>CAMRHE010000300.1:0-2531579 GCA_947044405.1 Leptodactylus fallax | reverse complement strand
TTTAGAAGGGGCTTCTTAATTTGTATTTCTTGCAGTGGGATGAGGCGCTACTTACTATGAGCAAAGGAGAAAAAGCCAAACTTGAAATCGAAGCAGAATGGGCTTATGGCAAAAAAGGACAACCTGATGCCAAGTATCCTTTTATCTGGTGAAAAAATATAAAAAAGAAATAGTGCTAGTTATTTAGACACCCTTATAAATAGTTTTATTAAAGAGCTAGACAAAGTATTTACACCCATATATAACTGAGATCAATAAAAAAAAAGCAGTAAAATGCCCTGTAATGTATGATATACTAGTTGAAGTCCTGTGGGGGGTCTGACAGCTGTGGACTAGCTGTGTGAAGAGGTAAGTGGCGTGTTTATTATTATTTTTTTTTCTCTCCCCTCTTTGCACCAAAGCCAGCAGTGGAATGAGCAGAAGTATACGTGCTTCCTTTTATGTTCTGCATTCCTTTTTTAGCCACTCCTGAGATTGGCTCTAAAAACCGCAGCAAAATCTGTGACAAAAAAAGCTGCTTTTCTGCTATGTGGGGCCTTAGCCTAAAATGTCTCCTGACAAGAAGAAATGTCAACCATAAGTGAAGGAGACCGTTGTAGGCCGGAGGATGATAGTCACGCAAAAGCCACACAAGAAACCACCATTGTATTGAGAGCTAATTCAGAAGACCGCGTGTGATCTGGTTAATACAGTCTGTGTTACAGCCACATTTCTGAGACTGATGACAATTACGTAATATGAAACAAACTCCCTACATCATAGTGATATGATATTATTAGCTCCAGCCTGACAAAGGCCTATGTCATATACCCAGTGTTTTTCAGTATAGGACATTAGACCCTTCTTGTAATACCTGAACCAGACAAGATCTTTTTCCTTAACCGCATTACCCAGAATCTCACCTTATGCTAAGCTCTTCTTTGAGGTTGAACTGGTTGATATTGATTGAAGAGTCTTATGAATTTTGGCCTCAAAGCGGAAGGTGAAAACCTTGTTTACAGAACTGCTGCCAATGTCTGTGTAAATAAACTTGACATCTTGAGACTTCTGCTTGACTGTTTCCTTGTCTGCCTTGTGATCCCAATTATGATTACTTGTATGGGCACTAACTGTGCAACCCTCTTTGTAATATATCTTATTAAAGAAAAATGCTGCTTTCCTTCTCTCCTACCCACCTAAACTCTGCTGGAAATTGCACTAAATCAGCCTGGGAGGGAAGGGGGGGGGGGGGGTTTGTGTGTGGGGTGAGGGGGGGGGGGGGGGGGGGGGAAAAAAAAAAAAAAATTTTCTAGGGGTCTTCCTAAGCTTGGTCTTCCAAGATGGATTGTCAGCTGAATGAAGTATCAGATTACAGCTGCACATAGAAGTCTATGGGAAGGGGCACACTGGATTTACAATACTGAACTTTTTTTTTACAATATTCAAATTTTCTTAGATTTTGGTTTTCATTAGCTGTAATCCATAATCAACATTTACAGAAATAAAACACTTGAAATAGAACACTCTGTGTCTAAAGAATCTAGAAAATATAGGAGGTCACTTTTTTAATTTAATTATTGAAATAAACGTTTCAAAGATATTCTAATTTATTGAGATGCACCTGTACAGCCCAAGTCAGGAACAATGTTGGGTGGCTTTAAAAGTTTTTAATTAGATGCATAGCTTGTTATATATTTAACTTCATAGGAATTCAATCACTGGTCCGTCATTTATGAAGTTGGGCTGTGGAAGAAGCAGCTGGAATCTGGAGTAAACTCATCAGGTCCAGTATCAGGGAGGTTCAGCCCTCCCCCCCCCCCTCCAAATGTTCTTGGGCAAACAAATGCCCGAGAAAAGCTTAGGAATAAGTAATTTGGTAACATCCATATGTTTCAACAGCAGAGGTATAGTATGTAACATGTTCACACGTAGGAATTTGACTCTGATTGGGGGGCAGATTCTGCCTCCCATTGTTTTCAATGGGAGGCAGAGATTGCAGCAAGATGCTGGGAAAATAAGTGTCCTGTTCTATCTTGCTGCGGAGTGTGTGTCTCGAGACTCCCTGCCGATTAGGCCCATTCATTTGGGCCTAGTCATCAGCGGAAAGCAGTGATGGAATGCTGGCGTCCAGAAAATAAAGAGGAATTCCGCTTTGTTTTCTGCCATCTGAATGGCCCCATACAGTAGTATTTTTTTTTGAGGTGTGAGCCATAAGCCAGTGGAGTTGGCTCCACTTTTTTTTTTTTTTTATATATTTGTAGGGGAGACTTTTATTATGCATGTGTGTGTGTAATACATGTAGCAAGAAGCACAGTACTCAATAATAAATGTCGAAGCAGAAGACCCGTCAGACCATCTCTACACAGTCCCACAACTCAAGGAATCCAAAAAAAAAAAAAATAAAACACAAACAAAAAAGAGGCATCATCCAAAGTGATCCTAAGTTTTATTCACCCAGAGTGAGCATGAACAGCAAAGTTTCAGCTCCTCGATGGCCCCATTAGCTTATATATAGAGTTTGAGGCTACATGTATGTACCTACAAAGGCTTCTGACATGGAAACTTAGTGTTTAAGTAATAATTCAGAAGAACATGTATATTGTATCATCACTACTGCAGGTCAAAATATTAGAGGAGTCTCAATGGCCGTAGCACTCTATATAGCTCCCCATTCACTTTGACGCCACTTAGGTGACCATGCTGGAGTAGTCACAGACTATCAGACTGGTTTATGCATTACCTGAGCTTAGATCCTGAGGCAGAACACCACTGGATGGTGCATTTTGAATCCCACCCACACAATAATATAGTGAATGAAGAAGGTCCTTACTGTATGGCTATGAATAAAGATGTCAGTTCAGGACCAAAGCGATGTGCCAATTTCATCAGTGTTTCAAGCTAAGCAATACAATTGGAACCTCTTGCTAGACAGTTTTCCTTATGCCACCTTGTGCTTGACTTTAGACTAATGTATTTTGGCACAATTTGGCATATTTTAAGACTCGGCAATCATGGTTCCTGATGTTTTTTATGAAGGACACAAAAAGGTACATTGCTCTCTAGATAGATGGCCATCTATTTGCATCCGTTAAACTGATCAGCTAAACGGATGCAAAAAAAAAAAAGT
Source organism: Leptodactylus fallax (assembly GCA_947044405.1). Classification (NCBI taxonomy): domain Eukaryota; kingdom Metazoa; phylum Chordata; class Amphibia; order Anura; family Leptodactylidae; genus Leptodactylus; species Leptodactylus fallax. The sequence goes on along the minus strand of CAMRHE010000300.1, from coordinate 2,528,473 downwards.
TTTAGGGTGCAGTCACCTAATACTTCTGGCACCAGGGCAAGTATGACAGTTATGATGTAAACTGAAACAGAATTCTGGCTCGTTTGGCTTTCGCTTAAAGGTACCAACATGTAAGGTGCTATGTATTTTGTTATTGGGTCACAAAAGTAATGTAGCAGATGGAGTTGAATTTTAAAGCTTCATATAGGAGCAGAGGTGGATTGTGACATACAAGGTAATGCCAATACTGTATAATACATGTTATACTTGTCTCATACGCTTGAAGCAGTATTGGGTCTTGCATGGATTATGCATAACTCAAAGCTAATAAAATCTAAATCCATGATCATTATGTCTTTTAAAAGCAGTTTTATTATCAAAATTAAAAACTTACAAATTTCTGATAAAGGAAAATCTACATATTATTTCAAAATTAAACATGAAATCAGTTATTCCATCCCAGATGGAGGGCAAGAAGCCGTGATTTAAGAATTGGAATTGGGACCTTTTTTCTTGCCAAATGTAGGAACCACATTAACAAATCTGCGGTTGTACAGCATGCGTTTTTTGGCTCGTCCAGTTTTCTTTTTCTTCTTTTCTTGCTTTTCCACCTAGAAAAGAAAGGCATCAAAAGTTCAGGGTTTTTTTTGTTTTTTTTAAATGTACCGAAAATAAATAAATAAATAAATAAATAAATAAAGGCAAGTTAACATTTTAGCTTCGGTGTAAAAGAATGTCAAACTATGAGAAGCTGTATTTCCCATGAGAGGGCTTATACAGAATTTGAAAAATATGAATGCTCCCCCCCCCCCAATAAACAGTGCCACACCTGGTTATGGGTTTTGTCTGGTACTACAACTCAGCTGCACTGAAATGAATAGAGCTGAGCTGCAACGCCACATATAGCTAATGGTCAGAAGAAGGCAACCATATTTTCTTATAGTTTAACGGCTGTTAAAAAGTGGGTAATACAGCCAAACATGCAGATAGAATCCCTTCAAGTGACCTGACTATCACCGGGAAACCCAATTTTCAGTAACAGCACGTCAGAATAGCCTTTAGAAAGACTATTCTTGTCCTACCTTTATTTTTCTGCTCCGCGCTGCCGTTTTGGAGAATTTTCTTCTTTATGCCAATTAGTCTTCAGATAGCACAGGGGGCATCTCCTGTGCTCACGTCACACACTCTTCGGAAGATCCAGCGCCGCCTCTCTGCAGCATCAGCACCCGCTCATCGTGTCTGTTAAGGATCCAAATCCCACACATGCTCTGTCGGCTCTGCCACTTTGACGTCAAAATGGCCGACTGGACATGCGCAGTCGGCTCTGTCCAACGCGAAATGGCAGAGTTGACTGAGCATGTGCGGGATTTGGATCCTGAACAGACACAATGGGCGGGTGCTGACGCTGCGGAAAGGCGGCGCTGGATCTTCCAAACAGCGTGTGACATGAGCACAGGGAGAACACCCCCTGTGCTTTCTGAAGACTAATTTTCATAAAGAAGAAAATGATCCAAAACAGCGGCGCGGAGCAGAAAAATAAAGGTAGAACAAGAATAGTCTTTCTAAAGGCTATTCCGACGTGCTGTTAGTGAAAATAGGGTTTCCCAATGATAGAATCTCTTTAAGCAACTGGATAATAAAACCACAATCATTTCACGCACAGCTCCTGTTAAGATAGGAATATCCTTGCTAGGATATCCCATCACTGCAAGATCAATGGCTGACTGACCTTTGGAGTACGGCAAGATAATATGGCACTCCTAAGGATATCGGTGCTCAGGGAGGAACCCAGTCTAATCCACACATGAATTAATAAATCCCAGCACTTTGAGGTTATTTTTGCACTTTAGATCAGATTTATTGGGCTAAGGCAATCACATGACTTATTCTGTGAAATTTCGGTCCATCTCGGACCTTCACCAGACAGTCAAGATCGCTGTGTTGAGGTAGAAGGCAGTGGTTGAGAGCCAAGCAGCATAAATTACATGCAAAGAAATCAATAAATGGCACTTACTTTGGGGGTCTGACCTCTCACTTTCCCTGCACGAGCAAGCGAGCCATGGACTTTACCTGCAAGAAGAACACACTGTGTTACTCTGTGAAGACCCTTCTCAAATATTAGAAACTTGTGATATACAATGGCTGAGTTGTGCTGATACTTGATATATCATAGTTTATACATGAAGTTCTCATACCTCCCAAAAGCCTGCCCGTCACATTCAGGGTGCACTGATCCTGCACCCCACATTCTGATAGAACAGCCTCATCTTCCAGAGAAAATCCAGAATATGACAGAACCAGATCACAGTCCAAGAGGCCTTCAAGCTGAGCTATACGGGTCTATAATTCAGAGACAGATGTAGAAAAAAATATTCAGAACACAAAAACAAAGAAGCAAGTCCTAAAACACAGAACTCTTACAATACATCTATAACTTCCGTAAATAGTAGGTCTTTATGGTGCTGCATGTTTGGATCAGCGGAATCAATAGGAATCATGGCTACAATGTACCCATCTGAATAGGGCCTAACTCTGTAAGTACAATGGATCACTTTTATTGTACTGATCCTACACCACAGTCTGAAATGCATTTACATTCTGCTAGTTGCCATATACACCATTCCCACAATGGAACACAGGTTTTCCTTCATCAGATCCTGCACAATTCTCAGAATGCACAAGGACTGCTGGGAGATGTCAGCTCTGAGTTATGCAGAGTGTCTTACAAACAGCTCCTCACCTAAGCATTCCACTATAGGCACTTGGGAAATTGGCATTTTGACAGCGGTATAAGCTTACAGTTTTCACATCACACTGACTTATTTTGGCAGGGTTTGGTTGTAGGACAGTATTTGAGAGCTAAAAGATGGACCCAAGAAACTAAGGGACTGTGTAGCTATGTAGCCCTCCATCAGTTCTGTACTTCTCCAGTACATACCTTAACATCCAACACAGTGTCTTGGTTTGACACATCCAGTGTGAGCAGTGTCTGGCCGTTAATGAAAATCTGCATGTTGTACTGAAAAAGAAGAAGATAAACATCAAATATATGTTATATCTAGAAGATTCTAACGTACAAGTTTGCAGCTGTTCATGAGCAAGTACTAAATCATATGCTGCAGATGGAGCACCACATTTTTATAACAAATTTCATAAATTAAAGTGCAGTTTATTATTGTAAACTTTGTAGTATCTTACACTGATCACGATTTACCACTACCGGTAGCTTCTGGCAAATGTGGTACATCTTAGGTGCAGCTAGATTGAGCTAAAATTCTAATGGCTTAAGAAAAAGGGTTGCCAAATAATTTCGCATAACATTCTGGCTCAAACTAAGTCAACTAAGATGGAATAAACTTTGACTAAGCAGTCTAAAGATGCACCATAATATCATTCAGCATCAGTCACTGAGATAAATCTGCTGTATTTATAGACTGCCTGTTCACACTGTCTATTAGTAAATCTGGGCCACTGTTCAAATCCCAATTCTATAAACTGAATACTGTTGAATGAAGTCTATGGAGAAAGGAGGAGGACAAGGAGAAAGAGAAAACAAGTTGAGGCTGCACCTTTCAAGCAGTCTTTTAATCTAAAATAAGGAGAGTATTGAAAAAAAGAAGTAAAACCTTCATATGCGTTATCCTCATATGCGTTTGTGATCCACAACTGGCTTAAAAAATGCATGGAAAAACCTGAACATTGAAAAATAGCTTGATCAGTTTTGTGGAGACAAAAAACTGATGTGAAAAACAGATGGAAACGGATGACCATCAGCTATTGCATCATTTGTAACCACAGCTAAGTATTATCTCTTTTCATTTATTAAACACTTATTATTATTTTATTATATTCTGATGATTATAGTCATTCTTTGACAGAGGCAGCTGTCTGCAGGCCAGATATAACTGCACGAGAAGTATGCTGCCTCCCAGGAGCAAAAGTTAGGGATGTGGCCGATAGGATTCCATGCCTCTTCAGCTCCAAGGATAACTACCCATTTTTGCTGATACATGTGGGTACAAACGACACGGCAAAAAATGATTTACCAATTATTCGTAAAGACTTTGAAAATCTAGGAAAGAAAGTGAAGGAACTGGATGCGCAGGTAGTATTTTCATCAATTCTCCCAGTTGATGGTTATGGTATCAGGAGATGGAATAAAATACTAGAGGTAAACAAGTGGCTTCGGCAGTGGTGTAGAGAGCAAGGTTTTGGATTTCTGGACCATGGAGTGAATTACCTCTATGATGGACTCCTTGCTAGAGATGGGATACATCTCACAAAGCCTGGGAAACACATATTTGCCAGAAGACTTGCCACACTTATCAGGAGGGCTTTAAACTATAAGAGGAGGGGATGGGAAGTAAAAAGAAAGACAAGAACATGCAGCTAAAGGATATACTAAACAAGGTTACTAGATGTGGTAATGAGGACCTAAGACAGGATACTCAGAAGGAAATTAAGAAAAAGGAAGTATCAGAGCACAATCTGAAATGTTTTTACACAAATGCGCAAAGCTTGGGAAATAAACAGGGAGAATTAGAACTGATAGTACAGAAGGAAAAATATGATGTCATTGGTATTACAGAAACTTGGTGGAACGATAAGCATGATTGGAATATACAGATGGAAGGATACAACTTATTCAAAAAAAATAGAACTAATAAAAGAGGGGGAGGAGTTGCATTGTATGTTAAAAAAGATCACATTTCCACGGAAATCACAGTTTTACAAAATGATAACTTATTGGAAAATATTTGGGTAACAATTCAGGGGAAAAACAATGATAAGGACATCATAATAGGTGTTTATTATAGACCACCAGGACAGACAGAAGACAGGGATGAGATTTTTTCACAGCAAATGACCACGCTTTCGAAGAAATTTGAAATTGTTATCATGGGAGACTTTAATTACCCAGATATTCATTGGGAAACTCACACAGCTACGAGTAAAAGCTCTATCAAATTTTTATCCTCTCTAGCAGACAACTTCATTGCCCAGTTAGTAGAAAAAAACACGAGAGGAACATCCATTCTGGACCTAGTTTTAACTAATAAGGAGGACATGGTTAAGGAATTAAGGGTAGCAGGGACATTGGGATTCAGCGACCATGCTATACTCGAGTTTGGGGTTGTAAGAAGAAGAAGACCTGAGAAGACAAAGACTAGAAGGCTCAATTTTAGTAGGGCAGATTTTAGGGGCCTAAAGGTAAGGGTTAGTAGAATTCCATGGCGAAAATTACTTAAGCACAAAAATGCACATGAGGGGTGGGAAATTTTCCGTAGGGAAATCATTAATGCTCAGGAACTAACAATACCTAGAAGCAAGAAAAATGGGAATCACCTAAAAACTCCAGGACGGATGACCAAAAAATTACATAACCTACTAAAAAAGAAAAAGGAAACTTACAACAAGTGGAAGATGGGAACTATATCTAAGGGAGAGTATACAGCAGTTTGCAGACTCTGCAAGATAAGCATTAAAAAAGCCAAGGCTGAATACGAATTGAAGCTTGCAAAAGAAGTTAAGAGTAATGTAAAAGGTTTTTGGGGATATGTTAAGAGCAAAAGAAAAGTGAAGGAAACCATTGGAGTCCTGAAGAACGAAAAGGGTGAAAAAGTTAACATGGTGGATCAGCAGGTGGAGTTACTGAATTCATATTTTGTATCCGTCTTCTCCCAAGAAATGGATGGTAATATCAACATTAATGGTGATAGTGATGAGGGGAATGAGGACTCCAAGCTGATTATAAGTGAAGGTTTGGTAAGAGAACATTTAGTTAAGATTAAGGAAACCAAGTCCCCAGGACCAGATGATTTACACCCTAGAGTTTTAAAAGAATTAGCAGAGGAAATAACAGAACCCCTTGCAATAATCTTTAATAAGTCATGGGAAACAGGAGTGGTCCCTCTAGATTGGAAAAGGGCAAATGTGGTCCCCATCTACAAAAAGGGGAATAGGGACGACCCAGGAAATTATAGGCCGGTAAGTCTAACCTCGATAGTAGGAAAAATCTTTGAACAAATCGTTAAAGAACATTTAATTAGGTACCTGGACGGGAAGGCTTTAATTAATCAGAGCCAGCACGGCTTTATGCCTAATAAATCTTGTCAGACTAATCTTATTTCCTTCTATAATAAAGTCACTGAATGGTTGGACCAGGGAAATGCAGTGGACATAGTATATCTTGACTTTAGTAAGGCCTTTGATAAAGTATCACATAACATTCTTATTGAAAAAATGATCAAGTATGGCTTTGATAAAATATCAGTGAGGTGGGTTCACAATTGGCTTAATGATCGGGCACAACGAGTAATTCTAAATGGCTATACATCAAACTGGAAGAAAGTAAAAAGCGGGGTGCCGCAGGGCTCTGTCCTGGGCCCAGTACTTTTTAATATTTTTATAAATGATCTGGATGATGGGGTTAATGGGGAACTAATAAAATTTGCAGATGATACAAAGCTAGGAGGAATGGCCAACACTAGAGAGGAGAGAGAATGCATCCAAAAGGACTTGGACACACTGGAACAATGGGCTGAGGTGAACAAAATGGTATTCAGCAGGGACAAATGCAAAGTTCTACATCTGGGTAACAGAAATGCAAGAAGCATATATAGTATGGGAGGAATAGTACTAAGTGAGAGTACAGGGGAAAAGGATCTGGGCATAATAATAGATCGCAAATTCAACATGAGTCAACAGTGCGGTGGCTAAAAAGGCTAATAAAATTCTAGGATGTATCAAGACGAGCATTGAAGCTAGATCAAGAGAGGTAATTATTCCGCTGTACTCTGCCCTGGTCAGACCCCACCTGGAATACTGTGTACAGTTCTGGGCTCCCCAGTTTAAGAAAGACATCGATTTATTGGAGCAGGTCCAGAGAAGAGCAACCAAAATGGTGGAAGGTCTACAAACCATGTCCTACGAGGAGAGGCTAAAAGAATTGGGACTGCTTAGTTTGCAGAAGAGAAGGCTAAGGGGAGACTTAATAGCGGTATTTAAATATCTGAAAGGTTGTCACAGTGCAGAGGGATCTACCCTATTCTCATTAGCAGAAGGAAGCACGAGAAGTAATGGGATGAAACTAAGGGGAAGGAGATTCAGATTAGACATTAGGAAAAACTTTCTAACAGTAAGGGTAGTGAGAGAGTGGAATAGGCTGCCACGGGAGGTGGTGAGTTCTACATCAATTGAAATCTTCAAGCGGAAACTGGATAGGTATATAGCTGGGATGTTTTAGGAATTCCTGCTTTTGCAGGGGGTTGGACTCGATGGCCCTTGAGGTCCCTTCCAACTCAAACAAACAAACAAACAAACAAACTTGTTATGAAAAAACCCCTTTGCCTACAGGGACAAAAATGTGTGGTTTTGTACTATTTTTCTGTCCTACAGAAACTGATCCATTTTTATTTAACATTGACTCTATGGAAACGGATGATCATCCGTTTCCATCCGCTTTTCGCATCTGTTTTTTTGTCTCTGCAAAACTGATCAGTTAAACTGATGATCAAAACGTGATGCGAACAGGCGCTGAGCCTTTGTTCTCATGGTGCGTTTTGTTCACATATTCATGGTGTTTTGTAAACACAACTTTAAAAGAGTATCTGCAAAAACATAGGGGGGTTCTATTAAATACATGTAAATACACACAGCAGCAGCCGCACACAATGACAAAATTAGCATTGCATGTCTTCCATTGTGTGCAGCTGCTGATTTGTTTAGTTATGCGTGGGTTTTCTTTAATTAAAAAAGTACATGAGTCTTTCAGATGCATTTTTTCAGCCACATTTACAAAATTCCATAGAAATGTGTGGAAGGTGAAGGGGAAAAAAATGCAGAAGCTTTTCTGCAACGTGCGGTCTAGCCTCAAACGGATAACGGATCCCAACGGAACCTCCTAATGAGGCTGAAAGATTTCTGAGGTGAATTTTACACAGTGGGTCCAAAATTTGTCGTGGAAATTAACCTTAAAGGGAATCTATCACTGCCCCCAGCTACTTTAAACTGCTCCCATACTGCTGTAGATGCTGTTAGCAGAATAAAATGATACCTCTCACTAAACAGCCCATCCTGCATTCAGATCGTCCCCTTGGGCAGTGAGAGTAGATCCTTCCAGTGCCCAGGGACAAGCTGAATGCATTACATGATTCTTCTATGAACATGCCAAGACAAGTCTACAAAGACAAGTACTGGGGTGAAACAGCAGGTGAAATGTTAGATGCAAGGAAAAATATATATTTCATAATAGACATATTTATGTTTTGGGCATATTGTACTTTCCAACATCTATTAGGTCTTTACAGTAATTGACATAAGTGAAATATACATAATAGACAGACAGATTTTCTCCAAATAAGCTACTGAGGGATGAAGGGGCACAAGACTATCATCAATGGGGGTATATAAGGTGCAGGAATCCCACCACTACCAATCTCTGATATGTCCTAATCTATTGCTATATGGAAGCAGTCAACAAGTAGGCTACGGCCAACCTTTCCTTCTTGTAACATGTATGTACACTTAACACATGAACACCTGATATTAATAAATACATAATAAACCATCTTATGAAACAGTAACAGCTGAGATGTCGCCATGACATTAGTGCTACTTACCTTCTTTATGCGCTCTGTTCTTAGAAGATTCAATGCAGAAAGTGATTGCTGTAACCACCGGCGACCTCCACAACTCGTTTTGACTAAAGCTGTCCCATGCGCAAAAGTGGTTTAAATGTCTCCTGCTTCCAGATGTGTAGACGTCACATATGACCGCCCACTAAAGTAACAAGTCAAGTCTGCAAGCGCATGCGCAGTGCTATCTGGCTGCTGTACGCAACGGTCGTGACTAGAGTGGAGTTTCTCCTCGAAGGTATGATGTCACATGAAGGGGCGGAGCCTCTCCCATGAGGGCGGGGTCTCTTCCATCACAAGGCTGTGCTGTATAGAGGAAGCAGGAGAGGAGCTCGTGTAGATGGAGAACAGAAAGCTGCGAGAACTGTTTTGCGGGACTGCATGATGGAAGGGGAGTGATAGGATTGTTTTGCATGGGACTGCATGTTGGAGGAGGCTGAGGGGAGGGAGTGATGTATTTACATGGGAGTGTAAGTTGAGGGGATGAAAAGAGAGTGATCTTTTACATGGGACTGTATCTTGGAGTCTGGGGGATTGAATTGATGTTTAGGGTGGTATAGGAGTCCCTGGGGTGCCGTTGGTATCGAGGGAGACAGGGTCTTTTGGGTGCTACTCTCATCTGAAAGAGAGCAGGGGTTCTTGTTGTGCTGCTGGCATCTAAAGGGGAGGTCTTTGTTGTGCTGCTGGCATTTAAAGGGGTTAATGGGTCCTTGGGGTGCTGTTGGCATGGATAGGGGCCAGGGGTCCCTGGTGTGCTTCTGGCAACTAAATGGGGTGGAGACACGGGTCCCTGGGGTGCCATTGGCATCTAAATATGGGAGCATACATCCTTGGTTTACTTCTGGCATCTAAAGGGGGGAGGGGCAGGGGTCCTTTGGGGTGCTGCTGGCATTTAAAGAGGGGCAGGTGTCCTTGTGGAGCTGCTGGCATCTAAATGGGGAGAAGGGGTCCTTGGGGTGCTGCTGGCATCTAAATGGGGAGCAGGTGTCCCTGGGGTGCTGCTTGCATGTAATGGGGGCAGGGTCTTGTGGGGTTCAGGTCCCTGGGGGGTTGTTGCATGTGTCTGTGTGGGGTTCCTGGGGTACTGCTTGTGTGTGAGAGGGGGTTCTGGAGGTGGTCCCAGGGAGCTGCCACTTGTGTGCATGTTTGGGGGTCCCTGGGGAGCTAACTATGTGTGTGAGGGGGTGCTGGTGGAGGGTCCGAGGGGTGCTGCTGTGTGGTGTGCTGGTCCCTTGGGTACTATCTTCATGTAAGTGGGGGGTTCCTGCGGTGCTGCCTCTGTGTGGGTGGGGGTTGCTGATGGTGGTCCCTGGGGTGCTGCCACCTGTGTGCGTGTGGGGGTGCTGCCTGTGTTTTTGAGGGGTCTGGCCCCTGGGGTGTTGTCACCTATGTGTTGGGGTGCTCCAGTCCCTGGGGGGCTGCCGCCTGTGTGCTGTTGTGATCCGGACCCTGGGGGGCTGCCGCCTGTGTGCTGTTGTGATCCGGACCCTGGGGGCTTGTCGTCTGTGTGCTGGGGGGTTCTGGTCCCTAGGGGCTGCTGTCTGTGCCTTGGGAAGGGGAGTCCCTGAGATGCTGCTGCCTGTGTGGGGTGCTGTCTTCATGTAAGTGGGGGGTCTCTGGGGGTGCAGCCTGTATGTGAGGGGAGACTGTGGGGGTCCCTGGGTGGGCTGCTGTCTTTGTGCATGTGGGGGGAATCCATGAGGGGCTGCCGTCCGAGCAGTGGCGTAACTAGGAATGGCTGGGCCCCAAGGCGAACATTTGACATGGGGGGTCCCCCCCTGCACAAACCGCATTCCTGCTCCCAGTATTGTGCCCCATAGGGGCCCCTGCTCCCAGTATTGTGCCACATTGTGGACCTCCCATGAACAATTATTATACTCTGGGGTCTTTTCAGACCCCAGAGTATAATGATCGGAGACCCAGGGGAGGATACAAACAAAAAAAAAAACAATGTCACTTACCTCTTCCTGGCTCCAGCGCACTCCCCGCTACTTCGGCCATCTTCAATGTTGGACCAGATCTCGCGTGAGCCAGGTCGGCGCCACGACTCATAATGATGCAAGCCCAGCCCACGTGACGTCACCAAACAGGCCCAAAGCCTGCGGAACATAGGAGAGGTAAGTAACGTTTTTTATGTTCCCTCACCTCCCCTGGCCCTCCGATCATTATACTTTGGGGTCTGAAATGACCCCAGAGTGTAGTGATAGCAGTGTTTGTGGAGTTTGGCCCACGGCCTCACTTACCGATCCCTGCTCCAGCTCACAGTCACCTCCGCTTCCGCAGAATGGGAAGCACAGGCGGCCATGAGCAGGGCTGGGATTGGTAAGTAAATAGGGTCCATTACTTGCTGGGGGTTACTCCAGCAGGTAACGGCCTATTAAAAGAAAATGTCCCGGGCCCTGTGGCAGCCGCTACCGCTGTTACCCTGGTAGTTACGCCCCTGTGTCTGTGTGTTGTCGGGGGAGAGGGTCAGGTCCTTAAGGGGAGGGTGCCATCTGCGTGTTGGTGGAGGGGGTCCCAGGGGAGTGTCGCATTTCGAGTGTGTGTGGAGTTCCTGGGGTGTTGCTGCATGTGTGGAGGAGGTGGTTGTGGGGGTCCTGGGGGAGGGGGGCTGCTTGTGTGTAGACAGGGTTGTGGGGCTGTGTAAATCACGTGATTCTGGTTACATAGCGCAGGGATGCTGGAGTTATAACATACAGTAGTGCCCTCCTGTGCTCCCATGCTAAATGTATTCCCACTCCTCCTGCATTATAAATAGAATGGCCCACACCACCTAATGCATCACCCTTTCATGTCCAGGGTGTGAGCTGTATGCATAAACATTGTGCACTGCTCACTTTCCAACCCTGCAATGATTGCTAGCACCAAACTGATACTCATTGCTGTATAAAGAGGTTACCCACAATGCAGGGACTCCTTCAGAGCAGGAGGAGTCCCTGCACTAGAAGGGGGCGAATCCTAGACATAACTTGTCTGTGTTTCTTGACCAAGTGTAAACCCTTGTCTGTGACTAACCCCTGCACTTAGGTTTAGTTGTGGTCAACTTATGACTGCAATTAACCCTTTCTAGTGCAGTTGCTAACATGTTAACGTCACTATACTCTTTCTGTATAGCAGGTGCAGCCCTAAGGAACATTAGGGCTGCTATACTTTATTTGCATAGCAGGCTGTCTGTGTTCTGCCTCCATATTCATTAATAAAACTTTCCCCCCAATGTATTCACCAAGGACTCCCCAAACCTTCTGCAACCAGTGATTCCATCTAAGCGATTGAATTGCTGATTACCCAAGAAGGGATTAATCACAAGCTTGATATGACTGTAGTTCAGGCTAAGGGCCCACGTAGCATCCCGCAGCAAAAAAGCGCTGCGGGAAATGCCGCAGGTTTCCTCTGTGGACTTTCTGCTTCAGTTGTACACATATGGAAGCTGCGGGCGTTTCCGTAGGTAGAATTGACATGCTGCGATTTCCAAAACCACGACGGTGTGTCCGCTGTGTGTATTTTACTGCAAAGTGGGGACTGGATTTGCATTTTTTTTTTCTGCCTTGTTTCTGCTGCTGGCAAATCGTGGCGTATAGGCCACGTGGGGCGCCTGCCTCAAGGATTTATCCACTTTCTCAGGATAGGTCATCAATATTAGATCTGCAGGGGGGCCCAACACCTGATACCCCTGCAGATCTCTGGTACAGAGACTTTAATGGGGCAGCGCTGCTGTGCCTACACTCGCCACTACAGTTTGTACAGCACCGGAGATCTGCAGGGGACCCCTGCAATGATTGCCTATCCTGAGTTACTATCCTTTCAGTAGGAGTCCTCACATTCTGGTGCTCAAATAACCAAAAAAGGGGGTTACTAGACTTCATTTGAGGCTAAGTTTACATCAGCCGCAGAAATCGGCAGAGACAAAAGTCTTGCATGGAGGACTTTTCTCTCTGCCCCTTTCAGTATGGAAACGACTGATCCCATTATGGTCAATGGGGTACGCTGGTGTCCATGGGTAACCACTGTTTTAGCAGTCTGGCTCTCCATCATTCGGGTCCCCCGATGAATCTAAACGACGTAGAACCAGCCGTAGATGTGATCCTAGCTTTACTCTAATAACCCCATCACATGAGACGCCATTGGCTGGTTTATTCCATGAGAGCAGGCAATACTAGACCTGGACAGGTAAGTAGGATCATTGGGGAAGGGGGTTATGGATTTTATTTGGCTTTGATAGATTACGTTGATAACCAGTGCAGTGGAGGTGGGTTTTTAAAATAAATAAATAAAATGGTTAATAAGGGTTGTGCAGAGGGTTTTATTTCAATCAAATATATTTTTTAAAATGTCGATGTTGTTTGTTTTATTAATATTGCTGTATGGGGAGCTTATTGTTAGATATAGACCCACCCTATACTGACCAACCTGTACAGAATACACTGAAACCATGAACCTACCTGCAGTAACTCCAGACTACTCAGGCCAGTACCATGAGCACCTATAGAACTACAGAATGCAGTTGCCGAGACCTTAAACCTACCTATAGTAACTACAGAATACACCGAGACCATGAACCTACCTGCAGTAACTCAATTCTAATCAGTTCTGTAGTGAGACAGCTAGAATGGAGTTGCTGTAAGGAGGACCTACCTATAGCAACTACAGAATACACCGAGACCATGAACCTACCTATAGTAACTATAGAATACACACCGAGACCATGAAGCTACCTGTAGTAACTACAGACTACACCGAGGCCAGTGAACCTACCTATAGTAACTACAAAATACACCGAGACCATGAACCTACCTATAGTAACTACAGAATACACCGAGACCATGAACCTACCTATAGTAACTACAGAATACACTGAGACCATACACCAAAAAAAAAAAAAAAAAAAAAAAAAACAAAACAACCACAACAAACACCAAACCAAAACAAAAACAAACCACACCACAACCACAAACCAAACGAAAAAAAACACAAACACACGGGGAGACACCGCCACCCCCCCCCACCCCCCCCACAACCCGCCCCCCCCCGCCCCCCCCCGCCCCCCCCCCCCCCCCCCCCCACCCCCCACCCCCCCCCCCCGCCCGCCCCCCCCCCCCCAACCAAAGAAACCCCGGGGGGGGGGGGGCCACACACAAAACCCCCCCCCCCCCCCCCCCCCCCCCCCCCCCCCCCCCCCCCCCCTTTGGGGCCCCCCCCCCAGCCCCCCCCCCCCCTCAACCCGCCCCCCCCCCCCCCCGGACCCCCCCGGACCCGGCCCGATTTTGAAGATGGCCGAAGTAACACACGGGAGTGCACCGGAGCGAGGAAGAGGTAAATTGCAGTGTTTTCTATGTTTCTCTCCTCCCCTGGGTCTCCGATCATTATACTCTGGGGTCTGAAAAGATCCCAGAGTATAATAATCGTTCATGGGTGGTCCACTATGGGGCATAATACTGTGTGCAGGGGCCACTATGGGGCAAACTACTGTGTGCAGGGGCCACTATGGGGCAAACTACTGTGTGCAGGGGCTACTATGGGGCAAACTACTGTGTGCAGGGACCACTATGGGGCAAACTACTGTGTGCAGGGGCCACTATGGGGCAAACTACTGCGTGCAGGGGCCACTATGGGGCAAACTACTATGTGCAGGGGCCACTATGGGGCAAACTACTGTGTGCAGGGGCCACTATGGGGCAAACTACTGTGTGTCGGGGCCACTATGGGGCAAACTACTGTGTGCTGGGGCCACTATGGGGCAAACTACTGTGTGCAGGAGCCACTATGGGGCATAATATTGTGTGCAGGGGCCACTATGCTGCATAATACCGTGTCAAGGGGCCACTATGGGGCATAATACCGTGTGCAGGGGCCACTATGGGGCATAATACCATGTGCAGGGGCCACTATGGGACATAATAGTGTGCGCAGGAATGCGGTTTGTGTGTGGGGGGTTGGGGGCGGCGGCTTGGGGGGGTTGGGGGCGGCAGCTTGGGGGGGGTTGGGGGCGGCGGCTTGGGGGGTGCCCCATGTCAAATGTTCGCCTTGGGGCGGGCCCCATATCAAATGTTCGCCTTGGGGCCCAGCCATTCCTAGTTACGCCACTGTACCTATAGTCACTACAGAATACACCGAGAACATGAACCTACCTAGAGTAACTACAGAATACACCAAGACCATGAACCTACCTGCAGCAACTCCATTCTAGTCAGGGCAGTAGTGAGACAGCTAAAATGGAGTTGCTGTAAGGAGGACCTACCTATAGCAACTACAGAATACACTGAGACCATGAACCTACCTGCAGCAACTCCATTCTAGTCAGGGCAGTAGTGAGACAGCTAGAATGGAGTTGCTGTAAGGAGGACCTACCTATAATAACTACAGAATACACCGAGACCATGAACCTACCTGCAGCATCTCCATTCTAGTCAGTTCTGTAGTGATACAGCTAGAATGGAGTTGCTGTATGGAGGACCTACCTATAGCAACTACAGAATATACCGAGATTATGAACCTACCTGCAGCAACTCCATTCTAGTCAGTTCTGTAGTGAGACATCTAGAATGGAGTTGCTGTAAGGAGGACCTACCTATAGCAACTACAGAACACCGAGACCATGAACCTACCTATAGTAACTACAGAATACACCAAGACCATGAACCTACCTGCAGCAACTCCATTCTAGTCAGGGCAGTAGTGAGACAGCTAGAATGGAGTTGCTGTAAGGAGGACCTACCTATAGTAACTACAGAACACCGAGACCATGAACCTACCAATAGTAACTACAGAATACACCGAGACCATGAACCTACCTGCAGTAACTCAATTCTAATCAGTTTTGTAGTGAGACAGCTAGAATGGAGTTGCTGTAAGGCGGACCTACCTATAGCAACTACAGAACACCGAGACCATGTACCTACCAATAGTAACTACAGAATACACACCGAGACCATGAACCTACCTATAGTAACTACAGAATACACCGAGACCATGAACCTACCTATAGTAACTACAGAATACACCAAGACCATGAACCTACCTATAGCAACTACAGAATACACTGAGACCATGAACCTACCTGCAGCAACTCCATTATAGTCAGGGCAGTAGTGATACAGCTAGAATGGAGTTGCTGTAAGGAGGACCTACCTATAGTAACTACAGAATACACCGAGACCATGAACCTACCTGCAGCAACTCCATTCTAGTCAGTTCTGTAGTGATACAGCTAGAATGGAGTTGCTGTGAGGACCTACCTATAGCAACTACAGAATATACCGAGATTATGAACCTACCTGCAGCAACTCCATTCTAGTCAGTTCTGTAGTGATACAGCTAGAATGGAGTTGCTGTAAGGAGGACCTACCTATAGTAACTACAGAATACACCGAGACCATGAACCTACCTACAGTAACTACAGAATACACTGAGACCATGAACCTACCTGCAGCAACTCCATTCTAGTCAGTTCTGTAGTGAGACAGCTAGAATGGAGTTGCTGTAAGGAGGACCTACCTATAGCAACTACAGAATACACCAAGACCATGAACCTACCTGCAGCAACTACAGAATACACTGAGACCATGAACCTACCTGCAGCAACTACAGAATACACTGAGACTATGAACCTACCTGCAGCAACTCCATTCTAGTTAGTTCTGTAGTGAGACAGCTAGAATGGAGTTTTTGTAAGGAGGACCTTCCTATAGCAACTACAGAACACACTGATCTCCAGTATACTATATACTCATAAAGCAGGCGCACAGCGATATGTCAGAATTTAGATCTGTCAGTTATGAATTGCCATATATTTCCATTATCACTTACAACAAGAAAGTGGCGCAAGATATAATAAACACGTCAGGCCGAGGTGTCACCGCCCTGCTCAGACCATATCCGCACAATGTCTCAGAACTGGTCTGGTGCAAATTATATATACATATGGCACTCATAAATTTTATGCATAATTTATATAACTTATATACATATATATATATATATATATATATATAAGCTGGAACAACTGTTCCTAATAGAGTCCCAGGATTTGCGCTCCTCTATGGATAAACCACAACTGGTCTCAAAGTGCGGGAAGTTCAGGCTTTATTTAAGATTACGCGTTTCGGGGTTTTAAGGCGTTCAAAAGAGCGCACCCCTTCATCAGATCTACATAAATAATGATAAGAGATAAAATAAGAACACTTATTTCAATTACAATCAATAAAATAGTAATAAAACATAAAATAAACATATAAAAATTTATAGTAAAAAATCATAAGCTAATATTATAACAAGATATAACTAGAAAGACATAAAAGATGTACTATAAGATCATAACATAATCAGATGATAAAAGATCTAACTGTTGGTTACATTATTAACACACTTGTTGGTTACATTATTATCACACTTATTACTTTATAGTCTCCTATGTAGAAACATAGTTTATATCTGTATGTATGTGTATGTATATATATATATGTATATTATTTCATAATAAAAATGTCAGGTATATATTCAAATTGCCTTATACAGACCATTATAAATACAGTGGATTAATGGATGGTATATAAATTTATCAAGATGAATAAATCACTTGATATGGACACTGGAAAATATTGTATACGATGTGTACAGTCAAAACAAATATATAGTAACTAAAAGCAAATTGTGTAAGAACAGGTAGTTAGCACGAACAGGTGATTAGCACGTGTAACCATATCTGTAGTAAAGATGCTAATATAGCCAAGGGACTTGTCTTTATAGATACCTTTCATATAAATATCTGCAGTACTAAAAATTGCAACAATATACAAAATCAAAATGGTAGCTAGCATGGACAGGGGGTTAGCGCGTAAACAATATATATAGCAATATATAAGTAAAGATGGTAATACAGCAAAGGATAACTGAGGCTAAAAGTTGCAACAATATACATAATCAAAATGGTGGCTTATCTATATATATACTAAAGATGGTAATAAAGCCAAGAAGAAAGGGGCTTATCTTTATAAATATCTTTTGTATAAATGCCTGCAGTACTAGAAATTCAAACAATATACATAGTCAAAATGGTGGCTTATCTCTGTGAATGTCTTTTGATTGAAATGCAGTTACACCAATTTGCAGCAGTATGTATACTCCTGATGATGGTATAGTTAAAATGAAGAGTGCTTACCTCTGTAATATTGCTTGTGCAAAGAGCCAGTGTTGTGTGCAGGAAATGAGGGTTAATTTATAATGTGTGGCATGTGTGACCCCAGCGCAGGTGTCTAGAGTAGCTAGAAAAAAAAAAAAAAAAAGGGGTTGAATAAATGGGTTACAGATTATGTAATTGGATAATGAAATTGTGGTCCTAGAAGTGTAGTAATGAAGTGGGATGAATTTTGGATGTGAAAGGTTTAGGTGATTATTTCGGTGGCTTCGTTCAGACCATAGGTATTTAAAGTACTGAGCTTGTAAATCCAATACATCTCGCGTTTTTTAAGAGTGTCAAATCTGTTGTCTTTTGTGATAGGGATTTGTTCTATTATGGTAGATTTAAATGATGAGAATTCACTATTGTGAAAATATTTGGCATGTTTTGAAACGCCATGTTTAATATATCCCCTACATGAATTGGATCTATGATTGTTGAGTCTAATATGGAAAGGGAGTGTGGTACGACCAACATATTGCAGACCGCATCCACATTCGATCAAATAAATCACAAATTCAGATTCGCAATTAAGAAATTGATTAATTTTGAATGTTTCACCCGTGGAATTACTTTTAAATTGTTGTAAATTATGGCTCAGAGTTGAACAACATTTGCATCTACTTTTTCCACATTTAAAGTTTCCATTTTTCTTTGGTATATTATTTGTACTGGTCAGAAGATGCTTCTGACGGAGCTTACTGGGGGCTAGGATATTTTTAATAGTTTGGGCTCTTCGAAATGTGATGGCTGGGTTGTCTGGTAATGTTTTACCTATAATTGGATCTTTTTTCAAAACGTGCCAATGTTTATTTAGAATGTTGCGAATTGTTTTATGTTGAAAGCTGTATGTAGTAAGAAAATTATACTGCCATTTTTCATTATTCTCTGTTGGTGGAGGTTTTGGTTTTAAACAGTCGGATTGAGTAAGCTTGTTAGCTCTTGATTTAGCCGCTGTAATAACAGATTTGGGGTATCTTTTTTCTAAAAATCTGCTTGTCATAATTTTACTCTGTTCAAGGTAATCCTCAGTTCGGGAACAGTTCCTCCTGAGGCGTTTAAATTGACTGAAGGGAACGTTGATTTTCCACTTCTTATAATGGTCACTATGGAAGCTTAAAAGGCTCTTGCCATCGACTTTCTTAAAAAAAGTTTTTGTATGAATTACCGTATTTTCTTGACTGAGTACCAAGTCAAGGTATTCAATTTCAGTGTATGAATAGGAGCTTGTGAATTGCAGACTTAAATCGTTCGTGTTCAGGTGTTTAATAAAATTTTCTAGATCATTTGTAGATCCTTTCCAGATAAATAGCAGATCATCAATATAACGTGTATAGAAGACTATATTATTTGACCAATTATGTTTTTTATAGATAAATTGATCCTCAAAAGTGCCCATATAAAGATTAGCAAAGCTGGGAGCGAATTTCGTACCCATCGCGGTGCCTTTGCACTGTTGGTATAGAGAACCCTCAAAAGTGAAAACATTATGTTGCAAGATAAAATAGATACTGTCTAAAAGAAATTTCTGCTTTAAGACCTTTTAAGTGTGGAATATTAGAATAAAGAGAACTCACATCTAATGTGACCCAAATATAATTTTCTCCCCATGTAAGGTATTTTAACCGAGAAATTAATGTCGAAGAATCTTTCAGGTATGATGGTAATTTAAGTACGTATTGTTGTAAGTGATGATCTATGTATTCCGATAGATTGCAGGTGAGGGAGTTGATACCTGATATAATGGGTCGCCCTGGTGGATTGGTTGTATTTTTGTGTATTTTTGGTAGATGATAATAAAGAGCTGTTTTAGGGTGTTTAATAGTCAAAAACTCACTTTCTTTTTTGTTTAAAATACCATTATCAACACCTATTTGGATCAACTTTTTATATTCTATGAGAAAAGTATCAGATGGATCAAAAGAGAGTTTTTCATAGTAATCTACATCAGAAAGTATTCTTTCTGCTTCTGCAAGATAATCGGTTCTATTTTGTAGAACTATACCCCCACCTTTGTCAGCACTTCTAATGACAATGTCGGTATTTTTTTAATAAGTTTGTGAGGGCTTTTTGTTCAGATCGTGTTAGGTTCTTTTTTAAAAAGGTAGATTTTGAATGATTAGGTTGATTTGGATTATTGATGTGTCTGAATGCATCTGAGACTAAGGCAAAGAATGTTTCTATAAAATTGCCTCTATGATGTGTTGGGTAAAATTGTGACTTTGGTTTCAAGTTTGTCCCTCTAGGTGGAGGTGAATTAGGATACAAATGATGAAATTTGATCAAATTTGTTTCAACTGAGTTTGTCGAAGGTTCATTACGTAATGTAGACGTATTTTTTAACAACTCAAAATGTCGTTTGAGTGTGAGTTTACGGGTAAAGTTGTTAAGGTCTAAAAAAAAGGCGAAATTCGTCTATTTTTTTAGTGGGGCAAAAGGATAACCCTTTCAGCAAAAGTTTATATATATATTATATACATATAATTTATGAGTGCCATATGTATATGTCCAGGAATGTGTTTTTCCTCCATTCCTATTGATAATCATATATATATATATATATATATATATATATATATATATATTGTCCCTCTTGGCCAGTTCTGACTCCAGGATCCTCCCTATAGAAACTCCACTCTAGCTTGTCCTGTAATGAGGTGACTACATTGGAGTCTCATGTAAGCAACTCCATTCTAGTCACCTCAGTAAATAACTGTCTACATTGGAGTTGGTTCTAGCAGGTCCTCCCTCCAGGAACTCCAATCTAGTCACCTCAGTAATGAATTGTCTAGAATGGAGTTGCTCCTGGTAGGTCCTCCTTCCAGCAACTCCATTCTAGACCGTTCACTAGTGAGGTGACTAGAATGGAGTTGCTGGAGGGAGGACCTACCAGGAGCAACTCCATTCTAGTCGCAACCTGTACGCAACCGACGCTGAGAAAGTAGGAACTATTGTGTTGGCTGTTTGCGCACGCGTCTTGGAAGACAGAGAGTACAGCACGCATGCATGGAGTTGTTTGATCGCTGATGGTGCTGCGTAGACAGGCAAGTTTGCAAGCTTCACGAAAGAAGTTGCCCAAGGCTGGCATTAAGGGGTGGTCAGTGCCAGTTTAGTGTGAGGGAACCCTGTTATTGTGTGCCAGTTTAGTGAAGCAGGCCAAGGGCATAATATCAGTGCATCCTTATGTCAGGCATGTTCTAGGCTGGTGGTACCTACATGGCTGCCTATCACTGCTGTGTTCCATTCTGTAACAGTGACTCCAGGTATAATGCCGACAAGAAGATCTCATTCCACAGGATCCCGGCCTTCCATGTGGAGCCGCAGAGACACCGGGACTGGTTGAACAGGATCCGCAGGGAGCCAGGGCCCAGCTTCAAGGTAATTAAACTAATCTCCTGTAAATTATATTATATAAGGGCTGGTATAGAAAGCGACTTGTCATCCGCTACTATGGCCAGTAGCCCAGTGCAGTCTGTGTGTGGTGGTGCTCAAAAGTTCTGGTGGACTGTTGTACATCAGTTGAATTCCGTAGTAACAAATGGGAATCGATAGTTTTCCACACTTTACCAGACGTCCATGTTAAAGGGGGTGTCCACTATATGTAAACAAAGCTTGATTCTTCCTAAAGTAAAAAGGTTTTAAAATTTTTCTTTTACTATCTTCACTTGTGGTCAGTGAGTGAAAAGTGCTAAGTTTCATGCAGAGCACCTAATACTTTTCCCAAGGAGGATTTGTTACAAACATATACAGTGTAGGCTGATGTATCTTACCTGCACCAATATGTTGTAGCAAATTGAGCAGAGAGATTTGTGCAGCAGCTGGCATTAAAGGGGTTTTCCAGGTTTTAAAAAAGATAGGTAAGGTAAAGAAAGGGCTTAAAATATTGAAGGAAAAACTACACTCAACCCTGAAATGTAGTCTAATTCTATACTTTCACCTAAACGTGTGTCACCATATTAAACAATGCTGATGACCCTCATCTGTTAAGGGACACTTACATGTCGCCAGTTAACACCGACCACTTTTCTTATGGTAAAATGGCCACACATGGCCATCTCCATTGAAGTTTAAGGGAGTTGTGGAATGAGCTAAGTGATCAATCCCATCCCAAGATGGGAACACCACTTTAATGCATTTATTAAAAGAGAAAAAAAAATATATATATATATATATATATATATATATATATATACTTTAATGTATCTTTTACCAGGTGAAAGAATAAGAAAGGTGCCAAGCCTTTGAACTTGAAAGTTGATGTTGGTAAAGTTATAAGAGGGGTGAGTGTAAGTGCACACAATATAGCCCTCTGATTGAACCTATTATTTTAGAAGGGGCTTCTTAACTTGTATTTCTTGCAGTGGGATGAGGCGCTACTTACTATGAGCAAAGGAGAAAAAGCCAAACTTGAAATCGAAGCAGAATGGGCTTATGGCAAAAAAGGACAACCTGATGCCAAGTATCCTTTTATCTGGTGAAAAAATATAAAAAAGAAATAGTGCTAGTTATTTAGACACCCTTATAAATAGTTTTATTAAAGAGCTAGACAAAGTATTTACACCCATATATAACTGAGATCAATAAAAAAAAAGCAGTATAATGCCCTGTAATGTATGATATACTAGTTGAAGTCCTGTGGGGGTCTGACACCTGTGGACTAGCTGTGTGAAGAGGTAAGTGGCGTGTTTATTATTATTTTTTTTTCTCTCCCCTCTTTGCACCAAAGCCAGCAGTGGAATGAGCAGAAGTATACGTGCTTCCTTTTATGTTCTGCATTCCTTTTTTAGCCACTCCTGAGATTGGCTCTAAAAACTACAGCAAAATCTGTTACAAAAAAAGCTGCTTTTCTACTGTGCGGGGCCTTAGCCTAAAATGTCTCCTGACAAGAAGAAATGTCAACCATAAGTGAAGGAGTCCATTGTAGGCCGGAGGATGATAGTCACGCAAAAGCCACACAAGAAACCACCATTGTATTGAGAGCGAATTCAGAAGACCGTGTGTGATCTGGTTAATACAGTCTGTGTTACAGCCACATTTCTGAGACTGATGACAATTACGTAATATGAAACAAACTCCCTACATCATAGTGATATGATATTATTAGCTCCAGCCTGACAAAGGCCTATGTCATATACCCCGTGTTTTTCAGTATAGGACATTAGACCCTTCTTGTAATACCTGAACCAGACAAGATCTTTTTCCTTAACCGCATTACCCAGAATCTCATCTTATGCTAAGCTCTTCTTTGAGGTTGAACTGGTTGATATTGATTGAAGAGTCTTATGAATTTTGGCCTCAAAGCGGAAGGTGAAAACCTTGTTTACAGAACTGCTGCCAATGTCTGTGTAAATAAACTTGACATCTTGAGACTTCTGCTTGACTGTTTCCTTGTCTGCCTTGTGATCCCAATTATGATTACTTGTATGGGCACTAACTGTGCAACCCTCTTTGTAATATATCTTATTAAAGAAAAATGCTGCTTTCCTTCTCTCCTACCCACCTAAACTCTGCTGGAAATTGCACTAAATAAACCTTGGTCTTCCGAGATGGATTGTCAGCTGAATGAAGTATCAGATTACAGCTGCACATAGAAGTCTATGGCAAGGGGCAGCAGAGCGATGCACACAGATATGTTGCTGCAGTGAATGATGCAGTAACTTTTTCACCTTTCCTTAAGTGCTTTATTCACATCAATACATGTCAATACCACTCTATATATTGTCCTATAATGAGGCTGCTGCTGAGTGAAAGAGGTGTTTAGGGAGTAGAATCTTCTGTTTCTCCATGTATTTATGGAAACCATCATAGTAAGTAGTCTCAACCCACTAGCACAGGAACCACTGAGAATTGGAGAGAACGTGCACTGGGGAAAATAGAAGGCATATAATGCAACTTATCCTAAGAGGTCATCTGAAGTAGGTCTTGAAAGGCAAATCACCCAGTAGTAGTAATGTCTGCCATCGCAAATGGAACTGCAATACCACACACAACCTGTGGACATGTGCAGCACTGTTTTTGGGAGGGGGAGAGATGCCATTTTATTTCCTTTAGAGTATCATGTCTTTTTAAAGCAGATAAGTAAAGAGATCTCCCTTTACTGCCTTCCATGCAGGAATGGTATCCTTTGGCAATAGGGTATACAGGTGCATCTCAATAAATTAGAATATCTTTGAAACATTCATTCATTTCAGTAATACAATACATAATCAGCGTCTTCCATGATTGTGTGTCCTACTGAGTCAGACTGAGGGACCATTTAAAGGCTTAGGAAACCTTGGCAGGTGACACACTGGATTAACAATACTGAACTTTTTTTTTACAATATTCAAATTTTCTTAGATTTTGGTTTTCATTAGCTGTAATCCATAATCAACATTTACAGAAATAAAACACTTGAAATAGAACACTCTGTGTGTAAAGAATCTAGAAAATATAGGAGGTCACTTTTTTAATTTAATTACTGAAATAAACGTTTCAAAGTTATTCTAATTTATTGAGATGCACCTGTACAGCCCAAGTCAGGAACAATGTTGGGTGGCTTTAAAAGTTTTTAATTAGATACATAGCTTGTTATATATTTAACTTCATAGGAATTCAATCACTGGTCTGTCAATTATGAAGTTGGGCTATGGAAAAAGCAGCTGGAATCTGGAGTAAACTCATCAGGTCCAGTATCAGGGACGTTCAGCCCCCCCCCCCCAAATATTCTTGGGCAAACAAATGCCCAAGAAAAGCTTAGGAATGAGTAATTCCTCTTACGTCCGACAACAGCACAATATGGGGTATCTCTGCCCCTGTGTGTTGTTTAGGACAGGTGGAACCTTTAATTAGCATCAAAAAGGTGCCTCCTACTGGCCCTATAAGAGGGCACAAGAGACCTCCCTCCGCTGTATTTTTTTCTGTCCTGTGTGGGACAGGTGGATGGAGGTCTCTTGTGACCTCCCGTTTCTAGGGGTTTTATCTACTCCTGGTTTAGGGGGTACCTCGGTCCATTCCGTTTGTCTTCTTCCCAAAAGGAAAAACCTCCGGTATATCCGGCTCATCGCACTGCAGCGCGATCCCGAAAGTAAGTAAGGAACCTCCTCGGCCGGAACTTTTCTCCGGTCCCATGTTCCCGGGGGAAGGAAGCCTTTGTGCACCACCGCGGCCTACTTCCGGTTTTCTCGGATAAAGTGCAGTATGTTTGGAAATTCAAAATTTAAAGGCAAAATATAGAATTGATTTTTGCTGCTTGTATTTTGAGCCTCTGGCTTAGGCTTATGCTCCTCTATGTTCCATTATGGCGTTTGACCCGTTTTGGTGCTGTATGAATGTTTCTTTGTTGGCTTCCGCCCCTCGCTGCTGGATTACATTTAGAAGGTCTGCAGTCCTTTACTAGTTGAGCGAGTGGTTTCTAGCTCCTCTGCTGCGGTTTGCGGTGGCTGGTTTTTTCCTGACGGTTTTTCTCTCTTCAAGTGACCGATTTAAAAAAAAAAAAAAAAAAAGTAAGGTACCCCTTGGTTTTTTCATCTTATGCGATGCTTGGCAATCTTCCATTTTTCAGTGTCACGCGGCTGTTTGATGTTTCAGATGTCATCTTCTGCATCAGGTAACGGCGATGGGCTTAGGAGGAAAAAGTCCTCTAAACATGAACACCTAACGTTTTTGGATTGCAATACCCCTTTACCTGACGGCTATGATTTTACCCGCTGTCGCCAATGTCGGACCTCCGCTGGAAGAACCTTCCATAAGAGAGGTTGTCACTTGGGTAAAGGACTATATGGTGGAGTCTCTTAAGGAAATCCGTTCTTCCATCGCCCAGATTGCCAAGAGACCGCAGGTTGAGACACAATCTTCCTTACGGATCTCTGATGAAGATTATCAGATCGTGGACGAGACACTCTCATCTGACGATTCCACTGAAGATCCCAGCAGGCCGTGCTTCCCACTCGAAAAATTAAGCCGGCTGCTGAAGTCCATCCGGTCAAAGGATCGTGATGTTGACAGGGAAGCCTCCACGTCCACCAATAGAGGGCCTAGGGTCTTCCAAGTGGACCAGACATTACAAAAATTAATGTCCTCAGAGTGGAGATGTCCTGAAAAACCTCTTGTGGTTCCTAGGAGGTTCAGCGCTTTATTCCCAGTTGCTCAATGGGGTCCTCCTTCCAAGGTGGATATGGCGGTGGCCAAATTGTCCCGCCGCACTAAGGTACCATCAGATGATGGAGCAAATTTGCACGACGCCATGGACAGGCGCATCGACAATACCTTCAAGAAGGCTTATTCAGCTGCCTCGCCCAAGACCGCTGTGGCGGTTGCGTCTTGTGAAGTGTCAGCCAAATTATGCACTGACCTAGGCCACCTCGAAAGGGACATCGACTGGAGTCTCCAGAGATGAGCTGCTAGGGTTTCTAGGCTTGGTTTCCTTGGCAGCTGAATATTTAGCGGAAGCCTCCCACCATCAATTAAGGCTGGCGGCCAAATACCTGGCACTTACAAAGAAGACTGTAGCAGGAAGACCTCTATGGTTAAAACCTTGGAGAGCTGTTTTCCCCTCAAAATATAATTTGTGCGCATTGTCCTTTGAGCCAGGTAGAGTCTTTGGCAGTGCCCTAGACGAGATCCTAGAGGGCTTGGCGGACAGGAAGGGTAAAACTTTACCCCAGGCCTTCAGAGGTAGGTCTGGCTCTGGCCGTGGTAGAGGCTATCCGTCTCGTCGTGGACAGCAGTCCCAGAGGCTCTAGATATTCCTCTAGAGGCGCCGGCCAGAGATTCCCGAAGTCTGATGATAAAAAAGAGAAGCCTAGCTTTTGACATCAGAAGCAGTCTTCCTGTGGCCAAGATTCCTGTCGGAGGTCGTTTCTCCCACTTTCTCAACTGCTGGCAAGAAAAAATTCGAGACCCATGGGTCCGGTAGGTATGCAAAGAGGTTATGCAATCGAGTTCCTCCATCCTCATCAGGATCGGTTTATATTAACTCGCAGCCTCCCTACAATGCAGCAGACTACATTGGAATGCTCCATCCGAGATTACATTCACAAGGGAGCCCTGGTGGAAGTCCCTTCTCTAGAAGAAGGATCCGGTGTCTATTCTCCCATCTTCCTGGTGCCAAAACCGGCAGACAAGTGGAGAATGATCATAGACTTAAGGTACCTCAACCGCTTCATCAAAAAGAAGCGCTTCCATAGGAAACCATAAAGTCTGTCACCACCTTTCTTCTCCAAGGCGATGTTTTTTGTGACTTTGGATATAAAAGACGCCTATTTGCATATTCCTATTTACCTCCACACAGAAGGTTTTCTAAGGATTGCCGTAGTAGTTTCCGGCCAAAGGAAAGCACTTTCAATTCACAGCACTACCCTTCGGGATCTCCTCTGCTCCCCATACCTTTACAAAGGTAGTGGCCCCCATAACGGCCGCCCTCAGGCTTCAGGGGATATTCTTGGTGCCTTATCTAGACGACTGGTTGATAAAAGCCCAGTCAGAGTCTGTTCTGCTCCAGTACCTACAGACAGCCGTTTCCCTGCTTCAGAGTCTGGGATGGCCTATAAACTGGGAGAAGTCAAAAACGATCCCTTCAGCCCAAGGAAGTTCCTCCACTACTTCCTAGATTCAGTCCGCCTGCAAATCTCCTTGACACCAGCAAGGAAGGAGAAGCTGGTCGTGGCAGTCCGGCACCTCTTCAAAAAGCCGGTAGCCTCCATCAGAACATTGATGAAGATCCTGGGCTTGATGTCTTCCTCAGTGGAGGCAGTCCCATGGGCCTTGTGGCACTTACGTCCCCTCCACAGAGAATTACTAGAGGCTTGGGATCACACCCTTCTTACACTCAGCAAGAAGATTCGACTCTCCCCCAGGACCCGTTTTTCCCTCAAGTGGTGGTTACACCTGAAAGACGGAAGGTCCACGGTCCAACCCCCTTGGACCCTGTTGACTACAGATGCATCCCTCACGGAATGGGGAGCCCATTTGGATGAAAACTCCATAAAGGGAGTATGGAGCGCTCCAGAAAGAAGGACCTCGTCCAACTGGAAGGAGCTCAGAGCTGTATATCGTGCCTTACTCCATTTCTCGCCTCTTCTCAAGGGAAGAGCAGTCAAAGATCCGGTCAGACAACATGACCACAGTGCTGTACGTAAACAGACAGGGAGGCACCAGATCAACAACCCTCCTCAGGGCAGCAGATGTGATATTTACATGGGCAGAGAAAAATCTAACCCATTTGTGAAAGATCCTCAGTGCGCCAACACCGCTGTAGCCACACCTGAGTCTTCTTTCATATAAACACCACACTCACCACCAGTGAGTGCCGGGTTCACAAGATAAATACAAGACAAGCTTTCTAAATTTTATATATTTATTAACCCCTAAATGGGTCGGCATTAACATCTAACACATGCAGTTCAGAACAGATATGCAGATGTATGCAAGCATTAACAATTACTAGTTACAATATACAGTACAATAAAAATAAAAAGGGAATAACATTGAAATAATTACTTTACCACGCATCTCCTTGATGTGGCTCTATAATCCATCACTCACACATGCTCTGTCATGTGTGAATACCCAGTGGAGGCTACTTAGCATGTGGCATTAATACAACAATCCCGCCTGCATGCTCTTCACAGTGGTCTCTCACAGTGGAAGTCTGTCTGTAATCTCTTGTAGTCAGTCTCTAATAACTCCTCATAGTGTTCTCTGTAGTCCCAGCACAATCTCCTCCCATTGCCTCTTACCTCATCTTTTATACCCTTTATGCCACCTCCCAGAATGAGGTCACCGGCGGCAGCAAGTCTGATTGAATAATGCACTCAAGTCCAGATTTTTTGTATAGAGCTGAGACCAAGTGGAATGATACAATGTTATCAGCCAGGTCTGATCTATCAGTGCAGACTGGACAATGCAGGTGTTTGTTTGATCACTCAGGGCTGTGTAGGAATACAATGGAGCCCTGCTGGGATGGATACAAAGCCCCATTGTTACAACGTTGCTACTACTGCCAATATACACCTAGGCTTATAGCTGCGCACCTTATGAGTAAAGAGATACGCTACCCAGAGACCAAAATACAGCTCTGAGTTAGCCATATTTAAGCAGAATCATCACACCTCCCCCTTTAGATGGGGCTTGCAGGAAGTAGGGGCCTACGCCCCTCTTCTGAAAGCACCTCCGCCTCCAGCTTCTCAGGCTCTGGCCCCAAGGCTCCCTCACCTTCCCCCGAGGTCCCAGCAGACTCGGGCCTTGTCAGACTCCGAGGGTGGTGGAGCGCCACGCGCCTTCAATATGGCCAGACTAGGGTCAGCTTGGACAGCATCTCTGAACTCTTGGCTGGAGTGAGACAAAAGAGAGGTGCATGTTACATAGCTGCCGGACTCTTCTGGCTCTCTAGTCTGACTAGGGACGCTTCTAAGGCCCAGGCTCTGAGCCACGTACACTTGGCTACCTCCTGCCTGTTCTGGGTCCGCTTTCTGAGTACTGGCATCCTGTGGAGCCACCCTCATGACCCCAGGTCTTTGGGATACCAGTTCAGAGACCCCATCCCAGCGGTCTCTCAGGGTCTCTCTCACACTAGCCGCTAGTTGGGAGAGTTCTAGGGGATTCTGCACTTCCCCTTTTGCTTCCAAACCTAGGGGCACCTCTGGTTCTGGCACAGGTATGTTTGGACCCTGTTCCTCCTGTACTTGGGTGGGTGATGGTGACACCTTGGGCAAATGACTGAGATCATGCTTCCCCAAACCATCCTCCCACAATACATTGACAGGTAATACATTTGATATACCCCCTTCTTG
This sequence comes from Leptodactylus fallax, assembly GCA_947044405.1. Lineage (NCBI taxonomy): Eukaryota > Metazoa > Chordata > Amphibia > Anura > Leptodactylidae > Leptodactylus > Leptodactylus fallax. The sequence continues at coordinate 2,498,915 of CAMRHE010000300.1, read as the reverse complement.
GATCATACCTCCAGTACCCCATGCCATCTGCACTTGGGCCATGGGCGCTCCTGGAATAGAACTGGACAGAAGAGACGTGTATGTCTCATACCGGCCGGACTCCTCCGGCTTCAAGGGAGTGAGGCTAGTCATGGCGGTCTCAGCACCGACTCCAGGTGGTGTAGGCAACGGTTCAAGGGTCGGCTCGCCCTCCACCCTTGTAGCACTCTGGCTGCGGGCTAACACCGCACTACCAGCAGTCCGTCCCTCACCTGGATCGGCCATGAGATCCACATAGCCTACCTGACCATCTGGCACATGGTCAGCAGTTGGGTGCTTATCGGATACACTGGGCGAAATAGTAGAAGTCGCTTCCAGTGACTCAGAAGAGCTATCCTGTACACTTTCACAACAAGCATTGGCAATTACATTGACAGTACCTTCATTAGCAATTGTTAATTCACACCGGGCCTCAATGAGATCTGCAGTAGACATGTTAACAAGCTGGGAGGGAGACGCCCCCGCAGATGTGGGTGTGTCTACAGACAAAGTCTCATTGGTTCCTAGCACGGGGGTGAACAAAGCATCAATAACATTTTTGCTGAGCTGGGTTGCAGGAAGCTCATTGGCATCTTCCCTGCTCTCAGCTGAAGGCAACTCATTAGCATTTACATTGACTGCCATGGGAAGTATCTCAGAGAGGGGGTTATGGGCCCTCTCTGCAGATATGACAGACACATTATTAGCATTAATCATAGACAGTTTATCACAGTAAATTGGGGTGCTCCCCACCCCATATTGGGACATCATAGGTCCTAAATCAGTTCCCAACAGTACATTAGCAGGCAAATCAGTCAATAGTCCCACAGTCCGCATTCCTTTTCCCACATTCCAGTCCAGATACACAGATGGGCCACCTGCTGTGGCTTGGGAAGCAGGGAAGTTCTCAGGGTGGTTGGGGCACTCCTCCTTGAAATGTCCTGTCTGGTTACAGGCATGGCCCCGCCGCACGTCCCCTTGGGGTTTGGGAAGGTCATCCGGGCGCCCAGAGTTCTTGGGACAGGGGAGGGACCACCCGGGGCATAGTTTGTTTCACCCGACCTGACAGACGGCTGTGGTGAACTCTGGCCTGGCCTCTCCTCCCAACTTGAAGGTCTGTGCAGGGTTGTTGGAATTTGCGCTTGCTGGGAGAGCTCCATCCTTTTGAGCTCAAGCTGATACTGCCGCTCTCATTCTGCTGCCTCATGATCAGCCTGCCGTTCTGCTGCCTTCCTCTCTCTCTCTGCCTGTCGCTCAGCAGCCTGTCGTTCTCGTTCTGCTGCCTCACGATCTGCCTGCCGTTCTCGTTCTACAGCTTCCTGAAAACAGTACATCACCTGCAGGTATATGTTAGGGTCCCTGGTGCCTATTTGCTGCAGGGCCGTTTGCCAGTATGAAGCCATTCCCCCAGCAAGGCTGGGACTACTGGACCCTCCTGGTGAAGTAATCCTTGGGACCGGGCTGCTTGCCGCACTTCCTGGCCTAGCCCCAAAATCAGGACTCTGCTCGATTCTCTGCATGGCTGTGGCTGCCTCCATTTCAGCCATACGCTCAGGATCTCCAAAAGCCTGGTTCAGCAGTTCTGGAGATCTGCTTCTGAGCCCACTAGCCATCCACTGGTATTTGCCAAATAAAAGATAGGATAGAATACAAAGAGTAAGGGAGGGGAACAGCACTGTATCAAACTTTCACTGTATCTTAATGCTTGCTTTAATACCGAGCTTGTCTCATAGGATTACTACAATCCCCAGCGTTTGAGGGATAAAGGTCCCCAACGCACGCTGTTTATCCTAAGATCCCACTACGCTGCCACCAATGTGAAAGATCCTCAGTGCGCCAACACCGCTGTGGCCACACCTGAGTCTTCTTTCATATAAACACCACACTCACCACCAGTGAGTGCCGGGTTCACAAGATAAATATAAGACAAGCTTTCTAAATTTTATATATTTATTAACCCCTAAATGGGTCGGCATTAACATCTAACACATGCAGTTCAGAACAGATATGCAGATGTATGCAAGCATTAACAGTTACTAGTTACAATATACAGTACAATAAAAATAAAAAAGGAATAACATTGAAATAATTACTTTACCACGCATCTATAATCCATCACTCACACATGCTCTGTCATGTGTGAATACCCAGTGGAGGCTGCTTAGCATGTGGCATTAATACAACAATCCCACCTGCATGCTCTTCACAGTGGTCTCTCACAGTGGAAGTCTGTCTGTAATCTCTTGTAGTCAGTCTCTAATAACTCCTCATAGTGTTCTCTGTAGTCCCAGCACAATCTCCTCCCATTGCCTCTTACCTCATCTTTTATACCCTTTATGCCACCTCCCAGAATGAGGTCACCGGCGGCAGCAAGTCTGATTGAATAATGCACTCAAGTCCAGATTTTTTGTATAGAGCTGAGACCAAGTGGAATGATACAATGTTATCAGCCAGGTCTGATCTATCAGTGCAGACTGGACAATGCAGGTGTTTGTTTGATCACTCAGGGCTGTGTAGGAATACAATGGAGCCCTGCTGGGATGGATACAAAGCCCCATTGTTACAACGTTGCTACTACTGCCAATATACACCTAGGCTTATAGCTGCGCACCTTATGAGTAAAGAGATACGCTACCCAGAGACCAAAATACAGCTCTGAGTTAGCCATATTTAAGCAGAATCATCACACCATTTATCCGCAGTTCACATCAAGGGCTCCCTGAACATAGTAGCGGATCGGTTGAGTCAGGGTCATGCCATATCAGGAGAATGGCCACTCAATCCAGAAGTCTTTCATCAGATTACCCTGAAGTGGGGTCTTCCAGAAATAGACCTCATGGCAACCCGACTCAACGCCAAGGTGGAGACGTTCTGTTCCCTTTACCAGGAGGACAATCCCATGGCAATGGATGTCCTGTCCATCCCTTGGAGGTCCAGGCTGGCATACATCTTCCCTCCAATTCCAATGATACCGAAGGTATTGATGAAAATCAGACAGGACCAAGTTTCTGTGATAGCCATCATTCCGTTCTGGCCAATAAGAGCTTGGTTTTCCCAACTCATGGAGATGAGTCGAGGGATATATTGGAAGCTTCCCCCCATCTAGAAAATGGTTTTCCCAAGGATCTCTGGAGATTCAACGTGACAACCTGGAGGTTGAGCAGTCCCTACAGCAGGATAGAGGACTGTCAGAGGCCGTCCTGAAGAACCTTTCTTCTGCAAGAGCAGACTCTGCCAATAAGAACTACCAGAGGACAGCCAAGATTTTCATGGAGTAGTACTCCAAGAAGGGTAATAATAATCTAGAACCTTCTACGGCTGATATTTTAAATTTTCTTCAGGACGGTTTGGATAAGGGCCTTGCCCCTGTCACTTTGAAAGTTCAGATTGCGGCCCTCTCCATTCATTTGAACAGACGTCTGTCTCAGGATCCTCTGGTTGCAAGTTTCCTTAAAGGGGCAGTGAGGCTAAAGCCTCGGTATCATCTCCAGATCCCCAGTGGGACCTTGCGGTAGTCCTTGCAGGCCTGAGTGGTCCTCCATTTGAACCCTTGGAGACTACGGAGCTAAAATATTTAGCCTACAAAACCACTTTTTTGCTGGCTAATATATCTGCCAAAAGAGTAGGGGAACTCCAGGCTCTCTTCTAGAGGACCGTACATTTTGTTTTTTGCAGATAGGGTGCACCTTAGGTTTTTGCCTGGGTTTAACCCTAAAGGTCCCCTCATGCTATAATAGCAATCAGCTAATTTCGTTACCTGTGTTTTTCCCCACTCCAACCTCTGAGGAGGAAGAAAAGCTCCACACCTTAGATGTGGTAAGGTGTCTGCGGATTTACCTATCCCACACTCAACCGCTTAGGAAGCCTGAAAACGTACTAATCAATATGCAGGGTGAAAACAGAGGCCTCAAGGCTTCCAAGCCTACTCTATCCACATGGATCAAGAAGACAATTTAAGTCTTCCTTTCTTATTCAGGAGTTACTCCCTCCAGTCTTTCTACGGCCACTCGACCAGGGCTGTGTCGACTTCTTGGGCTGAGTATTGGTCCTTACCATTGGACCAGATTTGTGCGGCTGCATCATGGTCATCTCAGTTGACCTTTGTTAAACATTATCGTTTAGATGTCCGCCGTTCCCAGACAACTGCCTTTGGTCAGACAGTCCTTGACGTTGTAAGGCGAGGAAACCCTCCCTAGGGGAATTACTTGCTAACTCCCCATATTGTGCTGCTGTCGGACGTAAGGGGAATCGTTGATTGTAATGTCAATCTGTATTCCCTTAGTCCTGACAGCAGCACAAGGCATCCCTCCCTAGAAGCTTGTTTCCTTTTACTTTATAATTTACACAGTGGAGGGAGGTCTCTTGTGCTCTTTTATAGGGCCAGTAGGAGGCACCTTTTTGGTGCTAATTAGAGGTTCCACCTGTCCTAAACACCACACAGGGGCAGAGATACCCCATATTGTGCTGCTGTCAGGACTAAAGGAATACAGATTGACATTCCAATCAACGATTTGGTAACATCCATATGTTTCAACAGCAGAGGTATAGTATGTAACATGTTCACACGCAGAAATTTGATGCTGATTGGGGGGCAGATTCCGCCTTCCATTGTTTTCAATGGGAGGCAGAGATTGCAGCAAGATGCTGGGAAAATAAGTGTCCTGTTCTATCTTGCTGCAGAGTGTGTGTCTCGAAACTCCCTGCTGATTAGGCCCATTCATCTGGGCCCAGTCAGTAGCGGAAAGCAGTGATGGAATGCTGGCGTCCAGAAAATAAGGAGAAATTCCTCTTCGTTTTCTGCCATCTGAATGGCCCCATACAGTAGTATTTTTATTTTTGAGGTGTGATCCATAAGCCAGTGGAGTTGGCTCCTCTTTTTTTTTTTATATATTTGTAGGGGAGACTTTTATTATGCATGTGTGTGTATAATACATGTAGCAAGAAGCACAGTACTCAATAATAAATGTCGAAGCAGAAGACCCGTCAGACCATCTATACACAGTCCCACAACTCAAGGAATCCAAAAAAAAAAAAAAGAGGCATCATCCAAAATGATCCGAAAGTTTTATTCACCCATAGTGAGCATGAACAGCAAAGTTTCAGCTCCTCAATGGCCCCATTAGCTTATATATAGAGTTTGAGGCTACAAAGGGTTCACACATGGAAACTTAGTGTTTAAGTAATAATTCAGAAGAACATGTATATTGTATCATCACTACTGCAGGTCAAAATATTAGAGGAGTCTCAATGGCCGTAGCACTCTATATAGCTCCCCATTCACTTTGACGCCACATAGGTGACCATGCTGGAGTAGTCACAGACTATCAGACTGGTTTATGCATTACCTGAGCTTAGATCCTGAGGCAGAACACCACTGGATGGTGCATTTTGAATCCCACCCACACAATAATTTAGTGAATGAAGAAGGTCCTTACTGTATGGCTATGAATAAAGATGTCAGTTCAGGACCAAAGCGATGTGCCAATTTCATCAGTGTTTCAAGCTAAGCAATACAATTGGAACCTCTTGCTAGACAGTTTTCCTTATGCCACCTTGTGCTTGACTTTAGACTAACGTATTTTGGCACAATTTGGCATATTTTAAGACTCGTCAATCATGGTTCCTGATGTTTTTTTTGAAGGACACAAAAAGGTACATTGCTCTCTAGATAGATGGCCATCTATTTGCATCCGTTAAACTGATCAGCTAAACTGATGCAAAAAAAAAAAAAGTTTTAGGGTGCAGTCACCTAATACTTCTGGCACCAGGGCAAGTATGCCAGTTTTGATGTAAACTGAAACAGAATTCTGGCTCGTTTGGCTTTCCCTTAAAAGTACCAACATGTAAGGTGCTATGTATTTTGTTATTGGGTAACAAAAGTAATGTAGCAGATGGAGTTGAATTTTGAAGCTTCATATAGGAGCAGAGGTGGATTGTGACATACAAGGTAATGCCAATACTGTATAATACATGTTATACTTGTCTCATACACTTGAGGCAGTATTGGGTCTTGCATGGATTATGCATAACTCAAAGCTAATAAAATCTAAATCCATGATCATTAGGTCTTTTAAAAGCATATACAGTTTTATTATCAAAATTAAAAACTTACAAATTTCTGATAAAGGAAAATCTACATATTATTTCAAAATTAAACATGAAATCAGTTATTCCATCCCAGATGGAGGGCAAGAAGTCGGGGATTTAAGAATTGGCATTGGGTCCTTTTTTCTTGCCAAATGTAGGAACCACATTAACAAATCTGCGGTTGTACTGCATGCGTCTTTTGGCTCGTCCAGTTTTCTTTTTCTTCTTTTCTTGTTTTGCTACCTAGAAAAGAAAGGCATCAAAAGTTCAGGTTTTTTTTTAGTTTTTTTTTTTTTTAACTTACCGTAAACTCCTAATAAAGGCAAGTTAACATTTTAGTTTCGGTGTAAAAGAATGTCAAACTATGAGAAGCTGTATTTCCCATGAGAGGGCTTATACAGAATTTGAAAAATATGAATGCTCCCCCCCATAAACAGTGCCACACCTGGTTATGGGTTTTGTCTGGTACTACAACTCAGCTGCACTGAAATGAATAGAGCTGAGCTGCAACGCCACATATAGCTAATGGTCATGTGTGGGACCGTTTTCAGGAAGAAGGCAACCATATTTTCTTATAGTTTAAAGCCTTTTAAAAAGTGGGTGATCCAGCCAAACATGCAGATAGTCAGGTCACTTGAAGGGAGTCTATCACCGGGAAACCCAATTTTCACTAACAGCTCGTCAGAATAGCCTTTAGAAAGATTATTCTTGTCCTACCTTTATTTTTCTGCTCCGCGCTGCCGTTTTGGAGAATTTTCTTCTTTATGCCAATTAGTCTTCAGATAGCACAGGGGGCATCTCCTGTGCTCACGTCACACACTCTTCGGAAGATCCAGCTCCGCCTCTCTGCAGCATCAGCACCCGCTCATCGTGTCTGTTAAGGATCCAAATCCCACACATGCTCAGTCGGCTCTGCCATTTTGACGTCAAAATGGCCGACTGGACATGCGCAATCGGCACTGTCCAACGCGAAATGGCAGAGTTGACTGAGCATGTGCGGGATTTGGATCCTGAACAGACACAATGGGCGGGTGCTGACGCTGTGGAAAGGAGGCGCTGGATCTTCCAAACAGCGTGTGACATGAGCACAGGGAGAACACCCCATGTGCTTTCGGAAGACTAATTTTCATAAAGAAGAAAAATAAAGGTAGGACAAGAATAGTCTTTCTAAAGGCTATTCCGACGTGCTGTTAGTGAAAATAGGGTTTCCCAATGATAGAATCCCTTTAAGCAACTGGGTAATAAAACCAAAATCATTTCACGCACAGCTCCTGTAAAGATAGGAATATCCTTGCTAGGATATCCCATCACTGCAAGATCAATGGCTGACTGACCTTTGGAGTACGGCAAGATAATATGGCACTCCTAAGGATATCGGTGCTCAGGGAGGAACCCAGTCTAATCCACACATGAATTAATAAATCCCAGCACTTTGAGGTTATTTTTGCACTTTAGATCAGATTTATTGGGCTAAGGCAATCACATGACTTATTCTGTGAGATTTCGGTCCATCTCGGACCTTCACCAGTCAAGATTGCTGTGTTGAGGTAGAAGGCAGTGGTTGAGAGCCAAGCAGCATAAATTACATGCAAAGAAATCAATAGATGGCACTTACTTTGGGGGTCTGACCTCTCACTTTCCCTGCACGAGCAAGCGAGCCATGGACTTTACCTGCAAGAAGAACACACTGTGTTACTCTGTGAAGACCCTTCTCAAATATTAGAAACTTGTGATATACAATGGCTGAGTTGTGCTGATACTTGATATATCATAGTTTATACATGAAGTTCTCCTACCTCCCAAAAGCCTGCCCGTCACATTCAGGGTGCACTGATCCTGCACCCCACATTCTGATAGAACAGCCTCATCTTCCAGAGAAAATCCAGAATATGACAGAACCAGATCACAGTCCAAGAGGCCTTCAAGCTGAGCTATACGGGTCTATAATTCAGAGACAGATGTAGAAAAAAATATTCAGAACACAAAAACAAAGAAGCAAGTCCTAAAACACAGAACTCTTACAATACATCTATAACTTCCGTAAATAGTAGGTCTTTATGGTGCTGCATGTTTGGATCAGCGGAATCAATAGGAATCATGGCTACAATGTACCCATCTGAATAGGGCCTAACTCTGTAAGTACAATGGATCACTTTTATTGTACTGATCCTACACCACAGTCTGAAATGCATTTACATTCTGCTAGTTGCCATATACACCATTCCCACAATGGAACACAGGTTTTCCTTCATCAGATCCTGCACAATTCTCAGAATGCACAAGGACTGCTGGGAGATGTCAGCTCTGAGTTATGCAGAGTGTCTTACAAACAGCTCCTCACCTAAGCATTCCACTATAGGCACTTGGGAAACTGGCATTTTGACAGCGGTATAAGCTTACAGTTTTCACATCACACTGACTTATTTTGGCAGGGTTTGGTTGTAGGACAGTATTTGAGAGCTAAAAGATGGACCCAAGAAACTAAGGGACTGTGTAGCTATGTAGCCCTCCATCAGTTCTGTACTTCTCCAGTACATACCTTAACATCCAACACAGTGTCTTGGTTTGACACATCCAGTGTGAGCAGTGTCTGGCCGTTAATGAAAATCTGCATGTTGTACTGAAAAAGAAGAAGATAAACATCAAATATATGTTATATCTAGAAGATTCTAACGTACAAGTTTGCAGCTGTTCATGAGCAAGTACTAAATCATATGCTGCAGATGGAGCACCACATTTTTATAACAAATTTCATAAATTAAAGTGCAGTTTATTATTGTAAACTTTGTAGTATCTTACACTGATCACGATTTACCACTACCGGTAGCTTCTGGCAAATGTGGTACATCTTAGGTGCAGCTAGATTGAGCTAAAATTCTAATGGCTTAAGAAAAAGGGTTGCCAAATAATTTTGCATAACATTCTGGCTCAAACTAAGTCAACTAAGATGGAATAAACTTTGACTAAGCAGTCTAAAGATGCACCATAATATCATTCAGCATCAGTCACTGAGATAAATCTGCTGTATTTATAGACTGCCTGTTCACACTGTCTATTAGTAAATCTGGGCCACTGTTCAAATCCCAATTCTATAAACTGAATACTGTTGAATGAAGTCTATGGAGAAAGGAGGAGGACAAGGAGAAAGAGAAAACAAGTTGTGGTTGCACCTTTCAAGCAGTCTTTTAATCTAAAATAAGGAGAGTATTGAAAAAAGAAGTAAAACCTTCATATGCGTTATCCTTTTGTGATCCACAACTGGCTTAAAAAATGCATGGAAAAACCTGAACATCGAAAAATAGCTTGATCAGTTTTGTGGAGACAAAAAACTGATGTGAAAAACGGATAGAAATGGATGACCATCCGTTTCCATAGAGTGAATGTTAAATAAAAACGGATCAGTTTCTGTAGGGCAGAAAAGTAGTACAAACCACGCATTTTTGTCCCTGTAGGCAAACGGGTTTTTTCATAACAAGTTAACTCAAAGATGGTCAAAGAATGACTATAATCATCAGAATATAATAAAATAATAATAAGTGTTTAATAAATGAAAAGAGATAATACTTAGCTGTGGTTACAAATGATGTAATAGCTCACTGGATGGGGAGCCCCATCATTCAATGACTTCCAGAGGTGCATGGAATCTATTTCATGATCCATACCGAGACTACCAAACAATAGCCCCCTACAGTTTTTATAGTATCTTTGGGGAGAAGGCTGACTGGTCAGTAAGACATTAACCCTGTCATATCACATCAATAAGACACTAGGATTTCGTGGGAAAAAAACCATGTCCTATTACAGTCCCACAAAAGAACGAACAAAAACCGATCCATTTTTATTTAACATTGACTCTATGGAAACGGATGATCATCAGTTTCCATCCGCTTTTCGCATCTGTTTTTTGTCTCTGCAAAACTGATCAGTTAAACTGATGATCAAAACGTGATGCGAACAGGTGCTGAGCCTTTGTTCTCATGGTGCGTTTTGTTCACATATTCATGGTGTTTTGTAAACACAACTTTAAAAGAGTATCTGCAAAAACATAGGGGGGTTCTATTAAATACATGTAAATACACACAGCAGCAGCCGCACACAATGACAAAATTAGCATTGCATGTCTTCCATTGTGTGCAGCTGCTGATTTGTTTAGTTATGCGTGGGTTTTCTTTAATTAAAAAAGTACATGAGTCTTTCAGATGCATTTTTTCAGCCACATTTACAAAATTCCATAGAAATGTGTGGAAGGTGAAGGGGAAAAAAATGCAGAAGCTTTTCTGCAACGTGCGGTCTAGCCTCAAACGGATAACGGATCCCAACGGAACCTCCTAATGAGGCTGAAAGATTTCTGAGGTGAATTTTACACAGTGGGTCCAAAATTTGTCGTGGAACTTAACCTTAAAGGGAATCTATCACTGCCCCCAGCTACTTTAAACTGCTCCCATACTGCTGTAGATGCTGTTAGCAGAATAAAATGATACCTCTCACTAAACAGCCCATCCTGCATTCAGATCGTCCCCTTGGGCAGTGAGAGTAGATCCTTCCAGTGCCCAGGGACAAGCTGAATGCATTACATGATTCTTCTATGAACATGCCAAGACAAGTCTACAAAGACAAGTACTGGGGTGAAACAGCAGGTGAAATGTTAGATGCAAGGAAAAATATATATTTCATAATAGACATATTTATGTTTTGGGCATATTGTACTTTCCAACATCTATTAGGTCTTTACAGTAATTGACATAAGTGAAATATACATAATAGACAGACAGATTTTCTCCAAATAAGCTACTGAGGGATGAAGGGGCACAAGACTATCATCAATGGGGGTATATAAGGTGCAGGAATCCCACCAATACCAATCTCTGATATGTCCTAATCTATTGCTATATGGAAGCAGTCAACAAGTAGGCTACGGCCAACCTTTCCTTCTTGTAACATGTATGTACACTTAACACATGAACACCTGATATTAATAAATACATAATAAACCATCTTATGAAACAGTAACAGCTGAGATGTCGCCATGACATTAGTGCTACTTACCTTCTTTATGCGCTCTGTTCTTAGAAGATTCAATGCAGAAAGTGATTGCGGTAACCACCGGCGACCTCCACAACTCTTATTGACTAAAGTTCTGCGCAAAAGTGGTTTAAACGTCCCCTGCTTCCGTATGTGTAGAAGTCACATATCACCGCCTACTAACGTTACAAGTTACGTCTTTAAGCGCATGCGCAGTACTATCTTTTTTTTCCGCCCCCCCCCCCCCGGGGAGTGGGGGCTCTTTTTTTTTGTCTTTTCGCCCGCGCCTTGGAAGACAGAGAGTACAGCACGCATGCGCGGAGTTGTTTGATCGCTGATGGTGCTGCGTAGACGGGCAAGTTTGCAAGCTTCACGAAAGAAGGTGCCCAAGGCTGGCATTAAGGGGTGGTCAGTGCCAGTTTAGTGTGAGGGAACCCTGTTATTGTGTGCCAGTTTAGTGAAGCAGGCCAAGGGCATAATATCAGTGCATCCTTATGTCAGGCATGTTCTAGGCTGGTGGTACCTACATGGCTGCCTATCACTGCTGTGTTCCATTCTGTAACAGTGACTCCAGGTATAATGCCGACAAGAAGATCTCATTCCACAGGATCCCGGCCTTCCATGTGGAGCCGCAGAGACACCGGGACTGGTTGAACAGGATCCGCAGGGAGCCAGGGCCCAGCTTCAAGGTAATTAAACTAATCTCCTGTAAATTATATTATATAAGGGCTGGTATAGAAAGCGACTTGTCATCCGCTACTATGGCCAGTAGCCCAGTGCAGTCTGTGTGTGGTGGTGCTCAAAAGTTCTGGTGGACTGTTGTACATCAGTTGAATTCCGTAGTAACAAATGGGAATCGATAGTTTTCCACACTTTACCAGACGTCCATGTTAAAGGGGGTGTCCACTATATGTAAACAAAGCTTGATTCTTCCTAAAGTAAAAAGGTTTTAAAATTTTTCTTTTACTATCTTCACTTGTGGTCAGTGAGTGAAAAGTGCTAAGTTTCATGCAGAGCACCTAATACTTTTCCCAAGGAGGATTTGTTACAAACATATACAGTGTAGGCTGATGTATCTTACCTGCACCAATTCGTTGTAGCAAATTGAGCAGAGAGATTTGTGCAGCAGCTGGCATTAAAGGGGTTTTCCAGGTTTTAAAAAAGATAGGTAAGGTAAAGAAAGGGCTTAAAATATTGAAGGAAAAACTGCACTCAACCCTGAAATGTAGTCTGCTCAGGTGCCATTTCTGGTCCTGACCAGAAGCGAAAACCTCATGTTCATCGTTCACCTGCCACTGCTGTAAATCACAGGCAGTATTCTGGTACTGTTCACTCATACATGACCATGGAAGGCAGTGAATGGCTACAGACGTATGTGCACAATGAACGTGATATCATTTTTTCTGGATTAGGAGCAATGAATCAGCAGGGTACTTCAGGGATTACAGGTTTCGCCAGTGTCAAGACTCCCGGGTCATGTTGTGATCTGAGGCAGCGTTCTGTCCCTTGGTTTGCTCCACCTCTTCCCCTGATTTCACAGGAAATTAATTACCTGTGCTAAGTGAGCTGGCTTATTAATAATAATACGTTTTATTTATATAGTGCAACATATTCCACAGCACTGTACAATTTGTAGGGTTCAAGTACAGACAAAAAGATACATTACAGAGAAATAATCAATTCACACAATGGGACTGAGGGCCCTGCTCGCAAGAGCTTACAATCTAAGAGGTAGCAAGGGAGGTAGCATTGCTTATACAGTGGTCCAGACATTTTTGTGATAGAGGTTAGTTTAATTACACACAAAAAAAAATTGGCTTTACTATAGTCTGACATTTCCCAGCCTCACTACCTGTGAGATCCGGGGAGGAGGGGTGGAGCGACAGAATGGTGCCTTGGATCACATGACCCAGGGGTCATGATGTCGTTGGAACCCCGACACAGAATGATCTTCTGTGATCCCTGGGACTAGGTAAGTAGATTACTACTCCCTGCACAACCCCTTTAAGATAGGCCATTAATTTCAGGTCCATGGAGTTCCAACAGTTGGGAGCCCAAACAAATAAGCTGTTCCTGGATAGCGCTGCTCTTGCTAATGTTAATTTTCCAGGCGCTACGCTGTGCACTCATTGTGCAATGCACTAACTAAACCCATCACTATACAGTCTTCTGTGAGTGAGCAATGTGAATCTCAGCTTGTAAACTTTACTGGAAACAGCTTTTCTGTGGGGTCCCAGCTGTTGAATCCCTGCACATCTGAAATTGATGTCCTATCCTAAAGATAGGCCATCAGTATTAAAAAGGTGGATTACACCTTTAATTGACTGCCTGGTTACATAGTAGCAAAACCACAGCTGTGAGAAGTGTTGGTCCTATACAGGTTTTAATCATTTGTAGGTTTTAAACTGAAGTCTTTGGAAAAATGAAGGATTGTAACAAAGTATATTAATATTCAATCAGTTTTATTAAGTTTTCAAAGATTAAATAACAGTGCATACAAGAAAGATACTAGCATATATTCAAGTCGAGTAACTATAGGTTACAATATATATATACTGATCAATGGAACGACTTGCAAAGGGTTATATTCTATTACTTGGAAGCTAAAAAGTCTCTTGACCAATGTACTGGAATGAAGGCTGTTGTAGAGTAACCTAGATTAACAAAAAAAAAAAAAAAACATTAGAAATAGTAAAATTAATGTGATACTACAGAAGAAGGTTCAAGGCTGGGATAAATAAGGACAGTTTTACAGCGGTTGGGTGTGGGCAGTTAGTGTCCATGGAAGCCAGTTCCTCTCAAACTTGCTGTCTCCAAAGACTCCATGGGAGAGGATGTTTTCATTTTGGTACGTCTGTTCCACCATTTTCTCCAAATCTCTCCGAGACGGAATGGTAGCTGATTTCCAGTTCCGTAAAAGAGCCAATGTTGCTGCTAGTAAGGCATGACCAATCATCACTCTATAGGCTGTCGGGAAGGAATCAATCTGCAGGAATAGTAAGGCTAAGGCTGGGGAGGGAAGAATAGAGAATCCAACCAAGGATGAAATCCATCGGAAAACGTCTTGCCAGTATAGCTCCAGCTGAGGGCATGTCCACAGTATATGGAATAGAGACCCTGTAACAAAGTATATTAAAATGTTATTTTCCTCTTGGTTTTACAGTGATTTTATTTTACACTGCCTGTATTTTACTCATAGCTTTTTACTGTGAATTATTGGGCAGTCAGAAGTCCAGCATTCACTTATGATTGTACAAAATTAGAAAATCATGTCCACTTTCTTCCAAAAACACCACCACACCTGAACACAGGTGGTGTGTAATCCTGCACTTACCAGCTCAGCTCTATTCACTTTTGTGGAGGTGAGCGTCAATACCACACCAGCTGTAGACAGGAGTGGGGGTATTTTTTTTTAAAATAAGCCGCTCTGTTTTTCTAGTCTTGGGCAACCACTTTAACATAAGTTACTACTATAATTGATTTTCAGTAAGAAGTTGGTGGCTCTATAGTTCTTTTAATAGAATTATATCAATTCTGTCCTCTGTTTCAGGTCTCCAGCTGCACCAGAGTTTGTTCCAAACATTTTCTTCCATCTGATTTTGTGAGGACATTAACAGGAAAAAGGAATCTGAAGCCTTATAGTGTGCCATGCATCTTCCAGTGGTCAACCGATGAGCTAACCCAGGAACAGATGTCTGTCCCAAAGAGAAATTCTGGGTAAAGATCTTTTATCAGCAAACTTTAATATTACATAATCTAGAATGTTAATAGTAAAGGGGTCCTCAACACAAGCCCTTCTCTAACATAGGCTTCCCCAAACAAGCAGCTGATTGCTACAGGTCCAGCTCCTGGAGCCCCCCAGCAGTTAACGGAAGGAGTATAGTTTGGACATACGTTTATGACCTACATGACACTGATTTATAGAAATGAACAACCTATATAATACGTGGTCAGGCTGAGTCCACCAGAGGGGGAGCCTATGCTCACCACTATGGCTGATAGGGAGAGGATGAGCAGGGAACTCACTTCTAAAACTGTGTTCACATGGCAGAAAATGAAGAGCAACTTGAGTCATCCATCTGCCTCAGATTCCTCTTCATTCTCAACTCCACAAGATGGGAAACTGAAGCGGATCATCGGCATTCTGCCTCTGATCAGGTCAAATGAATGGGTCTTATCAGTGGGCTGTCTCAAGCCATGGACTGTGTGGAAAGATTGAGCAGGACACTTATTTTTTCAGTGTTCTGCTCCAATGTCTCTCCATCATTGAAATCAAGGGGAGGCAGAATTGTGGTGGAATCTGCCGCTGAATACAATGGTGGTTCTAATGCTTTGTTCACATGTGTGAGACTCCCCAGGCAACATTCTACAGAAATTCAATATGTGTGAATAGAACAGTAAGTAGATCATGTGCACCACCACTCTGTTTACATGGGGCACTTGCAAACTCCCATTCATACAATTATTGGGCATCATTGGCCAAATCAGCGACATTTTCGCTATAGAGTCTGAAATCAACAGCATGTTGGTTTTTCTGCCAACTGTGGATGTGGTTTTGAAAAAGTCATCCGCATCTATTGTACTGTTATTTGCAGCGGATTACTTCACCATGTCTAAGAAAACATATTTGTGTACTTAGTAAACATATGCAAATAAACTAGTGGAGAATTGAACATCTGTACATGAGCGTGGAGGTAATCATGGCAACCAAAAAAATGCATTAAATCCTCTTCAAAGTGCTTGTGATGAAACTAACAGATATTTCTGCTTTTTATTTCCATCACTTTGCCAGGAGCAGTAAAAACATGCTTCAACCTATACTGCCTTCACAACCCCAAGTACAAAGCAAAACTTCCCAACCAGTGGAGATGACGGCCTCCATACTGGACCACTGCTATGACTTACCTCCTTTGACGGACACAGAAATGTTGCACGCGGCCCGTGAGGAGATTTCCAGACTACAACAACGCAATGCCACTCTGGAGAAGAATCTGTTCTTCCTGGAGCGGTTTTCCACTGACTCGAGCCTTATTCACTTTTATACCGGATTTAAGGATTATTCCACTTTGAAAGTAGTTTTTTCAACTCTAACTGAAACAGAGGGTAGCTCAGTGAAATGGAAGCAGTGCCAACAAGAAGGGGACATGAGTGTTAACAAGGAGCCTTCACCAGAATCGGAGGGCATGCCACAGATTGACCAGTTCTTCTTATTTTTATGCAAAGTTCGTCAGGGGTTCCATGATCAGGATCTAGCTGTTCGCTTTAACATCTCACAGACAAGGGTTGCCAGGATTGTTATCACATGGGCTCACTATTTGTATCTCGTTCTTGGAGAAATACCTCTTTGGCGCAGTCGGGAAACTGGGTGCCAGGATGTGCCAGAGTGCTTTAAAGCTTCATATCCTCGTGCCAGAGTAACTTTACATTGTGCAGAAATCAAGATCCAAACAAGCAACACGGAAAGCATACCTTCTCAGATATATTATAATCATGCTGTTTACCAAGGTTTGCTTGGCATAGCTCCTCATGGAGCTGTCATATTTATAAGTCCACTCTATTCTGGGTGTGCATCAAAGAGAGAGATCATTAAGTCATCTGGAATCTTGGAATTGTTAGAACCTGGAGATTGGGTGGTAACCGAGAACGATTTCCTCATTCAGGATTTGGTGGAATCCATTGGTGCCTTTGTGGTCATCCCTCCTATTATCACAACTGCTGCCCTGCCTAGGGAATGTCGTGATGCAACGGTAATGTTAAGCCAACCATCAGCAGAACAAAATGCCATGTTCATCCTGGCATCTACTAATGAAGAGGGGCAGGAGACCTTGGTTGTGACCACATCAACGGGAGTAGAAGATGCAGTTGTGGAACTGGAACAGTCAGCTGGAGAAGTGGATGTGGTTGAGGAGATTGTGACTGAAGAAAAGTTAGTGGAGGAGGTGGTAACCACTACAGAGAACATAGAAGATGTCTCTGACGAGCACAATCAGTCTGGATTGGATAAAGACTTGGCCAAAAGTCACAGGAATGAGATTGTTCTGAAAGATGCACATTATGGCCGGGAGGAGGTGGTCAGATGTGCACCACACATAGAGAAGGCCATTGAGGAATCGTCTGGATTAAATAAAGACATCAATGCCCTTGCTCGTCTAAGAATTTGCATAAACCAGGACATAGAGCGAGTTCGCCAATATCACCTGTTTGATAATGTTTTGCCATACGCTTTAGGTGGCATTGCCAATCAGTTATGGGCTGTGTGTGCTATGCTGACTAATATCAATGGGTCACTGAGCTAAAATGTGAATTGTGGATTTAGGGGAATCTGCCAGCAGAACGACCACCATAAATTGGAACATATTAAAAATAAAAAATAAAGGATACTATAAACTGCCAATTGGGTAAGGGGCACAAAGTTTTAGGCAAGTATGGGGAAAATAATGCTGCACAGTAAGAATACTTTCACAAATAGTTTATTTTTATAAATTAACAAAATGACGTGAATGAACAAACGAGAAAATCTAAATCACATGAATACTTGGTGTGACCACCTTTGCCTTCCATCAATTCTATGTGCACTTGCAGACAATTTTTAAAGGAACCCAGCAGGAAAGTTTTCCAGATATCTTACTAAATATCTTCTGGGGATGTAGGCTTGTTCAAATACTTCTGTTTCTTCATGTAATCCCAGACAGACTTGATGTTGAGTTCTGTGGGGGCCGAATCATCACTTACAGGACTCCTCCTCTAAAGGGTGGCCACACCAAATATTGATGTGATATAGATTTCTCTTTTGTTCACTCAATTAATTTTGTTAATTGATAAAAATTAACACTTCTGTTTTTGAAAACCTTCCTGCTTTGCAACATTTTTCCACATATACTTAAAACTTTTACACAGTAATGTATATGCTATATGGAAATAATTTTGCATCTCCTGCTCATGTGTCACCATTCATGTACAGGAGCAGCAGGGGTGGACAAAGTACTGTGGTCTTCAGTGTGTGAGGAATGGGGCTCCTAACCCCAGCACCCCACATGACAGAGGCAGCAATGCTCACAGGAGCAGTCCCAATTTAAAGAGATATGTTCATGTTAAAAGTAATGGAACATTCTAGGACATGCCATCACTTTATGATCTTTGGGACCCTGTTTTATCCTTAAAAAGGGTTTTTAGCCCCAAATGGAGTTTTCCACAGGATAGGTCACAGATCCGCTGTTCTAAAAGATAGTGCAGTGGATGGGGAGCGAGTACAGGCTGCTCCTATTCAAGCACTGCAATTCCCCAAAACCACCACGATGCAGTGGTTTGGGCTGCAGTGCTGTTCCTATTACTTGAATAGGAGTGGTGCTGCACATGCTGCAGCATCGGGTCTGGGTGTCTATGGCTATGCTGGGAACTGCAACTGGCCTCAATCACTTGTGCAGTGGTAAAATAGTGCTGCAGCACTTTCATTCTCATGATCAGTGGAAGTCCCAGGAGTCAGATCTCCCAACAGTCATAAAGTGATGGCATAGCATTGTGATATGAAGTTACGTGATAAGATAGGAATACCCCTTTAACTGTAGTATTGCTATAGTAGCATGCATATGGACATTGCTTTGGCTCCTCCATTCTGCTAGTCAGTGAGGGTCCCAATAAAGGAATTCTGATTACGTATTGATTACCTTTTCTAAAGATAAACCATCAATTTAAAATCCCATTGAGCGTGTGACACATTCTCATAGACATGCTTTTCACTTCTTTATGCCATGCTCGCTTTGGACAATCTTTTGTTAGAAGAGTCCCTATAGATGAACTGCTAACAAGATATCCCACTGTAGTGATCTTCACCGATCAGCTGTAATTTGTAGGGAAACCCAGTAGCAAGGATTTCTTTTATATGCAGCGCCACCACAGGGGAAAAGAAGCATTACTCAATTACCATTGAAACATGCAGACACACTAATGGCTACAAGCATCCATCTATCCCTAAAGATCCTGAAGCAGAGTATTTCCCTCTACTAAAAATCCCCTAGGTTTTATTAAGCAAAAATCCCTTTCAGATCCACCTTACAGTTGTCTTTATCTGAAGTTGTACACAGAACCCATGTCCTCATTCACTTAAAGGGGAATCCACTGTTAATTGCTGTTCATGCTTTATTGCTTTTATTTATAGATGTGCAAATTGCTGCAGATTATTTTCTTAGATGTTTTTTGTACTATGCAACTTGTGCATGAAATACTTCAGCCGAGTGTAAATACTTAAAGGGGTTGTTCAGGATATTTTTTTTTTGGACTGGGGAAGGTGAAAAAAAACAAAACATACTCACCTCTCACCGGTGCTCTGGTGTCTCCCAGCACGGTCCGGTTCTTTTTTTCCTGTGTTGTGTTCCGGCGGAAGTCCCTGCCGCTTGTGACCGTGGAGGCTGCTACCTATGACATCTTGTGTCCTTTCCTTAGAACGCTCAGGCCAATCAGCGGCCTAAGGAAAGAGATACGGGACATCACAGCCGACAAGGACTTCCTGCAAGACAAGACAGTGGAGCAGCAGGACTGTACCGCACTGGGAGAACACCTGGGACAGATAAGTTTTTTTTTTTTTTGTTTGTTTTTTTTCGCCTTCCCTGGCCTAATATAAAAAAAAAAAAGTTTGCTTTACAACCACTTTAACAGTCTGACTAATATTCAGTGACCCTCAGAAATATTTTTATTTTTTAAGATTCTAAAAATTGCTGTAGTCTGAGAATGAAATTTACCAGCTGGATAAAGACTTGTTCATCACAAAGCTTCACCTCTTTTTCTTGTCATTATTGAAATCTATTGAGGCACTCACTGTGGTGGTGGGGATGGAATGTTTCTAGAACAGGGGTAGGCAACCTTTTTTGTTCGGCGTGCCGATTTCGATTAAAAAAGTCAAAGTTGAGGTACTCGGAGTGCCGGTCAATAATTGTAAGTCTGACGAGCGTTGCACATAGCGGCCCCTGCACACGGTATTATGGTGATAATACTAGTGATAATTGCTATTACTATTATTTTAGCGTTTAACAGATATCACTAGAGAGGCGGGCGGCGTATTTTACTCTATAAAGATCAGGTATGGACAGGACAGGGACAGTGAAAAAACGTAAACTTTATTGGTGACTTTGTGCATGTATTGTGTAAGTGTAAGTGTGTAAGTGCGACACTTCTGGCGCTGCGACCTGGAGGATGGTAAATGTCTGGGTCACGGTGCCAATAACTTCCTGGTTATGTGATTAGGCTCAGAGGGGTATTACATTATCCCTCTATGTGACTATCATAGAGCAAAAGTACAGTATGCTCTTTGATTGATAGAGGGGATAAGGATGGAAGTCTCTGCTACCCCCCATCATCTGCAGTTTATGCACAGACAATGAGGAGTTATCATTGTCTCTGCAGTCTGCAGCTCCTCCTCCCCCTCCTTCCTTAGCTCTAAGTTGCTGCCTGACGCAGGAGGGGGGGACACTTTTAGAGCCCCATTTCTAAGGAGATGTTAGGGCCACAAAGATGCAACTGGATTCATCTCATCTTTAAAACGATACCAAGATCGCCATGATAGACCTTACAGATTCAGAGCGATTCACTGTTAAAACGATGTCGGGAATTGAGATCTGCATTGGGATTTGAATGCCGAACATCGTTTTCACCAGCGAATCACTCAGGATGTTTAAGGACGATCATGGTGATCTTGGTATCATTTTAAAGAGGAGATTCTCATCTTTTTAAAATGAATCCAAGTGTTTCTTTATAGCTTTAACCAATCCTGAGCAATTCACTCAGGTACAGTAGTCAAGCCGGCAATTACCGGCTTCACTACTGTACATAGACTGTGCAGAAGCCAGGTGATGCCGCATCCATCTTCACCCGGCGCTAATGAAATTTTAAGGAAGCCAGATGGAAAAACGCTGCAGGTAACGTTTTTCGATCTGGCTGAGGCACAAATACGGCGCCAGAACTGATGCCTCTTGTGCCAGAACCGATCCCATAGAAAACTATGGGATCCGTCCTGGCATCAGTTTCCGTCCAGCTTGTGTGCACCTCGCTGGAGGGAAACAGATAGCTGCGCCAGACATATGTGAACACACCCTACTCACTTTTTCCACGCTCTGCAGCCGCTGTGTGGGCGCTTCTCCCTGACGTCAGCGACCGCTGATTGGGTCTCAGGAGTTACGTTGCATCATTATGCGTAATGACGTCGGACGTGACCCCTGAGGTCCTGTCAGCGGTCTCTTACGTCAGGCAGAAGCGCCCTAAGAGCGCAGAGCCGCTGCGGATCCAGGGAAGGTGAGTTAACATTGTTTTTTTTTTGTTTGATCACCTCCCCGGGGGCTCCGCTTATTATACTCGGGGGGTCTGAAGAGACCCCACAGTATAATAATAGCAGTTTCGTTTCGGCCGTGTTTGGTCCGATCGAAACTGCTGGGTGAGGACTCCGCTGCCATGCCAGGGAAATAAGCCTCGCGTGCCACTCTTGGCACGCGTGACGGGGGTTGCCGACCCCTGTTCTAGAATCTAGAATGGGGTAGGCAACCTTTTTTTGTTCGGCGTGCCAATTTAAATAAAAAAAAAAAAATCAAAGATGAGGTCCTCGGAGGGCCAGGCAATCATTTTAAGGCTGACGACACCTACACTAAAGTCATATAACACAAACCGTAACATAGGAGTGCTGTCATACTGTGCTCTCAGCCACGTGCGTTTACCGCTATTTGCCTGGATACACCTGTACTTTTCCATTAGAAGAGATGTAAGTACATGTGTAACCCACAATTATTCGTAAATGTATATCACTGGGAGCAGTGAGGTAACACCTGTAGGATAGTGACACACTATGTACCTGGATGCTGCATCCAGTCCCCGGCCGCCAGTACTTTCACTTTTCTGTAAGTGAAAAGCAGATTAATTTCAGCCACTTTTAATTCCTGGCAGTGCAGTAACAGCAAAACACCAGCCAGGAATTAATGTGTCACACTTAATCCAAAGTGACAGCACTGGTGCCCGGGAACTGGATTTGGCTATAGCCGCACCGGGGTACACAGTGTGTCACCATCAGAAAAGAAACACCCTAAGGCTGAGGCCCCACGTTGTGGAAATGCAGCTTTTTTTTTTTTGTTGTTGCAGATTTTGCTGCGGGTTTTTTCAGCCAAAGCCAAGAATGGCCACAAAAGGGAAGCTAGGGAAAAAGTGAAAAATGCAGGATTTCACAGAAAGGATTCAAAATTTACTGCTAGAAAATCAAAAGTTTTTTGAAAGTTTAGTTACGCTTTAAGGTAATAAGTCACATGCAACTTCTGCGGCATAAATCTAAATTGCATGGAACATACAGTGGGGAAAAAAAGTATTTAGTCAGCCACCAATTGTGCAAGTTCTCCTACTTAAAAAGATGAGGCCGGCCTGTAATTGACATCATAGGTAGACCTCAACTATGAGAGACAAAATGAGAAAACATCTAGAAAATCATTGTCTGATTTTTTTAAAGAATTTATTTGCAAATTATGGTGGAAAATAAGTATTTCTTGTCTACTTCACTGGGGGACACAGCACCATGGGTATAGACCTGGTCACTAGGAGACAAGACACTAGGAAAAAGCAAAAGCTGTTGGCTCCGCCTCCAGGCTATACCCTGCCACAGCCACTGTGCATGAATCAGTTTGAAACCTAGTGTCATAGGAGGCAGACACGACCTGACTCAGGTCTTCTGTCTTGCATCGTTTTTATTTTTACCTTTCTTTCAGGTGCAGGGGGTAGTCAGCGTGTACGCCACACTAGTCGTACCCTCCTGCGGGCGCAGTGCTCTGCAAAAGAGCAGCCTCGCCGATCACCCAGTCCCCACTCACCATTCGCCGCACCCCGAAAGCGGCCGGAGTACCGGTGACCCCACTCCCACGTGCGAGGTCCTACCGAGGGGGTGACCCTGCGGCGCCTGAAGTCGCCAGACTGGTGAGTATGAGAAGAATAGAAGGCTGGTGAGTAAGTTACCTCAGCCCCTCTCCATCTCCCCCTTCAGGCCCTCTCCACCTCCCCTTCAGGCCCTCTCAGCCCCTTAGTGCCATTTCCCAGGGGGACAATAGTATGGGTCCTGTTTAGGGGGGACATCACAGGGTTCCCCTGAACTGGGCCTTAAATCTTAGTAAATAAGCCCCTTTTTTTTCTGGGGCGTTTTTGGGCTTTCTGGTCGCTCCTACCGAGCGGCCCCCGTCGTGTGGGGACCCCCTTTCCTGGCCCCCCCGGTACCTTTTCCCAGGCCTCCGCGGAACCTCTGGAGTTCGCGGTCGCGCCGCGCCGCCGACGGTGCCTCGCGGTTGTACGCGAGTCCGAGGCCTGGCCGGGAACTAGGCCGCAACGGGCCCGTCCCTTTCCCGGGCTTTTCTGGTACCCAGACTCCGCCTAGGGCCTTCCATTGGCCAGGGGGCTGTCCTGGCAAGCCACCCAGCCTGCCCAGTAGCTACTGAGCCTGTTTTTACCAGGGGAAGAGCTTTGCTCTCCTCATATTCTCAATTTATTTATTTATTGGCTTATTTATTATTTTTTGGCTTGCTGGGACAGCAGGGATTCTTCCCAGTTCCCTGGGAGACATTGCACCTGCGGAACCCTTGCTGCAGCAGTTTGTGAGCGGCCATCTTTTGCAGTCTGGTAGGCTAACCCCCTGGGTTACCCTAATTTTCTTGGGCTCCCCCTCCGGCCCCTCTGGTTGCGTCACGTTTTTATACGTGCACCCGCTGTATCAAAAACAGTTGCCATGCGGACAGCCCGAGCCCATGTGCTCTCTCTGCCTTCCGCCTCAGCCAGTCAGTAACCTCCTGGCCCCTCTCCGGTTTTTCCATCCCCCGGATTGGGCGGCCTCCCTAACCATGGCCATGGTGTCCTTACCAGACTTAACTAGTCATTGCTGGAAACTTGGAATGGCTGCTTTCCCAGATTGCCGCACAGTCGGCTGCTTCTAGGGATCTCCCTGGACACCCTCATAGTTCCCGTCGCAGCTCCAGGAGCCTCAAAAGGACCAGGAAGTCTTCCTATGGTTCACGGTCCGCCACCCCTTCCTCTGAGTACTCCCCAGATAGGAACTCAGCTCACGGCTCCACTCCGACAGGCGGATACCTCCCTCTCTCTGCTCGGTCTATTTAACTGGGGACGCCTCTGACTCCGACTCGGAGCTTCAGCTAGGCTCATCTATATCTGCTGCTACGCGGGACTCATCTATGCGATAGAGACCCTACAGATCTCTGAGGACCCGGACTCATCCTCTCAAGTGGACATCTCTTTCTGCCACTGGATGTTTGATATCATCTTGAGGGCACAGTGACTTCTCCCTGGACCATCCTCTGTCTTCGACTAGGAAATCGGACATCCCTTCCCTTGACCTGTGTGTCTCCAAGTGGAAGGTGAGCTCGGGCAGTTCTGCCAGGCTATGCTGTGACACACGTCTCTAGCTCTCCCTGGCTGGCAATGATGAACATCCGAGGCAAGGGAAGCAGGTTGCTCCAGTGGTGCAATCGGTTAGCGCACGGTACTTATATATCAGTAACTAGTGAGCGCAAGCTGGCCTGTCTTGATATTTTGTCAGCGAGCCGCCCCATGTGTCCCTTCCTATCACTAAGAGCCTCCCACGGTGGATCCCATGATAGCTAGGCTCTCCAAGGCTTCTAGTCTGCCTTCAGCGGTTTTTGCCTACCTCAGTGATCCCTCGGAGTGAGATCGGATCGCATCTGTTGTATTGTTTGCAATGCAGAACTGATACATTGCATTGCCCTAAATGCTGGCTATTGCATTGCTGCAAGAAGGTGGCTTCCCTCACCAGGGTGGCCTTCGTAGTGGCTGGTTTCTCCTTGCGGCTCTCCTTCGCTGCCTCTTGGGTCATCAAGGCCTTCTTTTCCTGGGCCAAACAGCCTCAGTCAAACCTCCCTGATGCAGTTTCCCTCCAGCCGCTCGTCTCTGAGATCCTGAACGCTTCCCAATAACTAGAGATGCCTCCCAAATCTGCTAAGGCGGCCGCCAATGCAGTGATTATCTGCCATACCGTTGGGATCCGTTGTGGAATACTGGGTCCGCCTCCAAGAAGGCGAACGCAGCCCTTCTCCCTTTCCAGGTCGTCCTGGGCCAAAATTTTTTGTTAGGGGCGTCGAGAAGCTTATCCCTGAGGCCACGGGGGAACAGATTCTTCCTCCCTCAGAGGCGTCCTATGTGTCAGCCGTTCTCCTGCTCCAGAAAGCTTCTTTCAAGTCCAGGCCTCCCTGGCGGTTCTGCACTAGGTCGTCCAGGTCTTCCTCTTCCTAGCCTCCTCGGCATGAAGTTTTTTCCCCTCTCTGGGCATCTCAAATGGCGGGACGTCTGGAGCCTGGGCCTGAGAGGCGGTGTCGTCCGGCTACTCCAGTTTTCGCTGGAGTCTCTTTGCCTTCGCTATGTCGGACAATCCAGGCTGTCTCCAATCTCCAGCGGCAGGGAGTCAGCGTCCCTGTTCCCGTTGCAGAGTGTATCTGGGGTTACTATTCTTACCTGTTCTCCATTCGCCTAGAAGGACGGCTTCCTCTGTCCCATCATGGACCTGAAAGGGCTCCACAGGTTCTTCCATGCCTGCAGGCTCCGTTGTAGTCTATGCAGTCTGTGGTGGCATCCCTGGAGATGGGCGAATTCTTCGTCCATCTACATCATCTCGCTGTGCTGTCAGCGGTTTCTTCGTTTTTGCTGTGGCTCTCCCCTTCAGGCTGGCCTCTGCCACCGGGGGTTTTTTCCCTCAGTGATGGCGTCTCTCATGGCCATCCTCTGCGCCAGAGGTGCTGCCGTGTTTTCAGACTTTGACGACCTCCTGGTGAAGCCCCTCCAGGTCAGACAATCTGGTTCACCAGTTTGTGGTTCACCTTGGATGTTCTTCGCCGGTTCTGCTGGCTCATCTATGAGGATGTCTCGTGTCCTCTAAGCACATGGAATCCGGGACATGATCCTCTGCTCGCTCCAGGGTGTGATTCTCCCTCCGGAGGCCAAGATCCTGAGTGTCCCACCTTTGGAGGTACTCTCCTTGCTGTCTTTGAATCGGCATGTGGGTCCTGCGCACGATCGCCTCAACCATCTAGGCTGTACCTTTCATTCACTCTGTCGTTCTCTCCTCTTGAAGATTACGGCCTGCTAGGACAAATCTCCGGACAGCCTCATCTGCTTGGTTCTCTTTCCACCTTGGTTCACTGAGAGATTCTTTAGTGTATATTCCTCCCCAGGAATTTCTCAAGGGAAGTCCTTCTTCCCCTCTGTTGGTAAGTGATTCCCACTACCGCCAATTTCCCCGGCTGGGGAGTGGTCCTCGATGCTTTGATTGTTCAGGGCCTGTGGTCCAGGGCCGATTCCTCCCTCTGGTTCAACCTGCTGGATCACAGGGCTATCTTATTTGCCCTTACTCCTTGGACCTCTCTTCTCCAAGGACATCTGTCACAGTCCTGACTGACCTCTCCTCCATGGTCGCCTACTTGAACCCTCAGCGTGGCACCAGGAGCCGTGTGGCCTTACTAGAAGCCTCACAATTTCTTCCTTGGGTGGAGCGCCTTGTTCCAGCTCTTTCGGTGGTCAACCATTTTTCTGGGTGGCAGACTACTTGAGTCGAGAAAATATTGCTCCGGGCGAGGGTCGCTTTATCTGCAGATCTTCCATCCACTGTGCTCCCGCTGTGGTGTGACAAACGTCGACATTTTTAGCCTCCGCCGGAACCACAAGGTCCCCGGCTAAATTGCCAGGTCTCTGGATCCTCGAGCCATCACCGCTGGCGCTCTTGTAAGTTCGGTTTTTCACTTCCTCTTCTCCCTTGGGTCCTCCAGAATCTCAAGACCAAGGGGGTTCAAGCTATCCTGGTGGCACCAGATTGGCCCTGCCGGGTCTGGTATGTGGATCTCATTTTCCTGTTGGCGGATGCTCCTGGCCTCTTCCTCTGCTGGTCGACCTGCTGTCTCAGGGACTCCCACCTTGACTCAGCTGCGTTCACGGCGTGGCTGTTCAATCCGAGGTTTGAGGCATCGTGGTTTTTTCGGAGTTTGTTATTCTAACATACTCAAGGCCCGGAAATTCCAGATAGCTTAGATCTGCCATCAAACGTGGAAGGCTTACGTCCACCGTTGGAAGAGTAACGATTCTCATCGGATCTTCTCCAGTCTGGTCTGGATCAAGGTCTTAGTCTTCTTTCTTTTTAAAGGACTTTCCTACAGGAGTGCCACTCTGTGCTCCTTTGGAACCCTTGGATCCGTGGGATCTTAACCTCATCTTTACGGTGCTTTTTTTGCCTTCTGTCCTGGTAGAATGAGTTTCTGGTGGCCATTACCTCCATCCGCAGGGGTCCCTAATTGGCTGCCCCTTTTTTTCGGCAGCCTCCCTTTCTGGTCCTCCACAAGGATAAGGTTTTCCTCTGTCTGCCACAGTCTTTTTTTCTTAGGGTGTTTTTCCTGCTTCCACTTCGAGGACTTGGTCTTGCCCTCCTTCTGCTCGGTCCCCAGGCGTCCACGTGAGTGCTTGCTCTTCCCTGCCCGGTTGTTGCGCGGGCAATTTGCGTGTATACTGTCCCTCACGGATCCTTTCTCTTGTTCGGACGCTTTGCTCATTCTCCCTGAGTGCCCTTGCCAGGGCCTGCCTGCTTCCAGAGCTCCCATCTTCCGATGGCTTTGGTCTGAGATTAGGGAGACCTATCGATTTAAGAGTACGGCTCTGCCTCCCGTGTGACGGCTCTCTCCTCTAGAGCTGTTGGAGTTCCCGGGGCCTCCGGCATCAGGCTTTTGCTTCCCAGGTCTGTAAGTATCCCACTGGGCCTCCATCCTCTTTCTCTAAGTTTCTCCAGATCCATTCTGTGGCCTCTGCTGATGCCAATTTGGGTTGTAAGTTTCTGGAAGCGGTTGAGTATTACAGGTTTGCATGGCCGTGTTATTCCCACCCTCTGGGACTGCTTTAGGACATCCCATGGTGCTGTGTCCCCCAGTGAAGTAGACGAGAAAGTGGGATTTTTGTGTACTCACCGTAAAATCCTTTTCTCGTTGTATTCACTGGGGGACACAGATCCCTCCCTTGTTTTTTTGTTTTTTTTTTCAGTGTTCCTGCCCGAACTGTGTTGGTTCCTTTTTGGGTTCAGGCATTGTTGGTGGTTGTTGGTTCCATGTTCCTTTGTGTCTCTCTCTCCTACTGCTACGGCACAAACTGATTCATGCACAGTGGCTGTGGCAGGGTATAGCCTGGAGGCGGAGCCAACAGCTTTTGCTTTTTCCTAGTGTCTTGTCTCCTAGTGACCAGGTCTATACCCATGGTGCTGTGTCCCCCAGTGAATACAACGAGAAAAGGATTTTACGGTGAGTACACAAAAATCCCACTTTGGTCACCTACAAACAAGCAAGATTTCTGGCTCTCACAGACCTGTAACTTCTTCTTTAAGAGGCTCCTCTGTTCTCCACTCATTACCTGTAGTAATAGCACTTGTTTGACATTATCAGTATAAAAGACACCTGTCCACAACCTCAAACAGTCACACTCCAAACTCCACTATGGTGAAGACCAAAGAGCTGTGGAAGGACACCAGAAACTAAATTGTAGACCAGCACCAGGCTGGGAAGACTGAATCCGCAATAGGCAAGCAGCTTGGTGTGAAGAAATCAACTGTGGGAGCAATAATTAGAAAATGGAATACATACAAGACCACTGATAATCTCCCTCGATCAGGGGCTCCATGCAAGATCTCACCCTGTGGGGTCAAAATGATCACAAGAACGGTGAGCAAAAATCCCAGAACCACACGGGGGACCTAGTGACTGACCTGCAGAAAGCTGGGACTAATGTAACAAAGGCTACTGTCAGTAACACACTATGCTGCCAGGGACTCAGATCCTGCAGTGCCAGACATGTCCCCCTGCTTAAGACAGTACATATCCAGGCCCGTCTGAAGTTTGCTAGAGAGCATTTGGATGTTCCAGAAGAGTATTGGGAGAATGTCATATGGTCAGATGAAACCAAAGTAGAACTGTTTGGGAGAAACACAACTCGTCGTGTTTGGAGGAGAGTGAATGCTGAGTTGCATCCAAAGTACACCATACCTACTGTGAAGCATGGGGGTGGCAACATCATGCTTTGGGGCTGTTTCTCTGCAAAGGGACCAGGACGACTGATCCGTGTACATGAAAGAATGAATGGGGCCATGTATCGTGAGATTTTGAGTGCAAACCTCCTTCCATCAGCAATGGCATTGAACATGAAACATGGCTGGGTCTTTCAGCATGACAGTGATCCCAAGCACACCGCCAGGGCAACAAAGGAGTGGCTTCGTAAGAAGCATTTCAAGGTCCTGGAGTGGCCTAGCCAGTCTCCAGATCTCAAACCCATAGAAAACCTTTGGAGGGAGTTGAAAGTCCGTGTTGCCCAGCGACAGCCCCAAAACATCACTGCTCTAGAGGAGATCTGCATGGAGGAATGGGCCAACATACCACAACAGTGTGTACCAACCTTGTGAAGACTTACAGAAAACGTTTGACCTCTGTCATTGCCAACAAAGGATATATAACAAAGTATTGAGATGAACTTTTGTTATTGACCAAATACTTATTTTCCACCATAATTTGTAAATAAATTCTTTAAAAATCAGACAATGTGATTTTCTGGATTTGTTTTCTCATTTTGTCTCTCATAGTTGAGGTCTACCTATGATGTCAATTACAGGCCGGCCTCATCTTTTTAAGTGGGAGAACTTGCACAATTGGTGGCTGACTAAATACTTTTTTTTCCCCCACTGTATATGTTTAGTATATGCAGCCTGCTGTTGTAAATGTAGCCCAAACTTTACAGGTCTCACATTGCTGTATATCCTAGACTATCACAGAGAACATGAGAAGAAAGACAGGCAGAGCGTTAAGCTGAACATACATTAAGGATTTCAGACAGCCATACTGTGAACAACTTGTCCGTTATAGTTAGTCTATGAAGGTTATCATCTGGGCAGCAGTTCTCAATAGGGATGCCTTGGAAACCCACCAGGAGGTTGTGATGCTTTGGAAAGATGTACCCATGCCTTCATGCAACATTATCTCCAGTACCTGAGAAGCCAAAATAAAGTAACACCAACTTTTTGTCAGATATTTGTGCTGTGTAAACAGTGTATAATAGCCTTTTGAAACCTCCAAAATTTCTAGTGTATTGCCAACTAATACAGGTTTGCAAGACCCCCACCCCCCATGGTTGACATAAGGCAACCATACAACACCAAGAGACTTGCACACAAGCCATAGTAGATGGCCTCAGCACCATTTCACAAATGTAAAAAATACATGAAGGGACAGCGCAAAGAACTTTCTAGTGATCTTTTTACTCCAGTGACAAGGGGACAACCTCTACATCAAGAAAATTTCACTAGTAACTAAGAGCAGTGAGTGAAACTCACTGCCACAGGAAGAGGTGATGGTGGATTCATTGTGCAAGTTCAAAGAGGGCCTGGATACCTTTCTCAAACAGAAGAGTAGGTCGGGGAGATGGAGACACTCTTGCTGCAGACTTTGATTTGAGACAATCAGCCACATGTGGATATAACTTACAGGGGCATCAAATCTAGAAGTTAGTCTTTGCATTTAATACAATTTATAATGCCCTGATTTTAGCCATACGAGATGACCAATTCAGAAAGACGGCTGTGCACCGTAGCATGACAAAAATAAAGCAGTTTACATTCAACTGGATAGCAGGGGCCCTGTTAGATTTTTTTTTAATAGACATACTAATGGATTTGCACCCAGAATGTTGTGTAAAATGTGTGAAAACTTAATTGAAATAGTGCAGATGGTTTCCCCAACTAAGAATCTCTTTACGTCAAACCCTATCATTGGGGAAACATGTTTTTAACTGAAGCCACATCGTAATAGCCTTTATAAAGGCTATTCTTCTATCTTTCTTCTTTCGCTCCTCGCCGCCGTTTAGAAGAAATGTTGATTTTTATCTTTATGCAAATGCATCTTCAGAATGCACAGGGGGCGTCCCTTGTGCTCTCCTCAGACACATTTTTGAACTTACCGCGCCACCTCTCTTCTTCTTTGGAAGAGTGAAGAAATCAGGCGTTACCAGGCTAACTGAGTATATTTGATAAGTAAGCTTTCAAGAGTACTAGCTCTCTTCTTCAGACATGGTGTTATACAAGAACTGAAAATTCACAGATTATTTATACTCTATACACATGATTTCAAAGGATTTTAGAATCCTTAAAAAAAAACCAAAACAAAATGCAATCTAAGTAGAGAAGTTATTTACAACAGGTCAAAAAACAATCTGGAAAGTTGTGGTGCGTGACAGAGGGATCTGTTATCTGTTTGCTATCAAGAGGTGATTTGTGACCCTCACAGTTCATACATAGTGTGACATGAAGCTGGCATGAATATTAAGTCCAAATTGCAGAGTTTGAAATTTTTGCATAAACTTGTACTCCCACTGTTTCCTTTTCTCCTGCGTCTTAAAATGTCCCATTAAAACCACAACCTGCAAATCTTCAATAGAGTGGTCTTCTCTGGAGAAATGTGCGGCCACTGGGAGATCGGTTCTGCTGTTATTAATATTGGATCTATGTGAGTTCATTCGCTGACTAAGTCTCTGCCCTGTTTCCCCCACATAGAGGTCTGTGGTGGGACATTGCACACACATTATGAGGTACACCACATTGGAAGACCTGTAGGAGAATGTCCCCCTAATTCTGTGTACCTGTTGTGACTGTAGGACAGGTACACTGTCAGCGGTGTGGATGTGCTTGCAGGTCATGCACCTTTTTTGTAGGCAAGGTGAGGTGCCATTTTCAGTTGGGGCCTTCAGGGCACTCCGGACAATAATACGTCTCTTCTTCTTTAGCAGACGCCTCTTCTTGACGTCATCCTTGTACGAGTCTTCGTTTGGCCATTATTCTGTGGCCTATTACATACAGCGCATGCAGTATGCTCGTGTAATAGGCCACAGGAAAATGGCCGAATTGACATGCGCAGTCGGCGCATGTCTCCCGAACGAAGGATGACGTCAAGAAGAGGCATCTGCTAAAAAGAAGAGGCGAGACGGCACGGTAAGTTCAAAAATGCGTCTGAGGAGTGCACAGGCTACTCCCCCAGTGCAGAGTACGCACCCTGTACACTCTGAAGATGCATTAGCATAAAGATAAAAATCAACATTTCTTCTAGGTGCGAAACAAGAAAGGCAGGAGAAGAATAACCTTTAGAAAGGCTATTAGGATGTGGCTTCAGTTAAAAACATGTTTCCCCAATGATTGAATCCCTTTAAAATGTAATATTTTGAACCACAAGTTTGGCACAAACCAGGCCAACCAATAAGTTGTGAGACAGTCTATAAACTAAGTACATATTTTAGCTCCACAGTGAGAACTGAAAGCATAAAATAGCAGGTCACCAAGCTATAGTGTGTCTATGGAGCAAGAGATGTTGCTACAGATTAATAAATTATAGTCTGTTATCAGCGTGTCCTTGCAAATAAGGCCAACTTCACATCAGCCTTTGTCTGTTTCTCTGCTCCATCATTAGAGCAGAACAACGGAGTAAAAAACTAGTAGAATGACAGTTGCAGATGTAGCACAGTCTGCATCTGTTATTCATTGCAATGTGTTTTATAAATAAAAAAAAAAAAAAAAAAAGTAGAAGCTTTCTTTCATCTTGTTTCTTTACTTTTTAAAATAAAAACGTGACTTTACAGCAAATGATAACAGATGCAAACAGAATATGCTTTGTCTGCATCCATCATATTAGTTTTTCAGTCCATTGTTCTGACCTGGGACATGGTGGCTAATGTATGGCATTTAGCATGAGATGAGAGCAACGGACATTCATAACACTAGTGAGTAGTAAAATACTAAGGCTGCAGTAATCCCACACCCATTCACCACCCCACTGCACTGTGTCTAGAGTAATACAAAGAAGATTCTTGGAGAATGTTGCTAAGGATGTATATAGTTTACACTGCTCAGAAAGAAAAATCCTCTAGTCACAATCCACACTGAAAAAACGGTCTGTTTGTCCCATACATTCACTACATAAAGCTTTTAAAAGGTTAGACTCTTATATTGTTTATGGTGTACCATATACTCCATAAAATAAATAAATTATATATATATATATATATATATCTATATATATATATTTTTTTTTTTTTTTTGGGGGGGGGGGTTAAATCGGCCCACCAATAATATGTTTTTTTTCTGTGTGTCACAATATTTGAACACCCTTAATGCATAAAAACTCTATAATCTGCTTACAAAAAAAAAAAAACAAAAACCTTTGTTTTGCCTCCCATACATTTGGGCAAGAGGTAGTGGTAGATCTTAAGTATTATTTTATTATTCCTAACTTTGGGGAGGGGTTGTCTTGGCTAGGGGGTTGATCACATGAACAACTTTGTGTTTTGCCTAAATACAACCTATCAAAGAGCAAGTATGCTCTGAGTCATCTATTGGAGACTTTCTGAAATTAATCCATTTATTGACACCAGACATCTAGATGATGGCATCAAAAAATGGTAATTAACTTACCGGTAATTGGATTTTCCAAAACCCAAGACAGCACCCAGAGGGGGAAAAAAAAAACAAAAAAAAACACACACACAAAACCACCAACTAGGGAGAGACCACCGCTTGTAAAACTTTCCTTCCAAAACAAAGATCAGCAGAAGCCCCAATGTCCAGCCTATAATGGCGAAAAAGGGTAGAAGTTGAAGACCAGGTTGCCGCTTTGCAGATAGATTCTATGGAAACATCAGCACTCGGCCCAAGAGGTGGCAATCACCCTAGTAGAATGTGCCTACTGTATGCTCTAAAGGGACAAAAGGACCTCCATGTACGTCCAGAGGAAGGCACAGGAAAACCTCTCTTTTTATCTGTCATCCAAGGCTGGTCCAAAGAGATATTCACCATCACAGGGCAAATTGCACAGCTGGGTCTTAGACCCTACATCACCTGTCCACCTCTTCAGCCATATAGCTCTTCTGGCAGAGTTCGTCAGGGCAAGGGAGCGAGCTGATAATCTTATAGCATCTGCTGAAGCATCTGCCAAAAAAAATCTGCAGCTTTTCTAATAGTCGGCAGGGCTGACAGAATCTGCTCTCTTAGGGCCTTATCCATTAATTGATTCTACAGCTCCCCTAGCCAGATCATAAGGGATCTTGCAGTACAGGTAGCCGCTATATTGGGCTTGGAGGGACGCTTCTACTGACTCCCAAGAACGCCTTAGGAAGCTTGCCGCTTTCTTGTCTAAGGGATCCTTCAGGGTACCCATGTCCTCGAAAGGCAGTGCTGACTTCCTGGAGGCTCTAGCAATGGCAACATCAATTTTTGGTACATTATCCCAAGAGCAGCAAGCTCCCTCTTCAAATAGGTACTTACACTTAACTCCTCTGGGGATAAAACTTTCTGTTCGGCTTTTTCCATTCTCTCTTAATAAGCGATGTAATATTTTTATGGATCGGAAAGTGTCTCCTTTGACGAACCTCCAAACATAATGTCCTGCATAGAACGGGAGGGTCTAGAGTCCTCAATCCCCATAGTCGCTCGAATAGCTTTGAGCAACTTGTCAGTGTCCCCCTCTACATCAGATATGGAGGAACAAGAGGAGTCATTGGATAATTCTCCACTTTTGCCCTGAAAAGATTCCCCCTCAGAAGAGGAGTCACGACCCCGGGTAGAGGAACTGGACTTTTTGCTGGTCACTTTTACCCTTAAGGGAACTCCTGACTTCCTCCTGTATCAAAGATCTGATACCCTGTAAGAATGACAGGGACTCCTCAGCAATAGTTCTATCAACGTATGTTCATAAGAAGAAGAAAGTCTAGCTCTACCTATGGCACATTTATTCTTAGATTTCACTGAGGCTTTCCTAGGTCTATCCTACAAAAGACAGGACCAATTAAAAAAAATAAAATAAAATTATGAATAAAAGGGTTGGCACACAACCACTTACATCCCCTATAATACTGAGGAAGGCAGAGGTGGACCTTCATCTTGTCCCCCCCCCCCTTTCTTGGGGTCTTCCTCTTGCCAGCAGTTGCTGGGACTGTGGCTGCTGCTCTTCCATACTGTAGAGAAGTCTTAATGCAGGGAGGGGCTCCACCGTCACTAAACCTGCTTTATATGGCCATTCAGCTGCTAGATCACACCCCTTCTTCTCATTTGTCAAGCCACAACCCTTCTGCCAGAAGCCACGCTCATTACTTCCATGCTGGCACCTTCATGTGTCTCCCTGCAGGCCCATAACTCCTGCAGCCTAAAGCAGAGGAAACACACTCCTTCTGCCTGGATATCGGAACATCAGCAGCACATAGCTGGGGGAACGGTGCCGACTCCAGACCAGCTCACAGCTCACAGCCACCCGTGGAAGAGAGGCAACCCCTACCAGGGCCAAACTCTTTCCTATTCCATCAGGTAAGCCTGCCTCAAAGCAGGCACGTAGGTCTCCCTCCAAGGAACAAGAAACAAACTGAGGGGGTAGGAGAGGCTCCACCTTTTTATACTGTAGGTTTCCTGTCCCTGGGGGTTGATCCCCTCTCTGGATGCC
Source organism: Leptodactylus fallax (assembly GCA_947044405.1). NCBI lineage: Eukaryota > Metazoa > Chordata > Amphibia > Anura > Leptodactylidae > Leptodactylus > Leptodactylus fallax. The sequence goes on along the minus strand of CAMRHE010000300.1, from coordinate 2,463,270 downwards.
TTCCCCCATGTGAACCTGACACCTATAAAATCCACAATCAAATACAAGTTACATTTTACACTTTCCTGATAAGGTAGTTTGAAGAGCATAAATCATTGCATAAAGAGTTAAAACCTTAATGTTACTATTCTCCAATTTACAGAGCTCCCCCTTCTGCACACGCTGTTGGCCATTTCTGATCAGAGTAACGTAAACCCAAGCTCTTGTGTCTGGGTCAGGGCATTCTGCATGCAAGCACAATGTAATGTATGCACTATGCATATGGCATGGCAACACTTTATACCCATTTGGATGAAACCTTGTTGAATTGTAAAGTCAGATACTATAAAATAAGTGATTGCATTAAGTCATTATGAAAGACTTCACACACTTACTAGGAGTCCGGTGTTCATTTTCTTTTCCAGATGGCTGGTATTAATATCACCTCCCTTTTACAAGGGAACTTAAAGCCCACAGACAATAAGGCAAAATTCCAATTATTATTATTATTTTTTTTTTTTTTGGGGGGGGGGGGGGGGGGGTGGAGGGGCGATGATTAGATTCCAGCAGTCTCGACCCTGTCTATTTTTGATCTTCAAAGTAATATATGTATTATTTTTGTTCTGTTCCACCCATACAAACACAATGACAGAAGCACATCCACTGTACGACTCCCTTAAATGAGGTCTCAGAGAAGCTAACAAGACAGAAGCTGATCAAGAATGAATAATATTCTTTCTCCAGCGATCATATTGCATTTTAGCATGCTCCATCTCCATGATAAAAATAGGAAGAGAACAATTTGAGATCTTCTTTGAATGGTCTTGAGTTAGGAACTAACATTGTGGTGCATATAAATATTCCAGTCCTGACTGTTTTCAACCAGTGATCTCTAAATAGTACCAAGAAAACTGCAACCTTTGTGTCAAGAGACCAGAATCATGTTTCTACATTTTATAATGCCAGAGAACTGTTTGATGAGACCCTCCACCCTCATTTTCTCTTACATACACAAGCCCATACACAGAAAACAGCATTGTACAGATCTCAATAGAGAAGTGAGGAAAAGAAATGTATGCTCTCTCAAAACGCCAAAATTTAATAAAGTACATTAAGATTTATTAACAAATACTGATAGAAAATCAAAAGTTCTTTGAAAGCTTAGTTACACTTTAAGGACTTCTTCACACATCCTCAGATTACTTATTTATTTACACTTTATTGTGGATGACATGCATCCATTTCAATGGATTTATTCAGACACTTTCATGGACTGGACAAAGGTTATTTTCCCTCACAGATGCATTACATCAATGCAAGGCTATAAGTCCATAAAAAAAAATATATATATATATAAATATATATATATATATATATATATAATATGAATTAAAAACAGATGGCACCAGTCTGTCTTCCATTTTTGACAGACATTGAAAAGTACAGGAATTGTTAATCTGTTTTTCATGGTTGTGAAACAGACCAACCATAGAGAACACAACTTGCAAATAAGCATGGTTAAGTGCTCTTCATGAGCGACAATTTTTTTTTTCCTAGGTAAGGCTGACTATTAAACTTAGGGCCTGTTCACATCTGCGTTCGGAGTCTGCTTGGGGACACCCCCCACCGAACGGAAACCTATACGCATAAAAAGCAGTTTACCGGGGAAACCACACAGACCCCATAGACTATAATGGGGTCAGTGTGGTTTCAGCACAAAACATGGAGAGGAAAGTGCTGCTCTGCTTTTCTCCCCATTATAGTCTATGAGGTCCGTGTGGTTTCCCAGGTAAACCGCTTTTTATGGATATAGGTTTCTGTTCTGGGGATCCCCAAGTGGACTCCTTGACTGCAGATGTGAACCGGCCCTTACTGTCTCAAAAATTATATATAATCTATTTAATAATGACCAGGGTGAAGCATATTAAACCTGCAATACATTTAATCCCTTCCCACCGGAGGCCTTTTTTTCAATTCTCGTTATGGGGTTAGAAAGGCGAGGAGTCAAACACTTTTTTTTTTTTTCTCTTCAGAGCCGTATGAAGGCTTAATGTTTGCGGGACAAATTGTTCTTCATGGGGGTACTATTTATTATTCTGGGGGGGGAGAAGTGGTGGAATTGGAGTGCATTTCTGCAAGTTTCTTACGGTGTTCACTGTGCAGAGAGTGACATGTTACCTGTGTTCTAAGTTTTGGTACAATTCCAGGGATACCAAATTCTGATACACCCCACACTTCTCTAATATGCTGGTGCAAATGTGAGGGCACAGAGACAGAAGATTTCAACATAGGTCACCAGCCCTGTCACTTGAAGGGAATAGCAAAGCATTTTAGAACAGTGCGAGGCATAGCAGTTTGGAGCAACAGAGCTGCCCTTAGTACTCCAGACTGCTCATTTGCATATTGTGAAATGAATTAATCTCTTTGCAATGGAAGCTGGAATTTATGGGGAAAAGGGCATTACATTCAGGTAAGCCTTACCTGTGTTGCTCACTTAATATGCTTCACCCTGGTGACAGACACCCCTTTAAATATTTTTGACACCAAATGTTTGTTTTATTTGACAGTTACTGAAATAGGAAGTCAAAATGTTGTGCCTCAACGAGCCAATTTCAAGCATACATAGAAAATACATGAAAAACTTTAAATTCTCAATTTCATTATTACATTTAATATAGGGAGAACGAAAAGAAAAAAAAAAAAAAAAAAAAAAAAAAAAAACCACTTAAGTTCATGACATGGTCATCACTTTATTAAACAAAAACGTGATAAAAAGAGAAAAGTACAGAGATGAATACAAACATGAATGATCCTAAAAGTCTGGATCCCACCCAAAAAAAAAAAAAAAAATAAAATTACTGTTTCCACTGCAGCATGTGTCCATTACCTGCTGGAGATTTATCCTGACAGTCACTATCTGGTACATGTCCCTTTTTAAACACTTTTCACAAAAAAGGCCTGTATTGAAGCAATGCTTTCCAAATGATTGGATACATCTTAAATTGTACAAAAGTCAGAAGCAGAAGATTTATATAAAATTTTTTTTTTTTTTTTTTATATAGATACTGAATTTATACCACTTCCTAAAGGGGAACTGGGAAAAAAAAAAAAAAAGATGTACAGAGGGTAAAAGAATAAGCCCCCACCCTTTCCTGTGAATTTCCACCACAGAATTGGATTACAGTCTGCTCATACACAGTGCACCACTTGGGTGCCATAACACCTTTCCCCCAAAGTGAAAGACAAATTTAGAACATTGTATAACTTATGTCAACTCCTGCCTTGAAATGGATTCTGGGAACAATGAGAAGGCCATCATGTGGAAGGAGGGTGGTAGTACTGTCCATAATTCCATGTGTTTTGATAGTTGTAATGCTATTCAAAGAAAAACAAAACAAAACCATGAATTACAGATTTCAGACTACTTTACTACAGAAGCACTGAACATTTAAAATCGCAATATTTGGATTCTTACACACAATGACATTTGCAACATTTCACCACCTCTACCAACTCCAGCTTTATATCCTTTGGTAGGCAGTGCTTCAATGATTCCAGTGCAGTTGCAGTTTTCCGTCTAGCCTTCAACATTCCTAAGCATTTACTTTTGGTGACAGATATACAAATTTGGCTTAATTCTGTTAAGTGGGTGGGGTGAGGCAGAGCAGGGAAAGGGTGCGATTCTGAGCTCTAACACTGGTTGCCTCCGAATGAACCTCTGAATCACACCCCCCTTTCCACCAGACACTGCCCACTTGACAAAGCCATGTTAGGCAACAAAAACGACACTGATAGCTCAAAAATGGTGGGCGCTACAGAAAACTCCAGATATATAAGAAACAATGGAGTACAACCTATTAAAGGCTATAAAGAGCTGGGGATGGTGAATGGCTCTCTACAAAGAACTAGCTCAGATTCTAAAAATGCAACCTAACAAAACCGTTTTAAAATAGTGCGGCATGAGAAGTGTCTGCTCAGCAGCTTCCCTCTGGCTTCACCCTGCCAGCTAGAAAGATAAGTGATCATTTGCAACTGACATATGCAGAGCTGCTATGACATACTCCACATATAAGTTAGTAGTTAAACATGGTTTTGGAAATTGCAGCTTTTCTGCAATTAAACCTACGGAAACACAAGCGGTTTCCTAGATGTATAATTGAAGCAGAAAGTCTGCAGAGGAACACTTTGCAGACAAAAATTAAATGCGGGAAAAGACGCCATGCATTTCCAGAGCGCTTTTTTCCCCAACAGCACTTTTTGGCTGCAGCCTGCTAGTTGGGGCCTTAGCCTAAACAAGCTTTATGAGGTCCACAAATGGGGAAAGTTAACATACCTGGTACCAGTTTGCATAGTTATATCCTGGCTGAACAGCTGCAGCAGTTGTTGTAGCAGCCACTGGAGCAGCAGCCATTACCGCACTGTCCTCTGTGTGCAATCTCTTAGCATCAGGCTGTTCCAACCTACAAGAAACAACACTCAGTATACATGAAAGATGACAAGTCAGTGGCTCAGATCCTCTTGCCATTGCAATCAACATGCATGTTATGATGGAACAGAGCTAAGTGGCCAGGAAAGTGACAGAATTTTTTTTTTTTTTAAAGAATGGATTAAAGCAAAAAAGCAGCAGTACTTCCTTCACTGATCCCCCCCCCCCACACCCATTTTAACATTTATCAAGTTACTGCTGGTTTCTACTTCATGGCCCCATATCGACTAAGAAAACGCATGATCAGCCAAAATTGGCCTCAGCAGTAATGGAACTCAACCATTTTCCATGCTGGATAATTGCTTTAAGAATAAAAATAGGGAACTTTGAAAAAAATGTTGCCATGAAGTGGTAGGTGGGTAAACACTTGTAAACTATACACTTCTCTGTTGAAAAGGAGTCCCTTAAAACCCACTGCTGTGCTGCTCAAAGAACAGAGAGGTGTATACAGGAGTCAATGAAACCTTACAGTTCTGGATTATGAACCTGAAGACACACTATAGTACCATGTGCTTCAGTATGAGGAGCCATATTATGAAAGTTACACCATCACTTTCCCCACCCAACAACTTCCAAATGAGGTACAGCATATAGTCATTATTTGGATAGTTTGTGGAATAATGCTACAGTTTAAATCTGGTCCTTTAAAATAATTTTAACCCCTTCCCAACATCTGCCGTATAGTACTATAATATTATACAGCAGAGATCCAGCGCTAATGTCACGGGCATTAACCCCTCTGGTGCCTTTTTCAAAGCTGACTGAGGCGCCATTTTGCCAGCTGCACACGGACGCCACCATTTTGCCGAGGATAACAAGCTCCAGAGCCCCCTTTTGAAGGCTCCCAGGCTTGTCTTCAGTTACTTTCTATTGCAGACTGCAATAGAAGTGCTGATAATTTGCAATACATTGCAAAAAAAAAAGTTAAAAATTCAATTCCCCTTTCCCTAGAACACAAGTATTAAAACGAAAAAAAAAAAAAAAAACCCACACACTTACCCATTCTCCGCTTTTCTTTTCTGAATTTCTTGCTCTCTTAAAAGCCTCTGGTGCTCATCATAGCTGGTCAACAACCTGAAACAAAGTTGACTTGTAAATGCAATCTGGCTAATTGCACTTTGTAATAATATTTAAAAGGAGACTTCTATGTAGACATCATAGAGGTCTCCTGTAAAATTCTTAATCCAGCTGTTGTACTAAACACCCAACAGCTCCTGAGAGACGGACACTTTGTGCTGAACCTGTCATCCACATGAAGACATGTGAAGTATTGAAAATGGCAAACCATCAGCCACCCATACTGAAATGCAGATCACCAATAGATGCTCTCATTCAAAGAGGACCTGTGCACTTTGACAAGTTTTTTTAGTAAACACTGGCATTTCTTAGGGGGTGGTTACTGTACAGAATCCTGCAGCAATGATAGTCTGGGATAAATTTTTACCCACTACACAGTTATAGATTGAAATTGTTTAGCTTTGGGTGAACTGCAGTAATCATGGTCTCAGCTTTAAAGAGGATTCTAGGACTAAAATATTGATATCCAAAGAATAGGTTATCATCACACTCTTACCTCTATGGAACAATTCATCGTTGAATTCATGTGACTAACCCGCATTTTGTCCCTTGCAAATTGCTGCCTCAACACTGATGTCTGTCAAGCAGACAAGCCCTCTGGACCAATGAGGACATTACTTCAAAGAGGTAAGCAGCAACACCCTTCTTGCTCTAAAGCACTCATTTTCATATTGACAAAAATGGAGATCTCTGCAACATATGTGCCAATTCACAAGGGAAACAGTTTTGATTCAAAAGCCTTCAACATATCTAGGTTGACCTGCTGAGTTCTGCAACTACCACTGCCACCAGTCCAATCTTCTCTGCAGGACTGTTTACATGGCTGCAGCGAGGATGTGCTGTGTACTCAACATATATAGCAAGATATCACAGAAGCCAGCAGCCATGTGGGGTATATGGGTATGTTATCCCTGCAGCCAAATAAAGCTCCGTAAGGATCTGTGGGAATTCTGGCATCCAGGACCCGTGTTGAAGCAGTAGCAGCACTCCGTGTGCTGCTTCCACTTCAGTGAACATGCCATAATGTCTGATGCCAGCTCAGTCCTATTCAAGCCAATGGGATGAGCTGCAATGCAAGTACTGAAGAGGCTGCAGCACTCACCCAAGCACTACAGACTCTTCAAACAGCTTATCGGCTAGGTCTGGGTGTCAGACACCAAGGAGATGTCAAATTGTTTATCCTGGAAAAAAAAAAAAATATTTAAAGTAGCAAGAAATTTAATATATTAGTTTTTTTTTCTTCCCCTTATGTCAACATAATTCTTGGCAGTGAGTGGACAGCTGAACATCTCAGAAGACTCATTTAACTCTGCTGGAAGAAGGAAGAAACCACTAAATATACAAAGTATTCACACTTACTATATACAACAATGAAAAATGATAAACACTAAAAAAAAATTTACATAGTGTAAATTAATAATCTAATATTAAAACTTACTTGTTAATGTCTGAACCAAAATCCTCCAAGAACGACACTTTTCTCTGAGAGAAGGTAATTTTTGTTGCCAGGGGCATTGAGCTTTTTATCACTTTGTCAAAGAGAACCAAGATGTTGCTTTCATTCTGTTTCACATCACCGCTGAATTCCAGATCAATAAGGTTGAGGTATAGCTTTGTATTTTCCTGTCCAGAACATACCAGTTAGTTTTTTTTTCTCCTCAAAGAGGGAGCATACAAAAAAAATATATATATCAGTGACTTACCAGGCAGTGTCAGCTTAGGGGACTGTTAACATGTTGTAATAGAAATTACATGCAGTAGTCTCACAGGTCATCACTATTGCCAAGACATTTTAAGTAAATGGCACTTAATACAATAGCATGAAATACAGAGTAGGAGCAGTAAACATGAGATTACGGTAAATATACCAAAATAGACACGTTAGTTTTCCAGCGCAGAAGTGGCACATTTTTGGGACGTGACATTTGTGACAAAAGTTTCTCAGTTTACCCATCTGCACGCTATTTTTGAGAATAGTGAGCAGGGTAGAGCTGGCAGGCCAGAAATTCCTCAACCCCAATATATTTACTATAACTATGGCAGAAAATTCAAGACCTATACCTGAATTCTACACATCCCTGACAGACACTTTTGGCTCACGGAACCTCAAGATGCACTAGAGTTAAGAGCTCAAAGCCTCTACATTCAGGTACATCTTGTGCCAGTGAAAGAATGAATTAAGATAGGCAGAGGAAACGCCATTCTAAAATTTAAACCTAGTATGTCCTGGAGGACTCTCTGGAGTAGACAAATTGCTGTTTAAACCTATTACAGTTATAATAAATCTAAGATTAAATGCTCCAGAGCACCAAACACTAAGACCATAGGGTTAGAGGGTGGGAGTCACAGCAGACTGAAGCCCACCAAACTGCCAACACTGCTACCTGGGTCCTGTTGGGAGTTTAAAGTCACATCCATCTCAATCATACTACAAGTAAATCAGAAAAGCTTTGAGGATTCATACCGCATGTCAATTAGCCACCATGTGTATGCTGAGCATTATATGGTCAGCCAGAAACAGTAACGCTCCTTTAAGTCATTAAAAAGCCAGTAACTGAATTCCTATGAAAAATATGCAATAAACTATATCCCCAAAGGTAACATTTTAATATAATGAAAAAATTATTTAATGTTAATCAGAGTTGATAACTTTTGCCAGATCCCCTAAACCCCCCCCCCCTTCCCCCAAACACCACCACCCCGATTTTACTTGTGGTACAGTCAACTTAGTATTAGTAATCTTAAAGTTAGCAGTTTAATGGGCTCATATTTGCAGTCTGGAACCCTTTAAATAAATCTAACTGTCCTACAGATACCACTGAGGGAAACAGTCTGTGTTTTATTGGATACGTACAATTCCATAGGCTATAAACTTTTACAAGCAGATGGACAGAAAGTTATCTTTTAAGGTTTCTGTATGAATCATGAAATAATTCTGACATTTGCTGAGCTGTTCCAGTTAATCCTCCTGGAAATTTAAGGCTAAATTGATAACTGGGTGTTGCCACTTCTCTTGTCAAACGGGTGTGTCCATACTGTGTGGTACCCTCATCATGGATTGACCAAGGACTGTGTGTAGGGGAACATCCAAGTCGTCAACACATTTCTACAAGGTATAATAAAGGTACACCAAAGATTTCTAAGAAAATATATTCCACAAGTTATATTACAATGTTACTCAAACTGATAGTTCAAGATGGAGACAGGTCCTCTTAGAGTGAAGGTTGGCATGAAATACCACTAAGAGCAGTCCCGTTGCTACAATGTCTATCATTCCTAAATGGAAATACAAATGAATCACAACAGCAGAAAACTAGTCTGTGCAGGCAAAAGATGGTCTAGCATGGAGATCCACATGAACCTTTCAAGCATGTGAAATCACCATTAGGTTAAGGCCACACATTTCACGCTGCATTTCCTTCGCAGCCTTAGCTTTCTGCAACGTGTGGCCTAAGATGACTGGGCTTAAAATGTAACTTACTTTGTCTTTCTGAAGGGCATCAATTAACACCTTCCTTGCCTTTACCAAGTTCTTCTGAATTTTGAAATAGAAGCGAGCAAGCTTAATGGCATAAAATGAAAACTCATGTGTGGCTTTTGAGTTTTTCATTGCTTCAGCTAATAGCTCTTCGGCCTCCTTAATGTTTCCATGTCTCCTCTCTAAGTTGACTCTTCTTAGTCGAACCATTGCTAGACTTTCAACAGACTCTTCCAGTGTTTTCAGTATGCGTTTTGCTTCATCAACATTACCTGCAACACCAGAGGCTGTTAGACTAACAAGCTTTGATAAGGCATTTGCTCTATAAACAGCAGAAGAGGGGAGAGGGAAAAAACAAAAAAAAAAAAAAAAAAACCCACACGACATCTTACCCTGTTGTTCCTCAAATCCAGCCCATAATAAATGAGCTAAAGGTTTCTTCAATAGATGGATATTGCAGGCTCTGTTGTAGACATGTCTTGCTCCTTCGGCGCTGTGATTCTCCATATACTTGGCATACTAAATACAAGAGAGACTCTCTGTTAACAGGTCTAAGAACAATGTAAAGTGTGAACAATAAAATTCTTGTTTTAAACCCATTCAGCACCTTTATTGAACCACTAGACTAGACTCTGTAAGGAAGGGCGAAGGGAGGCAACGCTGTTGGCATATGCAGCAGTCAAATCTGGTTGCAAGCAGACCATCCCCTAATGCAATAGATATAGTTATAGATGAACAGAATTCACAAGTATACAGGGTTAGGCACGAGATCAATGTGTCAATTCAGACGATATGGCACACAAGAGGTCATGGGTCTTACTTTTATCCAGAACTCCTCATAGCAAGCACAGGCTATGACACATCTCTCAAAGAGGATGACCACTCGCTCATGGGAACCATTCTCAATTTCAAAGTCCAAATACTCCTTCCAGTTATTGATTTGTACTTTCTCCAAAGGCTTCACATGAAAGTATGGTCTCTTAATCTTTAAGACAAAAAGAAGAAAAGTTCAGCTAAAAACTTAAGAGCCTCTTGCGACGTGCAGATATATTTTTATATATATATATATATATATATATATATATATATATATATATATATATATATATATATATATGTCATGGAAATAGACAAATTTGGTGCTGACTTTGCAGGCAGAGTTTGGAGTGGGTCTTAATCATTATGCATTCATTTCAGTTGAAGGCAGATTCCACCTGAACAGTCACTGAAATGAATGGGAGGCAGATTACCACCATCTAGTGAAGCAGAATTTGATGAGGAATTTGCAGATTTTGCAGTGGATTCCATGGCAGATTTAGAAAACCAAGAAGATTCTTCTGAAATCCTGAAGCAGAATTTCTCAACTTTTACAAAATCCGCCATGCAACTTACAATGAATTCTTACTTACTACTAGGCAAGCATGATCCTCCAAGTTACAATAAACCCAATGGGAAAGGGGAGGTGGGGGGTTGGGAACAGCAAACAAAACAACTTACTCCTTCTTCAAAGGCCCATCTTTTATGAACTTCATTCTCATTGAGGCTGAAGATTTCTTGATGAACTTCAATAATTCGATGTCTCATGTTCTCCACTTCTGTTGTACGCTACAAGATAATTGTAAAGAGAAAAAAGGTAAAAAAAATAATTTTTTTTATGATTTTGTTCCCTTCTCCAAGTGATAAGCACCTCTTATCACTGTTTGTATAGACCAAAGCTAAACACACATTGTTTAAAAGGTAGACAGTCACATGATTCAGCTATGGGGGATGCAAGTTCCCGATTCTCCTGGCATATGCATAGAAAGCAGAATTATCGAGGGAACGTACACAGCAAACTGTGCATGTGGCAGAAACAGTACACCATCTTGTCTGATAAGCCAAGAGTTCTGGAAAGCCAGGTGGTGATGCCCCTGTACCCAGATCAAACCACAAGTGTCACTTTGGGGCATGGAAAGTAAGTATATTGATTGACTTTCTACCCCTTTGAATTTATATAACTAGAATATGGAATAAAATGTAAAAACACTTCAGCTGCTTTATAAAAAGGTATGGGTGCTCATTGGTGGAGACAATTTCTACTAACAGGTTCCTTTTACCAATTCAGGTGCATCTTGCACCAATAAAGAGAATAAAGACTGGCATAGGAGGTTTCTTATAGGGAGTCTACTAGGATGAAGCTAAAAAGCAGAGCTGCTACATCTATCCAAATACAGATACCGGGTAGCTCTATAATTACTCGTCAACACAGCCAACAAAATCAGTGGGCAAGTTTTAAAATATACACATCTTAATCAAAAATGTGTCAAATCAGGTATGTATAAACCTACCATTACAGGTAAGAATTCCTATGCAGTGAACACAGCCACAGATCCCATACCTAGGAGAAACCACATTGCTTTTTTTCATTTAAAAGGGAACCCCCTCCTATCCAATGACGAAATTGAGATGAAATCACTCATGTACCAGGAAGTTTGTGAATTTGGGAAGATCTTAATATTTCTGATTTTGGGAGCCATGTTAATGAGGAATTATAGAACTGCCTGGTATCTCTTTGGATAGCTCTAACAGTTCTGCTCATTGAGTTTACGTGGGTTGTGAGATAAATGAGGTGCGTCCTCAGGCTGGACATTACCTGCACAAGTGCGGGAACGGCAGTTCTCATGGTATTGAGTATGAGACAAAAATGAAGTGCAACATGCAGTCTTGCTCGAGCATGCACAGGTAGGTGGATATTTTTTGGAAACATTTTCAAACAACCTGGACCTAATGTGATTCACAAGTGAGCTATATTACATGGGGGATGGCGTATAGGCTTAGGACCTTATTTAAAACACTAATTTATCAAACTTCTCACAACTTGGGTGGCTCCCTGCCACTATGACTGCTGAGCCAACAACTTAAGGGTGTGTTAAATGAAAATCATTTTCCGCCACCAGAATTTGCACTGCAGTCTGCCGCGACGGAATACCAATGCAGTGCATCAGCATTCTATCGCAGCTTCCCACTCCTGATTAGGCCTGGATGAATGGGCCTAATCAGGAGCGCATCTCGAGCCGCGGATGGAATCCGCGGCAAGATAGGTCATGTCGCTTTTTTTCTGCTAGCGAGAAATAAAAAAAAAAAAAAAAAAAACGCTACTGACTCCCATTGAAATGAATGGGAGGTATTTTTTCAGACGGAGTTTGAGGCGGATGCTGCGTCAAAATCTGCTGCCAAAAAACTCAGTGTGAACACAGCCTAAGAGGTCCCCTGAGGATTAGTCCTGACGGGCTTTGAAGCGGGTAAGGATGACCAGGGACAAATTTGAGGGGCAAGCTTGGGAACTTCTAAGGGCGGGAGATAACGGAATACGGTCAGGACCTTGTAGTTGCACTGTAGGAATTGTTTGTACCAAGGTGACCTTTCTAGGGCTCTTACCTTGCATTTGTGTATGTTGGTTTGTTTGTACTTGTGCTTTTTAGTATTTAAATAGTAAAAGTTTTAATGGACATGTTTTGCTGTTATATAATACAAACAATTGTGGGTGTAAGAAATATGTAAAACATTTGCAGTGTCCTTAAAGCCTTACTTTTGCTCCAGTTCTCAGTTCGTCTAAGGCACTAATATTTATGTATTTGTGACATTACATTAACCCTTTCCCTGTCGCCCACATATTTATACCATACATTTGCTCTCCAACTGTCACAGAGGGATAATGTAATACCCCTCTGAGCCTTATTAGAGGGGCATTCTTATGTAATACAGTTCTGAACATAACCAGGAAGTTTATTGGCACTGTGACCCAGACGTTTACCATTGTCCAGATCACAGCACCAAAAGAGTTACACTTACACAAAGTCATCAATAAAGTTTACATTTGACCCGGTCCATACCTGATCTTTATAGAGTAAAATATACCTCTCTAGCGATATCCGTCACATGCTAAAATAATAGCAATAACTATCTCCACTAGAGATGAACGTATAAATTGCTACAATTTTTTTTTTTTGCACAAAATTGGTTGGCGCATTTCCACAATTTTGGCACTTCAACACCTGCAAATATATGTGTGGTATGTAAATTCCTCACTTCTTGCAGTTTTTTGGAAAGTACATTTTATTTGAAGAAGGATTGCTTGACCATGCACTTTAGTGGCAAATTTGAAATTTTGCTTGTAATCTATTTGCTGCAAAGTTGCATGAAGGTGGTTGGATATATGAAATCTTAAGTTGTGTTTTAATATATGGTATGCTGTGCAGTCTCAAAAAAGTGAGATTTTGGTATCGCAGTCAGATTGCTATGTGCAGTATAGATTTTTAACAGTGAATAACAGCAAAATATTGCTTGTCTTCTGTATTGTTTTTTGAGAGTACGAGCTCTTGTTGTAGTCGATGTTTGCGGTATATATAAATTGTGTACATGTTGATCTACTTTATATGTGTTGTGTGTGAATGTAAAATTGAATAGGAGTTTTAGGTGAAAAATATATGTTTTAGTGCATTTTTTGAAAAAATTATGTGTTTGTCACAAAGTTACATGAAGGTGGACATGGCTATTGATAACCCATTGAGACATGTAACCTTCAGGTTGTCTATTTTCAAGAAATATATAGGGTTTAGGGGTTCACTTGCTTTTCATGGTGTATAATCCCTACATTTTATAGGATGATACTTTAATATTTCCAGCTTCAAAGCAGATTTTTGTTCTTTCCAGTTCTAGTGATTTTCTGAAGATATGTGCATGCAGGTTTAGGTCTTAGTGATATGAATGGACTCTGCACATGTTAAACTCTTGTTTTTACAAGGTTTGGTGAATATAACTAGTTTTTTTTTATATTTTTTATTTTATAAAATATTCACTTTAAATCAAAATTGCATGAAGGTGCTTGTTTGCATACAGTACCAATGGCATTCTGACAATGCTGCAGGTGTCTACTTTAAGAAAATTTAAGACACCTGGAGGGGAGGGGTAGTATGATTTTTTTTTTTTAAATGTTGCAACTTAGGTTTTATTTGTCCATCTCAAAACTATGAAAATTGCCATGGCAGTCAGAGGAGAGAAAAATCTGAAAACCCCTGGCAGTGAAAGGATTAACGGGGTTTTCCAGGCAAACAAAAATCTGTTTCAGAAAAGCACACACAAACCTCTCAAACTTTGAATACCTGTGCTGGATCAGCTATGTCTTCAAGGCCAGAGGGATACTCCATTTTAGATCCGCTATGATGATTTACTGAAGCCAACTCTTTCCGCAACTCGATGAATTTTTCAGCAGTAAGAAATTCTTTTGGCAAATGACCTTGTATGTGATCTTTAAACCTGTGGTGGGGGGGGGGGGGAAGAGGGATAAATGCAGTTCATACAGTAAAAGGTAGAGAAAATGCAAATACAATTGAAGGAAGGTTAAGGTTATACAACCTACTTTTGTTCACTCAAGCTGTAAAGCAGCATTTCATGTCCAATGGACTCCCCATGAAGCCATCTGAAAATTAACCCTTTGCATGAGACTATATTTAATCTGTTAATGACTGGATTGCAAAGTTAAATTGCTGGCAGCTTCAGCTCATGCATAAGGACTAGAAACACTAATAGGGAAGGAAGTCTATTTGTTAGCAGTTTTAACGATAGAGGATTTCAAAATCATATCTGTTCTTCCCACAAGTTTACGTATAATTAAAATAAATACGTTTATTTGACAAGCACCTAACCCTTGGGACACCCACCAAACAGCAAAACAGAAGGTTGTGATGCACCAGCCTGGTACTGCTAAACACATGGGTAGGGAAAGGCCAAACTGCAGTACTAGGCAATTCCACATTTATGACCACCGCTGAACTGATCCTCTGCCTTTTCATTGTAATGGTGATAGTCCTGCAGTAAGCACCACTACCAATCATACATTGAAACAAAGTGTAAAATCCTGACAAGCACCTTTAACATCTGCTTTATTGGATATAATAAAGCAGATGAATACACATACATGCCAATCATTCTTAGAGCTTATATTTTTACAAGTAGTTTTTTTTTTTTTTTTTTTAAATAAATCTCACACGCACACACAACCCTGCCATATATTCCTTCCCTAGAGCATCACCACCTCATTACAGTGCTTACAAAGCCAAGGCGTAGTACATCTCAGTTCACAAGCGCCAGAGCTGGCTTATGATTTATTCTGCCATAAAAGACATCAGTCTAGCCAGAGGGGCATGGCACTGCTTGACTGTTCACCCAAACTACACTGCCCAGATGCCTTGCCGGGGGAAATTCCACAGTATTAAAAAGATCATTTTATACATAAGAGACTCCGCAGAAATGGCTATACTGGCAACTCAAATATAGATTCTTAAAAAAAAAAATTTTATGCACAGGCTTTAGTTTATTTGTGAAAAATCATTTATACAAATGATATCTAAGACTGCAGATACCAAGTAGACAACTATTCTGCTAGAGAATTAGTTCTTAAAGCAGAATTATATCCATTATCAGGGGTGATGAAGGACGTTTAACCTTTTATGATGGTCTATGGTAGTGGAATTAATATAAACTCCCAGCATGTTCTAGTATCCTGTGACTGCTGCTAAGATTTAAATGTCAAATGGATGACCAAACTTTAAAGGGGATTGTCTCCCAGTGCAGTCCAGTCCTGCTGCTGCAGTGTTTTCTTCCAGAAAAAGTCCCAGCCACGCGTGACCACTGAGACCAGTCAGTGACCTCAGTGAAGGACACTGGACCGTCACGGATCATTTCTTTAGACCACTGACTGGCCTCAGTGGTCACTTGTCTGCTGAGGCCAATCAGCTGCCTAAGGAAAGAGACCTGGGACGATACAGCCTGCGAGGTCTTTCGCAAGAAAACATTGGAGCAACAGGACTGGACAGTGCTGAGAGGCACCAGGGACAGGAGAGGTTGCTTACCCCACCCTCCTCCCTCAACCCAAATATCAAAAAAAAAAAAAAAAAAAAAGGTATCCAGGACAGCCTCTTTAACCCCTTCCCGCCAGTGACTTTGATTTTCGTTTTTGACTCCCTCCCTTCCAAACACTAACTTTTTTATTTTTCCGTTCACAGAGCCATATGTCTTAATCTTTGCGGGACAAGTTTTTCTTCATGATGCTACCATTATTCTGTACAATGTACTGGGAAGCTGGAAAATAATTCAGAATGGGGTGGATTTGAAGAAAAAGTGCATTTGTGTGACTTTTACGGGCTTAGTTTTTACGGCGTTCGCTCTACAGCCAAAATTACATATCACCTGTATTCTATGTTTTGGAACGATTTGGGGATACCAAAATTTATATGGTTTTATTTACATTTTAACCCCTTAAAAATCCAAAAATATATAATATAAATCTATCTTTTTTTTTTTTTTTTTTTTTAAAGTCGCCATAGTCTGACACCTTTAACTTTTTTTTTATAATTCCGTGTACGGGGATGCAAAGGGCGTTTTTTTGCGGGACCAGGTGTACTTTTTAGTTATACCATTTTGGGGAATGTCTATTGCTTTGATCACTTTTTATGCAAATTTTTATCAGCGACAAAACGGTGGTTTGGCACTTTTGATTATTTTTCCAGCTACAGCGTTTACTGTACGGGAAAAGTATTTTTTATAGATTTGTAGACCGGGCGTATTCGGACACAGGGATACCTAGTGTGTATGTGTTTCACAGTATTTAACTACTTTTATATGTGTTCTAGGGAAAAGGGGGTGATTTGAACTTAATATTTTTTTTGTATTTTTTTTTATTTTGCATTTATTAGATCCCCTAGGGGTCTTGAGCCCCAGGGAGTCTGATCACTAATGCAATGCATTACAGTGCTAATGCATTGCAAAAAAACAGCGCTTCTATTGCAGGCTACATAGAGTAGCCTGCTACAGAAGTTAATGAAAGACAGGCCTGGGAGCCTTCAGAAGGCTCCCGGCTGTCATAGCAATGGGACGGCAGCCCCGGAGCTTGCTCTGGGTGCCGGCAATCCCCAGCAAAATGGCGGCGCCTGTGTGCCGCCGGTAAAATGGCGCCTCGGTCAGCTTTGACCGAGGCACTAGAGGGGTTAATGCCAGCGATCATTGTGGGCACTGATCGCGGGCATTAGCGCCAGGTGTCTACTGTATAATACAGCAGAAACCCAGCAGTTACTCAGGTCCCGAGCGGCCGCCATATTTAAGCACCCAGCATCTGCCGTACTATTATGGTGGATGTCAGGAAAGGGTTAAGATAGGCCACCAATATAAGATTAGTGTGGATTTGACACCCAGAACCACACCAATCAGGTATTCTCAGCAGCTGCTATAAGGAGAACATAGCTCTGTTCGCAACAGTGGCTGAATCAAGGTACTGCAGTTAAGCTCCTATACAATTGAACCTAAGCCAAGTTGCAGTAACTCAGTTCAGACTTGACAGAACAGAGCCATCTGCTTATAGAACCGTTCTCCACATACCACTTGCATAAAACAATTAATTAGCAGAGGTTCCAGGTATCAGACACTAATCGACACCGATGACCCATCCTGAGGAAAAGCCATGACTACTTACCCAGAAAATAACTAAGTTTGCCACTGTCAAGTAACCAATTTAAAACGGAGGGGAAAAAAAAAAAAAAAAAAAAAAAAAAAAAGGTGTAGGGTTCAGATTTGTTCTGAAGTTTTTTTTTAGTATCTCACGAAACCATTTGCCCATTACCAGTTTAAACATCTCACCTCAAATGCTGACAGATGGTAGCCTTACTTACCAGACTTACCCTTGCATATTTGAACCTGTGATACCAAGAAAAGGTCTGGGTTTTTTTTGGCTTGAGAACTTACCACCACCTGAATGTAAAAGCTACATTCACCATGGCAAGCTATTTTTATACACCATACAGTAAAAAAATAAAAAGCAGTTTTGCCAGAGGTCTTGAATAAAAACGCCCTGTTTTGTTTCTACAGCTGCAATGCAGCCTCCATGGTAACATGTCAAAATCTGTATCCTGGTCCTCCAGCCATATTCCCCTTCTGTCCTTTACTTTTGGCTAATGTACCAAATGTATGTTAGAAAACAAATGGGAGAAGAATGACACTACACAAAACATAAATTGATGTCTAAATGGAGGCAGAGGAAAATAAAATTTTAATAAGATGGGTCAGCCACTTTATAATAAATGTGGGAAAAGAGGGGTACATGTAACTTAACATAGATCAGCGATTCCCAACAAGAGCTCCGTGGCACCATAGTGGGGAGATTACTGCATATAACATTATCTGTGGCCTTAGGACAGTGTCCTTTGGTAAAAAATTTTTTGATAGGGGTAACCGTAGGGAGGTTTTTTGTTTTTTTTTGTTTTGTTTTTTTACACACGGATACCCAGAGTCTAACAGGTTGAGAAGATTCGCTTCTCCACATCAACATTGAGGACAGACCTAGTGAACCAGTGGTGAAAGTGTTGACAGATGAACGCCTCCCTTCAGAATCTTACATTATAACAGTGCACCACGTTTGTGTGTAAGTGCAGATAAAACCTAGATACAACACTTTCATCAGCTACTTATATCCCTTTACCCATTAGTTATCAACGATCACCCCCCCTTTAATTCACTCAATGGTCCACTTAAGATTCACTAAAGGTAAAAAAAAAAAGCTGCATAAATGCGAGTTACAAGCCTTTACAGCGATTCATGAACACAACCAATACCCATAGGCACAATTATTGCCTACAAGTTTCATGGGGGGGGGGGGGGGGGTTGTAACTCTCAGGGTGCCCTCTAAGTCAGCCATTCAACGTTCACAGATCAGGGCTGCTCACCGTTTTCATGGCAATACCACTTTTCTACATAGGGGACAGGAACAGGAAAAACGACACATTGCCAGATGCTACTAAACTTACCTTTGAAAATGGTGTGAATAGAGCTGTGTTGGAATTCCCAGAAGGTGACTGTAAATAGATGTAACTCCACTAAGATTTCCCTGTTCAGTCTCATAGTTAATATACATTTCCCATAACTTATCAGAACGAAAGTCAAGACCGGCTGACATGATGGCATGCTCAAAAGTCCTACAAGATAAGAAAAAGAATCATACTGATCATTACATAGACCTAAAACATGAAAATTGTTATCTAGCAGAGGCAGAAAATCTATTTAAAAGACTAGGTGGTTTAAGATGCTACACGTGCATGGGCACAGGAGTCACATATCACCCCACTGATCAGCTGTTAAAAGGGGTGCCACAGTAGCTGCATGAGCACTGTGGACTCTACTGTAAATAAAGTCTATCTACCTGTAGTTGTCTAAACCGTTGCAACTGTGCAGGGAGGGTATTGCAATTTCAACCTGTTCACTTGAAGTGGATGAAGCTGCAAAATAGTAACTTGCTGCTGCCGCCAAGTAGATGGTGTGTAGGTACAAGGATTAGTTAATGAAAAGGATGCAGTGCATGCATCACAGCCTCGGCAAGAGGCTTAGCAGAGGTACCTAGAATCAGAGTGCCACTAATCTAATACTGATTCAGGGATGAGCTACAGATCTTCTGATCTCAGGTAAACCCTTCAGCTTGTCCAATAATTTTAAGCAGAAAAACCAAGCAGAAGTTCTCATCTCTACATACTGCCATAAAAACATACAATCCAAGAAATACAAGTGTAAGTCCCCTTGCAGATGGCCATGGGCCAGCTGTGCTTCCGCGGCCCAATTCATTTAATAAGGAGCGGTGGAAGCACAGCTGCAAAACCGGTCAGGAATAGGATTTGTTTTGAGTTTTGCGGCCCAGACTGTTCGCCCACACACTTATCCATGTAATACACAGTCATGTGCATGGGCTGATAGAAATGAATGGGACAGTGTGCTATCTGGGAAAAACCTGGATTTAAGTTTAATAAAATGAGACTTATGCAAAATGTATCCTTGTTCTATGCTTCCAAAAAGCTGCATCTGTAGGTTATGAGGGTATCAGTTTCTATGTCTGCAAACTTCACAGTATACTTTAGAAAAGCAGAAAAATGATGAATAACTCACCCTCTCATAGTGTTGGTGGTCTCTGGGTCAGCAGGATCTAGAGTTTCTTTTAAGAACTGAAGATAGTGCATCCATAGGTCAACACTTAAAGTAATAGCCTGAATTCCTCTACGATAAACCTACACAGCAAGATAAGAGAAAGAAAATACACCAAGGAGAATGATACATTTCTTTTTCCAAGAAGAATGACTTGTATCCGGTCAACCTTACAAAGGCTAAATATTTGGAATTTCATTGAAAATCTGCCATTACCATTGAAGTGGAGGTTGGATAGAACATGGCTTATGTTCTGAGCTCCACTTGCAGTGTGTCTTGATCTTCAATGTGCAGCTGTATTCTTAGCAGGAGCTGAGGGCTGGCTTTGAGGTACAGACCATAAGGCACAGACCCATTAGATTCTCATTCACAGCGTCTGACCACAAATTCAATAAACAAGTAGCAAAATGTAAACCAGCAAAATTAAACTAAGCCACCACACAACGAATGACAGAAAGCCCTGCCCTACTTGTTAAGCTGCAGTGTAATATTGGCTTGCACTGCACAGCTTGACAAACTGTGGAGATTTAAGGCACCTGTCAACAAAGAAAGGAGATATTAGGACAAATGTCACGCCTAGTGACAAATGCTGTATTAATAATCCTGCTTTGACCTTACACAGGGCCCTAGAGCAAGCCCAAAGCGAAATGTCCAGTCTTCCTTCTAGTGTCTACATAACATCACAATTACCTCATCAGCCTCCATAACATTATTGTTCCGCTTTTCTATATCAGCATATTTCTTCCAGTAGCCATAACAATACGGATAACGGGCAAGGAACATGTCAAACACTCTCCGAGCACCATATATGTGATTCTGAAGAGAGGAAAAAAAAATAATAATTTTTTTTTTTTTTTTTTTTTTACAATGGGTCATTTTCAGAGACTCCTGTAAACACACAAATTGTTTAAATGCAACTACAAAAGCTGTTAGGACAATCTCAACAAAAGGCTGGCATTTGTGGCACATTCAAAAGACATCTTACAAGTCATGGTAACATTTACTGAACAGAAGGGACCTTCAGCTTATCCATGAATAAGCTGGGCAGTGTTCAAAGTATACCCCTTGATCCAAAAAACTGCAAGAACAAGTTGTTGGAATTGAATGATACTTAATGTGTGACTGCAGTGATATATGCAAGTGACTGCAATATTATACTGCAAGCATACATTTATTGGGGAAACTGTACAATAGAAAGGAAGTTCCACTATCCTGTCAGGCTGCCTCTAGCCTGCATACAATTTAAGATGGGAAAGAAGCCATACAGTTCCAATATGGTACCCTGCTGTACATTTACCTAGAGATGTTGTAGCTGGGCCTGTAAATCCTGCACACTCTCAAACTACCAAAGCTGGCATCCCAGTTGATCCCATAAATTGTCAACTGGCAATAAATCTGGCAACTGGTCAGACCAAGAAAGTGTTGCAATCTGATGGAAACATTCCTGGGAAGTCCATGACGTGGCTAGGCAAGCATTATCCTGCTGGAAAATGCCAGTTAGATACCCTGCCATGAAAGGCAAGCCACGTGACCACGAGATGTCCTGCACATATCCCTGAGTGTTCGTGTCCCTCATATCAAAACTAGAGGCATGTCTGGCAGTCTCTCTCTGCAAGATGTACATTACCCAAAGTAGCACCTGAGGGTCTTTTTTAGGGCAGCAGGGGAAACCCATTTATGTCCTCTTGTGGCAGAACCCAGTGACTAATCAGAACACACCGTTAACAGTTTACATATGAGCCCAAAACATAACCACATGATGAGTTTTGCAGCAATCAACCATTTCTATCTGGATAAGGTTTTTTTGGGTCAGTTGCCATAAACACAAGTCTGTACCACACTACTCGCGTACCTGACCAGATTCAAGCTGCAACAATCACAGCACAGTGCTCAACTAAGCACTTCCATCAAACTGTATTAATCGTGGGGGTCTCAGTATCCAGGCCCCCAATAATCAGAACTTCAGACAACTCAAAAGTTTTCTGAAGCAGGTACACTTAAAAGCAATCTGGAAAACAAGAATGGTTTATTGTGCAAAATGCATTATCGGCTTCATGCATTTTCAAAATGCAATTCTAATCCTATAGGCACAAGTTTCCTCAGACAAGGTTTTAACTTTCTGGAGAACCACCAAACAGCTTGGAAAGAATGTAAATAGAAGTATTAGATGCCATGATCTTGCTCTATAAATACCTCAAAGTGGAGGAGAATGAAAACAGATGCTATGCTTTACTGGCAACATTCCTTACCTCTTGTTCAATATAATGCAACAGGTATGTCCATGTGGTGAACTCCTCAGGATTTGCCTCCACTGCCTTCCAATATTTGTCAAACTCTGGAGGAAGAGGTGGCTCTGGCTCTACTTCTACTTTCTCAGGGGGTTCAGCAGCTTCCTCCACTTCACTGGTAGCATCTTGTTCTGGAGACTGTTCCATGGCAGTTACTTCTAGAATATCTTTATTAGACTGTGAAGCCTCCCCAGGTGCCTCAACTTTCTCTTCTGGATTCTGTGTCACAGAACTAGATTCTGGCTTTGGGTCCTGCATCTTGGCACAATATTCTTGTGGATCTGAAAGAGACGTTTCTGAATAAAGCCTGATACTCTAATGATGATCTGGCACATACAGACTGTTACCTGGGAGCAAAAATGAGAGTTACACACACTCTTCAGCTAGCTGTTGGGGGTGGAGAAAAAAGGGTTGGACAGACACTGCAAACTTTACTGGATGTATATTAAATATCTTGAACAACATGATATGTCACCAAATGATGAGCCCAGAAAATCCATTTAAAGCCCAAGATCCTGAAGAAAGGTCATCAACTGACTATCAGCAAGGGCTCAACAGTCCAGATAAGTTCCGATCAGCTCTTTGAAGAGACTGCAGTGCTCAGAAGGCGGTAATTTCAGATTGTATTAAAATCTAAGCAGTACCAATGGATTTTCTCTCTTCAATGGCTTTCACAGGTTTCTATTACCTATTCATCTGGAATTATTTTCTCTTAACATCATTGAAGACTCACCTACATTGTGAGTAGCCAGGGCTTGTCTGTCATTTTTATTACACTAGGGTCACACTAGCACTAACTGTCCATTGGAGGACCCAAACAGACATGTAGACCGCTAAAAATAGCTGTTACATACGAATCCCGACATATCCCATTGACTAATATGGCTCAGCAGGTGACAGTTTTTAAACCGAAAGCAGTGGACCAAAAAGCTATACGTGCAGCACTTTTTAGGCGACCAATTTCAGGCGATCACTGGGACAGAGTCTCCAACGCAACTGTGAAGTCTTAGAGAACTACTTTGTTGTGAAATGAACAGCTTTCTGTGGTACATATAATTTATGCCTTATGCACACGACAGAGTGTGCAGCACGAGGATCTTTCAAAGATGCATCCTATGCTCAATTCTGATAACTACAGAGCACCTTCTACACTAAAATTTGAACAGAATCCCCCATAGGTTATGTTCCCAAAGTTTTCTGAAACCAACAAATCCTCTTCCAAAATACCATGGAGTTTTTCACAAGGGTTTTGGATAAGTTTTTTTTTAGTAATGACCACAAGTATTTTGAAACTATTTATATTAGGTTTACAAAAAGTTGCATAACAAGGTTTTTTGCTTCCCATTGATTTCTATTGAACTGGCATGGATTCCATACAAGGGGGCACAACTTGAAATTAGTTGGAGGAAAGTTCAAAAGCAAGGTCCGAAAATAATATTTCACAGAAAAAAAGTAGAGGCGGCAGATTTGTTTGGGAAATCTACAGTAAGTGAATAAACACATGCCTGGGATAGGCTGGGTTCAATCCTGCGCCCGATCTCTGTTCAGGGATTCCGTCCCCAAATCCACTTGAAAAAAGAAGAGAAGAGTCCTGCAAGTAGAACTTTTCTCTCTGCATAATTCAGGCAGAAATCCGGCAGACCCCACTATAGTCTATGGGGTTCACGGGTAACCACTATTTAAGCAAATTGGGTTTCCGTTTTTTCGAGTCCCCAAACCTGAACGCAGGTGTGAACCTAGTGTAAAACACGTGACTATCCTAAGAGAAAAAGGAAGTCTTAAAAGAGCAAATGAAAGTGACCATGTGTTTTTTTTTCTGCAGTCAATCTTCTATGACTTCTCAGCAATAATTCACATATCCCTTTTACCTTGCTGTGGATTTGAAAGACTCCCTGAAAAAAAAAAAAAAAAAAAAAAAAAAGGCAGTTCTTGAACAGACCACACCGATTCCAATTAAAGTGAGTGGCGGACTTCTTGTAAGAGTTTTTCAGGTAGACTTTGGTGCAGAAACTCTCCAAGACCTCGTACAAAGAGCTGTGTGAACAAACCCTCTTAACCAAACTTTTTAAATGCGCTTATCGTGGGTCCATGTACAGGCCATACACATAAACCAGGTTTCATCTCACCAGAGCAGACAACTTGTACAGGTTAGCCGATGGCAATGCTCTGTGAGAACCCTCAGCAGTCTCGGTTACATAAGAACATGTGGTTTCAGCACAGGCCTTAGTCACCTCGCAACATGCGGCACAGTCTCAGGACTTTCTAAACCAACAAAGATCGCTAATGGAGCTCGCTATGAAGACCAGCACGATAGAGGGGGAGGTCAAGGCTGAAAACACACAAGTACTTGTACCAAGAGTAGGGCGGTTTATGAGAATGGCGCTACACTGCGCGGACTTCCCTCACACACGGCCCCAGTGGCACGTTCCGCCATTTTATACTCCCACACATACCAGCGACTGCAGCGCGCTTGTCCAAGTCTCCCGAGTGTTTTCTCTCCAACACCGATCACACGTCTCACATCCACAACCGAAAACAACGCACGGTCTAAGGTCCGCTGGCGGTAAGAAGCTACCAACACGCCGCCAGAACTGGGCCGCTCCGCCCAAATAAAGCGTGGGCACGTAACGCCTATGGTAATATTAGCGACGTAGCGTGCGTCATCTTCCAGCGTGGAACGCAAAGAACGTGGTGACGTCACGATTGTTTATCTACGCTACTGGGTGGAGGAGCAGCTGGGTTTATGTCGGCGTTTGCTGGAGCCGCCCCTCGGGGCCCCGCCAGTGTTCTCCTGGGCTGAGTACGAGCTCCAACAGCGGGTGAGGTTCTGACGCTTTCCGGCTCAGAGAGCGTACAGTTATCACTGCGGGGTCCTGCAGGCCGCCTTAGTAGTGCTACAGCTCGCATGCTATTGGCTGGACACAGGGCCAATGACGGACAGGGCTGCAAAAACAATTCTGTCACAATAACTTTGGTAGCTTCCATTTGCTCAGAGATAGTGTTTCGCTAAAGCTTGCACAGCAGCATGTTGTTTTCAGCTCAGGGGGCGGCTGGATCTGTTTATCACTGTGCCCAGAGGTGATCTTTGATGTATCAGTATAAGTCACCACAATGACAGACACCTCGCTTGCTGTGCTTGGGTACCTTGGTGCTTTAGTTGCTGTAGCTTGGTGTCATGGGCGTCCCTTGCCCAACTCGGGTGTCCTATGGCTTCCCTTGTCTGACATAGCTATATGGGGTACAGAGGTAACTATTACTACCTGGCCCTAGACCTCTGCCACATAAAATCTACCACTATTCTAAATGGCACAGGATAGGTAGGGGCCCCATTACAGATTTTGCATTGGGGCCCAGGAGCTTCAGGTTATGGCCCTACCCTTAGTAATAGTACATAAGCCGAGGACACCTATAACATTTATGGTACGTTTTTTGATATGCCAGTGGCCATCACTTTTTCATATTTTTTTTTTCAGGACTCCCAGATTTGTCCAAAACAAAAATATGCATTATAAAGAGAAGCATATACTGGGCCTCTTGTCGCCATCTTGTCTCAGCATTTGGGCTAGATAATTCTACAGTTACCATAAAATATCTGTTTCCTATTTCACATCAGGATGCCTGTGGTATTTTAGCGCTACACTGCCCATAATGGCGATAGATGTTTGCAGGATGTTCACACCTGCCTTGTACACTGCTCAGTGTATATCTTATTATAGGATTATTACCAGTCCATATACAGTACCCCGTCTCAGATGTGTAGTCATGCTTCTCGTTATCCCTGTGCTATTTCGCTTGTTCATGACGTGTGACTTAACTGCCCACTATAGGGCACATTGATAATTTTTGCTGAAATATTGCAGTGGAGTCTCTAGCCATAGACTACAACACCAGATTGAGCAGGATGGTTATTTGTTTAGCGTTCTGCTGCAATCTCTTCTTCACATTGAAAGCAATGGGAGGCAGAATTGGGAAAGAATCTGCCGCAGTGCTCTTTAGAGTGTGGCATCTTTATGGCATGTCCCTCCTGAGGTCAAGAGAGTATGTGGTCAGCAGGATCCTCCCTAACCTGCAATCCTGCCCCCCTTCTGATAGGGGCACAGATTTGACTATAACTCCATGGTGGTGGGAGTCAAAAGCCAGACTGGTTCATCCAAACTTTTATCTGATAGATATAATGAATTCTTGTATAACTTTAATAATATACCATAAACAATAATCACAGTTGTTGGCAACAAGCAAATATTTTAAAACAGAAGAATTAAAACA
The DNA here is from genome assembly GCA_947044405.1 of Leptodactylus fallax. NCBI lineage: Eukaryota > Metazoa > Chordata > Amphibia > Anura > Leptodactylidae > Leptodactylus > Leptodactylus fallax. Next base: position 2,436,701 of record CAMRHE010000300.1, on the reverse strand, counting down.
CAAAGTATAATAGAGTTTATTATTCAGTATTTAAGCTGATTTAGCATTAGATCAGAAAATCCTATGGCTAATTAGAAGATTACTATGACTATGTGGCTTCAAAAAGTAGCGATCCACAGTCTGTGGCTCTACAGCTGCTGCAAAACTCCCAGCGCATTCCGGTAGTTTTGCAACAGCTGGAGAGCCACAGGTTGCAGACCACTTCTTTAACCGGTTAATGACCGGGCCTAAAAGTGCTTTATGGACCAGGCCTCATTTTTCAAAACTGACATGTCTCTTTACATGGCAATGACTTTGAGATGCTATAACTTACACAAGTGATTTTGAGATGATTTTTTTTTCATGACACATTGTACTTCATGTTAGTCGTAAACATTGATCAATATCTTTGTATTTATTTATAAAAAAAATTAGGAAATTTGAGGGAAATTTGGAAAGAAAATTGCTATTTTCAAAATGTGAAATGCTCTGCTTTTTAGACAGATAGTCATACCACCAAAATACATGAATAAATATTATCTACCATATCTCTGCTTTATATTGGCATCATCTTTTAATCGTCCTGTAATTTATTTTGGATGTTAGAAGGCTTACAAGTGTAACAGCGATTTTCCAGATTTACAAGAAAATTTCCCAAACTCATTTTTTAGGGACCACTTCAGTTGTGAAGGGGATTATAAAGGCCTATATATTAGAAAAACCCCCATAAATCACCCCATTTTAAAAACTGCACCCCTGAAATAATTCAAAACAGCATTTGGGAAGTTTGTTAACCCTTTAAGCATTTCACAAGAATTAAAACAATATGAGGTGAAATTTAGACATTTCATTTTTATCCAATAATACATTAATTTATCCCTAAAATTAACACATTCACAAAGGGTTGAAGGAGAAAATGCATCTCTCAATTTCTCCAGAGCACAGAAATACCCCACATGTGGTTGTAAAATGAATTTTGGGCACGCGGCAGTGCACGGAAAAGAAAGGGCGACACTTGGCATTTGAGAAGCAGATTTTGCTGGAATAGTTTTCAGGTACAATGTCTCATTTGCAGAGCCCCTAGAGTACCAGTACATTGGAAACCACCTAAAAGTGACCCCATTTTGGAAACTACACCCCTCACAGAAGACATGCACTCGTAAAACTATTAAGTGGGCTATCCCGGGTACATAAAAAAATTATATATGTGGGTGTAAACTGCTGCTTGGGCACACAGCAGGGCTCAGAAGGGAAGGAGCACTGCGCTTTTTAGCTTTTGGAGTACAGATTTAGAGGGACTTTCTGGACGCCATGTTGTTTTTGCAGAGGTTCCAGTAAATTGGTATTCCCCAAAAACTGACCCCATTTTGTAGGGGCAATTTTAGGGTCTTTGCCAATATGACATGGTGTCCAACAATCTAAATCTATGCTCCATAAGCCACATAGCGCTCCTTCACATCTGCCCCCTGCTGTGTACCCAAACTGCAGTTTGCGCCCACATGTATGACACTGGTGTACCCAGGATAACGTACTTAATGCCATGTGTGGGTATAAACTGCTGTTTGGGCACAGAAGGGAAGGAGCGCTATTTTGGGTTTTGAAGCACAGTTTGGTTTTTGGACACCATGCCACTTTTGCAGAGCCCAAGAATTGCCAGTAATGTGGAATCCGCAGACATGTCACCCCATTTTGGGAACTACATCCCTGAAGGGATTTATCAAGTGGGGTAGCGAGCATTCTTAACCCTTAAGTGTTGCATTCATTTAATTTCAATAAATGAATGCGCAGCTGATAATGAAAAGGAAAAATTGCAATTTTTCCAGAGATATGCCATTTCAGTGCCCAATATTTTGTGCCCAGCTTATGTCAGCAGGCACAAACACTCTAAAAACTGTTAAGTGGGTATCCCGGGCACAACATCTTTTGGAGCGTTCATATCTGATACAAGCCAGGCGCAACGTATTATGCATTGAAATTACATATTCCTGGAAAAATTGCCATTTTCACCTTTCACCATCCGGTGCTAATTCATTTCTGGAAAAAAATTATAGCAATACTTGGAGGTTAAAAATGCTTACTGTACCCCTGGATAAATTCCTTCAGGGGTGTAGTTCCCAAAATAGGGTCACATGTCAGGGGATTCCACTTTACTGGCATTTCAGAAGCTCTGCAAGTGTGTCATGACGTCCAGAAGCTAAACTGTCTAAATCTGTGCGCCAAAAAACAAATAGCGCTCCTTCCCTTCTGTGCCCGGCTGTTCCCAAACAGCAGTTTATACCACATATGACATTAAGTACGTTATCCTGGGTACACCAGTGTCATACATGTGGGTATAAACAGCAGTTTGCGCACACAGCAGGGCACAGAAGGGAAGGAGCGCTATGTGGCTTTTGGAGCGCAGATTTAGATGTTTGGTATATGGACGCCATGTCATGTTTGCAGAGCCTCTAAGGTACCAGAAAAGTGGAATCTCCAAGGGAGTTGAAAACTGCACCCCTCAAAGAATTTATCAGGGGGTGTAATAAGCATTAGTATCCCAGATGTGAATGCACAGCGGATAGTGAACAGTAAATATGTAAGCTGTGCGGAGTACATGGGGAACATGAAATTCCCTACTATATCCCCAGTAGCTCCTATGATGGGGGGGGGGGTCACTTTTAGTTTATTTTCCCTTGTAAGCTCTAAAATTGGAGTGTCCCCTAATATACGCTCGCACAGCTTATACATTCCCTTCCTGCCGCAGCCAGTTGTGTTTTTGTGATTTGGTGATTTTTGGGGTTTTGTCTTCACATTGTACAAGCTGTATTCTTTATTTTTCTGATGATGTAGCCATATGAGGGCTGATTTTTTGCAGTATGATATGCATTTTTTAATGACACCATTTTTTTGGGTGTCTATAACTTATTGAATAAATTATATTAACTCTTTCTGCGTGGATTAAAAAAAAAAATCAATTCTGGAATTGGTTTTTACCTATTAATTTTTTTGCCGTGTGGCGTACAGCATAAGTAACATGTTACCTTTATTCTGCGGGTTGGTACGATTGCGGCAATACCTCATTTATATTGGTTTTTTATGCGTTACTAATTCTGCAGAACAAAAACCCATTTGTGGACATAAATCAATTGTTTTTGCATCACCATCTTCTGAGATGCGTAACATTTTTATTTTTCGGTTGACAGACTTAGTTTAGGGCTCATTTTTTGCAGGAGGACATGTGCTTTTTATTGGTATTGTTTTGAGGTACGTATGAGTTTTTGATCACTTTTTATAGCATTTTTTTGTAAGCGAGATAGTCAAAAATCAATACTTCCAGCGTGTTTTTTTCCATTTTTTTTTTTTTTCTTTTCGACATTCACAGGTTGTTACGGACACGGCGATACCAAATATGTGGTGTTATTAACTTTTAGGTTTTTTTTTTTATGTATAATTCATTTTATATAGGAAAAGGGATTTTTGGGGGCTTTATAACTTTTATTAATTTTTTTTTTTTTTTTTTTTTTTTTTTTTACACACTTTATTTTTTATTTTTTTACTTTTTTTTTACATTTTTGACTTGTCCTATAAGGACACCTGAGCCAGCGATGCTCTGATCCTGGCTCAGTATTATAGACTGCAATACACAGCATACACATGTATTGCAGTCTATACAGGAATGTCAGCTGATGTAGATGCATCGGCTGACTTCTTGACATCCCGGCAGGATCAACCAGGTAGTGGGGGCTTCAGGCAGCGTGGAGTCACTGGGCATACCCCGGGCTACAGAAAATAGATATCGGCACCCCCCGATCTCACCGCAGGGGTTGCTGGGGGGGGGGGGATCGGGCGGCAACATGGCAGAACCCCTTGGATGCCGCGGTCATGTTTGACTGCGGCATCCAAGGGGTTAAAACCTGCGATCGGAAATTCAGTTCCGACCGGGGGTTATAGAGCAGGGTGTTAGCTGTCTGTTACAGCTAACTCCCGATCCCGCTCACAGTGTCTCTGAAGTGCCAGCCGTAAATTTACAATTAGCCGGACTTCAGAGACCAGGACCGTTGGCTGTAACCGGTGGTCGTCAACCGGTTAAAGGGAACTTGTGGGTGTTTTTGTGAGCGCAATCCGCTCTAAGTATCACTGTATTGATGTCCAAATTAATACAATTGATATATGAGCTAGCTCAGAGAATCATACAGAAACACAGATAGTGTGAATAGTTCTGTTTTGAGGGCATGAAAAAGGTAGTTTAAATACATTGCAGGTGTGTTTATACATTGTATAGACAAAGAACTGGTGGGATTAGTATAATTAGCATAACTTGATTGGCTGTAAAGTTGTAACATAGTTCTGGACTCAGGGCTGTGGAGTCGGAGTCGTGGAGTCGGCGTCGGTGCCTATTTTGGTGGAGTCGGTATAAAATGGACCGACTCCCAAAATATATAATAAATTGGTACAGTTAGTAGTACAATGCAGTATATGCTGAATATATTTTCATAAGAATTTGGGAAAATGATGAAATGTCCTGTAAAGGTCTGTTCTATTCCTCATATAATGATGGGACTGAGTTCTGAGTGAACCTATAAGGTTTAGCACCATTATCTGGAGTAAGCAAAAGATACAAGTGTTGTGATTGTGAGGACTGAAAAGCTTGACTTTATCTGTAATTGTGCTGGAGACCCACCCACAGCCCGAGGACACAGAGTGACTGCTTGACTCAGGGCTGTGGAGTCGGAGTCGTGGAGTTGGAGTCGGTGCCTATTTTGGTGGAGTCGGAGTCAGGGGAAATTGAGGAGTCGGAGTCGGGGCTTTGGCGTACCGACTCCACAGCCCTGGTTCTGGTACATGGCTATTGTATAAGACACAATAGGAGCCGCATACCATTATGGCTTCTAAGGGGAGGATAAATGATCTGGATAGAACAAAGAGGAATCTAAGATGGCTACAGGCATGTTCTGCAAGGAATCCAAAATGGAGGAAACGCATAAACTGGCATCCTCCACAGTTTAGGATCTTAAATGGACCTAACAAGTCCTTTTGAATCGGTGGTCTAGTGTTACAAATATCATGTTCCTAATATTGTCAGTGGCGAATATGGAAAAAAAAAATAAACCTGTATATTTACCTAGAGCAGGGGTCAGCAACCTCCAGCACCTGTGCCAGAGTTGGCACTTGAGGTATATCTACCTGGCACAGGGCTTTCTTAGATGTGTTGCTCCAGGAGAGGAGGCACTAAGGGGGAAAAGCATGAAGTGTGATATTGTGTCTGGGCATGAGCTAGCCTGCTCAGAGGACAGCAATTGTTTTTATACCTTGAATCAAATGTAAAATTATAAAATGGCCGCAGAACATGCTAAGGCCCCACGTTGTAGACATGCAACGTTTTCTGTTGCAGATTTTGCTGCCTTTTTTTTTTTTTTTTCTTCTTCTTTAGCCCCAAAGTCAGGAGTGGCTTGAAAAAGAATAGAAAATATAAATAAAGCATTTAGACATTTCCTTTTTGTTAAATCCACTCCTCACTTTGGCTCAAAAAAGAAAAACGCAGCAAAATCTGGAACATAAAAGGCTGCGTTTCCGCAACATGGGGTCTTAGTGGTAGTTCATCCATTTTAACAAGGCTGGAAAGGTTTGTATGAATTTATTGAACATATATCACTATACTATATATCACTAGAGAAAGATCACACTGAAATATTAGTTTAATCAACAAGTATTACACGGCACACTAAGTAATTTTAGAAAAAGTAAAAGAGCACACTATACAAAAAAGGTTGCTGACCACTGACCTAGAGTAAAGGCTCACAAAAGACTCATCTGTAGTGCTTCTCACGCCTGCACAGAGGTTCGCTGAAGCCAAGGATGTACATCTCGACTTCACTGTGGGTATTAGCAGGGTTAGGAGTAGGCTATTTGTGACCCTAAATCATTAGTCCTCACCTGTGGTTTACTGTCCCAACATAGACCGAACAGGTTCCCTTTAAGGGTAAGCCTGGTTTTTTAATTATTTATTTATTTTTCTTTCCTAATACTGACTGAAAGCAGTCAGTGTATAATTTTGTCTCTGCTGGTACTCAAGGTTTAATAAATGATTTATAACCTGAGAACATGTTCCCTTTGACTCACTGGCTATTTTCATGCTCAATAAAAGATTGTAATCACAATGCCTGATTCACACTAAAGCCATGGCTCCGCTCCAGCGTACTTGTAGCATGACTTTCCAATTTTAACATATCAAGCTGCAGCTGCAGTCTAGAGAAACTTTTATAGCATTTATTGTTGTGGACTAGAAGTGCAGACATTTGAAGAAGCTTCCTCCCCACAAAAAAAGTAAATAAAATCACCAATACATGCCCAACACACCCACAAAATGCTATTATACTGTGGGGTCTCCTCAGACCCCAGAGTATAATAAGTGGAGGTCTAGGGTAGGTGAGGTAAAATGACACACTTATACTCACCTCTCCTGGGCATCTTTGCAGAGTACAGCGAACCTCATGTGATCACTGAGGGTCCATCATAGGCCTCAACAGTCTCCCTGGGGCGCTCAACATCAAACTGAGGCCTAAAGAGGACACCAGACTCTGCAAAAATGCCCAGGAAACTCAGGTAGTATAATGTTGTACCGTGTTAGCCATAGAAAGTAGTGGAAGAGTGAAGAAATGAGGCGATACCTTTTAGAGGCTAACTGAGTATATTTGATAGTAAGCTTTCGAGAGTGCTAGCTCTCTTCAGACATTGCGTAATACAAGAAACTGAGAATTCACTGACTTTTTATACACACACAAAATATGGATCGTAAAAGGATCTTGGAATAACAAAATGCAATATAAGTAGAGAAGTTATTTACAACAGGTCAGGAAATAAACAGTCTGGAAAACTTTTGGGGCATGACGGAGGGATCTGTTATCTGTTTGCAATCAGGTGGTGATTTGTGACCCTCACAGTTCATACATAGTGTGACATGAAACTGGCATGAATATAAAGTCCAAATTGCAGAGTTTGAAATTTTTGCATTAATTTATATTCCCATTCCTTTCTCTCTCTCTGTCTTAAAATGTCCAGATCCCTCGGTCACACCCCACAAGTTTTCCAGACTTTTTATTTCCTGACCTGTTGTAAATAACTTCTCTACTTCTATTGCATTTTGTTATTCCAAGATCCTTTGAAGATCCATGTCTTGTGTGTGTGTGTGTATAAAAGTCTGGGAATTTTCAGTTTCTTGTATTACACTATGTCTAAAGAAGAGAGCTAACACTCTCAAAAGCTTACTATCAAATATACTCAGCCTCTAAAAGGTATTGCCTGATTTCTTCACTCTTCCAGGAAACTCAAGGTGAGTATAAGTGTTTGATGAGACCCCAGAGTATAATAATTGCACTTCTATCCAAATAAGTTAGGTACAAAACGTACAGAGTGTCAAATCTCACTAATATTTTCAAAACTAATTTCCTGAGGTTTACCCATCCTTAATCTTGACTCCTTGGTTGTGCACATTTTTGGAAAGCCTGTTTGACAACCAGCATGCCTTTACAGTTCTGAGAAGCGTTGGCAGACAGTGTTAAAAGAATCCTGCATGACAAATATGCAGCAATGCATAGGCAGAATTTCTCCCTTAAACCAAGGTGGAACCCCACGAAACACCTTTAGGCTGGGTCTATATACGGGTTGTGGATTTTTTAGAATTCTGCCACTGTAGAATTTACAGGGTAATTCAGTGTGGATTGGCCACAGCTTTCGCTGCAAAGGGCGTAAGCTACAATGAGAATCTGTAGCATAAATTAACATGCTGCAGCTTGAAAACCTGCAGTGCAGGTAAATTTGGTTATAGTGTACCTCCAATTATAAATCACTTTTCATAAATGAATAATACAGGTGACTAGAAGATACTTTGTAATGTATCTTTTTAAAGAAATATATTTCTTTCACCCTATCTTCACACGACTGAGTTTAAACTTGGTAGTGTGTTGGCTGGATTTACTGGCCTGAACAATATGCCAGGAGAGAGACTCCTAGCAATACAGTTACCTTTGCTGCTAGAATTCCCTGCCTCCCAGGACATAGTGTCCCATACTGATTATAATATGGGACAGTATGTCACTGAGAGGCAGGGACTCCTAGCAGCATAGATAACTGTATTGTTAGGAGTCCCTCTCCCAGCATACGGTTCATGCTGGTAAATCTGTCCAATACACGGACCAAGTTTCACGGATGAAACTGTGTAGTGTGAATGCGGGGTCACTTATGCTGCTCTTTTCCTCCTTCTCTTCACTCAGACTGTATAGAAATTATAGACTACACACACACCTCTATGGAGGGTAGTGGTGTAAATACCGGGGTAGCAGTGGTAGCGGCTGCCACAGGGCCCAGGACCTTAGGGGGCCCGGCGGGCCCCTGATGGTTTTTTTTTAACCCCAGCAGGTAACTGGCCCTATTTACTTACCGATCCCCGCTCCTGCTCATGGCCACCTCTGCGTCCCATATCATGTCGCTAGGGCCCCATGGAGCGCAGAAGTGGAAGCGGCTGTGAGCAGGAGCGGGCCCGCTGCAAGAGTATTTGTTGTATGAACTCCAGCAAATACTGCTATTATACTCTGGGGTCTCTTCAGACCCAGGGGTATAATGATTGGATGGCCAGGGGAGGTGAGGGAACATAAAAACCAGTGTTACTCACCTCTACTGCGATCCAGTTTGACTCACAGCAGTCTTTGGGCCTCTTCGGTGACGTCAAATCACATAGGCCAGGCCGGCGTCATTATGCGTCGCGACGCTGGCCTGGCCCACGTGACTTCTGTACTGACATTGAAGATGGCCGAAAGCAGTGGGGAGTGTGCCGGAGCCCGGGCGAGGTAAGTAACATTGGTTGTTATGTTTGTCACCTCCCCGGATCTCCGATCATTAAATAGTTCATGGGTGATCCACTGTGGGGCATAATACCGTGTGCAGGGGCCACTGTGGGGCATTACACCGTGTGGAGGGGCCGCTGTGGGACATTATACTGTCTGGAGGCCACTTTGGGACATTATAGTTTGTGTAAATAGGGCATTATACTGTGTGGGGGCCAGGAGAGGGGGTGCTTTGAGGGGGGGCCCCCCAAGTCAAAAGTTTGCTGGGGGGCCCAGTCTTTGCTAGTTACGCCCCTGATGGAAGGGATGAGGCTGTTAATTTATTGCCTAATTTTGTGCAGTGGTAGTCATCTTGAAAGATAGAAGTGTCAAAAGAACCCCACCCCCCTACTTACAGTGTAGCAGAGTTTAGGAGCTGCAGTTATTTGTGTTTTTCCTTTATTCCCCCCCTCTTCAAAGTGGAGAAGGGAACATATTTCTTTAATGTTATGCTTCTTATATTCAGCTGTCAAATGTTGTTTCATAATTGAAGGAACACTTTAAATCTCACTCACTATTGTGAGTATCAGGGCTGTGGAGTTGGTACGCCAAAGCCCCGACTCCGACTCCTCAATTTCCCCTGACTCCAACTCCGACTCCACCAAAATAGGCACCGACTCCGACTCCACAGCCCTGGCACTGCTAAACCTTGTAGGTTCACTCAGAACTCAGTCCCATCATTATATGAGGAATAGAACAGACCTTTACAGGACATTTCATCATTTTCAACATTTCATCATTTTCCCAAATTCTTATGAAAATATATTCAGCACATACTGCATTGTACTACTAACTGTACCAATTTATTATATATTTTGGGAGTCGGAGTCGGTCCATTTTATACCGACTCCGACTCCACCAAAATAGGCACCGACTCCGACTCCACGACTCCGACTCCACAGCCCTGGTGAGTATGTGAACCAGAGGGCGCTGTTGAGCGACCCAGGCCCAGGCCAGAAAAGGCTCTCAGCCACGCCTTTGGGTGGCGTGTGACTCCAGAAGGCTGGAGTATCCTGCATGGAGCAGGAGGTGGTGAACCAGCTGGACAGATAGACGGTCTGTCCCAGAGGGGCTGGGTCCACAGTGGACTGTTGCTGGAGCTGAGCAGCAGTAGAGGCTAGTTAGGGGCTTAATGAGTGAGTTAGGGCCCTAACGGTGGCCTAGGTTTTTTTGTTGTTTTGTTATGTTGCAGTTAAGCTGAATAAAGCCACGTTTATTTTACACTTGGACCGTCTGAAAGCTATCTTTCCGGCGCCCAGTACCACGAACCACCGCTGTCCGGACCAGGAGTCTGCCGCCATTTTGAGTCTAATTCCCCAAGTTGTCACACTATATATTGCAGATTAGCCCCTTTAAATGATGCTATAACAAAACTGATACAGTTGTATACCTAGTGCAGACCGTGAGGGGGCAGTGCATGATACACAGATACAAAGAAAGAAAGAATCTTTGCCATGCTCTGCCTCCCTCAAATCCTGCACTAGATATAATTCCATCTGTGTGTTTTTCTTGGAGAGAGAGGCTATAGAAAGCTTTACTTAAAAAGCTCATACTTGCCTTGACTACTCCCAATGTATGTGCAGTTCTGCAATGAAGCAAGGGCACTACACCACAGTTAACAACACGTGCACCCATTGTGGGGAAACAAGTACACTGCCCTGGCTTCCTGACAGAATTTTGCTTATGCTAGAAGTACCAGAAATGAGTCTAGTTAGACTCTTCATACTGTCTCTGGGTAAATATAAAGAGGGTTTTTTTTTCTGTTTTTTTTTTTTTTTATAAAGACCCAGGCATGTACAGTCTTGGATGTAAAAATCTTCCTTCCAGGAAGACTGAGAAATCTTCAAATATCTGTTTAGTATCAGGTCATTTGTATTATGATCATTCAGTCATGGTTCATCTAAAGGAATTAGTTACTCTTTTCATTGGCCTCACATGGACTAGAGTTCATGCACACAACCATGTTATAGCTGCCAGGTTGTTTAGAGCTATAAGGATATGTTCATCAGCCTCCATTCATTTAAATGGGAGTCAGATGCTTATTTTTTTTCCTAGCGGAAAAATAAGTGTTGTGCTCAATCTTCAAGTAGATTCCATCTGATCGGCATTCTGCCACTGCTAGCTGGCAGACGGAAAATAGACTTTTCCTCCATGTGAACGGCCTCTTAGTAGCAGATTTTTTCAGCTAGAGGGGAAAAAAAATGCAATGTGACCTATCTTCTGGCGGATTCTGACTTGAAAAACCCTTCGATATCAACGCATGTCAGTAAAAACGCAACTTTTTTTTTTTTTTTTTTTTTAAAGCAGACTTCCAGGTCCATACAGTGTGCAAGAGTTAAACCCCCCCCCCCCCCAAAAAAAAAACTGCACCATATTAAAAGAAAAAGCATCAAAAAATTTCCTAATTCCTGAAGCAGATGGCAGAAAACTCCATATGAACATACCCAAAAATTCCTGAAGCTGAGTTTTCAGTTGGGAAAATTTCTTCCGTATGAACAACCCCTACTGTGTCGCCTATAAGAGGGCAATGTTAATAGTAAGTTTGGGACATTTATGGGGCTGTATCTGAGCCTACCTTGATAAGGGGGTCCAAACCTGAGTTTCAGAGAGATCCGTTCAGCGCTCTATCAGGATAATGTTAGATTGAGACATCATGTGTCTGTTATACACGCTCACATATACTTTTTGTTTACTCTCCTTTGACCAGATACTAACTGGTTGTCACACTGTTGCATGGTTATTTCAATGGCTGCTTGGAGTGGCGTTTAATGAAGGTATAAGCAGCTTAAAGGGAAATATACCCATAAGGTTTTTTTTGTCGTGCATCACTTTTTAGAAAGCTTTGGCTTTCAGTTGGGGTTCATTAAATTGTGTAGTTGATGTTTTGTAATAATTTGATCAGAATTTATTGCTCTAAGGTGCTTCATGGAGCACTGTTTATGGGGTTTGTCCTGTCTTAAAGCAATACTCCAGGCAGCAGAGTGTTATGCCTTGTACAGGGCCTTAAAGGAAGTCTGTCACTAGGAAACTCAATATCAAACCACAGGAGGCGCCTCCTCTTATACCGCTCACAGATGAAGGTAAAGTTCTGACCGAAACGTTGCATATTGATCTGCGTCTCTAACATGTACTGTTTTTCACCATATATACACTGATAAGTGGGATGGAGAACCCTTCTGCAAGCACCAGCACCAGTATTACCACTGAGTGTGCAGGATCAGCGACATACATCCAGGGAATGAATTAAGACTGGAGTTAGAAACGCCAGTTTTAATAAGTTCCCGCCAGTCCTGAAGTGTTCCTTTATCCTTATGCAAGAAATAAGAAGTTCTGAAATTTCATAATATAACTTGCATTTCAATTATTTACTATCTGATCTCTGCAATGCTGTCAATAAATTAAAACATTCCTTTGTGCGTGTGTGTGTGTGTGTGTGTAAACCCTACATTTGGGAGTTTACAGAATGCCGTCACATGAGCTTCTGTATGTACATCACTCTTATTTGTGTAGACCTGTATGTAGCTTCTGTGACTGGGTGATACAAATCAGCTCTGTATGACTGCAGGTTTCCGACTGACGTAACTTTACAAACTAAAAGAAGAGAAACTTCTGAAATTCATACTCCTTGTCATAGTTCCATTTTTATAGTGAACCTGTCTCCAGGACAGTCCCTTTAACTGCTAGGTGTCCTAAGAAAATAAAAAAGAGGGCCAACACCTAAGTGACTCTCCTGCACCCCATAGTAACATTCTTGTAATTGGTAGCAGGTTTAGAAGAATGTTTACATTGTTGCTGAATACCATTTTGTGACTGTTTCTTGGCAGGATGAAGACATTGTTTCAAGAGATCAAAGCTTCCATTAAGAACAACTGTGACCAGGATCGTTCATTTTGGAGGCCGGTACTCCCATGGGGAGGAGTTTTTACCATTAAAGCGGGCAGAAAAGCAGTATCTTGTATGCCGTTGTATGTTGAGATAACACTGAAGAACACATGCACTATTGATGGCTTCTTAATGCTACTGTACGTTATCTTACGTGAGAATAACACTTTTCCCCGAGAGCTGTCACTCTACTTGGGACGGGAATTTGTGGATTGTTTCCTTCATCTGATGGACACCTACAGCTTCACATCAGTAAAGTTACTCTGGATATGGGACAAAATGGAGAAGCGGCAGTACAAGTCTGGAATACACAAGGCCACTCTCGAGATTGACTTGTTTGGTAATGAACATGAGAATTTCACTAGAAATCTTGAGCATCTTATGGCCACAATACAAGAGAGTTATTGTTCTAACTCAAGATGCCCACTCCGTGCCCAGGAGAGCCACATGCAGACTATCCTAATCAAGTAAGGAATATTTCTTTTGATGGGATACTACTTAACACTTGCCTAATGTTGGCCCTCAGAGGGCAGAGCTACATCTTGGAAGCCAGTCACATTTGACCAGCACCACCTACTCGTTCAGCATCTGCACTATGCATGAACTGATGTACTGGAGATGTTCACACAGTACAGTGGGCATTAGTCTAATGTGGGAGCATTACAGTAATCCAGTCCTGGATGTGAATAGAACATAAAAGAAAGATAGTTATACCAGATAAATACATGTAAATTTGCCCAGTAGTGAAAGCGCCAAAAAAAATAAAAGTAAAAATGTATTACCCTGAATAGGTTGGAGTATGTTCAGGGAGTATTTTGCAGGCAGAAAGTCTGCTTCAGGAATTAAGAAACTGTTTTTGATTAGGTTTTTTTTTTTCACACTTCAGCACACTGTATGGACCTGTAAAATCTGCTTAAAAAAATGCTAGCATTAAAAAAAACACGTTACAGGAACCCGCCTGTAGATAGGTCGTCGCTTTTTTTTTTTTTTTTTTTCTCTAGCTGAAAAAAAAAATCTGCTGCAGGAAAAAAACTCCTACTGATTCCCATTAAAATTTATGGGAGGCATTTTTTGAGGCAGATTCTGCCACAAAATCCTCCTGCAAAAACTGTGTGAACTCATGCTTAGGCCAGGGCCCCATGTGGCATAAACAGTCACAGCAAAGTGGAAGGGATTCTAGCAAATTCCTTCCCCACTTTGTGGGAAAATACCCAGTGCAGACACACGGCGATTTCCAAAAACGTTGCGGTTTTTGGAAATCGCAGCATGTCAATTATATCTACAGACACGCCAGCGGTTTCCCTATAGATATAATTGAAGCAGAAAGTCTGAAGAGGAAACCTCTGCAAACTTTCTGTGCAAAGCGCTGTGGGGAGAACAGCGATGCGTTGCTGCCGTGGCTTTTCCCACAGCGCTTTTTTGCTGCAGGATGCCTTGTGGGGCCTTAGATTGGAATGTGACAGGTTTATACAGAACATTGATCTCTGGATCAAAGTTAAAACTTACAAGTAAGATTGTAATGACCTAAATAAAAATCCTAATCTGGCATTTTACCTCAATTACAATACATTTAGACCACGCCCTTTTTATCGTATGAATATGTGGCAAACCTCGCGAGATTCGCCTTGCAGTTTAATTCGGACAGAACACGGAAGAACTGAGACTGCTTTTATACTCTGAGGTCTCTTCAGACCCCAGAGTATAATTAGCAGAGGTCCAGGGGAGGCTTCAGTGGTCTGTGACGTCAGTCGGAAGATGTGAAGACAGAAGGGAGTCGTGTTGGAGCCCAGAAGAGGTGAGTAACACTGTCTATTATGTATTATCACGTCCCTTGGGTCTCCGCTTATCAAACGCTGGGGCCTGAAGGGACCCCAAAGTATAATAGCAGTTTTGGTTCAGACGTAATGTAATAACTGAACCGAAATAACAGACATGAACAAATTCACATTGGTTATCCTAGTTGTTGTGATCTTCGGTTTCAGTTTTTTTTTTTCAATTAATCGTTCATCCCTACATACAAAGTTATTTTTTTTTTTTTTTTGTTTTTATCTACTCCACCTTCCCATCTAGAGTTTTAGCAAGGAAATAATTGGTTTGGGGAAAGGAAAGCTTAGGCCCGGTTCGCATCTGCATTCGGGGTTTCCCCTGAACGGAAACCAATAGGCATAAAAAAGCGGTTTACCTGGGAAATCCGCGGACCCCATAGACTATAATGGGGTCCGTGTGGTTACCGCTCAGTTTCCGCATGAAACAAACGGAGAGGAAAGTGCTCCTTGCAGCACTTTCCTCTCTGCATGCTTCATGCGGAAACCACACGGACCTCATTATAGTCTATGGAGTCAGTGGGTTACCCAAGCGGACTCCCCGAACGGAAACCCGAACGCAGATGTGAACCGGGCCTTAGGCTGCTTTGTCTCTGGCTTCAGTGTAGTGAAACAGCCGTGACTGCTCTGGCTGCATTTGATACCAAGCAATACTAAGCTCTTTTCATATCCAACAATTGCTGAAAAGTAAAGAAGAAAATTAAGTTGGGGAAAGGGTCCTGCTTCTCTGTCAGATATCTACAAGACTGTTTCGGGAGCTAGCAGAAGTTCATGCAGTGTGAGCTTATAGCCAGATATATTTTTGCTATTCTTATCTTTTTGCATTCATACATACATTTAACGTTACTTTAAAGTGGGGAGCCAAAGGCTGGAGCTACACAAATTATTCTCCATGACTCATTCTTGGAAATATAAGTTGTCTCGTCTGCTTATTGTTTCTTTCAGCCCTCCACATGACATACCTTATGGAGACATAATTCAGATGGCAGTGGATGAGCTTTTTTGTTCTCGGATTGAAGTATGTGAAGAAATTGGGTAAGTAACTGGATGTTGACTGTCTTCTACTTGAATGAAATAATAGTGTCCAAAGATTCTGTTTGGCACCACTGTACCATTTTGAGAATTTGATTTTCTGCCAAGTTTTGGTGGTGTGTGCCATCAGAAGCTGTATTATGAAAATGCCTCCATAATACAATGTGGTATGGTGCACCATATGGCAGTACATGGAGCGCCAACAGCATTTTTTTAATCGCTTGGTATTTGTCCAGCCTGACTACAGACAGGTGAATGTATAAGTACTTTTATTAGATATATGTGGTCAGGAATAATGATGAACATTGTGTTTTCAGGTGTGGCTGCCTGAGAGAATTTTCTCAGAGAATTTTCTGTCATGGGGCTCCTCCATTTGTTATCTTAAACATGGAACAGTGGAAGTCAGAAGACTTGGCCTATGTACCATATTACTTGGATTTATCAGATCATAAGTAAGTAAAGAATGATGATAATCTTGGCATTTAGCACACCAACCCAGTACATCATCTTCATTCTCCCTAGGGTCTCAGAGGCAGAAGCCTTACCTGTAACCCTTTTTATGGCATATCCTATGATTAAAGGGAACATCTGCCTTTTACACTATGTAGTTTTTCAGATCAGCATTCTATGCTGTTTAACTTCCTAATGTAACACAGCAGGATGCCCTCTAAGTGGTCCCCTGTTTTTTTTTACTTTTGTCTTGTGTAGGACTATGGTCTTTGCTGAAAGGAAATAACCAGGCTGCTATCTCAGGAGCAGTCTTAGTTTCGTGTCAGCTGATCCTGACTAGTCAAGAGCTGCCAGTGCAAGCACTATGGGGGGAAAGAGTATAGTCAAGAGATAAACTGAGGTCAGGGCAGGTGGAGGTTATTTGTCATAGTACACAAGCAGAGGTCAGGGCAGGCAGCACAGGCTCTTGAAACTGTTAGAGGACCTTTTACCACGTTCACCAAGTCCAGCTCTTTGTGTCATGTAATAGGCGCTGCTCCACTCATTCTAGCACACATGGAATTTTTCTGTAGCCCCCACCATTCCCAAGCAATAGATGCTGTTAGTTGTGGAGCTTCATATGCCATTTAGGTGTCAGATGGGCAGTGTCAGGCAGAAGCAGGCAAGAGGTGTGAGCTCTGACACTGGCTGCCTCTGACTGGAGTATTGAATCACACCCCCTTGGCTGCTCCTGCCTACTCAACAGTACAGAGCCTAAGTAGCATCTGGCACCAAAACTAATTGGAATAGTGATGGCTAGAGAAAAAAAAAATTGCAACAGATTCTCTTCAAAGCAGCCATCGCTGCATTCTGGCTCACAGCATGACTAGATCAGGAATACTAGCATTGGCATCTGAAATGTGTATTAGTCGTGTTCATTGTTATAGCAGCGCCATTGCCATTGCCCTAAAGATTCAGAGATATCAGAGTAGAAGGGATCCGGTGCTAAGTATAAAATAAAATGTCACTTTTTTTATATCTGATCTGCTTTCAGGTATCTTCTAGAAGGTGCCACTCTTTTTAACAAGGAAGAGCACCATTACTCTGCAGCTTTCCAAATTGACGGCTATTGGATGCACTATGACGGCCTTAGGAATGTAAACTTAATCTTGTTACATAAACCTCCAGAGCTGCTGCTATTGTCATCCTTAGTTTACGTACGGGCAGCAGAAAAATGACTGGGAAATTTTTTTTTTTTTTTTTAAATCAATTGTATTTTTAAGGTACAAGTGGAAATTTTAGAAAAAAAAAGTTACATTTTTGTAATTGATATAAACTTTAATCATGTTGGTGCTGATGTTTTATAATAGCAGTTACACTGTCTATGTCTTCTACAAAGTAGGCAGCAGGCCTCTGAGGTGTATGCACACACTGGTGCTCATATTTCTCTATAAGGAGCAGGTGATGTCACTGAGACAGAAGATGCTTTATTGACAGTACAAGGTCTTAGTGATTTGATCAACATTTCATGTATTGATGAAAATATAGCTTCTATATTTTATACTATATATTGGTGTCAGACTTTTTGAGCAGCAGGAAATGGGTCTGACATTGTATCTGTGACAAACTGCTGTGACAGGTTTCGGCATACAGGATTTTAAAGGGAACATGTAAGCAGGACAAGTTTGCTTTAGATGAAAGCATATGTTCACCTCTGAAGTACAGTAAATACTTTATATATACAAAATATTAAAGTGGTATTCCCATCTCATATAGTGATGGCATGTGGGTGCGTGGTGCTTGGTTGGGCACTCGGCCCATTCCTGCACGGTGGTGTTTTGAGCACCCACAGAACTGTTCTATTAAAGTGAATTGGACAGCCGCAGTTCCCTTGCTTTGTTCTCTTCACTCTCAGGAATGGTGGGGTCCCCAGAGGTCTCCCAGTGGTCTTTGCTGACAATTTTTCCACACTACAGTAGTTTGATGTGGAAATGCCTCTCTGAATTAGAGCAGCTCAGGTATGATTTTAGGCAAGGCTTTCAACCGTTTTGAGTAACGACTGGCAGAGTTGTGAACACAGCTCTGAAGCATAATACTGGCTCTAAACCAGGATCAGGATTACAAGGTTAGGAATGTAATGGCAATTACAATGTTATGATGTTCAAAGATTAACCTACTTTTTAAAGGGGTTTTCTACAACCAAAATCATGACTAAGGGCTCAACTAACAGATAATAAAATAAAAATAAGAGGCTTAAATGTACTTTATTTAGTAATTCTGCTAATTATAGCTATGAGCATGCATGAATACTACAGTCACCTGTCGTACTGTGTTCATGCAACGCGCCATGGGTACGTAAACACAGTTCAGTGGATAGGAATGAAACCGTTGGATGATTCATATCATCTGACCTGTTATGACTTGTGGCTGCCAGCAGTGTGGAACAGATGCAGAATTTTTAAATCTTGCATTTTGGTAAATGTGCAAGTGCCCACCATCCCACTTAGACTACTCTGTCAGGTTCTGGGCATCTGTATGATATCCTACCAAATATGTGGAGCTACATATGTGGTAAGAATTTTTCTAGCCTCCCTGTTCAGCACTTAGATTTATTACACTTAGATTGTATCCTTTTTACATTCGTTGATAACTTGGATGGCTTATTTCAGAGAAGTTGGCCAACATCAGTTCTGAAGAAAGGACTGTATTACTAGCTTATAGTTTTATTCCCATTCTCTTTGCTACAGATCCCTGCACAGCATGTGGCCAGGGAACTGCCGTGCAGAGAGAACGTGGTGAGGGGCAAATTGTTAAATCAGTACTTCATACCCATCTGTCTCAGGATCACTGGGGTTCCCAGAGATATGCCATCATCTTATAAGATGAGAATACCCCTTTAAGGGACACAATTGCACCCTTTAGCTCAGTATGTATGAGAGCATCTAAAGGGGACTGACACAGTGGCAAATTTCCTATAAGATTCAATTACTACTCTGATTTTTAATTAGCTATATATTGAAGTTTTAAATCAGTGAAACACATTTGCAAACTCAAAGTACTATAGACTAATCCTCTGATGGGATTTGTGGTGTACAGTATTGTAAATGTGTAGGAGCAATAATGTATCTGTAGACATGTGTACTGTAATATAATGCAAGTGGTTAATCAGGTTGCATCATTTAGCTGGCTAGTAGTATGTGTAGGGGTGAAGCAATATTCTTGTTTTGTGCTATTAAGTTGCTTAATGACATGTATGGTCATACAGCCATCATTTTGATGTGACGCCACCTCCATTAGAAGTGATGAGATATGCCATCACTTTATGATTAGTGGGATCTGACCTCTGTGACCCAATTGATCCCCTAAACATAGAGGTGGAAACCCAATTTGCTTTTTCTCTACACGACAGTCTTCCTATTCACCCTCAGTTCAGGGAACATGAGTGACAGACACTTCATTCTTAGGATTGATAGGGTTGTTGACCACCAGTGATCAGGAAGCAACTGCATATTCTAGCAATATGCCATTACTTCTAATGATGGAAACCCCTTTTAAGGTAGGTATTAAGGCCTTAGTGTTCATTTCGTTTAAATGGGTTTGCCCATGAATGCAACATATACCCATTCACCAAATAGGGAATAAATTGTATATTAGTAGGGTCCTAGCAGTCAGACCCCCCCCACCATTCATGAAAACCTTTTCCCTTCTACCATCATCTGAAGGAAGAAGCAGTCACACATGCAAACTGCTGCTCCACTTATCTCTATGGGACTGCAGGAGATAGCAGAGCAATGGATAACACCACTGACCTATCATTACATTCACTACTGATAATAGATGATATCATAACTTCTCTACTCCCCCTCCCTCCAGAGAGCATGCCTAGATAACATAGACCTCAATGAGTTGGCTGTAGTCTATTACTTCCTGTGGACATGACTATGCTGTAAAGCATATCATTAACTACTGCGAAGGCTAGGCTCACATCTGCGTTGAAGTCTCCATACGAGACTCCACCGCATATTTGGCTTAAAATCGGCGGAGAGAAAAGTCCTCCAAGGAGGACTTTTCTCTCCACTGGTTTCAGTATAAAATAGTCGGAAACCTGGTGGACCCCATTATAGTCTATGGAGTCTGCGGATTTCCGCATGTAACCGATTTTTAAGCGCACAGGGTTTTTTTTTCTTTTGGGTTCTCATGCAGACGGAAACCCGAATACTAGTGTGAACCTAGCATAACCAAGCAGAGGAGAAGCTCAGGCAAGATGTCAGCCCCAATAATCATGCGCATAAAATTGAATAAAAAAAAAATGTACCATCAGATAATAAAACCAGATTAGAAAATATATGTATTTTTGTCATTTAAAAATGGTGATACATTTCTTCTAAGCCACTGTCTAAAATGGTGGATTAGTCACAGACTTTTCTGGATATAGATTTCTTATCTGTGATCAAAATAATGATGCATCATCAGTACAGCCCCTTCTGAAAATGAAAGCCCACCTGGCAAACAGATGATCATCATGATCCTCTCCCCCAGTGATCATCCATTATTTCTGGGAGAAGTTGTAGAGAGTCATATATCTTCCTGCAGGACAATGTGACTTTCCATGTAATACAGAGACAGGGTGGAAGCTCAGACCAATAACCCCTGTCCATGTGTGCTATGGGGGGGGGGCCTATCCTGATGGGACTACCCTTTTATCAGCATATCTTTCTGCTTCTCTCCTATAATATAATGGAGAGAAACTCCATCTATGTGACCACCTCATGAACAGACCCCCCCCCAAATCAGACATTTATGGCCACATTTTAGGTTGGCTATTACTAAATAATGCTAATGGAGGGCTACATTACTCAAATCCTTCCCATCAGCAGTCTCAGTAAGCCCATTCATTGTACCCGTAATGGTAACTATACATTCTTACTATTTTATTGTGGTGAAGTGTGTGTAAGTTTTGCGTTCCATTTTTTTTTTTTTTTTTTTTTTTTTAAACATCTATTATATATTTTCTATTTCCATGGATGTTTCCAGTAAGCAGTGTGTTGTGCTTACTTGTATAGCTCAGGGAGCAGCAAGATCATAGTACCTAGAGAAACAGAAGGACTGCTGTGCAGAATAGAGTATGAACACTTCACTTTGCTACCATGAATTGTAAGACACTGCCGTGTGCACATGGAGTTCTCTCCTTGCTGCTGACTGCCTAAGAAATTCCTCCAAACTTGCTGCCAGAGGGTGTAAAAAGGTAATTTTGCTTTAAAAAAAAAATACTTTTTGGTTTTTTTTTTTCTACAATGCTTTGGTTTAAACATATTTCACAAATAGTCAGTTACATGTGTTACTATTTAACACGATACATTGAAATCTGTATATATAATAAAAAAAAAACAAAAAAACTTTCACTACTCCTTTTATAATAAGGGCTTGCTGCTTGTTCACACTTGGCATCCAAGAAAAATATTTGGACTATTTTACTGTGTAAAATTTATATGCTTTTCATGGCTCAAAATGATTATGTGGGATATCATCTATGCAAGACTTTGTAATTCTTTGTACACTTTGGCTTTTCTCCAAAAATAAATTTATAATTAAAATAATTTTAATTAAAATTAGTTTGGGTGTTTTCTTTTGTATTGTTTCGTACATGTATTTACTTTTAATTTCCCTTCAGAAACATGCCACTTTATTCAGTTAGTTGTCTGGCATTTCAGCTTAGCCATGCTCCAGAAAATGCTGCAGTATCAAACAGCCAGTTGACTACAATAGCCCTGATTTTACTGGCTACATCTATTTCAATACTGCTTCAACAGCATACCTGCACGGTCATTGGTCACAACTTGATAGCAAAACCTTGAGCCAGATCCCAAAGTAAATAAAAATACAAACCCTCAAACAAGGTATAGACCCCATACAGTGGGGAAAAAAATATTTAGTCAGCCACCAATTGTGCAAGTTCTCCCACTTAAAAAGATAAGAGAGGCCTGTAATTGTCATCATAGGTAGACCTCAACTATGAGAGACAAAATGAGAAAACAAATCCAGAAAATCATTGTCTGACTTTTTAAGAATTTATTTGCAAATTATGGTGGAAAATAAGCATTTGGTCAATAACAAAAGTTCATCTCAATACTTTGTTATATATCCTTTGTTGGCAATGACAGAGGTCAAACGTTTTCTGTAAGTCTTCACAAGGTTGGCACACACTGTTGCTGGTATGTTGGCCCATTCCTCCATGCAGATCTCCTCTAGAGCAGTGATGTTTTGGGGCTGTCGCTGGGCAACACGGACTTTCAACTCCCCCCAAAGGTTTTCTATGGGGTTGAGATCTGGAGACTGTCTAGTCCACTCCAGGACCTTCAAATGCTTCTTACGAAGCCACTCCTTCGTTGTCCTGGTGGTGTGCTTGGGATCATTGTCATGCTGAAAGACCCAGCCACATTTCACTTTCAATGCCCTTGCTGATGGAAGGAGGTTTGCACTCAAAATCTCACGATACATGGCCCCATTCATTCTTTCATGCACACGGATCAGTCGTCCTGGTCCATTTGCAGAGAAACAGCCCCAAAGCATGATGTTGCCACCCCCATGCTTCACAGCAGGTATGGTGTTCTTTGGATGCAACTCAGCATTCGCTCTCCTCCAAACACGACGAGTTGTGTTTCTACCAAACAGTTCTACTTTGGTTTCATCTGACCATATGACATTCTTCCAATACTCTTCTGGAACATCCAAATGCTCTCTAGCAAACTTCAGACGGGCCAAGATATGTACTGGCTTAAGCAGGGGGACACGTCTGGCACTGCAGGATCTGAGTCCCTGGCGGCGTAGTGTGTTACTGACGGTAGCCTTTGTTACGTTAGTCCCAGCTTTCTGCAGGTCATTCACTAGGTCCCCCCGTTTGGTTCTGGGATTTTTTTCTCACCGTTCTTGTGATCATTTTGACCCCACGGGTGAGATCTTGCGTGGAGCCCCTGATCGAGGGAGATTATCAGTGGTCTTGTATGTCTTCCACTTTCTAATTATTGCTCCCACAGTTAATTTCTTCACACCAAGCTGCTTGCCTATTGCAGATTCAGTCTTCCCAGCCTGGTGCAGGTCTACAATTTTGTTTCTGGTGTCCTTCCACAGCTCTTTGGTCTTCACCATAGTGGAGTTTGGAGTGTGACTGTTTGAGGTTGTGGACAGGTGTCTTTTATACTGATAAGAATGTCAAACAGGAGCCATTACTACAGGTAATGAGTGGAGGACAGAGGAGCCTCTTAAAGAAGAAGTTACAGGTCTGTGAGAGCCAGAAATCTTGCTTGTTTGTAGGTGATCAAATACTTATTTTCCACCATAATTTGCAAATAAATTCTTAAAAAAATCAGACAATGTGATTTTCTGGATTTGTTTTCTCATTTTGTCTCTCATAGTTGAGGTCTACCTATGATGACAATTACAGGCCTCTCTCATCTTTTTAAGTGGGAGAACTTGCACAATTTGGTGGCTGACTAAATACTTTTTTTTCCCCACTCTATATTAAAATAAATATAAAGCCTAAAATAATGACAGTTGCCAAGTATGAGAAGAAACTAAGAATTACTCCCCCCACCCCAGCATACAGGACAAGAGAAGAGCTATTGTGCAGTCACTCTATATACAGGGCAAGAGAGCAGATACTAAGAGTAAGGCTCCTTGCAGACGACCGGGGTGAGATCTCTGTGTTATCCGTGTTTTTCACGGATAGCACACTGACCCATTCTTTTCTATGGGTCCGTACACACTATGGGCCGGCCGTTTGCAGCATAAAGACAAGCAAACTGGTATTGTGCACAATCCATATACACAGAATAAGGGCAATTACCGAGAATTGCAACCAGCTTGTGCAACAAGAAATGTTATATTGTGCACCATCCCCATGTACAGAATAAGGGCACATACTGAGAATTACACCCAGCATGTAAGACGAGAAAAGTGTTACTGTGCACAATCCATTTATACAGAATAAGAGAAGATACTGATAATTACATGCAGCACACAGAGTAAGAGACATGTTACTGCGCACCATCCTTATATACAGAATAATGGCAGATTCTGAAAATTACACTATGCAAATAAGACAAAAGAAGTGATACTGTGCACGATCCAGAATAAGGGCAGACAATGAGAATAACATTCAGCGCAAAAGACAAGCACTGTCCATGTATACAGAATAAGAGCAGATACTGAAAATTACATCCAGTATGCAGGACAAGAAACGTGATATTGTATACTGTCCTACTGCGAACTACACCAAGCATACAGGATGAAACAAATGATACTGTGCATAATCTATATATACTGAAATAGAACAGATACTGAAAATTACTCAAAGCATACAAAAGGGGAAGTGATACTGTGAACAATCCACAATAATGGCAGACCATAAGAATAACATCTAGCATAAACAAGAAGTGAAGTGCATACTATGCACCGTCCATGTATAAAGAACAGATACTGAGAATTATTCCCAGCATGCAGGGTAAGAGATTTAATATTGCACATCGTTCTTATATACACAGAACAACAGATACACTGCTATATACAGAAATTGAAAATTGCACCCAGTGTCGGACTGAAGCGCCCTAGGCCCACCAGAGCAACTTGTTCTTGGTAATAACCTACACCACTGTTCCTTCTCTGAAATCTTACATATGTCTGAATATATTTTAACTGTATCGACATCCCCATGTCTGGTTCATGCACAGTACTGTATGGGGAATGAGATGGCCATGGAGAACACCATGCATGCACAAGATCCCCTCCTCCCCGATGTATCTTAGTTTCCTGTCTTGTGGCCCCCACACAGTATAATGTTCCCCCCCTAACCCCCACAGTATAATGCTTCACAGTGTCCCCTACCCCCACAGTGGCCCCCCACAGTATAATATGCTGTTCAGAGACCTCCAACCACCACACACTAAAATATGCACCTGTGATGATAAGAGCCCCAGATATGTATTTATTGTACTACTACTCCTCATATTGTGTGGTTCCTGTCTGTTATCAGCCATTTGGTACTAGGCTTGAGGAGTGTGGTCCGGGGACTCTGTACTCAACCACCCTTTGATCCCAGAGAGTCACTGACACAGGCCTTTGTTTACATAACAGTGCTACACTCATTAACCCGGTCGGGGGTCCTGCAGAAAGGATGTGCTGGGAGGGCTCTCTGCACATCGTCCATAGACAAGTTGGAGTCAGCTACGCATCAAAAGGATTATGGTTTTATGGCAATATCTGTCCTGGGGAACCTCTTACAGTTGCCCTGTGCCAGGCCTCGGCACACGCTCAGAATACACACGTTACTGTTCAACGTCCAGAAAGGGTCTAGACACTGATCTCCTTACCCAAAGGGGATTGGGGTGTCATCCTTGGGGTCTACATGATGGGGATCTCGCCACAAACCCTATCATCATACCACCTGCCCAACTCTACAGTCATCAGGCAAGGAAATATAAGGAAAGATGGGTAGAGAGGATTTGGAAAGGGCGGGGCTCCTCCTCCTGGTGATATCACTTAGGGAGGAGACCTTTTTAGTTAAAAGTTCTCAGACCAGTAAGAGGGGTGTCTTTTTGTCTTTGTTGTTCCTGGATGAGATGTGAGGGGAGGTCATGGTGCAGACTCCAACCATGTGGCCTAGCATTGAGGATTGAGACTCTTTGTTATCCTGGAAGAGATGTAACAGCATGTAGGAGACACATGCTCTGCAACTTGCTTAAGGAAGAGCCCTGAAGCCTAACACATGGGCTCAGAGAAATGAACTATCTACTTGTTCTGGTAATTTTCTTCTGCTGAAAGCCACCCGGATAGCACTGCCCAGAGCCAAGGGGGTGCTGCCACTGGAATAGCATGCCTGGACGCATGCTTTTGGACTGCTTTAAGTACGCGCCCTGAGCTCAACATCCGGAGCCCAGAGAACCAATCACAGGCTTGTGTTGGTATTATTTCCTTTTTCTTCTGTTTATTCTCATTTTTATTTTGTGCACAGTGTCATGTTGCTTTCCACTTGTATTTGCTTGATAATCGCTACATGTATTTTCTGTATGTGCTAAGTGTCTAGTACCAACCCGTTTAGGGGTTAATAAATATATAAAATTTAGAAAGCTCATTTCGTATTATCCTATGGGCCCAGAACACTCACTGGAGGTGGGTGTGAGCTAATTGAAGCGATCTCAGGTGTGCCGAACGCGGGTTTCAGTAGGAAGTGATCCTTCACAGCACACCATAATACACCCTAATAATGCTCCACAATAGCTCCACATAGTATAATATGCTCCCCAGAAACCCCCCACAATATAATAGGATCCCACAGTGGCCCCACACAGAATAATATTCTCTTCAGATCCCAGAGAGAGTATAATAATTGGAGGCGCAGTATAACACACTTTTACTCACCTTGCCTCACTTCTCCTGGGTGTCCTTGCATCATTTGTTGTGCCAAACTTCATGGTTTTGGGTACCCGAACCCGAACTTCAGCTCAAAAGTTTGGGTTTAGGTTCAGCTCATCCCTAAAGCTGGTTGATTGACTGCTGAGCAGCCAATCAACTAGCATTAAACCCACAGACATGACCAGTATGGTCATGGCTGTAATTGGCCAGGTGGGACATTTGACCCCTCTGTATAAGAGGCAGGGTCACAGGTCCCGTCGCCATTCCAGCTAGTTAGGCTAGGTAGGGAGAGGCTGCAGCTGGAGATAGGGACAGTCAGGGCCTTAGCTAAATGTAATAATTGTCCTTTTCAGGGCAGTACAGCTAGGTAGGGAGAGGAGTCTGATACTGTAAAGGGCAGTTACCCTATAAATAATAAGGGCAGTGACAGTAAACTGTGCATGTGTACCCATACCATCTCCTAGCGCAGTAGCAATAACTGTGTGTGTACCCATACTGTCTCCTAGCGCAGTAACAATAACTGCGTGTGTACCCGTACCGTCTACTAGCGCAGTAACAATAACTGTGTGCGTACCCATACCGTTATTTATTTATTTATTATGCTTACTTATATAGCGCCATCATATTCCACAGCGCTTTACAGACATTGACAGTCACTGTCCAATATAGGGCTCACAATCTACATTCCCTATCAGTATGTCTTTGGAGTGTGGGAGGAAATCGGAGTACCCGGAGGAAACCCACGCAAACACGGGGAGAACATACAAACTCCTTGCAGAAGTTGTCCTTGGCAGGATTCGAACCCAGGACTCCAGTGCTGCAATGTTAACCACTGAGCCACCGTGCTTCACCATCTCCTAGCGCAGTAACAATAACTGCGTGCGTACCCATACCATCTCCTAGCGCAGAAACAGTAACAGCGTGTGTACCCATACTGTCTCCTAGCGCAGAAACAATAACTGCGTGTGTACCGATACCGTCTACCCATACTGTCTCCTAGCACATACTTTGACTCACATGACGGATAAGTATCTGTCGACACATCTCCTGGTACTGAGCGATGGGTCCTCCCCGTTCAATTTCTGGGTTGGTAAATTGGACACATGGCCAGAGCTTGCCCTCTATGCCTTAGAGGTGCTGGCCTGCCCTGCGGCAAGTGTCCTATCAAAACATGTGTTCAGCACCAGAGGGAGTGTCATCACCGACAAGAGGATCCGCCTATCCACAGCCAATGTGGACATACTTACGTTCATTAAGATGAACCAGGCATGGATCCCACAGGACTTGGCTGTGCCAGCGCCTGGGTGAGTGGTTAAAGTGTTGGCTACCTCCTCCTCCGCCTCTTCCACTTACACCGCCACCTACACCTTCTCCTCCCCCTAGACCTCTAACACCTGTTTCAAAATTAGTTTAGTTGTTTTTAATTATTTTTTATTTATTTATTTAATATTATTTTAAGTACTTTTCCTACCCCATTTTTTGCAGGGCACTTGCCCTGTTGTTATCCCCATTTTGCAGCCTTCTACCCCTTACTATCCCTATTTTACAGCCATTTTTGGGTCACCAAGTTCAGGTCCCCATTGATTTCAATGCGGTTTGGGTTCAGGTCAAGTTCAGGTACCCGAACCGAACTTTTGGGCAAAGTTGGTCCGAACTCGTCGAACCTGAACTTCAACGGGTTCGCTCAACACTAACTGCTATTCTTTGGTATGGGTGCCCAGAGTCTGAAAAGTTTGGGAAACACTGGTCTGAGATCTCTGATTTTCAGTCCACACCCTGTCCAGTCACATAGTCTGCCCACCCTAGATTCCCGTCCAGTCATGTAACCAGGATGGAAAATGGTAATGTATGCCCTGTGGGGCATCGCTCAAAATTTGCTTGTATGGGGCCCTGAAATTCCTGATGGCGGCCTTGACCACAGTAGGTAACGCTAACTGGGGTACAGGACAGAACTGGACACCGGCAAAATCTGACAATTTAGAGATGTATAGAAACACACATATGTAAACACAGCAATATTGTGTCAGGAAGGATTTTTGTCTGCCTGAGGTATAACTCTTGGTGTATTTGTTTACTTTCCTCTGGATGTTTAGGTTTGCTGGCTCCCATTTTAGGATACTGGTGGATTGGTCCAAATGACTGCTCTGAGTTCTGTAGCTGCTTGGAGGGTTTGTGCCATTACAGATATGCAGATGTGAATGTAGCATAAGGACCAGCACATCTTAAGCCAGCCTAAGAAAAGGAAATGTTTGGAGTGATTTACACCAAATTTAGTAAAGGCGCAGCTGTCTTAATAAATGTGCCACATATCACAGGGCAGGCTCTACAGTGCTAGGCAAGTCAGATTGCACAGAGCAACACTGCAAGACATTCTTCCCAATAAAATAGAGTTCCCTTCTGCCTGTTACAGGATGGCACCTATCGCCCTCCAATCTCGTTCCAGCCCTGAAGATAACCATTGATAATCACAGATCGCCCATACAGTTGTACAGAAAAAGCCAGGCATAGCTAGGACTACTCAAGAACAATGGAATACCACAAACCTACTGTATTTAGCCAAGAAAATGCACCTCATTGATGCCTCTTTCTTGCATTGCTCAAGATAGGACATATGGAGAATATTATGGCTGCCCCATCATGATCTAAATTTTATTACAGAGCATGGAGGAGGGGGGGGGGGGGTCACATATAATTTTTTTTCTTCAGTCCTACAGGTGTCACACAATTATAAAGGATCTAGCTCATCCATATGTCTCCATAAGACATTTGTCTATAACTTCATTACCCGATAAATGTCTGACGGAAGTGGTGTTCATTCATGTGCCCTAGCACTCTATTCAGTGTCTATGGATCTAATGGGAATAGCTGGGTAAAGCCCTTGCTTATCTCAGTCTCATAGACAATGAATGGAGTCAGTCATTCACTTTTTCTGTCTTTTCCATTTGTCCCATACTGCCACAATGACTTTTTCTCATGCGTTGTCTACCTTTACCTAACACGATGAACCACCACCAACTTGGCATCAGACTGCCAAGTAGGCTGTGAGTACCCACGTGTCCCCAGCCTTAAAGTCTTACTCTTGGCTATCTAACAAAAAAGTAATATTGAGTTTTTTTTCACTAAACTATACATCAATCTGCTCAACTGTTCCTGCTGTATAACATGGCTCCAGGGATCAGATTTAATTTTCAATGTGACAGGTTCCCTTTAAAGAGAATTCAATTCAAATTCTTTCTCAAATTGCTACACAG
Organism: Leptodactylus fallax; assembly: GCA_947044405.1. Classification (NCBI taxonomy): domain Eukaryota; kingdom Metazoa; phylum Chordata; class Amphibia; order Anura; family Leptodactylidae; genus Leptodactylus; species Leptodactylus fallax. The sequence continues at coordinate 2,407,040 of CAMRHE010000300.1, read as the reverse complement.
TGAGCCAGAAAAATTGAGTTCCCCTATTAAGGCACTGAGTTTTTCTTGTTTTTGGACTGGCTTGTGAAGGGCTCAAGAGGGTTCACAAAATGAAAGTTAGTTTCATGACAGCACAAAATTAGTGATATTGTAAATCTTGAAGATAAGGCTTTCACGCAGTCTTTTTACATGTTTGCTCCAATGCATAAAATAAACCAACACATAATAGATGCTACCAGCAGAATCCATCCCCCATAGACACCTACAGTGCCTTGCGAAAGTATTCGGCCCCCTTGAACTTTTCAACCTTTTGCCACATTTCAGGCTTCAAACATAAAGATATAAAATTTTAATTTTTTGGTGAAGAATCAACAAGTGGGACACAATTGTGAAGTGGAACAAAATTTATTGGTTATTTTAAACTTATGTAAAAAATAAAAAACTGAAAAGTGGGGCGTGCAATATTATTCGGCCCCTTTACTTTCAGTGCAGCAAACTCACTCCAGAAGTTCAGTGAGGATCTCTGAATGATCCAATGTTGTCCTAAATGACTGATGATGATAAATAGAATCCACCTGTGTGTAATCAAGTCTCTGTATAAATGCACCTGCTCTGTGATAGGTTCTGTTTAAAGCGCAGAGAGCATCATGAAGACCAAGGAACACACCAGGAAGGTCCGTGATACTGTTGTGGAGAAGTTTAAAGCCGGATTTGGATACAAAAAGATTTCCCAAACTTTAAACATCCCAAGGAGCACTGTGCAAGCGATCATATTGAAATGGAAGGAGTATCAGACCACTGCAAATCTACCAAGACCCGGCCATCCCTCTAAACTTTCATCTCAAACAAGGAGAAGACTGATCAGAGATGCAGCCAAGAGGCCCATGATCACTCTGGATGAACTGCAGAGATCTACAGTTTAGGTGGGAGAGTCTGTCCATAGGACAACAATCAGTCGTACACTGCACAAATCTGGCCTTTATGGAAGAGTGGCAAGAAGAAAGCCATTTCTCAAAGATATCCATAAAATGTCTTGTTTAAAGTTTGCCACAAGCCACCTGGGAGACACACCAAACATGTGAAGAAGGTGCTCTGGTCAGATGAAACCAAAAATCGAACTTTTTGGCCACAATGCAAAACGATATGTTTGGTGTAAAAGCAACACAGCTCATCACCCTGAACACACCATCCCCACTGTCAAACATGGTGGTGGCAGCATCATGGTTTGGGCCTGATATTCTTCAGCAGGGACAGGGAAGATGGTTAAAATTGATGGGAAGATGGATGGAGCCAAATACAAGACCATTCTGGAAGAAAACCTATTGGAGTCGCAAAAGACCTGAGACTGGGACGGAGATTTATCTTCCAACAAGACAATGATCCCAAACATAAAGCAAAATCTACAATGGAATGGTTCACAAATAAACGTATCCAGGTATTAGAATGGCCAAGTCAAAGTCCAGACCTGAATCCAATCGAGAATCTGTGGAAAGAGCTGAAAACTGCTTTTCACAAACGCTCTCCATCCAAGCTCACTGAGCTCGAGCTGTTTTCCAAGGAAGAATGGACAAGAATTTCAGTCTCTCCAGGTGCAAAACTGATAGAGACATACCCCAAGCGACTTGCAGCTGTAATAGCAGCAAAAGGTGGCGCTACAAAGTATTAACTTAATGGGGCCGAATAATTTGGCACGCCCCACTTTTCAGTTTTTTATTTTTTTTTTACAAAAGTTTAAAATATCCAATAAATTTCATTCCACTTCACGATTATGTCCCACTTGTTGATTTTTCACCAAAAAATTAAAATTTTATATCCTTACGTTTGAAGCCTGAAATTTGGCAAAAGGTTGAAAAGTTCAAGGGGGCCGCATACTTTCGCAAGGCACTGTATATGGAATTAGGGAGGAGAAAAAAAAAAAAAAGATGTAGTGTTAAAGTAGTTGAAGAATAGCAGAGCAGTACAAAATAGCTAGGGAAGGAACTTAACGTTATAAAATCTCAGTATTTAAAGGGATTGTTCAGTTCATATTTTTATTGTTTAATAGGGCTACTACTGGGGATACAAACCTATCAAGTACTCACCTGTCCCCAGGCCACTGTTTCCAGTGGAGGTTGCTCTGTGCAGGTCCCAAGCTGTTTGTGTGAGGAGATTGCTATAGCCAATCAGAAGCCTCAGCGGTCACCTCTTCACAAACAGCATGTCAAGTGCTGTTTATGAAGAGATCGCCGCTGAGGCCGGTGATTGGCTATAGAGGTCTCTTCACACAAACAGCATGAGGACTTTATATAAACCAACATAGCTAGTGTCACTGGAAACAAAGGCCCAGGGTCAGGTGAGTTATGTTTTTATCCCCAGTAAATTGTAAAAATATGAACTGGACAACTCCTTCAACTTGACTGTTCAGATACAATTGATAAATGCCTAGAACCAAATGTAGAGAGTCACGAGAACCCAGTTCTCATGTTCCACAGTGTAACAGTATCCAGGCAATAAACTATACATTAACTATTTATAGACTAAATCACGGGAGGCCATGGACCTTTAATGAGCACTATCCAAGCACTGATCTTTTCACCCTATACCTTGAATACACAAAGAAGCATCCGACATACAGGTGCATCTCAATAAATTAGAATATCTTTGAGATGTTTATTTCTTTCAGTAATTAAATTAAAAAAGTGACCTCCTATATTTTCTAGATTCTTTACGCAGAGTGTTCTATTTCAAGTGTTTTATTTCTGTAAATGTTGATTATGGATTACAGCTAATGAAAACCCAAATCTAAGAAAATTTGAATATTGTAAAAAAGTTCAGTATTGTAAATTCAGTGTGTCACCTGCCAAGGTTTCCTAAGCCTTGAAATGGTCCCTCAGTCTGGTTCAGTAGGACACACAATCATGGAAGACGCTGATTATGAACTGACTTACTGAAATGAATGAACGGTTCAAAGATATTCTAATTTATTGAGATGCACCTGTACATATATAAAATATAGTTATGAATGCCCCAGTGGTCTGTATGTAGAGGAAACATGCAAAGTTTCCCCTGGTACCTGAATAAAAATGAAATCAGGAAAATGTATTAATATCAGGCTAAGTTCACATAGGCACAGGAGTCTCCACCAGAAATCGTGAGAGAGAAAAGACCTGCACAGAGGACTTTTCTCTCTACCGCTTTCAGTATGAAAATGGCAGATATCCAGCGGATCCCATTATAATCATTGGGGTTCGAGGGTAACCGCTGTTTTAGACGTCCGCCTCTCCAACGTACTTTGGTGTACGTACTTAAGCGGACCAAAACAACAGAGATCCCAGCGAAGATGTGATCCTAGCCTAAGTGTATGTACATATAATTACACATGGGACAGAAAAATGCCACCATAACTGGGCACTTGTAAAACCACAATTCCCTGGCAAGGAGGAATAAAATATAAAGAAGTTTGCTTCAACTACAGTGGTCTCTTACCTTTGGTGGTCCAACTGTAGATTTCAGAGCATGCTAGGAGATGTAGTTTCACAACATTTACAGGGCCAGAGACTGCTTTCAAGTAGGGCTCACAATCTAACTTCCTTATCAGTCTGTCTTTGTGTGTGGAAGGAAACCCACACAAACACAGGGAGAACATACAAACTCCATGTAGATGTTGTCCTTCATCAGATTTGAAGCTAGGACCCCAGAGCTGCAATGCACTAAGCCAACACTTGCTGCTCAACCTTATGGCTTTACTATTACATGAAAAATGTCTTATACTTCATGTGGTTCACAGTCTAAGAAGGAACATCAGCTGCTTTGCACTGTCGTATCCTAAACCCTGTGCTCAGCCGCCCCTGGCTCCAAGACACAGAAATGCTTGCTGTGTCCCCATAGTTCAAAAAAAATAAAATAAAATAAATATAAATATATATATATATATATATATTTTTTTTTTCATATATATATATATAAAAAAAAAAAACCTTGGTGGACACTGTAATGGAAAGAAAAGTAAGCTCGTCCTGCAAAATGGAGCCATGACACAGCTCCATTGGCGGACATACAAATAAGTTAGGGGTGTCACAATAACAGGTTTTGAAGGGAGTCTGTCACCAAGATATCAACCCAGCCCTGCAGATACATAGGTTAAGGCCACCGGAATCAAACGGTGTGAATCAATGCCTCTTGTTGCCTAGATATTGTTGGTTTTGTCAATATACAAAGGATCTCCTTGTAGCAATGAGGACATTGCTATTGCTGCAAAGAGGTAAGTAGCAGCCCCTCTTACACCAAAGATCTCATTTGCATACCGTCAAAAATGGAGATATCTGAGCAATGGAGGCACTGATTCACAAGAGGAAAACACTGTTTGATTCAGGTGACAACTTATCTAGCTACGAGGCTGAGGTGATATGACAGCAAAGTGTCATTTTTACCAGTGAAAGCCAAAAACAAAAAACATGTACAACATGGCTTAGGGTGGGTTCACACCTGTGTTTGAGTCCGTCCGCTGCCAATCCGAGTGAAAATCTCGGGAAACAGGAATGGCATCAGATACCGACAGGTTAGCGATGCATTGGTTAAAAACACATTCATTTGAATGGGTTTTTAAAGCAATGCGCGGGTGTGCGCTTACACCCTCTGCACTGCGAAGCTGTTTTTTTTCGTCAGACGCGAAGTCCTGCATGTCCGACTTGGTTTCCAACGAAAAAAAAAAAGGATTTGCAGCGCAGAGGGTGTAAGCGCACACCCGCGCATTGCTTTAAAAACCCATTCAAATGAATGGGTTTTTAACCAATGCGTCGCTAACCTGTCGGTATCTGACGCCTATCCTGTTTCCCGAGATTTTCACTCGGATTGGCATCGGACGGACTCAAACGCAGGTGTGAACCCACCCTTAACTGCATTGTTTTGTTTTGTTTTTGTTTTTTTTATTTCACCCACCAAATACATTTTTTGCAGTACAGTTCAGTAATTTGTCTTTAAGCCAAACTGTAGATCTCCAGAATGTAATCTGTTTCTTCATACCCATTCCTCCTTATGCCAGTTACCCACAGTTTTCATGATCTCTGCTTGCTGTCTTTCACTAGAAACCTTCACTGTTCACTTCCAGTAGTTACAAATTCTCCAAGGTCATGTGATGGTCACAACTGACACAGCAGGTAAAACAGAAACTTACATAATGTTTCATCCTGAACTTCCTGCTAATATATCACATGTATTTTAGAAAGAAGTAGAGAACAAATAGAATGGATCAGACTACACATGGTTTGTTGTCTGTTACCATGGAGACTTTAGGTTAGCATACCAGCTGCTGACACAAAAAAAAAAAAAGTAAGATAACTATTTAAAGAGTCATAAGAATAAATTTATTTATAACACGAATTTCCATGAAATGCAGATTAAGACCTTTGCACATATTATCCCAGCTTTCTATATGATAAGGTATAGACATTTATATCACAGTGCAGCGCTTGCTATTTGACCTGTACTGATGCTGTGGGACAGAACGTCACCTTTACCTCTACCTTTGTAAAGGAGTTACAAAAGACCAAAACACTTCTTACCACTATGGTATAAATGATTACTGTGTGCGATTCTTAAAAGGAGTTGTCCGGGACCTTCAATTTATGGGTTATCCAAAGAATAGGCCTTTGATTGGTGGATCAGCAGAATGGGTATTAGCAGGAGTGCTGCAACCCTTTTATCGTTTATTCCAGTAGAGTGCTGTACATACTGGTGTGGCAGTGCCTGGTACTGTAGTGTAACTCATTTCATGGACTAACCAAATTCCAAAAAAACATACACCGAAGGCCTACCCTAAGAAAAAGCCAACAATTAAAAGTGTGGGGAAAAAAATTCTAATTTTAACACCATTTTACAGCTCAAATAGGGAAAAAAAAATCTACATAAAATGTTTAGTTACAGTCTGTATTATAGTACAGAGCAGCATTAATAATACAGCAGGCTTCCGAGATGAAATCTCCCAGAGTGATCTTGAGTGACTTGCTTTCTGTGAAGTGTCATCTTTGCACCAATTACTGTACAGTAATCTGTTAACTAACCGCCCCCTGGACCTCAGCTTAGTTGTTGAGGGTACGGTATGCCTGTCAACAATTTCAAATAAAATAGAACTAAAAATATTGCAATATATTTTCAAAGTTACATCACATTTTTATGTAGATATCTCTGTATAAACTAAAAATGGCATTCAAAGGGGAACATGCCCTTTAAGTCAGACAATAGGCACATATGAAGAATTATCAGTACATATGCCAATATATTTTTATATTGTGTTTGTGGCACAGAACTACACTGTGGTCTTAAGTATAGCTCCACTTAACAACATTTCAACATTACACACCATTACGTATCTTGTACAAATTGCAGTACACTCAGATCTTTTCTTCTTTGCTAACATACAAAGCTGCATTCAGCATTCTGTTGGTTTACAGTTACTATTGCATTATAGGATTAATATTACTATAATACCTACAAAATGAAGTTGTTAGGCCGCATGTCTGATTGCAATGTGTGTTTCTAACAGCAACCAGCAGAATTTTGATACTAGCTATGTAGAAAAATTGACATAAGGAAACACGATTGGGAAAACAATGCTGCTTTCTTCTTGAAATGTGGTATTGCAGCTCAACTTTATTCACTTTAATGGAACAGAGCTGCAATATTAATAGGGCAGAGTAAAGCTACTGAAAGAAGCTACTATGTTTTTCTAATCTAAGCTGGAGAACCACGGGTTGGAAGCCACTGTTTTACAGTATACCCATCATCTACAATACACAATAGTGAAGGCAACCATTATAAGCCTATATCAGTGAGAATACAGCATAACAATCACTTAAACCACTGGTTCCAGCAAAACATACAATGTATGATGCTTCAACAATCCTGCTGCTTTCTAGTTTAGAGGTCCAAGATATTTTATAAGCAAAGCCAATGGTCATGGGATTGCAGTCTATCAAATCAAGATAAGATTTTCAGCCTTGGAGTGTAAAAAAAATAAATGTTTTCATTCACTGGCTACAAGCTGCGATCATAAACACATGGAATTGAAACACAACATGTATTAGAAAGTTGGAGAAACTTTCATTGTCTGAGTAGTTAAGGCTAGGGCTTAACATGGAAAAATAAAATGCCAAATGATCTGCGGACAACCACAGAAGGGTGTTCTCTAGTTTTAAAAACAGCAGATTTAGATTTAACATTTCATTGCTGCATTTTTTTTTCCTCCAGCACAAATCTGCAAAAATTCTAGGTGTGAACAATTCTGCTACAACAATCACAGTTGGTTCAAGTGGTTGCACATGGTTACAAAAACATGACTGCTTACTTTGAGAAACACCGCCACACCTGTCCAGGGGTTGTGTCTGGTACTGCAGATCAGCTCTCCTCAAGTGAGCAGGATGGAGCTAGAATATACTACCACCTGTAGACAATTTGCGATATTGTCCAGTTAATATCTGTCAGGCTACACTCAAAATTATAAAGGCAATAAGTCATCAATATTTGTTTGGTACTAATAAAAAACAGATACTAATATTCATTTTTTTTTCCATTTTCTGTTTGCAGATTATATATCTCTAATTGCTAAACATAAATAAGGGGAAACCATTGTGCCTGAGATGCTATATGGACCACTAAAATCTATCGACTTGAGTTGTTCATTGATTTCTATGCAATACTGTAGGCATTCTCTATTACCTGTGCAGAGGTCATTGTGAAGTAAGGGAGGACGATATTTTCAATGGTGGATCCCATATCATCAATATATAAGAGTTACCTATTATTGCAATCCTGCCTGTTCTGATAACAAGATAACTGCTGCAAAGTGATCTCTACAGAACAAGAAGTATAAGCCTATTATTAGGAGTAGTGGCCAGACCGAAAACTGCAGAATTTTGTAAAATATAGTGACATTCATAGACAGCTTTCACTCATGTGTTATCCATGACCAACTATAGGCTGAAATTCCACAGACCATCCCTTTGCATTGAGGCCCGGGCCTCATGGCAACTTTCTGTTGTGGTAAAATCACAGGCTACCAGAACCATCACGCAACCACAATATTTCACTATGGGATAAAAAAAAAAAAAATTGTGTAACAATTGAAGGAAATTCAACATGGTTGCTGCCAATTTTTCTCCATCGCTGTAACGTGACCAGAAGTCGCCATAGAGACCTAGTCTACTGTTCAGTACTCCACATTCATTGCCCTAGTGAGGACACTGGTTCCTGGTGAATTGAATGGCTGCATTTTTATTCACCGCCATTAGATATCTATGTATAGGCACCTTGTCCACTTCAAGTAGAAAACAAATATTTTGTTTTCTTCTAGTTGTGTCGCATTCCTGTGACCTATAATGCAAGAGAAAATGGACTGGGGAACACAGATAAATAGTAACAGGATGGTTAAATATTTCCAGAATAAACTGAATGATGAACATGTGGTCTGCCATGCATTATTTCATCTTTCTCCATTTCATCCTATATATACGTACATGTTGGGTATAGCACTGCAGGACATTATATAGTCCAGACATGGAGGAACACTAAGAGATGTATAGGTAACATTCCAGAACTTGACAGATCTACTCTGCACTTACAAGTCATGTCAAGATACAGAATGTGATATAAAACATTTCCTCCTAAAATGAAAGCAGTAAAAAAAAATATATATATCTTTAGTTACATCAGTTTCTGGGAAAGCAGGATGGCAACCAGTATGGTAGTAATTTTCCACATCAACCAGTTTTCCCAGATTGGTGGTCAAAGTACTGACTTCTGCTGCTCCATACTGCTGCATAACAAGATTTGTTATTCAGGAGCTTAGAAAAGGATAAAGCATAACTCCAACTGTAAAAAGGCCTTTCATAAATGCATAGAAGAAACTTTGTAATATCTCTTAATAAAGAAAATTGCCTCTATTTCAGTTTATCAGGCTGCTGACCTTCCCCCTCCCTTTACTCAACCGCTTACCATTTGTGCTTCTCTTTCTGTCCAGCAGCCTCCACCACCCCCATTATCCTTAGCCATAGACTTCTATGTTAAAAGTAACTTATTCTCTAAATATAGGTTGTATCAATAATAACAAACTTGAGTGAAGGGAAGGAAAGCAGCCTGATAAATGGAGAAAGAAGCATTTTTCTTTAATAAAATATATTATGTAATTTCTTATATTAATACATACTATTAATTTACGAAAAGTTGATTTATGATTGGAGATTCTCTAAAGACACTCTAAAGAGAAGAGTAATGAAAAGCCATATTAGTTGTCACCCAGAATTTGAAATAACTGGGGACAGAAAAAGGCAAAAATTTTAAAATCTTATATTTTTGTTGTGATCACAGCTCAGCTATGCTGAAAAAACAGCTCTATATATTCTGCATAGAATTTAAAAAACAATGCAAGTCTGTGACCACTAGAGGGAGCATAGGAGCTTACTACCCTATGGATTGTAATTCATAAACAGTAGTAGCAAGCACCCAAGCTCCCTCTAGTGGCTGCAGTCAGTCAGAATTTTAAAATTTAAAGAAGTATTCCCATTTCAGTAATGGCTGAGAGGGGAATACACACTATTTCCTCAACACTATACCAGGAGTAGTGCAAACAACTGAGCAGGCTGTTCTGAACTGTTTCCATAAATTCAATAGAAGTGAATGTGTGCTATGGAAACAGAATGGCACAGCAAACTACAGTGTGCCCAGTTATTTCTCTAAATCCCAGCCATCGCCAACAAGCAAGATGGGGTCAGGGTACCTGGTTACTGAAACAGCTGCAAGTCACAGAGGTGGGACTTTCAGACTTTTATGGCATATCAGTCTGAGATTTCAACAACATTAAAGTTTTTTTTTCTTTTCTGAGCAACACTTCTGCCTTGTCCAAAAGTCCCAATAATACCAAGAAGTTAAGTCCCCAAATCCTGTATGCACATGGGGATCTGTTTAAACAGGGACTCAAGAATACCTGTTCTCTGGATTACTTGGGTTGCCAATGGCGGGATCCCCAACAATCACTTACCCCTTATCTTCTGCATACAGAAAAAGTGGCGCAAATGGGGAAACCCCTTTAACCCTCCACCTATACAAGGGATTTTTAGAGCTAGTGCTCTTTAGCAGAGTAATGGAGCTTCAGCCACTATAACCATCAACCTATTTAGATGAAACAAAAATTCTAATGAAAGGTGGATATTCCCTTTACTGCTATTTAGTTTTTATTTTAGGAGGAAACATGTATTTAAAGAGAGAGCACCGACATAAAAGCCATGTGTACGCAATGTAAACTTAGAAGTTCCAGATCAGCGATACACAGTGACTTCTTCCCACACACTACAACTGCAATGGTTGATAGGTACTTTGGAGCGTAGGCGAGTTTGGGAAAATCACTGGCTATAAAAAGTGTGAGCATATGCTACACGTATTCACCAGGCAGACAAACAATCTCCCCTGGTTCTCCACATCTTCATAGACCATTTTCCTGGAATCGAGGCCTCGGACTTCCGCTCATGCAGGAATACATTATTACACAATGTGCTTATGTTCATCAAAGGGCTGTTAGACCAAAGTTACATCGCGAATATGCCATGCCAGCCGAGTCCAGCCATGTGTCCGAAATAGGGTCATATTTCTGTACAGTATTGAGATAGGATGACCCTGAGTGACCCCCAACCACATAGAGGTAGTTGTCAATGACTGCGGCTCCAACTCCTGGACAAGAGGGGGAGAAAAAAAAAAAAAAAAAAAAAGGTAAAATAATTCAATATCTTACAAAATTACCATGTATCCTGCTCAAAGGGTAGGATGGTCAACTTAAAGTAGTTGTACATGATTAGAAAAACAATGCAGCTTTATTAAAGAAACAGTGCTACACATGCTGTGTGTAGTATTGCAGCTATGCTCCATTCCCTTCAATGTGGCTAAACAGCAATACCAAACACAACCAATGGACAAGTGTGGCGCTGTTTCTCTATTCTTGACAACCCCTTTAAAGGTGTGTTTGGGTAAGGATGACCTAATAAAGAGTTGAACACAGATCCTCCTGGGTATTAATTCTAGTAGCTAGGGGATGTTGTAGATTGGTGGGGAACAACTGCTGAGAACCACACTGATCACAACAGAAGGGATCCCTTGTACCAGTTTGAATGATGCATTGGTTCACTGGTTGCTCAGTTGAGCTACCACTCCATTAAGAATATTTGGGACTGCTGGAGACAGCAGAGTGCTGTACTCATCTATTGTCAACAGTCTCGTAGAAATGAATCGACAGAAGATAGGGATGAGTTGAACTAGTGGGCAAACCTCTTTAAAGGGTTAATGGGAGAACATTTCTTTACAGCTTTTACAAGTTCCATAAGAATTCTTGACTTCCGTTTTCTCTAAAATATATATCCTCATAGGCATAGGATTATCTACTAGGTTTCCACAAACACCTGAATAATTTAGAAGGACGACTGATAAAACATTCAGAGGAATTCAGAGCAGAGATGTCAATTATTCATGGATATGATTTTTCTCACCTGTCCTGGGTTCTGTCATTGGTCTGCAGACTGTCCATTGATTCTGATGGGGGTCATACCTTTCAATGCTTGATAAGTGGGACACTCCGTTGTGTCCCCCCACTACAAATACAAATCCCAGCATAACGCTCACACCAAAATTAATCCTCTTATCAGCCATTGGAGCCACCATCTCCCACGAGTCCTTAGCAGGGTCATATCTTTCCACACTAGGATCAGAACAACAGAAGTAGTCAATAAGGTGAGGTTAATTTGGGCGTGAAATTAGGAATAAATTGTCAGCAGCACAGTTTGGTTTATTGGATAAAATGATGTGACTCATTCATTGGACGAATCCGTCAGTATCACCTATGACGTCAAACATTTATGCCATTATACAAGATATATTATAACTCCTGACATATCTGTTTTAGACAATACATGTATTTGCTATGACATAAGTAATCAGAGCATATTTTCTCATGGATCATTAGATTGTGCTGTTCCTTCTGGAACTGTATGAATAAAATGACAACCAAATGTTACCATTTCCCTTGTTGTGAGGGTACGTCCCTACGAAGTCTAACAACATCAGCACTAATTGGACAGAGTCAGAGTCTTTACAGACACACCCCCTATGAATGGTAACACCCAACAGTCAATTTATTAATGATATATCCAATGTAGTAACAAATTTTATGCATGATGGAAAATGTAATTACCAGCATTTCTTTAGGTCCATGTGAAAATCCTTAAAGAGCTATCCTATGAGATATCCTCCATCAAGCTGTTAAGACACAGGACAATTTTTTTTTTCCCCTAGACACTGCACCACTCTTGGGCTGTTTCTTGCAGCTCAGCCACATTCACAAAAAAAAAAAAAAAAAAACAAACAAACAGTCCCTATTATACTAAAACCCCTCTAATACTTGCAATTTTACTAATAGTACATAAATTCCATGCAGGTATCTACTTACATACAGAAGTTGTTCCCCTAACAACCATGTATTTTTAGATGGATTACAGATAATTACATCCCTAGTGGTTTATTATCACGGGGATGCTCATATAGCTAATGCAGGGTAAACATAACACAGTACTTCCATGTATACATGTACCTGTTCATGTGAGCAGGCCCATAGCCCCCAATAGCGTAGATCATACCATCCAGGACAGCACCTGCAAAGCAACTTCTTGTTTTAATCATTGGAGCAACTGGCTGCCATTCTTTAGCCTTCGGTATATATTTTTCAACAGATTGTAAACATGACTGTCCATCGTATCCACCTAAGGCATAAAGTTCTCCTGCTAGGACAACTGCACCGAGGGTGCTTCGACACTCATTCATCCTCTCCACCGATGTCCATGTGTTGGTTACGGGGTCCCAGCACTCCACAGAGCTCTCATGTTTCCTGTAATTGATGCCCTGTCTCATGTGAGTAGCAATGCCCCCAACAACATACACTTTCTGATCCAGAGTGCACAGTCCAAACTCATAACGGGGGGAACCAAGAGGGGCAAGGCCTATCCACGAATCATCCTGGGGAAAATACATCTCCATGCTGAAAGAGGCAAAAAAGTGTTAACCAAACACATATTAAGAAACAGCCATCATTTCTACAAACTCCTGAAAGAGGACTGGTAAAGGTTTAGTTGGTGTTCTGAGACATCTTTAGTTTAAAGGGGTTGTCCTATTACAGACACATATCTCCTATGTACAGGATAGGGGATAAGTGTCACCTTGCTGGGGTTCCGAGAGCTCTGTCCCATAGCATATTAGGAGAACAAGAGGAACTGAAAGTCCCCCTGCATCCTCCGTGTGAATGACAAACCAGTGCACGTGTGACCTGTGCTACATTCACTGCTTTGGGGCTGCTGGGACCGAAATCCTGTAGGCCCATAAAAGTGAATGAAGCGCCAGTCAGGCAAGTGCACTGGCGCTTCACTCAGAGGGAGGATGCAGGGGGACTTTCAGTGATTGGACCCCCAGCAATGTGACACTGTATCTTGTAGCTAGAAGATAAGTGCCTGCAATAGGACAACCCCTTTAAAAGGGTTATGTAACTGAGCAAGTTATCCTCTATGCACAGGATATGGGATAACTTGCCGATGTCCAACTGCTGAGAACCCCCATCATTCAGGAGTACAGGGGTGTTTTGCCACCTCTCTTGAATGTAGCGGTGGTTAGGCAGCGCATTTACTGCTCCATTCATTTCAATTGAAGCAAAGGAGATAGCGGACCATTGTACTAGCTATCTCCATAACAGTAAGGTGGATCTCGGGACCTTAAATATGGCGCCGGCTCAGTAGCTGATTGAGCCCATTTGATGGTGGGTATTTTCCTCTTCAGATGTCTTGGTCAATTGCGACCAAGGCATCTGATGCACAGCATGGCAAGGTGGCCATTCAGATTGCTTCCCCCAGGAGCGTGTTCCTGGGGCAACAATAGGTTACTATGACAGCCAGGACCCTATTGAAGGCTCCCAGGCCTGGCATTAGCACACTGCTACTACATGCTGCCAGAGGAAGAACCTGCCATAGTGCCAATTGTGCTCCAGCTGAAGATGAACTTTCATTGACTGAAAAGGAATGATCTATTTCAATGTGCTACTGAAATCAAAGGGTTAAAACAAAACAAAACAGCAGTTAATAGCAAACTGCACTGGATTTAGCCATTGACATTTTTTTTCAACAGGAGGAGACATCTCGAAAATGGTGGCAGCAAAGATGGAGAAAGGCAGCATGTACTAGAAGTGACTGGAATTTACTAAATGCTGCAATACAGTACTAGACAATGACAAGGGACTCAAAGCACAGGGAACGCTGTGGAGTAGGGGAGTTAGTAGCTGCCGTACAAGAATTCCTCCCCAACATCCACAAGGTTTTTTTTTTTACGAGAAGCCAATTTACCTATCACTATATTTTTGCCATGTGGGTGGAAACCAGAGTACCCAGAGGAAACCCATGCAGACACAGGGAGAACATACAAACTCCATGCTGATACCCTTGGAATGACTCAAACTCAGGACACCAGCACTTACCACATGCCGCCCATAGATATTTATAGATAACTATAATGCTAGTCCATGTCTCAGCATAGTGTTCAGGCAACTAAATATGGCTCACAAATGGGCCAAGTTTCATGGATGAAATTTGGTTATGTGAATATAAGCTTTCCCAGCTGTATAAATGGGTATATAAAAGTTATAGCTGCCACAATATGGTAACTCAAAGACATTTTTGTATATAAATTTGGCATTACTGTTATCTGACTGGTTCACAGAATAACATGAAACAGTAGCATGTCATTTTTACAGCATTGTGAATGTCATAAAAAAAAGAATAAAACCCAAAAGAAAATGTCATAGTTGTATTTTTTTTTCTAATTTGACTCCCATTATGATTTTTTTTTTTTTTACCAGTACATTGTACAGAATATTAAAGTACCATTAGGAAGTACTACTTGTCCCCCCAAAAAAATAAAATCATTTTTCAATTAAAATTCACTTAAGAAGTTTGGAAAGTGGGGACCAGAGTAAAAAACACAAATGAAAAAACTAAATATGACTGTGTCGGCCTGGGGTTAAATTAAAAAAACTCCAAGCAGGACAGGTTATAGGGTGTTTCTTTTTTAGTGACCACTACTTCTGGGGAATCTAAATGCGGGAATATGACTTTTTTTTTGCATTATTCCAATGCAAATATGAACCAACATTGCAAATAGTCTTAATTAAAAATCTATCATCATTTTTTTGTCTGCAGCAAATAAGCTGTCTCCATGGTTACAGACTACAATTAAACTCTGTGTAGTCTGATCCTGCAACCGTAAACGTTTCCATCTGGCCTCTTTTCTTTTTTTTTTTTTTAATAGTACATATGTATTAGGTTAGCAAGACGTAGCTGACAGATAGAAAGGAGTATGACTGCAGGATTATACTACACACCATTTGTCTGTAGTCAGTTACCATGGAAACACACAGATCTGCATAGGAACTGCAGACACAAACTGACCAAAGATTTTTAATTAAAAAGCAGATTTATTTCAAATTTAAGGCGCACTTAAAACATTACAATTTTTGCAAAGGTGACCCCTTCCCTTCAAATGGTAAGACACATGTGAACGTACCTTTCCAGGCAATTAAACAGTCCAGCTTTTCCTCCCACTGCACAAAGCACTTTGGGAGCACAGCGCGGCTGTGTCTTTAGCACCGTCTGATGGGAGAGTCTATGTTCAGGCATAAAATGGTATTTCAGAGCTTCATTCAGTAAGTGTTTACATGTGTGGTCATCGCGTATAAGGTGATTAGCTTCATAGAGCCTGGTAAGAAATTTGACACTCAGCAATGGCAGCCGGACACAGTGCAATAACTGAGAGAGGAACTTCTGGCGCTCCTGCACATCATACTTGATCCAGGCCTCAAGGGCATAAAACACACTTTCCTCATTCACAACATTCAGACAGTCATTGGAAACGATCTCGTGTAGCTCGGAATTTGTCAGCTCAAAAAATTCTTCTGTCTGACAAACGTCCTCAAAGTTCTGGCAAATAAATTTGTTGGCAGCTAGGTACAGTTCATGGCAGCCGTATGTCTCGGCAAAGCGGGAGATCCCAATGCAATTGCCCACATCAAGCTGGCTCTCCAAGAACGCACAGCATTCCTTCAGCACGAGCTTGATCTGCAGGAGGTTTGCAGCTGGAAGAAGGGATTCTACCGTTTCCTGTGAGATGAAGACAGTTCCTGTGTAGGCATACTCTATGATGGCCTGGAGGGCGGCCTCGTCGACACACTGAAACTCCACCTGCGAATTCTCTTTCTCCGAAAGGTTTCCTGTAAACATGGCTTTAAAGTAAGGGCTGATGCTGGCGAGCACCACTTTATGGGCGTGTATCTTGACATCGCCCACCTGGAGGACAATATCGCAGAGCTCGTGGTGCTGGCGGAGGAGGTTCAGGCCCTGCAGAAGCTGTTCTGAGTGCAAGTGGGTAATGTTGGCAAGCATGTAGGACTGAGAGGACTGGTCCATCTGAAAACAGTAGCGGAAGATTGCAATGTTAGGTACCATATGTAAAACAGAATAGGATTTATTGCATTCTGCCGCTGGCTGTGTAGCATAAAACATAGCAGCCGCAGAAGCCAAGTGAAAAATACTTTTAATAAAGACCTATTACAAAAGTAATGTTTACCTCAAAATACGTGTAAATCAATAATGGAAAAACGATTTACTCTTTTGTTAAATGTACATTTCTACTGCACAGGACAGCATGCATAGATTATAAACCACTTCCTGTGTCTCACCCCTACTCACTCCATTTCAAAAGTTATGCGGATTTCCTCTTTCTTTCTTACTAACCAAACATGCATTACAAATTACATGACTACAGATGAAGCACAGCTAAATGTCATTTGAAGGCTGCCATGTTCTGATAACTCACTATATTATATAAATTGTTAAAGGGGTTTTCCGGGCAAAAACTCTTTTTTTTTTTTTTTTTTAAAAAAGGTCTGTTAATGCTATTAATGGGTTAATAAGTACACCCTTATACCTTTAGCAGTGTTTTGAGTAATATCTGGGTTTCTCTGGGAGCTCCTGGCATCTTCTGCATTTGTTTACAAGGTGTAGCTTCCTGCTGTGTAGCTTCCACACTACCTCCCTCTCATTGCCCCCCTCCTCTCTCTCCGTTACACCCCCCTCCCTGTCTCCCACCCCCCTTCCCAACTAACTAACTCAGCCCCCCCCCCCCACCACATCACACTTACCTGTCTTCCTCTCTGGGAGACGGCTCCTCATTTTCACTGTGTGCAGGCTGGAGACGTATTCTCCTAGCGTGTACATAGACCGGAAGTACCTGTGACGCCTGCGCAGTAGAGATGGAGTAGCACCTCCAGACTGCCCAAGCGCTTGCAGAGAGGAAGAGCGGAGGAGCCGTTCCCAGAGAGGAAGACATGTAAGTATGATGGGGTTGGGGGAGGGGAAGTAATGGTGACAAATTATCAGAAAGTGTCCCTGGGGCAGTCACACTTGACTGCCCCAGGCATATGGGTAATTATAGATTTTTTTTTTTTTAATATAAGTAAATTAGAAGTTAGGCGGGAGGAGGGGGTTTAGTTTAGGGGTTAATTCTTATTTCATCCCGGATAACCCCTTTAAGTTTACTTGCAGCCCTGTGCACCTATTGTGGTTAGTACCAAATTCACATTTTAGGAGCTTGTATATTGCCTGGAGCAATCAAATAGGCCACACAGTAAAGGGTATTCCCATCTCAGACATTTATGGCATATCCTTTTCTTATGCCATATGTGTCAGGGAGATGCTGGTCCCACCTTTCTCAAGTGCAGGGATCCTCAACCAAGTTTCGTGGCTACTGTGAGTGGACAGGTAGATGCATTTGTGGCTCTCTCAATTCATTTCTTTGAAAGTTCTAAGAAAAGCCAAGCAGGCATCAAGCTTGGCTATTCTTTGAACTCCTATAGAAGTGAATGGAGAGAGACACAAGTGCATCCACTTTTCCACTGACAGCAGCTATAAACCATAACCTTTAGTTATGCATGGTTTTACAAAATTGGAGTGTACTGCCCTCTGGAGCCTTCCCCTTTACTCATATGTAAATGTTCCCTTTAACAGGTGCCTTTGCCTCACAGGCCTACGATAAGAAAAATCAGTCCAAAAGTTAGCCAAAAAACATCTTAGAAAAAAATAGTTCAGCTCTGCTACATCAACTGATAAAGGAAGGATGAAAATCTGACTCCTGACTGTAGGAAGATGAGCTAGCAGACGAGTACTAGACGTCCACTGCCAGTTACACAACCTGAATGTTATGATCGCACAATCTCCATAAGCTTTCCATGTTCCGAACTTGCTGCTGAATATGGTCATGGGCCCCGTTTACTTGTTACACCCTGGGACGTATTGCAGATTGAGGCTAAGGCCCCACATAGTGAGCCACAGCCAAAAAAACACAGTGTAAAAGACTGCAGTGGAAACGCGTCTCGTTTTTATCTGCAATTTTTACACGGAAAATACACAGAGTTTTCCTCTGAGGCCTTTCTGCCCCTATTATACCTATACGAAAAATGCCAGCGTTTCCGCAGGTATAATTGACATGCCGTGTTTTTGAATACGCAGCTTTTCTGCTATGTGTGGATGGGATTAGCCAGAATCCCAACCACATTTCAGGTACTGTAAAACGCAGCGTTTTTGCAATGTGGGGCTTCAGCCTACAGCCTAAGGGTACATGCACACAGTGTGGATTGCGCATGGATTTGCATGTGAAAAATCCATAGCTTTCTCAACCTCTTGTACACAATGTAGTTTTTTTTGTTTTTTTTTACACAGAAAAAGGCACAGGGCGTGGATTTTAAAATCCACAGTACGTCAGTTCATTCTTCGAATTTTCAATCCTAATTTCATCTATTTCAATGAGACGGGTGAAATTAGCAACAAAATCTGTGGCAAAGGCGGGGAGGGATTTATTATTCCCTCTATGCCAGAAAACTGGTATAAATGTAAATAGTGGTACATCTTTGGTGCCATAGTTATACCACATCCTTCTTTCTGCACCTTGCCTGCCAATTTTTCTGAAAGTGGGCGGAGCAAGGTAAGGACCAATACACGTTTGTCTCAGCCCAACAAATTTACTATAACTCACGCCAATTACAGGAAATATACACCAGTTGCTTACTGCGATAGATTTCCATTCTGCCGCATGGGAGGTAAAGCCTCTTAAAGACGACCTTTCATGTCCTCTAAGCTAGGGCATGTTATATACCATTGCAGCGCTGACTGCAATAAGACAAAATGGACACCAGCGAAGAACAATGAAGTGCTGGGGACAGGGGAGTAAGCTTTATTTTATTTCACTCCTCCTCTGGCAACCTGTCGGGTTACTCCAATTCTTTAATGATAGGTTGAATGGTGTATCTAATGGTGACTAATGCTAAAGGTTTTAAAAGTCTTTATAAACACTTCATTCTGGAAATAATCTTCTCATTGGTACCAACTTCATATAAAAGTGTAAGGATTTCCCCTTCAAGAAAACAGATTAAAGTAAACGTCCATGGGACAGACAACGTTAGAATGTGCACATTCTAAAAAAAATACATTCAGTTTTAGCATGGCCTTTTTTTTATCCAGCCTTTATAAACTAAAATAAAATTGCAACTTTATCTGACATGGTTTGCCGGAAAAAAAAACCCCAAAAAATCCAGTACTGGCAAATGACCGTGTTGATTTTTACTACTGCAGTAGTGCTTGGCTGGAGAAGTCGTGTCCTGCCAAATTTAGTGACAAGGGGAGACTTGGCTCAAGAAAACATACAGGAGGGCATCCGTAAAGCAGACAGGAAATTGGGAGTAGTAGTAGTAAAGGGAAAATGGCAGCAGCTCCCCAGGATGTTGGGGCCAGTCATGAGGGTAGAATGGTGGTCTTGTGGCTGCCAGCTGAGAGCGGGTCCCAGCTCAGGGAGTGTCATGTCACTATTGGGGTCAGGCTTCTCCTACTTCTCATTGGTGACATAAAATAAAGATTGGCCCATGCCACACAAGTCAATGGTTGGTTAGTGTGCCTGTGCTTCTCAATGCTGGAGGGTCACTATGTTATAAATATTTTTATATGCAGCAGCAATCTCATGTACTCTATACATAATATAAGGTATAATATAAGGTACATACAGATTCCCTTGGATAGGCGCCGCTGACATGCGTATGTCATTTTAGAACATACATTGTATTTTGTGCACGGCTGGACCAGTCTCCTCCCTGTCAGCACTCTCATCATGTGTGATCGCTGTCCCCCGAGCCGTCACTTCTCTGGCGCACCCTCTCAGAGCCACACTCCCCGACCACCACTCTCCTCCTCACATCTGTCACCTTACCCCCCTCAGGTGTCACCCGTCACCTACCTGTGTCACCCGGAGACAGCAGAACACACACAAACTCTCCTCTCCTGTCACAACCCAAACACAGCGGAGAGAGCGCGTCACTTCCAGGTCAGGACAGCCCCGCCCAGAAACAGCGCCGCTCTGTAATGGAGACCGCAGCACAAAACTACAACTACCGACGTCCGCAACGCGTAGAACTGCCCCCCACGTGATGAGGGCGGAGCCTCCACTGCTGTTACTATAGTAACGGGTGACAGACAGCAATGGCTCATTCATGCAGTTCATTCACTAAAATGTATCACATAGTAACCATTGAAGGGCAGGAATGTGTGCACTACAGAGTAGTCACGTCCCAGAAGCCTGGAGGCTATAAGGGATGCTAGACACACACTACATTTAAAGGGATTACTTTAATGCTGTGGCTGATTGGTCTCCAACCAGAAGTTTAAAGGGATTCTGTCTCCAGAACCCAGCATGCCAGATAAGTAAGGGTCACCTCAATTATATGCTGTTTTCCCCTTGTGAATCAGAGCCAAGATATTAATATTTTTGTCAGTATACAAATGAGTTCTTTGAAGCAAGGAGGATGTTGTCATTGTGCTCCAAATAGGTAAGAGGTAATGCCCTCATTGCTCCAAAGAACTAATTTGTATATTGACTAAAACAGTGATATCTTAGCAAGGGAGGCACCATTTCAGCTGACCCTAACCTATCTATCTGCAGGACTGGGTTGAAAGGAGGGGGACATGAAACTGTGGGGACAACCAAGATGTATATACTGTGTGAGGGCCATTAAGGGGACTGTGCGGTTCAGGTAAGTGGTGGTGATGGGGGGCCCACTTATGAAGGCTGTGCCCTGGCCTCATCAATGTGTTAGAACCACTATCAGATTGTTGGTACCTATAGCATTACAAAAATGTACAACCATACTTAAAAGTAAATAGTAACAAAAAAATATCAACCCCTGCCCAGCCTTTTGGCAGATTGCACTGTAATATAGACATATATAGGGATGGGGCTGTGGTGCTGATTTCCCACACATAACATTTTATCACTTACCTACAGGATAGTTGATATCTGAGGGTTCAACTGCTGGGAGCCCCATGGTTCACAAGATCAGTGTGCACACAAGAGTCAACCACTCTATTCATTTCTATGGGACTAACCGAATTAGACAACAGCATTCTCTCAGTACTAATATATCATTCACACAGGAGACCCCTGTTGTAACAATAAGTGGAGTCTCAGCAGGTAGACCACTGTACAAAGCTCTGTACGCAGCTATCTTCATCAGTCTTATAGAAGTGAATGGAGCAGTGGCATATCTCCCAACCGTCTCGGATCCATTCAATGAATTGCCCAGCCCTAGTTAGATTTTATAAATTTAAGCAGACTAAAAATTTTCCAGTTTTAGGCTAGGGCTACAACTGTGCCTCCCATTGCATGACCAGAGATCGCCGGGTTGCCCTACCTTATCAAATTGACTGATGCTGGATGATAAATTTGACTTGTCTTTACATTGTCTTGTCAAAGTTTATACCACCTTTTAGTTGGCTTACACTGAGCCAGAATTTTACGACCTTGGCACATTTTTGGCACATCATATTGCATTTAAGCCACACACCCTTTTTCTTTTTTTTTTTATCCACACCAACATATCTAACAAGTAGAAAAATTGTAGCCAAAACTGGATGCCACAAAGATGCGCCACACCGAACCACATTTACACTAGTGTCTAATCATAACCACAATAGTAAATCTGGGCCAGTGTGTGAAAAATTGAGTGCACCTTTATTGCTTCCAAAGGAATTAAGATGGTAAGTAGCAACCAGGAGCTGCTAATCAAATGCCTTTGATTAATTACTCATCAGCAAGTCTGACCACATTTACCCTGCATTCACATGACCAAGTTTCACCCATGAAACTCAGTCTATGTGTGTGCCGGATTTACTGGCCTGAACATCATGCTGGGAGAGGGACTCCCATACTTATCGATGATGGTAGAAGGACCTGCCTCCCAGTGACATACTGTCCTGTACTGATTATAGGGCCAAGATGCTGGATGATAAAAGGACAGATTGGGGCTTAGATGCAAGAAAGGGCACGAATTTGCCCCATTCATTATACCACAAACTCCTCTGTAAACTAAAGTATGCTAAAGGCAAATCCATCTATTAAGTCAATCCATCAGCTAAAGCTTGGCCATAACTGGGTCATGAAACAGGACAATAATCCCAAGCACACCAGCAAGTGTACAACAGAAATGCTGGAAAACAAAAAAATCAAGGTGTTGCAATAGCCCAGGTAAAGTCCAGACCTCAACCCAATTGAGATGCTGTGCAGGACCTTAAAGGAAATGTACAAAGTTACAAAAATATCCCCTGTCGACAGGATAGGGGAAATTTTCATGATTGGGACCCCAACCAATCCCAAGAAAGGGGCTTTGGTTTCCCTGCCCTGGTGGAGCGGCAAGCCAAGCATGTGAGCACTGTACTATTTCTAGTGCTCCCATTGATAATAAATGGTGCAGCAGGGAACATGCTCGGATTGCTGCCCCATCAGGATGAGAAAAACCGAAGCACAGTTCCTAGAATCAGTGGGGGACGCAGAGGTTGGATGCCAACCAATCATCAAGTTATCCCCTATCCAGAAGGGGAAGCAGATGTGGCTGTGAGCAGGATCGATGTCTGGGGTCCTGAAGTATAATGATCGGAGACCCAGGGGAGGTGAGAAAACATAAAAACCAATGTTACTCACCTCTCCGGCGTGACTCCCTGCAATCTTCGGGCCTCATTAGTGATGTCCCAGACATTGAACAGGGTCAAAAGCAGCAGGTAGTGGGCGGGAGTCCAGGAGAGGTAAGTACCACTGCTTTTTATGTTTGTCACTTCCACCTCCCCAGAGGCCCGGGCCTCTGATCATTATACTCTGAAAATACCCCAGAGTATAATAATAGTCCGTGGGTGGTCCACTATGGGGCATAATACTGTGTGGAGGGGCCACTATATGGCATAATACTGTGTGGGAGGCCACTATGAAACATTATACTGTGTGCAGGAGCCACTGTGGGACATAATACCGTGTGCAGGGGCCACTGTGGGACGTAATACCGTGTGCAGGGTCCACTGTGGGACATAATACCATGTGCAGAGGCCACTGTGGGACATAATACCGTGTGCAGGGGCCACTGTGGGACATAATACCATGTGCAGGGGCCACTATGGGACATTATAGTGTATGTAAATAGGGCGTTATACTGTGTGGAGGCCAGGAAAGAGGGCGCTATGCTATCAGGAGGGGGGCCCGCAAGTCAAAAGTTTGCTGGGGGGGCCTAGTATTTGCTAGTTACGCCCCTGGGTCCATCTTTGCAGAACATTTCTCTCCACCAATTTTAAGCAGAATGGAGGAAAGAGTTTCATACTGAGACTCAATTGCTAGTGTGAGCCTAGCATAACAGAGCTCTGCACAAACCTTAAAGGGATTGTCCAGGATAAATGTGTATTTTATATTTAACTCAATTTTTATTAAAGATTTTTATAATAACAACAAGTAAACAGGGACAAAATCAACATACATAAAGTACAGAGGCTTACAAACCCCCAAGCCAGTAAAGAGCATATAAAAATGGCTAGGGTAGAAGACGTTTGGCGACAAACACTGTAAAGGCAAGAATGAGCAAGTCAATAACATCATGGACTAAAACAAATAAAGAACAGCACCGAGTCGATCCTCGTGTAATACCATTTGGTACAGTGAATGTTAGGGTAAATCATAAATGTAGATGTTCACCTTTGTCAGTTGTGAACCAGTCACAACCACCAGCATGTAAAGATGTGCTGGTTCTCCGTCAACAGGACGTCAAAGGTTGGATTCCAAATCAGGACCAATTCCAATAGATGAAAAATCTATACACTTGATAAAGAGGCTGTTCAGACTTGAAACGCGTTGTGTGTTTTGGCTTGAATAAAAGAAGATTTCCCTCCACATTGCACTAGGTAAGCGCTGATCTGTTCATTTCCATCTATTGGAATTGGTCCTGATTTGGAATAACATCATGGAGGCGGTCAGGGTCACAGACCAACAGTTATATGTGCTGCACAAGGTAAATAGGGGTCCAGTGACACCGGATGCTAAGTCAAAAGGAAGACGCACAGGGGGAACGGGAACAAAGGGGAAACAAGAGGGTGACAGAAGAAAGACCAACCTCCCAAAAGAGAAGAATAGGACATCTCCACATCAAGAAAAGAAAGAGGAGAACTCAGAGGACTCCTGAAACTGCCCACAGCCACCTCCTGTAAGGGTGGCTGAGACTAGGGTGGGTGAGACAGTGCTGCGCCAGTGCCTGGGTATGACTGCTCTGGCGGCCGTGAGAAAGTGTTGCAGGAGGTCCTTCTTCACTGCAGAGATTTTCCCAAGTGTAATGGAGAGAAGGGCCAGTCGGGTGAAGGCGTCACGGCTCGGCCACTGCAACGATGCTAGTTATCTGATCTGGAGTCCAATTGGTGAGGCAATAGCACAGTACTTAAAGAGTAAGAAGCAACCATGGTCAGGCATATGCAGGAGTCGGTACACAGGAGCAGTGGATCAATTGTAGTCAGACGTATGCAGGAATCTGTACACAGGAGCAGAAGAGTAATGGTGAGGATCAGGGCAAACAGGAAGCCAGAATAATCAGGCACAGGATGGAGTAAGCTGTGGGTTTATATAGCGATAGCTATACTGTGATTGGCCACAGAGCAGGTGAGCTCCATAAGCTAATCACTCCAATAGAAAGGACCAGGCTCAGCAAAGCAAAGAACAAAGAGGCTTCTTCAATGGCATAATGGTCAAGGATTCAGAACATGGCTGGGACGTCAAGGGTTCAAGACCCAGTGAGCTCAATTCCTGACATTACTGCCCCTTCTCCAGGAGCGTCCTCTGGACGGTGCTTGGCTTGCCTGGGTAGTGCTGATGAAAGTCTCTTATCAGTTGTGGAGCATGAATGTTGTGTACTGGTTACCATGAGTTATCTTCAGGACCATATCCTTGCCACTTTATCAAGTACTGTAACTGATTTCAAGAAATTTTAGAATCCAAAATATTTTCTACTACATATTCCTCTTCTCCTTCAACAATAACTGGGTCAGGTGGAAGTGTTATGTCCAGGGAATGGATTTTCCACAAAAGTCTTGAGAAAGGAGGAATGAAAAACAAAGTGAATCCGCATAGAGTCTGGAAATTTTAAACAAAATGCTACAGGATTAATTTGAGCCACAATTTCAAATGGTCCAATAAATTTCTGACCTAGCTTGGTTGAAGGTATCTTGAGCTTCAAATTTTTTGTAGAGAGCCATACCTTTTCTCCTATAGCAAAGGAAAGGAAAGACTTGCGATGTCTATCAGCAGTTTTCTTATAGTGATCCTGAGCTTCACGCAGAGTGTTTGTCAATTTTTCTTGAACTTGCTTCAAGGTCAGTGACAGCAGGAACTTAAGAAGAAATTGGGAGATTAGGAAGGAATGCAGGATGGAAACCAATATTGGCAAAAAATGGACTCTGAGAGGTAGATGAATGCTGGGAGTTGTTATAAGCAAATTCCGCCGTAGGAAGAAAATTAACCCAATCATCTTGGAGATAACTTGTATAGCACCGCAAATGCAGTTCAAGGGTTTGGTTAGTATGCTCAGTCTGGCCATTCGACTGTGGATGATAAGCAGAAGATAAGTTTACTTAAATTCCTAGAGTGGCACAAAAACTCTTTCAAAAATGTACCCCGCGGTCAGAAACTACTGTACATTGTCAGGTATACCATGTAGGCGGAAAACTTCAAGAATAACCAATGCTGCAGTCTCTTCTGCAGAGGGTACCCCCTTTGTGGGTATAAAATGAGCCATTTTGGTAATACGGTCTACCACTACTAGAATTGTGTTCATATTTTTTGGTCAATTCGGATGCATAATCGTATATGCTCCTCAAGGTCAGCTGGAAGTTCTATTTTAACAAGTTCATCTTGTTAATCTAACTGATTCAGAAAGTCCTCCATAGAATCGCCATTTTAATGCAGAGGTGTTCCAGGAAACATCAAAAGCCCAGTGTCGAAACTCTGCAGCATACTCTGCAACACAGTGTCTTCCCTGGCGAAGATCACGCAAGGCCCAAGGCAAGGCAAGGCATCAGTTGGTGTCATCAAATACTAGGTTCATTGCTGCAAGAAAGTCCTCCAAATCATCCAAAATGGCATGATCCTGTTCTAAATAGGGTGATGTCCAAGCTTGTGCATCATCTATTAGCAGGGCAATGGTGAGGATCAAGGCAAGCAAGAAGCAAACAGCCAGAATAATCAGGCACAGGATGGAGTACGCTGTGGGTTTATATAGAGATAGCTATACTGTGATTGGCCACAGAGCAGGTGAGATCCATAAACTAATCAATCCAATAGAAACGACCAGGCTCAGCAAAGCAAAGACCAAACAGGCTTCTACAATGGTATAATGGTCAAGGCTTCAGAACATGGCTGGTAAGTTAAGGGTTCAAGACCCAGTGAGCTCAATTCCTGATAGTCGTTCACTTTAGGGTACAGAGCAAACACAGCATCCCAAAAGGGTCTAAGGGAAGCACACTCCCACCAGATACGGTAAAGTGTACTTCTCTGAGAACCACAACACCAAGATAGAACCTATGGAGGAGCTCAGGACAGCGGTACCCTCGCGTCAGTATTTTGAAACTCTTTTCCTGCGCACTGAAAGGCAACGGTAGTTTATGCATGAACAAGAAAGACCTATCCCAGTCAGCAGGAGAGAGACGCATATGGAGATCCGACTTCCAGGAGCAAGTGTAGGAAGGATTCCCAGGTGTAGCTTCCTTAAGGAGGATGCCATAGAGTGCAGATAGCGCACGTAGGGTGGTGTCCGCGTGAGATAGGGCAGACTCCAATTCAGTCATGGAGGAAGAAAGTAGGGGAGGTAGGGAAAATTTACTGAGAAGGCAGTGAGTTGCCCGTATTCCGGCCAGGACATGTGAAGGTCAGGTGAGAAGCCCACAACTGCGCCAGAACGGGAAGGGGCGGGTTACCAGCAACCTGACGCAAGTGAACTTCGTCTCCCCTCCACCAACAAAGGAATTTTATCGGTGGAGTAGCCCAGGGGAATCATGGGGATATGGAAAAGAGGGCTGAGTGGGCCAGGAACCCTGTCGACGCGGCCGCCTGCGCACATCGCATCCCACGTCCTAAGAAAGTGTTTGGACAAAGAGTGCCTAATGGTGTTGGGGCAGTAATGATCCAGAATACAGGGCAGGGAAGGGAGGTGAGCGGAAAGTAGTTCAACCTCTATGGAGACCCACTGCTTGTCTGTGCCACAAAGACTGGTGCAACAGGACAGCCGAGTGGTAATACAGTCTAGGGTCTGCTAAACACGGACCCACGTCACTTTTACGGCGGGTCAACGTCCGAAACCAAAGTCTACATCGCGCTGAACCCCACACAAACAGGGAATGAACACGGGCAAAGAAAGTGCGTGGGAGAGGGATGTGGAGTGTCTAGAACACATACAAGAGTTGGGGGGCTACATCCATTATTAAAGCGTGGATTCGGCCAAACAAAATGAGGGCAATCGCCCCATACTTCTACAGGTCCGCCGAAAGCAACTCGAGCGCGGTAGATAGTTAAGGCGGTACAAGTGGGAAGGGTCAGCAGGGATATGGACTCCGAGGTACGTGATGGAGGTAGATTGCCACATAAAGGGAAAGCCAATTGCAAGATAGTCAGCTTCCACATGGGGTAGTGTAATATTGAGGGCCTCGCTCTTGGACAAGTTTACTTTAAAGTTACTTAAATGACCAAAACGACTAAATTTGTGTAAAATAGACGGAAAGGAGACATAAATGCCGCACCCATGCCCCCCTTCAACTTTCTAAATTATATTTACTAACAATTTTTCTTTGTTTTACTGTAATATATGTAGGTCATGTAACCTACATATATTACATTTTTTGCCTTTCCGTTTAATGGGGACTCAGTCTAATCGATATCCACACCTGCAACATCAGTGAAAAGCACACGCCCCCCAGCACCATTATACTTACCTGTTCCTCCTTAAAGCTCTGGACCCAGGACATCATCGCCGACCTGCACTTCTTCTTTGTGACGCAATACAATGGGCAGCCGGAACACGTCACAAAGAGGAAGTGCCACCTCCGTAGAGTGGGTGGCAGGGAATCCTACATGTAGTGCCGTATAATATGGACTGAGCATGTGGGGCCATTGTGGAGCATACTAAACTTTGCAGGGGCCACTGTGGAGCATTTTATACTGGGCAGGGGCCACTGTGGAGAATTATACTGTGCAGGAACCACTGTGGATCATATTATACTGTGTGGGGTCTACTGTGGAGCATATTATACTGTGCAGGGGCCACTGTGGAGCATATTATAATGTACAGGGTGCCTGCGGAGCATATTTTACTGTGGGGGGGGGGGTACCGTAGAGCATGTTATACTGTGCAGGGGTCACTTTGGAGCATTATACTGTGCAGGGGCCACTGTGGAGCATTATACTGTGGGGGGAGGGGCACTGTGAGCATATTATACTGTGCAGGGGCCACTGTGGAGCATTATACTGTGCAGGGTGTGGGGGGCTACTGTAGAGCATATTATACTGTGCGGGGTCACTGTGGAGCATTATACCATGCAGAGGCCACTGTGGAGCATATTATACTGTACAGGGTGCCTACGGAGCATATTTTACTGTGGGGGGGGGGGTACCGTGCAGCATGATATACTGTGCAGGGGCCACTGTGGAGCATTATACTGTGCAGGGGCCACTGTGTAGCATTATACCGTGGGGGGGCCACTGTGAGCATATTATACTGTGCGGGGGCCACTGTGGAGCATATTATACTGTTCAGGGGCTACTTTGGAGCATTATACCATGCGGGCGCCAATGTGGAAAATATACTGTGCTGGGTGCACTGTGGAGCATATTATACTGTACTGGGGCCACCGTGGAGCTTATTATACTGTGCAGGGGCCACCGTGGAGCCCGTGTAGGAAGAATTCCTAGGAGCAGCATCCTTAAGGAGGATGCCATAGAGTGCAGATGGCGCACGCAGGGTGGTGTCCGTGTGAGATAGGGCAGACTCCAATTCAGTCATGGAGGAAGAAAGTAGGCGAGGTAGGGAAAATCAGCCCCAATTGCAGGGGAAATCAGCCCCCCCCCCAACAAAAAAAACAAACACGTTTTCCCTCCCCTTTTGTATATTTTCCTGGATATAAAAAAAAATAAAAAACATGCAAAAATAAAATAAAAATAAAGCCCTATGTGTCACCGAAAAAGGACGCAAAAGTTTGTTGAATAACCCAAATGATTAAAATGTTATAGCCCTCAAAACCACATATATGAAAAAAGCCAAAAATGTGACTGGTCCTGAACCAGAGAAATGACTCGGTACTTAAGTGGTTAAAGGGGTTGTCCAGGATAACTTTTTTTTTTTTTTAATATGAACCCATACTCACCAGTCCCAATGCTCCGGTGTTTTCTTCTGGCAGAAGTGCCTGCCACACGTGATCGCTAAGGCCAATCAGTAGCTTCAGTACAGGACACTGGATGTCACAGGTAGAGTTCCTGTGTTCTTTCCTTAGGCCACTGGGAAACACCTGAGCAACGGGGACAGGTGAGTATGGGTGTTTTCATATTTTTTTAACCTTCCCTTATATTAAAAAAAAAGGTTATCCTGGGCAACCCCTATAAGCAATGTTTACAGGGACACTGACAGTTCCAAGGCATCCATACTGCACGCCCAATATTCATTATTACAGTTTAGAAGCATATTTAGCTACTTCTTACTGACAGTTGTACACACAGCGTGCTGATATAGAGCCATATAAATCTACAGTGCTTCAAAACATACTGCAACGAAGCTGTAGGGTGACCATCAAGTTACCACAACACAGAAGCACACAGAGTGGGCGTGTACTGCAAAGGCGGACGGAGAAAGATTGGTTCTATAGCCTTGCCGTAGCACATTGACGTCACGGGTCAGCTGATCAACTCCGTCCAGAGCAACCGGCAACACAAGAACTGCGTCCAGTGTAAGCCGGGGAGGGCAAGGGATAGTAGGTGCTCTTGTGTTGGTAAGGATGGTAGTGGTAGATTGTATATAGGGAGCATGTAGGGTATAGTCAGGGGCCTCTGGTGGTAACACACTGCCTGTAGATTTGTATAGCGGGATACTCGGGTCCTGTTTGCTCCAAAAGCATTGTGACTAGAGTGGAGAGGATTGTCACCATGTGTATATGTAGGTATATACAAATGTGTATGTTATATACGTGATCATGGCCATTATTGTGTAACATCTGTATAGTCCTGTGGGCTGTTCTAAAAGCAGTGTGTGTGTGTGTATATAGGCTGTTCTAAAAGCAGTGTGTATATGTATGTATATACATACATACACACACACACACTGCTTTTAGAACAGCCCACAGGACTATACAGATATCTAAGTTATATACAGCTATATAGTCCTGTGGGCTGTTCTACTAGCTGTGTGTTTTATGTATAAATTACCATGTTCTATTGTATATGCATGGGTATGTTTATCTTATTTACATACATCTGTGTAACTGCTTTAGTTGGAAAGTAAATAATCTTTTGTTGCCTAGCATTTGTTTCGGGTTGCCTAGCATTTGTTTTTCTTCAGATATTTACTGTTCCGCTTCGCAATTTTATTAGGTTATTATTTACAATGCTATTTATGCATTTATTACCTATAGCCAGTTCGCAGTTGTTCCTGTGTTCCAAACACAGCATGTTGTTTTACTAAAGGTTGCTGCATACAGCTAAAAGACACAGGTTTTTATATGCTTTACCTGCATTTTCCCCAAAACAGTGCAATTTGCTGTAAAATCTTATGTATTTTTTTTTTCTCTGGGTCGCTGTAACTGCAATACAGCTGCAACATGTCAATGTACCCTTAGGGGCCAAAGCCACTGTGATGGATCTTCAAACAGATCCTGAAAGATCAGATTGCCTTTCATTGTTTTTGGTGGCTTGGTGAGTACTCTTGTTGCCAGAAAATGTTGCGCTCTGAAGAGAATTCAAGGCCATCACGATCACCCCTGGTACCCCCGAACTCACAGCAAGAATAGAATACTTCATTGATCCCGAAGGAAAATTTGTATACATAATGTAGCAGTATAAGAGGAAATACCATTAGGTTTGTGACACGGTCAAGGAACATGCATTCAGGATAGGAACACACCATAAGGGCACTAGTCGTCTACAGAGTTTTGGAAGAATGAAATCGCTAATGCTAGGTTCACAATAGCGTTTGGGCAAATCGCCTGAGTGCAAGCAGGACTTTTCTCTCTGCCAATTTTATAGTGACACAAAATCGGTGGAAACTGGACAGAAACCCAGTGAACCCCATTACAATCTATGCGGTATGCGAGTAACTGCTTTTTTTTAAGCAGACAGGGTTTCCGTCCTTCGGGTTCCCAAGCAGACCCAAAGGACAGAAACCGTGCACTAGTGTGAACCGAGCCTAAGATCTAATCCTTCTTCTGCCATAGTGCATCTGGATGAACCATCCACTGAGGGAACTTAGTTGACTCAGGAGGACTTTGCTAAGGGGGTGCAGTGGGTTACATATGATGGATTTGAGTTTCCTTAAAGTCATCTGCCACAGAAAGGTCTCCCAGCAGTCGAGCTGACCTCCACCCACTGAGTCTGCCCTTTTGATGTATTTGTCAGTCCTGTTAACATCCATCTTTCTAGTGGGGACAGCAGTGTTCATTGGCATGCCCCTTCCCTGAAGTACCCAGCACAGCAATGTCCAGAAGAGTGCAGCTGTCTTTGGTACCTCATGCAAGTGACTGACGCCTTTATCCCTTATTCCAGATGATTGCTTCAGTTCTCAGAAATGGAACACCACTGATCATTCAGCTATTCAGACTATGCTAAAGCTGGGCTATCAATGTAATATCCTGGGCGACCTCCATTATAAGTAATTGGGCTCATTAGTATTTGTCACTGGATCTGTTTTCTAACAGGTACTAAGTTGATTGCTCTGTTATAACCCAAGTGTAAACTATATAGACAAAGTGATATAGATATCGTTATTTATTGCATACTCATAACTGTACATATAATGTGTATATTCTGTAATATGCATACATTTTCTAGAATATTTATTGCTCTCCGGGATTATGTAAACACATGTATATTCTTTACACCCTTATTTTTATTAACCTACAAATCCCCAAAACTACTAAGACAAAAAATATATTATCTGTATTACTCTCACTATACTAGTGAATTCCTACATGAGTATAATTACAAGTCAGAATACAAATACATATTCGTAATATCAAATAATTCATTTTATTTATTAAACAATTTAAACGCACTATTGTAAAAACATAATTAAAATTGATGAGAGGTGGAGTTCATGGCGATACCCAAGGTTTATACACATAAATTTAAAGTGCAAATTTGAGGTGCTAATGTTTAAATTGTTTTTTAGTTGCCTGGATAAAAATCAATTCATATACTAATACATCAATAACCACATTTCATCAAAGATAAATAACAAAATTCATCCAAAAAAAAAAAATATATATATTGTACGAGCAGCATATGTCACATTAATTAATATGTGAGAGACGTACCTGGCACAGCGTGGAAATACATTACATATACAAAAAAAAGTGCCTATATAATACATGTATGTTGGGAAATTATAGCAAGTATAAAAGGAGGAAAATTATAGACTGTTTAATCCACGCTGTACCATGGATTTACCCCACAAAAAGCACCAAACATCAGTTCATAACCATGCTCCATGAAGTGTTGTTTCCAAACACAGAACCAAAGGATAGCTACCCAGAATGAAGCCACGACTTCCATCTGCAGCCCCAATATGTGTTTCGCCCCATGCTCTGCTTTATAGATTCTTAGGCTGAATTCAGATGTTGAGGATTTGTTTTGAAGATTATGCACCGCAAACTAAAGTACAATACATGTGGATGGATTTTCCACATGTAGTGGAAAAATATCCATGGATTTCTTTCCTTGGGTGTAAAGGGATGAAATCTGCATATAACACTTGGTTTTGCTTTGATTTCGCTATGGATTTGCACTAAGATTCATGGTGGAAAAGTTTTGGCATGTGTGTCCTACATATTTCTGACGTGAACATTATATTTCTTATCTTGCGGAATATGAGATGGGAGGCAGGTTGACTGCTGGGACCATCACTGATCGCTAGAATGAGGGACCTCATTCCCCTATCTTCCTATATCATGCTGATATAGGAGTTGTATGGATGAATGGTCAAGCATGTATCCTACAGATGATGTAGACACAGCCAAGCGAGCTCTCTAGATGTTTTTTCTTCTTCCTCTATATTTTATAACTGTTTAATAACTGTCCATTTTAACTTTTTTTTTTTTTTTTTTTCTTCTTCATTCAGTCCTTCGGGGACCTCCTTCATTTCAGCATGTGTGAGGAGGAACATGAAGGCAGCTATGATACCTGATTGTTGTATTTCCATTCATGTCTCTATCATCTGGTACACAATATGATTTCTATGGCTTGGTGGGTGGCAAAAGTCAACATTACTAGCTGGATCAAAGTTGGAGGTGGCCCACAAGCCAACCTCAGTCTCCAGCATCATCACCATGTAGAGAATGACGTTTTCTGATATCGGCGATCTACTCATGTCTAATAAAAATATGGAGGTCCATGTATCCCGGGTAGCACCCTTTGCTAATAATGGAGAAATCTCACAGTTGCGAAATGGATCTGGAAGGAGGAGATCACATACCCAAGACAACTCTTACTGTGATCTAGCTAATGAAGTGGTGATCCAGAGAAGCAATTCTCTTAGTAGACCACATTCACGTACAAGGAGCTCTGCAGTTATAACAAGTCATTCTCAAGACAAGACCTATATTTCTTTGAGTGACAGCAACCTCAGTTGTGGGGTGATACCCAAGGAGCTGCAGTCCAGGCTTCTTGACTTGAAAGACTATAAATCCAGGACCCATGCTATTGAGGAACTGAAGTATCTTATCCAAGATTGCGATTTCACTTCAATATCCTATTCCAATGTGGTTGGGTTTATTAGCTTTTTATGTACGTTGCTCGATGACAGTAACTTCACAGTTGTTCTTGTCACATTAGATGTTCTTAACTGCTTTGTCATTAATCTCGGTCTAGGTGTTAAGGAGTTTCTCAGACCCATTGTTTCCTCCACAGTGAAACTCCTTGGAGATGGTAAGATAACAGTAAAGCAGGAGTATATGAAGATCTACATGAGACTTATGAAGGTGGCTGGACCCTACAAGGTGTTAACAGTGCTGCTTGAAAACTTAAAACACAAAAATTCCAGAGTCAGGGAGGAGGTGGTGAATATTTGTATCGTATCCCTATTGACTTATCCAAGTGAGGACTTTAATTTACCTTTCTTGGCTTGTGAAATTGCACCTTGTTTAATTGATAGCAAGCGGAGAGTCCGCCATGCAGCCTTGGAAGCCTTTGCTGTCCTTGCAGCCTCTATGGGTCCAGGAAAAAGCAGTCTACTTAAAGCAGTGGATGAAGTAGAACTACAAGAAAATGGTGATGGATTAATGAATGCCGTTCAGGCCAGGTTGGCACGCAAGACCCTTCCTAGGATTACCCCCCAAGGTTTAGTAGAGTACGCTCTTCCTTTCCCTTCATCTGCACAGATCAGAGGGTCTCATCATCTGCATGGAGCAGACACTGACTGGCTTTTAACTGGGAATCGGGTACAAAGCGGACATTATCCAACTGCAGATCACAGTGGTAGAGGGGGAGTCCCACACATTGATCCTGTTGCTCGCAGAATGCTGAGTGCTGGGAAAGGAAAAAATAAGTTCCCTTGGGAAAATCAAGACCCAGGAGTCTTGGATGTGTTTCCTGGAACCCAGACCTCTGAACAGGTACCTTTGCATGTATATGTTGTGTTTTCATGTCTTGTCCCTGTTGGTTTTGTCACGCAACATCTCTGCATATGTGACTTTTGTGGAATCTTCCTCTGTAGGTTTATTTTTAGCGATGAACCTAAGGACCAGGGTTTGTGCCTTCCTCACCCCACAACCTTTATGTTCAAAGTATAATGCTCCATTTCGGTATCCTTGAATTTCCTGCAGCTTGATTTAATATGTATATACAGTGGCTCTTGCAATATTAAAATAAATACATGCTGGTACCCAGTTTGCTAC
This sequence comes from Leptodactylus fallax, assembly GCA_947044405.1. Classification (NCBI taxonomy): domain Eukaryota; kingdom Metazoa; phylum Chordata; class Amphibia; order Anura; family Leptodactylidae; genus Leptodactylus; species Leptodactylus fallax. Next base: position 2,371,482 of record CAMRHE010000300.1, on the reverse strand, counting down.
AGTGGAAGATGCCTTTTACAGCAACAACTTGCGGTGGATGACAAAAGGGTTTAACAACTGGCATAACCTGCCTGATAAGTCATTTGAGCAGGTGTGGGCCATTTAGGGAGAACTGCTTCAAAGTGACCCTCCAGGTCAAAGATGAAAATGGTGCTTTTACTTGAAAGTAATGTCCTCACCCACTCTGTTCTATAGATCTGTTGGGGTCTTTATTTAGGATCTTTAAACATGGGTGGCTGAGTCCTGGGCAGCAGTTGATATGACAATCTAGGAACCTGTACAGGAATACTTGTTTTTTTGAACATATTCCTGGTTGGTCTGAGCCCCTCTCCTCCGGAACCTGGTTATTATGGCCAGCATAGCATTTGGGCAAGCCAAGGAATGTTAGTGTCCACCTAGCTGTGTTTTAAATAAGTGGAGGGCTGATATCAATAACTAGGTCAGGAAACAGACTGTGCAGGTAAAAGAGCAGAAACTAGACAAATGACCAACTGACCTGGTCAGAAATACTGACACCATAGGCATGTGTGTTGGGTTCTTTGTTCCAAGATAGTTCTATGTATGATTTAATTATGGTTACATATTATTTATTATGAGAAGATACATGTGTGTGAAAAATCTATAACTAAATAGGTTTCCAATGGGATCAATACATGGCTAGCTTGTTTACCGAAGTGCAATATAAGCTGATGACCCCGTGGTAACCTGGTGACACTATAGAGTTGCCAGTCCTTGTGTTCTGTCACCGATGCAGAAATCTGGATAAGGTTTCAGCATAAGGTACAGTCACGCATACTACATACACTAGTAGTAGTAGTTCATTCATTCCTGAGCCTTTACTTATGTCAACTGGTGACTTTCCAGCTTTACAAATCAACAGCTCGCAGCATGCTCTGACTACATACTGCTAGAAGTTGTAGTATAGCAACAACTGGAGAGCCACAGGATGCAGTCAACTGTTCTAATATATTAATGGGAAATCATGGTAAAAACTAAAGCCCCTTTACAATGAGTTGAGATACATTGGTGCTTAGTCAAAGATCATTGTAAAGGAAATAACTACTCAATGCACACATGAGAGGTCATTCAGAGAAAGATAACAAAGGGGGTCTCTATGAGGGGTTCTTCTCAATGACATTCATGACCAAAAACAAGTCATATACAAAGGGTCCTTGGGATACCTGGTACTCTGCAAAGTCTTACGTGATTTATTGTGTCCCTGTTTGCTACGCAGTGAATGCTGACTAGGCATTAAATGATTGCAGCAGATCCCATTTCTAATAGAACATGGGTAAAGGTCCTGGGAATAGCAGTTTCCAAAAGTCATGGCTTTTTTTTTTTTTTTGTCTCCAAAGTAATATTTAGGTTTTTAACTAGAGTTCTCCTTTGAACTGCTGCTGTTTTAAAGACCCTAATGATTTTACAAGCCATTTGGCCAGACCATTTGGTAGGACCTGTCCAATTTCTGATGGACAAGAGAACTGCCTTTTGACAGATGGTGCGAGAAAAAAAAAATCCTCTACAAAAATAGTTTACATTCTTTTACTGTGATGAAGTTGTCTTTTCCAAAAGCTTAAGAGCCTTGAAGCAGATAAGGTTTCAGCGAAGGAACACAGAGGGGCAATGGAAGGCTAGATTCTTGTCAGAATCTAAAACTGCTGCCTTAAAGGCGTACTCAACTGGTTTGTCCTCTGCTGTTTCAGGATTGCTCCTCATCTGCTGCAGCGGTCCTGCAGTGAAGACTGCTGAGGCCAGTGATTGGCTACAGGTCACATGCACATTTTTGGTGCATCATTACAGCAAGCCAAGTGTAAAATGGTTTTGTTTTAAAGAGCTGGTTACCTGGTGAAGGCTGAGGCCATGCAATGTGGAAAACCTGCAGTTTTTGTGAGCCATAACCAGCAGTTGATTTAGCAGAAGGAAGAAATACAAGTGCTTTATATTTTCCATTCCTTTTTTTAGCCTTGGCTATGGTAAAATTTGCAACAAAAAATGCAGCTTTTCCACAATGTTTGGCCTCCGCTAAAATCCCTTTTTGCTAATGGGGTGTGCGGACTATGATTCAAGCCTTATTACTCTTCAGTTATTCAGAACTGTGTGCTCTTTGTGTTCCCCGTAGACAGTACACAGTCCTATTGATTTCAAATAGGTATTTGCAGGTTTTGTTTGTTTCTGTTTTTTTTAAAGCACGGTCAATCATTAATGGGTGTATTTCATCAGTGAATTGGCACACTGGGGGTCACCATCCAACAGATCACAGATCGTAGTTTAACCTTTGCACGCACCAGGACATGCATGTACATCCTGGGTCGTGTGTGTGTGTATATATAATATAAATATAAATATATATATATATATATATATATACACACAGGTCCATAAATATTTGGACACAGACAACATTTTTCTAATTTTGATTCTGTACATTACCACAATGAATTTTTAACAAAACAAATCAGATGCAGTTGAAGTTCAGACTTTCAGCTTTAATTCAGTGGGATGAACAAGATGACTGCATAAAAATGTGAGGAACTAAAGGGGGCTCAAAAGTAATTGGACAAATTATATAATTGTATATAAAATGTTAGTTTCTAATACTTGGTTGTTCACCCTTTGTTGTCAATGACTGCCTGAAGTCTTGAACTCATGGACATCACCAGACGCCGCTGTGTTTCCTCCTTTTTAATGCTCTGCCAGGCCTTTACTGCAGGCGTTTTCAGTTACTGTTTGTTTGTGGCCTTTCTGTCTGAAGTTTAGTCTTTAACAAGTGAAATACATGCTCAACTGGGTTGAGATCAGGTGACTGACTTGGTCATTCAAGAATATTCCACTTCTTTGCTTTAATAAAATCCTGGGTTGCATTGGGCCATTGTCCATCTGTATTATGAAACATTGACCAATGAGTTTGGATGGATTTGAGCACACAGTATGTCTCTGAATACCTCACAATTCATCCAGCTGCTTCTGTCATGTGTCACATCATCAATAAACACTAGCCACTGGCAGCCATGCATGCCCAAGCCATCACACTGCCTCCGCCGTGTTTTACAGATGATGTGGTATGCTTTGGATCATGAGCTGTACCACGTCTTTGACATACTTTTTTTCTTTCCATCATTCTGGTAGGGGTAGATCTTGGTTTCATCTGCCCATAGAATGTTCTTCCAGATCTGTACTGGCTTTTGTAGATGCGTGTGGTGGTTGCTTTTTAAAAAAAAAAAAAAAAAAAAAGTCCAATCTATCATTTTTATTCTTGAAGCTTATGAGTGGCTTGCATCGTGCAGTGAACCCCTCTGTATTTACTTTCATGCAGTCTTCTCTTTATGGCAGATTTGGATATTGATACGCCTACATCCTGGAGAGTGTTGTTCACTCCGTTGGCTGTTGTGAAGGGGTTTCACTTCACCATGGAAACTATTCTGCGATCATCCACTACTGTTGTCTTCCGTGGGCGTCCAGGTCTTTTTGCATTGATGAGTTCACCAGTGCTTTCTTTCTCAGGATGTACCAAACTGTAGATTTTGCCACTCCTAATATTGTAGCAATTTCTTGGATGGGTTTTTTCTGTTTTCGCAGCTTAAGGATGGCTTGTTTCACCTGCATGAAGAGCTCCTTTGACCGCATGTTTTCTTCACAGCAAAATCTTCCAAATGCAAGCACCACACTTCAAATCAACTCCAGGCCTTTTATCTGCTTAATTGAGAATGACCTAACAAAGGAATTTCCCATACCTGCCCATGAAACAGCCTTTGAGTCAATTGTCCAATTACTTTTCATCCCTTTAAAAACAGGGTGCACATGTTAAGGAGCTGTTTTAATGTGGATACCCTCAAATGAAAGCTGAAAGTCTGTACTTTTATGTCCATGTTCATTATATAACTATAACTTGAATATGTTTCAGTAAACAGGTAAAAAAAACATACAAACTTTGTGTCGATGTCCAAATATTTATGGACCTAACTGTGTGTGTGTGTATGTGTATGTATGTATATATATATATATATATATATATATATATATATATATATATATAGTACAGACCAAAAGTTTGGACACACCTTCTCATTCCAAGAGTTTTTTTTTTTTATAAATTCTTTATTTTAGATATTATACAGAAATAACAACAAACAATGATGGCGTGAGCCAAACAAGCGCTTGGCCTCAAGGAACGAGGCATACATCAGCGTCAATACATAGTAACATGGTAACATGAAATAGATATATTAGCACATCAGCTGCTGCTGATCATAACAGTTGTCAGGGGGACAAAAGGAACAAAGAGGGGGGAGGAAATGGGAGGGGAAGGGAGAAGGAGGGAGAGAAAGAAAGACAGGGAGAGAACAAATGTGGGAACATCAAGTTAACACACAAATGACAGACAGGCAAGGACCCCGACCCCTCCATGTCGGCAGCATAAACTTTAAATCAAGGTCTACCCGTCAGGTCTCTATAGGCCTGGGATCCCTGAAAGAGGATCCACGGCGTCCAGGCCGCCATAAAGGATTCCCTCTTATCACAGGGATGCCGTGAGATCCTCCATGTACTGGATGTCCTCCACTTTGCAAATCCAGTGCAGGAGAGAAGGGGGATTAGACGATTTCCATAGCGCTGGGATACACGCCCTAGCGGCATTGACCATATGTCGTAGGGAGGATTTGCGATAGTTACACAGGGGGTAATCTGAGAGGTGTAGCAGAAAGAAGGCTGGCGTGTTAGGAATGGAAGTTTGGAATATCTGACCTAGCACCCTGTGTACTCCCTCCCAAAAGTCTCTCAATATCGAGCATTCCCAGAAGATATGTAAAAGCGTCCCCTCCTCCGAGCAACAGCGCCAACACGCAGGAGAGGAGGACGGGATGAGTCTGTGTAGTTTAGACGGAACATGGTACCATCTAGTCAGGATTTTATATCCCGCCTCCTGATATCTGCTAGCCATCGAACTTTTGTGGGTAAACTCAAAAATTCTGGAGCACTGTTGGTCAGAGAAGGTCATGGCCAGATCGGCCTCCCATCTGGTTAAGTAGGAGGGCCTGTGGCCCGGAGGAGGGGACACCAGGAGCAAATAGAAATCGGAAAGTGAGTGTCTTAGCAGGCCCCTTCCCATGCAGGTCTCCTCAAACCTCGTGAGCTGTCTGTCATACCCCGGGGAGTTAGGTAATGAAGAAAGAAAGTGCGTGAGTTGAAAGACCCGCCATGGGCCAAGCGCCGGAAGGTCCGGCGTGGTAAGTAGTTCCCGGTGAGACACCCAGTCGCTTTCAGAGTGAAAGTGTAGAGCCCTCAGTCTGCCCGCCACTCGCCACTGCCAGAATGGTCCTTGAGATAAACCCGCCATAAAGGCAGGGTTTCCTAGGATGGGAAGTAAAGGTGAAGGGGAGGGGGAGATCCGCTCCCTGCAGAAGAGCGATCTACAAACCCGGAGAGTGGGTCCTATGGTAGGGTGGTGTCTCAGGGCCCCGGGGCGTAGCGAGTCTAGCCAGGGGAGCGAGTCCAGGGGGCGTCAACAAATACGTTTTCCAGGGAAACCCATTGTTTGTATGGAGCGTGACGACACCAGTCCAGCACTCTTTGGAGCATGGAGGCCTCATAATACTTTCGGGGGTCAGGAAGACCCAGACCACCCCATTGTTTAGGTAGCGTGAGAGTAGAACGCGCCAGCCTAGCTCGCCCACCCTGCCACACAAAGCTGATTAGGTCACTGTACAGTAACTTGAAAAAACCAGGGGGTATGTGGATCCGAAGAGTTTGGAAGAGGTATAGCAGACGGGGCATAATATTCATTTTGTATATAGCGCAGCGGCCAAACCATGTGTATGTACCTATGGACCATCTCTTTAGGTCGGATCTAATGGCCCGCAGAAGGGGGAGGTAATTTTTGTCATAGAGCTCGCCTAGGTCCCTGGGTATCATCACCCCTAAGTACTTGATAGCTATTCTTGACCATCTGAAGGGGAAGGAAGTCTCCAGAGAGGACTGTATCCCCTGCGGAAGCGAAACGTTAAGGGCCTCAGATTTCTGGAAATTTAATTTTAAAGTTGGTAAGATGACAGAACCTGAGAAATTCAGACATTAGGGGGGAATGGATTTGGCCGGGTCCTGCAGGAGGAAGAGGAGATCATCTGCATATGCTGCAATTTTCAGGACTCTACTGCCTATCCTTAGGCCACCTATGTCCGGGTTAGATCTGATCTGTCTAAGCAGAGGTTCTAGTGTTAAGATAAAGATCAGGGGGGATAGGGGACACCCCTGGCACGTGCCATTCCCTATCGGGAAGGGAGATGAAATAATTCCGTTAACTCTCGTGGAGGCTGACGGATTGGAATACAAGGAAGCGATCCAGGTTCTCATGATCGGGCCAAGTCCCACATGATCCAGGACCTCAAATAGATAAGACCAGCTCACTCTATCAAATGCTTTTTCAGCGTCAGTTGAGAGAAGACAAAGTGGGAGGTCATGGGTTTTGGCGTAGTGTATGGCGTTAATTACCTTTACTGTATTGTCCCTAGCCTCACGTGTGGGGATGAACCCAACTTGATCGGACTGTACTAGGCCAGGCAATAGAGGGGCCAGCCTGCAGGCTATTACCTTAGAGAAGATTTTTAAGTAAACATTGAGGAGTGATATCGGTCTATAGCTAGCACACATCGCAGGGTCTTTACCCTCCTTATGTATTACCCTTATATGGGCCCTAGTCATGTCCGGGGGGGAGGGTCGCACCTGCCGACAGAGAGTTTAAGGCACGCACCAGGGGGTCCAACAACTCTAACGAGTATTTTTTATAGTAGGAGGCTGGAAAGCCATCGGGGCCTGGGGCCTTACTAGGTTGCATTGTCTGAAGCGCCTGAGCTAATTCTTCCTTAGTTATAGGTGAGTCAAGAGCAGTTTGGGCTTCCACCGAGAGTTTAGGCATACCGGAGTCTGCTATATACTGTCTCAGAGCAGAGGCCAGGGAGGGGCCATTCGACTCTGGGGGACATGACGGAAGGTTGTAGAGGGTACGGTAAAACTCCGCAAACTCTTCTGCAATACGGTGTGGATCAGTATTGCGCCTTCCCGTCGAGTCAGTGACCGAGGGGATGTAATTGCGTGTCTTTTGTTCCCTAAGGGACCTGGCGAGCGTGCGGCTACATCTGTTTCCAAATTCATAAAAATAGCGCCGTCCCCTAGCCAAGAGATATTTTGTACATATATCTAGACGTTCTCGTAGTTTTTTACGAGCTACTAGAAGGGCCGACTGGGTGTCTATTGCGTGACTGCGCTTGTGGGCCTGCTCGAGGGAAACCACGTCGGCAATCGGCGCGGCTATCTCTCGAGACCTCTCCTTTTTAATGCGGGACCCATGCTGCACCAGCACCCCCCCTAATCACACACTTATGAGCTGCCCATAACGTCAGGGGAGACACTTCCGCCGTATCATTCTCCTGGAAGTAGTTGGTCAGGGCAGAGGAGACCGCCTGAGATGTTGGGATGTCTTGGAGGAGCGACTCATTAAGACGCCACTGCCAAGCTCGGGGTCTCGTGGCGGGGGATGTCAGGACAGCATGAACCATTGCGTGGTCCGCGAAAGTGATAGGGTCAATCACCGCTCCGTTTATTAAAGGAACGTCTGCATGTCTAATGAAGAAATAATCTAATCTCGAGTACACATCCCTAGCATGGGAATAAAAGGTGTAGTCTCTCGTGTCAGGATGGACCGTGCGCCATAGGTCTATCAATTGGTGAGAGAAAAGCAGTCGACGGATACGTCGGAGAACCTGCTTTAGGCATGTAGGACGAGCCTCTGGAGATGTCTACCGAGGGGTCCAGTGCTACATTGAAATCTCCCCCCACTAAAAGAGTGCCCTCTGCAAAATCGGCCAGTTTAGCCAGGATGCCTTCCAAGGCGGCTGCCTGATTAGAGTTGTGGAGGTAGACATTGGCTAGAGTAAACAAAGAGCCTGCTAATTCCCCCTTTAAAAACAGGAATCTACCCGAATCATCACGCAAGGCTGCCTTGTATTTCCAAGGAACAGAACGTGCGATAAGAATGCTCACCCCCCTGGACTTGGACCCCGGGAAACAGCTATGGTATACATCGGGAAATCTTGGGGAGGAAAAGGTAGGGACCGCCCCTTCCCGAAAGTGTGTCTCCTGGATAAAGGCCACCTGGACCCTCTTACCCCATAAAAGGCGGAGAAGGGATGATCTCTTCTCGGGAGTGTTGAGACCATTAGCGTTGATGGAGGAAAACACCAAAGAGTCCATGGCGAAGGGCCGGGATCCTGCAAAGGGAGAAGACAAAAACAAACAAACAACACACACAGGACTCACAGAGAGAAAAGAGAAAGGGAAGAAGAAAAGAGGAAAAAAAAAAAAAAAAGGGGTAAGAAAGCGAGGGGACGAGAGAGTGCAAAGGAAGGGATAAGAGACCAAGAAATACAACAATTAATTCCACTCAAGGCTAATCCAAGAGCAGTAAACAGAAAACAATGGGATAACCCACTTAAGCAGGTCTCAGGAGCACACCGCAGTATACAGTCATGGCCAAAAGTTTTGAGAATGACACAAATATTATATTTTCACATGATCTGCTGCCCTCTGGTTTTTATGTGTGTTTGTCAGATGTTTTTATCACATACAGAAATATAATTGCATTCATATTATGAGTAACAGAAGCTTATATTGACAGTTAGAATGAGTTAATGCAGCAAGTCAATATTTGCAGTGTTGACCCTTCTTCTTCAGGACCTCTGCAATTCTCCCTGGCATGCTCTCAATCAACTTCTGGACCAAATCCTGACTGATAGCAGTCCATTCTTGCAGAATCAATGCTTTACTTTTGTCTGAATTTGTTGGTTTTTGTTTGTCCACCCGTCTCTTGATGATTGACCACAAGTTCTCAATGGGATTAAGATCTGGGGAGTTTCCAGGCCATGGACCCAAAATCTCTATGTTTTGTTCCCTGAGCCATTTAGTTATCACCTTTGCTTTATGGCAAGGTTCTCCATCATGCTGGAAAAGGCATTGTTGAGCGCCAAACTGCTCTTGGACGGTTGGGAGAAGTTGCTCTTGGAGGACATTCTGGTACCATTCTTTATTCATGGCTGTGTTTTTAGGCAAGACTGTGAGAGAGCCGATTCCCTTGGCTGAGAAGCAACCCCACACATGAATGGTTTCAGGATGCTTTACAGTTGGCATGAGACAAGACTGGTGGTAGCGCTCACCTCTTCTTCTCCGAATAAGCTGTTTTCCAGATGTTCCAAACAATCGAAAAGGGGATTCATCAGAGAAAATGACTTTACCCCAGTCCTCAGCAGTCCACTCCCTGTACCTTTTGCAGAATATCAGTCTGTCCCTGATGTTTTTTCTGGAGAGAAGTGGCTTCTTTGCTGCCCTCCTTGAGACCAGGCCTTGCTCCAAGAGTCTCCGCCTCACAGTGCGTGCAGATGCACTCACACCTGCCTGCTGCCATTCCTCAGCAAGCTCTGCACTGCTGGTAGCCCGATCCCGCAGCTGAAACACTTTTAAGAGACGGTCCTGCCGCTTGCTGGTCTTTCTTGGGCGCCCTGGAGCCTTTTTGGCACCAATGGAACCTCTCTCCTTGAAGTTCTTGATGATGTGATAGATTGTTGACTGAGGTGCAATCTTTCTAGCTGCAATACTCTTCCCAGTTAGGCCATTTTTGTGCAGTGCAATGATGACTGCACGTGTTTCTTTAGAGATAACCATGGTTAACAGAAGAGAAACAATGATGGCAAGCACCAGCCTCCTTTTAAAGTGTCCAGTGGTGTCATTCTTACTTAATCATGACAGATTGATCTCCAGCCCTGTCCTCATCAACACCCACACCTGTGTTAATGGAGCAATCACTGAAACGATGTTAGGTGGTTCTTTTAAGGCAGGGCTGCAATGATGTTGAAATGTGTTTTGGGGGATAAAGTTCATTTTCTAGGCAAATATTGACTTTGCAAGTAATTGCTGTTAAGCTGATCACTCTTTATAACATTCTGGAGTATATGCAAATTGCCATTAGAAAACCTGAAGCAGTAGACTTTGTAAAAATTAATATTTGTATCATTCTCAAAACTTTTGGCCATGACTGTACGCCCAGAGAGCTGCTAAGCTAGACTATCGGGGGAAAAGTAAAATCTCAAATCTAGTTGCCACCCTTTCCCCGAGCATGAGAATGGAAAGAGTAATCAATACCTCTCTACTAAGGTGGAAGAGAGAGGGGGCTGAACCCTTACTAAAAAGTAATCCCAGCCGATCAAACGGGGGGGTAACCCCCTGCGAGGGTATGCCTTACAACTGGGTAGGGGGAGCTAAGGCACAAGAAGCTCACCAACTTAAGTAGGGAAGTGGGGAAGAACTTAGGATAAAGTCCTCTAACCGCCCTCCGTTGGATTGAGAACCCTTATACATCCCCCAGGGGGAGATAAAGCTAGAGACCCGCAAGGTGCCCCCTCTCGCACAAAGCATACCAGGTGCCCTGCTCGTCATTAACCAGAATGTGTGTTAAAGGGGAACACCCTAGAAAAATACATCACATTTCAAGTAGACCTCCGCCAGACACCCTCCCCTCGAGGTCGTCTCCGAGACAGGGCAGATGAAGGCGGGCGCCCTCCAGGAGGCACAGGCGGCAGTGGGTAGACCAGCCAGTCAGGGAGAGAGAGTTCAGGCATATCCAGAAACTTCGCCAGCAAAGTCTCTTGTTCCGGAGAGTGAAGTGCAAAGGTAGCTCCGTTGCGACGTATCTGGACATGGACATTTATATGTGGCCCCAGAGTCTAGGATGGCTTGTAAGGTTGGTTTAAGGATTCTGCGCATGGCTAGTGTACGTCGGGAAACATCCGGTAGTAGGTGCACTTGGGTGTCCATAAATGGGACCGGGCCACCACGCCAGGCCTCCTGGAGAATATCCTCCTTCCCCCTGAAAAAATGGACTCTACAAAGGACATCCCTGGGCTCCGTAGTGTCCTTACGCCTAGGACCCAGCACCCGATGGACTCTGTCAATGGTGATCTCCGTGTCCAGAGGATGAGACAGGACTGTGTTGAAGATCAAGGTCACGGCAGAATGGAGCTCCGAGGGGGGTAGACTTTTAGGGATACCCCTAAGTTTGACATTATTTCGACGACCTCTATTTTCTTGATCATCAACCTGAAGAAGGATGGATCTGTTGAGGTCTCTTTGGGTATACTGAAAATTTTCTACGGCAGTGAGGCGTTGGTCCAGCGAAGCAGCCTGCTGTTGTTGAGTAGAGAGTTGTGTAGATAGAGTCTGTAGTTCCGTTTTAAACTCAGACATGATTTTCTCTTGCTTTTCCTCAACTCTGCGGACCATAGCTTCCAAGTCCAACTTAGTAGTCATATTGCTGAGAAGGTTCCAGATATCCGATAATTTAGGACGCTTTCGGCGGTGGGAGGGTGAAGCTACATCTCTCCCAGAGAAGTCAGATAGGTCAGAGGAAGCTGGAGAGTGAAGGGCTATCAGGGTGCCCGAGAGGTCAGGTTTCAAGCCCTCACGCTGGTCTGAGGCGCCAGGGACGACGGTCTCCGACCGTGGGTCTACTTCATTATGGGATGCTCTTGTTGCTCCTGTTGTCAGCGGAATGCCGCCCAGAGAGGGCCTGGCTATATATGAATCCATTTCATTCCAAGAGTTTTCTGTATTTTCATGACTATAAAAATTGTAGATTCACACTGAAGGCATCAAAACTATGAATTAACACATGTGGAATTATATACTTGACAAAAAAGTGTGAAACAACTGAAAATATGTCTTATATTCTAGGTTCTTCAAAGTAGCCACCTTTTGCTTTGATTACTGCTTTGCACACTCTTGGCATTTTCTTGATGAGCTTCAAGAGGTAGTCACCTGAAATGGTTTTCAATTCACAGGTGTGCCCTGTCAGGTTTAATAAGTGGGATTTCTTGCCTTATAAATGGGGTTGGGACCATCAGTTGTGTTGTTCAGAAGTCAGGTGGATACACAGCTGATAGTCCTACTGAATGGAGTGTTAGAATTTGTATTATGGCAAGAAAAAAGCAGCTAAGTAAAGAAAAACGAGTGGCCATCATTACTTTAAGAAAAGAAGGTCAGTCAGTCCGAAAAATTGGGAAAACTTTGAAAGTGTCCCCAAGTGCAGTGGCCAAAACCATCAAGCGCTACAAAGAAACTGGCTCACATGAGGACCGCCCCAGGAAAGGAAGACCAAGAGTCACCTCTGCTGCGGAGGATAAGTTCATCCGAGTCACCAGCCTTTTTTGTTAAGTATATAATTCCACATGTGTTAATTCATAGTTTTGATGCCTTCAGTGTGAATCTACAATTTTTATAGTCATGAAAATACAGAAAACTCTTGGAATGAGAAGGTGTGTCCAAACTTTTGATCTGTACTGTATATATAAAATTTATTTTAGCGTCTCCAGCAGGGGACACGGCAGCTGGGTCCTTGATTGAAGGCTGCTCCGATCACTGACCATTATCCCTTCAGATGCTGTAGTCAGATGTGCCCACACCATCTGAGTGGTTCGTTTTATTTACACTTTTGATTTCCGCAACCTAACAGGGAGTTTACGAACTTCTTCCATTGCTATGGCAGCCAGGAGCCTTCTGAAGCTCCCATAGCACTGGGGGCACTGTTTTTGACACTCGAGTAGAATAAATGATGTTATAATTTTGGGAGGATCAACTCTCACTGCACAGGGTGGTGCAGGCAAGAGGTAGGGGTTTGATTGCCAAAGCAGTGCTCCAGAGAGCTGAAGGCCCGTCCCCAGTGCACCATCTGCTTCATTTGCATAAGAGTTCAAAGTTCTGTTATATATATCTCATTTTTATGACACATACACCATGAAAACTAAACACATAAGTTCATAGCTCACTTCATTTGTTTTTTTTGTTTTTTTCAGTTCCTGCCCATTCAATGAAATGAAAAAAATAAAAAACTTAAGTCTTTAGGAAGGCAGGGAGGGGAAAAAAAAACCTAAAAAATGGAAATGAAAAATGTCTGTCATGTAGGGGTTGAGTAAATGGTTTATCTGTTTTCCACATGTGATCAGCCATAGACAAAACATGCTCATAAAAATCAGTAGGACGGTGCCTTGTCTGTAGTGAACACAAGACTGATAGCTAATAGCTGATGTGTCAATAAGCTCTAAATTACATGGCGTCTTGTTTTAGAGCTTCCGATATTCTGCTGGAGACACTGATGGTATCCAGGGTAAATAACCTGCAGCGCTACCACAGGGAAATAATGTATAACCCGTTTCTGTTGATAGTGGTAGGCTGTCCATGTAGTGCACAGAGACATTGAGCCCTCTATAGTGTACACACTTTGTAGCCCCTCTTTGCTTACCTCCTTGTTCCTTGTACAGCTTGTTTTAGAATTTGCAGTCTGCTTGCTGCCATTGCCTTGTTTTCAAGCATGTATAGAGTGTTTGCTATGTGTTATTGACCCTAATGTGCACCCAATGTGCCAGTATTTTCATGGGTATGAAATTATGCCCAGATATCAAGGATCCTGATTGATCTACGTCACTGTATTCAGAGATACTTTACACTCTTGTGTATTTTTCAGCCTGCAGACTTCATGTTCGAGAGATCTACGATTGATACAATAATTTACAAGCCACCTTTATAAATCTTCACTATTTATTCAGTTTGTCATCTTTAGGATGTATGAACCATGTTCATTCACACACTTTTTTTATTTTATTTTATTTATGGCAAGAGGTGTAGCTAGGGGATCAGCTTGGGGGGGGGGATAAATGCATCTGGATAGGCCCCATACCCAGGTATTACCTCTATACAGTGACCATATAGTGGTAGATACCAGTTCTACACAAGGCTCTGCAGACCATTTAGGCGAATACAATACAGGAAAAATGTAACATCTCAGACTGAAATCATTCACATTTATTGCATCTTCCATCTGGATTGGACTACCATGAGCACTTCCTCCAGCCGTGACTTGTCTCAGTTTCACTCCCAGTCTCTTGTCCAGCTTGCAACACAGATATCTTTTGCTCCTCACTTTTCCAGGCACCCAACCCAAATTTTCCTCACTTGCACTCCCCATCTACAGTGGCTGCCTATTCTTTATAGAATACAATATAAACTTATCACCCTCATCCACAAAGCTCCCCACATTCCCTTCCTCATCTGTCTACCACCCAACCCGGCTAATGACCTGAGACTAATCCTCTATTATTAGAAACTACCACTCCCATCACCCTCTCTACCTCATAGATTGTAAGCTCTTGCAAGCAGGACCCTCACTCCTATTGTGTGAATTTATTTCTTATACTTTTATCTCATTATGTCTGTACTTGAACTCTGTGATTTGTAAACTGCTGTAGAATATGTTGATGCTATCTATATAAAATGTATTATGATTTAAAATAATAGTGCCCCCAAATAATATTACACAAGAGTGCCACTTACAATGAATACTTAGTCACAGAACCTCATCAATATAAGTCCCCAATATTAAACTGCATTCACAAAAAAAAGAAAATCTAATGGGAGACACTGACTGTCAATTAAATATAAAACTTAACTTTTAATATAATCCAATAAAATGTATATATTAATTCAGGGCACACTATAAAATCATACAAAACCGCCAAACACAGCAGTCTGCTGTAACCCGCCTTTAAGTGGCAGTATATTCTAAACCTAATATTGTTCTTAACAAGAAAAAGTTGCAATAGTATATGGATAGACAGTGTATCAGTGGATAGAGCTATAATCTCACCCTTTATCTCTCCACTCACTGAACTCCCTCATCCAAATATGCATGTCAGAACATAACCTGAAATGGCTTCATGAAATAATTGAGCTAGTCACAAATTCCAGCAGGTGTATCCCCTTTTAACCCAGAGGCTACTGGCCTAATGCCACACCAACAGGGCTTGGAAGGGAAAAAACATCCTGCCCCTGGTGCCCCCTTACATAAATATTGCACCTAATGTTCCCCTTTAAAAAATAAATAAATATATATATATATATATATATATATATATATATCTATATCAATATCAATTAAACTGAATGTCTGGGATTTATTTATTTTTTTTATAGGATATTTTTAGGATAGGCCATGAGTATCTGATTGGTGGTGAGAAGACAGATGGACCCTCCACACATCAGCCATTTGGGGGTGCTTCTGGTCTCTGTACTATACAGAAGCATGGAGCCAGAAACAGCTTTGTATTGTAGCATTACTGCATCACAGCTTCCATGGAGGTCCACTCCCAAATGGCTAATCCGTGCAGGGTGCAACTGCTCCTTACCAATGAGATATTCATGGCCTATCCTATCTCATAAAAAAAAAAAAAAAAAAATCCCAGACAACCCTTTTAATAATATCCCCATTCATATTGCCCCAATATAAATTGTTCCATTTTTATATTGTTATTGCCCCATATATCCTTCCATTACCCACATTTCCACTATGATATAAATAAGGCCCCCTAAGTGTAAAAAAAAAAAAAAAAAAAGATACTCTCCTTACCTCCGATCTCCTGCACGGAGTTGACCCTGGAACTTTGCCTCTTCCTTCTTGTTTTTACTTGTAGGCTGCAAGCCACTTCAGGTGTCCTAGTTGTGGTCAGGGTGCCTTGTAGGTTTACTGTCTACAAGTCAAGATAGTGATGGAGCAGGAAGTGTGTGTGTATATATATATATATATATATATATATATATACACACATACACATATATATTTCAACTGTATCTGTGTCCCTGTAGATGCTGATGTAGTTTAATTTGCTGCATTTCTTTGTGGTGGCTCCACAGTCAGCCCCCTGCTAGCTATGCTTCTGCTACGGGTTCAGATATATGTATTCTTTTTGCAATCATTTTATTTCTTCAATGCCAATTAATAATGAAAATGTGCGTAGCCTAAAAAATCTCCTACAGTCTCAAGCTCCTGTGCAGACATGTCACCACGATTACAACATCAAATAAACCCTTTGTTTAGTCGTATTATTTCCCTATGTCACCTCATCTGTCTTTAAGGGGGGTTATCCAGCCTCTCCTTAGGATAGACCATCAGTATTAGGTTTGCAGGGGTCTGACAGCTGGGAGCTGCCCTGTCCCAGAACAGTTGATCGGTGGTGATCCTGGCTGTCATACCTCAGCAGGTCTAATATTAATGGCCTATGCTAAGGATAGGCCATTAGTATTACAAAGGTGGATAAATTAGTATGAAGAGGGTGAGACTGAGTGTAGTAGCACATGACAGCAGAATAACACGACACAGGGTTTGTTTGTCTTCTCTAACCATGAGGACACAATGATCTGCATAGGAGCTGTATACACAAAATAAGATATTTTTATTTTAGGTTGTTTACTATTTGACTAGTTGCTGTTTTTTTTTTTGGTTTTTTTTTTTGTTTTTTGGATTCATTGGAGCCACACAGCTGTGGGATCTCAATACAAGCATCTCAAGGGTGTGTGTACAAGTAGCGGTTGTTTTGTGGTGGTTGCTGCATGGATAAGAACTGTATAGAAAGTGTGCGTCATGTCTACTTATCACAAGACCCAATTTGCGGGGGGGGTTTTTTTTTTTTTTTTTGGTTTTGTTTTGCTTTTGCAGTGCACATTTTCCACCTACTTGTTTACCACAGCACTACTGTTACACATATGAGCACCTAAACTCTTGAAAACATTTAATAATTTATAGATCCACTACTCTCTTTGGATTTGGACTTTAGCACTCAGTAAAATAAAGTCATGTGGGAAATGTATCGGGAGAGGTCCAGGAATTCTTAGTACAGAGACATCACTGTTCAGCTATATCTAGGGTGGGGATAGTTAAAAATGCACATGAGCTTTCTTCATTATTCTTATTCCCTTACAGCAAAAATGTAACTGAGAAATGGATCTTGCCAGCCTTCATTGCACAATTTTTAATAGGCTCCGTGTACTCTGAGGGCTTCAGACTGAAACCTGTAGAACACTCCATTGAACCAACACAGTTGTCAGATTGTACACTGTGTACATGATCAGTAATGGCTCCACTTTGGGCGAGGTGCTGGTGTCTTAAAGGGGTTCTCTGCTTTGAAAAATATTAAATATCTTATTAGGGAATGAAAGGGATTTCTTGGAATAGGATATTGATCACTTGACCTTAGGATAGGTCAACAATATCAGATCAGCAGGGGTTCAACACCTGGCACTCCTATGACCAGCTCTTTGAAGTTGCTGCACTGCATAGTCACATGGCCTGTTTACAATTGAAACGAATGGGAGTAAGTTACAATGCTGAGCACAGCTGCTATGCAAAATACAATGCTGTACATGTAAGCATTGTAAGGGGTATTCTAGTCAAAGTAAGTTACACCCTATGCATAGGATTGGGGAGGGTCTAGCTGCTGCTTAGCACCCTAGTTTTGAATGGAACATCTGGACAAAAGGATTTCTCACTCCATTCATTTCAATGGGACTGCTGAGGATAGACGAAACACAGCTCTTGAATATTTTCAGAGGTCCCGTTGAAATGAATGGAGAGGTGCACACTGTCCATCCTTCTGCGCCATTCAAAACTGTGGTGCAGTTCTTGTGATCGGAGGGCTTGCCAGCTGTTGAACCTCCATCGATCAGCAGCTTTCCCTCTATCCTTTGGATGGAGGTAACTTGCTGTGACTGGGGTACCCCTTTAAGAGCTATCTTTGCTCCTCTAAGCGTAGGTTGTCAATATTGCATTCTTGGTAAACCCCCTTAACAAAAAAGGGGTCTTCTAGCCAAAGGTCTTATCTATTAACCACAGCAAAGAGTGGCTACAAATTGTGTCTTGCGCTCTGGAGGACTTGGAACATACATGGATTATATGACCAACATTTTGCCTATAGTGGTATTGCAGGGAAATTGCACACTTACTGACTGGACCCTCCATAAGTTAGCGCTGACCACTGATCATAAACTGTGTTCACCTTATTAGAAGAGCCTACGGGAAAAAAAAAAGGAATTGTTCCTTCTGAGCCTAGGAATGTCCATCAGTCACAAGAACATGGCTCTCATGTCCCCTATTGGAATGGAGAGGTAGTTGCAGTCCTACAGTGATGAATAAAGTGGTAGCTCATGTGACGGCTTCTCCTTTCAAACGGGGGGCTTAGGACCACCATTCTTGTGATCAAGCAGTTATAATTTATCAGAATACCCCTGTAAGATTGCAGCCACTTCCCAGCATGTTTCAGGCCTGTCCAGGAAGCACAATATGTTAATATTACAGTTTTTATTACTTTTAAGGATAATAAACTCCTTCACCATTATTTGAAATGTAATATACAGCCGACTTAGTAACCAAGAATAAATGTATATATGCGATCGGCTTGTATGTGCCATAAACTCTTTAGAAATCAGAACTTCTGTCTGCCCGCCTATCACTTTTATTTGTTAGTTGCACAACTTAAATAATCTATGTGCCAGCAGCAGGGAATGCCTCCAGTGTTTCCATTGTCTGACCCAAGTTTACTTGCTGTATAAACAGAGGAGGTGTGATGTTGCCAAGAGACCGCCGATAAAAACTTCACCTACTAGTCAGTCCAAGCCTATACTTCAGTACATAGCAGCTAATTAGGACTTTGGATGGAACATATAATTACATGGCATTACATAGCACTAAGCTGACTTTTACTAAGTGGGGGGCATTTATTTTTGGGAGTG
Organism: Leptodactylus fallax; assembly: GCA_947044405.1. Taxonomy (NCBI): domain Eukaryota; kingdom Metazoa; phylum Chordata; class Amphibia; order Anura; family Leptodactylidae; genus Leptodactylus; species Leptodactylus fallax. The sequence goes on along the minus strand of CAMRHE010000300.1, from coordinate 2,352,834 downwards.
TACACAGCGGCATGTGGCTGTTTGACCTTCTGGGGGGTCACTAATAAAGTCACAGAAAAATCTAAATGGCTTTTTGTCCTGACCCTGCAGCCCCTACTTCGGACGATTAGTTCTAACTCTTCCATTAGGAGTCTGTGGGTTGGCAGTCAAGACGTACAGATTGCGACGTACGTGGATGATCTCTCCCTTTTTTTTTTTTTTTTTCCCCCCGACCCCTCTGCTTTGCTCCCTCCCCTAATGTCGAAATCCCACAAGTTTCATAACATCGCTAACTTTCAAATAAACTTTCAAAAATCGGAGGCCTTTGTTGGAGTCCTCCTTCCCTTTCAGATGGTCACGTGACGCCATCAAGTACTTGAGGGTATGAATCTCTCAGGACCTGGGCAAGCTATACATTATACTCCCTGGGTGATTAGGTGGGACTTGAAATGATGGTCCAAGGGAACCTACACTTGGTTTGGGCGTTGTGCCATATACAAAATGAACATCCTGCCCCGCCTTCTCTATCTTTTACAAACTCTCCCAATTCATACTCCCCAGCCCCCCCTAGTTTCTGTAAACTGCTGCACAGCAACCTCACTAACTTTTTTGGCAGGGTAAACTGGCTAGACTGGCCCTCTCGACTCTTATCTTACCGAAACAGTGGGGTGGCTTGGGGCTCCACAACCGTCGCAGGTACTATGAAGTCTCTATGCTCTAACGAGTGTGGGGTCGGTGCCGTCATCTCCCCTTCAAGCAGTGGGCCTCGTTGGTGCGTGCCTTCTCGTGAACTCCCCTCCACTAGCTCCCCTGGCTGGACTCACACCACACTGTGGCTCTGAAGGCCCACCCCACCATCGTACCTATTCCCCAATTATGTAGAACGCTTTTCTCTAGGGAACAGATCTCCCCCCTTTCCGTCCCCAGTGTTCCCCATACTGGGTAATCCAGCCTTCCCTGCAGGCCTGTCACCTGGCCCTTTCAAACAGTGGTGTGAAGCTGGTAAGCAAAGAGCTGTGCATTTCCATTCTGACGGACGCTGGCTATCCTAAGCAGCTCTACTCACCAAGCCTAACCTACCATTCTTGGGTCAGTGTAAATTCCTTCAGTTCACTCACTTCCTCTCTTTGTTGCCTGACTCTCTGGGTTACGATAGACCGCTCTCGCGGTTTGAGAAGGACTGCTCTGGGTCCGGCCCAGTCAGACACTCTCTCTCAGATTTTTACATGTTGCTAATCTCCCCATCTTCGGGTCACAATCCTGCCTACCTAAGTAGGAAATTGACTTGAATACTGTCTTCTCCGACTCCAGGATTCTTGGTATTTGCTCACAATTGAACTCTTTTGGGCAAATTGAAGAGGCAGGGTACAAACTCTTAACCAGATTGTACCTTGTCCCATCCAAATTGCACAAAATTTTCCCGTCTGCTTCTTCGAGGTGAAGAAAAATCCGAATGGACGTTATAGGTATGGTTTGATTAGTCCAAACCTTAAAGGAATATTCTTGCTTATATACAGGGTATACCGTAATTGCCTAAATGGGCTGGATCCCTCCTTTGGGACTGTTTACCTGTCCCTTGTAAGACGACCATTGTTTTCTAATTCCCTACTGGCAAAATCTCTCAAGATTTCATGCTTCCAGAATTTTAAATGGGGTTTCTGAGCTAAAAATCTTAATGACCTATCCTTGGGATAGGTCATCAATATCAGATCAGTGGGGGTTCAACACCCACCATCCCCATTGATCAGTTGTTCTCAGCAGCTCATGCACAGAGAATGGAGCAGGAAGCAGACAGCTCTGTTCTTTGTGCAGTAGTCAGGCCAGGTACTTGAATTGGAGCTAGGCTGGGTTCACATCTGCGTTTGGCTCTCCGCCAAAAATCAGTTTTTGAAACAGTCTCAAAATCCTCAAATGCTGATTTCAAACAGTTCATTTTAACCTCTTCCGTAATAGTGTGTGGGGTTTTTAAATGTGTAGTATTCAGCAGACACCCACAATCAGTGCCCACACTGATAGCGGGCGTCCCATTACTATAACAGCTGGGAGCCTTGTGAAGGCTCCCAGGTCTATGTCTCATTAGACATAGAGCAGCCTGCAATAGAAGTGACGTTATTTTGTAATGCATTGCATTAGTGACCAGACCCCTTGGAGTTCAAGATCCCTAGGGGATCTAATAAATGCAAAAAAAAAAATTTACATAAATAAATAAATGAAAAAATATTAAAAGTTCAATTCACCCCCCCTTTCCCTAGAACACATATAAAAATACTTAAATACTGTGAAGCACATACACATTAGGTATCGCTGTGTCTGAAAACACCCAGTCTACAAATCTATTTAAAAAAAAAAAAAATAAAAAATTTCCGTATGATAAACGCTGTAGCGGGGAAAAAAAAAATCAAAACTGCCAAACCGCCGTTTCGCCACTGATAAAAATTTGAATAAAAAATGATCAAAGCGATAGAAATTCCCCAAAATGGTATAACTAAAAAGTACACCTGGCCCTGCAAAAAAAAAAAAGACACCCTATAAATCCTCCATATATGGAAGTATAAAAAAATTACAGGTGTCAGAATATGGCGACTTTTACAAAAAAAAAAAATTTTGCACAGTTTTCGCTTTTAAGTGGTTAAAATGTAAATAAAACCATATAAATTTGGTATCTCTGGAATTGTACCGAAACATAGAATACAGATGACATATAATTTTGGCAGCAAAGTGAACGCCGTAAAAACGAAGCCGGTAAGAAAGACGCACAAATGCACTTTTTCTTCAAATCCATCCCATTCTGAATTTTATTTTTTTTTTCAGCTTCCCAGTACATTGTAGAGCATAATAAATGGCACCATTATGAAGAACAATTTATCCTGCAAACATTAAGACCTCATATGCCTCTGAGAACAGAAAAATAAAAAAGTTTATGGGATTTGGAGGGTGGGGTAGTCTAAAACCAAAATCGAAAAATTCCTCCAATGGCAAGGTGTTTAAAATCCATTGATTTCAATGGATTGTAAAAACCATCCGCAGGTCTGCGTCTGAAGCATTTCCATCTGGTATCCGCTCTTTTGAGCGGAGAAAAAAGTCGGGCTTGCAGGACTTTTTCTCTGTTAAAAAAAAAATAAGTATACCAGAGGGACAGCAACCAATCCATTTTTTATTTTTTTAACATTGATGTCTATGGAAAGCAGATTACAAACGGATAGAAAGCAGTTTGTGTCCATTTTGCAATCCATTTTTCCCTCTGCGCATGCTCAGAATGAAGAAGGGGGAAAAAAAAAATTGGTCAATAACAGACACCCATTGACTAATCCGTCAAAAAAAAACAAAAAAACGGATTTGGGTATCCGCTGTGTAACTGTTTGGAATTCTTTTTTTTTACCAAAACATTTTTCTCTTAAGCGGACGTCTTGCAAGCGGACGGATTCCAGGCGCAGGTGTGAACCTAGCGTAAACTGTAGTCACTGCACAGAAAATGGAGCTGCCTGTTTTTGTTCTGTGTGTTAGCTCCCAAGAACAGCAGATCAGTGGGTTTCAGGGTGTCAGACCGCCCCCCTCCCCCCCCAATAGTCTGATATTGATTCTTAGAATAGTTCATCAATCATTTTGGCTTGGAAATCCCCTTTTAAGCTGAAGTCTTATATTGAAAGATAAGCCACAACACCATGAGCGTTACAAATATGCTGTCTATTCCCTTACATTCCCTTACCTTTTTAGCTCCATTTCATTAGTGTATCACTATGATCATTGACTACAGATTTAGTACATAGTAGTCTCAGCTACTCTAAAATGTACCTTTTTGTGTTTTGTTGCTCTGCTGTCTTATTTGTACCCCATACTTTACACTGCAGCTCTGTGTATGCAAACTGTCTGCAGTATAGCACAAACTCAGTCAGGGTATGTTAGAATAATTTTTCTTACATCAAGAACTGAATGGTAAATCTCTGGTGAGAAAAATGTCATGATTGGATAACTGAGGCATACTAAGCAATATGTTATTGCTGTCAGTGAATAGACACCTTGTTTTGCTCAGAAGGTGAAAATCAGTTCTGATTGCTCTGACACCCCCCCCCCCCCCCCAAGAGAAATTAAAAAAAAAAAAAAAGTTGTCAAAGGTTTATTCAGGTGTGTTTGGTTTTTGTTTGTTTTTTTAATAAAAAAAACTGTTCATGAGAATAAGCCCAAAGGTAACGTGGGGGGGAAGCTAATGTTCTCATAGGACATTATTTTATTTATTAACACTTTCCACCATGAACTCGCGCAGTTTATGCTATCTACACTCCAGTCTTCATCAGAATGTGTGACTAATGGATACTCAGGATTTGCATAGCTCTCAGATACCATAGTGGACAGTGGTTAGTTATAATATTATTATATTATGTTGTCTTCAGAAATTTGGAGATGTAATGATATGTATATATTTTTTTTTTCTTCTCCGCTTCAGCCTCTGTCCAAGTTTGATGTACATCACACACCCATTGTAAAGACCCCATCTGCTAAAACCAGAAACTCTGTCCACCAGGTACCTGCAGAGCAAAGTTTTCATCCCGAGACCCTACCAGCATTCACAGGTAATACAAAATCACTTATCAAGTGTTTTTTTTTTTTTTTTTGCCATTTATATAATTCTTTGAAACAGAAGCCTACGAACAAGACTGGTGCTGTTTCTGGATTAAAAGCAGATGTTTGTTTCTAATCTTAGGCGTGGAGCTTGGATATGGTAGGGATACTTGTCAGGTGTAGCCTAGCAGTTAGCGGCAATGGCTTGTGATTACTGCACCCAGTTTGGGCTATATACAAAGCCCCTTACACTGGCTGGTGATTAGGAAAAATTTTTCTTCATAATGTGCATTTGGGCGATCATCTCCCTGTGTAGAAAGCCCTTTAAATGGGTGTATAGGTAGGTATTACATTTGCTGACTATATAGCTAATATATAGACCTACAATAGGCTCTGTTCATACTTCATTCAGGGCTTATGTTTAGGTGTATGTACTAAAGAAATGACCCAGCATATTCCACACAGTGGTGCATAGCTCATGCACCGTCTGGCAGGTAAGAAATGTATCCATTACTGCACAGCAGAGGGAACTGTATATGAAAGGGCTCCAGGATGCCGTTTTACCATCCATTATATCTTAGGGGCCCAATGGGTACATTCCATACAAGTGCTGTGATCTTTTCTGGCACAAACATTGGTAAACACAACATGAGCTATGGAGAACAGACATTTGTCACGTGGTGAGGGAGGGGGCATGTTACTGATCTTGTATTGGAGCCCAGAAGTTTTTGTGCCTCTGAATAACGGCAGAAAAAAAAAAACTCTCATCCAGGGCCTCAACATAGTTTATACTGAGCAGACTAGAAGCCTCCCCCACTGCATACAGCAAATGAATAATGCCAGCAGCCTGGGGGGGTTTCCACAGCAGAGCCTTGTTAGCAGTGATGAATGAGGCGTGAGCTATGTGCTCGGTCTGGTGACACTTCCTCTCCATAATTATAGAGATCAAAAAGAAGGCTGTGTGGCTGCAGCAGCTCTGTAATGAAAGGGTTACTCCAGCCGGAAATGTAAACCACTAGGTTGTCACTTCTGCCTGTCTATACTGAACAAAGAATACAGAATATTTGATAATAATCACCATTGATGCCCGATAACAGGCATTTTAATGTGCTTACTTTTATTTTCTTGTATTGCTCTTGAGTTACCTATAATCTTAGCTGCTTTTGACGGTCCCCACTTTGTTCCCAGACTGTATGCAGTGTTATTACACCAACCGTGCCACTTTTCTCAAATAGGGCAGGGCATGGGCAGGCCCATCGGCTGCACCAGATTCACTGTCAATTACGTCACTTTTGTAGTGTAAATGATGACTGTAAGCTTCTCCAGTCGTGACAGCTGGTCAACGCTATAAAGGAGGCCTTCAAAAAAAAATAAAAAAAATGCATGTGAGTGGTGTTGATGCCTTTGTTGACAAATTTGCTTGAGATTTGGCATCTAGTGTGTGACGGTTACATTGCTTTGACTGTAGTAACACAACCACATTCTCAACCATTTCTTACTGTGTCACACAACCACAGTTGCCATAAAGCCTTAGACTTCGAATTTTTTCTGTCCCCAGGTAAAGAAGAGTCTTCAATTCCTCTGAAGGCATCCATTGTCCGAGTCCCATCAGGGCGTAAAGACCTCAATAAATCCAAGCCTGTCCCCCCAATCACTAAAGGAACAAAATCATTGCCAGAAATCAGCTCCGTATCCGGCAGCTTTATCTGGAGTGATGCCAAAACCCTCAAGAAGACCGGTGAAGAGGAGAGTCTTGTACTTGACCTTCTGGATTTAAGCATAAGAGATCAAGATGATCGTGAAGAGGTTTGTGTTTAATACGAAGAGCCTCTAGAACGTATGTAACATCCAGCAAAGGGAATTATTGACTTCAAAGAGATTCTAGCATCTCCGGTCATTGCAGTTTGTATAATGAGATTCACTCATTGAAGGGCGGGGGGTGCCGGAGCTTCTGATATCAGTTAGTATTTATATATTGCCTTTATGTGACTACTTCTCCTTTAATTTCTATAGGATTGACAGAGCTCGCTAACTGCAGTGCTCAGTCAGTCATTCCCATAGAAGTGAATAAGACAGTGGTCCCCCCCCCCTTTTTTTTTTTTTTTTTTTTAAATTTATCTCCTGATTTCAAATGCAGATGGAAAGTTCATTAAGAAATGTGCGGAACAGCGCGGCTAGGAAGAGAGCCAAGATCAGCGGTAGTCTTTCTGACCTGGAGAGCCCAGACTCCATGAAAATAGATTTGAATATGGATTCTCCATCTTCTACATCTTCTCCAGTTAGTGGATGTTATAGTGAGAGTGGGGTCTACAGCCGAGAATCCCAACATTCACCTCTGTCACCTACCCCACAACTGAAGAAAATGTGAGTACTGTCCAACTAAGGCATATACACTTGACACTCAGGTTCAGGCAAAATGATCGTTCCTTGGTGTTGTAAAATGTATAGGGCATGCGTACAGTAACCTTTTTCCAATGATGTCATAGTGTTTATAATCTTTGAACCATGACAGCCCTGTGTCTTTATTCATATTCTGCGGTGTGGGCGTATAGGAGAGAAAAAAAGAGCACTCATAAGGTAATAATATTTGAGATAAATGCTTATCAGTGACCCACAAAATCCTAATACTCAACTATTGTAAGATCAAATCAGGCGAAATTAATCCTATTGATTCCCATGTCCATGAGGATGCTATTTTGCCTCAGTTCCACCAGGTGTGATGCCCTTCATACTGGATGGTTGGGAAATAGATAGTACTGGAAGAATCCTTCCAGGAAGGTTCTGGCGAAAACTCCTTAAGATTTTTGTTACCCAAATAGCCCTTTGTATTAAGAGGCGGATATTCCTTTTTTTGGGTATAAATAAATACAGATTTTTGTTAGCAGTAAATGACACGTTTTGGGGTTTGCAGACCCCTTTCTCAAATAAACAAAACAGATATATCCGCCAGAGTTTGTGCCATAGCCTTCCTGGAAGGATTCTTCCATTACTATTTATTAATATTCTGTTACTACTATGTTCAGTACCCCCTACTGTGACATCAGTATGTTTATTATCCTTGTAGTGGGATATCACTGTGTGAATTATTTGGGTGTTTTGACACCAATAGGGCAGAATTTTTATGCCTTGTGCCCCAGTTATGAGTTGGTGCACACTTCCTTCCAGGCATACGGCCCAGAGGGTATGCCTCTTTAATGGTGAGGCGTGTGCCTAATCTTAGATGAGGCGCATCCTCTGCCAACTTGGGGTTTATGAAGACTGGCGTTAATAATGCCAGTCTTCCAAAATCTAACCCAATGTGTTTAGTATCTATAAGGTTCTGTTACTTCATTGGGTTTACTGTCTCTGTACTTTCAAAAAAAAAGCACAAGGGGCACTCCCTGGTCTAAAAAAACCTTTTCTACGTAGATTTCAAAGCAGAAAATCAGCACCGTAAACAATTAGCTTTAAAGTAAACTATGTACTCATCAGTACTCATGCTGATCTATGGTGTGGGTTTAATCTGGCGAGGATTTAGAAAAAAAAAAATTACTTCAAATTCCACATGTCCATATACTCTGGACATGCACTGGATAGTTATGATTGCTGGAGAAATTTAGGAACTGTAGGCACATTTCTTATGTTCTCAAATCCATATGTAAATCTTCAGAGACAATGGCTGCTGCTGAACTCCTGATCAAGGTCCCAAGTGTATGAGGAGTTAAAATGAAAAAGCAGTGTACAGGACACTGCTTGAAATAATGGTATAAAAGTTTATTAATAAAGTATATGAAAAATACACTGTACTACACGTTTCATAGGTGGACCACCACCTTCCTCAGGAGTCAGTTTTGATGGATACAGATGAATGGATCAAATCCAGAAGGCAAGGAAAACCGTGGTGGATGGATGATAAACCAGCGCTTACCCAACAGAATGTGGAGATGTGTGAGCTTGAAATCTCACACATCTCCACACTGTTGGGTAAGAGCTGGTTTATCATCCATCCACCACGGTTTTTCTTGCCTTCTGGATTTGGTCCATTCATCTGCATCATTGACGTCTGTCTGAGACGGAGGAACCAGCGGCTGACAGACACCTAACCATATGTGCTATATGTCTTCAGTGGGAGTTGTGACTTTTTCACAACCCCATAAGGTGAGCGACCATTTTTGTCAACCACTTTTCACCATATTTATAAACTGTAATACACAGGGCCCTGCTCTGTGCTTCTCCTTTTTCTTTTGCATCTAGTTTTGATGGATATTCCCTATTGAGTGCCTGAGGGGGCCCAATAAATTTTGACTCGGGGGGCGGGGGGGGGCTTTATTACAGAGTGGTAGTGCAAGGTATATTATGGCATCTCTGCTGCATTTCCCTGCATGCTCAGGCTGTCAAAATGGCAAATTATTGGAATTTTACTGTGTTTAGAGGCATATTCTATAGGTCTCTCAAACTAATGGTAATTGTTAAATCTCTGTTTTACATCCATAGGTGATCTCTCTCAGCTTTACCTGCCATTATGTCCATAGCCGGTTAGTTATAATAATAGGGTACAAGAACAGTGCTTTATATAATAACCTAGGTAATTAACTGGGGTTTGGTGGCCTTTTAGCTGGTCACAATCCAGATTAGAGCATTAGGCCCTTTTGTGATGCCTCATTTAGCAAAACTGTGCTTTTAGTAAAACACTTAGCTGGGGATTAAAGAGTTTCCTTCTTTTAGATAACCACTTTATACTTCATTGTGTTGAAGTATATTAGATGTACCACGTTTGCATGCTAACCAATATTTGCTTCCCAAATCTTGGGATATTTCAAAGGTGCACATATACTTTCAATAGCTGCTCAGCTCTGGTGGCGGCTAATCTCCCATGAAAACAAGATCAGACACTGGAATTCAAAATGCCTAATCCTTGTTTCCCCCCAAACCTCATCTAGTGGGGAGAGTCAAGAGACCCAGTTCAATTGGCAGATTGGGCCAACTGTAACGAGGGTGACCTTAAAACTGGCCAACTGGTCTCTTCCATCATCCGTGTTACATACACATCCATCCTTTGCTCAGCAGATTCTCTCCCTCAGAAGAAAGGAATTTGGCACTTAAATCCAACTTACAATCCTCATTTTCTTCCACATCCCCTGTCTGGGGGCCACCATACAAATTAGATGGGTGACCAATCTTTCCAAAATTATTAAATTTAGTCAACAGATATCTGATATCTGTGCACAGTTTAAAGTGTGCCTCCAGTTAAAAAAACAACTTTTCAAAAATGAATAGTAGAGGTGAAGAAAAGAAACGTTGTAATATGTCTTTTTTTTTTTTTTTTTTTTTTTTTTTAGAAATAGGTTTCCTTCTCTCCTTCTTGATCAAGCATTTTAGATATCAGTCTATGGAGAAGGTAGGGGGGAGGAGGAGACTACTGGGCAAGTTGCTTTTATAGTTGCTACACCCTACTACTCTTAGTGAGGGAACCCATCTACCACTGCTACCCCAGTATTTACGCCACTGCATCTGACTCTACTGTATATTCAAGATAAGACTTAACCATTGTACAGAATAAGGCAGTAAATCAATTAGCAGCCTTCTCCTTCCCTTCCCCTCTCTATAGAGTTCTGTGTGTGAGCTGGATATATATTCTATGTTAACAATCATTAGGCTTCTCCTCTCCTTATTTTTACTTCTGCTAAGTGCAGAAGGAAACGCATGTACTTAATACGATATATTACAACATATCTTATATTCACATATACTATTCATACATAAAATGTGGATTTATATTTGGAGGTACACTTTAAGTCTCAAGCTCCGTCCACCTGGAAACACCCCACACACTGACCAGAATACACTTTTTGAACCAAATTATCATAGGCTCTGCCATTTTGCTTTCCACTTCTTAGGACTGTTGGCAATTGTGCCATGTAATTTTTCATTTTTCCAGTACAGTTACTCGGCGCCAGCCCTTCATAGTAGCAGCCAATTGAAGTGACTTGACCAGATTGTGTGAAGCTCTTATATATATCTATTAGTCCCCGTGCAGTACTTTGAGAGACCTTCTAAGGGGCACAGAAGACTCTGGATCATGATGCCTATTTTTATTTCATTGCCACTTATCTCACAATGCCCCATTTCCGTATGTCATGTGAGGTCTATGTAGTCTCTTTGACTCCCCACCTCACCCGCGGAACGGGTGATATTCTACATGGAATCTTTTTTTTTTTCTTTTTTAAATTTGTACTAAATTTAGGCCCATGTAGCACAATTTTAATGCAGGCGGTCAGGTCATAGTCCTTACGATGCTTTTAGACCCATGGTAGAACTTGGATCACAACAGTGATATAGAGTGAGTAAGAGGAGGAGGGGAATTTGGAGAGCCATACTGCTTTAGGGGATAATAATACTGTTGCTGTACTCTGAATTAGGTTGGATAACGATGTTTTATAGTACAGTTTATACTTTACTGTATGCTATCTCCTAGTACATGGCTAATGGGAAACCATATACAGACCTATGTCAGGTCATTAGAACTTATCTGGCCTTTATTTGGTTTTCACTGACATTCCTACATAACCAAAAACTGTGCTAATCTCTGCACATTTGCTATATTAGGAGTTAAATAGTAACCAGGACTGTCAAACTAATGTTTAATGGAATGTGGTGTGACTGCAAGAAACTGGTTGACCTATGGGACGGTAAGACCCACACATTGCCTGGTCACTAAGAGAATATTAACCCCTTTCTGTTTGGTATACATGTGAGTATACTTGAAGACTGTAGTGCCACTGTCCATTGAAATGAATCAAAAATTGAGCACTTTATTCTTGGGTCCCCCACATATTGTTTGGGGGTGCCAGCAGCAGGGTGCGCTGTGATCATCTTCTCATGAAAAGACCTAACTTTCTAACTTGCCAATTATTTCCAAAGCAGTTGACTCTTTAACTGCTGCCATTTATGTTCAGACTGCTAGGCCTAACTTAAAGGAGTTTTCACCACTAAAGGAAGCAATGGCATATTTCTAGGATATGTTAACATAAAGATGTTTTTCCACTAGACAGTGGTAATTATTAACTAGTATATGCCATTAATTCCTCAGTGATGGATGTCTGACTGGTAGGAGCCCCATGATTCTTAATAGTCCTCCTTCACAGTTACTCTTCTAGCTACTTGCTGTGCAGGGAACTATAACACAGCCCCATTCACTTGTATAGAACGGTGTTGCAATACTTTGCACAGAGGTTGGCCATGGGGAAGAAGTCATCCTGAACATATTTGATCAGACTATGGGGATCCCTGCTGATTCCAGTGTGTGATGGCTTATGCTGGCAATATGACAATAACATTCTAAGGTTGTAATACCGTTTTATTTATATCATGCAGGTGTGGTATGGGGACATAGTATGTTGTGTGATCTTCAAATAGTTACATCCAAAACAGTGGTTCAGCATTGCATGCCTCTGTTTATGGAGTTATACCTTTAGAGCTGTGTACAGTATTTGCGCTAAATTTGAAGAATCTAAGTCCTGTGTTTCCTGTTGTACCGTGAGGTCAACATTATAAAAATAGAACTTGTGACCACATAATATATATTTCTTTGTATTGCTGGGTAATTTTGCTGATCCTTATATAACTGGTGAAGTGCATGTTCTCTTTTCTGCAATTACAGGTCTGATGTAACTTTGGTTTCCAAATTACGGCCCTCAAGAGTCTTTTCTGCACGGAACAAAGATGCATCAAAAAAGCCGGACGGTCTTCCCCAAGGTGTGTCTCCTAAATATCATATGGTAGAATTATTAAACAGGAAACTACCAGTGAAGTAAAACAGACACTTACAGGGTCCATACTGTGCACCCCCTCAAAGTGTACCTCTAGTTATAAACATCCCAGGGTCTCTTCCTGATGCTGCTGAGGCCAATCAGCGGCTTCAGTGGAAGGGAATTGGGATGTCTAGCAAAGAGTTTCACTTCAAGAAGACAGCCCAGCAGAAGAAGCGGACCGCACTGGGAGGACACCGAAGCATCGGGAACAGGTGAGTATGATATATATATATAGATAGATAGATATAAATATATATATATATATATATATATATATATATATATATAAAAGTATGTTTTTTGTTTCCCCTGACCTATTTTAAATTTTTTTTTTTCCACCAACCTCTTTAAGATTCTGACTCTGTATTCAGCCTCACACACAGAACTCTACAGAGAAGGGTAGGGGCAGTTGTGGGCTGCTGCTGGCTAGTTAATTGATTTATTGCCTCATTCTGTGCACTACAAGCCTAACAGAGTGTAGCAGCAGCAATTATTTTGTGTCAAAATAAATAAAAAAAAAATTATAAAAAATTCAAATCACCCCCCCCCCCCCCATTTCCCTAGAACACATATAAAAGTACTTAAACACTGTGAAACCCATACACCTTAGTTATCCCTGGGTCTGAAAACGCCCTGTCTACAAATCTATAAAAATATTTTTCCCATACGTTAAGACTGCCAAACTGCCGTTTTTTTCACTGTTTCGCCTCTGATAAAAATTTTAATAAAAAGTGATCAAAGCAATACACATTCCCCAAAATGATATAACTAAAAAGTACACCTGGCCCCGCAAAAAAAGAGGCTTTATGCATTTTGGTACACGGAAGTATAAAAAAAGTTATGGGTGTCAGAATCTGGCAACTTTTAGAAAAAATTTTTTTTACACAGTTTTAGATTTTTGTTAAAGGGTTAAAATGTAAATAAAACCATATAAATTTGGTATCCCCTGAATTGTACCGAAACCTAGAATACAGATGACATGTAATTTTGCCTGCAGAGTGAACGCAGTAAAAACGAAGCCCGTAAAAGTCACACAAATAGGCTGTCAAAAACGAAAATCGAAAAATTCCTCCGGGAAGGGGTTAAACTATTGCTTGGCTATAAGAGCGATACCGCACTCCTAATCAGTGTTCTACCCATTTGATCTAACCTATGGATCCATATGGACTTTGGGTCATGTGTTCACCACTCTCCCAATTTGTCATTGTCAATGTGAAATTGCAGGACAAAAGAATAGGGGTCATTGCTTATTGCCTAGCAGTCTTGCGATTGACCGGGCAAGATCACATCATAGTTTGGAGGGGCTTAAAGGGAACTTGTCACAAGAATTCAGTATGTCAGCCCCTTTGTGATGTCCTGCCTCTATTGCTAAAATATCGCAGTCTTTGTCAATATTCAAATGACCTCTTTGGCGTAATGACAGTGTTGCTTATTCTTCAAAGTAGTAAGTAGCAATACCCTTGTTACTCTAAAGATTTCATTTACATATTGACAAAAAGGCACTGGAGGCAGTGATTCACAAGAACAAAACACTTAGATTAATTCAGGTCACCCTAACCTATATGAAGGGCTGGGTTGACATGCTTGGTTTTAGTAACCAATTCCCTTTTAAGTGAAAATGCGATTGCGAGGCCAGTGCCATTTTACTTGTATAATATAAAGCTTGTATCTATAGGCAACGCTGGTCATATAGATATAACATGGGTGGGGCTATGTATATACATGGTTACTTATATTTTGTAAACCTGCAGAGAGAGGATATTTATGACACATCAGTCACATTGCTTTTCTATATATGTTTAGTTGATGCTTGTTTAATTCATCGCACTATAGCATCTTGATTCTTATTGATCTGGAGTGCTGGATTAATGTGCCGCCTTTCATGTCAAGTATTGTTATGTTTACTGTTTTCTGAACTACATGACTAAGAATGTGGTTGACCTCACAAGACCAGTTCTCTTAATCCTCTGTCACTTTCTCCCTCTAATCCTGCAGATATTAGTAAGAATTAATCTCTCTCACTTGTGGTATTGTTTACTTAACATTTGTCACTCTCTGATAATACAGGTACCCCTGTCAATGATAAACTGGTGACTGTGATTGGACAGAGGATGAATTACAGGAATGGGACTGTAGATGCCGATGAGAATCTTTCTAAGGAGATTTCTGCATTTACAAGACATCCACCCAAAGATCTGCAAAGAGCAACAAAACCCATAAAAGGTTAATTTCTATAACATCAATGGTGTAGCCATAAGGAATGTGGAGTGTTTGGGTGCTTCAGGACCCTGGTGCTTTGGGGGCCTAAAATCTTGTTTTTTTTAAATGAGAGATCACTAACCAAATACATGGCATATTAATCATTTGGATGGGACTGAACAGGCCATTTTACTCATGAATGTGACATTACAGGCTTGTGTAGCAAGCACTGTTTCTGCTTCAAACACATCACAAAAGTCATCAGTATTATAATCCCGGAAACTTAACACCTATCCATAGGACAAATATGTGTCTGATCATGAAGGGTTTCAGTGTTTGGACCCCAGTATTCATGAGAACAGGTGGTCCAATTTCATGGAATGGGGGTGAGAATGCATGGCAGCTGCTCCTTTTAACTTTTATGGGAGTTGTGTAGATTGCCATTATGTTGGTCTTAATGAATAGATCAGTATCTACACATGCATAACACCACTGCAGACTTCCATTTGTGACCCAGACGGGATTGGACCCCCAATGATCAGACAAATGGACAGAGGATATTTTTGCAAAAAATTTGGGAGCACCTTTGTTAAATGCTGATCTGAGTCGTATTCCTAAGAATGCTTCTAATAGTTTACCATCTACCCTGAAATCACTATATATTTTTAAATACTCACTTTATTAAAGTTTTTAGAACACTATAAAGATAATAAACAATACAACAGGAGTACAATATTCTCTCAAATAAGGCAAGAGGCAAATCAATACAAAAATTAATTTATTGTGCAATATCCCTGATATAATATCATCCCTGAAGGTAATTTAGATATTCTATATTTTATATGTGTAGGAATCACCACATCGGCCTCTAATTTCCAGCAACATAACAGTGACTACGACATGACAAGTCCCCTGTCAGAGGATTCTGTGGCAGTCATTGGAAAAGGTGAGTGCACAAGGCAGATGGTTTCCATATATAAGGCTCTGGCACAATTTGCAGTAGATTTGGTTATTAACAGGGTTATCCAGTTCTGTAAAAACATTAAGAATTAAGAAAATCTGAGTTACTAGAGAAGGCTAGGATTCAGGACCCTCCTTTCATGACCACAGTGAAGAGCAATTAGAAAGAGTGTGAAATGCAGGCCAGGACTGATCCTCCACAGTGAGAGACAAACAACCCATTTATTTAGACTGGGCACTGTGGAATACTTCTCCTTCAAGCTCTTATTACCAGGTTTCCCTACATTTAACTATTTAACTATACTGGGGGTACAAGGAATTTTCCAGGTCAGCTTAAACAACTCCAAAGCAAGAACTCTCTCTCCCAAACTGGAATTTTTCAAGGGAAAATTTTAAACCACTGAACCATTTTTACAACTCTATAGATCCTAGCACAAGAGGGTCACTTTACTGCAACTTTTTTTTTAACTTTAAAACAACTGTGATTTTTCAACATATAAGTAGAAAAAAAATAGCAATTATACAAAGTAAGGCGAAAATACAGGCAAAGTGACAGATATAACTTCCATGATGTGTAAATGAAGGGTGTTGCAACATAGCATCCCTTTTAACTTTCAAATGAACTCAGGTAAATTTGAAGAAATATCTATATACTTGTATAAGACAAACAGAGACACACAAGGGTTGGTGGGGGCAAGCAGTCACTGAGAAAAGCAAAATTGGTATTTGACCAGTAAGGTATAGGTAAGTTTTCTGCACTTATTTGCCATTTAACATTAGGTATGTATCCCAGAGATTCCAGACAGCCTCAAAAGCCTCTACCTTATTATTCAGTAATGCATTGAGATACTCCATCTGTCGGCTATCCCCCCCCCCCCCAGTTTCGTGTGCAGATCTAAGGAGGGGAAAGACTTTTACTTTCGGCCAACTCTACTATACCAATCAAATTTAATATGACCAAAGTCAGCTCTTGTAGCGCATTACCCTAAAAGCATTGGTTTCTTCCTCTAGAAATGCCCTGGCTTCTGTGATTTAAACTGTGTATTAAATCTGAGATCCCCTTTGAAACTATGTTCACTGATTACAACATGTTTTTTTTTCACGATCACTTGTTCAGTAAAGCATTCCTAGTGAAATGGAAGGAAGATATTTTAGCAAGGGAAATATTCTTCTCATCTGAGTGAGAGCTGAGCTGCAGTAAACTGGCACTTCCACTACACAAGGGGCAGAGCAGTCTGCTACCAGCTCCATCCACAGTATAGTTCTGATGCGTCTTTAAGACAGGTCATCAGTAAGAAAAGGCCGGACTACTCCTTTAATGCTTTATCTGTTCACAAATCCATTTGCAGCTTTTCTGTATATCTTGATTTTCTCCACACAAATCCCCAAGAAGTGATGGCATACAAGTGAATATTCGATTATTAGAAATGTATTTCTACTTGAAATGTTTCTATTGGCCCTTCTTCCATGGGTTGAGTTGTTCACCTACAGTGCCTTGCGAAAGTATTTGGCCCCCTTGAACTTTTCAACCTTTTGCCACATTTCAGGCTTCAAACATAAGGATATAAAATTTTAATTTTTTGGTGAAGAATCAACAAGTGGGACACAATTGTGAAGTGGAACGAAACTTATTGGTTATTTTAAACTTTTGTAAAAAATAAAAAACTGAAAAGTGGGGCGTGCAATATTATTCGGCCCCTTTACTTTCAGTGCAGCAAACTCACTCCAGAAGTTCAGTGAGGATTTCTGAATGATCCAATGTTGTCCTAAATGACTGATGATGATAAATATAATCCACCTGTGTGTAATCAAGTCTCTGTATAAATGCACCTGCTCTGTGATAGTCTCAGGGTTCTGTTTAAAGCGCAGAGAGCATCATGAAGACCAAGGAACATACCAGGCAGGTCCGTGATACTGTTGTGGAGAAGTTTAAAGCCGGATTTGGATACAAAAAGATTTCCCAAACTTTAAACATCCCAAGGAGCACTGTGCAAGCGATCATATTGAAATGGAAGGAGTATCAGACCACTGCAAATCTACCAAGACCCGGCCGTCCCTCTAAACTTTCATCTCAAACAAGGAGAAGACTGATCAGAGATGCAGCCAAGAGGCCCATGATCACTCTGGATGAACTGCAGAGATCTACAGCTGAGGTGGGAGAGTCTGTCCATAGGACAACAATCAGTCGTACACTGCACAAATCTGGCCTTTATGGAAGAGTGGCAAGAAGAAAGCCATTTCTCAAAGATATCCATAAAAAGTCTCGTTTAAAGTTTGCCACAAGCCACCTGGGAGACACAAACATGTGGAAGAAGGTGCTCTGGTCAGATGAAACCAAAATCGAACTTTTTGGCCACAATGCAAAATGATATGTTTGGCCTAAAAGCAACACAGTTCATCACCCTGAACACACCATCCCCACTGTCACACATGGTGGTGGCAGCATCATGGTTTGGGCCTGATATTCTTCAGCAGGGACAGGGAAGATGGTTAAAATTGATGGGAAGATGGATGGAGCCAAATACAGGTCCATTCTGAAAGAAAACCTGTTGGAGTCTACAAAAGACCTGAGACTGGGACGGAGATTTATCTTCCAACAAGACAATGATCCCAAACATAAAGCAAAATCTACAATGGAATGGTTCACAAATAAACGTATCCAGGTATTAGAATGGCCAAGTCAAAGTCCAGACCTGAATCCAATCGAGAATCTGTGGAAAGAGCTGAAAACTGCTGTTCACAAACGCTCTCCATCCAGCCTCACTGAGCTCGAGCTGTTTTCCAAGGAAGAATGGGCAACAATTTCAGTCTCTCGATGTGCAAAACTGATAGAGACATACCCCAAGCGACTTGCAGCTGTAATCGCAGCAAAAGGTGGCGCTACAAAGTATTAACTTAAGGGGGCCAAATAATTTGGCACACCCCACTTTTCAGTTTTTTATTTTTTAGAAAAGTTTAAAATATCCAATAAATTTCGTTCCACGTCACAATTGTGTCCCACTTGTTGTTGATTCTTCACCAAAAAATTAAAATTTTATATCCTTATGTTTGAAGCCTGAAATGTGGCAAAAGGTTGAAAAGTTCAAGGGGGCCGAATACTTTCACAAGGCACTGTATATCCACCAGATTTTGCTGTAACCTAATTCATCACTAGAATTTTCCTTATTATCCTTACTTTTGTAAATTATGATATAGATGTATATATATCCTACTCCTAAGAGCTTACAATCTAATATTATAGACGGTCTTCTCCATAAACTTTATAATCTAGATATTTTGCTCTTTGGCTGCTCATATAACTTAGATAGCTGTCCTCTGAACACTTGTTAGGCCAGCAGCTATTCCTCCTGTCTTTCTATACGCATGCACGTTCAGCAGGGTGTGCATGTGGTTTCAATAGGGAGAGGGCAATAAATCACCAATCCTTTCCCTCAACATTTGCTATTGGGGAAATGATCAGTGCCTACCACTCAGTCGTGGCCAATAGATTTGAGACTAACACAAATTTAGTTATCACAAAGTTTGTGGCTTGAGTGTGGTGTGTTTTTTAAGATCTTTTAGTTGGATGTTTATACAGTATACTGATTATATATAAGCATTTCATAAGTTTGAGATTTCAAGTTTCTGCAAAGGCTCAATATTTACAGTGTTAATACTTATTTTTCAAGACTTCCACAATTCGACTTGGCATGCTGGGTATCAGCTTCTGGGCCAAATCCTGGCTGATGACAACCCATTCTTGTCTAAGTTCTTGGAATGTCTTGGAGTTTATCGCAAACAGAAATTGTAATAAACTCCAAGCACTGAATGAGGTTAAGATCCTGTCTGAAAAAGAAAGGGAGGGATGCCAAAAAGAAACTTTGCCTTGGGTGAAGAAAAGCCTAGCTATGGATTGCCAGCAGTCCAGATTTGTCCCAGCATCTGATATCCAGCATGCCAGGGCAAATTACAGAAGTCTAGAAAAATAAAGGTTGACGTATAGGGTTACAAATATTGAGTCTTTTTATAAATTTGATATGTTTGTAAAAGTTTAAAATGTTATGAAATGCTTAGAATTTTACTTCAGTATATTATAGAAACATCTGCCTAATAGAGCTAAAAAAAAAACAAAAAAACAAAGCAGAATACTTAGTGAAAAACAGAATTTGTCAGTCTTAACTTTTGGCCACGACTCTACATATTATATAGTCGAGCTGCCAAAATCCACACGTTCATCTGACGTTTGCTTTAAGATTGTATTAACTCCTTCATGGAAAATTACCACAGTAAGCTTGTACCTGTTCAAATTGGGATGTGCTGTCTGAATTTTTTTTTTGTATCGTATATAATACATACATAAACAGTATAATGCTCCAAGGTGACCTCTGCACGGTATAATATGCTCCACGGTGGCCCCTGCACGGTATAATATGGATTGCGCATGTGCAGTCCATATTATACGGCGCTACATGTGTATTCTGTGATAGGTAGGGGACTGACATCAAGGACCCACGCTGGTTGGGTGAGCACTGCGGCTTCACTGGATACTAAGTTTGGTGGTGCTTGGTATTGCAGTTCGGTCCCATTCACTTGAAAGGATCTGAGCTGCTCCTGTACCATGTGACTGATGAATGTGATGTCATGAGCATAGCGAAGATGCCACAATGCTTGAGAGTGTCAAACAGTGGATCAGCAGAGGTCTCTGGTGTCAGATATCAATAATCAGTTACTATCTTTCCTCCCAATAGCTGTTTATAAGACCAGGGTTACATACCCATGAACGTGCCATCCTAACAGAGCGAGCATGAGCGATGCAGGAATAATTTCTGAGAGTCCTCGGTTTATGCAAAAGCCAATCCTATTATCAGGGAAGGATTTCACTGAAATGGAAGTTTAGTCAACTAATGAATTGGTTGCTGATATGGATTGTTTTTTATGACTTGCATGTATGAGGTGGACATCCTTATAATTATTGCACTGTCTACTTCGCCATTTTCTTAAAAAATTGGCACACCATACAAAAAAGATTGCTGACCCCTGGTCTAGACCATATTAATTCTTCCATCTTGTCTTCTTTTAGGGGTCTTTGAAACTCTTCCCCCTACTTTTCAGTCGCATAGTCAGTCTTCCCTCTTCGCTCAAGACGATTCCAGTTCAGTAAAGCAGAACTTTCAGCCACCCACAGGAGTGTATGGCAGAGCGGTTCAGCAGAATAATTCTGCCACGGAGAATGATGTGAGATATTTATTTGTTATCGATTTTGTATTTAACTACACAATTGTGTTTTCTTTACATATCTGTACTAAGGTGATGTGTATTTCTTATACTGTGCAGGTCAGTGTCACCATGTCCAAATCTGCCCGGGACAAGATGAGGCAGAAGCGAGAGAATAGTCTGAAAGAAATGATGGATGTCAAGGATTCTGGCAGAAGAGAGAGACTATCCCAGACTGACCCGGGACCAGTGGCCAAAGAATGTTAGTTGAGTTTGTTTGCTAGTATTTCATGTTGATCTTAAAGGGGTTTTCCAAGAATTTGATATTGCTGGTTTACCCATAGGAGGAGCAGTACCAACACTGATAAACTAGTTGAAAAAGGCAACACCACACCCCCTTCTCTGTAACGTTTTGTAGTGTTTGTGCTTGGTATTGCAGCTCAGTCCAAATCACTGTGCCTTGTATACAATAAGGGGATGCAGCTCTTACTGGAGTAACTGAACCCTTTCAGTCAGCTGTGGTTGGTGGCGTTGATAGTTGTCGTACCTCCGGCTCTATCATATTGATGGTCTGTTTGAAAGATAGACCATAAGTATCACATTTGTAGAAAACCTTTTTACAATGTACCTCCTATTTATTTTACAAGTTTTCATAAATGAATAGTGCAGGTGAATATCAGAAACTATATTATATCTTATTAAAGAAAAATGCTTTCCTCCCCCTCTCTCCCTCCCTTCTTTGTTTGATTATTTTCAGTCTGTATCCATTCTCTGAGTTTGGGTTCTGTTAGTGATAGAGAAGAAGCATTTTCTATAATAAGATCTATTACAAAGTTTCTTATACTCACTTGTACTCTTCATTTGTGAACAGATGTTTTATATTTGGAGGTACATTTTAAGGGGGGGTTTTCAGATCCAAATGCATTTATATTTATTTATTTTGCATTAAAGTTTTATTTGAGTTCTGTAAAATAACATACAGTCAAAAGGTATCACATGGCTACATGGCACTAAATACTATCAAGAGTGCAATTCAAAATACAAGTAACCAAGGAGTCTGAAGGAACTCGTAAAAGCAACATTGTCATTAACAGCACAATAACCTGAATATAACATAAAACCGCATGTTATAACCTTCATGCAATAGAAATTATAACGATTAGGGAAAGGGGAGAAAAGAAACTTAAATAGAAGGGGGGGGTGGGGGGGAGGGCACAAATGTCCCTTTTTGGATTGCTAATGCAGTTCCATAAATGGAGGATGTGAACTAGGTCTGGGCATCCCGGAAGCGAACATACTCTCCAGAAGAAGTGAATTGGATCCAGTAGAACCAGATCAGCTTTAGGTTGGAAGGGTTACTCCTAGCCACAGAAATCATATATTCCATTTGCCTGATCTTGTTTACTCTAGCAAACCATTGTGCCAAAGTAGGTGAGTTTGAGGATTTTCACAAAGCAGGAATATACACCTTTGCAGTTTTTAGGAGAAATATTAGTGCAATGGAGAAGGAAGAGCCCCGGATTGGCCGGCAATGGCCTATTGTTGAGTCTGGAAGCTACTTCTGGGACCATTCCCAAATATGCTTTTAATCAACAGGATAGGTCACCCATGTCTGAGATGTGGGGGGTCTGCCACCGGGTCCTGCACTGATCTGGTGGCCTCTGGATGCTGGAAGCTTAAGCAGTGGATGGTAAGCAGAAACAGCTCCACTCAAGTACTAGAAGCAAAACTGTATTTACCCAGTGGATGGGGCTGCAGCTTTGATCCTATTACTTGAATAGAAGCAGAGCTGTTTCTGCTTCCCATCCACTGCAAAGGCTTCCAGCTCCCGCAGGCAGCTGGATTAGCCAATCTCTATGGGGTACACATGTCTGACCCCACTCAGATCAGATACTGATGACCTATTCTGTCCCAAAAATGCATTTGGAGCTATAAATAACTTGTCAGTTTTCATGGCTGAAATCTTCAAGTGTTCCTTGCTTGCTTGGTGTCTCTGCAGTGATTACTTCAGTGATTTGCTTTTTACATATTTTTAGGATTGTGCTCATTCATGATTCATTCGTAACTGTGATTTGCAGGTGCAGCTCTCAAATGTCAAATAAATTCTTTTTACATATTTATTTTTGCTCAACCTGTTCTGATAGGGAAGAGAACCCCTTTAATATGCTGGAAATGATGGCACATTACATTTTACACTTAATGTTTTCTTGTTCTGTGAATCTTCTAGCCTGGAGGCCACGATCAGACTGTCTGCAGAACATAGACGTAAGCCCCCCAGCTTTAAAAAGAACTTCCAGCTTGAAGAAATCTTCAGGTAATGATTTTTGTATAAATTCTTGCAGATTGTATGGCATTATCTGCCAACTAGTTCCTTTGTGAGGAAGGGAAGTGACAACCACTTTGAACATATTTTAGGATCAGAAAAAAAAACTTTTGTCCTATCAAATGAAATATCAAAACAGACAGTATTATTATGGTATATGTAATTTTAGGTAGTAGTGCACTTTAGGGTAGTCACCTGAATTTTTAATTGTGAAGTGCAATCACAGAAAATCCCATAACCAAACATGTTAATTAAAGGAGTTGTTTAGGTTAGGAACCACATTTTCATGTCCCAGCGAGCACACTTTACTCAGCTTATTGTCAAAGGACCCTTCTAACAAGTTCTGTTGATGTCCAAAGCCGAGAACCCTTTTGAATTTGCCAAATAAAATTGCAGAGCCATTTAGATGATCCTTTGGCTGCAGCTTAGGTATGTTCAGGTCCTCCCCATACATATACTGAAGGCTCTGTACATTAGTCACATGACCATTACATGCAGTAAGTCTGGCAGTATATGAATACAACATCAGATGTATCTGTGGATACTGCAATGTGACCAGTGTAGGAAGAATCGTGTTCTAAATGTTTCTTGATCTTTTTCTGCAGAATTGTGATTTTTTTTTTTTTTTTTTTTTGTTTTGTGAGGGATGTGGAAGGGAGTTTTGTCAGGTCTCCGCGCCTATGAAACATTTCGAGTGAATTCACAAACTATGGCGATTCTGTCATACATTTGGTTGCAGTTTTTAAAAACTGCATCCACATTTAGTGGAAAATATCTGCAAAAATGTATTGTAAGCTGAAGATTTTCTAATCCTCAGCATGGCCAGTGTGTTGTGGATTTCTACACCGTTTGCAATGCACAGGGTGATGCCCACATGAAAATGTGACGCGTGCAGATTTCCTGCAAGATTCTTGTGGAAGCAGTTTGCATGGTGCGAACTCTAGGAATCTGCATTAGGAAACTTTTTTTTTTTTTTGCGGCCTTCACTCTGAGGTGGAAGACAGCTGTCACTAAAGAGTGCTGACATGGTTAACATGTGTATTTGATGTCTGCAGCACATCGGAGTCCTTACAGAGATCGATCATCTGTCAGTCGCAGCTCAGATATCATTGTCCCGTCCGTGCCCAGAGAACTTTCCAGACCAGACCTGTCCATCACTGAAGTGTTAAAATTGTTATCTGATGATGACTGGTAAGATAAAGATGGGCAATATGTTGTAATTATAATATTTTTACTGTAAAATATTCCATGGTATAATAGATATGTTATCATCTGTGTTGCTTTCTAAGTTCATATTAAAATGTATGAATTGAAATTCCAGGGAGAAGAAGATCGAAGGCTTGAATTTGGTGCGATCACTTTCTGTCTTCCATTCGGATGTGGTTCTTGAAAAACTTCATGATCTTAAGATTGTGGTGACACAAGAGGTGAGATGTATATGTATGTAGGTAATTGTAGTTATGTAATGTGCTGTTTGTTACTGTTACATCACGTTGTTCCATGTACTTCGACCTCAGATACTTACTTGTTGACTTCATCATTAGGTGAAAAATTTGCGTTCTACTGTTTCCCGGGCAGCAATCGGCTGTTTAGGGGATATGTTTACAAGTCTTAAGAAGAACATGGACCATGAGTTGGACAATTGTGTTCGTGTACTTCTACATAAAGCCGGAGAATCAAATATCTTCATACGAGAAGATGTGGACAAAGCTCTTGATGCTATGGTCCAGAATGTAACACCAATAAGAGCTCTCGCTGCGCTCATAAATGGAGGACTTAGGTAATGAGATGTTGAATTTCCTCTTCAGTAAATTAAAATTTTTTTCAGTATTTTTTACATTCTTTTTTTTTTTTTTCTGAACACTGTAGCCACTTGAACACTGCAGTCAAAAAATGTACAGCACAGCATATGTCTGATTTGGTGGAAAGAATGGGCCCAGGTCGGATTCTTTCTGGAATAAAGGACATCACTGATAGGGCTCTGCCTGCAATTGCAAAGTTTGCTCAGGATGGCTCACAGGAGACCAGGTGAGTAGTCGTCTGCATTTCTGCATATTAAAGGAATTTTCACTTGAATTGGAGCTGAGTTGCTATAGCATGGCAGAGTCAATAATGGTGTTTGGAGTCATTTATTTCCAGCTCCATACACTCTGCTGAGGACAGTTGATTGGTCAGAGTGCTGAACATCAGAGACCCATAGATCTGATATTGATGCAGCTATGAAGCAGAAATTCTGCATAAAGTGATAATGCATTTTTTTTCTTGAATTAGTGGGCTCATTCTGCATGTAGTGACAATAACAGATAAACTGCAGCTTCAACCTTTCCTACTGTGACTTCTTTCCATTTTATTATCCTGGACAGATTTTTATGAGACTTGCTATGTGTAAATGTACTACTAAAGATAACTTGTAGACAGGGAAAGGGAGTTGTATACGCTAAATAGTAAGGAAGGTGCAACTTTTTCCTAGTAAGATAAGGGAAAAGTTTCATATATACACACATCCTTATTTATGCCAACAAATACAATATTGAGTATGCTTAAACTGTTCTGTCTGGATCACTTTAGCAGTGATAGTTACAGAAAGGATGTAGCTTTAATTAGCCTGAAGTAAGGACACAATTTCTGTCACATTTCCTTTGCATGTATTTATGGCACTGCCATGTTTTCTGACACATTAAAGTGGTATTCTCAAATGCTAATAATAATCATTACCAAAAATATATGACTAACCTGTGGCAGAAATCTGAATTTTAGCTCAAATTTCTGCCACAGACTTTCTATAAAAAAAAAAAAAAAATTCACAGTGGATTTGCACATGACATATCTATTGAGTGTGAGTATACCTTAAATCTCTGTACTGACATACCACTGAGTAGTAGGCCAGGCCGGTACTCTGTCTCTTTCTAGTGAAATATGCTTTTCAATATCTGATGATTACATCCAGTTAGTAGTTTTTTTTTTAGTCATGTAAGGACAGTATGTTTATATGTAGTAGCCAAGCCTTTTGATATGTTTTTTTTTAGTGTATTGCTAGTGTCACTTAGTTTTCCAGCATAATCCCAGTGCTGAAAATATTTCACCATCGTTATTCTGTTTTCTTTGCAGGTTCTTTGGCAGAAAGATGTTGCACTATCTAATGTCTCATCCAGAATTTGACAAGATGCTGGAAAAATATATCCCAACCAAGGATTTGCCTTACATAAGAGACTTAATTAAGCATATTCAAGTCAAGGTAAGCCAAAGGATATTCACATGCTTAAAGGATACCTTTACCCACCCCCACTACTCCTTCACCACAGTTCTGTATGAATCCTGCTCGGGGTTTGAGCAAAGTGCATTACAGTTTACCCCAAGCAGAATACGTTCAAGGAGACTTTAAACTGCTCTACCTCCGGAGCCGCAGGGCCTAGAACTGAAATCTTGTGTTAAAGCCAAGATCTTGCCTATACCCCATCTGAATTATGAGATATCTCTGGTTAAAGCAGGGCTTCTATACTTACAGCTTCACTTTAACTAATGTGCTGAAGAACACATGCAGCTGACAGTGCTGGGAGAGGAGAAAAATTTTATTCTCC
This sequence comes from Leptodactylus fallax, assembly GCA_947044405.1. Classification (NCBI taxonomy): domain Eukaryota; kingdom Metazoa; phylum Chordata; class Amphibia; order Anura; family Leptodactylidae; genus Leptodactylus; species Leptodactylus fallax. Next base: position 2,326,255 of record CAMRHE010000300.1, on the reverse strand, counting down.
TGTCCCTGTTACTTCAGATAACCCTAGAGGACTTTTTTTTTTCTTTCTCCTTGTTAATGGGGGAAAAAAACATACAATTGGTATCACCACATATATAACCATCCCTAAAATAAAATTAGTACATTATTTAAGCCTTAAATTTCAGATGTCAGAATTGATGAAGTACCGACAAAATGCAAGGTTTTGTAAAGCTGTATCGAAATAAAATTTAACCCTTTAAGGACACAGGATAGTTTAGACGTTAATGGGTAACAACCTTTTTCATATTTTGCTTCCTTGACTTTCAGCATTCAGAACTTTTTTTTACATCTTTCCCAACGCAGACGCGTTTCCCCGATCCTATGTGAATCGGATCATCAGGGGAAGAGGAGAGAGCTGCAGCATGTGCTGCTGTAGGCGGTCAAAAAGGCATAAGATCAGGGAAATGCGTCAGGAACCTTTATGGTTCCATGCTCAACTTCTAACTAGCTCTATTTAGATCTATTAGCCATTCACTAATATATAGGACTGTGGTATGCCCTTGTTAGGGCACGTCTCCACTGAGATGTCACTACATCACAGCTCCTGTATATAGAAAAGCTGAGAACCTTATGTGTTTGGTTCTTTTGAACAGCCTCTAGCCAGCCTTTATGCATATCTTCTAGGGTCTTTTTAGACTAGAAGAAAGTGGTCTCCTTGGGGTTTTTTACTACACCACCTCTCTTATGAAATAAACAGTTGAGGGAAAACTTATCTGTCTGATGCACCTGAGATCCCTTGTACATTTATGGGATCTTTTTCAGCAAGCATCTTTTAGTGCATGCTTTTTTTTTTTTTAGTGCATCCTTTTTGATATCTGCAGATCACCCTGTATTTTTGCACTTGAACAGCTGACATCCCTATAAAAGATTTGGCTGTGGTACACTACCTATAGAATCTTATAGGCTGACAGTTTTTTACTTCTAGTTGGTCATAGTTAAGGGTCTATTATCTCCTAAATAGTGTTGACCTTGTTGAACAATATTTGCAGTGCCCTTGTTAACTCTGGACGCTGTGGAACAGTGATTTACCCCTGGTAGAATCCGGGCATGACCCTCACAAACACACACACACACTTCTTATGGAGACAGTCTTAACACAATAACATTACTTACGGTTGTTATCCGGTTATGTCACACAATATCATCTTTTAATATTACCCTAATAAAGGTTACGTTTTATTTATTTTTGTTCATTTTGAGAGGCCTGTCGATTAGTCCCTATTTCCTAACTTGTTTGTTCACTTTTACTTTACTTTTTAAGATTTTTATTATGTTTGGGTTTTTTTTTCCTGTCCCACAAGGGAACTTGAACCTGGTATCTGCAGATCCCCACTTCATTGTACTGCAATTCATTCAATATCACACATAGGTTCTATATGTATAATAGGGATAGGCAGCTCCTCGGCAGAGGGGCCATCTTGACCCTGAACCACCCAAATGCTGGGATTGCTATTGATGATGGCATCTAAGGGGTTAAGCCGCCGGAGGCGGCGTTGCCATTGCTCCAAAGGGGTAAGTGGCAATGCCCTCGTTGCGCCAAATGGCTCCTTTGCATATTGACAAAAAGGCAATTTATGGAGAATGTTGCATCTGCATTGGACAGATCCATCTAAACCACTTCAAATATTACTAGTAATGTTACTCTATTACATAGTTAACAGCTGGATTACTTGTCAGTTTGCATGCATAATCTGCTTAGTGTGTGCTACTTACGTTTCTAGGGTGTAGGGGAGATCCAGGATACTCCATCAGCTCGGGGAAGAAGATCCTACCATGGCAGTGTCGGCAGCCTGAGAGCTTCATCTGTCTCACAGAACGCTCACAATACTCTTGACAGGTACATGGTCACCTCTCCCTACAAATGAGTAAGAAAAATGGAAAATGCAGGAGTAATATTGTATTCAAGTCGTGACTTTTGTAGGGTCTGCTGACTGCTCAATAATAAGAATAATTATTTATTTAGCTCCAACATGTTACGCAATCTTTTATGTTTATAACATACAAAAAATGTAAATACAATGGTGGCAAATTTCAGCCTTAATAAGAATAAATCACTTTCTGACTTTTATATATAGATTAAAACCTTTTAATAACCCATAACATTGTTATGAATGTGATACTTTTTAAAAAAATCTAACTTTTATAATACACTATTTTTCGAAATTCTGGTTCCCCCTGTCAGTCCCAGCTTTATCGCATAACCATGGTGCAGGACACTGGGTTACTATTGGCTGCTGTCATGCAGGGTAATGTCACCTGTACAAAGTCAAACCCAGTTATTTAATAGTTTTCTCCTTTTTCTTTACAGTGTGTTGCACAGAGACATGAAATCGTAACAAATACATGAATAATGAATTGTTCTATTGGAGACAGTGACACAAAGGGACATCTTCTGCTTTCTGAACTAAGACTAAAGATGTGTCCTCACAAGTAACAAGCATTAAAGACACTAATATTCTGAACATTTATTATGACCATAACCAGAAGAGTATTACATCCCTTTGTAAAGTTACTTGTTACTACTTGATATTGTGACTAGTCCTTGTGAAGTAAGATACTTCTCTCATATAGGAGCCGGTACAGGTACAGATTTAGGATTTTTTTTTTTCTTACTACATATACATCTTCATTGTGCCTTTTTCAAATATTGAATATGGATGTGCGATTATCATTCCTGTTCTCTGCACACAATGACCGTGTCAAATCTAGACACTAGGAAGTCTGCCAAAGTTGTTTACTCATTGACATGCAAATAGATACTAGGGAAATAGAATTTAGGATTTAGGGCAGAGTCAGGGGTGGATAGGCTCACTGTAAAACAGAAGGAAAAGGCATACCCTTTTGTTCTTTTTCTTTTCTTTGCCTGAAGCAGAGAGGCCTACCGGACCACTCAGACCAATCACTGGCCTCAGTGGTCGCTGCTTGAGGGACCAATGATGCATGTGAATGTCACCGGTCCCTCTCTTCATTTCTGGTGCTGCAAGTTCTGGAACAGGATAGAAAGTGGATTAGGACACCCACTCTGGTCACCCTTGACTTTGCCCTAAGCCCTGGACAACTCCATTTAACAAAGCACTCCAGTATTTTTTATTTTTTTTTGTCCACCAGCCTCCCACCCCCCTACTCCCAAATTTGAAGATGAGCCTGTTTCCTGTATGAAGGTCAAACCCAAAGTGCAAATTTATGACCGCCTCAATTTAACAACCATAAAGACTTGCATTGATAGTTTGACATTTTGTTCATATAGGAAATACTTTGTGCATCATAGGAGTGGGGAGGATGTCAATGCTCTAGAAGGGAGCACATAACTTCACAATAAAGTTATCAGTAAGTTATGCAATAACATTACACTAGACACAGGACCATTTTCAAATGGGGTGGAGGGGACAAAACCTTATTTTACTGGAGTGCTTCTTTAAATAGAGGCTTCACTTTAGAGGATCCCAGCAAGAGGGATAAAGAAAATCTCTCTGTCTCCTGATGGAATTTGTTCACGTTTTTTGTATAAAGAAAAAAAAAAAAGTATAGTTATATACTAGCCTTGTCATATGTCCTATGATGGCATATGAATGTTATGTGCTCTGCCCTGGACCTCTGTTTATGAGCCAGAAAGTAAAGTTGCTTAAAAAAACAGCAGCTCTCAGGTGGATTCAGGATGTCCATTTGGTATATGGACTGCCATTCATCTGCCATTTAACGTTACATTTCCCCTACTGAGGGACACGTCTGGCTGGACACAGGTCTAGGAGCTTGCTTCAGTGGCTCCAATATTAAAGGGGTTTCCTCTGATGAACAAAACCCCTTTAAGGCTAAGGCCCCACGTTGCGGAAACGCAGTTTTTTTGCTGCAGATTTTGCTGTTTGTTTGTTTTTTGTTTTTTTAATTTTTTTGAGCCAAAGTCAGGAGTGGCTTTTAAAGAAATGGAAAATATAAAGGAAGCTCTTAGACGTTTCCCTTCTGTTAAATATACTCCTGACTTTGGCTAAAAAAAAAAAAAAAAAGCGCAGCAAAATCTGCAACAAAAAATGCTGCATTTCTGGAACGTGGGGCCTTAGCCCCAAAAAAGTTCAATAGATCATGTTCATAGACTTGAGTTATTTATAAGGATATTGTTCAACAACTCAAATTTTTGAGAAATATAATACGCTGTACTTCTGCATAACCCAAGTAGAAGTTACATCATGGACCTTAGATCTGTACTGAGCATAGAATAAATTGGAGTTAACCTATTAAGCCAGTCATAGACTCATGAACATAGCAGCGCCATTTGCATTTAGTCTGTAAAGCGGCACTGTAGTACATTGTTTTGGGCATACTGTGTACCACCATATCGTGCCTCTATGCAGTGCCATATATATCAGAGGTATTGTCTCCTAACCTTCATGCTTTGGTTTTAGATAGAGCATACTCCTCTGAGCTAGCGGATCTCCTCTCTAGCTAATAGAGGGCTGTCCTGAGCCATGGACCCTTTGCCTCCATGACATCCATATGTTCTAATAGAGCATATGTACAGGGCTTGTCTTACTGAGACATCCACTTGTTACAAAGTATCTTTGTAAAGACTTGATCTATTGAACACACTAGCCATTCTGGTTAAAAATGGGAAGAAAGTCCTTTTAAATTGTATTCGTATAGGAAACACTACATGGTATTTCCGTTTCTGTGAATGTTTTATCATCATACACTACAGGCATCTTATTTTATCTGAACTTTATGCATATTATTTCCATTCCACACAGGAGGCTGCGGAGCTATTGTAGCAGGGATCAAATATATTTTCATGAAAAGTAGGTTCTACAATGACATAGCTGGGCCCATTTTAGGGGTCGCTTTAGCATGTATGTAATATAATTCAGCTTTTATATGCATAATATGTCAAATTTATAGATTTAGTTGTATTAGTAATTGTTTAAAGGGGACCTGTTATACAGTATAAGATTACATTGCTATATTACTAAATTAATATACATTTATAAACTGCAAAGGTCCTATCTGCGGGATTTATGTTGGTTATTTTCCATTCCCACCATACCCTAAACTCCCCTCAGATTTGTTCCCATGTGGGAATTGGGTTTTATAACTATATTACCATGTATTGTACTGTACATCATTGTGGATTTTTGGTGCAGCATATCTGCCACATCTGAACATGGCCTAGTATCTTTCCACCTTTGCAGTTGCTCTCCATTTCTTCTTTGAGTTAAGTTGAACTATTGTACATTCACCTGGCTGTTGGCCAGTCGTTGTGGCAGTTTCATTTCTTATGTTTATGGTGGAATCTTTTATATGAACGATCCCAAGACCAATTGGCCACATGACAGACGATTTTTATCTTAGGTGTATGCCTAGTTTTATACTGCCACTGATTGACAGTTTTCTCCCAATAAGTGCATGTTCACATGGGTTATTTTCCATACTGATTTTACAACACAACCTATTTCAGGTTGTTATGGGGAATCCGCATGTTATCCTTGGCTGTTTAAGCACAAAAACCACAGTGGGTAGCCATACCATGGTTAACTATATTAAATGGGATTGAGCAGCATCCAGTTCTGCTACAGTGCAAAGCCAGGAGCAACCTTGGATTTCTGCCTTGAAATTACTTTCAGATCGGTGAGAATATATCCTTATTGTGTATAGTGACAAATCTGTCAATCAGCAGCTGGAGTGCAGTTGAGTCTGCAACCTTTTTTCCCCAGAAACTGCTCTACTGTTATCCAGAGTATGGCAAAGTATGGCAACTCAGTCCAGTTCAAGTGAATAATACAAGTGTTGGTGTGTTGGAGTTTAAATTTCCCATCCCATATAACCCCTTCACGGCTTCAGAAATCCGTGCCATGCTCCATACTTTTAGACGCTGCACCAGGCTTAAAAAGAGGATGATCCACACAAGAGACTTTATCCATCCTCTGTAACGTTCATATACCCTAATATAATAATGGATAGGAGTTAGCTTCTGGATTTGTCTGACACTATTCATCATAGTAGAAGGAAGCAGGGAATGCACATACTCACTCATTCACATTTGTCATAGGAGATCTGCAATGAAACAGCATCTGCTAACAAAATAATGTTTATAGACAGATTTGCAATGGATTGGAGATCATTTACTAATTTAAATATTCATCACTTTCTATTATTAATTGAAAATAGTTTCTCTCACTGCTTATTTTAAGGCCTCTTAATAGAAAGCACATGGGGGCAGTCTATGTGAATGTTGTTTGGTACTTTTGTTACTTTACATTTTGATCTTTATGTGGTGACAGGTCCTCTTTAAAATCGCTGTTTTCCCTGCTAAGACTAGCTGTATATATTGGAATGTAATAAATTGGCAGTGGCACTTTAACATTGCACATAGCAAGAAAGAAAGGTACAAGCTCAGTATAAATGGTACGGAGAGCATGCAGTTTTATAACAGATGTCACATAATGTAGAGTAGTTGCCTGCAATCTGCGCCTCTCCAATTATTGAAGTACTACAACTCCCAACATGCTCTGACAATTTTCCACCTCCAGTAAGAAGGCATAAGTGTAATGGTGGCATGTCAATCACATGACTGCTGCAAAAGTGACAACAACAGAATGAATCTGAATATACTGGGAAGCTTTTATCAGTGGTATCTCTGCATCTACAACTTTTGTTTCCGGTCATTGTTTTCCTCCATTTACCACTAGAGGGAGCTCACAACATAAAGATTTTTGTTAGTTTACAAGTAGGGTGAGGGTTCTGCTATGGGGACCTATGTTTTCTGCTGGGAGTTGTAGTTTCCCAACAGCTGGAGGGCCATAGGTTGGAGAGCACTGATACATAAGAGGTCCAGCGTAAAGGAATGTGAATTCATGTAATCTGTACAGAAAGCCTTACAGTCCCTTCATAGTGTTGTGCTATATGTATATACTGTGTCTCTATTTATGAGTATTGAATAGTATTTGGAAATTGTGGCTTAACCTGCTTTTCTTGCATTGCACATCACTACCAACATGAGATTACATCTAGAACTATGGAATGTTTTACCTGCAAATATTATTTTTACATGTGTTGCTGAGTGTATTATATTTATTTTTTTACATTTGTCCCTTTGTTTTTTCTTCTTCACATGTCTTTGTCCCTGTTCATTTTAATGCAAAGACTATACTCCGTGTATGTTTTACCTATATATTTTTATTGATCTATATTAATAAATAATATTTTTGGACGTTGGCTGTCTCTCTCTTTCTTGTAGAAGTGTTGGTATTTGATATTTTTAAAAGCGGCGATGGAGGATCATCTCTAATTTGAATACTTTGACATGTTTAAGGTTAGGGATACACGGCAACATTTGTAACGCAACTTAAAATTGCACTAAAGTCCTTGGACAAAAAAAAAAGACATTTCCTGGTCACGTGACATACTGCAATGTGACAGTCAGGCTGGGTTCACATGTGCACACGTCCAAAAATTGGTGGAGAGAAAAGTCCTGGGGTCCGTGTATAATCACGTGTACTGTATTTTAGCGATCCAGCTCTCCGGGTTCACCAGGTGAGCCGAACGACTGAGAGTCCGGCGCAGGTGTAAATCTAGCCTCACACAAAAATCCAGCCTTTTCCGACTTTCTGTTGCATGTCAGTGTCCAGCATAACTCTATCACTACATGTATTATTGTCCCCTAGGTTCACAGTTGCAATCAGGTCCGCTTGGGGACCTGAAAAACTAAAACCCTATCCACTTAAAAAGTGGTTACCCATGGACCCCATAGACTATAATGGGATCTGCCAGGTTTCTGCCTGAAATTGTATATTTTAAGCGGAAAGGGAGACTGAGTCCCCAAACGGTCACCCAATGCAGGTGTGAAAGTAGCCTTATCTTGCTTTGTTTGTAATTGAGAGCCTTGAAGGCACTGTCTCTATTCCCCTGCTGTGCTAGATGGTCCTGTACTCCCCACTTTTTTTTACCTGATCTTTTCCTTGTCTCTGATTGTATCTCCACATGTGTTCCCACCCCTATTCTTACCTGTAACACAGACTACAATTAATTCTTAGTGCTTGCTAATATAAATCTAAGTAAAGAGATCAGTTCTGGCTTTGGTCAGTTCATTGCCATATCCTCACATGCAACTCTTAAGTGCACCAACCAGAATTAGGCCACAAATGCATTAGAAGGGAACTGTAAACAACAAACCATTCATCTTCACAAATGCATCATCCACATAATATCACAAACAAGAATGAATAACATCTTAATCACTGTTGTCCTTCCCCTACTTCTAAAAGTGACTCTTCAACCCCAAACCACTAGTGTTAATAACAAAATCTTTCTCTCTCCAACTGTTCTATCCCACCATCTGACCTTCTCCGCACAGCTACTCCTGCAAACTCTCCGCCCTGGAAACACACAACCACCGCACACTTTCTGCTACTTACACCTGCTAATCCTCTCCTTGCTTTCGGTACATATCTCCTAATCCTGGACGACCTCAGTACATCCCTATTGTCAGATCTGCTTTCTCTCACCACACACCCAGCACTGAACCCATTAAAACTGCACTGAAATGTTCGCACCATACGTAATAAACTGGATTATACCCACAATCTTTTCACATTTCGTGAACTTTCCTTTCTTGGGATCACAGAAACATGGCTGATCTCCCTCAGACACTACCTCCCCTGCTCCCCTAATTTCAAAGTCCCACCTGTACACTTGTCCCAATCCAATCGCACCTCAACCTCACTGAAGTCTTCACTCCTGCTCTAACCCATCTCTTCAACCTATCTCTAACCACAGGTACCTTCCCTTCTGCCTTCAAACACACTACTGTTACACTTATCCTTAAGAAACCATCACTCGACCTGTCCTCTCCAGCCAACTATCGCTCTATCTCATTGTGCCTGTATCCTCAATACTGCTTGAACAACACGTCCACTCTGAGTTATCCTATCTCTCATCCAACTTACTCTGACAGACTACAATCAGGCTTCAGACTCCATCACTCCACAGAAATTGCCTAACTAAAGTCACAAATGACCTGCTAACTGCCAAAGCGAAGCGGCACTACTCTGTTCTTCTCCTCCTTGACCTTTCCTCTGCCTTCGACACAGTCGACCACTTCCTCTTGTTAGAAACTCTCTCATCCCTTGACTTTACAGACCTGGCACTTTCCTGGATTTCCTCCTAACTCACCAACCGCACACTCAGCATCTCCCACTCACACCCCACCACGCCCTCTTTCTGTAGGTGTCTCCCAAGGCTCTGTCCTAGGACCCCTTCTGTTCTCCATCTACACCCTCTGCTTTGGCCAACTCATAGAATCTCATGGTTTTCAATACCATTGCTATGCCAGTGACCCTCAAATATATCTCTCTGGACCAGATATTACCACACTGTTATCCAGGGGTCCCAAAATGTCTAGCAGCTATAGCCTCCTTCCTCTGCTCCCGCTTTCTCAAACTCAACATGGAGAAAACAGAGTTCATAATCTTGACCCCACCTTGCACGGCCCCCCTACCTGACCCATCAAAGTTAACAGGACCATACTTACCCCAGTCCCACTGCATTGGGATAACTTAACTCTGACCTATACTTCAAGCCACAGATCCAAACTCTCAACACCTCCTGCCGACTCCAACTCAAGAACAATCATCAAATCCACTGCTTCCTTACTACTGAGACTACAAAGCTAGTCTGCCCCCTCACAATCTCCTGTTTAGACTACTGTAACACCCTTCTCCATGACCTCCCAGCAAATGCTCTCTCCCCCCTCCAGTCCACCTTGAATTGTGCCACTAGCTTAATACATCTCTCCTGTTTTTCATTAGCCCCTCCCCTCTGTTAATCCATTCAGTGGCTACCCATTGCCCAGTGGATAGAGTTCAAAATTTTAACACTGAAATACGAAGCCATCCACGACCTGTCCCCTGCATACATCTCTGACCTAATCTCTTGCTACCTGCCTACAAGTAACCTCCAGTCCTCCAAAGACCTCGTATTCCGCTGTGCTCTTATCCGCTCATCATACAACCACCTCCATGACTTCTCCCATGCATCCCCCATACTCTGGAACTCACTACCATGACACATAACTGTCCCCACAATCCTAAACTTTGAGAAGACCTTGAAGACTCACCTATTCAGGAAGGCCTACAACCTCCAATAACACTACTGTCACCACACCACCATCTGTACAGCTTCTCCCCCCACCTTCTGTCTCTATCCCTCTTCCCTCATAGATTGTAAGCCCTTGTGGGCAGGGCCCTCTATCCCACTTGTTTTGCGTACTGTATATAAATCTTCAAATGTACAGCACCATGGAATTAATGGTGCTCAATAAATAAATAGTAAAAAATGTGACATCGCTCCCACAAATAGCAATTGTGTCAGATGTGACAGTGAGTCGCGCACGACTACAATTGCTGTCTACAATCTTTGCTGTAATTTTGCATACTTAACAGAATTTTTTTTTTTTTTTTAAATACATCTTTATTTGTGCAGGTGTAGACAGTTAATTTGTATATTTAAGGTTTTTTTTTAAAACAAAACAAGCAATTGCAGAAGCATACATGTTGCAGCAAAATCGCATTGTGCGTCGTGTGACTTTTTGTGACGTGATTTTAATGTAATTTTTAATCACGCGGTTAATGTCGCCTTAGCATAAAAGATTTTGTTTGGAGGTGTGGAAATATCCTAGCATGGAAACGCATTAATTTCATTGGAGTGAACCATTATGACATTATGTCTATCAGGCCTCGTGCACTCTACTGTAGTATAGACACGCACAATTTTAAATTTGTATTGAGCTGTAATTCTTCTTCACCTATAGAAGTCTACAGGCTCATATTGTACTTCTGTATGTCAGATATAATACTAAGGTTACATTTGTCACATTCACACAGGAAAACAGGTAAAAATTGTGCCAATTCAGTTGCATGCCGCATAAGAAGCATTGATTCTCTATACACACAGCACTTGCATACAGCTCCACTTTACATAGTCTTAAGGACTTTGATTGCCCCCTACTATAAATGACTTCCATGCCCACATGTCACAGTGAAAATTGCTGGATTGACAAAACCTTGTAGCTTAAATGGGTAGTCCTACTACAGATACTTGGAAGATATATGAGAAGACATATTCAGCTGTATGTCACAAACGGAGCAAGATAGAGCTATGTATTGGGTAAAACACATCAGTTAAAGGGATTGTCACATTAAATACACTTATCCCCTATTCTGAAGGGTCTGACCACTGGGTTCCTCAACAATGAGGAGCAAGAGGTGCCCCTCATGTCTCCTCCATGTGAATGAAGTACTGGTGCACTTGTGTAACTGTTACTTCATTCAGTGCTATGGGGCTGCTAGGACTGTAATCTCCAGAAGCCCTGGTAGCACTGGTCACACAAGTGCACTCTTCATTCATGTGGAGGAATTTCAGTCCCCTATTCTCTTCTTCTTCCCTGGGGGACCTGGCGGTTGGGCCACCAGCGATGTAACACTTTTCCTCTATCCTGTGAATATGGGATAACTGTCTTTAATAGGACAACCCCTTTCCGTTAACGGAAGTATTATCTAATACATTGCTTTATCTATCTTGCTCCATTTGTCACATACAGCCAGGGGCGTAACTAGCAAAGACTGGGCCTCCAAGCAAACTTTTGACTTGGCCTCCCCATGGCATAGCACCTTCTTACCTGGCTCCCACACAGTATAACTCCCCATTTACACAAACTGTAATGTCCCATAGCGGCCCCTCCACATAGTATAATGCTTCCACAGTGGCCCCTGCACGCAGTATTATGCCTCCACAAACTATTATTATATTCTGGGGTCTTTTCAACCGCAGAGTATAATGATCGGAGACCCAGGGGAGGTGAGGGAACATAAAAACCATTGTTACTTACCTCTCTTGGGCTACTGCACACTCCCTGCTGCTTTCGGCCCTCTTCAACGTCGGCAGAGACATCACGTGGGTCAAGCCGGTGTTGTACTGCATAATGACGCCGGCCTGACCCATGTCACATCTAGGACGTCACCAAAGAGGCCCGAAGACTGCTGGGATTCATGCCGAATACCTGGAGAGGTGAGTAACGCTGTTTTTTTTATGTTCCCTCACCTCCCCTGGGCCTCCGATCATTATACTATGGGGTCTGAAGAGACCCCAGAGTATAATAGCAGTATTTGTTGGGGTTCGCGGGCCTGCAGCCTCACTTGCCAATCCCTGCTCCTGGTCACAGCTGCGTTCGCTTCCCCTTCTGCCCTCCAGGGGGCCCAGAGACATGATATAGGACACAAAAGGAGAAGCGGAGGTGGCTGTGAGCAGGAGCGGGGATCAGTAAGTAAATAGGGCCTTTACCTGCTGGGGTTAAAAAAAAAAAAAAAAAAAAACCATCAGGGGCCCTCTGGGCCCCCTAAGGGGCCGGGTCCTGTGGCAGCCACTACCCCGGTACTTACACCACTGCATACAGCTATATATGTGTCCTCAGTGTTTACAACTCATTGCCTAGGTTTTTTTCGTAATTGTGAACAACAATTTTAAGTACTGACTTCCTTATATCAATAGTTACCTTGCATCCTGTCAAAAAAAATGTAGTCAGACATTTCTTAATCATGTATCAACCAATATAGATGTTATTGCCACTAATATGTTTTGGGTCTTGGTACCCACCTTTTCTTGACTACTGAGTAAAGTTGGGATTGCAGCTATATTGAATGGTAGCTGGCCTTCTGCCACTAGAGGGAGCTCTGTATCACATAAATATTAGTATTTTGGAGACCATCCACTTCATACCATGGGGAATATTTAGTATCAGCAGACCCCAGCAGTCTCTGACTGGCTGCCAGTGGAGAGATGTTTATGTCACTGAGGTCATCTATAAGCCAAATGTTTCTATGTTTGCAAACACAGAATTTCCTGCTGAACTGCACGAATTATTCCAACTCCAGTCATATTTCTTTAATTTTCACTTGCTCCAGTATATGTATAACATGGAGTAAAGCTTGCATATGCTATACTTGTTTAAGGCTACATTTCAATATCTTCTTGGTGTGGGGTAATTGACTATATGGGAATAAATTATGTATGCCACTTTTCTGGTTTATAAAAAAAAAAAAAGTTGCCGTTTTTGGTGCATGCCGGTTTTAAAGTAAATATTGCATCTTATTTTTCATGCACTTGGTAATAGTGTTACCTTTTACAATTGCTTAAGTAAGAAGCAGATGAAATTAAAGGGGTTGTCTGAGACCTATTGGTAATAGATACTGAAGACAATCAGACCACGCTTCGAACAGCTGATTTGGCTGCGAGAAACTGTATACAAAGTGCAGTGTCGGACTGGGATGTCTAAGGCCCACCAGTGGAATTGTTTCTAGGGGCCCACCGCCAGGACCCCTGCAGATCAGCTGTACCGAGAAACCACGGCTACTGGTAATAACAATGCCATGCTGTTCACCCGCCATATGATGTGAACTACTGCACTACCTAAACCTACCGCTACACCCTGTATGGCATGCAAGCAGCGTGGCTCCTGGAATTGTTAACATGACCTGTAGCTGCACTGTCTTGGCTGTTTTACCCCTGCAGATGTAATATTGATGGCCTATCCTAAGGACATGACATCAATATTAGAAAGATGGATAAACCCGTTAAAGAGGTTGTCCAGGAATTGGAGCAACCCATATGGCGGGTGGGAGGTGTGTAAAAAAAAAAAAAAAAAAAAAAAAGAATATTCTCCTGTCTCCGTTGTCCGCTGCCAGTGTCCATTCTATCTTGTCAGGAGTCCTATGCCTCATGTGACCGCTGAGACCAAACAGGTACAGGATGTACAGGATTTCCAGAAAACAGACGCCGCCATGAGACCGAACATACACTGGCATGAGACAACGGGGTGCTGGGGACAGCTGAGTATGCTTTCCTGGACAACCTGTTTAAGGCTAGGTTCACACCTGCGCCTGGTCTCCACTCAAGGTTTCCGTCCCCGAATCCGCTTAAAAAAATACATTTTTCCGCCTTTTTCGGGCGGAAACCAGGCAGAAATCATGTGGACCCCATTATAGTCTATGGGGTCTGCAGGTAAACGCTTTTTTAAGCGGATTAGGTTTCCATTTGTGGGGTCCCCAAGCGAACCCCACAAACGGAAACACAAACGCAGGTGTGAACCTAGCGTAAGACTGATGCACTGTCTTTTATTAGTAACATATTGACAAATTTTTAATGCATTGGGTGTTGGTTAAAAAGGTTAAATCTTTCGTATAAATAAATAAGCCGTGTTAAAAGAGGACCTTTGATGTCCTCATGCGGTTTTATATACCACTGGAAAGCCGACACTGCGCTGAATTCAGCGCACTGTCAGCTTTCCCAGTATGTTCTCTGGGGCTGGAGATATCGGTGTCGCTATTTTTAACACCAATATCTCCCCACTGTCAAAATGGCATTTCTCACAGCTTGGCGTCATTGCTGGGCGGTAAGGAACGCCCCCCTCTGACAGTACAGGGCTATGTTATCGTACTGTCGGGTCGGGGGGGGGGGCGTTCCTCACTGCCCAGCGATGAGTTAAGTTATGAGGAACGCCCTTCTGACAGTGGAGAGATATCGGTCCTAAAAATAACGGCACCGATATCTCCAGCCCCGGGGCACATACTGGGAAAGCTGGCAATGCGCTGAATTCAGCGCAGTGTCGGCTTTCCAGTGGTATATAAAACCGCATGTGCCTGAGGACATGAAAGGTCCTCTTTAAATCAGCCCCAAGGTATTTACACTGTGCGAATAGAATGCATAGGATGCATGACATTTTTTTTTTTTTTTTTTTTAACATCATGCATCCTATTTGTACAGTGTAAATACTATGGGGCTGATTTCACAGCTTGTGTGCTAAAAAAAACTGATGTACAAGCCATTAAAAAAAGTAACACATTTTTTGCGCAAGTGAAAATTTTTGCAAAAAAAATTGTTACTTTTTGAGTTTTGCACACACAGTTTAGCCTTAGAGCAGACACCAGCATAACAATACATTGATTGGCTGGGGAAAAAAACAAAAAGCTACAACTCTCAACAGATGCAGAGGATCTGCAGCTGCTGGGGGTTGTAGTTCTCATTAGAGAAGTTGAAAGATTTGCAGGCAAAATTTGTTTTGTGTGTCTGTCTGTGTGGGTAGATACTTACCTCCCACCTTGCAGCACACTTCTGGTCTGGGCTAACTCTTCTCTGAAGGATCCCACCGCCGCGCACAGCGTCAGTATGTCCTGACGCTGGCAGCAACAAGCTGCAATTTGATTGGTTCCCGCGGCCGCCCGTCACCAGGATCAATGCTACAGGGGGAGGGCCCACAGGAAGGTAGGAAGGGTTTCCCACCGCTGCGCTATGCCAGCGGCCGCCATCTTTATTATTATTATTATTATTATTATAATATTGCCTGAGGCCCCTGACCAATGCTTTCACATTGGAAAAATTGAAAAATGATAGTTGGGGCTTGGGGCCCACCGGGGGATTCACCGGTTCCCCGGTGGGCCAGTCCGAGCCTGACAAAGTGTATGGCTGGAAGAAACTCTGCTCCTATTCAAGTTAATGGGAGCAGAGCTGCAGTTCCTGGCAGCACTGCTACAGTGTACTATGCCATACACTATATACAGTTTCTGTATGCTATTGTGTTGGCGATTGAGGTCTACAACTTTGCTCCTCTACCTTGTTTATGGCTTCCAGCAGCTGAATCAGCTGATCGGTCTGGGTGTTGAAGCCGCACTGATCTGATGCTGATGACCTACTAACTATGGGGCTTAGATAAAACCTTTAACAACTGAAATCTTTGTCGGGAGCTGGTGTCGATTTCCATTTCTGATGCCCAGACAACCCAAGATGTGGCAAAATTATTAGGGGTCGTTCACACTACCGTTGCTAATGTCCTTTGCTGTCTTCCGTCATAGGATGACAGCAATGGACATTAAACGGTCACAGACTGATTCTGTGCTCTTTCCCATTGAAACTAATGTAAACAACATGAAGCTATCTTGCATGCAGGACTTTATCTTCCGTTACAAAGGTAAACAAAGATGAGGGAAGCTTTTTACATTAGTGTCAATGAGAACAGACACAGAATCAGTTTGTGACAGTTCTCTGCAACAGTTCAATGTCTGTTGCTGTCATCCTATGACTAGAGATGAGCGAATCGATTCTGCAGAAGTGAAATTCGATCCGAATTTCAGGAACTCTTCGATTCGCCACGATTCCAGATTTCCTGATGCTTTGCAGTAACGAATATTTAGTAAGGACCTTTGTGACATCAGACGGTCACATGATGTTCTCTAGTGATGTGATTGGGTAGGCGTGTCTTTGCTTGTTAGCAGATCCTTCCACATGAATAAAACTTGTCCGTGCTGGAGCGAGAGAGAGACATGACTGTGGCATCCAAGGGTTTCTGCCATTTTGCCGCCCCCCCCCCCGGCTCTCTGCAGGCCAGAAATAGATGTTTATTTGCCGCAAAGTAAGTCGGATCAAAGCAAATTTTTTTGGAACTTCGAATCGAACTGCCGAATCGAACTTTTGAGAAATTCACTCATCTCTTTCTATGACTGAAGATAGCAACGAACATTTACAACGGTAGTGTTAACTCCCCCTTAACAGTAAAGTGAACTGTAGTAATGCAAACAGCAGCAGAACTACTTTTTATTGTACAGTAATGTAGAGCTGGATAGTAGCGCCATTTATAAGGTCTTCTGTCCTAAGGAGAAACTACATAGTAGAGATAGCTAAAAGACATAACAAATAGGATGATATTCCTGCACTTGAGTGGGACTTCACGGCACACAGAGCCCTTCCAAGAGACAATGTAACACTAATATAGACCTTTCAGCTGCTATAAGACCTTTGGAGTGAGGGAGGTCTAACTCATTGCCCATTGCTACTAAAGGGAGTCTATCATTAGAAAAACACATTTTTAACTAATGGCATGTTGGAATAGCCTTTAAAAAGGCCATTCCATTTTCCGGTGGTAAAACGTACTGTGTAGCAGTCCACCGGAAAATGGCTGCCCAGACATGCTTATGTACTGCGCTGCAGTACGCTCACGGACCACTGGAAAATGGCCGCCCGGACATGTGCAGTGTGATGCCTGCAAAAAGCAGAAGTTCCGGCGAGGAGGAGGGGAGTTAACATAAGCAGCTAAGGGGCGGTGGAGAGTTATGACACGGAGGGTGCATGGAGCACAGAGGGAACGCCCCCAGTGCTCCGTAATCCTAATTTACATAACAGAAGTATCCGATTTTATCAGAAATGGTGGGGAAAAGCTTAAAATGGAAGGAGTGGAATTGCCTTTTTAAAGGCTATTCCAATGTGCCATTAGTTAAAAATGTGTTTTTCTAATGATAGATTCCCTTTAAGACTAGAGCTAAATGGAGGCTTTTGGCCGGGCGACAGTACGATCACAAATATCATGCAGCCAGTTGCAATAAGTGATAGTTAATGCAAACGCCTATCAATTCAATAGGGATGGATTTCTGTCGACTATCGGGTCATTGTTGAAGCACTTTGCATGTCACGACACAACTACATTCACTATCAATAGGTACAGTATAATAGCACAACTACATGTCACTGTGCAGCCTTAGCCTAGGTAACCTAGCGGAGGGGACAAATGACCCAAAGGTGATTGATCTAACAGTATCTGACATTAGGATTTCCAGTTTTATTTATATAAAGGTTAATGATTGTACAACAAAAAAATTCTACAATTTTCCAATATATTTTGTGATCTCTGCTTGACATTCTTATTTACATACCATATAAAGTCCCAATATTTCTCAAAGCTCAGGGTTCTTTCCAGTTGTATCCAGTATAGACTATCCTCTAAGAACATTTTACCTACTCATACATTATAGCATATGCCCAGGAAAGGCACAGGATTTGTGCTGCTGAAGGATTTTGTCTGAACAGTACAATTGTAACATACCCTCAGCTTTATGAATTTTCAGGCAATGGATGTAAACAACAATATTTTTAAAGTTTCCAGAGAATATTACAAAGTTTCAGACTTTTCTATTATACAGTTAAACTATACCTTGCAATCATTCTTCTTCTTGTGGGACTGCCCTGTAAGATGGACCTCAAAGGGGTGGGCTTATGCAATTGTACCCAAAGTGAGTGTATCTGTGAGGTGTTGTGGGCATTCCTTAGTGGATCGGGTAGGGCTTAAAATAAAATGGGAATGGGAAATATAGATAGTCTGGATACCTATGCACTATGCAAGCACAAAAGTAATAGTGCTATGTAGAAGAGACTTCAAGTATTGTATTCAGAAGCGTAGCCAGGGGTTCAGCATGTGGGGTGGGGGGGGGGGCAAACATGTCCAAGTGAGCACCCAACTTAGGTAAACCGATATTATCATTATAAGGAGACCACAAAGTGGTATATACCACTAGGCTCTGCAGACCATTTATGTGAATACAGTAGTACAGTAACATTTAGTGACTTACAGGTGACGTCTCTGACTGTAATCATTCACATTTCCCTTCTCTTCCCTTTGGGCCGTTATGAACACTTTTTCCAGTTGTGACTTGTCTTTGTAAAGTTTGCAGTACAGATGTCTTTGGCTCCTCACTTTTCCAGGCACCTGATCCACATTGTCCTCACCTTCATAAAATTTCCATCCTGCTGCTACCCCCAATTATAATATATTGTATGATATAACCCCCCCTCCAGGTCATCAATAAAAAAAATCAGTGGGGTTCCAAAACCGGGGACCCCCACTGATCAGCTGTTTCAATGAACCATGGTACCTGTGTAATCGTCGTGACGCCTTCTCTGTTCACATAGTGTCATTCATCTCATAGTGGCCATGTAATGCAACTATAACGTCATCCTGTACACGTCTATGTGACAAGGCTGTAATTACATCACACGGCCACTATAAATCAGACAGTGTGTAATGTAAACAGTCACCATGGCCCCTTCATACAGCTGATCAGTGGAGGGGGGTCTACTGATCTCTTATTGATGGTCTATCCAGGGCAATAAAATGAGCTGGAAAACCCCTCTAATAAAGCCCAAGTGCCACCTTAATTAAATGAATTGCCTCCTTATATTATGACCCCGATTCTCCCTAACATAAATACTGCCCCCTAATAAATGATGCCCCTTCTATTCATAATGAACCCTTATGTTCAAAATGCTCCCCAATCGCCCCTTATATTAATACCCCCCTTGTATTCATAATTCCCCCTCATAGCCCTTATATAAATGACACCCTTAAGTTCATAATGCCCCTTATATAAATGATCCCCCCATCATAATTATGCACCCTAATGAATACTCCCTTACAGTTATAATGCCCCTTCCTAATGATCCCTTATACTATTAAAATTCCAACAACTACGCTAAAAAAAAATAAAAAAAATAAGTTATACTTACCTTCATGGATGGAGCCGCCGCCGCCGCCTCCTCTTCTTGATCCACGTTCTGTGTGCTGTCTCAATGCATAGGATGTCTGCGTCTCAGTGCAGAAGGTGCGATGCTGTACTGTCATTGCGCCTGCCTGTGCTGAGAAGAAGACGTCTTCTGTCTGTGTTCTCAATGTCTTGTAAACCCCAAGCCTGAATTGGCTTGAGGTTTACAAGACAGAGACTCAGTTACAGGATGAATTTTAACTAGATCGGTGTCCTGCAGACGTCGATCTAGTTAAAAGTAAAGCAGGTATTAATGGCAGCCTTGGGGTGGGCCCCCACAGAGTCAGTGGGCCTGGGGCAGCTGCCCACTCTGCCCCCCCACCGCTAGCTGTGCCACTGACTGTACTTGTAAGGGCAGGAGTCTTTTCATTGGGGTGTCAGCGTTGATTTAGATCTTCATTTAATTTGTCGTCAATGGAAAACCACAAAAAGAATTGCCAAAAAGCCAAATTGGATATAATTCCACACCAAACATAAAAAAGGGGGTGGACAAAAGTATTGGCACCCTTTGAAAAATCATGTGATGCATCTTTAATTTGTGTAATTAACAGCACCTGTTACTTACCTGTGGCACATAACAGGTGGTGGCAATAACTAAATCACACTTGCAGCCAGTTGAAATGGATTAAAGTTGACTCAACCTCTGTCCTGTGTCCTTGTGTGTACCACATTGAGCATGGAGAAAAGAAAGAAGACCAAAGAACTGTCTGAGGACTTGAGAAGCAAAATTGTGAGGAAGCATGAGCAATCTCAAGGCTACAAGTCCATCTCCAAAGACCTGAATGTTCCTGTGTCTACCGTGCGCAGTCTCATCAAGAAGTTTAAAGCCCATAGCACTGTGGCTAACCTCCCTAGATGTGGACGGAAAAGACAAATTGACGAGAGATTTCAACGAAAGATCGTGTGGATGGTGGCTAAAGAACCTCGACTAACATCCAAACAAGTTCTAGCTGCCCTGCAGTCCGAGGGTACAACAGTGTCAACCCGTACTATCCGTCGGCGTCTGAATGAAAAGGGACTCTATGGTAGGATACCCAGGAAGACCCCACTTCTGACCCAGAGACATAAAAAAGCCAGGCTGGAGTTTGCCAAAACTTACCTGAGAAAGCCAAAAACTTTTTGCAAGAATGATCTCTGGTCAGATGAGACAAAAGTAGAGCTTTTTGGGAAAAGGCATCAACATAGAGTTTACAGGAAAAAAAAAGAGGCCTTCAAAGAAAAGAACACGGTCCCTACAGTCAAACATGGCGGAGGTTCCCTGATGTTTTGGGGTTGCTTTGCTGCCTCTGGCACTGGACTGCTTGACCGTGTGCATGGCATTATGAGGTCTGAAGACTACCAACATATTTGTTGTAGGGCCCAGTGTGAGAAAGCTGGGTATCCCTCAGAGGTCATGGGTCTTCCAGCAGGACAATGACCCAAAACACACTTCAAAAAGCACTAGAAAATGGTTTGAGAGAAAGCACTGGAGACTTCTAAAGTGGCCAGCAATGAGTCCAGACCTGAATCCCATAGAACACCTGTGGAGAGATCTCAAAATGGCAGTTTGGAGAAGGCACCCTTCAAATCTCAGGGACCTGGAGAAATTTGCCAAAGAAGAATGGTCTAAAATTCCAGCAGAGCATTGTAAGAAACTCATTGATGGTTACTGGAAGCGGTTGTTCGCAGTTATTTTGTCTAAAGGTTGTGCTACCAAGTATTAGGCTGAGGGTGCCAATACTTTTGTCCGGCCCATTTTTGGAGTTTTGTGTAAAATGATCAATGATTTGACTTTTTTTTTTCATTCTCTTTTGTGTTTTTTCATTGCAAGCAAAATAAATGAAGATATTATTACCAAAGCATTTGTGATTGCAATCATTTTCTGGAAGAAATTGAGTATTATCTGACAGAATTGCAGGGGTGCCAATACTTTTGGCCAGCACTGTAAGTGGTTTGGCCCCAATTCCATGTCCCCATTTGACAACCCAAAATGTTAATATTGTTCCATTTTATTATTATGGTATATTTAGGACTCGAATACATTTTTAATTGATATAATAAATGTAAAATTTTATGTATGATAAGGATCTGTGCTTATAGTTTTGTTTGATCTAGCAATCCAGAAGGACAAAAGACTTAATCCTCTAATTTTGTTGCTTATTGCACTGATTGTACTAGATAAACAGACTGGCTGTACTCCTGCCAGGGCCACACACTGAGTGATCACAGCATTAGTTGCTGTGAACTTTCCAGCAGCTAATCCGCTGTGATCTATAGTAACAGCATAGTGGATGAAATTTAAACAAATCTTATCCACATGCTGCGACTAAATTTATCAAGCCCTGTACTCCAGAATACGGACGTCATAAAGTCGCAAAAGAAATTAAATTAACAAAAATAAATAAATAGATACATTCTTCAGAATTTTTGGTTTATTTGAACAAAAATTTGAGGACTTTTTACATTTTAATCCTATTTATTTAACGTTTGGAAAATGGATGGGAGAGGAAGTTAGATTGGTGATCTCATATACACCAGAAACAATGCATCTTTTAAGCTCAGGCCCCACGTAGCGTCCCACAGCAAAAAAGCACTGCAGGAAAAACCGTGGCAGCAACGTAGAATTGTTTAGTTGCATAAGTATTCACTGTATTTTTGCATAGTTAGGCTAATACTATATCGCAGCATGTTGTCCATGCCAAACCACTGTGCTTTTTGCTGCAGTTGACCTGCTGTTGAAATCTGCAGGTAAAACCCACAGCATTAATGACACACTGCTGAACCCCTATTACATGATGACATGCTGGTGGACTTATGATTTTTATATAGATTGATCTGAGATAGGCAGAAAGAAATAGATAGATAGATAGATAGATAGATAGATAGATAGATAGGATAAGTGTCAAATACAAAGTAAAAATACTTGTGAAAGTTGCTTTATCGTTAAATGAACACATGGCTTGTGCTTTCACCATTTTTATTTACTCTTTCAATTATGCTAAATATTCCAAAATTGTAAAGAAAACAATGTATTTCCCATAAATGAGGTGTTTGAATAATTTTCCACAGCCAAACTATGGGAGGGGGAGTAGTGGGTGTAACCTCTGCATCTGTGTCTTTACAGTTGTCTGCAGAGAGTTTAGTTTCAATTTCAATGCTAGAGCTGCAGATCCTCTTGTAAGTATATCACCCTTTTTCCTTTATATAAATAGATTTTTTTTTAATGAAATTATATTACTATTATTTTAATATTCTTATTGCACTATAGTCTATGTATTTATTCATTTATGTATGTGTATCTGTCTATCAATCGATATACATAGAATATATATTTCTGTCCCTATTGCTCTGTGTATCCATATATGTTATATTAATTATAATGATTAATAGATAATAAAGTATACAATTTGAGTCCATTAATTTAATATTAAACTTTTCCTATCCTTAATGATGTAAAATATGGATGATATGTATGTACTGTCCATGCCTTGCTGATAAACATGGCTAGCACACTGACAAAGCACAGTTTGTGTGCATGGAGCCTATGTAATGTGAGCATAGTGAGCTTTTTTTTTTTTTTGATATATAAATCTATTGCGATTATAGGAAGAAAGATGAAGGGATTTAAAAAGACACCAAGTGACAAAGACAATAAAAATGATGAAAATGGAAGAAACAATCCAGATAATAAACATAAACATAATGACGATGAAAAGAAAAAAGAAAAATTTAAACTGTCATATAAAATTCAAAAACTTGCCAAGTCCATACGACCACATTTAAAAGGTAACGTAAGACAAGAATTTTATTATATTATTATATTTCTTTTTCTCCTTTTTGTTATATCATTTATTTTTTTCTATTCATATCAGAATTTGAGATGAAAATAATACCTAAAAAGAAGAAATCAAAAAGTAATGAGACGCTGCCATTGCATCCTGGTATGACTATGCCAGATCAAGCTGGTAAGTCTATATATAACCTAAAGGGGACCTGTTAGGTTAACAATGCAGTGCAATTTGCAGACAGCATGTTATAGAGCAGGGGGAGCTGAATAGATTGATATACAGTTGTGTTAGAAATGTTCCCATGTATAACATGTACAACCCCAATTCCAGTGAAGTTGGGACATTGTGTAAAACGTAAATAAAAACAGAATACGATGATTTGCAAATCCTGTTCAGCCTATATTCAATTGAATACACTACAAAGACAAGATATTTAATGTTCAAACAGATAAACTTTATTGTTCTTTTGCAACTATTCACTCAAGTTGAATTTGATGCCTGCAACACGTCCCAAAAAGCTGGGACAGGGGCAACAAAAGACTGGGAAAGTTGAGGAATGCTCAAAAAACAGCTGTTTGGAGCATTCCAGAGGTGAACAGGTTAATTGGAAACAAGTGAGTGGGTATAAAGGGAGCATCCCCGAAAGGCTCAGTCGTTCACAAGCATGGATGGGGCGTGGTTCACCACTTTGTGAACAACTACGTGAGCAAATAGTCCAACAGTTTCAGAACAACGTTTCTCAACGTACAATTGCAAGGAATTTAGGGATTTCATCATCTACAGTCATTAATATCATCAAAAGATTCAGAGAATCTGAACAAATCTCTGCAAGTAAGCGGCAAGGCCGAAAACCAACATTGAATGCCCGTGACCTTCGATCCCTCAGGCGGCACTGCATTAAAAACCGACATCATTCTGTAACGGATATTACCACATGGGCTCAGGAACATTTCAGAAAACCATTGTCAGTGAACATAGGTCGTCGCTACACAAAGTGGAAAAGTGTCCTGTGGTCTGACCAGTCCATATTTCAAATTATTTTTAGAAATCATGGACGTCGTGTCCTCCGGGCCAAAGAGGAAAAGGACTGACAGGATTGTTATCAGCGCAAAGTTCAAAAGCCAGCATCTCTGATGGTATGGGGGGGGGGGTGTTAGTGCCCATGGCATGGGTAACTTGCACATCTGTGAAGGCACCGTTAATGTTGAAATGAAACGTACATACAAATTTTGGAGCAACATATGCTGCCATCCAAGCGACATCATTTTCAGATACGTCCCTGCTTATCTCAGCAAGACAATGCCAAGCCACATTTTGCACATGTTACAACAGCGTGGCTTCGTAGTAAAAGAGTGCGGGTACTAGACTGTCCTGCCTGCAATCCAGATCTGTCTGCCACTGAAAATGTGTGGCGCATTATGAAGCACAAAATACGACAACGGAGACTCCAGACTGTTGAGCAACTGAAGTTGTACATCAAGCAAGAATGGGAAAGAATTCCACCTACAAAGTTTCAACAATTCGTGTACTCAGTTCCCAAACGATTATTGAGTGTTGTTAAAAGGAAAGGTGATGTAACACAGTGGTAAACATGCCCCTGGCCCAGCTTTTGTTGCCCCTGTCCCAGTTTTTTTGGAACGTGTTGCAGGCATCAAATTTAAAATGAGTGAATATTTTCAAAATAAATAAAGTTTATCCATTTGAACATTAAATATCTTGTCTTTGTAGTGTATTCAATTGAATATAGGTTGAAAATGATTTGCAAATCATTGTATTCTGTTTTTATTTATGTTTCACACAACGTCCCAACTTCATTGGAATTGGGGTTGTATTTTATTAATTTATATCACTGTTTATTCTGGGTTTAGGAGTCTAGTGTTTCTGGCTTGAGCTAAAATAAATATGTCGGGTTGAAGGATCTGCACCCTGCCCCACCTTGCTTCACTCACTTTCACAAAAAGGACTAGTGAGGAGCAAAGCAAATGATTTGGCACATTTTTGGCACAAAAAGGAGTCATGTGCCAAAGATACACTACAATTACACCCATTTATGCCAGAAAACTGCAGCAGATGGGTTAAAGGAGTATTCCAATCTCAAGGATCCTATCTAAACTGCTAGCTTATGTAAATTCAAGAGTTTTTCTAAATACATTTCTTTAGAAATGCTGCTTCGTTTACCTGCTATGTTAGAGTATATACAACATTGTCAAGGTACCTGGCTTGTTTTCTGATCTCAGCCTCAGGTCGGATGACGTGACTTACTGCTCTCTGGAGGGGAGGGGGGTTGAACTCTTGGATGAAACTTACTCTCAGAGTTGTTATCTACTGCTAATAGGCTCGGATTTTGTCTGTTATCTCTCTATGTAAACACAAAGAAAACATTGAGTTTACTGCAAATTCATTCTCTCCTCTGCAGCCTGTAAGTTGCTTTGTCTCTCCAAACCTGTTGTTAGGGTCTTGCCAAACGTAGCAATACCCTGACACTACTGCAGGGGTCTGGGAGGAAGGACAGAGACAAGTGAGCCCTAATCTCACCCCAGCCACTGTCCCTTCCTATTGCCTCAGTTACCATAAACGGTAAAAGGACAACCTGAAGACGAGCCCTATACTGGATAAGTGACACACAGAACAGGACAAGAAAAAAACAACACAGAAGCAGAGTGAGCAAGCCAATGGGTCGGTAACAAACGAGCAATGCAGTACAAAATCACAATCCAAGAGAATAGTCAAAAGGCAAGCCAAAGGGTCAGAGAATTAGGTAACAAAGTAGCAAATGATATAATAAAGAGAGCAGGCAAAGACAGTGCAATAACCGGCAACTTGCTGAGAAAGTGACATCCTGTATATAGAAAGTCTGGGCCCAGCCCCAGACCTGATAGGTACACAGGCTGTCAATCACACAGGCCAGGAAGAGATTAACTCTATGCAGTCTAGAAAGAAATGCTCAGAACACAGGCGTGGCCGGAAATCCATTACATTATCTAGGACCATGTTCAGACTGAGCAACAAGAAACCTACACAAGGAACCAAACTGAACACGCCTCCTTCGCCACAGCATGCGAGCGGAGGGTGGTGCAGAGACCCGAACAGGCAGAGACGTTACACCTGTGTAAAATAATATATATTTACTGTGCATATTATTTGATCTGGATTTATATTAGATATCTAGTAATCATAATAAATAATCTCTCATGGTAAAGGCAATATTTATATTTACTGAGGTGCTTCATAGTGCCCTGTCTATTGAACAGTCAAAGCCCACCCGCCAGCTTGTGGAAGAATACAGGAAGTGGGAAGAAGAGAGAGCAGGAAAACTTTTGACAGAGGGAGATGTGAAAACCCCTTTAATAACCCCCCTTGATAGTGATAACACAGTGAGATGTGGTAAATAAACTCTACCCAGCTACATCTGTAGATAGAAATATATGACTAAATGATCGTGTGTCACAGATATGAGATAGATCGATAGATAGATTGATAGATAGATAGAAAGTGCCCCAGTGGACGTAAAACTTTAGCCACAACGACCTTACAGAGAAAATGTCAGACTGGGGTACATTGGTCCCACCAAAAGAATTGATCCCATTTGTATCCCACAAATTTAGCAAAAATAATGCAGTAATACTATATAAATATATAGTAATTATAATAACTCTAATGGTAATAAATATAGTAATACTATATAAAGTACATATTTATATGCATTCATATGTTACCATGTGCTGTGCAAATAGTATCACCATATATTATACATATAAATATTAATATTTATTTTGGCCTCCTTTACAGCCAGGGATAATGCACGCAGTGATTTTACAGTACAGATAATGCACACAGTGACGTCGCAGTGCAGGGATAAAGAAACACAACAATATCACAGTAATAGGGTTATCACAACTGTCCTTTTGTTATTTAAACTTAGACCCCCAGGCTTATACCTGCTTATTTGAATGTTGTACTTACTGTTGTTTTTGGATTTATGCTATGTTCATATCTGTGCTTTGATTTCCATTCTTCTGTTCTTTCTTCTTTCGGAGGGCCAGAAGAATAGAAAAATGGACAACAGACCAGGCATGCCGCACAAATGGCGATATATGCCTTGCCTATATGTTTGTTATGATTATGTTCATATACCTAACATTATTTACTAACCCAAGCAATATAGAAAGTGGTGCTGGAACATTTGTTCAAACAAAGATACAAGGCAGGATACAAATACAAAGATAAGTTCTCATGTATTTTACCTGAAAACCGAAGTCAAGGATCCACATGCTGCCGTATCAAAGCGAGTTTACTCGCTCCTCATATATTGGAGGCCGGGTCCTATGAGATGACGTGGGCATGATGCTCAGACCAGAGCGTTAGGTCACAAGTCTAGTGAGCTTAAGCACCCGAATGTCATAGCTGTGCTTCACCTGAAGCGCTGTGGAGAATACCACTTATTGCGCATGCGTTAACCGGACTAAGTGCCATGCCTATTAGCCGTTCTCATTTAAAACAGGTATATGTGACCACAATGTAGTAGCGATAGTATGTCCAACGAACTAGGGTTCAACTTGGCACAATGGCGGTCATAATTTATGATGCATATCGATAGCCTCCGAGACCAAAAGTTCATAATCATAGTCTGTAATTTCATAACTATGTATGTCTATTAATACCATATACAATTCAATCCTAGTTAGGTAATGTTCAATAAACATCATGCATTTCCTTAGTTAGGGACTGGGCACAAATTGAAGCCTCATATCTGCCAGAATTTTATATGTACTGTATAATTTAAAAGTCACTAAAAAAAAAGTTATATTTAAATATTCCCACCCGTTGCAGGCATCAAATTCAAAATGAGTGAATATTTGCAAAAAAACAATAAAGTTTATCCGTTTGAACATTAAATATCTTGTCTTTGTAGTGTATTCAATTGAATATAGGTTGAAAAGGATTTGCAAATCATCGTATTCTGTTTTTATTTATGTTTTACACAACGTCCCAACTTCACTGGACTTGGGGTTGTATATGTTTATGTGTGTAATATATATGTCTGTGAGAAAGTGTTTCTTTTTTAAATATGTACAGTACAGTACAGTACAGGTGTGGTCTGATTAGACACTGGGTCTTGCCACAAGAGGACGTAATAGTGCTTCCCCTGTTTTCAGAGGATGTTTTTGGGTAGTATACCTCTTGGTAACAAATCATTGACTGCTAGACATTCCTCTACTATACATTCAAAAACATTTTTCTCAGTTGAGAGACTTTGAGAGAGGGCTTATCATTAGACTGAGAGAAGCAAGATGATTGTTTTAAAGAATTATCCACTATCTAGGCCATACTGACTAATCGGATGGAGGAGTTAGGAGCAGGAGCGTAGCTGTACGGGGGCAGCAGTAGAAGTCACTACCAGACCCTGGGAGGGCCTCTTAACATATAAAATATATCACTATTCTAAATGGCTCACAAAAAATAGGGGCCTCATTACAGATTTAGCACTGGGGCCCAGGAGCTTCAAGCAACTGGTTAGGAGTGGTGGTTATATGAAGACGTACACACGGCAAAAGACTCCAGATGGTCCAGACAGACCACCAGTAGAGAGCATTGTTTGATCTGCCAACATTCATAAGCAGCTCCCACAGTTCCTTGGCCACTATCCAGACACAGTTGGCACCTTCATCACATACCCCTGTCTCTGCCCAAACCATTTAGCAGAACGAAAATTTGTATCATAGCACTTCATTGCATCAGTGGGATATGTAATGATATAGATTGAACCACTCAAATGATGAATACAATCACAAAAGAGTATAAGACTTAAAGGGGTTTTCCCATCTCCCTGTTTCAGCAGCTTTGCCTGCTGTCTCTTCTTCTCACTTCCTGTAGTCTTCATAAAACAGTCAAAGCCGCCCCTCCCCAGCTTGCTATGCTATGAAATATCACAATATAGACTTTGCCTTTACCATGAGAGATTATTTATTATGATTACTAGACATCTAATATAAATGCAGAACAAATAATATGCACAGTAAATATATATTACATTACACAAGTTTGTGTAGAAGACTTACCATGCTTCTATATGGAATGGATTCAGTGCTATCTTTGTGTATACATAGACAGATAACAGACACAGGCTTTATCAGCAAACTGCAATTAGCTGACCTGATTGTCCTGACTGCAGAGCTGTAGATAGCAGTGATAGCACTCAGCCCCCCTACTCCAAGAGAGCAGTGACCGACATGATTTGTCCGATCTTATCAGACAGGTTCGGCTCCATTGAAATGTTGCATAAACAATGGGAGAAGTAATTTCATATTTCAGGCAAACAAAGCAACATTGCTAAAGCAATGTACTTAGGAAAACTCTTCAACTTACATAAGCTGGCAGTATAGATAGAATACTTGAGATGGGGATACCACTTTAACCTTTTTTTTTTACTAATAAAAACTGTTCAAGAAGAACCAGGCATAATCACTAATCCAATATGCTGGGATTTTCTTCAGCACAATCTCACCACCCTCTATACCATGTGGGGTGTTTCAGACAATGGCCGACAACTCAACCAGATAAACAGCAATGGTCACAAACACGCTACATTCCATTCATCCACCCTTTATGTTTTAGTATATTGGTGGGGTGGTTAACAGCAAAATATAACCATTGAGCCGGAACCCCACTAATGGTTTCACCAGAGCCTATTCCAATAATCAGGTATCCCTACTTTTCTACATTTGATAGGCTATACAGAATCACAGGGTCACATGGTAGACTCCAGGATGGGTCTATTGTTGTTGCTGTGCCAAGGACCAAGGTAGGTATTCCACAGCTGATGATAAATCTATAACCAGTTACAATTTAGATTAAAGGTGGAAGGGGTCCACCTGGTAATGTAGGGAACCCCAAAAAGCAATCCCAACTCTGACCCTTAACCATCCTTAAAAAGAAAGTCCAACAATCAGCTTCAGCTCTATACCTCCCTATGCCAATCTGTAGATGTTGAGGGGGTCAACCCTGGTATGAGTAGACCCCTATAATGCCCAAGTTTACTTCAGTATGAATGAACCCCTGAGGTACCAGATCCTGTTTTGTCCCTTATCTGTCCTGAAAAGGACAGTCCAATGATCTACTGGAACCCTGTATGTTCCTTACAGTACATAGAACATCTCCACTCTTATCCAGCTCTCCATGTGTAGAAGCTGCAATAACTAAGCAGGATCAGCTCAGAGCAAGAACGTGGTAGCAACACATGAGACAATAGCAACAGGAGGAGAGTCCAGCACCCCTTTGATCCAATAAAAATGGAGTGTTTATTTGCGGCAATTAAAACCACGTATATGTCGGAACAATTAAATGCTTTGTTTTCATTGGATCAAAGGTGTTCTAGGCTCTCCTCCTGCTGATCCTGTATGTCCCTTAGACCTGTATTGCAGGAGTCCACAATAGTGTGAGCAGACGCACTCCCCAAGAAAACAACCCTATACAGACCCTTAACCATTCCAACAAGGACAGTAGATGATGTGTTAAGACCTTGCATTCCCCTATTGCAATTGACCAGAAAGTCCACACAGGCGTGAGAGGACCTGTAGAGAAGGAGACCCTGTTCTGGCCCTTAATGCCCTGAAGGACAGTTTGATGATTCGCTGAAGTACTATTTATTCCTATCCTGACAAGTTTCTTCTCAAAACGTAAATTTGAGGGTTTACATACAGTACTCAAAATATACAATACTAACAGTGTCCAACTGGCACAGTGGGATAGAGAGCCCTGCCCGCAAGGACTTACAATCTATGAGGGAAGAGGG
Organism: Leptodactylus fallax; assembly: GCA_947044405.1. Lineage (NCBI taxonomy): Eukaryota > Metazoa > Chordata > Amphibia > Anura > Leptodactylidae > Leptodactylus > Leptodactylus fallax. The sequence goes on along the minus strand of CAMRHE010000300.1, from coordinate 2,295,279 downwards.
ATAGAGACAGAAGGCGGCGGTAGAGGCTGTTCAGGTGGTGGTGTGGTGACATTAGTGTTATTAGAGGTTGTAGGCCTTCCTGAATAGGTGAGTCTTCAGGGACTTCTTCAAGCTTGTGATTGGGGGGGACAGTCTTATGTGTCTTGGTAATGAGTTCCAGAGTATGGGGGATGCACGGGAGAAATCTTGGTTGTGTGAAGAGCGGATAAGAGCAGAGCGGAGTAGGAGGTCTTTGGAGGATCGGAGGTTGCGTGTGGGCAGGTAGCGGGACATTAGGTCAGAGCTATATGAAAGGGACAGGTTGTGGATGGCGTTATATGTCAGCGTTAGTATTTTGAACTCTATTCACTGGGCAACAGGTAGCCAGTGAAAGGATTGGCAGAGGCGAGTGGCTGATGAAGAATGGGGGGAGAGGTGGAGCAGCACAGTGTAAGGTGGACTGGAGGGGGCGCGAGTATTTGCTGGGACGCCATGGAGAAGGGTGTTACAGTATTCTAAGCGGGAGCGTATGAGGGCATGGACTAGCATCTTTGTAGTTTCAGGGGCGAGGAAGGAGCGGATTCGATGGATGTTCTTGAGTTGGAGGCGGCAGGAGGTGTTGAGGGTTTGGATGTGTGACTTGAAGGATAGGTCAGAGTCCAAGGTTATCCCAAGGCAACGGACCCGTGGGACTGCAGTAAGTGTGGTTCCATTAACTTTGATAGATGGGTCAGGTAGAGGGGCCGTGCGAGGTGGGGCAAAGATGATGAACTCTGTTTTCTCTATGTTGAGTTTGAGAAAGCGGGGAGGAGAGAAAGGAGGCTACAGATGCTAGACACTCTGGAACTCTGGACAACAGAGAGGTAATGTCTGGTCCAGAGAGATATATTTGAGTGTCATCAGCATAGCAATGTTATTGAAAACCATGAGATTCTTTTAGTTGGCCAAGGCAGAGGGTGTAGATGAAGAACAGGAGGGGTCCTAGGACGGAGCCTTGGGGGACACCTACAGAAAGAGGGCGTGGCGAGAAGGTGGTGTGCTAGTGGAAGACTCTGAATGTGCGGTTGGTGAGATATGAGGAGATCCAGGAAAGGGCCAAGGGATGAGAGCGTTTCTAACAAGAGGGAATGGTTGACTGTGTCAAAGGCAGAGGAGAGGTCAAGGAGGAGGAGGACAGAATAGTGACGCTTGGCTTTGGCAGTTAGAAGGTCGTTAGTGACTTGGGTTAGTGCAGTTTCTGTGGAGTGATGGGTTCTGAGGCCTGAATGTAGTCTGTCAAAGAGTAAGTTGGACGAGAGATAGGAGGATAGTTCAGAGTGGACGTGTTGTTCAAGCAATTTAGAGGTGTACGGGAGCAGTGAGATGGGGCGATAGTTGGCTGGAGAGGACGGGTCGAGGGATGGTTTCTTAAGTATAGGTGTGACGGTAGCATGTTTGAAGGCAGAAGGAAAGGATCCTCTGGTTAGGGATAGGTTGAAGAGATGGGTTAGGGCAGTAGTAAAGACTTGAGTGAGGTTGGTCAAGCACGCAGGAGGTGAGGGGGGATTTAGAGATTAGGGTGGAGAGCTTTTCATCAGTGACAGTGGAGAAACAGGTTAAAGATGAAGAGCACTGAGCAGTTGGGTAGGGTGGTTGTTGGGGGGTTGAGGGAGAGAGTGCACTTCAAAGGAGGGGAGGGTGAGAGCAGGTAGAGGTTGGATTGGGGTGAAGAAGCAATTGTTAGACACGAGGATGCTTAGGTTTATTGTTGGGACGGAGAGTGTGCAGACCTTCATAGGAGAGGGCATCAGGGGAGGTGGTGTCTAAGGGTGTTAGCCATGTTTCTGTGATACTGAGAAATGAAAAAATCACAAGAAATGAAGAGGTTGTGGATGTGATCAAGTTTATTGCATATGGAACGAGCGTTCCATAATGCATCGGAGAGTGTAGGGGGAGGGTCCTGAGGGGCAGGAACAAGTAAGATAAGTGTAAGATTTAGGGGGTTCCGTGCGCTGATGCCGGTTGTGTGGAAAGATCCGACAGTAGGGATTTTTTGGGCTGGTCCAGGATTAGGAGATATGTTGCCAGAAGTAAGGAGTAGCAGAGAGAGGGATAGCAGGTGTAAGTAGGAGAGAGTGTGGGGAGGTTGTGTGTTACTGGGGCAGAAAGCTTGCAGGTGTGTGAGTATCTGTGCAGAGAAGGTCAGATGGGGGGGTAGAATAGATGGAGAGATAAAGATTTTCTTACTGACAAGGGTGGTTTGGGGTGGAAGAGTCGTTTTTACAAGTATGGGAAGAACAACAGTGATTAAATTGAGAAGCATTTCTGTTAGACAGCAACTAGGTTTTGTTTTAGTGTTTTTTCGTTACCTTCAGTTCCTTTCTTTTCTAATTCTGGCCTAATTCTGGTCTGTACACTTTAGAGATGCACTTTGGATGTTGAACTGATCAGGGTCAGAACTGACTACTTCACTAAGATTTATACTAGCTAGCAATACATTTGTTTTATGTGTATCAGGTGTGAATAGGGGTGTTAATCATAACATAACACCCATTATGTGTCCTGTCATTGGCAGCCAACCAACATAGCCTTTGTTTGCAGTGGTGTTGTATCCTTTTACTATAATATGTTAATCACTTACATATATCATTATTACCATTATTACATTCACACATAGAAAGTTTCATTCAATTCCAACAACCCCTTCTTGGTGTATTCTGGGTTTTTTTGTCAATGAGTGTACATAACACAGTGCAACACTACTGCAGGGAACATGTTTGAGAATTTTGCAGTTTTCTGTTTGGAAAAATAACCAAAAAATGACAAAAAGGTGATTAGAATAGCAAAAATCAATACCATCTTGATTGTCCATCAAGAGTGTCCATCTTTTCACAGAGAAATATTTGCAGGTGTACAGTCCTGGAGCAAAAACAGAGACTTGGCTGTAGAAATCCACCTTGCAGTGGCTATTAGTAGGTTTTACTGATGCTTATCACTAGTGTGCTTTATTAACATTTGATGGGACACTATATACACATCTCTTTTCTATGGTGGGAATGTGCAGGAGTTGTCAAAGTAATTGGTAAGAGCTGTTAATGACTCCTGTGAGTACAAGAAGTGTATAGAAGGCAGGCAGGGGCCATTTTAGGGGGAAATAGTGGCCACCTTTTCCTCTGGATCCTCATCAGCATTAGTCAGCTACTATTCCTGTGCCAAGTCCATTATTTTCTACCCTTCAGCCTTCTCTAACAATGAATAGACCATAAATGAAAATATACCAGACCTTGTGAATCTCTATGGTATCCCTGTTATGGCTCTGTTCAAAATAGAGCTGTAATACAGCCATGGGCATGAACCCAGGCTTTGGAGTAGCAGTAATAAGGGCACATACATGGGAACATAGTTAGCAACTTTTCAAATGAATGGAGCTAAACTGCAATTCCAGACATAGCCTAAGGCCAAAAGTGCTGCTATTTCTAGGACAAATCATACTACTCCTCTACTGACACATAAACAAATATATGCTGAATATGAAGGTATGCAATCCCAATAATGATATTTTTTCTCCCAGTTATTGATGAATATGATGAGCAGATCGAAGAGCAGAAAAGTCTTTTGGAAGAAACCAAAGCACTGAAGCAAAAGTTCTGTAGTGATGGTTCCATAGACAATGAGAAAAGAAATGAACTTTACATGTACGTGGAGAAAAGAATTTTCAGAGTGATCAAAGATTCCATTTCTAATATGAATGGAGATGAACTTAAAGGGGCTGTGCAAGCTATAGTGGAACAAATACGTGAAGACCAAGGACAACCACCTTGGTCATGGAAAACCAAATGGAAAGAGTGTGTTGCTTTATCTGTTACCAAACGGATTAACAGATTGCCAAAATTTACACGGGCTGCTCCAGGCTCCTGTTTGTCCCAAGTATTAGTAACGCTGGGAAAGGCTATGAAGAGCGATCTAATCCATGTCATAGAAAATCTGAAACCTCACTACCCAGAAGAGTTTGATGTATGCAATACATATGCTGAACAGTATCACCAGTGGCTTCAGACTGAAATACGTCTCATTACAGAGTATGAGCTTTACTTCAATGATATCCATTGTCTGCTGACCTGGATAAAGACACTCTATCCCAAGTGAGTTTCCAATATTTGTCATAATAGGCTAGGAAGAAATGTAAGACATCTCAGATTTTGTACATTTTTTGGATAAGCATTGATGGAAATTATAAAGTACAAATTGACCTAATTACAAGATACCCCAGTTCTAAAGCATCCATACAAGTTTTTAGCGGGATCAGTTGACTATCCAATGTCTTTGGAGGTCTCTTCACTCTTGTCCAATGGCAGATGTCAATCCCTTCTTCCTCTAGGAACAGTCACTGCCACATGAGTCTGGTTGATGGCCAGCTTTAGACCCTTCTTCAAGTGATGGAGCCAGAACCTAGGGGTGTAGATTTAGCAGAGACCATGAGGTGTCTGGTATCTGAAAGGACTCAAAGACAACTCTTTTGTATTTAGGCTCAGGAAATGTCTCTGCAATTAAAGGGTATGTCTCATGAAGACAACACTTGTTGATGGATGACATAGGAAGGGCTAGTCCCCCTTACATTAGAAATGGGAAAAATTCCATTATACTCCCATTTGTCTCATTAAGACAACCCCACATGCCCTACAGAGAAGCCTTCTCTATTAACCAAAGTAGAAATCAAAATATCATTGCTCAGCTTGTGAAAGTGATATTATGTTGTATTGCATACATATAAACATCACTATATGAATTGTCATCAAAGGAAGATTGTGTAACAGAATTTGTGGTTTTCCTTCTGCCCAACAGTATCCTAAGACACCAATCTTTGATTGATCACATAAATGTGGCCCAACTGGGAGATCTCCTGCCTTCAGAAAAGATGTGCCATCTTGAAAACATGTATATACTTTATCAAAAGGTGTGTCCATTTCATGTATATTGTTTGACAAGCAGTAAGACGTGCGTATCCTTAAAAGAATTTTTCCCATTTGATGATGAACGTATTGTTAAATAGGCACTGCATTTTCAACAATATTTAAATAAATTAAAAGTACAGGTTATTGTAAGTAAAATATTTTGTCTGACAAAAAAGTCTATTTCTGCCTTTGTCAGGCTGTTTCCCTGCTCCTCCTCTCTTCTGCTAAACTGCCTTTAACTCTGAAAATCACTGATCCATTCATCTGGAGGTCACATGACTCAGATGACTCATGTGTATAGAAGTTTAAATAGGGGAGGAATGAGCAGGACATGCAGGAGATAACAGAAGAAACCCAAGCGTAAACTAATGCTGGATCTGAGTAGAAGTCTTTCTATCACAACCAATACACTTTACAGTATATATCAGTATTTCTCTATATATGTCCTGTGTGATCTTGGGCCTGTTTTTGAGTGAGTGAGTGAGACACAGTTACATAGCTGATTCTCCTGTACTCACTGTGTACTGTGCATGGCAGCTAGTCTCCACCCACTAATCCAGAGAGGAATGCAAACCACAGATAGAACATACAGAGGGTAAATCTACTAAATAATGCAAAATATTAGCCATATAGTTACCCAAAACAGTGTTATTTCTCATGTACACACACATAGCAATATATCCTGAAAAGTCAATGAAATGACAGATACACTTTAAGGCACAATTCCAACAATTATGAATTTCCCAAAGTTGTTGCACAAGATTTATTAACTATTTTTTTTTATTTTTTTATTTTTATTTTTTTAAAATAAAGGGGCTACTAGAAAAATGGATGACCGATGCATTAGCAGAGGCAGAGAAATGCTGGCAGAAGGGATCAATTAACAGTTCCGAATTGTCTGAAGACATCCTTCAGGTAAAAATCAAAGATTGATTTTTCAACAGTGGGCTTCTTGCAGATATCCTGTGATATGACCCCACAGTAGCTGCATTGGATGCTTGAGTTGCACTGGGGCGAAGCTGCACAGTATAAGAGTGGCTTTGCCCCAAGGCAACCCAAGCATCACGCTGCATCACTCCTCCTAACACTCCACCCTCACACATTGCACCTGCAAAAGAAAAAAACATTATATACTTTGCAGTCACTTTCAAATACTGTATCAATTAAACACCAGTCTATACCACTGTACAGGAGTCGCACCAGTCTTGGGCAGGGAATCAACATATGGTCATTTATAGTTCCCTACCTAAGATTGTGCAAGTAATAGAATTAACCTTTCACTTCATTGCCTAGTGAATATCCTGTGTAATATGACAGACTGTTTGTTTATCTTTTTTTTTTCGTGTGACGTGTTTACGCATTTTTTGATGTTGTTATTTCTCTATTTTAATCATTGCCTATTATAGCTTATGTTTTAATATTATACCACATATTGGAAGTGCTCCCATTCAGTTCAGCTAGATTGTCCTAGAGAAAAACTTATCAAACTTTTTCTATTTAGACCTCAGTAATCATTCTATGGTGATGCCAGGGTCTTACCAGCACACAGTACAACACTGATATATACCAAATTCTTCCCCAAAAGCACCATAATACCACAGTGCAACGCCATATACAGCAGCATTATCCTCCTCCTAACACCTCTCTTACTAGCTGCTGCATTGTCCTCCTTCTTATGCCTCTCTTACTGGCTGCAGTATTGTACTCCTTCTTATACCTCCCTTAGTGGCTTCAGCATTGTCCTCCTTCTTATACTTCTCTTACTGGCTGCAGCATTTCCCTCCGTCTTATGCCTCTCTTACTGGATGGAGCATTGTACTCCTTCTTATACCTCCCTTAGTGGCTGCAGCATTGTCCTCCTTCTTATACTTCTCTTACTGGCTGCAGCATTGTCCTCCTTCTTATACTTCTCTTACTGGCTGCAGCATTGCCCTCCTTCTTATGCCTTTCTTAGTGGCTGCAGCATTTCCCTCCTTCTTATGCCTCTCTTACTGGATGCAGCATTGCCCTCCTTCTTATGCCTCTCTTACTGGATGCAGCATTGTACTCCTTCTTATACCTCCCTTAGTGGCTGCAGCATTGTCCTCCTTCTTATACTTCTCTTACTGGCTGCAGCATTTCCCTCCTTCTTATGCCTCTCTTACTGGATGCAGCAATGTACTCCTTCTTATACCTCCCTTAGTGGCTGCAGCATTGCCCTCCTTCTTATGCCTCTCTTACTGGATGCAGCATTGTACTCCTTCTTATACCTCCCTTAGTGGCTGCAGCATTGTCCTCCTTCTTATACTTCTCTTACTGGCTGCAGCATTTCCCTCCTTCTTATGCCTCTCTTACTGGATGCAGCAATGTACTCCTTCTTATACCTCCCTTAGTGGCTGCAGCATTGTCCTCCTTCTTATGCCTTTCTTCGTGGCTGCAGCATTGTCCTCCTTCTTATACTTCTCTTACTGGCTGCAGCATTGCCCTCCTTCTTATACCTCCCTTAGTGGCTGCAGCATTGTCCTCCTTCTTATACCTTTCTTCGTGGCTGCAGCATTGTCCTCCTTCTTATACTTCTCTTACTGGCTGCAGCATTGCCCTCCTTATACCTCCCTTAGTGGCTGCAGCATTGTCCTCCTTACTCCTCTTTTACTGGCCTGCAGGATTGTTTTCTTCCCAATTTCCCCCACTCTATTACCCCACTGTCCACTCCTCCATACTGTCAGCAGCATTGCTTACAATGGTGATTAATCATTCTTCAACAGATCTATACTAGCGGAATCAAGTCAGCAGCGGAAATTTCAGAAGATTTCATAAATAAAATCACACCCGTTCTAGTCAATGAATTCCTGGAATTCCTCAAAAGGTAAAACAAGAATTTTAAAATATATTCCTGTTCCTATTCAGAGATGGCAAGTACATTATTGGCAAATTCAGAACTCTTTTCTTTCTTTTAGAGCATCTTATGCAGATTCCTATAAGATGATGAATGAAATTAGAAACTGTTTCTGCTTATTTTCCAGTAAGGGTGGGTTCACACTTGCAGCAGCACTCCGTCCGCCGTGAATACGACCTAAATGTCGGAAAACTGGATAGGGACTGCATAGGGCAAGGTTTGCGACGCTTTGCTTAAAAACCCATTCACTTGAATGGGTTTTTAAAGCAATGCGTGGGTGTGCGCCTACACCCTCTGCGCCGCGAAAACAGTTTTTTTCGTCAGAAACAAAGTCGGACATGCAGGACTTTGTGTCCGACTATGTCTGGTATTGCTGCCTTCAAATGATTTGGGCTGAGCTGCAACAGTAGACCCACCCATGGAAAACAAAAGGCACTGTTTCTGGGAAGAACAAAAATAGACATTATTTTTAAAATTTGTAAACTACTTTAAATGACATTCCCTACCTTAATGGTGTCACTCATTGCAATTGTCAATAGTTCATACTTCAGGGTAATGTTCTGTTAGAATTCAATAAGATTACCAAATGCATGTTAGCATAATGTAGAGGACACATAGCAGGGAGTTTGTAAGTAGGATCAGATTACATAGAGAGACACATGGATCTGCTTTAGAACTGTATACACAAAATGGCAGAAGATTTTTAAAGATTTACCATCAGATGTCAGACAGATGGAAATCTCTTTACACATGCACAATGAAGGATTTGTTTTCTGTGAATGGCTGTGAATATTTATCTCTCATTATAGGATGAGGAAGTAGACTGTTGGATAACTTTTTATTATTGCAGAGCTGCTTTCATCATTCATTTCATCACATTGTAGCATTGTGTTTCAGATATAAAATATCAATTGAAAATTATCATAAAAAGAACAAAGCAGTTCCTCAATTCAAGGAGACAATCATTGCTAACATGAACTGCTGCAGTCATTTCAGGTAAGAATGTTGATAAAACACATATTGATGTATGGCAGCCACTATGTGTTGTCTCCTTGTCAGATTGTGAGTCATTTGACATCTAACTGATTTAGGGAGGATGGGTTGGTGTTGAGTACATAAAGTGTCCATATCTATAGGTATAGGAAGTATAGAGGTTGCAATCACCACAAGCCCTGGGGCATGTGCTGGGTGCGTGGTAAAATGACACGTGTAGCATATAAATTATATCCACTTGACACACTTGCCTTCATGGATTCAGATTTGTTTCTTTGAACCCAGGCCGCAAAATGGACAGATATAGCACCTGTCCTGAGTTTTGCCTTGGGCTCATAGCCCCATACATGGACCCATGGTAATACGCAAGGATGTGTATTGAGCACTTGGCAGGTGGAAGGAGGTCTGTTAAAGGGGTTTTCTGGGCAAAAAAATTAGTTTTAAAAAAGGTTTGTTAGTGCTATCAATGGGTTAATAAGTGCATACAAATACCTTTAGCAGTGTTTTGAGTGATTTCTAGCTTTCTATGGGAGCTCCTGATAGCCTCTGCATTTGTTTACATGGGTAGCCTCCTGCTGTCTTAGCCTACAACTACCATGATGCATTGCAGTTCAGTCAGATCCCCCCTTCACTTCCTCCCTCACAACCCCCCCCCTGTTTCCCTAGCTAGCCTGCAGACTACTAGCCCTACCTACCTAGATAACTAACTCAGTCCCCCAACCCCCTTCCCAGCCCATTATACCTACCTGTCTTCTCGTCCTGGAGATGACTTTCGTCGGTGCCGCTGTCCCCTCTTCTGCCTGCACCTGGGAGCTGGTGCCTGCACAATAGAACACCGGCAGAAATGAAGAGAAGCAGCGGCCTATCACGCATGTGCAATAGAACACTGCTTCTCTTCGCTTCTGCCAGCGTTCTATTGCACAGGTGCCAGCTCCGGATCCCTTGCGAAGGAAGTGACACCCAGCAGAAGAAGAGGACGTGGGCATTGGTGAGTATGATGGGGACAGGGGGGGGTGCGGGGGAGAGGAGTACTGGTGACCTCCCGTCTCCGGAAACAACAAAATGGAACGTCACCTGGAAATTGGAAAATGTGCCTGGGGCATATGGGTAAATATACATTTTTTTTTAAAGGGAGTAAATTAGAAGTTAGGCGGGGGAGGAGGTATTGCTTAGTATTAAAGTTTTAGTTTAAGCCGGACAACCCCTTTAAAGATTAGTTACAATATGGGAAGTATTACAGTAGTGGTCCTCTAGAGCCATGAATTGCACTATATGTGCTCTACCTAGTAGACAGGGATCTGACTGGAGTACCCCTCAACTTGCCTTAGTAGAGCAACCAAACTGCAGTAGCCTACATTTAAAAACTCCTTCAATCTGCTGACAATCCGTTATCTGTGGATGCTGTAGGCTTCCTAAGGAAATGTATGTTGGCCAAGTTTGGCCAGTATTGGGGGATCTGTAGAGGGGACAGCTTAAATATTTCTTCCTCCCTATTCATTGCAGAGACTTTATTGAATATGCTAGTGCTGGTGAAGATGCAAAACAGAAAATCTATTCAATCCTTAATGAGATTGAAAATCAAGGGTTCGGGATCCTACTACAGGATTTATTTGAAGGGATAAAGGTAAGTATGGAAAAATACTACTTTAGGTCTGTGCACAATTGTTCACTTGTTCAATGTTGAGATGTCTGTGGACATACCATCGCAAAGTCATTGACAAGCCAAAGATCAAGGCAGGCAGCACCAATTCAGTAGTTCAAGGCAAGCCAAGTTGGCAACAGGAATCAGGAAAGATCAGGATGAGCAGTCAAATAGGGTTGATATACTGGAAAGCCATCAGTAAGAAAGACAAACCAGCAGATACCCTCACGGGAACAATATATATTGCTCAGCCATCAGGTGCATGTTGGAGTGACCTTAAATAGGTTTTGGGTGACAGGAATTGACTGGGGAATGTTAGCATGCATCAGCAAGGGAGCATGCATGCTCCCTTTGACAGAAGGAAGAAGAAGAGGGAGGTGGGGCAAGCAGGACAGAAGAATACTGGTGGGGACCAGAAGTGCATTGACATCCATGCCCATTGAGAGACACAGTATGCCAGTGGTTGTGGAAATTAAAGGACCCATGAATGGCGTAGAGGTTTAACCTGGCGACAGGGACGGCCAGGAGGTGCACACCAGCATTATAATAGGAACATGTATCCAGTTGTATAGTGCCTTTGTGATGCATTATATTACTCAGTGTTTTGTTGGTTTAATACCTCTGTAATCCTCAATTTATGCCACAAGTCAGCACAATAAAAAAGAAAAAGAAGCTGTATAGATTCATTTTGCATTGTCTCTCTGTATACTGATATATAAGTTCTAGGAGGTTATCCATGGGATCCTATGAACCAGTTGAGAATACGCACCAGTGTATCGTCATCACTATTTCTTCTGCATTTCCATCTGTTGACCCAGTTCCTTCTTTGTTCTGGTTGACATTTTCATGTATAATCATCCATGCATACCAAATTCACCAAACTCTTTACTCAGTCTCGTTTCAGAGGGATCAGCCAGACAAAGGGACTAAACAATCAAGAAATCATGTCGCATATTATTACTACTGCAAATACATATATATCCTCTGTAACTACACTGACTGACCCATGTCGCCAGGTGAGAGACACCAAATGTCAGATATTTCAGTATATACAACTGACAATTTATGTTTACGTACGTAAACCCTGCAAAAGTGTTCCTCATCATAAGGTTTGAGAACCTTAAACTAAACATCTACTCTTGTATAGACCAAAACATTTCTAATGATTAATTTCTTGATATAGCTCTGTTTATCTGATACAAAGCTCCAAATCTCCTGCATTAGCCCAGTAAACTATAAAACTTTGATTGCCTTTATCCATCACTAAAGAACTTACTGCATACTTAAAGGAACATTAAATCCAAAAATGATAGCTATAAGTACAAAAGAGATATAGTAGCACTCACTATTGCCAGCCTGAAGAATGTCCTTCGTGATCCTGACACAATCTTTAAGAAATCTTGCAGAGAACAAATGTTTTAAAGTGTAACTCCCATTTTCTTTTATTATACAGGCTGTAAAGTTTCCATTAGCATTGTTTTAATTAAGAAATGCCAGGGAGACTCTGTCCGTACACATGTAGTCAATGTAGCATGTAGAGCTGAAGCGTTTACCAAAGGGGGTGGATGGTCCATTCAAATAGCTTTTACTCCACCTAGAAAAATGGTTGTAGTATCACAATTCTTCTGAGGTACTAGTTATAAAATAATTATTGATATCACTTGTTAAAAACTTAGTTTATATGCAATATGAAATGCTGTATATTAAGTTCAAATTCTGGACTTTGCTTTTAACTAGTGATATCTCAGGTTCTGTTTTAGCTAGTACTGATAGTACTAAGAATATTATCTTTCTTTTAATACCAGAACAATTTTTTTAGGTGGTATAAAACTAAAGATACAGTCATTCGAAATGACCATCCCCCCTTTTCGTAATAATGCTTCCGCTCTGCATATTTACAATACAAATGTGAACAGACTTTCCTTAGTAATAGCTTAGTTAGAGGGTTGCTAGGGAAAATGTTACAGCCTGTTTTATAATATAAAGGAAGTTAGATAGAATAATAAAGTATTTTACAAAAATGGTCACCCAACACCCCTGACAATGAAAAAAAAAAATGGGAGTTATACTTTAATCATCTGCTGGGATGATCCCTCTTTGAACACAGTTTAGGTAAAGAGGGCGGGACAATGGTGGTGCTTAATGAGCCTTTTGTCCTACTGTTGACAGGGCAGAGAAGGGAGTATCCTGTAACTGCCAGTCATGACTGTAAGGAGGAAGGTGGGACATGGCTGAGCTCCTTGAACACACAGAGGTTTCTGCATACATTTCTCAGTGTTAACTGTAACATGGGAAAAAAATAGAACCAAGGGAAAGGAGAAAATTAATGGAGGAAGGGATGGGAGATTTTATTATTTTTCCAGAATTCTACTATTCAACCTATGTCTGTGCAAGTGAATTTGGAGCTCTATATCAGTAAAATTAGCAAGCAGATATGGGTGTGATGTACAGTGTCCACATAGTTCTGGCTGCTTACTCTGCTTTGCTTTTTGTCAAATCACTACTAAAGATCTGTTCTCTCCAAGGTTATGGCTGGTAAGATTCATGCAAACCTAGTCAAGGAATATCTAACGGAAATGAAAGATATTAGGAAATGCAATACAGAACAGCAAAGGGCTTTGGCTGCTCAGATGGACAATATTGCAGATCTTTTCAGTCAGTTCTGTATTGATCATGTAAGTACAAAAATAGGCACACACTGTAGTAATGGATAACTAGGATAATAATTATATTAACCATTCTTTATTGAAAGGCTGTGTGAGATCCCTTGTAGAAGTTGCAATGGTGGCTTATATTGGTTGTCACTCAAGTTTACTATGCAACTGTTTAGTCTTGTAGAGATGACAAAATACTGCTCCTCTTCCAGATCACATTGCAAAGGGTTAATGCATACAAAAAGATATTAAAGGTCAAAGTTTAGTGGGCACTGCCTAAGAAGGGGATGAATTTCAATGGTACAGTCTGGGTTGCACAGGTGCACCAAATAATGTCCAGCTAAAGACAACCCCAATTGGTGTGTAGGTTGGAGTTACAATGGATTGATTCCCAAATAACCTATTAGATCCTATGGATCATATTAGAATCATCTTCTCTGGTAGACCACAAACCCCAGTCTGATACAGAGTACTGGAAATTCTTTATTGCATAATGCATTTCAGAACCTAAAATCCAACCTTTTCCTCAGTTGGACCTATAAAAATATGATGAAGAAATTTATTGTAATCTCAAAATGCATTCTCCAAGAAGAAAACTATTTGCCCATACATTAAATTACCCCACAGGAACAAAAAGATTAGGATGACTCTTTCTTGAGGCCCCGTTTACACAAAAGATGGTCAGTCGATCCCACCAAAATCAGTGTCTTCGATAGAAATCTAATGTGTATTCCCAACCTTAGTGTTACTGTAGTATAGTTGACATATTGCATAGTCCTATCACTACTTCACTTGATGGTCATGCTGATGGTTGTAGTGATGGTGCAGGTGATGGTTAGGGGTGTTCACTGGAGGTTCTATGGTGGGGGTTCTTGCAGTTAATCCTTGGAATGATACCCCTAACAGTAATAATTACCCTTTTGCAGCTAAATGATGCACAAATGTCAGAAGCCAAATGGAGAAATGATGCAATCCGCAAGATTGCTGACATCATACAACTTCAGGATTTGGATGCCATTAAGTTGGTAGTAGGTGTACTCACTCATGAATACCCAGATATCAGGTAAGGAGTCCCTAAAGTTAAAGGATAACAAACTAAACCTTGAGATTAAGTTTTAGGGCAGTCACCTCAAATGTACAGATACTTCCAATGAAGGGAGACATTTTTTGTGGGAAGAGTGGCGTTTATTAAAAAATTGTTGTAGTTCCGTAGATGCAACAGATCCTGCTTGGTATATCACTATGTATAGCATGTTATTACTATTTTACTTGCTTTTATAGCTCCAACATATTCCATAGATATTGCCATCACACACTGTTCAAAGTAGGGCTCACAATCTAATTTCATTATCAGTATGTCACTGGAGTGTGGAAGGAAACCCACACAAACAGAACATACAATCTCCATGCAGATGTTTTTTCTTGACTGGATTTGAACCCTGGATCCCATCGCTACAAGGCAACAGTGCTACCATTGTGAGCCAATGACACCTGCCATAGCAGCCCCTATTTTAAAAACTGAGAGAGCATTGGGGCTGCTGTAATCTTCTAATGGGCATTGTGGTGGCTTCTATGTACACTCCATACCCTGTTTCATTTATGAGTATACAAGTTATGGTAAGGAGGACAATTGGAACATACAGCATATTAGGGTACTGGTGATATGACAACTCCCCAAAATACAGTTTAGAGTCACTGCGTGGTGGAGTGTCACTTTAAAAGCATAATGACTTCTCCACTGTACTTTCAGGAAGCGGCACGTAAAGGCCATTCTATACATCAAAAATAACCTGAAGACTTCTGACAGGATGTCAGTAGTGAAAATAATGGAGAACATCACAAAGACCACAGATCACCCACAAAGACAGCTGTTTGCATCTATTCCATGTATGCCATGTTGTTGCCTATTATTTTAGTGATACTGTGTTAACCATTGCCTCTGCTTGAAAGGCAGTGGATGCTCCTGCAGCTAAAATGATCAACGTGGTGCATCAGGTGCTATTCGCATTCAACAGATCCTGCACTGCCTTTACTTTTCTTTTCTTTTCTTTTCCTAAAGCAGACGTGAACTGACGTCTTTCATTCTGGCAGGCTCAGTGCATCAATTCATTACATGGACAGTTATTCTACTGAATGGCCCCCATGTACTGCTATATTGCAGCGGCTCGTGCAAGGAAAATGTGTAGACAGATGTAAATCTAGTCCTTTTATACCAAACCAAACCTACAACCAGCTTCTTTTATAAAACTGGTTGCCCACTTTATATAACCCCTTTAAGTCCCAAACACAATTTTGGGGCTTTGTACAGTAGTGGGACCTTTTAGGGCCAAATATTTTAAAAATGAACATCTATAACCATATGGGGTTAAAGTTCTGTCATATTATAATGAAGTTTCATGGGTGCAATATATAGATATAGAAAAGTTAGAGTTGATGTAACAAAGGGATAAAGAAGACGACAAGGAGTTAGTTTGTAAATCTCCTAAATCTTGAGCTTAGACTTTTAGAACAATATTATTGAGAAAGGTAGGACTAAATCTTCTGCATTTCCTGTTGACTAAAGGCAGTTTAGGTTAGCGTTCCTTTAATATTTTACCATATTTTCATTATTTAGCATTTCACATAAACAAACTGAAGATCCTATTAATTCATCTATAACTCTATTTCTGTATCATACATTACCATTCATATTTTATTACCATGTAATGTTTTGTTTACATCGTTTTATAATTTTTTTGTTGCACAATTTTATTATTTTTTTTTACATTTTTAATAGTGTTTTCTATTTTACCTATATTTGTTTTACCGGCTGTAAAATAAATATATTTTTGAACTTTTTAAGTCTTTATTTTATTCTTTCAATAAAAGTCAATCAGTTTCACAAATTATATTTACAATGTTGGTAACTGGAACAGTGATTTCCATTGGTGCTGCTATCTCCGCAACATTTACAATGTTTACAACCATAGTATCCCAATAGAAAGCCATCAGAATGATGGTTGACTTCTTCCATCTATGGTCAATTTGTGTGTATCCACCTATATACATAATTTTACACCTCATGTAAATACAGGTGCATCTCAATAAATTAGAATATCTTTGAAACGTGTATTTCTTTCAGTAATTAAATTAAAAAAGTGACCTCCTGTATTTTCTATATTCTTTACACACATAGGGTTCTATTTCAAGTGTTTTATTTCTGTAAATTTTGATTATGGATTACAGGTAATGAAAACCAAAATCTAAGAAAATTAGAATATTGTAAAAAAGTTCAGTATTGTAAATTCAGTGTGTCACCTGCCAAGGTTTCCTAAGACTTTAAATGGTCCCTCAGTCTGGTTCAGTAGGACACACAATCATGGAAGACGCTGATTATGAATTGTATTACTGAATCACTGAAATGAATGAACGTTTCAAAAATATTCAAATTTATTGAGATGCACCTGTAATTTAAAGGGGGATTCTCATTTCAGACTTTTAAAGCATATCCACAGGATATGTCATAAAGGTATGGAACCAGGACCAAGCTCAATAAAGGGCTCCCCAGCCTGTCCTTTATGGATGTAGAGTTACAGAAAAAGCTGAATAGACTGTGCAGCAGTGTTTTTGTAACTCTAATAAAAAAAAAAAAAAAAAATGACACTTGGGTTACAGAAACAGCTCTCGGAGTTGCTGAGTTACAGAAACAGAGGAGCTTGCTGCAGTGCCCTGTTTCCATAGCTTATATTCACTTCAATAGTAGTTGCGTAAACAAAGTAGCACAGTTAAAATCTGTAGTAGATGTAAATACTGCCAATAAGGAACAGCTTTTTTCATATGGGGTAGGAGTTACCTTTTAAAATGAAATGTGAAATGGTGGCTGTAGAGTTAAAATTTCCCTTAGGTCTTAATTCAACACCCTTCCCATACAGATTCACATCTGGAAAATTAAAGGGATTGGCCACTTTCAGACCAATATTGAGAGACAAATATTATTGTTTGTATAATAAAAAAATATACTTTATCAATTCCTCGCGGTTTTCTAGATTTCTGCTTGCTGTCATTCATTCTCCTTACTTTCAGTGGATACAAATCAGTCCATGGTCATGTGATGGACACACAGGTGCACAGCTCGTTACCAAACAGATGTCTGATTATTCTTCTGTCACTGTAACGAGTCGTGCACCTGTGTGTTCATCACATGACCAGGGACTGATTTTTATCCACTGAGAGTCAGCAGAATGAATGACCAAATTTGAGTCTATGGTGTCTTTATTTTACATATTAGTTTGTTGGCTTTGGTTAATTTGGCACCTGTGATACCACGTGGGTCCTCCCTGTACCAGACAAAACAATAAGCACATTGTCTATATACAATATCTTGACCATGTGTATGTGCAAAATGATCATAGATGTACTTGGACTCAAATTCTGCTAGAAAATGTCATGCAAATGTAGGGGTCACCGAGGTCCCCATCACAGTCCTTGGTGTCATTTACCATCATAAACAAAAATGCGCTACATAGTTACATAGTAACACACAAACTTAATGCACCTCCAGACTGGAACATCATATTTTGCACATTTATCCTATCATCATGTCTTATTCTGGGGCACAAATGTTTAACATCAATGGAGGCTACCTTATAAATCCAACTTAAAGGGGGTAACCATGGTTAGAAAACATGGTAGCTTTCTTTTAGAAAGAAATAGTCACATTTGGTCCACTGGTCACATAGTCATGTCCCAGCTCATTCCCATTCATATGGGTAGGACTGAGCTGTAGCACCACCATTGAAGAGTATAAAATGCCACTCTGGGATTTTTGTCAATACCGCATGAATGTGAATGAAGTGCAGTGTCACTTGCTTCTTTACGTTTGCCCACTCAGAAGTATAATGCAGGCTGTAATTCTGGATCAGCAGAGGATTTTATGTAGGGTAGTGTAAAAATTAGTTGAGATAAAAATGGCAGGAGTGACCCTTAAGTCAGAGATGGATTTTCATTTCTTCCAAGTCTTACCAAGTTCTAGTGAATAAAAGTAACATTTGCAGAAAAGTGAACATATTCTGTTAAGTTATTATTGTTATGAAGGAAGTTCCGTTGTAAAACAATTGAGCTTAGAAAATGAGCAGCTCAGTCACCATTAGAAGTGATAACTCTTCATTGTATAGATCTTAATTTTAGGAATTGAAACCCCTAGTAACAAGAAGTGATGTGACTGTGGCTGCAACTTCACATGCAAACTGTTAAATAATAGCTTAAATGGGAAACTCCATGAAAACCATAAGTTCCCATGTACATTGTGGAAACCATCTGTACATGGAACTCACTGCTCACTGTAATTGTTGGGTTACAATTGCTGTGTAAATATCACCTAGTTACCAACTCTGTGTTATTACATATACATGTTATGTACAAAAGGTGAGTGCTTTGTGACTGACAGACATTAGGCCACATGTATGTGTGTGTATGATGACATCATAGCCTGTGAAAATTGGAAAATATGTCTGGGGATGAAGAATTTCCTCATATAGGATGTCACTGGGAGGATAATTCTAAGGGAACTGCAAGAATGTTTACGATATAAAGTCTGCATCACTCAAGAAGAGTGACACTTTTTGAAACTATGACTACAATGGCGGCTAAAGGGATGTCTCTGTTAATACTGTTACTATAGCACTAGTGATAACCCATTAAGAAATAGTTTTCTCTATACTACTGTATATTATAGTTTCGTAGGTAAAAGTTTAGGAGAGGTTCATGCTTAGGTCATTCCCATTCAGCAGACTTTGCCAAAGGACAAACCAGGTTTTCTTTTGCTAATCAAATTGCTGGTTGATACATTTCCTTGTGTATACATGAATGTTATCAGAAGTGTATTAGGATGTAAGATAGGACTGTAAGATAAAATTGTGAATATTAGAAAATCCTTTATTTCACCAGAACCCAGAATATCAACCTAGCCCTGCAGTTAGATAGATTAGGGTCACCTGATTTAAACAACGTTTTTCCTTGTAAATCATCACCTCCATTGCCAAGATATTGCTGTTTTTGTCAATATGCAAGAAAGACATTGCTGCTTACCTATTTGGAGCAGATGGCAACATCCTCATTGCTCCAAAGAGCTTATTTCAACATTACTAGCTTACTTCTTTGATGCAATAATAACACCCTTGATCTGTCAAAGAACTTGTTTGCATATTGACAAAAACTTCAATATCTCAACAACTGAGGCCCACTTCCCAAAGGGAAAACAATGTTCTACAATATCTGCGGGACTGGTTTCGTGACTGTGCTCACCACTGTGGCCTTCTGTTTAACTTGTTATTACTCACTCATCAGGTAGGGATATCATAGGATTTTACTATGACAGCCAATGAAACGTGACTGACTGCCATGGTCTTGTGATTACATGTTTAAGTCACCTGGTGAGACTGAAAAAAAATTATAAAACAACAATCTGATAACAACTTTAAAAGAATTGAACAAATCAAAAAAATATAAAAAGTTTAAAAAAAACTCATATTCCAGTTTCACATCTAAATAAAATAAAGAACATCAAAAGCATAATTGGTACTGCCATGTCCTTAAAAGTCTGTCCTATTAAAATATAATGTTATTTATCCCGGACAGAGAAAAATTTACAAAATAAAATGACAGAATTTTTGTCTTTGGTCATCTTCAACCCTCTAAAAAAATGGAAAAAAAAAAACAGGACTTCACAAGGCTATGCAGACTGATAAATAAAAAACTATTATTAAAATACGGAGATGGGAAAATTAAAAAAAATATATATATATTGCTGGATCTTTAAGGCATAAATTAGGCTGCAGCAATACCCCACAATTTAGGATTCTAATGATGGGAGATATATCTATAATCTAAAAAAGTATAGTAAAATAAGCAACAAATATTCATATAGGCCTCACACAGTAAGAAATTAGGATTTTTGCTTTAAACGAGTTGTGGAATTTTGTTTTTTGATAAGATTTGTTGGAATTTCCCCACTGCTCTGCACCCTGTTAATCTGGATGTCTCTGCCTGTCTAAATATAAAAAGCAGGAAGCATGCAGAGCTTTTTCTTTGTACTGTGTTTCCTCTGGAAAATCACTTTTAACATAATACTGTCAGCTTATAAAGCAACTGCCAATATCCACACGTATAAGACGTATAAGGTCCTATTCACTTTACATGTTTTACTTACGCCAAATGTATCCATAGGGTTACATTAACTTGTGAGTATCTTTTTGTCCTCCATCAAGTCGGTGTCTGTCAACAAATCCATATTCTTGAAGTCTGGAATTATGTAGTACACTATACAATCCATAAAAGGTATGCAGTAAAGATAAAACGTTGTTATCCTTTTTTTTTCACAATGGGGTGATATGGATGATGTATCCAAATGTATAACTATTCAGTGGAACAGTGCAGTGTTTTTTTCTACAATTGCTACAATTGTTCATAATCCCATTGAGGGTCATTACAATAAGCCACTTCTCAATTTGGTGGAGGTTGTGAGAGGTCCCCTTTAAGCCAGCCCTTCACATTAGATTTTGGATTGTCATGATGCAGCTGTCTGATCGATGATGGGCTTGTTCATACGAATGATCCCACGCTCTACATTAACAACTAAACTGTCCTACCAGGCAAATTGGCTGAAGATTGGCCTTCAGCCAATGATGCCAGAAACAGATATTTTCGGCCAATTCCCAGTGTTACACAGTGTAACACAAACAAAGTCTGCAGTCAACCAACACAAATGGATGTTTACAATATTTCCATGGCCAATTATTGGCCAAAATCAGCCATTTTGGCCAACAAAAGACTAACATGTGTATGGTCAGCTTAAATCTATTTTTTTTCATTTTAATGTCACCTGAAATTGGACAGCGTTGCTGTTTCCAGGTTACAGGAGAAAGAGCCAAGTATCAGAGTGAGCCTGTGTAGGGCTGATACAGATACTGGGACAATACTTTGGTGCAGGACATAGTAATGTACCACATTGCTGTTTGGGGAGGAACCAGTGGTATATACAGGTGCATCTCAATAAATTAGAATATCCTGAGACGTTCATTTCTTTCAGTAATTAAATTAAAAAAGTGACCTCCTAGATTTTCTAGATTCTTTACACACAGAGTGTTCTATTTCAAGTGTTTTATTTCTGTAAATGTTGATTATGGATGGCAGGTAATGAAAACCCAAATCTAAGAAAATTAGAATATTGTAAAAAAGTTCAGTATTGTAAATTCAGTGTGTCACCTGCCAAATTTACCCAGAGGCTAAATTTGCTGCTGAGCAGGCAACATATTTAAAGATTTGACATCCACTGTAAAAGTAGAGGGGATGTCAGGAAGGGGTTAAAGCAATGGCACCACTTTTCAAAAAAATGGACTAGAACTGTGTTTTTCGCCATGTGTGATGATGAAAATTAGCAGGGTTATTCCCTGGGATGTTAGAACCAAAGTAGACCGTTTTTCTATTTCAAAATGGTGGAGTTTTCTTATTTCTTCATAACTTCTCACAGAGAGGCACAGTACATACAATATTACAGTAAAAATCTGATGAAATGAGCCAGGCCTGCATAACACTGACTGGCAGTTAACTGTCCCTCTGCCTATGTTCACCTGCACAAGCTGCTACCTTCCTCCATTTTCAGCTTCAATCTCGCAAAGCTAACATGCACTGATGCAGGGGACAGTGCCTTGGAGATCTGGTCAGTACTTTGGATACTCGGATTTGGAGTCAATATACTGGACACTCAGGGGTGGCTTACCTTTTACTTTTTCCCTGTAGCTCTCTGCCGCAGAAGCTCAGGGACCAGATATATAGAGTATGTGGTTTCACGACACATACTCCTCTCACCTTCCAACTGTGAAGGTGAAGAGAGGAACCAGATCCATCCAGGATTCAGACATCACAAATAAATACCCATGTAACAGAATGACAGACACAGCTTCCAACATGATGCCCTCATAC
Source organism: Leptodactylus fallax (assembly GCA_947044405.1). Taxonomy (NCBI): domain Eukaryota; kingdom Metazoa; phylum Chordata; class Amphibia; order Anura; family Leptodactylidae; genus Leptodactylus; species Leptodactylus fallax. Next base: position 2,273,247 of record CAMRHE010000300.1, on the reverse strand, counting down.
AGCCCTCTGGTGTGGGGCAGTATTCCAGTGTTGTACACTACATACACGAGGTGCAAGTAGATGGCATAGCTGGCACAAAGGTCCAAGGAGAGAGAGGACAACTCCTAAGTAAAGTGGCATTTAAGGGGAGCATATCTCATATATCATGGACGTATGACCAAAATGCCTACACTGCCTATTAGGGACTACTCCAGGAAACTGATCTTTATACGTTTGTGATGGTAGGGAATAAGCAGTGAAGTAGGTAAGAGACTTCAGTCTAGTAAGTCTGGGCCAAATGAAACAAGAGCTTCCTCTACCTTTAAGGGGTTTGTAGGATTGTCATTCTGAAGGTCTGGCTGCTGGAAGGTGAGGAAAATACCACTTTACCTAAAAAGATATTACAAAGTTTCATATATGCACAGGTACTACTCATTTATGCACATACTAATAATAATTATAATACTGCTTTAATGTCCGCAGATGGCATTACGTGGTTAATGTTTATCAATCCTTTGCTACTTGCAATGTTATTGCCCTCATAAGAGATAAGAAGACAGGTGTTCATAAAACACAGACCGTTATAACCGATTAGGAATAAACATGAGTCAGTGTTATCAGTTCAGATAATGCTATCAGTGAATGAGGAAATAAGCCATAAAATAGAAGAAAAAAAAAGATAATTTCTGTTACTGCTTTGTTAGCATACCCTTGATCTATTGCCTGTGGAAACCCCTGATACAAAAGCCACAGGAGCAATGGAGCAAAGGGAAACCATTGGCAGACCACCAACAGGAAACAGGAAAACATTAATGGAGCAAGCAGAGATTTTTTATATTAATCTGTTTTCCCTTAGTCCTAACAGCAGCACAATGATGGGGTATTTCTGCCTCTGTGTGCTGGTAGGACAGATGGAATATTTGAAAGCATTACATAATTTAAATATATAATTCTGCCCCCCCTTCTCAGAAAAGACCGATCCCCCAACAGTGTGATTATAAAGCAAAATGCAAAAACATAGGGAGGGAGCCTTGTGTTGCTGTTAGGACTAAGATTAACACAAAAAATCTCTGCTTCCCTTACGTCCTAACAGCAGCACAATGATGGGGAACTAGCAAGCAAAACTGCTAGGGAGGGTCCACTTGACAAACCAAATTTAACACAGAATGGCTGAAGGGTTGTAAATTTCTGAAGTCTAACCTATAGTGCTTGACAAAGGTAAGGTGAGAGATCTATGATGCTACCCCACAAATCTGTTCTAGAGAGATCAGTTTCCTTTCCGCACCAGAAGTAGAGACTCATTATTATTATTATTATTGTTTATTTATATAGCACCATTAATTCCATGGTGCTTTACTTTTGAGGGTTTACATATGATACACAAGATATACAAAACAAATATAATACTAAGTGACCAACTGGCACAGTGGGATACAGAGTGATAGAGACAGAAGGTGAGGGGAGAGGCTGTTCAGGTGGTGGTATGGAAACAGTAGTGTTATTGGAGGTTGTAGGCCCTCCTGAATAGGTGAGTCTTCAGGGCCTTCTTGAAGCTTGTGACTGTGGGGGACAGTCTTATATGTCATGGTAATGAGTTTCAGAGTATGGGGGATGCACAGGAGAAGTCTTGGAGACGATTGTGTGAAGAGCGGATAAGAGCAGAGCGGAGTAGGAGGTCTTTGGAGGATCAGAGGTTACGTGTGGGCAGGTAGTGGGAGATTAGGTCAGAGATATATGTGTAAGCTGTGTAACAGGGTGGGCTCCCCAGGATACAACAAAGTCACAAACAAACGAAGCAACTCCAACTCAATTTAGTAAAAACAAGATTTTACTTAGAGTAGTAACACCCCTTTACCAAAATGAACACTCCCAGATATTTACATACACTCAGCCAGTAAGCTGAGGCCCTGGTGTTGTACAGTGCAGTGCCCTCTAATGTGCGCCTCCAATATACTCCAAGCTTTTACCTATCTGCAGGCTGCAACTAACCAGCCACTTGTTACCTTTTTATCACCCTAGTCACAGGAACAATTCAGTGAGTGTGATAGGGGCACCAGCGGTACAACACAAGAGCTTACAAACGTATCAAAATACCCCTATTCCCCCCAAAGTATAACCAAATAAATATAATAGTAGGTCAGCTTGCAAGCCATAGAAATGTGAAGTTGCATAAAATGTCGCTTCCATACTTCCTTAGAAGCTCCTCTCTGAGAGTTACAACCCTATAGAATTCTCTGAGTCCTAGTCCTTACTACCGAATAGGTAGATAATTCACCAGTAGTGTGGCCTGTGAAGATGAGTATGCCTAACTAGTCTAACTACAGGCCCTTACTCAGTACCAAGCAATTTGGCGCCAAAAATGTAATGTGGTGTGTGCACGATTACTCCTCTTACTGACCCGGGTCTGTTGGGTACCTTTAGTCTTTGTTTGGAACAACTGGAAGAGGGACTCATCCAGAAAACATGCAGTCTCACTGACAGTGCCACTTCTCAGCCGGGTCTTTGATGGCAATCTTCTCCTTCAGGATGCTGTCTGGACCAACTCTGGAACGGTCTTTGATTCAGCTACACTTTGCTGTGTCCTCTGGTCCCTTAGGGATCCTACTACATGTATATCACACTCCAGTCCTCCTCCTCATAGCTCAAAGCACACTCCCAAGATGACTGCCACACACACTCTGCTCCTCCTTCTAGTTCCACCTCTGCAGAAAAGGGTCTCCACGTCACTACTCCAGGGAATTACAGTCTTTTCCCATTTCTGAGGTAACAGTGGACTCTTGTGGTCAAACAACCAACTGTCAGTATAGAAAAAAATTAACTTATCTACAGAAACAGGTACATTCACAACATGAGGGCTGTTTCCCCATCTTACGTATGGAGGGGATAGGTTGTGGATGGCTTTGTATGTCAGTGTTAGCAATTTGAACTCTATTCACTGGGCAACGGGTAGCCAGTGAAGGGATTGGCAGAGGGGAGCGGCCGATGAAGAACGGGGGGAGAGGTGTATTAAGCGAGCAGCATCTAATGGAATAAGCTTTGATGAACTCTGGTGGATCTAACTCTTGAGATATTAAGGAAAGTCTAATTGCCTCCTTAATCCACCTTCCCAGAATACGTTTGGCTGTTTTAAGGCCTCTATGACTGCCATAGTAGATGACGAACAGCTTGTTAAACTTACTAAAATCTTTAGATCTGTTCAAATAAATCCTTAAACATTACAAGATGTCAAGAGAATGAAGCCTCTCCTCTTCCTCAGACGTTGGATTTGGGTAAAAAATAAGTAAAGAGCTTTCCTGATTTATATTGGTTGGACTGTGGCTAGGTCCCCTGAGGCACTGGATTCACCACAGAAGGTCTCAATCTCACGGCACCCTTCAGGAATCTCTTGACTAGCGGATCCTGCGATAGCTATCTCTCAAAACATGCTGATAGAGCGGCTGTCTGCAACTTTAACGTAGTGGGGCTTAAGCCTCTATTTAGAACCATCTATGTCCCTCCTAGAGCACCAATTCAAAAAGACGTTCTAAATCCTGGTGTAGTTTCTTTTGGTCTATTCTGTTCTCGATCAAGCTAATGTATTGAAGAAGGCCTCAGAGTGATGTACATTGTGAAAAGGACCGATCAACCTTCAGACTGATAGGTTGAATCTGTTCAGATCTGGGCAGATCTGGGAGTCCTAAGGCACCAAGTTCTGAACAGGGGGAAGTCTCCAGTACATCCCTCGACTCATGAGAATGAGCTGGGAGAACCTCCATGGGATGGACAGGGCATCCACTGCCCTGATTGTCCTGATACAGAGAGCAGAACTTCTCTACCTTGGCATTGAACTTTGTGACCATTAGATCTATCTCTGGAAGGCTCCAGATCAGGGTAATCTGATGAAATATCTCCCAGTTTAGCGACCACTCTCTGGGAAGTGGGTGTCTTGTCTCAAGTGATCCGCCATCCCGGAACCCATGATGTGAACAGCAGAGAGATGGAGCAGATTCTTCTCTGCCCAGCTCAAAATCAGACCCACTTCCCTTGGAAAACATCAAATTTTAGTATAAATATTTGCTCCTCATCAAAGATAAAATAAAAATGGGAAAAATCCCTCAAAAAAACTTTTTCCCCCGGCGCTAAAACCTCACCTCTGCTGCCACAGACCGCCGGAAGTAAGGTATTATCAACAGGTGATGAGCCCAAGACACAACAAGAAGTGTCCAGGACGCACAATGACGCATCCTGAAGTGAAATGATGTATGTGAGAGAGCCAACCAGAATGGAAGAACCCAAGGATGGCACCACAAAATCCCTTCAAAAGTAAGAAAGGTAACAAACACAATACAAAATACTGATAAACATATAAAAATCTATATATAGGGGGGAAAAAACTCCCCCCCACACCATCTGTCCAAGTCCACAGGACAGAAAACAAAAACACTGTGGGGGGTAGAGTCCTTTTTCCTCTATATAGTCCAGGAAGGGTGGGGGCAGGAGTAGATATTTAAATTATTTAATACTTTTAGGCTAAGACCCCATGTAACGAGCCGCAGTGAAAAAGCGCTGAAAGAAAAACCGTGGTGGAGACGCATTGCTGTTTTTCCCACACCGCTTTTGACAGAAAGTCCGCAGAGTTTTCCTATGCAAACTATCTGCTTCAATTATATCTATATACCACAGGATATTTTTCTGCAATGTGTGGATAGGACTAGCCAGAATCCCATCCACTTGGCAGTGACTGTAAAATGCAGTTTCTGCCGCAGCAAAATCGCGGCATTTATGTTATGTGGGGCTCAGCCTTAAAGTAAAACCTCCTTCTGTCCTAAAAGTAACACGGGGCAGAAATATCCCATCATTGTGCTGCTGGTAGGACATAAGAGAATTCATATAAGCCACTGTTAATATTTAGATGGGAAAACAGTTGTTGCTATCCAGATATTTCTAAACTCTACACTGACTGATTTCTTAATATATTTTTGCAGAGGTTGGAGCTCCCTTTTAAGATATATTGCTGCCAATCTTCTGAATAGACATGATGCCTACCAGCAGCCACCTCTAGATGGATTGGAAGCTTATTGTGTACTTTTATCCACTGAACTCAATGATAACACCATATGCACTAAAAAAACCCAATTGATAGCTGCAAGCAGTAAGCATGTTGTGTTTTACATCTATGTCTATGCAAAAGATTTGGAGCTCTGTTAGAAAAAAAAAAGAGTGTTATAAAGAAAACAGTCAACTCATGTTGCCCATGTCTGTATAGATGGAGATTGGGCACCAAAAAAAAGAAAAAAATGGTCAAGTAAAACAAAATCTCAAAATATATAAAAATATATATTTATTAATAAAAATTATAATAAATAATTAGTCTAATTATGTCAATGGTACAAACAGACATAGATGAAACATAACACAAGACACGTGCTATGTTTCATCTATGTTTAATATATGGTACATATCAGTATTTAGAGGTATGTGGATAGTGCCCTAATATTGCATTACCATACATTTTCTTGCCTATGTGATATAGAATATTATTTGTGGTCTGGGTGATTCCCTGCTTTGATATTTATATATGGTTTGCATTTGATTGTGGACCTGGTGCTATATTATTTAGTTAATAACCTGGGCCATATACCCATGTGGACAAAATTGTTGGTACCCCTTGTTTAATGAAAGAAAAACCCACAATGGTCACAGAAATAACTTGAATCTGACAAAAGTAATAATATATAAAAATTCTATGAAAATGAACAAATGAAAGTCAGACATTGCTTTTCAACCATACTTCAACAGAATTTTTTTTAAAAAGAAAACTCATGAAATAGGCCTGGACAGAAATGATGGTTCCCTTAACTTAATATTTTGTTGCACAACCTTTTGAGGCAATCACTGCAATCAAACGATTCCTGTAACTGTCAATGAGACTTCTGCACCTCTCAACATAACAGAGCCTCCTCCATGTTTCACAATAGGGACAGTGTTCTTTTCAAGATATGCTTCATTTTTCCGTCTGTGAACATAGAGCTGATGTGCCTTGCCAAAAATTTCGATTTTTGTCTCATCTGTCCATAGAACATTCTCTATGTGGCTTTGTGGCTTGTCAACATGTAGTTTGGCAAATTCCAGCCTGGCTTTTTTATGATTTGTTTTCAACAATGGTGTCCTCCTTGGTCGTCTCCCATGAAGTCCACTTTGGCTCAAACAACGACGGATGGTGCGATCTGACACTAATGTTCCTTGAGCTTGAAGTTCACCTTTAATCTCTTTAGAAGTTTTTCTGGGCTCTTTTGTTACCATTCGTATTATCCTTCTCTTTGATTTGTCATCAATTTTCCTCCTGCGGCCACGTCCAGGGAGGTTGGCTACAGTCCCAGGGATCTTAAATTTCTGAATAATATGTGCAACTGTAGTCACAGGAACATCAAGCTGCTTGGAGATGGTCTTATATCCTTTACCTTTAACATGCTTGTCTATAATTTTCTTTCTAAGCTCCTGAGACAACTCTTTCCTTCGCTTCCTCTGGTCCATGTTGAGTGTGGTACTCACCATGTCACCAAACAGCACAGTGAGTATCTGTAGCCCTATATACAGGCCCGCTGACTGATTACAAGATTGTAGACACCTGTGATGCTAATTAGTGGACACACCTTGATTTAACATGTCCCTTTGGTCACATTATTTTCAGGGGTACCATCATTTCTGTCCAGGCCTGTTTCATGAGTTTTCTTTTTTTTTTTTTTAAATTCTGTTGAAGCATGGTTGAAAAGCAACGTCTGACTTTCATTTGTTCATTTTCATAGAATTTTATATATTATTACTTTTGTCAGATTCAAGTTATTTCTGTCACCATTGTGGGTTTTTCTTTCTTTAAACGAGGGGTACCAACAATTTTGTCCATGTGTGTATATTGCCATCTTTACATCGTGTATTCAAATTACTGTTGAGCCTCTTTATGTGACACATGTTTCTTTGGTTATGTTTCATCTGTGTCTGTTTGTACCATTGACATCATTAGACTAATTATTTTTCATGTATTATTTATTATAATTTTTATTAATAAATATATATTTTTATATATTTTGAGATTTTGTTTTTCTTGACCATTTTTTTCTTTTTTTGGTGTCTAACATTTATCTTGTGGTAACAAGTATATGGAGGGTCTTTTTGGTTAGTAGATGGAGATTGGGCTCTTGGTATTGCAAGAGTGTCTCTAGAGGCTATACATTTTTTCAGGCATGGGATGGTGTGAAATTAATGACACACTTCATTTTTGCAGCAACTCCAGCTTTACTATACAAATTGGATATATATCCCTACAGGGGGGCACAATATTTGAAACATTACATAACAGCCCCACTACAAGATGGAATATATACAGACTACTGTTTGCTGACCATGCCAAGTGAGAAAATTTCCTTATAAAAGGAAGGTTTCCCTCACCTTTTGGAGTCTTTCCACATGTGGCAGGTTTCCGTGTCAGTCTGCAATTGGCATCCTGACTTAACCTAAAAGTTAGCTTAGTGAACCTGAACATGAATGTTAACCTGGCCTGGGAAGCAAGACCCACTGGAAGTGAATGCAAACCTCTGTGCGAGCTGGACAATCGCTGTGATAGGCTTGACACTATGGGGTTTTCCTGCATCCATGCATGCACAGTTAGGACTTGGAGACGCTGAGCTGCGCTTGTAAGCGCAATATGTACATTCTGGGTCCAACAAGGTGAAATGTTATATTAAGTCTATATTGCATATTATAATATTAAGTACACTGTTTTTTGATGGATTCACACATTGATGTCACTTAATATTGTATCACGGAGATATACACTTATTGGTTCACCATCACATTGCTTGAAGAAGGCTCAAGTGTTTGAGCTGAGCCGTCTCTGGTATGAGGTAATAAAGTACCTTCACTTTTTTACTCACATTTTTTGGCCCGCTATTTTTGAGAGACCTATTTGTTTGGGACAAGTGCCAGTTTCCTGGGACTAGCACCCATTCTCTTTGGCTGGTGCATATGCCAGGGTAAGATCACACAGATTTTTTTAAGATTTTTGAAAATCCCTCCTATGCATTTTCTTTTCAATGTGAATAGACCTTTAGGGTTTATGCACATGATTTAATACCGCACATATAAACACATACTGTACACACTCATAATCATGTACTGTACACACTCACTTAGGCACACACATAATTTTTTCATGATCTCAGTATGTGTGTACATATGTGCAGTGGTGTAACTAAAGTCTTGTCGGCCCTGGTGCAAACTTTTGTCCGGGGCCCCCTACCCCCTCCCTAGAGTGAAATATCTAAGATACTTGAAAGGGATACAGCTGTAGTACCCACAACTGCAGTTATCAATAATACAGTAAGTGAGCAGCAAAGCGCCCGGCACGTAAACAATACTGGGACAGTATAATATGCTCCACAGTGGCCCCCACACAGTATAATATGCTCCACAGTGGTCCCCACACAGTATTATATGCTCCACAGTGGCCCCCACACAGTATTATATGCTCCACAGTGGCCCCTACACAGTATTATATGCTGCACAGTGTTCCCCACACAGTATAATATGCTCCACAGTGGCCTGCACACAGTATTATATTCTCCACAGTGGCCCCCACACAGTATTATATGCTCCCAAGAACCCCCCTAGAGCCGATGCTATTATTATACTCTGGGGTCTCCTCAGATCCCAGAGTATAATAAGTAGAGGCCCAGGGGAAGTGATTAAAAATAACAAACACTTATACTCACCTTACCTCATCTCTACTGCTCATCCTCGCTCCGACCTGCTGTCTGCGGCATGTTTCTTGGTCTTCTTCTGCCTGATGACTGAGGTTACATGCCCCAAACATCACTGCTGGGGCCTGTGATTGGGGTCACGCGGTCACGTGGGGCCCCAATCACAGGCCCCAGCATTGACGTCGGGGGAGCGTGACCTCAGTCACTGACAGGAAGAGCCCCAGAAAGGATGCTGAGCCCAGGAGAGGTGAGTATAAGTATTTTTTTTTTCATTCAATTAATCCCAAGTAAATTTGTAGAACAAAAACATGAAATTACCAACATTTGTAGATATTTTACAGTAATTATATTAGTATTATACTAGTGGTATTACCACCAAAGGTAAGGGCCGGTTCACTTCTGCGTTCGGTTTCTGTTCAGGAAGTCCACTTGGGGACTCATCCAGACAGAAACCCGAGCGCAGATGTGAACTGGCCCTAACACTGCTAGGAGATTTGGATGCATATTAAATATCGCCAGTATTTATGTCATATTTTAACCCTTAGGCACACCAGAACGTACAATTACATCCTGGTGCATGTGACTAAATATGGCACTAGCTGCCATGTCTATACTGTTTCATACAGCAGGGACTTGGCAGCATTGCTCGTGACCAGAGATGACTCCGATCACGGGTATTTAACCACTCAGATGCTGTGGTCAAATGCGACCAAGGCATCTGAGTGGTTACTTTCACTTTCCATTTGATGTTCGGTAACGCCCCCCCGCCGCACCCCGATCGTGGGAGGAGTCCCATTACCATGGCAGCCGTGAGCCGTCTGAAGGCTCCCAGCCCTGCCATAGTGATGTAGCTGCTGAAGCCTGACTGAAGCAGGCTTCAATAGTTGCATATCAAAACTGTCATAGACTGCAATACAGTCATCATTACTTAGTTTGGAGAAATCCTATCCAATTAATGGAAACAGGGGGTTTCTGTAACTTCTACTGGGCAGCATCCAAGGTTCAAATCCGACCAAAGACAACACCTCCAAGGAGTTTGTATGGGTTTCCTCCAGCTAGTCTGGTTTCCTTCCATACTCCAAAGACATACTGTTAGGGAATTTACATTGTAAGCCCTATATGACAATATCTGTAAAGCGCTGTGAAATATGTTGGTGCTATAATAGTAATAAAAAAAATAAACTTCCTGTATTCCCTTAATCCATTATGTAAGTTGTAAGGCAGGAAATAACCCCCTGGTGGTTCAGGTGGTTCAATACTTATTTACCCAAATTCTGTAATATTCACAATGTGCAATTTTGGGGTATGATTAGAGATGGGCGAACCTCTCAAGATTTGTTTCATGTTTGGGTTTGGCGGCTCAGGTCCCCAGTTAGTTTTTGGATGAACAAGTTCAGTAGGAACCACACTTTAAATTGACTTAACATATAGTGTAGAATACTCTTAGGGCTCCTAGGAACATATCTATCTAATTTCTAGCTTTCTAAAGCAAACACAGTCAAAGTGAAAAGTGACATTATTATATTCTGGGATCTCATCAGAACTCTTCAGATGTCCAGCGCTCTTCTGTGACGTCATCAGACTGGGAGTTATGGCTGAGGCCTGTGATTGGGCCACCAGAGGTCACATAGACATGCTCAGCATAATCACGTCATGACACTTGGAGTGCCCAGGTCACCACTGAGGCCCAGTCACAGGCCTCAGGGCTGAACCCAGACCGATGACTAGTTATAAATCTGCAAAAGAAAATTTGGACTGCACATGCCAATATGAATAGCTGCTTAACTACCATGGCAATATATAAATAAAGAAAATGTAGGAGCACCATGCACACAGCACAAAGGTATAAGAAATAGAAAACATTACTACTATTGTTACGATCAACTAATATAATCTATACATATAAATTAGAGGTTCTTTGTTATACAATTTTGATCAAACAGTAAGAAGCCCACCTGCCACGACAAGGCGACCTCATTCAGATGGGACCCTACACTAAACAAACATACCTCTCTTGGACCCAGACCAGGTCTAAAAATTTAAGGGCATTTAATTTATATATTGCCATGGTAGTTAAGCACCTGTTCACATTGGGATGTGCAGTCCGAATTTTCTTTTGTGTATTACAAGGAGGGTGTGGTTCCCTCCATAGTTGGACTAGCACTCCGATCCTACTGCACAGGTTTATTTAATTGGAATAGAGTATATATAGTTCTCATTCCCCCATCTGCCTTAGGCTGTTTTAAATGGAGTAAGCTCTGGATCCTACTTGCCCTTAAATTTGTAGATCTGGTCTGGGTCCAAGAGAGGTATGTTTAAGTGTAGGGTCCCATCTGAATGAGGTTGCCTTGTAGTTGCAGGTGGGCTTTTTACTGTTTGATCAAATGTATATAACAAAGAACCTCTAATTTATATGTATAGATTATATTAGTTGATAGTAACAATAGTAGTAATGTCGTCTTTTTCTTATACCTTTGTGCTGTATGCAGGGTGCGCCTACATTTTCTATATTTAATATATTGCCATATTAGTTAAGCACCTGTTCACATTGGGATGTGCAGTCTGAATTTTCTTTTGTGTATTACAAGGAGGGTATGCTTCCCTCCATAGTTGGACTAGCACTCCCATCCTATTGCACAGGTCTTTTGTTACTGTTTGATCAAATATGTATACCAAAGAACCTCTAATTTATATGTATAGATTATATTAGTTGATAGTAACAACAGTAGTAATGTTTTTTCTATTTCTTATACTTTTTGTGCTGTGTGCAGGGTGCTCCTACGTTTTTCTATATTTTGGCTATAAATCTGGTTATGGTCTATAAAGTTGAAAATTCTTATTTATCTGCTTATAATTTTTTTCTAACTATGGAACTATTAAACTATGGAAACCCTAGTTTAATATTCTATATTAACCTTAAAGAAAACCTGTCCTTGACTGCCGTTAATGAGTCTTGTGTAGATCATCAGATGCTTTTCTATTCACTCCCTGTAGATCAAACAGTTGCAGCACCCACCCAGTGTAATCTCCAGTAGGAACTTGCAATGAAAGCGCAGGAGGACCTGGACAGTCCGCCTTCTGAGTTGGCTGATTGGGAGCTCATCCCACCAATGGCACCTCTTCCTCCAGTTTGGACTTCTCAGAAGGCGAAGAGGTGTCAGTTACCATCTCTGGGAACCCCGGCCAGGAGGCCACGGGTAGGCCCCCCACCTCCGTGAACTCTATACAGAAGTCCCTGGTACTACTATGCTCCCTGATAGTTATCCCCATCTTACTTCTCCCTGGCTGTGTTAGCTTTTTTGTTTATTTGCCACCGCTGATGTTTTCTGTTACTTAGACTTGATGTCCTTATGGAGTAGGGTAGGTTGCTCCCTCCTCTACTACTTTATCTTACTCACCATCCCCCACTGTCAATAGTGGTTGTGGAAAGTTAGTTTGCACTCTGTGCCTCCCCCACCCCCCCATATACCTAAACTCTAGGGGGTATTTTTCCAGCTGCAAGCCACCTTTGGTGGACCCACTTGCACTTTTTGGCATAAGACCTTAGCTGGACGAATGCCTTTTGCCCCCGATCAGGAGATTTAGTCCTGTCCATTGCCACAATGTTATATTGCACTCTGTTATATTGTTCTTGCATTTTTTTTTTTTCTCTTTGTATTGCATTCTGTCTTTGTTTGTCTTCTCCTCCTCCCCCCCCCCCCTTTTTTTTTTTTTTTTTTTTTTTTTTTTTAGGCTCCAAGGCTTCTGAGTTACTCCTACTCTGCACTAGCTGTCGTAGTTGACTCCCGCGGCTCCTCTGCTTCGGTGTTCTTATTGGTTTGCTGCTCTTCCTGGGTGAGATCTGCTGCGCTCATAGCTGTCCCGATTACACTCTGTCCTCATGGCTACGTGCGTTACATTGAATGTCAAGGGCCTGGGTTCCAACACTAAATGACCCATGGTCCTGCGGGAGCTCCGGTCCCTCAGTTCAGACGTAGCATTTCTTCAGGAAACCCACTTTGACCACACAGGTACATTTAATTTTGCTAAACACTACTGCCTCCATGCTTTTTTTTGCCTACCATAACAGCCGTAAGGCAGGGGTAACTATTCTAGTCTCCTATTCATGCCCTATCTCAGTTTCCGACTCCCACCTTGACCCCCCTGGGCAGCTACATTATTCTGGACACTTACCACGGACAGCCTATTGTCTTCTGCAATATCTATGCCCCTAATTCCTCCCAACTCCCTTTCCTTTGCGAAGTCCTGGGTCAACTGCAGGCCTTTCCTGGCACTACTTGGCAGAGATTTCAACATTTTTTTTTTTTTTTTCCTCTGAGCACTGACTATCCCTGAGGGACAAACCGGCTACTGCCTCTCAGCCTCACCTCGCCAGGGAGTTCCGCCGTCTAATTAGATCCTCCGCCCTCTATGACGTGTGGCGTGTTAACAATCCTCCTCCTTCAGTCACCTTAACCTCCACTCTGTGGGAGGCCCATAAAGCAGTCATGCGAGGGGCACTGTATTGCTATAGCAACAAAATTTAAGAAAGACAGGAAGTTGCTCTGCATGCCAAGATCAAATCCCTCACTGATAGTTTAGCGTTACTTCCCTTGCTCCCATTGCTATGTCAATTGGTAGCAGCCAGGGCTGACCTGCATGATCTTGCCACCCAGCGTCTTCTGCTTTACAGTAGACAATGCTACTACGTACATGGTAATACAGCTCATACCCTCTTGGCTAAAACCTTGTGGGATCGCCAGGCCTCCTCTACCCCTTCATGCTGTACGGGGCCACTCTGACTCCCTATTGCACCACCCTGATGACATTGCTACTGCATTCCAGTCCTATTACACTCTCCTGTATAACCTCCATCGAGAACCCACCCTGACCTCCCCTCTACCGCCCAAGGCATCCAAGATTATCTTGATTCCTGTAGCCTTCCCTCTCTTACCTCCTTGGCTCTGGGTTCCCTTAACGCCCCTATTACAGGAGAAGAGCTCACTGACTCCTTAAAAGACCTTCCGAATGGTAAAGCCCTAGGCCCTGATGGATACACCTACCTGTACTATAAGACCTTTCAATCTACCCTATTGTCCTACCTGCAGAAACTCTTCAACTCTTTTCTTGACGGTGCCTCCATACTCCAGTCGATGCTCCACATGACTTTAGTCTCCAAACCTAATAAAGACCCCTAAGATTGCTCCAATTACAGGCCCATAGCCCTCCTCAATTCTGACCTTAAATTGTTCACGGAAATATTAGCTACCAGATTGAATGCTTGGCTTTCTTCTCTCATCCACAAGGATCAGGTGGGTTTCATCCCTTGTCGTCAAGGGGGTGACAACACCAGAAGGGCTGTGGATTTGATAGATGTAGCCAATTGTTCTACCATCCCAGCCCTCCTTTTGAGCCTGGACACTGAGAAAGCCTTTGACTGCCTTGACTGGTCGTTTGTTTGCCACCCTCAGGAAATTTGGTTTCTCTGGGGTCTTTCTTACAGCGGTCACAGTGCTTTACTCTTCCCCCTCTGCAGTGTTCAGTCTCCCGCACACGACTTTATCAGCCTTCCCCGTTTGCAATGGAACACGTCAGGGTTGCCCCCTATCTCCTCTTATCTTTGCCCTCTGTATTGAACCTTTGGCCTCCTGTATAGACTCCAACTCTGATATCACAGGAATTCCAGTCCGTGAACAGGATTTCAAAGTCAGCCTCTTTGCCGATGTGCTCCTGACCCTCTCCAACCCCCATGTTTCGCTCCCAAACCTCATGTTGGCCCTGTGGGATTAAGGTCATTTTTCCGGGTACAAGGTTAACCTCTCGAAAACAGAGGCTCTACCTCTGAACATCCCTGCCCTTCAACTCCTCCGTAGTAACTACAACTTTCAGTGGAGAGACCGTTCTCTTTGCTACTTAGGTGTCCAGTTGTCTTCCTCCTATGCCACCCTATACTCCATCAACTACCCTCGGCTGTTTCGTGACCTTCGGGCTTTCCTAGATAAATGGCGTCCCCTCCAGATTTCCTTGATGGGGCGGATAACTGCCGTTAAAATGACGCTTCTCCCTAAACTTCTACTTCTTTGAAACCCTGCCAGTGGCTGTTCCTCGAGCCGAACTGTGCTCCCTCCAAAAGACTGTCTTTCAATTTATCTGGAATGGTAAGCAGCACCACATTGCTCACTCTATGCTAGCTGGTCCGGTGGAGGGGTGGGGGTCTCCACTATGATTACGCTGTATTCCATTCTGGGTGTCAGCCTGGGCCTATACTAAGTGGGTGGAGATAGAATGTATAGGAGCTAGCCACAGCTTTTCTAACGCATTCTTGTGGGTCCTTCCACCCCTCTTTTAGGACCTATTCATTTCAATAGAGCTGTCTGGATTACATGTCACAAACTTTTCCCGCTCGCTTCCACAACTTGTCCATGGCCTCCTTTCTCTATAACCCTCTCCTCCTGGGAAGTCTGGGCTCTGATATGGTACGCCCCTGGAGTGGACTGGGTTTGTTTCACATTGCTGACTTGACCCATCAACCTTGGAGCTCAGGCCCTTTGACTACTTCGCATCTAATTTGCACTTGCCAACCTCTGAATGGCTTCACAATAGGCAGATATCCCACTTCGTGTCCACTCTGGGGCCCCTGAGGGTGTCCATCCCTACTCCTTTTGAGAGGATCGGCTGTGCTGGTACCTCTACGAAGAGCCCCATCTCAGGCATTTACTGTAGTCTTTCCTCTCCTGAGAGACGGGCACCCCTTGTCCACAGATACATGGTCAGGTGGACTGAGGGTTTGGGTCGGCAGATCTCCCCAGTGCAATGGCAGATCATATGGTCCTGAGCTGCCAAGTCCTCGACATGCATAACGTTTTGGGAGACTCAGTACAAGTTACTTATGTTTTGGTACCATACCCTGGTCTTATTACACACTCTGTCCTGCTATCTCTAGGACCTGCTGGAGATGCCTCACCGAGGAGGGTACATTATTTCACATTTTCTGGAGATGCTCTTTGATTTGGACTTTTTGGGAAGAAGTTTAAGCACTAACTGAGTTCTTTCTCCATGGTGTCCCGCTTGATCCTTCTGTTTATTTGCTTAACTTACCTCCTTGACAGAAAGACCTATAAGCTGTACTTGTACCTCTGCACTGCCGCTAAATCACGTATAGCCCTTCATTGGAAAAGTGTGCATCCTCCTACTGGCCCAGCCCTTGTGGCTCGTTTCAAAGACATACGCAGCCTAGGATTCCTCACTGTTACCCTTAATAATTCTACGGATGCCTTTCAGTCTATCTGGAATTCGTGGGATACATACTGCATTCTTCGTAGTCTGAATCTTCTCAACCCCCCCCCTACTTACTGTTTTTTATTATGTTATGCTTTTTGTTTGTGTATATATAAAAAATACAAAAAACGGGTTTGTGGGCACAACTGTTCAAAAGCAACACTATTTATTAAACATAATGTTAAAATATACATGAGCAATGTATTTCAAGGGAGCTTCCCCTTCTCAAGCCTCTATAACTGAAAGAAACAACTTGACTTAAATACTCATGAGTCACATGAACACGAGTCTGGAACCTATTTCTGTTGTTTAACCAGATTTGCTCCAAAACAAATACTCTCAGGTCTATTGGTATTTTGTTGTGGCTAAGTATCATAATATATATCAAGATAATGTCAAGATCCTGAATAAATATTGTAATATAACCCTGTGTTTATCTAGAATCTTATCTTTAAGGACAGGGTCTGATTTGAGCACATTCGAATATTTATTCAGATCCTCTTGATATTAATAAAACCAGTACTAAAAATAGTAATGAAATGGTTGGTGTAAATTTTCCTGTTTTTTACTTTTATTATCCTTACTGCTGTTACTATCTGTGCATTCAGTATTAGGAATATTACAATCACCATTGTCCCTGCCTAGTATTAATAGAATTTTCTTGTTTAGGTTTTAAATAATCCTGTTGACTAAAGCTATGTTCACACTAGCATTGCCTTTCCAAAGTTCTGTCAAAGGACCAGAGCAACAGACAGTCTGACTGCTGTAATATAGGTTACACACGGAATCCTTTTGATTATAAAGGGGTCTGTCTGGTGTTCATTTTAAAATGAAACCAATAGATGAAAGAGCCATGCATGCAGGACTTTTTTTGTCTGGTGGTTTTAGGCGGACATTGCGATGGAGTCCGGCACAGGTGTGAACGTAGCCTGATTTAAAGTTTTCTTGTAAGCATCTACAATCAACCCCTCAGGGAAGGATTTCTCATAAAAACTTTATTTTTGCAGCACTCTAGATTGTTTTAAAATCTACCTTGTTTTTGGCGTTTGCAGTCGGATAATTTTTAACCAAGTGGGTATATGTGAATAACAAGTAGCTATTTACATCAACAGATTTAAAGTAACTTTAAGTAGCCACAGTATTATCTACTTGTTTAAAAGTTCTATATATTGATATGGATAATTAAATGAGAATTTCTCAAATGCCCTCCATGACAGCACCACAGGAGGTTGTATCTCAACCCACTATTAGGGACAGGAAAAGCACACAAGAGGTTAAATAGCCTCCCCCTCTTCAGTGTTTTCCTGTCCCTATTAGGGGCAGACAAGAAGTTTTTGTGTGTGTTCTTACATGGCAGAGTGGGATCCAGTACAGTTGTCCCTGCAGTTTCACACTGTTTCTCCTCGGAGTATTTGTGGAATTGTCTCTCTGCACCATCCTGGTAAAGTGGAGATGAGTAATGCAGGCATCAGTCCTTCCTTGAAAGTTCCCTGGTCTATAGTGTCCCCTGCCTGCTTGCCGGAGCCTGTGTTCCACACTGGGAAGCACGCCAACGTCCCTTCCGGTTTCGGGTGAAGAACCTCCGGTTTTGGGAAAAAGCGCCAAAAAGAGGAAATTTAAAAAGTTTGGTGCCCTGAAGGAGCAGGTGGACCAGAGACATTCCTATTGGTGGAATGGAGTATGCAGGTCATCGGAGGCAGTTAAAAAAACCTCCCAGTTTCTTCTTAGGTAGGACCATCTGTGTCTATTTGTCATAATTCCTGGAGATGACTCCTCTAGTGGCATATAAGCTTGGCATACCCCCAGCCCCAATGAGTAATCTGATAATGGGTTGTTACATGGTATGTTTATTGGGTATTCTTATTTCCCTTTGTCATGTATGTATTTGGGGGGAAAAAGAAGTTAAAGATGTATCTTCAAATCTAAAAAATTGGTTGTACTTTAAAAAAAAAAAAAAGTGCTACCTGTGGGGGGAAAGCTTTCTTCCACTTTTAAAAAATCTTATTTCAGTCTTGTACTGAAAAAATAATTAGAGGAACAGTTGCCATTAATGGAGGAAGTTAAAGGGATGGTTCGGCATGGAATCCAGTCTTCCCTAGCTTCTTTCCCATACCTTTTCATCTTCTGAATCACAACCTGCGGCTAAGAGGAAATTAATTACAGAACCAGATTCGGACAATAGTGATGTTTACATCCCATCTGTGTCCGATGATTTCCTTGAGGAAGGGGAGTTACCTGGGTACCCTTCAGATATTCAGGCTAGAAGATGCTACTTCTCATCTGAATTTACTCAAACTTCTTTCTGATGTTAGAAACACCATGAATATAGAAGAAGTTCAGGAGAAGCAAACTGTTCATGAAATGTTTGCAGGGCTTAGACCAAAGGAAAAATTAGTATTTCCCATTCACGAGAATTCAGGGGGTCTGATTCAGGATGAGTGGTTACATCCAGAGAAAAGGCTGTGTCTTTCCGAGGAAATCAATAATAGGTTTCCTTTGGATGAGTCTAAGATCAAAAGTTAGGCCAAAAAAAAAAATTTGATATACAGGTCCCTAAAGTGGGGGGGGGGGGGGACTTTTCTCTGACCTGCTAGACAGGGAAGCTGACAGCCTTCTTAAAGCCTGGGAGAGCTCCTTAGCCCTGTTACAGGTTAACATTAGTTCAATTATCTAAACAGAAGCTATGTGCTATTCCCTTCCAGGGAGAATGTTTTCGCCCTGAATTAGATATGTTGCTGGAAAAAGCAACGAATAACAAGTCACTCCAGAACCAAAACCTACAAACTAAAAAACAAAAAACTGGAATTTTGTTCCTTTTGAGGATACAATCTTGAATATTAAACCAAGGGTAAAACCGGGAAATGGAGTTACACTGAGGGGGGGCAAAAGAACCCCAATAAACAATCCCAAGACAATGATGCCAGGAAGGTTGGGGGTAGGTTGTCCAGGTACCCTGGAAAGAAATTGTCCAACCTGTACATCATGAATTCTATAACCGCTTCAAATAGAATTTTCAACCTATCCCCCGAAAGAATAGTGATTACTTCCATGCCATCTCCTACACTTCTCCTGACTGTGACTGAGGGTGTCCAGAAACTTCTGGACATGGAAGTAATTTGTCCTGTTTCCCACTTAGAGATAAGGAAAGGTCATTATTCCCATCTGTTATGGTAAAAAACAAGTGGGGCATAGAGAATAATTATAAACTTAAACCATATATTTAATGGTTTTATCGTCAATTCAAAATGGAATCGATAAGATCCACAATTTGCCTGGTAGGGCAGGATCACTTCATGGCCACCATCGATCTTGAGGATGCATACTATCACATCCCTATTCATCCTGTCTACCAAAAATTTTTAAGATTTGCAGTCCTACATGGGGGAGGGGACACTCAATTTCCAGTTTCAGACCCTCCCCTTTCGAATATCATCTGTCCCAAGGATATTTACAAAGGTGATGGCGGAATTAGTGTCCTTTGTAAGGTAACAAAATCTGAATGTCCCTTATCTAGATGACCTCTTAGTGGTAGCCCAGTAGTATTTTCTCCAAAATCAAATTCATATAGTGTGTCAGACTGTACAAAAAAAACAGGATGCATCATAAATCAGGAAAAATCCAACATGGTCCAAAAGGTATCGCAAGATATTTCTGGGTATCCTGCTCGATTCTCATCTGCAGATGTCTTTGCTTCCCCCAGACAAGATAGTGGCTCTAATATCCAAAGTCACAGTCTTTCAGAGGAAGACAAAAGTATCCATAAGAGAAGCAATGTTAGAACTGGGGTCAATGACCTCTTGTATCCAGGCAAGTACCCTAGGCTCAAGCTCATTCAAAAAAATCTCCAATTCCTGATACTATCAAATTGAGACAAGATCTATGTGTCTCACAATGTGAAAGCCTCCCTTCAATGGTTGAAGCAGAGCTCAAATCTACAACAGGGAATCCCTTGAAACCCCTTCTCCAGTAACTCAAATTGCTACAGATGCACGCAGATCAGGTGTACGTTACGGGGGTATAGCCTTCAGCTCTCCGCAGCCATTCCTCGAATTTCCTGGAGCTAAGGGCAGTATGGGAGGCCTTACAAGCAACCAGACCATTGATAAAAGACTCTTGTCAGGATCTTGTCTGACAACATGACCACAATAGCATTCCTGTGCCCCAGGGAGGTACTTGATGGCAGAAACTTCAAGCTCTCTCAGCACAAATATTCTCCTGGGCAGAGAGACGCCTAAAATCCATTTCGGCTCTCCATCTAAGGGGATCTTCAAACTGCAAGCGGATTTTGAGCAGGAAACATCTAAATCCAGGAGATTGGAGTCTAAAAACAAATCTTCCAGCAGGTTGTCAGATCTGGGGGACTCCAGAAGTGGACCTATTTGCCATTCATCAAAATACAAAAGTTCCTCAGTTCTTTTCACTCAACCTGAGAGTCTTGTCTAGGGGTAGATGCCCTTTCCCACAATTGTGAGTTCATCCTGGCATATGCTTTTCCTCCGATTCCTTTACTTCCAGGCGTTTTACAGAAGATAATCAGGGGAATCTGAAGATCATTCTGATATCCCATTATGGCCCAAAAGAGTGTGGTTTGGGCTTCTAAACAGTCTCAGAATAGCAGATCCGATGGTGCTTCTGTTAGTTCCAGACCTTCTACATCAGGGACTGATATTTCATCCAGATCCTCAAACTCCAGTTAGCAGCCTGGCTTCTGAAATTTCCATTTTGAAATCAAGAGGACTGTCTGAGTCGATTATTGAAACCTTCCAGGCCGGGGGATGGGAAGTTATCCACGCTATGTACAATAAGGTGTAGAAGAAATTCCTTTCCTGGTGTGGCAGTAGTGTTCCTGATATCAACCTTCCAAATATAGAAAAAATCTAAGATTTTTTTTTTCCAAACCGGTCTGGCAGTGGTGTAACTAGGAATGGCTGGTCCCCAAGTAGAACATTTGACATGGGCCCAACCCCCCCCCCCCCCCTGCGCACAGTATATGCCCCATAGTAGCCCCTGCACACAGTATTATGCTCTGCTTTTCAGACCCCAGAGTATAATGATCGGAGACCCAGGGGAGGATACAAACATAAAAAAACGTTACTTACCTCTCCCTGGCTCCGGCGCACTCCCCACTACTTTCAATGTTGGACCAGACATCGCGTAAGCCAGGCCGGCGTCGCGACGCATAATGACGTCGGCTGACGTCTGGGATATCACCAAGGAGTCCCGAAGCCTGCTGGAGCACAAGAGTGGTAAGTAACAGTGGTTTTTTTATGTTCCCTCACCTCCCCTGGGCCTCTGATCATTATACTCTGGGGTCTGAAAAGGGGAAGGGGAAGCGCAGGCGGCCGTGAGCAGGAGCGGGGATTGGTAAGTAAATAGGGCCCGTTACCTGCTGGGGTTACTCCAGCAGGTAACGGCCTATTACAAAAGTTTAAAATATCCAATAAATTTCGTTCCACTTCACAATTGTGTCCCACTTGTTGATTCTTCACCAAAAAATTAAAATTTTATATCCTTATGTTTGAAGCCTGAAATGTGGCAAAAGGTTGAAAAGTTCAAGGGGGCTGAATCCTTTCGCAAGGCACTGTATTTGAGAAAATAGAACTAGTACTTACCGGTAATTCGGTTTCTGGTAAGCCCTCCATGACAGCACCCTGATTTCCCTCCCTTGATCTGACTATATTTGGTTTAGAATATACTAATAGTGGTCATTTGGAATACACTGAAGAGGGAGGAAGGGGAGGGGCTTTTTAACCTCTTGTGTGCTTTTCCTGTCCCTAATAGTGGGTGGAGATACAACCTCCTGTGGTGCTGTCATGGAGGGCTTACTAGAAACCAAATTACCAGTAAGTACTAATTCTATTTTTAAACCCCAAGGGTTACTATTAGATCGATCAACAAACAACTTAGGCTGAGTCCCCAAAACAAATGAAAAACAAATCACCTATAAATTTCTTATAAAAAAAAAAAATACATGCTGAAAAAGAGGGCGTTAAACCATATAAAGGGACTCAAAATGGGGCAAATGTCAGGTCTTTAAATATGATATCCACTCAGGAAGTGAGTGGCTACCATAGCCACCGGGTCTCTACTGTATTATACCAGGCAGCAATCTGTTACCATGACAGCTGGGAGCCTATTGAAGGCTACAAGACTTGTCTTCTATATGTACATTGCAAACATTGTAAAACACATACACATTAGCTATCCCCATGTCCAAAAACTTGTAACAAACTTGTAAACATTTTTTTGACATACTGTGAATGCTGTAGCAGGAAAAAAAAAAAAAATCAAAGAGCCAAATAGCCCTTTTTCTCACTGTTTCCCCTCCCATATACAGTGGGGAAAAAAAGTATTTAGTCAGTCACCAATAGTGCAAGTTCTCCCACTTAAAAAGATGAGGCCTGTAATTGACATCATAGGTAGACCTCAACTATGAGAGACAAAATGAGAAAACAAATCCAGAAAAATCACTTTTTTTTTTTTTTTTTTTTTTTTTTTTTGAAATTTATTTGCAGATTATTGTGGAAAATAAGTATTTGGTCAATAACAAAAGTTCATCTCAATACTTTGTTATATATCCTTTGTTGGCAATGACAGAGGTCAAACGTTTTCTGTAAGTCTTCACAAGGTTGGCACACACTGTTGCTGGTATGTTGGACCATTCCTCCATGCAGATCTCCTCTAGAGCAGGGATGTTTTGTGGCTGTCGCTGGGCAACATGGACTTTCAACTCCCTCCAAAGGTTTTCTATGGGGTTGAGATCTGGAGACTGACTAGGCCACTCCAAGACCTTGAAAATGCTTCTTACGAAGCCATTCCTTCGTTGCCCTGGCCGTGTGCTTGGGATCATTGTCATGCTGAAAGACCCAGCCACATTTCATCTTCAATGCCCTTGCTGATGGAAGGAGGTTTGCACTCAAAATCTCACGATACGTGGCCCCATTCATTCTTTTATGTACACGGATCAGTCATCCTGGTCCCTTTGTACAGAAACAACCCCAAAGCATGATGTTGCCACCCCCATACTTCACAGTAGGTATGGTGTTCTTTGGATGCAACTCAGCATTCACTCTCCTCCAAACACAACGAGTTGTGTTTCTACCAAACAGTTCTACTTTGCTTTCATCTGACCATATGACATTCTCCCAATACTCTTCTGGAACATCCAAATGCTCTCTAGCAAACTTCAGACGGGCCCGAATATGTACTGGCTTAAGCAGGGGGACACGTCTGGCACTGCAGGATCTGAGTCCCTGGCGGCATAGTGTGTTACTGACGGTAGCCTTTGTTACGTTAGTCCCAGCTTTCTGCAGGTCATTCACTAGGTCCCCCTGTGTGGTTCTGGGATTTTTTTTCTTACCGTTCTTGTAATCATTTTGATCCCACGGGGTGAGATCTTGCATGGAGCCCCCGATCGAGGGAGGTTATCAATGGTCTTGTATGTCTTCCATTTTCTAATTATTGCTCCCACAGTTGATTTCTTCAACCCAAGCTGCTTGCCTATTGCAGATTCAGTCTTCCCAGCCTGGTGCAGGTCTACAATTTTGTTTCTGGTGTCCTTCCACAGCTCTTTGGTCTTCACCATAGTGGAGTTTGGAGTGTGACTGTTTGAGGTTGTGGATAGGCGTCTTTTATACTGATAACAATGTCAAACAGGAGCCATTACTACAGGTAATGAGTGGAGGACAGAGGAGCCTCTTAAAGAAGAAGTTACAGGTCTGTGCGAGCCAGAAATCTTGCTTGTTTGTAGGTGACCAAATACTTATTTAACACCATAATTTGAAAATAAATTCTTTAAAAATCAGACAATGTGATTTTTCTGGATTTGTTTTCTCATTTTGTCTCTCATAGTTGAGGTCTACCTATGATGTCAATTACAGGTCTCTCATCTTTTTCAGTGGGAGAACTTGCACAATTGGTGGCTGACTACTTTTTTCTTTTTTTTTTTTTTTTTTTTTTTTTTTAGAATACATGTAACATGTTGTTCTGACTGCACAATGAACGCTAAAAAAAAAAAAAAAATTGCTCATACAATTTTACTCTAATTTCATCCCATTTTGAATTTATTTTTCAGCCTCCCAGTACATTATATATGGAATATTATATTGTGCCATTGTGAGGTACAATTTGTCCTGCATAAGTTAAAGTCTCATATGAATTTGTGAACAGAAAAATGATGATGGCTTTTGGAAGGCGGGACTCAAACGACAATCAAAAAATGGCTGTGGGGTTAAGTGAATGATGAGCGATATAAACAAGTAAAGCAATAGTGTACCACTAATTTTCCTAATTTTTCCCTTTTTTTTGGGGGGGGGGGGGAAGAGGGGGTGATATTGTATGCTGGTAGGTGAGGTTTGTGTGCTTTATAATCCTAGTGACATTTTAAAATGTAATCCAATCTACAGGTAGTATGTTATATAACCGGAGGACCTGAGCAGATATACAGTTTACATTAGTCTCTCATAAGCATTTGAGTCGCTCTGTCCCCCTATTTGGCTTAAAATAGGCGGAGAGAAGTCTGTTTCAGGGTAACTTCTTTTTAAGCAGATAGGGTTTCTGTTTTCCAGGTCCCCAAGCAGAGCCGAAGAATGGAAACTCGAACGCTAGTGTGAACCTAGCGTTAGTTAGAAAAGTTCCAGTGTAAGGCTAAATTCACAACAGTCCATTGTTCTGATCTGTTACAGGATCAGTGCAATGGACTAAAAAAGTAGTATGATGGATGCAGACTGAGCGCATTCTGTCTGTATCCGTAATCATTCACTGTAATATATAAGACGGAAGATTTCTTCCATCTGGTTTACTCTTCAAAGTGAAGAAAAAGTTCTGCATGCACAATTTTATCTTCTGTCTAAAAGAATTATAAGCAAGATGGATGAAAGCTTCCATCTGATGACAGATGCAGACAGAATGTGCTCCAGCTGCATCTATCATATATTCTGTTCCTATGACGCATCAGCACAAACAACTGTGACCTAAGCCTAAATTCTCAAGCTCATTCTGGGTTTAGGAGTCCAGTGGGTGGTTCTACTCAGTGACAGGCTTTCCTAGATCAGTGCATACAGAGATGGCTGGCAATCATTGCATAGAAAAATAGAACTCTATAGCCATCTGCTCCTCTGGCTCTATAGTATGCTGCCTGCAGAGGGCTCTGCATTTCTAACATGGCATGTTAGTATGTACAATTAATACATGTAATACTAGATACAGGAAATAAATCATTAGGGAATTATGCACATTTCCACTACATCATGGAAAGAAGCCGATAATTCATTTCTCATAAGAGGAATTATTGCTTACAGGAATTCGGGTCTGTGGGTTTGTACAGGGTTGTGGGAGAGTAACAAAAAAAAAATTAGGGAGGGACATTTCAACAGTTGGATGCTTAACCCATGAAGCTTAGTTTCAGTTTTATCGGCAGCTTCTGAAGGTAAGGATCCAACTCTTTTGTTTATGAGGATTTGATTAGTATAATACAAGGAGATAGAGCTGCAGGGAATAATTCTACTGAATTTATCTCACTCCTTACAAGAGCTGATGAGTATATGTTTGCCCATAAACATGACCATGAGTTTGGATGCCGTTCTTAAAGATACAACTAGTGTAAATATGTGCACTAGATGGCATAGATAAAGATAATCCATGCAGGGGTTAATTCATCCTGGAGCTGACCACAAACAAAAGACACAATGTACCTTTAGATTTTATGGGACTAAAATGATCAGTTGTGTTCAAATTGTTACCTTGTTTCTATCTTGTTACCTCCAACTATTAACATCTTTATTTTTAGATCCATTCTTCATTTCATAATACTGTGATATATATATATATATATATATATATATATATTTTTTTTAATCTGGATTTTAATTCTCCAGAAAAATTAATAATTTTACATCTTCTTTTTGCACCACACTTTTTAATGTGCAGGACTAAAGGAATTTTACTGTACATGAGGTTTATACCGAGCTTCAAATACCCTAACTTCCCACGCAGAACCATAATCTGAAAGGTTTCTTTAGTTTCTCCATTATTCAATAAATAACCTGTCTGTAGTAGATGTTTAACCCTATAGCTGTGTGAAGGAAAGGAGAGTATTTAGAGCTTTACTTCCAAAAGATAAAGCTTGACCTATAATGAAGATAAAATATAAAACTTATTGGCAAAGAATTGTAGGTCCTCTGAACTATAAAGTGCTATGGATTATGTTGGTGCTATATACATAAATAATAAGACTATTAACATTAATATGACATTTTTAAAACATCTTCTTTGGGATGGTGCTACCAGAGAACACTTGATCATATCTATGCTAATAGGTAGGACCATTAAAGGGTAGATGAAAGACTTAACCTAGTCTAACCTACCTAGTCTACACACCTGACGTTTGAGGCTGTTGAGGATTTACTCCACACACGTAATTTTTGCACTCACCCTTTACTCAGGTAACAAATTGAGCATAACTCCCACCCCTGCATAGTCCACACAGCTCCACTATTACTGACTTTGGGCTCAGCAGAAACCCCACTCACATATGCATGTCTCTCCAGCAGTCTAACACAAACATACTTTAAACAGTTACTTTGTCTTTGCTCTGTGAACTCATTATCATTAAATATAATGAACCAAGAGGTTCAGTGCTATGTGTAAAAAAGGACAAATAAAAGACAAGCAAAAGTCGGCGCAAATAAAGGCTTGCGCATGCGCTGCACACATACCGGCGGGACTAGCCGTTCATGGAAGCAGTGAAGAGGAGGATCAGGAAGGATCTTCATGCAAGAAGGAGGCGGTGAAGAAAGCTCCAGGCTGATGATGCGGGTATGCTCGGAGCACAGGGGTAATGCCCCCTTTACTCCCTGAAGACTGACTAGAATACGAATAAAAGCGATATATATATATATACACATATATATATATAATTAGTTTTTTTTGTTTTTTAAAAAGGCTGCAAGGATCAGAAAAGGAGAGGTATGCCTCGAATAGCCTTTCTAAGGGCTACATTAAGAAAGGCTTATTTAAAAATGCAAAACAGCAATGATAGACTCCCTTTAAGTGGGAAACCACTATAATGGCAAAAAGGCCATATAATCTTACAAGGTCACTTCATACACCATATTTGTAACCTCACTATAAACCTTCTATAGAAAACCATATTTCAATACGATGATTACATTACAATTTCTTATTATAATAGCAAATAATGAAGGACAGACGACCAAAGAAAAGTAAGCAGCTTGGATATACCTGGGATGATGGCCCTAGCTCCCCAGGGGTGGCAAAGATAGGAGGATTGAGTTGGTTGAAGAATTATTTCTCTTCTCCAGGAGCTAAAAGTTCTAAAGGTAAGTCAAATATGGTAGCAATAAAATTAGCACACAATACTCATGCGGTGTCCACTGTCCAAACTTACTTTGACATGTTACATGAGTTTTAGGGGTCAGTAGGGACAATGACATTCCTCCCAACATTTGAATACTCATTAACAGGACATTGTTAAGCCTTTATTCAGCCCATTTGCAGATGCTCCACCCCCTATATGTTCTGTTGTATTGGGCAATTTCAAGAAAAATCGAATGCTTCAGAGGTATGCAATTGAAATGATTTAGAAAAATGCCTTTTCCTGGAAACAGTGACATTCTTGGCCATAAGGTTTATGTGGTTTTGCAGAACAATTTACCTGAATAGGTCCGTCCTGCAATACCTGTTCTACTGAATAATATTATTGTTGGCACACATGAAAATAGTGGACTATTGGGAACAAATTTTAGTCCTTTTGGACAACTTTGGTAAAGTCTGTAAAGATGGGCCATTATTCTCATTCTCCTCTCTATCTATCCTAGCTATCTACTTTAGTGTGTGTGTATATACAGTGCGTCGAAAAAGTATTCATACCCCTTTAACTTTCACATTTTGTCACCTTACAACCACAAACTTAAATGTATTTTATTGAGATTTCAAGTGATAGACTAACACAAAGTAGCAGATAATTGTGAAGTGGAACGAAAAGGATACATGGTTTTAAGGTCTCAGTGGTTTGTTAGAGAACGCTAGTGAACAAACATTTACGGTAACAATCCCAGCAAATGTGTGCACGTCCTGCTTAAAAAAGGAGAAGGGTTAGTGGAAACCATGCCAAAAGAGCGAGGTTTGCAAAACATCAGCCAAAATGGGCAACCATGTTTGGTTTGGAGCCAATCTAGGACAGTTATTGGGTTGGGACAAACATTTCTATTCCCCCTACTCAAAGGTATGCTATGGTTATACTGACTGATTACAATCTTACTGAAGAACATGTTGTCATAAGATGTAAATTCCTGACATAAAGTCACCCTACTTCATGATGAGAAGGGGGTAAAGGTACCCAGCCTCCCCCCAACAGCAAAGCAGAGAGGGCAAGAAAGATAGCATGTGAATAATGAGCAGGTTCACTTCCTTCCTGTGATGAACAGACCCTCAGTTATATATCTTTCTTGGAAATGTATTTTACTTGCTCATATTAGTCCTCCACATACCTTTAGGAATGTTGTGTTTACATTGATGGACAATATGCTTCAGTGATTTTATGTGTATACCATGAGAGATGGCCCTATCTAGCCAGCAGTTTATTGCCCCAGGATGGCAGATGTACAGGGAGGGAGAGGAGGCCAGTGATCTTAAGTTCACCCACAGACACACATCTCTCCCAGGCACCTAGGATGGCATCCATCTCTCCAAGGGTTCTGCAAAGGAGGGAGGAGGTGTGGGTGGGGCAGTAGCCATATGCTGAAAGGAGATCTAGATTCTTGGTCACTCAGCAAGGAGGTAACAAGAAGTTCTTATCTTGGAGAAGATGTGAGAGCCTGTCCTGCTGTGGACTGAGCATGGGCCTAGCATTGAGGCCTGAAGCCTTTTCCTTTTTCTTACATGCTGTTACATCTCTTCCAGGTTAACAAAAGGGTCTCATGCCTCAATGCTAGGCCGCATGGTAGAGCACATGGTGAAGTCTCCAACTTGACCTCCCCCACAACTCTCCTCCAGGAACAGCACATCACAAGGACAGTAGACAAAGACTAAAGACAAAAGAGACCGTCTGACACCTGTTACCTACCCTGGTCTCCTCCCTAAGTGAGGTCACCAGGAGGAGGCCCCCCTCTCTCTACATCTCTTAGAATCATTTTTCTTTATAATTCCTCGCCTGATGACTATAGAATTGGGCCGGCGGTATGATAGGGTTCGTGACGAGATCCCTAACACGTAGACTCCAAGGTTGACACCCCAATCCCCTTTGGGTAAGGAGATCAGTGTCTGGACGTTTTCCGGGCTTTGAACTGTGACGTGTGTATTCTGAGCATGTGCCTTGACCTGACGCATCTGGGGAATTTATCTGGGCAACTGTAAGATGTCCCCCAGACCAGATATTGTCATAAAACCATAATCCCTTTGAAGTAAAGCTGGCTGTAGACGATATACAGAGCGCTTCCCCATCCTTTCTGCAGGACCCCCTGACAGGCTAATGAGTGTAGCAGTCTTATGCAAATAAAGGCCTATATCAGTGACTCTCTGGGGATCAAAAGGTTGCTGATTACAGATCCCACGAACCACATCCCCCAAGCCTATAACAGAATTGCTGATAACAGACAGGAGCCACACTATATGAGCGAATATTAGTACAATAAATCCATATCTGAGTCTTGTATCATCACTACTGGGGTTAATAAATATATAAAATTTATAAAGCTTGTTTCATATTATCCTATGACCTGGTCCCCTCACGGTGTGTGAGTGGGAGGTAAAGAAGGGTGGTCGCAGGTGTGTCAAGAGGTTTGGCAAAGCGAGATCCTTCACTTCCATTGTGAATTCTAGAGGAGTTTTTGATACAATCAAGCACATCTAATGGCTACACCACCTCTTACATCTGCCTACTTTAAAGGGATGAACAGGGCTACCCACTTCTCCAGTGTTTAGGCCAGAACGAAACAAAGTGTGATGACTCAGCAGCACAATTAGTGTCAGTGACACAAAAATACATATTATAGGAAAAGTCATCAGCATATCCAATAGAGCGTCCCAATACACAGCAAAACAATTTACAAACGTAATGCAAAATAAATGCACTGTAACCATACAGGCATGAAGTGTACATGGGCTCATGAGTGAGAACCTAATGTACAGTCATGGCCAAAAGTTTTGAGAATGACACAAATATTCTATTTTCACATGATCTGCTGCCCTCTGGTTTTTATGTGTGTTTGTCAGATGTTTTTATCACATACAGAAATATAATTGCATTCATATTATGAGTAACAGAAGCTTATATTGACAGTTAGAATGAGTTAATGCAGCAAGTCAATATTTGCAGTGTTGACCCTTCTTCTTCAGGACCTCTGCAATTCTCCCTGGCATGCTCTCAATCAACTTCTGGACCAAATCCTGACTGATAGCAGTCCATCCTTGCAGAATCAATGCTTTAATTTTGTCTGAATTTGTTGGTTTTTGTTTGTCCACCCGTCTCTTGATGATTGACCACAAGTTCTCAATGGGATTAAGATCTGGGGAGTTTCCAGGCCATGGACCCAAAATCTCTATGTTTTGTTCCCTGAGCCATTTAGTTATCACCTTTGCTTTATGGCAAGGTGCTCCATCATGCTGGAAAAGGCATTGTTGAGCGCCAAACTGCTCTTGGACGGTTGGGAGAAGTTGCTCTTGGAGGACATTCTGGTACCATTCTTTATTCATGGCTGTGTTTTTAGGCAAGACTGTGAGAGAGCCGATTCCCTTGGCTGAGAAGCAACCCCACACATGAATGGTTTCAGGATGCTTTACAGTTGGCATGAGACAAGACTGGTGGTAGCGCTCACCTCTTCTTCTCCGAATAAGCTGTTTTCCAGATGTTCCAAACAATCGAAAAGGGGATTCATCAGAGAAAATGACTTTACCCCAGTCCTCAGCAGTCCACTCCCTGTACCTTTTGCAGAATATCAGTCTGTCCCTGATGTTTTTTCTGGAGAGAAGTGGCTTCTTTGCTGCCCTCCTTGAGACCAGGCCTTGCTCCAAGAGTCTCCGCCTCACAGTGCGTGCAGATGCACTCACACCTGCCTGCTGCCATTCCTCAGCAAGCTCTGCACTGCTGGTAGCCCGATCCCGCAGCTGAAACACTTTTAAGAGACGGTCCTGCCGCTTGCTGGTCTTTCTTGGGCGCCCTGGAGCCTTTTTGGCACCAATGGAACCTCTCTCCTTGAAGTTCTTGATGATGCGATAGATTGTTGACTGAGATGCAATCTTTCTAGCTGCAATACTCTTCCCAGTTAGGCCATTTTTGTGCAGTGCAATGATGACTGCACGTGTTTCTTTAGAGATAACCATGGTTAACAGAAGAGAAACAATGATGGCAAGCACCAGCCTCCTTTTAAAGTGTCCAGTGGTGTCATTCTTACTTAATCAT
Organism: Leptodactylus fallax; assembly: GCA_947044405.1. Classification (NCBI taxonomy): domain Eukaryota; kingdom Metazoa; phylum Chordata; class Amphibia; order Anura; family Leptodactylidae; genus Leptodactylus; species Leptodactylus fallax. The sequence continues at coordinate 2,241,858 of CAMRHE010000300.1, read as the reverse complement.
GACAGATTGATCTCCAGCCCTGTCCTCATCAACACCCACACCTGTGTTAATGGAGCAATCACTGAAACGATGTTAGGTGGTCCTTTTAAGGCAGGGCTGCAATGATGTTGAAATGTGTTTTGGGGGATAAAGTTCATTTTCTAGGCAAATATTGACTTTGCAAGTAATTGCTGTTAAGCTGGTCACTCTTTATAACATTCTGGAGTATATGCAAATTACCATTAGAAAAACTGAAGCAGTAGACTTTGTAAAAATTAATATTTGTATCATTCTCAAAACTTTTGGCCATGACTGTAAGTCACCCACTTAAGCCCAACTATGTTTAAGGTAGTGCCTTCCTCCACCTTATACACACACCCTCCTTCTCTTCTCTTTCTCAGATGTCATGGACCAGTTGTGTTAAAAGTTTTGTAGAGTATTGGAAAAACATTCTTGGAACATTCATCATTCAGAGATTTATAATATATCCTATGTATATACCATATAGATTAATAGCATGAGTACCCCTTTAATATAACTGTACAATTCTTTAATAACTAGAAGTGTTTCTCATGAACAGCTGGAACTATTAAGCATCTAATTCAACAAAAAAAAATTTCATGATGCCACTAAAGAACTGATTGTCATAGAGAACACAGTTTCCGAAGACATTCCCTTGCATAACAAGTCCAAGGACATTGACTCTCTTTACGAGACCCTTGAGGAAGAAATGTCTAAAGTGATATTGAAATCTACTGTTCAGGTCCCAGGGGATCCACTTATACAGGTCATAAAAGCCATAAAAAAGCGAGAAAAAGAAGACTGCAAAATCCTCAATAATGAAGACCTCACAGGGCACAACCAAAAAACACCAAGAAAATGGAAGGAAAAATGGATGAAATGGATTGAGGTATCAGTGTCTCAGCAGAGTGGTAAAGCACTCAGAAGTCCAGCCAATACTACCGACTCCTGCCGGTCTCAGAAACTTTGTAATCTTGGGAAGACTTTTAAAAATGACATAATCCATGTGATCAAGAATCTCAGCCAGATCTACCCGGCAGAATTCAATGTATGCAATCTATACGCCCAATATTATCATAAGAATGTTATGACAGAGATTAGATCCACTACAGAACACGAACTTGCTGAGGAGGATACATATTTTCTGTTATGCTGGATACACAACATATACCCACAGTGAGTATTATACATTAAATTCAATTTCAGTGTGGATTTCACCATTTTAATGTTAACAAAATTCAGTTTAGTGTTTGCACAAGCATCGGTCTGGTAAATTCTAGAAGTATTGTCTTTACACCAGACACTATATAGTAATTTGAACATCATCATTATAGTAACTCAGCTAAACCTCTTTTAGGCCGGGGCAGCACGTGGCGTAAACGCCGTAGTTTGTCAGCCACAGCACCCCTATAATACAGCAATGCAAAAATTGCACTGATCCTGAATTATGGCCTTTTTCTTCCCAATATAGAACAGTCTTGAGAGACCCAACTGTGCAAGGACACATAGATGAATCCAAGCTGGAAAGTCTTTTGCCACCTGAAATGATCCGGAGGCTGGAGAGAAACTTTCTCAGCTATGAATCGGTAGGATCCTATATGTGCAGACCATTCTAAAGCTGATTTCACACCGCTGTAATACACTCAGTTATAGGTCCCTCATGTATGACCTTTATGTGCACAACATGGCATACACTGTAGATAGGTTGTCCTCATGACATCCCTGTAATTGGTATGGTCCTAATATAATTTACAAAAGAATATAAAACACATATTTAAGACAGAGGTTTCTATGTAGTAATACATACTGTATGTCAATATATTTAGGAAAAATAGACAATCTTTTCCGGTAGACCATATGATGGGAGTTAACCCCTCTCCAGCATGGAGTATTCCACAATACAGTCTGAAAATTTTAAAGGTACCTACACCCTGCGTGCAGTCATGGGTTCTTATCTTAGACAATAATGGGTCCTCAAATCTCCCAACAGTTAGCTACAGTGTGTTTGCCTGCTATGGGCAACTCCTCCATATTTCATTTACTATATAGCATATTAGAAAGTTTCAGAACTTTTTTTCAAATAGTGATAATGGTTTATTTACTCAAAGCTGGAATCCCCCCCTTTAAAGCTATGGAAACAGTATGGCTGATTTATTTTTTTTTTTTTTCTTTCTTCATCTGAAGAACACACTGAAGACATTCTTCAAGGAAAGTTTAAATTTGGTAGCCAAAAATTGGAAGGATGGGAAAGAACCCACAAAAGTAGGAAGGTATTACCAGTCTAAGCTCCAGATAAGTGTCCCCAAGGTACAATTATTTTCACATTACATTATATCATTTTCTAAAATTTTAAATTATTTTATCATCTTCACAAACTTAATTTAAAGGGACTGTTAGGTCTAAAATGCTTCCCAAAAAAAATAATGCTGTGTAGTGGCCTTTAATCAGAAAAGAAACATACCTTTGTGGCCACAAACCGATGAAGCAATGCAGAGATCATCATCTTATGGATATGCAAATCCGCCTGCAAGCGTACGGGAGGCGGGGCCACATTTGCCAGATTTCCCTACAAACAGCCACAAGTGCTGTGAACGTTCTCTAACATTGCTTCCCAATGTTGTCCCTTTAGAGATGAATGGCATTTTCTGCCTCTGTCTGCATCATGGCTGTCTGTAGGCACTTGCAGACTGATTCTATATCCATAAAAGATGATAATCTCTGCATTGCTTCATCAGTTTGTGGCCACAGAGATGTTTCCACTTCTAATAAAGACCTCTACACAGAATTATCCTTGGTTTGGGAGGAATTTTGGATCTAAAATTTCCTTTAAGGCTAAGGCCCCATGTTGTGAAAAAGCTGCTTTTTCTGTTTGTTGAAGGGTTTTTTTTTTTTTCTGTAAGCAAAGCACAGTTGTTTGCCCTACATTTCACATGTACACAAAGAAGCTCCCATTGTGTGTGTGTGTGTGTGTGTGTGTGTGTGTGTGTGTGTGTATATATATATATATATATATATATATATATATATATATATATATAAACCACCCCCCTCTGGACCTCTGTCAGACAGGTATTACCTGGAAGTATACCCTTTTCAACTGTATAGCAATACGGGAAAAAACTTATAGCATATGGTAAATGCTTTCTTACAATGGGACCCTATAGATGATCGAAGCCACTCTGACATATATCACAGTCCTCTGTCAAGCATATATTTGAGTGTATACCTCTGATAGAAGTCATGAATACAGTGTATAAAGACGCCAACTTACATCAACTTATTGTTCACAGACATATCTTGAGAGAATCCAAAGAGCAGCAGAAATATCTGAAGAAATGTCTCTCAAACTGGCTCCACGACTGACAGAGGAGCTACACAAATTTCTTATAAGGTACATGATACTGATGGCTGACCACAGTCCAGGACAGAAGGACAGCACCTGAAATCCAGGACTGTCCCACTGAATCAGGACTGTTGGGAGGTATGTATCTCTGTGAGCAACCTGAGGTAAACCCAGACTGAACACTACAAAGGGTGACACTTGTCCAAGAAAAGGACAATATAATTGCATTTCACCATTTCTCTACATAGACCTATGGTTTGTGCAGAAAACCAGGCACACGAATTGGGCCACTTACTACAACATGCCAGTGTTCAGTCTGTGAGTTGTCCATTCTACACTTGAATGAACAGCGCACTTGCTGAATAGCAGTGTTTGGCATGATCGACTGCTTGTGGCAACTGACTCTGAATCACTGTGTTGTGTGTGTGTGTGTGTGGCGTGTGTTTTTTTAACAAAACTGCCTCTATATAGGGTAGTTTAATTGTTCATGCTGAGGGTGGGTTTGTGCCATGATGGCTGTCCAGAATCTAATCTATATGGTTGGCTTTGGACCCAGTTCATACACCAGTGGTAAAAGTATTGAGACTTGGTTGAACTGGATTGTATGTCTTTTGAGCAATCGTTAAACTAATTCACTATATGGATTTTAAAAAGGTGATGTGAATGCCCCTAATCCTCACTGGCATCAAGTGTGCCACAATTCTTAAGAGGTGCAGGCCTTAATAATTGTGGTGCATCTTGGGCTCCTCTGTGCTCCACAATAGAAATCTACACCAGCTAAAGAGGGTGTAACTTTCATGTGTAACTCATTCCCATTCCCTGCTCAAAAAATATAGCATAACTCAAGTGCTTATATTTAGAAAGTAAACCCAATAGCACAAAAATGAAAAAACTAAAATATAACTTTTATTGATATAAACTAAAAGGCCCAGGTCAGACCAGAAAACACATTAAAATAGATAATAGTATGTATGTATATATATATATATATATATAACAGTCATATGAAAAAGTTTGGGCACCCCTATTAATCTTAATCATTTTTAGTTCTAAATATTTGGGTGTTTGCAACAGCCATTTCAATTTGATATATCTAATAACTGATGGACACAGTAATATTTCAGGATTGAAATGAGGTTTATTGTACTAACAGAAAAATGGAATATTGGTTTAAAAAAAAATTTTTCGGTGGGAAAAGTTGGGCCCCCCCAAAAAAAAAGGGACTTTATTTTTTTTTAGTTCCTCTTTTTTGAAAAAAAAAAGCCTCTAGTGGCTTCCTGTAGCTTTTAATCAGTTCTTGGATCCTGGATGAAGGTATTTTTGACCATTCCTCTTTACAAAACAATTCCAGTTCAGTTAAGTTTGATGGTCGCCGAGCATGGACAGCCCGCTTCAAATTATCCCACAGATGTTCAATGATATTCAGGTCTGGGGACTGGGATGGCCATTCCAGAACATTGTCATTGTTCCTCTGCATGAATGCCTGAGTAGATTTGGAGCTGTGTTTTGGATCATTGTCTTGCTGAAATATCCATCCCCGGCGTAACTTCAAATTCGTCACTGATTCTTGTACATTATTCTCAAGAATCTGCTGATACTTAGTTGAATCCATGCGACCCTCAACTTTAACAAGATTCCCGGTGCCGGCATTGGCCACACAGCCCCAAAGCATGATGGAACCTCCACCAAATTTTACAGTGGGTAGCAAGTTTTTTTCTTGGAATGTTGTGTTTTTTTGACGCCATGCATAACGTCTTTTTGTATGACCAAACAACTCAATCTTTGTTTCATCAGTCCACAGGACCTTCTTCCAAAATGAAGCTGGCTTGTCCAAATGTGCTTTTGCATACCTCAGGTGACTCTTTGTGGCGTGCTTTCAGAAACGGCTTCTTTTGCATCACTCTCCCAAAAAAAAACCCTTTCTTTTAAAAAAAGTGGTTTTTTTTTAAAAAAAAAAAAAAAAAAAAAACAAAAAAAAAAAAAAGAAAGGGCCTCTTGAGGGGGGTCGTGTGTTGTTTCCTTGTGATTTCTCAACATTTTTTTTCTCCCCCTCCTTTTTTTTTTTTTGGCCCCCCCCTTTGGGGGTTAAAAAAAACTGCCCCTGTGGTCTTCCATTTCCTTACTTTGTTCCTCACAGTGGAAACTGACAGGTTAAATCTCTGAGACAACTTTTTGTATCCTTCCCCTGAACAACTATGTTGAACAATCTTTGTTTTCAGATCATTTGAGAGTTGTTTTGAGGAGTCCATGATGCCACTCTTCAGAGGAGATTCAAATAGGAGAACAACTTGCAATTGGCCACCTTAAATACCTTTTCTCATGATTGGATACACCTGGCTATGAAGTTCAAAGCTCAGTGAGGTTACAAAACCAATTTTGTGCTTCAGTAAGTCAGTAAAAAGTAGTTAGGAGTATTCAAATCAATAAAATGATAAGGGTACCCAAATTTTTGCACCAGTCAAATTTTGGTTTAATGCATATTGCACATTTTCTGTTAGTACAATAAACCTCATTTCAATCCTGAAATATTACTGTGTCCATCAGTTATTAGACATATCAAATTGAAATGGCTGTTGCAAACACCCAAATATTTAGAACTAAAAATGATTAAGATTAATAGGGGTGCCCAAACTTTTTCATATGACTGTATATATATATATATAAGGGTTGGCCTAGTTACAGCCAGGTCTTCCAGGAATCCTCATATATAAAGGGTAATGATGCAAAACACCCCAATATAAGGGAGTCAGAGAAGAAAACACAGGAAAACCTCAGACCACATAATCAGATCGGCTTAGCCCTCGGAGAGAGAGAGCTGTTATATACTTAAACAGGTGAAAAGCAAATTACCACCTGAACACACACAATGAGCAGGACACTTGCCCATTCAGATAAAGTGAGCTAGACAGGGTAACAAACCCTAAAAAAGGGGTAACCCCTCAGTAAAGCCCCCTCAACGCGTTTCCCCCTACGGGTACATGCTGATATGTATTACGTTAGCAGCCGCAGTTACTGTATATAATATGCCGGTACTAATATGCAATAGAGGCTGTTCTTTAGCTGATGGCCTGATGGTGGACAGCAGCATATAATAAGCATCTATGCCGATATGCACTGAGCAGTAGCAGCCACAGTTAGTTATTATATCAATACAAAAGTGCAGTAAAAACTGCAGTTGAGCTGGTGCCGTGATGGTGGACAGCAGCAAGTGAAGATACATGAGGATTCCTGGAAGACTTGGCTGTAACTACACCACCCCATATATATATATATATATATATATATATATATATATATATATAACATACTATTATCGATTTTAATGTGTTTTCTGGTCTGACCTGGGCCTTTTAGTTTATATCAATAAAAGTTATATTTTAGTATTTCATTTTCGTGCTATTGGGTTTACATTCCCATTTCCTGGTGTAAATTCTAATAAATTTATTGGGATGATGTGACTCCTGCCCTACCCACTTTTAAGAAAAGTGACATAAACAGTGTAAAAAGGGGAATATAACCATAACCACATTCACTTTTATTAGCTGTGATGCAGGCAGTGTGACTTTTCTGATTCTCAGTCATGTGAGGAGTTGCATGGTCAAAGTTGCCATGTAGCCCTAGCTTAATACACAGCAGCACTGACAATCACAAGGTGAAAGAGAAAAATGGTCATTTGCGGCTGCTGCAAGGGAAGGAGGATGCAACATGTCTATGTCAGGTCTTACAGTCTTCTCCCTTCGACTCCTCACCTACTCCAATGGTATTGTGGCCTTATTTGCTCTTGCATGTTGCTGAATGGAAGCAGTGCATGTGTAGTGCAAACTGGGAGCCATTTCCAAAAATCAGTCTGCGGAAACCGAGAAACCCCCATCACAGAACTTAGTCATTCACAGAACCCAATTTCAAACTAATAGTCCTTCACTATGTACATTCTGAAGTCATGTGATCAGGGGCAGATTTTACTAGTTTGTCCATTGAATTCTAGGTATCAGTCTATGGTTGTTGAATACACACAGAACAAAAAGCAGAAGTGTTTCAGGCCTATTACTATTGCAAATATCAACTGCATCTGGTCATTCAGGTAAATATTACTTGCCAATATTTTCCATTCACAGTCGTAGCTATAAGGCATACCAATACCAGAGAGCATTACAGTCAGATTGTTACTGTTTGACAGGGTCCTTCTTGAAAACGAAAATCTAAGACTAGAAAGCAGAATGAAGCAAAATCTGAGTCTCATACTTCAAGAGCTTGAGACTCTTGGATACAATGCACTTCTTCAAGATATGTTTATCAATCTAAAAGTAAGTATACCCTGGTGTTTCCAAATTTGCTATCACGCCCATTAGCTATGAAGAATGGGAACAAGGGGAGGTCTGTCAACAAAAAAAAAAAAAAAAAAAAAGGTACTAAGCCCATGGGAATGTATGACACACAAAATCTTCACAAGATTCTCAAGCAAGTGGTGAACAATAACTATATCAATAAGACATAAGGAAGCAAGTTGCATGCAACATAATATTTTTTATGTAGTCTTATTTTAGGAAACTACACCATGGAATAAATCGAAAACATAATTTTGCAGATATTATGCAATATGTAAGATCATTTGTTGCGTCTCTCAAGCCCTTATGTCATTCTTCTTTCCAGGTAAGTGTACATTGCTGTAGATCAATATTTATGAGAACAGAATTGAAAAGCTGCATAACATGACTGCACCATGGCCATACCTTTTTCTCCAACAGTTAGAGGGTTATACCTTGTCAGTTAGAAATGTCAGTAGGGTCACATCAGTGGGAGCAATGGCATACATACCTTAGAGGCAGCTATAGAGAGAGGGCCAAACCTGGTTGATCCCATACCTTTATCCACTGGGTGGTGAGAAACTGTGTAGGACCTACCTCTACAGAGGCGCAAGGATAGTAGAAAAGGTATGGAGGAGGAAACAGATACAAGGTAATTCGATCCTAAGTAGCAAACATGGCAGTAGAATGGGAATGCATTTTGACCAGTACTCTGGGGCCTTCTCTCTTCTATGTTAACCATTAACTGCGCCAAGGAACTCTCAACTTTGGTTTGCCATTGCATTAAATATTAGAAGTGGCTGCATTCAGTAGAGTAAGTAGAGTTCTATGTTCCCCAGAGCCAACATTGGACAAGGTACACCCTAACTTCTGAGATCACTATACACCTGGCTGCTTTTACTATTTATACAGTATATAGTTATGACTGGTTAGGTCCAACATATGTACAGTGGGTATTCAATTAAATTGTAACCTCAGAATTTATTCACTTGTAGGTTTCCATGATCCTCATTCATTTCAGTGCAGATGACCTTCTATGATAGTGATTTCACAGTACATTGCTCTTTCTTTCTTTTCTGTTTAGGTTGTGATTGGTAAGATTCATTTTCAAGTTGTCCTAGAATATGTCACTCGACTTATGGAGAAACCTGTCAGATATGAAGACCATATTCAACTCCGAACTGTAGCAAACCAAATGGGTGCAAACGCAACTCGCATTGAGAGCTTTTTTTCATGCCAAGTGAGTGAGAAATACATGGTTTGGGTATGCAAAGCAGTGGCTGCTGCAAGAGCAAACACAATCCTGTTGTGTCACCATTTATATCACTAGACAAATATCAAAGAGGGATGGCACTCCACAGGAATATCTGCTTGTAGCTTTATTTTTATTTCATATGCACATTAGAGAGTCACATCTGGAATGTCATCGCAATTCAAGTGTATCCAATATCAATGTTTGGGGTAACAACCCTTCATCAGGCATGAGATGATGTGTTTGGAGGCACAGTGTGAACAGATGTGACAGTGAAATGTCTTCCCAATTGGGGGATCTGAGGACAGAGCAGCTTGGCCTAAGCATGCTGTGCCACCAGATACCTTACTTCATGCATTACCTCATTTTTTATATTTGTCTACTTCTGGGAGTTTGGTCAGTTTCCATTGGGATCATGCACCCACCTGAATGCTGCCTGGTACCTTTTCATTTACTGTATATCACTAGTTGATCACAAATTGAAGACCAGACACATTTCTTCACTAAACATGACTACAAACATATGTTCATGTTAAGTCTAGAAATTTTTATTAAGAAATGTTCTCACCTCAAAGGAATATTTCTTTATAAAGGTAGCGACCAAGTGGATCATGACAATCTCTTCTGGGTGTAATTACATAGTTACATACATAGTAGATGAGATTGGATGAAGACATCAGTCCATCAAGTCCAACCTATAACCCTACAGTCTACAAAAACTAAGAAACCTGGAAAGCCCCTAAGATTCTCTCATCGTGGGGCGACAGATAAGTAATATTTTGTGAAAGATTCCTCTGAAACTAAACAATGGATGTGAGCTAAATAAAATATTTCAGAATTTACTGCTTCATTTTTGTATTCACAGGGATCACAAGAAACCTGGTTAGATCCTTTAATAGGCAAACTTGCAGAAATTATAAAACTTGAGAATCTCGAAGATATTCTACGCAAAATTTCTGAATTGGCTCAGGAGTACACAGACATAAGGTAAAAGGAAAAGTAATCTCTTGTGCAATCTCTGCGATTCCCTATATCACATTAAAAAAGAGCCACACCAAAAAAAGATATCTGATTTGTAAGACAACATATGTACATGGAATGTTTGTTTACAGTACATTTCCTCCTGTCTACTGCCCACACAATCCAAATCTAGATTTTGATCACCATTGCTTTGACTGCATGTATATCATTCATGTATAGCAGTGGTCCACAACCTTTTCTTTGCCGCGGCCCAGCAGGGGGGCGGGTGGTTTAGGGGTGGGGCTTTGGTCATATGGGGCAGGGTTATTCACTATACAGTGCTTTAGACAAGACGAAGTCAACGATCTGGCCACAGTGTTGTGGCTCCTAGCATAGCTAATGGCGGTGACCTGGTCTACAGCGCTGTACACCGAGGTCCTGCGCCATTAGCTATGCTAGAAGCCACAACACTGTGGCCAGATTGCCGACCCGCCCCACATAATGTGCCAAGAGCCGCCTTTAGGGACGCCAGCCTGCCGCCTGGCAGACCGACAGAAGACCCCCCAACGGCCCGGTCCGTGGACCAGTGGTTGGGGACCCCTGATGTATAGTATTTTGTATTTCCCCAAGGAACAAATGGTTCACAGGATCTGTGGTACTTTATTGTACTTTGGTTAGCCAGCAGTCAATGTTATGCACTAATAAATCTTCACTTCCACATCACTTGTTGTATACTTGATATCAGTTACCAAGAGATTTACCAAAAACATTTGATAGCTATCACCTCCCAAAATGGTTTATCAGCAGCTATTTTGCTGAACCCATAAAAAGCTCATGCACATGACCGTCCTAGTTACTGCAAACATTGGTGAGTGGGCAGTTTTTGTGGGATTCCATGTTTACTTTTTTCTTTCACAGTTAGTGTTCCAATTTTCATAAGTTCATAAAAGACCATCAGGGGAGGTTTCTCCCTGTAAGTGAGGGCTGCACAGAGGAAATCTGCCATTGCAGAGACAATTGTTACTTTGCTGAAGTTAGCCCCATCAATGCTGCCCATATGGACTGGGTTCTTTGTGCTAATATGGACAGTCATTTGACCATCATTACAAAGAGGTAGTGGCACCGCAGTATATTCACAGTGCTTATTACATATGTGAAAACAGAGAAGACAGAAATGGTGAAAAATTGTTTGTATAGCTTTAAATACAGTTCACAGAGCATACCGGTAAGTGTTTCCTAGATACTTCTTATCATTTCAACATGTAAGTCTAGCCATATGCATCAGATAATGATTTCCCACATTGCAACCGTTCTAGGAATGATTTTACCATCATTATAAACAACTAAACTACCTGATCAGGGGTCAGTTTAGAAGAGAAAAACTAAAATTACTGGGTATTTTTGACTACTGAAAATTTCCAATACATCAGATAATTTCCTGCCAAAAATGTCTTTCATTTATTATATATATTTTAAATGATCGGCATCCAGAATGGCCAAAATCAGTGATTTTGGCTGACTAAAGCCTAATGTGTATAGCTAGCTTTAACTTGCAGCCTTTTGGCTTCATTAAGTATATGGTCTCAATCATATAAAGTCACTATCCCATATGGGCTCATATATCTCATATGCTTCTCTTTCTACAGCAGAGAACACATCATTGCCATCTTCCATATGAAAGGAAACATCAATAGACCTCAAGTAGCGTCAGCTCTCAGAAAAATTGAACATAGAACAAGAAGCAGAGATTACAGCGCCGATAGCTTGCCATTGTTTTCCCTTATAGAGCCATTTTCTTCTCAGTGGCTGGTTTGCAACAGAAATAGAGGGACTTGTGGTTGCGATGGCATGTCTAGACTCTGTATGGCTATCCGGTTCACTTGCAACATAGTCATTCATTTTGTGTGCAAGAAAATCAATGTGGATACTCCACCTAAATTTTATCCTCACAGCTTCGCTTTTAGAAGGCTCAGTTATTGATAAACCTATAGAATGATATGGCATCACGATAAGCAAACCGATCCCAATCGACTCCATTTAAAACACTGACAGTAGTCAAGCCCTACATTCCACTTTCCCTATGTCATACAGTTCTAGGAAGCTGACATATGGTGCATTATTTAGTGGGTTTCTCACATTATACAGTAGCTTTAGTTATCCTTATGCCTGTCTGCAAAATAAGGATGGTGACTGGTTATTTCCTTTGTAACAAAATTGTGGCTCCATATGGTTAAAGTAGATTTCTAGTTTTCTTTAAATATGGTATAATCATTGTATAACAAAATACTATGCAACTTTATAACCATGCACATAACTAACTAGGTAGCCGGCCTAGCAGCCGCTATGGTACTCAGCATCCCACTGTAAAGTACAAAGGCATAACTCTAAGCTTGGGGGTCCAAATGCCAAATCTGTCACAGGTACTGATATACCATGTGTCATTTATAACATTGCTATTTACTTATGTGGTGCACATAGGAGGAGGTCTCATGGCAAAATTCATATGTTTATAATGGGTTCCCCATTTATGGCACTGGATTTTGTCAGAAAATAGAAAGACCTTATCTGTTTCACCTTCCAGGCTCTAGTCAGTAAGCTAGGGCCATGGTGTAAATGGGGCTGGGTTCACTCTCTCAAAAGGCCCCATAAGCACCTGCATGATCTGCCACTACGGTAAATATATCCTTGCTCTGAGTGTGATATGGAGTGGAATATGTTGAGTTTCAAGGAGTTGGGGTTGTTAGAGGTATTATTTGCTGTCACTTATTCCATCTATGCACATATGCGTGGTTGAGTTTTCTGGGTTTTTTTTCACTTAATTGTTATTGAATTGTATTTATTCAGATTTATATTCTTGTATATTAAGACATGTATATCAGGTCCTCTACTATTCCACAGCTCAACTCTGACTCCAATTCCTTCATAAATAGCTGACAGCCATGGTCAACCTGAAGCCATAGAGATCCTCTAGTTCATTAAAAATCTAATGGCTGAATTCCTATGAAAGTAAATATGCCACAAACTATGTATCTAATTCATTATATAAAATAATTGTATAATCTGATTACAAATAAGGCAATATACTGTATATACATTGTCTATGAACAGTTCATGGTAAGGAAAATAAAATTTGTATCTTGAAGCCAATGGTTATTTTCATTTGTCCAGGTGTGTGTGTGTGTGTGTGTGTGTGTGTGTGGCGCGAATATAAAGTGTTTGCTAATGTGTGGGTGTCTCTCAAATAATTTCTGCAAATGCACGCATAAATGAATCAGGAAAATAGAAACAATACAAAAATATTAGTTTTATTCTTCATATCTGCCTGACAATCCATTACATAATACAATATTTTCATATCTGTACATAGTGCACTCAGGTTTAATTTACATTAAATATAAAATAATTTATATCTTCAGATTCATTCAGGGTTCAGACAGACTAACCTAGGCAGCACATGAGATACTTAAATTTACTGTTGCCCACCTGGATACCTTCAAAGAAACACAGTTTATTTTGGTTGCAGTCCATCTTCCTGTTACGTATGTAATATAAAAGATCTTCTTTTTCTGTACTGCTGAGGTTCCCTTTAATTTTCAGAATGGCTTTAAGATGTTCCTCCCTTGTAAACACAGTAATGTAAAGTCAATGTAGTCACTGACTAAATGATACTAATAACAGTAACATAACAAATACCTGTAAATTATACCTGATTACAAGGTGACACCTTGGGAAACACACTTCAGAGTGAAGCCCCACGTTGCGAAAACGCAGTATTTTTTTTCCACTGCGGAAACAGTGGGGAAAAAAAAACCGCTGTGTTTTACAGTGTCTGCAAAATGGATGGGATTCTGGATAATCCCATCCACACATTGCATAAAAAAATCTGCAGCGGAAAAGCTGTGTTTTCAAAAACGCTTGCATTTTTGAAAATCGCAGCATGTCTATTATACCTGCGGAAACGCTGACGTTTTCCATATAGGTATAATATGGGCAGAAAGTCCGCAGGGGAAACCTCTGCGAAAATACAATGAAAAATGCTGCGAAAAAAGTAATGTGTTTCCGACACGTTTTTTTCCGCAGTACTTTTTTCTTGCGTTTCACTACGTGGGGTTGTAGCCTCACTCAGACTTTTCAGACATATGTTCCTTAAAGGGGTACTCCCATGAACATAAACATTTTTAAATTTGTAGATAATTAAAAGTTAAGCATTTTTGCAAATATAAGTAGTTAAAAATTCTGCAGAGTTTTAAAGATTTTCTCTAACTTTCTTAGTGGTGAGAGTCTGTTGTCTTGATCGGTTGCCAATGGATACGACCACAAATGCAGAAACTTTTTGTGGTCTGGGACTTCTCAGGAACCCAGCCATGATTTTTTTTATTGTAACTGGGTTATCAGGCAGGGACAATACATGTATGAGAAGATATCCCGGCCACAATAAGGAAATCATGGCTGATTTTCTGACTTTAGAAAGGTCCTGCATTCATGGTCGTATCCACTGGCAACCGATCAAGACAACTTTTGACCACAAAATATTTATAGAAAATCTTTAAAACTTTGCAAAATGTTTAATTCCTTATATTTGCAAAAATGTTTAACTTTTTAATTATCTACAAATTTAAAAATAGTTATGTTCATGGGAATACCCCTTTAAGTTCACATCTGCATTACAGGTTCTGTTAGGAGCCTCTGTTGCAAATTCTTTCAAAAATCAAGGGCAAAATAGTGCAGTATGCAGCACTACTTAGATAACATCACAAACACCAGACGGGAAACCTAATAACCCCATTAAAGTCTATCAGGTGCCTTAGTTTCTGTCATATGGCATATCCAGCACTACCATTTCCATAATTCAACAGAAAAAATTTAAAAATTGGTTTGTGAAAACTGAGATATGAAAGTGGCTATAGGTGATCACTGATCCACTGTAATATATGACTGTACCAAATATTCCATGAGACCACTTCTTCTGACAACTTTATGCTCTGGTTAATAGAAGAGCTTTCCTTGTGATGTTCATATGAAACCCCAATAATGTATCAAGTAATTGACAAATGAAGAAGATATTAATTTTTATTAATTCCCTCACCTTAAGTCCTGGTGCTTATCTATAAAGAAGACGGTTGTGGTATGTAGAGCTTTGTAGTCATTTGCAGTCAGAATTTCAGATATGAAATCCAGCGGACTATTAGTTAGGAGATCATCTGAAACCTTGGTAAGAGAAAAGTTACTACTTTAAACAAATTGTATTTGTGTATTTTCATTTTCCAGAACTCTGTTTGCTGCCAGTAAATTCATTTAGTTTACATTTCTTACACACATTTCTTACAGATGAGGTTATCTGTACATTCATTTTTAATTTTTGTGTTTTCGTTTTTTTTATACCCTGCATTCCAAAAGCCATATCTTTCTATTTTCTCCATTTACTGTACGTACTCATATGAGAGCTTGATTTTTGTGTGGTACTTCAAAATGGTACCATTTCTTATTCGGTACAATGTACTGAGAAGCAGGAAAAAAAATCAGAGTGAGGTGGAATTGAAAAAAAAAATGCAGTACCGCCATTTTCTTAAGGGTTTTGTTTTTATGGCTAAAAATGCAATGTTAGCTTTACTCTCCAGGTCAGTACGATCATGGTGATACCACATTTATAAAGTTTTTTTCATGTTTTAATAACTTTACAAAAATTCTAAATTTTGAAGAAAAAAATTTCTTTGAATCACCATATTCTGACACCTGTAACTTTTTTTTTATATTTTAGTGTACAGAGCTGTGTAAGGTGTCTTTTTTGTAGGACAATATGTAGTTTTTATTGATACCATGTTGGGGAATATATGATATTTTGATCACTTTTTATTCAATTTTTTTAGGGAGGCAGTGTTGAAAAAAATGCCAATTCAGCCATTTTGATTTTTTTTTTTCCTGCTATGGCATTTACTGCATGGGCCAAGTGTTTTTATATTTTAATAGTTTGCATTTTTAGGACTTAGGGATGCCTAATGTGTTTGTTTACTTTTATTTATTCATATTTATATGTTATCTATGGAGGGGGGTGAATTAAACATTTAGGTTTTTTTTTGTTATATTTTTAAAAACTTTTTTTTTTTTTTTTTTAGCCATATTAAAAGGAGTCTATCACTAGAACTCAGCATATCAACCCAGCCCTGCAGATTGATAAGTTAGGGTTATCTAAACCAAATAGCATTTTTCTCTTGTGAAACGGCACTGAGGTATTGTTGTTTTTGTCAATATGCAAATTAGCTCTTTGGAGCAATGAGGGCATTGCTGTTTACCTCTTTGGAGCAATGGCAATACCCTCATTGCTGTAAAGAACTCATTTGCATATTGACAAAAACAGTGATATCTTGGCAATAAAGGCACCCATTTAGGTGACCCGAATTTATCTATCTATGGAGTTAGGTTTACATGCTGGGTTCTGGTGACAGACAGCCTTTAAGCTAGACCCCTTTCTTAATGGACAAGACACGTAAACTGTCTGAAACAATTAAATGTGGTGTAAGTCATCTACTCCAGTTTTTTTATTTATTTTATTTTTTTTGCTGCAAATTCTGATGCATTTGCAATCGCAAATTGGCCGTAATAAGTATTAAATCCACTGACAGCAAGCAGGGCACCTGTCAACAGTAAACTGATCAGTAACCTAGTCACAGTACCTTGTAGAGGTATTTCAACAGTTTCCAAATATGCCTCTGTTATTCAGCTTTTGAGCCCCATTTTCATATAAATCACAATTTTATTTGTATGTAAATGAGGGAGTAAATGCTTTGGGGACGAGTCTTAACTTGTCAGGATTTTGGTCTCCAGTCTGAATAACAGAGACATATTTGGAAATTATAGAATCACCTCTATCGTGACTAGGTTTATACCCAATTTACTGCTGACAGACTCCATTTAAACATGATGAAGAAATGTAATGAAAACACAAAGTATATTAGAAAGTGGCAGAATGCTTTTTAAATAGGCACAATAAAAATATTAAAATTGACCACCTTTTGTATTTGGTAAAATATTTCTTGTTACTTACCATATCCACAAAAAAATCCAGCAATTTTTTGCTTCCGTTTGAAAAGATCTCTCCTGTGTCTTGGTAGAATAATTTTTTTGCGCATTTAAAAAATGACTGAATGAACTGGACAACTAGTCGATGGTGAATAAGTGTTACCAATGTCTGTAAGAAAGAAAGGTATTAGTATTATAACACCATTATAGTCTATAGTAACCCACTGTAGCCTGTTAAATGCACACTACCCCGGTATGCAACTCATTGCTAGCATTTCCAACTCCTGACACCTACAACAATCAGGTGATATCACTGTGGGAACCTACAGTATGTGGGATCACACATTTCCAGAGGCCACTGCGGGACAAACATAGTATTGCATGGTTGGTGGCCATTCACATAAACAGGCATTTAAACAATGTAATATGTGGTCCCACCAAGTGACACTTGACTATGCAGCAGTTTTCCACTCTTGCTTATGGAGTCAGCTCTGGGTTTAAGCGGTCTTGGGGCTTATTCACGTGGCCGCATTCTATCCGTGAAACCCGGATTCATGTGCGGGCCATATTTTCTCGACTGACCATGGTCATGTGAATGGAACTCACTGTGACTCACTGTGACACTGTGAGCTCCTGAATGTCCAGTGTGCTACTGTACTGAACTTACTATGATACAGTCAGTTAGAAGAATCTGTTAGAAAGTAAAAATCAAACATTTGGTAATCTTTTCCATGACAGGCATTGATTGAGTATCTATTACACCAAATAGGAATGAAATTGTCAGCCCATTCTACAGGAATCAAAGGGGTCCAATAAGGGTTATTACAGATGACCGGCCAGGAAACAAGGTCTAGGCATTGTCACATTTTGCGATCCAACAGAGATCTGTGATGCTGTGAGTTCAGGTCAGCCAAATCATGGTCAGTCCAGGAAATGCTGATGGAACACAGACCATGTTTCCGTACAGATCCATACCCACTGATGCCTATGAGGATTACTTTTTTGTCCTTTTCTGTACGAATGATAAACTGACACAGTAGATTACTCTTCTACAGGATCCCTCACTGATCAGCTATAATAAATAGGAAACTCAACAATAGATGTTAAATTGCCCTTTAGCACTCCCGAGGAGATATTAGGCATTGCACAGTTCCCATTGAAAAAAATCATTGGGCTATATATGTGCAACACACAGACATATAGACATGGAAGGTCCTCCACAGTGAGAGATGCTCTTTCTAGTTGTTCTACCCTCTGGCTTGTCGTGTAGGTTACTAATGGTAAATAACAGCAGCTTTTATTTACCTGGTCATTGTGAATGTCTTCCTTTATCAACATGGCTTTTATATTTCTAAGAACATTTTCATATTCATTGCTGTTCTTCTTAAAGTAATTTTGAAAGGCTTCCTGAAGTAAAAAAAACAACACATTCAAAAATAAATGAAAGCTTAGAATTTTATATGTATGTTATTAATGTGCCAACACTTTGGTTTGTAATCACACAATGTGGTTTATACAACATTTATTATCTAATATTGCTTTGTTTGTATAACAATCACCATAATACTGTATAATGGAAATATTACCTTCAGTGAGGGTTTCAAACTGCCCAATACAAGGTCAACCCCTTCAATCTCACACTGCCCAAGAAGGCTCCTAATTCCATGTATTTCTAGATTCTGTGGTTCCGCACCCAAATTATGCATTGTATTTCTACATGGAAGAAAAATAAGTGGAACACATGGGTTATTGTATGAATACATATCCATAACTGTCCTGGAGTAAACAGAACTATAATATTTAAGGCTTAGAATAGGACATTGAAATCATGTTAGTGATGGCCTGACTCTAGGCAATCCTGTGGATAAGCTGACTGAAGGGACCTGAATGGGACTGAGCTGCAGTGAGATGCAATACCAGGTACGGCCACTAATAAATTATAAAGAGCAATGCAGAGGCATAACTTGAAACTCCTGGGCTCCAATGCTAAATTTGTAGCGGGGCCCCACTTACCATGTTCTATCTATAATATGTGTGTTTTCTTATGTTATAGTGGGGCCTTAGGGCCCCGTGTAGTTACAGAGCCTGGTAGTGATTGTTACCTCTGCACGCCCTGGAGCAATGCCTGGTAAACAATGATGTGGCAGTGATGCCAGGAGTTGGACCCCACCAATTTTATATTGATTGTTTATCCTAAGAAAAGCCCACCAATATTTCAGTCCTGGATATCCCCTTTAATGATGGTGACTATTTTGCACAAAGTCCTATTGACCACATTTGGCTAGAAATGAAACTTAAAATGCAAAGCAAGCCTTTTGGCTTAATATTAATGCCCACTCTTACTCATGCTTTTAATAAGTAAACACCCATGCTGCTCATTTCCTTGGCTGTCATTTTGGGTGTAGATGTTTAGAATTTGCTTTTCAATTACCTCCCACACTATTCATTTTGCAATTTAACTCACTCTCACACCCCTAAAATAGGTTTTCTGTTTTGGATAAACTAAGTATCACATGGACTCCCCCACACTTTCGTTTATTGCCATTTTCCATATCACACTGTGTGATATGTCTGACATACTAATGCTCTCTGCTTTGTCAGAATATACTGCTCTATAACCACATTGTAGAGGGTAAATGATTTATAAAGCAGTAAAGTGGTATTCTGGTTACTTATTGTTACCCCTATCCACAAGTTAGGGGATAATTTGTTGATGGGGGGGTTACTTCTCCAACTCCAACCAACCATGTCTCAATGGACCATTAGGTTGAGCATGCATGCTGTTGCTCCATTCAATCTCTATAGCAGGGGTGTCAAACTCATTTTCTCCAAGGGCCACATCAGCCTTATTGTTGTATTCAAAGGGCCATTAGTAATTCTACGACTGTAGAAATGTAGCTATGCCAGTTAGGTGTAGTTACATTTATAGCCCAATGAAGGCAACCATAAGGCTGATGTTAACATATTGTTAATACACATAGTAATTGTGTGCTAATAATCCCTCCCTACAAGTAACAGTCCTCCCACAGGCAATAGTGTCCTATTTGTCCCCCCTCATAGATATTGGTGACCTCCACAGATAACAGTTCTCGCCATCCCACCTCAAATTACATCACACACAGTCCAGGCCTCACAACTCTGGTGAATTTCATATTTATCTCTTCTTCCTGCAAAGCGTTGATATGGCGCCTGGCTGTGCACCTCTTTTATTGTCCTCCTGGCTACCCTGTCACCTGCACTATGGTACCACAAGCTGTAAGGACATTAAAAGAGGTGCACAGCCGCGGGCGCCACATCAGCGCTTTGCAGGAAGAAGTGGTAAGTATGAAATTCCCTACACCTGGAGATAGTAGTGTGGTGAGGGAGCCTATGAGGCTCTTTGGTTTAGGGGCCCAGTCGTAAGGGTAATTGCTGTGACCCCTATAGCTGTTTGTTCTGTCTTTGGCTGGAATGTCCACAGCATTTCCCAGCTATAGAGTACTTGGGACCTTCCAGCCGAACACAGAACAAAGTGATGTCACGTGATGTGGCTTATTAGGCCCCAACACATAATATGGCACCCACACAGTATATGTCTCCCTTTTTTGGCCCCCACACAGTATATCACCCCCCTTTTTTCTTGGCCCCCACACAGTGATATGTTAGGCCACTACCTATTGGATTATTGCGATAGGTAGCGGCCAATAATTTACTCACCCATCCATGCTTTTGTCCAGGCTGGCCTCTGCTGCCACCACCAGGACACACTGTACCAGACACTGAAGAGGTGGAAACAGAGGCCAGCCTAGACAGGAGCATAGATGGGTAAGTAAATTATCGGCTTCTACCTATTGCAATAGTCCAATAAGTTGTGTCCAATTAAAAAAGACTGCCGCCCCAATTTATGCCATGGGGCAGCACTTGAGGCCTTGCGTTTGACACCTGTGCTATATAGGATTTCCAGAAATAGTTGAGTACAGTGCTTGTCTATCTCTGGCAGGAGGGAAAAAGTGTGCAGAGGGCAGACCAGATGCAGGCTCTGCTCTGCTCACTGGTCCCTCTCTACTGCTGGGATGTGACAGCTCTGCAGGAGAGGTAAGTATGTAATATGTATGTGTGTGTATTTGTTTATATGTGAGTGTAATGTGTGTATGTATGTGTGTGAATTGTATATATATTTAAAAAATACAAGTGTTAATATTTTATTTTTGTCAATTAACAAAATTAGGTGAATGAACAAGAGAGAAATCTAAATCCCATAATTATTTGGTGTGTCCACCCTTTGGAGGAGGAGTCCTGGAAATGAAGGTACAGCCCCCACAGAGCTCTGATCTCAATATTAGTCTGTCTGGGATTACATGAAGAGACAGAAGGATTTCATCAAGCCTACATCCACAGAAGATCTGTGCTTAGTTCTCTACAATGTTTGGAACAACTTCTCTGGCAAGTTCCTTCAAAAACTGTGTAGAAGTGTACTTAGAAGAATGTTGTTTTGAAGGCAAAAAGCAGTCACACCAAATACAAATGTACATTCACTTCATTTTATTAATTGACAAAAATACATTTTTTACACTCCTATTTTTTAATGCATTATTACTTAGCAGCATTTTTTCTACACCTGCCTGAAACATTTGCACATCACTATATTTGTATGTATGTGCGTATCATACAGCAGTACTATATGTGTGTATGGTATCAAGGTCATTTTATAGGTACTATGTATTTAGAGGTACTACTTATGCTTATGATATAGCACAACTATGAATTCATTAAAATTTGATGTGTTACGTTACATTTTATCAGGGTGCCACACTAAATCTTTACCTTTAGCGAAAAATGTCTATCTACAACTCTGCCATACATATATCTGAGTACAACTGTATACGCAACCTGAATTGCCAATCTGATACAAGGTCAGACTATTTTGGTAGTAACATACTGTCTGAGAACCCAGAGCATTAGAGGGGAGATTCCAACTAGAAAATATACCAAATATCTTTTTGGGGATCAGAGCTCCATTTCAGCTCTAACTTTCCAGCTTCCTGTCAATCAGTAATATGATAATATTGTTATGAGATAACATTTTAACTGCCTGTCGTCACCACTTAGGGGAGCTCACTATATATAAAGTGTAAGGGTATGTGCACATGGCAGAATTTGGCATTGATTTTGAGGTGGATTCCACTTTAAAATCAGCACCAAATTCCTCCCTGAATTTGCCTCCCATTGTTTTTAAAAATTAATGTCCTGGTTGATTTTGACGCAGATTCTGCAGCTATTCAAGAGATCAAAGCAAGACACTCCGTTGATCCGCATCCGCCCCATTCATCTGACCAATGAGTGAAAGCTGCAGGTCCAAAAAATGAATAGGAATCTGAAACAATAATCTGCCTCAACTCCTCTTTATTTTCCGAAATCTGAATGGACCCTTGTGGTCCCTTTTGACTTCAATGCCTAAATAAATCCATATGTAGTAAACTAACGGAGGTTGCAGACAGACAGCAATTTATCTGACTCTACAACAGGGGATTTCTATCTCTATAGGTGGTAATGGGTAGGTAGGTAGGTTATTCAGGATCACACAAGTCTCAAACTCAGTGACATTAACCAGAAGGGATATTATAGCTACATATCATAGCATCCTGGTTTGTCATTTTCTGCTCATCTTGACACTAACAGTGATGGTAAGTAGATCACTGAAATCTTTAAGGATTTATAACTTGAACACGCATGTATGTGGCATATGCAGGAGTGAAGCTATAGGAGGTCCAGAGGTAGCAATCACTACCAGGCCCTAGAACCTCAGGGGGCCCAAAAGGCCCATCTATATAAAAAGATGCCAATATTATTGATAGCACATGGTAAGCAGGGGTCCTGCCCATATATTGCATTGGGGCCCAGAAGCTTCAACTTACACCCCCGGGTACACACTACGTCTAGCTATGCACAATGAAACGCGTATTGAATGCCCTTGTCCTTGCTGTGCTTTGGAAGTAGACATCTATAAACAGTTTACTTCTATAGTTAGAACAGAGAAGGATCAGTCGGTTCACGCAAACAATAATTTTTTGTGATCACTGTTTATATCAGGATATAGAAACAGCAAAAGCAATAAATCTACATTACTGTATTCTATAACTATGCAATTTATACAACACAGGACTATTTCACACATCTATCTATCCAATCCATCCATCCATCCACCTTTTTGCTTCTAGAAATACAAAAAGACTCCAGAGCATTAGTGTATATGGACAAACTGTGCAGAGGCAAACCTAAGGAATCCGGCTAGATGGATCTCCTAACCTTTTCAGGTTTGGTACACCCCTGGAAAAATACAATTTCCTTTGGGACACCCCTACCAAGTAATATTTACTAAAAGACAAGAAACAGCAGTTGTGATGTAGTTTCAGCACAGTTTTTGAATCTATAGCTAAAACATGTTAAATAATTTAGTTTCACTTTTAACAATTTTTTAAATTTAGTTTTTTTTTATTTTATCTGCTGCTCTCCTCTTGTTACCAGCTCAATGCAGTAGGTCTGCATCAAGGTGCAGACATCACTAGCAATTGCCTGAATGGTGAAACTGGAAGCTAAAGGCTTCTTGTTCGCCATTGCATTCAACTTACAGTCATATGAAAAAGTTTGGGCACCCCTATTAATCATTTTTAGTTCTAAATATTTGGGTGTTTGCAACAGCCATTTCAATTTGATATATCTAATAACTGATGGACACAGTAATATTTCAGGATTGAAATGAGGTTTATTGTACTAACAGAAAATGTGCAATATGCATTAAACCAAAATTTGACCGGTGCAAAAATTTGGGTACCCTTATCATTTTATTAATTTGAATACTCCTAACTACTTTTTACTGACTTACTGAAGCACAAAATTGGTTTTGTAACCTCACTGAGCTTTGAACTTCATAGCCAGGTGTATCCAATCATGAGAAAAGGTATTTAAGGTGGCCAATTGCAAGTTGTTCTCCTATTTGAATCTCCTCTGAAGAGTGGCATCATGGGCTCCTCAAAACAACTCTCAAATGATCTGAAAACAAAGATTGTTCAACATAGTTGTTCAGGGGAAGGATACAAAAAGTTGTCTCAGAGATTTAACCTGTCAGTTTCCACTGTGAGGAACATAGTAAGGAAATGGAAGACCACAGGGACAGTTCTTGTTAAGCCCAGAAGTGGCAGGCCAAGAAAAATATCAGAAAGGCAGAGAAGAAGAATGGTGAGAACAGTCAAGGACAATCCACAGACCACCTCCAAAGAGCTGCAGCATCATCTTGCTGCACATGGTGTCACTGTGCATCGGTCAACAATACAGCACACTTTGCACAAGGAGAAGCTGTATGGGAGAGTGATGCGAAAGAAGCCGTTTCTGAAAGCACGCCACAAACAGAGTCGCCTGAGGTATGCAAAAGCACATTTGGATAAGCCAGTGTCATTTTGGAAGAAGGTCCTGTGGACTGATGAAACAAAGATTGAGTTGTTTGGTCATACAAAAAGGCGTTATGCATGGCGTCCAAAAAACACAGCATTCCAAGAAAAACACTTGCTACCCACTGTAAAATTTGGTGGAGGTTCCATCATGCTTTGGGGCTGTGTGGCCAATGCCGGCACCGGGAATCTTGTTAAAGTTGAGGGTCGCATGGATTCAACTCAGTATCAGAAGATTCTTGAGAATAATGTTCAAGAATCAGTGACGAATTTGAAGTTACGCCGGGGATGGATATTTCAGCAAGACAATGATCCAAAACACAACTCCAAATCTACTCAGGCATTCATGCAGAGGAACAATTACAATGTTCTGGAATGGCCATCCCAGTCCCCAGACCTGAATATCATTGAACATCTGTGGGATAATTTGAAGCGGGCTGTCCATGCTCGGCGACCATCAAACTTAACTGAACTGGAATTGTTTTGTAAAGAGGAATGGTCAAAAATACCTTCATCCAGGATCCAGGAACTGATTAAAAGCTACAGGAAGCGACTAGAGGCTGTTATTTTTGCAAAAGGAGGATCTACTAAATATTAATGTCACTGTTCTGTTGAGGTGCCCATACTTTTGCATCGGTCAAATTTTGGTTTAATGCATATTGCACATTTTCTGTTAGTACAATAAACCTCATTTCAATCCTGAAATATTACTGTGTCCATCAGTTATTAGATATATCAAATTGAAATGGCTGTTGCAAACACCCAAATATTTAGAACTAAAAATGATTAAGATTAATAGGGGTGCCCAAACTTTTTCATATGACTGTATATGCGTCCTGAGGATGCAGATAAAGTTGAATGAAGACATGCGGCCATCTTCCCACTGGAGTGTCGGGGCACCCCTGCCACGTTTCTAGTCTAATGACTAAAACAGATAGATAGATAGATAGATAGATAGATAGATAGATAGAAGGTACATATGAGATCAATAGACATAATAACTGGAAACAGAGTCTTCAAAACATAAATGTAATTACCGTAAAATGCAGCAATTTTTAACAATTCTTATCCCAATGCAAATTCCATTCTCAGTTATCAGTCCTGCTAGTTTTTCTGTTAGGAATGCTTTATACCTAGATTGGAAAAAATATATATTTATTAGGTCACTTCTGGGCTCTCACTACATTTTCTTGTCAGTTTTTATGTAGTATTCAGTGCAATATCAGTAATGTGTATAAAAACTCACACTGCCAAACTGTATTGTATAATTTAGAGTTTACCTATACTCCAGAACTTTTTTTTTTATTGTTATTTGTTCTTAAATGTTAATTTTCTCTTAATTGTTCTTTATTACAAATAGTAAAGCTACATTTTTAAGCAATACAGCATACCCAGTCTTCAATATTAAACAGTTTTCCTGCCACTAAGGCCTCATGCACACGACCAAGTATGCAGGCCGAGGCTCTTCTGGATGTTCCAGTGCCCGTTCCATTCTGATGATTAAAGAGCAAGTCCAATGTTGCTCCGTGAAATCAAGTGGAACGAAATTGAACCTCCCATTGAAGTCAGTGGGGAAAGGAAGCCACTCGGATGATACTCAGATGTCATATTAGTGCATTCCGTTATGAAATCCCCCCCCAGCGTACACAGTTGGTCATACGCATGTAGCCTTAGACTAGTGTCTGCAGTGCAGTTAAATAAACAGCGTCACCTTGCATGGGTTGTGTTTAGTCTTACAGTTCATTCCTATTTAAATGCTGAGCTTCAATACCAGACACATCCCATACAGTATGTAAATTAACTTTCCTCCAGAAGGAAGAATACTGTCTGTCTAATGTCACTTATAGGTAGCTACACTGTAACTCTATGTCCAACCCATAAAAATGTACCTTAAATTTAAAACTCAATAAAATTCTTGAAACAGAATCTTGACTAGGGATTTTAGCCAAACAATAGTCTTGCAGAGTTAAACAGATGCAGTCCTTTTACAACATAGCCACAAAGGTGCCAGATTCTCAGGAGATATGTAGGCAAAAATTGGAAGAAAACCTGCTTGTTGGATCTCAGCAGGCTCCATAATAATTACTCCAGAGGCATAATCTAAAGCATCAGAACCCCAGTGTAAAATCTGTAATGTAACATCCCAACTATGAAATGTCGGTGACAATTATTTTATCCTCTTATGGGAAACAAGGGCAATTGGACTCCCTCAGGAACCAGAGCTCTGGTGTGACTGCTACATCAGCATCCACTATTGCTATTGTCTAAGGCCTTATGCACACAACTGAGTATGCAGCTTCGGCCCTTTCGATGCTCCGTTCTGTTCCGATATTTTATAGGACCTGCTCAGCATTGGAACAGAGCTCAGGCTGCACTTGCCCTGCACTCGGCCTGCACACTAAGTCGTGTACATGAAGTCATAGTTTTCCTGTAGTTGTGGTTGCACAGTTCCATACTCCATTCACAAATGAGGAATAAAAAACATACAGAAACCATAGGTAAAGACATGTGTGTTTTACCACTTAGATCATATTGGAGCATATACATTTTGGTCATCTGAGTGCACAAAACCCAAGACATATGAAGAGGAGAAGTATTCAAAATAAGAGGAAAATGCACAAAGGACATGGAAACACAATTATATTTAGCTAATGAAAAGCTAGAAAGGGGATGTGTGATGAAACAATCCTACTCAGTATTCACACCCACATTATCTATTGACCGTCCACATGTGCAAGGACTCCACTTTCAGTTCATGATTTTTGTCTGCCATAAAATACTTGAAAACCACAAATCATATATTACAGACAGCATCTTCATAAATTACAAGAAAATATCAGAAGAACATTTACTAAAGAACTTTACTTAAGAAATCCCCCTTACAATTTTTCATTGTTTCTTATATGAGTTATTCATGATAGTCAAGAAAAAATGTTTCATTCCAGTAAGCTGTAACAGCTGTAATGGTTGCGTGATGTTGCAAGGTTGTTACAGTCTAGTTATCAGAGCTATGTCCTATAATATGCCCTGTAGTGGTGTGTTCATGAATAGGACAGAAAAGAGAGATTAAACAATAAAGTCTACTACTTAAGGGCAGCAAGCAGAAATCATAAAAACTGTGAGGAATTGATGCAGAAAATGTATTAGTGAATTGTACAACTTTTTTTTTTTTTAAGTTATTTATTTGCAGAAACTGTGATACCCCTATAGGACTAGATACACACTGCCATATTTATGCAAAATATTGTCCCAACCCAAATTTGCAGATCCTTATGTGTTGCTAGTTAGGATCAGTGAGACCTGCAGTTGACATGGACTGGCAGCCTAAAGCTAAGGTCCCATGTAGCGGGCCACAGCAAAAAAGTGCTGCGGGAAAAACCGAGGTGGCGAAGCATCGCGTTTTTTCCCACAGCGCTTCTCACAGAAAGACTTTCTACTTTAAATATATCTATAGGGAAACTGCCGACGTTTCTGTAGGTATAATTGACATACTGCGATTTCCAAAACCGCAATGGTTTTGGAAATCGCTGCGTCTCCGCTGCACGTATTTTTCCGCAAAGTGAGTCTGGGATTCACTAGAATCCCATCCACTTTGCTGTGACTGTAAAATGCTGCGTTTTTTCCCCTGCGTTTCCACCGTGGTGGAAACGCCAAGTGGGGCCCCAGCCTAATACAGTATTATGGCTGCATGAATCCAGCCCATGTATAAGGCCCCATGTTGTGGAAAAGCTTTTTTTGTTGCAGATTTGCTTTTTTCTGAGCCAAACACAGGAATAGCTACAAAAGGAATGGGAAATATAAAGGAAGCTCTTATATTTTTTGTCCTGCCAAATCCACTCTTGGCTTTGTCTCAAAAAACACAGAAAAATTTGCAACAGAAAAGCTGCATTTCCGCAATGTGGGGCCTAAGCCTTAGTCTAAGGCTTCTGGCACACTTAGTTTCTGTCATGGCATTTTATTGCAAAAAAAACCCAACTATTTTTCAGGAACACAGCATTTTTGGCTACTGTGGAAATGCAGAGTACCAGCAAAGTAAATGAGATTTTGGTTAATGTCATCCACACAATGTGGTGAAAAAAAGCTGTGTGAAAGCTTTTGAAAAATGCAGCAATTTATTAAAATTAATTTTATTTGCAGAATTTAAAAGGGGAAGAAAAAAAAACCCAAAGAAAAAAATGCATTTTTTTTTTTGTTGCGTTTCATTACTTGGGTCTTTAGTCTTTTCATTGTTTTGGGACTGTTGGTTGTTTTTTAAACTTGGCATTTTTTGGTGCATGTAGTTTTTCTGCGTTTTTTTCCTATAATAAAATCCACAGCAAAACACCTTTAAGGCCAGGGTCCCACGTGGCACAAACGCCGCGATTTGCCCGCGGCGGAGACGCCGTGGAAAAAATTGCGGCATTTTACAGTCAAAGCAAAGTGGATATGCCCACTTTGCGGTAAAAACCATGCTGCGGACACACAGCGATTTCCAAAACTGGCGCGGTTTTGGAAATCGCAGCATGTCAATTATACCTATGGAAACGCCAGCGGTTTCCCCATAGGTATAATTGAAAGAGAAAGTCTGCAGAGGAAAACTCTGCGAACTTTCTGTCTAAAGTGCTGCGGGAAGAACCGCGATACGTTTCCAACGCGGTTTTTCCCGCAGCACTTTTTTGCTGTGGGACACCATGTGGGGCTTTAGTTTTGATGACACCTGATCCAGACCATGCTGCCAAAGCCAAAGAAGCATATAAACCAGAAAATGTTTTAAAAAGGTAAAGAAAATGTATTAAAGGCTATTCATAATTTCCTAATGAATGACCTGTGAACTCTGGCCACTACAAATTTTCCAGAAAAATGCATTGAAAAATGCTGCTAATAATGTGGTAAAAATGCAAAAAATATAAGTGTGCAACCAGCCTTAGGAACATTATAACATCAGGGACATATTATTCAATAAACCATTTAAAAAGATTATTACCTGGTCACAAAATGCAAAAATTCTTCCCAAAATAAAGACTGTAGCCTAAATACTAGGGAGTGCCCAAGGTCTTCAACTGCCTTGCATATCTTAGTTCCTTCCTAAATTTGAACACAAGACATGGTTGAGGTTTAATATATGGTATAAATTTCACATATTTCTTATTAGGGAAGTTGCTAAATCTATGACTCATTTTATTTAATTCCAGAGTTAAGACACGTGTTCTACTTCACAATATTTTCTTTTCTTTATGGGTTAGTGGTTTTGTTAAAGAAAATTTACCAATAGACTTCCCCCATAAACTCTTAACACTACTAAGTACTATTAGGTCCCTTGCAGACAACTGTGGCCGAGATCAGTGTGCTATCCGTGTATTTCACGGATAGCACATTGACCCATTCTTTTCTATGGGCCTGTACACATGACCGTGAATTACACGGTCACGTGTGCGGGCCGTCAGTCCGGGCCGCAAAATATAGAACAGGTCCTATTCCTTTCCTATTTTACAGTCCTTGTTTCCGTGGCTCCTATTCATTTAATGAAAGGGACCGCGGAAGTAGGGCTCGTGCACGGGCGGCACACGGGTGACATCCGCGTGTCCCCCGTGAGCCGCCCGTGCCTTTAATTCACGGCCGTGAAAAAGCACACGGTCGTCTGCAACTAGCCTAAGTGTGAAGGAAACAAGTTCAAGCATCCCAATCATAGACCAATCAGACCTGAGATATGACATTTTATTAATCCACCGGCCATATGCTAATAACTCAAGGGTGTTCCTTCATTTGTGAAGTGGCCTGACTTATAGCGGTTATCCTTCCCCTCTACTCTTGACTAAAATCTCCTTCCTCATATGCCAGCTTTTCCAGGAGGGATTTGTCAATCAGGAATGGAAGGGAAAGTTTGGAGAGGGGTTGCCATCACACATGAATGCCCAGTGGAAACTTAATGATTCATTAGCCTACAAGTAAATAAAATATCATTATCACAAAATGATGTGGAATATTATAGTACTCTCAGAGGAATGGGTATGGGTGACACATATTTGGTAAGAGATCAGGAGTATGTATAGAGGAGGGTTGCAAATCTGTAAATGTTGCCCCTTCCTTAAACTTATTTATTCCATCAAATCTCCCTAACAAAGGATAACAGAAAGATGCCAAGAAACTTACTTGGCATGGAGGAGGCCTGTGCTGGTGTAAGGAGGAGGTAAAGGGTTAACCCTTGATGGGGATCCGTAAATAGCCATTACGTAAAGTCTCTTCCCAAGACTTCCCATCACTTTAGAAATGGTGTTTAATCAATGTTAAGTTTGTTTGTGACAGGTTTCCGGATGTGATATGTAATTGTAGATAATGCAAAGGAAGGTGCAACATGTGAAGGTGGAATGTTTGATCTACCACACGAGGAGTTTTTAAGATGCCTCATGGTATGATCTCAAGCGAGCTGTGGTGTGGCCTTTGGGTTAAGCGCTTTATAGTGTCGCCTTCACGTTTTTCCAGGCAGTTTATACATGGAGTTAGTTTAGTTTGGTCAGTTTGTGGCATCTGAAGGAGCAGAGGCCACAAGGTGTGAGATGCCTAAATAAAAGTACTATAGCTTAGGCCCAAAAAAATTCCCCAAAAAGTTTTAAATGTTTTTATTACAGTGCCTTGCGAAAGTATTCGGCCCCCTTGAACTTTTCAACCTTTTGCCACATTTCAGGCTTCAAACATAAGGATATAAATTTTTAATTTTTTGGTGAAGAATCAACAACAAGTGGGACACAATCGTGAAGTGGAACGAAATTTATTGGATATTTTAAACTTTTGTAAAAAATAAAAAACTGAAAAGTGGGGCTTGCCAAATTATTCGGCCCCCTTAAGTTAATACTTTGTAGCGTTTGTGAACAGCAGTTTTCAGCTCTTTCCATAGATTCTCGATTGGATTCAGGTCTGGACTTTGAGTTGGCCATTCTAATACCTGGATACGTTTATTTGTGAACCATTCCATTGTAGATTTTGCTTTATGTTTGGGATCATTGTCTTGTTGGAAGATAAATCTCCGTCCCAATCTCAGGTCTTTTGCAGACTCCAACATGTTTTCTTCCAAAATGGTCCTGTATTTGGCTCCATCCATCTTCCCATCAATTTTAACCATCTTCCCTGTCCCTGCTGAAGAAAAGCAGGCCCAAACCATGATGCTGCCACCACCATGTTTGACAGTGGGGATGGTATGTTCAGGGTGATGAGCTGTGTTGCTTTTACGCAAACATATCGTTTTGCATTGTGGCCAAAAAGTTCGATTTTGGTTTCATCTGACCAGAGCACCTTCTTCCACATGTTTGGTGTGTCTCCCAGGTGGCTTGTGGCAAACTTTAAACAAGACTTTTTATGGATATCTTTGAGAAATGGCTTTCTTCTTGCCACTCTTCCATAAAGGCCAGATTTGTGCAGTGTACGACTGATTGTTGTCCTATGGACAGACTCTCCCACCTCAGCTGTAGATCTCTGCAGTTCATCCAGAGTGATCATGGGCCTTTTGGCTGCATCTCTGATCAGTCTTCTCCTTGAAAGTTTAGAGGGACGGCCAGGTCTTGGTAGATTTGCAGTGGTCTGATACTCCTTCCATTTCAATATGATCGCTTGCACAGTGCTCCTTGGGATGTTTAAAGTTTGGGAAATCTTTTTGTATCCAAATCCGGCTTTAAACTTCTCCACAACAGTATCACGGACCTGCCTGGTGTGTTCCTTGGTCTTCATGATGCTCTCTGCACTTTAAACAGAACCCTGAGACTATCACAGAGCAGGTGCATTTATACGGAGACTTGATTACACACAGGTGGATTATATTTATCATCATCAGTCATTTAGGACAACATTGGATCATTCAGAGATCCTCACTGAACTTCTGGAGTGAGTTTGCTGCACTGAAAGTAAAGGGGCCGAATAATATTGCACGCCCCACTTTTCAGTTTTTTATTTTTTACAAAAGTTTAAAATATCCAATAAATTTCGTTCCACTTCACAATTGTGTCCCACTTTTTGTTGATTCTTCACCAAAAAATTTAAATTTTATATCTTTATGTTTGAAGCCTGAATTGTGGCAAAAGGTTGAAAAGTTCAAGGGGGCCGAATACTTTCGCAAGGCACTGTATATTAGGGTAATATGTATGCTGTTACTGTCTGAAGTTATATTCTTTCAATGGACATTTACAAGGACTGTCATCTTGTGAGAGCTGTGTTTCTTTTTTTGCTGATGCCACCTGCAGTGAAGTGCCAATAGGGACCTACAGGGTAATTATCAAGATGGTTCCTGCTTGTAATAGGAACACTTACAATAATAACTATATATTGGGGAGTATTTTATTAAAGAGGAGTCCTGTGTATACACATGTGGACAAAATTGTTGGTACCCCTCGTTTAATGAAAGAAAAACCGACAATGGTCACAGAAATAACTTGAATCTGACAAAAGTAATAATATATAAAAATTCTATGAAAATGAACAAATGAAAGTCAGACATTGCTTTTCAACCATGCTTCAACAGAAGTTTTTTAAAAAAGAAAACTCATGAAACAGGCCTGGACAGAAATGATGGTACCCTTAACTTAATATTTTGTTGTACAACCTTTTGAGGCAATCACTGCAATCAGACGATTCCTGTAACTGTCAATGAGACTTCTGCACCTCTCAACAGGTATTTTGGCCCACTCCTTATGAGCAAACTGCACCAGTTGTCTCGGGTTTGAAGGGTGCCTTTTCCAGACAGCATGTTTCAGCTCCTTCCAAAGATGCTCAATAGGATTTAAGTAAGGGCTTATAGAAAGCCACTTCAGAATAGTCCAATGTTTTCCTCTTAGCCATTCTTGGGTGTTTTTAGCTGTGTGTTTTGGGTCATTATCCTGTTGTAAGACCCATGACCTGTGACTGAGACCAAGCTTTCTGACACTGGGCAGCACATTTCTTTCTAGAATCCTTTGATAGTCTTGAGATTTCATTGTACCCTGCACAGATTCAAGACACCCTGTGCCAGATGCAGCAAAGAAGCCCCAGAACATAACAGAGCCTCCTCCATGTTTCACAGTCGGGACAGTGTTCTTTTCAAGATATGCTTCATTTTTCCGTCTGTGAACATAGAGCTGATGTGCCTTGCAGGAAATTGCGATTTTTGTCTTATCTGTCCATAGGACATTCTCACAGAAGCTTTGTGGCTTGTCAACATGTAGTTTGGCAAATTACTTTTGTCAGATTCAAGTTATTTCTGTGACCATTGTTGGTTTTTCTTTCATTAAACGGGGGGTACCTCTGGGACCCCCTCCTATTAGATACATACCTACAGTACATAGTCTACCTACATTTGATAAATAGAGTTTGTGTGAATCTCATTTTCCTGAGAGGTGGGGGTGTCCTGTGAAGTCATATACCTCTTTATACGATATCAAATATCAACAGTAATTCGGCATAGAAACATTAAAATATCTAGGTCATATGTTACCTCTAAAACATCAGAAAAATAATATGGAACTTCCTCTTTCGGATATGAATTCCACACAATTTCACTTTGAAGAATTTCAACCAATGTCTTGTATATAGCATTCTGCATAGGAAAGAGGACAGATCACTGCAATGCAAACAATACTACAGATGTATTTCATAATCAATACTATGACACACAATTACTGAAGGTTTTTATAACATTCGAAACAGCGCTACTTATGTACATAGGCTGTGTTTGGTATTGCAGCTTAACCACATTCAAGTGAATGCTACAATACCAGACAATCACCAGAGTGACGCTGTTCTGTACTTAAATAAATAGTCTTTTTTTGATCTCATACAACCCTGAAGCACTGGTGCTGACAGACTACACGGCTGGCTCCTTTGTTTGCATTACTTGGGCTTTCTTCTTGTAGGAGCTGTGTACTATAAATTGTATTAGCTGTTTTCACAACAGCACCCAAGCAGTGTCTGTCACCGTTTGTCATAAGTCACATGTCGTGTTTTTCACTTTTGATATTATAGAGTTATAGATTTAGATGTCCTTTGTATTCTCTGTATGACAGTACATCTAAATCTCGAAATCGGTGCAGGGACTAATGGTGTAGACTAGTGCAGTACATGCATTTAGCCATAACAGTACCAGGGAACCCCCAGTTAGAGGAGGTTATGGGGGGCACTAATAAAGGCAATGTAATAGAACAGCTGCTGACATCTGGTTATCAGTGTATATAAGTCAATAAGAAAGGCTGTCTCGCACATATTCTCACTGACATGTGAAAATATGAAGCTAACTTACACGTCCAGTAGATGCTATCTTGTTCCCACTGTCCAAGAACCAGTTTCCAAATTGCACATGATCAAAGTCCTCTGATCCAACCCGGTGTATGCACAGCCTGTAAGTGGATGTAGATAGGATTATACCATTTATACAACAGCATAGCAGCTCCAAAGCCTCCTAAGTCTGAGGGGTATTTGAAGCCCTATATCAAAATAACAGAGCTCTGACTGCTATCAAGATATTATATGCAGCGTTGGACTGGCCCACTGGAAAACTGGAGGATCCTGCGGTGGGTCCTGGCCTGGCCACATTCCTAATGGAAAGGGGCCCAGCTGCACTTTCCAATAGAAGCCTGCCCAAGGGAGGTGAGTAAAAATAACAAACATGTATACTCACCTCTCCTGGGTGTCTTACAGTCTCGGGTGTCCTCTTCAGGCCTCTAGCTGATGTCATGAACCCCTGGGTTACTGTTGAGGCCTCTGATTGGGTCTGAGAGGTGACTCCGGGAGCTGTGACGTCAGCCAGTGGCCAGAAGAGGCCTGAAGAGGATGCTGGAAACTGCCAGACTTTACAAAGATGCCCCGGAGAGGTGAGGCAAGGTGAGTATAATTGTTTGTTATTTTTATTTTATATATATATATATATATTACTGTGTAGAGGCCACAGGGAAGGAAACTGTAAGATATATTGAGGGGGAGGGGGAGCCAACAAATTTTGCCAGTATGGGGCTCCAAAATCCCTGCTGGCAGTCTGTGTGCTATGCTTTCAACACAGCTCCCTTACTATAATCTTTCACATGCGTGGGTTGCCTATTGGGGAATGCACATTAATATAGGCGATGATGATACTGGGAAAATACTCAGTAACACCAGATAGTCAGCACATATGTAAGATTTCTGTGAAGGAGCCGTGGTGCAGGCTATTAGCAGGAAGCTGTTAGTTGGGCCACCAGAACAAGTTCCTCTGGTGGGCCCTAGGTCCTTCACTCCACTCCGACACAGATTATAAGGGTTTAACCAGCACAGAATAGTGGATCTAAACATGACACAGTATTAAAGAGGACCTTTCATGTCCTCATGCATATGTGATTTTATATACTGATAGAAAGCAGACAGTGTGTTAGTTTCGGCACCGATCTCTCCCCTCTGTCAGAAGGGCATTCCTTACAGTCTAGCGTCATCGCT
This sequence comes from Leptodactylus fallax, assembly GCA_947044405.1. Classification (NCBI taxonomy): domain Eukaryota; kingdom Metazoa; phylum Chordata; class Amphibia; order Anura; family Leptodactylidae; genus Leptodactylus; species Leptodactylus fallax. The sequence goes on along the minus strand of CAMRHE010000300.1, from coordinate 2,206,158 downwards.
GTGCTGTGAGGGACGCCCCTCCCTGACAGTACTCGTCCATAGACTTGTACTGGGGGAAGGGGGGGGGGGGCGTCCCTCATAGCTCAGCTTCATCACAGGGCGGTAAGAAACGCGCCTTCTGACAGTACAAGCCTATGTTAGAGTACTGTCGGGAGGGGGGTTCCTCACAGCCCAGCGATGACGCTAGACAGTCAGGAACGCCCTTCTGACTATGGGGAGAGATCGGTGCCGAAATAACGCACTGTCTGCTTTCCCAGGGCACATAACGGGAAAGACGACAGTGGACTGAATTCAGCGCACTGTCCGCTTTCTAGCGGTATATAAAACTGCACTTTCATGAGGACATGAAAGGTTCTCTTTAAATAGCAGATATTCACGGTAAGAAAAAAAAAACATGTACATTATACATTTTTTCTTGCTGACACAATCCTCTGGCATCCTGCTCTCTGGATAGAATTCCATGTTTCCAAGGTTTGCCATTAACATAGTATTAATAAAGTCATTAGACTGGGAAATTCCCGGCCCACCACAGACGGGAAACTCCCAGTTAGAAGGAAGTTTCACTTTCTGTTAGCAGAGTTCTCCAGATGTGAATGTGTTTAAAGTCTAGCATTAAATATTTAACTAGCAATTGCACAGTCCTTACTGTGTGCACAGCCAAAATGGAGACTGAGTAATGAACTATTATGGCAAGACATGTCAGGAGGATGCTTGGACTGTTTATTCTGGAAATGATGGAGTTAAACATTCCACATTATGCCGACAGGTGACGCTTATAGTGTGAATAGGTTTTTCCATACTCATTACTAATCAGTGCTTGAAGTTTATCAAAAACTTTTTCAGGATTAATCCTGGGTTCTCAATGGGATTGAGATCTGGTGAGTTCCCTGGGCATGCACCCAAAATTTCAATGTTTTGTTCACCAACCCGCTTAGTTATCACTTTTGCCTTATAAGGGTGGGTTCACACCTTCGCTTCAGTCCGTCCGCTTCCAATCCGAGTGAAAATCTCAGGGAACGGGATTGGCATCGGATACCGACAGGTGAGCGACGCATTGGTTAAAAACCCATTCATTTGAATGGGTTTTTAAAGCAATGTGCGGGTGTCCGATTGCACCCTTTGCGCTGTGAATCCTTTTTTTCGTCGGAAACAAAGTCGGACATGCAGGACTTCGTGTCCAACGAAAAAAAAACGGCAAATGAATGGGTTTTTAACCAATGCGTCGTTAACCTGTCGGTATCCAATGCCGATCCCGTTCCCCGAGATTTTCACTCGGATTGGCAGCGGACGGACTCGAACGCAGGTGTGTACCCACCCTGACATGGTGCTCCTTCATGCTGGAAAAAGTATTGTTCATCACCGAATTGTTTTTAGTCACATGCAGTCAACCAGTCTGCTCTCAAGGAGTCTACAGTAGCTGTCATTGTATCACCAAATAGTTCCTTGACCAATCGTTGGGAGAAGTTGCTCTTGGAAGATGTTTAGATACCAGCAGGCTTCAGGACCATATCCTAAAGTGGATTCAGCTGTGGGATCAGTTCAAAACCATTGCAGAGCGTGCTCGGGAAAGGCAGCAGGCAGGTGTCAGTACATCTGCGCACCCAGTGAGGGCTTTTGGAGACTAGTCTGGTGCCAAGAAGGGCAGAAAATAAGCCACTTCTCTCCAAGAAAATCATCAAAGACAAACTGACAATCTGCAGGAAGTACAAGGATTGGACTGCAAAGGACTAGAGTAAAGTTATTTTCTCTGATGAAGCCCACTTCAGACTGATACATCTTGAAAAATTACTGTCCAGAGTAAAAAACAGTGAGCAATATCACAAGTTCTGTGCCAGTAACAGTAACGTAAAGCATCCTAAGACCATTCACATGTGAGGTTGCAAAATTATCCAAGGGAGTGGGCTCACTCTCAGTTTTGCCTAAGAACACTGCCATGAATAAAGAATGGCATCTACACATCTTCTAAGAGCAACTTCTCCCAACTATCTTGGAGCAATTTGTTGATGATGGTTATCTGGAAGTACACATGCACCTTCAAAATATTGAATATGCGCGCTTCCCTATACTTCTTAATGATGCTCCAAGGCAGTCCAGGCCCCAATAACAATAAGTTTTTATTTAGTCAGAACACAGATGACATGTTTCAGAGTTTAAATGCTTCCAGCCTGTACAATGGTAGCTATTGATCTGTGACTGCCAGCAATAACAGCTACACCTTGAGAGCAAGCTGGTTGACTGCATGTGACTAAAAACAATTTGGTGATGAACAATGCTTTTTCCAGCACAATGGAGCACCATGTCACAAACCAAAAGTAATAACTATGTGGGTGGGTGAACACTGAAATTTTGGGTCCATGACCAGAAAACTCCCCAGATCTCAATCCCATTGAGAACCTGTGATCAAACAAAACAAACTAACACTCACCTTGCTCCGTTTTCCTGATGTTCCAAGACACCAGGAGCAGAGACAGGGGCTGAATAGTGGAGGGAATGGACAGTTCCTTGCTTCACCATTGTAGTATTTAAAGAGGACCTTACATGTCCTCATGCATATGCAGTTTTATATACCTCTAGAAAGCCGACAGCGCGCTGAATTCAGCATGTTATGTGCAGCGGGGCTGGAGATATCGGTGCCGTTAGTTTCGGCACCGATATCTCCCCACTGTCAGAAGGGCGTTCTTGACAGTCTAGCTGGGATGTCAGTAACGCCCCCCCCTAACAGTACTCATCCATAGCCCTGTACCGGGGGGGGGCATTCCTCTCAGCTTAGCGTCATCTACTATTTTTGGAACATTCATAAAGAAAACCGCATGGGCCACTGTAGGACATTATAGTGTGTGGAGGGGCCACTACGAGACATTATACTGTGTGGAGTGGCCACTATATCACATTATAGTGTGTGGAGGGGCCATTATGAGACATTATACTGTGTGGAGGGGCTACTATATGGCATTATAGTGTGTGGAGGGGCCACTATGAGACATTATAGTGTGTGGAGGGGCCATATGGGACATTGTACTATGTGGAGGGGCCACTATGGGACACTATACTGTGTGCAGGGGGTACTGTGAGGCATTATATTGTGCGGAGGGGCCACTATGGGAAATTATGCTATATGAAGGGGCCACTATGGGACATTATACTGTGTGAGGGCCAATGTAGGAAATTATACTGTGTGCACTATGGGAAATTATTCTTAAAGAGGTGTAACATTAAGAAAAAAAAAACATACTCACCTATCCCCAGCGTTCCAGTGTCTGACATCGGAGCCCATTCAGTCGCACACCATGCCTCAGGACCAGTGATGAGGGACCAGTGATGTCACTCCTATACATCACCAGTACCTCTCCAGTGACCACTGAGGCTGTTGATTGGCCTCACCGATCACATGGGGTGCATGGGTTCCAAGTACCGAAGCACGGTGCATGACCGAATGGACTGCGGCAGCGGACAGCAGAGCGCCAGGGAATATGTTGTTCTGCTGCGGGTAACTTCAAAGGGATCATTGGAAGATACAGCTTTCTGAAAGTACCAGAACACTGACCCCATGATGACCTGCACCACTAAAGTAACATGAACATCATACAACATAGTGCAAGTACATCACAACACATGATATAACGCAACAAATGAACCCTACTACTCCAAGTTGCGACCAACTAACTTTACTAACACTGAGCTTTTGCTGCACTCCAAGTACAGTTAGTCACAGGTTTAAAGAGGTTATTCCAGTATGGACACTTATCACCTATCCACAGGACAAGGGATAAGTATCCGATATTACTGGGATCCTAAATGCTGGGTCCCACAGTGATCTGTAGGACGGGGGACTGAAAGTTCCCCTAAAGCCTCCTTGTGAATGGAGCGCCAGTTTGTTTGCATGACAGGTGCTCCATTTACTTCTGTGGGTCTGCTAGGACTGTAATATCCAGCAGTGCCTCCAGCCCCATAGAAGTGAATAGAGCATTGGTTTCCCTGTCCTACTGATCAATGAGGAACCTGGCGTTCAGTGTCCAAAATGGCATGTCCCTTTAATCTTTCCCTGTACAATGAGCCAACTATTGAAAGTGTGCCTTACCACCACTTTACAGTCACACTTCTCAGGGAGCCTCGTATGAAAGGCCAGGACCCCACATGGCGTAAATGCCGCGGTTTGGCCGTGGCGTAAACGCCGCAGCAAAATCCACTGTATTTTACAGTCCCTGCTAAGTGAATGGGATTCTAGCAAATCTCATCCATACATTGCGGAAAGATAAATGCAGCAGACATGCTGCAATTTCCAAAACTGTCACGGTTTTGGAAATCGCAGCATGTCAATTATACCTATGTCGGCGTTTTCCCTATAGGTATAATAGAAGCAACAAGTGCAACTCACTTAATCTCTTCGCCGCCCAGCATTAAGGCAGGTTGCACACGACCATGTGCTAGCCGCCGGCCGTGAATGAACAGCACCATGTGTCACCCATGCAACGGCCGTGCTTCCACTGCCCCATTCATTCAATGAATAGGTGTCGCGGAAGCATGGCTGCAAAATCGAACAGGAATAGGACCTGCTCCATAATTTCCGGCCCGGCCTATTGGCCCACACACAGGGCCATGTAATTCACGGTCATGTGCATGGGCCCACAGAAATGAATGGGCCATTGTGTTCTCCGGGAAAAACCCAAATAGCGCACTGACCTAGCACATGGTCCAGTGCAAGGGGCTTAATTCTGTGTTAAACTTTCCTACTTCTACCACTGGGACCTCCTCCACCATTCCTATGAACAAAGGGTCTGCAGTACCTGTGGAGCGTTGACTACATGCCAGATTTTATTCAATGCAGTTATATTATAGCTAGAATTGCCATTCACATGCATTAAACGCATTGAGCAAATTTTTTTTTTTTTTTTTTTAAGGGCATGTTTGCCTTTGTAATCAGTTTTAATTGACTTAAAAGGAAAAGCAAGATGTGCACTTTTAAAAAAAACACATGCATTTTATATGTGTTTTTAATATGTTTCAAAATGGAAAAAACATATGTCAATACAACGTTAAGTGGAAAGTACCTTTCTTTAAAAACAGTACTATATTGCATATATCTGAGATTGCAGCTCAACTGAAGCTGGTTTACAATACTACACACAAGCTGAGGACAGGTGTGGCACTGTTTTTGAAAGAAAGTAGACATGTTTTCTAACCCTGGACAATTCCTTTATCATAACATATTATAATAATTAACATATATGAATTACCATTATATACCCCACCTGCTGTGTTCTTTATGAGCCCATTTAAACAGCAGCACATGATCTTCATATTTCAGATCCTCATTGACTAAGGATTTGAGATGGTTAAATAGCTCATCATGTAAGCACTTCAGATATACAGCAGTCAGGATCTCTGGAAACTGCTCATGTCTCTTTATAATCTCTGAAATGTTCTTCTGCAGTTCTACCAGACACTGGTTTAGACCTTTCTTGAGATCAAACTTTGGACTGTGCTTCTTGATATCATTTTCAAAAAGATTCCCTAGCTCATTGCCCCAATCTTGTGGGCTCCATTCAGGACCCTTGTTGCATCTTTGCTGCTTTGCCCATTGTATACATTGAGAGAGGGACTGAAGACTCACAGTCTGATTGTGATCACCATCAAGAGCCAAGGTCAAGGATCTCCACATTGCTTTGGCTACAACATCATACAATTCACTGGCATCTAGCTTTCCAGTTTGCTCTATATCATGGATGAATAAACAAGCATTGTAGTATTCATTTTTGTTCATCAGGCTTCTGAACTGTTCTTCTGTAAAAAGTAATTAAAAAATAGATTAAGCCCTGCATTATATTTTGTATCATCCAGACATGTAATGTGGGCATTAACGTGAGCACCATGTGTGAAAAATTTATAGAAAGTGCACAGAAAATCAGTTTTGTGTATTTGTGGTTATTCTAGACATGTAGGTATTGGTACTGGACAATGCATTATTGCATACAGTGTAAATGATACTGATGGTCCGTCTATCCTAAGTGATGAGTACCTGATTGTAGGGGTTGAACCCTGGAATCCCCACCAAACAGCTAAATGTGGCTGGTTCCACAGGCTTTATTGGCATCTAAAAATGTGGCAGCCAGATACTGCAGGTTATTCAGTAGGAAATCATGAAAAGCTTTGCCTACATTACATTTTTTTTTAACTTAGCTTTTTATTTTATCTTTTTTTAAACATTTCTTGGAATATTTTGCTTCTTTAAAAAAAAAAAAAATACAGCATGCTCTGAAAAAAACATAGAAAAAAACTATGTGCACTAGAACCACCAACATTAAACAATGCCCCCAAAAAACGACCAACATAAAATAGCAAATAATGCTAACATTACTAGTATATTATACATGGTTTTTGTTTTACTGAAAAATGGCAAAAACTAAGTTTTCTAGAAGACTGATAGGGCTGCAACTCACAGAAGCTGAAAACGCATACATTTTATTGCACACCACTTTTGGGCTGAGGCCCCACTTTGCGGAAACGCAGCTTTTTTTGTTGCAGATTTTGCTGCATATTTTGAGCCAAAGCCAGGAGTGGATTAAGCAGAAGGTAGAAGTATAAGAACTTCCTATATATTTCCAATTCTCTTTGTAGCCATTCTTGGCTTTGACTCAAACACAATGCAGCAAAATCGGCATAAAAAAAGCTGCACAACGTGACCTCAGCCTAGGACAACAAATTTGGGCTTAGAGCAGGGGTTGTGGCCTCCATTGGCCCAGCAGATTGTATTATATATAGATATAATTTATGACAGAAACTGGAAGAGAGTCATATTTCTTGCACATGGAAAGGAAAAGATGCATTACATTTCCTCTTATGGCCCCATATTGCAGAAACGCAGCTTTTTTTGTTGCAGATTTTGCTGTGTTTTTTTGAGCCAAAGCCAGGAGTGGATTGAGCAGAAGGTAGAAATAGAAGTACTTCCTATATATTTTCCATTCCTTTTGTAGGCATTCGTGGCTTTAGTTCACAAAAATCAACAAAAACTGCAACAAAAAAAACTGCTTTTTCACAAAGTGGGGCCTTAGCTTATGTGTCTTCTCATTTTGTAGAGAGGCCTGCTACCTTTGTGCCCCCTATAGCTTCGCTTCTTCATTCTGCTGATTGGCTGCAGTGCCCCACCACCAATCACATATTTATGGCCTGTCCTTAGGCTGGGATCATCAGTCAATACAGTATAATAAAGTGGAAAGCTGGTACTTGAGGTGAACCATTGCTTATCCTGCCACATAAGAGGGAGTTAGTAATAAAAATATTAAAGTGTAACTCCTACTTTTTTTTGCTATTGTGAATGTTCAACATTTTTGTATTATACGTAATAAACCTATCTAACTTCATTTTAATAGAAAACAGGCTGCAAAGTTCCCATTAGCAATGCTTTAAGCATTGCCAGGGAGAGTCTGCTCTGTACTGTACACCTGTACACCTTGTAGAGCTCAGAATCTGCCAAAGGGGAATGGTCACTTCAAATAGCTGTATCACCAGTTATATACAACCAAGAAAAATGGTTCTTGTATCACATGAAGCTGCGATACTCTACCAAGACAGCAGCTGTAGTTAATAACAAAAACGGAGATATCACTAGTTTAAAACACAGTCGGGAATGTGATTTTTATATGCAGCATGAACTAATAAGGTAATTTATAGCTATATCTGCTGTGAAATTGCCAGTTGCTAACTCATAGCGATTTACAGTTCCAGCCTAGTGGATGGGATTGGAACAAAACCTCATCCACATGGAGCCTACAGTGCAAAGCCTCAATTATTGCTACAGGTTTTACACACCATGCAATGCAAACGGTGTATTCATGGGGAAAGCTGGTGCAGAAAATTTACACAAGAAAATGCATCTGAATTTCCTTGTGGACATTCAGCAGTGTTTTCGCTCTGAGTGGCCTTAGCCTAAGATAGTGCTATACATTTACTGTATGGCACTAAAAGTAAAGCACAGTATTATAGTTATTTCTATAGTATTATTGTGGCGTCCCAGAGCTGGCTATGGCTGGGCTGAGGGTGATCTCTGTAGTCATTGTATTATTTCCTGTTGCTTCATAGCCTGTGTGACATAGCAGGGGGTCCTGAGTCTCACACAACACAGCGCCACCTAGTGAGCCTCACACATGCATTACACCTCCCATAGGATTGAATAGTAACCAAATGTCCAATGGGGAGGACATCGCCTGGGAAAAGGGGAGGAGTCAGATGATCACTGGGTCCCCATGGTAACACCCCTGCAGGAAGGTCCTGCATGTGAGGAGTTAGAAGTGTGGAGTGTTAGGAGGAGGAGGTGAGGAGATAAGTGTGATGTCCTGTGAAGAAAGCAGTGAGTTTAGTGCAGGAATCTCAAGTCCTAGACAGGCCCAGGAAGGTTGGAGAGCTGACATACTCCAGCTATTCAGAAGATCCTGTCCCCTGTCTGCCTAGCCATCGCCCTGAAGGAGGTCAAGCATCATTATCTTGTCAGCATGAGACTGTGGAGAGAACATTCTGGAACACGTCCTCCATAGCCAGTATCACAGGATCCAGGGGCCAAGGCCAGACCTGTGTAATATCCTGCCACCCTGACTATTGCACCCCGAAACTCTGAGCTATCAGGACCACATAACGTGAGTGGGGAATATTATGTACTAGTATCATGGTGGGCATCCTCCTATGAGCCAAATAGGAGCCCAGACGCACCTCAGGGCTGTAACACTGAAGTATAAGGGGCTAGGAACACCTTTCATCAAGTCTACCCTGCACCCCAGGACTTTGCTGTGTCACCAGGCGTACCCCGTTGTTTTGTATTGAAGAAACTGTTTAAGCATTTGTGCCTCCACACCCATGGAAGTAAAAGTTCAACTTTACAACCGTTTCTGTGTCTGACTCTGCACCGACAACATCAGGGCGCCCCAAACACCACCAGTCGGCACAGTATAGGGGAAGCGCCCCGGGGGAACAATCACCACCAACATTTGTGCAGCCCCCTCATCACCGGTACCAGTGGTGGTAACGTGGGACAGCACCAGCGCTGCGCCCTCGTGCCCAGAGACCGTGACAAGTCTGCGCTGTTTGCACCCCCGCAATCCCAACTGCAGCGTTACCTTCCATCTGGTCACCGCAAGAAAAAACTGGCGTCACGAACAGGATACGGGTGTGTGCCATTTTGAGAAAGTCGCCACGAAAAGTGCGCCAAATTGTCTCAAGAGCATCGGTCTTTATTGTGGACTTTGCTAAGATCAAGTTTATTCCCTGAGAGTGCTTGCCACAAAGAGGGGGAGCCCTATACCCCTGAAGTAAGCCCTAAGGACTGTCCTCTCAGTGTGTTACAGCCCTGGAAGAGTTAAAACGCCCAGGACTTGTTTGCTGCGCCACATCGCTGTGTAAGAACGCCCACAAAGGGTTAACTGTACCTTGCAAAAGTGCGAGAGATTTTTAGCACTGCCCATGAGGCCAGGAGACCCATCTGCCGCCATCTTAGGAGAGCCCAGAATGCTGAGCGCAATGCTCCAGCGCACCCATACAAGAAAGTGAAAGGCGAACGTGCCGGCACCATTTCTGACTCCCCGGTGCCGCATCACCGTCCCTGCTGTGCACCGCTGATCTCTGGTCCATGCTGCAGTTGCTGTCAGTGAGTACTGTGCCTCCCTGTCCTTGTCTTCAGTCCTCCCACGGCCCCAGCGAGTGTTTACCGTGTCCGTGGGGAGTGCCACCATTAAAGAGGGGGAGCACACCGTCTGCCTGCATCACAGTGACTCTGTTAATAGCTACAGCATTCTTAAAGGGACAGCATTCCAAGTTGTAATCTCCATTCCCTGCCAGCAAGCAGTTGAGTTTCTTAAAGAGACGGCGACCTAATTTCAGTCATACCTGCAAACAACATGACTGAGCAAAGTGACATTGTGCCGTCTGTTTCTAGTGATCCAGCAGTGCCCATGGCGAGCAGCCTACCATTCTCCATGCCATTTTACCCTGGCGCACCATGGCTGCCGCGCTACAAAGGGGAGGCGCATACCCTCAGGGACTTTCGTGAGAAGATGCTGTCTCTCTTCCAGTTCTATCCTCTGAATACAGAACAGCAGATAGAGATCCTGCTGGGCCAGCTTGAGGGTGCTGCAGCTAGGGAGGTCAAATCCTGGCCTGCCTCTGACAAAAGAACCCCTGGGCAAATTCTGGACAAACTCCAGGTGAACTTTGACGTGCGATCTGTCTCCGAGGTAAAGATGTGCTTCTTTTCCAGACGACAACTACCTGGTGAGACCCTGCGGGACTATGCTTTATCCCTCCAAGAGGCGTTCAGAGCTGTGGTGCAAGTGGATCCACGTGAAAATGTGGACTCTGATAAAATCTTGCTTGACCGCTTCATAGAAGGGGCGGGTACCACATTGCTCCAGAGTCAGTTGCGAATGCTTGCTGCACAACATCCCAGCATCACGTTTGCTGACTTCAAGGCCCTTGCCATCCAGGTCTTGGGACAGGAGCAGCCCCAGCCGAGCCCAGTCATCTGTGCTCCCTCACCTGCTGCCCAAACTGCGCAGACTACACCAGCAGACTCCAGAGATGACCTTCTGGCCCGAGTGGATCATCTGACCCGTGCCATGGAACAGATCACCGTCCGTCTAGATCGTCTGACCCAGCCGTCTTCATCGTCCAGTGATCCTTTGCGAAGTCTCAACATCTCACCTGAGTCGCCACCCAGACGTCCGTCTTCAGTGAAACCTCCGCAGAGTGAGAGGCCATACTGTACCTATTGCCATAGATATGGACACACCAGGCCTCAGTGTTTTCAGTTAAACGGGCCACCCCCAAGGCAGCGGGCCGCCCCTCGGGAGGAAAGAAGAAGGGCCCAGGTGAATCTTCAGTGCCATTGTCACGCTTCGTCTCAGCCTGCCCACACATCACAATCCGGGTGAACGGCGTCCCTCTGACAGCGTTGGTGGACACTGGATCTCAGGTAACAACCCTGCGCAAGCAGGTGTTCCTTGAACATTGGGACTTAGGTGTGTTGAATAGAACACCTGACACATGGATAAATCTGTGTGCCAGCAATGGACAGCCCATACCACAGCAGGGTTATTGGGAACCCACTATCCAGATTGGGGACTTGAAACTGCCTAGACAGGGTGTAATTGTCACTGATGTAGAGGATGATAGGTTTGCAGTTGTAATATTAGGCATGAATGTTTTACGCCATTGCTTTGCAGAAGTGTTGGATGCCTTGCATGCCTCTCTCCTTACAGCTTCTCCCAGTGACCAGCAGACCATTCAGCGGGCCATTCGTGTACTCAATGCCCAGCACAAGTTCGCCAACAAACAAGGTGAAATTGGTCGAGTCCGGATCCAAGATACCCGTCCAGTAACCCTACAGCCTGGAACAGAAACTATGGTGTGGTGCCGTGCCCGTCCGGGCATAGAAAATCAGGACTACGAGGCCTTGCTACAACCCATACAGGTAGATGGCCAACCACTTGTCATGGCTGCCCGCAGCCTTGTCACAGTTTCCAATGGACGTGTTCCTGTCCGCTTAGTCAACTTGGGCGATGCTCCCGTGAACCTCCACAAGTTCCACTCTGTGGCCCTGCTACACTGGTTAGCACCAGAAGACATTCTCTCTGGTGATTCTACCGCCACACAGCATTCCACCCAAGCTGCTGAGAACATTCAGAATGGAGCCACGAAGTCCTGGTGGGATGAATTGAACGTGGGAGACGCCAATACCCCTATAGAGCACATCAATGGGGTTCGCAATGTGGCCAAGCGTTACCAACAGGCATTCAGCAAACACCCATTGGACTTTGGTAAGACCACGACCATACAACATCGCATTCTGACTGGCGACCTCCATCCAATCAAGGAGCGTCACCGTCCAATACCACCAGCGATGTACCAACCGGTGAAAAAGTTGATCCAAGAGATGCGAGATGCTGATGTCATCCGGGAGAGTAACAGCCCCTGGGCAGCCCCGCTAGTCCTTGTCAAGAAGAAAGACGGAACCCTACGATTTTGTGTGGACTATCGTAAACTCAACAACGTCACGCACAAAGACGCATACCCATTGCCGCGGATTGAGGAATCTCTAACGGCTTTGGGATCAGCTACCTGTTTCTCTACCCTGGACTTAACCAGTGGATACTGGCAAGTCCCTATGGCGCCTGAAGATCGTGAAAAGACTGCGTTTACGACCCCGATGGGACTCTTTGAATTCAATAGTATGCCATTTGGGCTATGTAATGCCCCAGCCACATTCCAACGGCTTATGGAGAGGTGCCTCGGCCATGAGAATTTCCAGAGTGTGCTACTGTACCTGGACGATGTTATTGTATTCTCCCGGACATACCAAGAACACCTTCGTCACCTGTCCGAGGTATTCAAGGTACTTATACAGCACGGCCTAAAGGTGAAGCCCTCCAAGTGCTACCTGTTGAAACCCCAAGTTCACTACCTTGGGCATGTCGTGAGCGCACAAGGCGTCCAACCTGATCCTGAAAAGATCACTGCAGTCCAGAACTGGCGAAGACCAACTACCGTCAAAGAAGTCCGAAGCTTCCTTGGATTCGCAGGTTACTACCGGCGTTTCATACCACACTTCGCCCAAGTAGCCGAGCCTCTGAACGAGTTGTTGCGCGGTTGTCCCAGAGAAAACTACAACCGAAAGCTTCCGGTAGACTGGACAGCGCGTCAAGAGGAAGCCTTTCAAGCGCTTAAAGCACTTCTGACGCAACCACCAATTCTAGCCTATCCCGACTACAGTCAGCCATTCCGCTTGTACACAGATGCAAGTCACCAAGGTTTGGGTGCAGTGTTGTCCCAGGTTCAGGACAACAAAGAGCGAGTCATCGCCTACGCCAGCAGGAGTCTGAGAGGCGCGGAGAAGAACGACCAGAACTATAGTTCTTTCAAACTCGAACTTCTGGCCCTTGTCTGGGCTGTGACAGAGAAGTTTAAAGACTACCTGGCTGCCACACCCTTTACCGTGTACACAGATAACAATCCGTTGGCGCATCTGGACACTGCTCGACTGGGAGCCCTTGAACAACGGTGGGCCTCAAGACTCGCGAATTACAAGTTCTCTGTCAAGTATCGCAGTGGCAAGTCCAACGCTAACGCTGATGCACTCTCAAGGTTGCCTGTGGGAGAACCACCACCCCGAGAAGACATCTGGGAAGAGGTGGAGATGCCACCATTCTACAACAAGTTTGCCCAACAGGTTGCTATTGGTGTCCCTGTAGAAGGAGAATCTCTGGCGAAAACAGCTGCCGAATCCCTCCAGGAGCCATCTATGTGGAAAACGTTCCAAAAAGAGAGCAGAGTTTTAGGAGAATTGTCAGATTTCCTGCTTACAGGAAGAATACCAACCCGTGTAAAGAGAGGTCTTCATGACGTGGAATTAAAACGCCTTTGGCGAGAGAGGAAGCGCCTGTTTGTCCATTGAGGCCTTCTACTTAGAAACACTCTTGATCCTGTCACAGGTGAAAGGCTTCATCAGATCCTCGTACCAAGAAGAGACGCACAGATGATACTTGAGGCGTATCATGACAGATCCGGTCACTTCGGGGTACAAAAGACCGAAGCTACCATCCATCGTCGCTTCTATTGGGTTGGGATGAGGAGTGACATTGAGAGTTGGTGCCGAGAGTGTCCCACCTGTAGTATCACCAAGGAAGGTCGAAGAGATCAGAAGGCCCCTCTACATCCAATTAAGACTCAAAAGCCGTGTGAAATTGTTGCTCTGGACCATGTGAAGTTGGGTCCCACACGTTCCGGCTACAGCTACGCTCTGACAATGGTGGATCATTACTCCAAGTTCCTTGTCATCGTGCCTGTCAGAGATCTTACAGCAAGAACTACGGCTGAGACCTTCTACGCAGAGTTTGTCCGCCATTACGGTTGTCCTGAGCATATCCTCACCGACCGTGGATCGGCGTTTGAATCCCAATTGTTCCGTGAGCTGTGTCAGTTCCAAGACTGCAAGAAGTTGCGAACCACAGCGTATCACCCTCAAGGGAATGGTATGTGCGAGAAGGCAAATCAAGTGATCATCGGCATGCTAAGAACAGCCGCAGTTACACCTGGTGTTGAGTGGCCTGAGCGTATCAAGGACTTGGCCTATATTTACAACAACACACCCCAAACATCTACGGGATACGCACCATTTTATCTAATGTTTGGAAGACAAGGTCAACTTCCTTCAGACTTAACCCTTGGTGTGAAGGTCCCTGACACCATCAATCCACTACCCATAACAGACTGGGTTGTTGAACACCGCCGACGTATGGAGGAAGCTAAAGAGATAGTTGAAACACGCATGGATGAGGTTCGTAGGAGACAACAGGAGGATTACAACCATCACGCCCATGCAGCGCCCCTGAAAGTTGGCGACCGTGTATGGTTAAGGAATAACCATCGGAATGGGAAATTGGATCCATTCTGGGAGAAAGAACCATACAGTGTCATCTCCATATCATATCCTGAATCCGACGTGTATGAGATATCTAAACCTGGGAGACAGCCCCAAGTAGTACACCGAAACCGTCTGAAGCTGTGCCTTAAAGAAGGACTACCCACAGAGGTGCCCCCAGCTGAGACAACGAGTACAGAGATCTTGTCACCTTCTGAAGCGAAAGAGAGACCCCCAACGTTAACTGAGCTTATGTGGGCGCCTAAACTACTACCATTTAGCTGTTATCCACCAATTGCTCTAGTGCAAGAGAACCCTTCGACAGATGATTTAATTGATTTCAGTGACTCTGTTCCTGATTCAAATCTTGTTCCACTTAGGCGTTCTGAGCGTACCACAAAAGGCATACCTCCAACACGCTATAGTGATGCCATTGCTGTCCTTGGGTAAAAGAGGTTAACTGTCTCTGCTTCTGTATATATGTTATTCCTGCTCTGATTACATTCATGTTTTTCCTGTGTGTATATACAGTATATATATAATATCTTGCCATGTAATATAGTATTTACATTTATATGCAACAATCCAAGCCATAGTGCCTGGCTCACCGAGCCAAGGAAGTTCTGTTACCCCATTGCGGTATGGACATTCGTGCTAGAGTGCTTACTCTTCCTTACAGAAAGGACTGTTTATTGTTTCTCAGAGAGACTTTCATGATAATGGACACTCACGAAATTTGTGCCAGAGAGCCTCTGGACCCATTAGCACTACTGTTGTTTCTATATGGACTGTCTGATGGTACCGCCAAAAGGTTCCATAAGTCTGAGTTTAATTATCTCTCCGTTACCCTTCAGACTTCTCATGGACATTCCAGGACTATGCCGGGAGGTCTTACCTCAAGTTTCTAAGTATTATATTTTTCTAAACTGTTAGTGACATTTGCACTTTATTCGTATTTATTAACGTTATGTTCCATTTCTCACCTTCACCCCAGCCCGTCGCCGAGGTCGGCTCAGTGAAAGAGGGGGAGTATGTGGCATCCCAGAGCTGGCTATGGCTGGGCTGAGGGTGATCTCTGTGCATTGTATTATTTCCTGTTGCTTCATAGCCTGTGTGACATAGCAGGGGGTCCTGAGTCTCACACAACACAGCGCCACCTAGTGAGCCTCACACATGCATTACACCTCCCATAGGATTGAATAGTAACCAAATGTCCAATGGGAGGACATCGCCTGGGAAAAGGGGAGGAGTCAGCTGATCACTGGGTCCCCATGGTAACACCCCTGCAGGAAGGTCCTGCGTGTGAGGAGTTAGAAGTGTGGAGTGTTAGGAGGAGGAGGTGAGGAGATAAGTGTGATGTCCTGTGAAGAAAGCAGTGAGTTTAGTGCAGGAATCTCAAGTCCTAGACAGGCCCAGGAAGGTTGGAGAGCTGACATACTCCAGCTATTCAGAAGATCCTGTCCCCTGTCTGCCTAGCCATCGCCCTGAAGGAAGTCAAGCATCATTATCTTGTCAGCATGAGACTGTGGAGAGAACATTCTGGAACACGTGCTCCATAGCAAGTATCACAGGATCCAGGGGCCAAGGCCAGACCTGTGGAATATCCTGCCACCCTGACTATTGCACCCCGAAACTCTGAGCTATCAGGACCACATAACGTGAGTGGGGAATATTATGTGCTAGTATCATGGTGGGCATCCTCCTATGAGCCAAATAGGAGCCCAGACGCACCTCAGGGCTGTAACACTGAAGTATAAGGGGTTAGGAACACCTTTCATCAAGTCTACCCTGCACCCCAGGACTTTGCTGTGTCACCAGGCGTACCCCGTTGTTTTGTATTGAAGAAACTGTTTAAGCATTTGTGCCTCCACACCCATGGAAGTAAAAGTTCAACTTTACAACCGTTTCTGTGTCTGACTCTGCACCGACAACATCAGGGCGCCCCAAACACCACCAGTCAGCACAGTATAGGGGAAGCGCCCCGGGGGAACAATCACCACCAACATTTGTGCAGCTCCCTCATCACCGGTACCAGTGGTGGTAACGTGGGACAGCACCAGCGCTGCGCCCTCGTGCCCAGAGACCGTGACAAGTCTGCGCTGTTTGCACCCCCGCAATCCCAACTGCAGCGTTACCTTCCATCTGGTCACCGCATTATTATTTAGTAGCAATTTATAGTTAGTAGTGTTATAGCAATACTACTGGATTTAGATACCCACATATGTTTTACCCCAGGTCCCACAATGTATGAGGTTTTCAGTTTGCAGTTAGTTACAGGTGTCTGACACTGCATATCTGAGTCAGAAGGAAAACTGAGAACAGACACTAAGTCTATTTAGTCAGTTATGTCAGTATCGGTGTATTATACAGTATCGACAGAAAATAAACAAAATTTGCTTAGTTATGAGTGAGCTATGCTTTCTTTATCATAGACTGTGTAGTGGAGACATAAGGCTTTCAAGAGAGATTTACCCCCATGTCTTACATATAAAGAAAATCCAGTACTTATCGCTGACCCTGTTACTAGAAAGCTATGGCCCCAGAAGTAACTACCAACAAGTAGTGTACTTTCCTCCTCACTCTTGGGTACATCTGCATTGCTCTGACCCACAGCTTTCAAGCCTCTGTTTGCCTGACCCTCCTGCTCCTCATCTTCAACATTTATGGAGTTTGACTCACTAACACAACTTCTATTGGTTGACAATGCATGCTTACATGGCTCGATGGGAAGGCTAGATAGGCAGGGAGCTTCCCCCTGCTGCTCTGAGCAGTCATATGGGAAATTTTGTCCACAAAGGGGTTGTCCAGCCAATAAAAAAATGTACAAAAACCTTAGGGGCCATAGCCCAGAACAACTGAATGAGACTGCCCTGCAGTGCCTGGCACCACTGGAGCTAAAAGAGTCCCTTTGAGGAAAATGGTGTGAGAAACATACAATTAATTATTAAAGTCACAATTTTTGTGCAAAAAGTCCAACTTGCACAAAAATTGCAGTTTTCTGACGCATAAGAAATGATAAATCAGTCTCACTTGCTCTATAGTAGTTAGTCAAATGTGTCGGTATTGTAGTATTATAACACAGTATCAACAAAAAGGAAAACAATAAATTTTTTAATAAAGAACCATACTTTCTCCATTCCAGACTGTAATGGAGAAACACAGAAGCAACTTGCTGACACATTTAACCCCTTAAATGAATCTGTCACTGAAAATGATGGGCAATCGCAGACAGCATGTTATAGAGCAGGAGGATCTGAGAAAATTGATATATATATATATATATATATTTATTTGTTAGAAAAGTTCCACGATAAGTTTTATTTTATTCATTGGTAGATCAAAAAATCCCCTTATTTGGCCACATAGTATAACACCCCCTTTTTTTGGCCCCCACACGATACATGACCCCTTTTTTGGCCCAAAACTTGATACATGACCCTCTTTTTTTTTAGTCCCGGTATAAAACTCCCTTTTTTGCCCCTCCCACACAGTATATGGCCCTCCTTTTTTGCCCCCCACAGTATATATGACCCCGCTTTTTATAGGCCCCACACAGTATCTGACTCCGCTTTTTATGGCCCCCAAACAGTATCTCACTCCCTTTTTTTACCTCCTCACCACAACATATGACTACCCTACTTATGGCCCCCACACAGTTTATCACCCACTTTTTTAAAGCCCACACTCAACGTATGACCCCCTTTTCTTACACACAACCCACCACCACTAAATTTAGGACTCCCTTTTTCCCCCACCCCCACACAGAGAAGCCAATAATTTTTACTAACCTGTCCACGCTCCTGGCCGCCCTCTGCTGCCACCTCCAGGGTGTGCTGCAGGCAAGGCTGAGAAACAGTGTCCTGTTGGTCTTTAGCCTAGAGACGGCAGCGGAGGGCGGCCAGGACAGGACTGTGGACAGGTGAGTAAAAGTTATTGGCTGCTGCTTATTGCAATAACAGAATAAGTAGCAGCCAATAAAAAAAAAAAAAATGCCGCCCCCCAGTTTATTCCATGAGGCGCCACCTGAGGCCATCACTTCAGGTTGCCTCATGGAAGATGCGTCCCTGCTGCTGAGTTAAAAAATATCTCTTCTGACTCACACTGATTATATGCACTATCTGTGTGAATCCTCAGTGTATTTTTATGAGATGCAGCTTTACATGGTTTACCCTGCCTCCTTCTTTTAAGAGCTGACATGGAAAAACCTATCACAAGCAGGAGACAGGATGAAGTGGCATCTCATAGGAATACACTGCATGCATGTGAGACTTAGACCTGCTTTGCATGGGTGTATTCATTTAATGAAATATGGACTGTATATATCAGCTTTATTTCCCAGACTGAACACTGTCTGAGGACCTGGTCTCACAGCATCTTAGTCATCTATGATGATGTGAGTTGCAGCCTCACTGCAGGATTACTTTACCTTCCTGAAAGCATAATTACATAAGGGGACAGTAGAACCGAAGTTAGGACTGAAGATGCTCATGTGAAGCAGACTAAATAAAGATAGACAGACAACCCATGAATTCCATGCCATCAATAACAGGAATACACAAGTTATACAGAAAAGCCTCTACATTATTCCTTAATAATAAATTATGCCACACAGTGTAGGCAAAACATTATACACAGTAGTGCTTCATTAACCCCTTAATGACAGTACCTATTTGGGGTTTAATGACCAAACATTTATTTCTTTATTTTTGTTTTTTCATTGTTGCCTTCCTAGAGCTATAACATTTTTATTTTTCCATTAATATGCTTATTTTTTTGTGGGATGAGCATTTTTCAATGCTACACTTTTAGGGTACATATAATTATTGATTACAAAATCTGGTCACTTTTAAACTATCTAAGGCTGGATTCACACTATCACTCGCTTTTCATTCAGGGATTCCATCCCCCATTCCGCTTGAAAAATGTGGAGAATAAAGTCCTGCAAGCAGGACTTTTCTCTCCGCATTTTTCAGGCGGTAACCCAGTGGAACCCATTATAGTCGGGGTAACCGCTTTTTAAATAGACTGGGTTTACGTTTCTTGGGTCCCCAAGCGGACCTGGAGAATGAAAACCTGAGCGCAGATGTGAACCTAGCATAATATAACTTCTTACCACTTATTAATTGGCTTATTTTTGAGACAAAATTTTTCTGCAAAAATGTGGCACAGTGGCTGAAATTGGGGTGCAACTTCTAAAATTGTGGCCCAATGTCTGGCTCACAGTTTAGCATATAAACCCAAGCCCCATTTTTAACAAACCCTACACACATGTCATACAAAGTGCACAAACTGCTAAAAAGTGTATAAAACACATGAGGTGTAAAGCATGTACACCTTTTTTTTTTATGGCGCAAAGTTTGCCAAAATGCTGGTAAAAATGTATTATTTTATCTGCCCCATTATTTTTAATGGGGAGAATTTTTTAAAATATATTTGAACATTTATTTATTTTTTTCTTACATTTTTTACAAGTCCCCCTAGGGTACTTTACCACTAGAAACCCAAGACTGTTGAGCACATAATATCCTATATCAGACAAGAATGGGATAACATTCTTCACCCAAAATTTACTTCCCTGACGTGTACAGACTGTTGTAAAAAGTGGGGATGCTCTTGAAGTGAAATGGAAAAATGTCTAACTTTCACCTTCTGATATGTGTTCTATGTTCTATTGTGAATAAAATATGGTTATATGAGATGTCCAAATCATTGCATTCTTGTTTTGTTTACATTGTATATAGCATCCCAACTTTTTTGGAATTGGGCTTGTACAAATTTTCTTATATTTAACTGTACTAATCATTTATGATACTTTATAATTGGATATACACTTTAAGGACACTACTATCAACAGGATTGTGCCGCATTAGTACAAAAAGACTTACCTTTAGATTTGAAGTTATCTTGAGGTTCACAAACAAGATTCACTTTGTTTTTTAGTTTTATACTATTCTTGATTGGAACTTCAAATTTTAAACTTTCTTTGAATTTTTTGAGGCATGGAGTTTCTTTGGGCTGGCCTTTATTAGGCAGGAGGGGGCCATTTTCAGGATGAGACCCATGAATGTTCTTGAGTTTGTTCAGTACTTTCTTGATTGGGTTTTTCTTCTTGCCCATCTGAACAGCTGAATGTGGCATTTATGATGTCCCGTGCACACAGAAGCTGTGTTTCTGCTCTTGTGCCTCTTTGTACAGCACGGTTTGCTCAGCAGCAGCCTCAGCTCCACCTCTATTTGCTTTTGTAACCTTGAAGGTAATCCAAAAAGTTTAGCCACGCCTAGGAAATTTATAGTCTGTTGCATGACTTTCACTACAGAGCAGAAAAAGAAAAAGACTAAATATAGTTAAATTTCCCACTTCTGTCTTAATTCTTCTCTTAACAATATACATAACATTTTATATCAATACCAATTATATTTCTAAAGACATATAGTGTTTCATAGGTGTCATGTAATACCATATATTTTGTTATCTGTGTCTATCATGTTTTCCTATAGTACACTGAATGGATAGCTGTATGATTACAGATCATCTGATAAGTGAAGTTTAGATGCCTAGATTTATACTATTGTACCACTAGTGTTACTCAGTTATTGATCTGTCTATTTAAGGCTATATATCCACTGCCATTGCCTTTCTGTTGTTTTGATCCAGAGGATCAGAAAAACATATAAAACAGATGCTTTATTAACATATCAAAATGGAAGTCAAGTCCACAATCCAGCTGCACAAGTCACAAAACCAGGGATAGAGATGAGTGAACCAGTTTGTAACAATTAGAGATGAGGGAACCAGTTCAGTCAAACCATCTTTGACTAGAATTTTCTAATGGTTTCGGGTTCGGGTTCATCATCAGCGTACTGGAACTAAAATGATTATATTCTGGAGTCTCTTCAGAACCCAGAATAAAATAGGTGGAGACCCAGGGGAGGTGTGAAAAAATAACTCACCCCAGAGTGTAATAATTTTACTTCTGGTTTGTGACAAACTTATTTGACCCAAAACAAATCTTCAAGCCAAACTATCTGAACCTGAAATTAAATTAATCTTCAGAAGTTTGCCCATCTCTAGTAACAAGCCAGGTTTATTATAAATATTCCCTAAAAGCTTGGTTTTGACTGAACTGGGGTCTCTTCAGACGCCCTAGTGTAATAAGTGGAGACGTAGGGGAGGTGGGGAAAAATAATAAACACTGATACTTACATCACCTCTCTTCCTCCGAGCGTCTTTGTTCCTTTTCCAGCCTCCTGAGTGACACCAGTAGCCCAGTAACCAGTTCCTTTAGTGAATGTTTTGTTAATGTTTGTTATCAATCTAACTCAGTGGTATGTGTGTATACAAAGAGGAGGGGATCAGAGGTGGAATGCTCTCTGCCTGGAAGGAAACATCCAGTTTATGGTTTTATGATGTCTTGATTGAGCAGACAGAAGAAGGGGGTATTGTTGACCCTGGTCTAACCTCAGAGCCCAGTAGAGGCACAGTTCTCCAAGGCAAAGAAAGAAATCTCTCTTTCCCAGATAAAGAAAAGTCCTGGATTTGCCACCTCAGGGAGTGAGGGGGGCACTCTGGCAGGGAGGTGTGGCTAAACACAAGCCTTCAGAGACTGTGATCCCTTACAAATTATGTCACATCTGTGGAGTCAGCTGAGAGAGCTGCGTATGTGTAATTCCATCTGAAGATTCTCCAAGTTCCTGGACCAAAGACTTTTAAGTATTATTCTATTTTCCATTCCATTCCATTTATTTTAAGGCTGTTTGCAGTTTTGTGTCATTTGTTATCTTTTCTTGTATTTATAGCACTAAACCCTTTGGGTATTAAATTGTTAAATTTAAGGTTACTTTGTGTTGCTCTATGAACCGATTACCTTTTTGAGGTGTGTTTGTGTCTAACTGTTGGAGAGACGCCTGTATATGTTAGCGCAGTTTCCGCTAAGCCAGCACATCAGTGGTGGTTGCAGCATGTATTTAGGGTGCATGGACTGTGTTGGGATCTCATTTATGCTTATTTTGCAGCCTGAGTGAAGGGTGCAAGATTGAGTGAGTGGAGTGAGTTAACCCTTGACAGCCGCACCTGCGTCACGTGCTAGGACAGCCCATACGTGACGATAATAATAGATTTTCCAGTTTGGAACTTCAAGTTACAACTCTGATGTCAAACCCAACTGTTTCTGCTCATGAATAGCTGGTATGATCTCTTTATCCATCTATTGAGACTTCTTACAATCATAGCAGCCTTGATAATACCACCACTACTGTACATAAATATCGACCAGTACTATTGTGCATAACCATCAATGATAAAGTGGGAAAGTTTTAAGATGCAAACTAAATTAAATAGCAGTTACATTAACCCATGGCATAGTCTGTATACACATCCTTAGCAAAACTGAATAAATATCTATGAGCAGTGGCGTAACTAGGAATGGCTGGGCCCCAAGGCGAACATTTGACATGGACCCCCCAACCAAACCGGTTACGGGTCCCCAAACAGTAAAATATGCTCAACAGTGGCCCCAGATAGTATTATATGCTCAATAGTGGCCCCCACACAGCATTATATGCTCCACAGTGACCCCATACAGCATTATATGCTCTACATTGCTCCCCCCACACACAGTATAATATGCTACCCACAGTGGCCCCACACAGTATAATATGCTCCACACAGTGGTCCCCACCCAGTATTATATACTCCCCACAGTGGCCTCCACCCAGTATTATATGCCCCCCACAGTGGCCCCCACCCAGTATTATATGCTCTACAGTGGCCCACACACAGTATTATAAGCTCCCAACAGCCCCCCTCCGCTTCGGTGCTATTATTATACTTTGGGGTCTCCTAAGACCCCAGAGTATAATAATCGGAGACCCAGGGAAGGTGATTAAAAATAACAAACATTCATACCCACCTTGCCTTACCTTTCCTTGGCATCCTCGCTCCATCCTGCCGTCTTCAGCGTCTTCAGGCCCTCTTCCAACGTCGCTGCCGAGACCTGTGATTGGGCCTCAGCGGACACATGGGGGCGCACTGACGTCATTACGCGGCCGCGCCCCATGTGACCGCTGGGGCCTAATCACAGGCCTCAGTCATGACAGAGGAGCGCTGGAGAGAATGCTGCGCCCAGGAGAGGTGAGAATATGTGTTTATTATTTTCAGTCACCTCCCCTGGGTGCCCTGCCATCTATTGGAAAGGGGCCTGCAATATACCAGGACTCCTTTCCAATAACAGTATGTATAGCGGTCGGGGAACCAGGCTTTCCCCGACCGCTATCATAATGGTCCGGGGCCCGGCCACCTCCTGCGACCGCGATCGTTACTGGTTTGTGGGGTTCGCGGTAGCGGCTGCCACAGGGCTCCGGGGCCCCTAATGTTCCGCGGCTACCCCGATATTTACGCACCTGTCTATGAGTCAAGTTTTTATCCACTCAGTGTCCATCCCCATACCTCCCAACTTTCAAAGGAAGAAAGAGCAAATTTAGCTACACCCGCTTCCACATTATAATATTCCCCTCCAATTTCCCCACAGTATTAAGTCCCTCTCCTGGTGCCCCAGTTTAAACTGGCGGAAACTAGAGGAAAACATTAAACTGGGGCAGCTGGAGGGGTACATTAAACTATGGGCCAGATGGAGGGTGACATTAAACAGTGGGGGTAGTTGGAGGGGGAAAATAAATTAAGGGCAGCTGGAGCGGGACATTAAACTGGGTGCAACTAGAGGGGGACATTAAACTGGGGCAACTAGTGGGGGACATTAAACCATAGGGGTAGCTGGAAGATGACATTAAACTAGGAGCAACTAGAGGAGGACATGTCCCCCTCCAGCTACTCCCATGGTTTAATGTCCTCTTCCAGTTGCTCCCAGTTTAATGTCCCTTTTCAGTTGTTCCCAGCTTAATGTCTCCATTCAGTGACTCCCATTGTTTAATGTCCCCCTCCAGCAGTCTCCAGTTTAATGTCACCCTCCATCTGCTCCTCCAGTTTAATGTCCCTCTTAACCCCCCCAGTTTAATGTCCCCCTTTCATCTACCCTCAGCTTAATGTCTCCCCTTCATCTTCCCCAAATTTAATGTCCCCCTTCATCTGCTCCCAGTTTAATGTCCTCCCCTTCATTTGCCATCAGTTTAATGTGTCCCCTTCATCTGTCCCCCCTTCATCTGCCGCCAGTTTAATGTTCCCCCTCAATTTGCCCCCAAAGTTAAACATACAAAACACTGATACTCACCTCTCCTCGCTCTCCTGCTGCTCTGTTTGCAGTCTCAGTCACGGAGTCTACAGGTGCGATGTGAGTGACATCATCACATCGCGCCTACAGCTCCCGGGGCCGGAGCACACCAGGATGCGCTTTACACAGAGGTGTGAAGCAGGGGCTGTCCGCAGATGGCTCCTGCCTTCACTATTGAATTTAACTCCTCTGGACGCAGATGAGTTGAGCCCGGGACATACCTCCCGCTGAATCTGGGACGGTTGGGAGGTATGCTCAATAGCAACTGCAGAATCAGAGCAGTTATATACAACCCCAATTCCAATGAAGTTGGGACACTGTGTAAAACATAAATAAAAACAGAATACAATGATTTGCAAATCCTTATCAACCTATATTCAATTGAATACACTACAAAGGCAAGATATTTAATGTGCAAACAAATAAACTTTATTGTTTTTTGCAAATATTCACTCATTTTGAATTTGATGCCTGCAACACGTTCCAAAAAAGTCAGGACAGGGCAACAAAACACCTGGGAAAGTTGAAGAATGCTCAAAAAACAGCTGTTTGGAGCATTCCAGAGGTGAACGTTTGAAAATTAAATACCTTGTCTTTGTAGTGTATTCAATTGAATATAGGTTAAAAAGGATTTGCAAATCATCGTATTCTATTTTTATTCTGTTTTACATAACGTCCCAACTTCATTGGAATTGGGGTTGTAGGATGGGATCCCCATACCTGCCTTAGGGTATAGAGGATGTAAAAAAAACTAAATATTGCAATACATAAGTGTTGTGGTGTATTATACAAACAATCGAGCAATACTCAAGTTACCTAGGAAAGCATTAATAAACAAAAAAAATTAAAGGGGTTATTTATGAATATTTTTATTTATGGCCTATCCTTATGATCCTTTTTTATTCATCGCCTATCCTTTTGATAGGCCATAAATATGTGATAGGTAGGGGGCCAACAGCCAGACCCTGCCCGGATCAGCTGCTCTGATGCCTGTACTATACACAGCATGGAGTTGGAAGCAGTTGGCTCCTGTATTGTAACCAATCACTATACAGGAAGTCAATGGGAGCAGAGCTGCAGTGGCGGCACCTGGCCACTATACAGGGACCGGACCAGAGATAGCTGAACGCTGTACTTCAACTATTTATAGTGCTCTTATTTAAATGAATGGAGTGGTGCGCATGCTTGTCGACTGATACTCCATTTAGAATGGGAGAAAAAAAAATCCCCCGTTTTTCTGATCATGGAAGTCTGAGCAGTCAGAACACCATCGATCTCCAAGTTATTCCCTGTCCTTTGTTGGGAAAACCCCTTTAACTGTCTGTACAATTAAAATATCAAAATATTTGTCATGGATGGCGATAGACTTCCTTCTTCCAACTCATTTGAGCAGAAGGCAGGATGAAGCTGCATCTCATAAGATTCACTGAAGATTCTGTACACAGCATACACAGATCACAGAAACAGTTAGTATGAGTCAGAGGAATTTTATCATTTTAGGGATTCTCCTATTATAATACTTAGTAGCAGTTTATGCATGGGGAGAGATACTGAGAATCAAGGATGGTGCTGTTGGGTATGGATGGGAGAGTTTCTAAGAGTTACCAGTAGAGGTGATGCTGTAAACCTGTAGTTAATACAAGGTCAGCCATAGAAGAGAGAGACTAGCCTCCACCTATCTATACAGAACAGCAAGATCTGGGTTAGTAGTTAGACTGGGGATCACATGACACAGCTACTCAAAATAAAAGGATTCAGAATGTATGGATGCAACTAAGCTGGGATGAAACAAATTACACTGCTAGAATATTGCTAGTATTATATGTCCAAACAATGTGTATTATATGTCCAAAAAAGCTGCTTCTTTAACCCCTTCTCGACATCTGCCGTTATATTACAATGGATGTTGGGTCTTTAAATATGGCGCCTGCTCTGAAGCAGAGCGGGTGCCATAAGTGCCAAGTCTCTGCTGTTCTATACTATATTAACCCTTTCAAACTGGCCCCCAAAGTAAAAATAATGACCCACCCATGGTTCCCCTCCCGCCCTGCTTCGCTTCTCCTGGTATGGCTCCCATGCGGTAGTGATCAAAATTTTTTTTTAATCAAAGTTGTATCTTTGTTAAGGTGTTAAAACATAAAAACTATATATTTGGTCTCTCTGTAAGCATAATGCCCTGCAGAATATGTAAATGTTTTTTTACTAAATCCCCACCCCATTCAGAATTTTTTTCAGCTTTCCAGTACATCATACAAAATAATAAATGGTAACACTGTGACATACAATTAGTTCCACAAAAAATAAGCCCCATATAGCTCTGTGAAAGTAAAAATAAAAGAGATGTGGCTTTTGGAAGACGAGGAGTAAAAAACAAAAATCAAAACATTTAAAATAGTTGCTGCAGGTAAAGGTTCAGCTTGCCAAAAAAATGGATGTTATTTCTCTAAATGGGCAGAGACAAATGCCTGTCAGACATCTGGAATAGTAAAAATAAAACCAGTTGGATATTTGTTTTTCCTTTTTTGTACCGGTAGATATTGTGTGGATGTCTGGCTAGCTATTGAGTCCATACATATCCTGGATTCACTGTGACATCTTTCAGCACCGTGCAGTTTCCTTTTTTTGCCTTTAAATGTTCATAACACAGTAAGACTAGGTTCATATCTGCGTCAGAATCTCCATAGAAGACTCCACCACAGAATCTGTTGAAAATCAGTGGAGAGAAAAATCCTGCACAGAGGACTTTTTTCTCCGCCGGTTTCAGTATAGAACACCGGAAACCCGAAGGACACTGTTTTAGCGGACGGGCTGTCTGTCATTTGGGTCCACCGGGGAGAGCCCCGCGCAAGTGTGAACCTAGCCTAAGTGAAGATGCAGAGGAGAGGAGTGAGAGGTAGTTGGGATGATGCTGCAGTCTCATTTTTCTAGCTTGTTTGTAAGACCAATGCTGTGAGGAGAGTGAGCAGAAGGAGGAAGAGAAATGTGGTAGGGAAACAAATTACACAAATGATGCATGTGGGATAACAAAGATCCAAAATATAGTGTACAGATTAGACATTTCTGGATGCACATCTAATACATATCTACAGCTGGTTGAGAGGGAATTGTGTTTTTAGCAAAACTTCTCTACGTTCTGAATTGTGACAGGTCAAAACTTGAACTTATGTGGTTTAGTGGTTTAGTTGAAGAAATTGTTCCAAGCTGATGAAAGTCAAGTTGCACAATTTGGTGAATCCTGAGAAATATTTCTTCTCGTCTATAAACTTCTTCAAAATGCAGAACGGGATTGTCCAATCTTCTTCAAAATTAGAATAGAAATCAAAAGTAGAATTTTACATGACAACATAAAAGGTAAACATTATACAACCCCAATTCCAACGAAGTCGGGATGTTGTGTAAAACATAAATAAAAACAGAATACAATGATTTGCAAATCCTTTTCAACCTATATTCAATTGAATACACTACAAAGACAAGCCCGAAAGGCTCAGTCGTTCACAAACATGGATGGGGCGTGGTTCACCACTTTTTGAACAACTGCGTGAGCAAATAGTGCAACAGTTTAAGAACAACGTTTCTCAATGTACAATTGCAAGGAATTTAGGGATTTTAACTTCTACAGTCCATAATACCATCAAAAGATTTAGGGAATCTGGACAAATCTCTGCAAGTAAGCGGCAAGGCTGAAAACCAACATTGAATGCCCGTGACCTTCGATCCCTCAGGCAGCACTGCATTAAAAACCGACATCATTCTGTAACGGATATTACCACGTGGGCTCAGGAACACTTCAGAAAACCATTGTCAGTGAACATAGGTCGTCGCTACATCTACAAGTGCAAGTTAAAACTCTACCATGCAAAGAGAAAGCCATATACAACAATACCCAGAAACAACGCTGGCTTCTCTGGGCCCGAGCTCATCTGAGATGGACAGACACAAAGTGGAAAAGTGTCCTGTGGTCTGACCAGACCACATTTCAAACCGACATCATTCTGTAACGGATATTACCACATGGGCTCAGGAACACTTCAGAAAACCATTGTTAGTGAACATAGGTCGTCGCTACATCTACAAGTGCAAGTTAAAACTCTACCATGCAAAGAGAAAGCCATATACAACAATACCCAGAAACAACGCTGGCTTCTCTGGGCCTGAGCTCATCTGAGATGGACAGACACAAAGTGGAAAAGTGTCCTGTGGTATGACTAGACCACATTTCAAATTGTTTTTGGAAATCATGGATGTCGTGTCCTCCGGGCCAAAGAGGAAAAGGACTGTCTGGATTGTTATCAGTGCAAAGTTCAAAAGCCAGCATATCTCTGATAGTATGGGGGTGTGTTAGTGCCCATGCATGGGTAACTTTCACATCTGTGAAGGCACCATTAATGCTGAAAGGTTTTGGAGCAACATATTCTGCCATCCAAGCGACGTCATTTTCAGGGACGTCCCTGCTTATCTCAGCAAGACAATGCCAAGCCACATTCTGCACGTTACAACAGCTTGACTTCGTAGTAAAAGAGTGTGGGTACTAGACTGTCCTGCCTGCAATCCAGACCTGTCTCCCATTGAAAATGTGTGGTGGATTATGAAGTGCAAAATACAACAACGAGACCCCGGACTGTTGAGCAACTGAAGATGTACATCAAGCAAGAATGGGAAAGAATTCCACCTACAAAGCTTCAACAATTCGTGTCCTCAGTTCCCAAACACTTATTGGAAAGGAAGGAAAGGTGATGTAACACAATGGTAAACATGTAAATATTTGTAAAAAACAATAAAGTTTATCCGTTTGAATATTAAATATCTTGTCTTTGTAGTGTATTTAATTGAATATAGGTTGAAAAGGATTTGCAAATCATCGTATTCTGTTTTTATTTATGTTTTACACAACGTCCCAACTTCACTGGAATTGGGTTTGTACATATACACAGATAATAGCAGACGGGGTTTTGTTAGGATATTGTATAAATGATTTACAGAATACCTATCACTGTGATAAAAACACATTAGATAGTTGCTATTTATGGGTTGTTTCTGGTTCTTTACCTCCTTTGAAGTAAATGGGGCTGGTCTGCAATAGCACACACAAGATATGGTGAGGTGTTGTGCTGTTTTTGGAAGAGAAATTTAATGTTTTTCTAGATCTGGACAATCCCTTTAAAGTGAATGTTGTTCTCAGTGCATTTATTAATATAGCTTTATAGATGCTTAGTTTTTCTCCTGAGACACAGCTTCAAATCCTCTACATAGACATAGCTTAAAAAGATGACTTTTTTTTAACTTGTTTTTATTAATATTTCCAAAAACATTACATGACAATAAGACAAATATAAAGAAGCCTAGAGATAAGATTGTTAAATCTTATTGCATTGCTGATTATGGCTGGTTGTCCAGATTCTAAGTCGCTCGTGCAATATCAAATCATCAGCAACTATGTAAGTAAATTACCAAGCAGCAAAACAATGTGATCATGATTGTTGCATCTCCAACGATCAGAGTAATGCAGCCGCAACAGCTCACACAAACTGTCTTTACAATCCAGAGAATTAAGTTCCAAACACATCTAGTTAAACAAAACAAAGTGACTGAGACAAAGAGGTGAGAAATATGGAGAAAGGTAAAGAAGATGACATTCAGATTGCCTGTAGCCAACATTCTCACTCTTGCCATGCCATAGAAGTGATGATAAGCCATAAATACGCCTAAGACCGCTACAGTCGATTACAAGCCTCAGCAGTGATGCAAGACCACTGACAATGACTGACTACAGCGGTAATGTGTACATGTATGACATGCCTTCAGGGAAGTTAAAAAGGAAGAAGAAAGAGTGATAGGGGAGGGGGGTTTACTAGGTGAGCATGTTATTCTTTAGACATGAGAAGCCCTTTTAAGACTAACCCCACCTGAATGATTTTTATTTATTGCATCCACTTAGTTTCCACTGTCCTTGAGAAGAGAAGATTTGACTGGGTGTGTTGAACTCAGAATGAATGTATCCTCTATTCTGGGCTGTGGAATTCACCTAAAACAATTATACTCAGAATTCTGCTTCCCTTTTTGCCTGGATTGGGAGAACAATTATGTCTGTTTAGGTGTGCTCCAGCAGACAATGTCTGACTTCATTCTTTACCTGGTACTGAAGGACCTGTTTTAGAGTAATGCTATGTGGTGCACGGGGGAAATTCCTCCTAGCTCAGGTTTCTGTTGGCTGCCTGTATTAGTTCCTTGCATATATTAAGTATTACAGTTATCTTTATTGTCTATTGCAACAATGGTTTGGGGACTTTTACACTAAAACTTGACCGTTACTTTTGTTTGATGTAGAATGACCTGTAATATTTAGATAAGAGATGTTTATAGGGATTAGTGCTGAGAATTTCCACGTGGCACATGTAAAAATAAGATCCAATCTTTATGAATGTAGCATACAGAGGGATGGCTTTTTCATAAATGAATTGAACCAAGAGAAAAAAAATATATCTGTTTTGTTCTAGAAACAGAACTACATGGGTCCATGCATTGTGTTTGGTATTGCAGCTCAGCTCCCTTAAATTGATCGTAGCACCCTGCAGATTGTGTCCCTCTTTCGGTCCTCTGAAAGTTGGGCAGTATGTAAATGTACAGCACTGAAAGCTTGTAGTTAGCACCCAGTGTTGTACATTTATAGTACTGTGAAATCAGGTGTACAGCAAGAGTTACCTGTAGGAGCAGCTGTGGTTGACAGCCACCACCCCATGGAAATCGCCGTGATCAGAGAAAACTCCAAATCTAGCTGTTTAACCCTTGTGATGCCATAATCAGTAGCAATCTTAGAATCACAAGGGAGTAAGAAGGTCTCTTTTCCAATTAACCATCAACAATGTGATAGAGAACACAGGAAATACTATTCTAAAGGGGTTGTCCAGTTTAGGATACCCTGTTATGTTTAGGATTTTCATCTATTGACCAAAGTGAAGGTGGCTACAAAGAGCCTGTATTATACAGGCAACCCATTGATTAGAATGGGAACTGTGTAATAATTAAATTTGGCTGTGGTGGCGCTATAGGGAAACACTTACTGACTGGTTACCCACAAATTACAGGTGACTGCTGGAGGTCTAGCTGTAGGGCAAATTTTTTTATTTTTTTTTTTACCTTCCTCGCTAGGCCAATCAGCGGCTTCGGTTGCATCAGAAAGTGATCCCGGGATGTCACAGGTAGCGATGCCATGTGTCCTTCGGTGAGACCGCTGATTGGCCTCAGCGGTTATGTGCAGCGGGGACTTCAAAGACAACAATGGACTTGACCGCGCTGAAAGGCACAGGAGCACCAGGGACATGTGAGTATAATTTTTTTTTTTTTTTCACCTCCACCGGCCTGACTCAAACGATGACATAGCCACTGGATTCCAATGAACTAAGTCAGCCACCTTTCTATTGAGGTCAGTGAGTGAATTTCCTATAGTAATTAGCAAAACTCAAAAATCTCTGCAAGGCTTTTAGACGTAGGGCATGTCCGATATACACTAACCTAAACCTTAGCTGGATCCATGCAAATAGCAGGAGACAGAATATAACCAGGGGCGTAACTACCGGGGTAGCAGTGGTAGCGACTGCCACAGGGCCCGGAACATTACGGGGCCCGGAGCCCTGTGGCAGTCGCTACCGTGAACCCCACAATCACTGCTATCGTTATACTCCGGGGTCTTTTGAGACCCTGGAGTATAACGATTGGGGGCCCAGGGGAGGTGAGCGAACATAAAAAACACTGTAACTCACCTCTCCGCCGCTCCGCAGGCTTCGGGCCTGTTTGGTGACGTTCCAGACGTCAGCCGACGTCATTATGCGTCGCGACGCCGGCCTGGATCGCACGAGATCCGGTCCGACGTTGAAGATGGCCGAAGTAGCGCACGGGAGTGCACCGAAGCGAGGAAGAGGTAAGTTGCAGTGTTTTCTATGTTTCTATCCTCCCCTGGGTCTCCGATCATTATACTCTGGGGTCTGAAAAGACCCCAGAGTATAATAATCGTTCATGGGTGGTCCACTATGGGGCATAATACTGTGTGCAGGGGCCACTATGGGGCAAACTACTGTGTGCAGGGCCCACTATGGGGCAGACTACTGTGTGCAGGGGCCACGATGGGGCAAACTACTGTGTGCAGGGGCTACTATGGGGCAAACTACTGTGTGCAGGGGCCACTATGGGGCAAACTACTGTGTGCAGGGGCTACTATGGGGCAGACTACTGTGTGCAGGGGCTACTATGGGGCAAACTACTGCGTGCAGGCGCCACTATGGGGCAAACTACTGTGTGCAGGGGCCACTATGGGGCAGACTACTGTGTGCAGGGGCCACTATGGGGCAAACTACTGTGTGCAGGGGCTACTATGGGGCAAACTACTGTGTGCAGGGGCCACTATGGGGCAAACTACTGTGTGCAGGGGCCACTATGGGGCATAATATTGTGTGCAGGGGCCACTATGCTGCATAATACCGTGTCCAGTGGCCACTATGGGGCATAATACCGTGTGCAGGGGCCACTATAGGGCATAATACCATGTGCAGGGGCCACTATGGGACATAATACCGCGTGCAGGGGCCACTATGGGGCATAATAGTGTGCGCAGGAATGCGGTTTGTGTGTGGGGGGGGGGTGGGGGCGGCGGCTTGGGGTGGGCCCCATGTCAAATGTTCGCCTTGGGGCCCAGCCATTCCTAGTTACGCCACTGAATATAACCCAATAAAGTAAGCTCCTTTGTACCAAAAACATTTTTCATTTCAGCGTACTAGTGGTTTTCCATGAGTTCTCGGATAACCGACCTTAAATGACATGAGAGGCCCAGTCATGAAAAAACACAAGTATGTCGTCAAGATAACAAAATGTCCGATAAAATTCCGAAAAATATCATTGACCAAATAAACAAGGAAAAACAGCAGGAGCATAACTCAACCCAAATGGCATGACCAGATATAGATAGTGACCTAGTGGGTATTAAAGGCTGTCTTCCACTCATCCCCCTTACAAGTACATATAAGATTATGAGTTCACCATAGATCAAGCTTGGAGAACCACTTTGCTCCAGAGATTTGATTTAGTAAGTCGGGGAAGAGAGGAAGAGGGTACTGGATTTTAACTGTAATTTTGGTTAAATTACAGTAATCAATACATGGTCTCGAAACTCCATTTTTTTCTTGACAAAGAAAAACCCAACACCCACCAAAAATGTAGGACAGATATGTCCTTTGCTAAGGCTAATATACAGCAGAGACCTGGAGCTAATGCCCGCAATCAGAGGTCCACTCTGCTTGCAGGCATTGCTGAGTGCGAGCCTCCACAATGTATTAAAATCGTCTGGGCCCGTGACTTTGCCGTTGCGGGCTGGCTCCCGCACAGTAAGATCATGGTAGCCAACCTGTTCCTATTACAGTCAGGAGGCTTATGAAGGCTCCCAGGCTTGTCATAGGAATATAACTATTGAGGCTGGTCTATGACCAGCCTCAATAGTAAAGTAGCAAATCTCCTAAAGACTGCAATACATTTGTGTTACAGTCTATAGGACTTTGATTGCAGGTTCAAATTCCCTGGTGGGGCTAATAAAATAGTAAAAAAAAAGAATAAAAAAAAAAGTTTAAAAAAAAAAAATAAAAGTTCAAATCACCCCCCTTTCCCTAGTATACATGTAAAACTAAAAAATTACTGTGAAACACATACACATTAGGTGTCCCCTGAAAATGCCCAGTCTACACATTTAGAAAAATATTTTTCCTGTACGGTGAATGCGGTAGTGGGAAAAAAAAAACACAGCACTTCCATCAAAAGTCAAATAAGAACCCACAAAAAACTTGCAAGGCAGATCAGAATAAGGAGGATAAATCAGGAGAATGAATGCCCAGGTCAATATCATTTCAGGAGGTAACGTCATAGCCAAAATCAGGAGACAAGAGGTTTTCCTGTATCAAGCAAAGGGTCAGTTCCTAGAGGTTATGTCAGAGCCAAAATCAGGAGACAAATGGATTTCCAGTATCAAGCCAGAGTTCAGAATAAAACAGTGCAGTGCAAACAATCAGGTTATGAAAGTCAAACTAGGTACAACCAAATGCCAGGCACCTGGCTGAGGAGGAAGAGGGTTTAAATGTGCACCTTCAGCTGATAATTGGATAAGCCTAAGAGAACTCTGACACTGCAGAAACTTTCCAGGTCGGCACGGTAATCTTAAAGCAATATTAGCTAAACTGAGATTCCTGACAATCCTATCATACCTGCGTATGCAATGCCTTGAAAAATCTGTGTTGCGTTATAAAAGCCTGCTATGGGAAGCCCACTTACCATCTAATCCTAGGCAAAATTTAGGAATGATGTTCCTACAGTTCACAAAGGGGAGGAAGTAAAGTTTACCAAATTCTTTTTGGTACTTTTTTTTTTTTTTTACCAGGGAATTCCCTGTTGTAATGTTTTATTCATATGTGCAGTCTTGTTTTATTGTTTTTAGAACAATTTTGTTTATCATTATTATTATTATTATAATTATTCCTTGTCATGCAATTATTGTGTCACTTGGGATTCCCCTTAGTTAAACTAGGGCATAAAATTGCCTGAAGACATAAAACCAGTTCGACAAGGTAACATCAGATATGGTAAAGGATATGTTTGCAGCAGTTGTAGCTTTTGTAAAATAGCATAGTGAGTGTTATAGGAGGGATACACAGGACTACTAACTTGTACTATGGACACAGGTCAGTCAAGATCTATGGAGACAAAACATTGTGTGGGTTGAATATTAAAGTCATACAGTTCCCAAATATGTAAAAAATGGCATACGAAGACTGAGTACAGAGTACACAGCGTAGGAGGTTTTCACCTCCTTTTTGACAACCAGTGAAAAACTGTAAAGGCCTCAACAAAGCCTGCATTAAGGGGTACACTGGGAAACTGTCTGTTTCCCTGAGGATGGGACCACCAAAAGCAAACTACTGTAATCCCCCATGCACATGACAGTGTGCTTTCTCATTGTGTTTTTAATGGCTAGCACAATGACCCATTATTTTGTTATGGTCCCATACACAGGACATGTATTATCAGTCCTGGTCCTATCCAACCTGGCTCATTAATGAAATTTATTTGTCTGCAGAGGTCATAGACAACATATGGCTTCCTGCACTACCGGTACCAGAACCAGGCGGTGGTTCCTATTTTCCCTGGTTCTGCAGTTCAGCTGTATTTTTAACAACTAGGTTGACAGTACCATGAAGAACAGGCTGCATTCCACCCCTGATATGCCCTAATAAAAGTCTATATATTGTTCTGTTGTCCAGGCTGCTCTATACTGGCTATTCACACTGGGTTTTGACCTCTGTTCCCCTCAACCTGGAGGATTCAGGCTCCCTCAGAGTGACCATGTTGATACCAAACCTAGTATTGACACCTGATCGACTTAGTACATAGTAAACCAGAACTCCTGGACTCAAGTATCCAACAGTCTCAGTCTCACAGGAAGCTGAGATTACAGACGCACGCCACCCCCAGTGTCCTTGTGGATGTGCAGCTCTTCATTACACCCTGCTCAGAACAACTAGCAGTCTACAAACTGCTTTCCTAGCACCCGTACCTGCAGGCATACCTATTAAACTAAGAGGTAGTGTTCTTTGGGAACAGCTGCTGATGCAGCATCAGAAGGGATGCCCCAAAGTTCCTCCTCCTATGAGATCTCCCCCTTAATGAGATTTGCAGTTCTCAGTCATGATTTCCTTTTTCTGGCTAGGTTACCGTCACATGCATGTAGACAGGTTATCAGACAGGAACATTACAATATAGAAATCATTATGAGTTTCTGATAAGTGCCAGACTATAGAAAGTTCCTACATTCAAGGTCAGATCCATTGGCAACCGATTAAGACAAAAGACTATAAACCACTAAAATGATTAGAAGACATTTTTAAAACCCTGCAAAATATTTATTCATATTTGCAAAAATGTTTAACTTTTAATTATCTACATATTTAAATATATTTAAAATAGTAATTAATCATATCCTTTATCTCACTATTGTAACCCTAAGGTGCCTCACTTTGGTAACTGACTTTATTAATTCCATGTACCGCACATTCACAAGGGAGAATTCACACATAGGGGCACATTTATTAAGCTACTTGCGCCTTTTTTGGCGTAAATTGTGCTTTTTTGAGGTCTTTTTCAGCGATACGTTTCACTTATAAAGCATTTGCGCCTTTTCACGCTATAATGCTGCTCTCGTCATTTTTGCTTTTTGTTGCGGAAAGGGGGCGTGGCCTAAATGAAGATCCTTTTCATGCTGTATTTATGACTTGCACCTTTTTTAAAAAGGCACATAAAAGGTGCAAATGCACTCTAGTCCATGGGCAGCGTAATAAAGCTTATCAGGTTAGAATGCATTCAAAAGGGGCGATTGTGTCTTTTTGACCAAAAAGGGGAAAAGTGCACATGGCCTAAAAAGGCACATCTAAACTAACTAACATGTGCACAACATTTAACAAGGAGGTGCGACTACATCATAAATAAGCACCACAGTAAAACTAAAAAAAAGTGCACCTGCGAAAAGTATGGCCCAAAAAGGGGCAGAAGATAAATAACCCCCATAGTGTTTTTGACAGTTTTTGACAAAAACACATAGCCATTTACTGCTTTGCAAAACCATGCTAAATTGTAAAACAGATGTGCGTTTTTCAGATTTGGTTTTTATGGCACCTCAATTGCTGTGTGTGAATGTACTCTCAAACTAATGTGAGGTGTAATGCAGCAACTCTTCACACTTTTTAGGGTGCAAATATTTATTAAGGTGTATAAAAGAAGACATCAACCAGTGGCGTAACGATTGTGTTCGCAGGGGATGCGACCGCAACCGGGCCTGGAGGGGTACCAAGATAGTGGTCGGGGAACCAGGCTTTACATGTTAATGGTAAGGGGCCCCATCGGGCCCCTTTCCAGTTAATGCCAGCCTAGGGTAGGTGTCTAGAAATAAAAAAATATTATTTATACTCACCTGTCCAGGGCTCTTCTGGCCGGTTTCTGAGGTTTTTCTGTGTTCCAGATGTCATGGGGGACACATGGGGGCGTGCCGGCGTAATGACGTCATCGCGCCCCCCGTGACAGCTGAGGCCCAATCATAGGCCCCAGCAGTGACGTCTGGAGTGCAGGACCTCAGTCGCAAGACAGAAGAGGAGCAAGGATACACAGGTAAGGTAAGGTGAGTATAAGTATTTTTAATCACTTCCCCTGGGCCTCTACTCTGAGGTCTGAGGAGACCCCAAACTATAATAATAGCACCAGCTCTAGAAGGGGGGGGGCTCTTGGGAGCTCATAATACTCTGTGGGGGCCACTGTGGGCATATAATACTCTGTGGGGGCCACTGTGGAGCGCATAATGCTGTGTGGGGGCCGCTGTGGAGCACATAATACTGTGTGGGTGCCACTGTGGAGTGCATAATGCTGTGTGGGGGGCCATTATGGAGTGCATAATGCTGTATGGGGGGCCGCTGTGGAGCGCATAATGCTATGTGGAGGCCGCTGTGGAGCACATAATACTGTCCCAGTATTGTTTACATGCCGGCGCTGCGCAGCTCACTCATCGTATTCTTGATAACTGCAGTTGTGGTTACTAAAGCTGCATCCCTCTCAAGTATCAGAGTCATCGCGGTAGCACCCATAACCGTCACAAGAATTCGAACTCGGGAGGGGGCCCTGGACAAAAGTTTGCACCCGGGCCAAGAAGACTATAGTTACACCACTGACATCAACCCTTTCCTGTCACATCTATTTTTTGTTTCCATTTTTTCATCCCGGCTCTCCAAGAACCATAACTTTTTGGGCTTGTTTGTGAGTGACAAGTACTATTCTTTGTAATTACACAATGTAATGATTCAGTAAACATATTAAAGAGTTAGTCCCATCTTGGCAAATCACTGCTAAGATGGGAATAACTGCTCTTAAGGCCAGTTGCAGACGACCATGCTGCGACCTGCCGGCTGTGAATTAAAGGCACGGGTGGCACACGGGGGACATGGGGATGTCCCCTGTGTGCCGCCCATACACGGGCCGTGATTCCGCGGCTCCTTTAATAAAATGAATAGGAGCCACGGAAAAAAGAGCCGCAAAATAGTACAGGAATAGGTCCTGTTCTATATTTTGCGGCCCGGACTGTTGGACTGCACACGGGATCGTGAAATTCACGGCCATGTGTACGGGCGCATAGAAAATAATGGGTCAGTGTGCTATCCGTGAAATACACTGATCACACAGTTGTCTGCAAGGGGCCTTAGTCCCAATCACCAGGATGACCCAGGCAGCGTTGCTCTACGCTGTTCCTGTAACTTCCATTGAAGCCAATAGCTATGGAAACAACATAGCACATTTAGTATTGCTACAATGTTTCCGTAGCTCCTATTCATCTTACGTCTTTTCCTGTAAGACCTTTCCAGGTGGTCAGGATTTAAGAGCACTTATTTCCATCTCAGCAGGGATTTTCTGTGATAGGAATAACCCTTTAAGAAGAATCATTTAAAATTATTTGTGGAATATAATGCATGAATGAACCAATTCTGCCATTGTTTCTTAGGTTTCCATTCTAGAGCATTCACTGTGCTGTAAAAGTGATGAGCTCCTCTTATTTTGTGGGTCAGTATAATTATAGCAATTCCAAATTTACATAGATTTTATTAGATTTTTTTACTTTACAACATTTACTTTGTGTTACCATATTCTAATACCTTATAACGTTATTTATATTAGGGGGATAGGGAACGCTCTGGGTGACAAGAGGCACTGTGGGGCCTTCTAAATGGGTGTGCCTTTGTGTTAAAGGAGACATGGCTTGAAAATAATCAATGTGCCACAGCCCAGATGGAGGGAACTAGAGGATGGGAGTAGTAGTGGCGGATGCTGTGCCACCGGATAGGCCGAGTGCCCTCAACCACTCTCCCCAGCTTTGCTCCTAGGCCAGACACCGATGAGGGGGAGCCTGCTGTGCTACCAGATGGTGGTGGTAGTAGTTTCCCCCAGGGCGCTACCAGTTGGAGAGGGGACCTCTCTACTCTGTCGGTGTGATGGTGTTCGGAAGAGCCCTGATGGAAAGCAGTGATGCAGTTGAAATAGGTTTAAAGATTACTCAGCAACTGTAACAGTGAAACAAGCAGCTTCCAAATGGGGGTTGTAGTCTCCCACTATTCAACTCTTCCAGCCTTGGTGTTGAGGAGATGCCCAGTGATGTTCTAGTGCTGTACTCCACTCCAAGACTATCCTCACACTTCAGCCTCCTCCAGCAGCAGAACCTGGGGGCTGTACTCCAAGATAGTCCTAGCAGGGGTCTGGTTACCTCTTAGCAGAAGGTTCCGGATAACAACTCCTGGCACAGGACTTCTTTACTTCTCCTGGCACACACAGCTGAATTCCCTTTCTCAGGGCTGTCTTAAGTTGAGCCTTGGGCTGTACCTTCCTCCTCAGGGGCTGTGTTGGGAACTGCAGAGTCTCAGAGCACAGAGCTGGCTTGCTCTGTTTCCAACTACACACTAACTCCAAACTGAAACTCCAATGGTTCGTTCCCCTGGAGACTAAAGTCTCCTCAGTATGGGGGATAAACAGTGGGGAAACTAACAGGGAAAATAACAAGGGGATAGATGCAAACAAATACATGTAACATTAGACATATAGACAAGACGTACAAACATACCCAGAGGCACAAAGACAAACACAATTAACCCCTTAACGACACTGGACGTACTATTACGTCCTGCGCGCTTGGTACTTTGCGCAACATGGCGTAATACTACGCCCTAGGGCGGCCGCCCGCTCAGATAGCATCGGAACCGGGTGTTAGCTGTAACTGACAGCTAACACCCTACTCCATAACCCCCGGTTGGAACTGAGTTCCGATCGGAGGTTTTAACCCCTTAGATGCCGCAGTCAAACATGACCGTGGCATCCAAGGGGTTCCGCCACGTTGCCGCTCCCCTCGGCACCCCCGCGGCGAGATCGGGGGGTGCCAATATCTATAATCTGCAGCCCGGGGTCTGCCCAGTGACCCCAGGCTGCCTGGAGACCCCACTACCTGGTTGACCCTGCCGAGACCTCCGGAAGTTAGGCTATGCGTCTGCATAGCTCTAACTTCCTGTATAGACTGCAAGACACTTGTATGCTCGTGTCTTGTAGTCTATAGTACAGAGCCAGCAATCAAAGCATTGCTGGCTCAGGTGTCCTAATGGGACACATGAAAAAAATTTAAAAAGTGAAAAAAAAATAAAATAAAGTGTTTGAAAAAAATTAATAAAAGAATAAAGCCCCAAAAATTCCCTTTTCCTATATAAAATGAATTATATAAAAAAAAAACCTAAAAATTAAAAAAAAAATGCATATTTGGTATCGCCGCGTCTGTAACAACCTGTACAATAAAACTAAAACAATATTTTAAAAAATGGAAAAAACCCGCCAAAAGTAATGATTTTTTGCCATCTCACCTTACAAAATATGCCATAAAAATTGATCAAAAAGTCATATGTACCCCAAAACAGTACCAATAAAAAGCACAGGTTGTCCTGCAAAAAAATTTCATATCCGTCTTCTCCCAAGAAACTAATGGAAATATCAACATTAATGGTGATAGTGATGAGGGAAAGGAAGACTCCAAGCTGACTATAAGCGAAGGTTTGGTAAGAGAGCATTTAGCCAAGATAAAGGAAACCAAGTCCCCAGGACCGGATGATTTACACCCTAGAGTCTTGAAAGAGTTAGCAGAGGAAATAACAGAACCTCTTGCTATAATCTTCAATAAGTCATGGGAAACAGGAGTGGTCCCTCTAGATTGGAAAAGGGCAAATGTGGTCCCCATCTACAAAAAGGGGAAAAGGGATGATCCAGGAAATTATAGGCCGGTAAGTCTGACCTTGATAGTAGGAAAAATCTTTGAGCAAATTGTTAAGGAACATTTACTTCGGTACCTGGATGGGAAGGCTTTAATTAATCAGAGCCAGCACGGCTTTATGACCAATAAATCTTGTCAGACTAACCTGATTTCCTTCTACAACAAAATCACTGAATGGCTGGACCAGGGGAATGCAGTGGACGTAGTATATCTTGACTTCAGTAAGGCATTTGATAAAGTATCACATAACATTCTTATTGAAAAAAATGATTAAGTATGGCTTTGATAAAAAGTCAGTTAGGTGGATTCACAACTGGCTTAAAGATTGGGCACAACGAGTAATACTAAATGGCTATACATCGAACTGGAAGAAAGTAAAAAGCGGAGTGCCGCAGGGCTCTGTCTTGGGCCCAGTACTTTTTAATATCTTTATAAATGATCTGGACGATGGGATTACTGAGGAACTCATAAAATTTGCAGATGATACGAAGATAGGAGGAATAGCCAACACTAGAGAGGAGAGTGTACAGTCATGGCCAAAAGTTTTGAGAATGACACAGATATTATATTTTCACATGATCTGCTGCCCTCTGGTTTTTATGTGTGTTTGTCAGATGTTTTTATCACATACAGAAATATAATTGCATTCATATTATGAGTAACAGAAGCTTATATTGACAGTTAGAATGAGTTAATGCAGCAAGTCAATATTTGCAGTGTTGACCCTTCTTCTTCAGGACCTCTGCAATTCTCCCTGGCATGCTCTCAATCAACTTCTGGACCAAATCCTGACTGATAGCAGTCCATTCTTGCAGAATCAATGCTTTAATTTTGTCTGAATTTGTTGGTTTTTGTTTGTCCACCCGTCTCTTGATGATTGACCACAAGTTCTCAATGGGATTAAGATCTGGGGAGTTTCCAGGCCATGGACCCAAAATCTCTATGTTTTGTTCCCTGAGCCATTTAGTTATCACCTTTGCTTTATGGCAAGGTGCTCCATCATGCTGGAAAAGGCATTGTTGAGCGCCAAACTGCTCTTGGACGGTTGGGAGAAGTTGCTCTTGGAGGACATTCTGGTACCATTCTTTATTCATGGCTGTGGTTTTAGGCAAGACTGTGAGAGAGCCGATTCCCTTGGCTGAGAAGCAACCCCACACATGAATGGTTTCAGGATGCTTTACAGTTGGCATGAGACAAGACTGGTGGTAGCTCTCACCTCTTCTTCTCCGAATAAGCTGTTTTCCAGATGTTCCAAACAATCGAAAAGGGGATTCATCAGAGAAAATGACTTTACCCCAGTCCTCAGCAGTCCACTCCCTGTACCTTTTGCAGAATATCAGTCTGTCCCTGATGTTTTTTCTGGAGAGAAGTGGCTTCTTTGCTGCCCTCCTTGAGACCAGGCCTTGCTCCAAGAGTCTCCGCCTCACAGTGCGTGCAGATGCACTCACACCTGCCTTCTGCCATTCCTCAGCAAGCTCTGCACTGCTGGTAGTCCGATCCCGCAGCTGAAACACTTTTAAGAGACGGTCCTGCCGCTTGCTGGTCTTTCTTGGGCGCCCTGGAGCCTTTTTGGCACCAATGGAACCTCTCTCCTTGAAGTTCTTGATGATGCGATAGATTGTTGACTGAGGTGCAATCTTTCTAGCTGCAAAACTCTTCCCAGTTAGGCCATTTTTGTGCAGTGCAATGATGACTGCACGTGTTTCTTTAGAGATAACCATGGTTAACAGAAGAGAAACAATGATGGCAAGCACCAGCCTCCTTTTAAAGTGTCCAGTGGTGTCATTCTTACTTAATCATGACAGATTGATCTCCAGCCCTGTCCTCATCAACACCCACACCTGTGTTAATGGAGCAATCACTGAAACGATGTTAAGTGGTCCTTTTAAGGCAGGGCTGCAATGATGTTGAAATGTGTTTGGGGGGATAAAGTTCATTTTCTAGGCAAATATTGACTTTGCAAGTAATTGCTGTTAAGCTGATCACTCTTTATAACATTCTGGAGTATATGCAAATTGCCATTAGAAAAACTGAAGCAGTAGACTTTGTAAAAATTAATATTTGTATCATTCTCAAAACTTTTGGCCATGACTGTATTCAAAAGGACTTAGACACACTGGAACAATGGGCTGAGGCGAATAGAATGGTATTTAACAGGGACAAATGCAAAGTCCTACATCTGGGTAACAGAAATGTAAAAAGTATATATAGTATGGGAGGAATAGAATTAAGTGATAGCACAGGGGAAAAGGACTTGGGTATAATAGGAGATCACAAATTCAATATGAGCCAACAGTGCGGTGCTGTTGCAAAAAAGGCTAACAAAATTTTG
Organism: Leptodactylus fallax; assembly: GCA_947044405.1. Taxonomy (NCBI): domain Eukaryota; kingdom Metazoa; phylum Chordata; class Amphibia; order Anura; family Leptodactylidae; genus Leptodactylus; species Leptodactylus fallax. The sequence goes on along the minus strand of CAMRHE010000300.1, from coordinate 2,162,339 downwards.
GGATGTATCAAGACAAGCATTGAATCTAGATCAAGAGAGGTAATTATTCCGCTGTACTCTGCCCTGGTCAGACCCCACCTGGAATACTGTGTACAGTTCTGGGCGCCTCAATTCAAGAAAGACATCGATATATTGGAACAAGTCCAGAGAAGAGCAACCAAAATGGTGGAAGGTCTGCAAACCATGTCCTACGAGGAACGGTTAAAAGAACTGGGATTGTTTAGTTTGCAGAAGAGAAGGCTAAGGGGAGACTTAATAGCGGTCTTCAAATATCTGAAAGGTAGTCACAGTGCAGAGGGATCTAACCTTTTCTTATTAGCGGAAGGAAGTACAAGAAGTAATGGGATGAAACTAAAGGGAAGGAGATACAGATTAGACATTAGGAAAAACTTTCTGACAGTGAGGGTAGTGAGGGAGTGGAATAGGCTGCCACGGGAGGTGGTGAGCTCTTCATCGATGGAAATCTTTAAGTGGAAACTGGATAAACATATAGCTGGGATGATTTAGGAAAACCTGCTTTTGCAGGGGGTTGGACTTGATGGCTCTTGAGGTCCCTTCAGTGGACAAACCAGATTTAGAGCTTATGAGGGAAAATAAACCAGAAGTGACCCCCAGAGTGACCTCCCCAATAATAGGAACTACTGGGGAAATAGTAGGGAATTTGGTGTTTCCAATGCACTCCGCACAGCTTACCTATTCACTTTTCCCCATCCGCTGTGCAGTCACGTCTGGGATACTAATGCTCACTACACCCCTTGATAAATTCTTTGAGGGGTGCAGTTTTCAAAATGTGGTCACTCCTTTGGGGAATCCACTGTTAGGGTACGTTACAGGCTCTGAAAACATGAAATGGCACCCAGATCCCAAACTTCTGAATCTGCACTCCAAAAGCCACATACCACTCCTTCCCTTCTGCGCCCTGCTGTGTGCCCACACTGGTGTACCCAGATTAACGTACGTAATGTCATATGTAGGTATAAACCGCTGTATGGACACATAATGGAAGGAGCACTATTTGGTTTTTGGAGCACAGACTTGGACGGTTTGGCTTTTGGACGCCATTGCACTTTTGCAGAGCTGAGACGCCAGTAAAGTGGAATCCCCTGATATGTGACCCCATTTTGGAAACTACACTCCTGAAGGAATTTATCCAGGGGTACAGTGAGCATTTTTAACCCCCAAGTGTTGCTATAATTTATTATCCATACATGAATATGCAGCTGATTGTGAAAGGTGAAAATGACAATTTTTCCAGGAATACGTCATTTCAGTGTGTAATATTTTGTGCTCGGCTTGTATCAGAGATGAACGCTCCAAAAGCTGTTGTGCCCGGGATACCCGCTTAACAGTTTTTGGAGTGTGTGTCTGAGCAGACATAAGCTGGGCACAACATATCGGGCACTGAAATGGCGAATCTCTGGAAAAATGTTATTTTTAACTTTTCATTATCATCTGCGCATTCATTTCTGGAAATTAAAAGAATGCAACACTTAAGGGTTAATAATGCTCGCTACACCACTTGATAAATTCCTTGAAGGGTGTAGTTTCCAAAATGGGGTCACATGTCTGCGGATTCCACTTTACTGGCAATTTTTAGGCTCTGCAAAAGTGACATGGTGTCCAAAAACCATACTGTGCTCTAAAAACCAAAATAGCGCTCCTTCTCTTCTGTGCCCGGCTGTTCCCAAACAGAAGTTTATACCCACATATGGTGTTGCTAAGTACATTATCCTGGGTACACCAGTGTCATACATGTGGGCATAAACTGCCATTTGGGCACACAGCAGGGTGCAGATGTGAAGGGGCGCTATGTACTTTTGGAGCACAGATTTAGATTGTTGGTTTTTGGATGCCATGTCACATTTGCAGAGACCCTAAAATTGCCCCTACAAAATAGTGTCATTTCTTGGGGAGTTCCAGTTTACTGGCACCTCCAGGGCTCTGCAAAAACAACATGGTGTCCAGAAAATCCCTCTAAATCTATACTCCAAAAGCTAAAAAAACAGAGTGCTCCTTCCCTTCTGAGCCCTGCTGTGTGCCCAAGCAGCAGTTTACACCCACATATATATTTTTTTTTCCCCCGGGATAGCCCACTTAATAGTTTTAGGAGTGTATGTCTCTGATGCCACAACGTGGCCGCAACGTATTCTGAAATTGGATATTTCTTCAAAAACTTCAATTTTCACTTTGTACATTAATTTTTGGGAAGCATTTTTAGGCTCAAAATGATAATACCCCTTGATACATTCCTTGGGGGGGTGTAGTTTCTAAAATGGGGTCACTTTTGAGGGGTTTCCATTGTATTGGTACTTTAGGGGCTCTGCAAATGCGACATGGCACCTGAAAACTATTCCAGCCACATCTGCCCTCCTAAAGCCAAATAGCGTTCTTTCCATTCTGAGCCCCACCATGCATTTCTGTGTTCAAAAGAAAGTGTGTAACAAACTGTGGGGAGCTTTTTCTTCTTTAACCACTTGCAAAAATTTAAAATATGTCGCTAAATGGACGGTTTATTGGAAAAAAAAAGTAATTTTTCATTTTTACGTCCCAATGTTAATAAAATCTGTGAAACATCTGTGAGGTCAAAATGCTCACCATACCCCTAGATAAATTCTATGAGGGGTGTAGTTTCCAAAATGGGGTCACTTTTTGGGAGTTTCCATTGTATTGGTACTTTAGGGGCTCTGCAAATGTGACATGGCACCCAAAAACTATTCCAGCAAAATCTGCCCTCCAAAAGCTAAATAGCGCTCTTTCCATTCTGAGCTCCACCATGTACCCAAACAGCAGATTACAACCACATATGGGGCATTTCTGTGTTCAGGAGAAATTGTGTAAGGAACTTTGGGGAGCTTTTTCTCCTTTTTCCTCCTGTGAAAATGAAAAATTTGGGGCTAAATTGACGGTTTATTGGAAAAAAAGTAATTTTTAATTTTCATGTCCCAATGTTAATAAAATCTGTGAAACAGCTGTATGGTGAAAATGCTCACTATACCCCTTGACATGTTCTGTGAGGGGTGTGGTTTCCAAAATGGGGTAACTTTTAGGGGTTTTCCACTGTATTGGTACTTTGGGGGCTCTGCAAATGCAACATGGCACCTGAAAACTATTCCAGCAAAATCTGCCCTACAAAAGCCAAATAGCGCTCTTTCCATTCCGAACCCCACCATGTACCCATTCAGCAGTTTACGACCACATATGGGTATTGCCGTGTTCAGGAGAAATTGTTTAACAAACTATGGGGTCCTTTTTCTCCTTTAACCCCTTGTGAAAATGAAAACTTTGGGGATAAAGTGACGTTTTAGTAATTTTTCATTTATACATCCCAATGTTAGTAAAATCTGTGAAACAGCTGTGGGGTCAAAATGCTCAGTATACCCCTTGATGAATTCTGTGAGGGGTGTAGTTTCCAAAATGGGGTCACTTTTAGGGGGTTTCCATTGTTTTGGTACTCTAGGGGCTTTGCAAATGAGACATGGCACCTGAAAACTATTCCAGCAAAATATGCATTTCAAACGTCCAGTGTCACTCCTTCCCTTCTGTGCACTGCCGAATGCCCAAACATCAGTTTACACCCACATGTGGGGTATTTCTGTGCTCTGGAGAAATTGTATAATAAACTGTGAGATGAATTTTCCCCTTTAACCCTTTGTGAATGTGTTAAATTTAGGGCTAAATGAAGGGATTAGTGGAAAAAATGAAATGTCTAAATTTCACCTCGATATCGTTTTAATTCTTGTGAAATGCTTAAAGGGTTAACAAACTTTTCAAATGCTGTTTTGAATTATTTCAGGGGTGCAGTTTTGAAAATGGGGTGATTTATGGGGGGTTTCTAATATATAGGCCTTTATATCCCCTTCAGAACTGAAGTGGTCCCTAAAAAATTAGTTTGGGAAATTTTCTTGTAAATCTGGAAAATCGCTGTTACACTTGTAAGCCTTCTAACATCCAAAATAAATTAAAGGACAATTAAAAGATTATGCCAATATAAAGCAGAGATATGGTAGATAATATTTATTAATGTATTTGGGTGGTATGACTATCTGTCTGAAAAGCAGATAATTTCACATTTTGAAAATTGCGATTTTTTTCCAAATTTCCATCAAATATCCTATTTTTTTTATAAATAAATACAAGAATATAGATTAATGTTTACCACTAACATTAAGTACAATGTGTCACGAGAAAACAATCTCAAAATCACTTGTGTAAGTTAAAGTGTCTCAAAGTTCTTGCCACATAAAGTGACACATGTCAGTTTTGAAAAACAAGGCCTGGTCCTTAATGCACTTTTGGGCTGTGTCATTAAGGGGTTAAAGCAGGAGCACTCTGTTAGGTTAAGGCCCCATGTTGTGGAAATGCAGCTTTTTTTGCTGCAGATTTTGTTGTGGTTTTTTATAGCCTGGCTACAAATGGAAATGGGAAATATATAGGAATCTCTTATATGTCTACCTTTTGCTCAATTCACGCATGGCTTTGGCTCAAAAAGGCAACATAATCTGCAACAAAAAAAAGCTGTGTTACTGCAACGTGGAGCCTTAGCCTTAAAGATTTGAATCCCACCCCTGTGTTACAGGGAGGCATGTGTGGTTGACATTGTGGGGGAATATCTGTAGGATTTGCAGCCCCCACAGTACATATTGATAGCCCTAAAACACATAGTGAGAGGGGTAGGGACTGCATAGCAGGGAAGGCGTAGCAAATGAGCATCTTTTAAAAGTTTAAGGGACCGTGGTTTCTAAGTTGGAGAGGTGGAGCTGCAGAAGGATAAAACTCTGAGACACGTAGGCGGGACTTACCTTCTGCCTTTGATGGTGAGAGGAACATCCTGCCCACCCTGACCTTTGGCTGTGTGTTGGGACGGTAGCTCTGGTTGTCACCTGGTTCTTCTTCGGTAGGCCTGGCTGGCCCTGGTTTTTCTTTCTTTTTCAGATGTCACAGCATGGCGGGAGATTTCATACCAGGTACAAGATGGCCTCACCTGCCCGCTGCCTCAGTGGCTTGGCAGTCGGGCGAAGCACAAAGATGATGAAGACGGGCATGGAATATGTTTTTGTTTGGTTTACGTTGTTTTTGTTACAAACTGGTTAATTAAAGCTGTGGCCAACCCAACATAAACCACACAACAGGTGTATGGTGTTGTTCTTTCAGGTACAAGAAGTTTGAGAGGTCCCCGATATTGGGTAAACAAATAAACAATTACGCCCATGCAGTCCTGATAATTACATTATAAGTAAAGCAATTTTAATCTATTACATCTGTTTTTAGATTTGTTCCTTTATGTATTTTGTTCTCCTATGCATATAGAAAGATTAAGAAAATGTATTGATTTAATTGAAGAGTTTAAGCCCCCAGAGCAAGAGCTACTGAGACATTTTGGAATCCACCATGTCCTTCTTGTCGGCCATGCTACCTTCACATAATGTTCTGAAGCTGAAGTTTTTCTCTCACATGAGTTTTCTTCACCTGTTCTTATTTCTCATCCTCTTGTTTGCTGATTTTATCCGGAACAAAAGAATTCTGGAATCTTCCTTGTACACTTATGCTCTGTTGCTTGTCAATTGTAACAATTTCATCCTTTCTGTTCTGTCTCTCCTGCTTCCTTACCCATCTCTTCTTTATCCTCAGGTTTTGTCTCTAGACTGGGTTAAAATAAGACTTCTCCAAAGTGAGAAAGCCAAAATGCAGGCTCTGCCTCTTCAATATTCAGACCCCAAATCTCATCTGTTTTGTCATCCTGTGCCATTATAAAGTGGTCCACAATGCCAACCAACACAACAAACGTTTGACTGCCAACAATAACCCTGAGGTTGTATAATATGTGCAATATCATTCAGATACCTCCAGGAAATCACAGATAGAAACAAGTTATTTCACAAGACAGGTTGCAACCCAATGGTATGTATACTGATCACGCCAGAGGCGTAGCTAGGGGTTCAGCACGGGGGGCGAACATGTCCAAGTGGGCCCCCTACTTGGACATGTTCGTATACCGATACTATCAGTATACGGTGAGCGTATAGTGGTATATAGCGGCTCTACACAAGGCTCTGCAGACGATTTAGGTGAATACAGGGCAGTAACATTTAGTGACTTACAGGTGACGTCTCTGACTAATTGTTCACATTCCCCATCTCTTTCATCTGGACGGCCATGACCACTTCTTCCAGTCTCTGTAAAGTTTGCAACACAGACATCTTTAGCTCCTCTTATTGATCGCGGTTCTTCCTGCAGCACTTTGCACGGAATGTTTGCAGAGCATTCCTCTGTGGACTTTCTGCTTCAATTATATCTATAGGGAAACCGCTGGCATTTCCGTAGGTATAACTGACATGCTGCGATTTCCAAAACTGAGACTGTTGTGGAAATCGCAGCGTATCCGCTGCGTGTATTTTACTGCAAAGTGGGGATGGGATGGGGCCCCATGTGGCGAAAACCCACAGAAAAATCTGTGGTATTTTAGCAAATCCCATCCACACATTGCGGAAAAATACGTGCAGCAGATGCACTACAATTTCCAAAACCGTTGCAGTTTTGGAAATTGCAGCATGTCAATTATACCTATGGAAACACCGGCGGTTTCCGTATAGGTGTATTAAAAACAGAAAGTCCACAGGGGAATCCTCTGCGGACCTTCTGTGAAAAGCGTTGCGGGAAAAACCACAATGTTACTGCCGCGGTTTTTCCTGCAGCGCTTTTTTTTGCTGGAGCCTGCCATGTGGGGCCTTAGTCTTAATAAAGCCCAAGTGCCACTTTAATTAAATTAATTGACCCTCATATTATGCCCCTGATTTCCCCTGACATAAATACTGCACCTCTAATGACCCTTTATATCAATGACCACCCCCTTATGTTCATAATGCCTCCTAATATAAATGATGCCCCCTAATGGCCCCTTATATAAATAACCTCCCCCTTGTATTAATAATACCTCCTAATAACCCTTAAATGACCCCCCATCGTCATAATGCCCCCTAATGAATCCTCCCTTATAGTTATATTTCCCCCTCCTAACCACCCCTTATACTATTACATACCTTCCAACTTTCAAAGGACAAAAGAGGGACAAAATATACGGTGCGCTATGTGCGCCACGGCAAATTTAGCTCCACCCACTTCTACATTGACTCTGCCCATTCTCATCTATTTTCCCATGCGCCCCCACACAGTATAATGCTCCTACAGTAACCCTAACATTATATGCCCACACATAATACTGTGGGGCAATTGGAGGAGAATATTATTAAGTCCCTCTAATCGTGACCCGGTTTAAACTGGCAGAAACTAGATGGGGACCTTAAACTGGGGCAGCTGTAGGGTGACATTAAACTATGGGACAGTTGGAGGGTGACATTAAACAGTGGGGGTAGTTGGACATTAAACTGGGGGCAACTAGAGGCAGACATGTCCCCCTCCAGCTACCTTCCACAGTTTAATGTCCTCCAGTTGCCCCCAGTTTAATGTCACCGTCCATCTGCTCCCCCAGCTTAGTGCCCCCCTTCATCTGCCCCCAGTTTAATTGCCCCTCCATCTACCACCAGCTTAATTTCCCCCTTTATCTGCCAGTTTAATTGCACCCTTTATCTAGCTTCAGTTTAACTGGCCCCTGCATCTGCCCCCAGTTAGCCCCTCTTGCTCACACATGCTATGTCTCTGTCTCTTCCATCACTCTCTGTTCCCAGCAGCTTTCTATGTAACATCACACTGCCCCGCAGTATCCAGAATAGCTCCGCCCACGCAAGAGTCTGATCACATGGTCATGACGTCATCAAAGGTCCTTTACCCACTAGGATTTAGCATTTACACTACACTAATAAAGTTTAACAGCAAAACACTTCAGGGACATAGCGGGACAAACTGCAAGCTATGTGGGACAGCTGTGTAAAATCGTGACCCCCCCCACTGGGAGCTATGCTGTTAATATACCCAGAAAAAAAAAAAAAAGTCATACTCACCTACCTGCGATGCTGATGAATGGAGCTGCCGCCTCCTCCCGGTCCACGCACAGGACGTCTGTGTCTGAGCGCGGGCGGCGCGATGTTGTGACGTCATTGCGCCGCCCGTGCTGAGAATCAGGTGGTGGCAGCGCAGCTTGTAAACCGCAGGCCTGTATTGGCTTGCGGTTTACAATACTGTTAAGTTGCAGGAAGCGTTTTAACTAGATCGGTGTCTGAAGACACCGATCTAGTTAGAAATAAAGGATGTTTTAATGGCGGCCCCAGGGTGGGCCCCAAAAATTCAGTGGGCCCGGGGCAGCCGCCCCGTCTGCCCCCCGCTAGCTACGCCTCTGGATCACGCTGATGACGTGGGTACTGCAACTGCAATGTAGATCCAGAACAGGGCAACAGCTATAATACACACCCTTAGCCCCACCCTAGTGATACAGATTAGAGAAACATATGACCTTTGCCATTTACCCTTTGAATGCCACAATGAATGCTCACTGCTGCATAAAAAGGAAGAACTGAAGGACCGCCACGCATGTACTGTAGGATATTTCTACACACATGACTGCAAGATTCAGTACAGTGGTGGCATGGATGAAACAATGCATTACTGGAGCCTGAACAATTATGTTTATTACAAATATAATAATTTATAGTTCCATGTAATAATAACTAAATTACTTTAACAGTGGCCAACCAATTTTAATGCTGGTCTTTGCTGCCATTAGGTCGGCTCTAGGGACAAAATAATGGTTTTGCAAAGAATGAGAACAAACAGATATAACAGTACATGCCTCCAAGACCTCCTCATACAAAATGTGTTTTATTCTAGGCTTTGTTATTAATAGCTTTGTACATGTGTGATCTTCATATAATTATACTGTTCTTGGAGTTAATGTTAAAGGATTTACAGATATTTCATAATAAATTATGGATGCTGTGGCCTTTACACCATTTTTGCTGCAGAATTGGAGCCTGCACTATTTTGGAGAGCATCTTAAGCCATGTGCTTTGCTGCTAAACCATAACCTGACCCATTAAAGTGGATAAAATGGAGAATATTAAATCTTACCTGTACATTCCCTGCACTAGTTTGGCTTTATCATTAGTACATAAGTCCCTCAGAGCCCTGTTTAGTACCCGTACAGAGGGAAGCTGGGGAGGCTGGAACTCTCGAAACTCTGCCTCTTCTGCAGATGCTCTGTCTCTCAGTCACTTGACAGTCTCTACTCAAGTCTAGTAGAGTGGAGTCAGTGGAGTCGATGACGACAGTGAGATTTGCAGCGGCTGCAGGGGAGACAGAGGAATCGTTGATTATGTAGATAATCTGTTAACCCTTAGTCCAAACAGCAGCACAATATGGGGTATTTCTGCCCCTGTGTGCTGGTAGGAAACATTTTTCTGATTATCCGATGACGTTCCGTTTCGCTGTTTCTGGAAACGGAACGTCACCAATACTACCCCCACCACAATATCATACTTACTTGTCTTCCTGTCCAGACTATCTTCTGTGAGAACAGCTCCTCCTCTTCTTTGACCCTCTGCCGGCGTGTGTGCAATAGAGTCCGAGTCCCAGCATTGTGCTGCAGGCACACCATCTCTATTGCGCAGGTGTGAGAGGCCAGAGGAGGAAGAAAGGTAAGTATGATGGGGTGGGGGATGGGCTGAGTTAGTTAGATGGGAAGGGCTAGTAGTGGGCAGGATAGTTAGGGAAACACGGAGGGCGTGTGAGAGAGGAAGGGGGAGGGAGGGAGGGAGGGAGCGAGATGCATTGCATGAGCTAAGACAGGAAGCTACACCATGTAAACAAATGCAGAGGATGCCAGGAGCTCCCAGAGAAATCACTCAAAACACTGCTAAAGGTATTTGGGTGCACTTAATAACCCATTAATAGCACAAACAGACCTTTTTAAAAAAATATTTTTATGTTCCCTCACCTTCCCTGGGCCTCCGCTCATTATACTCCAGGGTCTGAAAAGACCCCAGTGTATAATAATAGCAATATTTGTTGGGGTTCGTCCAACAAATACACTTGCCAGGGCCTGCATTAGGGGCCCGCCGGGCCCCCTAAGGTCCCAGGCCCTGTGGCAGCTGCTAAAGCGGTACTTATGCCACTATTTCCAAGGCAGTCTTGTGGAATCTCTTCCAGCAGGCAGTTTAGCAGCCCAGTCTAACCCTAGCAGATAGTTTCACCCTGGAAACCTTGGAGAACAACAGGGCTGCAGCTGACTGATGCTGCTACATGGGAAAAGAATAGCCAGGGAGAAGAATGGTACTGCTGTATTGCTTATTGCTGCTGCATCCTGGGCCCTGGAGTCTGGACACACAGAGCGCTCGCTAATGGCAGCAATAAACTGTTCTTTTAACTTCTCTATGCACTAGGTAGCGGCAGATCCTGCTGTGCATACTGGTCAGTTCTGTCAGATATATTAAGCAGATGATGCTACAGGTGCAGGGAGCGCTCTGTGTTGTTGGGACTCCACTGCTCAGACTGCAGCAGCAATAATCAATATTGTTCTCCCCTTCTGTTGCCCCCCCCCACTTCATTCACTCCTACTTGCACCCAGGGCCAACCTCTCTAACCTGCATTAGTCATTCAAATAACATAATATAGGACAAAGTCCTTCCACTGCAGTGCTAAACAAATACCATAAAATGCCACAAAAGGGAGTCTGTCACCAGGAAACTCCATACCAGGACAGCCACAGTGCATTGTAGAAGACATTATGCTGAGCACCATTATACCTTTAAATAGTCCAGTAGTTGCAACATTTCCTTGAAAAAGGCATTTTTAGAAATATTCAAATGAGGCTCAAGGGCAATGGGCGTGTCAGAGCCTCAATGGGCTATGTATTCAGCTTAATAAAGAGGTTCTGAAACACCCCCATTGCAATTGAGCCTCATTTCCATATTTCTAAAAATGGCTTTTTCAAGGAAATGGTGCTATCTATTAGACTATCTAAGGTATGATAGTGCTCAGCATAATCTCCTTTACAGTGCACTCACTATGGCTGGTTTAATTAAAAATGAATTTCCTGGTAACAGACTCCCATATCCTTCTCAATGCAGAATACAGAGGATATGGTGCTCATGTGTCTCTTTCTACATTATTGATGGTTTTCATTAGGTTACATCCAGTAGATATATAATTTAGTTACTTATTTCAATCCTAGCATTACATAGATTGAATACAATTGCAGCAAGTTACCAGTATTATGTCTGTACAGGTTTTAGCTACTGAATGTACGTCATAAAGGATTCCAAAGACAAAACATATAAGAAGGTTAAAGAATGTTTTATAATATATGTAAAGTAAATGGAACAAACATAAAATAGGGAAAGTATTTCCATCACTCCACAATAATAATCTGTGATTTTATTGAATAGTTGGATTTCTAGGTTTCACATGTATCACTGATTCTTTTCTTATAGATTATAGGCCGCTGAGCTTGTGTGTGGCATCCAGTTCCACTGCTATTATTACACTCTGGGGTCTCTTCAGGCCCCAAAGTATAATGAGCGGAGGCCAAGTGGAGATGCTTAAATATAAAAAATAGTGTTACTCACCTCTCCTAGGCTCTGGCACAGTTCTTCCGGCCACTTTAACCCCTTTCAGACATCCGCCGCAATAGTACAGCAGATGTCGGTTATTTAAATATGTCGCCGCCATAACTGCCAGGTTTCAGTTGTATTGTACAGATGGTGGGCATTAAGTTAAGGCCCCTGTCGCCTCGGTCAAAGCTGACTGAGGTGCCATTTTGCCAATGATCGCCGGCACCTGGAACGAGATCCAGGGCAGACGTCCCGTTACCATGACAGCCGGGAGTCTATTGAAGGCTCCCAGGCTTGTCTGGCACATACTTCTATTGCAGGATGCTCTATGCAGCCTGTAATAGAAGTGCTGGTATTTTGCAATGCATTAGTATTGTAATGCATTCCATTTGAGATCAGACCCCCTGTGGTTCAAGACAATGCAATAAAAATAAAAAAAAAGTAAAAAAATAAAAAAAAATGAAAATTTCAAATCACCCCCCTTTCCCTAGAATACATATAAAAGTTAAAAACTACTGTGAAACACATACACATTAGGTATCCCTGTGCCTGAAAATGCTCAGTCTACAAACTTCTAAAAATATCTTCTAAAAATATTTTTAAGGGATTAAAATGTAAATAAAACTATATAAATTTGGTATCCCCGGAATCGTACCAAAACATAGAATACAGATGACATGTCATTTTGGCTGCAGAGTGAAAGCCATAAAAACGAAGCCCAAAAGAAAGTCGCACAAATGCACTATTTCTCCAACTCCCAATTCTGAATTTTTTTCCAGATTCCCAGTACATTGTACAGAATAATAAATGCTACCATTATGAAGAACAATTTTTCCCGCAAACATTAAGCTCTCATATGGCTCTGAGAACGGAAATATAAAAAAAGTTATGGGGTTTGGAAGGCACGAATTCAAAAACAAAAATCTAAAAATGTCATCGGCAGGAAGGGGTTAATGACCTCAGAGACCACTGAGGCTTATGTTTGAACTCCAGCGGTCATGTAGGTTAAAGTAGCATGATTATGCATCATGAGCCTGGCATAACCCACGTGACCGCTGGGGCCTAATGACAAGGCCTCAGTGGTCTCTGAGGTCATTTGTTAGACTGGAAGACCCATGACACAGCCCAGGGGAGGTGAGTACACTATTTGGTATGTTTAATCACCTCCCCTTGGCCTACACTCATTATACTCTAGGGTCTGAAGTACCCAAAATTTTTGGAAAATTAATAAAGAAAACCGTAGAGATCACTATGGGGCATTATACTGTTAGGAGGGGCCACTATGGGATACCATACTGTGTGGAGGGGCTACTGTTGGACATTATACTGTGTGGAGGGGCCACTATGGGACGCTATGTGGAGCGCTGCTATCAAACATTATACCGTATGGAAACCACTATGGGACATCATACTGTGAGAAGGGGCCACAATGGGACATTATACCGTGTGCACTATGAGACATTATTCTTAAAGGGGTTGTTCAGGAATTGGACAACCTCTGGAGAGGCTTGGAGCAGGTGTAACAGTAATAAAAAAAACATACTTTCCTGTCCTCAGTGCCCCAGCAGCATGTTCGGTACCACACTGTGTCAACTACATCAACTGTTCCTCCCCAGCGACCGTTGAGGCTGCTCATTGGCCTCAGCGGTCATGTGGGGTGCAGGGCTTCCAGGGACAGAGGCATGGGGTGTGACCCAACAGGCTGTGGCAGCAGACAACGGAGAACCGGCAAGTATGTTTTTTTTGTTGTTAATGTTAAACCTAACCCAGGACCCTCTGGCATGTGTCCAATTCCTGAGAGCCTATGTATTCGAGGGCAGCTGTTGCTGCACCTATAGTTCAATTGCCATCCTGACTCCACTGTCTTCAACTTTACTTACATAGGACTGGACTGCTGCCTTTACATATAAATCAGATAGCCCTGTGTAACTGTAATGTTTGTTTTTCATGGAGTGAGAGGTAGCAGTCCTGTGTAAGTTACAGTTTTAGTCTGACATATTAACATAGGACTTCAGCCTCTCCATCCATGTAACTACCGTGTTTCCCCGAAAATAAGACACCCCCGAAAGTAAGGCATAGGAGAGGTTTCGGAGAATTGCCTAATATAAGGCATCCCCCGAAAGTAAGGCGTATGTTCCCGAACAGAACATACGGTATATACGATATGTGAGGCCGCGGGAGAACCCCACAATCTCTGCTATCATTATACTCCGGGGTCTTTTCAGACCCCGGAGTATAATAATTGGCGGCCCAGGGGAGGTGAGCGAACATAAAAAACTATGTGCTTACCTGTCCTACGCTTCTCCAGGCTTCGGGCCTGTTTGGTGACGTCGCAGACGTCAGCGGACGTCATTTTGCGTTGCGACGCCGGCCGGATCACGTGACGCGGCCTGGTCTAACATTGAAGAAGGCCGGAGTAGCGCACGGGCATGCACCGGAGCGAGGAACAGGTAAGCAACGTTGTTTTTTTATGTTTCTATCCTCTCCTGGGTCTCCGATCATTATACTCTGGGGTCTGAAAAGACCCCACAGTATAATAATTGTTCATGGGTGGTCCACTATGGGGCAAACTACTGTGTGCAGGGGCCACTATGGGGAATGTTACTGTGTGCAGGGGCCACTATGGGGAATGATACTGTGTGCAGGGGCCACTATGGCGAATGATACTGTGTGCAGGGGCCACTATGGGGCATGATACTGTGTGCAGGGGCCACTATGGGATATGATACTGTGTGCAGGGGCCACTATGGGACATGATACTGTGTGCAGGGGCCACTATGGGGCATGATACTGTGTGCAGGGGCCACTATGGGGAATGATACTGTGTGCAGGGGCCACTATGGCGAATGATACTGTGTGCAGGGGCCACTATGGGGCATGATACTGTGTGCAGGGGCCACTATGGGGAATGATACTGTGTGCAGGGGCCACTATGGGGCATGATACTGTGTGCAGGGGCCACTATGGGATATGATACTGTGTGCAGGGGCCACTATGGGACATGATACTGTGTGCAGGGGCCACTATGGGGCATGATACTGTGTGCAGGGGCCACTATGGGGAATGATACTGTGTGCAGGGGCCACTATGGCGAATGATACTGTGTGCAGGGGCCACTATGGGGCATGATACTGTGTGCAGGGGCCACTATGGGGCATGATACTGTGTGCAGGGGCCACTATGGGGAATGATACTGTGTGCAGGGGCCACTATGGGACATGATACTGTGTGCAGGGGCCACTACGGGACATGATACTGTGTGCAGGGAAATTAATGGTTTGGATTGTTATGATGATGTCCTAGAAGATGATGACATAACTGTCATTGAATAAATTTTACTTTCTATTCGTACCGTAAATATTGGTAAATGTACCATACTATTAATTGTTGTACATGGAAATAATGGTACGGTAGTAAGAAATTCTTGATAGGATTCACAGTTTGTCTGGTTATGCTGGTTTGTGATGACAACTACTGTACAGTACCGTATATAATAAATGTTCGTTTTTTTGTTCAGCAATAAATGTAAATTCTTCTTCATTGAAAAAAAAATAAGACATCCCCTGAAAATAAGACACAGCACATCTTTGGGAGCAAAAATTAATATAAGACGCTGTCTTATTTTCGGGGAAACAGGGTAGTCTTGTGTAAAATTACTTTACGCAGAACTGGAGGGAGAGGCAACAGTCCTATGTAGGCTGGGCCGGCTCCAGGTAGATAGAGCTTCAGTGGGCCCCTTTGTGGCACAACTCATGCAGATGCAGTGTTTTGCTCTAAAAGGTGCTGAAGCAAGAAACACCCGAAATTGGGTAGTTTTGTCGCAGCAATCTGCTGGAATGTTGTAGGTCTTCCATAGCTTTCAACCTTTGCATTGCAAAAATTGAAAACTGTGGGTGAAATCTGCAACTATAATTGCCGTGACTTCACATGTATAAAGGCCCCTTATTATTTATTTATTTTGCTTACTTGTATAGCACCAACATATTCCCCAGCGCTTTACAGACATTAACAATCACTGTACTATATAGGGCTCACGAACTACATTCTCTATCAGTATGTCTTTGGAGTGTGGAAAGAAACCGAAGTACCCGAAGGAAACCCACGCAGACACGGGGAGAACTAGTGAAGATGTTGTCATTGGTCAGATTCAAACTCAGCACTCCAGCCCTGCAAGGCAGCAGTGCCATAGTATAATGTCCTACTTGCCCTCATACAGTTCACTAGTTCCTTATATTTCCATACAGTACAATATCCTCCTTATACTTCATATAATTCTCCTATATGGGGTATAAGGAGGGTATATATAGTGGTGTATACTGGCTCAACACAGAGCTCTACAGAAGTTACATTTAGTGACTTATAGGTGGTGTCTCTGACTGTAATTGTTCACATTTCTGTCTCTTTCACCTGGGCTGCCATGACCACTTCTCCCAGCTGTGACTTAAAGTTTGCAGTACAGATGTCTCTGGCTCCTCACTTTTACAGGCACACATTGTCTTTACCTACATAAATTCTCCATCCTGCTGCTACCCCCAATTATAAAATATATGATATAATCCCCCATAATTAATATTACTCCCAAGTGCATCTTTCAACTAATAATGTCCCTGTGCGCCCCTTTAAATAGTGTCCCTTATTAATAATGTCCCATGTGTTTCCTAATTAAAGGGGTTTTCCAGGTTATCAATAATAAAATCAATGGGGTTAAAACACCCAGGACCCCTAGCTGATCAGCTGTTTGAATGGACCAAGGCACTTGTGTAAGCGCCGTGACCCCTTCTCTGTTTACATAGTATAATGTATTTCACAGTGGCCATGTAATGTAACTACAACTTCGTCCTATACACGTCTATGTGACAAACCTGTAATTACCTCACATGGTCACAATAAAACAGACAGTGTGCAATGTAAACAGGTGCCATGGCCCTTTCAATCAGCTGATCAGTGGGGGGGTCCACTGATCTCTTATTGATGATTTATCTCGAGGATAGATCATCATTGATAATGAGCTGGAAATTATATAATGCCACCTGATATAAATACATCCAACCCCCTAATGACCCCTTATATAAACTATGCCCTCTACTATTCACAATGACCCCTTATATAAACTATGCCCTCTACTATTCACAATGACCCCTTATATAAACTATGCCCCCTACTATTCACAATGACCTCTTATTTCTGAGTTGCATTAAGCCATGTATACTCTGTAACCCAAAACTATACGATGATGGCAATAACCACATGGTAGTTAGCCATTCACTTACTTGGCCAGTAGCTATTCCACCTGATCTTCCCATAACAAGCACACTTCTTTAGCGTTCTTCATAATGACTGGGGAACAAGCTGATGTCAGGCATTCAACAGGCCCAATCTTTCATTCTCACATCTGCTGTCTGGGGAGAATCAGAATACCCCATACACATTAGCTAGTCAGCTTGTCTCACCAAAAATGGTGGGTTCGGGCAACATTTATTTAATCTATTCATGTTAAATGAACATGGGCAAACATACCAATTTCGCAGAGGGTATGTACATGAGTGTCCTGACTCTTCCGAGATGACAGCTTCAGGGGAACCAAGGATAGGGCATATTATATAAGCTAGACTGCAAGGACTTAGACTCTTCCCAAACAACGTAGCTGCTCCGCCATTATAAAAAAAAACCCGTATATGAATAAAGACACTACTACTCAAAATACTCTGACTGATGGTATAAAACTGGGGTTGACCACAGCTTTATTTAACTCTATTTTAACAGGGATATGTAACAATTGAACATTGTAATGCAAAATCAATGCCCCATCTCCTTCTTCTAACTTCATCTTGGTCAGAATGCCGACCGCAGTAATTCTGTGGGCATGTAGAACTCCATCTCTTCTGAACTAGAGCATGGAAAAAACGCCACGTTGTGAGGACTGAAAAATAAATAAAAATGAATACCATATAAACCAGAGCCGTATCCCGATACGGCTAACCGTGAGGGCAGGGTGGGTAGGTGTTCCTCTCATCAGATCCACTGACAGAAGGTGAGCTCCCCCTCGTGACCTCATGTTTTATTACTCAGGCTCCTCCTCCACTCCTATATCATAATCCAAATGCAAGGCAGAGCTCAATCTGGCTCAATTTTTGAATTTGAAATAAAACACGTATAACCAATGCCCTGCAGTCCTAGTCCTTTTCCCTAATGGGTTCAAGGGCCCCTAAACCTGTATATTATGCATTGGAAACCTGAGACTCACATCAGCTGAAAATGAATAGACATACACATGTTCCACAATTCTTCAGAGTAATGAAAAATAATCTTTAAGCCCCTTAATAATATATCTCAGTATCGCTGTAAGATATACAGTAACCTCATAAACATATGATATAGAGAGCAATAGATCAGACTGAAAGATTAGTGTGGTAAACATATGATATACAGAGTGATAGATCAGTGCAGAAACATACAAACTAGTTCTCTCTTTTATGGCAGATGCTGGCTGGCAATGAGTATGGCGTCAGAGTGGACTGGTATGCTCATGTCTTCTCTGTGGAACATTTCTTTACCAGCCCCTATATTATACCAAAAAGGAACTTACCTAATATTTCCTGCTCCACAAATGGAGAGTCAATGCTGATGGTGTGATGAGAATGTGTACCACACATATTTTATAGTATAGAAGCTCACCACAAGAACACACAAGTACTGGAGCATTGTAATCGAGCATGAGTCCCTCTAGCAGTGGCACCTGTTGTTACAGAGTCGTCTAAACTGACCACTGTCTAGCGTGCTCAGCACTTAGCAGTTTCTTTTCAATCTGTTTAGTTCCTTTAACTTGAAAGTAGTGTCTGACCTGCTGTAGAGCATGTCGATCATGACGAGTGAAAAGTGGCCATGGCTTAATAGTTGGACAGTTCACTTATATGTGACTTTTCACAAAGATACAAATGAGAAAAGCAGTTGTATCTTTACTTCACAGAAACACTGATGCAAAAAAGTATCCTTATTTATGTAAGGATGAATCATAATGGCAGTGATGTAGAATGTGACAAAGTTGTCAACCAAGTCACATGCTCTCATGAATTTGTTGCATGTCAATAAATGAATGTAACTAAAATTATGCCTTTTAATACATGTGGGCCATTCTCTCTGGCCACAAAACACTGCTGGTACCGAACTCTCAGTGTTCACCATGATCTCCTTTCATTGACGGAATAGATCCTTTTGTTGTAGTCACTAATTTATTATCACATTTCTCTTTTTTAGCTCCTTTGCAGACAATCTGCCAAGCACTTAGGAGTCAATGGTAATATCAAAGGTCATAACTTCTACCAGCAGATTGACTGGGTCTCTATGGAAACCCTTCAGATGCCCCCACCATGTATCCCTGTAGTAAGTAGCTGAAAAGAAATTCTACCCTGTGCTCGATTAAGTTCATACACTTAAGTTTATGCATTGCAGAATATCGACATTTGTATGACAGGCTTCATAAAGCAGACTACCATACAAATGAATGGCCAAAAAGCCTGGGAGCCTTCAATAGGCTTCTGGCTGTCATGACAACGGGACGCAGACCACGGATTTCGCTCCAGGGCTGGCAATTCCCTGCAAAATGGTGTCTCCTGAGCCATATTTAAATACCCGACATCCAACATACTGGGAGCAGACTGGATTTATCTTTTTTTTTTTTTTAAAGTAACATCTTGCAACATGCCTACAGTACTACAGGAGAAAACCATACTGGTAATTTCCTCTTACTCATGACAATTCTACCGTAAGTGAGACGAAAAGGTGCAAAATGGCCGGCTATTAAGGGGTTGAGAAGAGCATTTTTTTTTGTTTTGTTTTTTTTAGGCCAACACCTTATACCGACACCTGTTGATGGAAGATGCCTTATGGCCCAACTGGCAAAGAAAGGGTATTATTGATGGAGGAAGCTGAATAACTTGGCTCTTCAAAGGTATAAGACAGTTACAGCCTATGGCAGTAAGTATGAGTGCGCGAACATCTGCGCTAAATTCTAATCATAGGCATTGGGTTCTCACAGTACTTTTTTAGTCAATAAATGCATGCTTTTTTATTTGCAGTTAAAATTAGCACACTTTACTCTGCATTTTAGCTGAGAATCTCTTTTTCACAATGAAAGTAAACCAGAGGTTTTCAATTTGATGGCCATAGTAAAATGCGCTAGACATTACTTCAATTAGAAAGGCATGCAATTATTGATTAACCATTTAAGGATACACAGTAGTTTGGTTGGTAAGACTTGGCAACTTTTCATACACTCACAAGTATTGCCTGTAACTGGTGACAGACACCTGGTCTTTAAGGGGGTGTCTTCTCAAATAGATTATGTTCTTGGTAGCTTTTACTGTAACAAATAAAATAAAGTGTAGCTAGCCTTTCAGATAAGTTTTGGGTCTGAGTTGCCATGTGTGGAGGACTAACACTATTTGTGGCCGTTATAAGACTTGTATCATGAATATATTAATCAGTTTTCCCCTTGCAGGTAAATGCACACGCTGTGTATTAGTGTAATACAGCTTAATAGAGCACCAGAAATGCTAAAAATGTCATCTACATATTGTAAAAATTGTCCAGGAAATGAACAGCGGTGAGGATCTTGAAATCCATAGCATGCCAACTCTTTTAGCAGAGTTTCATTGCAGATTTTAGCCCTTTCATATATATATATATATATATATATATATATATATATGTATATACAGTACAGACCAAAAGTTTGGACACACCTTCTCATTCCAAGAGTTTTCTGTATTTTCATGACTATACAAAATTGTAGATTCACACTGAAGGCATCAAAACTATGAATTAACACATGTGGAATTATATACTTAACAAAAAAGTGCGAATCAACTGAAAATATGTCTTATATTCTAGGTTCTTCAAAGTAGCCACCTTTTGCTTTGATTACTGCTTTGCACACTCTTGGCATTCTCTTGATGAGCTTCAAAAGGTAGTCACCTGAAATGGTCTTCCAACAGTCTTGAAGGAGTTCCCAGAGATGCTTAGCACTTGTTGGCCCTTTTGCCTTCACTCTGCGGTCCAGTTCACCCCAAACCATCCCGATTGGGTTCAGGTCTGGTGACTGTGGAGGCCAGGTCATCTGGCATAGCACCCCATCACTCTCCTTCTTGGTCAAATAGCCCTTACACAGTCTGGAGGTGTGTTTGGGGTCATTGTCCTGTTGAAAAATAAATGATGGCCCAACTAAACGCAAACCGGATGGAATAGCATGCCGCTGCAAGATGCTGTGGTAACCATGCTGGTTCAGTATTCCTTCAATTTTGAATAAATCCCCAACAGTGTCACCAGCAAAGCACCCCCACACCATCACACCTCCTCCTCCATGCTTCACGGTGGGAACCAGGCATGTAGAGTCCATTCGTTCACCTTTTCTGCGTCGCACAAAGACACGGTGGTTGGAACCAAAGATCTCAGATTTGGACTCATCAGACCAAAGCACAGATTTCCACAGGTCTAATGTCCATTCCTTGTGTTCTTTAGCCTAAACAAGTCTCTTCTGCTTGTTGCCTGTCCTTAGCAGTGGTTTCCTAGCAGCCAGGGGCGCACTGCTAATGAGGCGGAGTGAGGCGGCCGCCTCAGGCGGCGCTAACTTGTCAGTTTCGGGGGGCGGCATTTTGATTGACTAAATCAGCTCAAGACAGGCCGCTTTAAAAAACATGCTGAGCGGGACCTGTCCTGGGCTGGTTTAGCGTTTTAGGCAGGGGAGGAGAGCGGTAGCTCGGGGCAGCTGTGCAGAGTCATTGCTGCTTCAACACTCACCTATTGGCAGAAGCGCTGCTCCAGCGGCCCTTGCCCTCCGCCTCCGCCCCCGTTCACTTAGCCTGCTCCTTGCTCTCCGCCCCCGCCCGCACCCACGCTTGGCTGCGTGCATCACGTGACAAGACCTGACGTGATAGGACACACAGTGGCTCCTGCGCGGTCTCCTAAGGTGTCCCTGCTCTCAAAAGCGCTACTGAGGTAAGTTTCATATTAGATAAATATTGCTTTTCTAAGTATTTATCTCCTATCCATAGGATAGGGGATAAATACCAGATTGATGATGATGGCGGGTTGGGTGACGCGGGGGGGGGGGTGTGAGGCAAGGTTTAGGGTGCGGTGGATGTTGGGTGTCGCGGGGGGGCGGGTGAGGCAAGGTCTGGGGTGCGGTGGATGTTGAGTGTCGCAGGGGGGGCGGGTGAGGCAAGGTTTGGGGTGCGGTGGATGTTGGGTGTCGCAGGGGGGCGGGTAAGGCAAGGTTTGGGGTGCGGTGGATGTTGGGTGTCGCTGGGGGGGCGAGTGAGGCAAGGTTTGGGGTGCGGTGGATGTTGGGTGTCGCAGGGGGGGGAGGGTAAGGCAAGGTTTGGGGTGCGGTGGATGTTGGGTGTCGCAGGGGGGGCGAGTGAGGCAAGGTTTGGGGTGCGGTGGATGTTGGGTGTCGCAGGGGGAGCGGGTGAGGCAAAGTTTGGGGTGCGGTGGATGTTGGGTGTCGCTGGGGGGGCGAGTGAGGCAAGGTTTGGGGTGCGGTGGATGTTGGGTGTTGCAGGGGGGGCGGGTAAGGCAAGGTTTGGGGTGCGGTGGATGTTGGGTGTCGCGGGGGGGCGAGTGAGGCAAGGTTTGGGGTGCGGTGGATGTTGGGTATCGCTGGGGGGGCGAGTGAGGCAAGGTTTGGGGTGCGGTGGATGTTGGGTGTCGCGGGGGGGTGAGTGAGGCAAGGTTTGGGGTGCGGTGGATGTTGGGTGTCGCGGGGGGGCGGGTGAGGCAAGGTCTGGGGTGCGGTGGATGTTGAGTGTCGCAGGGGGGGCGGGTGAGGCAAGGTTTGGGGTGCGGTGGATGTTGGGTGTCGCAGGGGGGGCGGGTAAGGCAAGGTTTGGGGTGCGGTGGATGTTGGGTGTCGCTGGGGGGGGCGAGTGAGGCAAGGTTTGGGGTGCGGTGGATGTTGGGTGTCGCAGGGGGGGAGGGTAAGGCAAGGTTTGGGGTGCGGTGGATGTTGGGTGTCGCAGGGGGGCGAGTGAGGCAAGGTTTGGGGTGCGGTGGATGTTGGGTGTCGCAGGGGGAGCGGGTGAGGCAAAGTTTGGGGTGCGGTGGATGTTGGGTGTCGCTGGGGGGGCGAGTGAGGCAAGGTTTGGGGTGCGGTGGATGTTGGGTGTTGCAGGGGGGGCGGGTAAGGCAAGGTTTGGGGTGCGGTGGATGTTGGGTGTCGCGGGGGGGCGAGTGAGGCAAGGTTTGGGGTGCGGTGGATGTTGGGTATCGCTGGGGGGGGCGAGTGAGGCAAGGTTTGGGGTGCGGTGGATGTTGGGTGTCGCGGGGGGGTGAGTGAGGCAAGGTTTGGGGTGCGGTGGATGTTGGCTGTCGCAGGGGGGGCGGGTGATGGGTGTCGCAGGGGGGGACAGGTGAGACAAGGTTTGGGTTGCGGTGGATGTTGGATGTCGCAGGGTGAGGGGAGGGGCGTTGGCAGAAAAAGCCTCCCAGCAAAGAATATCCTCTGTGATACGGAGCAGGGATTATGTGCCCAGCACTGTAAGGGTAGCTCATGCCAGGCCCATATAACCTTACACTGCTGCTCAAACCAGCACATTACAGTTATAGTTTTGTCAGCTAATCTCTGTAGCATGAAGGGTTAAAAGGCTATATGTTGAGACATTGTTTGAAAAATCACAAAAACAAATGCAAAGTATTTTTATGTAAATAAAGCTTAGGCTCCATTCATGTCTCAGGTCATGTCATGGTTTGTCATTGTGATAATCCTGAATGTATTCTGCTGTTTTTCCCTACCCATTAAAATGCACCTGACAGACCCATTACAAATATGTTACAAATTAAAAAAAAATACCTATGTCGGCTTTCTAGCGGTATATAAAACCTCATATTCATGAGGACATGAAAGGTTCTCTTTAATAAGGCTAGCACTGCATTGCGATCTTGGCTGCCTAATGCATGACCAAAGATCGCTGGGTCTCCCTGCGATTCCTTCACTAATGTTAGTGAATGAAGTCACATTGAGATCCTGAGGGTGCCAAAACCGCAACTTCAAGCCAAACATTGCTCAATCCTTTTGTGACTTGAAGTCACAGTCGCAAAAGCACTAGAGGTTGCAATGTGACTCCATTCACTAATATTAGAGAAGGAGTCAATGGGCAACCCAGTAATCATTGATCATGTGACAGGAAACACCCAAAATTGTCATGTAGCCCTAGCCTAACCATTGCGGTTTTGGAAATCGCACCATGTCAATTATACCTATGGAAACGCCGGTGGTTTCCATATAGGTATAAATAGAAAGAGAAAGTCCACAGAGGAAACCTCTGTGGACAGTCTGTGAAAAGTGCTGCGATGCGTTACCTCCATGTTTTTTCCTGCAGCGCTTTTTTGCTACGTGGAGACTTAGCCTAAGGATAGATTGTCAATATCAGATTGGTGGAAGATCAGATCTATCATAATCTGGTCTAACTACTATGCAGAGAACCATGCTGTATGGTTCCTGCGAGGTTTGGGGTGCCATGGATGTTGGGTGCCGCGGGGGGGAGTGGTTGGGGGGGGGGCGTTTTGGGTGTCTGTCTGCTGAGACCCCCCTTTTGCTTGAGAATTAGTTTTTTTTCCCCTCCACTTGAAATTCAGCCTGACCACAGCCAGGATGAATATAGGCTATCTGCGGCACTCCTATTAAAGAGAATGGGAGCGTGGGTTTGTATATCCACCAAGCGGCTTCAGTCAGGCTGAACTCCCAGTGGTTGAAAAAAGACCCAATTCTCAGGCTCAGTGGAATTCTCAGCAGATGCCCAAAACTTATAAAAATATTTTTCCCATACGGTGAATGCCATAGCGGGGAAAAATAAATCAAAAGTGCCGAACCGCAGTTTTTTCGCTGTTTTGCCTCTGATAAAAATTTGAATAAAAGGTGGTCAAAGCAATAGACATTCCCCAAAATGATATAACTAAAAAGTACACCTGGTCCTGCAAAACAAGGGGCCCTATTCATCCCCATACACTGAAATATAAACAAACAGTTACGGGTGTCAGAATATGGCGACTTTAAAAAAAAATGTTTTAGATCTTTGTTATAGGATTAAAATGTAAATAAAACTATATAAGTTTGGTATCCTCGGAATTGTACACAAACACAGAATACAGGTGACATGTCATTTTGGCTGCAGAGTGAACACCGTAAAAACAAAGCCCATAAGAAAGTCGCAGAAATGCACTTTTTCTTCATTTCCTCCCAATTCTGAATTTTTTTTGCAGCTTCCTAGCACATTGTACAGAATAATAAATGGTACCATTATGAAGAACAATTTGTCCCACAAACATTAAAGGAGTTGCCCAGGCAAAAATGGACAACCCTTTTAAAGTTTAAATAAGCTGGGGGCAGTGAAAAAGTGCAATTCAGAAAACTCATTTTTATTAGGCCTATTCATCTTGGTCTTATCAGCAGGTATTCTTCTTCATTTACTGCTGTGCAAACGGCCCATAATAGGGAATCGTAAGTAAAAAGAAGTGGTCCTCTTACAGGATCCTCATCTTTTGGCATGAGGGAGGGTCTTTTTCTCTGGAGGACCTGTCCTTTTCAGAATTATACAAACAACTCATTGACGTCAGGTTTCACCATAGATTACAGCTAATCACTGGGGAGCATGTCGGGGGGACTCTTTGTAATAAGCATTGCAATAGTTTTTATTTGTGTATTCTGCTGTCTCTTTTGTAGTTAAAGAGTTTGGTCAAAGACCTTGATGTTTCACCTGGCAAGAAGATGTGTTAAGTTATTTTCATTGTTAATACCGTGTTGTTGGTCTCTGATACTGAAGTAATACAGTAAGAAGATTTCTTTAAAACTGTTTTATCACTTTGTGTATTTTGTATGTTTATTGTGTGACAATAGCAGCGTGTGAAGCTAGTAGCATGGAAACTCAAATTTTTTTTTTTTTGGGGGGGGGGCGCCTTTTTATAGCCCGCCTCAGGCAGCAAAGAGGCTAGGTTCACCACTGCTAGCAGCTATTTTACCATGAAGGCCTGCTGCACACAGTCTCCTCTTAACAGTTTTTGTAGAGATGTGTCTGCTTCTAGAACTCTGTGTGTCATTGACTGCTGTTAACCTGCGATTTCTGAGGCTCGGGACTCGGATGAACTTATCCTCCGCAGCAGAGGTGACTCTTGGTCTTCCTTTCCTGGGGCGGTCCTCATGTGAGCCAGTTTCTTTGTAGCGCTTGATGGTTTTGGCCACTGCACTTGGGGACACTTTCAAAGTTTTCCCAATTTTTCGGACTGACTGACCTTCATTTCTTAAAGTAATGATGGCCACTCGTTTTTCTTTACTTAGCTGCTTTTTTCTTGCCATAATACAAATTCTAACACTCCATTCAGTAGGACTATCAGCTGTGTATCCACCTGACTTCTGAACAACACAACTGATGGTCCCAACCCCATTTATAAGGCAAGAAATCCCACTTATTAAACCTGACAGGGCACACCTGTGAAGTGAAAACCATTTCAGGTGACTACCTCTTGAAGCTCATCAAGAGAATGCCAAGAGTGTGCAAAGCAGTAATCAAAGCAAAAGGTGGCTACTTTGAAGAACCTAGAATATAAGACATATTTTCAGTTGTTTCACATTTTTTATTAAGTATATAATTCCACATGTGTTAATTCATAGTTCTGATGCCTTCAGTGTGAATCTACAATTTTTATAGTCATGAAAATACAGAAAACTCTTGAAATGAGAAGGTGTGTCCAAACTTTTGGGCTGTACTGTATATATATATATATATATATATATATATATATATATACAGTGCCTTGCAAAAGTATTTGGCCCCCTTGAACTTTTCAACCTTTTGCCACATTCCAGGCTTCAAACATAAGGATATAAAATTTTAATTTTTTGGTGAAGAATCAACAACAAGTGGGACACAATCGTGAAGTGGAATGAAATTTATTGGATATTTTAAACTTTTGTAAAAAATAAAAAACTGAAAAGTGGGGCGTGCCAAATTATTCGGCCCCCTTAAGTTAATACTTTGTAGCTCCACCTTTTGCTGCAATTACAGCTGCAAGTCACTTGGGGTATGTCTCTATCAGTTTTGCACATCGAGAGACTGAAATTCTTGCCCATTCTTCCTTGGAAAACAGCTGGAGCTCAGTGAGGTTGGATGGAGAGCGTTTGTGAACAGCAGTTTTCAGCTCTTTCCACAGATTCTCGATTGGATTCAGGTCTGGACTTTGACTTGGCCATTCTAACACCTGGATACGTTTATTTGTGAACCATTCCATTGTAGATTTTGCTTTATGTTTGGGATCATTGTCTTGTTGGAAGATAAATCTCCATCCCAGTCTCAGGTCTTTTGCAGACTCCAACGGGTTTTCTTCCAGAATGGTCCTGTATTTGGCTCCATCCATCTTCCCATCAATTTTAACCATCTTCCCTGTCCCTGCTGAAGAAAAGCAGGCCCAAACCATGATGCTGCCACCACCATGTTTGACAGTGGGGATGGTGTGTTCAGGGTGATGAGCAGTGTTGCTTTTACACCAAACATATCGTTTTGCATTGTGGCCAAATAGTTCGATTTTGGTTTCATCTGACCAGAGCACCTTCTTCCACATGTTTGGTGTGTTTCCCAGGTGGCTTGTGGCAAACTTTAAACGAGTCTTTTTATGGATATCTTTGAGAAATGGCTTTCTTCTTGCCACTCTTCCATAAAGGCCAGATTTGTGCAGTGTACGACTGATTGTTGTCCTATGGACAGACTCATCCACCTCAGCTGTAGATCTCTGCAGTTCATCCAGAGTGATCATGGGCCTCTTGGCTGCATCTCTGATCAGTCTTCTCCTTGTTTGAGATGAAAGTTTAGAGGGACGGCCGGGTCTTGGTAGGTTTGCAGTGGTCTGATACTCCTTCCATTTCAATATGTTCGCTTGCACAGTGCTCCTTGGGATGTTTAAAGTTTGGGAAATATTTTTGTATCCAAATCCGGCTTTAAAATTCTCCACAACAGTATCACGGGCCTGCCTGGTGTGTTCCTTGGTCTTCATGATGCTCTCTGCGCTTTAAACAGAACCCTGAGACTATCACAGAGCAGGTGCATTTATACGGAGACTTGATTACACACAGGTGGATTATATTTATCATCATCAGTCATTTAGGACAACATTGGATCATTCAGAGATCCTCACTTATCTTCTGGGGTGAGTTTGCTGCACTGAAAGTATAGGGGCCGAATAATATTGCACGCCCCACTTTTCAGTTTTTTATTTTTTAGAAAAGTTTAAAATAACCATTAAATTTCGTTCCACTTCACAATTGTGTCCCACTTGTTGTTGATTCTTCACCAAAAAATTTAAATTTTATATCTTTATGTTTGAAGCCTGAAATGTGGCAAAAGGTTGAAAAGTTCAAGGGGGCCGAATACTTTCGCAAGGCACTGTATATATATATACATATTGTGAGAAAGTGAAGGGTGTGGTTTGGGAGAACAGGTATGTTCCAGCCAGGCAGTTAAAGGGTGTCTGGTAGAAGCCCACAGCAGGGAGGTCAGCTGACCAATTAAGGCCTGATATAGGCTGTGTGTCAGAACTAGGAGGTGTGGCACTACACTGAGGAAAAGTGTGAGCTGTGTAGCTGAACCTGCATCAAGGTAATTCTGTGCCACCCGCTTGAAGTAACTAGAGCGAGAGTCTGGCAGCCAGGCTCTTGTATAGAGAGAGACCATTTTCTTGTATTAGTTATTTCTCAGCCGAGAAGGTTTTGTTTTTTGTTTGTGCCTTTGTAAAGGCAAACCTGTTTATACACTTGCAAGTGAATAAATTCCAAACTTGAGTGTGATCCAGTCTCTGTGTCCCTGTTTCCTGCACTGCTACCAAGCATCTACCTGAGCAGTTCCCCACACTATATATACATATACAGTGGGTGCAGAAAGTATTCAAACCCCTTTAAATTTTTCACTCTTTGTTTCATTGCAACCATTTGCTAAAAGCAAAAAAGTTCATTTTATTTCTCATTAATGTACACTCAGCACCCCATCTTGACAGAAAAAAACTAGAAATGTAGATATTTTTGCAAATTTATTAAAAAAGAAAAACTGAAATATCACATGGTCATAAGTATTCAGACCATTTGCTGTGACACTCATATTTAACTCACATGCTGTCCATTTCCTTCTGATCCTCCTTGAGATGGTTCTACTCCTTCATTGGAGTCCAGCTGTGTTTAATTAAACTGATTGGATTTGATTAGGAAAGGCACACACCTGTCTATATAAGACCTCACAGCTCACAGTGCATGTCAGAGCAAATGAGAATCACGAGGTCAAAGGAACTGCCCAAGGAGCTCAGAGACAGAATTGTGGCAAGGCACAGATCTGACCAAGGTTACAAAAGAATTTATGCAGCACTCAAGGTTCCTAAGAGCACAGTGGCCTCCATAATCCTTAAATGGAAGAAGTTTGGGACGACCAGAACTCTTCCTAGATCTGGCCGTCCAGACAGATGCAGTAGGAGATGGGAGAAAGTTCCACAAAGTCAACTATCACTGCAGCCCTCCACCAGTCAGGGCTTTATGGCAGAGTGGCCCGAAGGAAGCCTCTCCTCAGTGCAAGACATATGAAAGCCCGCATAGAGTTTGCCAAAAAACACAGGAAGGACTCCCAGACTATGAGAAATAAGATTCTCTGGTCTGATGAGATGAAGATTGAACTTTTTGGAGTTTATTCTAAGCAGTATGTGTGGAGAAAACCAGGCACTTCTCATCACCTGCCCAATACAATCCCAACAGTGAAACATGGTGGTGGCACCATCATGCTATGGGGATGTTTTTCAGCTGCAGGGACAGGACGACTGGTTGCAATTGAAGGAAAGATGAATGCGGCCAAGTACAGAGATATCCTGGAAGAAAACCTCTTCCAAAGTGCTCTGGACCTCAGACTGGGCCGAAGGTTCACCGTCCAACAAGACAATGACCCTAAGCACAAAGCTAAAATAACAAAGGAGTGGCTTCGGAACAACTCTGTGACCATAATTGAATGGCCCAGCCAGAGCCCTGACCTCAACCCAATTGACCATCTCTGGAGAGACCTGAAAATGGCTGTCCACCAACGTTCACCATCCAACCTGACGGAACTGGAGAGGATCTGCAAGGAAGAATGGCAGAGGATCCCCAAATCCAGATGTGAAAAACTTGTTGCATCATTCCCAAGAAGACTCATGGCTGTACTAGCTCAAAAGGAAGGGTTCTTCTACTCAATACTGAGCAAAGGGTCTGAATACTTATGACCATGTGATATTTCAGTTTTTCTTTTTTAATAAATTTGCAAAAATATCTACATTTCTGTTTTTTTTCTGTCAAGATGGGGTACTGAGGGTACATTAATGATAAATAAAATGAACTTTTTTGATTTTAGCAAATGGAAAACATGAGTGAAATGAAACAAAGAACGAAAAATTTAAAGGAGTCTGAATACTTTCGGTACTTGTAAAGATGGAAAATGTCCTTTTATTTGAAAGCAATACACCACGTATCGGTTCTCACAGGAACCTTTCTCAAGAACCGATACGTGGTGTATTGCTTTTCCAATAAAAGGACATTCTACATCTTTACAAGGTTGTTGGCAGATTGGATTGTTTTTTCTATTAGGAACCCTTCTGGCTGGAGAGGGGTTTCTGCCGTGCAATTTATGGGACAATACCCAGATTTGCTGGTGCTGCTACAAATGCTTTTTTGAGATATATATATACGTATATATATACTAAAATCTGTCTCAAATCCACCACAAAATCCATAAAATGCGATGACTTGCTAAGCTCTCCCTCTTTACCATTCCTAGCTATAGAGAATTTCTATGGTGGCAAGGGGGAAAGGACCTACAATAATCTTTAACCACCAAGAATACTGAGTGGGGGCCGAAGGATGGGGCGTTATACTTTGGCTACTACAAGAGAACATCATATGGTGTGGTGGCACCAAGGGGAACAATATACTGTATGGGGCATTGTATTGTGGGGGGTGCAAATGGGGGCATTATACTGTGTGGAGGCACTCAGGCAGGCATTACATTGCGTGGGTTCACTAAGAGGACATAATTCTATTGGGGGGAACTTAGGAGGCTTCATCACAGTTTATCATATGTAAATTTGCAGTGGCAAAGAGAAGCTAAATTACAACTTTCGGATATCTTTAGCAGTCCCATAGGTATGAATGGAGCAACAGTGATCCTACTGAAACAGCTGTTCATTCTTATGAGATCATAGGACCCCTGTACTCATAATCCGTGGGGATGCCAACAGTTGGAATCTCACAACACAGGGATACAGTTATTAACTCCTAGACCATCATAGTTTCAGACAATAACTTCATCACTGCCTTTGATCAGTGGCGTAATGATCGTGGTTGCAGGGGGTGCGACCGTGACCAGGCCCTGCGTGGTACAGGGGCCGTGGCCAGCTGGAGATGGCTGGGGCCCTGGACCACTATGATAGCGGTCAGGGAAAGCCTGGTTCCCCGACCGCTATACATATTGTAAATGAATGGAGGTGACTTATCAGTGTTTGTTATTTTTATTCACCTTCCCTGGGCCTCCGATTATTATACTCTGGGGTCTGAGGGCTACTGTGGAGCGTATAATACTGTGTGGGGGCCCACTGTGGAGAATATAGTTGTGTGGGGGCCATTGTTGAGATATAATACTGTGGGGGCCACTGCTGAGCATATAATACTGTGTGGGGGCCACTGCTGGGCATATAATACTGTGTGGGCGCCACTGTGCAGTATATAATACTGTGTGGGGGCCACTGTGGAGCGTATAATTCTCTGTGGGGGCCACTGTGGAGCGTATAATACTGTGTGGGGGCCACTGTGGAGCGTATAATACTGTGTGGGGCCCCTTCACTATTCACATCACACGCCATCTGTTTTATAGCAGCCGTGCACTATTATTACAGGCTGTAATAACATTGTTTGGTGATTATAAAACTGATGCTGTGCAATGGAAATAGGGAAGGAGTCATGGCGCTCACAAAACCACCACAGTAACTTCAAATAATTGATCAGCAGGGGCCCCAGGTTTTGGACCCCCACTGATCTTTATATCTCTTAGACTGTTAGGACCCTGCAGATCAGCTGTTTCCCAAAGCATGCGGTTCCCAGTATTGTTTTTATATGCCAGGCACTGCGCTGCTCACTCATCATATTCTTGATAACTGCAGTTGTGGGTACTACAGCTGTATCCCTTTCAAGTATCTGAGATACCACTGCAGCACCCGTAACCGTCACTGCCAAAAATTTGCTGTAGGGAGGGGGTAGGGACCCCGAACAAAAGTTTGCACCCGGGCCCACAAGACTTTTGTTACGCCACTGCCCTAGATCATCAATATTGCTGACAGAAATTCCAACTTTGCCCATAAACTACCCCAGGTAGTTGAATTATTTCCACTATATTTCAACTTTTCATGAAAACTAAAGTACCCGTTCATAGGGAGCTACCTTCCAAAAGATGGCACTATGAGCAAATTCCTCTTTTTCACCAATGAGAGATTTTTACAAGAATTATGTAATGAGCCCTTACGTGTAACATAATAGTCTGTAACATAATAAGAAACTTTGAGGGAAAGTGGAGGAGGACAATATATAATGTTGGGGTAACTGAAGGGGGACAACTTGAGGGGGATATTATACGGTGGGCACAACTAGAGGGGGGAATTTTAATATAATATAATGTCTGAAGGACCACTTGAGCAGTACAGGTTAAAGTCTAAGGTGCCACTTAGGGGAGACAGGTTAATGTCTGAGGAGCCAATGGGTGTACAGGTTAGTGTCTGAGGGGCCACTGGGGGAGACAGGTTAATTTCTGAGGGGCCACTGGTGGGTACAGGTTAATGTGTGATGGGTCATTATATTATATTGTATGGGGCCTCTAAGAAGGCATTATACTATGTGGGAGCTATTGAGGGGACATTATAATTTTGGGGGTCAGGTATGTCTAAGTGGTGGTAATGGCGGGGCCCCACTTATGAAACCTTCGCACTTGGCCCATCAGTGTGCTAAAATGTCCCTTTATTATATCCTATATAAAAAGTCTGTGTCTCACTGTGTTGTCCAGGCTGTTCTACACTGGCTATTCACAGGTGCGGACCCACTACTGATCGGCATTGGGGTTTTGACCTGCTCCGTTTCCGACCTGGGCCGGTTCACCCCTCCTTAGACAACCTGGTAGCTCCGAGCTCCCCCAGAGTCACCATATTGATACCAAACTTAGTGCGGACACCCGATCAACATAGCACAGAACAGACCAGAACTCCTGGACTCAAGTGATTCGGCAGCCTCAACCTCCCAAGTAGCTGGGATTACAGATGCATGCCACTGCAACCGGCGAGAAAGATAAACTACTTTGTAATATAGGAATCTGTGTATTGCAAAAAAATACAGCCATCTAGCGGCACCTACTGTCTGTTTTGTATACCTACATCATAAACAGCTCTGAACCGAACAATCCCTGGATGCTTCTAACCTTTTCTTTAAAGGAAATATAGAAGCATTTTATCTTTAGCATTCACGCTTATAAGCATTCCAAGTCTGCCTGAATACAAAGCTGTAACACTGCTCTGACCTACTACCCTGTGCTGCTTATAAAACTGGTATCTTTGTACGTAGCAGAGGGTGCTGCTACACTACACCCATGCTAGCATTTATAACACAAAGTAAAACACATTTAGCCCTTTTTCAGTTTGCATCATTATAAAAATATTGCTGGGTATGAATCTCATGTAGGCCATATATGGGTTTTCTCTCATCTAATAGTATAACGTGGTGAAATCAGAATACAGTATAGTTTGCAACTCTAAAGACCTGGGGGGGCATGGGACACCCAGGAGTGAAAAAAAAAGATACACCAACCCAGCTATCTTTAGTTATGTGATAATTAAAATTGTAGGACATTCCCCCCCCTATATGCAGATCAAAAAAATCCCCTTATTTGGCCTCCACATAGTATAATACCTTATTGCAATAGGCAGCAGCTGATAATTTCCTTCTCTATCCACACTTCTGTCCTGGCCACCCTCCACTGCCACCTCCAGGGTGCACTGTAGCCCATGCTGAAGAATGCCAGGATGCTGGACGTTATGTTGTGGCATTCTTCAGTGACCTACCTACCTTGTGCCATTTGGACTAGTGATAAATTTTATGTGAAAGAGGGACCTTGGGGTTCAGGGCTCAATAGCAACTGCTACTTCTGCACCGTCTATAGTTATGCCCCTGTCTCTGGGATTTATAACACTGAGATTGGTAGCCTCAATGGGACAGCCCTGGGCTGTCCAGAATGTGTGCCCCTCCATTCATCTCTCATTTTCTTTCCTTATCTTCTCCATTTGCTGCAGACCACTAGAACGTTTCTTCTAGCCACAAGTCATTTCTGTAAAGTTTGCCACACAAACATTTTGAGTACTTCACATTTCCATCATCCTCTACATCCTGCTGCTACCCCTAATACTGTTCCCCAAATCCTGTTGCTGCAACCCAATGGAGGGAACCAGATAATGGGAGTAGTAGTTGTACATATGATGTCAACGGTATGCCAAGGACACTCACCCTGCTTCTCCAGCCCATCTCACAGGCCTGACAGTGCCAAGGGGAGCCTGCGATGTACCTGATGGTGGTGGTAGTATCCCCCCCGGGCTGACATTGTAGCCTGCAATAGAAGAGCTGTTTATTTGCCATACATTAGCATTCTAATGCATTGCATTAGTGATCAGACCCCCTAGTGTTCAAGACCCCTAGGGGGTCTAATAAATTTTTAAAAAAGTAAAAAAAAAAAAATATATATATATATATATATATATATATATATATATATATAAAAAATATTAAAAGTTCAAATCACCCCCCTTTCCCTTGAACACATATAAAAGTAATTAAATACTGTGAAACACATACACATTAGGTATCCCTATGTCCGAAAACACCCGCTCTACAAATGTAAAAAAATATTTTTCCTGTACAGTAAATGCCGTAGCGGGAAAAAAAAAAATCAAAAGTGCCAAACGCCGTTTTTTCACTGTTTTGCCTCTGATAAAAATTTGAATAAAAAGTGATCAAAGCAATATCAATTCCCCAAAATGGTATAACTAAAAAGTACACCTGGCCCCGCAAAAAAAGACTCCCAATGCATCCCAGTACAAGGAAGTATAAAAATGTTACGGGTGTCAGAATATGGTGACTTTTAGAAAAATAATTTTTTTGCACAGTTTTGGATTTTTGTTAAGGGGCTAAAATGTAAATAAAACTATATAAATTTGGTATCTCCGGAATTGTACCAAAACATAGAATACAGATGACATGTCATTTTGGCTGCACAGTGAACGCTGTAAAAACGAAGCCCGAAAGAAAGTCGCACAAATGCACTTTTTCTTCAAATCCACCCCATTCTGATTTTTTTTCCAGCTTCCCAGTACATTGTACAGAATAATAAATGGTAGCATCATGAAGAAAAATTTGTCCCGCAGACATTAAGACCTTATATGACTCTGAGAGTGGTAAAATAAAAAAGTTATGTGGTTTGGAAGGGGGGAGTCAAAAACGAAAATCGAAAAATTCCTCCGGCGGGAAGAGGTTAAGGTTTTTGTTGCTCAGTCTGAACACTGTCCTAGTACTACTACTATGTAATTGAATTTCAGCCACACCCATCTCCTGCACCTTGTTTCTTTCTGCTCCTCAAATAGTTAATCTTATCTTTGCCTGTGTGATTGACAGCCTGTCTACCAATCAAGTCTGGGGTAGCTCCTGGACTTCCTATAAACAGGTCATCAGCTCACACATGGTACTGCTTGTCTCTCTGATTTTGACCCTTGGGTTGCTGACTCTGCTTCTGGGTTGTTTTGTCTTGTCCTGTTCTGTGTGTCACTTATTCAGAATAGGGATTGTGCCAAGTTGTTCCTGTTATTAGGACAGTGAGACAAGTAGGCAGGGACAGGGGCTGGGTCGAGTTTAGTGCACACTGTTTCTGTCATTCCCTTCTTCCCTTTTCTGCAGCAGCACTAAGGTATTGCTCAACTGGGAATTCCCTTACATTCCCATTAGCAATGCTCTAAGTAAGAAATACCAGGGAGTCTGCCCATACACATGTACTCAATGTAGTATGTAGAGCTGAAGCATTTACCAAAGGGGGGATGGTCACTTGAAATGGCCATATCTCCAGTTTTATACCACCTAGAAAAATGGTTCTGGTATCACAAGAAAGCAGTACTGCCAAGACTGAATGTAAAAGAATTAGAGATATCACTAGTTAAAAACATAGTTGGGAATGTATAAACTGCTGTATGTTAAGTTCAAATTACCGACTGTGTTTTTAAATAGTGATATATCAGGTTATGTTATACAGTGCTGGCACCCCTGCAATTCTGTCAGATAATACTCAATTTCTTCCAGAAAATGATTGCAATCACAAATGCTTTGGTAATAATATCTTCATTTATTTTGCTTGCAATGAAAAAACACAAAAGAGAATGAAAAAAAAGTCAAATCATCGATCATTTTACACAAAACTCCAAAAATGGGCCGGACAAAAGTATTGGCACCCTCAGCCTAATACTTGGTAGCACAACCTTTAGACAAAATAACTGCGAACTTCCATTGAAGACAAATTAAATGAAGATATTATTACCAAAGCATTTGTGATTGCAATCATTTTCTGGAAGAAATTGAGTATTATCTGACAGAATTGCAGGGGTGCCAATACTTTTGGCCAGCACTGTAGCTCCCTTTTATATCACCCCCTTTGATAAATGCTTCAGCTCAGCATATTCACAATACAACTGTGTATGGACTTTCCCTAGTAACAGCTCAGTTAGAGGGTTGCTAGGGAGAATGTTACAGCTTGTTTTATAATAAAAAGGAAGTTAGATAGATTAATAAAGTATATTACAAAAATTGTCATCAAACACCCCCCGACACAATAGAGCCATTTATGGATCACTATAATTTATGGCTGGGCGATTATGACCTAAATCAAAATCGCAATTAATCAGGCTTTTTACATCGATTATGATTAATGGCAATTATTTAGGTGACACCCATTTTAAAACCACAACCCTTTTAAAGTATGAGTATGTGACATTCATCTATCAAGGTTTACCTGGCAGTTTTCTTTGGACCAAACACATCCGAACCAAACTGCTTTTATACTTGGGCATCCCTTCAGACCCCAGAGTATAATCAGCGGAGGCTCCAGCACAACTCCCTCTTCTCTTTGAGCCTTCTGTCTGACATCACGGACAACTGAGGGCTGTGATTGGGGCCTCAGTGAGCACATGGCATCGTGATGCATAGACACAAGCGCCACAACACCGCATGATCCACATGCATGTGATTAGGCCTCAGCGGTCCTTGACGTCAGTCATAAGACCAGAAGAGAAGAAGGAGTTGAGCCAGAGCTCAGGAGAGGTGAGTAACACTGTTTTTATATGTTTGCTCACTTCCCCTGGGGTTCAACTTATTATACTCTGAGGTTTAAAGAGATCCCAGAGTATAATAATAGCAGTTCTGGTTCGGACGTGTTCAGTCTGAACAAAATTGCAGATGGAACCTTAGTTCAGTTCATAACCTCAGTTTCGTTTATGTTTCGACTAATTGCCCAGCCCCAGCCCCCATATATATACAGTATGCACACGTGGACAAAATTGTTGGTATCCCTCGTTTAATGAAAGAAAAACCCACAATTGTCACAGAAATAACTTAAAAAAGCCAAACTGGAATTTCCCAAACTACATATTGACAAGCCACAAAGCTTCTGGGAGAATGTCTTATGGACAGATGAGACAAAAAAAAAAAATCGAAATTTTTGGCAAGGCACATCAGCTCTATGTTCACAGACAGAAAAATGAAGCATATCCTGAAAAGAATACTGTCTCTACTGTGAAACATGGAGGAGGCTCTGTTATGTTCTGGGGCTGCTTTGCTGCATCTGGCACAGGGTGTCTTGACTCTGCACAGGGTACAATGAAACGTCAAGACTATCAAGGTATTCTAGAGAGAAATGTGCTGCCCAGTGTCAGAAAGCTTGGTCTCAGTCGCAGGTCATGGGTCTTGCAGCAGGATAATGACATAAAAAACACACAGCTAAAAACACCCAAGAATAGCTAAGAGGAAAACATTGGACTATTCTGAAGTGGCCTTCTATGAGCCCTGACCTAAATCCTATTGAGCATCTTTGGAAGGAGCTGAAACATGCCGTCTGGAAAAGGCACCCTTCAAACCCGAGACAACTGGAGCAGTTTGCTCATGAGGAGTGGGCCAAAATATCTGTTGAGAGGTGCAGAAGTCTCATTGACAGTTACAGGAATCGTTTGATTGCAGTGATTGCCTCAAAAGGTTGTGCAACAAAATATTAAGTTAAGGGTACCATCATTTCTGTCCAGACCTGTTTCATGAGTTTTCTCTTTTAAAAAATTCTGTTGAAGCATGGTTGAAAAGCAATGTCTGACTTTCATTTGTTCATTTTCATAGAATTTTTATATATTATTACTTTTGTCAGATTCAAGTTATTTCTATGACCATTGTGGATTTTTCTTTCATTAAACGAGGGGTACCAACAATTTTGTCCACGTCGTCGGGGTTGGGCTATAACCTTTAATAATGGTGTGTTATTGGCATATTAATTTATTTATTTTTTTTATTATTTTATTTACATTTTTTTAACTTTTCTATTAATTTTTTTTATTTTATTTTTTAACATTGTGTCCCCATAAGGTCATAATAGACCTTTGGGGACATCTGACCACTTTTTTTTTTATTGTAGGGGAGGCTGATTTCCCCTGTAACTGGGGCTGGTACATTTAGCTTATAGAGCTGATCTGGGTCCTGTAGGACCCAGCAGCTCTTACAGATGCTGATTCCGGCAGATCACGTGACCGCCGGGTCAGAGGGGAGCCACAACATGGCGACGCCCATAGCGCTGTATACAGTGTTCATTGAGCGCTGTATACACAACGATCGGGAAGCTCCGGCTGAAGTTACAGCTGGCTCCCCGTTTCAGCAGATGCACGTTTTCGTACAGCTGCTGAGTTCTGCTTGGACGTACCGGTACGTCCTTGCAGAACAAGGCAACCACCTTCCGGACGTATATAGCCTATGGGCGGTCTGGAAGTGGTTAAAAAAATAGACAAATTAGCATCAGTGTACATTTTTATACTGTCGGTTTTTATGCTTTTTTTTTGTTCTTCTTTCTGAGCATGTGCATAAAAAATGGACAGTAATAACGGACTGTATAATGGACGACCAACTGTTACTGTCCGTTAGCCATAGACATTAATGTTAAAAAATTACAGACATTTAACGTCTGTCATAAGTCCGCTATAATGGACATAAAAACTACACCCTGCGTTATTATGTACTCTAAAAACAACGGACATGTGACAGATTTAGTGAAAACGGACACTAATGGACAACGGATCATATCACATTGTAATCAATGGGATTTTAAACGGATTTATGACGGATCTGTTAGGGGGCAGTCACACTACTGTTGGATGTCTGTTCTGATGTCTTTTAAAAAACAAACGGACGCCTATCATAACGGACATTAACAAACACTAACATTAGGTTCACACTAGCGTTCGGGTTTCCATCCTTCAGGTGTGCTTGGGGACCCAAAAACGTAAAACCTATCTGCTTAAAAAGCGGTTACACACGGAATCATAGACTATAACAGGGTCTGGAAATCAGGCGATACCTTTTAGAGGCTAACTGAGTATATTTATAAGTAAGCTTTCAGGAGTGCTCGCTCCCTTCATCAGACAAGGTGTGATACAAGAACTGAAAATTAACAGATTTTTATACACATGGTTTTCAAAGCATTTTAGAGTCCTTAAAAAAAATTGCAATCTAAGTAGAGAAGTTATTTACAACAGGTCAAAAAAACAGTCTGGAAACTTGTGGTGCGTGACGGAGGGATCAGTAATTCTTGCTGTTATCTGTTTGCTATCAGGAGGTGATTTGTGTCCCTCACAGGTCATACATAGTGTGATTTGAAGCTGGCATGAATATTGAGTTCAGTTCATGGTTCAAACATAGTGTGACATGAAGCTGGCATGAATATTAAGTCCAAATTGCAGAGTTTGAAATTTTTGCATAAATTTGTACTCCATTTCTTTCCTTTTCTCCTGTGTCTTAAAATGTCCCATTAAAACCACAACCCGCAAATCTTCAATAGAGTGGTTTTCTCCGGAGAAATGTGCGGCCACTGGGAGATCTGTTCTGCTGTTATTAATATTGGATCTGTGTGAGTTCATTCGTTGACTGAGTCTCTGCCCTGTTTCCCCCACATAGAGGCCTGTGGTGGGACATTGCACACACATTATGAGGTACACCACATTGGAAGATCTGCAGGAAAATGTCCCCCTAATTCTGTGCACCTGTTGTGACTGTGGGATAGGTACACTGTCAGCGGTGTGGATGTGCTTGCAGGTCATGCACCTTTTAAAGAACACAGGAGGAGATACAGGCCCTGAAATCATCATTGGCTAATGACACAGAGGAAATGAAGGCCAAACTCCACACATACTACTGGAAACTTCAGGATATGCTTATTAACAACAAAAAGAAAAAGCTCCACAGACTGAGACAAAAAGGCCTCATTACTACAACCGCAAGTACTAGCCCAGCTCAGCAAAGCTGTGTTGTGAATCTTTCCTCTTATGAGCCAAACAAACACGAAATGTCAGTTCTCTCCAAAGGTCTGTCCTTCTGCCCCTCAGCACACACTGACCATATCCAACTCTGCAATGATATGGAGGAGTTTTTCAGAAAAATGAGATTAAGGGAATATTTTTATGACAAAGACCCTCCATACAGCAGCGACTCTGAGATGGAACAGCCCATAAGGAATCCTACCAAAAAATCTACCTGGACCCCACGCCCCGGAGCTAATGCAGCACTGGATAAATATATTGACTGTTTCAGAAGCAAAGTAAAATCAGAAATCCTGGAGAAACAAAAGAAACAGGCGCATAACCTAACCCTGCAAGAACAGAAGGCTATTACATCACTGAAAGAAAATCAGGATATAATAATAAAACCAGCTGACAAAGGGGGCGCAATAGTCATAATGAACACCTCAGACTATATCCAGGAAGCAAACAGGCAACTGTCAAATTCCATCCATTACTCCAAACTTGGAAGTGATCCCACAGAGGCCTATATGAAAGAACTAAAGAGTATGATCAAGGAGTTTCCAGTCCAGATCCAGAATCAGGTAAAAGGACTTATCCCACAAGATCCCAGGCCGGGCTGCTTCTATATGCTCCCAAAGATACACAAAGATGGCAACCCTGGGAGGCCTATCATTTCTGGCATTGGGACACTGACAGAAAACATCTCAGGTTGGGTGGAAAATCTCCTAAAACCCCTTGTCAGGGATACTCCAAGCTATATCCAGGACACCACTGACCTTATTAACAAACTGAATGCCCTGGGCCCTCTACCTGAGGGTACCATTTTGGCCACCATGGATGTGGAATCCCTGTATACCAACATTCCCCACAAGGATGGAGTTGCAGCATGTCGGGTACACCTGGCAAAACAAAACCTCCCAACAGAACCAGTAACGCAGCTCATACAATTCATCCTTAGCCACAACCATTTTACCTTTGGAGAGGATCTATATCTACAGCGAATGGGAACTTCAATGGGGACCAGATGTGCACCCCAATATGCAAATCTCTTTATGGCAGAAATGGAAGGAGCATATTTATCAGCATGCACCACCAAACCTATGCTTTACCTTCGTTATATCGATGATATCCTTGTCATCTGGACTGCAGGTGAGGAGGCCCTACTTCAATTCCATAATGACTTCAATGACTTTCACCCGACCATCAACCTTAAACTTAGCTATTCAGGGAGTGAAATTCACTTTCTGGATACCACAATATACATTAAAGACCACCGGCTACTCACATCAATATACCACAAACCCACAGACAGAACGGCCTACCTGAGAAACGACAGCTTCCACCCCAAGCACACAAGACAATCTATAATCTACAGCCAGGCTATACGATACAATCGTATTTGCTCCGACAAAACAGACCTGGACAAGCACCTCCTGGATCTGAGGATGAAATTTCTCAGATTGGGATACAAACCAAAAGTAACAGACAACCAATTAAACAAAGCAGCAGCCATTAACAGAGACAGTCTGCTCACATATAGAGAGACCCAGAAAGATGCCCGAGTGCCCCTAGTTGTCACCTACAACCCACAGCTGGAGATCCTACGAAGGATTGCCAAGGAGCTCCAACCTGTGCTACATAGGGACAACAGACTCAAGGACATATTTCCAGTCCCCCCTCTCCTCTCCTTTCGACAACCACCAAACCTGAGGCGCATTATCGTCCGGAGTGCCCTGAAGGCCCCAACTGAAAATGGCACCTCACCTTGCCTACATAAAAGGTGCATGACCTGCAAGCACATCCACACCGCTGACAGTGTACCTATCCCACAGTCACAACAGGTGCACAGAATTAGGGGGACATTTTCCTGCAGGTCTTCCAATGTGGTGTACCTCATAATGTGTGTGCAATGTCCCACCACAGGCCTCTATGTGGGGGAAACAGGGCAGAGACTCAGTCAACGAATGAACTCACACAGATCCAATATTAATAACAGCAGAACAGATCTCCCAGTGGCCGCACATTTCTCCGGAGAAAACCACTCTATTGAAGATTTGCGGGTTGTGGTTTTAATGGGACATTTTAAGACACAGGAGAAAAGGAAAGAAATGGAGTACAAATTTATGCAAAAATTTCAAACTCTGCAATTTGGACTTAATATTCATGCCAGCTTCATGTCACACTATGTTTGAACCATGAACTGAACTCAATATTCATGCCAGCTTCAAATCATACTATGTATGACCTGTGAGGGACACAAATCACCTCCTGATAGCAAACAGATAACAGCAAGAATTACTGATCCCTCCGTCACGCACCACAAGTTTCCAGACTGTTTTTTTGACCTGTTGTAAATAACTTCTCTACTTAGATTGCAATTTTTTTTAAGGACTCTAAAATGCTTTGAAAACCATGTGTATAAAAATCTGTTAATTTTCAGTTCTTGTATCACACCATGTCTGATGAAGGAAGCGAGCACTCCTGAAAGCTTACTTATAAATATACTCAGTTAGCCTCTAAAAGGTATCGCCTGATTTCTTCACTCTTCCACTACTTTCAATGGCTAACACGGTACAACATTATACTACTATAACAGGGTCTGTCAGTTTTCCACCAAAAATGGCAGAGAAAATTCCTCCTTGCAGGACTTTTCTCTCCACCTATTTTAAGCGGAATGGGGGACAAAGTCTTGTACTGAGACGCAAACGATAGTGTGAACCTAGCATAACTGATGTTAATGTGTCTGTTTTTTTTAAGTGATCCCTTTAATGGATCAGTTAAAAAAAGGACACATTAACATCAGTTAATGTCTGTTATTGTCTGTTTTTATACTGTCTGTTATTTTCCCTTTTT
Source organism: Leptodactylus fallax (assembly GCA_947044405.1). NCBI lineage: Eukaryota > Metazoa > Chordata > Amphibia > Anura > Leptodactylidae > Leptodactylus > Leptodactylus fallax. The sequence continues at coordinate 2,119,332 of CAMRHE010000300.1, read as the reverse complement.
TTTGTTTCTGCTTTCTGAGCATGCACAGAAAAAAATGGACAGTAATAACAGACAACCATATGTTACTGTCCGTTAGCCATAGACAGTAATGTTAAAAAATAACAGACACTTAACAGCCGTCATAAGTCCGTTATCTTGAACGGACACAAAAGTCCTGCACTCTGCGTTATAATGTCCGCTAAAAAAACGAACAACAGATTTGGTAAAAAAGGACAACAGATCAAACCTCATTGAAATCAATTGGATCTGTTAGTGTCCGTTGTTAACATTTTGTAACAGATGCTAGCAACAGACACTGAAAATGGTATGATGTGAACAGCCCCTTAGAATTGTAAATGTTGTGGCTCAACCATTAGGGCAGCAAACTTTCATACACAGGTTCAAGACTGATATAAAACATAATGAAAATTTAAACAGTATGGGGGTTGTTTATCATCTGCCCCATTTTTTGCAGGTGCACATTTTTTTTTATACTAGTTTTACTGTGGTGTCCATTTATGATGTAGACGCACTTCCTCATTGAATGTTATGTTGTCCTCAACAAAAAGGCTCATCTAAAGAGGAAAGAGAAAAAAATTTACAAATGCATCAGAAAATAAGGAAAATATGCGCAATTTACACCAAAAAAAGGTGGAAGTAGCTTAATAAATGTGCCCCAATGAGTCTTTAAATGATGTCACAATGCAGTGAATACAAATACCAATGAGTGTTGACTAGTTAAAGAGGTTGTCCAGGCTAAAATATTATTACTTAATTAGGTTGGGGGAGGTGAAAAAAATATTTCAAAAAACATACTCACCTGTCCCCGGTGCTCTGGTGTCCTCCCAATGCAGTCCTTTCCGTTGAGGCTGCTGATTGTCTTCAGTGGTCACGTGCGGCAGGGACTTACGCCGGAAGACAACAACGAAGCTGCAAGACCTGTCCGTGCTGAGAGGCCCCAGAACACCAGGGACAGGTGAGTATGGTTTTTATTTTTCACCTCCCCTGGGTCTCAAGCAGATGAGATCGGACAAGCATACAGCATACACACAGTTGACATAAGAAGTGCTGCTCCCTCTACACAGAATACCTATAAAGCCAGGTGAAAGTTAAAGGGGTTGTCCAGGCTTACTTTATTATGGCCTATCCTCAGGATAGGCCTTAAATATATGATTGATAGGGGGCCGACAACCAGCCCCAGAACGATCATCTGTATGGAGTAGCTTCCGGTGCCTGTCCTGTAAACAATACGGAAGCAGAAAGGTTCGTCCGCTGCATAGTGCCCCAAATTCTTCACTGCAACTCATCTCCCACTGACTTCATTGGCAGTTGAGCTGCAGTGAAAGCACCCGTCCGCTATATAGCGGATGGAGCTTTCTGCCGCTGTCTCTGTATTGTTTACAGGTGCATAGTGGCCTAAAGTCAATATAGGGGGTACTTATTGTATTAGGGGCATTAGAGGGGGCACTGTATGGTGACTACTAAATGGGGTCCTTACTGCATGGGAGACAACAATGGGTCAGTATACTGTATGGGGTGCCAGTAAAGGGGCATTTACTATGTGAAAGCCAATAAAGGCGGAAAAATACTGTGTGTGGGCCAATAAGGAGGCAATATACTGTGTGGGGGCTAATAAAGGGGGCATTATACCGTGTGGGAACCAGTAAAGAGGGTATTATATCATGTGGGAGCCAGTAAAGGAGGTGTTAAACTGTGTGGGGGCCAGTAAATAGGGAGTTATAACATATGGGCACTAGTAAAGAGGGCTTTATGCCATGTGTGTCAGTAAAGACGACTTTATGCCATGTGGGGGCCAGGAAAGGGGGGATATGCCCTATGAGGGCTAGAAAAGGGAGCATTATGCCATGTGGGGGCCAGTAAAATGGGCTTTAAATTATGTGGAGGCCAGTAAAGCGGGTGCTATATCATGTGGGCACCAGTAAAGGAGGTGCTATACTGTGTGGAGGCCAGGGGAGGGCCCAGTCAAAAGTTTGTTATGAGACCCGGTCTTAGTTACGCCCTTGATACTATTATTTTTGTGGGTAGGGCTACTACCTATCTGGGGCATTATTATCCAATAAGAGGGGGGAGGATTTTACCTGTGGGGGTCACTATTATCCAATATTCTACTTCGATCTCTGCCTCCCATTGAGATTTAGGGTGGAATAAGGCGCTGTTTTGAGGGGGATTTTGCCTTAAATAAATGCCCAATTCCACCCTGAATCTGCCTGTGTTGCCATTTATTTCCCCTTTAGTGTTCAGTGGCACAGGTTTCTAAAGAGACAGTAAATAGCAAATGGACATCAAGGAGACACTGAACAAAAGGACACTTAGGGTAAATTCACAAGGAAGGAATATTTCAATGGATGGTAGACAGGTACTTACTGGGCATTAGATTGTGTGACAGGCACTAATAGGACACTAAACTGTTTGAGGGCCCTAATGGAGCATTATACTGTGTGACGGGCAATAATGAGACATTAAACATTGTGGAGGGAACTGATGGGGAATGATAATGTATGGGGGTACTAATGAAACATTTAATAGTACGGTGGGCGCTAATGGACCATTATACTGAATGGAAGCACTAATGGTGCATTATACTATGTGGACACAGGAGAGCAGTCAGTGAAATATAGTTTACAATAACGACAGTAGGGATCAACAATCGTCCCTGCTGCCTGGAAGATTACTGATCCTTGCAGCCACTACTCTAATGCATGAGGTTTAGGGGACAGCGGTAGGGAGATGAGTGTTTCTCCTAGCTGCTCTGGTTATTAAGCGCTGGGAGGCAGGGTCCCAGAGAGCTGAGTCCAAGATCCACGTTTGGACTGCAGTACGTCAGCTGCACTAAGGAGAGTGCAGCTTACACTTCCCTGCCTTGCACAGTATGGCGCATTTTGGGAAAGAGCTGTGCAGATGGAAAGTTCTGACACTAAATGGGAAAAGTGCTTTATCTGATCAATAAGGAAGCAAACTGGGATTATAAAACGCAGGAATTTTTTAGGAAGGGTTTTTTCTAGTCTGAAAAATAGAATGGAATAGAAGCTGCAGTGGTCACCTGAACACTGTGGCCTCTTTAAAAAGCTGATGGGCAAGGGTCCCAGGAGTCAGACCCCTGCCAATCAGGTGTGAGCGCTTCAGCCTCTTCACATTTGTATAGTGTCTGTGCTTGGTATCGCAGATCTGCCCATTCACTTGAATGGGATTGAGTTGCAAACAGGCCATGTGACCGATGAAGAAAACATCACATGGCCTGTGAAGTGGGAGCTGCGTTCCAAAAGCTGATCCGTGGGGTTCCCAGATGTCGAATCCTCACTAATTTTCAATCAAAGACATATGCTAAGAGAAGGTAAACAAATAATAAGTCCAGGAAAATCCATTTACAAGGTCTGTCCCCTTGTAAAGTGTCCTTTATGACCCCCAAAGCTGATTGAAATAAGCTACCATGTAGCAATTAAAACAAACACTAGATGGCAGTATTATTATGTTATAGAAATTAAATGGTTATCTACTACATAACATTTTGACCTCATTGACAATAAGCATTGTCCTGCTTATTTTCAGGGATGTGTGCAGTCCATTGTTGGTCCAGTTTTCATGTCCTTTTTAGCTATACTTTTCAATGTCTCTGGGTCTGTAAAAACATCCTGTCTTCCAAAACCGTAATTTTTTCATTTTTTCCATTTACATTGTCATATGAGGGATTACTTTTTGCAAGACAAATTTTATTTCACAGTGGTCAAAACTATCCTATTTGCCCATAGCAATCAATTACAATGCGGAATACAAAATGTAAGCTGCTCTGTGATCAGTTGCTATAAGCAACTAAGACAGTTTTGGTTTTAGACAGTTTTAATCTTCCCCATAGACTTACATGAGCATTTGTAGTCTGCCACACGGATCAAATTAGAGCATGTCTTTGTTATTTTACCACAGATGCCCATTGTGCCCATTAAATTTAGTGGGATGGTATGACATCCATGATTAACAAGGACATCACAAGGCTGTAGGCTAAGGCCCCACGTAGCGAAGCGAAGAGTGCAGAAAAGAGGAGAAGTCCACGCACTTCCCCTTCAGCAAGCTGATCAAGGGGGATCCCAAGTGTTGGACTCCCAAAAAGGACAGATCATCAATATTAAAGTCCCATAAAACCTCTTTAAGACTAAGGCCACACATAGCGAGACGCAGCAAAAAAACTGCGGAAAAAAACATGGCAGAAATGCATCGCATTTTTTTCTGCAGCATTTTTTCATTGCAATTTCGCAAGAGATTTCCTCTGCGGAATTTCTGCCCTATTATAACACAGGCGTTTCCGTAAGTATAATTGACAAGCTGCGAGTTTCCGCTGCAGATTGTCCCTTCAACCAGCTGATGCCTGGGACCCCCCCTTGATTAGCTGGTTGAAGGGGAAGTGCGTGAACTTCTCCCCTTGTCTGCATTCTTTTTCCTCTCATTTATTAAATTTTATTGTATTTTATTTTAGTTATTTATTTTGGTCACTGATATTGTGTTGTTCATATTTATATTCTTATTTTTTGGGTGTCAGGTAGGTATAAGTTTGAGGTAGAAATTTATTAGATTGCAGCGCCACTTCCATAGGTTTTATGATGTATCTGGTTCAAAATTAACCAAGTTCAGGTTTTATTTGTGGAACGGGAGATGATGGTTATTCAGGTCAGATGTTGGAAATCTTCAGGATAGGTTTATAAGGCAGAGGTAGAGGAAACTTGTTATATACTGTATATCATTTGCCATTGAGGAAGGAGCTACTGGTCACTCCAAAACGCATTTGTCTGTATATCCACCATTTATACAAATATCTATATTTTTGACATCTCTATTGGATTACGGAAATAATTTAAACCAGCAAAAGGCTGAGGCCCCACTTTGTGGAAACGTAGCTTTTTTTATTGCAGATTTTGAGGCATTTTTTTGATCCAAAGCCAGGAGTGGATTGAAAAGAAGGTAGAAGTATAAGAGCTTCCAATATATTCCCCATTCCTTTTGCAGCCATTCTTGGCTTTGACTCAAAAAAAATGCTGCAAAATCTGCAACAAAAAAAGCTGCGTTTCCACAACGTGAGGCCTTATGGGTACCAACCATTATTCAGATTGTCTATGATCTGCAAAACTTGGGTCTGGACAGCGCTACATAACTGTGGAACTACTGTGCTCAATGATATACTAGCAAGCACTACAGCGCATACACCATATTATATTTTAATATGATGGGTAATTGTATGTAGAGTTGGCTCGATAATTTTGATGGAAATGTATCTTTATTCCAATTTTTATCGATATAATATGTCAACTCAGTACCATTAGTGATACTGCATTTTTTTCACCTTTTTACTTTAATTTCTATTTCTCCTTTTATTAATTATTCTATGAACATTTAGTGTTTTATGAGAAATAATAATAATATTATTATTATTATTATTATGCCTGGAGAGCCAGTTTTAGAATAATAATATTTCCCTGTGGAGACTGGAGATAACACTATAGCTTTCAACTTCTTATGTCATTTCAATTTGGAGGTGTTTAAACAGTCTTCACTTTCTTTAATATTCTTAAAAATACCATAGAAATGACCGGTTTCCCTTCAAAAATTGTTGTTGCTGACTGAAATGAGCAAAACACCATAAGAAAACACCATGCCTTGCAAGCAATTTATCAGAAACACTTGCACCACAAAAGGCTGACACTCAGATAGATAACAGCACTATGGGTGAAGTGTGCAAAACAAAAAGCTAAAATACCAAAAGAAAGATATGGGAGACTACTGAATAGCAAAACGGTAAATGAGTTAACCCTAAATGGTGAAATTACTATAAAACATTTGAAGAGATTAAACTGTGAGTTCCACGGTTTTGCTGCACAATACGCAAATGTAGGGGAGCTATCTCATCACTTCTTATTGGCCAAACCATAGGAAATACCAATAGAGTCCACCCACCCCCTCTATCACAACAACTAACATAAGTCATTAGCCCTCTGTTCTGACATAACTATAATACAATGGGGGTGCTCTCTGGAACACCCGCTCACTCTGCAATAAACTTGACATTGCTCAAGATCTCTTTATTTCAAAGTCTTTTCACCTGCTGGCTGTCATTGAAACCTGGATTAAACAGTCTGACACCGCATCCCCTGCTGTTCTCTGTTATGATGGCCTCCAATTTTCACACACCCCTAGACCTGAGGATAGGCAAGGTGGAGGGGTAGGTGTCCTTCTATCACCACAATGCATTTTTCAGGTCATTCCGCCAGTACCATCGCTCTCCTTCCCCTCTTTTGAAGTCCACACTATCAGACTCTTCCGCCCTTTCTCCCTGCAAGTAGCTTTCATCTACCGTCCCCCTGGCTCACCTTAACAGTTTTTAGATAACTTTAATTCATTGACTTCCCAACTTCCTATCCTGTGAAATTCTTACCCTCATTATGGGTGATTTTAACATTCCCATTAACACCTCTGTCTCTCCATCTGTCTCTCGCCTTCTATCACTAACCGCCTCTCTTGGTCTCTCTCAGCTTACTTCTTCTCCCACACACAAAGATGGTAATATCCTTGATCTGGTCTTCTTACGGCTCTGTTCTTTCTCTGACTTTACTAATGCTCACCTACCAATTTCCGACCACAACCTTCTTTCCTTTAACATCAAAGCTTCTTGTCCTTCACAAAACACACTGACCTAACGCACATGCAGAAATCTATGGGCTGTAAACAAACAGGACCTCTCTACCCTACAGTCATCACTTTCTCCCATATCTTCTCTCTCCTGTCCTGAACTGGCCACCAAACACTACAATGAGACTCTCAAAGCCACCCTGGATAAAGTAGCACCCTTGACCGTCCAAAAATACCAACACAGACACCGGCAACCTTGACATACTCCTCAAACACGTTTTCTTCAGCGATGCTCAAGATGTGCCGAACGGCTATGTCGAAAAAATTTCACACATCTGCAGATTTTCTTCACTTCAAGTTTATGCTCAAAGCCTACAACTCTGCCCTTCACCTCGCCAAACAAGCCTACTTCACCTCTCTCATCTCTTCTCTCTCCAATAACCCTAAATGACTCTTTGACACCTTTCACTCCGTCCTCATGCGAAAGGTGCGGGTACCTGTTACAGATCTCAGTGCTCAAGACATGGCCACGTATTTTAAAGACAAAATCGACAACATTCGTCAGGAAATAACCCATTCTCCAAGCAGCATCAGTCCCCTTCATTTCCCTTGTTCCTCATTGTGAACTCTCATTATTTGACCTGGTAACAGAAGAAGAAGTCTCCCAACTCCTTTCTTCTTCTCGCCCCACTACTTGCACAAGTGATCCTATCCCGTCACACCTCCTCCGGTCTCTCTTTCTTCTGGAATCTTTCCCTCCTCCTTCAAACATGCTGTCATAACCCCACTACTGAAAAAACGCTCCTTTGACCCATCCTGTGCTGCTAACTACCGACCTGTCTCTAACATCCCCTTCATCTCTAAACTCCTGGAACGCTTGGTCTGCTCCCTCCTGATCTGCTATCTCTCTGCTAACTCTCTTCTGGACCCCTTACAATCAGGTTTTTGTGCACTACACTCTACAGAAACGGCCCTCACAAAGGTCTCCAACAATCTCTTGACGGCTAAATCTAAAGGGAACTATTCACTACTTATTCTTCTGGATCTCTCAGCAGCATTTGACACTGTAGACGACAAACTCCTCCTCACTATGCTCCACTCTGTTGGCCTTAGGGATACCGCTCTCTCTTGGTTTTCTTCCTATCTCTCTGAACGCTCATTTAGTGTATCATTCTCTGGTGCTATTTCTTCTCCTCTGCCCCTTGCGGTTGGGGTTCCTCAAGGCTCGGTCCTAGATCCCCTCCTCTTCTCTTTGTACACAGCCCCAGTTGGACAAACCATTTGCAAATTTGGCTTTCATTACCGTCTTTATGCAGATGATACCCAACTATATACCTCATCCAGTGACATCACCCCTGCACTACTACAGAACACCAGTGACTGTCTCTCTGCTGTCTCATGTCTTCTCTTTATCTGAAATTGAATCTTTCTAAAACTGAACTTCTAGTGTTCTCTCCATCTACTACCCGACCTGACCCTGATATCTCCATTTCTGTCTGTGGCCTTACTATTACCCCAAGGCGGCATGCCCTCTGTCAGGGGGTTGTATTTGATTCAGATCTCACCTTTACCCCACATATTCAGACATTTGCATGCTCTTTCTACCTACACCTTAAAAACATCTCTAGAATTCGCCCCTTTTCTCACCGTGGAACCATCAAAAACTCTCATTGTCGCTCTGATTCTCTCTCATCTTCACTATTGCAATTCTCTTCTAATTGAGCTTCCTCTTACTAAACTCTCCCCACTACAATCTGTCCTGAATGCAGCCGCCAGACTCATCTTTCTGTCAAACCGGTACACAGACGCATCTACCTTGTGTCAGTCGCTGTATTGGTTGCCCATCCATCACAGAATACAATTTAAAATTATCACACTCACAAATCCCCCTATATCTCCTCTCTCATCACTGTCTACCGCCCTAACCGTCCTCTCCGTTCTGCCAATGACCTTAGACTTGCATCCCCTGTTATCCGATCATCCCACTCCCGTCTCCAAGAATTTTCTCGAGCTCCACTGGTGCTCTGGAATGCTTTACCCCAGACAAAACGATTAATCCCCAACTACAGCAGCTTCAAAACTGCCCTAAAATCACATCTGTATGGTCAGGCTTATCACGTGACCTGATCACCGTGTAGTGTACGGAGGTGCAGAACAATAACACCTTTTAATCCTTTCTCCTCTGTTCCTCAGATCCTGTCCTCTCCATCCAGAAGTTACTCTGCACTCCTTGCACTTTATATCTGTTTAGTCACAGATACCGGCTGGTGACGGGCTCATACAGCTTCAGTTACACAACCTTTTCTATTAAAAGATGGCTGGACCATAGTAGCACACAAGCCCTCTGACCTCTTGTATCCCCCTATCTCCTCAATGTAAGCTTTTGCGAGCAGGGCCCTCACTCCTATTGTTTGATATGTTTATTTCTTTGCCACATCGTAATGTCTCATGTGTCCTCTGATTTGTAAAGTGCTATGGAATATGATGGCGCCATATAAATAAAGTTATTATTATTATCAGGTAATTTGCATATTGGATGCACACCCCATGGGTAAATTTCTTTAAATGTTTTAATACATAAATTTACAAAGATCTTTTGTCTTTTTAGTGTGGAGGGCACTAATGCATGACTAAATAAAAATATTGATTAGTCACTAAACAAAACGTTACTCACCCAATCCCCCCTAAACTCACCTCTACCCAATGGCTCCAAAATACCTAAAGATGGCCTCACAAAAAAACAGTACCCTTTAATTATGACTATTAAAAATTCATCTTTGCAGACTATAGCTGTCATATTCTTTCTTAGGTTATGTTCAGATGTGGCTTTTTGGCATTTTTTTGTTAAAAAAAACCAAAACAATAAAAGGTAAAAAAAAAAGGTAAAATTAACAGGAAAACATAATTAAGTCATTTACACTGAAAAATACACTCGCTAAAATAGCAGCAAAAACTGTACAATAATATCACTGTAGACCTTACAGTTGTGTAGTTTATTGGGTAAATGAAAGAAGCTGAGGCAAAGGGGTCCTGAAGTGACTCTAAGACCCAGAGCTCTGCTCTCTGTGTAGTGGCTGAACTGTGACTAGGAGCTGATCTCCAGTAAACCGATCTAGCCACTACACAGAGAACAGAGTTGTCTGCTTCCTGCTCCATTCTCTGTGTATGAGCTGCTGATAACAACAGATCAACAGGGTGCTGGATGAAGCTAAATAGTACATCTCCTGGTTTAGAACCTCAACTACGATTTTGCTGTACACACTAAAACTGAGAAGTAACCTCTTGTGATATCAAAACTGTGTCTGTTGAGTAAGCTCCTGTGACATCACAACCATGATTCTGTCAGGTACTGTCATGTGATATCACAACTGTTTTTGTGTCAAGTAAACTGCTGTGACACAAGTTGACTTTAGTAACGTGAGATACTGTCAGTTTCTGTGACATCATAAGCATGTTAAAGTAAGGTTAACCACATCTAATTAAGCTCCTGTGATATCACAACTACATTTGTACTAATTAAACTGCTGTGACATCACAACTGTTTTTGTGTAACTGCTGTAACACAAGTGGGAATCAGTAAGGGGAGATGCTGTCAGTTTCTGGAATACCACAAGAATGTAAAAGTAAGCTGCGCCACTGTGACATGAATGTAACAGGCACAATGAAAACAACTGGGTTGGAAGTTTTCTATAGTTTACTGGTGATTCAGAACAAACAACTTTAAAATAAACCAAGAGGAATAACAATAATGTCTTCTACTTGCGATCTTCAGCTGCATGGCCTGTGCACGGGAAGTCTTCCACTGTTACCATAGCTAGCTACCTATGGGGGGACAGAACTTTGTGTTTCTCTTGCCCACCCGCCACACCTGCACCAGTTCATGACAGTGGCAACATGAGAACCTTACTACTAAGAGCCCCACAACTGCCAGCCCTCTCTCATTGCCACCTCAGGAGGAAATTATTCAGTCTCTACCCACAACACTACCAACTGCTCCAGTGTAAAAGAGCTATAATTACCCTGGTTTCTCTCACTCTCAAGGAAGGTCTGGCTGGCATACATAATCACCTATTCTTGCTTGCCCTGCATTTGGATTAACCCCACTACCAGTCCCTTCAGACTCCCAATCAGTCTGCAGCACAAATAGTTTTGTGAAATATGCATAAGTGAGGATGGGCATGCTGGTCAGCAGAATCTTTAGTTTGACAAAGTCCTTGTCAACCTCCACACTGGAAGTCTTCTCTTTGTCTCCATTGGACGTCCTGTTCAGGAACACATACAAGGGAGCAGCCACCTTGGTGAAATCTTTGATGAACCTACTGTAGTAGTTCACTAACCCCAGGAAAACTGCACTTAACTACTATTAGTGGGGACTGTAGCACTGCTTGCACCTTTGAGTCCATAGAATGGACCTCCTCTTTGAACAACACATGGTCCAAACACTCAAGGCTCTCTTGCAGGAGGTGTTCTTCTGGGTCTTCAGCTTTAGCTCATGCTCCTCCACCCAGGTCAGAACTTGATCCAAGGGCTTCATATGTTCCTTGAAAGTTGATCAGAAGATTGTGATATCATCCATGTAGATAAGAAGACATTTGTGATTTCCCCCAAGGCACAGTTCCATGAGCAGTTGAAATGTGAGAGTTTTTATTCAAGCCAAAGGGCATTTGCAAGAACTCGTTCAGTTCTGTTGGAATGACAAAAGCAGTTTTTAGACTGCACTTCAAGTACAGGCTGCATAGAACAACCTTAATAGAAGTTAATGCCAGACAAGCCTGAGAGACTTCAATAGACTCCCAGCTGTAATAATAATAATAATAAATTTTATTTACATTGCGCCAACATATTCCGCAGCACTGTACAATTTGTAGGATTCAAGTACAGACAAAAAAAGATGCATTACAAAGAAATAGTCAATTCACACACTGTGACTGAGGGCCCAGCTTACAATCTATGATATAGAGGGGGTGACACAAGAGGTAGCATTGCTTATACAATGGTCAGTCAATTTTGTAATAGAGGTTACTGTCATTACACATATATAAGGCTATATGAGCTGTCACCAGTCGTGTCCTTTAACGTGCAGACGGTGCCTGGACATATAAAGTTAGTCTGATACGGCATCATATCCTGTGAGGTAATGTGGGAGCGTGAACAGAGGGTACATTTTACGGAATCTAACTATGGAAGGTTTTACGTTAGGAGTTGTGATAGGCCTGTCTGGAAAGATATGTGTTTAGTTTGCACTTGAAGCTGTGGAAATTGGGGGTTAATCTGATAGTCCGGGATAGAGCATTCCAGAGAAGTGGTGCAACTCGAGAGAAGTCTTGTATACGAGCGTGGGAGGTTCTGATAATAGAGGATGTTAGTCTTAGGTCATTCAGTGAACGGAGGGCACGGGTTGGGAGATAGACAGAGATGAGGGAGGAAATGTAGGGAGGTGCAGCATTATGGAGAGCCCCCCCCGGCGGGGGGGGGGGGGGTTTTTTTTTTTTTTTTTTTTTAAGAGGGGGAGGCGAAGAAAAACAAAAACCGGAGGGGGCGGCGGGACAGACCCAACAACAAAGGAGAGGGGGGGCGGCGCCCCACAAAAAAAAAAAGGGGGGGGGGGGGTGTGTGGGGGGGGACGCGACAGGAGGGGGGGGGGGAAGGGGGGGCGTTTGTTGTGCGCGTCCTCCCCCCCCCCCCCCCGGGGGGGGGGGGCCGGGGGGGGGGGGGGGCCGGGGGGGCCGCGGATGTTTGGTACAAGCGCTTAGAAGCGCTTACAATGCCGGTTTCTAATGTTTAACCCCTAAATATCAATAAACTTTACCCTACAGTACTGTACAGTATACGAAAGTATACTAAAGTATACTGTACAGTACTGTATATTAATACATTCATTCATTTTTCTTATACACTCACAGTAAAATGAAACTAATTACCGGGTACGTTACGAACAGGACGCTACTACCCAATAGCGAAGGTGTTTTTTTTAATTAAATTTCACAGATCTGAAAAAAAAAGAGCAAAATCTATATATGTTAGTTGCCAAAAAAATATCGCGAAGGGGTTCGCCTCTGTGAATTCGCACTTGGGGGTATCGGACGCAAGTCCGGGGGTTTTTTTTTTTGCCCCTTTTTGGGGGGTATGAGTATTATCCCCTTTCCACAACAGACTCTGGCGCTGACCTGTGTGTATAATGGGACCTGAAGCCTTCGCTGAAGAGAAGAGTGGGAACATATATGAAGTATATCAGTGCCTCCACCCAGGATAGAGCCTCTGTATTACAGGAAAGGTGTCCTCCTGGGACTTACCCATGAAGTATAGTTAGTAGCCTTAACTACTACTTACTGTACTAATCTCACAGCCTGAAGAATACATATGAATACCACATAAGGTTATAACAATAGCTTTATAAGAATCAAAAGGATAATAGTACACACATGCAGTATACTGAGAACACAGCAGTACTACAACAACCAGCAATTCTGCAACAGTCTAAAGTCATATACCCGGGTATGTGTATATACAGTGCCTTGCGAAAGTATTCGGCCCCCTTGAACTTTTCAACCTTTTGCCACATTTCAGGCTTCAAACATAAGGATATAAAATTTAAATTTTTTGGTGAAGAATCAACAAGTGGGACACAATTGTGAAGTGGAACGAAATTTATTGGTTATTTTAAACTTTTGTAAAAAATAAAAAACTGAAAAGTGGGGCGTGCCAAATTATTCAGCCCCCTTAAGTTAATACTTTGTAGCGCCACCTTTTGCTGCGATTACAGCTGCAAGTCGCTTGGGGTATGTCTCTATCAGTTTTGCACATGGAGAGACTGAAATTCTTGCCCATTCTTCCTTGGAAAACAGCTGCAGCTCAGTGAGGTTGGATGGAGAGCGTTTGTGAACAGCAGTTTTCAGCTCTTTCCACAGATTCTCGATTGGATTCAGGTCTGGACTTTGACTTGGCCATTCTAACACCTGGATACGTTTATTTGTGAACCATTCCATTGTAGATTTTGCTTTATATTTGGGATCATTGTCTTGTTGGAAGATAAATCTCCATCCCAGTCTCAGGTCTTTTGCAGACTCCAACAGGTTTTCTTCCAGAATGGACCTGTATTTGGCTCCATCCATCTTCCCATCAATTTTAACCATCTTCCCTGTCCCTGCTGAAGAAAAGCAGGCCCAAACCATGATGCTGCCACCACCATGTTTGACAGTGGGGATGGTGTGTTCAGGGTGATGAGCTGTGTTGCTTTTACGCCAAACATATTGTTTTGCATTGTGGCCAAAAAGTTCGATTTTGGTTTCATCTGACCAGAGCACCTTCTTCACATGTTTGGTGTGTCTCCCAGGTGGCTTGTGGCAAACTTTAAACGAGACTTTTTATGGATATCTTTGAGAAATAGCTTTCTTCTTGCCACTCTTCCATAAAGGCCAGATTTGTGCAGTGTACGACTGATTGTTGTCCTATGGACAGACTCTCCCACCTCAGCTGTAGATCTCTGCAGTTCATCCAGAGTGATCATGGGCCTCTTAGCTGCATCTCTGATCAGTCTTCTCCTTGTTTGAGATGAAAGTTTAGAGGGACGGCTGGGTCTTGGTAGATTTGCAGTGGTCTGATACTCCTTCCATTTCAATATGATCGCTTGCACAGTGCTCCTTGGGATGTTTAAAGTTTGGGAAATCTTTTTGTATCCAAATCCGGCTTTAAACTTCTCCACAACAGAATCACGGACCTGCCTGGTGTGTTCCTTGGTCTTCATGATGCTCTCTGAGCTTTAAACAGAACCCTGAGACTATCGCAGAGCAGGAGCATTTATATGGAGACTTGATTACACACAGGTGGATTATATTTATCATCATCAGTCATTTAGGACAACATTGGATCATTCAGAGATCCTCACTGAACTTCAGGAGTGAGTTTGCTGCACTGAAAGTAAAGGGGCCGAATAATATTGCACGCCCCACTTTTCAGTTTTTTATTTTTTACAAAAGTTTAAAATAACCAATAAATTTCGTTCCACTTCACAATTGTGTCCCACTTGTTGTTGATTCTTCACCAAAAAATTTAAATTTTATATCCTTATGTTTGAAGCCTGAAATGTGGCAAAAGGTTGAAAAGTTCAAGGGGGCCGAATACTTTCGCAAGGCACTGTATATATATATATATATATATATATAGCAAGAGTCCTGTGCACAATACCTCCAAGCAACAGAAGAGATGATCCAGGTGCAGGGGCCCCTGTGGATGGCTGTAGATCCTCAGATTCTTCCAGGAGATGATGATGATGATGCTTGATGAAAGGATTTCTTGCAGGCAGCAAACAGGACCACAACAGTAGTAGACACAGGCCTCACTACCCTGGCACTGCGTCCTTAAACTGCCAACTAAGCTACCAATGCAACCGGGCCTCTAACTATCTAGTTGGCCATCGGAAGACTAAACTATCACAGCCCTGAACTCTATACTGATCCCTAACTACAGTTACTAGATAGAGCCTGTGAGTATATAGGTAACACAGAGCAGAACTACTGGCTCTGTATGAGGGAGATAAAGTGGGACAGGTGGCAATCTATTCCTATACACTCCAGCTTCACTAGCTGATCTTAAGGATATAGATGCTCAAAGATCTGCTTATTTATTCCTTCTAGTTATAAAGATTACACCTGTCACTTGCCTTAGGTGCCTGGTTAGGAAATGCTTCCTCACTCCAGCTAGTCCCTCATGGTTCTGACTCACACTTATTTACAAAACAAACCTTGTATTGAATTCCCGGGGTTTCTGAGGCCAAGCAGCAGGGGCAGTGAGGCCAAATACACTACATCCCAGTAGTTCCCTACAAGTGTATCTGTGGTAAGGAAAGGGTGGATTCTGGAGATGTTTTTGAGGTGGAGATGACATGAGCGTGCGAGTGATTGGATTTGGGGGGTTGTGATGAACCGACCCTCAGTTGTACATCTTTCTTAGAAATGTATTTTTACTTGCTCATGTCCGTCCTCCCCCTACCTATTGGAATGTTGTGTTTAACTTGGGTTTTACATTGCTGGACGATACGCTTCACTGGTTTTATGTGTGTTCATTGGAGATGGCTTGCTATAGCCAGGCACTTTTATTATCCCTGGCCAGATGGCGATGGGGGGATAGCAAGCCAGTGACCTTAAATTCACCCATCTCTCCAAGGGTTCTGCAAAGGAGGGAGAAGGGGGGCTGCCTGGGTGCAAGGGGTGGGTGGAGCACTAGCCATATACTGTGGGCAGACCTGGATTCTGGGGTCATTCAGCAAAGAGGCAGTAAGGAACTCTGATCTGGGAGAAGAGGAGAGAGCTTGCCCTACTGAGGAATGCATTGAGGGCCTAGCAGTGAGGCCTGAAGCCTTTCACTTGTTCTGGACAACATGTAGAAGGATTGTTTTATGCAACTTGCTTAAGCTTGCGCCCTAGGCCCAAAACTCTGCTGTGGCCTAGAGAAACGGACTAAGAGTCTATTGTGCTGAGCATGGAAGAGAGACAGCCAGGACAGGGCTGTGTGCTCAGGTATTTTTTCTAATCTTTATTTCCTTTTATTTTGGTGTATTGTATCATTGCTCTTTGGCTTGTATGTTTATGCTTGATCATATTAATATTGTATATTTCTGTATATGCTATTAATTCATACCGACCCACTTGGGTTATTAAACATATAAAATTTATATCGCTCATTTCGTTTTATCCTATGACCCGGTCTACTCACGGTGTGTGAGTGGGAGGTTAAGAAAGAAGTTTGATCGCAGGCGTGCCAGGCGGCTGGGCGAGGCGATATTCTTCACAGGGGTGAAGGAAAGGTCTGAGTCAAACATAACCCCGAGGCGTTAAATATTTTAGTAAGGTAAGTAATGACAGCAGGCGACAGAGACTGGAGAAGGTGTGAGGGGAAAGGGTCACTACTACAGGTTGTAGGGCGAGAAGAAGAAAGTAGCTGAGATACTTCCTCCTCTGTAACAGGTTCAAAAGATGAGAATAAGCAGTCTGAATTGTGGCTGGTGAGGGGTTCAGTGCCACCTGGGGATTGGGCAGTTATTTCCTGACGGATCTTATCAATTTTGTCATGGAAAAAAGTGGCCAGGTCATCTGCGCTAAGGTGTCATTGCATGGTGTCATCCGCTGTCATGGCAATGACTATGGTGTCATGACCCAGCGATCCACCCCAAAAAGGTGGCACCCACAGGAAAATGTTGTCTTGGCCAGCTTTGACAAAGGCACCGGGGTGCCTTAATGCTGAGACCCGGCCACCATATTTAAATACCCAACATCTTCTGTATTATTAAGGCAGATATTGGGAATGTGTTAAAGGGGTTGCCCAACTCATTCCCTATAAAAGTCATATTCCCAACAGTGTTTTTAACTAGTGATATCTCCAGTCCTTTTATAGAAGGAGTTGCATTCTTAGTGTTGCATATAAAAGCTGAGAATCTCTGCTTTTACATGATACCAGAAGCAATTTTATAGTTGGTATAAAACCGAAGATACAGTCTTTTGAAGTGACCATCCTCCTTTTGGCTCTACATACTGCATGGAATACATGTGTACGGACAGAATCTCCTTGGCAATGCTTAGTTAAAACTACTCTATCGTTTGAAATTTCATTTTTAAGTAAACATACGTTGGAATAGCTTTTAGAAAGGCTATTCTAGTCCTACCTCTGTTGTTCTTCTGCTCATAGCCGTTTTTAAAATATATTGTTTTATGCAGATACGTAAATGATGCTCAGGGAAAACAGGGGGCGTTCTCCCTGTGCTCCGAGCACGGCAGCATCATACCATGAATGCCGCCTCCTGGCCCTTCTCTTCATGTAGAATAGTTGTCCGCGTCATCCTCTTCCCTGCGTACAGTGGGGAAAAAAGTATTTAGTCAGCCACCAATTGTGCAAGTTCTCCCACTTAAAAAGATGACAAAGGCCTGTAATTGACCTCATAGGTAGACCTCAACTATGAGAGACAAAATGAGAAAACAAATCCAGAAAATCACATTGACTGATTTTTAAAGAATTTATTTGCAAATTATGGTGGAAAATAAGTATTCGGTCAATAACAAAAGTTCATCTCAATACTTTGTTATATATCCTATGTTATCAATGACAGAGGTCAAACGTTTTCTGTAAGTCTTCACAAGGTTGGCACACACTGTTGCTGGTATGTTGGCCCATTCCTCCATGCAGATCTCCTCTAGAGCAGTGATGTTTTGGGGCTGTTGCTGGGCAACACAGACTTTCAACACGCTCCAAAGGTTTTCTATGGGGTTGAGATCTGGAGACTGGCTAGGCCACTCCAGGACCTTGAAATGCTTCTTACGAAGCCACTCCTTCGTTGCCCTGGCAGTGTGCTTGGGATCATTGTCATGCTGAAAGACCCAGCCACGTTTCATCTTCAATGCCTTTGCTGATGGAAGGAGGTTTGCGCTCAAAATCTCACGATACATGGCCCCATTCATTCTTTCATGTACACGGATCAGTCATCCTGGTCCCTTTGCAGAGAAACAGCCCCAAAGCATGATGTTGCCACCCCCTTGCTTCACAGTAGGTATGGTGTTCTTTGGATGCAACTCAGCATTCACTCTGAGTTGTGTTTCTACCAAACAGTTCTACTTTGGTTTCATCTGACCATATGACATTCTCCCAATACACTTCTGGAACATCCAAATGCTCTCTCTCTCGTCTGAAGACGGGCCCAGATATGTACACACACGGCGCAGTGTGTTACTAATGGTAGCCTTTGTTACGTTAGTCCCAGCTTTCTGCAGGTCATTCACTAGGTCCCTCCGTGTGGTTCTGGGATTTTTGCTCACCGTTCTTGTGATCATTTTGACCCCACGGGGTGAGATCTTGCGTGGAGCCCCTGATCGAAGGAGATTATCAGTGGTCTTGTATGTCTTCCATTTTCTAATTATTGCTCCCACAGTTGATTTCTTCACATCAAGCTGCTTGCCTATTGCAGATTCACTCTTCCCAGCCTGGTGCAGGTCTACAATTTTGTTTCTGGTGTCCTTCCACAGCTCTTTGGTCTTCACCATAGTGAAGTTTGGAGTGTGGCTGTTTGAGGTTGTGGACAGGTGTCTTTTATACTGATAACAATGTCAAACAGGTGCCATTAGTACAGTTTATGAGTGGAGGACAGAGGAGCCTCTTAAAGAAGAAGTTACAGGTCTGTGAGAGCCAGAAATCTTGCTTGTTTGTAGGTGATCAAATACTTATTTTCCACCATAATTTGCAAATAAATTCTTTAAAAATCAGACAATTTGATTTTCTGGATTTGTTTTCTCATTTTGTCTCTCATAGTTGAGGTCTACCTATGATGTCAATTACAGGCCGGCCTCATCTTTTTAAGTGGGAGAACTTGCACAATTGGTGGCTGACTAAATACTTTTTTCCCCACTGTAAGCAGCCACCACTGACTTCAGCGAGATCCAAATCCCATGCTTGTGCTGTAGTCTCGGCCTGAACAGTTAAAAAAAACAGTTAATAAAAAGTTACGTTTCAAAAGTGTTTTAAAAATATATAAAAAAATTAAATAACCCCAATTTCCCTAGATCTGAAATAAAAATTTAAATAAAAATAAATAAACATAAACAAACCTAAACAAATTATACATTTCCGCGCCAAAAAATGCCCGGGAAAAATATTTTTCACATATGGCAAACGCTGTAACGGTAAAAAAAATAAATAGTCGAA
This sequence comes from Leptodactylus fallax, assembly GCA_947044405.1. Lineage (NCBI taxonomy): Eukaryota > Metazoa > Chordata > Amphibia > Anura > Leptodactylidae > Leptodactylus > Leptodactylus fallax. The sequence goes on along the minus strand of CAMRHE010000300.1, from coordinate 2,100,039 downwards.
TCGCCATTTTTGTTGCTGTTTCGCCTCCCATAAAAATAAATAAAAAGTGATCAAAACATCAGACATCCCCCAAAATGGTATAAATAAAAAGTACATCTGGCCCCACATAAAAAGACGCCTTATGCAGCCCTGTACATGGAAATATAAAAAAAAGTTACAGGTGTCAGAATATGGCGACTCCAAGAAATTCCATTTTATTGCAAAGTTTTGGAGTTGTTTGATAGGTTAAAACAAAAAAAAACTATATAAATTTGGTATCTCCATAATCATACCAACCCATATAATATAGGTGATATGTCATTTTGGCTGCACAGTGAATGCCGTAAAAACAAAGCCCATAGCCCATAACAAGTCACAAAAACACAGTTTTTCCACAATTCCACTCCATTCTGAATCTTTTTCCAACTTTCTAGTACATTGTATGGGATATTAAATGGTACCATTACAAAGTACAATTTGTCCCGCAAAAATTAAGTACTCATACGGCTCTCTGAATAAAAAAGTTATGACTTTTGGAAGGCAGGGAGTCAAAAACGAAAATCAAAAAATGGCTGCAGCGGGAAGTGGTTTAATATGGTCATGGAAAAACCTTACAACTGCTAAATTTTTAGCCTTTTATACTCTTTGTGGGTAAAAAACCCTTGAATACTATATACTATTTGGTTTACAGATATTGGCTTTGAAGGATTACTACATGATTGTTGACTCCTGATCCTTGATCACATGATCTTTGAGTACATGATCTCTAATTACATAATCTCTAACTTCATGATCCTTGATTATATATCATGTTTTCACTCACTGCTCCCACTTCCTGCAGTAATTCCCTGATAACAGCTGCAGTTCCTCTTGATGGCTACTTCTACTTCCTAGGCAGTCAGACACCTCTGATGCTTCTGTGGAGTTTTCTATTTTTTTACTGTAGCCCTGCTAGACTGGGCCACATTTCTGCTTCTAGTTCCTAAAGGCAACATTGTTTGTCAGTACAACCAGTGGCTGAAAATGATGTTGGACCCTGGTGGCCTTTTTAAAGGGATTTTAGTCTGCAGCATTCCACTTCCTAACCACGTTCCTGCCTTGTCCTTCTGCGTTGTTTTCCTGGTACCTGTTGTCCTACTTCTGATTCTGACTTCTGGCTTTCAGCTGTGTTACCAGTATATACTCTGGCAAGTGGTACTCTGATTAATCTTCTGGTGATAACCTCCTCAGCTATTTTCCAGACCTACAGCTTCTGTCGGCAGTGGTTAAGAAGCTGGGCAATAACAAGTGGGCGAACAGAAAACCCAAGGCTGGAGATACTCATTGTAAAATATACCAATGAAATATGAGCATATATTGTGTAAATATTTGATTATAATTGTAATGTGGAAGAAACTGAAGATGCAGTGTTATCATCAAAGGTCTGAGTGTGGTTTCTATAGACAGCACGTTTCAGATCAATCAGGGACATATACATCACTTGTCAGATTGCATACATACTACAGATATTTACACTAATCTACATTTTAGTGTCCTATCAGTTTTTCTGTCAGTCCCGAGGGTGTGTATATTATTGAGCAGTCCATTACTATCTATTACTACTGGTTTCTTTACGTGCAATTCTGCCAAGAGTAACTTTAAAACAGCAAACAAATAGCTGATAAAAGCACAAGAGAACATAATCTAGGAGATCCAGGGACATTGGACTGAAAATCAAGGTTATGATCAGCTAAACAGATCCCTGACACTGAAAAAAGACAAATTTGAGCACAATAGAAAACTCTGCTTCTTATCTATTATTAACATTCCATCAGTAATAATACAAACTGCTGGTCAAAAGTATATAAAACACAATAAACTCTCCTTACATTCAAGAAACTGCAGAATCATGTCAGTCCCTGCAGTGTACAGGCAGGGAAATCTGTGTGTAGACATGTAGAAGCTGTGCGGAGAACCAGCCCCTCCTCTCTCCATTCACTGAGTGAAAAGACCAGGCCCTTCATCCTCTACTCATTGTGAACCCACCTTCATTTTTAAGCTAACTAAAGTATTATGGTTGAAATGCAAGGGAAAATTACAGCAAATACAGAAACTGGATGATAACAGCAAGCAGAACAACAAGCTGTTTACAACCAGCACAGCACTCCGAGATACAGACCCCCAAACGCCTTCACCAGTGCCAGACGCAAGGTTACATGGGCTTTGCTGAATTTGGGCATCTGAATTATCACCACGATAAACTGTATAAGAAATAAGCGCTCCACTAACTGAAACCAAACCACAGCCCACAATTAACTTACAGGGCAGATCAGAAACAGGGGAATAATCGTCCAGGCAAAGGGTCAAAACCAGGAGAAGTCATCAGAGGGAAAATAAGGAGTCAACACCGATATCCAATAGAAAGCCAAGGGTCAAATCCAAACGGATACATCAATGGCATAATCAGCAGGCAAACGAATAACCAGAAAACAAGCCGAGGGTCAGAAAAGCAATCCAATACACATGATCAGATTCAGAGCCAACCTAGAGAACTAAATTAGAAGGCATCTGGTTCAGGAGGGAGGGGTCTTATATATGCCTCTTCAGCTGCTAATTGGACAAGCCCATGGAACTTTAGAAACTGCAGAAGCTTCCCAGGTTGACACGATAACCTTAAAAGTATAATAGCTGAATTCAGAATCCTGACATAAGGATGGGACTTCCCTAGTAACAGGGAGTGAACAGTAAATTAACTAGAAGAATAACACTTAGTAGCAGCAACTTTAGATAACAACTTTAGCAACATTTTAAAATAAAGTGCATTACATTTTGGTCCAGAATCACATGCTCTTTTCAATGAGAATAAGGCTAGGTTCACATCTACGTTCGATGACGCTTGAAAATGGGGGATTTGACCATGGAATCTAAGGGGTTAACACCCACGATCAGAGTTTATCTCTATCCACAGGTGGTAGAGCACAATAGTAACCAGTGAGCTGTGAATAGTGACCACTGACCTTCTGAGTGGTCACCATGCTTCTGCCATAATAGTAAGGTGGAATGCAGGAAAACCATGTGAACAGAAACTACCTAAGGCTGAGACAACATGTTGTGTAAAACTGCAACTTTTCTGCAACATGTGGTCTCAGCCTAAAGTAGACATCTCTTTTAATACAAGTAAGCTGGTGTTGCCACATTACCACAATACACGAACCTGTTAAAGAGGACCTGTCACCAAGTACAAAATGCTAAATAACATGCATCATTTGATTCTTGCTGTGCCCCTGAATAATTTTGTGTTTATTTTTTACAAATCCATCCACCCATTCAAAGGTTATGGCCAAAATAAGATGATATATCAACTAGCTCTGATTCTCCAATTGGGCGGTAACCTTTTGTATTTCAATGAAAAAATAAAAGGTCACCACCCACTTGGAGAATCAGAGCTAGTTTACATATAGCCTTCCAGGGGCCATATCTTTTGAATGGGTGGACAGATTTAAAAAAAATCATTCAAATGATATACAGCATTTAGCATTTTGTGTATGGTGACAGATCCTCTTTAAGCCTTCCTTCCACCCTATTTTCTTGCCAAATGGAAGTGTTGATTCAGTGAAGTCCCTGGAGAATATAGGATCAGGCATGGATCAAACATATCTGATCCATATTTCCCTAAATCTTCTATTGGGGGGTTTCGGCATCGTGTGTCCACCGTTCCATGAGTATGCGCCCTTAAGGTAAAGCTGACTTCATCCAAAGTTTATGGGCAGGGGGCCAAGAAGTATTTCAAGAGATCATGACATTCAGATACAAAGACACTAACATTGTCCTGCCAAAGACAAGTTATGTGAATGATGGCTTATCTGAAGGACTCATTCTTCTTATTCTTTTACGTAATGCCATAAGTAGCCCTAATAATATTAGTCTAAGTTCACATCAGTTTAATTTCAGTCCTCTGCTCTGATCCATCATAGGTCAGAAAAATCGACAAATGAAAAACTAATGGATGGATGCAGATGAAGCACATTCTGTTTACATCTGTCATCATTCACTTTAAAATCCTGCAGACATGTCTTTATCTTCTTTTAATTTTAAAAACTAAAGAAACAAGACAATCGAAAGCTTCCGTCTTGTTTTTACATTACAATGAATGATAACGGATGCAGACAGAATGTACTACATCTGCAACCATCATTCTACTAGTTTGTAGTCCGTTGTTCTGATCTAGTGATGGATCAGAGAAACGGAAAAAAAAGAGGCTGATGTGAAGTTGGCCTTATTTGCAAGGGCACACGCTGATAAATTATAATCTGTTATTAATCTGTAGCAACATCTCTTCCTCCATAGACACGCTATATCTTGGTGACCTGCTATTTATGCTTTCAGTTCTCACTGTGGAGTTAAAATATGTACTTAGTTTATAGACTGTCTCCAACACAAAAAATATGAAAAATTGGTTTTAGCAAAGTGGAATGTCATGAATACATACATGTTTGTGAATGTTCAAAAGACAGCTCTACTCTTTCTTTCAATAAATAATCCTTTCATATAGTGTTCTCTTATAGCCTTCTGCACACGACCACATTCAGTTCCGCAAACACGGTCCACATAAGGGCCATCTTCCTGGACTGACCACGACTGACCACATGTGGACCGTGTTTACAGGCGGCCTAAATTTGTAATATATTCTGCAAACAATACTATCACCTAATTCCCAATTGTTTTTTTCATGGATCCTACAATAGCTACAGTGCCTTGCGAAAGTATTCGGCCCCCTTGAACTTTTCAACTTTTTGCCACATTTCAGGCTTCAAACATAAGGATATAAAATTTAAATTTTTTGGTGAAGAATCAACAAGTGGGACACAATCGTGAAGTGGAACGAAATTTATTGGATATTTTAAACTTTTGTAAAAAATAAAAAACTGAAAAGTGGGGCGTGCCAAATTATTCGGCCCCCTTAAGTTAATACTTTGTAGCTCCACCTTTTGCTGCGATTACAGCTGCAAGTCGCTTGGGGTATGTCTCTATCAGTTTTGCACATCGACAGACTGAAATTCTTGCCCATTCTCCCTTGGAAAACAGCTCAAGCTCAGTGAGGTTGGATGGAGGGCGTTTGTGAACAGCAGTTTTCAGCTCTTTCCACAGATTCTCGATTGGATTCAGGTCTGGACTTTGACTTGGCCATTCTAACACCTGGATACGTTTATTTGTGAACCATTCCATTATAGATTTTGCTTTATGTTTGGGATCATTGTCTTGTTGGAAGATAAATCTCTGTTCCAGTCTCAGGTCTTTTGCAGACTCCAACAGGTTTTCTTCCAGAATGGTCCTGTATTTGGCTCCATCCATCTTCCCTGTCCCTGCTGAAGAAAAGCAGGCCCAAACCATGATGCTGCCACCACAATGTTTGACAGTGGGGATGGTGTGTTCAGGGTGATTTTACGCCAAACATATCGTTTTGCATTGTGGCCAAAAAGTTCGATTTTGGTTTCATCTGACCAGAGCACCTTCTTCCATATGTTTGGTGTGTCTCCCAGGTGGCTTGTGGCAAACTTTAAACAAGACTTTTTATGGATATCTTTGATAAATGGCTTTCTTCTTGCCACTCTTCCATAAAGGCCAGATTTGTGCAGTATACGACTGATTGTTGTCCTATGGACAGACTCTCCCACCTCAGCTGTAGATCTCTGCAGTTCATCCAGAGTGATCATGGGCCTCTTGACTGCATCTCTGATCAGTCTTCTCCTTGTTTGAGATGAAAGTTTAGAGGGACGGCCGGGTCTTGGTGGATTTGCAGTGGAAGGAGTTTCCATTTCAATATGATCGCTTACACAGTGCTCCTTGGGATGTTTAAAGTTTGGGAAATCTTTTTGTATCCAAATCCAGCTTTAAACTTCTCCACAACAGTATCACGGACCTGTGTGTGTTCCTTGGTCTTCATGATGCTCTCTGCGCTTTAAACAGAACCCTGAGACTATCACAGAGCAGGTGCATTTATACGGAGACTTGATTACACACAGGTGGATTATATTTATCATCATCAGTCATTTAGGACAACATTGGATCATTCAGAGATCAAGACTCCTCTATGTACAGTCATGGCCAAAAGTTTTGAGAATGACACAAATATTATATTTTCACATGATCTGCTGCCCTCTGGTTTTTATGTGTGTTTGTCAGATGTTTTTATCACATACAGAAATAGAATTGCATTCATATTATGAGTAACAGAAGCTTATATTGACAGTTAGAATGAGTTAATGCAGCAAGTCAATATTTGCAGTGTTGACCCTTCTTCTTCAGGACCTCTGCAATTCTCCTTGGCATGCTCTCAATCAACTTCTGGACCAAATCCTGACTGATAGCAGTCCATTCTTGCAGAATCAATGCTTTAATTTTGTCTGAATTTGTTGGTTTTTGTTTGTCCACCCGTCTCTTGATGATTGACCACAAGTTCTCAATGGGATTAAGATCTGGGGAGTTTCCAGGCCATGGACCCAAAATCTCTATGTTTTGTTCCCTGAGCCATTTAGTTATCACCTTTGCTTTATGGCAAGGTGCTCCATCATGCTGGAAAAGGCATTGTTGAGCGCCAAACTGCTCTTGGACGGTTGGGAGAAGTTGCTCTTGGAGGACATTCTGGTACCATTCTTTATTCATGGCTGTGTTTTTAGGCAAGACTGTGAGAGAGCCGATTCCCTTGGCTGAGAAGCAACCCCACACATGAATGGTTTCAGGATGCTTTACAGTTGGCATGAGACAAGACTGGTGGTAGCGCTCACCTCTTCTTCTCCGAATAAGCTGTTTTCCAGATGTTCCAAACAATCGAAAAGGGGATTCATCAGAGAAAATGACTTTACCCCAGTCCTCAGCAGTCCACTCCCTGTACCTTTTGCAGAATATCAGTCTGTCCCTGATGTTTTTTCTGGAGAGAAGTGGCTTCTTTGCTGCCCTCCTTGAGACCAGGCCTTGCTCCAAGAGTCTCCGCCTCACAGTGCGTGCAGATGCACTCACACCTGCCTGCTGCCATTCCTCAGCAAGCTCTGCACTGCTGGTAGCCCGATCCCGCAGCTGAAACACTTTTAAGAGACGGTCCTGCCGCTTGCTGGTCTTTCTTGGGCGCCCTGGAGCCTTTTTGGCACCAATGGAACCTCTCTCCTTGAAGTTCTTGATGATGCGATAGATTGTTGACTGAGGTGCAATCTTTCTAGCTGCAATACTCTTCCCAGTTAGGCCATTTTTGTGCAGTGCAATGATGACTGCACGTGTTTCTTTAGAGATAACCATGGTTAACAGAAGAGAAACAATGATGGCAAGCACCAGCCTCTTTTTAAAGTGTCCAGTGGTGTCATTCTTACTTAATCATGACAGATTGATCTCCAGCCCTGTCCTCATCAACACCCACACCTGTGTTAATGGAGCAATCACTGAAACGATGTTAGGTGGTCCTTTTAAGGCAGGGCTGCAATGATGTTGAAATGTGTTTTGGGGGATAAAGTTCATTTTCTAGGCAAATATTGACTTTGCAAGTAATTGCTGTTAAGCTGATCACTCTTTATAACATTCTGGAGTATATGCAAATTGCCATTAGAAAAACTGAAGCAGTAGACTTTGTAAAAATTAATATTTGTATCATTCTCAAAACTTTTGGCCATGACTGTATATTGTGTATTATTGTTGACTAATTTTCCTTGAAGACTCAAAGCTCTAACTCAAAGGCTGCCATAATCAGTTCCTAGATGAAGAGGACATATAATGTCCATAGAGTCCAGTGATATCAATGGGCCTGTATGTGGCAAAGTTTTATCTATTATAGAAAACTACACATCAAGGATAGACTGGATTTAGACTAAGGCCCCACGTGGTGTCCTGCAGCAAAAAAGCGCTGTGGTTGAAACGTGTCAGAAACGCATCGCAGTTCTTCCCACAGCGCTTTGGACACAAAGTTCGCAGAGGTTTACTCTGCAGACTTTCTGCTTCAATTATACCTATAGGGAAACCACTGGTGTTTCCATTGGTATAATTAACAAGCTACGATTTCCAAAACCAGGGGCCCCGTGGGGCCCTGGCCTAGAGGAGGGATCCAGAATTTAAATAAAAAAACAAAACAAAACACATGACTGCTATCTTCCAAAACAGAGCCACACCTGTCCACTGGTTGTGTGTGATATTGCAGCTCACGTCCATTAAAGTGAATGTGACTGAGCTGCAATACCACACATAACCTGTGGACAGCTCTGTTTTTGGAAGACAGCTGCCATGCTTTTCTAATCCTGTCCAACCACTTTAATGTACTAGCTATCAGAGGTTGAAGAATACCCAATTGATTTTCAAAGATATATAGGAATAGGATATGGTTTTCATATGGATTGGAGGAGGTGGCTAATTTTTGGAACTCCCCTCCCATGGCCATCAAAAAAGCTTTCCCCACCATTGTTTGAACATACGCTACATTGCAGCAATTGTTGCAGTCTGCGTGGCTAGTATCCTAGTGCTTTTTAACGTTCCAGAATGTTTGTATGCACAGAATTTAACAAAAAAACTTATCTGGTATGACCTGGTTTTGTGGACTCCACTAGAAAACATTTTGATACTTCCACATCAGGCAGTTCTGTCTGCAATGGAATGTGCTTTTGTGAACCTTGCATTAACCTTCTGCCTAGCTACCCAGCAACAGCCAAGTCACAGAGACTGCTAACAAAACAGGTGTTAAAGCTGATCACAAAAAATAAAATGTTTACTGGTCTGATGTAACAAAGCGTGGTAAGCGGCATTCTAACTGGGAGAGTTTTATTCCAGTAAGCAAATAAAATGAGTACATATCAGCGTGCTAATGAGGTTTGTTTGTAGCCCTTTATTACTGAGCAAGCTCTCTCCTCCTTTATTGTGTTTCCCATGACCTGGTCTAATTGATTCACAGCCACTCTCAGGAACAATGGAGGCATTTTGCATCTCATTGTATACGGATGTGGCGTGTGAGCTAGTCTCATGTGATCTCCTGGTTGCCATGGTAAGTGCTGGACATTTTCCATAGGAGAGCTAAAAACTATGAGTGAGAAGTCAGGGTGAAGTACCATGAAGTTAACGGATGTAACTGTTATTTCATTTAATAACTCATTTATATGGTAATCAGGACTGTGCTTTAATCTCAGCAATGTTATATGGGTCAGCGACGACATCATGCAAGCAGTAGTATCTGGCCTCTACTGACAGAATAATTGCCGTATGCAGTAGTATTATTTTCTGCTACTTTACATAGTGAATAATATAAACAGCTATCCTGTTATATGTAGTCTAATATATGATTAATCCATGCAGCTGCTACAGGCCCTTGGGGGCCCAGTGAAAACCAGTGCAAGACTCCACTGTCCAAAGGAACTACAATTTCAGCCATGGGTAATGGAGGATGAAACAGAAACAAGGCCCTAGGAACCATAGTGGGGGACCATTTTGGTTTCTGGTATGGGATACCTTCTTTTATATGTACACCATCAGCTTAACAAAACAAATCATGGTAACAGGAGGAATTTTAAAAGCATCTTAGATCCTCTTGGAATAAATGTTCATGCATGATAAAAACCAACATATCTGATCTTGATATCTGCCATCAGGGGAGTGTTGGGACAATCTCATATTGTCAGCTGATCCTAGTCAAATTGGCAAGTTTGACCAACTTTCCTCTAATGTACTGTATCTAGGCACCTTAACTTGTATCTTCTAGCCCTCAATACAAAATCTACAACAGGATCCCCTCTCCTATCATTTATAATGCTAGTATTTTTATATAACAGAAGAATCTGCCTATACTTACAGTCATAAGAAAAAGTTTGGGCACCCCTATTAATCTTAATCATTTTTAGTTCTAAATATTTGGGTGTTTGCAACAGCCATTTCAATTTGATATATCTAATAACTGATGGACACAGTAATATTTCAGGATTGAAATGAGGTTTATTGTACTAACAGAAAATCTGCGATATGCATTAAACCAAAATTTGACCGGTGCAAAAATTTGACGCTACATGCAAGCCCAGTCTGTTGTTATATGGGTTATTTTTAAAGTCCCTCCATGACCTGTTAGTTTAGTCTGGCAGCCTGATGGCTGGATCATTCCTAGGGACTACTCCCTGGCCGCATTTCAGCCAACACTTTTCTTATTTGTTTCATGGCTAGGGCCATACAGTTTAGTTGTTTAGCTGAGAGTTATCTCTTCCAACTAAACTATGCACATGCACACTCAGCTCAGTCTAGTGTTTATATGTTATAAATGTGAGAGGAGAGAAAGGTCCAGCAGTAGCTTATTATCCTAACCATAAAGGAATGGAGTCTGTAGAAATGCAGGAGGCCTCAAGACACATTAGATGATCAGCCGCTCCAACTGTAATTGGCTGACAATAATGTGTATGGCCAGTTTAACCCTCTGTGTTTTACTAAGTAAATACGTCTTATTATGTAAATATACAGTACATCTTTTTTTCTTTTGTGTTACACTATATTTATTCTGCTTTATGACAAATGGATATTCAGCATAATAAAATTATTGTTACAGGAAATGCCAAAAAAATAAAGACTTGTAATCCTGACAAATCTCCCAGACTTGAATATTCTGAATAAACCATAGGAAACAGGAAATGAAAGACTGATAAAATCACATTCAGTGGATCTGTTCAGTGAAAACAAGCGTGTGTTCACACATGAATGTCCCTGATGTGGTGTTCATGTCTAGGTCTTTCCAGACAGTAGCAATAAGATGTATATGGAAAGTATACCAAAAATAGACATAAACATAACAGCACGTGTTAAACAGTATATAATTTAAGCTGTATTAACACAAGTGACAGTGTAATGTAAAGTGAATGGGATTTTCACACATTGATGTGGATTTTAGGGCTTGGTGTACATTCAAACATGCAGCATGATCTATTCTGATGTAGCAAGGTGGCGGAATTCACTGTTGGTATTACAAATGGTAAAATCCATGTTTTATTCTACATCCATATCTGCAACTAGTATGATGCCCCCTGAGGTCTGTAAGCCCTCATAAGGCCTGTGAAAAGTGTCATTTTTACAAGTACATTGGGCAAAAAAAGTATTTAGTCAGCCACCAATTGTGCAAGTTCTCCCACTTAAAAAGATGAGAGAGGCCTGTAATTGTCATCATAGGTAGACCTCAACTATGAGAGACAAAATGAGAAAATTTATCCAGAAAATCACATTGTCTGATTTTTTAAGCATTTATTTGCAAATTATGGTGGAAAATAACACAATTGGTGGCTGACTAAATACTTTTTTTCCCCACTGCATTTTCTATGCATTACTGCATAATGTGTTTGCGCTATATAAGCACCAAAAAACATAACTAATAAACATGGGAAAGAATCCCATTAAAGACAACTAGTGGGAAAAGCATATACTGAAGAAGCTGAAATGATCGCTCAGTACCTACAGTCATATGAAAAAGTTTGGGCACCCCTATTAATCTTAATCATTTTTAGTTCTAAATATTTGGGTGTTTGCAACAGCCATTTCAATTTGATATATCTAATAACTGATGGACACAGTAATATTTCAGGATTGAAATGAGGTTTATTGTACTAACAGAAAATGTGCAATATGCATTAAACCAAAATTTGACCGGTGCAAAAGTATGGGCACCTCAACAGAAAAGTGACATTAATATTTAGTAGATCCTCCTTTTGCAAAAATAACAGCCTCTAGTCGCTTCCTGTAGCTTTTAATCAGTTCCTGGATCCTGGATGAAGGTATTTTTGACCATTCCTCTTTACAAAACAATTCCAGTTCAGTTAAGTTTGATGGTCGCCGAGCATGGACAGCCCGCTTCAAATTATCCCACAGATGTTCAATGATATTCAGGTCTGGGGACTGGGATGGCCATTCCAGAACATTGTAATTGTTCCTCTGCATGAATGCCTGAGTAGATTTGGAGCTGTGTTTTGGATCATTGTCTTGCTGAAATATCCATCCCCGGCGTAACTTCAAATTCGTCACTGATTCTTGTACATTATTCTCAAGAATCTGCTGATACTGAGTTGAATCCATGCAACCCTCAACTTTAACAAGATTCCCGGTGCCGGCATTGGCCACACAGCCCCAAAGCATGATGGAACCTCCACCAAATTTTACAGTGGGTAGCAAGTGTTTTTCTTGGAATGCTGTGTTTTTTGGACGCAATGCATAACGCTTTTTTGTATGACCAAACAACTCAATCTTTGTTTCATCAGTCCACAGGGCCTTCTTCCAAAATGAAGCTGGCTTGTCCAAATGTGCTTTTGCATACCTCAGGCGACTCTGTTTGTGGCGTGCTTTCAGAAACGGCTTCTTTCGCATCACTCTCCCATACAGCTTCTCCTTGTGCAAAGTGTGCTGTATTGTTGACCGATGCACAGTGACACCATCTGCAGCAAGATGATGCTGCAGCTCTTTGGAGGTGGTCTGTGGATTGTCCTTGACTGTTCTCACCATTCTTCTTCTCTGCCTTTCTGATATTTTTCTTGGCCTGCCACTTCTGGGCTTAACAAGAACTGTCCCTGTGGTCTTCCATTTCCTTACTATGTTCCTCACAGTGGAAACTGACAGGTTAAATCTCTGAGACAACTTTTTGTATCCTTCCCCTGAACAACTATGTTGAACAATCTTTGTTTTCAGATCATTTGAGAGTTGTTTTGAGGAGCCCATGATGCCACTCTTCAGAGGAGATTCAAATAGGAGAACAACTTGCAATTGGCCACCTTAAATACCTTTTCTCATGATTGGATACACCTGGCTATGAAGTTCAAAGCTCAGTGAGGTTACAAAACCAATTTTGTGCTTCAGTAAGTCAGTAAAAAGTAGTTAGGAGTATTCAAATCAATAAAATGATAAGGGTACCCAAATTTTTGCACCGGTCAAATTTTGGTTTAATGCATATTGCACATTTTCTGTTAGTACAATAAACCTCATTTCAATCCTGAAATATTACTGTGTCCATCAGTTATTAGATATATCAAATTGAAATGGCTGTTGCAAACACCCAAATATTTAGAACTAAAAATTATTAAGATTAATAGGGGTGCCCAAACTTTTTCATATGACTGTATATTGTACTGTATGCTGGCTTTAGGTATTGCATACATTTAGTAAAACAGCATTAGAAAGACCAATGAGATCACTTCCCAACAGGAGCTAAATATAAATGAGTTACCTGGCAGCTTCACAGTGCATTTAATAAGGGACAGTATCTGAGAGAGGAATTGCTCATTAGTGTTTTTACAAGTTCTCGGGATTTGCAGAGATGAGAGTCGTAATACAGGGTGGAGGACAACTTGCCTGTGTTGTCATCGCTCATGTGAATAAATATTGTCATGCATTTTTGCCTTTACAAATACAAAGGACAAAAGTTTAAACATAGAAAAACTGAAAATATATTAGATAATGCAGCTTATGTAAGGCAGGGACTATGCATCGATTACTACTGCACTCAATCTACTGTGACAGCAGTACATCACAGTGCATTAAATCACTCCAGAAAGAAGGATGACAATTACATTAAAGATGATCTGTCACCACTTCTGACATGTCTCTTTTAGTAACCACTTCTATTTCCCATAAGATCATAATTTTCTTAGTTTGCTTAGCTTACTATTCCCACTAAAATTTATACAACTGGATATTACTATTATCCTTGTAAAAAGTATGTGTCATAGTGTCTGACATAGTCAACCGTGACTGGATGATGGGATAGTCTGCAGCAACAGGCCCCCAACTGGTATTGTCCAGCTGTCAATTTATTTATCAGTTTCTACGACGAATAAGGCCCCATTCCAATATCTGCATTTAAAGGATATATGATGTCCATATTATTCACAGACTGCATCCAAACAACTGATGCAATTTTAATTGATACATGAAGACATCCATTCTTTTTCCACAGACCAACATGCTCTGTTTTGAGCCATGTTGTGGATGATGGACACTCATTATAGTCTATGGAAAAATTATGGACATCACATGGACGTCAAAATGTATAGAAATTAAAAATAAAAATAAATTAAGCTGCACATGAAAAACGGATCAACCACGGACAGCACACAACCCATAAATGAGCAGGTTCTTGTCCTGTCCATGATTAACACAGACATCACATGTCCACTAAAAGTGGTTGCGTGAATGAGGCCTAACAGAAGAACATCACAATGTAGAGTTATAAGAAAAGACATTTCTGAGGTGGTGACAGGTCCTTTCCTGACATTTAAGGCATATTGATAGGATATACTAAATATGGCTAAGGGCAGCAGCACACGGACCGTGTTTCACCCGTGAAACACGGTCCGTGTGTTAGCCAGATGTACCGGCATGAACTTCGTGCTGGGAGCGGGACTCCTAGCATCCTAGTTATCTATGACGCTAGGAGTCCCTGTCTGCCAGCGACATACTGTCCCGTATTACTTATAGTACGGGACAGTATGTCGCTGGGAGGCAGAGACTCCTAGCTTCGTAGATAACTAGGATGCTAGGAGACCCGCTCCCAGCACAAAGTTAAAGGCAGTACATCTGGCTAGCACACGGACCGTGTTTCATGGGTGAAACACGGTCCGTGTGCTGCTGCCCTTAAACACAGATCCCACCCCCACCTACCTCAAGGACGGGACCAAGAACCCTTGAGCCCACACTTACGCTGCCCTCTCCATTCAAAGCTATGGGAGTTTTGCTGCACTAACTTATTCAGCTGTATAACCTGGAGGAAAGGGGAGGGGGCATAATTGAAGCCTTTAAATATGTTAAAGGTATATACAGGTGCATCTCAATAAATTAGAATATCTTTGAAACGTTCATTCATTTCAGTAATTCAGTAATACAATTCATAATCAGCAGTCTTCCATGATTGTGTGTCCTACTGAACCAGACTGGTCCTACTGGACCATTTAAAGGCTTAGGAAACCTTGGCAGGTGACACACTGGATTTACAATAATGAACTTTTATACAATATTCTAATTTTCTTAGATTTTGGTTTTCATTACCTGTAATCCATAATCAACATTTACAGAAATAAAACATTTGAAATAGAACAATCTGTGTGTAAAGAATCTAGAAAATATAGGAGGTCACTTTTTTAATTTTCGTACTGAAAGAAATAAACGTTTCAAAGATATTCTAATTTATTGAGATGTACCTGTATAAGGTTCAGGGCGGAAGTGTTTTTAATTAAAAAAAAACTAAACTCAAGAATAAGGGGGCACAATCTGAAATTAGTTGGAGATAAGATTACAAGCAATGTCAAGAAATATTATTTCAGTGAAACAGTAGTTAAGGCTTAGAACAAACTTCCAGCAGAAGTGGCTGTGGAAATCTACAGTAAGTGAGCATACCTTTCTGCCATGAATCTTCTATGTTTTTACATTTTTGGATCTCCCACTAACCCATGCTCTCAAGATAGGCACAGGTCCCACAAGTAAGACCCTCATCTATAAATGTCTAAGATGGGAAAATAACTTCAATGATGAAAATACCTTTTATGATATTATGATAAACTGTTGGAATTGTATATCTTGGGGTACAATTATCAAGTCATTGGGCAGCTGCAAATATGTTTCTATTTTTTATAATATGAAAACATATTAATTTTTTTTCATTGCAATTTTATACTTTATTTTGTTAGATGTTACCATTGATTGGTAATATTTTTTACATTATGAAGCTACTGAACGTCAATGCAGTCCTTCTTTATATTAGTTACATGTCTGTATGTGTTTTTACTCGGCCTCATTACACCTCCAGGCACAAAGAAAATTTTCCCAGTGGACCAGAAGAGAGATAATAGTCACAATTATACCACAGATGGAGCCAGTTGTTGATTCTTCATGGATTGCTAACAAAACCAGTTATTTCAATAGGTAGGGCTCTGCAAACTTCAGAGGCAAATGCACCTCAGGTACCATCTATGTGGTGGAAAAATGTATCCTTTAGGCTAAGGCCACACATTAAAATAAAATGCAGGAACAAAAAGCTGCAGAAAAAAAATGCATCTGAAACACATTGTGCTTTTTTCCACAGTGTTTTTCAGAGTTTTCCTTGCGGACTCTCTGCCCTTACTATATCTATATGGAAAACACCAGTGTTTCCGCAGGAATAATTGACATGCTGCGATTTTCAAAATTGCAGGCGTTTTTGAAAACACTACTTTTCCGCTGCAGGTTTTTTTCTGCAATGTGTGGTAGGGATTAGCCAGAATCCCATTCACTTTGCAGGTACTTTAAAATGCAGAAAAAAAAGCTATGTTTTCTTAGTGGGGCTTCAGCATAAGATTGGGGCCACAAATGCAATAATCACAGCAGGCTAGCTGCCTTGAACTTGCCAGCATCTAAGCCACTGTAATCTACAGTAGTAGCATAGTAGATGAATTACAAAAATCTCATTGTGATGAACCCTCAGTTGTGTATCTTTGTTAGAAATGTATTTGTACTTGCTCATATCAGTACTGCTCCTACTTGTAGGAACATTGTGCTTAAGTTGGGTTTACACCACTGGACGATACGCTTCAGTGGTTTTATGTGTGTACCATGGGAGATGGCTGCGCTAGCCAGCCAGTTTTATTATCCCCGGACAGATGTCCATGGGGGAGAGAAGGCCAGCGACCTTAAGTTCAGAGACACACATCTCTCCCAGCACCTAGGAAGGCATCCACCTCTCTGAGGGTTCTGCAAAGGAGGGAGAAGGGGGGCTGCCTGGGGAGGAGGTGTGGGTGGGGCACTAGCCATATGCTGGAAGGAGAGCTAGATTCTTGATCATTCAGCAAAGAGGCAGCAAGGAGTTCTTATCTTGGAGAAGATGTGAGGGCATTTCATGCTGTGGAATGCAGCATGGGCCTAGCATTGAGGCCTGAAGCCTTTTCCTTTGTTCTGGATAGCATGTAGAAGACATGTTTTTGTAACTCGCTGAAGAAAGCGCCCTAGGCCCAGGAAACTGCTGTGGCCTAGAGAAACAGACTAAAAGCCTGTGCCGGTATTTCTTCTATCTTTTATTTCCTATTTTATTTCCTGTACCATATTTTACCTTTATCCGTAATTTGCTTGTTTATCCATTGATATATATTTCTGTATATGTTAATGCTTAGTACCGACCCACTTGGGTTAATAAATATATAAAATTAAAAAAGCTCGTGTTGGTATTATCCTATCGACCCGGAATACTCACTGGAGGTGGGTGTGAGGTAATTGAAGCGGTCTCAGGTGTGCTGAACATGGGTTCGGCAGGATGAGATCCTTCACACTCATCTATATGGTGCAACTAAAACCTGCAGCACAAAGGGGCTGCAGATTTCAACCTTTGCATTGCAAAGGTTAAAAGCTGCAAGGCCAGCAGAGAAATGTGCGAGTGAGCTGCAGATAAAAAAACACTGAATGCTGTCACAGCAGCTTGAAAAGGAACATGCTGCAGAATTTCCAACAAGTTTGCTGTGTGTGGTCCCAGCATAAAGTGAATGTTCACCCTTAAAAGTTACTAACTCTTCGATAGACTTTGCATAAACTGAGGGTATAAATGGCCATAACAAATATTGTTGTACATCTTATTAGAGAAAAGTACTTCTTTCTCCATTCATCGGGTCCTTTGCGCCTCCCTCCTCCCTGCTACACGTACATTCTCTCTGAAATCTCTACTTAGGCCTTATTCATACGTTGCGTCACAGTCGTTTTATGAACAGCCACCACACAGACATTTTTTAAAACAATGAGAGTCTATGGAGCTATTTGGATACCAGTTTTTGATGGACTGTGAGAAGGGTATATCAAAAAAATAGGACATGCCCTGATTTTGGCCATTTTCATTGATCCCTGAACAGACTTAAATCTATAAGAAAACTGCGAAATCAGCAGTGAAAAACGGACTGTTTCATCACAGCTGATTTACTGTGTATCACATTCATCTAAATAAATTCTAAGGTCAGGGCTTCACTGTGACAATTTGTTGCCCTGCTGATTGATTTTAGCTACTGCGTGGCAGCTACAGCCATGAAGATTGCATACAATTCATTGCATTCATTTGAATTGCAGCTATAGCTCAACACTTAAAATCAATTTATAGCACTAAAAAAGTGGCATTGTAGCCCTGGCCTAATCTGTCCTGATACCTTCACTTCCAGTTTGGTCTCAACACAGTAGAGGGCTTCCTGCCCCTCTGTGTTGGTGATGTTTTGGAAGGGGACTGGCTGACTGTCCCAATTCAATAGCTAAGCCAGCTTCCTTTTGTATTGCCTGTGACAGTAAATTTAAGTAAGTTAAATTGCAATGGAAAAAAATAGATACAGTTTTGATGTGGTTCAAAACACACAGGAACGTGGACAATTCTGGACTGTAACATGACGCATTTCAATACATTATAAATAAAGAAGAGTTATTTTTAAAGGGTTTGTCCAAGAGTAGCTATAGATGGCCCATCCTTAGGATAGGTCATCAATATCAGATCAGTGCCGATCCAACACCCAGCACCCCCGCCCAGTGGTGTAACTAGGAATGGCTGGGCCCCAAGGCGAACATTTGACATGGGGCCTCCCCCCGAACCACTTCCCCCAGCCCCCCCGGACCGCCCCCTACAACCCCCTCCCAGAACCGCTGCCCCCAAACGCCCCCCCGGGACCGCCCCCCCCCCCCCCAAAAAAAAAACGCATTCCTGTGCACACTATCATGCCCCATAGTGGCCCCTGCACACAGTATCATGCCCCATAGTGGCCCCTGCACACAGTATCATGCCCCATAGTGGCCCCTGCACACAATATCATGTCCCATAGTGGCCCCTGCACACAATATCATGTCCCATAGTGGCCCCTGCACACAGTATCATGCCCCATAGTGGCCCCTGCACACAGTATCATGCCCCATAGTGGCCCCTGCACACAGTATCATGCCCCATAGTGGCCCCTGCACACAGTATCATGTTCCATAGTGGCCCCTGCGCACAGTATCATTCCCCATAATGGCCCCTGCACAGAGGTATTATGCCCCATAGTGGCCCCTGCACACACTATTATATGTCCCATTGTGGACCACCCATGAACAATTATTATACTCTGGAGTCTTTTCAGACCCCAGAGCATAATGATCGGAGACCCAGGAGAGGATACAAACATAAAAAAACAACGATGTTTACCTGTTCCTCGCTCCGGTGCATGCCCGTGCGCTACTTCGGCCTTCTTTAATGTTGGACCAGGCCGGCGTCACGTGATCCAGCCGGCGTCGCAACGCAAAATGACGTCGGCTGACGTCTGGGACGTCACCAAACAGGCCCGAAGCCTGGAGAAGCGTAGGAGAGGTTAGTACATTGTTTTTTATGTTCCCTCACCAACTCTGGGCCTCCGATTACTCCGGGGTCTGAAAAGACCCCAGAGTATAATGACAGCAGAGATTGTGGCGTTCGGCCCACGGCCTCACATACCGATTCCCGCTCCTGCTCACAGCCGCCTCCGCAGAATCGGAAACGCAGGCGACCGTGAGCGGGACCCTGGAGAATGGTAAGTATATAGGGCCCGTTACCTGCTGGGGTTACTCCAGCAGGTAACGGTCTATTAAAAAAAAAAAAAAAAAAAGCATTGGGGGCCTGTGGGGCCCCGTAATGTCCCGGGCCCTGTGGCAGCTGCTACCACTGCTACCCCGATAGTTACGCCCCTGCCCCCGCCTATCAACTGTTACAGCTGCCGATTCTGCACGTTGTAGAGAGCCAAAACCGGATGGCTCCATACATTGCGCAGCGCCCACACTAGGCTTCTGCCCTTTTAGGTAAATGGGAGTTAAGCTGTAATTTTACAGCATGTCCACTACACAGTGTATGTAGCCATCAACTCCTAGCTCTGTACACTGTCCAGACCTGGTAGCCACAGCAGCTGATCAATAGGGGAGCAGAGTGTCAGATCTCCACCGATCTGATATTGATGACCTATCCTAAGGATAGACCATCAATATGTTCTTTTAGAAACCCCTTTAAAGGGGTTTTCTGGGACTTTTAAATTGCTAAACTATCCTTAGGATGAAGATCAGCAGAGATCTGACACCCAGGAACAGGTGCATGGCTATAGGGGCTACAGAGATAGCAAATGCTACCGGGCTCTGGAACCTGACAGGGCCCAAAGACCTCTCCACGAAATGAGAAGAGACCAGTATTATGGATATCACATGGTAAGTGGGGGCCCCATTATAGATTTTGCATTGGAGCCCAGGAACTTCAAGCTAGGCCTCTGCCCAGAAACCCCATGGATCATCTGTGATCAGCAGCAGCCGTGCTCCCTGAGTGCCATTTCTGCTATATATACCATGTGACGTCACATTCAACTGAATGGGCTGAGCTGTGCCACTGTACAAATGTACGGCACTGTACTTGGTACTCACCCAAATGCTATAGCCTCTTCAAACAGCTGATCAGCTGGGGGCAAGGGTGTCAGACTCCTGACAATCTTTAATTGATGACATATCCTAAGGCTAAGTCTTTATTTAGCCTGGAAAATCCCTTTACTGGTACTAGAATTCAATTATTGGATGTTCCACTGCTATTGGCTTTCCTTGCACTTACCCTCCTTGCAGAACATGTGAACTTGGTGTGAAGTATGAGAAATATGTTTTTCTGGTAACAGTATTTCCACAGTATCAAATGATTTGGGGGCAAGCAATGGCAATATGACACAACCAAATGTTGGCAACTTTTTCTTTTCAACTTTATCTGACAACACATTTGTACTGCTCCACTATTTTTACATAATTACCAATAACAGTCATCTGGAGCAATTCTCAAGACAGGACTGCAGTCTCATGTGGATTTCACACCTGGTGCCCTAGACATATTATAAACATGATCACAGCATATGATTTCTCATAAAATATAAAATGATTGAAGTAGTAAAGGGAAATTCTAGTAATAAAAAGAGAGGCACTTCAATCAGTAGTACTTTTATAATGACAAAAACGAGACTAACTTTATTAGCACAAATTACACCTGAAAACATACACTTACAGATGTTGTATATGTGTAGCTGTGTTTTGCACCAGATAATGATGCAAGTCAATAACGTACATTTAGTATAATCATAAATAGTTGCTTCACCCACCCCTTTGGTGAATATTTTTCCAAACTGTCATACATCTCACCAATCAAGATTAACCTCCTAAGGACCAGGTTTTGCTCGATGCTCTGGACTACCATAACATCACTTGAGCATTGGGCAACAACTCCAATCACGGGTGTTGCAACAGGGTATCAGCTCCTGAGCTGGCAATATCACTGTGTCATTCATGTATGGTACAACACAGTGTTAAGGACTTTCTCTCTATGAGATCTGTTAAGATGTTGAACGGTACCTAAAATTTAGGATAACTTTTCAAGATAAGGCTATGTTCACATTTCCACTATTAAAAAAGTAATAAAATGACACATGCAGATGGTGCACATACTGTCTGCATTCATCATCACTGACTTTAATGTTAAAAATAACATGGAAGCTTTCTTCCACTTTTTTTCCTAACAGAGGAGAAAGTCTTTGGAAACCAAAACAGATTCAGCAAAGAATTCAAAATAAGTGAACAGTTTAGAAAGGAAGGGAAGGAGGAAACTATCCTGATAAGTGGAAAAAGAAGCATTTTTCTCCTATAAGATATTTTTATAATTACTTCTATTGATTAATAGGGTATCAAACTAATGACAGTACATTGTAGCATTGTAGGGCGACTTCTACACTTTCCAAAGATGCCTTTCTCTTTCTGCATTGCAGCTCCATTTTCATGAAAAACAGTGTTTTATTCTTATGCAAATTAGTTGAAAAAGGCTATAGGGCGTTTCTTCTCCTGCCAGGGCTTCACTCTCCACTCCAGCAATGGGGACAGGAGTTGGCATTGAGGGGCAATTATCTAGAGCAGTGGTCCCCAACCTTTTTTGCACCAGGGACCGGCTGCCATAGAGGATGGCTCGGCAGGGCAGGATGGGGGTGGGACAGGGGTGGGGCTTTGGTCATATGGGGGCGGGGTTATATGCAGGCTCCACTGTGTGGACAGGAAGACTCTCCACCGGGATGGTAAGGTAAGCGACACCGAGGCTGGATACTCCGCGCTAGGCCACGTTGCTATGGTAACGTGTAAACTATCAGGTAGCGCGGCATCCTTACCAGCTACAGGACGCCGCACTACCCGTTAGTTTACACATTACCATAGCAATGTGGCCTAGAACGAATGTATCCAGCTAAGATTGAGGCCAGCCAGAGGTGGTTGGGGACCCCTGATCTAGAGGAGAGAGTGTAGCCCCAGCAGGAAAAGAAACACCCCTAAAGCCCTTTTCAGCTGATTTTCACAAAAATGGAGTACTGTAGGTGCTGTAACAGGCACACATACTGCATTATAAGTAATATTATGGCTAATGTAACATGAGTGTGAAGAGAGCAGGGAGGAATCTGTGGAGTCATTTGAGAAGTAAAGGAGTTGGCATCAAACTAATGACAGTACCTTGTAGGGCTCCTTGTACACTTTCCAAAGATGCCTTTATTATTCTGCATTGTAGCTCCATTTGTGTGCTCTTTAGCATGAACAGGACATTAAAAGCCTTTATAAATGTGTTGACAATGTAAATAAAATTATTGGCATTGACATGCCAAACTAAGATGCTTGAATATGTTGCTTGGTATTCTTAGTAATTAACACTTTATTCTGACTTATCAAACATAAATAAAGCACAACTACTATTAAAATATAACCTTTATTCAACTCAGTAAAAATTGTCAGTATAGACTTGATCAAAATGCGTAAATGCGCCAAAAAAATAAAAAAAATGGACAATAGGAAATAATGGCTGGTCGATGTATATCTTGAGTAAAATGGTCCAAAATATCCTAGGACCCCTCAGATACAGAAATGTAACCACCTCCACATACCCGATAACTACCCCCTTTTTCTCTTTATATATGTGGCCAAAGTAGTTTGACAACCACTGTATTAGGGTGTCATAATTTAATTTACCTCTTGATATATCAATGAGGACATCAAAATCTGTTAGAGTCACTAGTGATAGCTCCCATATATCAATGACAGATATATCCATCAGTAATTTGAACAAAAGGTAAGTATAATGTACACCTCAAATATATACAACTTATTCACTTATAACTAAATATCGGCTTGATAATAATAGCGATGGATCCTATATTATGCCGATCCTAAACAGAATGCACGTGGTCACTATTACTCTTGCTACTATATCAGGTAACTAAAGGCTAAAGAGTACTATAGTACAGTGTCCAGGGATCAGCCATAAAGACAAACTAGTCTAGTAGTGCATTGGTGGTGTTGTGGTCCAGTTTACAGATTGCCACATTCCAATCCATCCATAACTACATACACCTAGCGGATTTTAGATATCTCTAGTCCGATTAACGGTTTGATGCCAACAATAGCAACGGATCCTATATTATGACGATCCTATATATATATATATATATATATATATATATATATATATATAGTGTGCCTGGTACATGACTGATCATTAGGTATTGCATTATTTAATGTCACATTTCATCTCTTAGCTACACTTTATTTTGAGCAAGAGTGATATTTATCTTGTGATACATGCATATACAGTACAGACCAAAAGTTTGGACACACCTTCTCATTCCAAGAGTTTTCTGTATTTTCATGACTATAAAAATTGTAGATTCACACTGAAGGCATCAAAACTATGAATTAACACAGGTGGAATTATACAGTATACTTAACAAAAAAGTGTGAAACAACTGAAAATATGTCTTATATTCTAGGTTCTTCAAAGTAGCCACCTTTTGCTTTGATTACTGCTTTGCACACTCTTGGCATTCTCTTGATGAGCTTCAAGAGGTAGTCACCTGAAATGGTTTTCACTTCACAGGTGTGCCCTGTCAGGTTTAATAAGTGGGATTTCTTGCCTTATAAATGGGGTTGGGACCATAAGTTGTGTTGTTCAGAAGTCAGGTGGATACACAGCTGATAGTCCTACTGAATGGAGTGTTAGAATTTGTATTATGGCAAGAAAAAAGCAGCTAAGTAAAGAAAAACGAGTGGCCATCATTACTTTAAGAAATGAAGGTCAGTCAGTCCGAAAAATTGGGAAAACTTTGAAAGTGTCCCCAAGTGCAGTGGCCAAAACCATCAAGCGCTACAAAGAAACTGGCTCACATGAGGACCGCCCCAGGAAAGGAAGACCAAGAGTCACCTCTGCAGCGGAGGATAAGTTCATCCGAGTCACCAGCCTCAGAAATCGCAGGTTAACAGCAGCTCAGATTAGAGACCAGGTCAATGCCACACAGAGTTCTAGCAGCAGACACATCTCTACAACAACTGTTAAGAGGAGACTGTGTGCAGCAGGCCTTCATGGTAAAATAGCTTCTAGGAAACCACTGCTAAGGACAGGCAACAAGCAGAAGAGACTTGTTTGGGCTAAAGAACACAAGGAATGGACATTAGACCTGTGGAAATCTGTGCTTTGGTCTGATGAGTCCAAATTTGAGATCTTTGGTTCCAACCACCGTGTCTTTGTGCGACGCAGAAAAGGTGAACGAATGGACTCTACATGCCTGGTTCCCACCGTGAAGCATGGAGGAGGAGGTGTGATGGTGTGGGGGTGCTTTGCTGGTGACACTGTTGGGGATTTATTCAAAATTGAAGGAATACTGAACCAGCATGGTTACCACAGCATCTTGCAGCGGCATGCTATGCCATCCGGTTTGCGTTTAGTTGGACCATCATTTATTTTTCAACAGGACAATGACCCCAAACACACCTCCAGACTGTGTAAGGGCTATTTGACCAAGAAGGAGAGTGATGGGGTGCTACGCCAGATGACCTGGCCTTCACAGTCACCAGACCTGAACCCAATCGAGATGGTTTGGGGTGAGCTGGACCGCAGAGTGAAGGCAAAAGGGCCAACAAGTGCTAAGCATCTCTGGGAACTCCTTCAAGACTGTGGGAAGACCATTTCAGGTGACTACCTCTTGAAGCTCATCAAGAGAATGCCAAGAGTGTGCAAAGCAGTAATCAAAGCAAAAGGTGGCTACTTTGAAGAACCTAGAATATAAGACATATTTTCAGTTGTTTCACACTTATTTGTTAAGTATATAATTCCACCTGTGTTAATTCATAGTTTTGATGCCTTCAGTGTGAATCTACAATTTTTATAGTCATGAAAATACAGAAAACTCTTGGAATGAGAAGGTGTGTCCAAACTTTTGGTCTGTACTGTATATGCATGTATCACAAGATAAATATCGCCCTTGCTCAAAATAAAGTGTAGCTAAGAGATGAAATGTGACATTAAATAATGCAATACCTAAGGATCAGTCATGTACCAGACACACTAGTCTAGTTGTATATTAGTTGTAGTGTGGTCCAGTGTATAGATCTCCACACTACATGTCCATCACTACATGCAACCAGCAAGTACTGCTAGTCCACTACAAAGGTTCATATCATGGTGTAGATAAATAACATGATCTCATAGCCTAGTGATCGGCTCTGAACCAACTAGTACACTGAACTCTGTGAACCTAAAAAGATCCCTCAATGCATATTCCCCCTCATTTGAGGGTTCATCAGGAGGACAAGGTGATATTAGGTCAAGTCAATTTCTAAGATGGTGCAGTTAAAACTGCAGTTACAGGTGTCCTGAAGGTGGACACCAGTGTTGAAGAGTAGCCGATGCCGATCGATGTGAACAGCTGAACTTAAATACCACAGCCCAGCTCAAAAGACCACACTCCCAGTCATGACGTCATCTGACCTCACCAATCACGGCGTAGGATCGTCCCTTGTATTCAGGGGTTTGTCAGACTAGGCGTGTCTGTTGTCATGGGAGCCAGGATGCTATTCTGCTGTCATTCAGTTTACATTGCGGAGGAGGCAAAGATGATCAGTTACTTCCAGAACTTCCCATCTGGATAACTGTGCATAGGAGGTTAATTCCTAAGTACACTTTAAACACTGATGTATACAAATATATATAGTGTCCTTCCAATACAAAAACAGATAGCAGTTAACCCATTATGCAAATAATTGGTACAAAAAGGATACCCACTATGATAATGAATTAAATCTTATAGCAAATGGGAACATTCTACAGTACTTATGACAATGCTTGGAGAGATGTGAAAGATCACTAATCCTCCATAGATCAGAAAGGAGACCGACATCTATGTCATACGTCACAGATGTTAATGTCCCATAGATGTTTTAGGGTAAATACAGTCAGGGAACGCGAAACACGAATACCAAATCTAAATAAACAGAGTGAAGGAAATGGAATTGTTAAGGCCGCTCGGTCTAACGCATTGAAAGCGGAATATCTACTTCGTCTCTTGTTGAAGTATCAAACGATCCCAGTTCCCCCCCCCCCCAACAGATGGAAAAATATGCTCCAGGCCTTGAAACTTTAGGTATCTGGGATCGCCACCATGGCATTCCCACACGTGTCGAGAGGGTTTTCTCCTCTTTCCGTGTCACATACCCCACATGATCTAAGATTCTCCTCCGAAGTTCCCATTTCGTCTTTCCGACGTAGTTAAGAGGGCACGGACAGGTCACTGAATATATAACACCTGTCGTGCGGCAATTGATAAAGTGTTTGATCTGGTGTTCCACCCCTGTAGCAATGCATAGGGCCTTGTCACCCTTCAAAATGTAGTCACACACCTTACATGATCCATACCTGAAAGACCCTCCAGGGATGGATCTGTTCAGCCTCGTTTTTATCTTGTTGTAAGGGTTTCAAGTGACTGTGAGTTAAAATATCTCCCAGTATGACCTCAGTATTTCCATCACTCCCCTAGTCCCACGATCATAATTACCCACCAAACGGACAGTGTGCTGATCCTGCATCCGTTGTTTGGGGGTGAGCAGGGTAGCCCTATCACTGTATTCTGCCATCCATTTCGCCTCCCAAAGTAGTGGGGCCGGATTGCCACGTCTACTAAACCTCCCTTCCAAATCTCTCGCCTTCTCATGGAAGTCCACAAGGTTAGAGCAGTTCCTACGCACTCTCAGGAACTGCCCTCTTGGAATACCACGTCTGAGCAGCGCTGGGTGATAACTATTCCATTTAAGGAGGCAGTTTGTGGCTGTGTCTTTTCGATACAGTGATGTATCTAGTTCTCCCAGCTCATTGATGGTAATGTGTAGGTCTAGGAAGGTGATGGAGTAGGAATCAATGGTGGCTGTGAAGTGCATGTTAATATCATTGTCATTAAGTGCCCCCACAAAGTCCCAAAAGTCCTGCTTGGGCCCAGTTCACAGGATCAGTACATCATCGATGTACCTGAGCCATAAAGAGATACTGCTGGTCCATCTTTCATACTGTTCTAAAAAAGACAAGGCACTCCTCCCACCAGCCCAAAAATAAAGTAGCATAGGTAGGCACTGCTGAACTTCCCATTGCAGTACCACATTGCTGGTGGAAGAAGCGCCCGTCAAACAGAAAAAAATTCCTAGTGAGGATGAATTCAAGCAGTTCCAGTAGGAACTCATTGTGAGAAGCTAGTTGTAGCCTCCTCGACTGTAGAAAATATCTGACAGCCCCACACCCCTTATTGTGGGGTATGGAGCTGTAAAGAGCCTCCATGTCAAGCGAGGCCAGACATGACCCTGATGGTAGTGAATCATCTTGCAGGTGTCTTAGAACGTCCATGGTGTTTCAGACATAGGAAGGTAACGCCATGACAAAGGGGTGCAGTATCTTGTCAACATAGATACTGGCCCCCTGTGTCAGGCTTCCTATGCCCGAGACAATTGGGTGACCCTTTAAGGGATTAAGACCCTTATGGATTTTAGGTAAACTATAAAAGGTCGCTGTGGTCGGAAAAGCTGTTCCCATGAAGGCCTGTTCCTTCTTATCCATCAAACCTGCGTCTAAAGCTCTTGATAAAATATTATCAAGCTCTTTGGTGAGGTCAGATGACATCATGACTGGGGGTGTGGTCTTTTGAGCTGGGCTGTGGTATTTAAGTTCAGCTGTTCACAGCAGTCGGCGTCGGCTACTCTTCCACACTGGTGTCCACCTTCAGGACACCAGTAACTGCAGTTTTAACTGCACCGTCTTATAAATTGGCTTGACCTAATATCACCTTGTCCTCCTGATGAACCCTCAAATGAGGGGGGAATACGCATTGAGGGATCTTTTTAGGGTCACAGAGTCCAGTGTATTAGTTCAGAGCCAATCACTAGGCTATGAGCTCATGTTATTTATCTACTCCATGATATGAACCTTTGTAGTGGACTAGCAGTACTTGCTGGTTGCATGTAGTGATAGACATGTTGTAGTGTGAAGATTTGTAAACTGGATCACACTACAACTAATATACAACTAGACTAGTGCGTCTGGTATATGACTGATCCTTAGGTATTACATTATTTAATGTCACATTTCATCTCTTACCTACACTTTATTTTGAGCAAGAGTGATATTTATCTTGTGATACATGCATATATATATATATATATATATATATATATATATATATAGCAGTCATATGAAAAAGTTTGGGCACCCCTATTAATCTTAATCATTTTTAGTTCTAAATATTTGGGTGTTTGCAACAGCCATTTCAATTTGATATATCTAATAACTGATGGACACAGTAATATTTCAGGATTGAAATGAGGTTTATTGTACTAACAGAAAATGTGCAGTATGCATTAAACCAAAATTTGACCAGTGCAAAAGTATGGGCACCTCAACAGAAAAGTGACATTAAGTAGTAGATCCTCCTTTTGCAAAAATAACAGCCTCTAGTCGCTTCCTGTAGCTTTTAATCAGTTCCTGGATCCTGGATGAAGGTATTTTTGACCATTCCTCTTTACAAAATAATTCCAGTTCAGTTAAGTTTGATGGTCGCCGAGCATGGACAGCCCGCTTCAAATTATCCCACAGATGTTCAATGATATTCAGGTCTGGGGACTGGGATGGCCATTCCAGAACATTGTAATTGTTCCTCTGCATGAATGCCTGAGTAGATTTGGAGCTGTGTTTTGGATCATTGTCTTACTGAAATATCCATCCCCGGCGTAACTTCAAATTCGTCACTGATTCTTGTACATTATTCTCAAGAATCTGCTGATACTGAGTTGAATCCATGCGACCCTCAACTTTAACAAGATTCCCGGTTCCAGCATTGGCCACACAGCCCCAAAGCATGATGGAACCTCCACCAAATTTTACAGTGGGTAGCAAGTGTTGCATAACGCCTTTTTGTATGACCAAACAACTCAATCTTTGTTTCATCAGTCCACAGGACCTTCTTCCAAAATGAAGCTGGCTTGTCCAAATGTGCTTTTGCATACCTCAGGCGACTCTGTTTGTGGCGTGCTTTCAGAAACGGCTTCTTTCGCATCACTCTCCCATACAGCTTCTCCTTGTGCAAAGTGTGCTGTATTGTTGACCGATGCACAGTGACACCATCTGCAGCAAGATGATGCTGCAGCTCTTTGGAGGTGGTCTGTGGATAGTCCTTGACTGTTCTCACCATTCTTCTTCTCTGCCTTTCTGATATTTTTCTTGGCCTGCCACTTCTGGGCTTAACAAGAACTGTCCCTGTGGTCTTCCATTTCCTTACTATGTTCCTCACAGTGGAAACTGACAGGTTAAATCTCTGAGACAACTTTTTGTATCCTTCCCCTGAACAACTATGTTGAACAATCTTTGTTTTCAGATCATTTGAGAGTTGTTTTGAGGAGCCCATGATGCCACTCTTCAGAGGAGATTCAAATAGGGAACAACTTGAATGGCCACCTTAAATACCTTTTCTATGATTGGATCATGGCTTGTTAAAGCTAGTGAGGTTAAAACCAATTTTGTGCTTGTAAGGTAGTTTTTCAATTATTTTTGCACGGTATTTTGGTTTAATGTTTGACTTTTCTGTTAGTAAATAAACTCATTTATCTGATTTTGTGTATCAGTTATTAGATATGTCTTGGTTTGGGCACTCCTATTAATCTTAATATTTTTAGTTTATTTTGGTGTTTAGATTTCAATTTGATATATTATAACTGATGGAACAGTAATTCGGATTGAAATTTTGTATAAAGACTCATTCTTCATTTGATAATACCTTTTCTCATGTTATTGGATTTACTCTAGCTTTACTGGTTCTATGAATGTTCAAAGCTCAGTGAGGTTACAAAACCAATTTTGTGCTTCAGTAAGTCAGTAAAAAGTAGTTAGGAGTATTCAAATCAATAAAATGATAAGGGTACCACAAATTTTTGCACCGGTCAAATTTTGGTTTAATGCATATTGCACATTTTCTGTTAGTACAATAAACCTCATTTCAATCCTGAAATATTACTGTGTCCATCAGTTATTAGATATATCAAATTGAAATGGCTGTTGCAAACACCCAAATATTTAGAACTAAAAATGATTAAGATTAATAGGGGTGCCCAAACTTTTTCATATGACTGTATATAGAATCGTTATGATATAGTATCCATTGGGGGCTATTGTTGGCATCAAACCGTTAATTGGACTAGCGATATCTAAAATCCGCTAGGTTTATGTAGCTATGGATGGATTGGAATGTGGCAATCTGTAAACTGGACCACAACACCACCAATACACTACTAGACTGTTTGTCTTTATGGCTGATCCCTGGACACTGTACTATAGTACTCTTTAGCCTTTAGTTACCTGATATAGTAGCAAGAGTAATAGTGCATGTGCTTTTTGTTTCTGTTTAGGATCAGCAAAATATAGCATCCATCGCTATTATTATCACACCGATATTTAATTATAAGTGAATAGGTTGTATATATTTGGGGTGTACATTATACTTACCTCTTGTTCAAATTACTGATGGCTATATCTGTCATTGATATATGGGAGATATCACTAGTGACTGACAGATTTTGATGTCCTCATTGATATATCAAGAGGTAAATTCAATTATGACACCCTAATACAGTGGTTATCACACTACTTTGGCCACATATACAGAGAGAAAAAGGGGGTAGTTATCGGGTACATGTGGAGGTGGTTACATTTCTGTATCTGAGGGGTCCTAGGATATTTTGGACCATTTTATCCCAGATATACATCTGCCAGCCATTATTTCCTATTGTCCACTTTTTTATTTTTTTGGCGTATTTACGCATGTTGATCAAGTCAATACCGACAATTTTTACTGAGTTGAATAAAGGTTATATTTTAATAGTAGTTGTGCTTTATTTATGTTTGATAGTTGTCACGAGCACTGTTAACACCCTTGTCTAGTTTCTTTAGTCTGACTTAGTCCCAAAGTCATGATCTAAGAGGGCTTCAGTTATATGGCGATGCTGTGTACTGTTTAAATATGAATGCCTGTACTGCCAATCTATGAACATGATTTCCATGTACATAACTCACAAACACATGGTATGCTTGGATAAGTGTGTGTAAATAAACATATACACTGTAATTTACATTTCTTAACATATTGTACAGAACCCCTGTAGCTTCAGAAGAATCCTTTAACATGAAGAGATAAACAAGAGCTATTTCAATAGGAAACTCTTACAGAATGCACATCTGTTTGTAATGTCACTAGCTCTACTGATGTCTCTGCCCTGCACCCACATGGTATTTACCGTACTGGTAATTGTAATGCCTGTTACTATGAGTGAAAAAGTAATCTACTACCTACGTACGTCTACTACACTGAAGGCAGTGTTCAGGGAAACAGGCGAATCCAGTATTTGCCACTCTGCAAATAAAAACATGATAGATTCATGAAATGAGTATGTGTACTGCCATTGAAATGTGGCTTTAACAAACTGTTTACTCAGTCTCTTAGTCTCTATAGTTTATTCATCACTTTTGACGCCCCTAATACGAAACTACCACAGAGAACATTAGTATAGGTGTATAGTCAAATATAATATTGTACTATATGACAAAACCAGAATAAATGCACATTTGATCCCCATGGATAATTCTTTGGTGATTTTTGATTAAAAGAGTTGTGTAAAAATGCAGATCATTGATAAATAAATGGGATATGCACAAGTTCATACGTACCAATATATTATGTGCACTAACTGGTTATTTGTAACCAATTTGGCCATGAATATAGTGTGTCCTTGTAAGCTCAAGTGTAACAGCATGGACAACTTTGTGGCTCAGTAGCACTGTTGCCTTTCCGCTCGAGTCCTGGGTTTATTAAATCTACCCAAGGAAAACATCTACATGGATTTTTCATGTTCTTTCTGTTTGGGTTCCCTCCCATTGTGAGTCCTACTTCAGACAGTGAGTGATGATAATACCTGTAAAGTGCTGTGGAATATGTTGGTGCTATGTGACTAAAATAATAATAACAATAATAGTTTCATTTTCCAGAATAAATTAATAGATAATAAAATGTGTAATTGCACCCTTTTCTGCACTTATAAGACTCCTCCTCTCCCTGCACTGATCTCTCACTCTTAGGGCCGGTTCACATCTGCATTCGGCTTCCTTTCGGGGAGTCCGCTTGGGGACCCCCCGAATGGAAACGTATACGCATAGAAAAGTGGTTTACCTAAGGAAACCTGCGGACCCCATAGACTATAATGGGGTCCGTGTGGTTGCCGCTCGGTTTCCACACGAAACATGCGGAGAGGAAAGTGCTGCTTGCTTCTAGTGAGTGTCCTAGCGTTGAATTCAGAGCTCCATTGCCCAGTAATGTTTTATAAAGTCCTCAATGCTAGTGCTTCTAGCCTCCTTGGTTGGAGTTAATGTACGTTTGTCGTTTTTCAACTGTACTCTGTAACTAGTCTCCAGTCATTTTGGAACTGACCTAAAAAAACAGACAAAGATGGAACCTGCAGAATAGTAAATTTTATTTATATAGCGCCAACATATTCCGCAGCACTGTACAATTTGTAGGGTTCAAGTACTGACAAAAAAGATACATTACAAAGAAATAGTGAATTCACACACTGGGACTGAGGGCCCTGCTCGCAAGAGCTTACAATCTATGAGGTAGAGGGGGTGACACAAGAGGTAGCAGGGGCGGCATCGGAGGTAGCATTGTTTGTACAATGGTCAGACAATTTTGTAATAGAGGTTACTGTCATTACACATATATAAAGCTGTATGAGCCGTCACCTGTCGTGTCCTTTAACGTGCAGATGGTGCCTGGACATATAAAGTTAGTCTGATACGGCATCATATTGTGAGGTAATGCGGGAGCATGAACAGAGGATGGTATGTTTTAGAGATTCTAACTACGGAAGAGTTTACATTAGGAGTTGTGATAGGCCTGTCTGAAAAGATATGTCTTTAGTTTACGCTTGAAGCTGTGGAAATTGGGGGTTAATCTGATAGTCCTGGGATAGAGCATTCCAGAGAAGTGGTGAAACTCGGGAGAAGTCTTGTATACGAGCGTGGGAGGTTCTGATAATAGAGGATGTTAGTCTTAGGTCATTTAGTGAACGGAGAGTATGGGTTGGGCGATAGACAGAGATGAGGGAGGAAATGTAGGGAGGTGCAGCATTATGGAGAGCCTTGTGAATGAGGGTGATAAGTTTATATTGTATTCTGTATTGAATAGGCAGCCAATGTAGTGACTGGCACAGACCGGAGGCATCGCTGTAACGTCTAGACTGCTAGATGAGCCTGGCCGCCGCGTTCAGAATAGATTGTAGAGGGGAGAGTTTAGTAAGGGGAAGATCGATTAGTAAGGAGTTACAGTAGTCAAGGCGAGAAGTAAATCAGGGCAACAATAAGTGTCTTTAGTGTACTGTATTTGTGGTAAGGAAACAGCGGATTCTGGAGATGTTTTTGAGGTGGAGATGACATGAGCGTGCCAGTGATTGGATATGGGGGGTGAAGGAAAGGTCTGAGTCAAACATAACCCCGAGGCAGCGGGCATACTCCCCTAGGAGTTATGGTAAGGCCAGAGACTGCAATGGAGATATCAGGGACAGATCTATTAGATGGTGGAAACAGCAGTAATTCAGTCTTTGAGAGATTCAGTTTCAGATAAAGCGAAGACATGATATTTGAGACAGCAGAGAGGCAGTCACTGGTGTTCTGTATTAGTGCAGGGGTGATGTCACGGGATGACGTATATAATTGGGTGTCATCAGCATAAAGATGGTACCGGAAGCCAAATCTAGTGATGGTTTGTCCAATGGGGGCTGTGTAGAGGAAGAAGAGAAGGGGACCTAGGACCAAGCCCTGAGGAACCCCAACGGCAAGGGGAAGAAACAGAGCCCGCAAATGATACACAGAAGGTGCGGTCAGAGAGATAAGAGGAGAACCAGGAGAGAGCAGTGTCTGTACGGCCGACAGAACGGAGCATAGTGAGGAGGAGTTGATGGTCAACAGTGTCAAATGCTGCTGAGAGATCTAGAAGAATAAGAAGAGAGTAGTCACCTTTGGATTTAGCCGTCAGAAGATCATTGGAGACTTTTGTGAGGGCCGTTTCAGTAGAGTGCAGAGTGCAGAAGCTAGATTGTAAGGGGTCAAGAAGAGAGTTAGCAGAAAGAGAGCGGATTAAACGAGAATAGACTAAGCGTTCCAAGATTTTGGAGATAAAAGGAAGGTTAGAGACAGGTCAATAGTTAGCAGCACAGGACGGGTCAAGGGAGGATTTCTTCAGTAGTGGGGTTATGACGGCAAGTTTGAAAGAGGATGGGAAAATTCCAGAAGAGAGAGGTTAATTATTTTAGTAAGGTAAGTTGTGACTGCAGGCGACAGAGACTGGAGGAGGTGTGAGGGGAAAGGGTCACTACTACAGGTTGTAGGGCGAGTAGCTGAGATACTTCCTCCTCCGTAACAGGTTCAAAAGATGAGAATGAACAGTCTGAAGTGCGGCTGGTGAGGGGGTCAGTGTCACCTGGGGATTGGGCAGTTATTTCCTGACGGATCTTATCAATTTTATCATGGAAATAAGTGGCCAGGTCATCTGCGCTAAGGTCTGTGAATGGCATCTGCACCTTGGAAGTGAGTAAGGAGTGAAAAGTTTCAAATAGCCTTTTAGGGTTACAGGAAAGAGAAGAGATGAGAGCGGTGAAATAGGCTTGTTTGGCTAGGTGAAGGGCAGAATTATAGGTTTTAAGCATAAATTTTAAGTGGAGGAAGTCTGCACGTGTACGTGATTTTCTCCACAGACGTTCAGCAGACCTAGAGCACCGCTGAAGAAAACGTGTCTGTGGCGTGTGCAGAAGAGGTAAACTACCAATAAATGGCAGAATCAAGTCATATAATGGTCAGAAATGGTGGTACTCCTCAGGTACACACATAACAGATTATTCTGAAAACTTCCTTGAAATCACAGTAACCACTTCATATCTGAGTGACTGATAATCTAAGGTATCTTGTGACCGAAGGTGGATGTGTGGAACCACAGGCCATGAATCATGGGGGCCATGTGATTATATCATGTGACCAATGGAGGTAATGTCATATGGACAGACTTATGATGACAACCTATTTTTAAAAAGAGGCTGGGGGGGGGATTAGTTGATCGATATGACATGCTTTCTGTAACCCTTAGAAAACAACTGTTATCACTATTACAATGTCTACCCATTGATTTCAGCCACTGTGGGGAAAATGTAGTATTACTGTATATGTCCCACATAGAGGTTGGACCTTGCATAGTTACAGTGGGGAAAAAAAGTATTTAGTCAGCCACCAATTGTGCAAGTTCTCCCACTTAAAAAGATGAGAGAGTCCTGTAATTGACATCATAGGTAGACCTCAACTATGAGAGACAAAATGAGAAAACATATCGAGAAAATCACATTGTCTGATTTTTTAAGAATTTATTTGCAAATTATGGTGGAAAATAAGTATTTGGTCACCTACAAACAAGCAAGATTTCTGGCTCTCACAGACCTGTAACTTCTTCTTTAAGGTTCCTCTGTCCTCCACTCATTACCTGTAGTAATGGCACCTGTTTGACATTGCTATCAGTATAAAAGACACCTGTCCACAACCTCAAACAGTCACACTCCAAACTCCACTATGGTGAAGACCAAAGAGCTGTAGAAGGACACCACAAACAAAATTGTAGACCTGCACCAGGCTGGGAAGACTGAATCTGCAATAGGCAAGCAGCTTGGTGTGAAGAAATCAACTGTGGGAGCAATAATTAGAAAATGAGCAAAAATCCCAGAACCACACAGGGGGACCTAGTGAATGACCTGCAGAAAGCTGGACTAGCGTAACAAAGGATACCATCAATAACACACTACGCCGCCAGGGACTCAGATCCTGCAGTGCCAGACGTGTCCCCCTGCTTAAACCAGTACATATCTGGGCCCATCTGAAGTTTGCTAGAGAGCATTTGGATGTTCCAGAAGAGTATTGGGAGAATGTTATATGGTCAGATGAAACCAAAGTAGAACTGTTTGGTAGAAACATAACTCGTCGTGTTTGGAGGAGAGTGAATGCTGAGTTGCATCCAAAGAACACCATACCTACTATGAAACATGGGGGTGGCAACATCATGCTTTGGGGCTGTTTCTCTGCAAAGGGACCAGGACGACTGATCCGTGTACATGAAAGAATGAATGGGGCCATGTATCGTGAGATTTTGAGTGCAAACCTCCTTCCATCAGCAAGGACATTGAAGATGAAACGTGGCTGGGTCTTTCAGCATGACAGTGATCCCAAGCACACCACCAGGGCAACGAAGGAGTGGCTTCATAAGAAGCATTTCAAGGTCTTGGAGTGGCCTAGCCAGTCTCCAGATCTCAACCCTATAGAATACCTTTGGAGGGAGTTGAAAGTTCGTGTTGCCCAGCCACAGCCCCAAAACATCACTGCTCTAGAGGAGATCTGCATGGAGGAATGGCCCAACATACCAGCAACAGTGTGTGCCAACCTTGTGAAGACTTACAGAAAACGTTTGACCTCTGTCATTGCCAACAAAGGATATATAACAAAGTACTGAGATGAACTTTTGTTACTGACCAAATACTTATTTCCCACCATAATTTGCAAATAAATTCTTTAAAAATGAGACAATGTGATTTTCTGGATTTGTTTTCTCATTTTGTCTCTTATAGCTGAGGTCTACCTATGATGTCAATTACAGGCCTCTCTCATTTTTTAAGTGGGAGAACTTGCACAATTGGTGGCTGACTAAATACTTTTTTTTCCCCACTGTATTTTCTTGGATCAGTTTGGCCCTGAGTGTGTCATAATGATACAGGAGAGGTTCAGTAAAGAGGTAAGCAAAACTTTGGGGGTGGGATGTGCGCCTCCACTCTGACAAACTTGGATTTTATGCTTTTGTCCAGTGTCACTTTAAGAATATACTATAATCCATAATGTTTCAAGTTTTTCACTTGGACTAATTTAATATTTCTTAAGGTTCTGAAGCTATGTGTTTTTTGCACACCAGCTGCAATCTACAGAAATACTCCGTACAACACGAAAGAGCAATTTACATGAATGTGTCTATTTTTTATCAGGAATATTTTCTTGTGATTCTCTATAAATTGATATGAAAGTGGCATCTGCATGTGACTTTCATGCTACTTCCTGCTAAGTTTCATAATATGACTGTTACAACTCTAAAATAAATCACAATACACATTATTACACAACCTCAAAGAATAAAACATCTACTATATTAGTTCCAGAAACACACTTATCTGACATCTAAAATAACCAAATCAAATCCAAGTTCCTAAATGTTGGAATACACAATGTGGCACTGAGCGCTTTCATGCGGTCTCCAAAACCCATTGGTATAGATGTAATGCTCACCCCAAGGGTATGTTCACACGTAGGAATCTACCGTGGATTTGGAGGTGGATTTTGCTCCCTAATCTGCCTCCTATCATTTTCAATGGGAGGCAGAGATCGCAGTGGGACACGTAAAAAATCAGCGTCCTGCTCAATCTTGTCCCAAATACGCGGTTTGGGAGTGCCTGCCAATTAGGCCAATTCATCTGCCCTAATTTCTCTTCATTTTCCACCATGTGAACATATTCTAAAGGGCATTTTACATGGCCCAATTAACAAACTATGTATCAGGAGCAAGTTTTCATAGTACCTAAAAGGAATTTTATGGCAGTAAGAAGTATACTAACTCTATCCTATTTGGTATTACAGCCTTAATACAAACATAAAATGTGGCTATATTACAACTGCATAAACAGTGGCCATGTGGAAGATAGGGCCAGTACAGAATTATGAATGACACAATAATGTTTTAATTTAATTAAGAAAGTGTTATGCCTTTTTCAGACATCTGTAATCTATGATGCTGTTATTGTGTATTCACATATTGTGGTTATGTGACAGTATTTTGCGAGGCTACCAGGTAGTAAGGTGCCTTGCAGTGCAAGGGTCCTGGGTTTGATCCTGACCAAGGACAACATTTGTATGTTCTCATTGTGCTGGTATGGGTTTTCTCCCTCACTTTAAAGGCATACAAAATTTAGATTGTGAGCCCAACCAGGAACACTAGTGTGAGGTACGTTCACACGGAGGAATCTGCCACGGATTTGGGAGCAGATTCTGCCCCGAGTCTGCCTCCCATTGTTTTCAATGGGAGGCAGAGATCACAGAAGACGTGTTAAAAAAGTCAGCGTCCTGCTCGATCTTGCC
The DNA here is from genome assembly GCA_947044405.1 of Leptodactylus fallax. Lineage (NCBI taxonomy): Eukaryota > Metazoa > Chordata > Amphibia > Anura > Leptodactylidae > Leptodactylus > Leptodactylus fallax. The sequence continues at coordinate 2,061,512 of CAMRHE010000300.1, read as the reverse complement.
TGCCAATTAGGCCGATTTATCCGGGCCTAATCAGCAAAGAAAAGCCATGACAAAATGCCAATGCAGGGACATAGGCATTCCATCTCAGCAATCCCATAGCCGAATACGGCAGCGGAAAACGAAGAGGAATTTCTCTTAATTTTCCACCATGTGAACCTAGCCTTATATGACATCTACACCAGTTCCTGACTGGCATAGATTTCCAATTTGGCACACAGCATGTGCCTAATTTATTTAATAGCCCAGAGCCTCTTGAAAATTCAGGTGCACCTTCCAGTTGGGCACCTTAATTAAGACTGGCATAGGAAATGCTGGTAAACTCCCCTCCAGTGTGTGATGACAAAGTCTGTAAAGTGCTACAATATATTGTTGCTATATAAGCAAAATAAATAAAGTAAAATAATATATACAAAATTGTGTCACAAACTGTCGAAAACTGGCACATGCGAATACACCTTAAACCCGGGGCCCCACGTGGCGTAAACACAATGGAAAAAAACACAGAGAATCTCATCCACACACTGCGGAAAAATATGTGCAGCAAACATACTGCGATTTCCAAAACTGTTGCGGTTTTGGAAATCGCAGCATGTCAATTATACCTACAGAAACGCCGACGGATTCCCTATAGGTATAATGGAAGCAGAAAGTCTGTGGCTTTCTGTGAAAAAGACAGCAGGAAAAACTGCAATGCGTTGCCACTGTGGTCTTTCCCACATCGCTTTTTTACTGCAGCTCACTATGGGGTTGGAATTTCAGTACTTGGGCAGTAGGCCAGAGAAGATGAAAAATACAAAAAAAAAAAGTCATACACACCTGTCCCTGGTGTCCCCAGCTGATGTCTGGCCCATCGCGCGCAGGCTAAATAAAGGAACCAGTGTCGTAGGCGAATGGCACCACTGGTTCCTTACCTGTGACTGCTGAGGCTACAAGCCCCAGCACATGCTGGACCAGACAGAAGGTGGGGGACACTGGAACTCTGGGAACAGGAGAGTATGACTTTTTTTATGTTTCACCTTCCCCAGCCTCCTGCCCAAATACTGAACAAACCCTTTAAGTTTTGCAACAGTAATTGTAAGCCAGAACCAATTGTGAAGACCACACAAACATAAGATATAATGGAAAGATTTGCACCTCTTATGCGTTTTCAACCCACTCCTGTTTTTGCACAAAATCATTGATGCAAAATACTGACGTGTGAATAAGGCTACATGCACACAAATGTGAAAACAGCACATGGATGATATGCAGGTGACGTCTGTGACCTCCAAGGGCCATTACAAGTCATCTATGAGACTAGGCTGCATAACAGAGTTGAGTTTTGCCACAGGACTTATGCCCCCTACACAGTCATGTATATGTTGCCATACAAAAAGAATGGGTCAGTGTTCTAGCTGTTAAAAACACAGGTATCAGACTGATATATGCATGGAGCCTTAAATCTGGGCAGTAATTTTGGTAGAAAAGGTGGTAACGCTAACTGCAGATACAATATAGTCACTAAACTGTAGTTGCATTGAAGCCATCTGAAAGTGGCCTAAGAGTATTTTTAGAGAGTATGGCTATTGTGAGGTTTTTTTGTAGTACTGACACCATTTGACCTAGTTTTACAGTTTTAATGAACTTCACCCGAGGGAGATGAAGAGGACAACCGCACCGTCTGAACGTACTTTGACACTTTTTTTTTCTCCTTTTTAACATTTTTTTTCCTCCACTCGGCTCTGCGGTTCAAACATGGTGTGAACGAAGTTTAGGACAATAACATATCAACCTTGTCCTTTCTCCAATCCACCACCCATAAAGGTTAGCCCTGTCACATGTGGCCTGGCACGCGTCAACAACTTCTCCAATCAATTCTCGCGAGATCTCCTCCCCTCTCACTGTGCAAACCGCGGTTATTGGGCTGTCACCGAACGCCTCCCGATTGGCTGGGGCACTAGGCCAATCGGAAACGACTGAGAACCCTATATCGACCAATGGCCGCTGAGAATTCGAGTAGGCGGTGCCCGCCCACAGGTAGGCTGGTCTCTAGCAGAGAGGCTTCGCTCACAGCGCCTCCGTACTAAAGAACTAGAAGCTTCGTGAGGTGAGTAGCGGCGCAACGTGGGTGCGACATATGGAGCCAATTAAGGCATTTGTTAATTAGCAATGTCTCATTAGCGGCCATCTGATGGACGTGGCGTGTCCCCTCTCAGTGGTCACCCACCGCCCACCTGTGCTATTTACAGTGACTGTCTATTGATTATTTATCGTCTCCAGCCGCTTTGGAATTAATCATGTCCCCGGTTTGTGCCTCAGGTTCCCCGCTCGGAGGGTGTCTCCCAATTGGTGTTTAAAGCTCCGGCTTCGCTCGGCCCGTGTCCAGTGTCGTGGCCAGCTCTGCGCTGTGCCGTCCATACTTCGCGGTGTATCCGTTGCTTCATTCTGCCCTTCTCCGTTCATCGCACCCAAGGGCGAGCAGCGTTGTGTTTATGTCTTTATTGGACGAAAACGGTGAGTATGTAACCCTGAGCGTGAGAAGAGTGCGGGATGGCGGGGACGCTGAGGTAAAATGGCGGCCGCGCCTCATGACTGGAGGACGTGACGCAGGTTGCCTGCGAGCCATAGGGGGTTTCTCAAGCGATCTTTAAGGGGCACTAGAGGTGAATGATAAATGGCGTAGGGACCCCGTAAGGTGGCGGGGAACCCTCCGTTGTGGTGGGTGGGAGGTGGGTGCTTGGTGGGGAGAAGAGAGGAGTGTTAAGGGTTACTGCGCATGCGTGACCTGACAGGGCTGACTCAGTGCTGCAGTTGTGAGTCATACACCGCGCTCCCTCCCCTGTGTGTTTATACCCAGCGCTGAGCCTGGCGCTGCTGGAGGGGGTGGCCTCTTCTTTACCTTGTCCTTTGGGTACTGTAGATTGTACGTGAGGACTAGTTCAGTCGATATCTGATTCCTTGCAGTTGAGGCTGACGTGAATGAGTGTATTTCTACACCTCATCTTTTAATGTGGTGTGTATGTTTTCAAGGGCAATTCACTTTTGAATATCACATGAATATATAGCTTAGTTAGTAAATACACTATTTATTCTCTTGTGCTTGTTACTGTATTTTGCTCCATAGCTGTGTTCTCAGTTCTGTTAACCCACACCCTTACAGCTTAGATAAACTGCTAGAAAGTTCATTATGTCCTTAAATGACTTGGTAATTGCTGCAAACATTTTATTACCATAGCGAGTACAACTATAAATGCAGCCCTAATCTGATAAAGGCTGTAACTGGGGATCAGTGAGTGATGCAGTGTGTACAAAGTTGCTTAAAAGGGAATGCCATCTCAATATTTGACTATCCATAGAATGACCTAAATCTCTAACAAATGTGGGTGGCACCTCTGTGACCTACGTCTATTATAACTGCGGCCCCATATGTCTGCTAGTGAACGAAGAGGGGCTGCACTTGTCTCTTCATTGAGGGTCCCATGTGCACAACCCTAGCTTTTTACAGATGCGTCTGGGTCATAGAAATGAATTGTAAGATTTGGAACTGGTTCTATTCTATCTATTTTTGCAGCTTGTCTATTCATGTAGGAGTATAGGTCAGTGAAAAAACACGGGCAGCAAATGGATGTCAATCTGGGTGTCAATTGTTCCATCCTTACAAATCCATATGTTGCACACAGTCATGCGTGAAGCCTATGTTTTTTCAGGAATTATGGAAATGGCCTAAACTGCCTGCTCAGGTATTTTGAACTTCTGTATGAGAGTGGAGAGGCATAGCCACTTGAGGCCCCTTCCCATACATGTGTGGGCACAGATGGGGCACCATTCTCAAGTTGGATTTGGATCTTGCCTTTGAAACCTATATTTATGGGATAAACTATGGAAAATGCCATAAATATTGAGATGGAATACCCTTGTGTAAATCGGAGATCAGCGACTCTTCAGCTTTTGTGAAACGGCAGTTCTCCTTGCTCACTCTTGTTGAGCCCTTCGTGGAACTCCCACAGAAAAGAATGAAGCTTGCAGGGACTAGTAGTTTCACAGTGGCTAGTGTGCTGAGGGTTGCTGAACCCTGGTGTATATTATATGGATGTCAAAGTGATAATCATGGGAGTAGGTTGTCTTGTATACAGCAAGAGCAGGCTGTATGTTTTATTACTTAGCCCTGTAGTACAATGGCATACTAATATAAAGTGGATGATGCATTCGCACACCAGCCAGAAATCTCTCTATGCAAGTCTGAGCGCCTGGGTGTTAACGCTTTCATAGACTTGCTTGGGACTAAGGGCAGTCTGGCAATCGCATGACTACCCAGGTCACCATTCAGAGGTTGAGTAAAGTGAGTTTATTGTTTGTGTGATCAGTATACCCTGTATTACAGGGTCTAAGAAGTAAAACCCATTGCCGGAATGGGGTATTAATTTTCTACCTAAATAAATGTCTGTTGCCAAGTTAAAGGACTCCATAATCAGCAGCTCCTGAAGACATCCCATCTTATCCCTGGAATATGTCATTACTTCATGCAAGATGTGCACACTAATCGTCTGTCATTGCATGTAATCGCTGCAGCAGGAAGTGAACACTGGTGCGGCACATACTGCAGAGCATTAGTTAGTAATATATACATGCTGTGGCTGTCTGAATGCAGCCTTAACTTCATTGACATTTCAAAGTTGAAGACAACATATAGGGCTAATATAGCCCTTTCAAGTAAAATCTGTACATGTGGGACAGATTTACACGTTCTAAGGGGTCCTAACTACCCACACAATGTGAGCTGAGCAGCTTTTCTAAACTGGATTCAGTTTAGGTTCGACAGTGGGACTTCTCAAGAATTGCACCTATGTCTTTTTACCTGATAGTATGCTATCACTTTATGATCATGGAGATCTGTCCTATAGGCCCCTTATCCATGCTGAGAATGAAGGAGCTGCAACTCTGGTCACTTACAAGTGCAGTGGTATGTGCATAGTAGAGCTTTGGGCATGTCTTGCTTGAGCTGGACTGCAGCTCCCTTGCACAATGGGTGGTTGAGGTACAGCTGTACAGGAAAATCCAGTGAAGGGGATGCTGTACTAAATCTGCTAATCTCTAATTATCTAGTAGTATGCTTTCATTCTAAAAGCTGAGAATAACCCTCTAAATGCTTCAGTGTAAAGATATAAAGATCTTCAGCAATCCTGGGAAACCATACCTCATGCAGCTAGTAGATTCTGAAAATTTCTGGAAAGTTACTAATCTGTCTAATGACTGGGCTACCTGCAAACACTATTCATAAAATGGTTAAACAGCACTCTATATAGCAATGATCTAATATGTACAGGTATTGAGAACTTGGCTGTGTCTGACAACGCAAAAATGAAGCACTCGAACAAAGCAAATGATAAAATCAAGTGATGTCTTTTATTCACACGTGTGTGTGTGTGTGTGCAATGTTTAAGCTCAATTGTAAAGCTTTGTGTAAATTATTTTTACCTCTGTCATGGGAGTAATTTGTCTAAAGGTGGTTGTGCAAACATAAGGAAATTTAGCCTATTTTGGTGGTTAGCTGAATGTTTTAAGTTTTGTGTATGAATTGTTACCTCATGGCACTACTTCTGGGCAGGGAAAAGTAGATTTGGGCATTTGTATATAAAGGAGTTCAGAAGAGTAGCTATTAAACATGTATGGGCACTGTTACATATGATCTACTTGCAAAAGTGTCAGCCCAACATCAATTCATGAGTACATGAGCTGCAGTAGGACATAATTGAACTTTAACGCTTTTTTTTTTTTTTTTTTTTTTTTTTCCCCCTTTCCTTAAAACCTGAAGGGAGTTGTAACAATGTATCAAATATCTGCATGTACACACTTATATATGCAGTAGCTAATTCTAGCCAGTACTAATGTCTTATGAAGCCTGTTAAATTTAAGCTGGTTCTGTTATAAAAGGTGGTTAAAACACACCTTTCTCTTCTTTCAGAGCTGTTGCGCAGCCATTGGTACCTGTATTGGGGAAACATAGCATACAAACAAGAACCTAACAGCCTCGGTGGCGAAATTATTTTCATGTCAGAGACCGAGAACTCTTGCAGTCGTTTATGTCATCCAGTCTTCTCCAGACAGAAGATACCAAAAAGTTGTAATCAAAGAGCTTTTCCTCTTATTGAAAGAGATAATAATAAACCAAAATGTCTGTCAACGTCAACCGCAGTGTTTCCGATCAGTTCTATCGGTACAAAATGCCCCGTTTGATTGCCAAGGTAATGTATTTATGGATTGCTGCAGGCCTGTTATGTGGGTGAATTGGCTGTTTTTGGTATTCATTTTGAAAACCTTTTGTTGTTGCAGGTAGAGGGCAAAGGAAATGGAATAAAGACAGTAATAGTCAACATGGTTGACGTTGCAAAGGCGCTTAATCGGCCTCCAACGTGTAAGTAGAGTTTTTATAGGGTTGTCAGAAAATTCCTTCTGATTCTTGAACCTGAAGCTAGTGCTTAGGGAAAAATACAAATAAGAAATCCATGTAGAGAATCTATTTGGCTATTAAAATATCTGTTGAAAGAGGGGCTTATTGTAGTGGATGGGTGTCTTGTGGTGGTGGCCTAATGCAGTGTTTCTCTTTTACTAGATCCCACCAAATATTTTGGTTGTGAGCTGGGAGCACAGACCCAGTTTGATGTTAAGAATGACCGTTACATTGTCAATGGATCTCATGAGGCAAACAAGCTGCAAGACATGTTGGATGGATTCATTAAAAAGTTTGTTCTATGTCCTGAGTGCGAGAACCCTGAAACTGATCTGGTGAGTTGCATTTCTAACTTATTGTCCTCACTTATCGCTGTACATATAATGGATTACGATATTGACTGCTAAATTCTGCACAGATCTCGCTAGTATCAGTTGATATAGATACTGCTGTGCCCGTTCAATAAAGCATTCTCATTGGAAAGTGGTTCTCCTCTTCCTGTCATGACTTCTCATAAACTGAATATGAGCAAAATCTTAATCTATAGACATATTTGTGAAGCTGTGCTTTGTCTGTTGGCAGTAAATTTAGTTTTGACAACTTAACTCCTTTAAAAATGCATTTGATTCTTTCATTTTACTCCTCTGCAGTTAAACTTTTATTTTTTATTTTTTGTAATATAGTTTACAGCAGGGATGCAGTGGCTTGGGCATAGCAGTTAGTTCATATTTCATCAGAGATATAACTGTATGGATGGAGCATTTAGACCATGCAGTTCATTCTCTGTAATGGTTTGATTGCTGTTAAAATATTAAGTAAACTTTTTTTTTTTTTTCAGCATGTCAATCCCAAGAAACAAACAATAGGTAATTCCTGTAAAGCGTGTGGTTATCGAGGCATGCTGGACACTAACCATAAGCTCTGTACTTTCATTCTCAAAAATCCACCAGGTAATTTCTCATCTTGTATAATCATCTGTAATCTGTGGTGGTTTTAGGGATCCTTGACTGTTTAATGCTTGACAGTGAGTATTATGCATCTTTCATAGTTCCAGGTTTATGTTGCAAGCAACACTCTGTGGCAGTTGCAAACCCAACTGTCCCAATTTTTGCTTGCTAGAGAAATTCGAGCCTATCCTATTCCAGTATTCTCTGACATGCGAGTTCTACTGTTATAATGGCTCAAACACAATCTGTATTTTAACTGGCAGAAATCCGATTGAAAGCTTAGCTGTATGAGCACTTACAGATGAATTTCTTTGCAGAGAACACTGATAGTGGTACAGGCAAAAAGAAGGAAGACAAGAAAAACAAGAGGGTCAAAGAAAATGGTGCTGTGGAAAAAAATGAGTCGGCAGTTCTAACAGAATTAAATCCTCCACGTGTTGTAAGTATTGGAACTATGGGTAGACTGTTGCTATTTAAGTAAAAAGCAAACTTAAGCTAGTCATACACATGATATTTTTGGTCAGTGAGCTTATTTATACAAGCTATCCCACCATCGGCTTAACAAAATTGCCTGATCAGGGAGGCAGTTCAATTGTTAGAGGAGAACTCATGCAGGCTGCACGCCATGCAGTCTAATCTAGCAGTCCGATCATACCAAACATCCAACAACTGGTGCTGCTCGCAGTATGTAAACTGGATGATGGACTCTAAGGAAGAGCCATCAGTCAACAGTAAAAACTGGTTAACACTTTTTTTTTTTTTTTTTTTTTTTTTTTTTTAGCCTGCTGTCAACACTTGCAGCATCTTTGTAACCAGTTATTGGCCGAAATCTAACAGTATGGCTAGCTTTATATGGCTTTAAACTAGATCTGAGAGTCAGAAGATGCCCTCAATCTATCACTGTGGCACATGCCATCTAATAGCATTTTTGCATTTGCTCCTGGCCTAGATTCATATGAACAGAACTTGCAGTCAGTGACTTGTTGCCAAGTTACTGTGGCATTACTATATGTTAATCGCATGAAGCTTTGGGTACTCTACAGTAGTGCCATGGTAACTTGGAGGTACAGCTACTATGTTTCTATAGACTTGTGCCTTATTCAGACAACAAAGTTAATGGATTGTGGAGCACCTGTGAGAAAAAAATAGTGCATGCACATGGCTGAGTCTCTGAGTGTAAACTCAAAGGGGTTTTCCCACTAACTTAACAATGTTTAAATTTGTAGACCATTAAATTTTAATAGAAGTAATCTCTGGTCAGAACCCAGCCTTGATTTTTCTTGTGGCTGGATTATAGTCTTGTGCATGCACAGATTCTGCTTTACTGCTTGAGGAGATCCTGTCCACAAAAGGAAATCATTCATTCTTGCATCGACTGGCAGCCTGTCAAAACTAGGCCTGTCATCACTAAGATTTGTATAGAAAATCTTAAAGGTGATGTGGCTATAGTAGCATTCAGTTTCTGGTCTGCTGGTGCATTGTTAGACAGTACAAAGGGTTAACTGATTAAAAATAACCTTATTTTTTTGTAACTTCGGCCTCATTAAAACTTTTGGCTGTTTTTTTTGTTTTTCTCAGGCATATAGGGGCAGGGTTCAGTTGAGTGCTTCTGCTCCTCTTTAGTTTCTGTGATTTGGAGTCTTGTAAAAAAAACATTCCCTTTTAAACCGTAATGCCCATTTATTATAGTTGCCTAAGTAAGTTTTGCAAGTAGATGTAGTTTGGACTCTGCGTGATTCTGCATAAATCAGTATTGGAGTTTAAAACTGTTTGACTTTCAAATTGTATTTTTTCTATATCGGTTTAACTTCTGATCTAACTTTTGCTTTATATTAAGGCTGAAAAAGAGGAGGATGATGATGAAGATTGGGGAGAAGACACATCTGATGAGGCTCAGAGACGCAGAATGGAGGAAATAAGCGATCATGCAAAAAATCTAACTCTTAGTGAGGATCTAGAGAGACCCGTGGAGGACAGAGTAAACATGCTGTTTGACTTTGTGAAGGTAAGCTTAATATACCATTCACTAATGTAATGCTGTGATTAGGGAATGACTCTGAGATAATGGGATGTAATGTCTTATAGAAAAAGAAGGAAGAAGGCATTATTGATTCTTCTGACAAAGACATTCTAGCTGAAGCTGAAAGACTTGATGTGAAGATTTTGGGACCTTTGGTCTTAACTGAAGTTCTTTTTGATGACAAAATAAGGGAGCAGATAAAAAGATACAGACGACATTTCCTGCGTGTAAGTATATACTGTCAAGAGTAACGCCGGTTCATACAAGCCATGTCCTGATAGTGCTGCTCTCCCTAGTGGTAACTAGAAAGCACACAATGTATATGCATTAATGACTCTTCAATAAGCAGTTTCAAAATATATATATATATATATATATATATTTTTTTTTTTTTTTTTATGTTTTGCCACAACAACAAGAAAGCACAGAGATATCTACTTCATGGCTTTGAGTGTGTTGTGCATATGCATCAGGCACAGCTTCTCTCCAAAATTCCACACATTTTAAAGGAAATGTATGATGCAGATCTCTTGGAAGAAGAGGTGATCTTCAGCTGGGCTGAAAAGGTACTGCTTTTCAGACTACTACCTTAAATGATCTGGGTGAAGACTTCAATGAGCATGTTAAACTACTATGTATTGCCCTTAAAGGGGTATTCACATGAACATAACCATATCTGTATCTGTAGATAACTAAAAGTTAAACCTTTTTGCAAATATAACTTGTTAAAAATTCTGCAGAGTTTTAAAGATTTTATCTAACTATATCAGTGGTGACAGTCTCTTGTCTTGATCGGTTGCTATTGGATACGACCACAAATGCAGAAACTTTGTATGGTTTGGAACTTGTCAAAAACCCAGCCATTATTTTCTTAATGTGGGCAGGTTATCAGGCAGGTAGACTACATGTATGAGATGGTAACCCGGTCACATTAAGGGCATCATTGCTGATTTTCTGACCTTAGAAAGGTCCTGCATTCATGGTCATATCCATTGGCAACCAATCATGATAAGACTGTTCACAAGATATTAGAGAAAATCTTTAAAACTCTGCAAAATATTTATTTTTACAAAAATAATAAACTTATCAATAAATTTAAAAAATGTTCGTGGGAATACCCCTTTAAGTAGTTACTAACCCCTTCAACAAACTTTGCATAAATCAATAGCAGGGCTGTGGAGTCGGTACGCCAAAGCCCCGACTCCGACTCCACCAAAATAGGCTCCGACTCCACAGCCCTGAGTCAAGCAGTCACTCTGTGTCCTCGGGCTGTGGGTGGGTCTCCAGCACAATTACAGATAAAGTCAAGCTTTTCAGTCCTCACAATCACAACACTTGTATCTTTTGCTTACTCCAGATAATGGTGCTAAACCTTATAGGTTCACTCAGAACTCAGTCCCATCATTATATGAGGAATAGAACAGACCTTTACAGGACATTTCATCATTCAACATTTCATCATTTTCCCAAATTCTTATGAAAATATATTCAGCACATACTGCATTGTACTACTAACTGTACCAATTTATTATATATTTTGGGAGTCGGTCCATTTTATACCGACTCCACCAAAATAGGCACCGACTCCGACTCCACAGTCCTGAAATAGTACTAGCTAGCAAAAACTTGTAATAGATCTTACCAGAACTCCTTTCCCTTAATCTGGCTCTCTTCCTCCCCTCACCTGCTAATCTGACAATCAGTCTGAAATCTTTGCATAATCCATCTTCCTAGAGAAAGAAAGGACTGCAGCTTCCACGTGTCAGACGGCATTAGAAATCTATGGAGTACTAGCTTAGAGAAGATGCCTGCACACAGACTTCTAGAGCTAAATGGGAAGCCTTTATCTGACTGCAAGTGTGATTCACATCAGAGGTTAAGCAGATTCTCATCAGATTTCCATGTGTAGGTCTGTGGGATGGTGCATAGCAGGTAGTCTCCATCCTCCAGTTCAGGAAGAACTAAAAACTTTATAGATGGAGTCTGCACCAAAAAAAACCCAATAAATTCAGAAATGGTGGTTACACTTATATAAACACACAGTTCTAGTGATTTGTTCTGTTTATTGAAGGGTTAGATATTCTCTAAGTACAGAAAAAATGTAAAGTTCATTAAATGGTTCAAACCTTTCTTTGTAGGGCTCTTAATCTTGAGGTAAGGTTCTATTGGTAATCCTTCATTAACACAAACTTTTCTTTGGTAGCCGTCCAAAAAATACGTCTCTAAAGAACTTGCCAAAGATATAAGAGCGAAGGCTGAGCCATTCATTAAATGGTTGAAGGAAGCCGAAGAAGAATCTTCTGGAGATGACGACGATGATGAGGAAGATGAAAACATTGAGGTAAGATTTTGCCCGTTATTGTAGTTCAAAGAAGTCGGGTGGATGAAAGGAGAATCCTTTAGCAACTATCCTAATGCAGCCCCATTTGCATAGGTCATCACTATTGGATTGGTGACTGACTCTCCACCCCCACCCATCAACTGATATTGTGCAGAGCAATAAGCAGACTACTCCACATACTATAGTAGCCAAGATGGGTTGCTTCAGTATATCGGGAACAGAGCTATATCCTTCCAGTAATCTTTTAAATGGTGGTGATGCAAAAGCCTTCCATAAAACTAGAAAATGCAATTTATAGTATCTCTTGTTGTGCATAATTTTTCATAACTAAAATTCTCTGCCCTTGTTAGATGTACGCACAACTGTAATAAACAGAAATCCATTAAGTTGAGGGTACAAAAAATACTCTGCATATCTTATATGTAGTTGCACTGCAAAGAAATGCATATAGATACATAAAAATTTTGGCAGTGCTGAAGAACTTCCTGCAAAAAAAACTCATGCTCCAGTGTCGTGTGTGGGTTTTTTTTTTAACTGACAGAGGTGAAAAGGAGAAATGTAGGTGGTCTCTTGTGGGTTCAGCAACCTGTAGTTTTATTTGATGTTTCCAGTGTAGAACATCTGGCTGCAATGTAGGTATGACAACTTTTTTTCCCCCCCCCCTTCCCTGCAGGTTGTATATTCAACAAATGTGAGCGTTCCTAAAGTGGAGACCATTAAGTCACCTGTCGAGAAGGATGATGATATCGACATTGATGCCATTTAAAGTTCACATAGGCAGTTCACCACTTGCTTTTGATGCCTGAAGTGCGACATGTATGTGAATGAGCTGCGCTAGCTGAACATCGTGCTACACTTTTGTACGCTTGGTTTCTTTCTACTGTGATTTGGTCTTTTAATAACTAAGCTTCACAAATTAAAACTACATAAACTGAGACTTGTTTTTTGTCTATAGCATGTAATTCCTTTAAAAAAATAAATAAAAAAAAATCCAGTGTTTGATGCACATTTATACAGTTGTGAATAAAGGTTTTGTTTTTGATCACTGCAGTTCTGTTTTTTTATTTAAAGATGCATTGATATGGAAGTGCTTCCCATTTGGAAGTTGCTTTTAAAAGCTGTAGCTTTAAGGTCCTATTCACACATAGTAACTGATCAGTTAGCACCATATGGGGGGTTGAAAAATCTCTCCTCATGGATGTAGAGTACTCATACTGGAGTCCACTGACTTATTACTTCCATTAGCTAAATGGACTGGTCTTCATTTTGGCTACTAGAAAAATCTACATATTCTATTGACAGATCTGTGGGTAAGAAAATAGAATACCGGATCTTCCTTGCATGTACAGTCAGAGCTTTCTGATACTGAGCCACACTCAAAGGAGCTGATGATATGGCCTGTTTATGTAGCACAGTCAGCAGTGCAATACATGTAAAACTAAACTACTACAGGGAGGCCCCACAAGATACTGACTTTCCTCAATTACCTAGCATGTTCAAGGCTAGATTCCCACAGTGGGTTTTGAGGGGACTCACCAGGCAAACACAACCATGGAAATCTTGACAGCATTCCTACTCCCTTTCACTTCATTGATGGGATCATGTGGCATATACCTAAGGATGTGTATATAAATTTATTTTTTTTTTTTTTAAATTCTAGTTTATGCTTCCCATTGAAATGAATTAAAGATGGAAATATTTTTGCAGCTGCTTCCACCATGTGACCTTAGCACTAAGCTTCTAGCATCAGCTGAAAATTTAATGTGGTCTGGTAGCCTAGAAAAGACCTATGATAAATTGTAATCTGCTTCAGTCGCTAGTTAATGTTAATTTTTAATATAGTACCAACATATTCTGCATCACTAGTACAAATCAGAGGATACTTGGACAGTATTTGGCAAATACTTTCATTGTCTCATTGTATCACTCAATAGCAGTGTAGGCCTTGCTCACGAGAGTTTATAATCTGAGGAAATGGGGAGACGCAAGAGGTAGGAGGGCTTGTTTGGTACAATGGTCCAGCCATCTTTTAATAGTTATAACTGAAGCTGTATGAGCCTGTCACCAGCCGGTATCTGAATATACAGACACTTAAGTGTGTGGGGAGTAGAGTAACTTCTATATGGAGGGGACAGGTTCTGAAGATAGCTAGCCTTTCTTAAGCGAAGTGTGCAGAGGTGTATAAAATGTGATCCTGCCTATGCTGATGTGATTTTAGGGCATGTTTGAAACTGCCATAATTTGGTATTTGGGGCAAAGCCTTCCAGAGCACCATTGCAGCTCAAGAAAAGTTTTGGAGATAGGAGTGGACCATTCAGATAACAGGATGCAAGTCTAAGGTCATAACGGAGAGGATGGTTAGGGTGATAACAGTGAGGGTGGAGATGTAGGGAGGTGCAGCGCTATGGATGGACTTGTGGGCGAGTGTGATATATTGTATGCTGTGGAGGATCGGCAACCAGTGGAGTGACTTTGCTGCATTCAAGACCAATTGTAGAGTAGGAAAAATTTTAAAAAAAAAATTTTTTTTTTTTTTTTGTTTTTGTGGTTTGTTTTTTGTTTGTTTTAGTAAGGAAGCTCAATTGGGGAGAATGCAGTAGTCAAGACAATGCTGAATAAGAGCGACTGAGGGTTTTTGATGTTTCCACAGTGAGAAATGGGTGGTGTAAGTGTCTGAATATGTGGGAGGGGGGGAATGTGAGATCCAAGAGAGTGGTTGAGGCTTTTCAGGCGGGGGGGTGTTGTTTTGTTGTGGGTGGTTTGTTCCTCGGGTGTGGGTCGGTGCTGGGGGGGTGGTTTTTTGGGGTCGATTTGGCTGAACCTTTTTGCTCTGTGTAATAGTAAAACCATGTTATGGCATGAGCAGTCGGGATGGCCCCCTTTTCTTTGGTACCGGTTAACAGAGGAAACTGATGGCAGCACCGCCTTCTTGTGCCGTGGTGTCCGGCCCCCCTGTCCTCTCAACACCCACACCTGGTAATGGAGCTCACTGAACGTGTTAGGTGGTCCTTTGGCGGGCTGCTGTTAGTAGAGTGGGGGGGGGATAGTTACATGGAGAAATGCATTAGAAAACTGAAGGTAGACTTTGAAATTTGTCTCCCGGCCCGTAGAGAGGAAAGAAGGGGGGGGGGGGGGGGGGGGGGGGGGGGAGGGGGGGGGGGGGGTTGGGGGGGAGAGGGGGGGGGGGGGGGGGGGGGGGGGGGGGGGGGGGGGGGGGGGGGGGGGGGGCGAACCAAGGGGGTGCAAGAAGTTTGGTTTTTGGAAGATTACATAGGTAAAGAAAAGACAATGGTGTTCTGTAGTAGAACAGGGGTGATGTTACAGAATGAGATATATAATTGGGTGTCATCAGCATAAAGATGGTATTGAAAGCAAAATCTCATGGTTTGTCCAATAGAGGCTTTGTAGAGAGAGAAGAGGAGGGGGCCCAACAGCAAGTGGAGGAGGAGAAGAAATCGCAATGATGAATTATACACTAAATGAGCAGTCAAAGATTGGTAGAAATCCAAGAGCAAGCTGTGTCCTTGAGGCCAATAGAGTGGAGCATAGTGAGGAGGAGTTGGTGGTCTAAGGTGTCAAATGCTGCTGAGAGATTCAGAATAAGAAGTGAATAGTTCCCTTTAGATCTAGTTGTCAGGAAATTGTTGGAGACTTTTATCAGGGCCATTTCTGTAGATTGTAGTACACAAAAACCTGATTCTAAGGGGTCTAGAAGAGAATGGATTAGGCAGGAATAGACTAAGGGTTCCAGGAGTTTAGATTTGAAGGAGATGTTATAGATGGATCAATAGCAGCACAGGATGGGTCGAGGAAGGGTTTGTTTTTTTTTTTTTCTTTTAGCAGTGGGTTTATGACAGTGTTTGAGGGAGGAGGGATTGACAATACAGAGCTCAAATAGCACTTCAAACTAACATCAAGGATTGCTCGGGAATGGTGGGGGGCTAGAGAGAAAATTCCAACTGTGCTGGAACCAGGGGAGCAGCGCCTAGTAACAGATGCTAAGAACTTGAATTGGTGGAGGTAGTGAAAGGTCCTCTTTAAGTCTCTTGTTCCTGCCAAAGATGATATTCAGCAAATTTCAAGATCTTCTGAAAGAGAGTGTGCACTGTAAATAGATCTGTAGGAATCTTGCCAAATCTAATGAGTGAAGTTTGGTTTCTTCTTTTGATATAGAGATATATAGGAAAATACAGGAAGAGAAACCACTTGGTTAATATTAATCTGATAAGGCACTTTAGGTTTGAAACAAAATATATATATGGCTCTTCTGCTAAGAAGGCCTGGAATTCTCCAACTCTCTTTTCAGAGGTGATGGCCAATAAAAAAAGTTGTCTTAAAGTAGAGGAATTTAAGATTGACCTCCTCCAAGGGCTCAAAGGGAGGGTCGCATAGTCCAGTAAGAACTGTAGAAAGGTCCCATTGTGGAATAGGAGTTGTGACTGTAGGTCTCATTCTTGTAAACCCTTTCAGGAATCTCCTGATCAGAATATCCTGTGATAAAACGCTTACCCAGGCAGGCTAAGAGAGCTGCTACTTGCACTTTCAGAGTGTTAGGGCTAAGACCTTTGTCTAAGCCAAGGGTGTGCAATTAATTTTCCCATGGGGCCACATGAGAAATTGGAATGGTTTTAGAGGGCCATCATCATGCACAGCGGGTGGGTCCGAAAATAAAAGTACGTGCATGCGCAATAGTATTTGCGCATTGCTACTTCCAAAAACACCATAGGGCTGTTAGGTTGCGGCTGTGCACTGGGATCAGGAAGAAAGAGTGGCAGTGCGTCTGCGCATGGTACGGGGAACTGTTAGTTCCCCATACAGAGATCTGCTGTGCAAGCTACCACTACTCCTCTTCCCTTCAGCCTAAACATCTAGAACAGTGATGGCTAACCGTTTAAGCTCTAGTAAAAAAAAAAAGGTATATTTTTGATATACAGTACAGACCAAAAGTTTGGACACACCATCTCATTCCAAGAGTTTTCTGTATTTTCATGACTATAAAAATTGTAGATTCACACTGAAGGCATCAAAACTATGAATTAACACATGTGGAATTATATACTTAACAAAAAAGTGTGAAACAACTGAAAATATGTCTTATATTCTAGGTTCTTCAAAGTAGCCACCTTTTGCTTTGATTACTGCTTTGCACACTCTTGGCATTCTCTTGATGAGCTTCAAGAGGTAGTCACCTGAAATGGTCTTCCAACAGTCTTGAAGGAGTTCCCAGAGATGCTTAGCACTTGTTGGCCCTTTTGCCTTCACTCTGCGGTCCAGCTCACCCCAAACCATCTCCATTGGGTTCAGGTCTGGTGACTGTGGAGGCCAGGTCATCTGGCATAGCACCCCATCACTCTCCTTCTTGGTCAAATAGCCCTTACACAGTCTAGAGGTGTATTTGGGGTCATTATCTTGTTGAAAAATAAATGATGGTCCAACTAAACGCAAACCGGATGGAATAGCATGCCGCTGCAAGATGCTGTGGTAACCATGCTGGTTCAGTATTCCTTCAATTTTGAATAAATCCCCAACATTGTTACCAGCAAAGCACCCCCACACCATCACACCTCCTCCTCCATGCTTCACTGTGGGAACCAGGCATGTGGAGTCCATTCGTTCACCTTTTCTGCGTCGCACAAAGACACGGTGGTTGGAACCAAAGATCTCAAATTTCTACTCATCAGACCAAAGCACAGATTTCCACAGGTCTAATGTCCATTCCTTGTGTTCTTTAGCCCAAACAAGTCTCTTCTGCTTGTTGCCTGTCCTTAGCAGTGGTTTCCTAGAAGCTATTTTACCATGAAGGCCTGCTGCACACAGTCTCCTCTTAACAGTTGTTGTAGAGATGTGTCTGCTGCTAGAACTCTGTGTGGCATTGACCTGGTCTCTAATCTGAGCTGCTGTTAACCTGCGATTTCTGAGGCTGGTGACTCGGATGAACTTATCCTCCACAGCAGAGGTGACTCTTGGTATTCCTTTCCTGGGGCGGTCCTCAGGTGAGCCAGTTTTTTTGTAGCCCTTGATGGTTTTGGCCACTGCACTTGGGGACACTTTCAAAGTTTTCACAATTTTCCGGACTGACTGACCTTCATTTCTTAAAGTAATGATGGCCAATCGTTTTTCTTTACTTAGCTGCTTTTTTCTTGCCATAATACAAATTCTAACACTCCATTCAGTAGGACTATCAGCTGTGTATCCACCTGACTTCTGAACAACACAACTGATGGTCCCAACCCCATTTATAAGGCAAGAAATCCCACTTATTAAACCTGACAGGGCACACCTGTGAAGTGAAAACCATTTCAGGTGACTACCTCTTGAAGCTCATCAAGAGAATGCCAAGAGTGTGCAAAGCAGTAATCAAAGCAAAAGGTGGCTACTTTGAAGAACCTAGAATATAAGACATATTTTCAGTTGTTTCACACTTTTTTGTTAAGTATATAATTCCACATGTGTTAATTCACAGTTTTGATGCCTTCAGTGTGAATCTACAATTTTTATAGTCATGAAAATACAGAAAACTCTTGGAATGAGAAGGTGTGTCCAAACTTTTGGTTTGTACTGTATGTATTTGTATTATATGTATTTCTGGCCAATCACACAGTATATAACCCCCTTTTTTTTAGCCCCTACATGGTGTATGACCCCCCTTTTTTTTTTTTTTTTTTTTACCCCACCACACAGCATATCATCCCCCTATTTATGGCCCCCACACACAGCATACGATCCCCCTGTTTATGGCTCCCACACAGTTTATGGCACATTTTATACCCCCCACAAAGCATACGATCCCTCTGTTTATGGCCCCCACACAGTTTATGGCACATTTTATTCCCCCCCACACAGCATACGATCCCCCTATTTATGGCCCCGACACAGTTTATGGCACATTTTATAACCCCCCACAAAGTAGATGACCCCTTTTTTAAAGCCCACTCACAATATATGACGCCCTGTTATCCCCACACAGAGTAGTGGCTGATACTTTTTACTCACCTGTCCACGCTCCAGTCCTGGACGTCCTCTGCTGTCGCCTCCAGGGTGCGCTGTTGCCAATGCTGAAGAAGGTTGGGACGCTGTACGTAGCATTACAGCATTCTTCAGTGTTGTGACATCAGTGTAGCTCCGTCTAGAGGAGGCAGCGGATGGCGGCCAGGACAGGAGCGTGGACAGATGAGTAAAAAAGTATCGGCAGCTGCTTATTGCAATAACACAATACGTAACTGCCGATGCATGTCACCTGTCACCACGCGGGCCGGTCAGAGATAGTTAGAGGGCCGGAGGTGGCCTGTGGGCCATACAATGCCCAGGTCTGGTCTAAGCCATCCTGTAAGAAGTTAAAGGGAGTCTATCATTAGAAAATGACCTCCCTGCCGTTTGTGTAAAAATCCGATTCTTGTGATATGCAAATTAGGCTCAGGGAGCACACCCACATCATCACCTCTCGCCGCACCTTAGTTCATTCTGTTCATGCCCCCGTGCATCTTCTCCTGATCTTCTGCCTTGTGTAGGCATCTGACGCTGCGCTATATGAGGTGGAAATCCCGTGCATGCGCAGTCGGCTTTGCCACTTTGGGTTCAGGCAGAGCCGACTGCGCATGCTCCATCGGCCATTTTTCTGGCGTACGCTGGTGTAAGAAACTAAAGAAAAATGGCCGACTGAGTATTTCAATCTCATATAGCGCAGCGTCGAATGCCTACGCAAGGCAGAAGATCAGGAGAAGATGCAGGGGGGTGTGAACAGAATGAACTAAGGGGCAGCAAGAGGTGATGACGCGGATGTGCTTGGAGCACAGGGGAAACGCCCCCTGTGCTTCTTGAGCCTAATTTGTATATCACAAGAACCGGATTTTTACAGAAACGGGGGGAGCAGAAAAGAATGGACAGTAGGAATAGAATAGCCTTTTTCGACATTAAGGATTTTATTGAAATTTTTACATTTAAACATAAAAACATTTCAAACAACATTTTGGGGCTGGAAACACATGGGTGGGGAAGGAGGTAGGGGGAGGGGATAGGGGATTGGGGTTGAGAAATGACAAATGGAGCAAATCAGAGGAGATAACATGAGCTCTGTCGCAGTACAAAGCCGAACAAAGATATAACTTTTCATGTTGACAGAGATAAAGCAGTTTATACAATAAAATAATCAGGGAAGTACCTGGATGGGGGGGAGGAGGGAGGTAGGGGGAAAGGAGATGAGAAGAGGTTAATAAGGTATGGGGAACAACATAGGCTCTGTCGCAGCAGGGCCAAACACAGAATGCAGTAAAATGTAAGGTAAAGTCAAAACACATTTACATTATTATGACAAGAGATTAGAAGTTAGAAATTAGAAGAAGTCGGGGAGGGGGGGGAGGTCCCTGTTGGGGAAGGCAGACTGGAATTCCCTGGAATGGTAGAAAAGATTCCAAAGGAGCCATGTTTGGTGGTGGGTCCTGTCATCCTGTCGCAGCTCCGCCATCATATTTTCCATACTATGGATGAGTAAAATCTCTTTGAGCCAGGACACTAGGGAGGGGGGCGTCTGAGGTTTCCATAGTCTAGGAATCACAGACCTTGCTGCCACCAGCATGAAGCCTATCAATTTGCGGATGTGTTTCTCATATTTACTAGGGAAGATGGAGAGAAGGAGGGGAGCCGGGTCATCGCCTAATGAAATGCCCGTAACCCTCTTAATTATACGCCAAACTTCTGACCAGTAGGGGCGTAAGAGTGTACATTCCCACCAGACGTGCTTCATCGTACCCCGGCCAGAGTTACATCTCCAACATCGATCTGAGGTAGAGGGATACATCTCATGGAGAACAGAAGGGACTGTACCATCGGGAGAGTATCTTATAGTAAGTCTCCTGTGCCTTGCAGGAAATAGAGAATTTGTGGCACGCCTGGAATGCCGATGACCACACATCTGCGCGAACGAGACCCCCCAGCTCCCTCTCCCACCCACCCACGTAAGCAGGTAGGGAGTCTTTAGCAGTCTCCCGCAGCATGCCATGGATAAGCGAGATTGTGTGAGCTGGGGTATGGGGAGAGAGGCATATGCGTTCAAAGGGCAGTAACTTTCTGTGCAGATTGTGCTTTATCTTAAGAGTGGTGTATAGGTGAGTTAGCTGGGCGTATTGCCAGTGGGATATGGCCGAGTCAGGGTCTGACTCAGGATGGGTCAGCTCTTGGCGGGGGGAGGAGAGATGTCGTGCTTGTAACTTGGTGGAAACGGAGGATCTGTTGGCCCCTAGCGTGGGATAAAAAGGAGGAGTGGAGCGTCGCAGGAAAATCCGGGTTGCCCGAGATAGGCGTCATAGGTCCATCGTTTAGAAAGAGTCTACGCATAACACCATAGCGCCGGCACGATCCAAGGACCTGAAGCGCGACGTATGGAAGTGTATGGGTGGAGCTATCTGTCCAGTAACGCTTAGCTAGCCACGGGAGGGCAGTAAGTGGAAGTGAACTCAAGGAACCCTCCAAGGCAACCCAGAGTTTAGAGTGCTCCGAGTGATGCCAGTCCAAAATGCGCGAAGCGACCGCAGCCAGGAAGTAGTTAGAGCAATCCGGTACCGCCAATCCGCCACACTCTTTGGGTTTGGTCAAGATACTTCTTGCAATTCTCGGTGGCTTGGATGTCTATATGAATTTAGTAAATGTTTTCTGGATAGTTGTAAAGAATTGTTTGGGTAACATTATAGGGACAGTCTGAAATAGATAGAGTAGTCTGGGGAGGACATTCATTTTTAGCAAATTAATGCGTCCCAGCCAAGAGAGGCCTTTGGTGTCCCATCGTTTCATATCTGTCTGCAAGGTGCGCAGGATCGGAAGGAAATTAAGCGTATAGGAATCGGTTAGATTGCTAGGGAGCTGAACCCCCAAGTATTTAATTGCTTTCTGGGACCATGTAAAGGAAAAAGAGGAGCGGAGACCCTGAAGCTGTGACTCTGGCAGGGAGACATTAAGGGCAGTACATTTGGACAGGTTGAGTTTGTAGTTACTAAAGTAGCTATAGGAGTTGATTTCTCGGAGGAGAGATGGGATAGTTGTGAGCGGCTGAGTGATGAAGAGTAGGACATCATCTGCGAATGCTGAGATCTTAAGATGTAAATTACGGATTCTGAGGCCCTGGATGTCTGGATTATCCCTAATTGCTACGAGTAGATGTTCCATCACCAAGGCATAAAGCATAGGTGAAAGAGGACAACCTTGGCGGGTGCCATTGCATATAGTAAGAGGTGAAGAGAGTGTGCCATTAACTCGTACCTTTGCCCTCAGGGAGTTATAAAAGGAGCGTATGCGGGTAAGCATCCTGGGTCCCAATCCTATCTGCGAGAGAGTGGCTTCCAAGAAGCCCCAATCAACTCTGTCAAACGCCTTCTCCGCGTCCAAAGAGAGGAGCATCATAGGGATTCGTGAACTCTTTGCATGATGGATCACCGAGAAGGCCTTCAACGTGTTATCCCGTGCCTCTCTATATGGGATAAAGCCAACTTGATCATAATGAACTAGCTTTTCCATGTACTGACTCAGTCTATTAGCTATCAGTTTGGCGTAGAGTTTGGTGTCTGTGTTGATCAAGGATATCGGTCTATAACTAGGGCAGAGCAGGTGGTTCTTACCGTCCTTGGGTATAACCGTTATATGTGCATGTAAAACGGGGGGGGGGGGGGGGGAATTGAGTGTCAGGCGAGATAGAGTTAAAGGATTTCAATAGAAGGGGTGCAAGATCAGGCTGTAAAATCTTGTAGAACCGAGCTGTGAACCCGTCCGGTCCCGGGCTTTTACCCGCGGGCAAGTTCGAGATCCCCAGCTCAAGCTCCTGGGCGGAAAAAGGTGATTCCAATAGGTCAGACTCTTCGGGTTTAAGAGAGGGGAGAACTGTCTGTGCTATATATTGGGGAAGTGTGAGGGGGGGGATCAGGCGTCTGATTGGTGGTGTGCGGCTGAGGAAGGTTATAAAGGGATTCATAATATCCTCGGAATGCTTCAGCTATGTCCGTAGCTAAGTGGGTTGTGGTTCCCGATGGGTTCTTAATAGCCGTTACATACGAAGTGGCCTGACGCTCTCTTACGGCGCGTGCCAATAGGCGACCTGCCTTGTTACCCCACTCATAGAACGATCGTTTGCCTAATTGGCGGAGTCGCTGTTGCCTGTGCTCCAACAAGGACCTGATCTCCTGACGCGTAGCGTCAGCGCAACCAGGGTAGACTGTTGTAGGGATAATTTATGTTGTGCCTCAAGGGCAGCTAAGTCTCGAAGGAGCGACTGGAATTTAAGCCCCGATTTCTTCTTAATTCTAGCCCCATGTTTCATCAGCACTCCACGAAGCATACATTTTAAGGCTTCCCATTGAATCGGTGGAGAGGTGGAGTCATGGGCATGGTCTGTCACAAAGTTGGAAACAGTGAATTTGAGATCAGCCATACATGCAGCATCAAGCAAGAGCGACTCATTCAGTCTCCAAGAGTGTGGGCGAGGTCCCGGAGGAGACATACAAATAGTGCATGTGATTGGAGAGTGGTCAGAGAGGAATGCTGTACCAATCCCGGCTGCGGTCACTTGAGGCAAAATAGCGTGGGATGTAAGAATATAGTCAATCCTACTATATGTGTTATGAGCATGGGAGTAGTATGAGAAGTCTTTATCGGTCGGATGAAGGATCCGCCAGGAATCGCACAACAACATGGAGTGTAAAAGCTTCCTAAGCTTGTTTAAAGCACTGTAGGGGATATGGGACCTACCGTCAGAGGTGTCTATAAAAGGGTTCAAAGGGAGATTGAAGTCTCCACATAGTATGAGATGGCCCTTAGCAAAAGATTGGAGGGCATTCAGGGCTGAGACAAGGAAGGGGATCTGACTGGTGTTCGGTGCATATATATTGGCTACTGTGTACACTGACCCATATATTTCACATATGAGATAAATGTATCTAGCGTCCTGGTCTGTCATGGAGTCTATAATCTTTACAGGGAGGTTTTTGTGGACAAAGATGGCAACCCCCTTAGTTTTACCCTGTGTGTTACTACTATGAGACCATAATGGATAGTAGCGGTTTTTAATAGTGGGCACATGATCAGCAAGAAAATGTGTTTCTTGTAGGCAGAGAATCTGGACCCTACGCTTGTGGGCATCATAAAGAACTTGAGAGCGCTTCTCAGGTACATTCAATCCCTTAACATTGAATGAGGATATTATAATGTCCGCCATAGGCAGTGGAAGGGGAGGGGAGGGATAGTGAGGGCGGAAAAGAAGGGGACGAGATCAGGAGCGGTTAGAGTTGGGTCAGTGGTACCCGGAGTTGGAGGACAGGGACCTCGAGGAGCAGGAGGGAGGAGGGGAATTAAGGTTGAAGAGGGCAGACAGGGCACCCTCAGTGGGAGTATGGGGTAGGAGCACGCGTCTCCGTTTGGTTCCGCAGTGCAGAACCTTAGCTATGTGGGAACGAAGAAGGCTGAGCTCAAGGCAGCAAGACAAGAAGAAGAGGTAAAGAGGTCAAGAACTGACAAATAACCAGAGGCTATGTGGCCCCCTATGTTAAATTATGCGTGAAGAGTCAACATAGTGAATAGGTCTCTAATGAAGAAGTGCAAATTCAACAAAAATAGGCAATAAAACATTTAAAAATTCGACAATGGTATAACCCCGAACTATAAAGTCCAGCGAGAACGGTTCACCTGGGAAGAGTGAGATCAAGCCGGATGGTCACGTTCTGTTGCCAGGCGACGTCTACGCCTTGGTCTTTGGGGCCCTGGAGGAGTCGTTGCTCGATCTCTAGTAGCGGTTCGGACCATCGTAGGAGGAGCTGGGCGATCTGAGTCACTTAGCATCTGTTCCCAGATCGGGAGGCGGATCATTGGAAGATCAAGTGCGCGGAGAAAATCCTGGAGGTCCTCCGGGGATGTCAAGACGATCAGCTTATCCTGCCTGCGGACCTGGAGAGCGAAAGGAAACCCCCACCGATAGGGAATCCCTCGTTCTTGGAGTGCAGCAAGTAGCGGTTTCAGCGCTGCCCTTTGACGTAGAGTGTGTCTGGAGAGATCTGGAAAGATGGATAGAGGGCACCCCTAAAGTCGATGCTCTTGAGATTTCTAGCTTTGGACATTATATCCTCCTTTATGGTGAAGTAGTGGATCCTACATATGACATCCCTCGGTCTCGCTGGGTCTGAGCTGCGAGATCGGAGGGCCCGATGTGCTCTGTCCATTTCTATGTGCGTCTCAGGGGGGCTCCCCAAGATGGTATTGAATATGCTTGTGAGTGCCGGTACTAGGTCGGCGGTCTGGGTGGTTTCTGGTAAGCCGCGGATCCTTATATTATTGCGGCGGTTACGGTTCTCTATGTCATCTATATGGGAAGTGAGCCTGCGGTAATGAGTGGTATGGGCAGATGACATCTGGTGAAGCGACTGAAGGGAAGACGTCACTGACGCTTGAAAGTGCTCCAAATTTTTTTTTTTTTTTTTTTTTCCCAAGATGGCGCCGCTGGAGTGGCTGCCAGCTACAGCAGCTCTGAGACTTTCTATCTTATTTTTCTTTCTATGTCTCGTTTTGTACCTCTCTACTTAAGGACTTTGCACTATGAAGAAACACACACAAAGACTTGGACCCTTGTGATACTTTTTTTTGTTTTTTATCTGTCTTTTTGTTCTGCTTGAAAATGGGATCTTTTGTGTATGCAGACAATTCCTTTGTCTATACAAGAGAGGCAATTCTGCAGCTCAGAGGCACAGCAGGGCGGCATACCATCTGGTCACACATCCCCCGCGAGCTTTGGAGAAAGAAAAAGCGGGTGAGGGGATGCAGAGCTGGTACTCTTCAGAGGATTAAAAAGAGGCGTTACCGACCAGCTGTTCCCTCCATCATCATGGGCAATGTGAGATCTCTTGCAAACAAGATGGATGAACTAACAGCGCTCACCAGGCATCATCAGGAGTTTCGGGCGTGCAGCATGATGCTACTTACAGAGACTTGGCTCACTGAAGTTACTCCTGACCCTCTGGTCTCCTTGGATGGTTTTAAACTCCTTTGGGCAGACAAGACAAGGGAGAGCGGTAAGAGGAAAGGAGGAGGGCTGGCAATGTTTGTGAATAATAGATGGTGTAATCCTAGGCACATTGTGATTAAGGAGCAAACTTGCTGTAAGGACATTGAACTATTAGCTGTGAGCATGAGACCTTTCTACCTACCAAGGGAACTATCACATGTCATCGTGATAGCTGCATATGTCCCCCCCTCTGCGAAAGCTGACACTGCCTGCGAGGTCCTACAAGCCACGCTGAGCCAGTTACAGTTAAAACATCCCCAGGCTCTCTTTCTTCTGTCGGGTGATTTCAACCACACCTCTCCATCATCCACACTGCCCAGTTTCACACAGTATGTAACCTGCCACACAAGAGACAACAAAACACTGGACTTGTTCTTTGCCAACGTGAGGGAGGCATATAACTCATCAGCCCTACCACCCCTGGGGAGATCGGATCACAACCTAGTACATCTCCGACCTGTGTACAAGCCACTTGTACGTAGAGAACCAGCTGTCACCCGCACAGTGAGGATATGGTCCTAGGAGAGTGATGAGGCTCTGAGGGATTGTTTTGACACAACCGCATGGGAAGTGCTGCAGGATTCTTATGGAGAAGATATAGAAGGACTCACACACTGCATAACAGACTACATTAATTTTTGTGTGGACAACACAGTACCCACAAAAGTGGTGAGGTGCTTCTCCAATAACAAACCATGGATTAACTCTGATATAAAAACACTACTTAAGGAGAAAAAGATGGCATTCAGGACAAGAGATAAGGAGGGGTTGAGGGAAGTACAAAAGGAGCTGAGGCATCAAATCAGGCAGGGAAAAGCCAGTTATAAAGAAAAAATGGAAAAGCAAATGGAAAGAAAAGACATAAGGGGGGTCTGGGAGGGGCTTAAGTCAATTTCGGGTCATAAACAGTCTGTCTGCCAGATTGAGGCAGATGTTAATTGGCTTAATGAACTAAACCTATTCTTCAACAGATTTGATCACACACCAGCTCCTCCCACCCCAGTATGTCCTTCAGCTTCCCCCACCACAATGACTTCTCCCCATGCGGACACTTCCCAACAGACCAGTAAATCCAGAAATCCGTCTTTATCTGGCCACAGTCTGACCTTCACACGGGCCCAGGTGAGGAAGGAGATGAAAAAGATCAAGGCGAGGAAAGCCGCAGGGCCAGATGACATCAGTGCAAGGCTAATTAAGACTTGCGGGGACCAGCTGTGTGGTATAATTACATATATGTATAATATGAGCCTGAGGCAGGAAATAGTCCCTGAATTATGGAAATCTTCTTGTGTGGTACCAGTTCCAAAGAAACCCCACCCTATGGACCTCAACGACTACAGACCTGTAGCACTGACATCCCACCTGATGAAGATCTTGGAGAGATTGGTTCTCACACATCTCCGCCCTCTAGTGAGCCCCGCTATGGACCCCCTCCAGTTTGCTTATCGGCCGGGCATTGGGGTAGATGATGCCATCATCCATCTTCTGCACAGGGCTCTGTCTCACCTGGAGAAACCAGGGAACACAGTGAGAATAATGTTCTTTGACTTCTCCAGTGCTTTTAACACCATACAGCCCAGGTTATTGAGGGACAAGCTGGGCCTTGCTGGAGTGGACCACCACCTCTCCAACTGGATCCTAGACTACCTCACAAATCGACCTCAATACGTGAGAGCCCAAGACTGTGAGTCAGGTACCGTGATCTGTAATACGGGGGCACCTCAGGGTACGGTTCTCGCCCCTTTCCTCTTCACACTGTACACTGCAGATTTTAGGTGCAACTCATCCAGCTGCTACCCACAGAAGTATTCTGACGACTCTGCAATAGTGGGTCTCATCACAGATGATGATGACAGGGAGTACAGAGAACTGAACCAGGATTTTGTGGACTGGTGCCACCGGAACCACCTGAAGATTAACGCGGGGAAGACCAAGGAGATGGTGGTGGACTTCCGCAAAGGCAGAAGCCCTCCTAAACCAGTGGACATCCTGGGGACGGGCATCGAGATTGTGAACACCTATAAGTACCTGGGTTTGCTCCTTAATAATAAGCTGGACTGGGCAGATCATATGGAGGCCCTGTACAGGAAGGGCCACAGCAGGCTCTACCTGCTTAGGAAACTGAGAGCCTTTGGAATCCGGGGGGCACTTCTTAGAACTTTCTTCAACTCGGTAGTGGCATCAGCCATCTTCTTTGGAGTGGCCTGCTGGGGGAGCAGTATATCAACCAGGGACAGAAATAAACTTGACAAGCTGATTAGAAAGGCCAGCTCTGTCCTGGGGAGCCCCCTGGACCCAGTGCAGGTGGTGGGTGACAGAAGGATACTGTCCGTGG
The DNA here is from genome assembly GCA_947044405.1 of Leptodactylus fallax. NCBI lineage: Eukaryota > Metazoa > Chordata > Amphibia > Anura > Leptodactylidae > Leptodactylus > Leptodactylus fallax. The sequence continues at coordinate 2,033,413 of CAMRHE010000300.1, read as the reverse complement.
TGAGCTCCATGCAGAAGAAGAAGTCCCATCCCATGCATGAGACTGTGATCGCGCTGAGCAGTACTGTCAGTGACCGACTGCTTCACCCTAGGTGTGAGAAGGAGAGCTATCGGAAGTCTTTCCTCCCCATCGCGGTTAGGCTGTACAACCAACACCGACCTAAGCGGAGATCATTACACACAGAGAACTGAAATATCTCTCTGCCTGTTAAATCCCCCCCTCCTCTGCTACGTCCTATCTGTCTGTCTGCTATTAATGTAATGCCTCTCACCTTGGAACATTCCTGTACATGTTGTATTTGTATTTGTATCTGCTTATCTTTGCTGCTGTAACACACTGAATTTCCCCATTGTGGGACTATTAAAGGACTATTATTATTATTATTATTATTATTATTATTATTAAATTGTCAACTCGGATTTGTAGGTCTGTTATATCTGTTTTAACTATTTGCAGGTCATGACGCCACGCACGTTTTAGATCTGTGGCTAAATTATCCATGTCCCTTCTGCTTAAAGCAAGTAACGCCTGCAGTTCCGGATGTCCCTGTAGCGTAATGGCCGCTTCCTCCGGAGGGGGGAGGTGAGATACTACAGACTCTGCCGAAACGTGGGTAGAGATAGATGCCTGATGGCTACTCACTTTTTTCTTGCAGGTGGAAGGTGGATCGTCCTCTTCTCCTGAGGACAGATCAGACAGTGTGGTGGTCGGGGTCTGTGGGTCTGGTCTGTGGCTATGAGGCTCGTTAGAGGGTAAAGGTGAGGCTGCTCCCCATACTGCCCCTTTAATTACCGCGTTGTTTGGTTGGGTGGGGGAGATCAGCAGTGCCCGCACCACCGCTGCTCTCGGGTCTGGAGCTGCCTTGGAAGCGCTGAGCGCTGGGTCACTGTCAATGCTGGAAGGAGGATGTGAGGAGGACGTCTCCCTTAACGGTGAGGCTGCTCCCTCCGCCAGCAGAGGGGAGGGGAGCCGTCGGGCTGTCTGTAGTGGCTGCGCAGCGCTGCTCTCCGGCCCGTCGCATCGCGCGCGCTGCTGGGAAAGTGGCGTTGGCGCTCCCCTACAGGCCTCGGCATCGGAGGATCCCTCTTGCCCCTGCAGCGGGAGAAAATAGCTGGAGATGACCCCTCCTGTGACTGGGAGGTAAGGGGCTCCCCTGGGGTCTTTTTACCTCTTGTTTTGCCCATTTTGGGGTACTTATGGACCTATTTCAGCGGGGCACCGGTCGGAGCTCTCAGTGTCTGCTGCCGTTCGCGCCCATGCCAAGCCACGCCCCCTCAGAATAGCCTTTTTAAAGAGTATTCCAACGTGCCATTTCTTCAAAAGGTCATATTCTAATGATAGACTCTCTTTAATTCAAACGTCAATAGAAGGATTGACACTGTTTTCTCCTTGCCTGAAGCACCAATCCCTGAAGATGTTTCTTATCCTGGCATAACTTCTGTTGGTGGATTCAGCTCTCGAGAGTGAGAGGGTGTTTAGGACAGCATCTGACAGTCCTCTAGATCTCCATAGCAACTGGTCAACCTCCAGGCTGTCAGGTTGAGTCTCCTCAGATCCTGGCAACTCTGAGTTCCTTGAGAAACTAGGTTCTGGATTAGGGGAATCCTCCAATAGATTCTTCAAGTCATCTGAATGATCTGGGAAAACCAGCTCTTTTTGGGCAAAACGGTATGATGGCTATTATGATGTCTTGGTCCTGCCTGACTTTCATTAATACCTTCGGTATCATGGAAAGTGGAGAGAATATACAGTACAGACCAAAAGTTTGGACACACCTTCTCATTCCAAGAGTTGACAGGTGACATGCATCGGCAGTTACGTATTGTGTTATTGCAATAAGCAGCTGCCGATACTTTTTACTCATCTGTCCACGCTCCTGTCCTGGCCGCCATCCGCTGCCTCCTCTAGACGGAGCTACACTGATGTCACAACACTGAAGAATGCTGTAATGCTACGTACAGCGTCCCAACCTTCTTCAGCATTGGCAACAGCGCACCCTGGAGGCGACAGCAGAGGACGTCCAGGACTGGAGCGTGGACAGGTGAGTAAAAAGTATCAGCCACTACTCTGTGTGGGGATAACAGGGCGTCATATATTGTGAGTGGGCTTTAAAAAAGGGGTCATCTACTTTGTGGGGGGTTATAAAATGTGCCATAAACTGTGTCGGGGCCATAAATAGGGGGATCGTATGCTGTGTGGGGGGGAATAAAATGTGCCATAAACTGTGTGGGGGCCATAAACAGAGGGATCGTATGCTTTGTGGGGGGTATAAAATGTGCCATAAACTGTGTGGGAGCCATAAACAGGGGGATCGTATGCTGTGTGTGGGGGCCATAAATAGGGGGATGATATGCTGTGTGGTGGGGTAAAAAAAAAAAAAAAAGGGGGGTCATACACCATGTAGGGGCTAAAAAAAAGGGGGTTATATACTGTGTGATTGGCCAGAAATACATATAATACAAATACATACAGTACAAACCAAAAGTTTGGACACACCTTCTCATTCCAAGAGTTTTCTGTATTTTCATGACTATAAAAATTGTAGATTCACACTGAAGGCATCAAAACTATGAATTAACACATGTGGAATTATATACTTAACAAAAAAGTGTGAAACAACTGAAAATATGTCTTATATTCTAGGTTCTTCAAAGTAGCCACCTTTTGCTTTGATTACTGCTTTGCACACTCTTGGCATTCTCTTGATGAGCTTCAAGAAGTAGTCACCTGAAATGGTTTTCACTTCACAGGTGTGCCCTGTCAGGTTTAATAAGTGGGATTTCTTGCCTTATAAATGGGGTTGGGACCATCAGTTGTGTTGTTCAGAAGTCAGGTGGATACACAGCTGATAGTCCTACTGAATGGAGTGTTAGAATTTGTATTATGGCAAGAAAAAAGCAGCTAAGTAAAGAAAAACGATTGGCCATCATTACTTTAAGAAATGAAGGTCAGTCAGTCCGGAAAATTGTGAAAACTTTGAAAGTGTCCCCAAGTGCAGTGGCCAAAACCATCAAGGGCTACAAAAAAACTGGCTCACCTGAGGACCGTCCCAGGAAAGGAATACCAAGAGTCACCTCTGCTGTGGAGGATAAGTTCATCCGAGTCACCAGCCTCAGAAATCGCAGGTTAACAGCAGCTCAGATTAGAGACCAGGTCAATGCCACACAGAGTTCTAGCAGCAGACACATCTCTACAACAACTGTTAAGAGGAGACTGTGTGCAGCAGGCCTTCATGGTAAAATAGCTTCTAGGAAACCACTGCTAAGGACAGGCAACAAGCAGAAGAGACTTGTTTGGGCTAAAGAACACAAGGAATGGACATTAGACCTGTAGAAATCTGTGCTTTGGTCTGATGAATCCAAATTTGAGATCTTTGGTTCCAACCACCGTGTATTTGTGCGACGCAGAAAAGGTGAACGAATGGACTCTACATGCCTGGTTCCCACCGTGAAGCATGGAGGAGGAGGTGTGATGGTGTGGGGGTGCTTTGCTGGTGACACTGTTGGGGATTTATTCAAAATTGAAGGAATACTGAACCAGCATGGTTACCACAGCATCTTGCAGCGGCATGCTATTCCATCTGGTTTGCGTTTAGTTGGACCATCATTTATTTTTCAACAGGACAATGACCCCAAACATACCTCCAGACTGTGTAAGGGCTATTTGACCAAGAAGGAGAGTGATGGGGTGCTATGCCAGATGACCTGGCCTCCACAGTCACCAGACCTGAACCCAATCGAGATGGTTTGGGGTGAGCTGGACCGCAGAGTGAAGGCAAAAGGGCCAACAAGTGCTAAGCATCTCTGGGAACTGCTTCAAGACAGTTGGAAGACCATTTCAGGTGACTACCTCTTGAAGCTCATCAAGAGAATGCCAAGAGTGTGCAAAACAGTAATCAAAGCAAAAGGTGGCTACTTTGAAAAACCTAGAATATAAGACATATTTTCAGTTGTTTCACACTTTTTTGTTAAGTATATAATTCCACATGTGTTAATTCATAGTTTCGATGCCTTCAGTGTGAATCTACAATTTTTATAGTCATGAAAATATAGAAAACTCTTGGAATGAGAAGGTGTGTCCAAACTTTTGGTCTGTACTGTATATGCCAGCCTCAACCTCCAAGGGATGGACAGGGCAACCACTGCCAAGGGATTGTCCTCCTGATACAGGGAACAGAACTTGTCCACCTTGGCACTGAGTCTTGTCGCCATGAGGTCTATCTCCTGAAGACCCCACCTTAGGGTAATCTCGTGACTGAGAGACCATTCCCCGGAAACAGCAAGACCCCGATTCAACTGGTCTGCAATTATGTTCAGGGATCCTATCCTGTAGACAGATGGGTCAGATTCTTCTCTACCCAGGCAAATATCAATCCTACCTCTCTGAGGAGTGACTGGGACCTGGTGCCTCCCTGTTTGTTCAGGTAAAGAACGGTCGTCATGTTGTCTGACCGGGACTATACAGCTTTCCCCTTGAGTTGTGAGGCAGAAGTGCCACACGAACCGCTCTGAGTTCTCTCCAGTTGGATGACATGTTCCTCTCTAGGAAATTCCAGGTCCCCTGAACTCGTATCTCGCTCAAATGGGCTCCCCATCCTGAAAGAGAGGCAATGAGGTTGGACTGTGGACATCCCGTTTTTCAGATGTATCCACCATCTCAGGGAAAGATGGGTCTTGAGAGACAGGGAGAAGGTCTTGTCGAAGCCCAGTGAGCTGCGGTTCCACACCTCTAGAATCTCCTTCTGGAGGGGATGAGGGGATGCCTCTGCAACAGCTGCCATAAGTTATAAGACTTTCATGGTTGTTCAGGTGGATATCAGACATGGATGAGTTGGGAAATGTGTTGCTGTGATGATCTTTCTTGGGTGGAGGTACGGAAATTCTCAGGAGGAGAGTCATGACCATCTGAAGATGTTCTCAAACGAAGTCTTCTGACCGAGCCAATCATCTAGGTAGCAGACAATGAAAAGTTCCTGAAGTCTGAGGGCAACTGCTACAGGTGAAGGTGTGGGGAGCAGAGGAGATGCTGAAGGGGAAAGCCGTGAATTGCAGATGTTTTCTGTGTCCAGCAATGACTACAGAGATTCTCAAATATCTCCTGTGGAGAGGGTACACAGGAACATGCAGGTATGCGTCCTTCAAATCTAGGGTAGCAAGGCCATTGCCTTACTGCATGAAGGAGGTGACAGATTTTATGATCTCCATACGAAACCCCTTTTTGCAGATGAAGCGATTGAAGTATCTTAGATCTATAATCATACTCCAGTCTCCTGATGGTTTGGGCACCAGGAAAACTGGAGAATAAACACCCAACCCTTCTTCAAGGAGTGGTACCTCCTCCAAAGCCCCTTTTTGAAGGTACTCCATGATGGATCCCTCGAGGACTGCCTGATTTTTGCAGTAAATAATTGAGTCTAGATAAACCTGTCCCATGGAGGATGACTGAAATCGACTGCATACCTGTGTTGTATTATGTGCAAGACCCAAGGGTCTTGTATGAGTTCTTTCCAGGTTGCCAGATAATGAGATATGCATCCTCCAACAGGAAAATTGTCAGCTGAAGGAAGAAGACAGATAGCGTCAAAAGTCTGGCTTCTTCTTGTCGACATCTCTGGAGAATTTTTTGCCCAAAACCTCTACTCAGAAATCTGGCACATCTCCTGAACCGAGTCCAAGGTTGTTGAGACTGTTGTGGGCTTCTGCCTCTCCTGGTCTGTCTGGATCTGCCACGGAAAGACTGTGGAAGACTCTTCCTTTTTTTTGTCCGTAAGACCCTCCATAAAGTCGTCCAGCCCTTTGGCAAGAAAGGCTGGATGACTTCCCAGGCTCAAAGGGCTGGGAACAAATATTATATTCGTGCAGCAGTGGTGAGGGCCATAGATTTTATGGCCAACTAGACTTGCTGGAGAGATCACCAGGGAGATTGACCTCATAAAGGACTGTATATCATCCCTGGAGACCCCATTGTTGATATCTTTCTCTAGCTGATGTAAATCTGTGCGAAGCTTGTTCTCTACCTCGCTGGACGCAACACCCACGGAGGCTCGAGCAGAGGCAGTTGAGCAAGCCCTCCTGAAGGTACACTCTGCATGTCTATCCATTGGGTCTTGAAGGTTAGATTCATCATCAGCGGGCACGATGGTGCTGCGAGAAAGTTTGGCTACAACCATGTCCACTTTGGGAGGAGGAACCCAGCAGTCATGTTGGACATCCAAAATAGGAAAGAAGGTCTTGAACCGCTTGGAAAGCACAAAGGCTTACTCAGGGTGCTTACCCCATAGCCCTTTTAAGCATGCTGTCCACTTGGAAGGCCCTAAGCCCCCTAGAGGTAGAACCTGAGGCTTCCCCTGTGTCAACATCCTGATCGCCTGACTGAATGGAATAGAGCAATTTTTGTATTTTTTCAACAGAAAAAGAGGCATGGTAGACCCTTCCGATCGGTCCTCTTCAGATGAAGAATTGGTCTCATCTATAATCTGGAAATCCTCATCAGACAGCACAACTGATCTTGATTGCCTACCCACAGACCGAGGTTTTCTGGCAATGTGGGAGATGGATCTTCAACATACTCCTTGACCCAAACTACAATGTCCCGAATAGATGGTTCTTCGGACGGAGGGCCACAGCATTGGCGATATCGGTTATAATCATAGTCGTCAGGAAGAGGGATATTGCAGTAACGGCTTGATAAATACTTCCGCTTGGAGGAACTCTTCCTGTGTGTAGTGTTGCCACCACCAGAGGTAGATGATGACATCTACAATAGAAAAAAAATCAATACATCAAGGAACCGTTACTAAAAACAAGAGCAAAAACAAAAAAAGGTAGATACTACCTTGTCAAAGTAGAATAAGCTATTAGGCTTATAAACACAGTTATATAATGCAGCAAGCAAAGACAAGCAGAGCTATGTCAGAGAAGCAGCAGGACTCTCTTGATACAAGAGAGGCAAAAACCCTTCTGGAAAAGGGGTTTAAATAAAGGAGGGGAGGAGCAATTTCCTCCCCCCATGGGACATCACTTCCGCCGGAGCTGTGCGCATATCTGAATGGCGCCAGCAGAGGCGAACATAAGCCGGGCCCCCAAGCATTACTGAGAGGCTCGGAATCCCAAAGAGGGGAAGTCTTGCCAACGCTGCAATCATAAGGAGAAGAAAAACTGCTGCAGCGACAGCAAGGAGCTGGACAGCAAGGAAACCGGCTAAAGTTAAACAGTCTCATTTCTCTCCCTTCTCCATAGGTGGAAGAAGGGAAGAAAATAAAAGAAAAATGAAGATGAAGCTGTAAAAGCCACAAAGTAGAAAACAAGGGTGAGTAAGAAAAAAAAGTGGAGGACAATAGAGACCTCCTGTCCCACCACACAGGACAGAAAAAAGCACAGTGGGGGGAGGTCTCTTTTGTCCTTTTATAGGGTAGTCCCTCCACACATTATATTCTCATATAGCGGACCCTCCACACAGTCTAATGTCCCATAGCGGCCCCTCCATACAGTATAATATCCCATAGCGGCCCCTGCACACAGTATAATGTCCCATAGTGGCCCCTCTACAAGGTATAATGCCCCATAGCAGCCCCTGCAAATAGAATAATGTCATATAGAAGACCCTCACACGGTATAATGTCCCATAGTGGCCCCTCCACATAGTATATTGTCCCATAGTGACCCCTCCATACAGTGTAATGCCCCATAGTGGCCCCTGAACACAGTATAATGTCCCATAGCGACCCTTCATACAGTATAATGTCCCATAGTGGGCCCTGCACACAGTATAATGTCACATAGTGGCCCCTCCATACAGTATAATGTCATAGAGCGGACCCTCCACATAGTATGCCCCACAGTGGCGCCTGCAAACAGTACTATGTCATATAGCGGACCCTCCACACAGTATTATGTCCCATAGTGGTCTCTCCAATGACGTTACAGACAGGGGTTATGCATGTGTCGTGACGCCGGCTTGACCCATGTGACGTCTTTGACATCACTACAGAGGCAAGAAGACAGAAGGGAGTCGGGCCGGAGCCCAGGAGAGTTAAGCATCACTGGATTTTATGTTTGATCACCTCCTCTTGGCCTCCGATCATTATACTCTGATAATAGGAGTAACTTGTTGGGGTTCGCCCACAAATACTCTTGCCGCAGGCCTGTGGCCTTAATTACCAAACCCCACTCCTGCTCACGGCCACCTCCGCTTCCCCTTCTATCCTCCAGGGAGCCCCAGCGACATTATTGGGACACACGTGGCATCCTGGAGGGCTGAAGGGGAAGCGGAGGTGGCTATGAGGAGGGGCTGGGATCGGTAAGTAAATAGAGCCCGTTATTAAAAAAAAACAAAAAAGGACACCAGGCCTCCTAAGTTCACGGGCCCCATAGCAGCTGCTATGGCGGTACTTACGCCACTGATCATACTGATTTGTGATACTGAGAGTCCAGAATAAACCTCAGTAGTTCTGACGCTTGCAGCATCCTAAATCTAGTTTAAGCTGGGTTTACATCTGCTTTGGGTGTCCGTCCAGCCAAGGTCTGTCCTAAGTGAAAAAGTCTTGCAACACTGACAAGCATTTTCAGTTAAAAAGAACGGACCCATTATATTTTATGGGGTCCTCAGATTCCATTGGTGTCTGCTATTTTTGCAGTCCGTTGTTTTGGTCCTTTAATGGAAATATGGCGAAGGCCGGTTGCAGACGACCATGTTGCAACCGGCCTGCCGTGATTTAAAAGCATGGGCTGCACACGGGGGACATGGGGATGTCCCTGTGTGCCAACCGTGCACGGGCCGTGCTTCCGTGGCCCGCAAAATAGGACAGAAATAGGAATTGTCCTATCTGATGCGGGCCAGACTGTCGGCCCACACACGGGACCGTGAAAATCACGGTCGTGTGTACGGGCCCATAGAAAAGAATGGGTCAGTATGCTCTCCGTGAAATACACGGATAGCACACTGACCTACAGCACAGTCGTCTGCAACGGGCCTAACACCCAAACCATATCAATTGGCCCTCAGTGCTGTTTCAGTGGGTGTGTCCAGGCCTAAAATTAAATAAAACTCACTACATATGATGCATTTTTGGTTTGTGGTGTTTGTTTGGGTCAGTGGAATTCACCCTCACTCAAAAAAATACATGATGAAAATGTAATACTGCCAAAAATTTGGACAGAAAATATAGTTGGAACTTATTTATTTATTTATTTTAAACATGTAAATAAAAACACTAAAAATAATTGTCAGAATGTGTTAAAACCGTTGCATCATGCACTGGTCTTTGTGCTTTGTGTGCTGGCAGCAGATGTACCGAATTAAAAAGTCATCAGCCTCTTAATTCTGGAGGACCACAGGAGGTCCTGTGGGCCAGATATGAAATCTACATGAATCAAGAAGTGATATAGTGTATAGCAGGGGTCGGCTTCTATACACTATATTACCCAGTAGTTTCGATCGGACCAAACACGACCGAAACGAAACTGCTATTATACTGTGGGATTTCTTCAGACCCCAGAGTATAATAAGCGGAGCCCCCAGGGAGGTGACAAACATAAAAAACAATGTACTCACCATTCCATGCTCCGCAGCCGCTCTGTGCTCTCCGAGCGCTTCTGCCTGAAGTCAGCTGACAGGGCCTCAGGGGTCGCGTCTGCGTCTGACGTCATTATGCATAATGCATTATGACGTGACCCCTGAGACTCAATGAGCGGTCGCTGACTGCAGGCAGAAGCGCCCGAAGAGAACAGAGCGGCTGCAGAGCGAGGAATGGTGAGTACATTGTTTTTTTTATGTTTGTCACCTCTCTTCATCCTCCACTTATTATACTCTGTGGTCTGAAGAGACCCCACAGTATAATAATAGTTAGTGAGTGGCACAAATTGGAATATTATAAAAGTTAGAATATTATACCGTGTGCAGGCGCCGCTATGGAATATAATACCGTGTGCAGAGGCCACTATGAGACATAATACCATGTGCAGGGGCCACTATGGGACATATACCATGTGCAGGGGCTGCTATGGGACATATACCATGTGCAGGGGCCACTATGGGACATATTGCTGTGTGCAGGGGCCACTAGGGGACATATTGCTGTGTGCAGGGGCCACTATGGGACATAATACCGTGTGCAGGCGCCGCTATGGGATATAATACCATGTGCAGAGGCCACTATGGGACAGAATACCATGTGCAGGGGCCGCTATGAGACATATACCATGTGCAGGGGTCGCTATGGGACATATACCGTGTGTAGGGGCCGCTATGGGACATATTGCTGTGTGCAGGGGCCGCTATGAGACATAATACCGTGTGCAGGGACCGCTATGGGACAAATACTGTGTGCAGAGGCCGCTATGGGACATAATACCATGTGCAGAGGCCACTATGGGACAAATCCCGTGTGCAGAGGCCGCTATGGGACAAATCCCGTGTGCAGAGGCCGCTATGGGACAAATACCGTGTGCAGAGGCCGCTATGGGACAAATACCGTGTGCAGGGGCCGCTATGGGACATAATACCGTGTGCAGGCGCCGCTATGGGACATAATACCGTGTGCAGGGACTGCTATGGCTGTGGGACATAATACCATGTGCAGGAACCACTATGGAACATTATTCTGTATAACGGTGTGTTTTCTGTATTAAGGATGTGTTTTTGCACAGAAAACTCAGGTTTTGTTTTTTTTTTTTATATATATATATATTTATATATAGCTGCATTATTTATAATATAGCTGCATCCAGAAACATAGTGTGTTTTCACCATAAGGATGCTGCCATATGGTGTTCCTGGACACATACATTTACCACTAATTGCGGGATGTACATGTACTTTCATTGCTTCTAATCAGAAAGTACAGGAGCGTCCCAGGAAATAACAGTAAACGCATGCGTCCTAAAGCATCTGGTGGCAGCACTTCTGTGTTATGGTTTGTGGTATATGACTTTAGTTTAGGGGTCGTCAGACTTACAATTATTGACTGGCACTCCGAGTACCTCATCTTTGATTTTTTTATTAAAATCGGCACACCGAACAAAAAAGGTTGCCTACCCCTGGTGTATAGTATATATTTATGGTAAATTTTTCTATTTTGCTTTTCCAGCATTGGGAACTAAAAAGTAGTAGTGTGACAGTGAATGAGTCTGCAGGAGGAGCTGATGTGCTATATCTCTCTCTCTTCCAACTTGTTTTAGTTTCTGAAGAACTAATCTTTGGCAGGAATGTGAATAGAGATGAGAGAACCGGTTTAGAATGAATCAGATTCAAAACAAATTTTCCAAAAGTTTCAAGTTTGAACCAAACTCGTAACGTTGGGTGTACATAACCAGCAAAATGGAAGTGAAATTATTATACTTTGGGGTCTCTTCATACTTCAGGGCATGATAGGTGGAGGCCCAGGAGTGGTGTGAAAAAAAACAAACAGTTATACTTACCTCTCCTAAGCCTCCTTCTGGGTCCTCTTCCAGCTTCCATGCACCCTGGGGTCAACGATGAGGCCTGTGATTGTGACTCCATGGTGCAAATGTGACATTGCGTCCAAAAACCAACAATCTAAATCTGCGCTCCAAAAGCACATAGCGCTCCTTCACATCTGCACCCTGCTGTGTGCCCAAACTGCAGTTTATGCCCACATGTATGATACTGTTGTACAGAGGATAACGTACTTAACAATGTCATATGTGGGTATAAACTGCTGTTTTGGAACAGCTTGGCACAGAAGAGAAGGAGCGCTATTTTAGTTTTTGGAGCACAGTTTGGTTTATGGACGTTATGCCACTTTTGCAGAGCCCCTTAAGTGCCAATAAAGTGGAATCCGCAGACATGTGACCCCATCTGGGAAACTACGCCACTGAAGGGATTTATCAAGTGGCGTAGTGAGCATTTTTAACCCTTAAGTGTTGCATTAATTTAATTTCCAGAAATGTATGTGCACTGAAAAGTGAAAATTGCATTTTTTCCAGACATACACCATTTCAGTGCCTGATATGTTGTGCCCAGCTTGTGTCAGCAGAGACACACAATCCAAAAACTATTAAGCAGGGATTCCAGGCACAACAGCTTTTGGAGTGTTCATCTCTGATACAAGCTGGGCACAACATATTACGCATTGAAATTACATATTCCTGGAAAAATTGCCATTTTCACCTTTTACCATCAGCTGCGTATTCATTTATGGATAATAAATTCATTCAACACTTGAGGGTTAAAAATGCCCAAGTTACCTCTGATTAAAATCCTTCAGGGGACATGTCAGGGGATTCCACTTTACTGGCATTTGAGGAACTCTGCAAAAGTGTCATGACATCCAAAAACCAAACCGTCTAAGTCTGTGCTTCAAAAACTACATGGCGCTCCTTCCCTTCTGTGCCCGGCTGTGCCCAAAAATCAGTTTATACCTACATATATCAGTAAGTATGTTATCCTGGGTACATCAGTGTCATACATGAGGGCATAAACTGCAGTTTGGGCACACAGCATGGCACAGAAGGGAAGGAGCACTATGTGGCTTTTTCAGTACAGATTCAGATGTTTGGTATCTGGACACTATGTCATGTTTGCAGAGCCTTTAAGGTACCAGAAAAGTGAAATCCCCTAGAAAGTGACCCCATTTTGAAAACTGCACCCCTCAAAGAATTTATCAAGGAGTGTAGTGAACATTAGTATCCCAGACGTGAATACACAGCGGATGGTAAAAAGTGAATACGTAAGCTGTGCGGAGTACATTGGAAACACAAAATTCCCTACTATTTCTCCTGTAGCTCCTAAGATTGGGGGGGTCACTCTGGGGGTCACTTCTAGTTTATTTTCCCATATAAGCTCTAAATTTGGGGTGTACCCTAATATACGTTCTCACAGCTTATACATTCCCTTCCTGCCGCAGCCAGTTGATTTGGCAATTTTGGGGGTTTTTGTCTTTACATTGTACAAGCTATATTTTTTTTATTTTTCCGGTGATGTAGCCATATGAAGGCTTGTTTTTTGCAGTATGAGATGAATTTTGTAATGAAACCATTTTTGGGTGCCTATAACTTATTGACTAAATTTTATTAACTCTTTGTGGTGGATTAAAAAAAAAAACATCAATTCTGTCATAGCTTTTTACCTTTTAATTTTTTTCCCCACAAAGTGTACAGCATAAGTAACATATTACCTTTATTCTGTGGGTCAGTATGATTCCTCGTAGGACCGGCCCACCTAAGTAGCAATAATACAGTTAATTAGCATAATTAAGGGTATACGAACCCCCTCCCCATCTCCACTATCCCTTTGTGTTTTAATGGACATTTTTTTTTTTACTTGATTTTATAACCCCAATTCCAATGAACTTGGGACGTTGTGTAAAAAATAAAACAGAATACGATGATTTGCAAATAGTTTTCAACCTATATTCAACTGAATACACTACAAAGACAAGATATTTAATGTTCAAACGGATAAACTTTATTGTTTTTGCAAATATTCACTCATTTTGAATTTGATGCCTGCAACACGTTCCAAAAAAGCTGGGACAGGGGCAACAAAATACTGGGCATGTGTACCACTGTGTTACATCACCTTTCCTTTTAAGAACACTCAATAAGTGTTTGGGAACTGAGGACACTAATTGTTGAAGCTTTGTAGGTGGAATTCTTTCCCATTCTTGCTTGATGTACAATTTCAGTTGCTCAACAGTCCGGGTCTCTGTTGTAGTATTTTGCGCTTCATAATGTGCCACACATTTTCAATAGGAGACAGGTGTAGACTGCAGGCAGGCCAGTCTAATATCCTCACTCTTTTACTAATAAGCCACGCTGTTGTAACATGTGCAGAATGTGGTTTGGTATTGCCTTGCTGAAATAAGCAGGGACATCCCTGAAAAAGACGTCGCTTGGATGACAGCATATGTTGCTCCAAAATCTGTATGTACCTTTCAGCATTAATGGTGCCTTCACAGATGGGCAAGTTACCCATATCATGGGCACTAACACCCCCCCCCCCCATACCATCAGAGATGCTGGTTTTTGAACTTTGTGCTGATAACAATCCGGACAGTCCTTTTCCTCTTTGGCCCGTAGAACACGACGTCCATGATTTCCAAAAACAATTTGAAATGTGGACTGGTCAGACCACAGGACACTTTTCCACTTTGCGTCAGTCCATCTCAGATGAGCTCGGGCCCAGAGAAGCTGGAGGCGTTTCTGGGTGTTGTTGATATATGCCTTTCCCTTTGCATGATAGAATTTTAACTTGCACTTGTAGATGTAGCGACGACCTATGTTCTCTGACAATGGTTTTCTGAAGTGTTCCTGAGCCCATGTGGTAATATCCGTTACAGAATGATGTCGGTTTTTAATGCAGTGCCGCCTGAGGGATCGAAGGTCACAGGCATTCAATGTTGGTTTTAGGCCTTGCCGCTTACTTGCAGAGATTTGTCCAGATTCTCTGAATCATTTGATGATATTATGGATTGTAGATGATGAAATCCCTAAATTCCTTGCAATTCTACATTGAGAAACGTTGTTCTTAAACTGTTGGACTATTTCTGCACGCATTTGTTTACAAAGTGGTGAACTTCACCCCATCCATGCTTGTGAACAATTGAGCCTTTCGGGGATGGTCCCTTTATACCCAATCATGACACTTACCTGTTTGCAATTAACCTGTTCACCTCTGGAATGCACCAAAAAGGTGTTTTTTGAGCATTCCTCAACTTTCCCAGTCTTTTGTTGCCCCTGTCTCAGCTTTTTTGCAGGCATCAAATTCAAAATGAGTGAATATTTGCAAAAAAACAATAGAGTTTATCTGTTTGAAAATTAAATATCTTGTCTTTGTAGTGTATTGAATTGAATATAAGTTGAAAAGGATTTGCAAATCATCATATTCTGTTTTTATTTATGTTTTATACAACGTCCCAACTTCATTGGAATTGCAGTTGTAAGTTGGGAGGGTATGCTGTGCTGTCTTCGGACTCAAAGAAAGTAAAATTCCAGGTAAACCCAATTCTGTCTTTCTTATTCATCCTGAGTGGATGTCCAGGTGATAATGTTTGATGAAGGTAGAGAAAGAGCTCCATGAAGCAGCATTACAAATATCCAGAATAGATAATTATGCGTTTTCTGCCCACGAAGTTGTTTTGTAAAGTGTAGAATGTGCCCTTGGTGTAGTTGGTAAGGAGAGATTTGGTAATCTGTAGGCCTCCAGAATAGTAGATTTGATCCACCTGGTCAATGTGTCTTTAGAGGAATTCATCCACTTCCTAGTGCCTGAAAAGAGTACAAATACATTTTCCTGGTTCTATCCAGGTAGGACAGAATAGCTCTTTTAACATCTAAGGTGTGGAAACATATCTATTCTCCTGTCTCAGGATGCAGATGGAAAACTGGTAAGAAGGATTCTTTATTAATATTTTGAAAAGAAGGAACTTTAGGTATGAATCTTGGCAGGGTTCTCTGGAGAACTCCATTGGGCAAGAATCTCAAATACGGGTTTCTTGAGGATAAGGTCTGTAACTCTCTTAGCCTTTTAGCAGATGTAATGGCTACTAGAAAAACCACTTTACATGATAGCCATTTTAGGTCTGTCTCCTGGATTGGGTCAAATGGATGGCATGTCAAAGCATTGAGAACAACAAATAAGTCCCAAACAGGTTTCACTTCCGGTCTCAGATTCCTAATTGCTTTGAAAAATCTTGATACTAAAGGATGTCCAGAAAATTTTCCATCAGTCATGGCATTAATGGCTGTCATATGTACTTTAAGAGTAATAAATTTAAGGCCATTTTGAAAGCCATCTTGTAGAAATTGAAGAACACTGGGGATTTCTGCAGAATGAAATTCTGAATCACTGAGCCAGGAAGAGAATTTAGACCAAATTTTATAAGTCTTATTTGTAGAGTCCTTACGGGCTGCCAATAGAGTATTAATTACTGAATTTCCCCATTGTGGGACTATTAAAGGACTATTATTAATTACTGATGTAGATAATCCTGCATTCTTCAGACTTGACCCTACACAAACCAAGCTGAAAGATGGAGCTTGCTCAACTCTGGATGGAACAGGCCTTTCTGGTTTAACAGATCTGGATACTGAGGAAGAGGCCAATGCTCATTGTTCGAAATTTGAAATAATAGAGGAAACCAAGCCCTCTTGGGTCAGAATGGTGCTACTATTATCACTAATGGACCTTTCAGCAATATCTTCTGCAGAAGTCTCTAAATAATCTGGAATGGAGGAAAGACATAAAGAAATTAGTGTCTTCAGCTCATGTAGAACACACTGCATATGGGTGATCTTGAGGATTCAAGATTTTGCATTGTTTATGGTTGCCATCAAGTCTAGATCCACTTTGGTATTCAGAGATCCTTTTATATGCAGAGCTCTTAAATCCAGCAGTGCAGATTCTGCCAAATGAAAATCTTCTTGCATTCTGCCATCAATAATTTGCTTCAGGTTCCACCCTGCTTGTTCAAATAATAGGCCACTACTTGGTTGTCTGTTTGAATTAAGACAGATTTGTCGTGGATCAAGGGTTTGAAATGCAGAAGTGCCAACCTGACAGCTTTCATTTCTCGAAAATTTGAAGAACAGAGCTTGTCCAATTTGCCCCATAGACGCTGTGCCCAAGAAGTTTGCAGATGAGCACCCCAACCTCTCAGGGAGGCATTTGTGGTTAAGATGACTGACTCCTGGAACTGGAAACGTTTTCCCTTCTTCATGTTGCGTAGATTGAGCTACCATTTCAGGTCTTCTCTTGTAACTTGGTCTGGACTTATTTTTGTATGCATCCTCTTCATATCTCCATTCCAGTGACAGAGCATATTGTGTTGGAGACTCCGGTTGTGTGCCATAGCCCAAGGTTTGATGAATCGTAGACAACGGGGAATTGATTAGACCTTTTACTGCAGCTTGGATTTTTTAAATTTTCCTTTGAGGAAGAAAAAAGACTTGCAATTCTATGTTTATTATGAAGCTTAGAAAGGAATTTGAAGTTTCTGGCAGTAAGTGGGACTTTTCCCAGTTTATCTGGAATCCAATTTCTCCGAGAAGAGTGATGACTACTTGGAGGTGATTTTGCAGAAGAAATGCAGATGGAGCGGCTATCAGCCAATCGTTGAGATATGGAAAAACATGAATTGCTCTCAACTACAGAGCTGCTACTACTACTACTATTGCCACTTTGGTGAAAACCCTTGGAGAGGAAGTTAGACCAAAAGGGACTGCTTTGAATTGGTAATGACTGATTGATCCTAAATGATTGACCGCTAGCCCCAAGAATTTTCTTGAAACTGGATGGACGGGAACATGCAGATATGGATCTTTCAGGTCTAAGAATGCTAGGACTTGACCTTTTTGTAAGGATGCTGTGACTGTCCTTATTGTTTCCATCTTGAAGTGAATTTTTTCAAATATCGATTCAGGGATCTGAGATCTAAGATCAATCTCCAGGAAGTGAAGGACTTTTGGAACTGGAAAAATTCTTCCTCTTTTGGGACTTCGTCTATGGCATTCTTTGCCAGAGAATCTGGTATCAGAGGAAAACATGAGGAATCTGTTGTCTGTTTAGAAGAAAATGATCCTTTGGATTGTTGAGAATTTCTACTACATAATCTTTTTCTACGAGATCCAGAACCCACTTCACTGAGGTAATACTGCACCATGCTGTGAAAAATTTTTCACAAACAACCTCCAACTTGACAACTTCTGATGTCAAAAATCCTGTTTGCCAGCACCTGCGTCTTCATGTGTTTTCTTTAATTTTTCTGAGGTAATGGTTCTGAATTTTTGATAGGGTCTACCACGTTCAATTTGTCTATTATTTCCTCTCTTCAGGAACAATTCGTATCTTCTCTGATAACTGAGGCAAAGCTTAAAGCTTCTATTGGTCTGAGGAAAGATCAGGGCTCTTGCCTTCTTGTTAGCTTCCAAAAGTTGATCCAATTTTCCCAAAAAGTCTCCCAGGTTCAAAAGGGATCGAACAAAGATTGTACTTTGAAGTAGCTTCTTCTGTCCAAGGTTTCACCCATATGGCTTTCCTTGCTGCATTGGTGATTGCTAGATTTTTTTGTGGCAATTCTTAATGTATCTAAGGGAAAGTCAGAAGCAAAGTCTGCAGCTAGTTTAACGGAATAGAGTTCCATTAATTTTTCCCTGGGAACACCATCTTGGATGACTCTTCCCAACTGACTTAAAGCCATAATCTTAAAGCTATAGACACAGGAACTGCTGCCATGGCAGCTTTTTAGATAAGGCTGCCAATGAGACATATGGTTTTGAAGAAAAATATCAGCTTTACTATCCATTGGATCCTTAAGAAGATATGAATCATCTGCTAGAAAAAATGGATTTTCTAGAGAGGTTTGCCACTGCTGGATCAACTCTGGCTGGCTCTTCCCAAGCTTCACATTCCCCAAGATCTAATTTGTACACAGATTTAAACCTGGAACCAAGCTCACATCTTCTAGCTGGAAATTTCCACTCCATCTCCATAATGGATTTCAAGACCTGATACCCCGGAAGGACTGTAGCCTTTCTTTTGGGGGAAATAAAACAAGCTTTCCCTGTCCAAAGAGGACTAGACAGCCTGTCCCGTTTCCATAATTTTTTTAATAATAATAATAATAATAATAATAGTCCTTTAATAGTCCCACAATGGGGAAATTCAGTGTGTTACAGCAGCAAAGATAAGATAAGATAAGCAGATACAAATACAAAATGTACCGGAATGTTCCAAGGTGAGAGGCATTACATTAATAGCAGACAGACAGATAGGACGTAGCAGAGGAGGGGGGGGGGGGGGATTTAACAGGCAGAGAGATATTTCAGTTCTCTGTATGTAATGATCTCCGCTTAGGTCGGTGTTGGTTGTACAGCCTAACCGCAATGGGGAGGAAAGACTTCCGATAGCGCTCCTTCTCACACCTAGGGTGGAGCAGTCGGTCACTGACAGTACTGCCCAGCGCAATCACAGTCTCATGCATGGGATGGGACTTCTTCTTCTGCATGGAGCTCACCACGGACAGTATCCTTCTAATCAGCTTGTCAAGTTTATTTCTGTCCCTGGTTGATATGCTGCTCCCCCAGCAGGCCACTCCAAAGAAGATGGCTGATGCCACTACCGAGTTGAAGAAAGTCCTAAGAAGTGCCCCCCGGATTCCAAAGGCTCTCAGCTTCCTAAGCAGGTAGAGCCTGCTGTGGCCCTTCCTGTACAGGACCTCCATGTGATCTGCCCAGTCCAGCTTATTATTAAGGAGCAAACCCAGGTACTTATAGGTGTTCACAATCTCGATGCCCGTCCCCAGGATGTCCACTGGTTTTGGAGGGCATCTGCCTTTACGGAAGTCCACCACCATCTCCTTGGTCTTCCCCGCGTTAATCTTCAGGTGGTTCTGGTGGCACCAGTCCACAAAAAAACGGTTCAGTTCTCTGTACTCCCTGTCATCATCGTCTGTGATGAGACCCACTATTGCAGAGTCGTCAGAATACTTCTGTAGGTAGCAGCTAGATGAGTTGCACCTAAAATCAGGAGTGTACAGTGTGAAGAGGAAAGGGGCGAGAACCGTACCCTGAGGTGCCCCCGTATTACAGATCACGGTACCTGACACACAGTCTTGGGCACTCACATATTGAGGTCGATTTGTGAGGTAGTCTAGGATCCAGTTGGAGAGGTGGTGGTCCACTCCAGCAAGGCCCATTGCTGTGTGCAGGGGCAGCTATGGGACAAATACTGTGTGCAGAGGCAGCTATGGGTCAAATACTGTGTGCAGAGGCCGCTATGGGACATAATACCGTGTGCAGGGACCGCTATGGGACATAATACCATGTGCAGGGACCGCTATGGGACATAATACCGTGTGCAGGGACCGCTATGGGACATATACCGTGTGCAGAGGCCGCTTTGGGACATATACCATGTTGCAGGGGCCGCTATGGGACATAATACCGTGTGCAGGGACCACTATGGGACATTATTCTGTATAACGGTGTGTTTTCTGTATTAAGGATATGTTTTTGCACAGAAAACTCAGGCTTTGTTTTTTTTTGTGCAAAAATGCACCAGTTTTACATCGAATGAAAAAGTTCCAAATATAGCTGCATCCAGATACATAGTGTGTTTTCACCATAAGGATGCTGCCATACGGTGCTCCTGGACACATTTACCACTAATTGGGGGCTGCACATGGACTTTCATTGCTTCTAATCAGAAAGTACAGGAGCGTCCCAGGAAATAGCAGTAAACGCATGTGTGCTAAAGCATCTGGTGGCAGCACTTCTGTGTTATGGTTTGTGGTATATGATTTTAGTTTAGGGGTCGTCAGACTTTCAATTATTGACCGGCACTCCGAGTACCTCATCTTTGATTTTTTTATTAAAATCGGCACGCCGAACAAAAAAGGTTGCCTTCCCCTGATATATATATATATATATATATATATATATATATATATATTTATTTATTTAAAAGGAGGGACTATTATTAATAAGGCTAGGGGAAAAATTATTTATAAGGGGGCTTTTTATTAGGAGGATCTATTAATAAGGTCAGTGGGGGAACTATTATATATAAGGGGGGACTATTTATAAGGAGGAACTATTAATAATAAGGCCAGCGGGGGAACAATTGTTTATAAGGAGGGACTATTATTAATGAGGCTGGTTAAACTATTATTTAAAAGGGGGGATATTTATAAAAAGGAACTATTGCTTATAAGGGGAAATTATTACTGATAAGGGGAGAAGTATTAAGAAGGAACTATTATTAGTAAGAGGGATTGATTTATAAGGGAGAACTATTATTCATAAGAAGGGACTATTATAAGGGGGCACTATAATAACTCATAATGCAATACAAAGGTGCTCATTTGTATTGAGTATGGGCAAAAAGGGGTTGTTATTGCTGGGTTGTTTTTTTTTTTAAAGGGGTTTTTGATACTGATGACCTATGCACAGGATAGAACATCAGTATGTGATCTGTCGGGGTCCGATTGTTCTAGCTTCCTCCGGATGCTGAAAGCTGCTAGTGGACAGGATGCAGCACTGCTACTATTCAAGTAATAGTAGTGGCACAGCAGCTCCATCCACTGTATAGTGGTAGTTCTTGGTAATTGCCGAGTCGTTCCTATTACTTGTCCGGCACCCGGAAGTTGCTAGAACAGCTGATCTGTGTAGGGTTCAGGTGTAAAACCCCAACAGATCACATACTGGTGACCTATCCTGTGGATAGGTTATCCGTATAAAAAATTTATTTGGGGCCAGAAAACCCCTTTAATTAATCTGATGTTTATAAGGTTAGAAGTATGTATAGTGCATGACTATTGCCTTTGCATCACTATGTAGTGTAATGGAGGTAGTCACTGTGGAGGTAGTGTACTATCTGGGCCTTGTATAGAGGTATTATTGATATTAGTGGTCTTTATATCATATGTTTTGTCTGTCAATTGTCTGTATAGTGATAATAATTCTCCCCAGTATAGTGGTACATACACAGCGATTTCACAACTATATATATGTTTACAATTTTTTTTTGTTCTCCTGATCTATATCAGACTATATCAGTGCCGCTGGAAGTGCAGCACTGACTTCTGAAATGACAGAATATGACAGTGTTGTTGGTAGGTCATAATTTGAGGCCCTGCTTTTAATTTTGCCCAGGGCAAACCCGGCCCTGCAGGGTAGCTCACAGAGAAACTTGCAGTTGAGCTACAGCAAAAATCACCGATGTTTGGGTAGACTGTGTCACTTCAAAATATTTTTTTTTTTTTTTTTTTCCCAAAAAAACAAAAGAGGAACTTCTCCCCCCCCAAGCCCGCCCCCCCTAAAAAAAGGCCACAAATTATTTTTTTTTTTTTTAGATTTGGGCTGGGAAACCCCCCCCTTCATAACTACCGGTGTGTTTTAATTTGTCCTTCATCTGCTTTCCCCCCCCCCTCCTTTTTTTTTTTTTTTTTTTTTTTTTTTTTTTTTTTCCCCCCCCACCCCCCAAAAAAACTCACCTCCCCCCCCCCCCCCCCCCCCCCCCCCCCCCCAGGGGCCCCCTTTTCTCCAAAAACCCCCCCCCCCCCCCCCCCCCTGCGTGGGGGCGGGCGGCGGCGGGGCCGCCGCGGCCCCCCCCCGCGCACCAATTAAAAAATTTTTGGGGGGGTCCGGGGCGCCGGATCCCCTTTTGGGGGGCCCACCCCCCCCCCGGGTGTGAGGTTTATTATTTAAACACAGCGTTCAGACAAGGCCCTAGACGTTTGGGGATAGGGACTACATGACTAGGGGGAGGATTAGACACGAAGGGGTTAAGAAAGAGGAGAGTTAGAACGGGAAAAATGGGGGTGGGATCGAGGGTGTTAAAAGGGGCGAGGGGGTGAGATAAGGGTCAGTCAAGCAGTGGCAGGGTAAGGAAGTGGACGTGCTACACTACTTACCATGGCCGATCTGGAAGCCTTGCGGTCTCTCCTTCGGGCGGCGGCGGTGGTCCATGACGAGCAGGTCGTAGAAGATCTTCTCACAGCTGTCCGGGTGCCCCCTGGCCAGGGCATGTCTGCCCTGGCCCCTTCGCCCCGCGCTCGGCGGTCCCGGCCGCCGGAGCGCTACTCTCCAGATAGGGGGCTGGCGACGAGGCGGCGTTCCAGGAGCCCCAGGAGGGACCCTCCGGCCACAGGCGCCCAGGTCAGCTCCCCTGCCCCCGGGAGCGCTCGGCGGCCGGGAGGAATCCTCACCGAGGCCGCAGTCGCCCGGAGGGAGGCCTGGTGTGTACGCCTCCTCCCCCCTCTTCGTCCTCCAGGACCCGCGCGGCAGTCTCTCGCGCTTCGGCCGGGGGGGCGTGCCCGGCGTGTGACGTCAGCGGGCGGGGACCGCCCCCCGGGCGCGCTCCCTGGCCCCCTCCCTGCTGCCGCGCACGAGCGCGCCGGAAGTGACGCGGCCGGTACTTCCGGCGTGGCCGGGCCTACTCGCAGTGGATTTTCGGGCCTAGGCCGGAAGAGGCCGGCTGAAGATGGCGACGGCGGTTCTCCGACAGGGCGGCGGGTGCGCTGCACGGTGGGGACTGCGGCGTCTCCTGGTGAGGGCGCTGGTGGCTCCAGCACTGAAGAAGGCCTATGTTCCCTGGACAGCGCGGACGGACCCCCTGAGGATGCGGGATCGGCGGCGGCTGATCTGGGGCGCCCCCCGACGCAGCCTGGTGAGCGGATGGGGTTTCCTCTTTCTATGGGTGGGGGCTCTGGGGCGAGTGTGTCGGGCGCTGCGGTGTTAGGGCCCCCCGGGGGGTGGAGTCCCTGGGGGGGTCAGCTGCAGGGGGGGCAGTATGGGGACAGCTAATAGGTCTGCTCCAGCAATTGGTGGGTGAGCGGCCTGGGGCCGCTGGGCCTATGGGAGTATGGGTAGGCGTGGACGCGAGGGTTTCCCAGGGGTCTGGGGGCATGGCGGTCCTGGCAGTCCCTGTTGCTGGCCCGCTAGGGGAGGGTGGCGTCGGTGCCTGCGGAGCCCATTCAGGTGGGTTGCGGGGCCCCTGAGGGTTTGGATGCGGTGGTGGGGGCCAAGGGTAAGGAGAAAGAGAAGGCGGTGGATATTGTGCGTCTAGATGACCGAGCGAAGGGTGAGGTTTACATCTGCTTTGAAGGCCCGCTTGGGGCACATTTGAAGCAGGAGGTGCGGGAAAAAATTTGGAAGGGGGAGTACGTGGAAATATTTTCACTGCTCCCTTTGGACAAATTTAATCTGGATAAGGTTAAGCCTAGTGATAGCAAAAAGGAGGACGAGGAGAAGCGTCGCTACCGTTTAATCCCCCGTACATTTGTCAATTGGCTACAGGCGTTTGCCATATTGGCAAGTGTGATTGGGGAAAAGGAGCCTGAGCACTGCTCTGCTCTGTTTGGCTATATGAACTCTATTGGGGAGGCGCACCGAGTGTATGGCGGGGTAGCGTGGCTTAGATATGACGAGCAGTTCCGGCAGCGTAAGGTGGTGCGTCCGGGCTTGCGGTGGGATCACAAGGATATATCCTTGTGGATGCGGCTGATGTCAGCGCCAGCGGCGCCGTCCTTTCGTGGGGGGGCCGGGAATTCGGTCTCTGCTACCGGATCCTCGGCTTCCCAGAAAAAGGGGTACTGTTGGTTGTTCAACGAGGGGCAGTGCA
Organism: Leptodactylus fallax; assembly: GCA_947044405.1. Taxonomy (NCBI): domain Eukaryota; kingdom Metazoa; phylum Chordata; class Amphibia; order Anura; family Leptodactylidae; genus Leptodactylus; species Leptodactylus fallax. The sequence goes on along the minus strand of CAMRHE010000300.1, from coordinate 2,009,332 downwards.
AATTCGGTGTCACCTGCCGCTTCAAACACGAGTGTTCAGGTTGCGGGGGCGGACATGGGCTTAACAAGTGCTTTAAGCGAGGAAAAGGAAAAGGGGGGGGATGTTGTGGAAAAAAGGGAAGACGCCAGTGAAGGTCGCAGTAATGCTTCCTTTTCTAAGTAGGTACCCCGATCGGGTGGCTGCACGGTTGCTAGCGGAGGGTTTTGGGGAAGGTTTCCGTATCCCTTTTGATGCGGCGGCCCCTGTTTTTCGCCCTGGGAACCTTAAATCAGCTAGGGAGCACCCTGAGGTTGTGGGGGCGAAGTTGATGAAGGAGGTGTGTTTAGGGCGCATGGCGGGCCCCTTTTCGGCCCCGCCCTGGCCCCATTTACGGGTTTCACCGTTGGGTGTGGTGCCCAAGCGTGAGCCCTCTCAGTCTTATTCATCACCTTTCCTTCCCGGCTGGGGGGTCGGTTAACGATGGGATTGATCCTTCATTGTCATCTGTCTCCTATGCTTCGTTTGACAAAGCAGTGGCGTTAGTGCGTCGGGTGGGTCCTGGGGCGCTTATGGCAAAAACGGACATAGAGGCGGCGTTTCGGCTTTTACCTGTTCACCCTGAGAGCTTCCATCTGTTAGGTTGCATGTGGGAGGACCAGTTTTATTTAGACTGTTGTTTGCCTATGGGCTGTTCCATCTCGTGTGCTTATTTTGAGGCTTTTAGTTCCTTTCTGGAGTGGGTGGTCAGGGACTTGTCGGGTTTGGCGTCGATCATCCATTATCTAGATGATTTCCTCTGTGTCGGGCCTGGGGCTTCGTCGGACTGCTTGGTGTTACTGCGCACGGTTGAACGGGTGGCGGGTTTGTTCGGGGTCCCTTTGGCCCCTGACAAGACGGAGGGTCCGGTGTCGGTAATGAAGTTTTTGGGCATTGAACTTGATTCAGTGCTCATGGAATCCAGGTTGCCAGGGGATAAACTGGAGGACCTGCGGCTGACTGTTCGTAGGTTCCAAGGGGTACGGAAGGTTCGGCTGCAGGAGGTGCAATCATTGCTGGGAAAATTGAATTTCGCCTGTCGCATCATGCCGATGGGGCGAGTTTTTTTGTCGTCGGTTAGCGGCATTGACAGCTGGGGTACGGTCGCCTCATCACTTCGTGCGACTTACTGCTGAAGTGAGGGCAGACTTGTTAGTGTGGGACGATTTTTTGGGTCGGTTTAACGGGCGTTCGTTGTGGCTTGCCTCCGTTATTTCTAGTGAGGAATTGAATTTGCATACCGACGCGGCGGGGTCAATAGGGTTTGGGGCTTATTACCAAGGGCGTTGGTGCACGGGGGTCTGGCCTGTTGAGTGGGTGGAGGCAGGATTGGTGGCGAACTTAGCGTTGTTGGAATTGTTCCCGATTATAGTCGCGGTGGAGTTATGGGGGGACGAATTTCGGGATCGGAAGGTTTGTTTTCACTGTGATAACAGCACAGTGGTGTTCGTTATCAATTCCCAATCTGCAAAGTCCCCTCCGGTGGTGTTGCTGCTTAGGCATCTGGTGTTGCGCTGCTTAGAAATGAATGTGCATGTATCGGCGCGCCACGTGCCCGGGGTGCTTAATTCGGTGGCTGATTCCTTGTCTCGGTGTCAGTTTGGCAGGTTCCGGGAGTTCGCTCCGGAGGCAGCGGAGGTGGGCGAGGACTCTCTGGCCCACTTGTGGTCCCTGGTGTCGGTTCCGCGGCGGAGCTCATCCAGCGGTCAGTGTCCGCCGTAACTTGGAAGCGTTACCAACAGGTTTGGCGTGATTGGGACCGGGACTGCCTGTCGTGCGGGGGGGTGCGTTCGGACGAAGACAGGGTGGTGTTGGTTTTGTCCTGGATAGGGGTAGCATTTGCGGAAGGGCGCTTGGTCGCGGTGGTCTCTCAGCGTTTAACGAGTCTGGCATTTCTTTTTCAATTACAGGGTTTGCGGGATGTCACAAAAGACTTTGTGGTATGCCAGGCTATGAGGGGGTTTCGGCGGGGGGCCGGGAGGCGTGATCTTCGCCGTCCGGTGTCCTTCGAGTTGTTAGGGCGTCTATTGGGGTGTCTGCAGAATTTGTGTTTTTCAGAATTTGAAGTGCTGTTGTTCCGGGCGGCTTTTTTGCTGGCCTTTTTTGGAGCTTTTCGTGTTGGGGAGTTGGTTAGCGAGTCAGTGGCAGCTCTGGGGGGGGTTGCAGTGGAATGAAGTAGCCTTGTTTGAGGATCGGGTGGAGTGCCATTTGCGTCGCTCCAAGACGGATCAGGTGGGTCGCGGTAGGTTGGTGGTGCTTTATGCGGTTGGGGGGGACCCCTGTTGTCCGGTGGCGGGGGGTGTCTAATTTTCTGCAGGTGCGGGGTTCGCTCTTGGGGTCCTTCCTTTGCCATGAGAATGGGGGGGCTCTGTCTAGGTTTCAGTTTATAGCTGTATTTAAGAAGGCCTTGGTATTGGTGGGTGAGCTCCCTGGTGATTATGGCTCCCACTCTTTCCGTATAGGTGCGGCCACGGAGTCCGCTCGCTGGGGTCTGGGGGACGATGTGGTGCGCCGTATCGGGAGGTGGGAATCCGACCGGTTCCGCCTTTACGTGCGTCCGTCCTTATTGCAGTGAGTGGGTGGCGTTCCTGCGGGGTGGGGGAGGAGCGCGGTGCTGGGTCAGTGGAATTGGGATGGTTCCTCCTGTCCTGTCTTCGGTGTTGCTGTTTGGTATTTAGTCTTCTTTGTTGTTGTTTTATTTTTGGTCCCTGTTTGATCTGGATATTGGGTCATTCGTACGTTTTTTGGGGTGCACTTCGTGCGGACGTCCGGCCGGATGGGCGACAGCTGGGTCTGCGGCGGGGAGGATGCCGTGGTACGGTGGATCGGGGTGCCCGGTATGATCTGGAGTCTGGTTTTGCCCGAGTTTCATTTTTATAGTCGCGTCGATCGCCCCCCGCATGTCGTTGTTCTGCATGTTGGGGGCAATGATCTAAGGGTGCGATCATCCAGGGAACTCATCAGGGACATTCAATTTGACGTGTTGCGGTTGCTGACTGAGTTCCCTGGATTGATTATAGTGTGGTCTGACATGGTTGCGCGTTTGGTGTGGCGCAATGCGAGGTCGGTGGCCCGTTTGGAAAAGACCCGTATAAAAGTAAATAGGGCAGTGGCTCGTTTTGTGGTGCGAAATGGTGGGATAGCGGTCCGCCATTGGGAGTTAGAAGTTCCTTCTCTGGATCATATGCGCCAGGACGGGGTGCATTTGAATGCGATAGGGACAGATATGTGGATGCTGGGTTTGAGGGATGGCGTAGAGCAAGCTTTGTCTGTGTGGCGGGACTCGCGGGCATAAGGGGTCATGCCCGGGAGTCTGTGGCTGGGGGTTGGTGGGGTTAGAGGCCTATCAGGCACTGTTGTAGGACCTCATCGGTGGTATGGGGATCCTGGTGGGGAAGGTGTAAGCCTGGGAAGTCCCCTAGTTGGGCTTAGGTCCCTTTGGGGGTCAGGCTTATGGTCGTACAGTTGGTTAAAAGGTCTGCCCGAGGTGGGGGTTTTGCGCCTGGGCAGATTAGTGGTGGTGCTTATCCCCGTGGTGGGGTAGGTTCTGTTATAATGTACTTGTAAATGGTGTGACTGTTGTATACAGTTGTAACGGTTAAGTATTGGTTTGTATTTATACACCGCCCGTTTTATGGCGGTGTTATTTATATGTTATTTATATGTTTAAAGTATTTATATATGTTTTAATAAATCGGCCTGAACAGGCCAAAATTTAAATCCAAGAGGTGGTCCGAGTCCTTATTGGGGGAAAATGGGGGGTTAGGACATGAGGTGTAAAGGGCTGTGGTAAGTCAGCCGGAGTGATGACATATTCCTCCTCCCTGTTAAATCCAAGAGGTGGTCCGAGTCCTTATTGGGGGAAAAATGGGGGGTTAGGACATGAGGTGTAAAGGGCTGTGGTAAGTCAGCCGGAGTGATGACATATTCCTCCTCCCTGAGTCATGTGGTCCGGTGAAGTTGGTGCCTGGCAGTCCGACCCTCTGAACGCTATGGTATTTTATATTGCTGGAGCCTTTTTTCAACAATGATTTTACCTGCTACTCCTTACACTCTGTTTATTTGTTGCAGATATCAAGTTATGGAAAGAGCCGTTCTAAGGAGAAGCACATAACATGTCTTTAGTGTCAGGAACTTTTACCTGACGATTACCCTGTTTTCTGTATACTGATCAAGCGCAAGACTTTGTATCTAGTCTTCATACATCTTCTCAGAAGCCTATAAAGAAAAAAGGCAATGATCTAAATCTTTGTGGTGATTTGTTTGTTTGCAGGAAATTCCTAACAATTATTTTTCAAATATTTGTGAAAACTGCTCCCCCTCTTCTGAGGATGTGGAGGTCATAGATATAGACACCAAAAAGTTTTTTACATGTCATGTCTAGTTTTTTTTTTTTTTTTAAAGTTTCTCAATATATGAAGTCATCAATATCAGAGTCTTCAGATGGTGAATTGCAAACTTCTGATTCAGAATCTAACACAGCTATATCAGAAGACAATTTTCTGTTTGAGGCTAAGGTCCAATGTGGTGTCCCACAGCAAAAAAGCATTGCGGGAAAAGCTTCAATTATTTCTATAGGGAAACCGCTAGCGTTACCGTAGATATAATTGACATGCTGCGTTTTCCAAAACAGCAACAGTTTTGGAAATCAGCACGTGTCCACACCGCGTATTTTCCCGCAAAGTGGGGATGGGATTTGCTAGAATTTTTGCCACGTTTTTTTTTCTGCGGTGTCTCCACTGCGGACGAACCGCGGCATTTACGCCACGTGGGGCCCCGGCCTAAAAGGCTTATTTAAATTTAAAAAAAAAAATATGGAAATCAAACGATCTTCAGCAGTATCTCAGGATATTCTACTTCTCCAAGAAGAAAGCCACTGTCTTACAGGGTCATCCCGTTCTAAAAACTACGGTACTATGGAAAGAGAGGAAGTTTCCAGCAAAAAAAAATTTGATTTCAGTTCCAGATTTAAAATGGTATATAAATTAGATTCTACTGAGTCAGAAACATGAGAAAAGCCAACAAAAGTGGATCCAGCAATTTCCAATTTGTCTACAAATTTTTTTTTTTCCTGCAGACCATTCCAATCTTTTCAGGGACCCTATAGACCGAAGAGCTGACACTTATCTAAAGAAATCCTGCTTCAGCCTGGCAGCCCTAGCTAGAGCTTCTATAGCTGAAGTTCTGGTTTCCCGTGCTTTAAGACTTTGTTTAAGCCAGTTAGGAAGAGACATCCAGGATGGAGTTCCACAAGAAGAACTATTGGAACAACTATATTCATTGACACTAGCTGCAGATTATGCTTAAGATTTTCCTTTAGACGCTCTCAGAGTTGCATTAAAAAACCTTGCAGTTTCTAATGCAGCTAGATAGGCCATATGGTTGAACCCCTGGGCAGAAGAAGCAAATTCTAAAAATTCTAAAAATAACCTTTGCTCTATCCCTTTTGAATCTGCAATGTTGTCCGGTGAAAAATATATGCATCTTTCCTGTAGTGCAAAAATTTCTAGATATAGGTGCTTTAGAAGATGTTCCTGAACAAGAGCAAGGACTTGGAGTTTATTCAACTCTGTTTCCAGTGCCAAAGTCAGGGGACTTATTATTAATATTGCTTCATAAAGAAGATTTGTTTAAAAATGGAGACTAAAAGAACAGTCACAACAGTTTTTCAAAAAGATTGTGTTCTTGCCTCCCTGGATCTCACATACCCATTCACCCAGCATCCAGAAAGTTCCTAAAATTAGCAATTCTCTATCAATTCAAGACTCTATCTTATGGTCTTACCTCCTCATCAAGAGTGTTTAACAAGGTGGCAATTTTGGTGGTCGCAGCCCCATGTCTTAAGTCCATTCAAGTATTTCCATACCTAGACATTGCTATTCCATCTTGAGTGGTGCTTCAGAGTCATCTTTAGATAGTGATCAATCATCTTCAGAGTCTAGGATTTTTAATTAATTGGGAAAAATCCTATACCAATGCAACCACATCAAAAGTGATAGACACTCATATTCAAATCCTGTTTCTCCTGGAGGAGAAAATTCAAAGATTTCAGGAAGATGTAACCTCTAGCTCTGTGTAGCACAGTTCACCAAGTGCTGATAACATTGGATTACTGACAGCAACCACTGATGCAGTACACTGGGCCAAAGTCCATATTTGGGAGATTTAACAGGATATACGTCATACACCCCAAAATCCTTCTAGTTATGGCTCTCAGATGGTCAGCCAAACAAGATCTAGGTTGTTGGCTCCAATCAGAGAACCTGAGAAGAGGAAAGGGTTTTTAATTCAGAGACTCTTTTGTCTTAACCATGGATGCCTCCTTGAAGGGCTGGGGTGTGCAGGAACTAGTGAGTCCAGGAGCAGACATGACAGATTACAGTCATCAAATTTTGCACTTCTGCACTTCAAAACACATGCCAAGAGGAAGTCAGTTTTAAATCAGACAAACAACCTGGTGTTTTTTTATTAACCGAACAAACCATGGAACCAGAAGCAGGTTGTTGTTGGCAAAGTACAAAATTTTTCAGTGGGCAGAATCTGTCCTTATGGAATTAAATGCACTGTATATCAAAGGATCACTGAATATAAAAGCAGATCTAAAACAAAACCCAGATAGGATTCAAAAGTAACACAATAAAGGGTCATGATACAGCTATAAATGCTATGACAGATGAGAAATTTTTTTTGCCATCCGCTGATCACCAGATTTTTCAAGACTCTTAGAAACATAAGCCCAGAAGTTAGATCTCCTGTTCCTGTTTGGGATTTATCTATCGGCTTAAATGGATTGACAAGTCAACCATTTGAGCTCCTACAAGATGTTAAACTGAAGTGACTGTCATACAAATTGACATTTTTAGTTGCCATCACTTCTGCTAAAAGATTTGGCAAAATGCAAGCTTTATCCTCTACGGTAGAAGTCAATATCTCAGAATTCCACCAAATGGTCTTACTTAGAAGGTTTTGTCCGCAAAGTCCCTACTTCTCAGAATATCAATAAGGAATCTTTTGCCAGTTTTTTGTCCTGACCCTCAGGGCTAAGAGCAACAGCGGCTTCATACTTTGGATGTTAAAAGGGCCATTCAAATTTATATCGACAGAACCAGAGTATTCAGAAAAGATGAGAACCTGTTTGTTATGTTCTCTGGAGTAAAGAAAGGTCAGAAATCTTTGAATGATTCTTTACCTAGATGGATTAAAGTAGCTATTCTTGAGGCTTATAGGCCTGAAGAACACTCCACTGTCTTCTTAAAGAGCTCATTTCACTCGTTCTAGGGCTACCTCTTGGGAAGAGGATTCTCAAGTATCAGTTGCTGAAATATATACTTGGAATTCATCTTCCACCTTTGCAACATACTACTGGCTTGATGTTCATTCTGAGGGTCCAGCCTTTGTAACCAAATAATGTAACCCCACCTTTTTTGTTGATGTTTATCTCCCTTCTGTGCTGTTGTAGGATGAATAGGAAAATGAAAACTGGGTTTATCTGATGTTTTGCTTTACATACTGTAAATCTGAAAGCAGCACAATACACCTACCCAGTAAAATGTAATTTGAGCAGTAGCTTGTGCTTAATTATTACACGCTGGTGGTTATGAAGGAGGAGTTTTTATAGCTTCTATCTATGGACCGATTCTAGGAGGAGATGGAGGCGGGGATAAGACCCTTATGTGCCTCTGTCGGACTCAAGAAAAGCAAAACGTCAAGCAAATCCAATTTCACTATATGTGACCTTGGCCTAATACTCTTTGAAACTCAGATTCCACTAATCTCCGATATTATCAGTATATGTTAAGAAACTTACTGAAATCTTATGAAAGATACTGAAATCTCATCTCATGAGCCTTCTTCTTTACTTACTTAGGCTATTTTCACACAGTGCTTGAGCCTGAGGCTTTCCTAGTATATTTTTCGGATGGAAGGATTCTATTATGCTGCTGTATGGGTTTATAGTTGCATACGTTGCCAATAGGCAACTGAAAACAAAGTATACTGCACAGTAAACTTTTTCCTCATGTATCCTTCTGTGTAGAATAACATAGTACAGCACAGAAAAGATATCCTGATGCCTTCTGGCCTGATGTATATAATCTTTTGACATACACAGCAGCTATGCAGTACTTTGTTGAAAGTTCATAATTTTTTTAGTAATAGTAACATTATAATCCAAGCAGAATAGCACAAACATATAGAATACATGCAGTGCACCCCTGCGGGGCGCCTGTTGACACGTTGCAGGATCTTTAGACATACTTTAGGTGTATATGTTCAATGTAATCCTGAACAGAGCCGAATTCTGATGACTGTCCATACCTTTCTACCCAAGATTGAGAGTATAATATATAAGTTATTATTCCTGTGTGCTTTCCACAGCCTGGCAAACACAATCACAGTGTGAAAGCAGCCTTAAATCAACCATACACATTAGACTTCTCCGATCAATAATGGAATTGTTTTTATGAATGATCCCACCATCATTATTAACCCTTTAAATTTAGGATGGGGCTGAGCTGCCATTATAGCTCCTGGGTCTCCGCTGTATTATACAAGCCATTGTCCCACATGCCCATGAGTACCTCCATTTTGGGGTGGAATGCCAATCCTCAGAACGAAATCCAGGGGTGCCGATCCATTCACATGACAGTTAAGAGTCTATTGAAGGCTTGTCTGCCATTGACTTCTACCACAGGCTGATCTATGCAGCCTGTAATAGAAGTACTTTAATACATTAGCGTTGTAATGCATTACATTAGTGATCAGACCCCCTGGGTTACAATACAAAAAAAAAGTTTAAAAAATATAAAAAATTCAAATCACCCCCTTTCCCTAGAACACATATAAAATAATATAAATAAAGTGAAGCACATACATATTAGGTATCCCAATGTCTGAAAACACCTGGTCTACAAACATTCACCAAAATGGTATACCTAAAAAGTACATCTGACCTTATGCATCCCTGAAAACGGAAATTTAAAAAAGTTATGGGGTCAGAACATGGCGTAAGGGGTTAAAACATAAATAGAGCTATATAAATTTGGTATCCCCGTGATCGTACCAACTTATAGAATGCAGGTGACATGTGACTTTGGCTGCACAGTGAACGCCGTCAAAACAAATCTCATAAAAAAGTTGTACAAATGCAGGTTTTTCTACAGTTCTACCTTCTTCTGAATTTTTTTCCAGTTTTTCAGTACATTGTACAGAATATGAAATGGTACAATTACAAAGTACAATTTGTCCTGCAAATAGTAAGCCCTCATATGGCTCTGTGAATGGAAAAATTAAAAAGTTCTAGGGTTTGGAAGGAGGGGGAGTGAAAAACGAAAATCAAAAAATTTCTGTGGCGGGAAGGGGATAACAATTAAATAGAGATGAGATGAGTCAACCAAATCTGAAAAATGAAATTATTATACTCTGCGGTCTCTTCAGACCCCAGAGTACAATAAGTGGTGGCTCAGGAGCCTCACATCTTCTGGCGTCTGGCGCTCCCTCTGATAATTTCACTTCTGATTCGTGACAAATTTATCTGACCCGAAACAAATATTTGGGCAGAACCATCCAAATCTGAAATAAATATTCTGAGGTTCACCCACCTCTACAACTAAACTGCCCATCGGGGGGCAGATTAGTTTTTAATAAAAAGCAGTAAGTCTGCGCAAGTTGGCTTTTCACTGGCCAAACTTGACAAACACTCATATCTTTGGCTAAAAATATCCACCATGGGTGAATTATTTTTGGCATACTAAAATCTGTTATCAGCTATCATGGTATTTTCATGGCTGAAACTGTCTGCCAAAATGGCCAGGTTTATATATTATCTTTCCATCAGAGCACACACTACAGGATCTGCAGTAACTTCTTTGGATGAAGAGATCCATAGTCCTTTTGTAGTGAGTCTGTATAATGACACCTACTGGAGAAATAAAGTAAAACATGTTTCTGATTCTGAAAAAAATCCTTCCAAAAGGAGATGTATTGGTTTCAATACTCACTTCCGTGTATACAAACACAGATGAAACATGATGTGTAAATTTTTTTTAGGGTAGGAGGGGTGGCACGTGCAGTGCACTGTGAAAAATTTTCAAGCATCACCAATTACCACAAAATCATGCCCCCTTTTGGAACCCCATCCCCACAGTGCCTTCTTTCAGCCAGAGTGTTCTCTATCCCCCTAATCTAAATTATGCCCCTGCATATTAAATGGGTTATTCACCTTTCTAACACTGGATAGGCCATCAATATTACATTGGAATGGGTCAAACAGCTGGGAATTCCGCTGATCAGTTATACCAGGACAGTGATGCTCCTGGAAATAACAAGAGCAGAGCCATGCTGCTCACCCACCATACAATGTGTACTGCTGCAGTACCCAAACCCACTGCTACACACTGTACGGTGAGTGAGCAGCGTGGCTCTTGGCATGTTAACATTATTGGTAGCTGTGCTGTCCTGGAAAAGCTAATGTACATAGGTCCAGGTTGTCGGACCCCCTCAAATGTAATAGTTATGGCACCTTGTTGCTGGAATTTCTGTACCTCATGTGACCTCACTGGTCACTGGTAAGGAAGTGGCGACGTACGTGAATGATGTCACCAGTTTCTCTTCAGTGACCCTTGAGGCCACTGATTGGTCTCAGTGGTCACATGAGGAGCAGGAATTCCAGAAACAAGGTGCCAGTATGATACTGAATGGTCAGCAACGGCCAGGGGCGGATTGGCAATGTATGTCACTGGGAAAATTCCAGTGAGCCAACTGGAATATGGGCCGCTGGGTCGGCAAGCTATCTGCACTGAGGCCCCTTACATTGACTACTGCTGAAGAGTGCAGCCTGATAGTATTTGTTGGAAAACCTCGTGAGATTCATTGTGCGAGTTTCACCCAGCGTTCTTTTTTCGGACCAAACAGGTCTGTAACGAAACTTCTATTATACTCTGGGGTCTATTCAGATTATACGGTGTGCGCTATGGGATATTATTCTTAAAAATGTTGTCCAGGAATAGGACAAACTCTGGTGGAGCCGGGACAGGTGTAACATTAACAAAAAAAAACATACTCAGCTGTCCAGTGTCTGACTCTGCAGCCCGTTCATTCTCACATTGTGCTTCATTCCCCCTGTACCCCAAGTTGAGGCCAATTAGAGCCGAAGAACAGGAGAGGTGAGTAACACTGTTTATTATGTTTAATCACCTACCGTAGGCCTCTGATCATTATATTATCTCTTCAGACCCCAGAGTATGGATTGTGGGTGGCGAATGTCAAAAAATTATGAGCCACTATAGGTCATTATAGTGAGTGGAGGGGCCACTATGAGACATTATACTGTGTGGAGGGGTCACTGGAGAGGGACCGTTGATGTCACTCACATATTTCACCAGCCCCTCTCCAGCGACCACTCAAGCTGCTGATTGGCCATTACGTGGGGTGCATAAATTCTGAAGCACGATGCATGACCGAACAGGCTGTGGCAGCAGACACCAGAGTGCCAGGGAGTATGTTTCTTTTTATGTTACACTTGCACTCAGCCCCTTTGGAGTTTGTCCAATTCCTGAGAGCATCTGGATTGAGGAGTGAGTAGACTGTGAAATTGATGGTGACTGCTGCACCTACAGTTTAATTGCCACCCTTACCTCATTGCTTTTAACTTTACACATAGGACTGCTGCAACAGTTTCTCACACCCTGCTTGGGTAATATATTAATGGGCTTTGAGATTTTCAGATGAAAAGTGTAAAATGGCCTAAAGTGGTGTGATGGAAGACTCTGGCTCCCCTAATTTCTTACCACAGCACCCCTGTCCAGGCATCCTGTTGCCACTGGTGTAGAGGGTAAACAGAGGAACCTAGCATCCACCATGTCCATAGCTTTCATTGTGGCTACAGTCATGTTATAAACTGCCTCTGTGTTAGCAATGACAGTGCTCAGTGCATGTGTAGATAAAGGCAGCATAATCTCCAGTATCTATATATGTGCAGAATGCTTTTGGAGCTCATGCAGAGACGGATGCAGATGGTGAGGCATTCATTGAGCCCTATGGATACGAAGTGCTTATTATTTTCTGCTTTGTATTTTTCCTGTGGTAAGGCCAAAAGTCTGGAAATTTTCTGTGCACAAACCCCATTCACATGCATGGGATTTCAGCACAGAAATACAGTGCCTTGCGAAAGTATTCGGCCCCCTTGAACTTTTCAAGCTTTTGCCACATTTCAGGCTTCAAACATAAAGATATAAAATTTTAATTTTTTGGTGAAGAATCAACAACAAGTGGGACACAATTGTGAAGTGGAACGAAATTTATTGGTTATTTTAAACTTTTGTAAAAAATAAAAAACTGAAAAGTGGGACGTGCAATATTATTCGGCCCCTTTACTTTCAGTGCAGCAAACTCACTCCAGAAGTTCAGTGAGGATCTCTGAATGATCCAATGTTGTCCTAAATGACTGATGATGATAAATATAATCCACCTGTGTGTAATTAAGTCTCCGTATAAATGCACCTTCTCTGTGATAGTCTCAGGGTTCTGTTTAAAGCGCAGAGAGCATCATGAAGACCAAGGAACACACCAGGCAGGTCCGTGATACTGTTGTGGAGAAGTGTAAAGCCGGATTTGGATACAAAAAGATTTCCCAAACTTTAAACATCCCAAGGAGCACTGTGCAAGCGATCATATTGAAATGGAAGGAGTATCAGACCACTGCAAATCTACCAAGACTCGGCCGTCCCTCTAAACTTTCATCTCAAACAAAGAGAAGACTGATCAGAGATGCAGCCAAGAGGCCCATGATCACTCTGGATGAACTGCAGAGATGGGAGAGGTGGGAGAGTCTGTCCATAGGACAACAATCAGTCGTACACTGCACAAATCTGGCCTTTATGGAAGAGTGGCAAGAAGAAAGCCATTCCTCAAAGATATCCATAAAAAGTCTCGTTTAAAGTTTGCCACAAGCCACCTGGGAGACACACCAAACATGTGGAAGAAGGTGCTCTGGTCAGATGAAACCAAAATCGAACTTTTTGGCCACAATGCAAAACGATATGTTTGGCGTAAAAGCAACACAGCTCATCACCCTGAACACACCATCCCCACTGTCAAACATAGTGGTGGCAGCATCATGGTTTGGGCCTGCTTTTCTTCAGCAGGGACAGGGAATATGGTTAAAATTGATGGAAAGATGGATGGAGCCAAATACAGGACCATTCTGGAAGAAAACCTGTTGGAGTCTACAAAAGACCTGAGACTGGGACGGAGATTTATCTTCCAACAAGACAATGATCCCAAACATAAAGCAAAATCTACAATGGAATGGTTCACAAATAAACGTATCCAGGTGTTAGAATGACCAAGTCAAAGTCCAGACCTGAATCCAATCGAGAAACTGAAAGAGCTAAAAACTGCTGTTCACAAACGCTCTCCATCCAACCTCACCGAGCTTGAGCTGTTTTCCAAGGAAGAATGGGCAAGAATTTCAGTCTCTCCATGTGCAAAACTGATAGAGACATACCCCAAGCGACTTGCAGCTGTAATCGCAGCAAAAGGTGGCGCTACAAAGTATTAACTTAAGAGGGCCGAATAATATTGCACGCCCCACTTTTCAGTTTTTTATTTTTTACAAAAGTTTAAAATAACCAATAAATTTCGTTCCACTTCACAATTGTGTCCCACTTGTTGTTGATTCTTCACCAAAAAATTTAAATTTTATATCTTTATGTTTGAAGCCTGAAATGTGGCAAAAGCTTGAAAAGTTGAAGGGGGCTGAATACTTTCGCAAGGCACTGTATATATAGCCCCCCTTATTAACAATAGTTCCCCCATTGGCCTTTTCATTTTTCATTAGATCCTCCTTATAAATAGCCCCCCTTATTAATAATAGTTCCTCCTTATAAAAATATTTATTATTCGTCCTGCGGTCTTTATCCCCGCCTTTAATTCCTCCTGGACCGGCCCACCTATGTAGCAATGAGATAGTTAATTAGCATAATTAATGGTACAAGAACCCCCCTTCTCCACTATCTCTTTCTGTTTTTATTTGTCCTCAATTCTTTCCTAAATGGCTCACAGAGTTTTTCTCTTTTACACAGGTTTTTTTGTTACAACATTCCCAGGCTTTTCTTCAGCAGGGACAAGGAAGATGGTTAAAATTGATGGGAAGATGGATGGAGCCAAATACAGGACCATTGTGGAAGAAAACCTGTTGGAGTCTGCAAAAGACCTGAGACTGGGACGGAGATTTATCTTCCAACAAGACAATGATCCTAAACATAAAGCAAAAGCTACAATGGAATGGTTCACAAATAAACGTATCCAGGTGTTAGAATGGCCAAGTCAAAGTCCAGACCTGAATCCAATCGAGAATCTGTGGTTTTATTGCAGTCTATGGGATGATTGCAGGTTCAAGACCCCCTAGGAGGGGTTAATAAAAAAAAAAAAAAAGTTAATAAAAAAACAAAACAAAATAAAAGTTCAAGCCCCCTCCCACTTTCACTAGAATACATATAAAAATAAAATATTACTGTGATACACATTAGGTATCCCTGTGTCCGAAAACGCCCGCTCTACAAACTTATAAAATTATTTTACCTCTATAGTGAATGCCGTAGCAAAAAAAAAAATGATCAAAAGTGCCGAACTGCTGTTTTTTCGCTGTTTCACCTCTGATAAAAGTTGAAAGAAAAAGCGATCAAATGTGTGATTGTTGTTCATGGAAAAAATTAAGACCTACCCCGAAAATAAGCCCTAGCCCTTTTTTTGGAGAAAAAAATAATATAAGACCCTGTCTTATTTTCGGAGAAACACGGTATTAAAAGTGTAAGGCAGCGAGTAATAGAAATCAATGGATTTTACTATTCACTGCAATTCATTATTATTGCAGTGAATAGTATGGGCGATCATATCCCCTAGGGTTCAAGGTCCCTAGAGGGTCTGATTATAAAAGTAAAAGAAGAAAAAAAAAAAAAGAAGCTTTTAAAAGTATTTAAAAAAAACACAGAAAAAAAAACCAAAAGTTCAAATCACCCCCCTTTCTCTAGATCACATATATAAATAAGTAAACAAAACTAAACATAAACACTTTAGGGATCCCCGTGCTCAAAAATGCCCGAACTATTAAAATATAATAATATTTATCCCATACAGTGACCAGTATAGCAGGGGGAAAAAAATCTAAATCGCCAAATGGCGATTTTTCAACACTTTGCCTCCTAAAAAAAAATTAATAAAAAGTGATCAAACCATCAGACCATCCCCCAAATGGTATCAATAAAAACATCATCTTGTCCCACATAAAAAGACGCCTTACCCAGCTCCATACTCCATACCACATGGTGAATGCCGTAATAATTAAGATAAATGATAAAGATAAATGTGT
This sequence comes from Leptodactylus fallax, assembly GCA_947044405.1. NCBI lineage: Eukaryota > Metazoa > Chordata > Amphibia > Anura > Leptodactylidae > Leptodactylus > Leptodactylus fallax. The sequence goes on along the minus strand of CAMRHE010000300.1, from coordinate 1,993,950 downwards.
TTTTTTTCCAATTCCATCTCATTTTGATTTTTTTTCCAGCTTCCCAGTATATTGTACGGGATATTGAATGGTGCCAATACAAAGTACAATTTGTCCTGCAAACAATAAGCCATTATTGTGGACTGAAAAAAAAAAATTATGCCTCTTGGAAGGTGGGGAGGAAAAAACAGATACACCAAAATGAAAATTGTCTCGGTACTTACTCCACTATTCACATTTTATATATAAAATTATGCAATCAATAAAAACAGAGCATAATTGATATTACGGCATCAACAAATGTCTGAACTATTAAAATATAACATTATATATCCTGCACAGTGAACATCGTGAACAAAAAAATAAAAGCACAAACCCTCTAATGGTATCAATAACCACCCTACCACAAAGAATAAACAAAAACAACTCCATAGATAAAAATATAAAACAGTAACGAGAGTCAGAAAATGGCAACAAAAAGTGAAAAATGTTTTCATGATTTTTATTCTTTTTTTAGCAGTTGTAAAATATAAAACAACTGAAATGAGTCTGGTATCGCTGTAATCATTCTGACCAATAAATAGTTAACCTGTCATTTGTACTGCTCTCTGAACACCATAAAAATGAAAACTCAAAAAACAATTACATATTTTTTTTTCCATTCCTCTGTATATTTTTTTTATAGGTTATTGATGCATTATATTAAACATTAAATGATGCACTAAAAAATGCTCCTCCTACAAAAAACAAGCCCTCATCCCCCCAACAGAAAAAAATAAAAATGATTGCTCCTGGAAGGAGAGGATGAAAACACAAATAAATAAATAAATATATCCAAAATAGGCCAAAGGGGTATTTTCATCTCAGGATTTCAGCTTCTCTCCTGTCTCCTCCACTTCCAGGTTTTCTTTCTTGCATGGAGCTCCTGTTTGCTCTAAAAAGCACAGTTATCTCTGGATTTACATAAATAGATAACAGAGACACTACTGAAGAAAGTTACCTAAGGTTAAAGTCCCATGTTGCGGAAGCGCTTAGTTTTTTATTGCAGAATTTGCTATGGTTTTTTGATTCAGAGTCAGGGGTAGCTTGAAATGTAATGGAAAATATAAATGAAGCATTTGAACGTTAAAAACTTTCCCAAAAAAAAAAAACCGTAGCAAATTCTACAACAAAAAAAGATGCGTTTCCGCAACGTGGGGCCTTAGCCTAACCCTTAATCAGTGCTTAAAAATGGAAAGCCATATGCAGTGAGAGTGAGAGAAGAGAATATAGACTGGCAAGAGTCCTAATCCCAATCTCTGAGACTGTAATCTAGGCAACCATCTGTAAACAATGAGGAGACGAATATAGCTGTATCTAACAAACAGAGCAAGATAGATAAAGCTATTGGGTAAAACTTCAGTTAGCTTAAACTACAGGTCTGAAGATGATCCTTGAGATGGGAATACCCCCTTTAAGTCTCTTAATCTACTGTGACCCATATTAAAACTAATGAAGTATGCAGCCTGTTGATGAGTAAAGCTACCAAACAGCTTAAAGCACTATTTTTTTTATTTTTTTTTTAATTCTAGATTATAAATCAGAATTTAGACACTGAAGTGGATTGGATTTAACAGAAGAGACAAGTATAAATGCTTCATTTACATTTCCCATTCCTATTGAAACCACTTAGCTTCGGCTAAAAAAAAAATCACGTCTGAAATAGAAAAACAGCTTTTCCACAATATGTAGCCTCAGTCTAAGGCTAAGGCCCCACGTTGCGGAAATGCAAAAAAATGTATCTTTATGATGCTGTTGAAAACACAGTGCACAGAGCTGGAAGCAGACAGCTCTGTCCACTGTGCAGTGGCAGTTAGTGAATGCTGGAGCTCAGTTTCTATTGGTGTGAATGGGACCAAAGCCACAGTAATCACTAACTGTTACTACACAGTGGATGAAGTTATATGCTTCCAGCTCTATGTATTGTGTTTTAACAGCATCAATGCTACTGATATCAGTTGATCGGTAGGGCTACTGGGTGTCAGACCACCATCAATCTGATATTGATGACCTATCCTATTAATAAGTAATCAAATTTTTTTTTCTTGGAAAACTGTTTAAATTCAAAAATTAAAGCAAATATATACCAAAAACAGAAAGCCCTTGTTGTTAAAATCAGTATTGATGGTTTGTGAGAATGCAGCCAACAACATGGATATAAATACAAAATTAGCAACAAAGCTGAAGTACATTATTGTACCACAGAAGAACAATACAAAAAGAGAAATACATAAAGAAACAATTATGGAAAAATAACCACAATTCAGTTAATGAGAAACAGAGTGGAAACTCATCAAAATAAGAACGCAATGACTCTAAATTTAGCACCAAACCCCCATACAAATTGTGGGAGAACACAAGTTTAGAAAATGTAATGCAGATTTTCAGATATTGTTTCAAAGTTGTTGTTTTTATCACATTATTCAAGGGAGTCTACCACCAGAGAAAACCAACTTTAAATCTATATGTAAATGAGCTGTTAGTGTACCAGGGGCATTGTCACACCAGTCAGGGCAAACATTTTCTCCTGTCAGCTACTTCTCTCCTTTTTTTTTCTTCCAAAGCGTTTACACCGTGTGGGGCCCCGGCGTTAAGCTGAAGCCCTACATAGCGAAATGCAGCTAAAAAATGCTGTGGAGTTTTTGCTGCATTTTCCTATATATTTTTGCTTCTCCTATTAAATCTATAGGGAAAACGCTCACAATTCCACACCTAAAATTAAAATGCTGTGATTTTCAAAAATGCAGTGTTTCCACAGCGTTTTTTCCCCCCAGCATTACATGAATGAGATTAAATTAAGAAAAAAAAACATTCACTTTGCTGGTACAGTAAAATGCAGCTTTTTTTTTCCTGCTGTGTTTCTGAAGCAGACAAACGTGGGGCCTTAGAGTGAGTTCACGCTACTGTTATTCAATGTCCGTTGCTTTTATCCTGTGACATTAACTGACAGATGCTGATGGAGCCCCCTCTGTTGGGTGTCTGCCTGCATTCACCCCAATGTAAAAAATATGGCGGAAGAAGGCGTCCGTCATGTTGTTTACATTAGAGTCAATGGGACCGGACACAGATAAATGGGGTCTTGTCTGTGTCTGTTATCCTGCTACCATTAAGGTATGTTTCTGTCACCCTATGACAGATGACAGCAACGGACATTAATAATGGTAATGTGAACGTAGCCTTAGTGGCCCATATATCCTGGATTGACCGTGTGCATAGAACTCTCTGCATCATTGTTACTGTATTAGACTGACATACAAGTAAAGCTGTCAGTTTAGTACAATAGTGATCGACTGTTCAGGAGCTCACTGTATCATAACTATGTTGCAGTAAGTAATATGCATATGGCTGAGTTCAGTCCAGTAAATATGGGCCATACATGGACCATGTTTCCTGGATGGAACATGATCATTTGCATGGCCGCTTAGACCTTTTTTTTTTCAATAACAAAACCATCAAAAAAAAGTAAAATAACACAATGGCCCAAACAATCAACTCAGTTTTCCATGACTCATTGTCTCTTCATAGACTGAATCTATATGTTTCCTCCTTCTAGCGGCATGCAGCATAGATGACTATGAATAATTTACAGATACGCAGACAGGGGAGACACATATCATATGATCCTTCCTGTATCTGACAGAATAAGCAATCACTACAGTGGGAGATATCAGGGATGTTGGTTAGCAATATCTCAGTGTATTACAACCTGAAAGATTCTTGTAGTTATTTGTTATTTCTGATCATTATTACTTTGAATAGTACCAAGTATCACCTACTGCATTCCAAATAGAAAAAAGATCATTGTGGTGTAGCCAAATATATAATAATAAAGAATATTGCTACTTGGCTCTTCAGATATTGTAGTGAATTAGAACATGCTCTGTTCGTACTGTTTTTGTGTTTTCCACTCCTCAGGATATGCCAGGTTACTTACTACCAAGCACAGCTCCAAGTATTGTGTAGGGCAGGGGTCCCCAACCACTGGTCCGCAGACTGGGCCGTTGGGGGTCTTTTGCCGGTCCGCAGGTCGGCAATCTGATCACAGTGTTGGGGCTCCTAGCTCAATACTAAACATGATTCCCCCCCTCTACGCTTTCTATAGTACACCAAATAACGCTATACACCAGGGTGTGCTGACGGGACTTCGGTGTACAGCACTGTAGACCAGGTCCCCGCCATTAGCTACATAGCTAATGGCGGGGACCTGGTCTACAGCGCTGTACACCGAGGTCCCGCCAACACGCCCGGTGTACAGCACTGTTTGCTATATAACCCCGCCCCCATATGACAAAAGCCCCACCCCTAAACTGCCCACCCCTCACTCCCTGCCCCCCCCCCCCCCACACGCCGGGCCGTGGCAAAAAAAAGGTTGGGGACCGCTGGTGTAGGGGCTATGCTTGGTATTGCAATTTAACACCATCCCATGGAACTGAGCTGCCAACAGACCCTAAAACGAATGAACAGGATAATACTGGCCAGTGAATTTGAAGTAGCTGATAATGATAACCTATTGTAAGGAGTTGATGACCTATGCTATATAACTTCCAGAAAATCCCTTTAAATTTAGAGCACATGCTGCGAGTTCACAGCTAGGCTGTCACAGGTGCTTTCCTGTGCAGCTAGCCTGGGTTTCAACCTTTGCAGTGCAAAATCCATGGTTGTATTGTGGAGATTGTAGAGAGTACCAGTTGCGAAAACCAGACAACACGGTCATTTTTTTTCACAGCCATTTTACATCCATCTAGGACCCGTTCCACTGATCTTTTCAGTCTATAGAGGGATCCCTGAAAATGGACATAGCACATGTTCTATTTTTTGAAGTCAAATAAACAGACATGTGAATAGTGGTCCAGATTTACTAAATGTTAGACAATGCAAACTTAGACAGTCTGAAAATACACCAGATTTATCACAGTGGCTGATGCTGGATGATAAATCTGGTGTATCTTTAAACTGTCTAGTCTAAGTTTATATCACCTTTTAGTTGACTTCGAGTCAGAATTATAAAACACAATTATGGTGCATTTAAGCCACAGCCCCTTTTACTCAGTATCCACACCCACATGTCTAGCAAGTCGAAAAATTTTAGCAAAACATGATGTGCCACTAGATGCACTGTGTTCATACCAGTGTCTATTAACCACAGTAATAAATCTAATCTAATGTGTTCTAAAACTGCTGTGTAACAGCTGTTAAAAAATAACCCTTAGGCTGTGGCCCCACATTGCGGAAACGCAGCTTCTTTTGTTGCAGATTTTGCTGCGGTTTTTTGAGCCAAAGCCAAGAATGGCTACAGAGGGAATGGGAAATATATAGGAAGTTCTTATACTTCTAGCTGCTGCTCAATCCACTCCTGGCTTTGGCTCAAAAAACTGCAACAAAAGAAGCTGCGTTTCCGCAATGTGGGGCCTCAGCCTTAAATGGCCATTTTTCCTCTTTGTGTGAATATAGCCTTAAAAAACATGTGATTTCTATATGCAGTAGATCATGTGGCTATTTAAAGGAACTGTCCGCTTTGGATAATTCTCTCTATAGCACATGGATTAGAGCCCTTAAAAAGAGGCATTCCCACTTTTGAGAACCATTGTTGCCTGTGCATTACAGGATTGCTTATTGATTTCAATGGACTCCATCTAATGCCTCACATTAAGAAGCAGCAGGAAACTTGATCTAACAGCTAAGGGCAGGGGGGTGGGGGCAAGCAGGAGAAGCAAAGAGATCAACTGCATGAAGAGTGACATAATCGTGCCAAAATCTATAACTAGGTACTAAAACTATATAGTAAGATCTATCATACTGGTGTACTCTAATGTGACATAGGGGTACCTTCAGACACCAGTGCTCGTGTGTAGCTGTACCCCCTGTAGTTACACCTGGGTCTTGAACAGTAGATGTCACATTGACTACTATACCTCTTTATGCTGTAGCTGTTTTAAATTGCATCAGTCTCCTAGTAAAGCATCCCACCTGCAGTGACACTTGGGTAATCCTGTTACACTGGAAACACTATCCTACACATATCCATTGACCATAGAAACTAATGTAACTGGTTTCACCCTGAAATCAGCCAGACAATTCTCCCATTTGTAATAACAGCATCCAGTCTAATTGAGGCCACTACCCTGAATCATGTATTTTCCATACAATACTTGCTATACTTGATGTGTGTGATGTCATTGTTGAATAGTATGTGTCACCAAGAGGGAGGGGGAGAGTGACTTGTTCATATAATAGATAGTTAACATATAGAAAGATGACCTCTCACTGTTCCCAGGAGAGGGTGTGGTCAGAAGAGTAAATAGTATGCCAGTCATCTGTGCCAGGGTAATTACTCTGGGCAGCATGGTATATCATTTATATATCACTACCATATTCTGACTCAGAGTGTCATGCTTAAAGAGGACCTTTCACCACCTCTAACAAATCCAGTTCTTTACAAGATTTAATAGGCATCAATCCACTGATTCTGGCACAGTTGGAATTTTGTCTGTTTCGGTGCCTAGTGTCTCTGCACTGTCAGGAGGGTGGCATCAGGCAGGAACAGGCAATGGGTGTGATTCTGAATTTTGACACTGTCGGCATCTGATTGGAGCTCTAAATCACTCCCCCTGTCTGACATTACATAGCACATTGGACACCAAAACTAACTGCGCTTGTTACTCGGGAATGGTGTGGGCTAGAGAAAAGATTCCAACTGCGCTGGAATCAGTGGAGCGGCACCTATTAACAGATACTAAGAACTTGATTTAGTGGGGATGGCAAAAAGTTCTATGCATTTACTTAAATATACAATATCAATAATTGTTTAGTATAATTAAAAATAATAATTTAGTTTGACACTGGGGTTGGCGCTGGTAACTTTTTTCTGACTTTGACTCCACCCAAAACTGGTCCTGACTCTGACTCCATAGCCCAGCAAGTAAGGACTTTTTAGTGGTGCTCCAAAAGGGAATCTAGGAAGGAAGGTAGTTAGCAGGTGCAGGGCCAATCGCTGGCAGGTTCTTTGTCTGTGACACATTCTCTATAACCCATTACAGTCAGTTTTTTTTTATGTAGATTTATGTAGATTAGCACTGGGTGGAGGATTTGCTGTACTTCTCCTCAGGAGGTTTTATTGGATCACCTTTACCACAAGATACTTGTAGATCATGTTTATGTACAACGTCAGAACTGGTGAGCAATAGTGGAGTGCTTCACTCACTTCACTCTTCTGTTCTACCTAACTCTACTAACCCTGCCCCCTCCAGGTAAGTCATAGGTTCCTAAACATAGTTCTTTTCCTCAGTGCCTTCACACGCTACCATGCTTGATCAGCATGGACCACAAACCAACTATGGGTCATTTTACTGAGGACTTATATAGAGTTTTTGCCTTTGTTTTAGTGCAACAATGTCCCCATAGCTTTATATCTAAGCCCTGCCAATTTTGACTGTATACTTTGGCAGGTGATCTGCATTCTGACCCCCCCCCCCACCTCTTTCATATTTGTTGTTACAAAAATTTACATTTAATAAAATTTGAATGTGAATAAAAAATATTGTTGGCACTAGGGCACCTTACAGGGGGTTTCCCAGCCTTTTAAAATGATTGCCCAAAAGGACAATATAAAATAGTACTCAACCTCTCAGTTCCCAGTACTAACTTGCTACCACTATCTGGATCCCATGCTGGACTCCTGGCCTCCAGTGATGATCACCCACCACAGAAATGTGACTTCTACAATCATTGGTCAAAGCGTTGACCTTACTGTTGCTCTCACATGTCTGTATAGAAATGTTATTGCTGGGTATGGCAGTAGCACAGAATTGGGTATGATGTATATATTACAACCCCTTGTAGTGATCAATCAGATTACAGCTCTCAATTTTATGAGACTGATTAAAAAGGGGAACGAGCAATCTGATTGGTTATGACAGGTAACTCCTCCAGTTTTTTGTGGACTTGTTTTTATACACTTTCTTTAAAGGCGATTTCTCATGATTACAACCCCTTCTCAAAAAGTAACTAATCAACTCTTAATGCAGGCGAGACATGGTACACACTTCCCCTACACAATGTCCATTAAACAGATGGGTGTGCCAGGTCCACCAAAGTGGGTCTGATCTTCTAGAGTAGCTCTCTCCTCAGGCAAATACAGAGATGTCCTGAACAGGGAATTCCTTCTCTATGCTGTCCATATGCCCTGCCCTATTGGAACGTAGGCTTAATGCTTAAAATTTTTTTTTCATACTTACAGATTGATGACTTATGCTTAGCATCAGCTGTTTGATGAGACCACAATATTCTGGTGAGTGCTGCAGTCTCTCCACTAAAAACCAAGCACAGCACCGTACTGGCCATGTAACGAATGAATGTGACATCATATGGCCTGTGAAGCAAAGTGGCATTCAAGAAGCACTCCTGTTGCTTCAAACAGTTGATCCGCTGGAGTCCCAGGAGATATCCACACCACGCTGCGGAAACACAGCTTTTTTGGATGCAGATTTTGCTGTGGGTCTTTGAGGCAAAGCTAGGAGTGGATTGACCAGAAGGGAGCTTCCTATATATTTCCCATTCCTTTTGTAGCCATTCTTGGCTCAAAAAACCTCAGCAAAATCTACAACAAAAAAGCTGCGTTTCTACAACATGGGGCCTTAGCCTCAATGTTTTTTTGCCTTTGTATAAAATGGGAGTGACATAAAGTAGGGTATGGGTTTACAGTAGGCTACAACACAAAACTGTGTTAGGACTCCTTCACATGCAATCTTTTGAATACCTGTAAAAAAACATAACAGAAATTTCATTGTGTTTTTCATAACATTTTTTACAAGTATTTTAGTGATGTTATTTATTTTCTAACATTTAATTTTTTCAGCAATTTTTATCTACAGGGTCTGTGTGCTTTACGTCATGCAGTAATACCGCTCACTTGGCTCGTATACCTTAAAGCTATATCCACAAGACCACGCAAAAAACCACTGGAAAAATGGACAGTCACTTTTATTTCATCCTGTTCATCTGGATGTTTTGCATCCATGGGGCACCTGTTTTCTTGGCTCCATCGTGTGGTCAAGTCTATGAGGGATCCATGAAAAAAGCAGAAATAGGACATGTTCTGTTTTTTGATGTTCCGTTAAAATGGATAAAAAACAGATGAAATCACATTGAAATCAACAGGGAACATTTATTAAACTGTAGCAACCAATTGCAATGCAGCTTTAATTTATCAGCAGAAGGATTGTTCTGATTGGTTGCTATGGGCAACTAAACCACTTTTACTTTTAGCTAGTTTTAGTAAATCTGCCCTATTGTGTTCTACAATAAAACACCATCCATTTTTGCCGGTCTTGAAATAAAGCCCAATTTGCATGAAGACCAAAAGGGCTTATATCTTCGGAATGACTGAATATGGATAAACAAAACAACCAAATGCTCAGGTTGGCAGCTCCTATCAGATGATGTATGTCATTGGGATTTTTAGACCTAGTGACAGGTCCTCTTTAAGTAGACTGCAGGTATTTTTTAAAATAACATCCAAAAATAGATAAAAATCCAGCACTACTCAAAAAATAAAAATTAAATTTATCCTTAAGTTAAAATCCATTTTGTGGGCCACAAACCAAATAATCCTACACGTTTCGAGACTAAAGGCCTCTTTGCCATGACTAAGTCATGGCAAACGCCTCTTTGCCGAGTCTAAGGCTCTTTAGTCTGCTGCACCTGGAATACACCCAGTTTGATGTCGGCACATTGTTTGGTGAGCTGTTTATCACTATGTGGATTGTGTGATCATTCTTTCCAATAAGCAATGATTTCAGAGGATAATACTACTGTTATATGGAACAAGCCACTACTGTTAGGTGGGGTTCACACTACCGTTGTTAATGTTCATTACTGTCTTCCGTCATAGGATGACAGCAGCGGACATTAAACGGTGGCAGAGTACAGACATACAGGTGCATCTCAATAAATAAGAATATCTTTGAAACATTTATTTATTTCAGTAATTAAATTAAGTGACCTCCTATATTTTCTAGATTCTTTACACACAGAGTGTTCTATTTCAAGTGTTTTATTTCTGTAAATGTTGATTATGTATTACAGGTAATGAAAACCCAAATCTAAGAAAATTAGAATATTGTAAAAAAGTTCAGTATTGTAAATCCAGTGTGTCACCTGCCAAGGTTTCCTAAGCCTTTAAATGGTCCCTCAGTCTGGTTCAGTAGGACACACAATCATGGAAGACGCTGATTATGTATTGTATTACTGAATTACTGAAATGAATGAACGATTCTAAGCTATTCTAATTTATTGAGATGTACCTGTAGATTGATTCTGTGTCCGTTCCCATTGACACTAATGTAAACAACATGACCGAAGCTTTCCTCCGCCATGTTTGTTTACTTTTGTAATAGAAGATAAAGTCCTGTATGAAACATGACAGAAGATAGCAACTTTAGCCATTTGTCAGTGATTCTATGATTGCATTTTAGCCATAACTGAAGACTCCGGGGCAAATAGACTAATACTTCCTAAGTTTTAGACAGTCTTAAACTGGGCCAGTTTTCCAAAGTGTCTAATGCTGTTTTGAAAATCTGGCATACTTTTACACTAAATTCACATTAACCTCGGTAATCTATTGTTCTGGTCTGTCAGAGAACCAGAACAATGGATACGGAGACCACTAAAATGGCAGTAGCCTGACGGACCACATTGACTATAATGAGGTCTGTCGGGTGTCTGTCATTTTAAAAACTGAACCGATGAACAAAAAAGCTGTGCGTTGAGGAATTTTTTCATCCACTGATTTCAGACTCCAACAGAGACTCCAGAGCAAATGTGAACATAGACTTATCCTGTCTAATCTAACTTTACACCACTTATTAGTTGGCTTAGTTTCTGACACAATTTTGACTCAATATCCAAAAATTTGGAGCATTCTCCACAATCGTGGCATATTTTCTTGCTCACACTTTTGCATATTAATTCCCGCCCACTTTTCGACAAGCCCAGGCCGGGGCCCCACGTTGCGAACATGCTGCGTTTTACATTAACTACAAAGTGGATTGGATTCTGGCTTATCCCATCCACACATTGCAAAAAAAAATCAGCAGCAGAAATGCTATGATTTCAAAACCGCTTGCGTTTTTGTAAATCACAGCATGTAAATTATACCTACGGAAACGCTGGCGTTTTATGCATAGGTATAATATATAATATAATAATAATAATATATAATTTCTCTTGGAAAAATGCTGCAGAAAAAAATGCAATGCATTTCCGCCACATTCTTTTCCACAGTGATTCGCTGCGTGAGACCTTAAACACATATTTATTTGTTGATCTGCCGCATTGTATGTGGCCTTAGTTGTGTTCTGACAACCATCCAGCAGTGGTGGACCTTACAAGTACGCCTTGTCACCTATGCAGCTCCCTCTAGCTTTAGATATAAAAATAGCTATACTCAGACCTCCATATGACAGCACAGGCCAACAATAACCCCCTCGCCCCTCTCCACACAGCCCCAGCTTCTATTCACAACACAGAGCCCGAGTCGCCCCTAGCAACAACAACCAGCCCCGTTCTCCAATCAAAGCCGCAGACGGAGGCGACGTCACTTCCGGCGGCTGTAGCTGGGCTAGGCTATGAGGATCCGTCCGGAGGAAGCGGGGTGGCCATCTTGGATGGTGTAGTAGTAGCGGCACGGAGGGGGCAGAACGCTCTAGCTGGGGCGGATAAGACACCACACGTCGCCCCCCTCCAAATGTCAATAGGAGTCCGGGGAGCGAGGAGGGGGCCGTACACAACAACAGCGGCGTCACCCGTGAACCCGCCCCTCCGTGTGCACGGCTTGGAGGGACCGTGAGCCTCGCCCCGGTGACATTACATCTCACTCGGGGCCTGTGGGACCGGGAGGTTCGGAGTCTGTATTGGCTGCTCCACCCGGCTATGTGTACATAGAGGATAATGGAGAAGAGCGCTATCTGATCCCCTGCATAGAATGTGCCCACAGGAGCCTCCAGTGTCTGCGCTAAACAACTGACTGTAACCACTAGCCTCATCTCCCCGCACCCCGGTACTAGACCCGGCCTCTTCTCACATCACAGGGTGCTCACAAGGGAACCACACAATGTCCACCCGAACCCCTCTGCCCACCGTGAATGAACGGGACACGGAGAACGTAAGTGATGCAGACTGTGCCTAGCGGAGTGCTGACCCCTCTCCCCCTCATAAACAGATGGTATATCCCGCTTTTATAGGCCTGTGATACAGTATACTAGTCTGTGGAATATACTATGTATATCATGATATAGGTCACCATTTACATTGTGTTCTATCTATTGTAGACAGTGCTTGTACCAAATTGTCACTTGCCCCTTCATTTGTGTTGACTACCATGATCCCTGTGTAGCTGGTTTACTGTGATTTGTTCATATTATTACAAACCTGCCATCTATATATGCATATCTCTATTTAAATTGCATTATATCTCCCATATCCTCATGGAAATAAGAACAGACCGCTGTGGGACCTGCAGAAAGCTGGGACACCTTTCCATGTGGCTCATCTCCTATTTTATATTCCAAATATATATACTTATGTGTTCACAATGTTTTAGTTTTATATGTTTAGTAGACAGGGGAACGTGTGACTTAGGGCTCTTTTAGATTGAGCTATTTGCTACCGTACAATGGGAAATGTGTTGTATTCAGTGGGGTCAGAGATTTATGACCTTATTCTGAATAGTGTTCAGGGCACTGAGAAGACCCCCACTAGGAGTAATGGCTATGGGGAGGGTTTGCACAGATGTGCAAGCCTAAGTGTTATCCTGACAACAGACACAAAGGTCTCAGTACAGTATGAGTCTTCCTCCATCTAGATAGTGGTGTCAGTCCTATCCATGGTCTTGTAGCTAAGGCTTTTTGCATATGTGCCGTGACTTATGTTTATAAAGTAGCAAGAGCGATGTTCTGGTAATATAACAGCTTTGAAATGCACCACATTGACCTCACGATAATGGGTTATGTTGAGGTTTCGAGATTTTGCAGCAATAATAGAATTATATGTTGCACTAAACTTGCTGTAAAACGTGGTTGAACCCCTGACAGGGCAGAAGTGAATATGGCCTAAACCCTATTCAGGTAAACTCTGCAGTACCAGGCACAGTGCATGGACAGGAGTGGTGCATTAACTTTCTTTGAAGGAAAGAAACAAAAACAGACCTTTTGTCTGGTTCCAGAGTGCCGCCTTAAGCAATAAAAATGGACAGATCATTTGATGCAATGTAGAAACTGACTTTGAACATGGAAATTGTTAGTTGAAACTTGACCGAGGCCACTCCTTTTTGGGTTGGCCATACCTTGTGTATGGAGTGCTGCTACCCTCCCCTGATGGCTAATATTGTAGGGAAGCAAGATTACGCATGTTGGATTATAACATGCCTAAACCTTTGCTTCTGCTGGAGATGCGTCTTTATGCCCCTCTTCCTATTGAAAGCACAATCAGCTGAGCCTAGTATTCATGTCTTTTGGGGTGCGTCTGGTGGAAATAGCTGCTGGTCAGACAAGCTGACAGCTGTTGTATGTGTATAGTCGGCTTCCATTGTTGGACATAACGTTTTGGTGCATGTGATTTCATTATAAACAGTGTTCTGATTGGTCATTGATACTTGTCAGAAGTTTTGATGTACTGATAATCTGCTGCTATCACGGTCATTGGGGCATTGCCATTTTCTAGACATCTTGGAGGCTTTCTTGTATAAAAGTTTGACATGTTAATTGTAACCCCGTTGATCTTAAAGGAGCCATGTTTTGCATATGCCATAAGGCACCATTAAAATTAATGCCCATATTGTAAGGGAGATTCCACACACAGCAGTCACAGCATGGCTGAGGTGCCGTTGCGGCCGAAAACTATGACTATATGTTGGTTGTAACACAGGTCAGTGTAGTTTTCTCATTCATGGTTAATGGTAGAGCAGTTTTTCTGGTGTTCAGCAAAACCGTGTGGCCTTTATCAATAAGTGTGAGAACAGGGAAGCTTTATGTTAAAGGATTTCAGCGATAGGTCATCAATGTCACATTGGTAGGAGTCTGATACTGAACAGACTGTGGCACATAACAAATGCTGTGGCTGCTTCACTGTATACCAAGTGCTATACATTACGTAGGGGCTGTGCTTGACGAGTTGGGAGTAAATCTAGACCCAACTCATTTTGAAATTATACTGTGTTCAGTTGGTTTTGGCTCACACATTAAAATCTTTGGATGCTGTTTGAGAAGCCACAACCATGAATGGATTAAATAGTAGTGTTATCTGTCCTTTACATGTTCTTTGCCTTTTATGATCCACAGCTAGTTTGGGCTTTAAAAACTTATTGAAAAAAACTTGTATATGTGAACGCACCCATGAGCAAGATTACTTCCTGTAACAATTTGCACCGATGCGTCTTGTGTGTTTGCAAACTACGTCTCTATATTTACTGACTTCGCTTTTCAAGGGTAAGGACGCATGTTCAGTTTTTGCTAATGCAGTTTTGAAGCCGTAACCAGGACCAAGTGTCATTTTTAGGTTCTCATCCTTCATGATCTGGACCTGATTTTGGCTTCAAAAATGTCAACCACAAAACCTGTCCTTACCAGAAGGGTGCTATTAGGCCCCAGATTCTCAGGGCTACAGTGTAATCTTTAGTTATGCAATGTGAGTTGTGGCCAAATTTTCCATTTAGCCCTAGTGTTATGATGGGGACAGTGGAATCTCAGAGGGCACTATGATACAAGGAGTCCTGGTCTCTGGGCTACATTTATTCCTGATAATGTGGGCAATAAATATATGGTTTGGATTTTCTGGACCTTATTTCTATGGTGCATAGGGCCTTACATCTGCTGCTTATTCTTTACCAATGAAAACGACTAACACTGACTACAAATGCAGTGCACACGTTTGGGTTCAAAAAACACATGCAAGTAAGGACAGCACATGTATTAGCATCTTTAAGGCGATATGCACACGACCATCTGCGTGGCGCTGAGCCGTGATTGAAAGGCACGATTAGGACCTGTCCTAAGTTTTGCTTACTGCCCAATACACAGGACCAGGAAAATACACGGTCATGTGTATGGGGCCATAGAAATGAATGGGTCAGTGTGGTAGCCATGAAAACCAGCCAGCAGAAGGACTGTGCATGAGGCCTTAGACTAAGGCCCCACCTTGCGGAAAAGCTGCTTTTTTTTTTTTTTGCAGATTTTGCTGCAGTTTTTTAAGCCACAAAAGGAATCTGAAATATAAAGGAAGCTCTTTTACTTCTCTCTTCAGCTCAATCCACTCCTGGCTTTGGCTCAAAAAACAGCAGCAAAATCTACAACAAAAAAGCCGCTTTTTCACAAGGTGGGGCCTCAGCCTAAGGGTTTCCAGGAGGAATCTGCTGGATTGATCAATATCCATAAATATCGCTGATAAAGCTAATGATTATTTCAGTCTTCTCATTTATTGACTTTATAATTGTATTGTTTCTAAAGTGACATTTGCAGGTCATACTTTATCTTAACAATTTGGTGGTGATGTTGGTTGACGCAGCTTTTACACATGGCTGGGTATAATGTTTATTATCTTGATATAAGGGGACATGTTAATGTGTATCCCACGTCTGTGTCTTGTAGAGGGACTGTGAAAAATGACCCCCAGTCAGTCAATATGGTGTAAAGAGTTGTGCCCTTTTTAGCTTGGCATTTTGTGGTGTTGGCACTTCAGTGGCATCACACAGTTTTTATTCTTTACTTACAAATGCAGTAAAACCTTTTTTTGTGGCATGTGCAGAATTGCAGCTTGGGGTTTGTCTTCCTTGTGTAAAATATATGGCAGAACTGAAAATCTGTCTGGTCTGGGTAAGGGGGTGGTCTTTTGGAGAGGAGGTGTCACTGTATATACGATGTGTAAGCTTTCTTATGAGGATTAGGGATGCACTCCTTTGTGCTAACATTTCACTGTGAAGAGTCCTGTAAAAATTATCTCTGCATATTAAATCTGTCAGACTCGTGTGATATTTGCAGAGCTTGTTATCATTGGTGCTGGTTTTATTCCCATATAAAAATTAGAAGAGAGAAAAAAGCCCCCCTGACTTTGCCAGTAGCAAGTAGTGGATTATATGTTTAGGTTGTTGTAGAATATCTGGTTACAAAGCCCCTGTCCTCTGAGCTGGCTGTCAGGAAATGCGTCAGTGCTTTGTGGGGAGAGCCCTGCAGATGACGATGTCAGTTATGCATCCCACAGACTGGCGGCTAGGCTCTGCTTTGATATGGCTTTGTTTCCTAGCTGTATGTTACACACAGGCAGACAAGCAGCCGCTCTGCAGATATGAAGTGCTGAGTTTACTGTAGAACTGCATGTTTAAGACTAATGTAGACCTATATTTAGTAATTCTTGTTTACAACTACTAAAGACGTTTTTTGTTTTTCTTTTTTCTTATCTGGAACTGAAGCGCTAACCAGATTAGATAGGGCTAGCTGTACTTGGCAACTTTAGTTGCTCAAAAGGAAGATGACAAGGTCATGCTGTGAATGTGGTTGCATTAAAACACTTGTGGCTGTGATATGGCACAAATGTTGTAAATTGCAAGACTAGTAATAGTACAATGTAGTGTTGAGCTATATATATAATTTTTTTTTTTTTTTTTTTTTGTCAGTGGTCCTAGTCTTAAAGGACATTTAGCCAAATCACACACCCAAAATTTGCGAGTTCAGTGTAACAGCATTTCACAGACAAATATTAAACTTTTTCGGCAGAGCAGTTCAATGTCACTATGTAACCCTAGACTAAAGAGATTTGTTAGAGGGGAAAACTTCCTAGAGATCGTGTTTGATCAGAGAGGTTCTGACTCTTGGGATACTTTACTAATCACAAGAAATGGGGTACTGAGCACCCCATTCCAAAGCAGTAGTCTTTAGTCTTGCTATTCATCTCTATGACTACTAGAGATACCAGTGTGCTGTACTCTGCTTTGCTTCTCATCAGCAGTCCCATAGAGGTGACTGAAGTGGCAGCATGCAGCAATCCGTGATCCCATTCATATGTTTGCTGTTGGGCCCCCACCAAGCAGAGGAGAAATGCATGATGTGAGTTTAGACAAAATCCCTAGCAAAATTTGCAGGTCTGTGAAGATTTTATTTTTTTTTTCTGTAAGATAAGTCTGCTAGATGTGAAAGGCCGTAAAGTATAGTATATAGCAGGCTGGGTGTGTCGTGTTTCCACTTCTCATGGTAGTTATTTGTGCATCACTTTAGAATTACTTCTGTATCCCGGTCATTTGCAAGATGTGATAATAAATTCAGATGCATTACACAGGAAATATGCCTCTGGCGTCACTCCCTGTAGTGAGGTATATGATTCCTGATGTGTTTGAGAGCTTCCTGTTGTTCATCCATAAATACAAGCGTCATTTCCCTCAGCACAGAGCTATAGGTTTTTGCTGTAGATGTGTAGAGATTAATTGTGATTATGTATTTTTTTTTTTTTTAAATAAAAGTAAATGCAAAGTAGATTCAGATGTCTGTCCCCTATACTTCTATAAATATTGCTTAGGAGTATATCTTTCGCTCTACAGATCTTGGGACACATGAACAAGCTGTGTGTTGAAGAGGCAGAAACCTAAAATAGCATGTCGGCCCTCCTGCCTCTTCTAATAACTGTTAGAAATGAAACTGATTATCCTTGCCTTCTGTGAGGTGACTGCCATGATGGCCTCATGGGGACAAACCTGCAGCGCCTATGTAGCCCCTGTGGGTGCTGTGATGACCAGTGTTGATTCCCATTCATTGTACCAGTCAGTGTCCTGCTATAAGATAAGGAGCAGCTTGTGATGTCCTATGAGGGCTACGCTTTAGATGTTGCTAGAAATATGTGTTGCTACACTGTACAAGCTTGACAGATTTCTGGTTTGTGTATGTAGAAGTTAGGAAGTTAGTTATTGTATAGCCGTAGAGGTCAGATCATATATTAATGTATTTTGTTTTTCTTCTGTAGCAAACTTATTTCCTTTCTTATTGTTACAGCACACATCTCATGGAGATGCCCGACAAGACGTCCCAGCCCGTTCTAGCCGTTCCGGAGCTCGAAACAGGAACTCTATAGCCTCTTGTGCTGATGAGCAGCCGCACATTGGAAACTACAGACTTCTAAAAACAATCGGCAAAGGAAACTTTGCAAAAGTAAAACTGGCTCGACATATCCTCACTGGCAGAGAGGTAAGCATGTAGGAGTACCAGTTTCATCCCTCCATCCTGTTTCATTCACCGTTCTCCCCAGTGCATGGTGTGTTACATAAGGCTGAGTAGAGTACATGCATATTTCAATGTCAGTGTGTACTGGAATGTTATAAAAACATGTCTATCGTTTGGAGACCTCATTGTGTATTCACTACAGCACTTCGCTGTAAATCTGTGCTTTGTGCGCTCCAGTACACAATGAACTTGTTTGCAGTAAAAGGTCACAGGAAGACTTTTTATGCACAGATTCTTATAACTTTGATTTTTCTTAAGTTAGATACATATTAGAATGGAAAAACACCATTTAAGAGAATTCTTTGCTGCAAACATTTTATTTATGCATCTGGCCTAGTTTGTGTGGAAAGTGAATTTTCATTTTCTTACACATCATTCACATTTGTATTCTGAATTCCTGTTTGTGTGTGTTTCTAGCTAAAAATGGGATTGGATTAAAAAAAAGGAGCAACTTCCAAAATGAAATTATGCATATGGATCTCTCTCAAGATCTACCACTGGGGTAACAGGGAAATCCCAAGTTTGATTGTAATCCTTTCCTACAAGATAGCGATGAATGGCAGTCACTTATCTCTTTAACAGGCTACTGGATAGCTTCAGTTGTTGGGCTATCATTAGGCAAACAGCTGAATTATATCTTTGACCACCTTAAAGGGTGTTTGTCAGCAGTTTTGAGCCTTAAAATCACTGAAAGTGCTATATAGAGGACAGGGAGAATAGTAAACATACCTGTGATCCTTCACCTGACTGAGCGACCACTCGGGGTGATGGTGAAGGGGGTGGAAGCATTCAGTGTAGAGCTCTGAATGCTTCCTATGGACTTAGGAAAACAGTGGCATTAACTTGTGAATTTCTTGGTCACGCAACCTGCTTCACCATCACCCCTGGTATGTTTACACTGCTTTCACTGGCCTCTATGTAGTGTGTAACCGTTCAGAACTGCTGACAGGCTCCCATTAAAAGATTTGCCTGTCTCTGAACAGAAACTTCTTTTAACAGTCAGTCAGCGGTGAATAGCAGAAAAGCATTCTGATACACAGTATCTATATACCGTATTTTTCAGACTACAAGACGCACCAGACCATAAGACGCACCTAGGTTTTAGGAGGAAAATAGGGGAAAAATTTTGAAGCAAAAAATGGTAAAATATTTAATATATGGGAGTTGTAGTTTTGCAACAGCTGCAAGGCCACATTGACAGGTGACCCTGCAGCTGTACGAGGAAGCACAGGGAATCTTTTTCTTTGGGTCAGGTGTACTTTAGTTATACCATTTTGGGGAATGTCTATGGCTTAGATCACTTTTTATTCAAATCAAAGGTGAAACAGTTCAAAAAACGAAAGTTCGGCACTTTTGATTGGTTTTTCCCGCTACGACGTCCACCATACAGGAAAAATAGTTTTATAAGTTTGTAGACTGGGCGTTTTCGGACACAGGGATACCTAATGTGTATGTGTTTCACAGTAATTTTCTTTTTATATGTATTCTAGGAAAAGGGGGTGATTTTTGAGATAGAGATATATATATATATATATATATATATATATATATATATATATAAATCTCTATCTCAAAAATGTGTTTTTTATTTATTTATTTTTTTTTAACTATTTTATTAGCACCCTCCCCCCCCCCCCCCCCCCCCCATCCTAGGGGGCTTGAACCTGCAATCATTTTTTGCAAGTGTATTGCAGTCTATGGGACGTTCTGTACATTACTATGACCAGCCTGAGAGCCTTCATAAGGCTCCCGGCTGTCACAGGAACAGGACAGCTCCCACGATGTCGCTGCGCGGTAGCCAGCCTGCAACTTCAAAGGTACGGGGCCAGTGGGTACAGGCCCTGGGGGTGGACTCTGATCGTGGGCATTAGCTCCGAGTCTGCACTGTACATTACAGCGTGAGACTCGGTAGCTATGGCGACCACTCTGCAGCAGAGCGGCTGCCATCATCTTTACAGACCAGCAGATGCTGGGATGGGTACACTGACACCCGCTCCTCCAATCCCAGGGCCCGCACATCGCCCCACTCCTGCCGTTGGAGGAAGGTGGCAGGAGTGGGGAGATGCTGCGACCCCCTGCTCCTCCGAAACTCCCCTCCCCTTCCCCTCAACACTCACTTTCGCATAAGATGCACCCCTCATTTTCTTCCCAAATTTTGGGGGAAAAAAGTGCGTTTTATAGTCCGAAAAATACGGTATCTAAATATAGTTACCTACCTGACACTGGGGTGAAGGGAGCCATTTCGGCTTCTGCATCTGTAAAGACTTGGCTGTCAGTCCTTCACAATTGTAATAAATGCTCGCTCACATTTTGTAAGGGTTTGAATAGTCCCAAGTGAAGGCACCTTAGAACTGGGGTGCATTTCACTGAGGAAAGAGATTACTCACAAGGGCTGTGGTGGTGAAGTCAAGAAAGTTTCCAATTCTGCTTCAAAATTCTTACTTTTAATTGTACAATTATTATTGTGTAATTGGCTGCATAGTTTACTTATTTGCTTTCATGAAAATGCAATCATTAGCTTTTTAACGAATTAGTGGAGGTTTACGGCTTCTGTCTGACCCTGGCTGTCAGCCATTTATGAAGGAGTCGGAGCGGTAGTCGGGTCAGGCTGTAACAAAATACAAGAGTCAAAGTCTTGCCTACCGATTCCACAGCGTTGGTTTTTGCAGTTGATAGAAATGTGCCTTTTATAATGGTATCTGCAGCTTGCTCAGTGTAGAGGCAGCAGCACATCACTAATTCTGGATCTAGAGCTCGTGAGGCTGGCAAACATCCCAAATTTTGGGCCCTTACTAGGTCTTCTCACATTTTGTACCATGTTAAGTTAGGCCCTGTAGCATGAGATGCTGGACAGAATACCTGTCTGTTGACCGTTTTTACCAAGTGCTAAATAACACTTTTAGATATTGACTGGATGCAGCAGTGCTTGTCCCTCTGACCCCACTGCTAAAAAGGTGGCTCCTTTCCACTATTGCCCATTAAACCTCAGTACCCAAAATATTGAGCATTACTGGTCCATAGAACCCACATTTAGAAACGTGAAGAAGCGATCCCTAGTGTTTTCATTTTGAGATATTCGGGCACAGAGCTCACAGATTTAGTTGATGTAAGGCAGCATGTGGGAACACCAAGGCAATGCCAGTGTTGGATAATCTCCAGCCGCTGAGTGTTTGGTGACTGTTTTCTTGGCCACTGGATTATTTTGTAGAGATCTAGGATTTCAGGGTAAGTATCTGTTCCCTTGTCAGTGTGGAATAGTAGAATAGTGGTCAACATGCTAGAGACTTATTATAGCAATGTTTTTATCCAGTATGTTCAGGAACTACTGTAATGTTTCCTTTAGGTTTGCTTCCATTACCATCCTTTTGTTATATAAATTCATTGAAAACCTGTTTGTTTTTTTGCTCTGATTATATACAATGTTTGTCAGCTGTTTATCTATTTTTCTGGTGCTTAAATATTTGGGTATGATTCAGCAGTGTCTTTATTCCTTTGCTGTGGGGACCTCAAATCACTGGACTCCCAGTAGGTTTGACAGCTTATCTGCCATTGACAGCCCCCACCTGTGCTCTCATGTGGCTCTAATCCACTGTCAGGCACTTCTGCTATAATTTAGCTTCTATATATGATGCTTTGAATAGCATCCAAGTAACTGTGTGTTCTGGGAAATATCATTGTGTGCCCTGTTAATTGATCTGGTGTCCGGTTACATTCCCATGAAATGTGCCAGTATTCAGGTGCAGTGTGCGTGGAGGAGTGCCATCTCAGCACTGTATGAGCACATTTGTAAACTATTTTATCAAAGTTACTTTAAACCTTTTTTTTTTTTTTTTTTTTCCTCCTCTAGGTCGCAATAAAAATAATTGACAAAACCCAGTTAAATCCAACTAGTCTGCAAAAGGTAAGGTCCAAGCTTGTTACATATCATGGTATCAGCTTACAAGTTGGCACATGTGTTCTTTAGCTGCATTGTCTTATAATCCAGAACCGCAAGGTGACTTTTACACAGCAACTTCCTCCTGCATATTGAAAGGCACCTAACACTTGATATACGGAAGAGAAATCCACAGTGTAAATTGATTATGGGGCAGATCTGCGTGTGGAAGATGTCAGCAGGTTCTGTGCCCACCCTCACACCATGTTGTCAAGATGTGTCATAGTGTTAACAATGTTGCCTTGATTTTTCAAAGTATATTATCATGACCATAGTGTTATAATGTATTTATCTGAGTGCAAAAATACACAGAAAACATCAGAATAGTTAATTGGCCTATGTGAAGTTCCTGCTGCCCTCCTCTGTTGTCTTACTGCTCTGTATCTGATGCAATGCTAGCCTGACTCCAGAACTCTGACTCTTGCAGTGCATTAGTGTGTACTAGGTACTCAGCATTTTCAGGGCAGTCAGTATGAATTATTTAGCTGGATCATCTCTTGATATTCCTGGAGACTATAGAAGATGTCAGTTAAAGAACAAAGGCATTAAACTCTGAGTTTTACTTGTAATAGAGTAGAGCAGAATGAAAGAGCTCCTAAACTAGTGGACACTCAAGTGCTTATTGTGTAGGCAGACACTTAAGGGGAGTTCACACTACCATCAGTAGTGTCCGTTGCTAGCATCCATTACAAAATGTTAACTGACAGTAACAGAACCGTCATAAATCCTTATTTTTTTTTTTTTTTTTTTTTTTTTTTAACTGATCCATTAATGGACACTCTAACGTCAGATTATGTCCATTTATGATAGTGTGTGTTAAAACAAAAAAAAAAAAAAAAAAAGCAGAACAGACATTTAACTGTAGTGCGAATGCCCCCTTAGCACTAAATCCTTTTCAGTAACAAGACTTCTCACATGTCTTCTCCAGCTGACACTACAGGGGACTGTTAAATGGTTTCAGACTTTCCCTATTAGAGCCATACCCACCAATGCCCCGATTTTAAGATCACTGTGGCACATTGAGCATACACTCAAGGTTTAGCAGACAGTGGGATAAACAAATAAAATGCGCCAGAATTCTGGCATAATTTGCGCCAAAAAAAAATGGTTTGCCTGATTTATACCTCCATTTTTTTAAGTGTTAGACTTAGACCCTCTAAGGCCATCCGAGTGGGACTCCAATGCTCCCTAATGAAATCAAAAGATTAAAGGGGTACAGAAGGCACTCAGATGTCATCCGAATACATTCAGCTATAAAATCTCCAAACAGACTTAAACTGTGCCAGGTTTTCCAAAGTGTGTGATGATGTTTGAAAATCGGGCACACTTTTAGACTGTTTAGTCTTACTTTCTGATACAATTATAGGTGCAGAATTTTGACACATTTTTGGGTGCACAGGTTTGCATATCAAGCTCTGACGGATGAGGCACAGAGAAACTATTAGAAAGTGACTCGCACACATAGAAAATTAGGTGTAAAGCTTGTACGTCAGGTTTTTTTTTTTTACCCAAAATCAAGTGCCTTTTTTTTTTTAATTCGTTTATCTTACCCCTTTTTGTCTAGTCTGTTTGTAAATTCTAAAAGTTAGGATGAAGCAAAGAATAATGGCTTGAAAAGGAATGGGGAATATAAATAGTACGTATATATTTCTCCCTTCTGCTAAATCAACTCCTAACTGGCTCAAAATACCACTGCAAAATCTGCAGCTTTTCTGCAACATGTGGCCTCTGCTTCAGACAGTATTCTTTTATGTGCCCCAGTGTCAGTAACATCCCATTGACATGGCGGCTGCAGCTCGATCAATACTTACTTTGTTATAAATGTCTCATCTATCATGCTATGGTGTCTCTTATTCCTAATTATGAGCTCTTCTCAATGTTGTACGGGTCTACACAAAGCAGTGTAACGTGTGATGACTTATTTTCAGTAGTGTTTTTGGCCTGCAACCCATGCACAGTTGTATTGTCCTTACAAGAGAAGCATTTTTTGATTCATGTAGCAGTTGCCTAGACATGCAGCGTTACCCATTACAGTAGTCACATGTGGGGTCAACAGTCAGCTGTCTTTCCCATCCCCATAAAGGAAGGTAGGAAGAACAGTTCCCATAAGCAACAGCTTCCTCCCTGCTCTTGTTATCCTGCTGTCACATCAGCCAGAGAAATTTGTAAGAATGGGATAGAGGGGGAGGGGTGCAGGAATGCCATTCTCAGACAAAAGTCCTGTTCATGCCTTAGTGCCACAGACCCTGAGACATTTATCTTCTTTGTAGACTGCTGAGTCTGAAGCTTTTCCCTACTAATATTATGCATGTTTAGCCTCTTTCCTGATAGTAATATACATCTTTGCGTCTTAAAGATCCCAGTTATCAACCATTTCAGGCTAGTACTGATGGAAAAAAACAATAATATTCATTTTTCTATCCTGTGCTTTCTGGCCTAACCTCTACTACCGATTTTATATATTTCTATGTATATTTGTATTTTTCTGAATATAGTTTTTTTCTATATAAGTTGTTCCAGGCTTAGTTGTCTTTATTTTTTTTTTCCTTTAAAGAAGACCTTCAGCTCTCTTGGCACATCTGTTTTAGTGCATACCAGTATTTCTCATTAAAGAAGTTTTACGGCCACAAATCAAAATTTTTTTTTTTCTTCCCCCCCCCCCCCACACTGATGATCTATCCACCGGATAATTCGTCATCTGATCTGTGAGGGTCCGACTCCCTGGACCCCACATAGACCAGGTGTTCTGGCAGCCTCTGGAAATCTGCTGTAGTGGACAGGAGCACGTGCAGTTTGCTCCTTTTTAGGTAATATTAGTAAGCAGCTATTGGAACAGCTGATCTGTGGAGAGTTTGGGGTGTCAGATGCCCACAGATCAGAAACACAGGATAGGTAATCAGTGTAAAAAAAACAATTTGGGGCCAGACAACCCAATAAAATCGAAATTCTAGGGAATCTTTTCAAGGAAGTTTGTATTTTTCCAATGCTGTTTAATCATTCATAGAAATATGAATAATTTTGACAACTGAATATTACTGTTACCTTTGCTAATGGGATGGGCTCCTACACAGTCTAACCCCCGCATTCACAAAACCAAGTTTCATCCGTGATACTCTGTGTTGGCTGAATTTATCAGCCTGATCAATATGCCGATTATGGTATGGGACAGTATGTCGCTGCAAGGCAGGGACTCCTAGCAGCTTAGATAACTATACTGCTATAACTATAACTATACTGGAGTCCCTCTCCCAACATACTGTTCAGGCCGGTAAATCCGGCCAACACATGGACAGCGTTTCACGGCTGATCTGTGTGAATGTATTGTAAAATGGCAACAGCTGTATGCTGATGAAACCTCACCCACATGTGACTTCCAATAGATAACCCAGTCATACAGGTAAACGCACACATAATCATGCTGTCATTGGCATCCGAACGTCTGACTATACTTTGAAACGTAGCCTTGAACTGTAAGCACTGGTTGGACAGTGTAAGTGTATAGGGAAAACACCCCCAACTAGGAACACCCAGTTGTCAGTTTATGTACATTTCTGTAAGAAAATATGCTCTAGAATTGTTGTGGAAAAAACAAGTATAAAGTGAGGAGAGCCGACAGATCCTCTTTAAGGCAGATAGGTTTCATATTGTGGTTGGTTAGGGATACCACTTCATTAGGTCTTGGATAATATTTAAGCTTTTCTTGGCAGGACGAGATACGAAAGCAAAGAACATAAAGGAGTCATAGATATGTCAAGTGAAAAGAAACCAAGCTTGCAATGCAAATGAAGTGAATTGTTAGAGGCAGACGTGTGGGCATATTAACCTGTGGCTTGCCAGGCAACCATCTGTTAAGTCACCTGACTGCTGGCAGTGTTTCAGCTCTGCTATAGCCTAAAGACACGTATCATAGGTTTATGTGAGTTGCTTTGAACAGCATGTGGCGTCTGCTCAAATCTGCACACCCCCATGACTGGTTACAGAACGTTTGCAGTTAATTAATGCCGCAGTGTTCTGCCCAGTCAGCAGTGCCCTGGATTAAGCTCATGTTTCTCTAGTGTTTGGTAAAGGGCACAACCACTTCCTGTTGGAATTGTTCTAAGTTACAAGTTTGATCCCGCATGAGCCTTTCACTGAAGTTCTGGTAAGGGTGGCATAAGTACGGTTTTGGAGCAAGCTGCTTGTGGCAGTTAAAGCCCTATTGTGTGCAGTATTAACAATAAATTCAATGGCTTCTTGGTAGACACATGCTTGTTCTAGAAATGTATTGTTTCGATCCTTTTTATCTACTCACTTCACTGCAATAGACTGTTCAATGACGGGGTAACACTTTTGAAATAAAAGCTTCTATGGCCACCGCTCACCCTAGTCATGGGAATTTTAGAGGTTTAATTTAAAGGGATCAATTTGTGGTTCTGAAGAACCTGCCATCTAGATTGCAAACAGGTCATTTGCTCAGTTCACACACAAAAATTGTACCAGGAGACAGAAAATTGCTTTAGTCTTTTAGAACTCTTAGAGGTGTAATTATATTGATATTTAAAGGGATTCTCCTGGACATAGATCTGTTGTGTGTGTACATGAAAAGTAACACTTTCATTATGACTTATATTCTGCAGTTTTTAGAAGTTTCCGCGGCTGCATGCTGTATCTGGAGAATGTAGTTCTCTTGCAACTGGTGGGTGGAGACAAGCTGTCATACGCTGTACAGTGAGCAGAGGAGAATCTACTCTGACTCTCACTTTCAGAAACAGCCCCAGAATCATGCAGAGCATCTATAAAGTACTGAAATGTTCTGATGTGAATAAAGTGCTTTGACTGCGATAGGAAGTTTCTTTTCCGCTCCATCCACAAATGGGCCCCCCCCAATTATTGTGTGCATGAAGCCTAAAGGTAATAGAGAATGGAAAGTTTCCAAACTCTTATAGGTTCTATAACTTTCTAATGTATTTCATTCCCTCACTATTTTCATGATCTATGCTAGCTGTAAGTATGAAAGTCTGGTAAACCCTCTTTAAGGCCTCATGCACACAACCGTGAGCACAGTCCGTGTGCTAGCTGTGTTTTTCACGGCTAGTACACTGACCCATTCATTTCTATGTCCCCATAAACACGACAGTTTATTTTCACGGTCTGATGTATGGGGCCGTGAGCAAAACTCAGTACATGTCCTATTCCTGTCCATTTTGTGGACCATGCTCACTGAAGCACGGCCAGCACATGGATAACATCCATGTGCTGCCGATGCCATTCAATTATGGCTCTGACGTGCACACGGTCATGTGCATGTTGCCCAATACTGAGTAGGGCAAATCCAATAATCTGAATAGGCAGTGCACCTAGGCTCACCATATACTCTAACGTCTAGATATTCCTGTTGCCAGGTCAATAAAAAAAAAAAAAAAAAAGTGTAATATTTTAGCTGTTTGCCAATATCCCCTACTTATGGATTTGCCACAAAATTGCTTAAGACTTCATCCTTTGCAATCCAATGCATAGAGCGACATCCACAAGCAATTCCATGGCTACTACGAAGCAAAATTCCCCAAGTGAGAGAATTTGTTGGCAAAAATTCTGGTACATGAGAAGCCATCCTAACTGTTGCCTTAAGTCTATTAGAGCTTTGCAAACCACAAGGGAAGAGCAGGTTGCAGTAAACGTGGTTGAAAAAAAAACACACCTCTTGAAGCTTTTACAGATCCCTTTCAGGAATAAAATTGCAGACAGTCATTTGCAGCTTGCAGTCTTTATAGGTTTTAATATTTTATAAGGTGTTCATCTAATATTGCTTGACAGTGGATTTGCAGGAAGTGAGGGAATGTGGAAAATCAGGTTTAAGATCAATTTGGCATTGCTGGTATTTGACATTCAGTTCATATTTGCAGCTGTACCTTGCAGTGACTCTATTGCTATTTAGTTTTGTTCATGTAAATGAGTGGTTATGTCTAATACTGCACATAGTTTAGTCTAAGTAATGCTCATTCTGTTGGTTGGTGGGGTGCAAGGAGTTGGATTGCCACAGATCTATTATTGATGTTGATGGCCTATTGTTTGTAATGTTCTTTTAAGCTGAAGAATCCTATGTATTATATAAAGACCGTTGAATTTAGGTGACAACTGTTCCTGGTTAGATTAGTAATGATGTCCTGCATAAATAGCAACCTATAACATTCTGGATGTTTAGATATTTATTTGCATTAGTGCAGATTTCGTGTTTCTTCTAAGTTAAAAGTACTCCTCCATAATGAGGAGTAATTTATTATTTTTTTTTTTTTTTTTTTTTTTGCTCTACCAGTAAAAAATATAGGGCGGCATAACCATAGGGGGTGCAGATGTTGCAATCTCTACGGGGTCCAGCAGACTGAGGGCCCAAAGGCTTCTCTGCAACTCTAAAAAGAAACTATTATAGATAGCAAATGGTAGGTAGGGGCCCAGGAGCTTTAAGTTACACCTCTGAGTGTGACTTCTGGTCATATTATTGATCTGGCACCATTCATGGACTGAAATCACAATGCAAATGTCAGCAAAGCCATACATATTACCTTTTATTTGCCAAAATGGATTATTCACAATATTTTCAGTGTTTGAAACCTGATGGGAAACTTTAGTGTGCCAAAAAAAAATTGTTCCTGTTGGATATTTTCAGCCACCAGTTGGCTGCTTACAGCTATACTGCACCCCTTGATCAGTCAGTTTAGTTGTAAAAGCATAACTGAGCTTTCAGACAACTTTTGATTTTCCTGCATCATCTATATCATTAAAGGGGTTGTCCAGCCTAAAGTTTTATTAATTAGGCCGGAGGAGGTGAGAAAAAAATAAAACCATGCTGTCCTTCCCCGGTGCTCTGGCACTCCCCGCGCAGTCCGGTCCTGCAGCTCCATTGTCCTCCGGCAGAAGTATCCGCACCCACGTGACAGCTGAGGCCAATCGGTGACCTCAAGAAGGGAGCTGGAGAGGTCACTAACTGTGACACCTCCAGTTCCTTTCCTAAAGCCGATCACTACCTGTGACGTCCCCATGTTCCCTTCCTGAGGCCGCTGATTGGCCTTAGTGGTCTCATGACTGCTGAGGCCAATAAGGGGCCTTAGCAGAAGGGATCCAGAATGTCACAGCCTGTGAGAAATTCACCAGAGCATCGGGGACAGGTGAGTGTGTTGAGCTGAAATCTGTACACTACTGCTCACTAGGATATGGCCCTGTGACTCTTGTATAATTTAGGGCATCCCTTGGTGTCCTATGAAGGGTGAGTCTCCTCACCAGTTGTAAACGCTACCAATCTCATCTGTATTTCAACTGATATCATCTCTCAAAATAATAAGGTACCTTTATGTGATCCGGGTGTCATATGAAAGATAACATGGTCATTTTTCATATCACACACAGAATGTAGTTCTACCTGTATTTGCAGTGGGAAAACACAGTTGGGATTGGAAGCAGCTGCATATAAATATGCCAGTCCTCTGGCACAGTTCTCTTTTCTCAACTAGTAGAACTGCAATTTTGGTATGAAAAATGAGAATCTGCTGTTCTGCCTTTTTAAAATGCTACAGATACAGTTGTTTGAAGTGACTCCCCCCCCCCCCCCCCCCAAAAAAAAAAAAACAACAAAAAAAAAAAAAAAAAAAACAGTCTCCGCTTCCCTGCATTATGACAGTCTGACCCCTGAACTCAAGCTCTCAACAGAGAAACAAGGAGGGGGGGGAGTGTAGACTTTCTCTGAAAAGAGAGAATAATTATTAATAAAGTATGTTATGTATTAGCGTCAGAAATGCTGCCAGAAAATCAAAAGTTGTTTGAAAGTTTAGTGATGCTTTAATGCTGAATGCGGAATTGTTTGTGTGGTCCATCACTGATCGGACGGCTGTCATGTGTAATGTGCCTAATGTGTATGGCAGGCTTTATTGTCCAGGATCCGTGCTTTTAATCATCAGAAGTAAGGGAACAGAAGGTGTTGTTTTGGTAACTACCAGTGTGGGCAGGATAGGATGATTCACTGGTAAAGGTCTGGCAAGCAGAAACCATTCCTTCAAGCAGACACTAGATCATTGTTTTACATGAAAATGACGCCTTGGAATGAGTACTTGTTACAAACCTTAGCTCACAGTTTAGAGGTGAAGATCAACCAAGTGATTCAGAAGTGCTATTTTGTGAAAGTTACCGCTAAGACATGCAAGATGTTGTTATTCACCTTGAAGGTAGAAAGATTCAGACTTTCCATAACTTTCCATGTTGTTGTGTACTCCCTCAGGGATGGGCAAACTCAAACACTTCTTTAAAGAGGTATTTCAGTTTTCATGACTTCATTTATTTGTGTGGAGAACAGGATGTCATACATTCTTATATAGATCACACATCTTTATTGTATCCGTACAGTAGCAGAAAAAAAAATGATAGGGTCAATTTTTAGTCTTATGAAATGCACTCGTAGGAAAACTGGATAGGTCTAAACATCGTATCAACACTGCACTCCCAAATTTTGGTATTGCAGAGCTGCAAAATAGAGGTTTTGCCACTTTTTGAGCTGCTTCACTCAAACAAAAATTTACTTTTTCACACTACACCACTTACTCCATTTTTAAGTGTTTGGAAAGAGGGCATGGTTAGCCCAGCAAGCTGATGTAGAGCATATTATCAAATGCAACTTCTCAAAAAGTCGCAAACACTGTCACAGTACCTACTAATGACAAGGTATTGGTGTGAGTAGTAAATAGGCATTGTCCAGACAAAGTGTCCTTGCCCACACCAAGTACTCAGGGTATTCATGAGCAAGATCTGTTCAAGTCAGTCCACAGTGGTTCGTGGCCTTATGTTTAAAGGAAGTCTAAGGTGTTATAAGCTTACTAAAATAACTCTGCTTGGTAGGGCACTTAGACCAGTAAACTCATAGCTTTTTTGCTTTTTGTTTGCAGAGGAAAAGTTAAAAGGGTTTTTTCATATAAAAGGAATAGATGGATGTGGGTCCTATCAGCTATCATAGCCGCGGCATATACAGAATGTCCTCTGTCCATCGTGTAATAGCTGTTTCTAATGACTACTGCTCAGCTGTCATTTAAAGGGGTTTTCTCATGAACGTAACCTTAAAATAACATTTATAGACAAAAGTTAAACATTTAACTAGAAGGAATGCAAAATTTTAAAGGTTTTCTCAAACCAACTTGGTTGTGACCATCTTTTGTCTTGATTGGTTGGCAATGAGTAAGATTGTGAATGCAGGAACTTTCTGTGGTCGGGCACTTGTCAGTCATGATTTGTGGCCAGGTTATCTATTCATGCATGTAATGTCCCTGCCTGATAACCCAACCACAGTAAGGAAATTATGGCTGCCTTTCTGACAAGTCCCAGCCCATAGAAAGTTCCTGCAGTCATGGTTGTATCTTTTGTCAACTAATCGAAAGACTGTCCTATGGGGCTGGCAGACTTCACAGCAAAGCCAGTCCCCAGAGTACAGGTAATACACACTGAACAGGTAGAGGAGCGACTCATGTCCTGGGTACTGGTTCTGATCCGGTGCTGGTTTTCAGGCCCTGACTGACCTGATAGTGATCATCTGTCCCAGTGCTTCTCAGTCTGTGATGTGGGCCATACTGGTGAGGTACTGATCCCTGCCTGTATCAGCTTTTAGCACAAAAAAGGAAATCTAAAGCAGAAACTGCACTATTAGTCCTAGACTGGCAGTCTCTGACTAGAAAGACCTGTGATGACATCATTACCAGGAGTCTGCAGGCTGTATGCTCTAATCTGGAGGCAGAGGTATTGTAGACTGCTTCTTGGAGGTTTTTAGCTTTATCTCCTGGGAGGTGTGGAATTAGGGAATGATTTGCTGCAAGCTTGGGAGGTTTAATTTGAGGAAGATGCTGCAGAGAGTGGGTGAAAGGTGGAAGACTATACCTGCTGTTAGAGGGGAAAATGAGGTGGCAATGCAGCTATCAGTGAGGCTGTACTGTGGTATTTTGTCCTGGCAGTATCTGTTTGGCACTGCTAGGGTGAGATGCTGTGCTGCACTGTGGTGTTTGGCTCTGAGAGGTATTTTCAGGTAGATGCTGGTGTTTGACGCTACTGGAGAGGTATTTTGTGTTGCAATGTGGTATTTTGTGGTGTTACGGTTATCTATGCTGTATCCTGGTATTTGGTTGCCATTCGTGAGGGTATTGTGTACAGGACAGTGGCACTTGTGATGCCACAGAGTGCTAAACAGATTGACTGGTGAGTCTTAAGTCAAAGCCCTGATCTATCCTGAGGGTAGGTCATCTATATCAAAAAGCCACTGAAACCCAGAAAAACCCTTTCCGTGTAATTTCTGAATATTGAGAATCGCAAGTTCCTTTTTGATTTGATTGAAGAAGAAATTTGGCTTTAAGCTTGAATATGTCATTCAGGAACAGCTGGCATGTTGCCACCTGCTCTAGAAATTGGTCATAAGGTGCTGAATACAGTCATATGAAAAAGTTTGGGCACCCCTATTAATCTTAATCATTTTTAGTTCTAAATATTTGGGTGTTTGCAACAGCCATTTCAATTTGATATATCTAATAACTGATGGACACAGTAATATTTCAGGATTGAAATGAGGTTTATTGTACTAACAGAAAATGTGCAATATGCATTAAACCAAAATTTGACCGGTGCAAAAGTATGGGCACCTCAACAGAAAAGTGACATTAATATTTAGTAGATCCTCCTTTTGCAAAAATAACAGCCTCTAGTCGCTTCCTGTAGCTTTTAACCAGTTCCTGGATCCTGGATGAAGGTATTTTTGACCATTCCTCTTTACAAAACAATTCCAGTTCAGTTAAGTTTGATGGTCGCCGAGCATGGACAGCCCGCTTCAAATTATCCCACAGATGTTCAATGATATTCAGGTCTGGGGACTGGGATGGCCATTCCAGAACGTTGTAATTGTTCCTCTGCATGAATGCCTGAGTAGATTTGGAGCTGTGTTTTGGATCATTGTCTTGCTGAAATATCCATCCCCGGCGTAACTTCAAATTCGTCACTGATTCTTGTACATTATTCTCAAGAATCTGCTGATACTGAGTTGAATCCATGCGACCCTCAACTTTAACAAGATTCCCGGTGCCGGCATTGGCCACACAGCCCCAAAGCATGATGGAACCTCCACCAAATTTTACAGTGGGTAGCAAGTGTTTTTCTTGGAATGCTGTGTTTTTTTGACGCCATGCATAACGCCTTTTTGTATGACCAAACAACTCAATCTTTGTTTCATCAGTCCACAGGACCTTCTTCCAAAATGAAGCTGGCTTGTCCAAATGTGCTTTTGCATACCTCAGGCGACTCTGTTTGTGGCGTGCTTTCAGAAATGGCTTCTTTCGCATCACTCTCCCATACAGCTTCTCCTTGTGCAAAGTGTGCTGTATTGTTGACTGATGCACAGTGACACCATGTGCAGCAAGATGATGCTGCAGCTCTTTGGAGGTGGTCTGTGGATTGTCCTTGACTGTTCTCACCATTCTTCTTCTCTGCCTTTCTGATATTTTTCTTGGCCTGCCACTTCTGGGCTTAACAAGAACTGCCCCTGTGGTCTTCCATTTCCTTACTATGTTCCTCACAGTGGAAACTGACAGGTTAAATCTCTGAGACAACTTTTTGTATCCTTCCCCTGAACAACTATGTTGAACAATCTTTGTTTTCAGATCATTTGAGAGTTGTTTTGAGGAGCCATGATGCCACTCTTCAGAGGAGATTCAAATAGGAGAACAACATTGGCCACTTTAAATACCTTTTCTCATGATTGGATACACCTGGCTATGAAGTTCAAAGCTCAGTGAGGTTACAAAACCAATTTTGTGCTTCAGTAAGTCAGTAAAAAGTAGTTAGGAGTATTCAAATCAATAAAATAAGGGTACCCAAATTTTTGCACCGGTCACATTTTGGTTTAATGCATATTGCACATTTTCTGTTAGTACAATAAACCTCATTTCAATCCTGAAATATTACTGTGTCCATCAGTTATTAGATATATCAAATTGAAATGGCTGTTGCAAACACCCAAATATTTAGAACTAAAAATGATTAAGATTAATAGGGGTGCCCAAACTTTTTCATATGACTGTATATTCACATTATATTTAAAATAATGCCGCCTGTGGTTTCCAGAGCGTGCAAATCAGTTTAGGAAATATATTGAAGTGGATGCTGTGAGTGAATTCCAAAATGTATTCTACAAGGCCTGTCCTGATTTGCATCTTGGGTTAATCTCATGCCGCTGGGATCCCCACCCAGTACAAAGCTTTAATTGACCTGGTTTTTTTTAATATATTAATGAGGAGGACTTACTGACACGCTGAGATTAAACCTCCTGGTGACGGTTTCCTCAGCTTTTATTTACGTGTCTGCGGAAGAAAAGCAAATGTCTTGCCGCTCGCTTCCTCTGGTATATCACAAGTCACTGCCCTGCTCGCACTGTCGGCTCTCAGACGGCCTGGGTGGAGTAGGAAGCTCGGAATTTCATTTATAATTTAAGGCTTGCATCAATCAGCTGATGGCTAATGGAGATGATCATTTTTGTTCTAAATTTAGGAGCTAATTCAGTCTGGTTCTCCGGTTCTTTCACAATGTGAATGGCGTTTGTCCTTTATAATTACTGCGAAGAATGCAAGCCTCATGTCAGTTGTTGTAGGACTTGTTTCCCTCCAGCCTCGGATAATGCGCTTCTTGTTAGTCATGACCACAATGAGAGATTCAAGCAGCACCCAGTTTTCTTTGCTGGGTCATTCTGAAGGTTTTTAACTCGAACAGAACATGGACACTAATGTACTTAATTTAGGAAATGGCCTGTTGGCAATTCCCCCACACTAGTAATTTCCCATTATTGACTTATTTCAATGTAAAATTCGAGCTAGTCTGGTGGTTATTGGTGCATATCTGCTGTATACAAAGACATTGGCTTTCTTTGGAGGGCATATGGTTGGTCCATTATAGATTATAGCAAAGTGTATGGCCAACCACACACTGAAAGAATAGAAAGAGGACCTGTCAACACTTCTGACATGTCTACTTTAGCATAGACTTCTGCTAACCTTACAATAACTAATCTGGAGCATCTTTTCTTGGCCCTTTTTGTTGTACTGTTCCTCTGTTTAATGAATATATTGAGCGTTATGTTTTGTAAGTTAGATGTTCTATTTTATTTGAAAACCAATTATTGTAAAAACCTCAAAAAAAAAAAAAACTTGGGAGGGATGATCCTACACACACATTCACTTTGTCTATCTAACGTATGAAAGAAAAAAAATCTCCTCTTTCATATGACGCCAAAAGCAAGTGTGTGTGTTTTATAATGTCCGAGATATAACTGTTTGAAGTGACTTCCCCCCCCCCCCCCCATTTTCTGTACATTTTACACAGCGTGTACTCCAAGCCCGTACATCATACACAATAACTTTAAATGAGAGGCTCTATACAGAAGTAAGGGAAAGAATGGGGAAAAAAATGCAGGATTTCACAGAAAGGAGCCAAAATTTAATAAAGTATATTACAAAATTTATTAATGACTCTAATACTGTCAGTAAATCAAAAGTTGTCTGAAAGTTTAGTTATGCTTTAATCCAATTTTGTCATGTCTTCCTTCCTTCTGTTGTCTTACGCTAGGTTGACATCTGCATTTGGTTTTCCATTTGGGGTGGGGGGAGGGTCAGCGTGGGGACCCCCGAACGGAAACCTAATCCACTTTAAAAAAAAAAAAAAAAAAAAAAAAAACTGAGGACTTTTCTCTCCGCATGTTTAAAGCGGAACGGGGAACGGAATCCCCCAATGGAGATCTAGAGCAGGTGTGAACCTAGCCTTAAATGGGTGGAGGGGGCAGTCACCATTTATATGTGCAGCTCCAGTGTTTAGTATTGGAAACTTCTAGAATGGCTTCTTTGAAGGAAATAAATGGTTGTTCAGACGCAGCACCGGTCATGCTCCCTTGCTGCAGGTATGCAATTTCCTGAAATGTCAGTGCTGGCTTACAATTGGGCATTCTGTATGGTGTGTGATGTCTGTTATGTCATTGTTTGCAGTTTCTAGTAATTTATTCTTTCTCCATTGTCTCTTCAGCTCTTCAGGGAAGTACGGATAATGAAGATTCTGAATCATCCTAACATAGGTAAGGTTTGTTTGCCATATTGCTGAATACAGTTACAATGAATGTTACGTGGGCATCTAAGGCTCTGTTGCGCTTGGCATCATGCCCTCTATTCTTAAAGAGGACTTGTCATCTCTCATGATGTACTAGTAAATATTTGTGAAGGAGACATCCACACCTTTACTATTGGGCTATGTTCACATCTTCGTTAGTCTTTTCTACTTTCTATCTGAAGACCAAATGAACGGTCTGAACAGGAAAGACTGATCTGACTGATAGACTCCAATGGATCCTGAGAGACCCCATTGATTATAATTAGGTCTGTCGGATATCCATTATGTTCAGTCATTTCAATAGCTGATAAAGTCCTGTGTGCAGGACATTGTCATCTGCAGTTTTAGGTAAACTCTGCCATGGGTGCTTCTGAATTATCCATGCGATGGTTCATAAATATCAGATTGGCAAAGGTTCCAGAAGTCAGGCTACCACCAGTTTGCTAGAGCTGCACTGTACCAGAACTGTATAGCACCATACACTATGAACTCCCATTCAAGTTGCCAGTCGTAAACCCCTTTAAATAATTTTGTATAATTCCCATAACTATACCTTTCCACTGTTTGTTCCTCCTCATAATTATTTAGGAGTAGGTAGACAACTGAGTGTTTTGCATGTCAAAGGGAATGTCCCTACCCTGTAATATTCTCAGTTCTGATTGGATAGTGTCAGTGTGTAGGAACCTGCTCCAGTTTTCAGTTTTTTCATAGAATCCAAGAAGGAATAACAGAGGAACAGCACAACATAGTTATAGGAAAAGGTATTCAGCTAATTACAATTCTGGAGCATATGACTATTTACTAAAATAGATGTCAGGAGAGGTTAACAAGCCATCTTTAAGGTAACCATGACAGATAAGCTTTGAAATGCATCAAGTTAATCTTGATAAATCCCATTGCTTTATACTGGGGTCTCTCATGCAGGAATAGCACTGCCAACTGTGGTATAGCTACACAACCCCCCCCCCCATCTTAGTGCCTGTGTGAGAAGAGCAAGTCAGATCAGGGTATACAGATTTTAATCTGCTAGGGTCAAGCAAGGAATTGTCTCTTCTGAATATTGTCTCTTCCGAATATTGTCTCATAAGTATCATGGAAATTACAAATTACATCTCTTGTGGAAACTATCAATACTTTAGTCCTGTTAAAGTATTGATGATGAAGTGATTTCACATAGTTGTATGGTCACATGGTCTAGTTGTCAGTCTGGTCTCTTCTAGATGACATTTCCTTCTGGATCGCTTACTTGGGCAACAATATGTCACTCCCACTAATGTGAGAGAGATGTCCTGAAAAACTTCCATGCGCCATTCACACACAGCATTCTGCTGTGTTACCAGATGTTACCTTAAGGATAAGTCCTCTTTGCAGAAAAGCTGCTTTGTTTTTTAGCAGATTTCGCTGCTTTTTTTTTTTTTTTTTTTTTTTTGAGCCAAAGCCCAGAGTGGATTGAGCAGAATAGAGAAGTATGAGTATCTTGGCTTTGGCTCAAAAACTGCAGCAAAATCTGCAACAAAACTGCTTTTCTGCACCGCGGGGCCTCAGCCTAAAGGGGTTTCTGAGAGTTAAATGTTGTTGACTTTTCTTTAGGATAAATTTAGTGTGTGATTTCTAGGGGTCTGACATGTGGGACTGCCACAGATCTGCTGTTTAGGTGAGCACTATGGCCTCTTCATTAAATACCAAGCATGGTGCTGTACATTGCCTAAGGGCTTTGCTTGGTATCAACAGGCCACCTTACTAATGAATGTGATGTCACTCGCCTGTGATCCACTTTAAGCAGCTGATCTCAGAGGTGTCATGGGTGTGGAACCCCACTGATCAGATATTGATGACCTGTCTTAAGGATATGTAACTCACATAATCTTGCTAGTCTGCAGTCAGATTTATTGAAAACTCTTCATATGCAGCATTTTGGTTTGTGGCTCCCCCATTTCCAAAACGCAGCATGCAGTTGTTGGTTTTTTTTTTTTTTTGTTTTTTAAATGGGTTCCTAGTCTGGTACTGGCAAAACTTATTGGGCATTGCCTGTGCAGAGACTCACTCCTACCGGTAACACCTTGCTGTAATAATTGTTACTGTTACTGTTATTCCTACTAAAAGGTTAGAAAAACAGATGCTTCAGAATTTGTACTTTGTGCGGAGTATTTACTACAGCAGACTTGTCAGGAGAGCTGACATTCTTTAATTCTGAACAGAATTTTTTGTTTCATATTCAGTGGTATGAATTGCCTGCCTATAGTCAGACTTGACAAAACCTGTAGCATTCTGCTTTTATTGTATTCCTGACCTTATATATGGTATGTGTGTACAGCATTTCCTGGAAATCCCATTCTAGTAGCACAGGGGATTAATTAAAACCCTTACTCATAATTTCCTTTAGTACTCGCTAAAACCCCGGATGTTGCAAAATTTTGCATTAGCTTCTGTCTTACTGTAGACAACGTGCTTTTTTGTGTTTTTTTTTTTTTTTTTTTTTTTTTTTTTGTTATGCTCAGTCCTTGCTGTAAGCTGCACATTACAATCTTTCTTTTTCTACAGCCTGCCACTTCTGAGAATTTTTTGCATTGCTAAGCTATGTTACTGAATAAGCAGAAAAATGTATTTAGCCTTTTTTTTTTTTTTCCATTTCCCTGTAGTTAAATTATTTGAAGTCATTGAAACAGAAAAAACGCTCTACTTAATAATGGAATATGCAAGTGGAGGTAAGTGATCTCTGTGGCAGGCCAGTTGATGACAAGACCTTATTCACATGTCAACTTGTAGCTCATTTTTGGGTCATGTTCTGTCTGCGGTTGACCCATATTTCATGTTTAGTGTTGTGTGTTTTGTTTTTCTGTACTTTTTAATGTCTCTGGGTCAGTGAAAAACTGATGGCGCACATATGGCATCTGTGTGTTGTCCATGATTTTCATGGAACTATAGACATCAGTACTCAACAGCAAAAAAGAGATAAGTGATTGACTTCTCAACTAAAAAAAAAATTAGGATCCAAAACACATTGCCAAACCATATAATGCCCTGCACATGGTATTGTGCTTTCCACGCACTCACAGTATTATGCCTCCCAGTGGCCACACACAGTTTTATGCTCCCCAGGGGTAGCCCTTACACATACAGTATTATGCCTCCCAATGGCCCCACACTCCATATTATGGCTCCCCAGGTGCATGTTAACAATTCTGTTATATAAGGTTAAAGTTTTTTTTGTTTTTTTTTGTTTTTATTAAATTTACTTTTAACAGTCTAGGCTACATGCATGCAGTCATGCATTAGTCATCTACTGGGTAAATAGTGACTTTATAGACAGAGCCATAGAAAAGCAGAGACGCGCTAAAGTTAAATCTCCAATTCCTCACAAGTTACATACAGACAGATGCACTCCTGTACAAGTCAGCGGGGATCATTCAATTCTGTTACTTTTTTCATTGACTCTAGCAGTATAAGTTTTCACACAGTCTCTTCATGCAAGTTGAGCAACATAACCTGCTTCTGGCTGCAGTCACATAAGTTTTGTACAATTTTTTTATTTAAGGGTATACTAAGAAAGGTCTTAATTTTACCAAACTGAAAATGCTGACTAGAAGTGTACTGTTTTTTTTGTTTTTTTTTATGGGAATATTGGAATTGTAGAATAATTCCTGTCCCCTGACAACTACCTCATCTTACATCCCTCAGAAACGCTTACTGCTGTTGGCGCTCATAAAGACCAGGCTGTTTGCTGTCGCTATTATCAGTGTGTTTCAGAATTCATCAGTTTTAACCAGTTTGTTTCCTTATATGTGCAGCAATATATACAAGATGTGTGCAATAGTTGGAGGCGTATGTGACTCTATTAGTGGTTAATAGGTTGTTTCCTGTTCTTGTGAGGGGAAACTGCCCTGAGCATCCTCTTTGTATGAACACAGATATATTCTACCTAGAACAGAGGGATCAATAAATGGTGTGTAGTATACATCCATCTCTCTATGCTGTGAGCACTGTTAGGACATATGGAGGTCATGCAGCAATAATGTACTCTCCTCAGCTCTTACTACTTTTTACAGGGTTAGGGACAAGAATCTCTCACATTGAGGAGAGCACCAGTAAAGGTGTGTAGAGATTTTAATTTCCTTTTGCCCTCTACTTAGCATCTACATATTACAAGGCATTATGGGAAAGGAGCTGGGGGAGGGGGCGCGGGGGCCGCCTGGGGCATGCGCCCTCTATTGGATGTAACAAATCCTCAATTTGCTTTTGACTCACCGGTGGGGGAGCGGGCTTGAGACAGCAAAAGGGATTTTAGCCAAGCCAATTTCACTTATAAGTTCCCATAATGCCTTGTGATACTTTTTACAGGTTAATGCTTTTCCCAGAGAGTTGTAGCACGCAGTTTGTGTTTTTTATTTGATGCTGCTATTGAATTTTATAGGTTCCAGCTTAGGTATGGCTAAATGTCAACTTTGGTCACAACAAAGATTGCCAGGTCCGCCTGTGACTCC
The DNA here is from genome assembly GCA_947044405.1 of Leptodactylus fallax. NCBI lineage: Eukaryota > Metazoa > Chordata > Amphibia > Anura > Leptodactylidae > Leptodactylus > Leptodactylus fallax. The sequence continues at coordinate 1,953,127 of CAMRHE010000300.1, read as the reverse complement.
TTCACTAATGTTAATGAATGGAGCGCGCTGTGACCGCAACTTCAAATCAAACATTGGTCAACATATTTGTGACTAAAAGTAGCAGTCGTGGCACAATAGGGGTCACTATGTGAACTTTTTCACAAGTATTAGTGAGGGAGTGGCAAGGCAACCTGGTGGTTGTTGTGTGTGTATTTTTTTTTTTTTTTTTTTAAATCTTGCAACGGGAGTCATCCTGTTTGTATTGAAGCTAACTAGGTGAGCAACGTTTATTGTTGTTGGAAACTCCATCTGGTATATCCCCTGTCGTTTAACATGATGGCCAGATTGAAAGCTGCTGTTTATAGCAGTGCTGTGCTATGGCTGAAAGGGGGTCCTGAGCAAGGCTTGACCCTCTTCCCCATGAGGTTTAGCAGATGTCCTAATATGGCGTTAGAGGAGGGGTATCCTGATTTTTATCCTATGTACAGAGAGCCTGTCTTTGTAGTACCTGAAGGTTGCTGTCATCCTGTTAAGCCTAGTTTGTTGGCAGCAGTTCTGTCCAAGTGTGGTCAGCAGTGTTAATGAAGTACAGGGAAGGGAAGTTTATTTTACAGAGGAAAGTGCCAGATCAAGAGTTCATGTTCTGAAAGCCGAGTTTTTTAGGCGTAACCTCAATGTTCTTATTAAGGACTTGTTTATTAAGAATGGTCTAAACTGTGCAAACCCAGTTATTCCTTCTATGAAGACTTCATGGGAGCATTCCTGGTGGATCTTATGTAGCAGACCTGGATAGGATTCTGTTGACATGTGCATGTAACCACTTTCCTGTTTAGACTCTTTGGCAATTTTTGTCTTCCTGTTAAGTGAAAACTGTTGTCGTATTCGTTACATTGTATGTTGCTTTTTATCTGGTTATTTTTATGTTTAGATTGTTGTGCAAGCTATCCACATTTAAGCTTTCTTGGAGATAGCGTGTACAGGGACTTATTAGATCATACATGCCCTGCTGAGAATTCTTGCAAACTAATATGCAAATAAGCCTTTCTTGGTGGAAACAGTGGAACTTGCTGTAGCCCCACTTTTTGGAAGGTAGCTCCCCATAGATCAATGCCTAGTTTTCTTGACACCTAGTAGCATAATTTGGGAATAATAGCCAAGCCAGAATAACTGTTCCAAATGAAAGAGGACCCCAGCTGTTTTAGGGTTATTTCTTCTCTCATCAGCCATGAAGTACGGTACTTGCTGGCAAAGTCCTTTCCCAGAATTCTACCCAGAGCATGATTGGTCTTATAAGGCCCTGTGCAAGGTGAGGTGACATCTCCATAGTATCCCTTTGACAAAAATCAGGGGTATTAACGTACACGATCTGCCTCATTATATGGCAATTATTTCTGAAAGGTGCAAGTCCCAAAGTTGGGAGCTGCACCTGTGTTAATAGGATCTCCCAACCACTATTCTGCCAACTGAGGGAGCCCCTGTTCTGAAGATAGGTGGAACAGAGGTAGGATATCTTTTGCCTGTGCCATGTTTGACATGGCAGTACTAAAGTTAAAACACCTACAAATATCACTCCTAGTCAAGTCATTCTGTGTAGACTTTAAATTTTATGCTTTTTTTAATTATATTTGTATTTTGAGTTAATTCAACAATTTTTTAATCCATTGCTGGCTTTACTACATGTCTCATGAACAAGCAGGATTCAGCTGAAGAAAATAGAGTACCTTTACTGAACATCTAATGTAATATAGTAGTATTATATATTATCTGCATCTCATCTCTTTATTCATTGTCTACTCTGTAGGGGAAGTGTTTGACTATCTGGTTGCACATGGAAGAATGAAGGAAAAGGAAGCCAGAGCCAAATTCCGGCAGGTGTGTAATGTTATAGATTTCCTCTTTTGTTTTTCCTTTACACTGTCTGGGTTTGGGATAGACATGTAAATTTACAAAAAAAATTCAGTTTTTATGACTGACTGGCGTACTTGCTGTGTGTGGCTAGGGTGGTTTGACTTATAGCAGTAGCAATTGTTAGAAACCATTTTGCTTTTAAAACCCATATCCATACCATGACATGTAGTGGCCTGAATATCTATTTGCTTATTTAAGTTTGAGTTACGCCCAGGGGTAACTTATTTGTATCATTTTTAAGTGGAATGGGTGACGGAAAACGCAAGTGTGACCACAGCCTAAGCAAGAGGTTTTCAGTTTCATGGCAGTTAGCACTCTGTATTTGACCTGTATAACGTGTTACTCATTACTGCAATAAAAAAACTGCATGCAGTTCTTCAGTTAAAGGGCATTGTGTAAACCCAGCCTAAGGGCAGACTCACGCTGTTTGCTTTTTTTTTTTTTTCTTGCAGAGTTAGCTGCATTTTTTTGCTCCAAAGCCAAAAGTGGATTTAAGAAATATGACTCCTTTATATTTCTTATTCCTATTCTTTTATAGGCACTCTTGGCTTTTGCTCAAACTGTAGCAAAATTTGCAACAAAAAGCTACAAAAACACTATGGGGATTCGTAGAGAATGGGGTGTTGGTCTTGATGTCCTCTTCATCATCAGAGGGCACTCCTAATTCATGAGCCTGCACCTCCATCATGAATTAGGTGCTTTCCATTGCTCCTAGGCACAAATCTAGGGCAGCCTCTTGGCTGCTGTGGCTTAAATGAGGATTATAATGGGAGCGGGAGCCCTGCCCATTTTCCAAAAAAATAGTAAGGCTTGCACAAAAAGGCTATTTGCTGCTAATTTAGTCACAAGTGACATTAGTCTCACTGATTTGTAAAAATGTGATGTATCCCCTCCCCCATTGTGACTCCAACCTAAGACCAGAACTTAGATAAGTAGTTTACATTGAGGTTAGCTACATTTACAAAACAGTATGAACATTCATCAGTTATTCAACCATCACCTTCTCTAACATGTATATCCACCTTAGTGTTTCTAGTGTTAGGAATCTTGCCATGGATATACGACATACGATTTCCTGTGAGTTATGAAGAAACATCTGGAGGGCGGGTTACTGTTAATAAATTCAGTTAGTCAAACTTTGCTGACTATGATCATAGTTATCTTTGAGTGAGTTGTATAATGTGCTCCACTAATACAGCTCATACTGAATTACATAGTCATCTGGGCAAACAAGAAGGTCCACCTTCACAGCAGAGTTATTTTCCATTACTTCTAAGTCTGAACAAATGAAGCAATTTTGCTATTAGTCATGAAAAAAAGCCTTCCATGTGTGTCTACAACTTTATGAATGACGCGTATGTGAAAATAGTTACCCGTATGATGACTGTTAGATACAATCTCTGTAAACTGCTCAGGTATATCATAGCTAAAGAATCAACAGAGAATGTTAGTGTGAAAATAACTTATAAATGGATGTCCACTTACAAATTGAATGATGATGAAAATCATGAGTTATCTTTACTGTTCTAGATTGTATCTGCGGTGCAGTACTGTCATCAGAAACACATTGTTCACAGAGACCTGAAGGTAAGTGACATATTTTTTAGGTGCACTTACTTTTTGTCCTCAGTCTCAGAACATCTGCTGCTAACTTTACTTTCCAGGAACTTTAAAGGAAACCTGTGACATTGAAAAAACAGTCTTAGGCTGGATTGACACCTGCGTTGGAGTCTCTGTAGGAGACTCTGCCGCAGATTCCACCTAAAAAAAAAAATGGTGAAGTCCTGCAAAGAGGACTTTTTTGTCTGCCGGTTTCAGTATAAAACTGGCGGAAACTCAGCGGACCCAGTTATAGACTATGGGGTCCAAAGGTTTCTGCATTTAATCGCTTTTTAAGCGTCTGTCTTTCAGGTCCCCATACTGTCAAGCACCATGAACACCAAAAAAATGAAATAAAAAATTTTTTTTTTTTTGCTTGCAGGTGCTTTTATTTTTTAAAAAAATTAAATTCTGTTCTATGAATTATACAGTGACAATTGTAAATACAAATCAAAATGATTCTAAAATTGCTATCCTGCCTCCCAAAAATACAAGAAGCAGTTATATACCTCTGAAAGGCACCAATAAAAACTCAGTGGATGGCAAAATGTTTTGTCTTTGAATGCAGTGATACAAATAGTAAAAATAATAGCAAGTCTATTGCTACATTAATACTGCAAGGTGTTAATTGCAGAATTGCTGCAATTTTTTTTTTTTGTTATACCGTACCTGTACCCAAAGATGATGCCAATAGAAAGTACAGTGCATCCTGCAGAAAACAAGTCCACATAGGCTAATGTCAGCAGAACAATTAAAAATTTTATATGAAAAAAAGAATACATCCTGAAGTCCAAAAACTGGTTAAGGCTGAGGCCCCACATTGCGGAAACACAGCTTTTTTTGTTGCAGATTTTGTTGCAGTTGTTTGAGCCAAAGCCAGGTGTGGATGGAGCAGAAGAAGTATAAAACTTCTCTCTTTCCCATTCCTTCTGTAGACATTCTTGGCTTTGGCTTGAAAAAGCACAACAGAATCTGCAACAAAAAAAGCTGCGCTTCTGCAACGTGGGGCCTCAGGCTAAAGTGGTTGTTTTAGATATAGATATATAGATATAGAGATATAGATATCGATATAGATAGATAGAGATGTAGATATATATATATATATATATATATCTCTCTCTCTCTATCTATCTATCTATCTATCTATATATATTTTTCTTTAAAACTCATAGCCTATCCATAGTTTGCCAGGAATGCCAAGTATTGAGCCCCCACCACTCGGTTACCAAGCACATTCTGTATCTAGTCATGTGTGCGTCTGGTATTGCAGCTTGGTTCCATTCACCCGACTGGGACAAAGCTGTAAAACTGTAATGCCTATCTTCTTCAGTCCAATGGAAATTAACTAAGTAGCAGCATGTGTGCTTAATCTCTGTCTACTGAAACAATGGACAAATAGATGGGGGGATGAATTGTAGATTGATGGGGATCTGACCTCTGGGACCCCAACAGATCTACATATTATCACCTGTTTAGTGAATAGGAGAGGTCTTGATTTTGAAATACCCCTTTAAATGCACAAAGTGCCCAATGTATTTAGTAGGCTGGGCAGAATGTTTGTGTGATCTGACTGTACAGTTGCTGAGCAGTTTTGTTGTTTTCTAATCATACAGGCAGAAAACCTGTTACTGGATGCAGACATGAACATTAAAATAGCGGACTTTGGTTTTAGTAATGAGTTTACGGTTGGCAACAAACTGGACACTTTTTGTGGGAGTCCCCCATACGCCGCTCCAGAGCTCTTTCAGGGCAAAAAGTATGACGGGCCCGAGGTAGATGTCTGGAGCTTAGGGGTTATTCTGTACACTCTTGTCAGCGGTTCCTTGCCCTTCGATGGACAAAACTTAAAGGTGCGTGTATTGCTGGTCTACAGAAGACAATGTTAAGTATGGTATAAAGACAAGTTGGCAATGTATTATAAGCTATATACCAAGGAGAAGCGTCTAACAAGCAGTGACTGGAATATTGGATCTTCCTGAAGCTCAGGCTTGGTGGTGTGTTACATGTTCTGCTAGGGATTTGGGTGTATAATCTACTCTTAAGTAACGCAGTTGCTCTCTTTTAAAAGTGTGATGATTCTTAGGGCTACGGCCCCACGTTGCGGAAACGCAGCTTTTTTTTTGTTGCATATTTTGCTGTGTTTTTTGAGCCAAAGCCAGGAGTGGATTTAGCAACAGGTAGAAGTATAAGAACTTCCTATATATTTCCCATTCCTTTTGTAGCCATTCTTGGCTTTGGCTAAAAAAACTGCAGCAAAATCTTCAACAAAAAAAGCTGCGTTTCCACAAAGTGGGGCCATAGCTTAAAAGTCTGTAGGGTTGCTTTAAAATTAAATTCCCTACTGGTTTCCTCAAAGAGCCACAAAAGACCATACAGCTTTTTAGCTCGTCTTCTGAAAACGGACTTCTCACATGGGGCAGCACTGTGTGAAAAATAACCCATGAGAACTACTTTTACTGACTAGAGACTTCCGTATCAGATGTCGGGATTTTGGTGGTACAGTCCGCTACAAACAGCTTGAAATCTGGTTTCTCTGTTATTTTTGCCTAAAAATAACACAATTTTTTTTTTTTTTTTAAAGTTTATAGTCAATTTTCGGTTTAAGTTCAGTGAGCTAGCCTAAGGGGGGGAGTTGAATATGTTCTGTGCAGGCTTCCTTGACTTGCTACCAAACTATGACTACAGTGTTTAACCGGCAATCCTATCTGGTGGTAGGGGAAGGAAGCCTGCAGGGAATACATATCAGACCCCGCCATGTCACTGAACTGTACATACATTTATGTAAGTTTGGGGTTAAGTTTATATACTATTTTACAGTGTTGTATAAAGCACAGTGACAAGTCGTGTGTGTTTTTTTTTTACTGTTGTATTTACTTAAGCAATGTTGGAATAGCCTTTATAAAGGCTATTCTTCTCCTACCTTTACTTCTCTTCTCCTCACCGCCGTTTGTCCAAAAAAAACATTTTATTCTCATATGTAAATTATGCTCAGAGAACACCGGGGGCGTTATCCTTGTGCTCCAAGCACTCCACGTCATTGCCGTAACCCGCCTCCAGTACTGCTTTATCACGCCCCCGGCATCATCTTCTGTTCATCTTGAATCTGCTTTCTACGAAACTAAACAAAATGGTTCGACGGAGCATGCTCAGTCGGCTCTGCCTGAACTCAAAGTGGTTTAGTTTCTTATCCAGAGTACTTCAGAAAAATGGCCGACTGAGAAAGCAGATGCAAGATGAACAGAAGATGATGCAGGGGACGTGAAAAAGCAGCGCTGGAGGCGGGTTGCGATGATGCCGCCGGAGTGCTCGGAGCACAGGGGGAACGCCCTCGGTTCTCCCTGAGCTTAATTTACATATGAGAATAAAATGGTTTTTTGGCCAAATGGAGGCGAGGAGAAGGAAAGTAAAGGTAGGAGTAGAATAGCCTTTATAAAGGTTATTCCAACATTGCTTCAGTTAAAAACACGTTTTCCCAATGATAGACTCCCTTTAAAGGGAGCTGTCTTGTACTTCCTGACACAGCAGGCCAGAAGTGGCGCTGTTTTAGTGTGAGGGAGAACCCTATGAGGTACTGAAATAAGTAACACTTCATGCATACATGTGAGATAGGTAGATGGACAACTGAACTTTACAGTAGTTCAATAGCGTTTTGTTAGGAACTGTCCACAGACAATTGCAACAGAAAACCCAGCATACCCTGAAAACTGCATGGTGTTCAGTTGCATTGTGTGAATGGGATTTTTCAACATCCCTTTTATCACAAAGGCACATCATATCCGTGTGATTTAAAGAAAAGATTTTACTCCGATAAAAAAACTACTTTTGCCAGCGTTGTGGTTGGCACCATTGAAGTACACATTACTTGGTTTTTCATGGAAGGATTTGTTTTTAATGTGTTTTTTTTTTTTTTTTTTTTTTTTTTTTTCATTTTCTCCTAGGAATTAAGGGAAAGGGTGCTGAGGGGGAAATACAGAATTCCCTTCTACATGTCAACAGACTGTGAAAACCTTCTCAAACGTTTCCTGGTGCTAAACCCAACCAAAAGAGGCACTCTAGAGGTAACGGTCCCAAACTATGCAGATAGTCCAGCAACAATTTTGTGTTGTCAGTTGTGATTTCCCCCCCCCAGCTGTTGAGTTTATAAAGTTTAATGTCTTCCATTACTTGCCTTAAGACTTCTTAAGGCTAAAGCCCCACGTTGCAGAAATGCAGCTTTTTTGTTGTTGCAGATTTTGTTGTGGTTTTTTGAGCCAAAGCTAGGAGTGGATTGAGGAGAAGGGAGAAGTATAAGAAACTTCCTATAGATTTCCCATTCCCTCTGTAGCCACTATTGTCTTTGGCTCAAAAAAACGCAACAAAATCTGCAACAAAAAAAGCTGCGTTTCCGCAAAGTTGGGCCACAGCCTTAAGGGGTATTCCCATCTCCGGGACAAAAGGGTACCAGTTATAAACAACTTGGCATAAATGAAGGAGAGTTTATAATATATTTGACAAAATGTTTTTCTTTTCTGTTTTTCTGGCAGAGTTTTTCTACATATTAGTCGACGAAGAGGGGAGGGGGCATGAAGAAGCTGCTAGAAAACACACTCCGATAATTGCTGATAGCCTTAAAACACAGAATAGCAAAGTTTATGTGACATGACCATAGGTTATTTTTATGGGCCCAAACACTCAGCAGTAGTTTTTGGGGTGTAGTGAAGAGCCAAAAAATGTGGGTCAGGTCCTATACCTGCCCGTATTTGTGTCTCGGCCTACTCATTTCAACGTATAGATCAATGAAAACCACTGATAACAGGCGGATACCAATCCGTGTGTCATCCTTGCCGTTTTTACGACCCGCACACTGCGAACGGTCATGTGCATGAGGCCTTACAATGCTAGTTTCATAGACAAGAGACTACCAGTGTACAGATTGAGGTAAAAAAAAAAAAAAAAAAAAATCAACCAGCCGACAGATTCCTACTCCATCCCTCCCTTCTCCGCAGAGCTCCATCTGTGAGACTGCATACAGAGATGAATCTAATGTAAACAAGCAGTTTGACAGCAGTTGATAATAAGGAGCAGTAGAATAGCTTAATAAGGGCAGAATGAAATGGATCTCCTTAAGATATATTACAAAGTTTCTTAATAATCTGCGCTATTTATGTATGGAAAGTTAAGAACTAGAGGTACACTATAAATTTATAGCTTAAACTGAAGTGTCTTACCCAATACACTGTTTTATCTATCTTGCTGCATTCGTCAGATACTGCTGAATGTCTCCTCACTGGTTACAGCTTGTTACCGACGTGTGATATCTAGCTGTAGCAGTCAGTTTGCTGATTCTGTCTCTGTTCCTGGCCATCTATACTCTGTCACTCTGCAAAGTGAGCCCTGATATGAACTAGAACACTGCTGGATCTGTGTCTGTATTATCTCTGTCAATCTAGAGATAACTGCAATTTAGAACATGCACACGGTTCATCATGGAGTGCAGTGCTGTTGTGTGAGGGGAGAGGAGACAGGAAAGCATTCCCCTGTAATGGGAATAATCCTTTAAACATCATGTAGTCCCATTAAGTACCATACCAAGGTTTTATTCAACCTTCAGAATTTTACTTGTTGTGCAAAGAAATCAATGGACATTCCATGTAGTGCATACAGGTCCTGGGTCCTCCAGGGCATTTTGTGGCCGTTCTCCCCTAACACATGGGGATCCTGAATAGGGGATCCTCCTCCCTTAACTTAGAATTCTCTAATGGAGTATTAACAGATGTCTGTGCATATTTCTCTACGGTAGTAAAGAACAAAAGTACATTTTGTTTTTGTTGAATAAAATGATTTATTACTACAGACATTCAGTTGCAATGATGCAAACCATAGTGATTTTATCAGTTAAAAGCATTCTTCCGCTGTTTATTACTATAACTGAATTTCATGCATTAGGTCACTTAAAAAATAATAAAATATGAACCCATAGGTTCTACAAATCTCTTAAGAATAAATCTACAATTAGTCCCATAAAGTCCCTAAATACCTTTGTTATAAAAATAAGTTTTACTTCTAACAGAATATTCCTGTAGTTTTTCTGCTGACCCAAAAATTTCTGTAGTATTTTAATGGCCAACTTGTCCTTCATAGGTGTGGAGTTTCTGCTACATGCTTGTATGGTGTTGTTTTTTTGTTAGCTTAACCACTGTACTGTTATAGGCAGATGTGAATATACAAAATTTGGCTCAGCAGATCTAAAGAGTATATTTGGTAAATAAGAACAGCAGGTTTATCCTTGTTAAGCCGGTCACTGCTTCCCTGGATACCATCAAGTGCCCAGGACCCTACTCGGCAGGGTTGTTCTTGGAATAAGCTGCTACTCCAGAAAATGTGGTTAATGAGCAGCACACATTAACAATACCCCATTTGATGTCTATGTTGTTTCTCTCCTTGTTAATATCTGGGTACAAGCATAATGAAGCAAAGCTGTTGTGTAATAGTTGTCCGCCCAGCATTGAGAAATTGTTATAGGGTACTTCACCATCGCCTTGATATTTATTTTTCTTTTTCCTGTTAAGCAAATAATGAAGGACAGATGGATCAATGCAGGACATGAAGAGGATGAGCTAAAACCATTTGTTGAGCCAGAGCTTGATATAGCAGACCAGAAACGAATAGGTAAATCTTTTATGTACATGAGGGCATAATCTTGCACTCCCCCCTAACTTAAAGCGGTTGTGACATTAAGACCACTTATCCCCTTTCCCCAGGACTGGGGAAAAGAGTTAGATAATGGCTCTGGGGCTGGGGCTGTCAGAGATTGCAGTCTCATTCATGGGGAAGGATTCAGGGGGACTTTCTCTTTCCCCCTTTTCCAGATTATTAGCCATCTCAGGGGTTGAACGCTGAGCAATCTTATACCCTACCCACAGTATTGGGAATAAAAGTGTTAGTGTCTCTAATGGCACCACCACTTCACACTTTTAATTAGATGTATTTCCAACTTGTAGGTTACAGAGGAGAGGAATGAGTTTTTGTTTTTTTTTCTAGTTTTGTGGCTGTTCTCTTGATATTTACAATGAAAGTTAATTAGTGACTATTCCTAGCTTTCCACTATCAGAAGAAAAGCATATCTCCTCTTCGCTAGTCAGCAAACGTAGTTAACCAGTACTTAAAGGGAACCTGTCACCAGGTTTATAGCTCCTGACCAGCAGCATGTCTTTATGCTGCTGGGCTTCAGGGCTCCAAACCTAATGACCCTATTTGTCTCTTGCTCTGTTCAGTTTTTCTGAAGTTTTATCCTGTCAGAGAAGAGTCTTGACTCAACTTGAGCAGCTCCTTGCGCATGTGCAGTTAAAGCAGAGAGTACACCTCGCTTAGTTGCACAGGCGCAGTGAATTGAGGTGTACACTCTTTTGGCTCCTGTGACTTCCCATAGACTTTGTGTGAGGTCCCATCATGCTATTACAAGATGGATTCATCGCAGGTTTCAGTTTATGTGGAGGAGGAGGGCAGAAAGAGCCCCCTAAGTGGAGAAAGACACTCTGATAACCTATATTACAAATTTGTTCTTACTTATACTATTGATTTATGTAAAGCTTGACAAAAGGCTAGTGATCTTTTGAGTTACTAATTCACTAGCAGGCTTGGGGGTTATTGCACATAAAATATATTGTAATGACTGGTGCAAATTGACACACTTAGTGCAGAGTCTAGGATGCAATTTAATTTTTGTCAACCTGATTCTGCAGGCCATTTGCTTGTACTTTTACCACTTTGTCATTTTTCAAAGTGAAAAATTCCCTTTAGGATTCCTGCTAAGATCTATGAATGGTTAATGATCTTTTTTGGTTTTCAGATATAATGGTTGGAATGGGTTATTCAAGAGAAGAGATTCAGGAATCTCTCAGCAAGATGAAATATGATGAAATCACTGCTACATATTTGTTACTTGGAAGGAAATCCTCTGAGGTATTAAGCTATTGCTGTTGTAGACTTCATCTTTAACCAGATTTAGAGTATTTATCTACACTTTGCATTATAAAAAAGGGGCTGTCCATGATTTAAGTAATAGTTTCTTCATCTGGACATATATTTTATCTACAGTTGGATGCCAGTGACTCCAGCTCTAGCAGCAATTTGTCACTTGCTAAAGTTAGACCAAGCAGTGATCTGAACAATAGCACTGGACAATCCCCTCTCCATAAGGTGCAGCGAAGCATCTCTTCCAGTCAGAAACAGAGACGGTACAGTGATCACGGTGAGTAGGCCTCACACCATTTACGTACTGCCTTTCAGAAAATATATACACGTGCTTATACTCGTATACCTTACATTTTTATGTGGAATGGTTGGCTAGTTCCAGCATTAGGAATGTGAGGTTTTCCTTCACTCCTATGAGTAGATTCACTCCATAGGAATTTGCACTACCTTGAAAATGAGCCATAAAGCTGCTACTGTATTAGGGGGACATCAGCCTGATGCAAGTTTCCACTGGCTTGTGCTAGCCTTCTGCAAATAGTGGGGAATTGAGACAGGTGTCTGCTGAGACAATGGGTATCTCCATGTTTTGCTTAATGTTCTGGTTTTGGCATAAAGAGTCCAATTGTATAAATTAATCTTTTTCTTCTGGTTGTAGCTGGTCCTGCCATCCCTGCTGTTACAGTTTACCCAAAACGAAGCCAGACAAGCACCACAGATAATGATCTGAAGGAAGAGGTGCCGTCCCGGAAATCAAGTAGTAGCGCGGTTAGTGGGCGAGGAGTCACTCCTCCTAGCCCAATGCTTGGCAATGCAAACAACCCCAATAAAGCAGATATCCCCGAAAGGAAGAAGAGTTCAGTTGTTACCAGTGTAAGTATCAATGAAATACTTCTCTGCTTGTAGTGGTGGTTGTTTTTACAGTGGGGAAAAAAAGTATTTAGTCAGCCACCAATTGTGCAAGTTCTCCCACTTACAAAGATGAGGCCGGCCTGTAATTGTCATCATAGGTAGACCTCAACTATGAGAGACAAAATGAGAAAACAAATCCAGAAAGTCAGTCTGATTTTTAAAGAATTTATTTGCAAATTATGGTGGAAAATAAGTATTTGGTCAGTAACAAAAGTTCATCTTAATAATTTGTTATATATCCTTTGTTGGCGATTACAGAGGTCAAACGTTTTCTGTAAGTCTTCACAAGGTTGGCACGCACTGTTGCTGGTATGTTGGCCCATTCTTCCATGCAGATCTCCTCTAGAGCAGTGATGTTTTGGGGCTGTCGTTGGGCAACACGGACTTTCAACTCCCTCCAAAGGTTTTCTATGGGGTTGAGATCTGGAGACTGGCTAGGCCACTCCAGGACCTTGAAATCCTTCTTATGAAGCCACTCCGTCGTTGCCCTGGCGATGTGCTTGGGATCATTGTCATGCTGAAAGACCCAGCCACGTTTCATCTTCAATGCCCTTGCTGATGGAAGGAGGTTTGCACTCAAAATCTCACGATACATGGCCCCATTCATTCTTTCATGTACACGGATCAGTCGTCCTGTTCCCTTTGCAGAGAAACAGCCCCAAAGCATGATGTTGCCACCCCCATGCTTCACAGTAGGTATGGTGTTCTTTGGATGCAACTCAGCATTCACTCTCCTCCAAACACGATGAGTTGTGTTTCTCCCAAACAGTTCTACTTTGGTTTCATCTGACCATATGACATTCTCCCAATACTCTTCTGGAACATCCAAATGCTCTCTAGCAAACTACAGATGCGCCCGGATATGTACTGGCTTAAGCAGGGGGACACGTCTGGCACTACAGGATCTGAGTCCCTGGCGGCATAGTGTGTTACTGACGGTAGCCTTTGTTACATTAGTCCCAGCTTTCTGCAGGTCATTCATTAGGTCCCCCATGTGGTTCTGGGATTTTTGCTCACCGTTCTTGTGATCATTTTGACCCCACGGGGTGAGATCTTGCGTGGAGCCCCTGATCGAGGGAGATTATCAGTGGTCTTGTATGTCTTCCATTTTCTAATTATTGCTCCCACAGTTGATTTCTTCACACCAAGCTGCTCACCTATTACAGATTCAGTCTTCCCAGCCTGGTGCAGGTCTGCAATTTTGTTTCTGGTGTCCTTCCACAGTTCTTTGGTCTTCACCATAGTGGAGTTTGGAGTGTGACTGTTTGAGGTTGTGGACAGGTGTCTTTTATACTGATAACAATGTCAAACAGGTGCCATTACTACAGGTAATGAGTGGAGGACAGAGCAGCCTCTTAAAGAAGTTACAGGTCTGTGAGAGCCAGAAATCTTGCTTGTTTGTAGGTGACCAAATACTTATTTTCCACAATAATTTGCAAATAAATTCTTTAAAAATCAGACAATGTGATTTTTCTGGATTTGTTTTCTCATTTTGTCTCTCATAGTTGAGGTCTATCTATGATGTCAATTACAGGTCTCTCTCAACTTTTTAAGTGGGAGAACTTGCACAATTGGTGGCTGACTAAATACTTTTTTTTTCCCCACTGTATGTAACTTAAAGACTTTACATGTTTTAAAGTGTAACTGTAGATAGATAATGATATAGATATCAATATATAGATATATAGATTATTTATTTATTATGCTTACTTATATAGCACCATCATATTCCGCAGTGCTTTACAGACATTGTGGTCACTGTCCCATATAGGGCTCACAATCTATATATTCCCTATCAGTATGTCTTTGGAGTGTGGGAGGAAACCGGAGTACCCAGAGGAAACCCACACAAACACGGGGAGAACATACAAACTCCTTGTAGATGATGTCCTTGGCAGGATTCGAACCCAGGACTCCAGCGCTGCAAGGCTGCAGTGCTAACCACTGAGCCACTAGATATATAATTTTTTTTTTTTTGGTAGGATTTGTCATTGGCTCCCCGTACAGTTTTGGAAAAGCAGGATTCAGGGCTTGAGGAAAGTGTATTCCTTTTCACCCAGGATACAGGTCGTTCAGAGATACTAACTTTAAACGTCTCTAAGCATGTCTGTAGCCCCCATAGATTTAGAGATATCACTGGTTAAAGCAGTGGTGCATGTACTCGCACCTTTGTTTTAATCAGTGTGCAGGTGAACACAAACAGCTGATTTACAAGGAGAGGAGAAAATTATGTTACTCTGTCCCTTCAGGTGACCCCAGGGGATGGGGGCCCATGGACTTTTTTTCATATGACCCCCACTTCTCCCCCCCCCCACCCATCAGTCAGTAGCATACTTGATTTCTAACTGACTCTTAGATGCTGCTGTCAGCAATGACAACATAAGTCGTTTTACAGTAAAAAGTAAATATAGACTCCCCCTCCCCCCTTGTTAATGAAAAATACAAAAACACACAATTGATATAACCACATCCATAATAACCCCTAAAATAAAATGTTATTTATTCTACATAAACGCCATAATCCTTAAAATTCAGATGCCACAATTAATGTTTTCTGATCATCTCGCCTCACAAAAACCAAAAGTAATAAAAACTAATCAAAAATCTTAAAGCTGCACTGAAATAAAATGAAAAAAGTTAAGCTGGAATGCAGAGGGATTAAATGTTACTGGTTCTAGGCTAAATGAATTAGATCGCTAAAGAGTTAACTGCAGTGTCTTATGTGCATTTTATGTGCCAATAATATATATTTCTGCCATATATTCAAAATCTGCAATACAAAAGTGACAATTTTGGGAATATTTTTGCATTTTTTGTGTGACTGTTAGGGGATTCATACACTTTGTAATATACTTTAATAAATGGTGTATCCTTTCTGTGAAATCTTGCATTTTTTCACTTTCCCTTGCATCTGTATTGAGTTGTTCCTGCCTCTCACTGAATGTTACTGTGTATGGAGTGGTTGGAGGGTCACTTCAAACAGTAATATCTCGGACATTATAAAATATTTAAAAGTATATAAAACTTGCTTTTGGTTTCCTATGAAAGAGGAGATATGCTTCTTTTATATGATACTAAGGCTGCAGTGCTATCTAAATTATTTCCAGAGATGTCACTGGTTGTAAACAGTTGGGATTGGGTTATTTCTATCATATATATTATGCAGATGCATATAAATATCCTAATCCCGACTGTTGTTTCAACCAGTGATATCTCTGGAAATATCCGAGGGCACCTATATGTATATTAGAAGAAAATAATATCCTCATATGACACCAAAAGCAAGTTTTTAATGTTTAGAACGCAGAAGATATAACTGTTTGAAGTGACCCTCCCCTGCCCTTCTCTGTACATTTTACACAGCAACGTACATTGTACACAGTAACATTCAGTGATGTGCAGAAACAACTCTCAATACAGAACAAGGGGAAGAATAAAGAGATGCAGAATTTCATAGGGAGGAGGCAAAATGTGTTAAAGTATATTACAAAATGTATTAATGAAAATCAAAAGTTGTCCAAAAGTTTAGTTTACGCTTAGTTGATTTCAGTTGTTTACATTTCTTAACCTTTCCTAGTGGATTTTTTTTTCTTCTCTCTCTCCTGTGACTGTGACCTCTCCTCTGAATGTAATGGAGTCTGCCGAAAATCTTAGATGCCTGCTTCACCCCTCTTGCTGTGGGAAAATAGCTAGCTGGGTCGAGGAATAGAAATTTAAACAGGATTAGATGGTTTGCTGCCACAAAATGCCCCAAACCATCCTGGCAAGTTGTAAATGTTAAAGGTTGACGTGTAGGTCAGTTTACAAGAATTGTGTAGGGAGAGCATTTCCACAGCGTTTCCTTATGTATTGCCCTTTGTATGGTCAGTACAGTAACCAACCTTGTTCTGTCCCCTGCAGAATAACTCAACGTCCAGTGGGATGACCCGTCGAAATACTTACGTGTGCAGTGAGCGCGCTTCCACCGATCGACATTCGGTCATTCAAAATGGCAAAGAAAACAGGTAAGTTTTTTATTTTTCTAGGGGGTGTCTAGTCGGTCCTAGTTAGCAGATGATTCTGATTATGGTTATACTCCAGACAGGATGTTTATAACGGCCCTTTCCTGTAGCATTATGTAACAGTGGATATGTGTAGAAGCATTTGGTGGAAATTTGCATAACCTCACTTGACATGGCACAGAGATGTCTGAATTGAAATCAGCAGCCAGTTGCATATCCCATGGCAGTCAACGCACAAGCAGAGGTTTCCAGGTTTAAAAAAAAATGTACATTTTTAGTAGCGAAATTTCCCTCTTTAAAGTTTCACATGTATTTTTAATTATGCCTAAAAGCCTGTATTTTGTATTATTTGCAGAAGAATGAAATAAGGGATCAGCAGTGATGCATGTGGTTTGCATAGAAGGACAAATGTAAATGTGTGGGGAATTTCTATAGTGGAAAAGGAATTTCAGTTGTAGGACTGTAGTTTTTTTATGGAAATATAAATTGTTTTGTTTTTTTTTTTCTTTTTAACCTTTAGACTTTTGGTGCTTTTTGCTATCATTTGCGCCTGTGTTATTGGTCCATTATACTTTTCTGTCTGCCCAAACCTATTCTACCCCCTTCCCATCACAGCCTGACAGGAATTTTCGCTTATGCAACTAGTCCTGCCTCAGTATGTGCCATATCTTCAATCTTTGCTCGGCTGCGGCATCCGAAATCGATGTCCATGTCAGCCTCCAGGCACTCCGAGATGTTACCAACAAATGCCAGTGAAGCAGATAACTTCGGGCCTGCGTAAGAATATTTAAAAAGAACACACAAAATACCCTTTCAAAAAGTATCTGTTCAACTAACATATTACCCATTGCCCTTAAGTGTCATACTGTCCCCCAGTCGTGATGCAAGGCCTCTGTAACATTTCCCATTTGGGTCCATTATCATTTTTTCCTTTCTCCTAGCTAAAGCTGTTGAATATGTCCTTCATGGTAATAATGTCATCTGTGGAAACCCTTCTAAAATATATTTCTCTTGGTCCCTGCCTTAACCCTGGCACTGTTATCTATGTTGCACTTTTAATAATGGTGAAGATAAAGCGCAACAGGGTCATGCTGAATACAAAGCACGTCTGTAAATCTGTGACACATGACCAGTGGTGTGTTTAACACTTGTAGTTAACGTCCTTGTGCATTCGGACTACATTCAGATGTTTTCCATTATCTTCCCTTTGTTTTAATTCTAGTTCATCTACCGTTTATCTTCATTACATTGTATTTTACTTAAAGCGCACCTCCAGTGAAAACTGAAAAATTCCTGTGGAAGTAGAATTTATCCTGTTCTGTGCTCCTCCTGCTATGTACTAGTCACAGTTAACCAGGAAGCAGAGATGTGGGATCCTTTAAGGAGACACCTCACATTGGAGAGCTGCTTTAACTGTCTTGCCTATAGAACTGTTATGGTGGAAAGCTAGTAACCACAAATACTAAATCAGTCCTTACAGTGCAAGGACCCTGCTTACAGTAAAGCTATGTCTGCTCTCTGGACCCTTATCTATAGTAGGTGAAGGATAAAGAGTTTAGTTCCCGTTAGACATTAGCTTTCTGGGTGGAGGTGTGCTTTAAGGTTCCAGTTCTGAATTTGTTTGCATTGCTCGAATAACTTAATGGGGTCATTTGGTAGTTTAATTTTTTTTTTTTTTTTTTTTCCACAGAACAGCACATCATCTTCATTGCCCCAGTGATCTAGCACAGATACTTCAGCAGTCCCCCTAAGTTCTTGTTTTTCCCTTTTTTTGTGTGCTGGTGTTGCCAGTAAGGCTGTTTTCACACTGCATTTATTGGCTGTGTTCAGCATATGCACTGTGTAAACTCATGCTGCATGTGCTGAACATAGACTGCTAACCCAGTGAAGACCCATTTTTATTTTTTTATTTTTTTTTTCTTACTGGTACTCCTGGAGCATCTGCACTGGTTTGGCGGGGGTTTGATGCTATTCTTTTGTTTCAAGGCCATTCCCCATAGATGGAGATATTGATATTTCCATGTCTTGCATTTTTCATGCAGCTCTTATCCTTGCAAATAGTCTTGTTATATGGAGAAATTTCTATATTCAGACTAATCGAGCACTGCAATGATCTATATCTCATTAAAGACCCTATGTAAGGTTTAGTTCAACTGTCTTCTCTCATCGCAGCACAATCCCTGATCAACGAACATCAGTGGCCTCAACGCACAGTATAACAAGCACCACTACTCCAGACCGCATGCGCTTCCCCCGAGGAACCGCCAGCCGAAGCACTTTCCACGGCCAGCTCCGTGAGCGACGCACTGCAACTTACAATGGACCACCCGCCTCCCCCAGTTTATCTCATGAAGCCACACCTCTGTCACAGACTCGAAGTAGAGGCTCCACTAATCTTTTTAGTAAATTAACTTCAAAATTAACTAGAAGGTAAGTTTATGGTGGTGTGGGAACTCTTTCACCCGTCACTCGCTGCGTGTCATCACTCCCCAAAGATCCCTATGTCATGGAGTTTTACTTCTGTTGTATGCTTTGTATCTATATGTATATTTTGTGCCATATTTATAGGTTTTTGTCCGTGTTTTTTGGGGGTTTTTTTTTCCCTTTATGTAAACTTTATAGAATTATATAATATTTCTTTTGTTGGACCAGTTTATTCATCATGTAAGCTCTGGCCCTTTGTACATATATGTTCATGTACTACAAGCACTGATAACTGGCAAAACCAGCCTCTAACCCATTCCATGTAAGATTCTACCAACCAGCAGCTTTGCTTTTTTTTTTTTTTTTTTTTTTTTTTTTAATCATTTTCATGGACTGTGAATGGCATTCATTCAATTCAGTCTTTTATAGAACAGTGGGAATAATGGCGAATCATGGTTTTGTTTTTTTTTGTTTTTTTTCTGGGAAATCTATGGTTACTTTGGTTATGGTGTTCAGTTTTATACGTAAAGTGGTTGTATGTAGGACAGTTAGCTATAAGGCCTATGCTTAACAAGCAGTAAATTGTTTTTTTTTTTTTTTTTAGGGTGGCCATAGACATGTAAATTAATGGTTGAACAACCAATGAATAATTGTTTGATCGATTGTGCTGCTGACACAGCCTTTCACATTTTAGTCCATATTACATTAGTTCATAGTGGTCATACATGTTCAGTAGCACCAGGCTAACAATGAGCAATCGTCCTTATTTTTTAATGGAAAGATTGTTCAGTAACTATCAAAGGAAAACTACAAACTACTGGCTTCAAGGCATTGAATTTGTGATTGGTCATATTAAATGATCAATTTTTATTTTATTTTTTTCTTTTATTGAAATCTTCCATTATGATCTAATTTAATGTCCATGTCCACCTTTAAAAGGGACAGGCACCTTTTTAGCCTTTTGGATTTGTAAAAGTCTTGTGAAAACTGAATTACGGGGAATAATTTCACCCACAAACTACCTTCTGCCTAAAGTGCAAAACTGGAGTTCTGTGGGTTTGAACACCTTCCAAACTCATAGGGCAATGTGTTGTGATCTCTTATCAGTTCTTCACAAAGCAGAGGAGTTTCTATCGCAGATGTTTTTTTCCCTCTAAAACGCCAGTTGGGTAGGATAGGAGGCACTTTATAGGGGTACATTCCGCCACTTAGTTCCTTGTGAGTAGATTATTTGTAAAAAGCTGTAATATATAAATCGTTTCTGCTCTCGTTGTTTTTCCACTTGTATTTCAGCTATCAGGTCTAGTAGAGGACGATTGTTTTCCCCCTCTGGATCCCTTTGCTCCTAAGGCTGGCATAGTGCTGATTCAACCCCTATGTGACTCATCTCTGATCATTTTGCAATGAGAACTTTAGTATAAGCATCTTCCAGGAACATTTGATAGTAGCATGAGTGGAAAGACAGCCCCCCCCCCCCCCAATAATGATATATATATAGTTTTATTTACTGCTTGTTAAGTATTTCGCCATTGATGTGTATCGCAGTGCAATATTTAAACCAGATGCCTTCTATTTCCTTCCAATCTGGACCAGAGATGAGAGCGCAGCCCGCTGAGCCATTGAGACACTGTAAAGTATCAATGTGTTGTCTCTTTCTGTTTTGTAGAGTAGAGTTTTTGCTAGCATAAAGTATTATTTAGAACATATAAATGCATTTAACACTTCCAATATCTTGGGCGGTGAAAGCTGCTCAAGCTTTAATACTACAGTGTCGTCTTGTTCATTCCTAGTAAACCTCTCACTTATGAGTATCTACTTTTTGTAGTAGTCTCTTGAATATGCAACGTCTACAACTTGAGTTATTTGACACAAATCTACATGTAACTTTAACACTAAATCTACCTCCAAGTTTTACCTGCTAGTGTAATCTGGTATTGCACATAAATTTGTTCATATAAACGTGTAGTGTCTTGAATTGGGGGGGGACAAAGTTTTTGATCTGGAAGAGGAACATTTTTGAATCTTACATCTAGAATGTTCACTTTTACACACTGGTCAGTCTTTAAGAACAGGCAAGGAGGGGACGAAGCTGTACTCTGCGTGTGTATAGATAGATAGATCAATATCTATATAACCAAACTCCAAGTATAGAGCAGCACCAATAAATAGAAAAAATGACCTTACTTAGTCCAAGGGTGCAAGTCCCAAAGTTCCGGCATATGACCCCCAGTAAACCAATACAGAAAATGGACAGCACTCCAAAATTCAAACATCAAAAAGTTGAAGATTTATTCCATAGCAGCAACGTTTCAGTCCCAAATATGGTGGACCTTTCTCAAGCAGTAACACAGTGAAGAATGTGCAAACTTTTATAGTGAGACAAGTCACTCCCTTCATTAATACTAATCAATAAATCATTAATCAAAATATGTCGAAAAAGTGATCAAAAAGCTAAGTGTAAGATGCATAAATTGTTGTTCTTTTTTAAAGGATAAAAGCAGTGTACTGTAAATCCAGACTCCTAAAAGGACGATGAGTCAATGCTTATACACAGCCTGACAGGTTTCCCTCTATCACTGTATGGAGAATGCTGTCAATCAGCCTGTGTTAGTGAAATCATGCTTCAAATCATAAAATCCTATATATTTCAGAGCTCAGCTTTTCTCCCTCTCATATGCAGCTTCAGATAAGGCACCATAAGTCATGTGACAAGTTCTCTAAGTTTCACTTGCATCCACACCATTATACCTACATTAATATAATGTTTTGTGCAGCCTTCCTTTGATTATCCTGTAAAATACATTTTTATAGAGCTTCATCCAGGTTGATCAGCTCTTATTTTTGCATCCCTTCCAGCAGCCCTACTTGCCAGCCATACTCACTATTAGACCATATAGCCATAGAAGTAGGCCTCCCCTTTATTAGGCACATCTGAGAGTCCCTGAAAAGAGTAGCTGTTGCTGTATTGGTCTTGGAGCAAGAGCAGATTTTCCCTTGGGCTGGACTAAGCTCCTCTTTCTAGGTGATTGCTTGCACCCCTGCTGATGGGTAGACCCACAGTGATAAGCAAAGACTGCTAATGGGATGTAACACTGCTGAAAGTCTATGTTCAACCTGCTGAACCTTTATATTATGGTGTTGAATTTACAGCCTTTTTTGTGACAGCACTAATTGGTAAAAATCCATTTTAGTATCTGCAGTTTATATGCTGCTTATGAAGCTGTAAAAGGGCCTATCTTCTCTGTAGGGAATAGTATTGAAAGTCAAGAAAAATCCAGAAATTCTTAAGGATGTGACATTGTATAGTTTTATGTCCAAAAACCGTTTTGCAAATGCAGTATGCAGGACTAGATGAACTAGTTACTACATGATGGGCATTTTCTTCCTACTTGATTACGGATTCCAACATAGTTGCATTCTCTATTACGATATATTGACACATGATTTGTTGCAGAAATTTCTGTGCCTAGAAGTGAATTCCATACTTCAGATTGGGGTGGTTTCAGCAGGAAGATCATACATTTTCTGCACACCGCTTCTGGGCGAGTTTTTTGAGTTGTGAAATTATGTATACATTTATAGGAGGAATAACAGGAATGGCACAGAACTGTAGGAAAGTATCAGCTCAGGTTACCGTTTTAAGCTGATATGCTTTACACTGCAGCTTTGCTTGCTCTGTTTGGTTGTAGTGTATGTGCAAAACCTTACCAGCGTAGTCTGAAATTTTATTTCTGTGTATACTTAAAACGTACCTCCAGATATAGATATATATATCTAGCATAAATTAATACTGAAGGTGAATATAAGAAACTTCGTAATATATCTTATTAAACAAATGTTTTCTTCACTTTCCAGGCAGTTATTTTCTGCATAATAGTCTATGAAGAGGGGAAGGGAAGGAAGGTGCTTCTGGAAAAGACAAGTCAAAAAATTTTCTGCTACTCTGTGCTCTTTTAAAACTGCTAGGCTTGTAGATGAAGGCTACCAGTGCACAGAATGAGGCAATAAATCAGCCCTCTACTCAAACCCTCCCTTCTCCATAGATTTGTGTTGCTGGATATGGAGAGAGGGCTTCTTACATGTACTATTGATTTATGAAAAGTTGGTTATAACTGGAGGTACGCTTTTGTGCAACCTGCCCAATCGATATCTAGTGACATTGGAGGCAAATAGAGAATAGTTGTCTCCTCTGCATATTGACGACCAGTAAGTTTCATGAATGTTCCTCTTTATCTGATGAGTTCTGTCCTGATCACTTTACCACGATAGTTGTGTACTTTAGTGGAAACAATGATCAAATTGTAGTCAGAGTATGTATTCCTAAAATTTTATTTTCATGTGCTGCTGGGTGTCCAGTCGTTGAACAAAGACTAACTTGTATTGTATTTTATGTCTGTACCTTGAATTATGAAAGTATTACTGCTGCCTTAATGTTCACTTTATGCTTTCATTATTTTCTACAATCGTCTTAGAAAAAAAAACTAACATTTTACCAGTTCTGAGAACATTTGAGGCCAATGATTGTCTTATTGTGTACTGTATATTACAATTTATCTTTTTCAAAGTAGTTTACACCAGTCTGTTAACAGTGATACATAATGTCAATGGTATGTGTGTTCTCAGCGATTTACATGAACTCTAACAGGAAAAAAAAATTCTCAGGGCCAAATAATCAACTCTAAGTTACGTTCTAAATCCAACTTAAGACCCTTTCGTCAGAGAGCAACCCCGACATCTGGCAGGTCCAGAGGCTCTAACATTGAAGAATCTAATCCTTCTGCTGCGTCTTAGTTAACTATCTTGAATTAAGATGTCTGTAAAAACAACATTTTTGGACATATTTACATAGTTTCCAACCTAACCTGCTTGTAACAAAGTTTAATAAAACTTTAAGAAACACCCTGTTTGTGTGACATACTTAGTTTTATAGTAGATTTAAGATGACTATTTTCATGTGCTTTACTATATATTGTTTCAACATCACACGTTAGAGTAAATGTAAAATTCCTGATCTGTTGCAAACTCACAAGATCAGAATGTGTATATGTTTGTGTGTATATATAATATATAATTTTTATTTCAAAGTTGTCTGTAAATAGAAGAAAAATTGCCTCCTTTGCGTGAAGCATCGCCACTTCTGTATATGGGTACTGCCTGGTATTACACCTCAACCTCATTTAAAGGAGTAAAGCTAAACTGCAGTACCAGAGCCAGCCCATAAATAGGACTGGTGCTGTTTCAGTGGCTCCCCCGGTGTGATAGTTTATGTAATCTCTGGCAACCCCTTTGGGTTGAAAACGCATATTCCCCTTTTTTTATGCAGTTTGTATTTGGACAGAAAAAAAACAAGACTTCAGCAGGGAAAAGTTTAAAAAAAATTAAAAATTGGCACCAAATCTATTTCTAGCATTAAAGAAGCACTCCAGTAAATATTGCCCCCACACCCAGTTTGAAAACAAGTATGTGTAGTATAATGTTGAGTAACTTATTGACTGCTTTATTGTGAAGTTATGTGCTCCTTCCATAGCCCTCTATGTGCACAGTGTGTTTCCTGTGGACAGGAGGTTAAGCTCACACTGCAAATCTATTAGATCCTCGATGTGACTCCCTAAGGCTACATACACACAACTGTGCATGTAGTCGATCCATTATTGAACGCTATATGTATGAAATCCGTGCACTGCCTACTCCTCCATGGACCTATTCGCTGCAAAATAAGTAGGTATGGGACCTGTCCTGAGTTTTGCCCATGTCTCATGCATGAGCCTGTGAGAATACATGGGCATGTGTATGGGGCCATAAAGATGAATGGGTCAGTAAAAAGCAATTCTAGCACACTGTCAGCACTTGGTTGTGTGCATAGAGCTTTATACTGGCACTGCGAGCTTGACTGTTTTGGTACAGGAAATGTTGCGCACAGAGGCAGTTGGTACTTCATGGGGAGCACATAACTTTACAATAAAGGTGTCAGCAACTTTACACTACGTACAGGCTCATTTTCAAGCAGGGGACAAAAAAAATCAAATTTCTTGGAGTGCTTCTATAAGGTTACCAGTCTTACCTTTTATACACAATGTAAGAGTTCATTATTTTCCACCAATTAGACAAATTAGGGGATTTTTTTTTTGCAGCCTGTGCTACGTTACATGTATTTGACATTTTATCCACCCTCACCTTTTTATATGTAAAAGCTTATAATAACATTCACATGTGTAATGGGTTTTCAAAACAGCAGATAATTCATATACTCTTGTTGAAGGATAACTTTTTTTTTTTTTTTTTTTTTTTTTTGTCATATAGCAAGAGAATTCCTTGTCCAGCCTAAAATTCTAAAAAAGTGTCTATATCATAAGTGTCAAACTCTGGCCTGCAGTGTAATTACATTTGGCCCATGAGAACATAACCAGTGTCTAGTAGAGAAGAACAGTGTGTAGCAAACTATTAAGCTTTGCTTCTTCCAAATTCTATGTTTAAACCAAAATTAAGTTTGCCTGCATATGACATGGTTCATCACTATATCTGATAAGGAAATACGTCCTCAATTGTAGACCTTTTTTTTTTTTTTTCAATAAATATCAAGGTTGGCCGTGACTTTGTCCAAGTGTTTTTTTTTTTTTTTTTTTTTTTTTTTAATTTTGGCCCACTGTGTATTTGAGTTTGATACCCCTGGTCTATATGAAACCTTATATGATCATGGAAGACACAAAGATCCTGCATCTGATTGTCAGTATCATTCGGACAAGACGAAAAGACGTCTGCCACCCTGACACTTGATCCTCTCCAAAAAAGATTTGTGTGAAAATTGTACTCTGAAGGTCAGCTGACCACAGAACAAGACTGTATTCTGAGTCTTTAATGGCTGGATTGAACATAATCATCCATTTCTGATCATTACGAGAGTCTGACCAACATTACATCAGCTTCTGTGAATGTTATTAACCGCTTTTCCTTATGGGGGGAAAAAGTCCTTTTAATGTGCACTTGCCATCTCATGTCTGTTGTAATAAATTATATTCCCCATAAAGTAACAATCCTCTGTTTTTATCTCCTAAAAAAAAAAAAAAAAAAATTGAGAAGTGGGTGTTACCAGTCAGTTCTGACAGTTCATTCAGTGTCACTCCCAGTTGTCAATTTATTTTCCGATTTCTCACAGGATTGAGAACAGGATAACACAAATAGAAAAGATGCTCCAGATTTGAGAATTGATTTTCAGTAAATACTTGCACACGAGTACTGATAGGACTACAGGTGTCTGCCATGTGATTTAATAGGTTATACTTTGTGTAGTGTATCAACACATACATATTGGGGAGCTAAGGTATAGAAACACTCCGGTCAAACCAGATACTTATATATCTAGTGCAGGGTCTGAGGAAGGTGGGGTGTGACAAAAGGGATACTACCAAAGAACCTTGTATCATGCATTGTGCTGAGTACACCAGTAGATTTGTGCAGTCTTCTCTAAGGGTGGCCATACAGATGCAGGGCAGCCAAACCTGCCGATTTATTTGAATGTGTATGGTGGTGGAGGCGTTTGGCAGCACCTTTCTCCCCATTAAGAATGTTTGAATGCTCAGTCGAGCATGCATTTCTAGAAGTTTCTGTAGGTATAATTGACATGCTGCGATTTCCAAAACCACAACATGTCCGGGTTTTTTTATATATATATATATATATATATATATATATATATATATATAAAATTGCAAAGTGGGGATGGGATTCGATAGACTGACTGTAAAATGCCGCTTTTTTTTTTTCCCGCAGCGTTTATGCCATGTGGGGTCCCGGCCTACAGGTGTGTTCCACCCTCAAATCAATTATTTATACTGATGACCAAACCACAGTATAGATCGTCAGTATGTGCTCTGTGGGGTTCGATGCCTTTTCTGGCATCCTCCAGGTACCGGAGGTTATAGCAGCGAATAGGGAGTGTGTGCAGGGTTTCGTATTTATGTAATACGAGTGGCTGTGCAGTTCCCCAGTACCACTGCTAAGCAGTGGTTGGAGCAGCTGAGCTGATCCTGTTACTTGAATAAGGGGAACCTGCACTCCTCATCCATTGCTATAGCTTCCAGTACCCGGAAGCTGCCAGAACATCTGATCTGTGTGGCCAGGTGTCAGATAAAATACTGATGACCTATTCCGTGGATGGGTAATCTGTATTAAATGATTTGATGCGGGACAATGTTTCTATATGCTCTCTATATTGTACGCTCCTGGGAATGGTTGCGTTGTGTGCCCTAATTTCCCTCAGGTCATTCATTAGATAACGGAGTTGATATATTTTGCCCAGAGGGTTCCCTTTAATCTTGCAAAAGGTTGTACTTCTACAGGATATATCAGTGCTGCCCAGAGGTGGAAGTGTATGAAAGTGTGAAGAAGCCCCTTTTTAAAATATTCGTTTTTAAAATCTTTTTCAAGTCTTACTAAAATGTAAAAAATAAATCACTTTTTGACCTTCAATACTTTTAGGTCTCCTCACTGCCATGTTTAAAAATGATCACTTACTAATTCCAAATATGTCAACCTTATCCATTGATATGTCTTGAGGGGTCGAAGTCCTATTTTATGCAGAGACAATACTATTTACATTATACACATGCGGTTTTTTTTTTTTTTTCTCTTCTCATCAGTCAGGTCACTTGGGCTGAAAGCAGCACAGAGTATCTTTACTGAGTAATGGCTACACTTTCTCTACCTCCTGGCTCTAAACAGAGGGGCTTCACAATCTACTACAGTATACATGCTTGTAAACGTCTTATGTTTAAGATCTGCTTATTTTTTTCTTCTCCCATCCTTTTAAATGTGTTCTCTTACAAGCTTAAAGGGAACCCTGTCACATTGAGCATGCAATCTTATCTGCCAGCAACATGTTGTTGAGCAGATTGATCTAGTTTTTGTGGAAAAAAAAATTCAGTAAAAGTTGCTCTTTATTGACTTAACAGACTGCTCCTTCTATGCTCCGGTGGACATCCTATTCAGTTATAACCACCCACTGGACTCCGAAGCATAAAATCTCAGCTCTTCCTGCTCTATAACTTGATGCATTTTCATGGTGGCAGGTTACCTTTAGTGGATTTTTGGGATTATAGATAATGATCCATCTGTTACTCTTCACCCAGACTTCCTGTTTGAAAAACCTGATTACTATATTAACCAGATGTATGTACATTTAGATGGAGAATCTAGAGCTCCCAAAAATCTAAGCACTATTTGATGGGTGGAAGTGTGTGTGGGGGGGTGTAAACCATCTTTTTCTCCTCTTATGTTCTCATCAGAATCAGTGACTTTGGCAGGTATTGATTTCTGGATATAATAGTTACATAATGCAAATGACCTGATTTTTACTTTTTTTTTTTTTTTTTTTTTTTATTTTTGTGCATTTTAATTTTTTTTACTTTGATTTCTTGTTTTTTAGAAACATGTCATTCAGATTTATAAAAAGGTAGGATTTAAGTTGCTATGTATTTTTATTTTTTATTTTTTTCCCCTTATATAACTTGTCTTCTTGGGTCTGATTTTTCTGAATACTAAACTTTCTGCTGAAAACTAAATTTGATCGGGATGGCGTTCTTCCTACTTTTTACTGGATGATATAACTTAATCAGCTGAGCATGTCCTATGCACTTTGCAACCATTAGTCACGAGTGTCATAAACTTTCATGTTTCATTTTTACTAATATACACTTGGCATGCATACAGCAGACGGTTTGTGGTGTTAATGTTATAAATCAGTTTACTGTAATAAGGTAAGTTTATGGGTTTTTTTTTTTAATACAAATTGCTTCCCTTGTTCTAGTCTAGCTCAGCATAAACATGAACACCTACACACTATACTGTCACATAAAGAGAAAGCAGTTACAAAAAGGGCTAAATGTCCATTACATAGAAACCAGAGGTTCCATGTTCAGAAGAGTGGCGCTTACATAGTATTTTCTTTTCTCTTCCTCCTGATGTCTTGACTTAGCAGCCGCCTCAAAATCCACCTGCAAAAACACCTCCCATTCATTTTTAGAGGGAGTCAGTAGCAGTTTTTTTTCCGCTAGCGACATGTCCCATCTTCAGGCGGATTCTTCGTGGAAAACCCCATTGAAATCAATGGGAGGCGGAAAAACCGCTAGAGTTTTTTTTTAGAGAAGCTTTCAGATACATACTGTGTGCTGGAGCAAAAAAAACGTGACAAAACGCATCATGTAAAAAAAAAAAGTCAGGTTTTTCCTAATTCCTGAAGCAGATTTTTTCAGCTTGCAAAAAACTCAGTGTGAACATACCTGAATAACGTTGGTGCTGCTGCAATACCACACCCAGGTGTGTTTTTTTTTTTTTTTTTTTTTTTTTTTTTTTTTATATTAAATGCAGCAGTGGTTTTTTTTCTAATTCTGACATTTTGTTTTTTTTTGCTTTTCACCATATGACAAAAATGTTTACAAGAGGAAATGAATGACTCCAGGACAGTTCAATTTCACATACCCCAGTCAGGTGTCACATACCTTGGTGCCTCCGTTGTGTACACATGACAACTTCATACCGTAAATGATTCTAAATCTCCTGTGATGTCGTCTTTTTGATACCTTTGTTATAAATCTGATCAGCTGACTCAGTCTAAGCATATGTACACCAGTGTAAGATCTCTCTTCTCTTCTGCTTGTCTTTGCTTTTTGCATTGTTTTCAATAAGGCTCCCAACTGAATCTGAGAGAAACGGGAGATATGAGGGCTCCAGGTGAGGGCAATATATTTACTTATATTTTTTTACTTTAACATCACCCATAAAGCATTCAGTTAACCCTTTTGAGAATGTTTGCATGTCTTTCTTGCATCCAATACTTATTTTTTCAAATGTTTTTGCGGATGTCTGCATGTGAATCTGTCTCATTGTATGCTAGGGGATTTTCTGTTAGAAGCTAGCTACTAGTATTAAGTGGAGTTGGTTTCCTATTAGAGAAGACAGAATATAAACTTTTGCTCTTAGGTAGAGAGTCATAATATACATTTTCATTGTTAAAGGTGCATAGGTTGGCTTCATGGGACATATAGCCCATTGGCTTATTACTAATTTCTTTCTGGTAATTTGTTTAGGAGAGGCACTTTGTAGAGGTTGTAGCTCTTTAACGTTCTGTCCTTCAAGGGTATTTCCAGATCAGCAGACTTTTTTTTTTTTTTTTTTTTTTTTTTTTTTGAATCCTTATTACTTTACAGCATATAAAATTTCAGCAACTCTGCAAATGGTATCATTTTGTATATACAACCGTGCAGACCTGTGTGTCAGCGATTACCAACTGCAAAGTCTTGTATGTTACTCCACTCCCCCCCCCCCCCCCCCTCCCCTTTGTGGGGAGACAAGGGTCCACTCATGTGACCCCCAATAGCATCTTGCACATTAGCGTAATCATTCTGCCTAGTTTAGTTGGTGTATCGTTGTATCAGGCCAGTATTTGTTGAGGTTTTGGAAAGCTAGGTAGCCCCCCAGTGACAGCTGTTAGAGGCCATATTGTTTGTTAGAAAAGACTGACTCTCCTGGTCCCTTTATATTATAAAGGGTCCATATTGCAAAGGACTTTTATGTTTGCCCATCTTGACCATTCGTCCTTGAGTGACTGCCTACAAAAGAGTAACTTCTCTTTTCTTCTAGTCGTAATGTGTCAGGGGACCAGAAAGATGAGAACAAAGAATCAAAGCCAAGGTCGCTGCGGTTTACCTGGAGTATGAAAACCACCAGTTCAATGGACCCCAACGACATGATGCGTGAGATTCGCAAGGTTCTAGACGCCAACAATTGTGACTATGAGCAGAGAGAGCGCTTCTTACTCTTCTGCGTACATGGTGATGGCCATGCTGAAAATCTCGTCCAATGGGAGATGGAAGTGTGCAAACTGCCAAGGCTCTCTCTAAATGGGGTTCGCTTCAAACGGATATCTGGGACATCCATAGCTTTCAAAAACATTGCTTCCAAAATTGCCAATGAGTTAAAACTGTAAAATAAGGGGGGAAAGGCGAACAATCACGTTGTAAATTACGTAGCAATTCAAAAAGTGTTTTCCCCTAGAACACTGGTTTAATGTATAGAATTATTTAGGCAATAATTCCTGCATCTCCTGAATTATGATATTACAAACGGAACAAGCTGCTGGAACGGGGGGAGAGTTGGACCTTTTTTTTTTTTTTTTTTATTTTATATAAATATATATATAAGTGCACTACAGCATTAAAGTTGCCTACCATGTAAATTATTTACTTTTTGGCTTTTTTCTGTTCATGATGATTATCACCTAATATTTCCATATTGATATCCATCATGTATGTGTGTGCAAGTATGGATGTTATGTTTGCATTGAGCACACAATTGTGCCCCCCTCCCAAAAAAGGGCTGTTATTATACACAGACCTATAACACCAAATAACTTTTTTTTGTTCTCTTTTTATATATAATTACTGTTTTTGTTTTTTATAAAACACTCCTTTAAATTGTAAAAGTGTTAACTGCACTGCACATGTTGTCTTCTGACAGTATTTTGATTGTTCTGTTTGGGAAGGAAAAAAAAAATTCAGTCATGAATTGTGAGAATTGTTAATTTATGAGTGATATGGGCAGCGATTAAACAGTGTTCCTGCTAAAGAAGCCTAACATGAAGTCTGTATTCCTTGATAGGCACATGGCTCATCCTATAGAAGTGGCTACTCTAGATCTTGAACTACTATTTTCTTAAAGCCCCAAAATTTGACATGATGATGGTTAACCACAAACTCCAACTTTTAGCCTTGGCTGTTGCCCTGTGAGGTAAAGCAATGCTCTGTTCACGGTCATTGGAACATTTGAAAATGGCTGTCACATCGGTCCATGGTTGTCTTGTATTTCAGCCTAGCTCCAATACCACAAACCACCCATTGATAAGTGTTGTCACTAACAAATATTGTTCCCTGTCTATGGATAGTAGAGAGTCAACATCCAGTGTACAGTGCATGTGGCCTAGTACGCAACATCCTTGTGGTTGATCATGATACCATCATTCTCACAACAATGAAAACATTCAGCTACCATTGTCTGTTGGTAGAATATTTTATATAGCACCAGGAGATTCTGGATTGGACTTTTTCATGGCTGGCGTTGCACAGAAGACCCTACAGTATGTACACCAAGTAGATCCACATGAATTGGACACTAGTTAGCAGGATAATTTTGGATCGTTGGAGGTTTGCAATTTAGAAAGACGGTGGGTTTAGGTTCCATGTTGAGGCTTCAGCATTTCGAGACTTCAATTACGAGGTCAGGGTCACAATTTAGTTTTACTTAGGGGAAAGAAAAGTTGGTGGAAGTGTAATGTTGTCTACTGTGAGCAACCTCATATACAAGAGGATATTTATCAAAAATGGTACTACCCCGTTTTACATACTATACCCCCTATTTATATGCCACTGAATTTTGGTTCTTCACATAGTGACTTCCTTTAGTCAATGGCAATGTGAGACAGGATGGCAGTGGACCACATATTAAGACTGGCGTATAAGGCAGTGAGTGACCGGATGTTCACGGTAAGGCAATAGGAAATTAGGGTACACTAAGAATGGCACATTTTTTTTTGTACTTTTCCTTATTTTGTGTTTATATAAATGCAACAAGTTTGAAGCCTTGTACATTGAGAGAACTAGAAGGTGATCTAGTGGAAGCAGCATGTAAAGAATTTGAGATGCAAGTCCAGGATACCAGGCTACAGCCACATGTCATAGAAACAGAAGATTGACTTCAGAAAAAGACCACACGGTCCCTCTAGTCTGCCCTTATATTATCACCATTTTCTCTTAGGATAGACATGTATCCCAGACATGCTTATATTCACTTACTGTAGGTTTCCCAGCCACATCTGCTGGAAGTTCCAAACCACAATTACTTGCAGTGAAATGTCCTAACATTGAGACTAGTTGGGGGTAAGATCAGAAGCAGACACTTCACGCTTGACTGATGCTTTCTGATTGTGGATGTACATTGACTGACCTGGAAAAAAAAAAATGATCAGAAGGAAAACGAGGAGGGGGGGGGGGGGAATGTTTCTGGATGTATATTTTATTGTAATGGTTTTCTAAGGCTTTATTCACATCAGAGCTATGGTTTCCTATATAAACAGAAACCAAGGTGCCGACCGACCCCATTGATTGTTCCATCATTGCGTTTGTCATCGTGACTGGAAGAATCTCTTTTCCTTCTGTGAGATATGATGGATTTTTCAATGCAAATGTGAACATCCTAACCCCATATCCACACGACAATTAAAAAAAAAAAACACAAAAAAACGCATAAATTTCACGAGTGAATAGGCGCTATTGGTATAACCGATATTTTAAGTGTCCATTGTAATGGACCATCAAAATATGTCATGCTCTATTTTTTCTTTTGTCCATTTTCGTGGATCCCTCTATACGCCTAAATATGAGGGATCTATGAAAACGGGCACACCTCAGCTGTGTTTTCCTCATCCATTTTGCATCTATCGGGTTTCTCCAAAAATGAGCCCTACCACGAAAAGAAGTCTTAGCTAGATTTTCCAGGTTTTTGGTTTTTTTTAGGAGTAGGCTTGAAATATAAGCCCTTACACAAAAAATAAGCCCGTGTTACTGTTGGGTTTAACCCCTTCCCGCCATCTGCTGTGCAATTACGGCAGACATCAGGTCCTTAAAGATGGCTACTGTAGCGGGTCTCCGCTGTAATGTACAATGGAGAGCCAGAGCGTTTGTCCGTGATCAAAGTCCACTCTGATCACAGGCTTTGCTGCATGTGACACGCCTCCCCCCCCCCCTCCCCCTTCCCCCTAACCAAAGTGTTCCAGCTGTCCCCTGTACCTTGTACCTTTTTCATTGCAGGCCAGCTCCTGCACAGCGAGATCGTGGAAGCCTTATGAAGGTTCCCAGGCCTGTCATAGGAATGTTACTATTGAGGCTGGTCTATGATCAGCCTCAATAGTAATGTAGTAAATCTACAGGTTCAAGCCCTCTAGGGAAGGGGTTAATAAAATATTTTTAAAAAGTTCAAATCGCCGATTTCACTAGATTACATATAAAGCTAAAAAATTACTGTACACATATAAGGAATAAATGGTTGGAAAGTATGCGCTCCGAGGAGGAGACCACTAACTATAATATATATAGGTAAATCCTCAGTTATTCCTTAGTAGTTGAGGCTTTGAACCAACCCAATTATGGTTAGATGACATAGATCGTATTAGGGAATCTAGTAGATCAGGATCGCATTCAAACTGGGGTTACCGGCTATCCGAAGGATTGAAGCCGTTGGTGAAAGATATGTATAGCTGGAACAACTGTTCCTAATAGAGTCCCAGGATTTGCGCTCCTCTATGGATAAACCACAACTGGTCTCAAAGTGCGGGAAGTTCAGGCTTTATTTAAGATTACGCGTTTCGGGGTTTTAAGGCGTTCAAAAGAGCGCACCCCTTCATCAGATCTACATAAATAATAAGAGATAAAATAAGAACACTTATTTCAATTACAATCAATAAAATAGTAATAAAACATAAAATAAACATATAAAAATTTATAGTAAAAAATCATAAGCTAATATAACAAGATATAACAAGAAAGACATAAAAGATGTACTAGAAGATCATAACATAATCAGATGATAAAAGATCTAACTGTTGGTTACATTATTAACACACTTGTTGGTTACATTATTAACACACTTATTACTTTATAGTCTCCTATGTAGAAACATAGTTTATATCTGTATGTATGTGTATGTATATATATATATGTATATTATTTCATAATAAAAATGTCAGGTATATATTCAAATTGCCTTATACAGACCATTATAAATACAATGGATTAATGGATGGTATATAAATTTATCAAGATGAATAAATCACTTGATATGGACACTGGAAAATATTGTATACGATGTGTACAGTCAAAACAAATATATAGTAACTAAAAGCAAATTGTGCAAGAACAGGTAGTTAGCACGAACAGGTGATTAGCACGTGTAACCATATCTGTAGTAAAGATGCTAATATAGCCAAGGGACTTGTCTTTATAGATACCTTTCATATAAATATCTGCAGTACTAAAAATTGCAACAATATACAAAATCAAAATGGTAGCTAGCATGGACAGGGGGTTAGCACGTATAACAATATATATAGCAATATATATAGTAAAGATGGTAATACAGCAAAAGGATATCTGCAGTGCTAAAAGTTGCAACAATATACATAATCAAAATGGTGGCTTATCTATATATATACTAAAGATGGTAATAAAGCCAAGAAGAAAGGGGCTTATCTTTATAAATATCTTTTGTATAAATGCCTGCAGTACTAGAAATTCAAACAATATACATAGTCAAAATGGTGGCTTATCTCTGTGAATGTCTTTTGATTGAAATGCAGTTACACCAATTTGCAGCAGTATGTATACTCCTGATGATGGTATAGTTAAAATGAAGAGTGCTTACCTCTGTAATATTGCTTGTGCAAAGAGCCAGTGTTGTGTGCAGGAAATGAGGGTTAATTTATAATGTGTGGCATGTGTGACCCCAGCGCAGGTGTCTAGAGTAGCTAGAAAAAAAAAAAAAAAAAGGGGTTGAATAAATGGGTTACAGATTATGTAATTGGATAATGAAATTGTGGTCCTAGAAGTGTAGTAATGAAGTGGGATGAATTTTGGATGTGAAAGGTTTAGGTGATTATTTCGGTGGCTTCGTTCAGACCATAGGGATTTAAAGTACTGAGCTTGTAAATCCAATACATCTCGAGTTTTTTTAGAGTGTCAAATCTGTTGTCTTTTGTGATAGGGATTTGTTCTATTATGGTAGATTTAAATGATGAGAATTCGCTATTGTGAAAATATTTGGCATGTTTTGAAAAAATTACTGTGAAACACATACACATTTGGTATCCTTGTGTCCGAAAACACCTGGTCTACAAACTTTTTTTTTTTTTTTTTTCCCCAAAAAAAAAAAAATATAAAAGACCCTGTCTTATTTTTGGAGAAACACAGTAGCACATTGACCCATTCATTTCTGTTTTCATTTTTTTGTATGCAGCCCTGAGAGCAGGGCAAAACTCTCAGGACACTGACAACCGTGAATGGGGCCATGGAGGCACAGGTGGAAAACAGATGTCATCCATGTCCCATCTGTGCTGTTTAATCATAGCCCAACTACATGCACACGGATGAATTAGCAGTTCACGGAAACTTCAGAATACTCATTGAGAATAGCTGATAGTCTGGAACCCTCCCTTAAAGGGTTCATCCAAGACTGGAAAAAGATGGCTGCTTACTCCCAGAAACAGCACCACACATCTCCATTGGTTGTATCTCGTATTGTAGCTAAGCTATATTGTATATGGCACACAACCTGTGGACAGGTGTGGCACTGTTTCTGGAAGAAAGCAGCCAGGTTTACTTATACTACAGTATTAAAGGGGCTGTACAAAATTAGAAAAAAGGACAAGGCAAGAGGGCTATTTCACACTAACTATTCTGCCCATTTGGACCTGTTACTGTAAATGGAGTCATTTACACGTCTGTTTTTCATGAGTCTCCGACGCAGATGTGAACCTAACCCAAGATGACCTATGAGCCAGAGAGAGTTTCTAAATTTAAAAAAAAAAAAAAAAATTCCCCACAATAATGGTGGAATACGTGAATGCTGCCGTTTATATATTGAATCTAACACTCAGCTTTTAAAGATAGATCAGTACAGAGTTCATCCTGATTGTAAACAGGAATTCTGTTCACTGACTGCAAGTAGAGGTCTTGAAAAATAATAAAGTTGTTATTTATTAGACTGTTGCATAATAATGATGGTAACTTCTGTCTGCCAGTGAGATTTCTTGAGGTACAACCAACAAGGTGAATTTTACAGTCAAGCAGAGTCTCGGTAGTTTGATCAGTTTTGGTTTTACAGATGACAAAGTTTGGGAGACATCTAGTGGCTGTATTTTAAACTACACCTGCCATAAAAGGGAAGATTCAAAACTACATCAAAAGGCATAGAAATTACATATAATCTTGGGGATACTGCAGACCGGACTGAATCTGTGTTACAGTATGTAGAATATCCTTTGAGATTGTTTGGCACCATAGCTTTACAATTCATAGCTATTCTCAAGATCTCTAGTTGCTGGAGGTTATGACAGATGTAATAGTTATATATTTACCACGGTTGAAAAAAAAAAAAAAGACCATCAAGTTCAACCAACAAATGAAAAAGAGCATGTCGGAAGGGAGAAATGAAGGAAATAAGTAAATAAGTATTCTATACATTTTCATAAGCATCAATGCTATTTCTCTCTAAAAAGGCATCTAATCATTTTTTATTTTTTTTTTAAAAAGCTGTCAGCTGTGACTGCTGTGACCAGCACCTGGGGTAGGCTATTCCACAGGTTCACAGTCCTTACAGTGAAGAAGCCTTGTCGGCTCTTTGAGATTAAACCTTTTTTTTTTTTTACTCCAGGCGGAGGGAGAGCCCTCTTGTCTTTTGAGGTGGTTTTACATAGAACAACTTTTCCCCATATTTCTTGTATGGGCCATTTATATATTTATACAGATTTATCATATCTCCTCTTAAACACCTGTTCTGAAGACTGAACAATTGTAACTCCTTTAACCCCTTCCTGCCGGAGGAATTTTTTGATTTTTGTTTTTGACTCCCCCCTTCCTCCAAACCCCATTACTTTTTTATTTTTCTGCTCTCTGAGCCATATGAGGTCTTAATGTTTGCAGGACAGATTTTTCTTCATGTTGCTGCCATTAGTTATTCTGTACAATGTACTGAAAAGCTGAAAAAAAATTCAAAATGGAGTAGATTTGAAGAAAAAGTGCATTTGTGCGACTTTCTTACGGGCTTCGTTTTTACGACATGCACTCTGCAGCCAAAATGACATGTCACCTGTATTTTATGTTTTGGTACGATTCCGGGGATACCAAATTTATATGGTTTTATTTACATTTTAACCTCTTAACAAAAATCCAAAACTGTGCAAAAAAATTTTTTTTTCTAAAAGTCGCCATAGACATCCGTAACTTTTTTTTATTCTTCCGTATACTGGGATGCATAGGGTGTCTTTTTTGCGGGGCCAGGTGTACTTTTTAGTTATACCATTTTGGGGAATTGATATTGCTTTGATCACTTTTTATTCAATTTTTTATCAGAGGCAAAACAGTGAAAAAATGGCGGTTTGGCACTTTTGACTTTTTTTTTTCCGCTACGGCGTTTACCGTACAGGAAAAATATTTTTATAGATTTGTAGACTGGGCGTTTTTCGGACACAGGGATACCTAATGTTTATGTATTTAAGTACTTTTATATGTGTTCTAGGGAAAGGGGGGTGATTTGAACTAATATTTTAATATTTTTTTTATTTTTTTTAACTTTTTTTATTTATTTATTTTTTGCATTTATTAGACCCCCAGGGGGCCTGATCACTAATGCAATGCATTACAATAATAATGCATTGCAATGCATTGCAAAAAAATGGCATTTCTATTGCAGGCTACATAGAGTAGTCTGCAATAGAAACTAGTTAAAGACAGGCCTGAGAGTCTTCACGAGGCTCCCAGCTGTCTTAGCAACGGTACGCGATCCACGGCAAAATGGCGGCGCCTGCGCGCTGCCGGTAAAATGGCGCCTCTGTCTGCTTTGACCGGGGCGCCAGAGGGGTTAATGCTCGCGATCAATGCAGGCACCAATCGCAGGCATTAGCACCAGATGTCTACTGTAAAAAACAGCAGAGACCCGGCGGCTATGGCAGCTGCACGACTCCCGAGCGGCTGCCATCTTTAAACACCCAACATCTGCCGTACTATTACGGCAGATGTCGGGAAAGGGTTAAAGGGGTTGTCCCGTTTCAGCAAGTTAACGTTTCATTATACAAATGACAACATTTAATAATTTTCCAA
This sequence comes from Leptodactylus fallax, assembly GCA_947044405.1. NCBI lineage: Eukaryota > Metazoa > Chordata > Amphibia > Anura > Leptodactylidae > Leptodactylus > Leptodactylus fallax. The sequence goes on along the minus strand of CAMRHE010000300.1, from coordinate 1,914,456 downwards.
TATACTTTCTGTATTAATTCCTCACGGTTTTCTAGATCTCTGCTTGCTATCATTCATTCTTTATTTACTGCCAGTGTTTAAAAACCAGTCCATGGTCATGTGATGTACACACAGGTGCACAGCTCGTTACAGTCACAGCACAGTAATCAGACATCTGCCTGGTAACAAGCTGTGCACCTGTGTGTACATCACATGACCATGGACTGGTTTTTAAACACTGGCAGTAAATAAAGTTGGTCATACACTGCGTGTGGGCTTTAAATAAGGGGTCATATACTGTATGTGGGGATATAAAAGGAGGCCATAAACTGAGGGCCATAAGTAGGGGCATCATATGCTGTATGGGGGGAGGGGTGAAAAAAAGGGGGGCTCATATACTGTGTGAGGGATATAAAAATGGGTCACATACTGTGTGGGAGTCATAAAAAGGGGTCATATATTGTGGGGGGTGGCCATAAGAAAGGGTCATATTCTGTAGGGGCCTCCATAAGAAAAGGGTCATATACTGTGGTAAGGCCATAAAAAGTGGGGTCATATACCGTGTGCGGGAAAAAAATGGGGGTCGTATATTCTGTGGGGACCAAAAAAAGGTGGTGTTATACTATGTGGGGGCGCCAAATAAGGGGATTTTTAGATCTGCAAATGGGGGGCATGTCCTAATTAGGGGGGCCCCCATCATGCAACCAAAGATAGCTGGGTGGGTATCTTTTTTTTTTTTGGCTTTTCTGACTGACATTGCATGCTGAAATTTAATCTATGATCTACAAGTACACCCAGGTCCTTCTACATCAGTGACTCCCAGCTTTACTCCCCTTTCATTTGGATTATTTTTACCCAGATGCAGAACTTTACATTTATCCACATTGAACTGACTGCTCATTTAGCTGTTAGCTTTGTGTAAAGTGGTGAATCCAGGGGCATAGCTATAGGGGATGCAAAGATAGCAATCATTACCGGGCCTTGGAGCCTGAGAGGAGCCCAAAGCCTTCTCTACAATATAAGAAGGCACCAGTATTACAGATAGCATATAGTAAGTGGGGGACCAGGAGCTTCAAGTTACACCTCTGGGTGGATCCTTGATTTAACAAGACTCAGAAGGTCCTGTGAAAAGACTATTTGATATCATTGCAAGAATCAGATGATGGAGTAACAATTTCTATAGCGTCAATCACTATACCCTACCAACTCTCGGAAATCAGTGCCACCATTAAATGATATTCTCATGGTGGAAAGCCTGAAATAAAATTACATTTCCAAAATGCTTCTATTGTAGAGTTTATACCACTACATTTTGTAATCTAAATGATAATGGGATGAACTAGATGATGGTGTTCTTGTTCTCCTTTCTATGTATTTGCTGCATTTATTTTATATTTAATTCAGACATACAGCATTTACATACAATGTCCACCAGAGGGCACTAGAATAAAGTTGGTAGAATTGTGCTATCCTGAAAGAAAAGGTAGGAAAATGTTTTCTACCACCATCAGACCATGAATGGTAAAATCTTGATTAGCAATACCACTCTATATGCCACAGTGTATTCTGAGTCCTGAATTGGCCCTGGATATCAGGTAGAAAAAGTGTGTAATGATCCTGGGTTGGACACAGGGCCCTTTGCTCTCCAGTAGTTCATTACAGGGTTTTCCACTTTAAATCTCACTAGTAGAAAATAGGCTAATAATATATTATAGGCTAAGTCACTGCAGCTTAGTTACTATTCAAGTGAATGGGAGCTGACCTGCAGTACCTGGTCTGGCCACTACACAGAGAACAGAGCTGTCTGCTTCCTGTGCCATTCTCTGTGTCTGAGAGCAACTGATCAGTGAGAGTGCTGGGTGTTGGTCCCCCACTAATACGATATTGATGATCTATCTTTAGTCTAGTTGAGGAATTTTGTTTTAACCTGGAAATCCGTTTAAGCTACCGTGTTTCTCCAAAAATAAGACCTACCCCGAAAATAAACCCTAGCTACATTTTCCAGGTTTTTTGGAGTAGGCTTGAAGTATAACCCCTACTCCAAAAATAAGCCCTAGCTAATGTAACCCCTTCCCGACATCCGCCGCGCGATTACAGCGGAGGCCGGGTCCTTAAAGATGGCCACTCTGCTGCAGAGCGGCTACCATAGCTACCGTACCGGGTCTCTGCGGAGACCTGGAGTTAATGCCCGCGATCACTGTCTACCCTGATCGCGGGCATTGTTCAGCGTGACTTCCCTCCCCCCCCCCCCACCAAAGTAACAAAACCCGGAGTTAATGCCCGCGATCAGAATAGAGTCCACTGATCGCTGGCATTGTTAGGTCTGTCAGTCCGTGACCCCCCCAAAGCAGAGTAACTATCCCCGGGGCCGGTCCCCACCGGCCCCATACCTTTCACGTTGCAGGTCGGCTCCCAGGCGGCGAGATCGCAGGAGCCGACCTGTTCCTTTGACAGCCGGGAGCGTTATGAAGACTCCCAGGCCTGTCATAGGAATATTACTATTGAGGTCCAGCCTCTGTAGTAATGTAGATCATCTCCCATAGACTGCAATAGGTTGTATTGCAGTCTATGGGATGATTGCAGGTTCAAGCCCCCCTGGGAGGGGTTAATAGTAAAAAAAAAAAAATAAAAAACAAAAAACAAAATAAAAGTTCAAGCCCCCTCCCACTTTCACTAGAATACATATAAAAATAAAATATTACTGTGAAACACATACACAATAGGTATCCCTGTGTCCGAAAACGCCCACTCTACAAACTTATAAAATTATTTTACCTCTATAGTGAATGCCGTAGCAAAAAAAATGATCAAAAGTTCCAAACTGCTGTTTTTTCGCTGTTTCACCTCTGATAAAAGTTGAAAGAAAAAGCGATCAAATGTGTGATTGTTGTTCATGGAAAAAATTAAGACCTACCCCGAAAATAAGCCCTAGCCCTTTTTTTCGGAGAAAAAAAATAATATAAGACCCTGTCTTATTTTCGGAGAAACACGGTAGTACAGGTCAATATGCAAACTGCACACTATGCACGGCCCATGCAGTGAGCTCTCAGTCTGGCAGCACAAGATACCGATGCAGACTACATCAGGAGCAGGCAGTAAAGGGACTTATAAGGCCATGTTGCTGGGAATGTGAATGGGCTTCTAAAATATCATGCAGTGGAAAAAATCCTTGTAAATGTTTTAAAATCCAGAGTTTACTCTCTTCTGCCCCCCTTGTGTCCGTGGACATCATCTTCAGTACCAAACAACATCATTCTAAATATCATCTAAATACATAATTGTTATATTTTACTTTACTTGAACCCAGATAACCCATCCAATGATATTCAGTCTCCCCAATCTATGAACCCCCTGTGTCATATAGAGAAAATGTTGTGAGGATTATCTATTGTAGCATATTGCTAGGGTATGACAACTGTGCCCCATTTCTTGCCAATCGCTAAAATAAGATTACACAGGCAGTAGAAATGTACCATGTCATTTACCACCTAAAGGCTTGTTCACATGGAGTTTTTTGGCCTTTTAGCAGATACTATTGTATTAGATTGGCTAGCATCATTTACATAATCCCTGACATGCATCCCCATATGATATTGTTTGTTTTATTGCCTACAACTGTGCGTGGAAAGAAAAACCTTAAAAAAAACATTTTTTTTTAAAAAAAAACATACTTTGAAAACATAAACCAGATTTTTTTCTGCCTGACAAATAACTCTGTGTGAAAATACCCTTATATAACTTAAAAGAGCAGTGGTTCTCAACCTTTTCAAGTGACGTACCCGCTAGTGAGAAAACATCCCAACCGAGTACCCGCAAAGTACCGATAACTTATGTTAATAAAATAAGGCTTTTTTTGGCGCTTCCATGAACAGATATGTTATGGCCCCCATATGTAGTATAATAGTCCCCTAGGTACCCCCACATGTAATATAATGACCCTCCATAGTGACCACACATTGTTCCAATATGTAATATAATGGGACCTCCACAGCGTCTACATGCTGATTGACTAGAGATCGAGTAGTAAGCAGCACTCTGCTTCATATTTTCTCTCTGCTCCGGGTGTTGCTGTGATATCAGATAGGAAGTGGGGAACAGAATGGTAGTGTTTAGAGATGAGCAAATCAAAGCTGACGAAGTGGAATTGGGTCCAAATTTCAGGACATATTGGATTGGCATGGAATTTGAATTTCTTGACGGTTCGTGGTAACAAATGGCATTTTTTCTGAGAGAGAGAGAGAGAGTACAGTCATATGAAAGTTTGGGCACCCCATAATCTTAATCATTTTTGTTCTAAATATTTGGGGTTTGCACAGCCATTTCAATTTGATATACTAATAACTGATGGACCAGTCATATTTCGGTTGAATGGGTTTTTGTACTAACAGAAATGTGCATATGCATTAAACCAATTTCCGGTGCAAGTATGGGCCTCACGGTGACATTTTTTAGCCCCTTCTCCCTCTCGCTTCCTGTAGCTTTTAATCAGTTCCTGGTCCTGGTGGGTTTTTTGCCTTCCTCTTTCAACAATTCCAGTTCGTTGTTTGTGGTCGCCGGCTGGCAGCCCGCTTCAATTATCCCACAGTGTTCAATGATATTCGGTCTGGGGCTGGGTGGCCATTCCAGCTTTTTGTTCCTCTGCATGTGCCTGGTGTTTGGGCTGTGTTTTGGTCATTGTCTTGCTGAAATATCCATCCCCGGCGTCTTCTTCGTCACTGTTCTTGTACATTATTCTCAAGAATCTGCTGATACTGAGTTGAATCCATGCGCCCTCACTTTACAAGATTCCCTGTGCCGGCATTGGCCACACAGCCTCAAGCATGTGGCCTCCACCAAATTTTACAGTGGGTAGCGTGTTTTTCTTGGTGCTGTGTTTTTTGCGCCATGCTACGCCTTTTTGTATGCCAAACAACTCAATCTCTGTTTCATCAGTCCACAGGACCTTCTTCCAAAATGGCTGGCTTGTCCAAATGTGCTTTTGCATCCTCAGGCGCTCTGTTTGTGGCGTGCTTTCAGCGGCTTTTTCGCATCACTCTCCCATCAGCTTTTCCTTGTGCAGTGTGCTGTTTGTTGCCGTGCACAGTGCACCATCTGCGCGTGATGCTGCGCTCTTTGGGGTGGTCTGTGGTTGTCCTTGCTGTTCTCACCATTCTTCTTCTCTGCCTTTCTGATATTTTTCTTGGCCTGCCACTTCTGGGCTTAACAGACTGTCCCTGTGGTCTTCCATTTCCTTACTATGTTCCTCACAGTGGCTGCAGGTTAAATCTCTGAGACAACTTTTGTATCCTTCCTCTGACAACTATGTTGAAAAATCTTTGTTTTCAGATCATTTGAGAGTTGTTTGGGGGGCCCCTGTTGCCCCTTTTTCGGGGGGTTTTAATTAGGAGAACAACTTGCAATTGGCCACCTTAAATACCTTTTCTCATGATTGGATACACCTGGCTTGGTTCAAGCTCAGTGGGTTACAACCAATTTTGTGCTTCAGTAGTCAGTGTGTTGGGTATTCAAATCAATAAATGATAAGGGTACCCATTTTTGCACCGTTCAATTTTGGTTTATGCTTTGCACATTTTCTGTTAGTACAATAACCTCATTTCAATCCTGAATATTACTGTGTCCTTCTTTTTTTAGTTTTATCAATTTGAAATGGCTGTTGCAAACACCCAAATATTTAGAACTAAATGATTAGATTAATGGGGTGCCCAAACTTTTTCTTGCTGTATATTAGTCTCATTCACTTTCAAGAGACAGAGCTGCTCTAAGGCCATGTGACCACTGATCAAGACAGAACAAGCCCTTAGGATAGGCCTCTTATGAACTGTATTGTTGAAGGACGACATATTACAAGGTGAGAATGCCTCAATTTAAAAAGGTTTCCTGGAGTTTAAAGGAGTTTTCCAGTTTCTACTATTAATGGCCCCCACAAAGCAGCTATACAGTATGATCAGAACAAACTAACCAAATCCACAGGAAGATGCAACTTCCCAACAAAAACTAAAACCAAACCTACACAGCATAAAGGGCAAAGGGGGAGAAGGAAGGAGGGGCACAAGAGGAAGGAATAAAATGTGAAAACATACTGAAGGAGAAGGCACTAGTGTCTGCTAAGTGGCTACAAAGGGGTACGGACCAATACCCAGGACCTGATAAGAGACATACCTCCAGAGAAGAGACCAAAGTGCGACAAGCTTAGTTGTCTGCTCCACATGACGGTAGTCGATGGAGTACTGAAGAGTGATCCAAGGACCCCAGGTGTGGGCAAAACATTCCCGAAGGACTGAAGTGTGGGCAATGAAGTCCTCCATTCTATAGAGGAGAGCAGCCTCTGCAAACCACTCCTCCACTGTCAGTACTGATTGGCTCTCCCAAAACCAGGGTAGTAAATATTTTGCTGTCTGCAGGAGAATGCTGGTAAAAGTGCATTTATGCTTGGAGAAACCAGTTGGAATCATGAATAAAAGCAAGGCCTCCGGAATGTTAGGGAGCATGGCACCTGATATATGAGACGCAGGGCTGCTTTAAACGGTGCACTTGCACCAGGCCCTATGGTTGCGGGGGCCCAGGATCTGCATACCTCCCAACCGCCCCCTGGATTGTGGGTCCTGTCCCACGGTCCCGGTTGGCGGGGAGGTATGTCCCTGATTCAACTTATCTGCGTCCGCGGACAGCCTCTGTTTCATCACTGTGCTCCTGTATGCACTGTGACCGGGAGCTGTAGGCGTGATGTGATGACATCACTCACATCGCGCCTGAAGCTCCCTCAACAGTCCGGAGAGGCAGACCTCAGAGCAGCAGGGGTGCGAGGAGAGGTAAGTATTAGTGTTTTATTATGTTAAACTGTGAAGGTAAATGGAGAGGGAACATTAAACCGGGGGCAGATGAAAAGGGGGCTTTAAACTGGGGTCAGATGGAGGGAGGGACAGTAAACTGGGGGAAAATGGAGGGGGAACATTTAAACCGGGGACAGCTGGAGGGGGGGCATTAAACTGTGGGAGATGGAGGGGGCATTAAACTGTGGGGCAGATTAAACTAGGAGGGTGACATTAAGCTGGGGGCAGCTGGAGGGGGACATTAAACTGGGGGCAATTTGGAAGCAGACATTAAACTGGGGACAACTGGAGGAGGACATTAAACCATGGTGGTAGCTGGAGGGTGACATATCTGCCTTTAGTTGCCCTCAGTTTAATGTCCCCCTCCAGCTACCTCCATGGTTTAATATCCCCCTTGAGCAGCCCCATAGTTTACTGTCCCCATCCAACTACCCCCACGGTTTAATGTCTTCCTCCAACTGCCCCAGTTTAATGTCCCCCTCTAGTTTTTTAATACTGTGGGGCAATTGGAGGGGAACTTTATGATGTGGGGGCATATAATGTTAGGGTGACTATAGGAGGATTATAATGTGTGGAGGCACATAGAAAAATGGATGAGAATGGGCGGAGTCAATGCAGACGTGGGTGGAGCTAAAGTTACATAGCGTGCCGCATATTCTGTGTCCCTCTTTCTATCTTTTGAAAGTTAGGAGGTATGTTATAAATATTAGCCCCCTTAAAAATAAAAGTTTTTCCCTTATATATAATAGTTCCCCCTTAAAAAAAAAGCCCTCCTTAAACATAAGTTTCCCCCTCATAATAGTTCCCCTGTATAAATAAAGGGGAACTATTATTTATAATGGGGGGCTATTAGTTATAAATGGGGACTATAAAGTAATACTATTATTTATAAGAGGGAACTATTTAGAAGGGGAACTATTATTTATAATGGGGGGCTATTAGTTATAATTGGGGACTATAAAGTAATACTATTATTTATAAGAGGGAACTATTTAGTAGGGAAAATTATTAATAAGGGGGACTATTATTTATAAGGAGGGACAATTACTGACAGGGGCACTATTTATAAGCAGGGACCCTTATTTATAAGGGTGAATTATTATTTATAAGCAAAGAATCTTAGCCTCCCTTTTAAATAATAGTCCCTGAATATAAATAATTATTATTGATAAGGGTGTACTTAGCTGTGAACAGGACATATTATTAATAAGGGGGAATACTATTTATAAGTGTAGGGGCATGGCCATTTATTGAGGCCAGTAAGAATGAATTATACTATGTGGGGGCCATTTTAATTTGGGTGGGTCAGGTATGTTGGTGATGGGGGGGGGGCCACTTATGAAAACATTACACTGGGCACTGTGTTAAAACAGCCCTGATTAGACGCATATGATATAACCTGGAACCAAGAGCCCTGTAGCACTGGATATGAGACATTGTTCCTCCCAACCACAATACCAGAAGAGTCTGAGCTTGTGATAACTTATCTTAACCCCCTTTAAAGTCCAGGAAAACTATCAGCGTTTTCACCTTGCAATATGTCCTTCAGCAGTACAGTCCATAACAGGTTTCAGGGACCATGACTCAAAGGGGTTTTCTACACTGATGGCCTCTTCACAGGATAGGTCATCAGTATGTAAGCTGTGAGGGTCCGACACTTCAACCATACACAGATCTGCTGTTTCGGCAGTTACAGCAGCGGAGCGGAGCTGTAGTTCCCTGGAACTCTCACTATACAGTGGACAGGGCTACTTGCCTGGCTCCTATAACTTAAATAGAACCTACTCACAACTGCCCCAAGCCTGTCAGAAAAGCTTATCTGTCAGGGGTCCTGGTGTCAGACCCCTACAGATCACATACTGATGACATATCCTGTGGATAGATCAGTATGAAAAATCCATTTGGGCCAGACAACTGCTTTAAGGTATTGTAGTTTTTGTTTCTATGTAGTACATCCTGGAAAAGCAATGTCTTCATAGAGTTCTTAATTTATACTGTCCTGGAGAACCCCATTAAAGAGGATCTGCCACCTCTCTGGACATTGCTCTTATAGTAAATACTTGTAGTCCCCCATGATACAACAATCTTTTCTTATAACTTTTCTGTGCTATTGTTACTGTTGGTTTAAATGCATGAATACATTGGCTACTGGATGCTACTATGGCCCTAACCAATAGAGCTTGCCCAATACAGTCTAAGGCTGCAGTAACACTACCATTCTGCTTAAAATACGTGGAGAGAAAAGTTCTGCAAGCAGGACTTTTTCTGTCCATTAATTTCGGGCAGGACCCCATTATAGTTTATGGGGTCCGTGGGTTTCCATGGGTAACCGCTTTTTAAGCAAATAGGTTTTCCCTTTTTTGGGTCCCCAAGTGGACCTGAAGAACAGAAACCTGAACCTAGAGTTCCAGAAAGTATTGATAGTGTGATGGCAAAAGGAAAAGTTCTATATATAAAATAAAAAAAAGTGTTTCAGCATTGTAATTTCATGGTCAAAGCAAGTATTCACAATAGCAGACAAGTTGGGAGAGGTGACAGGTTTCCTTTAAGGATAAAAGTTTTTATACCTTGGACCAAGCTTACTGGAAGTCACTTGTGACCTTGGCAGTGTCCTTGACAGATGGAGCTCAATATTTCATGCTATATCAACCTGTGAATGTTTGATCAAGCAGTCTTTGTTTGATTTCTAATCACTTCTGTAGCCTAGCAGCATATCTAAAAAATGTTCCGCACCATTAGGAAGACGTACATTGGACAGGCATGAGTGATTGCCCTATGAGGCCCAGCTTTGTCTATTAAGATTGTAGAACTTTGGACAGCAGCCAGAAAGTGACTAAAATCCATGTACAGTTACAATGTACCGTGCCTGCTGATACAATGTGAGATCACATTAAGGCTGAGGTCATTATATAATATTCCCTTTATAATAGGACATTGACAGGGCACAATATATAGTTAGGAGCAGGACTGCTGGTCTACCTCCAGAAACCAGCATTTCATATTCATATGGGATGTTTATGCAAAGATTAAGACACAATCCACTTCTCTTTCTATTCAAATAAAGGGTACCTAATACTAAGGCAAGTACCAGGGACAAAGTGTGAGTGCCACCTCTGCATCCGCTTTCTACGAAGCCCAGCAAAAGGTATTTCTGTAGCATTGTGGTTTAAGTCATCAATTAAATATGGTTTTACATGGACATGCATAGATATAGATTGTGAACCACAATCCCTAATGGGATGTAGTGCTAAGTTCTGTATTTCCACCCCTACTATGAGAGGGAGGCAGGGTACTGCAAGACCCCATAAGCCAGGAGCAGACACTGATGGAGACCCTTGTACAAGAACACTATATGGACTCCGGTTTGGAGTAGGGTGCTAGGCAAAAAAACACCTTTGTCATAGATGCCAATGGATGCTTCAATCCATCAGTAATGGTTAGATATAGACAGCTATGAGAAACTTGGGAAGGGTCATGCTGCTTTTACTCTTTGCTGCAACAGGTTTGGGCCTTGCCTATTATACCCAACACTAATAAATACTATGTGACCCCTAAAAAATCTAAACTGCTGGACAAAATGGGGTTTAATTCTGTGAGATTAGTATCTATTCTAAACCACATAGAAGAAAAAAGTTGTCCTTTATTTCATAATCCAAAATAAAAGTAGCCCTGGGAGCGAGGAGCAGTGAAGCAGTGAGGCGACGGCCGTTTCGCGCTATGTGTCACTTCTGGCCTCCATACTGTAAGCCTTGTCGTGGCCTTCTGCTCCTCCCTCCTGAGGCTATCTTTATTTTGGACTATGAAATAAAGGAGGGCTTTTTGAAATAAATTGGTGGCTGACCCCTCTTCTTTTCTTCTATGTGGTTTGCAATCACATTCACTGTTGTTACTTGCTAGAGAGAGCACCAGCAATCTTTTAAAGAATCCCTCCTAAGGGTATATACCTTTGTTTTTGCATTGGGAATTTGGAAAAAAGGCTGTGCCACTGACATCTCTACCTTTTGATGGTTATAATCTATTGCAGGGGTAGGCAACCTTTGGCACTGGTGTTGTAAAACTCCCAGCATGCATACTTGCTCTGCTGTTCTTGGAACTCCCATGGAAGTGAATGGAATATGCTGGGAGTTGTAGTTTCATAGCAGCTGGAGTGCTGAAGTTTGCTGACCCCTGATCTATTCTATCCCATATGCAGGGCTCACACAAGTCAATCGCTATTTACATTAAGTTGTGTGCATCTGCCAAGGTAGTTAAATATTAACATATTCATATTCAAAGGGATTTTTAACTTTGGGGACATTAACATGATTTCCATGGTAACTACACATAGCTCTTTTACAGAGAAATGCATTTATGGAGCAGATATTTTTGCTGTACTGCAGCTTGGAAGCCCGGGGGGTGAAGAGCGAGGAAATGTTGTGTAATTAATTTTGTGGATTTTTAGAAGAGGGATTTATTAGGACTTTGTAAACTTCAATCATAATTAGTGGTTAACACATCTTAATGGCACTCGGAGCACGAGAGGAAGATTCACTGGCAGGGCCTCTGCCACGACCGGGGTGCACCATGCTGGTGGCATAAACAAAACAAGACTGGACAGGACTCCATAATTAAATTATTAACAAGAGGAACTTGGTGAAGTACAATCTGAGGGCTAGTCCTCTATGTATACAGAACATATACACATTCAGGTATGATTGCATTGTAATCTTTATCATTGTACACACACACAGGACATGCATCAATTAGTCTAACAGGGGGTGTGGGACTCATCTCAGAAGAAATGGACTCTAGTAGCAAATGATTGGCTCCAAAGGTCACCTCCAAATGGGGTTGTCCTCTGACGGATCTTTGAGGTCCATTATGGTGTCAGAGAATAGGCCCAGACACTTCTCAGTAAAACTCAGTTATAGGACCAATACTAGATGTGGCTTCTCTGAAAAAAAGAAGTGGCATGGTGTAAGTGTGCCAAAGCAGTCATAAAATTCTGGCGTAAAGTAAGTTTATTAGTCTAGACCACTGATGGCGAACCTATGACATGCATGTCAAAGGTGACAAACCAAGACATTTTGGGTGACACACATTTTGTGAACCAAGTGGCAACCGAAGGGGCGCACCTTCCATGAGGCGACCTGAGACGATGGCCTCAGCCGACGCCTAATGGAATAAACTGGGGGTGGCATTTTTTTTTTAATCGGCGGCTACTTATTGTGTTATTGCAATAAGCAGTTGCCGATAATTTTACTCACCTGTCCACACTCCTGTCCTGGCCACCCTCCACTGCCTCTTCTACGCGCTGGTACATTTACGTCACAACGCTGAACAACGCCGGGACGCTATGTACAGCCATCCCGGTGTTCTTCAGTGTTGGCTACAGCGCATCCTGGAGGTGGCAGTGAAGGGCAGCCAGGACTAGAGCGTGGACAGGTGAGTAAAAATTATCGTCTGCTACTCGGTGATCATATACTGCAGGTGTGCTTTATAATTATTTAAAAAAAAAAAAAAAAAAGGGATCATATACTGTGTGGGGGTGTAAAAAAGGATCACAAACTGTGTGGGGGCCATAAATAGGGGGATCATATGCTGTGTGGGGGGGAAGTGTAATTTAAATTTAAAAAAAAAAAGGGGAGGGGGTCATATACTGTGTGGGAGCCATAAAAAGATGTGACACAGCACCCGAGTTAAGCTAGGTTTTTGTTTTGTTTTGTTTTTTTTTTTACAAATTTTGACACACCAAGCTTCAAAGGTTAGCTATCACTGGTCTATTCTAAAGATATGCTATATTGAAAATCCAGCATCTGCCACTGTGATAAATCTAGCATATTTTCTGCCTAAGTTTACACCATTAGTAAATCTAGGCTAGTGGGTTCAGCTGTATTTAATATGTGTGCTTTACCAGCTTTATGTACAGAAGATTTGGTTATCTATACTCAATGCCTATTACATTATTTGACAGATAAATGGAAAGCAAATTAAGGCTGACTATGCTGCTGTATTTTTTGCCACAATACATGTGTTATTGGTATTACTGAGCTTCAACCTTCTTCACAGAATGCTGGACTAATGTAACTGTATTACTGGTAGAGATTTTTACTGTGGTTTCTCTTATCCACCAGAAACCATGTTGTTGCCGTTAAAAATAAAATTGCAATAGTGAGAAAATAATGAGCAAAACAGTAATTTACTAATGATCTTCTCATAGAAAGAACATGCACTTAGATTGCTATTTCAGAGGTCAATGCTTGCAGTCCATTTCTTATGGAATCGTGCAGTGTGACCCAAGCATCGGATATGGTTTTATTACTGCATTGCCTTTCTATAGGCTTTATTAGATTGATGGAGGGGTTTTAAACAAACTCTCTTCATGACATCTAAAGAAAGACAATTTTCAGAGGAAACCACATTTGGATGTTCCAGAAGAGTATCGGGAGAATATCATATGGTCGGATGAAACCAAAGTAGAACTGTTTGGTAGAAACACAACTCGTCATGTTTGGAGGAATGTGAATGCTGAGTTGCATCCAAAGAACACCATACCTACTGTGAAGCATGGGGGTGGCAACATTATGCTTTGGGGCTGTTTCTCTGCAAAGGGACCAGGACGACTGATCCGTGTACATGAAAGAATGAATGTGGCTATGTATTGTGAGATTTTGAGTGCAAACCTCCTTCCATCAGCAAGGGCATTGAAGATTAAACGTGGCTGGGTATTTTAGCATGACAATGATCCCAAGTACTCCAGGTCTCAGGCAATAAAACTAGACAAATCCCATTTGGAACAACTTGTTGGTTGCAGACTGCCACAGTGTGATGCATTTTAGCAGCTTTACAGAACTGAATTTGGTCCTATTATAGTTGTCTTTGTCAAAATGTTTGCTCTAGGAAGGACCTAGGTATTGGGAGTCTAGGATACATTCAGGCAGCTACTTTGTAGTCCACGCTATCAGTTCAAACATTAGCCTTAGCTCCCATAGTCTCATGTTCATACAGTGCAGCTTTGTAGACAGCAGTTTGCCTAAACAAACTGTATGCCACAAAGCTGTTCTCCTTTAAACTGGGCAAATGGGAGCATACAGCTTCTCATTTGTAGATAAATATGTAGCAGACTTGAATATTAACACAGAATTGTCTTGAAGTCCCCATTCCACAAACCCTAATCAGACAAAAAATAAACAGACAAACAGCAAGGCAAGACCATTGTTTTATTTTCTATTTTTCAGTAACATTGCAGCCACCAAGAGAAAAAAAAAAAAATTAAAAAACTCTAAAACAAAATCCATGAATAGATGGAAGACATTTCTACACTGTTACTAAGCAGGAGTTGGGTCCCAAGATCTCAGTGAGGCTATTGATCCAATAAATTAGAAAGCATGGCCATTAAAGTGCATTCATTTTTGTGCGGGGATGATGTCATCAATGGACTGGCCTTTCTCCAGGCGCTTTTCCATCTCAATAAGGAGTTTCACACCATCAACCACCATCTGAACCAGCTCTACCTCTGAAAAGCCCAGACGATCGGCATTGGAAACATCAAAGACTCCACCAACAGCTGCAGTGTCAACACCACCTTATGAAAATTAAAAACAAAGAATCAAGGGTTAAAAAGGATTTTGCCAAAGCAGAGAGACTTCTGCAAATTGTTTAGACAAGATTGTACAATAAAGTAGCCAGCGATTTAAGCCTAGTCAGTGAGATCAATGGCAGCCATTATAGATTGCCCTACAGCCTAAGGCTGGGAAATTACACTTCTATACAGAAATATATTATGACATAGGTATTACAAGGTTTTTAAGGTTCTGATAAACTACTGTTATGGTTGACATGACATTTGGGCTGTCTAGAAGACCAATGCAGAAAACTGATCTGAGGTGAAGATTTGCCATGCAAGAACTCAGGGACAAGTTTTATAGTTTGTCCAACAGGAACACAGAATAGTTAAATCTGACAAGTTAGCTGACCTAAGAAGCCTTTAATGGAAAAGGCGGCACACTAGACAGTTACAAGAAGTTACCTGTTCCTCTCTTCTGCAGTCTCAGCCTCTTCAGAATTTCACCAAACTTTTCATTTTTGCTCAGATTTGGCAACTTAATGTGCACTCCAGCACGAAGACCAGTTCCAAGATTGGAGGGGCAGGTCAAGATGTAGCCAAGGTGCTGATTCCACATGAACTGGTATCCCTTGTTCTTAAACAAAGACTCAATCTGGAAAGAACCACAAGTTATTAGGGGAGATATATCATAAGGAATTTTTAGTCAGTTTTGCTGGAACCAGCATTTGCACCAAAGAGACAAAATCATCACAAACCCACTCCAGTGAGTGGGTGGTGTAGAGTGGAGTAACATCTTGGGACAGAAATCGACATCAAGTATCTCAAACATCATGCAACATTTGACAAGTTTAGCATAAATAGTGACAGATCCCTGCAAAACTAACCCCCCCCCCCCCCCATCCAATTTGCAGGTGTGTCACAGTTATGGGAAGAAAGTTGTTTTTTTTTTTTCAAACCCTAGGAACCTGCAAAAAAGTTTCAGATCAGTCATGTTTAGGTCTACAGATAAGTACTAAAAGTAAAAGGACTACGCAGTGGCTCAGTGGTTAGCATTTCAGCCTTGCAGCGCTGAGTCCTGGGTTCAAATCCTGCCAAAGACAACATCTACAAGGAGTTTGTATGTTCTCCCCGTGTTTGCGTGGGTTTCCTCCGGGTACTCCGGTTTCTCCCCACACTCCAAAGACATACTGATAGGGAATATAGATTGTGAGCCCTATATGGGATAGTGACTGTCAATGTGTGTTAAGTGCTGCAGAATATCATGGCGCTATATAAGTAAGCATAATAAATAAATTAGTCACTTACAGTTGTCAGACCATCACAGAACCTTTTGAAGACCTCTTTCATGTTGCCACCCTTCTGCATAGAAATCACACGAAGATGATCCTCTTCATTGACCCAGACAAGGAAAGTCTTGTTGTCATTGTGCCTTTAAATACAGTAGGAAAATTAGAAAAGCCACACTTCACCATTGAGCTACTCTGCGCTTACTGGACTGTCTTATAATCTTTGATTAAGATGTTAATCTGTTTTCCCTTAGTCCTAACAGCAGCACAAAGGGGGTATTTCTGCCCCTGTGTGCTGGTAGGACAGGCGGAATTTTTAATTAGCATAATTAATTGCAGGACGACACCCCTATAAGAGGGCAAGAGAGACCCTTCCCCCCTTGTGTCAATTATAAAGAAAGAACAATATTACCTTAAGGTGGGGGGGGGGGAGCTTGTGCTGCTGTTAGGATGAAGGGAATTATGGGAAAGGGAGCTGGGAAGCTCATGCACTCTGTTGGATGTAACAGATCCTCAATTTGCTTTTGACCCACTGAGTCTTGAGACAGCAAAAGGGATTTCAGCCAAGCCAAAGGGAAAACAGATTAACATCATAATCAACAACATCCTACAATCCCTTACATCCTACCAGCAGCACAATATGGGAATATAGCAAGCAGACCCCCCCTACAGTGCCCCTATATATATATATAAGGTTTTTTTTTTTTAAATATACACAAACTCTTTTAGAGACCCTTAACAATGGGGTCTTTAATGCCGCTTCAGCAGTAAAGACAATAGCTTTAAAACCAGGGCTGTGGAGTCGGAGTCGGTGCCTATTTTGGTGGAGTCGGAGTCGGTATAAAATGGACCGACTCCGACTACCAAAATATATAATAAATTGGTGCAGTTAGTAGTACAATGCAGTATGTGCTGAATATATTTTCATAAGAATTTGGGAAAATGATGAAATGTTGAAAATGATGAAATGTCCTGTAAAGGTCTGTTCTATTCCTCATATAATGATGGGACTGAGTTCTGAGTGAACCTATAAGGTTTAGCAGTGCCAGGGCTGTGGAGTCGGAGTCGTGTAGTCGGAGTCGGTGCCTATTTTGGTGGAGTCGGAGTTGGAGTCGGAGTCAGGGGAAATTGAGGAGTCGGAGTCGGGGCTTTGGCATACAGACTCCACAGCCCTGTTTAAAACTAAAAACTAGGCCAGTAGCGCAATCCACCGCTACCAGAAGTAGGCTGCAAAAGTGTAACAAAAAAAAAAAAAAAAAAAAAAAAAAAAAAGGCCCCCAGAAAACAGGACCTGCCTAAAGGTTCACTTCCCACGGCTCCGGAGCTGAAGTTCCGTTGAAGCGCTCAGCTGGGCTTGAAGCTGCGATCTGACGAGATCAGGCACATTTAGCTTAGAATGGCGATTCACACAAAGCGCAGCAGGGAGAAACAAGGAAGACTCGGGAGAAAAAAAAATTCCCAAGGAAAAAAAAAAAAACGAACAACTGAAGAGGAGAAAATTACTAAAAAGGAAGTAGTTAACCCTCAAAAACCTTTTAGGAAAAAATGGGAGGACAAAAGAGCCTTATACTCCACCACAAAAAAAACAAAAACAAAACACACACACACACACCACCACAAAGGGGGGGGGGGGGGGGGGGTAGTCTCTTTTGCCCTCTTATAGGGGGTAAATTAATGACAATTACAAATTCCGCCTGTCCTACCAGCACACAGGGGCAGAAATACCCCGTATTGTGCTGGTGGTAGGACGTAAGGGAATGTAGAGTTTCTGCTATCTTGCAAACCTGGTGCTTGATAGTACTTAGCTTATACTAGGTTCACAACTGCATTCGGGTTTCCATTCGGGGGGGAGGGGGATACGCTTTGGGTCCCCCCCCAAAAGGAAACCTAATATGCTTGGGGAGAAAAAAAAAAAAAAAACCCACACACACACCATACAGCAAGCGGTTACTTTCAGAAACCCACGGATCCCATAGACTATAACGGGGTCCACCAGAAAATGCAGAGAGAAAAGCGCTGCTTGCAGGACCTCTCTCAGCATTTTTAAAGCGGCATGGGGAAAGGAATCAGGGAGGAGACCGGGCGCAGGTGTGAACCAAGCCTTATTAAATACAGTTATAATAAAGTTATAGTTGTTAGATCACCCCTGTGGAGTTTGGAAGTAAGCAATTTAAGTTATCCGTCTACATTCACATTTAGCGCCCATGTTTTATCACATACACCAGTGATTTACCTATTGTATTTTAAAGTAAATAGTCCTGCTAACCATTTTTTGATTTTAGCTAGCCATTCATCTGCCAGACATTGGTAAAGTTGAGCTATGGGTCACTGCTTTGGAAGATCTGACCGCAACATACATGTGAGCATTTAAAGAGTTTCTCCAGCCCCAAATAGATTTTTTTTTATACTGATGACTTATCCACAGAATAGGTCATCAGTATGTGATCTGTGGGGGTCTGACACCCAGACTCTGCAGAGATCAGCTGTTGAGGCAGCCTCTAGGTGCCTGAAGCAGCAGCAGCTAGTGGATGGGGAGCGCATGCAGCAATATAACTATTCAAGCCCTGTCCACTGCATAGTGGTGCTTCTGGGGAATTGCAGCGCTGTGTGCGCTCCCTGTCCACTAGCAGCTTCTGCCTCCTGGAGGCTACTGCAACAGCTGATCTGTGTGGGGTCTGGGCGTCAGACCAACACAAATCACATACTAATGAGAGGGGTTAGGGGGAATTTATAAATTATATATATTACAAATCCCATTATGCCCTTCACTTTCAACTATAAAAAGACACATTAAAAGAGTTGTCCAAACTTTAACATTACTTTCTTCCAGAACCTTCAACACTCCTGACTGTGGGCCATGATTGGTGTGTGGCTAAGCTGCAATACCACATATAGCCTGCAGACAAGAGTGGTGCAGTTTCCAGAAAAAAAAATCCACCATCCCCCACCCCCCTTCCATACTCAGAACTGCCAATACATATCAAGGCCACAAACAGCATAAATGATCAGCATCTCAATAGTTTATACAATTATTTTTCTCAACCTATAACATGCTACATTATCTTATTCTCCCTAAAAAGGAAGTCCAAGACTCCACTTTCCTTTGAGCAACTCATTTAACCCTGTTGGAGCCATTCTTATGTGGAAAGTTTTAGCACAGGTCAAGGTGCAGTTATGAAGAGAAGCTCAGATTAGGCCATTATCCAGGCTTTAACCGGCTTAATATGACAGCTAGCAACACATGAGATAACTGAGCAGACATTGCCACCTCAACAGAATGACAAAATGCAGGTTACAGTCAGACTCTGCGTAGGAGGATCAAATACTATAGGTGAGTGAGGGTAATAATACAAGCAACACATGAAGGATTTAGACACCCAATTCCTATTATGCTACACATTTCTCCATGGGTGTCCTCGGCTATTATGCTAGCCACCTGAGCAGTTTAGGCAATAGGGGTACTTTAGGGAATTGCCAATAATTTCACTACCACAGAAGATACCTACCAGATACCCCTGGCATCAGGCCAATCCCTGGCCATGCCAGAAGCCAACAGAAGAGGAGAGACAGGCTTGTCGAAGAGGAAGTGATCATCAATAAGCTGTTGTTGCTCTTGTTCAGTCATGCTCTTGAGGGCATAGTATTTGCCTTTCAAGTCACCATCCAGGCTAGCGAGAGCTGAGAAAAAAAAAAAAAAACCCTTAAGTTCACACAGGAACTATAAATATTAGTGTGGAAAAAAAAAATTAAACATATCACCCCTTCATTGGCTCATGTCTTGTAACCTCAGACCCACCCATTCAGGAGCCAGTGAACCATAAGCTTATTTAGCACCCCCCTCCTTCCCACAGAGATACAAGTGTTCATTCAGTGTTAAGCTATGCTCCATTACCACAAGAGACGCACGACTGTCTAAACACAGCTTGTGAGGATACTGGCCAAAAGACATTTCATATGGACCTTTCTGCTCTTTCCACTTCTAACAGATACAGGTGAAACCCACAACACGGTGTAATCCAATGGGGTTGTCACTGTGTGGAACTAACATTACATGCCAACCATTCAAATAAATGGCTGTCCAAGTGAGGACCCCTCCTTGTCATATGCCCCAAAGTAATATGGGGCACAAAAAAAAAAATAAATATATATTTTATATAGGTTTCTTTTAAAGGAGGCAGCAAGTGAATTTCCTGTGCAGCTGCACACATGGTGTGTCCACTCCATACCATGAGACATCGCATAATTTTCTCCAGATGGTGCAGGAATCTAAAATTGACATGCATGTTATGGGCCCACAGCAGTCAATGGTCATATGATACCTAAAGCAACTCCATAATCCAGAGGAAGTACAGGACAGAATCAATGTGTGAAAGATCCTCAGTGCGCCAAACCGCTTTGGCCACACCCTGAGTCCTCTTTCATATAAAAACCACACTCACCTCCAGTGAGTGCCAGGTTCACCAGATAAATACAAGACAAGCCTTCTAAATTTTATATATTTATTAACCCCTAAATGGGTCGGTATTAAAATCTAACATATACAGTACAATATCATCACAGTACAATAATCCAGCCTGCATGCTCTTTACAGTCTCTCAGCATTAGTCCAGTAGTCTCAATAGAATCTCATCACAGCAACCTCTCCTCATGGTCTGTCTGTAACAACTCTCTAGTCTGTGATGGTCTCAGCCCAAAACTCCATAGCATAATCTCTATAGCATAATCTCCATAGTATAATCACCTCCCACAGACCTCTTACCTCATCTTTTATACCCTTTATGCCACCTCCCAGAATGAGGTCACCGGCGACAGTATGTCTGATGAGTTAATTCAATCAAATCCATATCTTTTGTATAGAGCTGAGACAAAGTGAATTGATACCCTGTTATCAGTCATATCTGATCAACAGCCCAGGCTTGAACAATGCACTATTGTTTGATCAGCCAGGGCTGTATAGGAATACAATGGAGCCCTATTGTTCCAGCCTGGCCACTACTGCCAATATGCACCTAGGCTTATAGCTGCGCATAGTATGAATGAGTGCAAGCAAGAAGGGAGATCCTATACCCAGAGATCAAAATACATCTGAGTTATCGCCACACTTAAGCAGAATCATCACACAATGCTTCAACTGTGGTTTCTTAAAGTTCTTTCAATAGGATTTAAGGGGAAATTGAGCATTGATCTGCCCTCTTACATTACATGGAAATGAGAGTAGAGTGAATGCTGCCGGTGTCACACACGGGGATGATCACCAAAACAAGATTGACTATTGCTTGGTTAGATCATTTCATAGTTTCAGGTCCTCATATCTCAGCAGAGAATGCCAGCTTTTTGGGGTATCTATACAGCTTTATCAAGAGGACAAATATGAAGTGCACACCTATGGCATAGGATAGGGAGTCCTAAGACACAATAACAATGCTCAGAGCAGTCACATGAAAACCCATAGTAAACAGACTGCCATTACCATGAAGCATTCAAGTGTTGCCAAATATCAGTTTGCAGCCCATTTGTCTGCATGACCTACAAACAACCTCCATAGATGTCTTTATGGCTAAACAAGCCATTAACAGAAGAAGCCATAGCTTATTTTATTATGGATGTCAAAAGAGGTGTACAAGAATAGATGAACACAGCTGCTTTTGTCAAACGGCTCTATATCTGTCCTCGGGTTGTGCATTGAATTGCAACCCCATCTCATTCACTTCAGTGGTGCAGAGCTGCAAAGTCAAACATGTGGACTTTACTAGAAAACCTTTTCCTCTAACCCTGTACAACTTTAGGTTCACTTTGAACTTTGTGGCCTCTTCATAGGAGATTGTATCACTTCCCTGTGGCCCCGTGTTGAGAAAGCAAGCCTTTAAAGAGAATAATTTATCTTCCAAACTAGACAAGGTTTGCTGAGACCTATAGCTGCAGAGTTTGCTATGTCTGGCTATGAGTTATTCTATATTAGAGGTAGATGGAAAGATTTTTTTTTTTTTTTTTTTTTTATTACAAGCCAAGACAGTCTTTGTTCCATTACCATATACAGCCAGGTATTCAATAGGGTTTGCTCAATGGAAGGCACATCCTTAAAAGGCCTGTTGAAGTACACAACTTTCAGTTTCTAAATCCCTAAACTCTATGGAATTGAGTATTCTCCATACAGCTGGGTCTGTTAATGGCCTGCCCTCAGTACAAACACTCCGGCATCTCTTACAGCCATGACCTGCTTAGGGTTGCATTTTGTCTTGTTTACAGATTCTGCTGATGGAAACTTTGTCATTGAGCATGTGGAAGGAATACCTGAAGAAGCAGAATTTCTAATTAAGGCAAGGCTCATTATTATTTATTCACAACAGAAAGACTACCTTCAACAGAGAGGTGCTCAATGGCTCGTCTTTCCCCACGGCTACAGTGAGGTGGGAGGGAGAATCCCCGGATGCTCCTGCCAGTTCTAACACGTGAGCTGATAACATAGTTTGGGTCCAGGTCGTCACCACCCTGAGAGGAAAAAAACAAAAAAGTTGTAATTGTAATTACTCCAATCTGCTGAGATTCCTATGGTAAATCTTGGCAGTTTAAGCTTCATATGCTGCCTTAGCTTGCACTTGAATTTGACAAAGTCTACGGTAATGCAACTATCTAGAGGGAACCATAATGGATCTCCACACGCCAAGACCAGCAAGGTCACCATCTAGGTTACTGAAGTGCTACCATGTGTTTCATATGCACAATTATTTGGCATCCAGTGATCCAAACCCCAAACATTTTGTAGATAAGCACTTGTGACCTGAGAGATAGCACTACCCTTGTTCACATAATTAATGATATATACGCTTGGTTAGGTTCCTATTGGACATCTGCATCCTAAATACAGCTTTAAAAGGAGTTGTCCATTTGGATCACTTTGTTGTCAAGGGACTCTTCAAACAAGTAGCAAGTGTCCTACAGCAGGGATCCCCATTGATCTGGGAGAACCTGCTAGGAAGGGTTCAGTTTCCCTGTAGGAGCACCACCACAGGTGAAAGAGCATTACATAGTGCTTACTGAAATGGATGGATTGTCAGTAATGTACGACACGTCATTCACAAAAAAAAAAAAAAAATATATATATATATATATATATATATATATATATATATATATATATATATGTTGTCTAATCACTTTGAACATACTAAGTAGACAACTCAGAGGACTAGCTATATGGGGTGCAGTGGTAGCAGCCTCTACAAGGCCCTGGAATCTGAGCCCCCTCCCCAAACAGATAAGATATACCACTATTCTAATTGGCACAAAGTAAGGGAACTGGGACAACCTAAGCATTCCTGCTGAAACAGAAGTGCAAGATGAAAATCTATACCATTTACCTTCAGATTTTCAGAATTCAAGTCTGTTTTGTGCTGGTCTGTTGGCTTGTATCCCCCATGTCTGTCCTCAATGATGGGGTCAAGAAGTTCCTTGAACACATCATAGCACTCTTCATCCCCAGCAACAGCTCCCACTGTCATAATATAAGGGTGGCCTACACAAGTACAACAGGTCTTTATCACATACAGAACATGATTACAGGTACACACTAAGTAAATCACACATTTAGCACAAAGGCTTTTGTGAGAGGGATTCTAAATCCCTACAAATGTCTAGAAAGTAGGACAAGCTCACCAATAGTATTAGTTAGTACAAGTTAGACCAGAAAATAGCAGGGTGTGTTTACATGTTCAGATGTAGTTTTTGAAGCCAAAAATGTCATAAAGGGAAATAAGGTTAATGGATAGATCCTACTTTTTTAAATCCACTCCTGGTTTTGGCTTCACAAACTGCATTTGAAGCCCTAAAAACCCTTAAAGAAGGAATAAAAGGCAATAAGTAGTAATCACTGAAGACCTCAAAAGGCACAAAAAATTACTATAAATGTTGTATACCTTTAAGGTAGGTCATCACCTTATTTCCCCCCCCCCGCATGGAACTTTTGTAGATTTGGAGAGAAGTTTTATGCAAATGAGGTAGTTGGTGTACTTGGGGAGGGCCTTCAGCTACCTGGTGCACTGCTCTTGCTACTTGGAGGCCTACCACCTCCCATCTGCACTGCCACATGATCCTTCCAATGGTATGACATCACCCATTCCCACTTGCAAGTGCAGCCCTCCTAGGGCTTACCCCATCGTGCATTAACTGCCTCACTTCCATAAAATAGATTTGGAGAAAAACTACACAAGTGACATAGCAAACGTATATTTATCACTGTAATGTGGTGGGAGCCGAATATAGTTGATGGTGCTCACTTAAAGGGAGTCTAATTCTATACAGATAATACTATGCACATCAATTAGCTTTTAGACTAGTGTTCGCTTTTCTATAAGCGAGACAAGAGTAAGACTACAGACTACATTTAATGGGAACCTGTCACATAGAAAATGTTCTGCAGGCAACATGTTATACAGTAGATTTCTAGTTTTGTGGGGAAAGAATCAGTATAACATGTCATTTATCCAATTAAATCTCTGCACTATGTTGAGAAGCCAAGGAGGTGGTCCTATCAGTGATTCCCAATAGGATCACCTCCTTAGCTTCAGCATTGAGCAGAGAAGTCATTGGATAAATGACAAGTTAGTCTGACTTTTTTTTTTTTCTAACAAACCTATAAATCAACCTACTTATCAACTCCTATTCTTTAACATGTTGCCTGTAGATTGTCACATCATAAATGAAGTTCAGGTTCCCTTTAAGAATCCTCAATTTAGGGAAATAAACAGGGTACATATGCCAGTATATCATTTGATTTGTCCAAATTGTTGTAAGCACCATGTCTTCTAAAGGATCTGTGTTCAATAAGTCATGACAATTTCACCACATGTTAAGTATTCCAATGTGACTAGGCTCTGAAGAACAACTTGATGTGTATTACATACTCCTCAGGGTAAGTCAAGAGATACCCACCAACCTACTATAGACATTCCCTTGAATGAATGTAAAAGCCTACTAGAATTCTAGGGTGTGCTTTATATTTTATCTGAATTAGATGACGAACCCATGTAAACCTATGTAGGCAAACTAAACTATAATGAAGAGTTCCTATGAGGTCTGCACATTTCATCTTTTCTAAGCAACTGAAATGAAGGGTAAATATTCAAGAAAGAGGAAGAGAAATAACATGTTGATGGAAACGTCACATACATGCAGTTAAAGGACAGAAAATCGCTACAGGTTAATACAGATGTTTACTTCACTTTTTTAAAGTTATGGCAGAAACATGCACAGTCTTCCAGATTAGGCTATACAACATGGCCATCTTTAAGCACTAGGCCAATGGAAGATCCATAACACACTCAGTGGAGAAGGCCATCTTGTGCATGGCTCTGAAGGCAGCCAATAGATTCTTTAGAACCTAGTGCATCTTACATTAACATTATTAGGGAAGCCACATCAGATATGGATATTGTACAAAATGGCTGCCTCCCCTATGTGGTGGTCACAGGTAAATTTTTAAGTCATGCTGAAAAGGGCATGCTGGTCTTTACCAGGATTGTCCACCCCAGTCTGTATTACATCATCCAGGGTGAAGCCACTGGGTGTCATCCTGCTTCTCAATTTCTTGTACATGTCAAAAGTCAACACCTTGGCCATATGATTGTTGTGATTACGGAGGTCAGGAAATTCTTCCTCAGCAGAAAGCCTCACAATGATTGGCTGGGCCATATTGACTTT
Organism: Leptodactylus fallax; assembly: GCA_947044405.1. Classification (NCBI taxonomy): domain Eukaryota; kingdom Metazoa; phylum Chordata; class Amphibia; order Anura; family Leptodactylidae; genus Leptodactylus; species Leptodactylus fallax. The sequence goes on along the minus strand of CAMRHE010000300.1, from coordinate 1,889,119 downwards.
ACTAGAGTGAAAATAAACACTGTACAAGTTAATGTCTGTTCCCCTTGCCAATAGAAGTGCTGGACCATTTTAGAAGTATGCACTTATGAAATTGCAAAGAAAGTTTCAATGCCCTTTAAATCATGGCACTGCTGAAAATTCTGGAAAGATGAGTCTGAGCACTTCCAGTAATGAGGGTGAACAGATGGCAAAGTGGATGAAAAGACAGAGAGAGAGTGAGGATGAAACTCTTTACCTGGGTTGTCAACCCCAGTTTGAATGATATCATCCACAGTAAATCCACTTGGCGTCTTTTTGCACCTCAGTCTTCCATACATATCCTTAGTCAGCACCTTGGCCATATGATTGTTATGTTCACTCAAGTCCGGGTACTCATCCTCAACAGTGTACTTCTGTTTCAGCTCGTTGTGAGAGTTGCCGAAAGGCATGATTGCACTTTACTGCAAGATTATGGGGAACAAAGGGTAAAATTTCACAAATCCATATATAACCTTTCCAATGACCTTGGACAATCAGAAAGATAGGAGGAGCTGACAAAGAGTTCAGTGTTTCACTACCTACCATTATACCCAGCACTTGATCCAAGGTTTATGGTTATTAATCTAGTTGACTAGTAAGCAATAGGGCGAGCTGTTGAAGACTACTTTGCCCAGAGTCAAGAATCACTAGCATGAGAGTCCTTGTCTTACTAAATTGCTAATAATGCTAGCATGTTATTTTAATTATATGAGATTCCAGAAAAGCTGGGTGATAATGTTGCCTTTGCCAACTGTTAACGGTTGATCTGTACTCTAGAAGAGGAACATTTGCCACCATCCAAGTAGGCACAGCCATCAGAACTCCAGGAAAGCTGGAGGCCAACACCTTTGCCACTCAACATTCCTAGGGTAAATATTCTGTACAGTTAAGGGTGATCATTTATTTTTGGGGAGGTGGGGGAATAAGTTCTATAAGATATAGAAGAAGCTATTAGTGCCACTACATAGTCAATAGTATTCAATCTGCTTTCTAAACGCAAGTCCAGGTCTAGCAATATATAGCAAGACTTGCAGATGCACAAAGGAGTGATTGTTGAAAGTACTGTGCAGATGCAATGGATGGGTCATAACAGTTTAAGTGCCCATTTGTCTTTGCATATAGTTAGTTAACACAAGGGCTATACATTGAAGATAATGTTGGCAGAGACAGACCTGCAATAGAGCCATGACTTAACAGATTTAAGACACTGCAATAATCAGTCACCCCAAATGCTGCTGGCCCTGAGCCCACTGGCTGCACCACTGATACAAGTAGTACCAGTAGGGGGCAGTGCAGACCTGGGACAGAGGAAAAAAAAAAAAAAAAAAACTTCCATTAACTCTTTCACACAATATTCCATGTATAGACATTTCTGTTTGCACAGAACTCCCTCCCGCCTTCTGGGATTCAGCAGCACATTCCTGCAGCAAAGGAGTGATAGACTGCAGGAGATCTGCAGCAGTGTTCACCAGGACTCTGCACCAGCATTACACTGACAATCTGTGTCAATATACAGGAGAAAAAAAAAAAACTGTAAAAGGCAAAAAGCAGCAACGCCCCAGTCTGAGTAAGGGACAAATCTCAAGGACATGCGCTATTACACACAGATCCCCTGTTTGGGAGCCCCAGGAACTTCCCATCACAGGCTGCATAACACCCGGACCACCCCAATCTCAGGAGATGCTGGGATCCCTGCTTACCATTCTGATGCTGACTTGTAAGTAAATGGATCCTCAGATCGCAGGCTGGAAAGCAAAGGAGCTGCAACGCCTCAATTAACCCACTTAATGCCAGAGCACTGCTCAGTGCACTGATACATTGTATCCATAATAATGCAAAAGGCAATCGGCAATAATACATTGTATCCTATGCAGAAGCTGCAGCAGAGGGGAGAGCCACAGTGACCTGCAAGGGACAGGGTGGTTACTTACCAGGTATTTATGTTACTGGAGGCAAATAATTAAGGACCCTGAATGACTTCAGGACCAACAACTTCCCAGACCTAAAGGGATGTGTGTGAGAGAGGGGCTCCCAACCCGTTTATATATCAAGGTCAGAGCAAGCAGCCATTGGCTGATATTTATATTCCATTCATTGGATTGGTAGGCTGGCAGAGGGAAGTGCCAGCAAGACCTAATCAATGCTCTTCCATTTTATCAGCGCAGGAGCTGACTGCATTCTGCACAGTGCAATAGAATGACATGAAGTGCATTGTGCGAGTAGTGCAAAGAGATACACATGAAAAGCATATCCATGATATTCACTAGGAATATGTAGAGGATAGCCAGAACATTCCACTATGCACAAACATATATATATACTGCTCTTATTGAGAAAGTGATTTAACATAAAAAAGGCTCATCTCTTAATAGTCTGTATAAATGCATGCAATTTTCTGTAGTGCAATATGAGATTCTGTGGTGAAATTTCATGCAAGGTTGAATTGCAAGAGACCACAGACATGTGTCATGCAATATGTGTGCCAATATAATTGCATTTAAACAAACTGTAAAATTCCAGACAAATGGCAGTGGTTATAAGAAAGCAAATAATCCATTTCAACCCATTACAAATGCCCTAAGGCTGGTTTCACGCAGTCCTTCCTTGTTATTTTAACATATGCAGGGGCACAACTATTTCCATATCAGCCACATCGGCTGCTGTGGGCCCTGATAATTTAGGGAGCCGCCAATGTTTTTATTTTTTGCTTTGTTTTTTTTAAATAGGCTGATACTAGCTAATAGCGGACAATTTTCACTTACCTATCCCCACTATGCACCACTGCTCCATTCATTTCAATTCACCACCTAACCTTGAGAACCAATAATTTCCATGCATTCCATGGAATGTGTATTCCTTTACGCCCCAGCAGTAAGGCAAGCCTTTCCACAGAATGAGTAACCAAGTAGTGTAAATATAAAGTGATGTGATCCATAGCAACCAGACAGATTTTTAAGGCTCCATGCGCATAGTATTGTCACATATATAGACCTAATACATATATAATAGCAAAAGGAGTATCTATGTGCTCATAGTGTGCTGTAAGTTCATATAGACTACATGCATTGACTTAAAGTGCCCCTAAACAACTGGGATATCCATAAAATGGTAAAAATTCTCACAGATTTTTTTTTTTGTGTATACTGTGTGTGTGTGTGTGTATGTGTATATATATGTATATATATATATATATATATATATATATATATATATATATACACACATATACATACACAGTACAGACCGAAAGTTTGGACACACCTTCTCATTCCAAGAGTTTTCTGTATTTTCATGACTATAAAAATTGTAGATTCACACTGAAGGCATCAAAACTATGAATTAACACATGTGGAATTATATACTTAACAAAAAAGTGTGAAACAACTGAAAATATGTCTTATATTCTAGGTTCTTCAAAGTAGCCACCTTTTGCTTTGATTACTGCTTTGCACACTCTTGGCATTCTCTTGATGAGCTTCAAGAGGTAGTCACCTGAAATGGTCTTCCAACAGTCTTGAAGGAGTTCCCAGAGATGCTTAGCACTTGTTGGCCCTTTTGACTTCACTCTGCGGTCCAGCTCACCCCAAACCATCTCCATTGGGTTCAGGTCTGGTGACTGTGGAGGCCAGGTCATCTGGTGTAGCACCCCATCACTCTCCTTCTTGGTCAAATAGCCCTTACACAGTCTGGAGGTGTGTTTGGGGTCATTGTCCTGTTGAAAAATAAATGATGGTCCAACTAAATGCAAACCGGATGGAATAGCATGCCGCTGCAAGATGCTGTGGTAACCATGCTGGTTCAGTATTCCTTCAATTTTGAATAAATCCCCAACAGTGTCACCAGCAAAGCACCCCCACACCATCACACCTCCTCCTCCATGCTTCATGGTGGGAACCAGGCATGTAGAGTCCATTCGTTCACCTTTTCTGCGTCGCACAAAGACACGGTGTTTGGAACCAAAGATCTCAAATTTGGACTCATCAGACCAAAGCACAGATTTCCACAGGTCTAATGTCCATTCCTTGTGTTCTTTAGCTCAAACAAGTCTCTTCTGCTTGTTGCCTGTCCTTAGCAGTGGTTTCCTAGCAGCTATTTTACCATGAAGGCCTGCTGCACACAGTCTCCTCTTAACAGTTGTTGTAGAGATGTGTCTGCTACTAGAACTCTGTGTGGCATTGACCTGGTCTCTAATCTGAGTTGTTGTTACCCAGCGATTTCTGAGGCTGGTGACTCGGATGAACTTATCCTCCGCAGCAGAGGTGACTCTTGGTCTTCCTTTCCTGGGGCGGTCCTCATGTGAGCCAGTTTCTTTGTAGCGCTTGATGGTTTTGGCCACTGCACTTGGGGACACTTTCAAAGTTTTCCCAATTTTTCAGACTGACTGACCTTCATTTCTTAAAGTAATGATGGCCACTCGTTTTTCTTTACTTAGCTGCTTTTTACTTGCCATAATACAAATTCTAACACTCCATTCAGTAGGCCTATCAGCTGTGTATCCACCTGACTTCTGAACAACACAACTGATGGTCCCAACCCCATTTATAAGGCAAGAAATCCCACTTATTAAACCTGACAGGCCCCACCTGTGAAGTGAAAACCATTTCAGGTGACTACCTCTTGAAGCTCATCAAGAGAATGCCAAGAGTGTGCAAAGCAGTAATCAAAGCAAAAGGTGGCTACTTTGAAGAACCTAGAATATAAAACATATTTTCAGTTGTTTCACACTTTTTTGTTAAGTATATAATTCCACATGTGTTAATTCATAGTTTTGATGCCTTCAGTGTGAATCTACAATTTTTATAGTCATGAAAATACAGAAAACTCTTGGAATGAGAAGGTGTGTCCAAACTTTTGGTCTGTACTGTATATATATATATATATATATATATATATATATATATATATATATATAAAAATAGAGGTCCACTTTGAGTATATGGCAGGCTATGGGTGCCATGCGACATATCCATTCTGATTTCTGATCCATATTATGACACTTTAAGAGCCTAGGCCCCCCCCCCCCCAATATGTTATGGAATCATATTAAGAGCAAAGGGGAATGCACTTGGTGAATGTGCTATATAGATAGCATTTAAATAGCACATGTGGAGCCCATACATTTATCATGAATGCTGCTGGATAGCGGGATTCTAATGCAGTGGCCTATTGAATAATTTATATGCGTGACCCTGCAGAAAGATAGGTATGTAGAATTTCCAGGTAGTATAAAGAGAAGACTTTGCACAGAGAAATTTCACTAATTCTGCAAAAGTACAAAGATGCAGTAACCTATCAGAAACATTAATGTACATTTGTAAATGGGGGTCTTCTCTTTTAAAGAGGACCTTTCATGTCCTCATACACATGTGGTTTTATATACCACTAGAAAGCCGACAGTGCACTGTCGGCTTTCCCGTTATGTGCCCCGGGGCTGGAGATATCGGTGCCGTTAGTTTAGGCACTGATCTCTGCCCACTGTCAGAAGGGCATTCCTGACAGTCTAGCTGGGCTGTGAGGAACGCCTCCCCTGACCGTGTCCATAGACTTATACTGGGGGGCATTCCTTACAGTTCAGCGTCATCGCTGGGAGGTAAGGAACGTCCCCTCTGACAGTACAGGGCTATGGACGAGAACTGTCAGGGGGGACGTTCCTCACAGCCCAGCTAGACTGTCAGGAACGCCCTTTTGACAGTGGGCATAGTTCCGTGCCTAAACTAACAGCACCGATATCTCCAGCTTCGGGGCACATAACAGGAAAGCACACTGTCGGCTTTCTAGCAGTATATAAAACCGCATGTTCATGAGGACCTGAAAGGTCCTCTTTAAGTGCCAAACCATACATTACTTAGTCCATAGTGGGTGCTAAGAGTGCTTGCTATTGCAGTAGGAATACATGGTGACTGCATACAATATCACATTGGATAAATTGCAACTAATGTGGTTGTGTTGAAATCCAGCAAATTTAGATTTCAGGTGACTTGCAAGAAGCAGTTGTATTAAGCTCTATGCACACAACCATGTGCTTTGTTAATATGCTAGCTGTGTTTTTCATGGCTGGCTCATTGACCCATTCATCTCAATGGCCCGATACGCACACCGTGTATTATTACGGGCCTCAGTATGCCGCAGTGTATGCTGAGTATGCCATTTCACCACAGACTGGGCTCATGCATGCAGCTGTGTTCATGTATCCTTAACTTCTGTGTCAAAACATCACTATCATCAGTTGTGACTTAGCAAAATAACATTGCAATCTTAATGTTACATGGAAAAAGTTCTCATGAATCCCTAATCTGAATGCCACTGATCCCGAGGGCCCCAAAGGTACCTCTGCCAAATAACATATACCACTATCCTAAAATGGCACAAAGTAGGTTTGGGGCCCCATTACAGATTTTGCATTGGGGCCCCAGGACCTTCAAGTTACACCTCTGTAAGGAGCTATATACTGTGTCTGTTCTTCAAATGGATTGTATATCTGAACTACATAGCATGGGGACCAATGTGTCCCTACAGAATCTTTCAGTAGGACATACCTACCTGTTGGTCACTGTCAAGTAGAGACTGACAATGGCCAGTTCCTCAGTAAAGGAGTGACCATGCATGAAAATCTTTGTTTCCCGTGATCCCCTCCCCATTGTCACTCTATCTCTGGCTCTACTACTGTGATTGTAGGGGCTATACACATGATATAAAGTGAAGAGGAATTTGAGCAGTCTTCCACCTCAGATTCCTCCCTGTGTATCCCGCTCTGCTTCGGCTTTCCGCCACAAGCTTGCTGATTAGCCTCAGAAACAGTGGGGCGAATCAAGAGTAGTCTTGTGCTACAGACATTCTGTGCCAGAACCAGAAGGACCCAGTTAGAGGAATACTTGTGTTGGTGAGGAATATGCTCTACACTCCAAGAAAAAGGGGATGGCTCTTTAAATAGGCTTATTTAAAAAGAAAATGGTATACCTACTTACCTACTGTACTGTGACACAGATTTTAAAGACAGTGTGGGACTACATATGGCCTTCAGACATTGGGAATTGGGAATACTCTGCTTTATTTGGTATGCCCAGTATTTAGTAGCAGACTTCCCATGGCTCTCTAAATCCCCTGAGCTAAGTGAAGATACATAGAGTATAAATGAATAACATACGGACTTCCTTCTACTGGAAAAACAAGGATTCCAAGACTGTAACACATACTACTCTAGTTGGGGGCATCCGAAAGTACTGCAGCACAAGATAGGCAAAACATGATGTCTCTGTCTAAAGATGTAATTGCATAAATTGTCCTTCAACAATGCCCCTCCCGGTCATATTTAGTATTCTTCCATATAAATGTTACTATCTGCTGGAGATTAGCAGGGACACATCCAAAAAACAGGGGTCCCTTGTCTCATGTCAACCATATTAATGAAGCGGCAGGTCGCATATGCATACTGCCACTACATTCATTTTTACGGAACTGCTGAAGGCAAGTACAGCAGTCAGCCATCTCAAGTAGTTCCATAGCATTGAATGGAGTGTCAGCATGCATGTGCGACCTCCCCTCCATTTATAAAGGTCACACAGGACCCTTGTTCTTGTTATTGGTGGTACCTCTTTAAAGAACATTAACTTCATTAAAGAGTACCTTTCATGTCCTCTGACATTAGCAGTATTATATACCGCTAGAAAGTTGAAAGTGTGCTGATGTCAGCACCCTGTAAGCTTTGCTGATACAGTGCCTTGCAAAAGTATTCATACCCCTTGAACTTTTTCACATTTTGTCACCTTACAGCCACAAACTTAAATGTATTTTCTTGAGATTTTAAGTGATAGACCAAACACAAAGTAGCAGATAATTGTGAAGTGGAACAAAAATGATACATGATTTTCAAAATTTTAAATCAAACAAAAATCTGAAAAGTGTGACGTGCAAAAGTATTCAGCCCCCTGTACTCTGATACCCCTAAATAAAATCTAGCGCAATCAATTGCCTTCAGAAGTCACTTAATCAATCAACAGAGTCCAGCTGTGTGTAATTTAGTCCCAGTATAAATACACTTGTTCTGTGAAGGCCTCAGTGGTTTGTTAGAGAACACTAGTGAACAAACAGCATCATGAAGACCAAGGAACCCACCAGAAAGGTCAGAGATAAAGTTGTGGAGAAGTTTAAAGTAGTGTTAGATTATAAAAACATATCCCAAGTTTTGAGCATCCCAAGAAGTACTGTTCAATCCATCAGCCAAAAATGGAAAAAGTATTATACAACTGCAAACCTACAGACAGTCCATCTAAACTGACAGATCAAGCAAGGAGAACACTGGTCAGAGAAGCAGCCAAGAGGCCCATGGTCACTCTGGAAAAGCTTCAGAAATATACAGCTCAGGTGGGAGAATCTGTCCACAGGACAACTATAAGTCGTGCACTCTACAAATCTGGCCTTTATGGAAGAGTGGCAAGAAGAAAACCATTGTTGAACGAAAGACGTAAGAAGTGCCGTTTGCCACAAGCCATATAGGGGACACAGCAAACATGTGGAAGAAGGTGCTCTGGTCAGATGAGACCAAAGTTGAACTTTTTGGCCTAAATGCAAAGGGCTATGTGTGGCGGAAAAGTAACACTGCTCATCACTCTGAAAACACCATCCCCACTGTGAAACATGGTGGTGGCAGAATCATGCTGTGGGGAGGCTTTTCTTCAGTAGGGACAGGGAAGCTGCTCAGAGTTGATGGGAAGATGGATGGAGCTAAATACAGGGCAATCCTGGAAGAAAACCTGTTGGAGGCTGCAAAAGACTTCAGACTGGGAAGGAGATTCACCTTCCAGCAATACAATGATCCTAAACATACAGCCAGAGCTACAGTGGAATGGTTTAGATCAAAGAATATTCATGTGTTAGAATGGCCCAAAGTCCAGACCTAAATCCCATTGTGCATCTGTGGCAAGACATGAAAATTGCTGTTCACAGACGCTCTCCATCCAATCTGGCTGAGCTTGAGCTATTTTGCAATGAAGAATGTGCAAATCTGGTAAAGACATACCTCAAAAGACTTGCAGCTGTAATTGCAGCAAAAGGTGGCTGTACAAAGTATTGATAAAGGGGGGCTGAATACTTTTGCACGTTACACTTTTCAGGTTTTTATTTGATTAAAATTTTGAAAACCATTTATCATTTTCCTTCCACTTCACAATTATCTGCTACTTTGTGTTGGTCTACCACTTAAAATCTCAAGAAAATACATTTAAGTTTGTGGTTATAAGGTGACAAAATGTGAAAAAGTTCAAGGGGTATGAATACTTTTGCAAGGCACTGTATGTGCCTGGATGCAGAGATATTGGTGCCATTAGTTTCGGTACTGAAATCCCTGCACTGTCACAGTGGCCAACCTTACAGCTCAACGTCATCACTTGGCATGACTGTCTGACAGTACAAGGCTATGGAAGAGTACTGTCAGAGGGGCGTTCCTCACAGCCCAGTGATGACGTTGAGCTATGAGGCTGGCCTCTCTGACAGTGCAGGGATATCGGTGCCAAAATTAGCGGCATCGATATCTTTGCAAATGGGGGACATACCAGCAAAGCTGACAATATGCTGAATTCAGAGGACATGAAAGGTCTAATCTGACAATAACACAGGTGATCCACTTTTAAGCTTGAGAGCTGAACCATGATGCAGCTCTACTTCCGGTTCCGTGGTCTCATGACTGCTGGGGTTGGGAACTGCATGAGCAGCATAGGAGGCTACATTCTTCCTGTAACTGGGGTCACTACCATGCCCACTTCACAGGATTTAGTCCCATCCCCAGCTACACAACAATACTTAAATGACCATAATGGAGGGGAAAAACTATTTAAAGAGGACCTTTCATGTCCTCAGGCACATGCGGTTTTACATACTGCAAGGAAGTGCCCCGGGGCTGGAGATATCGGCGGTGTAAGTTTCACGGTTTACTGTCAGAAAGGTGTTCCTGACAGTCTAGCTGCGCTGTGAGGAACGCCCTCCCTGACAGTTCTCGTTCATAGACTTGTACTGGGGGGGCATTCCTCACAGCTGAGCGTCATCGCCGGGCAGTAAGGAATGCCCCCTCTGACAGTACAGCACTATAGACGAGTACAGAGAGAGGAGACATTCCTTACAGCGCAGCGATGACGCTCAGCTGTGAGGAAAGCAAAGCCCAGGAAAGATAAGAAATTCCCCAAAAGCCCTTTTCACCTAATTTGTATCTTAATAAAACAGTGATTTTCTCCATAATGAAGCTGAAATGCTGAATAACAAAGGCATATCTAGAAAGTGTGTAAGAAGCGCTACAAGACACTAGGGTTACTTGGATTTTCACTTTCCTGTTGACAAACTCCCTAAAGGGAGAAAGTAGCATGTGGTTTTTTTTAAATCAATTTATATGTAAACATATTTTTTTTTAATAATTTTGGTTGAATTTTTTTTTTTTTTAAATCCAAAAAATCCTGCGGTTGTGACTTTGGCTACTAAGCCAAATAATATGCACAAACTTCTCATTTCCTGTAGGTGATTTCTTTGCAGCAGCCACCTCATTTATCAGCACACTGGTGATCACAGCTATCGTGTATATGTAGATAAAACACAGAATCCACCAGTTACAATAGGTGATTTCATTGCTTATCTACTCCTTTCTGCACAAAGTCCTCTGCAGATGTCACAGAGCATGCCTAATAATAATAATAATAATAGTCCTTTAATAGTCCCACAATGGGGAAATTCAGTGTGTTACAGCAGCAAAGATAAGCAGATACAAATACAAATACAACATGTACAGGAATGTTCCAAGGTGAGAGGCATTACATTAATAGCAGACAGACAGATAGGGCGTAGCAGAGGGGGGGGGGGATTTAACAGGCAGAGAGATATTTCAGTTCTCTGTATGTAATGATCTCCGCTTAGGTCGGTGTTGGTTGTACAGCCTAACCGCAGTGGGGAGGAAAGACTTCCGATAGCGCTCCTTCTCACACCTAGGGTGGAGCAGTCGGTCACTGACAGTACTGCCCAGCGCAATCACAGTCTCATGCATGGGATGGGACTTCTTCTTCTGCATGGAGCTCACCACGGACAGTATCCTTCTGTCACCCACCACCTGCACTGGGTCCAGTGGGCTCCCCAGGACAGAGCTGGCCCTTCTAATCAGCTTGTCAAGTTTATTTCTGTCCCTGGTTGATATACTGCTCCCCCAGCAGGCCACTCCAAAGAAGATGGCTGATGCCACTACCGAGTTGAAGAAAGTTCTAAGAAGTGCCCCCCGGATTCCAAAGGCTCTCAGTTTCCTAAGCAGGTAGAGCCTGCTGTGGCCCTTCCTGTACAGGGCCTCCATATGATCTGCCCAGTCCAGCTTATTATTAAGGAGCAAACCCAGGTACTTATAGGTGTTCATAATCTCGATGCCCGTCCCCAGGATGTCCACTGGTTTTGGAAACTCTCCCAAAGAAGTCAATAGTCTTTTCCAGACCATTGTGTCTATGGCCCATCTCATAGAAACAGAAAACTACAGATTATTTTAGGCTTAGTGGCAAGAGTTGTAATTACAAGATCTTTAAAATTTGTATTAAATGTAGATAACATGGAAAATTAAAAACATCACCAAAAATTCTTTAAAAATATGTCTAAAATAAAAACATGATTTAAACAATAGGTCATTTTATCTTTAAAGGGAATCACATTTTTCATCTGTTTTATTTTGTTATTGCATATTTTTTACATTTTACTTATAAGGGCAGCCATTTTGCCATATCTGTTTCCTTGCCTCTCTGCAAAAAGTGAGAGAAGAGGCAGGAACTTTGTAAACTGTGGTGCATCTTTGGCCCTTGATGACTTTTCTCTGCTTAATTTTGGGTTGAGCAAGATGGGCTATAGACTTGCACTACATTCTATAGTTTGTTTTACTTCTACTAAGAAAATCTGATAGGATCCAAACTAGAGCCAAAGCAGCATGGGATGCCACAATATGTATATCGTGGCTCTCTAAAATTATTTATCCTCTATCCATTCTCAGGATAGGTGGGGTCTTAGTGGTCGGACTACCACTGGTTAGTAGTTTAGCCTCTATACTATGGATAGAGGATAAATAATTGTTGTGGCATAACCACATTAAGTCACAGGTTTTCCATCTTCCACACGTGTAAATCTTTTTCATCATGAGCTGTCACATTTATGTGTGCACCTACCAAATATCACCTTTGTCAGGAAAAGAAAGTGCTAAAATTGGTGGTAATATATACAATAGAGATAACAGTACTGGTTGCTACAATGCAGAAACTATACTGTCACAGATTACAGGGACTACAAAGCCATTTCAATATACAAAGAAATATATCCAAACATGTGACAGATATTTTTCTTTACATTTTTGAGCAATGTTATCTTTTGATGACTCTACATTATACATTGTAATACCACATTTCAGAGGAACACATGATTTTACATTACCAGAAAGGACCTCTTACCTTTTCCACACTCATATTAATAGCACATATATCCACAACATGAACTATCTAATTCCTGTATTTGGTCAGAAAAACTGAGTCACAAAGAGGAAGCATACCTTTCAATATATATAAATGCAAACAATTTTTTTTTTGCAATAGCACTCTGCTAACACTAAGAGCATTACTGCCGTTAATGAAGGGTTAAATAATAGTATTATGTGAAAGACCAATAGTTTGTATTTGTTTCTTGAACAAGGTAACCTGATGACTAAGTCATGAGATCCTGGTTTGTCCATTTGTTAGACTGTGCAACCTTGGAATTTGGTACATGTATTGTGTTGTCTTATGTGTAAAACAATATAGAATGCTGGACCCTGTTACAATAAATTGGGACATTTATGCATACCATGAGACTGCGTATGCCTGTGTCGCCCAAGCTCAGAATCAATGTATGTTTTAATAATTAGGTTTTCACAGAAGGTATTCAGCAGAATTTTGTCTGCACATCAAATTACTACAATATTGCTATGTCTTCTGTATATAGAAATATGTGAAAATGAGACCAAATTGTGAGAGCCCATCACTAGGGACAAGGTAACCTTCTTAGATAGGACCCAACACTACAAACATTCACCTCTCTCTTGGCCTAGGCCTCGAAATTAATTCAGGGGAGTGCGATTCATCCATATTATGCTCTAAATAAAACCTGCCTTGGGCTGTCTGTTGCATTGTATAGTTACAAGAAAAGCAAAGCACACCCTCTGGGCCGTAAAAGGTCTTAAAATGAAGTATATACAACCACACAGGACAAATTACACTGTGCAAGTTATTTGTTGAACAAAAACTAGGCCAAAATACAGAAGGAGTGTATGAAAAATTAAGTACTCCCTTACTGCTTTCAATTAAGAGGGTAAGCAGCACCCCTATAAAAGCAGAAGTTTTGATCTGAAGCATTTAGGCTTAGGTTAACACAATGTCAAGGAGAAATGGTTTAAGATCGCAAAACAGGATGGTTTAAGATTGCTAAGCTGCGTCTGAACAAACAAGACTTCTGGAACATTGTCCTTTAGACCGATGAAACCAGTCATGATGGGCTATAAAGTTCAGCGCCACGTTTGACAAAAAAACAAATATAGCATATTGACACATCATCTGTTAAGCATGGTGGTGGAGGGGCAGAAGCGCAACTGACATGAGGTGTCCTAAAGAGGTTGCCTCATGCGGCGACACCTTGTTAAAATGGTGGGGCAGCATGCAGATCGTGATGTGGGTGCCGTGTCTACTGCCCAAGGACAGGTTGTGCTCACTCCCTGGGATGGTAGACACGGCACCTGCATCACTATTATGATGTGATTCTGAACGGTATATAATGATCTTCTACTTGGGGAGCGAACCCTGATGCAGCGTGCATGGGACCTGCTGGGGGACACGCTGTCTACTCTCCCAACTTCAGCACCTAGGCTATGATACCACAGGAGTCAGAAAAAAAAAAATACATAGTGCACACAGGCTGTGTTCCCCAGACAGCTTCCATTCACACCGCATCAGTGTTCGTTCTAGGTAGAAGATGATTATATACACTTCAACAAAGGATAGAGGGGCAATTGTTAGGGCATTATTACGGTAACCCTCCCCATAAGTAAAAGTATTACTTATGTGGGGGAGGCTATTACCTGGAAAGAGGTGCTGTAATGGAACTATTACAGTAATAGTGCCTCTTCACACATAAGTAATATTATTACATATGTGGGGGGACTATTACCTGGGGAGGCACTATTACCTTGGTGTCACCTGTCGAGGGTTGCTTCTAGGGCACTATTACAGTAAGGCTAAATTGAAGTGAAAAGGAGTGACAGAGATAGCCAAGTGTTTTACATCTCCAGCACTCCCATTAAAGTGAATGGGAACACCATCCACCACATGTCTCACCTACATTCATAAATATGCAGTGGTGGGAAAGACCCCCACTCTTGGGATCAGTGGGGGTCTCAGCAGTCAGATACTAACCGATAAGGTATTTATCCTCTATCCTATTGTTAGAGGATAAATATGTTACGAGCAGGCTGCACAGTGTTTCTGTAGCTAGTACTGTTTTTGATGTATTCAAGAGGAAAATGCTATTATCTTTTTGGGGCTGATGATTTCAATGTTAATTACTTGTAGTCACAGGAGAACCGAGACAGATAAGGAGGCTATGAAAATGCAAGACACACAAACTTATTCAGGACATGGGAGAAGCCTGGAGGACACAGATTTCCAAGATTCAGAAGATGACAAAGAAACATTTCAAACCCCATCCCATATTGGAAGGTGAAATAGATAGGAATCATGATCCGGGAGACCATCTTTGAAAAATGAGACACTGTCTAAAGTTATAAAACTGTTGCTGTCCAGAAAAAAATTGTCGTCACTCCTTGGAGCTAGCCGTGCTGGGTGGCAGCCATCTTAAGATTCTTTCCAAGCTCCATGGGATCAGAATAACTGTAACTTGTTTTTTCTCACTTTTCATTTTATAACTGTTTTGCTTGTTTACTTGTCACTTTTGGTTTGTCTTTTTTCTAAGTACTGAACCTTTTGGTATTAAAGCATTCCCTTTAGTGTTGGTCCCTGTGTGGTGTATGGATCCATTGCTTTTTAATGTGTTTTTTTCCGTCTGACTGTTAGAGAGACGTGTGTATATGTAAGTTGGGTTCCTACTACCTGAAATCAGTAGGTGGTGGCACCGTGTGTGAATTGTGGACTGTGTTGGGGTGTGATTTACACTCAATTTGCAGCCTAAGTGAAGGATGGGTGCAAGATTACGTGAGTAGAGTGAATTAACCCGTGACAGTTGCATCCAAGTCATGTGCTAGGTTGGTCCGTATGTGACATACCCTGATACGTAAAATCATCAAAGAGGGTGGACTTTTTATGAATACATACAGGTGGAATAAACTAAAACTGTCTAAGTATTAGACACTTTTAAATAAGTCAACAATTTTGAAAACTGTAGGGGCCAGTGAAGGGGGCATTATACTGTGTGGGGCAAAATAAGGGAATTTTTAGTGTATGGGGGCCAATAAAAAGGGGGCCACAAAAAAGGGGGTCATATACTGTATAGAGTCCAAAACAAGGTGCCATATACTGTATGGAGTCCAAAAATAAGCGGGTCATATACTGTGAAACCACAAAAAAAGGGGCTGTATTATGTGTTGGGGGCCAATAAACGGAGGCAATATACTGCGGGGGCCAGTATAGGTGGCGTTATACCGTGTGAGGCAGAATAAAGTGATTTTTTTGATCTATAAATGGGGGGCATGGCCTATAAAACTGAATAGGGTGGCCCCATCATGCAACCAAAGATTGCCTGATCGGGTATTTTTTTTTTTTTTTTGGAGGGGGGGCCTTTCTATAGTTTACCTCTGGCAGCAGAGAGGCTAGGTTCACCACTGGTTGTAAGAATACAGGCAACTAATATATAAAAAAGGAGAAGAGGATTACTCTCACATATCTTGTGTCCTCATACTCTGACCTGTGACTGCTGTGGCCTCTGCACCTTTGTCTCTGCACAATATAATGTTCACTGCATTGCCCTGGTCTCTTCACATACAGTTGTGCTAAAAAGTTTACATACCCCAACAGATTTTTTTGTTTTTTGGCCTTTTTTCAAAGAATATGAATGATAACACGAAAACTTTTCTCCACTCATGGTTAGTGGTTGGTTGAAGCCATTTATTGTCAAACTTCTGTGTTTTCTCTTTTTAAATCATAATGACAACCAAAAACATCAAAATGACCCTGTTCAAAAGTTCCCATACCCCAGTTCTTAATACCATGTATTGCCCCCTCTAACATCAATGACAGCTTGAAGTCTTTTGTGGAAGTTGTGGATGAGGCTCTTTATTTTCTCAGATGGTAAAACTGCCCATTCTTCTTGGCAAAAAGTCTCCAGTTCCTTTAAATTCCTGGGCTGTCTTGCATGTACTGCGCGCTTGAGATCTCCCCAGAGTGGCTCAATGATATTGAGGTCAGGAGACGGAGATGGCCACTCCAGAACCTTCACTTTCTTCTGTTGTGGCCAATGACAGGTTGACTTGGCCTTGTGTTTTGAATCGTTGTCATGTTGGAACGTCCAAGTATGTCCCATGCGCAGCTTCCTGGCTGATGAGTGCAAATTTACCTCCAGTATTTGCTGATAATGTGCTCCATTCTTTCCTTCAACTTTGACCAAGTTTCCTGTGCCTTTGAAGTTCACACATCCCCACTTCAATGATCCACCTCCGTGCTTTACAGTAGGAATGGTGTTCCTTTCATCATAGGCTTTGTTGACACCTCTCCAAATGTAACGTTTATGGTTGTGGCCAAAAAGTTCGATTTTTGTGTCATCGCTCCAAATTACCTTGTTCCAGAAGTTTTGAGGATTGTCTCTGTGCTGTTTGGCGTATTAAAGGCAAGATTCTTTGTGGCATTTGCACAGTAATGGCTTTCTTCTGGCAACTCGACCATGCAGCCCATTTTTCTTCAAGTGCCTCCTTATTGTGCATCTTGAAACAGCCACATCGATAGTTTTCAGAGAGTCCTGTATTTCAGCTGATGTTATGTGTGGGTTTTCCTTTGCATTCCAAACAATTTTCCGGCAGTTGTGGCCAAAATTTTGGTTGGTCTACCTGACAGTGGTTTGGTTCTTACAGAGCCCCTGAGTTTCCATTTGTTAATCACAGTTTGAACACTGCTGACTGGCATTATCAATTCCTTTGATATCTTTTTTGTATCCCTTTCCTGTTTTATACAGTTCAACTACCTTTTCCTGTAGATCTGTGGACAATTCTTTTGCTTTCCCCATGACTCACAAAGCAGAAATGTCAGGGGCTGGAGGAAAGATGCAACAGTCTGTCTGGATCCCAGAAACTCACTCAGCTTTTATGCACACACACTGATTACAAGCAAACAGGTCAGAGGTGAGGATGTTACCTTTAGCAGCCATTCAAACCCCTTTGTGTCAACTTCTGGGCATGTTATCAGTCCAAAATCACCAGGGTATGTGAACTTTTGAACAGGGTCATTTTGATGTTTTTGGTTGTCATTATGATTTAAAAAGAGAAAACACAAAAGTTTGACAATAAGTGGCTTCAACCAACCACTAACCATGAGTGGAGAAAAAGTTTTTGTGTTATTCATATTCTCTAAAAAAAAAAAAAAAAAAAAAAAAAAAAGGCCAAAAAAACCATAAAATATGCCGGGGTATGTAAACTTTTTAGCACAATTGTAGAAACACAAGAGCTTGCAATGTTTATGAAGCATTAGCGGTTGCCATTTGTATGTGGGGAAAAAGCTGCAGGTACACAGCATTCCCTTGCATTTTTGTTTACATTTTTCCTGATCTGTACCAAAAAAAAAAAAAAAAAAAAATATAAAAATATGTCTGGTCCTGAACCATGGAAAATGGGCGTCTTGAAGTGCTTAATCATTGCTGACTGAGAATGAATCTTTCTCATTGGTTCTCTACTTCAGCATGATCCGTACTGAAGAGGAAAAAGAGCACCAGAGTGCAGCGTACTTCTGAAGCATCTACTGTACATTGGCTGCCTATTCAATACAGAATACAATATAAGCTTAGCACCTTCATCCACAAGGCTCTCCATAATGCTGCACCTCCCTACATTTCCTCCCTCATCTCTGTCTATCGCCCAACCCGTGCTCTCCGTTCACTCAATGACCTAAGACTAACATCCCCTATTATCAGAACCTCCCACGGTCTTATACAAGACTTCTTCTGAGTTGCACCACTTCTCTGGAATGCTCTCTCTCGGACTATCACATTAACCCCCAATTTCTACAGCTTCAAGCGCAAACTACATATCTTTTCAGACAGGCCTATCACAACTCCTAATGTAAACCCTTCCGTAGTTAAAATCCTTAAAACGTACCCTCTTTCATGCTCCCGCATTACCCCACAGGATATGATGCCGTTTCAGACTAACTTTATATGTCCAGGCACCATCCGCATGTTAAAGGACACGACTGTTGACTTCTCATACAGCTTTATATATGTGTAATGACAGTAACCTCTATTACAAAATTGTCTGACCATTGTACAAACAATGCTACCTCCTATGCCACCCCTGCTACCTCTTGTGTCACCCCCTCTACCTCATAGATTGTAAGCTCTTGCGAGCAGGACCCTCAGTCCCATTGTGTGAATTGACTTTCTTTTTAATGTATCTTTTTTGTCTGTACTTGAACCCTACAAATTGTACAGTGCTACGGAATATGCTAGTGCAATATAAATAAAATGTATTATTATTATCATCTGCCAGGGCTGCGCTGTAACTGTGACTACATGCTCAGTGAACAAGGGATGAAGGGCCTGTTAGGTTACAGCACCAGGGTCTCTGCTGCACACTGTGCTCTATTATGCGTATAGTACTTGACTATAAATACCAGCCATCAATGGGACCAGTAAAATGGAATTCTGCTACTGGCATGTTATTAAAAATACTGGCTAGCTGACAACCATAATAATGCCCCTTCCTCCACAAAGTAAATGCCAAAAAAATGAATGATAATTTTTCACCTCCCCCTAGAGCAGGTTTCCTCTGCTCTCTGATGTCAGTTGCTCAGATCAGCACACATAATGAAGTCACTACATCGGACTGCGTCCACACCACCAGCAGCAGCATGGTTGGTGTATGGTTGAGCAAGGGGTTGACGGCTTCCTGCTTTACCACTGTGTTCGCCTCTGTCCTGAAGACACAGATAGATTTGAATTTGGAACAGCTGGGATATTTGCCAACTCTTCTGGGAGTAACAGATGTAGTCCTCCTCATTTTTTTGGAGAAGCCTCCCATGAAAATTTGGGAGAATTGGCAAGTATGGGATAAATACATTCCGCCATGCAGGGAATCCAAACAACAACTACCAGTTCGGCACTTTCTGTTGCTTTATGCATACTTGACAACTCTGTATGGAAAAGGGGAGAAATGCAAGATGCTTCACATACTCACTTTCTACATTTTTACACTTTCCTCTGCTCCTAGAGGTGGACGGATGAACAGGAATTTGGAGAGATGAGTAGCTGAATGTCTGGTATAAGGTATGTAGCTTGGAGTCTGTATACAGTAGAGGACTAGTATGGGGACTATCCAGAAAGGTCCAGTCTGGTGTCCGTATAAAGGGTTCAGGTCTATATCATTGCACACAAGCGTTGTAAAAAATGGCCATGAAAAACAGATGCAACATTCACTTTTTCACGTCTGTTTTGGATCCATGGGGCAGTCATTTTCACTGATCCATCATGGGCCTGAGTCTACTGATGGATCTGTGAAAAATGGTCAAAAATACGACCAGTCCTATTTTTGTGATAATCTGTACAAAACGGTCCGTAAAAAAAAAAAAAAGCACATATGAATAGCCCATGTTTTCTAAAAGCAGTCATGCGATGGCCATTATTCATTGTTGTGTGTATGAGGGCTTAGGCCACAAACAATATGGAAAGAGGATAAATTGCTGATTGGTGGGGTCTCACCACTGAGGTCCCCACCAATCCTGAGGGGGGCTTACCTCCACTGTGAATGCAGCTGCTGTGAACCAAATTCCAAGTAGGACGCACATGTACCCCTACGCCTATGCCTAAGTGCAGCACTCAGCTATATCTGACACTCTCAGATCAAATCAATTATCTAATCCACACTACACTCGCTATTACATAGGATGATATCTATGGTCAAAACCGTGTAAAATTTAAAATGAGAATGGTGTGGATTTTCAATGCAGATTTTTTCAGTGGAATATTTTGCAAAAATAAATTTTACATACATGAAAATGAAACAACTGATCATTTCTTCAGAGGATAGGCTATCAGTATGTGATATGTCGGGGTCATCTAGACCCCACAATGATTATATGATCCAGCTCCCTCTGAGCAACAGAAGCTATAGTGATGTATGGAGCCAGAAGGTGTACAGTCATGGCCAAAAGTTTTGAGAATGATACAAATATTAATTTTTACAAAGTCTACTGCTTCAGTTTTTCTAATGGCAATTTGCATATACTCCAGAATGTTATAAAGAGTGATCAGCTTAACAGCAATTACTTGCAAAGTCAATATTTGCCTAGAAAATGAACTTTATCCCCCAAAACACATTTCAACATCATTGCAGCCCTGCCTTAAAAGGACCACCTAACATCGTTTCAGTGATTGCTCCATTAACGTGTTGATGAGGACAGGGCTGGAGATCAATCTGTCATGATTAAGTAAGAATGACACCACTGGACACTTTAAAAGGAGGCTGGTGCTTGCCATCATTGTTTCTCTTCTGTTAACCATGGTTATCTCTAAAGAAACACGTGCAGTCATCATTGCACTGCACAAAAATGGCCTAACTGGGAAGAGTATTGCAGCTAGAAAGATTGCACCTCAGTCAACAATCTATCGCATCATCAAGAACTTCAAGGAGAGAGGTTCCATTGGTGCCAAAAAGGCTCCAGGGCGCCCAAGAAAGACCAGCAAGCGGCAGGACCGTCTCTTAAAAGTGTTTCAGCTGCGGGATCGGGCTACCAGCAGTGCAGAGCTTGCTGAGGAATGGCAGCAGGCAGGTGTGAGTGCATCTGCACGCACTGTGAGGCGGAGACTCTTGGAGCAAGGCCTGGTCTCAAGGAGGGCAGCAAAGAAGCCACTTCTCTCCAGAAAAAACATCAGGGACAGACTGATATTCTGCAAAAGGTACAGGGAGTGGACTGCTGAGGACTGGGGTAAAGTCATTTTCTCTGATGAATCCCCTTTTCGATTGTTTGGAACATCTGGAAAACAGCTTATTCGGAGAAGAAGAGGTGAGCGCTACCACCAGTCTTGTCTCATGCCAACTGTAAAGCATCCTGAAACCATTCATGTGTGGGGTTGCTTCTCAGCCAAGGGAATCGGCTCTCTCACAGTCTTGCCTAAAAACACAGCCATGAATAAAGAATGGTACCAGAATGTCCTCCAAGAGCAACTTCTCCCAACCGTCCAAGAGCAGTTTGGCGCTCAACAATGCCTTTTCCAGCATGATGGAGCACCTTGCCATAAAGCAAAGGTGATAACTAAATGGCTCAGGTAACAAAACATAGAGATTTTGGGTCCATGGCCTGGAAACTCCCCAGATCTTAATCCCATTGAGAACTTGTGGTCAATCATCAAGAGACGGGTGGACAAACAAAAACCAACAAATTCAGACAAAATTAAAGCATTGATTCTGCAAGAATGGACTGCTATCAGTCAGGATTTGGTCCAGAAGTTGATTGAGAGCATGCCAGGGAGAATTGCAGAGGTCCTGAAGAAGAAGGGTCAACACTGCAAATATTGACTTGCTGCATTAACTCATTCTGTCAATATAAGCTTCTGTTACTCATAATATGAATGCAATTATATTTCTGTATGTGATAAAAACATCTGACAAACACACATAAAAACCAGAGGGCAGCAGATCATGTGAAAATATAATATTTGTGTCATTCTCAAAACTTTTGGCCATGACTGTAGAACTGAAGTCCTGTCCACTGTATAGTGGTGGTGCTGGGGTACTGCAGCTCTGGTCTATCACTTCAATAGAAGAAAAGCTGCTTCTGTTTCCATCTGTCTGTATAGCTTCTGGCACCAAGGTCAGCTGACCAGTGCGAGAACTGGATGTAAGACCATACCTCCCAACCATCCAAGATTCAGCGGGATAGTCATAGATTCTGGGTCCTGTTCCGGTCAGTGGGAAGTATGTCCCAACTTCAACCATCTGCAACCAGAGGAAGTTTTTTTTTTTTTTTTGTTTGATCCGTTATTCTGTGGGCACTTGGAGGGGGCCTGTATACTGTGGGGGCAACTGTAGGAGAACTGTATACTGTGGGAGCAACTGGAGATGACATTAAAGGGTGTTTGTCAGAAGGAAAAATGGTATCAGACTAATGACAGTACCTTGTACCACTTTCCAAAGAGGTCTTTCTTTTTCTGCCATGCAGCATAGTTTTTATGAAAATCAGTATTTTATTATTATGCAAATTAGCTGAAGGGCTTTAGACATTTCTTCTCCTGCCAGGGATGGATTTCTAGAGCAGAGAGAGAAGCCCCAGCAGGATAATAAATGCCCTTAACACCCTTTCCAGCTAATTTGCATAAGAATAAAAAGCTGATTTTCATGAAAAGAGACCTTCAATGCAGAATAAGAAAAGCATCTTTGGAAAGTGTAGAAGCTACTTTACAAGGTACTGTCATTAGTCTGATACCGCTTTTCCTGCTGACAGACTCCCTTTAAACTGTGACGGGACTTTATACAAAGAGACATTTATGGAAAAGGGAAAAACCAAACTGGAAGTGGGTGGGGCTGAAGGCGTGCAAAGTCCACTGCACGTGTGATAAATCGCTGTGCAGAACTTCTGCAGGAATTTTTTGCACTAATTTTTATATAACAAATCTCTTGTATAAAAATATGTGCATTCATAAAACGCAGCAGATATCTATCCAATCAGAATCAAGATTTCATTTTTACATGGAAAAATTAGAAGCTGAAAGGAGCAATTTGATTGGCTGCAACGGTCAAGTCCATTTATCTATCAATATTATACAAGAAACAAGAGGACTGTGACATGAAATACTGTGTGTAATCTGTCCTTTTTTTCCCCATGGACAATAAAACTTATTAGTTGCGTCTAGAATGGAGTTGCTCCTGGTAGGTCTTCCCTCCAGCAACTCCAATCTAGTCACCTCACTAGTGAATGGTCCAAAATGGAGTTGCTGGAGAAAAGGGCCTACCAGGAGCAACTCCATTCTAGACAATTCATTACTGAGGTGACTAGATTGGAGTTGCTAGGGATAGGACCTGCTAGAACCAACTCCAATGTAGACTGTTCATTACTGAAATGACGAGAGAGGGAGAGAGAGAGTTTTGAAATGATTATCAATAGCAATGGAGGAAAAACACATTACTGGACATACAGTGGGGGAAAAAAAAGTATTTAGTCAGCCACCAATTGTGCAAGTTCTCCCACTTAAAAAGATGAGGCCGGCCTGTAATTGTCATCATAGGTAGACCTCAACTATGAGAGACAAAATGAGAAAACATATCTACAAAATCACATTGTCTGATTTTTAAAGAATTTATTTGCAAATTATGGTGGAAAATAACTATTTGGTCAATAACAAAAGTTCATCTCAATACTTTGTTATATATCCTTTGTTGGCAATGACAGAGGTCAAACGTTTTCTGTAAGTCTTCACAAGGTTGGCACACACTGTTGCTGGTATGTTGGCCCATTCCTCCATGCAGATCTCCTCTAGAGCAGTGATGTTTTGGGGCTGTCGCTGGGCAACACAGACTTTCAACTCCCTCCAAAGGTTTTCTATGGGGTTGAGATCTGGAGACTGGCTAGGCCACTCCAGGACCTTGAAATGCTTCTTACGAAGCCACTCCTTCGTTGCCCTGGCGGTGTGCTTGGGATCATTGTCATGCAGAAAGACCCAGCCACGTTTCATCTTCAATGCCCTTGGTGTTGGAAGGAGGTTTGCACTCAAAATCTCACGATACATGGCCCCATTCATTCTTTCATGTACACGGATCAGTCGTCCTGGTTCCTTTACAGAGAAACAGGCGCAAAGCATGATGTTGCCACCCCCATGCTTCACAGTAGGTATGGTCTTTTATACCAATAACAATGTCAAACAGGAGCCATTACTACAGGTAATGAGTGGAGGACAGAGGAGCCTCTTAAAGAAGAAGTTACAGGTCTGTGAGAGCCAGAAATCTTGCTTGTTTGTAGGTGACCAAATACTTATTTTCCACCATAATTTTCAAATAAATTCTTAAAAAAAAAAAAAATCAGACAATGTGATTTTCTGGATTTGTTTTCTCATTTTGTCTCTCATAGTTGAGGTCTACCTATGATGACAATTACAGGCCGGCCTCATCTTTTTAAGTGTGAGAACTTGCACAATTGGTGGCTGACTAAATACTTTTATCCCCACTGTATGTGTGTGTGTGTGTGTATATAAAATATATATATATATATATATATATATATATATATATATATATAGAATTTATAAGTGCCATATGTGTATATATAATGTGTGTGCGTTATATATCTTGTGCCAAACAAGTTCTGCGACATCGTGCGAATATGGTTTGGTCAGGGCGGTGACATCTCAGCCTGACACATTTATTATAACTTGCGCCACTTTCTTGTTGTGAGTTATAATGGAAGTCTATGGCAATTCATAACTGATATATATCTAAATTCTAAAGTATCGCTGTGTGCCTGATTTATAAGTATATAGTTACTATAGGTTCATGGTCTCGGTGCTTTCTGTGAAAGTCAGCATCGGGTCTATGCCTAACAATAAGCTCCGCATAGCACATAGGCAGCAGCCCCCCAAGGTTCAGATCACAACAGCATACAGGCAGCAGCCCCCCCCTTCCACCCCTTCAGCGGACAGCCCCCCTCCTCCCACGTACTTGGCAAGACCCCAGGGACCCAAGCTCTCCTATATACAGGGAGCACCCCAGGGACCACCACCAGCAACCCCCACGCACACACAGGCAGCACCGCAGGGCGCTGCCCTCCCCCCCCCCTTAGATGCCAACAGCGCCCCAAGGACCCCTGCCTCCACCCACACCCTTTAGATGCCAGCAGCACCTCAAGGATCCCTGCCCCCTATCCATGCCAGCAGTACCCCCTTAAAGGCCAACAGCACCCCAAGGACCCCTGCCCCCCCCTTTAGATGCCAGAAGGACACCCCCTTAGATGCCAGCATTACCTCAAGGACCCTTGCCCCCTATCCATGCCAGCAGCATCCCCCTTAGATGCCAAAAGCACCCCAAGGACCCCTGCCCCCCTTTACATGCCAGAAGCACCTAAAGGACCGCCGGCCCCCCTTTAGATGCCAGAATGACACAATTAGATGAAAGAAGCACCCCTAGGACCTCTGGATCTCCTCCTTTATGCCAGCAGCACCCCACGGACCACTGCCCCCCCCTCCCTTGGATGCCAGCAGCACCCCATGGACCCCTGCCCCCCATTGGATGCCAAAAGCACTCCATGGACCCCTGCCCCCCTTTAAATGCCAAAAGCACCCCATGGATCCATGCCCTCCTTTAGATACCAACAGAACCGAAAGGACCCTGTATCCCTCGATGCCAACTGCACTCCAGGGACTCCTATCCCACTCTAAACATCAATCCCCCAGGATACAGTCCCATGTAACTATATCACTCCCTCCCCTAACATGCAGTCCCATGTAAAACAATCCTACCGCTCCCCTTCCATCATGCAGTCCCACAAAACACCTCACTGCTTTCTGTTTTCCATCTACACGAGCTACTCTCCTGCTTCCTCTATAGAGCACAGAGCTGTGATACAAGAGACCCCCGCCCTCATCGGGAGGCTCCTCACCTTCCTATGACATCATAACTACCAGGAGCAACTCCATTCTAGACACGACAAAAGCTTATTGCGTCATCACTGAGCGACCCGGAAGCGGCGCCCACGTGTATGACAGGGAGACTGGGACGCAGAGCCGATCCGCTGATCATTATCTGTGACCCATAAATTCCTGTATTGTGCTGTTTGACAGGTAAAGCATTGGACCGTATCTGTACAGAGGACGCTGCGATGCGGGGGGGGATGCTTCTTTGATACGTTATTTGTAAGCTCCATAGACTTGTACGCTTCACCTTATTGTGATTCATTGTAATGATACTTCTTCATAATGTGCTGGCCCTGCTTTTCCATTTACTTTCACATGTTCTATTATTTAAGATGATCAGCCGTACCGAAGAACACGTAAAGAATGTTCATTCTATTCAGACATGTGATTTTCACGTCTTTGATGTAGTCCAAGTCCGACAGATTAGAATTGGACTGCACATGGACCCATTGTACTAAATGCCACCATACTCATTTCTCTCTTGTCATGTAGACCCACAGTGCTTGTGAAAAATGTAAATATATGTCCTATTCTGATCTGCATTTCCAGATCAGAATACACAGGCGCCATGTGCTTGACTGTTTTGGTCCATATGGTTCATTATTACGGATGTATTATAATAATTTTTTTTCCATATATAGCAACAACATATTCCACATCACTTTACTAATCTTGTGCAGACAATGAGACATTACAGAGTAATAAATCAATTCACACAATAGGAGTTAGGGCCCTGCTTGCAAGAGCTTACAGTGTAATAAAAAAAAAAGGTCCCCAACCTTTTTTTGTACCAAGGGCCACTTACATGTAGGCCAATTTTCCCATGGTCCGGTGGGGTTTTTCAACAGCAGGGCAGGATTGGGGCGATTGGGCAGCTCATAAAAACACACAGAGCATATTTAATGATTCCATTTATACAGTTGCCTATACTTTATTAAGGGAGATCTCTCCATATCAAGCATAACTTTTTGGTGGTATGGACACCTCTCAATAAAAGTATGGGTAGGGCAGATGGGGCTCTCATTCAATTAGGGGGACCATCACTCAGGGGGGCACTGTTACTGTAATAGTGCCCCCTTGCCCAATTAATAACAGTCCCCCACAGACAGGTAATATTATGAACTGGGGGGCATTATAACTGTTATTACCTGTTTCACTATAACTGTTATAGTGCCAATCCTCCACACAGGTAATAGTCTCCCCTCCCCCCACAGGTAATGTTATGAACTGGGGGGGGGAGGCACTCACAGGTAATATTACTTGTGGGGGGGGGCTATTACAGTTATAGAGCACCCTCACCCCGCCCAGTTCATAACATTACCTGTGTGTGGGGGACTGTTATTAACACACACAGATAATAACACTGTAATAGTTCCCCCGCATACTGCAACTATAATTACAATGACATTATACTTACCTGATCACTAATGCAGCTCTTCAGGGATCTGTTGTTGCACATAGGATGTGTGCAACTTATATTCTGCTCTCCGGCCCAGCGGAACCAAAGCAAAGGTTCCAGGAGCAGCATAGAATATGCCCACATATAGCTGCATTAATAACTAGGTAAGTGGTCTGCTGGTGTAGCCTACACCAGCAGATCACTCTCAAAAACAGGTCCTGTACTAGGTGTCTGCCGATGCTCCTATGCTGTGTATTACACACAGTATAATTGCATCAGTCGACACCTAGTAGCATACAGAGGTCGCCGATGAATGGGCCAGCCCGGTACCAAGTGATCCACGGCCCAGTCTTTGGGGGCCGCAAAATAAAGAGCAGGTCCTATTCCTGTATGTTTTTGCAGCTCTGTCCATCTCGCCTAATGATAGGGTCCATAAACATAACAGACGACACACAGACATAAGCTAAAAACAACGGCAGGTGTAGATGCCACTCTGTTGCCCGGCTGCCTGTCTGTATGCTTCTGTGACCAATGCATACTCCAAAGTACAAAATATTGAGGTTGGAAAAGTTATAGCATCCATTGAATGTTGTATTTTAATGATAGTGACAAATAGAAAGGTTGCAGTGTCTATAATTAGTGACCTCTGGGTTGACACGGTCACTGTCTTCTGTTGGTTTGTGTTATATAATAGAGGAAGCAGGTGCCCGCTACAACTTTCATCTTCACTCTATAGTTCACTAATGGGTGACAGTTGGAATGCTATGTTTTACCATGTAAAGGTGAATTGTTTGCTTTGAATGACGTATGTCTGATGAGAATTATAAAGAAACCCTAAAGCAGGGGTAGGCAACCTTCGGCACTCCAGCTGTTGTAAAACTACAACTCCCAGCATGCATACTTGCTCTGCTGTTTTTTGAATTCCCATGGAAGTGAATGGAGCATGTTGGGAGTCGTAGTTTCACAGCAGCTGGAGTGCTGTAGGTTGCTGACCTCCGCCCTAAAGTATTAGTGGCAAAACTACAACTCCCAGCATGCTCTGAAAGCCACAGTACAAAATACAGTAGATTTTAGAAGGTGGATAGTGGTAATTATTCATGGCAATAAGGCTGTTCATGTTTGTGATCATATCCTCCGTTTGGGGTCCTGTCAGTGTATCCACCAAGTTTGACAGCAAGAATATTGATGGGGGTTGTTCCTTGCAATAGGAAAAGATTGACAGTGATCCAGCAAATTGTCTTTTGTTTTGTTATAAAGCACTCATGTCCCAGTACTCTAGACATTGATTACCCCCCCATCTTAAGGATCCTATACTGCAAGCTTATGTAAATTCAAGAGTTTTCCTATATACGTTGCTTTATCAATGCTGCTTTGTTTTCCTGCTATGTGAGATTAATCCTCCCATTGTTTACACATTGTTGTCAAGGCACCTGGCCAATGTGATAACACAGGTTGGAGGATAAGCCACTGCTCTCTGGGGAGGTTGAGTTTTGCTGCTATGCAGTAAGGACAATCAGGGCAGATTATTGCAGTTTGGTGATAAAGGCTCGGACAGTGTTATCTATTTATGTAAACACAAAAATAACATTGAGTATACTGCAAGTCTGTTGTCTCCTCTGAGGCCTGTAAGTTTTTTTTTTTTTTTTCTCCAAACCTGTTTAATGTAATATACATTTACTGTGCATATTGTTTGATCTGCATTTATATCAAATATTTAATAATTATAATAAATGGTAAAGGCAATGTCTATATCTATTGAGGTACTCCATAGTGTCCTGTTCATCAAACAGTCAAAGCCCACCCGCCAGCTTGTAGAAGAATACAGGAGAAGAAGACAGCAGGCAAACTGCTGAGAGAGAGATAGGAAAACCCCTTTAAGATGCAGCTAGTCTCCTTTTATGTTGTGTATACAGCTTCTGTGTATCTCCATGGTTAGATACTACACTGAACCTGTGTGCAGTGTAATCCTGCAGAGTTAAAGGGGTTATTTTGGGAGGAAAATTATATACTGCCTGATGTCAACCTTTAAACAGTGCTGCTGGAGGACCAGAAGTACTCTGTTGATGCTCCTACTCTTTGTCACATGACCAACCCTGCTGTTCTCCGAATACAAGCAGCAGGTGTAGATTAGGGTTGGTCACATGATGAGTCGGAGTGTTATGGGAGCATGCTGAAATAGGGTTCTCCTGGCAGCACTTTGAAAAGCTTGGTATCAGTGCATTTATATTAGTAAGTTGACCCTTCTGGTGCAGTATACACAGTGCCAGAAGTTTTTCTTCCCAACATAATCTGTTTAACTCCACTTGCACTGACTGTTCTTTTTGCTAATCAATAGACAGGGTAGACTTAGACACATAAAGGATAGGTTGAAATACCCAGATCTGTATAAGAGCATTATACATGCAACAATAGATTTTTTTTTTTTATTATTAAACTCTTTCAGCGTATCTACGTTTTTTTTTATATATTGTTTGCATTGAAACATTAAAATAGTTATTTCGTATATGAGGTATTTAGTACATGCCTTCTCAGTCACTTACCATACATGCTGGCATCTCGACTGAGGTAAGTGTTTGACTGCATTGGTTACTTGCACATATACATCATGTTATT
Source organism: Leptodactylus fallax (assembly GCA_947044405.1). Classification (NCBI taxonomy): domain Eukaryota; kingdom Metazoa; phylum Chordata; class Amphibia; order Anura; family Leptodactylidae; genus Leptodactylus; species Leptodactylus fallax. The sequence goes on along the minus strand of CAMRHE010000300.1, from coordinate 1,859,238 downwards.
GCTGCAGGAAGTAAGCGGAGATTGATAGGGACCTCCAAAGGTGAAGAATTGAAGAGGTGAGTATAGATTTTTCTTTGCACATTGCAGACAACCCCTTAAAATGATTGCAAAAGTATACGTACCTATTAAACACTATGATTGGCCTTTTTTGGATGCAACAGTCAATGGAATGGCGGTTCCGCCAATGTGGTGTTTAGTGAGTGTTGTGTTGACACTCATCAGAATAGGCTATTTGCATGGACCGTAAGGGTGGGGGAGACCAAAGTCTTGCAACTTTATTCTTACTTTGGGTAAAGTATTTAGCCTTCTATAGAGCAGAATACTTTACATGTGATTTTTGTGGTCATTTTTCTTATTTTATATAAATGAAACTTTCTTTCAGGGTGTGACCATGAGCTTTGTGGAGTACAGAGAACTGATTCAAGATGGAGACACAGCTATTGTGTTTTTGGGTCACGACTCCATGTTCCCAGTGACTATCCAACATGGAAGCCAGACTCAGACTAAATATGGAGTCATCAGACATTCCACTGACTTAATAGGGAAACGATTTGGCTCCAAAGTTACCTGCAGCAAAGGAGGCTGGGTGTACATTTTATATCCAACCCCGGAATTATGGACCATGAACCTTCCACATCGCACTCAGATTCTCTATTCAACGGATATTTCTATGATCACTATGATGCTGGAGCTGAAACCGGGATCAGTCGTCTGTGAATCAGGTAATTCTATTTTTTCCTATGGGGAGCATTTTAGAATGTTATGCTATGTACCCTTGTAGTGATGCCAGGTTTCTAGATGTCCTTGGAATCTGGGTGTCATTGGAATCTGGGTGTCATATAATTAAAGGAATTTTCACTATAGATGGAACACCACATATGGGGTAGGTAGTGATTTGTTGGTATGGTCATGAGATATCATTAGATGACATGTCATCATTATCCCAGAATCTGAACAATTGAGTGGAGGGTACTGAAGGAGACTGGCAGAGAGAGCCCGGAGCACGATTTCAAAGGTAAGTATATTATATCCCTTCTCCATATAGCCTAATAGCCAGATTAAATAGCAACTGCATATACAGTGGGGAAAAAAAAGTATTTAGTCAGCCACCAATTGTGCAGGTTCTCCCACTTAAAAGGATAAGAGGGGCCTGTAATTGACATCATAGGTAGACCTCAACTATGAGAGACAAAATGAGAAAACAAATCCAGAAAATCACATTGTCTGATTTTTAAAGAATTTATTTGCAAATTATGGTGGAAAATAAGTATTTGGTCACCTACAAATAAGCAAGATTTCTGGCTCTCACAGACCTGTAACTTCTTCTTTAAGGTTCCTCTGTCCTCCACTCATTACCTGTAGTAATGGCACCTGTTTGACATTGTTATCAGTATAAAAGACACCTGTCCACAACCTCAAACAGTCACACTCCAAACTCCACTATGGTGAAGACCAAAGAGCTGTGGAAGGACACCAGAAACAAAATTGTAGACCTGCACTAGACTGGGAAGACTGAATCTGCAATAGGCAAGCAGCTTGGTGTGAAGAAATCAACTGTGGGAGCAATAATTAGAAAATGGAAGACATACAAGACCACTGATAATCTCCCTCGACCAGGGGCACCACGCAAGATCTCACCTTTGTGGGGTCAAAATGATCACAAGAACTGTGAGCAAAAATCCCAGATCCACACGGGGGGACTTAGTGAATGACCTGCAGAAATGTGGGACTAACGTAACAAAGGCTACCATCAGTAACACACTACGCCACCAGGGACTCAGATCCTGCAGTGCCAGACGTGTCCCCCTGCTTAAGCCAGTACATATCCAGGCCCGTCTGAAATTTGCTAGAGAGCATTTGGATGTTCCAGAAGAGTATTGGGAGAATGTCAGATGGTCAGATGAAACCAAAGTACAACTGTTTGGTAGAAACACAACTCGTCGTGTTTGGAGGAGAATGAATGCTGAGTTGCATCCAAAGAACACCATACCTACTGTGAAGCATGGGGGTGGCAACATCATGTTTTGGGGCTGTTTCTCTGTAAAGGAACCAGGACGACTGATCCGTGTACATGAAAGAATGAATGGGGCCATGTATCGTGAGATTTTGAGTGCAAACCTCCTTCCATCAGCAAGGGCATTGAAGATGAAACATGGCTGGGTCTTTCAGCATGACAATGATCCCAAGCACACCGCCAGGGCAATGAAGGAGTGGCTTTGTAAGAAGGATTTCAAGGTCCTAGAGTGGCCTAGCCAGTCTCCAGATCTCAACCCCATAGAAAACCTTTTGGAGGGAGTTGAAAGAATGTGTTGCTCAGCGACAGCCCCAAAACATCACTGCTCTAGAGGAGATCTGCATGGAGGAATGGGCCAACATACCAGCAACAGTGTGCGCCAACCTTGTGAAGACTTACGGAAAACGTTTGACCTCTGTCATTGCCAACAAAGGATATATAACAAAGTATTGAGATGAACTCTTGTTATTGACCAAATACTTATTTTCCACCATAATTTGCAAATAAATTCTTTAAAAATCAGACAATGTGATTTTCTGGATTTGTTTTCTCATTTTGTCTCTCATAGTTGAGGTCTACCTATGATGACAATTACAGGCCTCTCTCATCTTTTTAAGTGGGAGAATTTGCACAATTGGTGGCTGACTAAATACTTTTTTTCCCCATTGTAGAGGATCCCTCATTGAGGGACAAGATGTGACAATGTATAACACAAACAAACATTCTTTTAAATTGAGAAGGGCACAAAAAACTGTGCTCCTTAGTGTAAAAACCTCCAGAACAGAAAAGAGCTAGGAGAAGGTTAGGATAGGAGAAAGAATAGGAGAAAATCAAGCTGCAAATCTGGACAATATAACAGGTTCAACTCAGCTTTAGTATTTATTAAACCAGCTGCTGAACCGGTCATATATCAAGGCAGTCACATCATGGACGCAAAGAATATGTGGGGGCTCCTGGATGAATACTGTGCACTAACAGCTTGTTATGGCTGACCCCCAATGATGGCTGCTTTGTATTATTGTATCCTGTAGGCAGTGTTGGACATTCTAGAGGTTAGACCCGTTTCTTACTGATGTGCTGTATAGTCAGTTCTTGTACAGTATGGAGAATCTATTATGGTGAATTATATATTATGTCATGTGTTGTCCTAGATTTCCTCTTACTACTTTTTCTTTTGATCATATGTGGTTTGTGGATGTACTCTACAAGATTAAACCTAACTGAATTCTGAATGAGTCCTTATTGCCAATTGTTCTGACAACCCAATTGTAAGCCATGAATTTATATATTCACAGCACTATGTCATATATCTTCTCCTGACATGTGCTGTTCTGTCAGCGCCATGCTGCACCTTCCTGTATTTCATTTTGATAATGGGCTACCACTTGCAAGCTTCTCTATAAGCCGGTGTTCAGAGAGCTTAGTCAGGACATGTGATCTGCGCTCTGCTCGAGGTCACAGATGGTATCTCAGCGGCAGCAAAGGAACATTTTATTTGGAGAATCGGCAGTTTGCTTTGCTCCTTCAGCTATCCAGATTAACCCCTGAGCTGCGGAGGTAGTGGGTGAATACAGCAGATTAGTAGTGATATGAAATCATATCAGTAAAGCTTCTGTAAGTTATTTCAATGTTACATGCCCTTGTATAAGTGGAAAATTCCACTATGCTCTTAAAGGAACAATAGTGAATCTGTAGAGTCTTATAATACCAAACAGTCAGCCTCACCCTACCAGTTTACTGTTCCTTTAAGAAGACTTGGTACCTGTATCATTTCTGCCCATGTCACCAGCAGGAGTTCTCTTCAATTTTTCCTTCAGAAATTTGAAGCAGATTTTTCTGTTTGTCCAAATTCTGCATCAAAATCGGCGTCAAATACCGCACCTGCCAGGTGGTATTTCTTGCTTCCTATTCACTTCAATGAGAGTTTTCAGGAGGAATCTGCCTGAAGGTCGAGCATGAAAAAAATCCGCTAAAGGAAAAATCAGCATCTGACTCAAATTGAAATAAATGGAGGCTTGCTTCAGGCAGAATTTGGAACATCCACCTCAAATTCAGTGCCAAATTCTTGTGTGAACATACCCTAAGGGTTTGCTACAATTGTATTCAATGTAGAAAATACTCTGTGAGCTAAACTCAACAACAGCAGAAATATCTTGCCTGTCCTGACGGTTTAATGTAGTAAAGTCTTGATGCTCTGGATAAATTATGGTGTATGGTAATATATTAATATTGTAGCATTTCAGTCTTGTCATCGACCTTTCTCAGAGACTATAAACAAATTGACATACACTGAAGCTAATATATACGTTATAATTGCCATAGTATAAACATTAAGGTATACATGCATGTATATAAATCAGAATAGCATCCATGGTACAACATATGCATGGTATCTTGTGAAAGTCAAGGAACAGCGATCCATGGCTGATGTGTTAGACGATCTTGAATGGGTTCCACATATACATAAGAACACAACTGGTCCTTCATATGCATAAGATTACATACATATCTCTCCTCATGTAGTAATAGGGTGTGATAATATTAAACTTCAATTCTAAGGTATAGTGATATTGATGTCAAAAGTACAGCCACATTGCTATCTATAGACAATATCAGATCCACGAAATCAAAAGGGCAGCACCATGTTAAAATGATATGCAGTGAGAAATGTATATCTAGAACCAGTTGTGTTCCTATGTATATGTGGGACTCATTCAGGATCTTCTAATGCATCATGCTATTCTGACACGATATGGATCTCTCTTCCATGACTTTCACTAGATAGCATGCGTATGTTGTACCATGGATGCTATTCTGATGTATGTATCTGTATATTCGCAGATACCGGCTGGTGACAGGCTCATACAGCTTCAGTTCTGTGATCTTATTTATTAAAAAATGGCTGGACCAATGTACCAGACAAGCCCTCTTAGCTCTTATGTCCCCCTATTTCCTCATAGATTGTAAGCTCTTGCGAGCAGCATCCTCACTCCTGTTGTTTGATATGTTAGTTATGTTGTTACATTGTAATATCTAATAAATTAGCACTCTGGAGAAATGAAATGCTATATGGTGAGTTTTTATTATATTACTAGATAAGACTAGAACTCTGCTTGAGAGCCACAACAAAAGTGGAGTGCCATGCATTCTTACTTGGTTGTCTTGATGGTTTGCTACAGTGTACTGTACATTGAACTGTAGCAGACCCTCAGCGGTGACAATTGTCTGGCCTGTGTAGGGTTTTCATTTTGCTGTCAATTTTCTGACAGCATAGATTTTAATAGTATAATTTTATAGTTATATAAAACTGGAAAAATCTGAATACTAGAATGTCCTGAAGTGATCCAGCGGGTTCCTCGTATACATTGTTACTGTAATCTCTGTCTGTGTAACCTGATTCACAGGCCACCAGGCCGAAATCTCTTGGGTTACATTAGAGGCCGCATGAACGTAGCGCCTCGTGTCACTCACACATTGTTCTTGGAACAAGAGACAAAGAGAACGTGATGGGAGCTTGTGCATGAATGCAGAACCTTCAGACGCTTCTCACCACACACACACTATAGTGCTTCAAGTTTCACCCAGTAAACTGCCTTATTGTTAAATTCCATTAATCACCTCTGCTTTGATTTATCCGTCTGAGTCTTGCCAAACCAAATACAATTTGTAGGCCTGTAAGTCTATAGAGACTACTACATAAATCCACCCCACACTAGGGCTTACTGTGCATTTATTATTTATCTCCCCTGCAGAGCTATGCCAGCCCAGTTCTTTTTATGGAAGCTACATCTCTGTTCATCCTGAGCCTCCTGGTTCATAGATGTGTCACAGACGATACAGTAGTAAATGAGGGTTGGCACTGCAAAGCTATGTAGATTTATGTGCCATTCAGGTTATAGGGAAAGTTGAGTGACAATTTAAAGGAGTTTTCCAGGAATTGGAAAGATTAAGCAGGAAACATAAATTTGTAACCTGGTAACTCTAAAAAAAATCGATTCAATACGTCTGACGGCATGTCCCGCTGATCTCTTACAGCTTGGGAAAGCGCTGATTTGGTGGTCACCGCTATGGCCTGTGATTGGCTGAGCAGGCATTTTCCGTGTGTGTAAAGAGAGACCAGGCAGTAGAGACCAATGGGGCAGCACTGTAATGGGAGCAGTAGTGCATTGGTAAGGCGGGTATTGCTGCTTATATTTTTATAAACCATTCTGATCCTTTTTTAAAAGAGAACCCCTTCTCACCACTTAGGCTGTTGAGTTCTGGTTATTTATTTTTTTTATTTTAGGATATCTATTGCTATTTACATTATATTAAAATCCTGTAAAAGCCCTTTACAGAAGACATATTTTTATTATTATTTCAATAAATCTAAAATGAAAAGTGGAGAAACTCTGCAAATGATATTGAGTTAAAAATATATCATTTTGTGTCTACAGATCCTATGCAGACCTGTGTGTCACCATGGTAACAGACTACAAATAAACATTGTATGGTCTAGTTCTGCATTCAAATTGCCTTTGATTTCTTCACCACGATTGACTATGTACCAAATTGCTTTCACTTAGAAGTAGGGACACACAGAAGGAAGTATGACTGCGGGATCAGAGTACAAAGCATTCTTTTACTATGGAGATACATAGGTTTCATAATAGCTATAGACACACAACTTTTTGAAATTATTTGCAAAATTGCTTATTTTCCTTGTCATATCAAATGATTGCTAAGGTGGATTGCTTGAGACGAATAAAATATCTGCCTCTTTTTCATAAATATTGAATGGTCCAGTATTGCAGCATTCCCTTGAATGACACTGACCTGCAGTACCAGGCAACGCCCTTGGACAAGGACAGTGCTGTTTCTCATACTACCCCTCTGTGCCTGTGGCTTTAGTGTGAAAATGAGAGGTGTTAGGAACATAAATAAAATCACCAAAACTGGACAATTAAAATAATTTTTAAATATATCTTGAGAATGTGAAGGTTTAGGTTGTATTTTATTACATCTGATGTCAATTTGTCACTGAGAGAACATAATCTATAAATAAAAAATGTAATCTGGTGTGTTGTGCCCTTTTATTTTAAAGATTGATGCTGCGGCACATAATAAATCCAGCTGCAGGCTCAGACATCACGCCTCTACTTTATGAACGTGCTAGGAGACAATTTTTTTCTGGAGATACTGTGGCTGCTTGTGCTATGATGGAAACAGTATCATTTTTAACTGTTGACATCCCAAACGTTGTGGCATTGTGCTGCAATAACCTTGCACTAAAATTTACCAAGCGCCTAGAACTTGATAGGCTAGTACCAGCGCTGTTAATGCACATTTGAGTACAGGCCCAGCCAACCTGCTCTCAAGGTCCATGCTGTTTGTTCTGAATCTCAGACTATTGGAATCTCGTTTGTGCTCGACTGTTTTTCATAGAAATGACTAAAGAGAACTATGCATGTTTGGCTACCGCCTTTCACAACAGCGGTGATGGCAACAGGCAAGAGTGGACCAGTGATCCCTGTTTTGGAGATGGAAGTAGATGACACACCTATCAGATATTTATAGCATTCTGAAAGATTGGAAAAGCTGCTTTAGGTTGAGGTCCCATGTTGTGGCAACGCAGCGTTTTTTTGTGGCAGATTTTGCTGCAGTTTTTTGAGACAAACCCAGAAGTGGCTACAAAAGGAATGGGAAATATAAAGGAAGCTCTTATACTTCTCCCTCCTGCTCAATCCACACCTGGCTTTGGTTTAAGAACGCAGCAAAATCTGCATCAAAAAAATAGCTTTTTCACAACATGTGGCCTTTAGCCTTAAATGTATTTTCAGTTCTTAAGACGTTTGTAGACATTTAATGTTCATGGTACAGTCCGAGGCTGACCAACTGACCCATGACAAACTGTTTTTTGTGTTTGTGTTTTTTTTAAGCATGCAATTTAGGATGCCATCAGGCAGTATGGAGCATACACCATTAAAAATAATCATTTGTGTGAATGCAGTCTTATTCTTACCTTCACTGATGCAACAAGTTCTGAGCTGTGTCAGCTAGACTGGGTCCTGGTTTTCAGGTCCTGCATGAAAATAATATTTCCATTCACTGACCACAAGCAGAGATTGTGAATTGCGATATTAGGAAATTGCAGGAGAGGGGCATAGCTTTTTATTGACCATCATTTGTGGAAAATCCTATCACTTACAATGCGTTGAATTTAAGGTATTCATAGCCCTAACTTTTTTTTTTTTTGGTTTAGGTACAGGCAGTGGTTCACTTTCCCATGCTATCATACGGACCGTGGCTCCCACAGGACATCTTTACACGGTGGAGTTCCACCAGCAGAGAGCTGAGAAAGCTATGGAAGAGTTTCGGCAACATAAAGTAGATCATCTTGTAACCGTCAAGAACCAGGATGTGTGTAAAAATGGATTTGGGGTGTCTCACATTGCAGATGCTGTATTCCTAGACATACCATCTCCCTGGGAGGCTATTGGTCATGCAAAGGATGCTTTAAAGATTGAAGGTAAGGCTTAAATGGTCACTACCTTTTCAGGCAATGTAGTATTTAATAGAGCTTTTGGTTCTAGACCAAAGTGTTTTGCAATTTATTTAAAAATGTTGCTGTTTTCATCCTGAAAAACCTCTCTAAAGTTCCTGCCTGTCCCTGCTGCTAGGGATGTTCCAACTTTAGAAACCAGTAGGCTCAAGACAAGAGCACAATGAGTGGAGGGGCAGGTCTCTCTTCACAGCCTCTGCATGTCTGCACAAAGGTTTTCCAGCTTGTATACTGCATAAAGAGGAATCTGCAACTTCTCACTGCTCACAGTGTGCGTAAGGAGAGTCTATGTACTTTTATATACTTCTGACTAGCTGCTTGTGTTATTGCTGATGGGATATCAGTTGTAGACAGAAGTTGTTTCCTGGTGATCAGCTGTTTTCTCAAGGCAAACCACATGTGGGTGCTCATGCCACCTGTGTAATGGCATGGATGATCCAGACCTACCAGTGTGCTGCTCTTACTGGGTAACTCTCCATTCTGGTTGGTAAGGGTGCCCTGTTGTCAATATCACGCACTGAAAATTCGTTGCATAAATTTATGCGGCTGAAACTCAATGCCGTTCATCTAAATGGGATTGTTCTGGAAAGTACATGAATTTCTGCAAATTCCATTCAGAAACTTACTCCTAATATTTCAATTAGAAAAAGACACGGGTTACTGCTGCCACATATTCTGAACTATGGTGTGGATACCCATTGAAAATAATGAGAGGTAGAATTGAAGTGTGTTTCAACATCAGAATATGTGTGAGAAGTAAGCCATGTGAACACGCTCTGAATAGGCAATTTGCCTGATGGCACATCGCTACTAATGATCAGTGCATTAGGTTTCATATATGACCGCCAGCATGTAGCAAATGGTGATAGGATAATTGAATTCCTGCTTCTCTAATAAACGTCCCGGCACATTTATCTTCCGCATACTGGTAATTATACCCTGAAGTTTGAGCGGTACTGAAACTATAGAGAAAATAGGTGCTTATAAATAGGCCAGTGTTTCTAGTGCATTTGCGTACATCCGTGGCTAAGGTTCCTCTGATGATTTTATTTAAAGACCCCTTTGAACCACAGCAGTCTTTTATTTACCGCTATATCTGCCTGAAATTAATCTATATTGATGTTGGTGACTCTGAGTAATCAAATGTATTCCCCTAATGGATGCCGTCTGCTGGATGGAAAAGCTGATTTTAGAAGGCTGGAAATGGTTCTTATAAAGGAAAACCAGATTATGCTGCAAGGATTTGGAATATTACTGATAGAAGCTCCCAGCAAAGGGATGTCCAGTATGATGTCTGTCTGTATTCTCCTAACCTTGGAGGAGGTCTGTTCAGTAAGATGGGCTGTGGAATTGCCTGTCATCCTCATCCTGCGCCACTCCAAGACTCTCTGCAGAATTGCTTTTCTCTGCAGCTCCGTTTTACCTGCACGTACATGAAATGCTAATTGCCCCGAGCTGCAGATGGTGTCTGGCGTTTTATAAATAAGTCATATACCTGTCTGTACTCCAGCAATACACAGAGTGATAAGCGATTCCCCCTAAATTATGAAATTGAAGAAAAATTATCCATATCTATATCTGGGTAAGCTAGTTAATATCCCATATAGCCTATCTGGCTGCTCTCACAGTGATTGTGACCTGCCCCTACATATATGACTAGATACCTGGGCATCCGGGAATCTGGTTGTCAACAGACTTTGAATGGTATATGCAATGAAACACTAAATTAATTTGCTGTTCTTCCTTTATTTGTGTCAGTCTTTACTTATGATTGGGCATTCTGTTCATGAACCAGAAAACTCAGGATAAACAATACTGGAAGTCCCAATCAATTAGAAAAATGCAAAGTTTCTACATGAAATAAAATTGTGAAATATCTAAAAAAATGAAATGAATTTTAAGCAAGCAATGCTACATCTTCAAATAATGCTTGGATGCAGAAGACATATCTCTATTCCAGAGCCATTAGCAGTCAGCATGGCACATAACCGCTTACTGAGTTTATTTTATCATGCTCCTTACACTTGTGATTATTACATTTTTTTTATAGGATTTTGACTCATGTTTCTTGTAGTTGTAATGGCAGCCCCCACCCCTCGCCCACATGCAGGAATTGGTGACGTGGAGGGAGCAGCTGGTCAGCTTTGCAAACACTGTTTTGTCTAATGCTGGATGAATCTGTGGTCTGCGGATTGGGGAGGTTGCAAAATTTGTTATAAAGCTGAATCCAATCCCTGTTCTGCAGAAGTATTCCTATATTAAGCACGTAGTTATTATGAGGTCACCCTGATATAATGTGTCACCTGATTATAACGCTCTGAGCCAGGATGGGGACCAATCCTAGGCAGACGCTGGTATATACACAGGTTTTTTTTATTATAATGTGACCTTTCTGATTTACATTGGCTCCAATCACTTTATTAACCAGATTGTTGGATTTTTTTTTGTTTTATTTCTGCTACTATGAGCAGATACAGCTTGTATATAATATCTTTCATCCAGCCAACATATATAAAGAGGTGGTCCAGTTTACAATAAGTGACGTTCCCCTGCTGTGAAATAAGGAGCTACTAATACATTGGGGTGGGGGGGATATAATAATGCTGCTATGCCAGTGTATCTTATATGGCCTGATTGGGGCCATATCCATATGCTTCTGACTGTCAGATTTCCTATAAATCGTGTCAGAATGCAGACGTGAGTTAAACCAGAAAATTACGTCAGTCCTTGACTAGTATAGATTTAAATTCTGGCGCAAAGGACCATTGAGGTGCTCCAGAATTACTAACAGACCGGATTCTCTTAATTCTGTCACATTTAATGCCAGTGGGGGAATGGAAACGTCAATAAATTCCCCCGTTGTGTTTCAGTTTCTTAAAGGGATATTCCCATCTTTAAAGTGATGACCTGCTACCAGGATATACTATCACTTCATGATCATTGGGGTCTGCCTGTTGGGAGACAGTGCTGGCCAGTTCATTCTCTGGATCTATGGATGTCCCACAGGTTAGACCACCAAAGGACATGAGATAGGAATAACCCTTTAATTTTTGTGATGTACTCAAGTGATCACTTTGTCCATAGTTTCCTATGCTTGTTACAAACTGATCTTAATGGTACAGTTTCTGAGATACTGTATATATAATATTCCAGAGCTGCAATTCTGCTGTTTCTGATGACCAGTGTCAAGGTCGCCATAAACAATAGTTCCCTGCATCTTATTTTTAATAAAGCGAATACCAAGCCCAGCAGATGACTCTTATCGAGCGAAAAACTGACCAGGGTCCTGTGATGCTCCATTGTCAATAGATTGTGTTGAGACCTCGGCTAGAATTGGTGGAAGTTGCATATTTTTTTTAAGAATAAGCTGGTGAGTGAGATTGTCATATAAACTGTGAAGTCATTTTTGCAGAATGTGTCAGTGTAGGGGATTAAGCGTTTTAGTAGGATAAGTGATCTGTTAGCAGAATGTAGGATCATTACGTCACCAGCATATGCTGCACTGTTTCACCTTCTTATCCTTTTAACCTATCAGTAACATGGCTCCAGAGATCATTCCTTTATCTTCTTTGCACTTCAGTCCAGAACTGTACATTACATCCACCCAACCACCCTACTCGATTTTTTTATTTTTTTTATTTTCTCCACTGGTTTCATGTCTGCAAAGAGGAAGTTAAAGGGATTGTCTCATGATGACCATCCCCTTTTAAAGGGAATCTGGTGTAACGATTAGCTAATTGTTGTAAGTCTACCCTCTCTAGCCCTGTGATGACCTACTGTTATCCCTGGTGGAATGCCTGGGCCATTGGATAGCAACAGTCCAAGAGTGACAACTATAAATCTGCATAGCACATTTTGACTGTTTTCTGCTGTTGTCACTAAATCTCTTCCAGGCAGTAAAAACTTGCCAACCAGTCATCGCTGTCTCTTCCTGCAGTGACCTTGACTTTGCATACTGCGTCTGCCGTGATTATTGCATGGAGATAGTGCTGAACAAGGGTCTCCATATGCCGATTAAGGTGCTCAGAATGAACATGTAAAGTTCAACATACCTTACTGTCAAATATATCTTTTAAAGAAGACCATTCACCACCTCAGCCAAGTGCTGCTCCACTGATTCCGGCACAGTTGGAATTTTTTCTGTAGCCTACATTGTTCCTGAGTTGTTACTTTTAGAGCAATATATGTTATTTGGGTTCTGTACTGTCAGGTGGGCAGAGTCTGGCGGGGAGCAGACAAGGGGGTATGATTCTGAGCTCTGACACCTTTCCTACTCCTGCCTGACACTGCCCACTAGGCATTAGAGATCCTAAGTAGCATGTCGGGACCCAAAACTAACTTCTTAGATTGCTGAAGAACAGAGAGGGTAGAGAAAAATTCCAACTGCGCTGGAGTCAGTGGGGGGGCAGCACCTAGAAACAGATGCTAAGAACTGGAGTTGATAGATGTGGTGAAAGGTCCTCTTTAATGGCCGCACCCTTGAGCAGATCTGCTAATGAAAATTTGCTAAAGTTATGGTTCTATTTTCCACCAAAAAAACTGCCATAGATGCTTTACACCACATTTATTAACTATTTGGACCATCTCTGTACCTTGGCTGATAAGGAGGTATGGCTTAGTGGGGTAGGACTTAGGTTATGGACACTTATCCACTATCCACGGGGGAGGGGATATGTGTCCAATCTCTGGCGGGCCCGATTGCTGGTGTGTGACCAGCGCTTCATTCACTTCTATAGGGCTGCTGGGACTGTACTGTGGCTGCAGCCCAATAGAAGTGAATGGAGCATCGGTCGCGCAGCCGCACTGGCGCTCCAGTCGCATACTGGTCCTCCTGATCACATACAGCGATCAGACACTTATCCCCTATCCTCAGGACAGGAGATAAGTGTCCATAACAGGTCAACCCCTTTAAAGAGTATTCACATGTTGGTATTTGTGGCTCTAAAAATGGCCAAAGCTGCTTGCTTGGTCATTTACATAATGCTGCTTCTCTATTCACTTTTGGGGACAGACAGGACCCCCTTCTCAAAATATCTGGTATTTATATATCCTATGGATATAAGCATAAATACTTGGCATTTTGTATGCCAGCCTTAATAAAGGAAATGACTGATTTATGCTCTAGCCCCTTCATAATTCAGACGCATGCCCTTCTGACAGAATGGAGATTTATACCACAACTATTAGGTGGTGGTAACTTTAGAATCTGGCGCATTTTTTAAACTAAGTTTTCCTGGCATCAGGAAAAAGATTTACTACTTCCTTTCAGTTTAGTGGGAGGTTTGGGCGGAATCCTTCCGAAAATAAGGCAGAACGCTTCTCTTTTTCAATGGCTGATTTTTGAAAGGCGGATTTGTTGCAGGGGTTTCCGTTTTCAATACTCTGTCTTGTGAACTTACCTATAGACAGTATTAGGAATTCTGCCACATTTACCAAAAAAAATGGAGTTGACCTCAGCATTGTTTTTTCCTCTTCGTCTACTTTTTGTTGCTTGATGTGCTATATCAGCTCTGTACTGTCAGGTGGGCAGTGTCAGGCAGGAGCAGGAAAGGGGGATGTGATTTAGAGCACCAATCAGAGGAAGCCAGTGTCAGGGCTCAGAATCACACCCCCTTGTCTGTTCTTGTCTGATACCGCCCTCCTGACAGTACAGAGTGTAAATAGCATATCAGGCACCAAAACTAACGGTTCAGGAACGGTGGGGGCTAGAGAAAAAAATTCCAACTATGCCAGTATCAGTGGAGCAGCAGCTATTAATTGATGCAAAGAGCTGGACTTGTTGGAGGTGGTGAAAGGTCCTCTTAAGCCTATGTTTGTTGATGTTGACTTGTACTGCTTTATTTTTCTTTCCATTGAAGATGTTATCTGCAGCACTATTTTAAGAAAAATGTCAGGCTTGATTGTTTGTGCGCTATTATTTGCATTCATTTGGAAATGCTAAAAAAGGAATATCTCCAGGAGAAAAATTCCACACAAAGCGAAGAGCATAATATCTCTAGAGAAATTCTGTATACAAGTAAAATTGCTTCTATTATGTTATATGTTGTGACATTCTATTTATTTATTTTTTTTTTATTAAAGGGGTATTCTCATAATCCAATGTAATGGTATTTTTCTAGGATATGCTATATCATTCTGATCACTAGCACCCCAGCAAATCTAGGAATAAAGGGAATGAGAACCCTTCAACCTTTGTAGTGCACAGACGTGCACCTGGCAGCACAGTCCCATTCAGCCCCATTCTAAGGCCTTTAATTGCAGTATTTTTCTTAGGTCTATGTAAATTTTGTATTCTAATTTGGTTGTTAAAACTAATCACCTTTTTATTACTCTTTCAGCCTCAGGGTCCATAGATAAGGACGTGCACTGCATTATGGTTTAAAACTGGATGGAACCAGAGTAGGGACTGTGCGTTCCAATAAAGCCAGGGTGACTCTTTGACTAAATTATAGTTCAAAAGCTGACAAAATGGCTGCTATCTAGTACCTGAAGGAAAGTTATTGTTAATGTTGCACATTTTTTGTAGCTTGACTTTAGGAAACACTCTGAAGCCCTGCTGTCTGTAACTCACCAGCTAAGTTGTTGGTTAAGCTCATTGAATTTAGCACTATTTTTCTACCGCCGAGTCACCTACAGGGACACAGCTTCTGGTATACACAATTGTTTTAATTTTGCCTTGTTAAGCTATAGCACTGCAGAATACGCCAAATTAATTCCTTGTTAATCTTGTTAATTAGCTGAGTCGCGAATGCCAAAAAAACCTTGTCTGCACTCCGTATGGCAGCAAGTGCTTGAGCTGTGTCTGGCCCTTTATAATGTGCTGATAAGACGTTAGTCTGCAGCTGGAAGCAGATGGCTCCATACATTGTATAGCGGCCTAGATGCACTATTATAGCTCAACTTCCATTTACTTCAGTGGGAGCAGAGCTGCATTAATGCCGCACAGCCACTACAGTGCACAGAGCCACTTGGCTTCCAGCTCTGTATACAGGGCTCCAGATAGCGACCAAAATGCAGGCTGGATTTTGGCCACATGCAGATACTGCTAAGTGATCACACACCCTAAGCTTTTTTTTTCAGGAACGTAAATGATTTTCAGGTTGAAAGTTTCCAAGTTGTTGAATGTTAGCTGTGAGGAGAAGGAATCCAAAAAAGAAGAGAGATGTGGGCAGCTGTGAACAGTAAGGGTGGGTTCACACTTGCGCCGGAGTCCGACTGCCACGAATCCGCCTGAAAATCTGGGGAAACTATATAGGGACTGGATAGCGACAGGTTAGTGACGCATTGCTTAAAAACCCATTCATTTGAATGGGTTTTTAAAGCAATGCGCGGGTGTGCGCTTACACCCTCTGCGCTGCGAATCCAGTTTTTTCTCTGGAAACAAAGTCGACATGCAGGACTATGTTTAGCATAGCACCTGTCCTGAGTTTTGCCCGGGGCTCATAGTCCCCTACACAGACCTGTGATAATATGTGAACTTGTGTATGGGCCACATCAAACATTAGGTCTGAGTATACACAGTCTGTGTGTGGACTGCACGTCCTAGACCAGTGATGGCGAACTTATGACACGCGTGTCACAGGTGACACGCCAAGACATTTTGGGTGACACGCATCAGCAGCTACGTATTGTCCGCGCTCCTGTCCTGGCTGCCCTCTGCTGCCTCCTCTAGGCAGCGCTACACTGACGTTATAACGCTGAAGAACGCCAGGACGCTACGTATAGCATCCCGGTCTTCTTCAGCGTCGGCAACAGCGCAACCTGAAGGCGGCAGCAGAGGTCTGGAGCATGGACAGGTGAGTAAAAATTATTGGTCACTACTCTGTGTGGGGGTCATATACTATGGGTGGGCTTTAAAAAAGGGGTCATATACTGTGTGGGGGTATAAAAAGTGCCATAAACTGTGTGAGGGCCATAAATAGGGGGATCATATGCTGTGGGGGGGGGTAAAAAAAAAGGGGTTCATATACTGTGGGGGCAAAACATGGAGTCACCGTGTGGGGGGTAAAAAAGGGGGTTATATACTGTGTGATTGTCCAGAAAAAGGGGGTCGTATACTGTGTGATGTTCAGGAAAAGGGGGTCGTATACTGTGTGATTGGCCAGGAAAAGGGGGTCATATACGCGCGATTGGCCAGAAAAAGGGGGTCATATACTGTGTGATGGGCCAGAAATACATATAATATAAATACATAAATCAAAATATAACTTTTTTTTTTTTACTAGAGCTACAAATCTCACAAAATTATGGATATTTCTGGATGTGACATGCCACCCGAGTTAAGCTAGGTTTTTTTACGAATTTTGACACACCAAGCTTAAAAGTTTAGCCATCACTGTCCTAGACTGAATGGAACTCATGAAGTAACAAACTCAGTCCACACAGCCATATTCAGTCTGGGATATATGGCCCCCACATGGACAGTGAATCCCCCGACTTGACACAATCATTTTTTTTTGTTTTTTTAGTTTATAATTCATTACCGGTTCTCCTATTGATTATCTATTAATGATTTATCATTAAGATAGGCCATCAAAAAAAGCCCTGGAAAACCCCTTCGAGATACAGAAGGTGAATGGGTATAGATATATAGTAGTGTTTGTCAACAACTGATATATTGTGGTTCACCCAAACCTCATTGGCAAATGCTAGTTTAAAGAAATTTACAATTTTTTACTATATACCGTGCTTTTCACTTTATAAGACACACCTGATAACAAGATGCATCCAGGTTTTAGAGTAGGAAAATAGAAAATAAAAATATTTTGAACCAATTCCTGGACAACCTGTTTAACAATAATGTCCCATAGTGGCCCCTCCACACACTACAATGCCTTATAGTGGCCCCTCCATGCAGTATAATATCCCATAGTGGCCCCTCCACGCAGTATAATATCCCATAGTGGCCCCTGCACACAGTATGTTTAAACATCTCCCCCGGGGACTCGATCATTATACTCTGGGGTCTCTTCAGATGGTTCGTCCATTGCAATTGCGTAATAGTGCCGGCTTATTTTTCGGCACCTTCGCTTTATAAGGCTCACTGACTTTTTTCCCCCCACTTTGGATGGGAAAAAAAGTGCGTCTTATGAAGCGAAAAATGCGGTAAATAACAGAAATAACAAAACATTTGTAGATTATGGGATTTTTCATTTCAGTATACCCAGCCTTCGTTTTCCACTAAATCCTTGCAGGTGTTTTCTGTGATAGATGCTGGCAGTAGGCACTGCTGAACTCCTCAGGTATAAATCTTCTCACCATTCTCTCCATATTTTTTGGGATGTTTTAATCTTTTCTGTGCTGTGAAAATGAAAGGGTAATCTGACATTTTCACCACTTACTTCGCTACCTAAGGATTGCACTCAGTAGACATTTTGGAATTTGGACAGGTATAGATGCGGGTTCATTATGTCTTCTCTATTGCACGGAGAGCTGCATGTATAACATGTCAGCAGGCTGAATATGTGACTGGCGCCAGGTTCAGACTCAATGTATGTGAGCTGCTGAGAAGACTATAAACCATAAAAATACATTGCAAGTGTTGCCTTATTCCCTCAGCATCTCCTTCCAAAATAACGTGTCATTTCAGAGTGAAATCTATGTGATGGTTGCAAGTCACTGATCTGTCAGCAGACTCCTGTATACTAGACATATCATCCAGTTTTAGACTTCACTGACAAAAATCTTGACAGTGACCTTTGGGCCAGTCATTGTCTAGAATGTTATTTGGCACTGGCAGTTAGAGTTAAAAAAGGTCAGTATTTTGGTATAAATATTCTGCAGTCACTTGTTCCCATGGAAATCTCTGTACATATTTGTTTTAATATTGCTTCACGTGGGCTTAGTTCATATTTATGTTCCAAGCCCCATTGTCCTTTCTGTTGGCATTTCAGGTGCAGCATGCAGCACTGTTCTTGCAGTCAAAACTATGGACACCAAAATAGTACCCTGATATAGGGCATTGGAGTCACCAGCTGCCATTGGTATAGCTTGTGCTCTGGTTCTAACACTGCTTATTGGCTTGCATTGTGAACAGAGTCTTACAAAACTAGCCAATGTAGTGTGTATATGTACAGTATGTGTGTGATAGATAGCTAGGTTGGGGGTTTTTTTTTTTTTTTTTTTAGGGTTTAAATGTTGTTTGGGGGCCCCCTTTTTCTTGCTTTATATATTTTCAACCACTTTTTTGGGCTAATTTTTTCAATGAGAAACCCTTTGGAAAGTCCGTACGCATCACTGGACTGCAGCAAACCACAGATTGCAGAATACATCAGATAGCCCATGTCATGGTTAATGTATAATTGTTGACCAATAGAGACTACATTCTGCCATCGAGGGGCCCAGCATACATGCAGAGGGTATGTTCATACAGAGTTTTTTGCAGGCTTATTTTGAGGTGGAATCAGCCTAAAAAATTGCCATCTATTCATTTCAATGGGAGTCAGTAGCAGTTTTTTTTTCCTCTAGCTGATTTTTTTCAGCTAGAGGGGAAAAAAAGCGACATGACCTATCATCAGACGGATTACAACTTGAAAAACCCATTGAAATCAATAGGAGGTGGAAAAACGAGATGCGGTTTTTGACGCGTTTTTGTAAAAATGGCAAACCGCAAGCGTTTTTTTAAAAAGGAAGTTTCCAGGTCCATGCAGTGTGCTGGAGCAAAAAACCGTGACAAAAAATACGACAAAAACCGCATCATGTAAAAAACTGCAGCAAAAAAACATTTCCTAATTCCTGAAGCTGATTTTTTTCAGCCTGCAAAAAACTCATTGTGAACATACCCAAAATAGTTCCAATATTGCCAGGACAATCACAGGAACTGGGCCACAAAAGGGACAAGTTTTTTCTTGGATAGGACCACCCCCATTTGTGTTGCCTGTTCATAGAGATTCATTGTATGTAGGATAAGTATTATTACTTTGGGTACAAAGTATACATTGGGTACAAATAATTTTGTTGAAAGATGAATATTACATGACAATAAGTAAAGCCATAATCCATGTGGTATGCAGTCATGACTAACTAGTTCATACAAAACCATGAAACACACATGTTGTGCTCTCAGGCACCAAACTGTACAGACTAAGACCATACTAGTTTAGATCCAAATGTTTCCTATAGCTAGGAGTGCATTCTGGCTTCAGACAGTGAGATCCTCAGGGGCGACAAGCATCTCACACCTGCTGAACTGTAACTGGTCATCCGCTACTCTTGTGCACTTATATTTTCCTTGCTATAATTTCCTCCATTGAGAAGAGGGTAGGGAGTCTCTCCGCCATACAGCGCAAGACAACAGTGTTTCGTGATAGAAACAAAGACTCTCTTAAAAAGATCTTTTTATGGTGTGTCCAGTCAAATTCAGATATAAGTCCCAGGCGATTGCAGTATCTGTAAGTCCATGACTCCTTGAAGGAGATCGAGGACTTCTTCCCAGAACAAGGAGACAAATGGGCAAGACTTCAGCAGATATATAAAGCCTGCATGTACCCAGCACATCAATGGCACCTATCAGATGGAGGACCCCCCATCCAGGAAAGTTCAGGCCCTGGCAGCAGAAGACCACTATGAGAAGGTAGGTGAAAAAGACTCCATCTCTGTGGCATCTCATAAGATTCTTATATTTCATTTAGCAATAGGGAGGCTCACCCTTAACCAGTCCTCTCACACCAATCCTGAAAGTTCCTGATGTGAGAAAACCCTGAAGTAAACCAAAGGGGAATCTATCAAATACGATAATTTTAACATGTTTTTTTTTTTTTTAATTCTTTTTATATTTATGCCGTGCTTTTTACAGGGTAGACTCTCGTAGCAGACTATGCTACACTGCCTGCTAAAAGAAATGGAAACCCTACTGAGCACAGGCTGAAGACATCTTTTGGCATTTACTGCCAGAAGGATCCCATTGAAAACAATGAGGAGGTTAACGGAAACAAATGAGGAAGTATGTGCATATGCTGTAAGACCTGTCACCTCTGCGCTGTCCTATTTTTTGAGCAGGGAAGAACCTCAGGCCAAAAATACTCTGGTGAAGAAGGTCACTGACTTGCTTTTTCTTACTGTAAGTCGCTGAGGCAGCCTGATGGGCTATTTCCTCAGAGAAAAATGCTTGCTGCACACTAGATATCTACATCCCACAGAGGTCAATGACCACATAGACTGGAACATTGAAAGCCCGATGCTGGTTTTCCGTTGCCTAGAAGACGGCAGATACAATAACTTTCAACATACTAAACACAGATGTACATTTATTATGTACTCGTGAAGTTATGTTATACTCTGAGAGGTATTTGGCTTTTTTTCTGAAATTGCTGTGTGGGCAGGAGCACATGATCTCTATAATGGCATAAAGTGCATTTTTCATTTCTATAGAATTCATAATACAAAACATGAAGTTACAAAAATATATATATAGGCCAATGGTTTCATGTAAAATTTTATTTTTTTGCTTCATCTTCTTCACTACAGACTTCTTAAAGGGGTTTGTTTTTCCAGGGAAAAAATGCCAGCATATCTAAAAATGGGGTCCTAAAATCATAAAAATAACTCTCAGCAATGCCCCAGTGCTTTAGTCCCCTCTGGGGGAAATGTTTCAAGATGCATGTTATCATAGCCACCAATGATTGGCTAAGCAGGCATTTCCTGTGGCACTAGGAAGTGGAGAACAGCAGGCACCCTGGCAGCCTGGGAAGCTAGGATTAATGAAAGGCGAGTGTTTGGGGTTTATTTTTCTTTTTTTTTTTTTCTTTTACGTTAGGAGTCCATTTATAGCTTTTATTTTCATCTCCCTGGAAAATCCCTTCAGGCTAAGGCCCCACACTGCGGAAACACAGCGTTTTAGGCTGCTGCCGAAACACAGAGGATAAAAAAAGCTGTGTTTTACAGTACCAATTTGGTTAATCTCATCCACACATTGTGGGAAAAGAAAGCTGTGGAAAAGCTGCTTTTTCAAAAACACGTTAATCTTGGCTACAGAATCTCAAGTGGTTTCCCTATAGATTTAATAGTAGAAGGAAAAAAAGCAGATAAAATGCAGCAACAACTCATTGAAAAACACTGTGGAATAAAATGCAATGCGTTTTCACTGCAATTTTTTCCATAGCGGGATTTGTTTGTTTGTTATAAAAAAAAAAAAAAACCTGTGATTCGCCAAGTGGGGCCTTAGCCTCAGCAAGGTTGTACAGGGTTAGAAAAACATGGTTGCTGGAGAACTGCCCAGACTAGAATCATCAAAGGTTTGCTCATCTCCTTAATGATCAAGAACCATTTTGGTGCTATTTTGTTGAATAAATGTAATTTTATGGATTTTTCTCTACTGGTCAGTAATGGGTAGTTCATTGAGATCCATGTTTGTGACCTACCTGTCTTGTTAATGATGATTGTGATGATATAGGTCAGGGGTAGGCAACCTTCGGCATGCCAGCTGTTGTAAAACTACAACTCCCAGCATGCACACTTGCTCTGCTGTTCTTGGAACTCCCATGGAAGTGAATGGAGCATGTTGGGAGATGTAGTTTCACAGCAGCTGGAGTGCCGAAGGTTGCTGATCCCTGATATAGGTGATCTAGGAAGCTGAGATATGGGGTGGTTTTTAGAGCTGTGATATGTCCAAAACACTGTGGCCACTGGTGAGTTTGGTTTTTTTAAAGTGTGACAGCCAAATATGGCCAAAACACCACCTGCATGCAGCCGTGAATGTGCTCACAAATATTCTATATAATGATTCACTCATTGGTGAGTGGGATATTGCCTCGTGTCTACTGTCCCTTGAGCATGGACCCTTACACAGAGACAATTGGCTACACTGTATGGACCACATCAAATAGCAACTCCTATCTCCGCATCCAGTGTGTTTTGTGATAGAGTAGTATAATGAAGTGAACAAGAATCTCATGTGAATTGTCAGGCTCTGAGTACTGTATGGAGCAGATTTATTATGCCTTGTACACCAGTAAATCGGCCCCACCAGAAATCTCATACGCCTCACTTATGAGAAAGCGTGTGTTTCGTTATATGAGGTGCACCCCCCACCGACTCTGGAGCTATGAAGACAGGAGTGAGTAATGCCAGTCTTCATAAATCTGCCCCAATGTATCTTCTACATCCAAAGGTGTTTCTGTCTCTGTAGACTGTTCACATTTAATGATTTTTTAGGAGCCTCTATGGCAGATTCTGTCATGTTTGATGGAAATAATATGACTTGCATTACAGTTTTTCTTGACTGACACCACAGAGGAACTCCTTAGACCCCATTATAATTCATGGGGGTCCACTGAATGCCGTTGGCAATAGTCATGTGATGAATCCAGCAAAGCAGTAAAGATTCCATTATAAACTGAAGCCACAATGCTAATATGAACAGAGCCTTATCATGATTGTTGTCTGTTTGGAATAGGCTATCTCTGCATGTCTGTAGTCTTATAAATGGTGAATCCCATCTGTTCTGACTCAATAGCTTGGCTGCAAGTGTGAGGTTGTGAGAGTGTCCTGTAGTCTCTATGCTAACCAGCAATTTACACCAAGATATTTATCAGATAGTGTTCAACTCAACTGAGGAGGCATAGATAAGATTCCAGATGCTTTAATCCAAGTAAATCTTGTAGAACCTCATACAGCAGTAGGTGAAAAATGATGAAATACCAGGAGCTGAGCAGACATGTTGCTTACAAAGAAGTGAAACTAAACTGAGGAACAGAGAGGAGGAGCTACAGCATCACAGCTAAGGATACAGAGAGAGAGAAGGGACAAACTACAAAGACAAACAGTATCACAGATACATGTCAGTGAATTAAACCAAGTCCTGGGACATGACACTCCCCGCCTGAAATCTTTAGATTTCACTGAAAACAAACATTAATAATGTCCTGAGATGTCCATAAAGTCCTCTTCAAACCTGAAAAACAAAAAAGAAACATGCACAACAAACAATAATCAACAGTTAGTCCAAATAAACCAATCTTCAGGTCGGGAAGCCGCAATTTGCCAACACTTCCACCGACCCACACTGTAATCCACAAGAACACGGTTTTAGTTCATGGAAGGAAGCTCCCCGCCATGAGCTGTGAATGGTGTCCTTATCTTCTTTTATGTGACGTCTCCTCTTGGAAGAAGAAGCACCAGTTCATTAATTGGGCGGAAGAAAACTCGCACTGAGCCTCCCTTGGTTACCTTGACCTCCACTTTCCGAGTCTTCCCATCATCACTAGGGACAACTTTAGTGATGAGACCCATAGGCCATTCATTCCGATGGACTTCTTTATCCCTTAGAAGGACGAGGTCACCCACCTGGAGATTAGGTTTTGAGGTCTGCCATTTGTGACGGCTCTGTAGCATGTGGAGGTACTCTGTTTTCCAGCGGTGCCAGAACACGTTGGACAGGTGTTGAACTTGTTTCCATTGGCGTCTGTAAATGTCACTGTGATCTAAGGTACGTGGAGAGGTAGCAGCAGTACCAATTTTCTGAGTAAGAAGCGTTGCTGGGGTTAAGATAATTGGAGATTCAGGGTCTGAAGATACTGGGACAAGTGGCCTTGCATTGATTATCGCAGACACTTCAGCAAGAAAGGTTATTAATGTCTCATGGGTAAGCAGTGTCGACTTGTGGTCCATCAACATAGAGTCAAGGATTCTGCGTGTGATCCCAATCATACGTTCCCAGGAACCTCCCATATGGGATGAATGTGGAGGGTTAAACGTCCAAGTGCACCCATTGTTGGATAAGAAGTTGTCTAACTGCAGTTCTTTGCAGGCTCCAACGAAGTTAGTGCCACAGTCAGACCTCAGTTGTTTCTCAGCAGGCAGTGGAGTGTTCCAGTCCATGTTCTCAGTGGTAAGCTGTCTTAGTAGTAGCTTGCCTTGAATGGTGATGGGAGCAATGAAACCAAGAGGATCATAAATGCTGTTCACAACAGATAAAACTCCTCCTTTGGTGAAAGGTTTGTCTTTGTAGTTTGTCCCTTTTCTCTGTATCCTTAGCTGTCATGCTGTAGCTCCTCCTCTCTGTTCCTCAGTTTAGTTTCACTTCTTTGTAAGCAACATGTCTGCTCAGCTCCTGGTATTTCATCATTTTTCACCTACTGCTGTATGAGGTTCTACAAGATTTACTTGGATTAAAGCATCTGGAATCTTATCTACGCCTCCTCAGTTGAGTTGAACACTATCTGATAGATATCTTGGTGTAAATTGCTGGTTAGCATAGAGACTACAGGACACTCTCACAACCTCACACTTGCAGCCAAGCTATTGAGTCAGAACAGTGAAAAATGATGAAATACCAGGAGCTGAGCAGACATGTTGCTTACAAAGAAGTGAAACTAAACTGAGGAACAGAGAGGAGGAGCTACAGCATCACAGCTAAGGATACAGAGAGAGAAAAGGGACAAACTACAAAGACAAACAGTATCACAGATACATGTCAGTGAATTAAACCAAGTCCTGGGACATGACACCATCAAAGCTTGTATTTCCCTCAGAACAAAGAGCACATTGTATATTGACATTTAATTGAATCTGATGTTTCCTACACTGTATACAGCACCAAACGGTTGTTAGTCTGTAGGGCGTCTGCTGGTATCTCGGAGACCCTGTCTTACATTGGCCATGTGTTCAGGATTTTAATTTTGTGAATGGGTATCTGTGTTCATTCATACAGACAGGGCCGGCTCCAGGTTTGTGTGGGCCCCTGGGCGATAGAGCCTCAGTGGACCCCTTTTGGAGTAACTCATGCACACTGCAGCAAAAAAAAAAAAAAACTCGAAATTGGGTGTTTTTTTTTTTTTTTTGCTGAGGTAGACCTACTGGAGTGGACTGTATTACAGTCCACTCCATACAAGTAAATACAGCCTGTTCAGACATTAGAAAGTAAAGAGGAATTTGAGGCGGATATCTGCCCTGGATTCTTCTTTATTTTTTGCCCCCGGCTCAGAGTATCAGTATTGTGTTGTGGTTTCCACCGCTGATTAGGCCCAAATGAATGAATGAATCTAACTAGTGCAGAGTCTCAAGCTGCGGCCTCCAAGATCCAACAGGATACTTTTTTTCAGTTTCCTGCTCCAATTAGTTTCAATAGGAGGCAGAATGATGTAGGAATCTGCTGCTGATTTAGGGGCGAAATACACTGCTAAATCAGTGCCAGATTCCACTGTGTGAACAGGGCCTGATACTGCTAATAGTGCCACTCCACACTGGCCCCCACACAGTATTATATGCTCCACAGTAGGCCCCCACACAGTATTATATGCTCCACAGTAGGCCCCCCACACACGATTATACGCTCCACAGTGACACCCACACAGTATTATATGTCCCAAAGAGCCCTCCCATAGAGCTGGTGCTATTATTATACAATGGGGTCTCCTCAGACCCCAGAGAAAAATAATCAGAGGCCCAGGGAAAGTGATTAAAAATAACAAACACTTATATTCACCTTACCTTACCTCTCCTGCATATCCGGCTGTCTGCAGAATCCTTCTCGGTCCGTCTTGCGACTGAGGTCCTGCTTCCCAGACGTAACTGCTGGGGCCTGTGATTGGGCCTCAGAGGTCATGTGGGACACGATGACGTCTTTACGCCGGCGCCCCATGTGACCGCTAGGGCCCAATCACAGGCCGCAGCAGTGACGTCTGGGGCTCAGGATCCTCAGTCACCGGCCAGAAAAGCTCCGGAGAGGATGCTGAGCCCAGGACAGGTGAGTATATAAGTTTTTTTTTTTTTTGTTTGTTTTTTTTTCACCTTCCCTGGGTTGGCATCTATTGGAAAGGGACCCGGCGATCTGTACTGTTATGCCACTGCCAAGCTTGGGGCCCCAGCACTTGCTCGGGTAAGCCAGGTGCTGACACCGGCCCTGCATACAGAGGTTGGTTGAACCCTCTGCACTCCCCCCACATTCAGCTGAATGTGTACTGTACATGCTATAACCTGAGAACCCTCCACCTATCACTATGAAGTGTGTTCCTGGCCCATTCCTACAGTGTTTCTGCCTACAGTATAATTATTGATTCTTAAAGGGAACCTACATGAAGTGAAATATTTAATTTAGTATTATGTCATTTCTATTATAAAAGTTGTTGAGAATTAGGAAAATCTTCTTCCAGAAATAACATCATTCCTGTCCATGGGGTTTGTCTGGAATTGCAGCTTAGCTCTATTGACATACATGGATCTGAGCTGCAATACAAAGCATGTGAATAGGTGGGGCATGGTTTTTGGGGAAAAAAGCAGCGTTTTTCTAATCCAGAGAGACCCCTTCCTGACCCCAGCCACACATGTACATATCTGCTGAGAAGGAGTTCCCGAATTCCGCTGCACTTGCTTCTGAATAAAGTAGTTGTATCTCGCCCTCTGTGTACCGGAAAATAAAATCTATGACAACTAGAGTCGCATAATTTGAGCTGTAATTTTCTACCAGGTTCTGGCATATATAGATATTGCAAAACTTGTTGGGCTGTAGGAGGCCACACCCCTTTATCCAAACCCCACCCACATTCTAGTAATGTTGCCAGCATGATGAAACAATAAAAAGTCACATTTTTTCACTTATAAAAATAACTTATAAATTCCCACTACCGTCATTCTAGAAACTGCACCATACGTGTCCACAGGTTGTGTAGTATTGCAGCTTAACCTGATCCACTTAAATAATAATATAATAATAATAGTCCTTTAATAGTCCCACAGTGGGGAAATTCAGTGTGTTACAGCAGCAAAGATAAGATAAGCAGATACAAATACAAATACAACATGTACAGGAATGTTCCAAGGTGAGAGGCATTACATTAATAGCAGACAGACAGATAGGACGTAGCAGAGGGGGGGGGGGGGGATTTAACAGGCAGAGAGATATTTCAGTTCTCTGTATGTAATGATCTCCGCTTAGGTCGGTGTTGGTTGTACAGCCTAACCGCGGTGGGGAGGAAAGACTTCCGATAGCGCTCCTTCTCACACCTAGGGTGGAGCAGTCGGTCACTGACAGTACTGCCCAGCGCAATCACAGTCTCATGCATGGGATGGGAGTTATTCTCCCGCATGGAGCTCACCACGGACAGTATCCTTCTGTCACCCACCACCTGCACTGGGTCCAGTGGGCTCCCCAGGACAGAGCTGGCCCTTCTAATCAGCTTGTCAAGTTTATTTCTGTCCCTGGTTGATATACTGCTCCCCCAGCAGGCCACTCCAAAGAAGATGGCTGATGCCACTACCGAGTTGAAGAAAGTCCTAAGAAGTGCCCCCCCGGATTCCAAAGGCTCTCAGCTTCCTAAGCAGGTAGAGCCTGCTGTGGCCCTTCCTGTACAGGGCCTCCATATGATCTGCCCAGTCCAGCTTATTATTAAGGAGCAGACCCAGGTACTTATACGTGTTCACAATCTCGATGCCCGTCCCCAGGATGTCCACTGGTTTTGGAGGGCATCTGCCTTTACGGAAGTCCACCACCATCTCCTTGGTCTTCCCCGCGTTAATCTTCAGGTGGTTCCGGTGGCACCAGTCCACAAAAAACCGGTTCAGTTCTCTGTACTCCTTGTCATCATCGTCTGTGATGAGGCCTACTATTGCAGAGTCGTCAGAATACTTCTGTAGGTAGCAGCTGGATGAGTTGCACCTAAAATCAGCAGTGTACAGTGTGAAGAGGAAAGGGGCAAGAACCGTACCCTGAGGTGCCCCCGTATTACAGATCACGGTACCTGACACACAGTCTTGGGCTCTCACGTATTGAGGTCGATTTGTGAGGTAGTCTAGGATCCAGTTGGAGAGGTGGTGGTCCACTCCAGCAAGGCCCAGCTTGTCTCTCAGTAACCTGGGCTGTATGGTGTTAAAAGCACTGGAGAAATCAAAGAACATTATTCTCACTGTGTTCCCTGGTTTCTCCAGGTGAGACAGAGCCCTGTGCAGAAGGTGGATGATGGCATCATCTACCCCAATGCCCGGTCAATAAGCAAACTGGAGAGGGTCCATAGCGGGGCTCACTAGAGGGCGAAGATGTGTGAGAACCAATCTCTCTAAGATCTTCATCAAGTGGGATGTCAGTGCTACAGGTCTGTAGTCGTTGAGGACCATAGGGTGAGGATTCTAATAGAGTTCAGCTGCAGTACCAGACACTACCTGTGCACAGGAGAGGTGCTAGATCAAAGCAACCCTTTTAGTAGTGCCACTTGAGTAAAGAACAAAAGAAAATGTAATGCTACGTCTGTTGCCGCCCCTGCTACCTCTTGTGTCACCCCCTCTACCTCATAGATTGTAAGCTCTTGCGAGCAGGGCCCTCAGTCCCAGTGTGTGAATTGACTATTTCTTTGTAATGTATTTTTTTTTTTGTCAGTACTTGAACCCTACAAGTTGTACAGTGCTGCGGAATATGTTGGCGCTATATAAATAAAATGTATTATTAAAATCTTTTAAATGGGTTCATTTTTTTTTTTTTTTCCTTTTGCCGATGGCTTCATCTACTTGAGGTACTTGAAGTCCTTTTTCCGCTGGAGAGCAGAGCTGTGATGTCCAAACAATAATTTCTTTGATTAATTCAGCTACAAATCTGAGGATTAGACTTTGATCAGACGAGTTTGCAAACTAAAATGGACTCGTCCAACCTTTTATGAGCTTTTCTACCAAGCCATACAGAACACTATAGTGTTATGAAGAGAAATACTGTCCCCTACTTTTCATTTTAGGTATATATTTAAGATATGGTTTTTGGAATGAACTTTAACCTTATTGGGGACCACAACATGTACTCTAGTGTAGATGTATCCACAAAATGGTAGCACCCATGAAATGCATTAGATCACTGCTGGCTATCTAAGTGCGGTAGACATATGAGCAAGGTGGGAGCAGTCGCCCTAGTTTGCCAACAGTTCAATAGGTGACATTTGGCCTACTTTCTGGATGTGTACATAGGAGAACTGTGTCCACCTACATTTACCCTGTTTTTAACAATTATTTTTAGCTTTTCCAACGGTGTGCTACTAGGGACAAGTGGCGTCTGCTAGACAATAGCTGATGCTTATCTTGGAAAGGGGTTTGTTCTGCGCCACCTTATTTTAATGCAAATATTACATTATTCATGGTATACAATAAGCTTGGAATTATCAAAAATGAAGGCAGACCCGATTTATAGTTACCTCTTCTCCTTCTTTATTATGCACTAGATGTCTATGGATGAAGAATAGTTATTAGATGCCTCCATATTTATGAAGACTGAAGCAATGCCTAGAATTACAATGCTCTCTAAGCTTTGCGTTTTAGATCTGCTCGGCTGCAGAATTTATTCTTTTCGGGGTTTGTTTTGTATAGGATTCTAATTATCTTCTAGTAATAGATGTCTGAGCTACAGATTTATTGCGCTTCTGCCCGAGAAAAGTAATCACACCATGCTCCTATAGTTATATCTACAGGGCGAGTTGTGACAAAGCAGGGTTGTTCATTTAAAGATGAAATTATTTAAAGGGAAAGTCCAGTTAGTTATACATTATACATGTTCCTTAAAAGTGGTGTAAAAAGATTGCAACACAGGGTAGGTGATGAGTGTTAAAATGGAGGGGTCTGACTGCTGGGACCCCTCAAGAGTCACAAAAATGGGGATCTGATGTCCCCATGTTTGGTTGGCGCAGCAGTTAAACAAGTTTGCTGATACTCCATTCATTTCAGGGGTTTCCAAGAGTAGCCGAGTAAAGCATTTTCAGCATTCCCATAGTTTGAATACACCACTGTTCCATTCAAATATGGCGACATGGGATCCCCATTCTTGTGATCGGTGCAGGTGTCAGCAGTCAAGACCTCCATCAATTAGACACTTAAGTTACAATCTTATAACCCATCTAGCTGTATATTTGTGCTCCTTGTTTTTTTTTGCTGTTACAGTATGGGACTAAAAAGCTTTGGCCATATTACTGGTTCAGTCTACTATACCCCAAACATTCTCAGAATTCCCCTTTTTAGCTTTTTTCTTTTTCTTACAGGTGGCAGAGTCTGCTCCTTTTCTCCATGCATTGAGCAAGTGCAGAGGACGTGTCTGGCCTTGGAAGAGCACGGCTTTACAGAGATCAACACACTGGAAATTCTCCTTCGGATATATGATGTACGGACAGTCAGTTTGCAAATCCCGGATTTTGGAAAAGCAGCAGAAGAAAAAGGAAGTCCTGAGACCAGTGATCCATCCAAGCAAATATCTGCTACCCAGCAGGGCGGTGCATTGTTTAAAAGTGGTGTTTCTCCCAGGGAAAACGTGGGTCATACTGGGTACCTAACCTTTGCCACCAAGAGTTTATTTTAAGCATTCCCTTAGAAAAAAAATAGTTCACAGTGTACACGTGTCATTAGAAGGCTCCATATATAGACAGACCAATGGAAGAATGCAACAGTGTAAACAGCACATTGACTCTGGAATGGCAAAAACTGCTGTAGAATTATGGGCACTCTGATCCTCTCTGCCCGGAGCACTTTTCACACAGTGTATCTTTTTTTTTTTTTCAGTGTATTAATAATAAACTCTCTTTTTTTTATCATCCTGTCAGAGTATGATTGTAATTGTGGGATAAACTCATGGAAGGTTATTATAATCTTTTCCGGCAGAGGTTACCATATTAAACACACTGTGTATGTACTGTAGAAGGCTGCATTATGCTGCACTGCAGAAGGTGGCAGTCTGTTATTTTGTTTTCCTATGCATCCCTAGCATATAGCATGCCGTGGCATATTGCAGAGTGTAATAAAGACAGATGGATACAGTATGATATAGACGCTGTGCTAAAAATTGCAGTGAATTTGGACATATGACTGTAAATTTTTTCAAGGGATTGTGGATGTCCTGTAAAATGCTGCATTGAGTACGAGTAATCTAACATAAATCAGACCTGGACAAATTGTCCAACAACCAGGGATGTGCAGGTCATGTCATTTGAGGTTTTGCCACCCAGTCAGACTTGAATTCCCCTTGGCAGCAACATCTGTGCCACCCACTTTAACTGTAGCAGTGAAAAAGGTGTTTCCTCCTTAAAGTTGCTCTCCCTTTTCCCCTTCCTATTAGTCACAGCTGGTCTACTCTCCACTGGACCTTCCCATTAGTCATAGCAGTTGACCTCCCAACCCAGCATTTCTCAGAGCAACCTGGCTGTCTATACATAAAAACTGAAAAAGTTTGTGTACTGTAGCATAGTGATGATCTGTGATGGATGTTCTGACCTCCATTGTATACTTAAAACAGCCCTGTACTCTGTATAACTACTAAATAGTTGTCTTTAACACTGATTCCCAGTTGTAGCTGCAGGCAGATCACTTAGTGTCTTTCCTTCCTTATTTAGTGACTGAAGCCAGGCCTTGCACAATGGCCTCATAAGGCATCTTTCTAGGATGGTGTTCTCCATATTAGTATATACCAGCAGCACAGTGCTGCTGGCAGTTGTTAAACTCTGTGATCTTAGAAACACACAGATTTTCTCCAGCCTTGGAAATACACCACATTCAATGCATTAGGGCGACAACTTCCTGCACTACTCTTCTTTAAAAGGACTGAGTGAGCGAATGGATATATAGAGATGAATATTTATTACCACCGGCATATCCTGTAAATCTGGGAACATCTGCCTGTTCATCATCCACATGAGGTACACAATGACATATAGTACAGGGTATACAGTCATATGAAAAAGTTTGGGCACCCCTATTAATCTTAATCATTTTTAGTTCTAAATATTTGGGTGTTTGCAACAGCCATTTCAATTTGATATATCTAATAACTGATGGACACAGTAATATTTCAAGATTGAAATGAGGTTTATTGTACTAACAGAAAATGTGCAATATGCATTAAACCAAAATTTGACCGGTGCAAAAGTATGGGCACCTCAACAGAAAAGTGACATTAATATTTAGTAGATCCTCCTTTTGCAAAAATAACAGCCTCTAGTGGCTTCCTGTAGCTTTTAATCAGTTCCTGGATCCTGGATGAAGGTATTTTTGACCATTCCTCTTTACAAATCAATTCCAGTTCAATTAAGTTTGATGGTCGCCGAGCATGGACAGCCCGCTTCAAATTATCCCACAGATGTTCAATGATATTCAGGTCTGGGGACTGGGATGGCCATTCCAGAACATTGTAATTGTTCCTCTGCATGAATGCCTGAGTAGATTTGGAGCTGTGTTTTGGATCATTGTCTTGCTGAAATATCCATCCCCGGCATAACTTCAAATTCATCACTGATTCTTGTACATTATTCTCAAGAATCTGCTGATACTGAGTTGAATCCATGCGACCCTCAACTTTAACAAGATTCCCAGTGCCGGCATTGGCCACACAGCCCCAAAGCATGATGGAACCTCCACCAAATTTTACAGTGGGTAGCAAGTGTTTTTCTTGGAATGCTGTGTTTTTCTGACGCCATGCATAACGCCTTTTTGTATGACCAAACAA
Source organism: Leptodactylus fallax (assembly GCA_947044405.1). Lineage (NCBI taxonomy): Eukaryota > Metazoa > Chordata > Amphibia > Anura > Leptodactylidae > Leptodactylus > Leptodactylus fallax. The sequence goes on along the minus strand of CAMRHE010000300.1, from coordinate 1,826,292 downwards.
CTCAATCTTTGTTTCATCAGTCCACAGGACCTTCTTCCAAAATGAAGCTGGCTTGTCCAAATGTGCTTTTGCATACCTCAGGCGACTCTGTTTGTGGCGTGCTTTCAGAAACGGCTTCTTTCGCATCACTCTCCCATACAGCTTCTCCTTGTGCAAAGTGTGCTGTATTGTTGACCGATGCACAGTGACACCATGTGCAGCAAGATGATGCTGCAGCTCTTTGGAGGTGGTCTGTGGATTGTCCTTGACTGTTCTCACCATTCTTCTTCTCTGCCTTTCTGATATTTTTCTTGGCCTGCCACTTCTGGGCTTAACAAGAACTGTCCCTGTGGTCTTCCATTTCCTTACTATGTTCCTCACAGTGGAAACTGACAGGTTAAATCTCTGAGACAACTTTTTGTATCCTTCCCCTGAACAACTATGTTGAACAATCTTTGTTTTCAGATCATTTGAGAGTTGTTTTGAGGAGATTCAAATAGGAGAACAACTTGCAATTGGCCACCTTAAATACCTTTTCTCATGATTGGATACACCTGGCTATGAAGTTCAAAGCTCAGTGAGGTTACAAAACCAATTTTGTGCTTCAGTAAGTCAGTAAAAAGTAGTTAGGAGTATTCAAATCAATAAAATGATAAGGGTACCCAAATTTTTGCACCGGTCAAATTTTGGTTTAATGCATATTGCACATTTTCTGTTAGTACAATAAACCTCATTTCAATCCTGAAATATTACTGTGTCCATCAGTTATTAGATATATCAAATTGAAATGGCTGTTGCAAACACCCAAATATTTAGAACTAAAAATGATTAAGATTAATAGGGGTGCCCAAACTTTTTCATATGACTGTATGTAGTCCCAGCAAAGCCTATACAAGGTACACTATGGGGTATATGAACCCTAAGCAGGAGAGTAATATGGCAGATGGAGCACTATTATTGGGGGTGAGCAGATAGAAAGTGCCCTGAATATGGCATGTAATGGAGTGTGTTATTTTTTTTTTTTTCATGGAATCCCTCAGAGAAAAAAAAAGTGTGCCTCTTTATGATATTGAAAGCAGATTTGGATCCTGTTGAAATTCTCAGCCATGGTCAGCAAAATTACAAGTGTATTTCATGATTCCAAATTTGGCTGATCATTTGCCGCTTTGCACAAACTCAGTTGAACAGATTTATTAAGGCTGACGTTTCGTATTCCAGTCTTAACAAAGAGTCTAACAGGCCCCAGCCTCTTCATAAATCACGCCCATGCACCACAATGGAAATCTATGCCAGTCAGGAACTGGCATAAATTTCCTATATAATTCACGGTAGCAAAACTGGAGTGACTTATAATAATTATGCTGGGCTGAGGTGTCCTGGTCCGCTCTGCTCAATAAATAACTAAATAAATAAAATAGTTAAAAAAAAAAAAAAGTTCTAAATCATCCCTTTTCCCTAGAATGCATATAAAAGTAGAAAATTACTGTGAAACACATACATATTAGGTATCCCTGTGTCCAAAAACACCCGGTATACAAACTTATAAAAAATTTTTTCCATAGGGTGAACGTCATAGTGGGAGTGGGAAAAAGTATCAAAAGTACCGAACTGCTGTTTATTTCACTGTTTCGCCTCTGATTTGAATAAAAAGTGATCAAAGCAATAGACATTCCGTAAAATGGTACACCAAGTACACCTGGCCCCGCAAAAAAAGATGCCCTAGGCTTCCCCGTAGAGCTGCAGGGACACCTGTCAATGTCGCCTTACAGCTGTTGCAAAACTACAACTACAATATTTTACTTCTAAATTTTTTTCCCTATTTTCTTCCTCTAAAACCTAGGTGCGTCTTATAGTCCGAAAAATACGGTATATGTGCTATTTCATGCAAGTCCCCCCGCCCCCCTCTATAACCTTATATTAGAGGGAATGGCTCGCTGTGATCACAAAGTGCATTGACTTCTTTGAGTAAAATTGATGTGAAGCTCTGTTGTAATGCATATGGAAGTGGCAAGAATGACTGGTTTCTCCCCTCCCTATGGAATTAAATGTGCATGCGGTAGGAGGAGGCAGCCAGCATTTCAACGCTCTTAAAATGGTGCTCCTACAGTTATACCGTTCTAAGATCCAATGAATATCTAAGTACAAATGAGCAAATGTCAAGATATTGCAGAAAGAAAATAAGACCTCAGGTTTGCAGAGATTGATTTTACTTACTTATACAAGCGGAAAACATGTATAGTCAAGCACTCCAACAAAAACACCCTTTCCATCCTTGTACCTGTCACGTGACTGTCTTTCACAGTCTGCAATTTCATGCACTTGCATCCCTGAAGCCCAGGACCCTTTTTGCTGTGATCAGCTCTGACTCCATCTTAAGTTTTACATTTCACTTTCTCTTGGCTCTGATCTCATTCCCATGATGCCTCAGCACGACATTACATGGGCAGTTAGAGATGGTACAATCTCTGCCTTCTGGTGAAGAGTAAACTTATCTTTTCTCTTCATATTCTTGTAAATAATATGAGATAGTCCGGGGGTTGCATTGTGATTGCCTTCATTATAACTGTGTGCCCGTAGCTGTCACATAATTAGCAGTGGCTAGTCATAACAGCGTGTGTCCTCCCCGTGGAGAGCTTGTGTCTTAGGGAGCGTTCACACTACCGTTGGTGTCCGTCAGTAGTGTCCGTTGCTATTGTCCGTTACAAGATTTTAGCAACGGACACTAGTTGAACCGTCAGAAATCCGTTAAAATTTCCATTCATTTCAATGGGTTTTTATATTGTGTCCGTTAGTGTCCGTTTACACCAAATCCGTCAGAAGTCCGTTATTTTTTCACGGACAAAAAATCCTACATGCAGGACTTTTTGTCCGTTTGAAAAAACGGATTCTTGACGGACAGCAAGTGTCCGTTATTTTTTTTTAACATTGAGGTCTACGGGTAACGGACTTATAACGGACAGTAACTGACAGCCATCAGTTACTGTCCGTTATTTTATGTCCGTTTACTTTCCCTGCGCATGCTCAGAAAGGAGAAACAAACAAAAAAAAAAAAAAACTAGCAGTGTTAGAGGACATTTCGTGTCCTCAGGCACATGCGGTTTTACATACCGCTAGAAAGCCGACAGCGCGCTGAATTCAGCGCACTGCCGGCTTTCCCGGTATGTGCCCCAGGGCTGGAGATATCGGCGGTGTAATGTTTTACTGTTAGAAGGGCGCTGCGAGGAACTCCCTCCCCGACACTTCTCTTTGTTCAGAGACTTGTACTGAGGGGGCGTTCCTCACAGCTGAGCGTCATCGCTGGGCTGGGAGGAACGCCCCCCTCTCTGTTCTTGGCTATGCCGGGTACTGTCAGAGGTGCCCTCCTGACCTTCTGTTCGTCACAGCGCTGATGAGGGGCGTTCCTCACAGCTGAGTGTCATCACTGGCCTGTAAGGAACGCCCCCTCCTCTTTGTACTGGTCTATAGCCCTGTACTGTCAGAGGGGGTGTTCCTTACTGCCCGGCGATGACGCTGAGCTGTGAGGAACGCCCCCTCAGTACAGCGCTATGGACGAACAGAAGTGTCAGGGAGAGAGTTCCTCACAGCGCCCTTCAAACAGTAAGTAAAGTAAAACATGTAACTTACACCGCCGATATCTCCAGCCCCGGGGCACATACCGGCAAAGCCGGCAGCGCGCTGTCGGCTTTCTAGCGGTATGTGACATTAAAAAACGGACACTACCTGATGCTCATCAGTTAGGGTCCGTTATGATAGGTGTTCGTTTATTTTTTTTTTAACGGACACCTTCATAACGGACTCCAACGGTAGTGTGAACCCTGCCTTACAGTCTATCCTGTCTGTATTCTACAAAAAGGTCTGGTGGTTCCTGAGATGGTGACCCCCATACCATGTTATACTCAGCAGGAGCATAGCTATAAGGGGTGCAGCAGACCCTGGACACTGAGGGGGCCACAAACGTTAAAGGTAAAATATACCATTATTCTAAATGGCACAAAGTAGGTAGGGGCCCCATTACAGATTTTGCATTGGGGCCCATGAGCTTCAAGTTACACCTCTTATTCTCAGGGAGTCACCATAAGATAACATGAATTTTCAGATACAAAGAAAGAACTAAACTGGTTTATATATATATATATATTGAGGAACACATACATAATGAAAGAGAAACAAAATGACTGCTGCTTTGCTCTAAAGAAAGCCATTGCTAAATCGCCTGTGACCTGGGCCTATAAATGGATTATAAATCCACATTATGGTGCTTATTTCCGCAAAAACATTCTTACTGGCTGGAAAATGTCTTCTATAATAAAATTATATATATGGAAGACACTGTAACCCCTAGCAACCATGGGTCACTATTATATTAGTTTACATCGGATTGGCTAATATGAGCCATACAAATGATTTATCCTCTAACCACAGTGACCTCAATTTTACCTGTTACAGCCACTTCTTGCATCTCCATCTTGTCACATTCACCACTAGGCCTAACTGGATTCAGGTACATAGGGACATGAATAGAATTGTACACAATGATTTTGCAGAATAGTGAATCAAAGGGCCTGGGAAATTAGCATTACTTGCAGTACTCCATGCCAAATTACAAGTGATCGCTTTTCCGGCTACTTTTCAGGAATTAAAATGAGGCAGTGACCGGAGTTATATAACGGAAGATGAATGTAGCAAATACAGAGAGGAAGGAGATCTGCCTGTAAAAAAGCTGGTTATGCAATGGAGAGAAGAAGCTTCACCTGACCAGGCACTGTTATATAAACCCGAATTATTATGCACTGCGGTCATCTGCAAACTGACCTCCCCTTCTAGGGGAGGGGGGAGGATCACAGCACCCTTTTCATTTCAGCACTGCATAAAAATCAGGCCTGGGTGTAGATGCTGCATTATAAAGGACTTTCTGCAGAAAGAGTTTGCTGGTAAAGAAAGAACAGCATGCATTTTACCCGATAATTCCTGAAATACAGTTCTACATAGTTGTATACACAAGAATATGCCACATTAACTCCTCTGCTTAATAGCCATACATTAAAATATTGCAACAGAACAGATGTACTTAATGCATTAACATAGGGTGTGGATTGGCTTGTAAAAAAATAAATAAATAAATACTTCACACACTTTTTTTTCATCCCTCGTAGGAGAGAATACTAATACTTTACTAATCTTAATATTAACCCTTAATATTAGGGTTTTCTGGGCTTTTGCTGGTTTTTGATATTGATAACCTTAAGGGAGGTTATCAACCTTTTGATCAGTAGAGGGTCTTAGACAGTGTATGGGGTTTGTATGTTCTCCCCGTGTTTGCGTGGGTTTCCTCCCACACTCCAAAGACATACTGATAAGGAATGTAGATTGTGAGCCCTATATGGAACAGTGACCACAATGTCTGAAAAATTGTAGCGGAATTTGATGGTGCTATACATGTAAGGGTGGGTTCACACTTGCGCTGGCACTACGTAAATGTCAGAAAACTTTCTGTCCTACGAAAAAAACTAGCTTTGCGGTGCAGAGGGTGTAAGCCCACACCCTCGCATTGCTTTAAAAACCCATAGAAGTGAATGGGTTTTTAAGCAAAGCGTCACAAAACTTTCCCTATCCAGCTTTCCCACATTTAGGTCGGATTCGCGGCGGACGGAGTGCCGGCGCAAGTGTGAACCCACCCTAAGCTAAATAAATAATGGAGACAGAATTAGAAGACTGCGCACACTGTGTAGTGGTCATGCCAGAGTACTGCAGCTCAGCTTCAACTCACTTCACGTTAAAGGGAATCTGTCATCAAGACCCAGCATATTAACCCATAGGTTAGGTTCACCTGAATCAAACGGTGCTTTCTTCTTGAGAATCTGTGCCTCCATTGCTGTTTTTGTCAATATGTAAATGAGCTCCTTGTAGCAATGAGGGAGTTGTCGCTTATGTCTTTGGAGCAACACCAAACAATTTCAAAGAGCTCATTTGCATACTGACAAAACAGCGATAACTTGGCAAGAAGGCACCAATTTACAAGGAGATAACACTGATTCAGGTGATCCTAACCTATCTATCTGGGTTGATATGCTGGGCTCTGGTGACAGACTCACTTCAATTCACGCCCTTTCCAGCTAAGTCACACTCCCTTGTTGAGCAAGACGCAGAAATTGTCTAAAACAAATAATAAATGAGGTACACAGCAGGTATGCCAGTGTTATGCTATTAAACCAGAATCCTGGCACAGAATTCAGCTCAGTGAATCCCCCCATGGAGGCTCCATGTGCCATTGTTGGACTGCAGCAGAGACAGGTTGGGGATGAGCGCCTGTACAACAGCCACTGACTCTCCTCCACAACTCTCCCTGCACTTTGAGTCCCTTGTATAAGAAAAATGCATTACAAAGATCATTTGTCGTTTTCATTTGAAACAAAGATCAAATAATACAATACAATAAGGAACTTGGACCTCATTTGCAATTGTGCAACGTTATTCATGGGTATATATAGTATTAATGGTCATATACATACATTCCTAATGTCAGAAAGACAAGAACTGTCTCCCATTTGGCTGCATACAGGCTGACAGCTGTCGAGATCTGATAGGTTTGGCCTCATTCTTTGCATGCTAGAATGTAGATGAAATATTCATTCTGGCCATAGTTTATAGAATATAATGCTAGAATCTATTCGCCTATTATTCCCTGAAATGATACGGAAGAGGATGCTTATCTTGGAAAACCAATTCACCCAATGTATCACAAGCCAGGGATTCATTGTCTTGGATTTTTGCTACTCTTGCAACTTCTATTTTAGTGAAAAGCCTTAATAATATATTTCCCATTTGCAGAGGTACAAAGGTTCGGTTGAGTGCACTTGGCCCCCGCACAGGAGGCAGTTGGGTGTGTTTGTGAATTACATTGTCTACATGTGAGGTATTTGTGGTTAGACTGTTCAGGCTTTACTTCACCTACACAATTCTCTTAACAATGCTGAAACATTTATGAAAATATATTGAAATATGAGATGCGAATTGCTTGACAAATACATTGGATGTTTGTCATTACATCTGATAGGAATACAGAAGTAGGTTGCATTTTCCATGTTCAGCATTTTGATTCCCCTTGAGAGAAATGGCATCAGAAGGGTCTATGGCCACTCATCTGTCCAGCCTCTGACATACATTTCCTGTCTATCCACAGGATAGGTGATACATGATTGCTGGGGGACCCATCACTGGGACACCACAGTCACCAGAATGGATGTCTTGTTCCCCCTGCTGAGTGTGTATAGAGCAGTGGTGCTATTCTTTGCCTATAGGACTGAAGATGGCCAAGTGTTATACGTGGCTAAATTAGTCCCATAGACTAAATGGAGTTGCAGGGCATATGCGTGATCACCGCTCCATTCTGTGGATACTTGACAAATGTTTGCCACAAAATAACCCCATTTAGGGGATATAAAATGGTTAAGATGCTCAATCCTAAATCCACACCTTGTTACCTTGACAGTATGAGATTGCTTTTGGGAGCTGCCTCTGGGGCTCCTTGGGCCTTGGTCACATGTTCCTAATCAGAGCCCCCTGATAAGTAATAATGTCAACCAGTGGCCCCCAGGCAAGTAATAACTCCACCCAGTGGCCCCCAGACTAGTGAATGTTTCCCAAGAGCCCCACACAACTAATTAAGTCCCCCAGTGGCCCCCACACAACTAATAGTGGCCCCCAGATAACTAATAATGTCCCCCAGAGAATCTCAGTCTGACACTGGACAGTGGAGAAATTTATCAAGCCCTGCACTTCAGAATGCTGGCTTAAAAAGTCGCAGAATAGGGATTTTACTTTTTGAGCTTACTTGAGCAAACATTTTGTGATTTTGTGATTTTTTTTTTGCATTTTTACTCTACTCAATCCATTTTTGGATGTGGATGGGAAAGTTGGTGTGATTAGCCTATGTAACTATCTGTACACTGATTTATCAAATGGAACTTTTTAAAAAGTCACAGGAATTGTCGCAAGTTTGCTCCATAAAGGGATGTCGTAGAAGTTGCAGTAACATATCAGGACTGATAGATGCACAAAATTTAGCACATTTTGTGCACATCTGATAAATTTGACACAAATTATTACAAGTTAAAATGGTAGTGTGCAGAGCTGTCTTTGTGTGCAACCTCCCTGTACAAAGCTCTGCCATGTGTATGAGGCCTAAGGGTCTATTTACATGAATCATTTGCTTTTTTGACATGAATCAATTACAAAATGTATTAGCTGTAGATCCCTTACACTATACTACAGAAATGGAATGACAGTATTAATCATACATTCCCTCCCACTAAACTGCCAAAATGAGACTGTAGTAGTAACATTCTCCCAAACCAAATGTGCATTTGTCCATTTTAGTCATACTACCAAAGATTTTCATGTGACATATTTAAGCTATGCATTTACAACAATTACTGCCACATTTGTACATAGATATACATACAAGCAGGGCAGATTAATGTCCAATAGCATTCCTTCATGCAGTAAAAATTCCCATAGTGGCAACATGCAGTATAATGTCCTATAGTGGCCTTCTAGGCAATATAATATCTTGTAGTAGCCCCTACACAATATAATGTTCAATAGTGGCCTTCTATACAGTATAATATGCCACAGTGGCCCCCATGCAGTGTAATGCCCCATAGTGGCTCCCATCCAGTATAATGTCCCATAGCGGCCTTCTATGAAGTATAATATCCCATAGTGGTCCTCATGCAGTATAATGTCCCATAGAGGCCCCTTCACACAGTATAAAACACCAGATGAATCTCACTAATATTCACGAGACAAAGGTAAACCCAACAAATACTCACCTCCAGTAGACTCCTGTGCCCCACCACAGTAATCTACTGTATTAGTGGATGCCAATACAGTTGATTACGAAGTCAGATTATAATGTGGGCAAATGTGCAATTACTTGCAGTTGACCCTCTTGCAGACTCTGCCTGCGGAAACCACACATTTTGCCCTTATTGTTATCATTTGTTATTCATACAAGCTATCAAAATTTAAAATACCTTGATGGAATTGTGCAGAAAAAAAAATAAATAAATAAAGTTTGACATGTATACAGTATACTGTGTATGTGTATATATGTACAGTCATGACCAAAAGTTTTGAGAATGACACAAATATTATATTTTCACATGATCTGCTGCCCTCTGGTTTTTATGTGTGTTTGTCAGATGTTTTTATCACATACAGAAATATAATTGCATTCATATTATGAGTAACAGAAGCTTATATTGACAGTTAGAATGAGTTAATGCAGCAAGTCAATATTTGCAGTGTTGACCCTTCTTCTTCAGGACCTCTGCAATTCTCCCTGGCATGCTCTCAATCAACTTCTGGACCAAATCCTGACTGATAGCAGTCCATTCTTGCAGAATCAATGCTTTAATTTTGTCTGAATTTGTTGGTTTTTGTTTGTCCACCCGTCTCTTGATGATTGACCACAAGTTCTCAATGGGATTAAGATCTGGGGAGTTTCCAGGCCATGGACCCAAAATCTCTATGTTTTGTTCCCTGAGCCATTTAGTTATCACCTTTGCTTTATGGCAAGGTGCTCCATCATGCTGGAAAAGGCATTGTTGAGCGCCAAACTGCTCTTGGACGGTTGGGAGAAGTTGCTCTTGGAGGACATTCTGGTACCATTCTTTATTCATGGCTGTGTTTTTAGGCAAGACTGTGAAAGAGCCGATTCCCTTGGCTGAGAAGCAACCCCACACATGAATGGTTTCAGGATGCTTTACAGTTGGCATGAGACAAGACTGGTGGTAGCGCTCACCTCTTCTCCGAATAAGCTGTTTTCCAGATGTTCCAAACAATCGAAAAGGGGATTCATCAGAGAAAATGACTTTACCCCAGTCCTCAGCAGTCCACTCCCTGTACCTTTTGCAGAATATCAGTCTGTCCTTGATGTTTTTTCTGGAGAGAAGTGGCTTCTTTGCTGCCCTCCTTGAGACCAGGCCTTGCTCCAAGAGTCTCCGCCTCACAGTGCGTGCAGATGCACTCACACCTGCCTGCTGCCATTCCTCAGCTAGCTCTGCACTGCTGGTAGCCCGATCCCGCAGCTGAAACACTTTTAAGAGACGGTCCTGCCGCTTGCTGGTCTTTCTTGGGCGCCCTGGAGCCTTTTTGGCACCAATGGAACCTCTCTCCTTGAAGTTCTTGATGATGCGATAGATTGTTGACTGAGGTGCAATCTTTCTAGCTGCAATACTCTTCCCAGTTAGGCCATTTTTGTGCAGTGCAATGATGACTGCACGTGTTTCTTTAGAGATAACCATGGTTAACAGAAGAGAAACAATGATGGCAAGCACCAGCCTCCTTTTAAAGTGTCCAGTGGTGTCATTCTTACTTAATCATGACAGATTGATCTCCAGCCCTGTCCTCATCAACACCCACACCTGTGTTAATGGAGCAATCACTGAAACGATGTTAGGTGGTCCTTTTAAGGCAGGGCTGCAATGATGTTGAAATGTGTTTTGGGGGATAAAGTTCATTTTCTAGGCAAATATTGACTTTGCAAGTAATTGCTGTTAAGCTGATCACTCTTTATAACATTCTGGAGTATATGCAAATTGCCATTAGAAAAACTGAAGCAGTAGACTTTGTAAAAATTAATATTTGTATCATTCTCAAAACTTTTGGCCATGACTGTATGTATAACAAGGTCTCAAACAGTGAGCAAAGAAAAGTCTGCTGAAATGCAGAAGGTTATTTTAAAAGTCCAAATTTGCTGTGTCATTAAGTGGTTAATTTTTTAAGGAATCGCGTACTCCTATGACTCAGGGGTTTCCTAGGTCAGTTGCCAGCATCACACTGGAAAAAACCTCTATATTCACATTAATGACTCACGAGCTTATCAGGTATGGAAAAACTTAATTGCAGGAACCCACCAATATGTCTACTATTACAACTCTTCTAGGTTTCCTAGTTAGGTCTTCCAGACTCCTGAATGGTAAATGTAGCTTATTAATCAGTCATGTATCACTGCATAATAAAACAGATTTGTTATTACAGATTCCATTACTTGGGTAAATACCCTTTGAAGAAACTATTGTATATTGACCACCCTGCTTTCCAATAACAGTAAATTCTAAGGCTACATTCACATGAAAGTGAATAATGGCATTAAATTCAATGTCATTGAATGGGGGCTATTCACATGACTGTCATTTTTGTCCCTTTTCATGTATCTCTCCATACACTTAAAGAAGACCTTTCATGTCCTCATGCACATGCGGTTTTCCCGTTATGTGCCCCGGGGCTGGAGATATCGGTGCCGTTAGTTTCGCCACCGATCTCTGCCCACTGTCAGAAGGGCGTTCCTGACAGTCTAGCTGGGCTGTGAGGAACGCCCCCCTCACAGTACTCGTCCATAGCCCTGTACTGTCAGAGGGGTTGTTCCTTACCGATGACGCTAAGCTGTGAGGAACGTCCCCCCAGTACAAGTCTATGGACGAGTACTATCAGGAGAGGCGTTCCTCACAGCCCAGCCAGACTGTCAGGAACGCCCTTCTGACAGTGGGCAGAGATCCGTGCCGAAACTAACGGCACCGATATCTCCAGCCCCGGGGCACATAACGGGAAAGCCAAGAGTGTTCTGAATTCAGCGCCCTGTCGGTTTTCTAGTGGTATATAAAACCGCATGTGCATGAGGACATGAAAGGTCCTCTTTAACTGTGTGGGGGATCCGCGAAAACGGGTGCACCTTGGGTGCAAGACGGCCGTGAAAAATGAACGATTTTCACAGCCGTTTTGCATCTTGTTGGTATGAATGTAGCCTAAGGTAAGATTTGATGGAATTGGAATTAAAGGTGGTAATGAGAATTAAAGGTATAACTAGTAGCTTCTGAGCACACACCTAACATGTGCCATTTATAGTACTAGTCTCTTCTCATAAGAGACCTTTTGGAACCCCTGATGATCCAGGGCCCAGATCAGGGCCATTTTAACACATTAGTGGGCTCAGTGCAAAGGTTTTATAAGTGGGGATCCCCCCCCCCGCCCCCCCATCACCACCCGCTATTAGACCCATTTGAAATTTGGGATTTTATATGGTGATATTCAATTGGTGAAAATGTGTTATCTGACTGATTGAACTTTTCCGCCTGTCAGAAATGTTTTAAACATTCATCTCTAGTAATAATTGTTATTGCTATTATTTTAGCGTGTAACAGATATCGCTAGAGAGGCGGTCGGCATATTTTACTCTATAAAGATCAAGTATGAACAGAACATGAAAAAAATGTAAACTTTATTGATGACGGTATGTGTTGTGTAAGTGTTTGGTGCAACTCTTTTGGCACTGCGACCTGGACGATGGTAAAAGTCTGGGTCACAGCGCCAATAAACTTCCTGGTTATGTAATGTTTAGAGGGGTATTGCATAAGAATACCCCTGTGATTAGGCTCAGAGGGGTATTACATTATACCTCTATGTGACAATCAAAGTATAGCATGCTCTCTGATTGATAGGATAGGGGATAACATGGACAGAAGTCCCTACTACCCCCCTCCCTGGAGTCACATACAGGTTATGCACAGACAATGATGATTTCTCATTGTCTCTGCAGTCTGCAGCTCTGTTCCATCCCTCTCCTTCCTCCTTCAAGCAGCCTGAGGCAGGGGGGACACTTTAGAGCCCTATATCTCAGCATCTGTAAGGGTTATAAAGATGATATTGGATTCATTTTAAAGATGAGGATCTTTAAAAATTCATCATGATGGCCCTTACAGATTCAGAGTGATTTGCTGTTAAAAACACTGTCAGGAATTGAGATCTGAATTGGGATCTCAATGCCAAATGCGCTGGATCTGTAAGGACTATCATGATGATCTTGGTATCATTTTGAAGATAAAATTCTCATCTTTAAAATGAATCCAAGATCATCTTCATAGCCCTGCAGTTGTCCCCACTCCCTCTCCTATCACATAAAAAAAAAACAAAAAACACTAACACTCACCTCTCCGTGCTCCCCTGCTGTCTCAAACCGAAATCTTCAGGGAGCTGCAGATGTAAGTGACATCATCAACTTGCACCTGTAGCTCCCGGAGAAGAATGGTGAAGCAGGGAATAGATAGCTCCCTGCTTCATCATTGTATGCAACTGGGGAAGCCCGGAACGGTGGAGCAGCATATGCAGGATTGTCCCACTGTCCTAACAGGGCCCCCGCTACCACAGGGCCCGATGCAACTGCAACGTTGGCAGTAAGGTTAAAGCGGCCCTGGCCCAGATATGACTGTTACTTTGAAATATTTTGAAAAAGAAAAAACTACATGTTTTACCTTACATGTTTTTGCATTCTGTACTTTATGGACAACTATTTATCTGGCTTTGCTAAGTGTTTTATATTTGCTGATCTGGAACAGCTAAGTAGGTGACTTAACAAATGTCCTATTTAATGCAGCAGAACATCCATCTTGTAGGGTGATATTCTGTATCGTCAGTCCTTTTTGTGTAGGACCGAGTATGAAGTGAAGCCTTGGGAATTCAGGTTATTTAAAGAATTCAGGGAAACATATTGAATGGATGAGCAGGTGATTACTCTATGATGCCCATATATCATAGTTGTCCCCTATAATAGAGGTGTCCAATATGATATAAGTAAAGCATAGAATGAAAAGTGTAACTGTATCATAATAAATTCTGCAACAGTTTAACAATTTGTGCTTTGTTTTTATTCCATTTAAAGAACTCTGCTGACTTTTCAGTGAATAGGAAAATTCTTGTTTACATCAAGGCTGAAAACCCATCCTAACCTAGCTTTGCTCATATTCTCTTGCTACTCTTAACAGCTTGTTACAATGTTTCATTGCAGGTAAAATGTATTATCCCCATAGTTCTGACTTTTAAGATTGTGTGAACGTTTGTACAAATTATCCCACCATCACCATTAGAAAATATACTGCCTGATCAGGAGGAAGAGTTTAGAAAACACAAATTTGCTCTGAGTGCACAAATTAGCAAATTCATCCAATTATGCCAAATACTTTTAATTCCAGCTCACCAATGTGCAAAAATTTCCAACACACCTGTTATTTTTTTTGGCAGGCATTGGTCATTTGTGATATTTTTTTAAATGATTGTCATCCAAAATAACCAAAAGCTGCCATTTTGGTCATCGAAATGTGTTTAGCCACCCTTAGAGGATGTTCACATAAATATAATAATAATAATACATTTTATTTATATAGCACTTACAAATTGTAGGGTTTAAGTACAGACAAAAAGAGACATTACGGAGTAATAGTCAATTCACACAATGGGACTAAGGGCCCTGCACATGTAGGAATTTAAGACTACTGCCCAGATTCTGCCTCCCAGAAAAAATAGGTGTTCTGCATGATCTTGCCGCTGCTGATTTAGCCACGGAGTCTGTGGCTCAAGACTCCCCACTGGTTAGACTCATTCATCTAGGCCTATTCAATGGCGGAAAGCCATGACAGAATGCTGATAATCTGCATTTGCATTTCGCTGTAAGGAGCTGGAGGACGGAAAATTAAGAGGAATTCCCCCTTCATTTTCCACCATTTGAACAGCGCCTTAGACAGGTAGTCTGAAAAAATGCTCCACATTATCACATTTGCTCATGCTAGATGACATATCTGGTGCATCTCTAGACTGTCTGGTCTAAGGTTTTAACATTTATTAGCTAGGCAACACAGAATGTGCATATTCAGACTATATGAGTATCAATAACACAGGAGAACACTTGCACTATATGTGGCTTCAAGATCTACAGCAAAAAAGAAAAGGAAACGGAAGAACTGCCTCATTAAAGGCAATCTACTGTACATAATATTCCGGGAAAATGTACCTATGTGACTTACAAAAGCAATTACACAGCTTCATAATTTTCACCAATCTATTTAGATTTATGAAATATGCAGTAAATAAGAAAATGTCTAAAGTAAATTAACTGTTTCTCCCCCAGGATTCCATGAGGCACTTTGTGATGGGAAGATGAAATAAATGCACTGTTCTCCTGAATTTCCTTCACACTCTGACACTCCTCTACCAGATACGCTCCTGACCTAATTGCAAAAACTAGTAGCATTTTCCCTGAACTTCAAGACGGTTCTATTTATACATAGTGAACCCATGACTGAAATGAAGTCATCAGCAATTTAACCATTAGTAGCACTGATAATTCATGCCATAGAAATGCAAAACCTTGGGGTGTATTTAGAATTTTTCTCAGAGCTACCGCACCAATCAGCTGTACGGGGCTGATTCCGATGACTGTACCATGCAGAACACAGGACCGGAAGCAGATGGCTCCATTCCCTATATGGTTGTGGGCCGACAGGTAGCCCCCACACTGACCAACTGCACAGGGCTGCTTCCAGCACCTGTATTATACACAACATGGATCCGGAAGCAGAGGGCTCTGTGTCCTTTATAGTGGTAATGCAAGCTGAGCCGCAGTACTACCGCCTGGCCACTACACAGGGTGTGGACCTAACTGCTTCCAGCTCTGTGCTGTATATGGTATAGGTGCCGGAAGCAGCCCTGTACAGATGATCAGTGCAGGGGCTGCCTGTTGGCCTCTTATTGATCAAATATTTATCCTAAGAATACCAAGTACCAGAATTCTGTTGTGCAGACCTTGGAAAATTTCACCTGTCTGTCCAAGATAAATCACACAGAATTATTATTATTATTATCATTATTAATTCAGTCATTAAATAGCAATGTGATATTGTGTCGTCCAAGGTACAATTGAATATAATTGAGGTCACAGATATAATTGACATGCTGCAATTTTCAAAAACACGGGCGTTTTTGAAAGCATAGCTTTTCCGCTGCAGATTTTTTTTTTCTGCAATGTGAGGATGGGATTAGCCAGAATCCCATGCACTTTGCAGGTACTGTAAAACACAGCATTTTTTGCTGCGGCAAAAATGCTGTTTTTTTCAACGTGGGGCCCTAGCCTAAATGAGGTCTCCAACAGTTGTTGCATAGCAGTCCAGGAGCTTCAAGTTACTCTTCTGATATTAGACCCATAAAAGACTAACTTGCAGCCACAATCTATATATCATCTCGCTACATCTGCAATGGACTACTTTAGCATGGTTAGGTTGGAGATTTACAAGTAAGTCACAGGTGATGTGATAAACCCTTGAGCTATTTTTTTTGCAAGGCCACTTTCACTTTTCCCATGACAAATTATAGAGAAATGGTAATGAGTTTGCACACTTATTACTGTCCATTATGTGATACCTACCTAGATGATATAAGTGACAATAGCATATGTTCTGCCTGTGTGAGTCATCTGACAGTAATTGCCTTTAAGACAATGACATGACACCATTTTATTCACAGCATGGGTTGGAAAAGAAACAGTTGATGAAGTCGACTGAAATGCCCAGAATGCCCTACCACTTTGCAGGTAATGTTAAAAGGCTGAGTTTTAGCAATATGGGACCCCAGCCTCAAAAAAATCCAAAACTTGGAGTCACCATATTCTGACACCCTAACTTTTTTTATATTTCCGTATATATGGGGCTTCATAAGGCAACTTTTTTTGCAGGGCCTGTACTTTTAATTTATACCAAACGATAGAGAGACAGTCCGCTAAAACAGCAGTTACCCATAGAGTATAATGGGTAAAAGAACGGTGGTTCGGCTCTTTTTGAATTTTTTTCCTGCTACGGCATTCACCATATGGAAAAAATATTTTTTATAAGATGTGACATTTTTCAATGTAGGGACTCCTAATGTGTATGTGTTTTACATTGTTGCTGAGTAGGACAGCCCACTGGACTCCTAGGCTCAGAGATATACAGTTGTGCTAAAAAGTTTACATACCCCGGCAGATGTTTTTGGTTTTTTGGCCTGTTTTCAGAGAATATGAATGATAACACAAAAACGTTTTCTCCACTCATGGTTAGTGGTTGGTTGAAGCCATTTATTGTCAAACTTCTGTGTTTTCTCTTTTTCAATCATAATGACAACCAAAAACATCAAAATTACCCTGTTCAAAATTTCACATACCCCATTTCTTAATACCGTGTATTGCCCCCTCTAACATCAATGATAACTTGAAGTCTTTTGTGGTAGTTGTGGATGAGGCTCTTTATTTTCTCAGATGGTAAAACTGCCCATTCTTCGCAAATAGTCTCCAGTTCCTGTAAATTCCTGGACTGTCCTACAGTACTGCACGCTTGAGATCTCCCCTGAGTGGCTCAATAATATTGAGGTCAGGAGACTGAGATGGCCACTCCAGAACCTTCACTTTCTTCAGCTGTAGCCAATGACAAGTCGACTTGGCCTTGTGTTTTGGATCGTTGTCATGTTGGAACGTCCAAGTACGTCCCATGTGCAGCTTCCTGGCTGATGAGAGCAAATTTGCCTCCAGTATTTGCTGATAACGTGCTGCATTTATCTTTCCTTCAACTTTGACCAAGTTTCTTGTGCCTTTGAAGCTCACACATCCCCACATCATCAGTGATCCACCTCCGTGCTTTACAGTAGGAATGATGTTCCTTTCATCACAGGCCTTGTTGACATCTCTCCAAATGTAACATTTATGGTTGTGGCCAAAAAGTTAGATTTTTGTCTCATCACTCCAAATTACCTTGTTCCAGAAGTTTTGAGGCTTGTCTCTGTGCTGTTTGGCATATTAAAGGCGAGATTCTTTGTGGCATTTGCGCAGTAATGGCTTTCTTCTGGCAACTCAACCATGCAGCCCATTTTTCTTCAAGTGCCTCCTTATTGTGCATCTTGAAGCAGCCACATCGATAGTTTTCAGAGAGTCCTGTATTTCAGCTGATGTTATGTGTGGGTTTTTCTTTGCATCCCGAACAATTTTCCAGGCAGTTGTGGCAGAAATTTTGGTTGGTCTACCTGACCGTGATTTGGTTTCTTGGCATGTTATCAGGCCAAAATCACCAGGGTATGTGAACTTTTGAACATTTTGGTTGTCATTATGATTTAAAAAGAAAAACACAGAAGTTTGATAATAAATGGCTTCAGCCAACCACTAACCATGTGTGGAGAAAAAGTTTTGTGTTACCATTCATATTCTCTGAGAAAAGGCCAAAAAACCAAAAACATCTGCTGGGATATGTAAACTTTTTAGCACAACTGTAAATGAATGAAATGCTATATTGGAACTTGGAACATGCTGTACTGGAACTTTTCCCACAAAACTATGTATGAATCTGCTCAGCTCCCCCTGCACTATAACATGCCTGCAGATTGGACTACATATTCAGTGTGACAGCTTCATATGTATAAAAATACTGTATATCTATACACCCTTAGCAATAAAAAGCCAAGGTGTGCATTTCATTGTCCTTGTAAAACATGACTTTGCTAAGGCTATAAAACATGAGGACCATGTGCAAGTCTTCTATCCATCTCAACCCAGTCCTATAACCTCTGCACAACATTCCCATCCTGTGCCAAAGCTTAGTGGGGAGAAGTCATTTTTTTGCCTGATTTTCTGAAATTGCCGCAAAATCACATGATTTTGCCACACTTTAGGAAATCGTTGATTGTAATGTCAATCTGTGTTCCCTTAGTCCAGACAGCAGCACAATATGGGGTATCTCTGCCCCTGTGTGTTGTTTAGGACAGTGGAACCTTTAATTAGCACCAAATTTAATGTGCCTCCTACTGGCCCTATAAGAGGGCACCTGAGACCTCCCTCCACTGTGTAAATTATAAAGTAAAAGGAAACAAGCTTCTAGGGAGGGAAGCCTTGTGCTGCTGTTTGGACTAAGGGAACACAGATTGACATTACAATCAACGATTCCCCTTACGTCCGACAGCAGCACAATATGGGGAGATAGCAAGTAATTCCCCTAGGGAGGGTTTCCTCGCCTTACAACGTCAAGGACTGTCTGACCAAAGGCAGTTGTCTGGGAACTGCGGACGTCTAAACGATAATGTTTGACAAAGGTCAACTGGGATGACCATGATGCAGCCGCACAAATCTGGTCCAAAGGTAAGGACCGGTACTCAGCCCAAGAAGTCGACACAGCCCTGGTCGAGTGGGCTGTAGAAAAAACTGGAGGGAGTAACTCCTGAATAAGGAAGGAAGACCTAATTGTCTCCTTGATCCATGTGGATAGAGTAGGCTTGGAAGCCTTGAGGCCTTTGTTTTTACCCTGCATATTAATTAGTAGGTTTTCGGCCTTCCTAAACGGTTGACTGCGGGATAGGTAAATCCGCAGACACCTTACCACATCTAAGGTGTGGAGCTTTTCTTCCTCCTCAGAGGTTGGAGTGGGGAAAAACACTGGTAGCGAAATTAGCTGATTGCTATTATAGCATGAGGGGACCTTAGGGTTAAACCCAGGCAAAAATCTAAGGTGCACCCTATCTGCAAAAAACACAATGTACGGTTCTCTAGAAGAGAGAGCCTGGAGTACCCCTACTCTTTTGGCAGATGTAATAGCCAACAAAAAAACGGTTTTGTATGCCAAATATTTTAGCTCCATAGTCTCCAAGGGTTCAAATGGAGGACCGCACAGGCCTGTAAGGACTACCGCAAGGTCCCACTGGGGAACTGGAGATGATACTGAGGGCTTTAGCCTCATTGCCCCTTTAAGGAACCTTGCAACCAGAGGATCCTGAGACAGACGTCTGTTCCAATGAGCGGAAAGGGCCGCAATCCACTTTCAAAGTGGCAGGGACAAGGCCCTTATCCAAACCCTCCTGAACAAAATTTAAAATATCAGCCGTTGAAGGTTGTAGATTATTAATACCCTTCTTGGAGCACCACTCCATGAAAATCTTGGCTGTCCTCTGGTAGTTCTTATTGGTAGAGTCTGCTCTTGCAGAAGAAAGGGTCTTCAGGACGGCCTCTGACAGTCCTCTATCCTGCTGTAGGGACTGCTCAACCTCCAGGCTGTCAGGTTGAATCTCCAGAGATCCTGGCACTTCAGAGATCCTTGGGAAACCAGGTTCTGGATGGGGGGAAGCCTCCAATATATCCCTCGACTCATCTCCATGAGTTGGGAAAACCAAGCTCTTTTTGGCCAGAATGGAATGATGGCTATCACAGAGACTTGGTCCTGTCTGATTTTCATCAATACCTTCGGTATTATTGGAATTGGAGGGAAGATGTATGCCCGCCTGGATCTCCAAGGGATGGACAAGGCATCCACTGCCAAGGGATTGTCCTCCTGGTAAAGGGAACAGAACGTCTCCACCTTGGCGTTGAGTCGGGTTGCCATGAGGTCTATTTCTGGAAGACCCCACTTCAGGGTAATCTGATGAAAGACTTCTGGATTGAGTGACCATTCTCCTGATACGGCATGACCACGACTCAACCGATCCGCTACTATGTTCAGGGAGCCCTTGATGTGAACTGCGGATAAATGGGTTAGATTTTTCTCTGCCCATATAAATATCAGATCTGCCTCCCTGAGGAGGGTTGGTGATCTGGTGCCTCCCTGTCTGTTCACGTACAGCACTGTGGTCATGTTGTCTGACCGGATTTTGACTGCTCTTCCCTTGAGAAGAGGCGAGAAATGGAGTAAGGCACGATATACAGCTCTGAGCTCCTTCCAGTTGGACGAGGTCCTTCTTTCTGGAGTGCTCCAGACTCCCTTTATGGAGTTTTCGTCCAAATGGGCTCCCCATCCCGAGAGGGATGCATCTGTAGTCAACAGGGTCCAAGAAGGTTGGACCGTGGACCTTCCGTCTTTCAGGTGCAACCACCACTTGAGGGAAAGACGGGTCCTGGGGGAGAGTCGAATCTTCTTGCTGAGTGTAAGAAGGGAGCGATCCCAAGCCTCTAGTAACTCCTTCTGGAGGGGACGTAAGTGCCACAAAGCCCATGGGACTGCCTCCACTGAGGAAGACATCAAGCCCAGGATCTTCATCAATGTTCTGATGGAGGCTATCGGCTTTTTGAAGAGGTGCCGGACTGCACCGACCAGTTTCTCCTTCCTTGCTGGTGTCAAGGAGACCTGCAGGCAGACTGAATCCAGGAAGTAGCCGAGGAACTTCCTGCGGGTTGAAGGGATCGTTACCGACTTCTCCCAGTTTATAAGCCATCCCAGACTCTGAAACAGGGACACGGCTGTCTGTAGATGCTGGAGCAGAACAGACTCTGACTGGGCTTTTATCAACCAGTCGTCTAGATAAGGCACCACGAATATCCCCTGAAGTCTGAGGGCGGCCGCTATAGGAGCCACTACCTTTGTAAAGGTGTGGGGAGCAGAGGAGATCCCGAAGGGTAGTGCTGTGAACTGAAAATGCTTCGTGTGGCCGGAAACTACTACGGCAATCCTTAGAGACCTTCTGTGTGGAGGATAAATAGGAATATGCAAATAGGCGTCTTTTAGATCCAAAGTCACGAAAACATCGCCTTGGAGGAGAAAAGTGGTGACAGACGTTATGGTTTCCATACGGAAGTGCTTCTTTTTGATGAAGCGGTTGAGGTACCTTAAGTCTATGACCATTCTCCACTTGTCTGCCGGTTTTGGTACCAGGAAGACGGGAGAATAGACACCGGATCCTTCTTCTAGAGAAGGGACTTCCTCCAGGGCTCCCTTGTGAACGTACTCTCGGATGGAGCATTCCAATGTAGTCTGCTGCATTATAGGGAGGCTGCGAGTTAACACAAACCGATCCTGAGGAGGATGGAGGAACTCGATTGCATATCCTTTTTGGATTACCTGCAGGACCCATGGGTCTTGAATTTTTTCCTGCCAGCAGTTGAAAAAATGGGGGAGACGACCCCCGACAGGAATCTCGGCCACAGGAAGACTGCTCCTGATGTCAAAAGCTAGGTTTCTCCTTTTTATCATCAGACTTCGGGAATCTCCGGACGGCGCCTCTAGAGGAATATCTAGAGCCTCTTTGGGACTGCCGTCCACGACGAGGCGGATAGCCTCTATCACGGCCAGAATTAGATCTACCTCTAAAGGCCTGGGGTAAAGTTTTACCCTTCCTATCAGCCAAGCCCTCCAGGATCTCATCTAGGGCACTGCCAAAGACTCTACCTGGCTCAAAGGGTAATGCGCACAAATTATATTTTGAGGGGAAATCAGCTCTCCAGGGTTTTAACCATAGAGGTCTTCTTGCTGCAGTGGTAAGTGCCAGAGATTTGGCCGCCAGCCTTAATTGATGGTGGGAGGCCTCCGCTAAATATTCAGCTGCCAGGGAAACCGAGCCTTTTTTTTTTTTTTCTAGAAACCCTAGCAGCTCATCTCTGGAGACTCCAGAATCGATGTCCCTCTCGAGATGAACCAGGTCAGTGCGTAATTTGGCTGACACTTCACAAGACGCAACCGCCACAGCGGTCTGGGCCGAGGCAGCTGAATACACCTTCTTGAGGGTATTGTCGATGCGCCTGTCCATGGCGTCGTGCAAATTTGATCCATCATCTGATGGTACCATAGTGCGGCGGGACAGTTTGGCCACCGCCATATCCACCTTGGGAGGAGGACCCCATTGATCCCATTGAGCAACTGGGAATAAAGCCTTGAACCTCCTAGAAACCACAAGAGGTTTTTCAGGACATTTCCACTCTGAAGACATTAATCTTTGTAATGTCTCATCCACTTGGAAGACCCTAGGCCCTCTATAGGTGGACATGGAGGCTTCCCCGTCAACATCACGATCCTTAGACCGGATGGACTTCAGCAGCCGGCTTAATTTTTCGAGTGGGAAGCACGGCCTGCTGGAATCTTCAGTGGAATCGTCAGATGACAGTGTCTCGTCCAGTATCTGATAATCTTCGTCAGAGATGCGTAGGGAGGACTGTGTCTCAACCCGCGGTTTCTTGGCAATCTGGGCGATGGAAGAACGGATCTCCTTAAGAGACTCCTCCATATAGTCCTTTACCCAGGTGACAACCTCTCTTATAGAAGGTTCTTCTGACGGAGGTCCGCGGCATTGGCGACAGCGGGTAAAATCATAGCCGTCAGGTAAAGGGGTATTGCAATCCAAACACATTAGGTGTTTACGTTTAGAGGACTTTTTCCTCCTAAGCCCATCGCCGTTACCTGATGCAGAAGATGACATCTGAAACATCAAAAGCCACATGACAATGTAGAATAGAAGACTGCCAAGCATCGCTTACAAGAAGAAAAAAACCAAGGGGTACCTTACTTTTTTAAATCGGTCACTTGAAAAAAAGATCCCGTCAGGAAAAACCCAGACACCGCAAACCGCAGCAGAGGAGCTAGTAACCACAAGCTCACCAAGTAATGGACTGAAGCCCTTTTAAATGTAATACAGCAGCGAGGGGAGGAGCCAAACAAAGAAAATATTCATACAGCGCCAAACAAGGTCAAATGCCATAATGGAACATAGAGGAGCATAAGCCTAAGCCAGAGGCTCCACATACAAGCAGCAAAAAACAAATCTATATTTTGCCATTAAAATTCCAATTTTCAAACTTACCGCACTTTTCCGAGAAAACCGGAAGTAGGCCGCGGTGGTGCACAAAGGCTTCCTTCCTCGGGGAACACGGGACCGAAAAAAGGTTCCGGCCGAAGAGGTTCCCCGCTTACTTCCGGGATCGCGCTGCCTGCAGAGCGATGAGCCGGGTAACGCTGCGCTGCGGGGCGGAAAAAGGCCCGAAGGACCGGAGGAACTTAGGAACGTAGGAAAGGACCGAGGTACCCCCAAAAGGTAAGCCAGGAGCTTTTTTAGGAAAAAAACCCCTAGCAACGGGAGGTCACTAGAGACCTCCGTCCACCTGTCCCACACAGGACAGAAAAAAACACAGTGGAGGGAGGTCTCAGGTGCCCTCTTATAGGGCCAGTAGGAGGCACCTTAAATTTGGTGCTAATTAAAGGTTCCACTGTCCTAAACAACACACAGGGGCAGAGATACCCCATATTGTGCTGCTGTCGGACGTAAGGGGAATACATTGCTGTAAAAACCATGACATGACTGTGCTGTGTAAGTAAACCACTTCAATAAGATTAGTGGTTAAGACATAGACTGTAACTATATCTATGAAGGGGCCAAAGTTCCATCCCCGCACACCTACTCTTGGATGGGCAAATAAAGTGTCTACTACTCTGAGTGGAGCATGTTGTGGTACAATATTATTTGTGCTATAAATCATTCAGTTTAGTAGTAATTGTGCCAGATTTATCAAGATTGGCATGAATTATGACGTACTAAACACATCTGTCTCTCATGCCACTCCATAGCCAAAAACAGCAAGCTCATAGTAAATCTGTTGCAAACCATCATAAGTGTTTTTTCCAAATGCATTTGTTAAGTACATACATATCAATGCTTATTTTCAGGATCTATTAAATCTGACAGAAATAAAAAAATCTACATCCTTCCTTATGGCATATACAGGTGCTATAAAGGCCCTTTCCATTTCTATGGGTGACCTATTACATCAGGTCCATGGGAAAACGGCACAGATGGCACATGGATGATATCAGTATGTTGTCTGTGCCTCCAGTCATTTCATGTAGTAGGTCTGTGCTGCAAAATGGACAGGAATAGGACCTGTCTTGAGTTTTGCCCTGGGCTCATGGCCCCCTACACAAACCCATAATAATATATGTATGGGGCCAGAGAAAATAAAGGGTCAGTGTGTTAGCCATTACAAACACAGCTAGCACATTGACAAAGCACACAATCGTGTGCATGGAGCCTGAAGCTGTAATGTGACCATATGCATGAAACCCTATTATTTTTCCTGAGAAACTGAACCAAATCTTTCAGTCTTTCTCCTTTGTAGGTGCATTACGTGGCTTAGGGCTTCACCACACCTTACAGACAGAGATTATCTCTACTTTAATTGACTGGCTGGTGTTAATGTTTAACTGTTTTTCCCTATAACCTCAGTTTCTTATCAATAGCGACATTCTGTATAACCCTTATTTCATGGCAATGTGTCAGAGTCTGCCAGCAATCACATGAGGCAGTTTTTACTTGCTCAGAACATATGAACTTGGACTGTCCTATAACCTGGATTGTGGCCATATGGGAACAGAACTCCTTGTTGACCTCTAATATTCATATAATTCATAGTAGGGGTTATACCAAATATTGTTACTTGTTGCTTATATAGTGGCGACATATTCCAAAGATAGCGTTCTCATAGATTGAAGTGCATGCTCTTGTGTACGCTCTCCTACACAACTCAGGAAGACAATTTGAAACTGGGTATATTTTTCCTATTAAGGAGGACCTTTCATGTCCTCTAAGACGTGCCATGTTATATACCACACTGAATTTTCGCAGGTATGTGTCCCAGAGCCAGAGATATCAGTACCATTACTTTCAGCTACTGACATCACTTCGTTGTCAGAGGGACCCGGAGCACAAGTCTTGTATAGACTTGTTTAGTAAAGGGGGTGCTCATCACCGAGAGCAATAACACTAAACTTTGAGGCCGGCACCTCTGACAGTGCAGTGATATCAGTAGCCACAGTAGCCAAAACTAATGGCATCAATATCTCTGGCACTGGGACACATACAGTGCCTTGCGAAAGTATTCGGCTCCCTTGAACTTTTCAACCTTTTGCCACATTTCAGGATTCAAACATAAGGATATAAAATTTTAATTTTTTGGTGAAGAATCAACAACAAGTCGGACACAATCTTGAAGTGAAACGAAATTTATTGGATATTTTAAACTTTTCTAAAAAATAAAAAACTGAAAAGTGGGGCGTGCCAAATTATTCGGCCCCCTTAAGTTAATACTTTGTAGCGCCACCTTTTGCTGCGATTACAGCTGCAAGCCGCTTGGGGTATGTCTCTATCAGTTTTGCACATCGAGAGACTGAAATTCTTGCCCATTCTTCCTTGGAAAACAGCTCGAGCTCAGTGAGGTTGGATGGAGAGCGTTTGTGAACAGCAGTTTTCAGCTCTTTCCACAGATTCTCGATTGGATTCAGGTCTGGATTTTTGACTTGGCCATTCTAACACCTGGTTACGTTTATTTGTGAACCATTCCATTGTAGATTTTGCTTTATGTTTGGGCTCATTGTCTTGTTGGAAGATAAATCTCCGTCCCAGTCTCAGGTCTTTTGCAGACTCCAACAGGTTTTCTTCCAGAATGGTCCTGTATTTGGCTCCATCCATCTTCCCATCAATTTTAACCATCTTCCCTGTCCCTGCTGAAGAAAAGCAGGCCTAAAGCATGATGCTGCCACCACTATGTTTGACAGTGGGGATGGTGTTTTCAGGGTGATGAGCTGTGTTGCTTTTACGCCAAACATATCGTTTTGCATTGTGGCCAAAAGGTTCGATTTTGGTTTCATCTGACCAGAGCACCTTCTTCCACATGTTTGGTGTGTCTCCCAGGTGGCTTGTGGCAAACTTTAAACAAGACTTTTTATGGATATCTTTGAGAAATGGCTTTCTTCTTGCCACCCTTCCATAAAGGCCAGATTTGTGCAGTGTACGACTGATTGTTTTCCTATGGACAGACTCTCCCACCTCAGCTGTAGATCTCTGCAGTTCATCCAGAGTGATCATGGGCCTCTTGGCTGCATCTCTGATCAGTCTTCTCCTTGTTTGAGATGAAAGTTTAGTTTAGAGGGACGGCCGGGTCTTGGTAGATTTGCAGTGGTCTGATACTCCTTCCATGTCAATATGATCGCTTGCACAGTGCTCCTTGGGATGTTTAAAGTTTGGGAAATCTTTTTGTATCCAAATCCAGCTTTAAACTTCTCCACAACAGTATCACGGACCTGCCTGGTGTGTTCCTTGGTCTTCATGATGCTCTCTGCGCTTTAAACAGAACCCTGAGACTATCACAGAGCAGGTGCATTTATATGGAGACTTGATTACACACAGGTGGATTATATTTATCATCATCAGTCATTTAGGACATCATTCAGAGATCCTCACTGAACTTCTGGAGTGAGTTTGCTGCACTGAAATTAAAGGGGCCGAATAATATTGCACGCCCCACTTTCCAGTTTTTTATTTTTTACAAAAGTTTAAAATAACCAATAAATATTGTTCCACTTCACAATTGTGTCCCACTTGTTGTTGATTCTTCACCAAAAAATTAAAATTTTATATCTTTATGTTTGAAGCCTGAAATGTGGCAAAAGGTTGAAAAGTTCAAGGGGGCAGAATACTTTCGCAAGGCACTGTATCTGCCAAACTGAAAGTGCATTGAATTCAGCTTTGCAGTTGTATATAACATGGAATATTTTAGAGGCCATGAAAGGTCTTCTTTAAATGGTAAATCTTGGCAAAGTCATGAATTATAAAACATTAATAACCGCTAGATTGCTGTCTGCAATGTTTAATATATAACTCGTGTTGCCTGGACAACAACAACAGAAGGCCCATGATCCGTATATATGGGTTTTTTGCTTTCTAGCTGTATTTTGATGACAACAGGTTGCTAGCCATAGAATACCTGCTTCATGAGTCCACAGAAAATCCCTATCTGGTGTGTGATGTAATTGACAGTATTCAACGACGTACCGTACCTTGCACAGGTCTCGCATGCACTATATATCAATACACACACAATTACAAAAGCACACCACATATACTGAATATTCGGTCTTAGATATTATCTTTACATCTGAAGAATCTATTGCTCCCTATTATCAATGAATATAGCAATCATAGTTCCATACAGAAAAGTATATTTATAATATCATTCTATAATGTTAGATCCAGATCCTCACCTAGTAAAATAACAAAAACCTGCAAAAATGTTCTTATTTTTCCTGTTCTACTATGTTGTATTTCATTTATTAAAGCAGCAGTTTTACCTCCAGAGCTGTGACTGCAGTCGGGACTAATTTTGGGTGGAGTCGGAGTTTAAAAAAGTTACCGACTCCAACTTCAAAATAAAATTATTAATTATTTTTAATTATATTATACAAATTTTAATATTGTATAATGCATTAGAGGAATGGCTTGTTTTTACTTTCATAGGAATTGAATTACTAGCTTTCTGATTAATTAGATGATCTTTACTGCTTCTGACTGACCATGGCTGTAAGTCATTTAGGAAGGAGTCGGAGTTGGAGACGGGCTGTGGAGAAATAATGGCTTGGTCTACCAACTCCACAGCCTTGGTTGTAACTATAGGCATCCATTTTGGAGACTGTAAAGAACTAGGTTTTGTCAGCTGGTCACTCAGGATGCAGGTAAGTCTACTGCCTTGTATATTTTACTCCCTTGGATACAGCCCTGTAGCATTATGTTGACTCTGCACCCTGATAGCTCGCACCACGATATCATTTACAGACACACCTCAATATCACAGTAAACTCAGAAGAGCTACTTCTGTATTAACAATTCAGAGTATACTATGGACTTCCATGAGCTGTAAGCACTTAAGAACTTTCAGCAAGTAGAAATATAATAGAAAAATGAGGCTTGTCATGTGATCGATGTAGCAGGTCAATGTGTATCCAATTAGCTGTAATAAACTTGTTTGTTCCTGTAATTTCTTACTAACAACATATCCTATTAGTTTTTCAGTGATCCATGGCCTACATGATAGCCCTTCAGCATGTAATACGCTTTACACCCAAGCCAGGGCCAGTGATGCGGAAAGCCACATTACTTCACACGGGTGAAGAACTGCGAGGATGTTATTGTGTTACTTTGTAATGGTTGCTGTGGTAACAGAGAGAGGCAGATGCAGAATTTTGTTTATTCCTCTCCTTTAGGCCAAGTTTTTTGTTTTGTGTTCCTGAGGTAACTGTTTAT
Source organism: Leptodactylus fallax (assembly GCA_947044405.1). Lineage (NCBI taxonomy): Eukaryota > Metazoa > Chordata > Amphibia > Anura > Leptodactylidae > Leptodactylus > Leptodactylus fallax. The sequence continues at coordinate 1,797,654 of CAMRHE010000300.1, read as the reverse complement.
AACGAATCTACTCGTGCAGCATTTAGAAAAGTGGCGTAAACGTGTTTATCGACAAGTAAATGTTTATACATAAAGTCAACAGGATACAGTTAGCAATTCTGGCAGCCAGATTTCCAAAGCAAATGGGTGTACGCTGCTCTGAATTTACAAAGCGGGCTTGTTTGTGGTACAGAATATTCATCTCCACAAGAAAGAAAAAACACTGGTGTCCGCCCATAATGATGACTCACATTATATAATAGTCATTTTTAAAATGGCAGCTGGAACTTGATAGGGTGCCATAGAAAGACAAATTCATGGAATGATATTTTTATACAATGTTCCCTTAAAGATGCACTCCAGTCACAATAAGTTACCCCCTATTCACAGGATAGGGGGTCATTTGTGAATTGGTGGGGTCCGACTGCTTGGTCTACCAATCACGAGAACTGGGTTGTTTTGCTCCTCAGTTTGAATGGAGCGGCAGGTCAGAAATGCAGACTGCTGCTCCATTGATTTACATGGGAACTGCTAGAAATAGGTGAGCACTGTACTTTGGCTACCTCCAGTTATTCCCACTGAAATAAATGGAGTGGAGGCACACATTTCCAACCTGCCACTCCAAATTGGTGTGACCCAAATACTCATTTAACTTTATAATTGATAACTCTACAGATTTGTTCAAGGTTTTCTGGACAGACTAGACAAGAGACCTACAAATGCTGCTGGCAGTCACAAGTAGGTGAAAGTTGCGGAAGCTGTATAGATATATATGTAGTTTTCTTATTTAAAGAGGATCTTTTTGCTCTCCTGTGCTCCTCATAATATAACAAGTCTGGGGTATATTATCTTATAACCCTGTTATTCCTCCTAAAAATTTATGAAAACATTGACAACTGGGTGTTACCAGTTAGGGGTGTGTCCCTGCATAACCTTGCACTGTCCAATCAGCACTAACACTGTGTAGGGACAAGAGATTTCCAGGTGGAATAACAGAGGAACAGTAAAATTCAGAGTTGCTTCAAAACTGTTATTTTATAAGGAATACAAGAACTCTTTAATTCTATGGTTGGATGGATGGAAGCAGGGAAATTAGAACTCTGTTTTACAAAAAAATTGAGCTTGATGCTTCGTTCACACCATCGGAGGACCAAAACAATGGACAACTGCTAAAATAGCAGTCACATATTGAGCCTAATTATAGCCAGTGGGGTCTGTCAGATGTCCATTGCTTTTAAACTGAAAGCAGCGGACAAAAAAGCCATGAAATCAGGCCTTTTTCGGCCATCTATTTCACATGGACACTGCGATATAGTCCTAGTGGAGACTCCACGCAGATGTGAATGTTGCCTTACAGATATATTATGCATTAAACAACACATTTACAGTAAATAAGAGTCAGCACTATGCTGACACTATCTACATGGGAGTTGATACTGCTGATATTGTTTGTATGGTAAAATCCACTGGCAATATTGTTTATTGGGTACACTCTGCTGGCACTGTTTAGGTGGGGGCGCTCTGATGGGGATATTAATGGAGGATCTATGGGTGACGATTAGTGTGATTATCTCGGCTAAGGCCCCACGTAGCATTCCGCAGCCAAAAAGCAATGTGGGAAAAAATGTGATGAATTGCAGTTTTTCTCGCAGGGCTTTTCACAGATTTCCTCAGCAGACTTTCTGCTTCAATTATACCTATATGTAAAATGCCAGCCATTCCTTAGGTATAATTGACCTGCTGCAGTTTAAAAAGACACCACTGTTTTTGAAATTCGGCGGAAATGAATTGCGGTTTTACCTGCAGTGCTTTTTACAGATAGTTCGCAAAGGTTTCCTCTGTAGACTTTCTACTTCAATTATACCTATAGGGAAACCGCCGGCATTTGACATGGTGCGATTTCCAAAACTGAGACGTTTTTGGAAATCACAGTGTGTCCACTGCGTGTATTTTTCCGCAAAGTGGGGATGGGATTTGCTTTGCTGTGACTGTAAAACACTGTGTTTTTTTCTGTGGCGTTTCCGTCGCAGGCAAACCTCGGCGTTTGCATCACGTGGGGCCCCAGCCTAAATGTAAATAAGATCAGGGACAACCCCATTCAGGTTGCAGTCAGCTCTGCAGGGGAAGTACAGTATTACATGATGGCCATGTATGTAATCCAAGGATGACTCAAGTTTACCAGAGCTGGAACTGTTGAATAACAAGAGATGGAATCTTATTGGCTTCTATGGATGACACCTTTGTTTATTCCAACTGTCTGATAATGTAGCACCTGTCAGATTCTGCTGGATTTATGTAGTTTTACTGTACTGTATTTTTGTACATGATTTTGATGTTAGTAGGATATGCTCTTTAGTAGACTGTAAAATAAATTCACCTATCTCAAGGTTAAAGCTTCATATATATTTTAGCTCTCAATATATAATTGTACACTTGTTATTCCATTTGTAATTCTGTTTATACCCTGAAGAATCTAGGTAACGGCATACATTATTAACTCTTATAAATGTTCTAGTCACTTTGTAGCAAACTCACCCTGGTGGAATCAGTGCAGTAAATCAATAGAATTATCCCTAGCTCTATAAATCCCGTGATTCGCTGGCCTGTAAGGAAGCCTTCCCTAGAATCACATGCCATTATTTGCATATGTCAAGCTCCAAATGTCAGCAGTAAATTGCTGCATCCTCAGGGGCTTTGAAATGCATCCTTTCTGTCTGATGCTTGAAATGTACAAATGTATCAGGAGATACATCAGATAAGTGAAGTGGGGAGGAACTTTGCTGCAGGAGAATCTATTCCATTTGTAAAAAGCAGACAATGTTGTGTAACCTTTAAGTGACCTTGAGACTGACTGCTGCTACTGGTTACTTGTATGGTAAAAGAAGGTAAATGATAACTATAGCTGAATTCTTGAATAGTAGACTTTGCTTTCATCATGTGTTATGAGAAATGCAATGTAGATTACCACTGCTAAAATTGCTAAGCAGCCCCGTCCACTGCAAAGTGGTGGTTCCTTGAATAGGAGAGCCTGCGCACACTCCCAGTCTTCTGCTGTAACTGCCCGCGCCCAGGAGCTGCTGGAACAGCTGATCTGTGTGGAGTCTGGGTGTCAGACCCCCATAGATCACATACCGAGGATGACTTATACTGTGAAAAGGTCATCAGGGTCATCAACATGAAAAATAAAAGTTGCTGTTGTAGGGGCATTTAGTGTCATAATAAATGTTACTTTTTTTTGTGCTGAGGGGAAATCATGATCCTGAGTAAATGAACTAATACATGATAATGCTGTGCAGTACAGCCTTGACAATAGCAACTGAAACCCACTGCAATGTGCTGTAGGGGGCGCTGAGGTTGCAGTTGCACCTAAACCGTGGTGCCAGAGTTGGCCCAGTGATCCATTTGGCACATAATAGAATGTTAGTACTATAAATGGCACATGATTGTTGTGGGGATCTGGTTCAGAAAAATGAGTATTTATTTTACCTGTGAATGTCCACCTTCTAAAATCATGTTGGTTTTTTGGGTTCAATATTCAGTGCTTCTCATTAGTTTCTTAATATGTCTCCAGATCCTGCATTAAAGGGGTTATGTGGGGAAATAAAAAGGTTTCGAAGTGCACTGCACTGGATAAGCCTACTTACTAATATATATGCCGGCTCCCTGTGGCCCCTGTTGTTAGGTTTGCTGAGTGAAACTGGGGCAAGTCCTCTGCCTCTGCTGCCATGCTGACTCTTAGCCATGTGACACAGTGGTTGGACACCTGCAAATAACACACAGTGCTGTTTTTTGTTTATCTAAATTTTGTGATGTGTATGCAGTAAGCCCCCTATTGGTGGCTGCTGGCTTAATTAAGCTCTGTGTTAAAGGCGTAATGTAGGGAAATAAAATTTCTCAATACGTTCACTGCACTCTATAAAACCTACTTACTAATACACCTGCTGGTCCCCTATTTCCCCCATTCTTAGATTTGCAGAGTGCAGCGGGGTGGGGGTAGGGGGCAGAAGTCTCATTCATCTGCCTCCCATGCTGTTGCTCTGGCTATTGGTCACGTGACTGACTCTACTTTATGTACAAGGAGAATTAGGAGTAGAGCAAGGTCGGTCATGTGACAAAGAGCCAGAGCAGCAGGGGAGGGTTTCAATAGTTGCACACACAGCAATCATCCAGTTAGGGTATTGCAGATAACAATAAGTCATTATAGTAAATGTTTTTGGGCAATTGTTTCAATCTGCATACTGTTCTGTGTATGGAGGCAGTTTAGTTAGACTCTCATTATTATACTATCAGCATAGGGCTATTTGTTATATGATTGAATGAATGGTCTCATGTGTATTGAAGCATGGATCTGCACCATACAATTGTTAGTATATTTATCCAGTCGCTCTGAGAGAGTGGTGTGAGTGGATTTTTCTCTTTTTTTATCTAAATCCCAATTGGGTATATAGGGTCCTTTTGATATTTCATTTTTAAAAAATAATATTAATAAAAGTGAAGTTTTATGGATTAGTTGTCTCTGATATATGTTTCAGATAACAAAGACGTGTGTCTGTGACGCAAAAGACTTCTTTAAATGCTTAAAATGAATCCTCATTGAGTTAATATAGTGAGTGATACAAATATTCTCGTGATATAATTATCAGTAAAAAAAGATTCCTATTGGATATGGAGTAATGTCAATTTGGAAGAGTACTAGTAACTATAGCAGTAAGTCTTGTAATAGGGTCTAGTGACAGAACATAAGATTATTTCTACCGGTGATATTAAACCTGACATCCCCACATGTATATCGCTACAGGGGATTTCAGTCGACTTCATCAACTGTTTCTTTTCCAACCCATGCTGTGAATAAAATGGTGTTATGTCAGTGTCTTCAAAGCAATTACTGTCAGATGACTCACACAGGCAGAACATATGCTATTGTCACTTATATCATCTAGGTAGGTATCACATAATGGACAGTAATAAGTGCGCAAACTCATTACCATTTCTCTATAATTTGTCATGGGAAAAGTGAAAGTGGCCTTGCAAAAAAAATAGCTCAATAGTTTATCACATCACCTTTGACTTGTAAATCTACAACCTAAGCATGCTGAAACAGTCCATTGCAGAAGTAGCGAGATGATATATAGATTGTGGCTGCAAGTTAGTTATGGGTCCACTATCAGAAAAGTAACTTGAAACTCCTGCGTTTTACAGTACCTGCAAAGTGGATGGGATTCAGGCTAATCCCATCCACACATTGCAGAAAAAAATTCCTTCAGCGGAAAAGCTGTGTTTTCAAAAATACAAAAAAAAAATCCAATGTGTTTCTGCCGCAGTCTTTTCCACTGCGTTTTTTTGGCTGCACCTTGCTACCTTAGCCTTAAAGGGGTTGTCCAGGCAAAATTGAACAAACCCTTTAACTTATAAATCAACCGGGGGCAGTGAAAAAAATAAAAAAAAAAATGAATACTGACCTGTCCCCGTGTCCTCCCGGCACGTCCCGGTTCTTCTGATCTGGCGGCTTCTCCCGGGTCTCTTCCTGGGTTCCGATAAAGCTGCTGATTGTCCTAAGCGGTCACGTGACCACTGAGGCCAATCAGCGGCCGCAGCAGGCCTCAGGAAGAGACCCGTGATGTCACAGGTAGTGACATTGCATGCCCTTCGCTGATTGACCTCAGTGGAAGAGACCCGTTGAGGAGAATAACCAGAACGTGTTGGGAGGGCACCGGAGCATTGAGGACAGGTATGAATTTTTTTTTTTTTTTTTCACTGCCCCCGGCTGATTTAAAAATTAAAGGGGTTGACCATTTTTGCCTGGACAACCCCTTTAAGGCCGGGGCCCCACGTGGCAGTTTTGGAAATCGCAGCATGTCAATTACATCCACAGAAATAGCAGCGGTTTCCCTATAGGTATAATTGAAGCAGAAAGTCCACAGAGGAAAACTCTGCGAAATTTCTGTCAAAAGCGCTGCGGGAAGAATGCGTTGCCACCACAGTTTTTCCCGCAGTGCTTTTTTGCTGCAGGATGCCACGTTAGGCCTTAGCCTAAAGAGGTTTTTCAGGTTCAGACTATTGATATATTCTTAGGATTAATATCATATTGGTGGGGATACAAATGTCAGCACCCCTGTTAATCAGCTGTTCACACTGCACACCATATCCATAGTAGTGGCAGTGCAGAGTATGACACCTGAGTTTTCATTAAAAGTTGATGTTCTATGACTGTAGAAGCCTTCAGATATGATGTCCTATCAGTTCTTCTGCTGCTAATCAAATTATGACTGAAATACAGTTTACATGGGTCTTTCAGCCAAGGGACATGTACAATAAGGAGCATTCTGCCGCCTTCATATCGATTGCTGATAATGCTCTTCCATTCTGCTAGGAGTAACTATACAATTGCAAAGAAATACCTGAGAAAAGCCTAATATAGGAGATCCAGGAACACTGGACTATAAATAGAGGGCAAATACATACAACCAAGCAGATAAAACACAAGAAAAAAAAAATCAATCTATGAGCACAGTCAGTAAAGCTGCTTGCTGTTTGTAAATAAATATCCCATCTATAAGCACCAGAGGCGCAGCTAGCATGGAAGCAGGGCATGGGGGGGGGGGGGGTGCAGAATTTGTAGGGTAAACTGGGTAAACTTTACCCAGGGAATAAAAAAATACCTATACTCACCTTTCTAATCCCTTGCTGCTGCTCAAGTGGTCCATGATGGTCTCCTGCAACAATCATGTGACGTACATCAGTCATGTGACAGCTGCAGCCAACCACTGACCACAGCAGTGAAGCTGGTGCTGAGGACAGGATGTAGTGCAACAATGGAATTAACCCCTTCCCATGGAAAGCATTTTTTTATTTTTGACTTCCCGCTTTCCAAAAGCCATACCTTTTTTATTTTTCTGTTCACAAAGCCAAATGAGGACTTATTTTTTGTAAGACAAATTGTACTTCGTAGTGCTACCATTTAATATTCTGTATGATGTACTGGGAAGCTAGGAAAGAATTCAGAATGGGGTGGAATTAGAGAAATTAGAGAACTGCATTTACGCGACTTTCTTATGGGCTTTGTTTTGACTGCGCTCACTGAAGTTCAGCCAAAATGACATGTCATCTGTTTTCTATGGATTGATATGATTCTGTTGATACCAAATTTATATAGTTTTTACATTTGTTACATTTAAACCCCTTAAAAAAAAATCCCAAACTTCACAAAAAAAATTTTTTTCATGGAGTTGCCATATTCTGACACCCGTCCGTAACTATTTTCTATTTCTGGGTATGGGGATGTATAAGACATCTTTTTTTGCAGGGCCAGATGTACTTTTTGGTAAACTATTTTGCGGAATGTCTATTGCTTTTATCACTTTTTATCCAAATTTTTATGAGAGGTGATTTTTTTTTCCGCTATGCAGTTTACCATTTTGCAGCTGTAATCGCAGCAAAAGGTGGCGCTAAAAAGTATTAACTTAAGGGGGCCGAATAATTTGGCATGCCCCACTTTTCAGTTTTTTATTTTTTACAAAAGTTTTAAATAACCAATAAATTTCGTTCCACTTCACAATTGTGTCCCACTTGTTGTTGATTCTTCACCAAAAAATTAAAATTTTATATCCTTATGTTTGAAGCCTGAAATGTGTCAAAAGATTGAAAAGTTCAAGGGGGCCGAATACTTTCGCAAGACACTGTAGTTTTGTTGTTTTGATGCTGGTTGATATACACATCCTGTTTTGTTAGAGTGTGTGCTGAACTAGATCTGTTATTCACCATGTGAGGTGATCTTCTCTTACTGCACTCATGTTTCACTAAAAGTTTGTTTCCTGTTATATACAACTGTCTATCTGGTTTTGACTCTGCCACATCCAGCAATCGCACTCTGCAACAGGTTATGAGCCCAGTGATCAAATGAATCTCCAGTGATCAAATGAATCTCCAGTGATCAAATGAATCTCCAGTGATCAAATGAAGCCTCAGTAACCGGATAAACCCCAGTAAACAGAAGCGGCCCAGGCAGAGTGAAGTCCAGAACGGAAGACAGTGCGGCAGATGCAGAGATTGACATAAGGAAGCTTCCACAGAGACATCTCCTGTACACTAGTAAGACTGTTCCTATATATATAAAGGAGGGAGAATGGCCTGTAGTTCAGAACCTAAACTATCAGTGACCAAGCTGAACAATGACAATTATCAGCTATGGAAATTTAAAGTGGAAATGCTATTATCCAGGGATGACTTGTGGGAAGTTATCACTACAGAGAGACCACAAGATGATTATCAGGACTGGGACAGGAAAACAGAAGGCCACGGGCCACTATAAGCTTACTAGTAGAAGATGATCAGCTTATTCACATACGCAGAGAGAATACAGCGAAAGGCATGTGGGATGTACTGAAAAGACTGCATGAGAGATCCAGTTTAAACAGCAAGTTGTTTCTGCTGAGGAAACTCTACAAAATGAGGCTTAGCAGAGAGCAGGACATGCAGGAGCATATAAATGCCATGCTGGAAGTGATCACACAACTCAGATCACCATAAATTGCAAGGCTGGTGCATTGACTCTGGTGCAACCAGTCACATGCAAGTGATAGAAGTTTTTTACAGAACTTGATCTGAATAACAAAGAGACTATTTACCTCGCAGATGGGAGTAAAATATGTGCAGAAGGTTATGGGAATGGAACCCTTGTATGCCCCAATGATGTGGGAAACAATTTAGCAATACCAGTAAAAGATGTACTGTATGTTCCTGATTTAGAAGGAGGACTCTTATCTGTGAAGCGTCTGACAAGCAAAGGCCTCACTGTAAAATTCCAAGGTGACAAATGTTCTATCCTAGAGGGCAAGCAGATGATAGCAAGTGCCAAGTTGGATGATCATCTATATCACCTCAACACAGTGAAGGAGCAGGTGAGCCTATGCACACATAAGCACAATGACTGTATACATGTGTGGCACAGGCATTTAGGTCACAGACACCCAGAATGCATACAGGAACTACAAAAGAGGAATCTGACAAAGGATCTAACAGTATCCCCTTGTTCAGTTATTGTTAAATGTGAATGTTGCATCAAATCCAAAGCTACAAGAGCAACACTTCCTAAATTAAGTCACAATAGAGCTTCAAGACCTCTTGATCTAGTTCACAGTGATGTATGTGGTCCCCTAAACCCACCTACACCTGGAGGCAACAGGTACATAGTGACTTTCATAGATGACTATTCAAGATATAAAGTCACTTACCTAATGCAACACAAGAGTGAAGTTTTTCACAAATTACAGGACTATGTAATAAGGGCAAGTAACAAGTTTCAGAGAAAACCTCTCATACTTCGGAGTGACAATGGAGGTGAATTCACAGGACATAAAATACAAGAGTACTTAAAGCAGAATGGAATAGAGCATCAAAAGACAGTCCCCTACACAGCAGAGCAAAACAGGGTAGCTGAAAAAAAGAACAGAACTCTGACTGAAATGATCAGATGCATGCTGACAGACTCTGGATTACCACAAAAATATTGAGGTGAAGCAGCAATGACAGCCATTTATTTGTAAAACAGACTCTTCCCTAGAACAAGGAAGAAAACTCCATATGAACTGTGGCACAATGAGACGCCGAGTGTAAAACACCTAAGAGTTTTTGGATGCAAGGCATTCATCTACATTTCAGAAGAAAAATGCACCAAACTTCAAAACATAGCATTTGAAGGCGTCTTTGGTGGATACAGTGACAATGTTAAGGGTTACAAAATCCTAAATCCCAAAACTGACAAGGTTACCATTTGCAACAGCATAACTTTTGTTGAAGATCTGAGAGACAATGTAATGACAACAGAGAAAGTAAGAACAGAAGAGAAAACTGACACTGATCAGCCAATATCCGTAACTTCTGAACAACCAGTTGAAGTGATCACAGAATCCATCAGTACTGAAGAACAGACACAACCAAGCTCACACACAGAACCAAGACGCTCGATGAGAGAGAATAAAGGTAAACCACCTGTACGTCTCTCATGCAAGGCAAGCACTGCCAGTTCTAATGAACCTGCAACTTGGGAAGACATATCTCAGCTTTCAGAAGGGGAAGCCATTAAATGGATTAAGGCTGCAAAGGAAGAGATAAAATCCATGCATGACACTAAAACATGGACACTTTCAGAATTACCATCTGGAAGGAAATCCATAGGTTGTAAATGGACTTTCAAAGTAAAATACAATGCAGATGGTACAGTGGAGCGATACAAAGCAAGACTCGTAGCCAAGGGATATTCTCAAAAATATGGGGAGGACTATGATGAGACATTTGCGGCAGTAGTCAAAACATGCTACAATAAGAACTTTGCTGACGGGGGGGAGTAGCCGCAATAAGGAAAATGCAAGTAAGACACTTTGATGTAAAAACAGCGTTTCTACATAGCGAGTTAGCAGAAGATATCTACATGAAACAACCACAAGGATTCAAAGGTGAGCAAAGGCCAGACCTAGTATGCAAACTACAGAGGAGTATATATGGTCTAAAGCAAGCCGCCAGAGCATGGAATATGAGAATAAATGAAGAGCTTACACAGGAGGACTTTCAGAGGAGTAAAGCAGACCCCTGTTTATACACAAAGAAATTGGCAGACAGGTGGATCTATGTACTCATTTATGTGGACGATATTCTGATTTGTTTCAGGCAAGAAGGGGATGAAGGAGAAATACTCCAAACCCTAAATCAGCACTTTGAGACCAAAGATCTCGGCAACGTAAATAATTATCTTGGCATTCAGATTGAGAGAGGAAGATGGCAGCTTCTTTCTGAACCAAAAACACAAAATACAAAAAATAATTGAGACATTTGGAATGGAAGATGCAAAACCAGTAAAATCTCCCATGGAAACCAACTACCTGAAGAACTAACACTCAGTACAGGAAAGCAATAGGGAAATTGCTGTACATTAGCACTGCTACAAGGCCTGACATTGCAGCAGCAGTTGGAATCCTATGTGAAGCGGGTCATTCGCTATCTTAAAGGGACTTTACACTACAAGCTAAAGTTACCAGCAAGTGACGAAAGCACCCTGACAGGATATGTGGATGCCGATTGGGCCAGAGATACCAGTGACAGAAAATCTACAAGTGAGTACCTGTTTCTTCTATCAGGAGGTGCTATCTGTTGGACTAGTAGAAAGCAACTTTCTGTTACACTATCATCTACTGAAGCAGAGTATGTTGCAGCAGCACAGGCAAGTCAAGAAGTCATATGGTTGAGACAACTATTAAAAGACTTGGGTCAACCACAGATGAAACCAACGAGAATCTTTGAGGACAATCAAGGATGTCTTGCACTTGCACAGATGGAAAGAGTTAGCTGGAGAACCAAACACCTTGATGTGAAGTACCATTTTCTGAGGGATCTTCAAGAGCAGGGACTTCTTGAGTTACTTTATTGCCCGACTGAGGATATGACAGCAGATATCCTTACCAAGCCCCTGACCGTTGAAAGACACTTGAGGCTTACAAAGAAGATGGGCCTAACAGACTAAGCCTTAGCTATTGAGAAGGGGTGTTGGAGATATACAACAGCCAGCTTCGTCTCTATATTTGCTGGATTGACTGCAGTTCACATTTATGACACTAGATGTAGCTGTTACTAAATGTTTATTTGTAGACACTCTGTATTTTTGTTGTTTTGATGCTGGTTGATATACACATCCTGTTTTGTTAGAGTGTGTGCTGAACTAGATCTGTTATTCACCATGTAAGATGATCTTCTCTTACTGCACTCATGTTTCACTAAAAATTTGTTTCCTGTTATATACAACTGTCTATCTGGTTTTGACTCTGCCACATCCAGCAATCGCACTCTGCAACAGAGCTCACGTTCTTTTGCATAGACATAGACATAAAAACTAACATCACACTGTTAGGGTGTGTTCACACGGAGGAATTTGCCGCGGATTTGGGGGGCGAAATCCGCCCCCGAATCTGGAGCAGATTCCTCCCGAATCTGCCTCCCATTGAAAACAATGGGAGGCAGAGATAGCAGCAGGATTTGGAGAAAAGAAGCGTCCTGCTCTATCTTGCCGTGGATTCCTCCTGCAGTGTCCGCAGTGCCCGCGGGAAGCCGCGACGGAATGCTGATGCACTGCATTGGCATCCCGTCGCGGCAGACCGCGGCGAAAATTCCGGCAGCGGAAAATGATTTTCATTTTCCACCGTGTGAACACACCCTTAGAGGAAGATTACTGCATACTGTTTATACATCAAACTCAATAATAAACCATTATGCAGTAACCTCCTGAGCTCTCTTTAGTAGTAGCTCCAGGCAGTGAGAATATTATGCTGTAACTTTATGACTATTCAAGGGGTTTGGAGCTTTGTGTCTGCAAAACAGAGCACCCAACAGTGTATATATTAAGGAATTTATTAGCTCAAAATGTCATACCATTAAATTATTATGGTTTTATAAGCTGGAGATTTACTTTACATAATACATATAGAAAAAATTTAGCAATTTTTAAAATTTACATTGTATTTCTTTTTCAAGCTCCCCATCTGCTATTTATGGTGGGAATTTTTTTGATGGCATTCTGAAGTGCCGATTAGTACTGAATGGAAGATCAACTGGTTTCTCATAGATGGACAAACTCCCTTACATCCATTTACAAGTAATTAAAATTTTATGAAAGACAGCTCTATGGGATACTAAAAAAAAATGAGATACATCATTTCATTAAATACTCCCCAGAGAATATATTATAAACCGACACTGATTCCAACTTAAAAATGGTGACAGATGCTCTTTCAAGCCGAGTAGCTTTAATCTATTCTTGCCAAGTAGCAGATTCCATCAGCCTATATGAGTAATTGTATCGCAATATCACAAACAACAACATATGCATAAAATGAGTGAATATGTTCCCAAACTTTCTATGATAAGATAGCCCCATAAAGTCTAAGCTGCCCTTTTTGTCATTATTGTTTTCCTAGTTGTTAAATGGGTCGTCCAGCAGCAGAAATATTACTTCTTCTTTGAGAGCATTTTTCTGCAAAAGTCCCAAAACGTCTGAGGAACGTTTCACACATAAAAGGTCACAGTTAAAGGCTGAATCACAGGCTGCAGGATTCTTATGGGGAAGATATAGAAGGACTCACACACTGCATAACGGACTACATTAATTTTTGTGTGGACAACACAGTACCCACAAAAGTGGTGAGGTGCTTCTCCAATAACAAACCATGGATTAACTCTGATATAAAAACACTACTTAAGGAGAAAAAGATGGCATTCAGGACAAGAGATAAGGAGGGGTTGAGGGAAGTACAAAAGGAGCTGAGGCATCAAATCAGGCAGGGAAAATCCAGTTATAAAGAAAAATGGAAAAGCAATGGAAAGAAAGACATAAGGGGGTCTGGGGGGGCTTAAGTCAATTTCGGGTCATAAAACAGTCTGTCTGCCAGATTGAGGCAGATGTTAACTGGCTTAATGAACTAAACCTATTCTTCAACAGATTTGATCACACACCAGCTCCTCCCACCCCAGATGTCCTTCAGCTCCCCCCACCACAATGACTTCTCCCCATGCGGCCACTTCCCAACAGACCAGTAAATCCAGAAATCCATCTTTATCTGGCCACAGTCTGACCTTCACACGGGCCCAGGTGAGGAAGGAGATGAAAAAGATCAAGGCGAGGAAAGCCGGAGGGCCAGATGACATCAGTGCAAGGCTAATTAAGACTTGTGGGGACCAGCTGTGTGGTATAATTACATATTGTATAATATGAGCCTGAGGCAGGAAATAGTCCCTGAATTATGGAAATCTTCTTGTGTGGTACCAGTTCCAAAGAAACCCCACCCTATGGACCTCAACGACTACAGACCTGTAGCACTGACATCCCACCTGATGAAGATCTTGGAGAGATTGGTTCTCACACATCTCCGCCCTCTAGTGAGCCCCGCTATGGACCCACTCCAGTTTGCTTATCGGCCGGGCATTGGGGTAGATGATGCCATCATCCATCTTCTGCACAGGGCTCTGTCTCACCTGGAGAAACCAGGGAACACAGTGAGAATAATGTTCTTTGACTTCTCCAGTGCTTTTAACACCATACAGCCCAGGTTATTGAGGGACAAGCTGGGCCTTGCTGGAGTGGACCACCACCTCTCCAACTGGATCCTAGACTACCTCACAAATCAACCTCAATACGTGAGAGCCCGAGACTGTGTGTCAGGTCCGTGATCTGTAATACGGGGGCACCTCAGGGTACGGTTCTCGCCCCTTTCCTCTTCACACTGTACACTGCAGATTTTAGGTGCAACTCATCCAGCTGCTACCTACAGAGTATTCTGCGACTCTGCAATAGTGGGTCTCATCACAGATGATGATGACAGGGAGTACAGAGAACTGAACCGGGATTTTGTGGACTGGTGCCACCGGAACCACCTGAAGATTACGCGGGGAAGACCAAGGAGATGGTGGTGGACTTCCGCAGGCAGAGCCCTCCTAAACCAGTGGACATCCTGGGGACGGGCATCGAGATTGTGAACACCTATAAGTACCTGGGTTTGCTCCTTAATAATAGCTGGACTGGGCAGATCATATGGAGGCCCTGTCAGGAAGGGCCACAGCAGGCTCTACCTGCTTAGGAAGCTGAGAGCCTTTGGAATCCGGGGGGCACTTCTTAGAACTTTCTTCAACTCGGTAGTGGCATCAGCCATCTTCTTTGGAGTGGCCTGCTGGGGGAGCAGTATATCAACCAGGGACAGAAATAAACTTGACAAGCTGATTAGAGGGCCAGCTCTGTCCTGGGGGCCCACTGGACCCAGTGCGGTGGTGGGTGACAGAGGATACTGTCCGTGGTGAGCTCCATGCAGAAGAAGGTCCCATCCCATGCATGAGACTGTGTCGCGCTGGCAGTACTGTCAGTTCCGCTGCTCCACCCTAGGTGTGAGAAGGAGCGCTATCGGAAGTCTTTCCTCCCCACCGCGGTTAGGCTGTACACCAACACCGACCTAAGCGGAGATCATTACACACAGAGAACTGAAAATTCTCTCTGCCTGTTTCCCCCCCCCCCGCTCGCCCTATCTGTCTGTCTGCTATCAATGTAATGCCTCTCACCTTGGACATTCCTGTACATGTTGTATTTGTATTTGTATCTGCTTATCTTATCTTATCTTTGCTGCTGTAACACACTGAATTTCCCCATTGTGGGACTATTAAAGGACTATTATTATTATTATTATTTTTTTTTTTAAAAGAATGCCAGTAAGTATTTACAGATAAATAATAGAGCCCCAAAACCAGGGGGTCCATGTCCACCCAAGCTACCCATCAGTTATATGGGCACATAGCTGACTGAGATGACAGTCAGTGTCTAAATAGCTATAAGCTTGGGGTAGGCTCACTATTCACTCTGTCTCTTTCATTTATTGCGACCTTACTCCAGCCTCCTTTCTATTTTTTTTATAGCGAAGGGCAGCATTCACATTTTACTTTCCATTGCGAACTGCTTGCCCACATCCTGTTGACTGCAGTACAGGCATCTCTGGTGTGGGAAGAGAAGACGTTGGCTTGGTTACTTTATCAGATCTATGCAGTGAGTTTGACAACTACTGACTATAATCTTAGCGGATTATTTTAAAATTGTGGACTGGTGGGGAGGCCACAATTTTTATACAGCCCGAGGCCTATGGAAAGCTTTAAAAAGGTTTTGATATTGATAGCCTTTCCTTAGGACAGGTCATCAATATCAGACTGGTGGTGTTCCGGCACCCTGCACCCCCACCAATCAGCTGAACACAGTACACAGAACCAGAAGTACTATGTATTGGCTCTGCAGTTTATCTGCCATTCAAATAATTAGAAGTCACCTGGCTTGGCCATTAAACTGTGCAAGGAGTCTTCTTCCAACTCTCTAGACTTTGTTATTGCTGGCTTCATTTCTGCTGCGTGGGGTTGCTGAGTGTCAGACCCTGATCAATCTGATATTGATGATCTATTCTATCATAGGTCATCAAAATCAAAATCCTAGAAAACCCCTATAATGCGCCTCTTCCATAGCAAAAATAAAAACTGACCTCTCTCCTATAGAGAATTCTGCCAACAATTCATTATAATGGTTGGAACTGTTTTTCTCTCCTAGAACTCCAGATCTTCTACTGTTCTTCACACACATAGTTCAATAATAAAATTCTGTCTTCATGTGGCCACCACCAGGGGGAGAACACTGCATATGGGCTTATACAATGAATTTTGATTTCAGTGGGAGCTGTATAAATCTGTACAATGAGCTTTCCATGGAGGCAAATGACCATATGGCTGGAAGTAATTAGATATCAACCTCCCTCTTACCATGCCCCCACCCCTGTGGTAGGTAAAGATCTAATGCCCGATTGTCTCTATCCAATGACAAATTTACAGAGGTAAATAGTGGTTCTATTATACACAGATGTAAGATCCTGTACCGAAAAATCAGAAGCTGCCGGAAAACATTTATTTTCAATTTAAATGCAAATGCTGCGTCCTCAATTCCAGTCATGCTGAGTTTCTTGTTTGATGCCAGAGATCATACTTATTATGGAAATAAGAAGCATCTGGGCATGGCCTGTAATGTGATAATATTCTGCATTTATGAATTCTAAAGAAAAACATTATTGGACAGAATGACCCAAGAAGATTTATTTTTCATTGTTAATGCTGTAAAATCAGCGTACTATATAAGAAAGAAAGAGGAATCTTGCTGAATTAGACTAAGGCCCCTTGGAGACAACCGTGATGTGGGTCAGTGTGCTATCCATGTATCCGTGCTTTTAATTCACGGCAGACCGGTTGCAGCACGGTCGTGCTGCAACCGGCCTTAAGATGTACAAGCATATTAAGTGGTGCACCTCAATCTACTAAATGCCCTCCCACCCCAGGAGAGTTTTAAGCAAAGGCCTCTAAAAAAAATGCTGTGGAAAAAAAAAACAGAGGAAACTCATCGTGTTTTATTTCGCAGTGTTTTTCATTGTGTTTTTGCTGCATTTTTCTCTGCCATTTTTCTTTCCTTATTAAATCTATAGGGAAAATGTGAGCGTGCAGGTACTGTGTTTTTCATGTTGACATGCTGTGTTTTTCAAAAATGCATATGTTTTTGAAGACGCAGCTTTTCCATAGCGTTTTGGTTTTTTTTGCAATTTGTGGATGGGATTAGCCAGAATCTCATTCAGTTTGCTGGTATTGTAAAACACAGCACTTTTTCTGCTGTGTTTCCACAGCAAGAAAAACATTGCATCTCCGCAACGTGGGGCCTCAACCTTGCAACAGGGACATTTTTTCAAGTCAAGTCTCCGTCATGTGTTTAACTGATCTGTGTGAGATCTGTTTTTTTCAAATGAATGGGGGAATTGTGTTAGTAAAAGTGGAATGTACAGTCCGATTAGTGACATAATTTTATATGATGTCATTTTTCAGTGAAGTGTTCTTGATTTTAGCACAGGAACTGTGCAATATATGGGGAACCTTGAAGCTGGTTTGCAAGCTTGTGTATTTTGGCCAAAATACTAACTAATACCTCATCGTTATTGATCTTTTCTGCAGCATGCAGCCCGAGTCCTGTTATGTGCTGGTACTAGTGGGGTGCACGTATGGAGTTGCTGGAACATTATGGACGTTGTATGGACATTATGAATAGGCTGTTATTGGCGCCATGCACCTCACATCATGATGTGACTGGCACCTTATACAAGCTTTATCTGTGTGTATTTAGAAAGGTACCATCCACCCCCCTCATGGATTATGCAAATGGTCACTTTATCAGCATTGTGCTTTCACCATACAGTATATTACATGGGCCTGCCTTGAGTTTAGTAACACAATTGTGCAACTAAGAGTTGGTTCACACTTGCGCTTGGAGTCCGTCCACCGTGAATCCGACCTAAATATCAGAAAAAAGGATAGGGAAAGGTTTGCAAGCGGTTTGTTTAAAAACCTATTCACTTTAATGGGTTTTTAAAGCAACCCGCAGGTGTCCGATTGCCGCCGCGAAGCAGCTTTTTTTTGGTCGGAAACAAAGTCGGACATGCAGGACTTTGCATCCGACCAAAAAAAGCAACTTCGCGGCGCTGAGGCTGCAATCGGACACCAGCGGGTTGCTTTAAAAACCCATTGAAGTAAATGGGTTTTTAAACAAACCCTTGCAAACCTTTCCCTATCCTTTTTTCTGATATTTAGGTCGGATTCACGGTGGACGGACTCCAGCCGCAAGTGTGAACCAACCCTTAGTCCTAATGCAGTAAACCAGTTGCTCGTACCTTTTGCACCATTCTGTTTATTCAGTGAATTAGTTCTTCTATCATACAAAAGAGGTTATAGCTATTTGGAAGATCAGGAGAATGTCAGATTTGTATGCTTAGTACAGTCATGGCCAAAAGTTTTGAGAATGATACAAATATTAATTTTTACAAAGTCTACTGCTTCAGTTTTTCTAATGGCAATTTACTCCATTTTCATATACTCCAGAATGTTATAAAGAGTGATCAGCTTAACAGCAATTACTTGCAAAGTCAATATTTGCCTAGAAAATGAACTTTATCCCCCAAAACACATTTCAACATCATTGCAGCCCTGCCTTAAAAGGACCACCTAACATCGTTTCAGTGATTGCTCCATTAACACAGGTGTGGGTGTTGATGAGGACAGGGCTGGAGATCAATCTGTCATGATTAAGTAAGAATGACACCACTGGACACTTTAAAAGGAGGCTGGTGCTTGCCATCATTGTTTCTTTTCTGTTAACCATGGTTATCTCTAAAGAAACACGTGCAGTCATCATTGCACTGCACAAAAATGGCCTAACTGGGAAGAGTATTGCAGCTAGAAAGATTGCACCTCAGTCAACAATCTATCGCATCATCAAGAACTTCAAGGAGAGAGGTTCCATTGGTGCCAAAAAGGCTCCAGGGCGCCCAAGAAAGACCAGCAAGCGGCAGGACCGTCTCTTAAAAGTGTTTCAGCTGCGGGATCGGGCTACCAGCAGTGCAGAGCTTGCTGAGGAATGGCAGCAGGCAGGTGTGAGTGCATCTGCACGCACTGTGAGGCGGAGACTCTTGGAGCAAGGCCTGGTCTCAAGGAGGGCAGCAAAGAAGCCACTTCTCTCCAGAAAAAACATCAGGGACAGACTGATATTCTGCAAAAGGTACAGGGAGTGGACTGCTGAGGACTGGGGTAAAGTCATTTTCTCTGATGAATCCCCTTTTCGATTGTTTGGAACATCTGGAAAACAGCTTATTCGGAGAAGAAGAGGTGAGCGCTACCACCAGTCTTGTCTCATGCCAACTGTAAAGCATCCTGAAACCATTCATGTGTGGGGTTGCTTCTCAGCCAAGGGAATCGGCTCTCTCACAGTCTTGCCTAAAAACACAGCCATGAATAAAGAATGGTACCAGAATGTCCTCCAAGAGCAACTTCTCCCAACCGTCCAAGAGCAGTTTGGCGCTCAACAATGCCTTTTCCAGCATGATGGAGCACCTTGCCATAAAGCAAAGGTGATAACTAAATGGCTCAGGGAACAAAACATAGAGATTTTGGGTCCATGGCCTGGAAACTCCCCAGATCTTAATCCCATTGAGAACTTGTGGTCAATCATCAAGAGACGGGTGGACAAACAAAAACCAACAAATTCAGACAAAATTAAAGCATTGATTCTGCAAGAATGGACTGCTATCAGTCAGGATTTGGTCCAGAAGTTGATTGAGAGCATGCCAGGCAGAATTGCAGAGGTCCTGAAGAAGAAGGGTCAACACTGCAAATATTGACTTGCTGCATTAACTCATTCTAACTGTCAATATAAGCTTCTGTTACTCATAATATGAATGCAATTATATTTCTGTATGTGATAAAAACATCTGACAAACACACATAAAAACCAGAGGGCAGCAGATCATGTGAAAATAGAATATTTGTGTCATTCTCAAAACTTTTGGCCATGACTGTAGATGCGGAGATCTTACTAAGAATGTTGTGGAGATGCCAGACTTGTGATGAAGAGCAGTCCTGGAGTTTGGGTGTGCTCTTTGGGTTGTACAGCTAGCAGAAAACATTAATGGTATTCAGCATGTAAGCCATCCTATTACAAGAATGTCATACTGTACATATTTTTTTCTTTACACTTGTTATTCCTCCATCTGCCCATAGTCTGCATTTTTCTCTCATTGAGCAGGTGTAGCAAAAAAATATGTCTCCTAAAATAGAAATGAAAGAAGAGAAAATACCATTAGTGAACATAGCTATGATGAGATGCACTAAAGTACAGATCCAGTTTGCAGCCACTTTGAAAAAAAATATTATGGAATTGCATACATGATGATTCCTTAATATATTATTACTATAGTAAATTCACCTTGTGTAAGTGTAATGACAATAGCTTGTGGAGTTAAGCGTAATGGTAAATATAGAAAGTGCAAATGTTGTGGTTGCAACAGGATCCTGGAGCATAGGGAGGCTATATAACTGCTATATATGCAGTTCTATAATATGAGTCAGGGTCCAACTTTAGAAAAACATTGTATGGAGACTAGGAGAAATGATCCTCACCAATGGGCAGAAACAAATACAGGTGCATCTCAATAAATTAGAATATCTTTGAAACGTTTATTTATTTCAGTAATTAAATTAAAAAAGTGACCTCTCCCGGGAAAAGTCTCCGCTGTTAAGAGAGACCTTCTGCGACATTTTCTCACTGCCGCCAGAACAGTCATTCCCAGGCATTGGCGCAGTACTGCTGTGCCGACCCTGGTTGAGTTCCTACAGGAGCTTCTCCCTATTAGGAGAATCAACGCCCTGGTGGCTGAGGACTTGCCTGACCCTTCTAATTTTGAGTCCCTCTGGCGGCCGTGGATGATGTTCCAGGAGACTTCGGAGTTCTCTTCTTTCTTTGCCTAAACTGGGGTCGCCTTGCTCCCTTTTCCATAAGGAGTCTGGCTGTTCCCTTCTGTACAATCCCTCTCTCCCCCTTCCCTTTCCTTTTCTCCTCAGTGTGCCCTTCCCCATCCCGTTCTTGTATGTGGTCTTGTGTGTTTCTTTACACCCGTGTTTTCCCCACGTTCCCCTTTCCCTCCAGCATTCGTCTTTTTCTTCTGGTGTGCGGGTGGCACTGTGGTGGCCCTCAACATCTGGACTTTTCCTTATGTCCTATAGCTTTCCCTGCCATCATCCCCCAATGATGCCTCTCCCATGTCGTTATTGTGCCACCCATTACTGGTTTCTCTGTTGCGGACGTCGACAGCCCTCTACCCTAACTGTTCCTCAGTGACTTCTCTACGATTGGGTGGCCTGTGTGCCTCCTACTGCCTTATTTGATGCCTTTGTTTTGGCTTTGCTTTCTTTTGTTCTTATTTGCAAAAACCTCAATAAAAACTGATTAAACATAAAAAAGCGACCTCCAATATTTTCTATATTCTTTACACACAGAGTGTTCTATTTCAAGTGTTTTATTCCTGTAAATGTTGATTATGGATTACAGCTAATGAAAACCCAAATCTAAGAAAATTAGAATATTGTAAAAAAGTTCAGTATTGTAAATTCAGTGTGTCACCTGCCAAGGTTTCCTAAGCCTTTAATTGGTCCCTCAGTCTGGTTCAGTAGGACACACAATCATGGAAGACGCTGATTATTTATTGTATTACTGAATCACTGAAATGAATGAACGTTTCAAAAATATTCTAATTTATTGAGATGCACCTGTAAAGTTGGACTGTTGCCTAGCAATAGGCACCAAACTTGATTAGTTATTGAATGATCTCTGCATTGGTAGATTCCACATGTCACCACTGGTATGTATAGGCACTGATGGATACCTAATATTTCTACTGGAAAGGAAGTTTTTGCTGTTAGGAATCCTGCATGGTAAATTGTGGTGGGTTTGCGCTTATGCAAAGCCAGCCAGTTTTAGCAAGCAGAGCTGGAGTGTGAAGCATGGAGGGTGGATCACAGACTACCATGGACTCCAAATAGAGAATGCAGCTAGTCTGCCATCATTTATCATAACTATGCGCTGTTACAGAAGTGCTAAAAAGCTCCATTAAAGAAGACAAGCAACTTCTAAACAATTTTTAGATGGTACACCCCAATTGATGGGCATAAAAGCAGAGTAGATTGCCAGATTTTATCTTTATTAATTCTATTTTTAGTTCCTACAGAATGCTAAAAATGATGGTAATATCTCTTCTACCAACTCAACAGCTGCTGTTAATTTTCAAGTGGAAGCTTCAGGGTCCCAACTGACTGCAAAAATAGTGTCATAAATCTGTGTAGCTAGGTAAATTCTGACAATGTCACCTCTGGAAATACCATTCACCCTTGAATCTGGCGCATAGAACAGACACTCAATGTCCCCAGCTTATTCTGCAGGGAACGGATGAAAGTCATATGTCCGGACAGATTATCGTGGATATAATTCAGCAGCTGTCATGTGACTGATTCTGGCTAAAGTTTATCGCCTGTGTATACTAAAGTGCTTGTAGACTGTTTGCATTGGATTGAGTCCTGTGTCATTTAATTTTCTTAAAGTGAAGGAGCACTTCTTGTGATATGTATTTGAGACTTGTAGCGGATGTCTGCTAGGATCTAGGATCTCTGCCTTGTAGTGGTTAATGGAAAAAAGGGTCTCTGGTGCTGGTTTCAGTGCTTTGCTCCTTTAGCAACAGGGCTGTAACTTGAGGGGGCCCATAACGTGTCTCATCCAAATATGAGGGGACCAGTTCTACTGTATAAATGATAAATTATAGTTTAAGAGACCTGGTAGAGATTTTGCCCTGGAGCCCAGGAGCTTCATGTTATGCCTCTGGTACGTATGTACATTAGGCCATTCACACAAGCGTACTACTGGGGCCCATACTACACTTGTGTGAAATTGACCCTAAAGTCTCCCCTGGTGTTGATGTCTGCCAGCATAAAGACTGTTATTGTTATGGAGGCACCGTGGTTGGCATTGGCACATAGCTTGCCGCATATATACATCCCTGTTTGGCTTTCAGATGATATGCATCTAAACCTTGTTCTCACATATTGAAGGGGTTAGCTGATTCATTACAGCAGTGTCCCACGTTTTTCAGGCAGCTGTTAATGGGCTCTAGCTTGTAGCGGTATGGCTGCACAGTTGGGTGCCTGGCTGTCAGAAAAAGGCAGACAAGGCAGAAATGTTTATATACTGCTTCTACCTAGATCTGTATGTAAGCAGTGATCAATGAGCACTGCGTAAACTGTATAATAAAGGCAGAGGCAGTAATTGATAGGACAGCAGTTACATCTTTGCAGACTCAGCACAGCCCTGATTGTGATAAATGTGAAGTTATCAGGGCTTATAGCAGGGACCGCCATGACAGCTCTAGTTGTAGACAAAATAGGTAGCATAGCAATAGCTATAACTTAAATGGTCCTTGACTTCTAATAAAAAAAAGTGAAAAGTAAAGGGGTTTTCCCCTTGATGGACAGATTATTATTATCAGAGGTGTGAACCCCTTGTACCCCTGAGGACGCCTTGTATTAGGCGAAACATGTCGGGGGGGGGGGGGGTGCATTAATTTTTATATCAGCACTGTTTCCTTTGCTAGTCAATCATTTGGTATTTGGAGGTGCTCCAGATTCTCTATGTACCTTATGTGAACCTCAACACCAGTAATTTATAACTCAATATAGGTATCCAGCATTAGAATATAGTTAATCATTTTTGTACTCTGCTAGCCAGAGAGTTAATTTTTTTGCCAGAAATGCCACATTGGGCAAAATAATGGTATTCATTTTTGGATTTATGTTATACTTAGAATGAGTTTACTCTGGTGCTTATAATGGTGTGTGGCCATTTTCTGGCACATTTAACAATAGCAGAGCTACTTTACTAGTAATTTTAATCTGCTCTTTTCTGTTTTTGGGTCATTTGCCAACAGGCAACTATAAATTGGTTTGAAATTTAACCTGCCATTCATGAGGGTCTTTTCTTGTTTATTTATAAAAATGCAAAAAGGTGCAAAACATTTGCACAAAAAAATCTCAAGAAGTCACAAAACTTTGTGACTTTTCTATGCTAGAATTCTGGAGCACAAGGCTTGATAAATTCTTCCCATTGAGTATAAGAGTAAGTTGACACGGCGGAGAATGAAGAGGAATTCCTCTACATTTTCCGACGCCGGTTTCCTTTCGCAGGCTAACCGTGACAGGATGCCAATGCAGTGCTTTCTGTTACTGATTAGGCCCAGATGAATGGGCCTAATCTGCAAGGAGTCTCGAACTGCGTGGCAAGATTGAGTAGGATACTTATTTTTCAGCGTCCTGCTGCCATCTCTGCCTCCCATTGAAACAATGGGGGGCAGAATTTGGGCGGAATCTGCCCCCAAATTCGCAGCAAATTCCTCCATGTGAACTTACCCTAAAACTATCAAACACTGTGAAATAAAAAAATGAAAGCAGAAAAAAACGCAGTGTTTACAGTCACTGTAAGGTGGATGGAATTCTAGTGAATCCCATCCACAACTTGTGGAATAATATGCGTAACAGACACGCTGCGATGTGCAAAACTGTTGCATTTTTGGAAATTGCAGCATGTCAAATGCGTTTTTTCCTACAGTGCTTTTTTGCTGCAGCCCGCTACATGGGGCCTTAGCTCACAGAAAAAACATCAATTCCAATAGGCCACTAGATAGGTCCACAAAAAAGAAATAAAATATAACTTTAATATATCATTGTCAAAAAAGTGTGTCGACATAGAGTGCGTCAAATATAAATTGCCCATGACATTAATAATACAGTGAAAGGGGGGTAGGCAAGACGCTAGCCCAAATATGTATGGTTCACACAAGGAAAGGAACTATCGTAAAACTGTCCCTCCTGCCAGCTAGCCTCCCTAATAAGAAATAAAACAAGGGGTCACTAAATCCCAATGATATAGATTTAATGGCCTATTGGGATTTTCTGTGAGCTATGCTTGCACAATAGGCAAATATCTGTAGCCATCCGTGAGACTACGTGGGGCTTAAGCCTCAAATAGAGCAGCCTGTTAATTCTTGGTAAAATTCCTGGTATTTGTACAATTGTCCTCTACTTAAAATGAAAACCTAAATTGATAAATGAAGTATCACTTCTACCATACACTAACTTTACAGTAACGATCGCTACCTCGAGCCTAGTGTGAACAGGATGCTACCTCTGCACTAGTAGTTTACTCATTAATGATCTTCATTCCTAATTATATGAGTTGCAAATTTATGAGCAGTTTATTGAGGAGGCTGCAGCTGACATAAAAGCAAACGATAGGTGCATTGAAGTCCTCCTTCCCTCTGATTCTCATGTGATGATTCACAGTTTTCTGGGATCAGTCGCTCTGGTCTGCGTTCAGCTTCATCTTCATGCATGAATAGAAGTTTTCCCATACGCCCACTCATAAGCCTCAGTGAGAACACTGTATACATCATTCAGTACGTCTGTACATTTTCTGTACTGAACCTCCTACGGCATGTGTGATGATGTAAAAACAAAAGGCTAATTGTTTCTCTGTTGAACAGAATTGGATAGAGCAATAGAGATACTCCCCTCGGAGCCATAGCTAGGATTTCTGTGCAAAAATTCTGTTTGCAGTCCTAGCTATGTAAATATATATGTTTCGCAAAGGACATCCTATCCTATTATCCCTGGAATACAGCACCTGGGGCACAAGCTCCGCCAGCTCTGCACTCATTTAAAACAACAAAGATTATGATGCCATAAAAAGTGGACATATATATGTTCTGTATAGATAAGAGGAGGATTTGTTATCTCTGGTGCGCCCAAGAAACTGAAGGCTAACACTGCTTTAATGCAGACCTGAATAAGCAGACTTATTATGGCGCTCTCAAATTGGTCACTAGGTATTGCCATTAAGGCTAAGGCCCCACGTAGTGAGCTGCAACCACAAATTACTGCAGAAAAGATCGCGGCAGAAACGTTGTGTCCTTATTATACCTATACGGAAAAATACCAGCATTTCTGTAGGTATAATTGGCATGCTGAGAGTTACAAAAACGTAACGGATATTTTTCTGCAATGTGTGGATGGGATCAGCCAGAATCCCATCCACTTTGCAGGTACTGTAACACACCACGATTTTTGCTGTGGAGACCCGGCTTAAAGAAGCTATATAGGATGTTTTAGGCTTAGATTAAGGCCCCAAATTGCAGAAAAATAGCTTATTTTGTTGCATTTTTTTCAGGCAAGGCCAGGAGTGGATCTAGCAGGAGGGAGATGTATGAGTGCTTCCTTTATATTGTGCATTCCTGGAATTGGTTAAAAAAAACCCACAGCCTCTACTGCATTTTGAGGCAATGTGGCTTCAACCTTAGAAACACAAGGCTGCTTTCTTCCAAAAACAGCCACCTGTCCACAGGTTGTGCAGCCCAGACCAATTTGCTACAATTGAGGTAGGCTATAATACTAGGCTCAAGCCATGGACAGGTGTGACGCTGTTTCTTGGGGAAAAAAAAGTAGCCGTGTTTTACTAAACCTTTTAAAGATGGCTGCATTCTCTAAGACCCATTTGGAGTAGCTTTTTATTATTGGGTACTGTAGTTTTTTAGTACAATCTGTACTTTAAATGCAAACAGTCATATTTATTTGCTGATCTGTGCTCTGTCAGTGTGACAGTATGTAAGGGCTGTTAGATTAATAAATGTTATATTCCAATTAGGGGGCCATGAAAACACACCAAACGTAATGTATCTTTTATATTACCAGTCATTAACTTCTGAATATTGAGCAATAATTCTAACAGCTCTGCTGACAGAGTGCAAGAAATAGATGAATAATTTCAATGAGATGAATTCATTAAAAATGAATTGAGGGGAATAAATGCAGCTACTATGAAACAGAAGATGAAAATGTCTAAGCATTTCTAAAAAAAAAAAAAAAAAAAAAAAAAAACCACAACAATGCAAGCCTAGTGCAGAGTTAGGCTAGTCATGAGGGTCAATGGATGAAAGCAGCACGTCTGCAGGTAATGTATGTGATGTTACCACAAGATGCAAAGTGTATATTGAGCCTAAACTCTGCAGTTTTAGATGTGGTGGTGCCTAGTGTTTGTTTGCCTGAATCTGACCTGTTATAGTCATATCATAAACTGGGAACAGATGAGTATGTTTTTTTTTTTTTTTTTTTATATGTTTGTGGTTTTTTTTGTATGTTTTACCTTCCCAGGCCTCCTGGCCCGAAACTGCAATTCCTAGACATCCCCTTAGGGTAGCAGCACACGACCTTGTTTCACCCGTGAAACTCAGTCCGAGTGTTAGCCAGATTTACCGGCTTGAACTTCATGCTGGGAGCGGGACTCCGAGCAGTATACAGTAGTTATCTATGATGCTAGGAGTCCCTGCCTCCCAGCAACATACTGTCCCGTACTGTAATTCATATGGGACAGTGTGTCGCTGGGAGGCAGGGACTCCTAGCATCATAGATAACTATACTGCTCGGAGTCCCGCACCCAGCATGAAGTTCAAGCCGGTAAATCTGGCTAACACTCGGACTGAGTTTCACGGGTGAAACATGGTGGTGTGCTGCTACCCTTAAAGGAAGTAGAGTAACTTTGTTTACATAACTCCTATTTACCTCTATGGAAACAATGTAGAACAGCTGAATTTGGCTGTTTGCGTAACTCCAGACCTGGTGGTTAGGAGAACAAGTCTGAGATGGGACTACCTTTTAAATAAATGATGTACTAAACTTGTATAGACAACTATACAACTGTATGTTAATATGAAATATGGATGAGCAGGCAAATCTCCTGAAACGATTGCTGGCCAAGGTTTAGCTATAAAAGGTACAGAGGTAGCAGTCACAATCAAATCCTGTTACCTGAGAGGGTCCATGCTCCTCCAGAAATGAAGACACCACTATAATAAATGGCACATGGTGGTTGGGGCGGTCTTGGTACAGATTCTACATTGGAGCCCTAGAACTTTGAATTATACCTCTACTGTTGGTATCGTACTCGCGTGAACAGCCGACTTTAATGGGAGCTATATAAATATGCATATGGTGAACTCCTCCTAATGATAGCCTAAGGCAGACAAAATATTATCACTGAATTCTTTAGCAATAAACTGGCACTGTTTCTACATGGGCACAATGCTGGCTCACTCTGCTAGCACTGATATACTGCACTATTGTTCAGTGCTGCAAGTGCTACTGTTTACGAGGGGCAGTCTGTAAGTTCTGTTTATAGTGTTCTTAATGGCAAAGTTTAGTATTCATAACATATCCACATCAAAGCATATTCCTGCCTATAGAAAGTATAAATATAGTTATACCTAAGGTATACCTAAAGCTGGTTTGACTCTAGCATTGGAGTCAACTCTGCTGCTGAATCCACCTAAAATCGGCGGAGAGAAAAGTCCTGCAAGGAGAACTTTTCTCTCTCCTGGTTTCTAGGCTATGTGTTTTAAGGGTTTATGTCTTTTGGGTCCACATGCCTAGCATAACATGTTTGTTTATTTTTTGTTTACGTTATGTGTTTTTTAAATATAAAAGGTGTTTTTTTTACTATTTGTTTATATTTTAACTTTTTTTTTTTACTTTTTCTCTGTCCCACAAGAGGACTTGAACCAGGGATCTCAGATCCCCAGCCCAATATACTGCAATCTTGCCCCCGGACCCCCTGCATGTTGTGATCATTATTGATCATGGTATCCAGTGGGTTAATTCGCCGGAGTTGGAGTATCTTCCGACTCCAGCGTCTAGTCCGGTTACCATTTTAGGAATTAAACTGGCATATTCTTTAGATTTTGGATGACTATGGTGCAGCCATTCGATTAATGATAGGATCACTCGTGTGAATAATCCCACCACATACATTAACTAGACAGCCCTATCAGGTGGGCACCTTAGTTGTTAAAAAAAAACAATGTGCAGTGAATATGCAAATTGGCTGATGATTGGCCACATTTGATCATGCCAAACACTGATATTTTCCTCTGATTGCCAACTGAAAATATCCAGCATGGTCAAACTATTTTTGGCAAACTAAAGTCCAGCATTGTCTGTGGCGAAATTGTCCATTTTGATCAACAGAATTTGAACATGTATGGCCAGCGTTAGTTTAGATATTGCAGCAGATTACCAGCTCGATCATCTGCTGACAGATTTACTGGGAAGCTGTATAATTCTGAGGTTCCACGTTGCCAAAATGCAGCTTTTTTGTTGCAGATTTTACTGCGTGTTTTTGAACCAAAGCCAAGAGTGGCTACAAAAGGAATGGGAAATATAAAGGAAGCTCTTATACTTCTACCTTCTGCTCAATCCACTCCTGGCTTTGGCTCAAAAAGCCGCAGCAAAATCTGCCACAAAAAAAGCTGCGTTTCCGCAATGTGGGGCCTCAGCCTAAATGTTCCCACAGCACATTATACTGCATTAGCTAAGCAATATATTAACAATGTCCTAATATATGCTGCACATTGACCCCAAAAGGTAAAGTTTCTTTTAAGTTTTGTTTGGAGTTATCCTCTAAAATCTTAAATAAATCAAACACAGCTTTCTGCAAGACCAGTTACTACCAGAAACTACCAGAAAACAGCCTACAGAAATAGCTGTATACAGTAGCAAAGGCAATAAGAGGCTCACTTATTGCTAAGCCTTCAATTATGTCTTCTCTTCAACCTTGATGTAAAGCAGGGGTTAAAGTTCCTGCTGCTACTGCATGCCTGTCACTTATTAGGTAGTGTGTCATAGAAGAGGAGATAAGCCAGACTGAATGATTCATGTAAGAAATGTCATAACCTTGTCAGCAGAGATATAGATATAGGGGATGCAGAGGTAGCAATTGCTATCAGGTCTTGGAGCCTGAGGGGGCCCAAAGATCTCTCTACAACATAAGAAGACACCAGTATTATAGATAGCAAATGGATTGTGGGGGCCCCTTTACATATTTTGCTTTGGGGCCTAGGAACTTCAAGTTATGTCTGCTTGTTATGTTGCTGCACTGCTCACTCGCTATACAAACTGTAGAGGCAAGTGTAGATACTACAGCACTGTCCCATAGACTTCAATGTAGACACTACCAAGAGCCATGCCGTCATGGTACAGGTGATCTGCGAGGGTTCGACCATCAATACTAGAAACCGGAAAACCCCTTTAAAATCCTTCTTGTTTTTAGGTCCAAGATTGTTTTGGTTATACATCTTAATAGCAGTCACTGCTCGTGTTTTCTCCAAATCCCCTTCATAAAAAAGTTAAAGGGATTATCCCATGGAGAATATGTTTTACAGTTATATCCAGCTCATAGTTGTAAACATTTTTTGCATACACCCTTTTTTTTAGAAAATAGATGTATCATTAGATATTCCAGAATAGCATCATCTGCTGTTTCTATGAATACTGTTACTCTTTACTGTTACTGTGACACACAAGCTCAGTCTCCTCTGCCTGACTGAGCAAATGCAATTTCCGTAACACTGTTTTAGTCTATTATCATTTGCTCAGCATCTCTTCTGACAAACCAAGAAGACTCTGCAGCTTCAGAAGTAACCAGTTCTTCACATCCAGGATTCATACTCAGTGGAGCGGAAAGAGGCACTTTGCTGCTGCATTCGGTTTTATGGGTCTATCGTAGATAACTGAACAGTTTGTTTTTGGTAGTCCCGTAGAGATTAATGAATCTGCATTCACTTTGGGGACACATGACTCCTATTGTCATGACTGGTGAGGGTAGCAGTAGTTGGACCCCCACTAATCTAGCAGTTATCCCCTAACTAGTGAATAGATATAAAGACAGACAGACAGACAGACAGACAGACCATGGCTTGCATACAGTGGGGAAAAAAAGTATTTAGTCAGCCACCAATTGTGCAAGTTCTCCCACTTAAAAAGATGAGAGAGGCCTGTAATTGACATGATAGGTAGACCTCAACTATGAGAGACAAAATGAGAAAACAAATCCAGAAAATCACATTGTCAGATTTTTTAAGAATTTATTTGCAAAGTATTTGGTCAATAACAAAAGTTCATCTCAATACTTTGTTATATATCCTTTGTTGGCGATTACAGAGGTCAAACGTTTTCTGTAAGTCTTCACAAGGTTGGCACATACTGTTGCTGTTATGTTGGCCCATTCCTCCATGCAGATCTCCTCTAGAGCAGTGATGTTTTGGGGCTGTCGCTGGGCAACACGGACTTTCAACTCCCTCCAAAGGTTTTCTATGGGGTTGAGATCTGGAGACTGGCTAGGCCACTCCAGGACCTTGAAATGCTTTTTACGAAGCCACTCCTTCGTTGCCCTGGTGGTGTGCTTGGGATCATTGTCATGCTGAAATATCCAGCCACGTTTCATCTTCAATGACCTTGCTGATGGAAGGAGGTTTGCACTCAAAATCTCACGATACATGGCCCCATTCATTCTTTCATGTACACGGATCAGTCGTCCTGGCCCCTTTGCAGAGAAACAGCCCCAAAGCATGATGTTGCCACCCCCATGTTTCACAGTAGGTATGGTGTTCTTTGGATGCAACTCAGCATTCACTCTCCTCCAAACACGACGAGTTGTGTTTCTTCCAAACAGTTCTACTTTGGTTTCATCTGACCATATGACATTCTCCCAATACTCTTCTGGAGCATCCAAATGCTCTCTAGCAAACTTCAGACGGGCCCAGATATGTACTGGCTTAAGCAGGGGGACACGTCTGGCACTGCAGGATCTGAGTCCCTGGCAGCATAGTTTGTTACAGACGGTAGCCTTTGTTACGTTAGTCCCAGCTTTCTGCAGGTCATTCACTACGTCCCCCCGTGTGGTTCTGGGATTTTTGCTCACCTTTCTTGTGATCATTTTGACCCCACGGGGTGAGATCTTGCGTGGAGCCCCTGATCGAGGGAGATTATCAGTGGTCTTGTATGTCTTCCATTTTCTAATTATTACTATTACAGTTGATTTCATAACACCAAGCTGCTTGCCTATTGCAGATTCAGTCTTCCCAGCTTGGTGCAGGTCTACAATTTTGTTTCTTGTGTCCTTCCACAGCTCTTTGGTCTTCACCATAGTGGAGTTTGGAGTATGACTGTTTGAGGTTGTGGACAGGTGTCTTTTATACTGATAACAATTTCAAACAGGTGCCATTACTACAGGTAATGAGTGGAGGACAGAGGAGCCTCTTAAAGAAGAAGTTACAGGTCTGTGAGAGCCAGAAATCATGCTTGTTTGTAGGTGACCAAATACTTATTTTCCACCATAATTTGCAAATAAATTCTTAAAAAATCCGACAATGTGATTTTCTGGATTTGTTTTCTCATTTTGTCTCTCATAGTTGAGGTCTACCTATGATGTCAATTACAGGCCTCTCTCATCTTTTTAAGTGGGAGAACTTGCACAATTGGTGGCTGACTAAATACTTTTTTTCCCCACTATATATATAATGGTTGAAGCCATTTATTGTCAAACTTCTGTGTTTTCTCTTTTTAAATCATAATGACAACCAAAAACATCAAAATGACCCTGTTCAAAATGTCACATAACCTAGTGATTTTGGCCTGATAACATGCCCAGAAACCAAACCACGGTCAGGTAGACCAACCAAAATTTTGGCCACAACTGCCCGGAAAATTGTTCGGGATGCAAAGAAAAACCCACACATAACATCAGCTGAAATACAGGACTCTCTGAAAACTATCGGTGTGGCTGTTTCAAGATGCACAATAATGAGGCACTTGAAGAATAATGGGCTGCATGGTCGAGTTGCCAGAAGAAAGCCATTACTGCGCAAATGCCACACAGAATCTCGCCTTCATACGCCGAACAGCACAGAGACAAGCCTCAAAACTTCTGGAACAAGGTCATTTGGAGTGATGAGACAAAAATCGAACTTTTTGGCCACAACCATAAATGTTACATTTGGATAGGTGTCAACAAGGCCTATGATGAAAGGAACACCATTCCTACTGTAAAGCACAGAGGTGGATCACTGATGATGTGGGGATGTGTGAGCTTCAAAGGCACAGGAAACTTGGTCAAAGTTGAAGGAAAGATGAATGCAGCATGTTATCAGCAAATACTGGAGGCAAATTTTCACTCATCAGCCAGAAAGCTGCACATGGGACGTACTTGGACGTTCCAAAATGACAACGATCCAAAATACAAGGCCAAATCGACCTGTCATTGGCTACAGCAGTATAAAGTGAAGGTTCTGGAGTGGCCATCTCAGTCTCCTGACCTCAATATCATTTATCCACTCTGGGGAGATCTCAAGTGCGCAGTACATGCAAGACAGCCCAGGAATTTACAGGAACTGGAGACTTTGCCAAGAAGAATGGGCAGTTTTACCATCTGAGAAAATAAAGAGCCTCATCCACAACTACCACAAAAGACTTCAAGCTGTCATTGATGTTAGAAGGGGCAATACATGGTATTAAGAACTGGGGTATGTGAACTTTTGAACAGGGTCATTTTGATATTTTTGGTTGTCATTATGATTTAAAAAGAGAAAATAAAAAGTTTGACAAAAAATGGCTTCAACCAAGCACTAACCATGAGTGGAGAAAAAAAAATTGTGTTATTTATATTCTCTGAAAAAAGGCCAAAAAACAAAAAAATCTGCTGGGGTATGTAAACTTTTTAGCACAACTGTTCTCTGTGTGTCCTAGAAGTTCAATCGTGTCCACCCCTCATCCTTTATGTGTATGTATCTGTAATACAAGTGACTTCTATAGGAACCTCCCTCCTGTGCCCTGTCTACAGTAGGAAATGGCTAAGCCTCACCCCTTTGCTGGACTGTGGCCAAAGATGCAGCAGCTCAGCAGGAGATTTAAAGAGGACCTTTCACGTCCTCATGTATATGCTGTTTTACATACCGCTAGAAAGCCGACAGCATGCTGAATTCAGCGCACTGCTGGCTTTCCCAGTATGTGCCCCTGGGCTGGAGATATCGGGGGTCATAGTTTCACCGTTCACTGTCAGAAGGGCGTTCCTGACAGTCTAGCTGGGCTGTGAGGAATGCCCTCCCTGACAGTACTCATCCATAGACTTGTACTTGGGGGGGGGCGTTCCTTACAGTCCAGCGTCATCGCTGGGCTGAAAGGAACACACCCTCTGACAGTACAGTGCTATGGAGGAATACTGTCAGGGAGGGTGTTCCTCACAGTGCAGCTAGACTGTCAGGAACGCCCTTCTGACTGTGAACGGTGAATCTACGACCGCGGATATCTCCAGCCCCGGAGCACATACCGGGAAAGCCGGCAGTGCGCTAAATTCAGCGCACTGTTGGCTTTCTAGCGGTATGTAAAACAGCATATACGTGAGGACGTGAATGGTCCTCTTTAAAGAATTACAGGTATTACAGGTTTCTGCCAGGAGTTTGGGGGAAATGAAAAAATACAACAAAAAATACTTGCCTGTCCCCAATGCTCTGTTGTCTCCTGCCACTGTCCAGTAAGGGGACTTGTTCAAACAGAAATCCAAACTGCACATGACCACTGAGTCCAATCACCAGCCTAAGGAAAGGTGATGTATGTGAGTGACATCCTGGTTCCTTTCCTTAAATTGCTGGGGCTGCTGATTGGCCTCAGTGGTCATGTGTGGTGAGGACTTCCACAGGAACAAGCCCCCAGGCTCTGCTGGACCGGACAATAGTGGGGGACAGTGGTGAGAGTGTTTTTTGGTTTTTTTTTTCACCTTCCCTGGCCTCCTGGCTGAAATCTGCAATTCCTAGACCACCTCTTTAACACTTTTGTAATCTGCAAAATTTTTATAAGATAGCTTGTGCCAGGATCATGAAGAACATGCTTCAGACTAACAATAGTGAGGCCCACTATATTTCTAATATACTTTTAGCTTTTCTTTGTGGATTTGATGTTCCTTTAAGTGGATTTGGAAATATTTATCTATGTTTCTGCTTTGGCACGGTCTTGACAGATAATTTTAGCACCATGGGAATCAGGGGTGAGGGAATGTTTAGCACCTCAAATTCAGATGAAGTGTGAAAGGAGTTGTCAGCTGGAAGCTGACAAGGACAGATCTGGCTCAGACAGCCTCCAGGCCACTCATATGTGGACTTATACAGTATATAACAATGGCTTGTAAAGACTTCACCCAGCTGCTGCCCTGTATAAACCAGAATGATGTAGAAGATTCTGAAATGGGCACAGATTGCTAATACTGAGTAAATCAATACCATCCTTGTATTACTATAATGTACTATTTCTATAAATTGCACTAGTATTGTGTTTTAAAAGGCCATATTGTATATGTAAAAGGGGAAGGGACATAGATATCTCCAAAAAGTTACTGCACAGTGGTCCATATTTGCTAACAGTTAGAAAATCAGAGCAAAATCTGGCATATCTTTAGACTGTCTGTTCTGTGCTTATGCCACCTTTATTTGGCTTGTATTATATTGAACCAGAACTCTACAACATAATTTTGGTGCATCTTTGGTGCATAATGGCACATTTAAGCAAAGCTTTTTTTCTGAGAATCCACACCCATGTGTCTAGGAAGTCGAAAAAATGTAATCCCAAACTAGATATGGCAGAGGTGCTCTACATTGCTCCAAAGATGCACCATGTTTATGCCAGTGTCTAGTCGTAACCACAGTAGTAAAACTGGGCCATTGTGTACAGAAATCCAGGCAAACCCAAATGACTTTTACATTTTATAGGGAGGATGTGATTTTAACAAGTCTGCAGCATCGTCTATTTAATTCTCTATCTAAGCCTAGTCAGTTTATAGTGCAGAAACATATTACCTGGTGTATTGCTTGTATGTTAAACCACTGTGGACTGACCATCTGGACATTAGTGCAGTGCCTATAGGCTCTAACTTGCAATGTGAAAAGTGCATGATGACTATAATGGTTAATAAAAGCAGCATGACCTTTATTGCCTAGAACCCAGAACATTCTCAGTTGGCCCTGGGAACCATGCATGATGTCACTTGACAGGTTTGGTGTCAAATTCATTTATGATAAATAGTACATGAAAGCTAAAACTTGCCGCTGTCCACGTTAACTACACAAGTGAATTGATCATTGTCTCCTATAAAATAAGAACATCTGTCTCCTGAAATACTCGACTCTGCTGTGAATCTTATGGTTACATGAAGTAAGTGGGCGATTGTTTGAAAGAAGTGAACTCAAACTTAGTACTCTAAGTATATAAACAAAGGTACTTATTTACTGGGGGCAATGTAGTAATGGAATAAGGACATGGAATTAAAATATACAAACATTTACTTTTTAAGCTGAGTGGTCTCAAAAGGAATGGCAAATCAAGGAAGCACGACCATTAACAATAATTAATGGCTTTGTGACGTTCAGCATAACCCACATCTGTGACATCATTGAAGAGGAGAGGTGAGTAACACTGGTTTTTATGTTGTATCACCTCCCTTGGGCCTCTGGTCATTATACTCTGGGGTCTGAAGAGACCCCAGAGAATAATAATAGTTTATGGGTGGTAAACTCCAAAAATTTTGGGTTCTGCCAAACCCGAAATTTTTGCAATATTTAAAACGAACACCATAGTAGCCACTATGGGAAATTATACCATGTAGAGGCCACTATGGGACATTATAACATGTGGAGGGGCCTCTATGGGACATTACGCTATGTGTAGGGACTGCTTTGAAACATTATACTTTGTGGAGGGGTCGCTATGGGACATTAAACTGTATGGAGGCCACTATGGGACATTTTACTATGTGTAGGGGCCACTTTGGGACATTATACTTGGTGAAGTGGCCACTGAGGGACATTATAGCGTGTGTAAATGGGACCTTATACCCTGTGGGGGCCAGGTAAGGAGGCACTATGCAGTTTGGGGGTGGAGGGCCCAAGTCAAAAATTTGCTATGGAGCCTAGGTCTTTGCTAGTTACGCCCCTTCCCCTCAATATTAGTAAATCTACTCCACATTAGACAATGATAAAAATCTTAGAACCTCTAGACACTGCAAGCCTCCAACATTTTAATAGAGAGACATTTCTGCTGACATGTCTCAAGTCATTGGAAATTAGCAGGTCTGGGATGCAAGGGGAGTGTCTCTCTCTTTTTTTCTCTCTCTGATATTATCAGATACAGGGTGATTACTGGCACTTAGGGGGAGTCTGCCATAGATGTAATATTTTTTATTGACGTCAATAGGAGCTGTATAAATTTGTAAGCATTGAGCTCCCTCTAGTGGCAGCTGTAGACATCATGTTTCTTGCTGCAATAAAGGATGAAGGAGCTTTGGAGCTGAGTCAAAAATATATAAGATACAAGAATAATTAAATAATATGAAGCTATTTAAATTAATAACACAAACATGTTAACCCCTTTATAACAGTAGAGCATTGACAATACCCATTAACCCTTTTACTGCCTTAGAAAATACCACTACACTATGCTCAATGAAATGAAACAAGAAATTTTATTATGTGTGTTATAAATTACTATGTGTGCTCTATATAATTAGTGGTTACCAGCTTGTGACCTGCCAAATAAAACTACAACTCCCAGCATGCCAGTTGTCAGGACCTGCTGGAAGTTATTCTTTCATAATTGCTACAGCTTGAAAGCTGAGCATGTTCTTCTATAAAACCCTAAACAGCACCTTTATATGCATATTCACGTGTTACACTAAGATTTAGAGGTTTTTTATCAGTAGTGCATACATTAGGAATCCTCAGCTGACAGGTGAATTGGTTATTTGCGGCAGCAAATGATTCCTCCATAGTCCATTCACACACCATTGATCACAGTTAATCGCAGTGAAAATAGTGGATTAATGAGGAAAAGTAGGCTGCCAGCCTTAATGTCACACTGTGCCCTTGGCAAGCGTTTCCATCGCCTAATGGTGAATTTGGCTTTGTTCCAGGCTCTCTAGATCACAGTCATCTTGTATAGGATGTTCTGCAATTCACAATCATTGTGAATATTCAGAAATAAAACACTGAGCCGCTGAGGTGCTACATAACAAGTGACCCGTCACTAGGGCATCCATTAGATTAGGTGGAAGTGTAAGAAGTCCTACAAAAACTGACTTGGTAGACTCAATTACACCCAACAAATAACTGCATCTAAGAAATTACAACATTGCTACAATCCAGAATTGGGGGAAAGGCTATTTGGGGAGACTTCTAATGTGTATTCTGCTAATGCAGTCCAGCAGTAAAGCAGTCCAGCCTGTGTAATGCTTTTCTCTAGTCCTAAAGGAAAGTTTCCCCTTTAAAGTTCTGACATGTCACTGAGATTGGTGAGGTCTGCGACCTGTGACCCATGCTATTTGCTGCTAGAATATAGGATCTTTGGTGCCCCTCTGAGGACTGCAAAAACCCTTTATTTTTAGTCATGTCAGAAGATGTGTAAACCTTTCCCTTTACATTCAGAAGTGTATTCTGCATCCAGTTCTTCAAACTTTCATGGTCTGTAGAGTTAGTAAATCTTCATTTTAGTGCATCTGGAATACAGTAACTTGAATTTCCTGAGCTCAAATGCAAAATCTATAACAGGACCCCATTTACAGTATTAGTATCCACAACAATGCATTAGTATTACCATAACATTGCATCTTGACCATATGGGAATACCAACCGGCATCAATTCATGTTTATGGGACTTTCTAACAGTCTATATCTGTAGATTTCAGTATAGTGGAACACTAATGGAGTATAAAGACAGTTCAGTTGAGTTTCTTTCAATCTGAATATGGCCCGCTTTTTATTCTCCGGTAATAGATTGTGATAAGACCAATGGATTATTCCATGGGGCGACATGGAAGTCAGGAGGACAATGCTTGAAAGCCGGTTTCTAAGGCTACCAATGAAGAGCTTAAGAGCATTGCCGCTCATTAAAGATTCTACTTGAGGTTTGAGAGCAGCTGGGGTTAGTACAAGCAGCACAATCCTCTTCTTTCAATGCCCTTGAACTGACATCTGTCTGTTCCTATAATTCATAAGACAAATCATAGAGTTTGTGAACTTTCTCTGGTAGGCAAATAAGTTGCCAGGGATAAAACATTAGCAATTACACCTACGGGGAACTAGGAAGAAGAACAGTCTGGCTAAGTTCAGATTTTAGTAATAGAACTATATTGAGAGATTGGTAAGTTTGCTGTAATAAAAAATCTATATACTTTGAAAACATTGCACCAGGGGATAACTGATCAGAGGGGATCCCACTGATCACGAGAATAGGTGTCCTTTTTTACCCTGTCTGAATGCAGTGGCATTTGCATAGGCACCCTGCTGCTCCATTTGGTTCTACTCAGCTTCTCTTAAGCAGTTCCATGAAGGTGACCCCTGTTATCATGGATGGTGGGGGTCTTAGTGGTTGGTCCCTCAACAAAATTTTCACATGGGGATAAGTGGTAAGTTATAAACCTGGTACAACCTCTTATCCATCATGAGCGAGGGTCAGTTAGTCCTCCATGATGGATACGTACATCATGGAGATTGTTCAGGCACTGCCGCTGGACCGAGCCCAGCTGACACACAGCTGAGTTACTGCCATAACCAATAAGACAGAAGAAAGGGGTGTGTCTTCTTTCTGTCAGGTTTCCACCCTCTGCAATACAATTGTAGAGTGCCACGGTGTTGCCACGTCAGCCAGAAGACTTTTAGTGGCCTCTGGTTCTGACTTTTATAGAAGCCTGTAAGGCCAAGAGACTTGGTCCAAAAGCCAGCTTAAAACTGACAGATAAAATACGCTTCAACACAGAAGTATTTCAGAGTATTATACAACCGATCAACCGATTGTATGTTCAATTTTCTAGTGAGAATAAAAATGTAAAAAAAAAAGTTATTAAAACTTTTAAAAATATTTTAAAAACATTTTTAAAAAATCCCCCCAAATCTCCTTTATATTCTCACAAATAGATTGATTATGTTAAATAAAACATGTACACATAATTGGTATTGCTGCATCCGTAACAACCTCAACTAAAAGTTACTATTTTGTTTAACCCACACAATGTAAATAAAAATATTAAAAAAAATTGCTGTTTTTATTCATCTGGTCTACAAAAAAGGAATCAAAAAATTGCATGCATCCCAAAAGGGTACCATAAAACTACACCTCATCCCAAAAAAACAAAATGCCT
Organism: Leptodactylus fallax; assembly: GCA_947044405.1. Lineage (NCBI taxonomy): Eukaryota > Metazoa > Chordata > Amphibia > Anura > Leptodactylidae > Leptodactylus > Leptodactylus fallax. Next base: position 1,757,657 of record CAMRHE010000300.1, on the reverse strand, counting down.
GCAAATATGTATCAGACCACTGCAAATCTACCAAGACCCGGCCATCCCTCTAAACTTTCATCTCAAACAAGGAGAAGACTGATCAGAGATGCAGCCAGGAGGCCCATGATCACTCTGGATGAACTGCAGAGATCTACAGCTGAGGTGGGAGAGTCTGTCCATAGGACAACAATCAGTCGTACACTGCACAAATCTGGCCTTTATGGAAGAGTGGCAAGAAGAAAGCCATTTCTCAAAGATATCCATAAAAAGTCTCATTTAAAGTTTGCCACAAGCCACCTGGGAGACACACCAAACATGTGGAAGAAGGTGCTCTGGTCAGATGAAACCAAAATCCAACTTTTTGGCTACAATGCAAAACGATATGTTTGGCGTAAAAGCAACAAAGCTCATCACCCTGAACACACCATCCCCACTGTCACACATGGTGGTGGCAGCATCATGGTTTGGGCCTGCTTTTCTTCAGCAGGGACAGGGAAGATGGTTAAAATTGATGGGAAGATGGATGGAGCCAAATACAGGACCATTCTGGAAGAAAACCTGTTGGAGTCTGCAAAAGACCTGAGACTGGGACAGAGATTTATCTTCCAACAAGACAATGATCCCACACATAAAGCAAAATCTACAATGGAATGGTTCACAAATAAACGTATCCAGGTGTTAGAATGGCCAAGTCAAAGTCCAGACCTGAATCCAATCGAGAATCTGTGGAAAGAGCAGAAAACTGCTGTTCACAAACGCTCTCCATCCAACCTCACTGAGCTCGAGCTGTTTTCCAAGGAAGAATGGACAAGAATTTCAGTCTCTCAATGTGCAAAACTGATAGAGACATACCCCAAGCGACTTGCAGCTGTAATCGCAGCAAAAGGTGGCGCTACAAAGTATTAACTTAAGGGGGCCGAATAATTTGGCACGCCCCACTTTTCAGTTTTTTATTTTTTACAAAAGTTTAAAATATCCAATAAATTTTGTTCCACTTCACAATTGTGTCCCACTTGTTGTTGATTCTTCACCCAAAAATTAAAAATGTTATATCCTTATGTTTGAAGCCTGAAATGTGGCAAAAGGTTGAAAAGTTCAAGGGGGCCGAATACTTTCACAAGGCACTGTAGATGTATTCGGTGGTTGAGATAAAAAAAGAGGCAGGTCGACCACAATCCTTCCTCCTAAGCCTTGTCATTGTGGGGCCCCCATTACCAGTCATCTTTTTATAAGGCAAAAGTGAATCAGCAGGCTACTAATAGGGCCAGAGAACAGATAAAGTCCAATGTAAGGGATAGGTAGTAGGCAAATACTGAAAAAATTGGGAGGCAGTTAAAGCTAAAGTACCACGTTCCGGAAATGCAGCATTTTTGTCACTGCAGAAATGCAAAAGCAAAAAATCCACCATTTTCCAGTACCTACAAAGTGAATGAGATTCTGGCTTATCCCATCCACACATTGCAGAAAAAAAATCCGCTGCGGAAAAGCTGAGAAAAACTCATCAAAAACGCAATGAAAAATGCTGTGGAAAAAACGCAATGTGTTTCCGCTAAGGTTTTTCCACAGTGTATTTAGCTGCATTTCGCTACGTGGGACTTTGGCCTAATATTTACATTTAGCTTTATAGTGGGCCCCCTGATTGAATTCCATTGGTGGGCCCTAGGAACTTCAGTCTGACACTAGAGTTCCATGTTAAAAAATGTAGAAATATATAATTTTAGGCCCATTTAGATTAAGAAAACTCAAAATAGTGTTTGATGGATGGATATTAAATTTAGGGTTACAAAATAATTGTGCTAATCCTGAAATTCTTTCTACGACATTTGTCTTCTGCCAAATTATTTTATCCAAACCAGGTCATTTTCAGTTCATTTGTTGGATGTTGTATAACTGGAGAACTCTTTGCTGAAAGCCGATGGCAGTTTTTTGAGCAAACCTGTATATGCCCAATCTAATTTTTATGATGTGCAGCCTGCCCTGAATTGTAAATAGCACTGCAGACTCCTGGTGTTTACAATTTATTTCGCATGGCAGCATTCTCAGGGGCCTGACTTAGCAGAACAGAATGTATTGTAGCAGGCGGTGAAGTCTCATCCATGTAACTCCTTACCTGCCATGAACAGCTGGTAATGTGGTATGTTCTCCTACTTGTTTAAAAATGAAGGAAACAACTTTTTCATTTAATATACTGTATTTGCCAACCATGTTGTACCTTCTATTAAAATGGAAGCCACAATGCATGTGAATGTAAGGAGGTGAATGTTAACCTTAGGTTTGTGACCACAGTGTACCACAGTGTACCTGCCCAAGACAGAATAGCAGCACCTGTGTGGCAGTATGTACTGTAACAGTGTTTCTTGCAGGACTGTGGAGTCTGAGAGTTGGGGTCAGGGCCAGTTTTGGGTGAATTCGGAAAAAAATTACCAACTTCAACTCCAGCTTATACAAGCACTGGTATAACATATTAGATGTATAGTTTGCTGCATATTTCACACTGAATTTCCCAGGGTGGGACTATTAAAGGATGTTGATGATGATTATTATTATTATATTTACTTTCATAGGAATTCAATCACTAGCTTAATACTAATCCATAATAAAAGGAGTTATTGGGTCATCACAATCTGATCAGGGCAAGATGTAAATGTCCTGCAAGTTGACATTCAAATAGTATAGATTTATACTACTACAGACAAGTAAGGTTAGGTTCATACTAGCGCTCGGTCTCCGCTCGGGGATTCTGTTGCCCATTCTGCTTTAAAAATGCAGAGAGGAAAGTCCTGCAAGCAGGTCTCCTCCCTCCGCATTTTTCCGGCCCTTTTCGGGTGGAAACCTGGCGGAAACCTTGCGGCCCCTATTATACTCTATGGGGTCCGCGGCTGTCTGAGGGTAATTGCTTTTTTAAGCAGATTAGGTTTCCGTTCAGGGGGTCCCCAAGCAGAAACCCGAACCAAAGTGTGAACCTAACGTAAATCATCATTTGAAAGACAAAGGAACAATGGAGCAAATTTATTAACACTGGCATTTCGTACAAGTAAGGCACAGCGCAAAGCAGGGCTGATTTATCATGGAAATGGAAATCTACACCAGTCAGGAACTGGCATAGTCTTCCTGTATAACTATATGTCAGGACGAGATGTCCCCGTGCTGCTCTGAGCCCATTCTGCTCTGCGCCTGGTCACTTTCGCTGAAAGTGGCATGTGAGGCATAGAAAACTGGTGTAGAAGGGTTGATAAATCCCTCCCACTGTCAGTAGAACCAGGCCTGGGGTTACATAGACATGTTTAGTAGCATGTGAATAGAAGTTGTGTATATTACTTCTTCTGATGGTTGTGGAGATTTTATGGCAGAATTCAGTTCTCATCTCTAAAACTGGCCATACGCATAAGATAAAAGTCAGCCAAAATGGCATTTTGGCCAACACCTGTTTAGAAGATAACAGCAAATGACCATTCACGGTGGCCAACAGCAAACTTCTGTTTGTGAAAAACTAATCCATTGTATTGGAAATTTTCAGCTATGGATCAGCTGAAAATATGTGTATGCCATAATTGGCCAAATGTGCTGTTTTGCAGACACAGAGCATTTTGTTCTTAGAGGGGTTATCGAGTTTTTAGTATTGATGGCTTATACTTAAGATAGGTGATCAATATTAGATTTGTGGGGGTCCAACACCCAGGACCCCTGCAGGACACTTGTATCGAGGCAGCATGGCTCTCAGTAATGTTTATATATTGTGAGCTACACTGCTTGCACTGTAACGCTGCCCCTTTGACTTCAATGGGAATGTGCTGCAATACCTACAGTGCTGGCCAAAAGTATTGGCACCCCTGCAATTCTGTCAGATAATACTCAGTTTTTTCCAGAAAATGATTGCAATCACAAATGCTTTGGTAATAATATCTTAATGTAATTTGTCCTCAATGGAAAACCACAAAAAGAATTGTCAAAAAGCCAAATTGGATATAATTCCACACCAAACATAAAAAAAAGGGGTGGACAAAAGAATTGGCACCCTTTGAAAAATCATGTGATGCTTCTCTAATTTGTGTAATTAACGGCACCTGTTACTTACCTGTGGCACATAACAGGTGGTGGCAATAACTAAATCACACTTGCAGTCAGTTGAAATGGATTAAAGTTGACTCAACCTCTGTCCTGTGTCCTTGTGTGTACCACATTGAGCATGGAGAAAAGAAAGAAGACCAAAGAACTGTCTGAGGACTTGAGAAGCAAAATTGTGAGGAAGCATGAGCAATCTCAAGGCTACAAGTCCATCTCCAAAGACCTGAATGTTCCTGTGTCTACCGTGCGCAGTGTCATCAAGAAGTTTAAAGCCCATGGCACTGTGGCTAACCTCCCTAGATGTGGACAGAAAAGAAAAATTGACAAGAGATTTCAACAAAATATTGTGCGGATGGTGGCTAAAGAACCTCGACTAACATCCAAACAAGTTCTAGCTGCCCTGCAGTCCGAGGGTACAACAGTGTCAACCCGTACTATCCGTCGGCGTCTGAATGAAAAGGGACTCTATGGTAGGATACCCAGGAAGACCCCACTTCTGACCCAGAGACATAAAAAAGCCAGGCGGGAGTTTGCCAAAACTTACCTGAGAAAGCCAAAAACTTTTTGGAAGAATGTTCTCTGGTCAGATGAGACAAAAGCAGAGCTTTTTGGGAAAAGGCATCAACATAGAGTTTACAGGAAAAAAAAGAGGCCTTCAAAGAAAAGAACACGGTCCCTACAGTCAAACATGGCGGAGGTTCCCTGATGTTTTGGGGTTGCTTTGCTGCCTCTGGCACTGGACTGCTTGACCGTGTGCATGGCATTATGAAGTCGGAAGACTACCAACAAATTTTGCAGCATAATGTAGGGCCCAGTGTGAGAAAGCTGGGTCTCCCTCAGAGGTCATGGGTCTTCCAGCAGGACAATGACCCAAAACACACTTCAAAAAGCACTAGAAAATGGTTTGAGAGAAAGCACTGGAGACTTCTAAAGTGGCCAGCAATGAGTCCAGACCTGAATCCCATAGAACACCTGTGGAGAGATCTCAAAATGGCAGTTTGGAGAAGGCACCCTTCAAATCTCAGGGACCTGGAGAAATTTGCCAAAGAAGAATGGTCTAAAATTCCAGCAGAGCATTGTAAGAAACTCATTGATGGTTACCGGAAGCGGTTGTTCGCAGTTATTTTGTCTAAAGGTTGTGCTACCAAGTATTAGGCTGAGGGTGCCAATACTTTTGTCTGGCCCATTTTTGGAGTTTTGTGTAAAATGATCAATGATTTGACTTTTTTTTCATTCTCTTTTGTGTTTTTTCATTGCAAGCAAAATAAATGAAGATATTATTACCAAAGCATTTGTGATTGCAATCATTTTCTGGAAGAAATTGAGTATTATCTGACAGAATTGCAGGGGTGCCAATACTTTTGGCCAGCACTGTACATGCATCACTACAGTTTGTATGGTGAGTGAGCAGTGCAGCTCATTGTATGTAAATATTGCCCATGCAGGTGATCTGCGAGGGTCTTAGGTGTCAGACCCTGGCAGATCTAACATAAGGATAGGCCATCAATAGAAACTGGATAACCCCTGTAACTGCACCCCTGATCAAGCAGTTTAGTTGGTTATGTTTATAATGGGGGTCATTCATATGAATAATTCCACCATCGATCGATTGGTAGCATCACAGCTCATGTGTACGTCCACTTTAATGCTACCATGCCCATCAGCAAAAATCCCAGCAGCCTCTTATATGCATCATATATTTGTACACCCCACTTGTTTACATATGTTTTGAGCAGCTGCATTTGTTGTTCGGGCACTGCCTATTTAGACACTGCCAGCTATGCCAGCTCAACACACTCTCTTGGCTTCATCAAGCAGTGTAGCAATTAAACACTAATAAAGATCTAGGAAAAATAGAGCAGCGTAGAACGTTCCTCCTTGAAGATTATAGATTATTACTGCAAACAGCAGCCTATGTAGCCTTAGGTGACGTTTTACAATTGATTGACTTTCCGACGGCTGAGCAACTGGGAGATGCTCTGCGTAATTGTACTGCATGCAGATTACTTCAGCATGATAAGGAGATAGCCTAGTTCTTAATATGAAGTCAGCCCAAAGACATTCCTTCTTTTCTCACTATGAAGTAAGAAGGAAAGAAGACTATGGATTCTGCCTGAATGCAGAGTCGAAGCTATAAGGGGCAGAGGTAGCAGTTGCTCTGCAGGGGTCCAAACAATTGCTATTATAAATGGCACAATGTGAGTGGGGCCCCTTTTTTTACTGATTTTTCAATAGAGAAAAGACAGTAAGGATTTCAGGATTTCAGTGGAAGGCATCAGAAGGGTTATTGTTGCAAAAAAGATATGTATTGCATCTACATTGTTAATTCTACTCTTCTGCTAGCATCCCAATGCCCATAACTTTCTGTTAGAGGGTACCTGAGTTTTCATGAAAAATGTAATATCTGCAGGGTCTTGCTGGGCAATCTTCCTGTGTTTACATCTAATTCTGCCAGGAGTATCTGTAAAATAGCAAACAAATAGCTCAGAAAAGCCAAAGTGAGCATATTATAGGATATCCAGGGACACTGGACTGCAAATACAGGGCATGATGTGGCTAACCTTGTCCCTGACAAAGAAATAGAGAAATCTGAGAATAATAAGGAAAGATGCTTATTATCTCTGCCTAATATCCCATCAGCAATAACACAAACAGCCAGAAGTAGATACAAGTACATAGTAGACTTCTTACATTGTATACTGTGAGATATTGCAAAATTCTCTCACTCCAGTGCAAAGCTGTTTGAAGACATATGGAGGCTGTGAGGAAAACAAACCCTCCTCTCTCCATTCACTGTGTAAAGAGACCAGTCCCTCCTCCCTTTACTCAATGTGAATGCATCTTCACAGTGATAACTAAATACAGAGATTCCCTAGTGACAGGGAGTGAACAGGAAGTTAGCTAAAAGGGAAACACCTAGTGGCACTTTAGAGGTTTTTCAGGCAGAAAACAGCAACATTAAAGTGCATTATATTTTTTGTCCAGAATCACATGCTCTATTAAATCAGACTAAGTTGTCTGAAAACTTAGTGATGATTTAATGGAAGGGGGTACCTCAAAGCAGGTTAGCTCCATACCCCCTTTCTTCCATACAGTGTAAATCTATGCAGGATATCTCAGTACACAATGGAGAATGTGTGTACAAAAGGGTGGTGCAAACAGACTTTTCCACTGGGCAAGTGGTGTGATCAGAACCAGGCACCACTTAGACTTTCACTCCATTTTATAAGATTCTAGATTTTCAGGCAATCCCTTCCTTTTACTCCCTATTAGCAGCAGCATTCTCTAACCCCATCCTCTCTGGCACCAGAATACTCTACCTCTCCTACTTCTCCACTTGTAGCAGCATTCTCCCCCTTGAATTCCCTCACTTTCCCACTGGCAGCAACATTCTCCCCCTATCACATTGACAGCAGTATTCTTTCCCCCTTCCCCACTGTCAGTAGTATTGTACACCTAAGCACTCATTCTGCTTATTGCTGCATGTTCCACCTTTCTGCCTCTCCTCACTAGCAGCAGCAAACTCTGGTGAAATCGTCATGAGGTCTGGGTCAGATGGAGAAGAAAAGGAAAGTGATGGCTCCAATCAGAGAAACATTATAAATGATTGATCCTGTGATTCTTTCTGAACATTGCTGTTTTCACATGTGTGTTCTCCAGAGTGCCTGTTTAGAGCTGGTATTTGACTACAATATGATCACTTTAAGGCTGAGGCCCCACGCTGAAACGCAGCTTTTTTTGTTGCAGATTTTGCTGTGGTTTTTTGAGCCAAAGCCAGGAGTGAATTGAACAGAAGATAGAAGTATAAGTACTTACTATATATTTCACATTCCTTTCGTAGCCATTCTTGGCTTTGGCTCAAAAAAACGCAGCAAAATCTGCAACAAAAAAAGCTGCTTTTCCACAAAATATGGCCTCAGCCTATGGCGGTATTATTAGTTTCAGGGTTTTTTTGGTATAGTAGCATGGTATATGATATGCAAGATTAGCAATTGCCAGTTTCAATAGGGATCACTTTTTTCACAAATTATATTTACATTATATACAGCTTAGCACATACAGTATACAAGTCTATTTAAGGTCTGTACAATTACATACATACACAAATTAAAATTATGGGGTGGGATCTACCATATATTTTGTCCAGGAGACTCCACCACCCTTAATCTGGCCCAGATCTTCATATATGACCAATTTCTTGAGTAACCAAATTGAATGCTTCCCATTTGAAGGTTGAATATTAATATTTTGTGGGACCTTAAATAAAAGATCAGTCTGCTGGCAGATACCTTTTATATTTTGTAAATTATTATGGTATTCCAATTTTCTCATGATTTTTTTAGCATGTACTGTGGATAGGTTAGAGGAAGTATTTCACATGGATTTCCAGGCCCAGGAGGCCATCTAAAGTCTATTCACAAATGCTCTGAACAAAGAGCATCTGTGTTTGACTGGCAGAAGACGTAGCTCCTTTGTATAAAAATTTATACTCTGCTCACGTAGGTCATTGTTCATCAGTTCAATAAAATTGACCTCCCAGAATGCAATCTAAGAAATCTCAATGCGTAACAGACCCTGGACTTAGTATTACAAGTCTACAATTTAAATGCAAGAAGAGCAGAGATACACAGATATGCTTGACTTATAGAAATTTCTTGTTTATATAGAAATAGAAAGGACATATATGAAATTAGACAGATATATAGATAGATAGACAGATAGACAGACAGACAGCAGGTAGGTAAGTAGATAGACAGATAGCAGCACAGCAATAAATAGAAATCTATTGTTTGCAACATGATCTTGGCTGAAAGTCAAAACAAGTAGAAAAAGGTAAAAAGGCAGCACTCTAGACCTTATTCAGTAAATAAAATCTGGATCTTTATTTACCCATATGTGCAACATTTTATCTCCATTGAGTTTTCTCAAGCAGTGGATACACTGAATGGCCACTTTATTAGAGACACCAGCCCTTTCATGATAGCAGCTTTTCTGTATGAAAATTAGGCATGTGACCCTGGTCTGCAGTATAAAATCTAATGAGCATGTTTTTTCTGGATCAGTTTAATTGTGAAAACACATTAGAATTGAAAAATCAAACGATCTGAGCAACATCGAACCAGGCATGGTCATGAGTGCTAGACTAGGAATGGCCAGGATTTGAAGAACTTCCAACTTGTGGATGTTTTTATGCCACAGTGTGGAGAGTATTCTGAGAATGGTGTGATCAATGAAAAACATTCAGCAAAAGGTGAGTCCATAGACAAAAAAAACTTGGCGATGAAAGAGGTCAGAGGAGGATATCAAGAATCATTTTGACAATCAAGAGACATTCTGATGAACACAATGAAATACAATGCTGGTGCTTCATCTAAACATATCCCAATGTACAACTCACTGTTTCTTAGCACAAGTGGTCTGTAACAACAAACAACCAGTTTGAGCGCTGTTGCTCTCAAAGGTGGCACAGTGACTCAGTGGTTAGCACAAATGCCTTGCAGTGCTGGAGTCCTAGGTTTGAATCTGACAAAGGACAACATCTGCAAGTAGTTTATATCCCTATGTTTGTGTGGGTTTCTTCCCCCACTCCAAAGACAGTGATAGGGAATTTAAATTGTGATCCATATATAATGTCTGTAAAGTGCTACAGAATATGTTGACACTATACAAGTAGGAGAAAGAAATAAATGGCCTTAGTCATAAGTCAGTGATTGTAAGCCAAAATCAGGAGTGGAGACTACACAGGGATAAAGAATAATTTACAGATTTGCACATGTTCTGTTTATGACCCACTTATAGATTTGGCTTGCAATCATGATGCAAAACACTGACATGTGAATAATGCCAAAGGTAAACAGAATGGAAAGGCTTTGGAGGGTAAGAGGGCGCAAAAATTAGATTACTGAACAGTGGAAAAACATTGCCTGGTGAGATGAATCAAGATTTCTGTTGCACAATGTTGATGGCAGGATCAGAATTTAGCACAAGCAGCATGAATCAATAAACCCTTCCTGACAGACTGGTGTAACTGGAGTAATATTGTTTGATAGAATGTTTTCCTGGGACATGGATGACATTTATGCATGCCATAACACAATGCTGCGATTTTGATACTGTCTCTAATAAAGTGGCCATTCAGTGTAGGTGTACATGGCAGATACAGTGGGGAAAAAAAGTATTTAGTCAGCCACTAATTGTGCAAGTTCTCCCACTTAAAAAGATGAGAGATGCCTGTAATTGACATCATAGGTAGACCTCAACTATGAGAGACAAAATAAGAAAACAAATCCAGAAAATCACATTGTCTGATTTTTTAAGAATTTATTTGCAAATTATGGTGGAAAATAAGTATTTGGTCAATAACAAAAGTTCATCTCAATACTTTGTTATATATCCTTTGTTGGCAATGACAGAGGTCAAATGTTTTCTGTAAGTCTTCACAAGGTTGGCACACACTGTTGCTGGTATGTTGGCCCATTTCTCCATGCAGATCTCCTCTAGAGCAGTGATGTTTTGGGGCTGTCGCTGGGAAACACGGACTTTCAACTCTCTCCAAAGGTTTTCTATGAGGTTGAGATCTGGAGACTGGCTAGGCCACTCCAGGAGCTTGAAATGCTTCTTACGAAGCCACTCCTTCGTTGCCCTGGTGGTGTGCTTGGGATCATTGTCATGCTGAAAGACCCAGCCACGTTTCATCTTCAATGCTCTTGCTGATGGAAGGAGGTTTGCACTCAAAATCTCACGATACATGGCCCCATTCATTCTTTCATGTACACGGATCAGTCGTCCTGGTCCCTTTGCAGAGAAACGGCCCCAAAGCATGATGTTGCCACCCCCATGCTTCACAGTAGTTATGGTGTTCTTTGAATGCAAATCTGCATTCACTCTCCTCCAAACACGACAAGTTGTGTTTCTACCAAACAGTTCTACTTTGGTTTCATCTGACCATATGATATTCTCCCAATACTCTTCTGGAACATCCAAATGCTCTCTAGCAAACTTCAGACGGGCCCGGATATGTACTGGCTTAAGCAGGGGGACACGTCTGGCACTGCAGGATCTGAGTTCCTGGTGGCGTAGTGTGTTACTGACGGTAGCCTTTGTTACGTTAGTCTCAGCTTTCTGCAGGTCATTCACTAGATCCCCCCGTGTGATTCTGGGATTTTTGCTCATCGTTCTTATGATCATTTTGACCCCACGGGGTGAGATCTTGCGTGGAGCCCCTGATCGAGGGAGATTATCAGTGGTCTTGTATGTCTTCCATTTTCTAATTATTGCTCCCACAGTTGATTTCTTCACACCAAGCTGCTTGCCTATTGCAGATTCAGTCTTCCCAGCCTGGTGCAGGTCTACAATTTTGTTTCTGGTGTCCTTACACAGCTCTTTGGTCTTCACCAGAGTGGAGATTGGAGTGTGACTGTTTGAGGTTGTGGACAGGAGTCTTTTATACTGATAACAGTTTCAAACAGGTGCCATTACTACAGATAATGAGTGGAGGACAGAGGAGCCTCTTGAAGAAGTTACAGGTCTGTGAGAGCCAGAAATCTTGCTTGTTTGTAGGTGACCAAATACTTATTTTCCACCATAATTTGCATATAAATTCTTATGATGGTCTACCTATGATGTCAATTACAGGCCGGCCTCATCTTTTTAAGTGGGAGAACTTGCACAATTGGTGGCTGACTAAATACTTTTTTCCCCACTGTATATAACACTACTGCTAACCACTTTCTGATTTTTGATTTTACTCCCTGCCTTCTGAAAGCCATTGCGTTTTTATATTTCTGTTCACAGAACCATATGAGGGCTTAATGTTTATGACTCAAATTACTTCATAATGGTACCATGTAATATTCCATATAGTGTACTGGGAAGCAGGAAAAAAATTCAGAATGGGGTAGAATTAGAGAAAAACTTTCTCTTTTTCTTTCTTATGGGTTTTGCTTTTATGGCTTTCAATGTCTGGCCAAAATTACATATTATTTTTATTTTGTGGGTTATTATGATTACGGCAGTACCAAATTTATTTAGTTTTTGATATGTTTTAACACCTTTAAAAAATTCAAAACTAAAAAAAAAAAAAATGCTACTTGGAATCACCATATTCTGATACCCATAAAATTTCTGTAAACACCATTTTGGGGAATGTCTGATGTTTTGCTCGTTTTCTATTTAACTCTTTTTGGAAGGCAGAATGAAAATACAGCGGTTTGCCAATTTTGATTTTTTTTTTTTCCCACTGCCGCGTTTACTGTATTAGAAGAATACTTTTTATATGTTTGTGGTTCAGGCGTTTTCGATTGCAGGGATACCTAATCTGTTTATGTTTGGTTTTGTTTATTTTAGTTCAGTTTTTTTTTTTTAATTATTAAAAATATTTTTTAAAACTTTTATTCTTTTTTTTTAACTACCACTCCCACCCCCCCCGTCAGGGTATCATTCCCCACCGCTGCCCCCCACGACAGTAAAGTGAAATTGATAGCTGAAAATAACGGCACCGATATCTCTGCAGTGGGGAAGACAACCAAACTGAAAGCCTGCTGAATTCATTGTGCAGACAGCTTTGTTATAGTATATATCATGCCCAGACTATTATAAATAATAGTCCCCACATATAATAATAGTCTCCACTTTATAAATAATAGCCCCCTATAAACAATAGTGCTCCCTTACAAATAATTGTCTCTGCTTATAAATAATAATGATAATAATCCCACTTTAGAAATAATTGTCCCCACTTATAAATAATAGCGCTGCCTTTCAAATAATAATCCCCGCTTTAGATAATATTCCCCTCTTATAAATAGCAGTTGCCCCTTATAAATAATAATCCCCTTTTATAAATAATAGCCCCACTTATAAATAATAGTCCCCCTTACAAATAATTGTCCCTCCATATAAATAATAGCCCTCCTTATAAATAATAGTTACTCTTTATAAATAATAGCATTGTATTATGAATTGCAGCCTCTAATACAAATCTATGCTAGACAAGCCTGGGAGCCTTTAAGACGGCCCCGGCTGTCACGGCAATGGATCATCGGCCCTGGATCTTTTTCCACCCCAAAATGGCAACTCCCATCCGCTGCCACAAAAATGACACTTTGGTCAGCTTTGACTGAGCCACCAGGTGCAATAATACCCATGATCAATGTGGGCACTGATTGGAACCATTGCCATCTGGTGTCCACTGTATTACATCAGAGACCCAGTGGCTATGATGGCCACTCAGCTCCTGAGGAAGCTGTGTGTCACTGTTTGTCACAGGACTGAGGGATGCAGTGCTCTTCTAAGACCCTCCCGAGGTCATCAGGTTCCCTCCTTCCCTGCAACCTTGACCTTCTATATTTCTGCTCAGAAGGTTTCAGAATGTTTGTGGGCCTCTCTCTTTTACGAGAAGGCTTGCTATAGATCACATCCCTCTGCACTTTATTTATGCACTTGGGTTCCAAGAAAGAAAATAGGTAGTTTACCATCTTGTAGATTACCTTGTGCATGCCTATATCACTTGTTTTTAGAGTAAGCTCCCATATTGTAATGTATATTGTTGTCAGCAGTGCACACATCTTGAGGTTGTAACTTTTCTTAAATATGAAGTATGTATAAGAGATGGCCTAGAAGTAGCTAATGTCAGATTTAAAAGGTGTTGTCTCATTCATTGAAAAACTGGCCATGGGAAAAGGAGTTATAAAAAAACAAAACAAAAACAAAGTGTTACTTACAGTGCTGGCCAAAAGTATTGGCACCCCTGCAATTCTGTCAGATAATACTCAGTTTTTCCAGAAAATGATTGCAATCACAAATGCTTTGGTAATAATATCTTCATTTAATTTGTAGTCAATGTAAAACCACAAAAAGAATTGTCAAAAAGCCAAATTGGATATAATTCCACACCAAACATAAAAAAGGGGGTGGACAAAAGTATTGGCATCCTTTGAAAAATCAGGTGATGCTTCTCTAATTTGTGTAATTAACAGCACCTGTTACTTACCTGTGGCACATAACAGGTGGTGGCAATAACTAAATCACACTTGCAGCCAGTTGAAATGGATTAAAGTTGACTCAACCTCTGTCCTGTGTCCTTGTGTGTACCACATTGAGCATGGAGAAAAGAAAGAAGACCAAAGAACTGTCTGAGGACTTGAGAAGCAAAATTGTGAGGAAGCATGAGCAATCTCAAGGCTACAAGTCCATCTCCAAAGACCTGAATGTTCCTGTGTCTACCGTGCGCAGTGTCATCAAGAATTTTAAAGCCCATGGCACTGTGGCTAACCTCCCTAGATGTGGACGGAAAAGAAAAATTGACGAGAGATTTCAACGAACCTCGACTAACATCCAAACAAGTTCTAGCTGCCCTGCAGTCCGAGGGTACAACAGTGTCAACCCATACTATCCGTCGGCATCTGAATGAAAAGGGACTCTATGGTAGGATACCCAGGAAGACCCCACTTCTGACCCAGAGACATAAAAAAGCCAGGCTGGAGTTTGCCAAAACTTACCTGAGAAAGCCAAAAACTTTTTGGAAGAATGTTCTCTGGTCAGATGAGACAAAAGTAGAGCTTTTTGGGAAAAGGCATCAGCATAGAGTTTACAGGAAAAAAAAAGAGGCCTTCAAAGAAAAGAACACGGTTCCTACAGTCAAACATGGCGGAGGTTCCCTGATGTTTTGGGGTTGCTTTGCTGCCTCTGGCACTGGACTGCTTGACCGTGTGCATGGCATTATGAAGTCGGAAGACTACCAACAAATTTTGCAGCATAATGTAGGGCCCACTGTGAGAAAGCTGGGTCTCCCTCAGAGGTCATGGGTCTTCCAGCAGGACAATGACCCAAAACACACTTCAAAAAGCACTAGAAAATAGTTTGAGAGAAAGCACTAGAGACTTCTAAAGTGGCCAGCAATGAGTCCAGACCTGAATCCCATAGAACACCTGTGGAGAGATCTCAAATGGCAGTTTGGAGAAGGCACCCTTCAAATCTCAGGGACCTGGAGAAATTGGCCAAAGAAGAATGGTCTAAAATTCCAGCAGAGCATTGTAAGAAACTCATTGATGGTTACTGGAAGCGGTTGTTCGCAGTTATTTTGTCTAAAGGTTGTGCTACCAAGTATTAGGCTGAGGGTGCCAATACTTTTGTCCGGCCCATTTTTGGAGTTTTGTGTAAAATGATCAATGATTTGACTTTTTTTTTCATTCTCTTTTGTGTTTTTTCATTGCAAGCAAAATAAATGAAGATATTATTACCAAAGCATTTGTGATTGCAATCATTTTCTGGAAGAAATTGAGTATTATCTGACAGAATTGCAGGGGTGCCAATACTTTTGGCCAGCACTGTAACTCCTAAATCCAGCACCAGTCTGGCGTTCAGTCTCCACTACTCCCTGCCAGTGCTTGTTTACAGGGCTACGTCACTGATGTCACATTACTGCTGCAGCCAACAACTGGCCTCAGTGGTGTACTGTACTGCTGAGGCCAGTGATGGATTGCAGTGGTCATATGGCATTGATATGATGTCACTGCTGCCGCCCAATCAATAAACACCAGTGGGGATCAGCAGAGATTGCGCATAGATGCAGCAATAAGGGATTTCAGGAGGTACGTATCTTTGTTTTTTTAACCCCTCATCTGCCTATGGCAAGTTTTTCAATAAAACCACCTTAAACTTATTTGAACTTGTCTCTATTAAATCAATATTTCTGGCCCACTGAAAGATGTACTTTTCTGTCCTAAATAATATATATTGATATGGCACTTGCTGATTAGACCTTTACAGGGAACTTGGTAGAGGTTCATGGCAGTTTTCAGATCTCTGAGCCCACTCAGAGCTACACAAAACCCCCGCATTTTCTCACCACCCACCTGCTTGACGTAATTCACCATTCTACACTAGGCTGCTGTGAATCCTTAATGTGTACATATTAAGTGATATGCTGCCATGCCAACAATATACCGAGAGACTGACTGACTGGCATGCCAAACAGCATGTTTATTTTTATTGCTTCGGTGCATCTAAAATAAAATAAAAATGAAGTAATTTTACAAATAGCCTTGATAACAAACTTCCTACCACTTTGTGTCTACAGCTCCTATGTCTCTTGATGGTTACAAATGTTATGTTGTCTGATTCTGCAATCTTGTTATTCTTTCTCATCTACCTCATAGGTCCATAGGTGAGCAAGTGTAGGTTTATGGGATTGGTATCCTAATCAGTGACAGTGAATTCTGTCTAGAAATCCTATTACAGTCCAATTTTCTTGCACCAGCTAACTTTAAAGAGTTAGTGTATTATGTCAGAATAGAATAGTCTTTGTGTGCTAAATGGGGAGAAGGGGTGATACAGTGTGGGAAAAAAAGTATTTAGTCAGGCACCAATTGTGCAAATTCTCCCACTTAAAAAGATGACTGTAATTAACATCATAGGTAGACCTCAACTATGAGAGACAAAATGAGAAAACAAATCCAGAAAATCACATTGTCTGATTTTTAAAGAATTTATTTGTGGAAATAAGTATTTGGTCAATAACAAAAGTTCATCTCAATACTTTGTTCTATATCCTTTGTTGGCAATGACAGAGGTCAAACGTTTTCCGTAAGTCTTCACAAGGTTGCCACACACTGTTGCTCTTATGTTGGCCCATTCCTCCATGCAGATCTCCTCTAGAGCAGTGATGTTTTGGGGCTGTCACTGGGCAACATGGACTTTCAACTCCCTCCAAAGCAGTGGCGTAACTAGGAATGGCTGGGCCCCAAGGAGAACATTTGACATGGGGCCCCCCGAACCGCCACCCCCAACCCCCCAGCACAAACTGGTTTCCTGCACACACTATTATGCGCCATAGTGGCCCCTGCACACAATATTATGCCCCATAGTGGCCCCTGCACACAGTATTATTCAACATAGTGGCCCCTGCACACAGTATTATGTCCCATAGTGGTCCCTGCACACAGTATTATGCCCCATAGTGGCCCCTGCACACAGTATTATGCTCCATAGTAGTCCCTGCACACAGTATTATGCCCCATAGCGGCCCCTGCACACAGTATTATGCCCCATAGCGGCCCCTGCACACAGTATTATGCCCCATAGTGGCCCCTGCACACAATATTATGCTCTATAGTGGCCCCTGCACAGTAGTATGCCCCATAGTGGCCCCTGCACATAGTAGTATGCCCCATAGTGGCCCCTGCACACAGTATTATGCCCCATTGTGGACCACCCATGAACGAT
Source organism: Leptodactylus fallax (assembly GCA_947044405.1). Lineage (NCBI taxonomy): Eukaryota > Metazoa > Chordata > Amphibia > Anura > Leptodactylidae > Leptodactylus > Leptodactylus fallax. Next base: position 1,740,386 of record CAMRHE010000300.1, on the reverse strand, counting down.
TATTATACTCTGGGGTCTTTTCAGACCCCAGAGTATAATGATCGGAGACCCAGGGTAGGATACAAACATCTAAAACAATGCTACTTACCTCTCCCTGGCGCCGGTGCACTCCCGTGCGCTACTTCGGCCATCTTCAAAGTTGGAACGGAGCTCGCGTGAGTCAGGCCGGTGTCGCAATGCAAAATGACATCGGCTGACGTCTGGGAAGTCACCAAACAGGCCCGAAGCCTGCGGAGCGTAGGTGAGTTACATTGTTTTTTATGTTCCCTCACCTCCCCTGGGCCCTCGATTGTTATACTCCGGGGTCTGAAAAGACCCCAGAGTATAACGATAGCAGTGTTTGTGGGGTTCACGGTAGCGGCTGCCACAGGGCTCCGGGTCCCGGGCCCCATAATGTTCCAGGCCCTGTGGCAGCAGATACCACTGCTACCCCAGTATTTACTCCCCTGCTCCAAAGGTTTTCTATGGGGTTGAGATCTGGAGACTGGCTAGGCCACTCCAGGACCTTGAAATGCTTCTTACGAAGCCACTCATTCGTTGCCCTGGTGGTGTGCTTGGGATCATTGTCATGCTGAAAGACCCAGCCACGTTTCATCTTCAATGACCTTGCTGATGGAAGGAGGTTTGCACTCAAAATCTCACGATACATGGCCCTATTCATTCTTTCATGTACATGGATCAGTCGTCCTGGTCCCTTTGCAGAGAGACAGCCCCAAAGCATGATGTTGCCACCCCCATGCTTCACAGTAGGTATGGTGTTCTTTGGATGCAACTCAGCATTCACTCTTCTCCAAACACGACGAGTTGTGTTTCTACCAAACAGTTCTACTTTGGTTTCATCTGACCATATGACATTCTCCCAATACTCTTCAGGAACATCTAAATGCTCTCTAGTAAACTTCAGATGGGCCCAGATATGTACTGGCTTAAGCAGGGGGACATGGCTGGCACTGCAGGATCTGAGTTCCTTGTGGTATAGTGTGTTAATGACCGTAAGTCCAGCTTTCTGCAGATCATTCACTAGGTCCCCCTGTGTGGTTCTGGGATTTTTGCTCACCGTTCTTGTGATCATTTTGACCCCAAGCTGCTTGCCTATTGCAGATTCAGTCTTCCCAGCCTGGTGCAGGTCTACAATTTTGTTTCTGGTGTCCTTCCACAGCTCTTTGGTCTTCACCATAGTGGAGTTTGGAGTGTGACTGTTTGAGGTTGTGGACAGGTGTCTTTTATACTGATAACAATGTCAAACAGGTGCCATTACTACAGGTAATGAGTGGAGGACAGAGGAGCCTCTTAAAGAAGAAGTTACAGGTCTGTGAGAGCCAGAAATCTTGCTTGTTTGTAGGTGACCAAATACTTATTTTCCACCATAATTTGCAAATAAATTCTTAAAAAATCAGACAATGTGATTTTCTAGATGTTTTCTCATTTTGTCTCTCATAGTTGAGGTCTAACTATGATGTCAATTACAGGCCTCTCTCATCTTTTTAAGTGGGAGAACTTGCACAATTGGTGGCTAAGTACTTTTTTAACCCACTACATACTGTCTATCTGTATGATCCCGTTGTTAAAACTTAAGGCCCCTTTTACTCCAGTTCTACTCTAAATCAAAGACAGAAGATGGTGTATTATTTATTTGCCTGACCAGTAAGACAGGTACATGAATTAATACAACAGTTAAAATGAAGTATTAGGCATCACATGGTGTTTACACATGCTCCCTACTTTTACACTGTAAAGGCTTTGTACTTCCAGTTATTGGCTGTTACTACATATTTATTACATTGTAGCATGACGTGGCTGGTATCTTCATGACTTGGTTTCTTTCAGGCTAGTGCAGCAACACATTGTAAGGAATCCAGAGGCTGGGAATAGTAGTATTAATAAATGGACTTGTCATAGTAGCTTGTAAGCCCAACCAATTACTCCAGCTCACTTCCAGGGTTTGTGCAGAGTTGAGGGGACTTGCAGGGTACCTGATGGTTTTGATAGTCTTCTCCCAGGCATATCCTAACAGTCTTAAACCCTCCTGAGTCAGAAGCAAGTCGGAGTGCCCATAATGGTAGGTTCAGGTAGACTCAGTAGACATGTGATTACAAGGAAACAGTTCATATAACTGATGCAAAACAGCAACAGACAGCTTTCACAATTAATAGAGGTACAGATCTTATTCAGAGGTCCACTGTGGGTGTGATGATGGTGGTCCCAGTACCCTGTGCTTTGGTCTGATTCTCTCTCACTATATGTACCAGTCTCTTTACTGTCACTCTTTCTACCCAATATGTCCCGTCCGTCCTGTGGCACAGCAGGGTCTGTACTCTAAGCCCTGAATTGTAATTGTCCTCAGACTCCACAAAATGGCACTTGTATAACTCCATCACTTCACCTAACAGTTGAAGGCAGCTTACATCTCCCTGTTTTAGGGCTACAGCACAGTTGCACAAGTTCTGTTCTAACTCATAAACCTTCCTCTTCGGAGGCTGGAAGGGACACTTCCTCTCTCTGTGACTAATCTTTCTCCCCTTTCCAGAACTTGCTGGATGAAACCACCAATGCTCAGTGTTAGGGAATTTCCCGTTAAGCAATTCCACAGTAACTGCTGCTGGAACCTGGGAGGAAGCGGGAAGTCAAAGACAGTGAGCCCTGATGTCAGACCCACCCCGAAGTCCCTATCTAATTGCCTCAGCTACCCTAAGCAGTAGAGGACAAATGGACGATGGTCCCTTCCTATGATAAGTGACACACTGAACGCAGACAAGACAAAAGAACAAGAAACTAGCCAATGGGTCAGAAACAGATGGGCAACAAGGTACAAAATCAGAATCCAGAAGAATAGTCAAGAGGGTAAAGCAAAGGTCAGAATACAGATAATCATAGAAACAGAAATATGCTAGCACGCTCAAAGAGGCTAATAGCAAGCACACATGACTGGACTAATGGGCTGTATATAGGAAGCCTGGAATCCGCCCCAGACGTGATTGGAAGGCAAGTTGTCAATCATAGAGCAACTAACGTTAACTCTTAGCAAACCAGAAGGAACTCAGAGTACTAGCTGGACAAATACACTGCAACGAACTCTAAGCTGTGCTAAAACAGAATTCAACAGGAGGCCCAGGAGCAGGGGATCATAAGTGGACACGCCTCCTGCGCCATAGCATGTGGCCAGGGGATGACACAGAAGTCCAAACAGGCAAGGATGTTACATGGAAGTTAGAAACAATGAGCGCTGGAGCCTAATAGACATAAAATGAGGAAATTATATATCCTAACATTATCCAAGCCTCATCTGAAAAAAAAAAAATCTGCTGCCATTGCATATGCTCAGTATATTGGACTAAATAAAGACTTTGGTGTGTTTTGGCAGTACATGAGTTGCTATTAGGTTTACAACCTTTTTTCACTAAATATTACCTACTAGGATAAAAAGGGGCGGAAGTTGGGGAGAGTGGCCTAACACAGAGGCAAAAAATTTTAGAGATTGCAGGGAATTATGTTAAGACACACAAGCAGTGTCATTTATCTATCCTTTCTTCTGCCATTCCAGAGGCAGGGTCCTGGTATTCTCTGCCAGTCTCTGGTTCCTGCACTGCAGCGATGATGTAACCAACTACCGCCCGTGACTGTTGAGAACAGACAGGTGTCACTGACGTCACTACTGGAGTGCCAGATCCAGAGACTGGTGGAAAGGACCAAGGCAGTGCCGCTGAAATGCTTTTCACCTGAAAAGAAGAGTAATACTTTATTTTACAACATTTCCTGCTGTTACCAAATTTATTTTTCCCTATAAAAACAAGTACCCTGGAGCGTCACAGCAGGTACCAGCCAGGATTCTTGCAGCATGTTGAAGGTACCCTTAATAACACTAGGAGATCTATACTGACTGATGTTGGTTACTCTGTCCCCACTTTCTTGTATCCCCTGTTATGCACACTGCTGCCCCACCTACAGTATACACAGCAATACCTAGCTACAGTGCCTTTCTTTACAGTTGCTCCACCCAGTTAGTGTTCTCTTCCATCCTCCTGAGGCAAACATATATTTATTTATATTATTAATTAGTATTTATTAATTTATTTAATTTATTAAATGGTCTGCATCAGTGATAGACACCCCTACTAGGGACATTGTTTACAATATATCTAAAGCACTGCAGAATATTATGGCACCATACAAGTAAGCAAAATAAATAAATGGGACAACCAGTGAAGACCCCCCCCCATGAGCTCCCCATAACAGTGGCAGCCATAGACCACCCCAAATGTAAGCAATAGACTCCCAGTAACAATGACATAAAAAGACTCCCCAAAACAGAAACCATAAACCTGTAAGGGGTTGAAATGGTTAAACTCCTTAAACAGCAACCCAAGTTGTTGACCCATAGAGTCCCTGCGCAAGATTGGTTGATTCTCATTAGAAACAGTATTTGTTCTTCTTATTGAACATTTTGTCATTGTTGGCCTGGATGTGCTGAGAACTTTCAATTGTGCAATTTGTGTTTTGCTGTTTTGTGCTTTCTTTGTAGGTACCTCAAATCAGGGTAGAACATTGCTTATGCCGAGGAGTTGTGCTTTGGGAGGAGTTCTGAAGGTCTGTCTCTGGGTATGACCCTGAGCTGGCTTAGGCATGACATTGGGTTATGTCAGGGTAAAGACACATTGTATTTTTGCACCTTTCCAGGAGTTTGTGAGCAAAGTACATCGAGGTTAGCTCAGTTCTGTGTGTTCCTGGGAAGCAGCCTCTGCAACACAGGAGTTTGAGCCCCAATCGATAAGTATAGCTGGGAGTATCTCCTGTACGAAGCAAGGTTCGCCAATAAATACTCTCGTCCAGTAGCCTCCCATGTCCATAACAACTGTTGTGGCAGATGCTGACACAGTTAATTAAGAGGTCAGATTATAATGGGGGTAAATGCGCAATTAGTTGACGTTGGGCCTCCTTGCAGTCTTGGGCCTCAGGCTACAACCCATTTTGCCCCTTTTTATAATCTGCCCCTGCCCCCTATTTACTCAACTCACCTGGACCTCCACTTATTATACAATAGGATCTGAAGGGACCCCTGCATATAATAGTAGTTTATGGGTGGGAAAACCCAAAAATTTCAAGTTGAGTCAACCTCGAAATTTTTGAAAAATTCATAACGAGAACTAGTTCAGTCATCCCTATGTATGTGTGTTTTTGTTTTTGTTTTTTTTGTTTTTTTTTTTTCATTTTATTAGCGTAGGGGCCAATCTGGGACATTATGCTATGTGGAAGACCGCTATCGGATTTTGGGATTTGATACTGTGTGAAGGGGCCATTATGGGACATTATACTGTGTGGAGGAGCCATTATGGGAGAGTGCTTGCTGGTTATTTTTTCTGACAGTTTGTTCTATTCAGCTTACTTTGTGCCAATTAGCTGAACTGACACAGCAGCACCCTCTTTTGGGTGAAAAAATTATTCGATATGTGTTCTCTATAAAAAAAAATTGTGATCTTCAATAAGGCGGTAAAAATATAATGTGTACAATTTTGACTTCCACTTGCTTGTTTTGTTTTTATATTTTTAAATTTTTGAAATGTATTTTGAATAATAAAATATTGGAGATTAAGTTAATTTGTGGTGTATTGTTGTATTATTGTGGTCGTAGTTATTCCATATAGATTAGAGACAGTAAAAATAAAATACCTGCTAGACCAGTAGTTTAATGACTTGAGTGCCATTGCTCTCCCAGACCCATTTATATGGGGCAGCAGGATTTGCCTAAGGACCATTTCTGCAACTCCACAGCATCAATGTCGTGTCAAAGTTTGTCTTGGCAGTCTCGTGCACAGAGCAGGGCAGTTAATAGATGTTTTTTAACGGACATCACAAGGCAGCATTAATTGAACTGTCAGTGAATGGGGGCTATCACATGACCGTTAGTTTGATCATGTCCTATTTTTGCCTGTTTTCACGGATCACTCTATACACTGAAATGTACGGGGGATCTGTGAAAGTGGGTGCCCCTCAGAGCAAAATGGCACGAAAAACATGCACCTCTTTCGTGTAAAAATAGCCCAAGTAACATTGCACTGCACTTGTAGTTTTTGTTTGGAGCAGAGTAACCCTACAATGTTATTGTTAATTATTGATAAATATATGGCTTATCACAAATTACAAAACTATAAGGTCATGCATACCAGCATAATGTCAAATGAAAATACTAGTATAATAGAGCGTGTAAATATGCAATGTAGTGTTATGTGGGGGAGTGGACTCTAGGATGTAATGTGCAGATTATACACTAGATACACCTATCATTGACTAATCAAGCCGTGTTGTGAAAAAGAACTGCCTCTAAATATTGCTGATGCCTCTCTGTTTGAGGAGCTCTCCTTTCCTCCCCAACTCTTCCCAACAGAGTTCTATTGTACAGGTTTAATTAGTGACGAAGAGGCATATAAGTGAACAAACAGGCACTTTTCTTATATAAAGTATATTACAAAGTTTGTTATCTTCATCTGAGTTATGAGTTTATGAATAAAAAAATAAAACAAAGGTTTAGTTATGATTTAAATGTGCCACTAACATACATGTAGTGCACCATGCTCAGGTTATTTATCACAGCCATCCTACTAGATCAGGAGTGCTTGACTAAGCATACCATATGGTGCAATGACTCAAAAAGAACAAAAAAAAAAAACATCACCGAGTGGCACCTAGTGTGATCCTGTGTGGGAAAAAAGAAATTTACAATTTAAGGAGACACAGTAGTTTGAGAGATATCTTTAGATAGCATCTCACCTTTTGTTGTTGGGACAAGTCACAACAACAATAGAGCATTAGCTTATTGTGTATTGAGTTGGAGCTGCAGGATCCTTACCAACGTTAGGGAAAATCCTTGGCGTCAAAACATCAACTAGATTATGCCAGATCTGTGGATAAACCAGCAGAAGAAGAAAAAAAGATCTGTGCTTACCCAACAGGAATTTTATTGGTATCTACAAACACAACAAGTTTCGGGGCAGAGGCTCCCCTTTGTCAAGTGTAACAAGTGGAGCATAAGTAAACAAGTGTAACATCACAGTCTAACAAGTCTAACACAGATTCCCCTTACGTCCGACAGCAGCACAATACGGGGTATCTCTGCCCCTGTGTGTTGTTTAGGACAGGTGGAACCTTTAATTAGCACCAAAAAGGTGCCTCCTACTAGCCCTAAAAGAGGGCACAAGAGACCTCCCTCCACTGTGTTTTTTTCTGTCCTGTGTGGAACAGGTGGACGGAGGTCTCTTGTGACCTCCCGTTGCTAGGGGTTTTAGTTACTCCTGGCTTACCTTCTTGGGGTACCTCGGTCCCAAAGAAAAAACCTCCGGTCCTTCGGGCCTTCGCACCGCAGCGCAGCGTTATCCGGCATCCATCTGCAGGCACCGCGATCCCGGAAGTAAGCGGGGAACCTCCTCGGCCGGAACTTTTCTCCGGTTCCGTGTTCCCAGGGGAAGGAAGCCTTTGCGCACCACCGCGCCCTACTTCCGGTTTTCTCGGAAAAAGTGCGGTAAGTTTGGAAATTTAAAATTTAAAGGCAAAATATAGAATTGATTTTTGCTGCTTGTATTTTGAGCCTCTGGCTTAGGCTTATGCTCCCTTATGTTCCATTATGGCGTTTGACTTGTTTTGGTGCTGTATAAATGTTTCTTTGTTGGCTTCCTCCCCTCGCTGCTGGATTACATTTAAAAGGTCTGAATGCAGTCCTTTATTTGTTGAGTGAGTGGTTTCTAGCTCCTCTGCTGCGGGTTGCGGTGGCTGGTTTTTTTCTGACGGTTTTTTTCTCTCTTCAAGTGACCGATTCAAAAAAAAAAAAAAAAAAAAAGAGGTACCCCTTGGGTTTTTATGCGATGCTTGGCGATCTTCCCTGTTTCAGTGTCACGTGGCTGTTTGATGTTTCAGATGTCATCTTCTGCAGCACGTAATGGCGATGCGCTTAGGAGGAAAAATTCCTCTAAACTTGAAACACCTAATGTGTTTGGATTGCAATACCCCTTTACCTGACGGCTATGATTTTACCCGCTGTCACCAGTGTCGCGGACCCTGCCGGAAGTACCTTCTATAAGAGGTTGTTACTTCGGTAAAGGACTTTATGAGGAGTCTCTTAAAGGAGATTCGTTCTTCCATCGCCCAGATTGCCAAGAGACTGCAGATTGAGACACAATCTTCCTTACGGATCTCTGATGAAGATTATCAGATAGTAGACGAGACACTCTCATCTGACGATTCCACTGAAGATCGCAGCAGGCCGTGCTTCCACTCGAAAAATTAAGCCGGCTGCTGAAGTCCATCCGGTCTAAGGATCGTGATGTTGACGGGGGAAGCCTCCGCGTCCACCTATAGAGGGCCTAGGGTCTTCCAAGTGGACCAGACATTATAAAAATTAATGTCCTCAGAGTGGAGAAGTCCTGAAAAACCTCTTGTGGTTCCTAGGAGGTTCAGCGCTTTATTCCCAGTTGCTCAATGGGATCAATGGGGTCCTCCTCCCAAGGTGGATATGGCGGTGGCTAAACTGTCCTGCCGCACTAAGGTACCATCAGATGATGGAGCAAATCTGCACGTCGCCATGGCAGGCTCTTCGACAATACCTTCAAGAAGGCTTATTCAGCTGCCTCGCCCAAGACCGCTGTGCGGTTGTGTCCTGTGAAGTGTCAGCCAAATTATGTACTGACCTGGTCCACCTCGAAAGTGACCGACTCTGGCTCTGGCCGTGGTAGAGGCTATCCGCCTCGTCGTGGAAGGCAGTCCAGAGAGGCTCTAGTTATTCCTCTAGAGGCGCCGGCCGGAGATTCCGAAGTCTGATGATAAAAAAGTCAAGCCTAGCTTTTGACATCAGAAGCAGTTTTCCTGTGGCCGAGATTCCTGTCGGAGGTCATGTCTCCCACTTTCTCAACTGCGGACAGGAAAAAATTCGAGACCCATGGGTCCGGTAGGTAATCCAAAGAGGTTATGCAATGAAGTTCCTCCGTCCTCCTCAGGATCGGTTTGTGTTAACTCGCAGCCTCCCTGGAATGCTTCATCCGAGAGTACATTCACAAGGGAGCCCTGGTGGAAGTCCCTTCTCTAGAAGAAGGATCCAGTGTCTATTCTCCCGTCTTCCTGATGCCAAAACCGGCAGACAAGTGGAGAATGATCATAGACTTAAGGTACCTCAACCGCTTCATCAAAAAGAAGCGCTTCCATAGGAAAACCATAAAGTCTGTCACCACCTTTCTCCTCTAAGGCGATGTTTTTTGTGACTTTGGATATAAAAGACGCCTATTTACATATTTCTATTTACCTCCACACAGAAGGTTTTTTTCTAAGGATTGCCGTAGTAGTTTCCGGCCACAGGAAGCACTTTCAATTCACAGCACTACCCTTCGGGATCTCCTCTGCTTCCCACACCTTTACAAAGGTAGTGGCCCCCATAACGGCCGCCCTCAGGCTTCAGGGGATATTCTTGGTGCCTTATCTAGACGACTGGTTGATAAAGGCCCAGTCAGAGTCTGTTCTGCTCCAGTACCTACAGACAGCCTTCAGAGTCTGTGATGGCTTATAAATTGGGAGAAGTCAAAAACGATCCCTTCAACTCGAAGGAAGTTCCTCTGAGAAAACTACTTCCTAGATTGAGTCCGCCTGCAAATCTCCTTGACACCAGCAAGGAAGGAGAAGCTGGTTGCGGCAGTCCGGCACCTCTTCAAAAAGCCGATAGCCTCCATCAGAACATTGATGAAGATCCTGGGCTTGATGTCTTCCGCAGTGGAGGCAGTTCCATGGGCCTTGTGGCACTTACGTCCCCTCCAGAAGGAGTTACTAGAGGCTTGGGATCGCTCCCTTCTTACATTCAGCAAGAAGATTCGACTCTCCCCCAGGACCCGTCTTTCCCTCAAGTGGTGGTTGCACCTGAAAGACGGAAGGTCCACGGTCCAACCTTCTTGGACCCTGTTGACTACAGATGCATCCCTCTCGGGATGGGGAGCCCATTGGACGAAAACTCCATAAAGGGAGTCTGGAGCGCTCCTGAAAAAAGGACCTCGTCCAACTGGAAGGAGCTCAGAGCCGTATATCGTGCCTTACTCTATTGCTTGCCTCTTCCCAGGGAAGAGCAGTCAAAATCCGGTCAGACAACATGACCACAGTGCTGTACGTGAACAGACAGGGAGGCACCAGATCACCAACCCTCCTTAGGGAGGCAGATCTGATATTTACATGGGCAGAGAAAAATCTAACCCATTTATCCGCAGTTCACATCAAGGGCTCCCTGAACATAGTAGCGGATCGGTTGAGTCGGGGTTATGCCGTATCAGGAGAATGGTCACTCAATCCAGAAGTCTTTCATCAGATTACCCTGAACAGGGGTCTTCCAGAAATAGACCTCATGGCAACCCGACTCAACGCCAAGGTGGAGAAGTTCTGTTCCCTTTACCAGGAGGACAATCCCTTGGCAGTGGATGCCCTGTCCATCCCTTGGAGGTCCAGGCTGGCATACATCTTCCCTCCAATTCCAATAATACCAAAGGTATTAATGAAAATCAGACAGGACCAAGTCTCTGTGATAGCCATCATTCCATTCTGGCCAAAAAGAGCTTGGTTTTTCCCAACTCATGGAGATGAGTCGAGGGATATATTGGAGGCTTCCCCCCCATCCAGAACCTGGTTTCCCAAGGATCTCTGAAGTGCCAGGATCTCTGGAGATTCAACCTGACAGCCTGGAGGTTGAGCAGTCCCTACAGCAGGATAGAGGACTGTCAGAGGCCGTCCTGAAGACCCTTTATTCTGCAAGAGCAGAATCTACCAATAAGAACTACCAGAGGACAGCCAAGATTTTCATGGAGTGGTGCTCCAAGAAGGGTATTAATAATCTAGAACCTTCAACAGCTGATATTTTCTTCAGGACGGTTTGGATAAGGGCCTTGCCCCTGCCACTTTGAAAGTGCAGATTGCGGCCCTCTCCGCTCATTTGAACAGACGTCTGTCTCAGGATCCTCTGGTTGCAAGGTTCCTTAAAGGGGCAATGAGGCTAAAGCCCTCAGTATCATCCCCAGTGGGACCTTGCGGTAGTCATTACAGGCCTGTGCGGTCCTCCATTTGGACCCTTGGAGACTACGGGGATAAAATATTTAGCCTACAAACCACTTTTTTGTTGGCTATTATATCTGCCAAAGAGTAGGGGTACTCCAGGCCCTCTCTTCTAGAGAACCGTACATTTTGTTTTTGCAGATAGGGTGCACCTTAGGTTTGCCTGGGTTTATCCCTAAGGTCCCCTCATACTATAATAGCAATCAGCTATTTTCGTTACCTGTGTTTTTCCCCTCTCCAACCTCTGAGGAGGAAGAAAAGCTCAACACCTTAGATGTGGTAAGGTGTCTGTGGATTTACCTATTCCACACTCAACCGCTTAAGAAGGCCAAAAGCCTACTAATTGATATGCAGTGTAAAAACAGAGGCCTCAAGGCTTCCAAGCCTACTCTATCCACATGGAACAAGGAGACAATTAAGTCTTCCTTTCTTATTCAGGAGCTATTCCCTCCAGTCTTTCTACGGCCACTCGACCTGGGTTGTCGACTTCTTTGGCTGAGTATCGGTCCTTACCATTGGACCAGATTTGTGCGGCTGCATCATAGTCATCTCAGTTGACCTTTTGTTAAACATTATCATTGGACATCCACAGTTTCCAGACAACTGCCTTTGGTCAGTCAGTCCTTGATGTTGTAAGGCGAGGAAACCCTCCCTAGGGGAATTACTTGCTATCTCCCCATATTGTGCTGCTGTCGGACGTAAGGGGAATCGTTGATTGTAATGTCAATCTGTATTCCCTTAGTCCAGACAGCAGCACAAGGCTTCCCTCCCTAGAAGCTTGTTTCCTGTTACTTTATAATTTACACAGTGGAGGGAGGTCTCTTGTGCCCTCTTATAGGGCTAGTAGGAGGCACCTTTTTGGTGCTAATTAAAGGTTCCACCTGTCCTAAACAACACACAGGGGCAGAGATACCCCGTATTGTGCTGCTGTCTGGACTAAGGGAATACAGATTGACATTACAATCAATGATATTCTAAAATGACCATAAAAGACCACCCCCCAGGGGAAGGGGAGGAAAAAATGAGAAACAAACATGTTTACATATACAAAAAGCAAAGTAAGGGTTATAAAACCATTTCACTAAAATCATCATTGTTGGTTAGTGAGAAAACATATAAATTCTTCCTGAAATACATGCACTAATGATGCCAAAAGAAGTCAGAGGCGATTAAAGTCCTTACCGGTCCCAATTTGCTGCTGCGCATGCGCAAAAACCTCTGAATCACGTATGTACAGTAAATAACAATGGAGAGCCCACAATAAGGATCATAAGAGAGGAGGAAAGTGTAAGTGCTGTCAATGATGGCACCTACTTTGTGAAGTAGGTTTTGTGCATTATATGCTAAAGATTTTAAATATAATAAAGGTCACTAAGACTACCATAACAAGGGTAACAAGGGTTGGTTTGTTTACCTTAAAATGAAGGGAAAAATAAAGTGTCTCTTGAGAATCTCTCTCTCTCTATATATATATGGTACAAATAACAGCTAATGGATATATTAAAAACAAAAACTAAACAAAAGAGAAACTTTTCTATGAAGGGTAACAGAATATATTAGCATAAAAGAAGTAAAATGTAGCTATGGACAACAATGAATACAATGTAAAATATAGACTAAGAGTTCTATAATTAATATCTTAAATACATACAGTGGCCACAATAATATATAAAAACAAATACACACATGGACAAAATTGTTGGTACCCCTTATTTAATGAAAGAAAAGCCCACAATGGTCACAGAAATAACCTGAATCTGACAAAAGTAATAATATATAAAAATTCTATGAAAATGAACAAATGAAAGTCAGACATTGCTTTTCAACCATGCTTCAACAGAATTGTTTAAAAAAGAAAACTCATGAAACAGGCCTGGACAGAAATGATGGTTCCCTTAACTTAATACCTTACTCACCGCCTTGTAAAAGTCATAACTTTTTTATTTTTCCTTTCACAGAGCTGTGTGAGGGCTAGTTTTTGCAGGGCAAATTGTACTTCATAATGGTACCATTTAATATCTATACAATATACAGAGAAGCTGGAAAAACAACAGAATGGGTGGAATTAGAGAGAAATTGCATTTGCACCACTTTTTATGGATTTTGTTTTTATGATGTTTACTGTGCAGGCAAAATGACATGCTATCTGTATGATGCGGGTCATTATGATTACAGCAATACCAAATTTATATGGTTTTTGTCATGCTTTAGCATATTAAAAAATCCAACATTTTGAAAAAAAAATGTTCATGGAGTCCCTATATTCTGACATCCGTAACTTTTTTATATTTCAGTATACAGGACTCTGTAAGTCATTCTTTATTTGTAAGGCCAGATGTACTTTTAATATAAACTAATTTGAGGGATATTTGATGCTGTGATAACTTTTATTCAAATTTTTTGGGAACTGTGAAAAGTTGTCAGTTTGGCTCTCTTGATTTTATTTCCCACAACGGCATTCATCGTATGGGACAAATTTTTTTTGAGTTTGTAGTTCGGGCATTTTCGGATCAGCAATCAGCAATCAGAGTGGACTTTGATCCCAGGCACTCTGCTGTATAATACTTCTAAGTGGTCGCTGTTATAATAGATGTCAAGAAAGGGTTAATATTATTATCAATTGCTGATCATTACCAGGCTAGTCTATAGCCCTGCCTATTCAGAGGTGTGGTAATACATTCCTGTTATATAAGGATATATGTTAATTTAGTATGTGCCTTTGCTATAAACAGTATGAACACTTGAGGTACATAACATGGCAGTATTTTGCAACGTATTACATGTTTACACCACTTGCTCCACTTTTGAAAAGTAGGTGTGGTTAGCCTGTCAAGCTGATTATTTATGTGACTTTTTAACCCCTTCCCAACTTCCGCCATAATAGTATGGCAGATGTTAGGACTTAAAACATGGCACCCGCTCAGGAGCTAAGTGGTTGCTATAGCCTTTGGGTCTGCACTGTTTTACACAGCTGAGATCCAGCAGCAATGTTTGCTATAAGACTCTTCCATGATTGCAGTCATTAGCTTTTCAAATGCCTTGGTCAAATGCAACCGAGGAGTGATCTGAAGAGTGGCGATATGTGGGCGCCATCATGTTGCCTCAGATCACTGTCCTCTGGAATGAGATCCAAAAGCAGCAAACCGTTTCCATGACAGCCAAGTTGCCTGTAATAGAAGTCAATGGATTTTTACAATATACTGTAATAGATTATTATTGCAGTATATTGTACTGGTGATCAGACCACCATAGTTCTTAAGTGCCCTAATGGGTCTAAATATAAAAATATAAATAAATATAAAAAATAATAATAAAATAATTTTTAAAAGTTTATTAAATAAAATATATCATTTTAAATCACCACCTTTCCTTATATCACATGTAAAAATAAACAAAAATAAAGACATTAGCCACTTCATAATAGGCACCATAATAGTATGGCAGATGTACAGATTTTTACCATGGCACTCATTCAGTAGTTTAGCAGGTACCATATTTGCTGGGCCTCTGCTGCTGTACACAGCAGAGACCCACTGTTAGTGCCTTAATTAGAGATTATTTAAAATTTTAAAGAAACAGGCAACCAGTAATAAAGGATACATCTGCATTTAATGTTCTGTAAAGGAAGAGTATAGGGTTCACTTCCCATACACCCTGTTACAAATTTTGAACTTAGGTCCAGATTATAACTCTGGATGAAGGAGGGGATCCAGGTCCAGCCAGTTGCCCACCACAATTACCCACTACTGTATTGTTGTATCTTATAGCTATAAGGAGTGCAGAGGTAGCAGTTGTACCTAGGCTCTGGCGGAGTGATTCCAAAGGCTCCTTGGCAACAAAAGAAGACACTAGTAATACATGTATATCAGATGGTGGAAGGCTGTTACAAATTTTGCATTTGCGCCTAAAAGCTTCACTTTATGCCTCTGGATGGAACTACAATACTTATAGAATATGAAGAATTGCTATTTAAGCTGTTTCCACATATATTGTAGAAAACCTGTAGGCTCCTTTTTATTATCTTTGACAGAGCCTTTTGTTTAACCCTGTTACTGAAATCGGAGGTAGTTGTGTCATACTGCGAAGGGAAGCATCTGGATTTTGCATTACGGGGAGTGAATAGGATTGTCCTCTAACACCACAAGCAACATGTAACAAGCAGGTCAAGGGGTCAGGACCACTGTAAAATTACAATAACTAATTGACCTGGCACCAGGGAGAAGCTTGGGTGATTATATTGTACAGACCCTGCAGAGACGCTCAGTGGAGCATAGTAATTGGAACAGTTTTATAAGACTGAAAATAATTCTCAAAGAAGCTTGTGAAACAGATGGTAAATCGTTTTTTTTTCTTCTTTTTCGAGATATTATTTATAGGTCACTTCCCCCAAATCCTGAGTAATCATAAGCGCTGCAGAAAATGCATCCTGTTTCTATCTATAAACCCAAGCTGAGCCCATAAGTAAATACACAGCTATTTTGGAAACAGGCTTTTATCATTGCTTGGATGTAAAGCTATTGTCTTCTGCTTACTGAACCTACAGTAGGGAAGCAACCACAGTGTTTCATGTGGTGTTTTTATGTTGTCTATTAACCTACATGTACATCACACATAGTTTGTGTTCACTGCACTTGTCTTCTTTTCTATGGTTGGCTGTTTTAAGGCCTTTGCCATGCAAGCTTAGACTTGTCAGGAGGTATCTTCAGTGGTGACCCTTTATCTTTGTACTGTCTGCCTTGGTTGTGAATTATGTTCTGTCTGTCACTTGTTCTCTGCCATATCAGACATTTCACGGCCATTTTTTGCAACATCTGTCACATGTCCATTTTGAGAACACATTAAATCCAAGTGATGTCACATGTCCATTTTGAGAACACATTAAATCCAAGTGATGTCACATGTCCTTTTTGTTTTTGACTGTCCGTTTTTTACAGCCATCAAGCAAACTGACATCCACTATCTTTGTCTATCAAAATGGACATAGATAAAGCCATGTGAACAAAGCCACTGAAATTCATGGTTTATATAATGGCCATGTAGCAGCCGTTTCAAAAACATCCGTCACATGGCCATTATTCACTCTCATGTGAATAAGTGCGGTCTGTGCACTTGCATAGATAAATATGGACGTTTTTCACAGACATTAGGTCCATAAAAAAATGGCAAAGCCATGTGCATAAGGCCTTATGGTATGTTCAGAAGGTAGAAAATGAAGAGGAATTTGAGGAGGAGAAAATCAGTGCTAGATTCTGATGTTCCTCAAATTCAGCACCAGATTCTGCTGTGTGCCCCTTATGGGGCAATGATAGATGATTAGGGCACTGTGACGGTTTTGGTTATGAAGACAACGTTCCTGATAACATTATGGAGACACTGTTATGAGGCCAGTTTGGCTATTGTTCACACTGGGCTACTACTATTAATAATAATAATAATAATAATACATTTTATTTATATAGCGCCAACATATTCCGCAGCACTGAACAACTTGTATTGTAACTATTATGTAACACTGTCAAGTTGTAAAGTGCCTTTTATTGTTATGCTTTACTGTGGTCACTACTGTTTTAGGCTTTGGCCCCACATTGCAGAAACACAGCAGAAAAAAATGCTGAGTTATACAGTACCAGCAAAGTGAATGAGATTCTGGCTAATCCCATCCACACATTGCAAAAAAAAAAAAAAATGCTGCGCAAAAGCTGCGTTTTTCAAAAAAAGCAGCATGTCAATTTTACCTGTGGAAACACTCACGTTTTCCCTATAGATTTAATAAGGGAAGAAAAAGCGCAGAGTAAAACACAGCAAAAATGCAATATAAAACACTGCTAAAAAGTGTTTCCACTACGTTTTTTAGCTTCATACCACAATGTGCAGCACTTTTCACAAAAAGTTCGCAGAGGTTTCCATTATACCTATAGGGAAACCGACAGCATTTTTATAGATATAATTGACATGCTGCGATTTCCAAAACTGCAATCACTTTGGAAATAGCAGCATTTCTGCTGCGTATATTTTTCACTAGAATCCCATCCACTTTGCATTGACTTCAAAACGTAGCTTTTTTTGCTGCAGCGTTTCCACCGCTGCATTTACGCCATGTGGGGGCCTTGGCTTTAACCCCTTAAGGACCCAGCCCAAAAGTGCGTTAAGGACCAGGCCTCGTTTTTCAAAACTGACGTGTCACTTTATATGGCAATAACTTTGAGACGTCTTAACTTACACAAGTGATTTTGAGATTGTTTTTTCGTGACACATTGTACTTCATGTTAGTGGTAAACACTAATGAATATTTTTGTATTTATTTATAGAAAAATAGGAAATTTGATGGAAATTTTGAAAAAAATCGCAATTTTCAAAATGTGAAATGCTCTGCTTTTCAGATAGAT
Organism: Leptodactylus fallax; assembly: GCA_947044405.1. Lineage (NCBI taxonomy): Eukaryota > Metazoa > Chordata > Amphibia > Anura > Leptodactylidae > Leptodactylus > Leptodactylus fallax. The sequence goes on along the minus strand of CAMRHE010000300.1, from coordinate 1,722,939 downwards.
AGTCATACCACCCAAATACATTAATACATATTATCTACCATATCTCTGCTTTATATCAGCATCATCTTTTAATCGTCCTGTAATTTATTTTGGATGTTAGAAGGCTTACAAGTGTAACAGCGATTTTGCAGATTTACAAGAAAATTTCCCAAACTAATTTTTTTAGGGACCACTTCAGTTCTGAAGAGGATTATAAAGGCCTATATATTAGAAACCCCCATAAATCACCCCATTTTCAAAACTGCACCCCTCAAATAATTCAAAATAACATTTGGGAAGTTTGTTAACCCTTTAAGAATTTCACTGGAATTAAAACAATATGGAGGTGAAATTTAGACATTTAATTTTTTCCCACTAATTCCTTAATTTAGCCCTAAAATTAACACATTCACAAAGGGTTAAAGGAAAAAATGCATCTCACAGTTTGTTATGCAATTTCTCCCGAGCACGGAAATACCCCACAAGTGGGTGTAAACTGATGTTTGGGCGAATGGCAGCGCACGGAAGGGAAGGAGCGACACTGGGCGTCTGAAAAGCAGATTTTGCTGGAATAGTTTTCAGGTGCCATGTCTCATTTGCAAAGCCCCTAGAGTACCAATACAAAGGAAAACCCCAAAAAGTGACCCCATTTTGCAAACTACACCCCTCACAGAATTCATATAGGGGTATAGTGAGCATTTTGACCTTACATTCGTTTCACAGATTTTGCTAACACTGGGATGTATAAATGAAACATTACTAAAATGTCACTTTATCCCCAAAGTTTTCATTTTCACAATGGGTTAAAGGAGAAAAAGCACCCCACAGTTTGCAAAATAATTGCTCCTAAACACAGCAATACCCCATATGTGGTCGTAATCTGCTGTATGGGTACATGGCAGGGCTCAGAATGGAAAGAGCGCTATTTAGCTTTTGGAGGGCAGATTTTGCTGGAATAGTTTTCAGGTACCATGTCGCATTTGCAGAGCCCCCAAAGTACCAATACATTGGAAACCCCCTAAAAGTGACCCCATTTTGGAAACTACACCCCTCACAGAACATATCAAGGGACATAATGAGCATTTTGACCCTACAGCTGTTTCACAGATTTTATTAACATTGGGATATTAAAATGAAAAATTACTTTTTTTCCAATAAACCGTCAATTTAGCCCCAAATTTTTCATTTTCACAAGAGGACAAAGGAGAAAAAGCACCCCAAAGTTCGTTACACAATTTCTCCTGAACACAGAAATGCCCCATATGTGGTTGTAATCTGCTGTATGGGTACATGGCAGGGCTCAGAATGGAAAGAGCGCTATTTATCTTTTGGAGAGCAGATTTTGCTGGAATAGTTTTCAGGTACCATGTCGCATTTGCAGAGCCCCCAAAGTACCAATACAGTGGAAACCCCCTAAAAGTGACCCCATTTTGGAAACTACACCCCTCACAGAACATATCAAGGGACATAATGAGCATTTTGACCCTACAGCTGTTTCACAGATTTTATTAACATTGGGACATTAAAATGAAAAATTACTTTTTTTCCAATAAACCGTCAATTAAGCCCCAAATTTTTCATTTTCACAAGAGGACAAAGGAGAAAAAGCACCCCAAAGGTCGTTACACAATTTCTCCTGAACACAGAAATGCCCCATATGTGGTTGTAATCTGCTGTTTGGGTACATGGCAGGGCTCAAAATGGAAAGAGCGCTATTTAGCTTTTGGAGGGCAGATTTTGCTGGAATAGTTTTCGGATGCCATGTCGCATTTGCAGAGCCCCTAAAGTACCAATATAATACAAACCCCCAAAAAGTGACCCCATTTTGGAAACTACACCCCTTATAGAATTTATCTAGGGGTATGGTGAACATTTTGACCTCACAGCTGTTTCACAGATTTTATTAACATTGGGACATTAAAATGAAAAATTACTTTTTTTCCAATAAACCGTCAATTTAGCCCCAAATTTTTCATTTTCACAAGAGGACAAAGGAGAAAAAGCACCACAAAGTTCGTTACACAATTTCTCCTGAACACAGAAATGCCCCATATGTGGTTGTAATCTGCTTTATGGGTAAATGGCAGGGCTAAAAATGGAAAGAGCGCTATTTAGCTTTTGGAGGGCAGATTTTGCTGGAATAGTTTTTGGATGCCATGTCGCATTTGCAGAACCCTTAAAGTACCAATATAATGGAAACCTCTCAAAAGTGACCCCATTTTAGAAACTACACCCCTCAAGGAATGTATCAAGGGGTATTATCATTTAGAGCCTAAAAATGCTTCCCAAAAATTAATGTACAAAGTGAAAATTAAAGTTTTTAAAGAAATATCCAATTTCAGTGCCTAATACGTTGCGGCCACTTTGTGGCATCAGAGACATGCACTCCTAAAACTATTAAGTGGGATATCCCGGGGACAAAAAAATTATATATGTGGGTATAAACTGCTGCTTGGGCTCGCAGCAGGGCTCAGAAGGGAAGGAGCACTGTGGTTTTTTTTAGCTTTTGGAGTACAGATTTAGAGGGACTTTCTGGTCGCCATGATATTTTTGCAGAGCCCTGGAGGTGCCAGTAAATTGGAATTCCCCAAGAAGTGACCCCCATTTTGTAGGGGCAATTTTAGGGTCTCTGCAAATGTGACATGGCGTCCCAAAAAACAACAATCTAAATATGCGCTCCAAAAGCACATAGCGCTCCTTCACATCTGCGCCCTGCTGTGTGCCCAAATGACAATTTATGCCCACACGTATGACACTGGTGTACCCAGGATAACGTACTTAACAATGCCATATGTGGGTATAAACTGCTGTTTGGGCACAGCCGGGCACAGAAGGGAAAGAGCGCTATTTTGGTTTTTAGAGCACAGTTTGCTTTTTGGACACCATGCCACTTTTGCAGAGACCATGAATTGTCAGTAAAGTGGAATCCGCAGACATGTCACCCCATTTTGGAAACTATACCCTTCAAGGGATTTATCAAGTGGGGTAGCGAGCATTATTAACCCTTAAGTGTTGCATTCTTTTAATTTCCAAAAATGAATGCGCAGCTGATAATGAAAAGTTAAAAATGAAATTTTTCTATAGATACGCCATTTCAGTGCCCGATATGTTGTTCCCAGCTTATGTCTGCAGAGACACACACTCCAAAAACTGGTGATCGGGGATCCCGGGCACAACAGCTTTTGGAGCGTTCATCTCTGATACAAGCCGGGCACAACATGTTACGCACAGAAATGTCGTATTCCTGGAATAATTGTCATTTTCACCTTTCATCATCAGCTGCCTATTCATTTACGGATAATAAATTATAGCAACACTTGGGGGTTAAAAATGCTCACTGTACCCCTGGATAAATTCCTTCAGGGGTGCAGTTTCCAAAATGGGGTGACATGTCAGGGGATTCCACTGTACTGGCATTTCAGCTCTGCAAAAGTGCAATGGCGTCCAAAAACCAAATAGCGCTCCTTCCCTTCTGTGCCCGGCTGTGCCCAAACAGGAGTTTATACCCACATATCACATTAAGTACCTTATCCTGGGTACACCAGTGTCATACATGTGGGTATAAACTGCGGTTTGGGCACACAGTAGGGCACAGAAGGGAAGGAGCGCTATATGGCTTTTGGAGCGCAGATTCAGATGTTTGGGATCTGGATGCCATGTCATGTTTGCAGAGCCTCTAAAGTACCAGTAAAGTGGAATCCCCTAGGGAATGACCCCATTTTGAAAACTGCACCCCTCAAAGAATTTATCAAGGGGTGTAGCGAGCATTAGTATCCCAGACGTGACTGCACAGCGGATGGGGAAAAGTGAATATGTAATCTGTGCGTAGTACATTGGGTACACTAAATTCCCTACTATTTCCCCAGTAGTTCCTATTATTGGGGGGTCACTCTAGGGGTCACTTCTGGTTTATTATCCCTCGTAAGCTCTAAATCTGGGGTGTACCCTAATATACGCTCGCACAGCTTATACATTCCCTTCCTGCCGCAGCCAGTTATGCTCTAATGATTTGGCGATTTTTGGGGTTTTTGTCTTCACATTGTACGAGTTATATTTTCTTTATTTCTCTGGTGATGTAGCCATATGAGGGCTTGTTGTTTTCAGGGTGAGATGTATTTTTTAATGACATCATTTTTAGGTGCTTACAACTTATTAAATACATTTTATTAACTCTTTCTTGGTGGATTAAAAAACAACCCCATCAATTCTGGCACTGCGTTTTATCTTTTAAATTTTTCACCATGCAGCGTAGAGCATAAGTAACATGTTATCTTTATTCTGCGGGTCGGTACGATTACGGCGATACCTCATTTATAATGTTTTTTTATGCAATACCAATTTTGCAGAACAAAAACCCATTTGGGGACATAAATTAATTTTTTTTTGCATCGCCATCTTCTAAGATGCGTAGCATTTTTATTTTTCAGTTTAGAGAGTTGGTTTAGGGCTTATTTTTTGCGGTACAACCTGTGCTTTTTATTGGTACTGTTTTGGGGTACATATGACTTTTTGATCACTTTTTATGGCATATTTTGTAAGGTGAGATGGCGAAAAATCGTTACTTTTGGCGGGTTTTTTCCGTTTTTTTTTCCCCGACTTTCACCGTGTACATTAAATATGGTTTCAGTTTTATTGTACAGGTTGTTATGGACGCAACGATACCAAATATGTATTGTTTTTATTAATTTTTAGGTTTATTTTTTATATAATTCATTTTATATAGGAAAAGGGAATTTTTGGGGCTTTATTCTTTCATTAATTTTTTTCACATACTATATTATTATTTTTTTCACTTTTTTTTACTTTTTCTTGTGTCCCATTAGGACACCTGAGCCAGCAATGCTTTGATGGCTGGCTCAGCACTATAGACTGCAAGACACGAGCATACTCGTGTCTTACAGCCTATACAGGAAGTCAGCGCTATGGAAACACAGCGCTGACTTCCTGATGTATCGGCAGGATCAACCAGGTACTGGGGGGCTCCAGGCAGCCTGGGGTCACTTGGCAGACCCCGGGCTGCACATTAGAGATATCGGCACCCCCCGATCTCGCCGCGGGGTGTGTCGGGGGGGGGTCGGCAAGACGGCGGAACCCCTTGGATGCCGCGGTCATGTTTGACCGCGGCATCCAAGGGGTTAAAACCGCCGATCGGAAGTTATGGCCGACCGGGGGTTATGGAGCAGGGTGTTAGCTGTCAGATACAGCTAACACCCGGTTCCGATACCGCCCACTCAGATAGTGAGCGGGCGGCCGGCCTCGGGCGTAGTATTACGTCCTGGTGCGCGAAGTACCTAGCGCCCAGGACGTAATAGTACGTCCAAGGTCGTTAAGGGGTTAAACTGTTTTAGGCTGTGGCCCCACGTTGCAGAAACGCAGCTTTTTTTGTTGCAGATTTTGCTGCATTATTTTGAGCTAAAGACAAGAGTGGCTACAAAGGGAATGGGAAATAAATAGAAAGTTCTTATACTTCTACCTTCTGCTCAGTCCATTCCTGGTTTTGGCTCAAAAAAACTCAGCAAAATCTGCAACAAAAAAGCTGTGCTTCCGCAACATGAGGCCTTAGCCTTAAACTGTTTGTTGTCCGATTTATATTTTTAAAATTGATTTATCTAGAGAATAGAACGTCATACAGTTTTTGAAAATTTTATTTATATATATACATGCATTTAAAATATTGCTGACATCCCTTTCTTATACCCAAGCAGCAGGCCCATGTTTAGAAAAAAAAATGGTACCACCCACAGATCTCTCCATAGAAATGTATCCCATGAAGTAGAGTGAAAAGATGGCAACAATCATGTGCCCTTCAAGACATGTCATGTGACCTCTGGTATTCAGCTAACTGTCCATGCATCTCACAGCTGAATAGCAGTGTATTGATGGGCAGAACTTATAAATTTGTATAAGACAGTTATGTGAGCAGCATTTTAAATACGTGTATATTAGAAAATGACATGATTTTCTATTATATAATGAAATAAATTAAAAAAAAAAAAAAAACATTATAAAGTGGACAACCCCTTTAAGGGTAATGAGGCTGCTATTGATACAATGACACAGTAGTTGCCATTAATGGGTGGCTGCAACTGTTTTAGGATTATATCTGAGGCATAACTTGACTCGGGCACTTACCTGGCATGTCTGACCTCTTTCTCTGCTGCTCCTATAGTCATGTCCAGGGCCATTTTAATGCCACAGGTAAATGTACACTCAAGTGGCCCTCTCATATCGCCCCCTGTTCCCTCAGTGACCATAGATATCCATTACCATAGATTGATGCACAATTTTTTGCTCTATGGTTAAAGCAGCCCTGGTTATGCCCCTAAATAATGTGGTTGTTGTTGTCACAAAGGTAATGGGACAGCTACTTTGTCTTATTCTGTTATATGAGTATGGTGGCTACTATTGTTATGGGGTATTGTGGCTGCTACTGATATGGGGGCAGTGTAGCAAACACAGGAAAGGCATAGTACTGTGAGATTGTCCTTGTACACATTTGCTGGTCTTTACATCTCATGTGTAAGCTTTAGGACATATAGTGATACAGGAATAAGGCAGATTACGATATATATGATCTGATAACTATACATAGCTATCTGGATACACAGCTAAATATAGTCATTCAGTAAACTACGTTTCCCTCTTGTGGTTCAGGAGTTTGTAAGACAAGGAAGATTAAAAGCTTTTTCCTTTCCATGAGAAAAATAAAAAAAAAATCTGGTTCAAGGAGCATTCAAATCACGGCTGTCAGTATAGGGACACACTGCTGGGAAAATCTAGGACGTTGGCATCGTCTGCAGGTTGCCATGGTGATTCCAAAGACAGACTTGATTAATAGGTCGCATTCCCAGGAAAGTTGATGCAGCAGCCAGCAGTGGTCTAGTTTATAGTACAGATCACAATGCGCTACCATCATTACCACATATGGACACTGCCTGGAAAGTGCTGTGTGCAGATATGAGCACTGTCTGGAGGAGAACTCATAATTACAGACTGGATTTCTATGCTGTAGTGATGCCTGTACAATAGAAACCGCAGACCTAAAAACCTAATGAACCATGCAAAATAGTCACTAAATTACTGTGGAACCACATAGTCACAACAGTAAACACATGCCAGTGGTATGATGATTTACAGTGCCAAGGCAGCAATAAAGCTGGGGCTACACAGCAACAGTAATCTAAGGTAAATTGCTGTGAAATGACAATTGCAAAAATACCAACACAACTTTATGACAGTTTCAAATTACTGTAATTTTCTTTCCCAATGACATGAAGCTCCAGCCATAGGACCCCCATTACAAAACGAAGGAAAGAGGACTCCTAAATAAGTACAGGTGCATCTCAATAAATTAGAATATCTTTATTTTTTTCAGTAATTTAATTAAAATGGACCTCCATATTTGCTAGATTCTTTACACACAGAGTGTTCTATTTCAAGTGTTTTATTTCTGTACATGTTGATTATGGATTACAGGTAATGAAAACCAAAATCTAAGAAAATTTGAATATTGTAAAAAATTTCAGTATTGTAAATTCAGTGTGTCACCTGCCAAGGTTTTCTAAGCCTTTAAATGGTCCAGTAGGACCAGTCTGGTTCAGTATGACACATAATCATGGAAGACGCTGATGAAATGAATGAACATTTCCAAGATATTATAATTTATTGAGATGCACCTGTACATGCTACAGACTCCCCATAACAGACACAACCAAAGGAACCGACAAAAGTGACAGCCACAGGACCCCCATAACAATGATAGCAAGATAACTTCCAAATAAAGTTTATGTGACAGAATCACGCATAGCGTGCCGCAGCAAAAAAGCAAAAAGCGCTGCGGGAAAAACCGTGTCGCATTTTTCCCACAGCGCTTTTGAAAAGAAAGTCCGCAGAGGTTTCCTCTCCGGACTTTCTGCTTCCGTTATATCTATAGGGAAACCACTGGTGTTGTTTTGGAAATTGCAGCGTGTGCGCTCTGCGCATATCTTTCTGTAAGGTCTGGATGGGATTCGCTAGTGACTGTAAAATGTCATGTTTTTTTCTGCGGTATTTAAGTCGCGGCCAAACTGTGGCGTTTACGCCACATGGGGCCTCGGTCTAACACTGGCAGCCACAGGAACTTAACAACAGTAACAATGAAAGGATCACCACAACAGTGACAGCAAGCCAACCCTGAAATAAGGTTTCCATCACAAAATCCCTATATAGCACTTAAAGGGAATCTGTCAATAGGGTGAAGCATATTAAACCAGCCAATACAGTAGATAGGGCAGGCTCACCAGAATGTAACACCTTTTTCCCCACATAGTATCATAGTAGATGAGATTGAATGAAGACACAGGTCTATCAAATCCAATTTATACCCTACAGAGTTAATCTAGAGGAAGGCAAAAAAAAAAAAAACCCACGAGACTGATGTCAGGGAAAAATTCCTAACCAACTTTGGAGATCTATATAAAACCCTGGATCAATTTGTCTTCACCAAAAGTTTAAAACCCATAACCTGTAATATTTTTCCTTTCAAGAAAGGCATCCATGCCCTTCTTGAATTTACACAGTGAATCCAGCATCACCACATCCTGTGACAGTGAGTTCAATAGTCTTGCTGCTCTTACAGTAAAGAATCCCCATCTATGTTCCTGGTGAAATGTTCTTCCTTCTATTCTTAGAGGATGTCTCCTTGTCACTGTCACAGGCCTAGGTGTAAAAATATCATTAGAAAATTTGTGCCTGATTTGCCGAGATATTAATTTATTTCACGGTATACAAATGAGGGCGGTTCCATTATTCCAAACTGCTGTGCTCCGCACTCCTCTGATATGCTGGTGCAAACGCAAGAACACAGGACCAGGCGAGATTTCAGCATAGCTCCCTGGTCCATTCATTCAAAGAAGGTAGAGTGTAAGGAGGGCATATTGCAGCCACATAGGGTGTAGCAGTTTGGAGCAAAAGGGCCACCCTCACTATTCCAGATTGCTCATGTGTGTATTGTGAAATAAATCAATATCTCGGCAATGGAGGCACGAAAGGGGAAAATATGTTTCATGGGAGAAAAAGGGATTATATCCAGATGAACCTGACCTATGTAACTGTGTTTCTTGTTTAATATGCTTCAACCTGGTGACAGACTCCCTTTAAAGAGCCACTTGTACCAAAATTATTTTTTTCAGACCTGTTAGTAAATGACATAATATGAATACTACTACATTTAATCTTCTCACTGGTACCTTTATTCCTGAGATATAGGGGTGTATCGCTATGGCATTGCCAATTTATATGTGTGAACCAAAAGTCACTTCTCCCCTTCAAGCCGGACCACAATCAATGTCTTCTTTAAGTCCTGTGTGAGCCCCCTTACAGTGATGAAGTCTTGTAAGTCTTCTGGTTACCCTGGTGTGAAGAATATCGCCTTGCCAAGCCTCTTGGCATACCTGCGATCACCCTTCTAACCTTCTACTCACCACCCGTGAGCGGACAGAGTTCGTAGGATAGAATGAAACGAGCTGTATAAATTTTATATATTTAATAACCCAAGTGGGTCGGTACTAATTAATAGCATATACAGAAATATACAATATTAATATGATCAAGCATAAACATACAAGCAAAAGTGCGATGATACAGCACACAAAATAAAAAGGGAAATAAAAGATAGAGAAAATACCGGCATAGGCTCGTAGTCCGTTTCTCTAGGCCACAGCAGAGTTTTGGGCCTAGGGCACAAGCTTAAGCAAGTTGCATAAAACAATTCTTCTACATGTTGTCCAGAACAAAGGGAAAGGCTTCAGGCCTCAATGCTAGACCCTCAATGCATTCCTCAGTAGGGCAAGCTCTCTCATCTTCTCCCAGATCAGAGCTCCTTACTGCCTCTTTGCTGAATGACCAAAGAATCCAGGTCTCCCCACAGCATATGGCTAGTGCCCCACCCACCCCTTCCACCCAGGCAGCCCCCCTTCTCCCTCCTTTGCAGAACCCTCGGAGAGTACCTTCCCTAGGTGCTGGGAGGGATGGGTGAAGTTAAGGTCACTGGCTTGCTATCCCCCATCGCCATCTGGCCAGGGATAATAAAAGTGCCTGGCTATAGCAAGCCATCTCCCATGAACACACATAAAACCAGTGAAGCGTATCGTCCAGCAATGTAAACCCAACTTAAACACAACATTCCAACAAGTAGGGGGAGGACTGACATGAGCAAGTAAAAATACATTTCTAAGAAAGATGTACAACTGAGGGTCGGTTCATCTCACCTGGTATTTCTGCACCGATTAAAACAATACTTTTATGTAAATGAAGCCAAACATTTTCCAACAAAATGGAGTGAATTGTCTTTAACATGAATTCCATGCATATGACCCAGCATCTGTCAAGTACAATAGTCTCAAAATATAATTTAGTATTTTTTTCCATTATAATATCTGTGTTATGTAGTAGAAATATAGTACAGTATATATTTCAAAGTGATGGAGATGGGTTTTTATTTTACATCAGATGCCAACAGTTCATACATTTTCAAGATCAAGAAGTAAAAACACATTTTGGAAGTGAAAGAACCATAAGAACTGGATGCAGTAGACAAAATGTGACCCCTGGTATTTGCATAGGATTATGCTATATATACAGAACATGTAAATGTATCTAGTTATTTGGCCCATTAAATATAAATCCAATAAACTAGAAAAAAAAAAAAGTCAAAACATTCCCCTTAGTATCAGGATCTGTGGCACGAACCCATTGTATAAATAAATTGTATTCTTTTTTCCTATGATTTTACACCACATCTTTTGTGCTGCTTCTTCTTTTCAGATATGTATCTGTCAGTTCAAGCCTGGTTTGCTGCTGAAAACTATTTACATCCACACAATAGCTGGAAAGAAAAGAAGCTGGAGGCATACAGAAATAAGCTGCTTAGTTAATAGGGACTGTGACCTAACCATGGCAAAGGCTACGTTGCATAGCTGTCATCATGTGAAGTTCCCAAACTGGGTGGACCACCCAACTCTTGACAGTCTTGATGTAAGCCTATAGGCAGGCTCCTTTTTCATTTATCTGGACAAGATGGTCAGTATTAGCTTTCAAAATCTTCAAGGGAATGATATATACTAGACTTCAGAATGGCTACATTCTTCAGAGTAAAGAAAACCCAGCAGCAGCAAGGAACCATGGAACCATTTGCATCGCTGCATGGGGGTAGCTGAGAAAGCTGAATATATTGTATTTTTTGTTTGTGGGGAAAATTCTAAATCCTTATCAAATCATGACATCAACGATCGTCGAAAACAAAATAAGATTAGTTTTATTTGTTAACAAATAGGAACACACACATAGCATACAAGCTATAATGTGTCTGCCCACAGACTTCCAATAGACACAGATTTTTATACCTTACTGGTCACATGATTTTATGGGTTGTTATTTCACAATATACAAAAACATATGCTGACTTCATATATAAAACATATATCAAACAGGAGATACACAAAACTTCAGAGGAATAAAGTAACTTATTCATTAGCTGTCTTATCTTTATATAAGCAATAACTATGTGTTCAGTACATAAATCACACAACTAAGTCACAGACATGAGGGGAGTCTTCCATCCCCTGTCAGACTGATTAATTACTGTCTCATTCTAATCTTTAATATCAATCATTACAAAATACTTATATGATATAATGTAAAACAAAGCATTTCCAACATTGTAATTCTGACCTGTATTCAATTTATTTTTATGAGAATGAAACTCCTTAAATCCACAGCCATGATTAGTGACTGGCTCAGCTGCTAGACACAACACCTTCCATCTTCTTTGGTGCAAACATTCCTTTTTTTTGCTGACTCTTCTGACACTTGAAGTTATTTGGTAGGAATTGTATTATGGGTACATTGATTGTCAGGATGTAAACAGCTTACCTATACAGTAGTAGTATAATGTTGTACCGTGTTAGCCATTGAAAGTAGTGGAAGAGTGAAGAAATCAGGCGATACCTTTTAGAGGCTAACTGAGTATATTTATAAGTAAGCTTTCAGGGGGTCCCCCCCCCCTTCATCAGACATGGTGTGATACAAGAACTGAAAATTAACAGATTTTTATACACATGGTTTTCAAAGCATTTTAGAGTCCTTAAAAAAATTGCAATCTAAGTAGAGAAGTTATTTACAACAGGTCAAAAAAAAAAAAAAAAAAAAAAAAAAAACAGTCTGGAAACTTGTGGTGCGTGACGGAGGGATCAGTAATTCTTGCTGTTATCTGTTTGCTATCAGGAGGTGATTTGTGACCCTCACAGGTCACACATAGTGTGATTTGAAGCTGGCATGAATATTGAGTTCAGTTCATGGTTCAAACATAGTGTGACATGAAGCTGGCATGAATATTAAGTCCAAATTGCAGAGTTTGAAATTTTTGCATAAATTTATACTCCATTTGTTTTCTTTTCTCCTGTGTCTTAAAATGTCCCATTAAAACCACAACCCGCAAATCTTCAATAGAGTGGTTTTCTCCGGAGAAATGTGCGGCCACTGGGAGATCGGTTCTGCTGTTATTAATGGTGGATCTGTGTGAGTTCATTCGTTGACTGAGTCTCTGCCCTGTTTCCCCCACATAGAGGCCTGTGGTGGGACATTGCACACACATTATGAGGTACACCACATTGGAAGACCTGCAGGAGAATGTCCCCCTAATTCTGTGCACCTGTTGTGACTGTGGGATAGGTACACTGTCAGCGGTGTGGATGTGCTTGCAGGTCATGCACCTTTTATGTAGGCAAGGTGAGGTGCCATTTTCAGTTGGGGCCTTCAGGGCACTCCGGACGATAATGCGCCTCAGGTTTGGTGGTTGTCGAAAGGAGAGGAGAGGGGGGACTGGAAATATGTCCTTGAGTCTGTTGTCCCTATGTAGTACAGGTTGGAGCTCCTTGGCAATCCTTCGTAGGATCTCCAGCTGTGGGTTGTAGGTGACAACTAGGGGCACTCGGGCTTCTTTCTGGGTCTCTCTATATGTGAGCAGACTGTCTCTGGTAATGGCTGCTGCTTTGTTTAATTGGTTGTCTGTCACTTTTGGTTTGTATCCCAATCTGAGAAATTTCGTCCTCAGATCCAGGAGGTGCTTGTCCAGGTCTGTTTTGTCGGAGCAAATACGATTGTATCGTATAGCCTGGCTGTAGATTATAGATTGTCTTGTGTGCTTGGGGTGGAAGCTGTCGTTTCTCAGGTAGGCCGTTCTGTCTGTGGGTTTGTGGTATATCGATGTGAGTAGCCGGTGGTCTTTAATGTATATTGTGGTATCCAGAAAGTGAATTTCACTCCCTGAATAGCTAAGTTTAAGGTTGATGGTCGGGTGAAAGTCATTGAAGTCATTATGGAATTGAAGTAGGGCCTCCTCACCTGCAGTCCAGATGACAAGGATATCATCGATATAACGAAGGTAAATCATAGGTTTGGTGGTGCATGTTGATAAATATGTTCCTTCCATTTCTGCCATAAAGAGATTTGCATATTGGGGTGCACATCTGGTCCCCATTGAAGTTCCCATTCGCTGTAGATATAGATCCTCTCCAAAGGTAAAATGGTTGTGGCTAAGGATGAATTGTATGAGCTGCGTTACTGGTTCTGTTGGGAGGTTTTGTTTTGCCAGGTGTACCCGACATGCTGCAACTCCATCCTTGTGGGGAATGTTAGTATACAGGGATTCCACATCCATGGTGGCCAAAATGGTACCCTCAGGTAGAGGGCCCAGGGCATTCAGTTTGTTAAGAAGGTCAGTGGTGTCCTGGATATAGCTTGGAGTATCCCTGACAAGGGGTTTTAGGAGATTTTCCACCCAACCTGAGATGTTTTCTGTCAGTGTCCCAATGCCAGAAATGATAGGCCTCCCAGGGTTGCCATCTTTGTGTATCTTTGGGAGCATATAGAAGCAGCCCGGCCTGGGATCTTGGGGGATAAGTCCTTTTACCTGATTCTGGATCTGGACTGGAAACTCCTTGATCATACTCTTTAGTTCTTTCATATAGGCCTCTGTGGGATCACTTCCAAGTTTGGAGTAATGGATGGGATTTGACAGTTGCCTGTTTGCTTCCTGGATATAGTCTGAGGTGTTCATTATGACTATTGCGCCCCCTTTGTCAGCTGGTTTTATTATTATATCCTGATTTTCTTTCAGTGATGTAATAGCCTTCTGTTCCTGCAGGGTTAGGTTATGCACCTGTTTCTTTTGTTTCTCCAGGATTTCTGATCTTACTTTGCTTCTGAAACAGTCAATATATTTATCCAGTGCTGCATTAGCTCCAGGGCGTGGGGTCCAGGTAGATTTTTTGGTAGGATTCCTTATGGGCTGTTCCATCTCAGAGTCACTGCTGTATGGAGGGTCTTTGTCATAAAAATATTCCCTTAATCTCATTTTTCTGAAAAACTCCTCCATATCATTGCAGAGTTGGATATGGTCAGTGTGTGCCGAGGGGCAGAAGGAGAGACCTTTGGAGAGAACTGACATTTCGTGTTTGTTTGGCTCATAAGAGGAAAGATTCACAACACAGCTTTGCTGAGCTGGGCTAGTACTTGCGGTTGTAGTAATGAGGCCTTTTTGTCTCAGTCTGTGGAGCTTTTTCTTTTTGTTGTTAATAAGCATATCCTGAAGTTTCCAGTAGTATGTGTGGAGTCTGGCCTTCATTTCCTCTGTGTCATTAGCCAGTGATGATTTCAGGGCCTGTATCTCCTCCTGTGTTCTTTTTTGTTGTTATAGGAAATTTTTATCATATTGTTCCGCAGCCTTTCAGATGTCCGAATACATAGTTGTTCTGCATATCGGCTGTTGTAGGTGTTCCGGGTTGGGTTACGTAAATTGAAGCCTTTTGGGATGAGTCTCTCCTTTTTGCATTTTGTTAAGAAGAAGATGTCGCTGTTGAGTTGTGCAAGTTTCTTAAGCCGGTTTTTCAGTTCCATTCTTTTGCGGTACATTGTGGTATCTTTCAAGTTGATAGTAGTATAATGTTGTACCGTGTTAGCCATTGAAAGTAGTGGAAGAGTGAAGAAATCAGGCGATACCTTTTAGAGGCTAACTGAGTATATTTATAAGTAAGCTTTCAGGAGTACTCGCTCCCTTCATCAGACATGGTGTGATACAAGAACTGAAAATTAACAGATTTTTATACACATGGTTTTCAAAGCATTTTAGAGTCCTTAAAAAAATTGCAATCTAAGTAGAGAGTTATTTACAACAGGTCAAAAAAAAAAAAAAAAAAAAAAACAGTCTGGAAACTTGTGGTGCGTGACGGAGGGATCAGTAATTCTTGCTGTTATCTGTTTGCTATCAGGAGGTGATTTGTGACCCTCACAGGTCACACATAGTGTGATTTGAAGCTGGCATGAATATTGAGTTCAGTTCATGGTTCAAACATAGTGTGACATGAAGCTGGCATGAATATTAAGTCCAAATTGCAGAGTTTGAAATTTTTGCATAAATTTATACTCCATTTGTTTTCTTTTCTCCTGTGTCTTAAAATGTCCCATTAAAACCACAACCCGCAAATCTTCAATAGAGTGGTTTTCTCCGGAGAAATGTGCGGCCACTGGGAGATCGGTTCTGCTGTTATTAATGGGCTATTACATCACTGAAAGAAAATCAGGATATAATAATAAAACCAGCTGACAAAGGGGGCGCAATAGTCATAATGAACACCTCAGACTATATCCAGGAAGCAAACAGGCAACTGTCAAATCCCATCCATTACTCCAAACTTGGAAGTGATCCCACAGAGGCCTATATGAAAGAACTAAAGAGTATGATCAAGGAGTTTCCAGTCCAGATCCAGAATCAGGTAAAAGGACTTATCCCCCAAGATCCCAGGCCGGGCTGCTTCTATATGCTCCCAAAGATACACAAAGATGGCAACCCTGGGAGGCCTATCATTTCTGGCATTGGGACACTGACAGAAAACATCTCAGGTTGGGTGGAAAATCTCCTAAAACCCCTTGTCAGGGATACTCCAAGCTATATCCAGGACACCACTGACCTTCTTAACAAACTGAATGCCCTGGGCCCTCTACCTGAGGGTACCATTTTGGCCACCATGGATGTGGAATCCCTGTATACTAACATTCCCCACAAGGATGGAGTTGCAGCATGTCGGGTACACCTGGCAAAACAAAACCTCCCAACAGAACCAGTAACGCAGCTCATACAATTCATCCTTAGCCACAACCATTTTACCTTTGGAGAGGATCTATATCTACAGCGAATGGGAACTTCAATGGGGACCAGATGTGCACCCCAATATGCAAATCTCTTTATGGCAGAAATGGAAGGAACATATTTATCAACATGCACCACCAAACCTATGATTTACCTTCGTTATATCGATGATATCCTTGTCATCTGGACTGCAGGTGAGGAGGCCCTACTTCAATTCCATAATGACTTCAATGACTTTCACCCGACCATCAACCTTAAACTTAGCTATTCAGGGAGTGAAATTCACTTTCTGGATACCACAATATACATTAAAGACCACCGGCTACTCACATCGATATACCACAAACCCACAGACAGAACGGCCTACCTGAGAAACGACAGCTTCCACCCCAAGCACACAGACAATCTATAATCTACAGCCAGGCTATACGATACAATCGTATTTGCTCCGACAAAACAGACCTGGACAAGCACCTCCTGGATCTGAGGACGAAATTTCTCAGATTGGGATACAAACCAAAAGTGACAGACAACCAATTAAACAAAGCAGCAGCCATTACCAGAGACAGTCTGCTCACATATAGAGAGACCCAGAAAGAAGCCCGAGTGCCCCTAGTTGTCACCTACAACCCACAGCTGGAGATCCTACGAAGGATTGCCAAGGAGCTCCAACCTGTACTACATAGGGACAACAGACTCAAGGACATATTTCCAGTCCCCCTCTCCTCTCCTTTCGACACCACCAAACCTGGGCGCATTATCGGCCGGGTGCCCTGAAGGCCCCAACTGAAAATGGCACCTCACCTTGCCTACATAAAAGGTGCATGACCTGCAAGCACATCCACACCGCTGACAGTGTACCTATCCCACAGTCACAACAGGTGCACAGAATTAGGGGGACATTCTCCTGCAGGTCTTCCAATGTGGTGTACCTCATAATGTGTGTGCAATGTCCCACCACAGGCCTCTATGTGGGGGAAACAGGGCAGAGACTCAGTCAACGAATGAACTCACACAGATCCACCATTAATAACAGCAGAACCGATCTCCCAGTGGCCGCACATTTCTCCGGAGAAACCACTCTATTGAAGATTTGCGGGTTGTGGTTTTAATGGGACATTTTAAGACACAGGAGAAAAGAAAACAAATGGAGTATAAATTTATGCAAAAATTTCAAACTCTGCAATTTGGACTTAATATTCATGCCAGCTTCATGTCACACTATGTTTGAACCATGAACTGAACTCAATATTCATGCCAGCTTCAAATCACACTATGTGTGACCTGTGAGGTCACAAATCACCTCCTGATAGCAAACAGATAACAGCAAGAATTACTGATCCCTCCGTCACGCACCACAAGTTTCCAGACTGTTTTTTTTTTTTTTTTTTTTTTTTTTTTGACCTGTTGTAAATAACTTCTCTACTTAGATTGCAATTTTTTAAGGACTCTAAAATGCTTTGAAAACCATGTGTATAAAAATCTGTTAATTTTCAGTTCTTGTATCACACCATGTCTGATGAAGGGAGCGAGTACTCCTGAAAGCTTACTTATAAATATACTCAGTTAGCCTCTAAAGGTATCGCCTGATTTCTTCACTCTTCCACTACCTATACAGTAGGCACAGCAATAACTCCCTAAGTTACTGCCAGACACTATCTAGTGATAAATCTAATTCATTATGTATTCGGAGTACCAGAGCTCTCCTAAGACCATGCTGCTTTATTTATACTCTATTGAAATAAAGACTTGAACACATTGTACAAAGGTGACCCTTCCGGGGAGGAAGAAAGAGACACAGTAAAAGACTGTTTTTTTGGCAAAATATATCTTGTTCATTGATAGCCAACGGGAGAGAAAAAAAAGTATGTCAACTGCTTTCTCATGCCATATATTAAGACAATCCTCAACATGAGAAAGGAGGTGCAATGAATGCTACTCACTTTACTTAGGATGACATCAGATGATCCAGTATTGATAAGTCAGTACAGCTATTAAAATGTAGGTTAAAGGGCTAGACTGGATACTATATCTCATTAAAGGGAGTCTGTCAGCAGGGAAATCAGTATCAAACTAGTGACAGTACCTTGTAAGACGATTTCTACACTTTCCAAAAATGACTTACTTATTCTGCATTGCAGGTCCATTTTCAGTAAAATCAGTGATTTATTCTTATGCAGAATAAATGGAAAGGGCTTTATGGGCGTTTCCTACCATGCCAAGGCTTCATTCTCCAGTCTGGATAACCACCCCGTGACAAAGTGGAAAATGTGGAACTGGGCAGCAGTTAGGAACGATTATCTAGAGCAGAGAGCAAAGACCAGGCAGGAGAAGAAATGCCTCAAAAGCACTTTTCAGGTAATTTGCATGCCAATAAAACACTGATTTTTATTAAATGGAGCTGCAATGCAGAATAAGAAAGGTATCTTCTACAGTTTCCAAAGATACCTTTCTTATTCTGCAATGCAGAATAAGAAAGGTATCTTTGGAAACTGTAGAAGTAGCCCTACAAGCTACTGTTATTTGTTTGATACAAATTTTCTTATGACAGACTAAGGAGATTTCACCTTATGGTGTACGGGGAATTATGAGACCATGCTAAAAATTCTGGGAAAATAATATGCAAATATGTCCTCCTTGGTTAAAAAGGAGAATTTGCTCTAGTGCCACCTTTTGGATAGGGAGTTACAGTCCAAAAAGTGGATGAAGAGTTATTCATTTCTTTTTGTTTGAAGGGTCCTTAACAATAAAGCTGATCACTAAGTATCTTGCTGCCAAGAACCCAGTAATCACTTATAATCTGTGGGAGAAATCTGTCTATTTCCAAGTAGCGCCACTACAGGGAAAATGAAATATTACATAGTGCCTACAGAAAAAAAAGGATGATAGATGGATGTGCCAGATCCTCCAGAGAAAGAGCTACTCTGTGTGGTAAAATGTGGTAGAGTCAGGTACAATATAAATCTAAAAGGGAATGTCAAGGACAGCTTGAAGTGTTGGAGGTCGCCTGCAGATAGAGGTCAGCACAATTTAGGTTTTGCTCTAGGGTCATCCCTCCTTCAAGGCTGTGTCACCACAGGTCACTATTTATTACCTGCATATTTTCTTCTTATTTGCATTTTTATCTTCATGTCCTGTGTTCTCATATTCAGCTTACGTCACTTTATCCATTTTTAAAACCTCTGAATTATTCACTGTGAAATGTCACAGGCGATCGTTCATTGCGGGGAATACAGCGTGTGAAGGAGCAAGGTTTAGAGCAGTCAGGGCCGCCTTACTGTAAACTGAAAGAGAAAGACCTTGGCAGACTTAAAAGCAGATTTATTTTCAATGGCTGGTTTCATAACACAGAGGATATCCAGGTCCCACCCCGGTACATTTTTAATTATTTAGCACAGAGAAACTTATGTATATAGTCAAGTCAGCTGAAATTCCCTTTCAGTCAGATTTAACAAGAAGCATCGTACAACACAGAAGTAGGCCTTCATAAATTTTCTACTACAGATCTTGTATATGGCACTGGTATATAGATTCAAGTGACTAAGTACCCTTTAGAAAGCCACTGTAGATAGCTCTGGTTATAGCGGTATCACGGTCTGGTTGAGCCATTTTGCAGGTTTTAGATGAAGACAAGTAGTGAATAATAGTACTGAACCATAGTACAATAATACTGTGTCCCAATAATACTTTATACTGTGTCATACAGTGCCTTACTAAGGTTCTGTCTAAATCCTTCTATCAAACATATATGCCATACAGTGGCATACATCACCCATTGGCCCCAGTGTTAAAAAGAAAATCCTACATATCCAAAAAACAAGATGTGAATATAGCCTAAAACTTTCACATAATGTCTACATGCTATTTTTCTACAGTAAAGAGATAACAATGCTAATACAAAGGAGGAGATTTACAAATAAAAATGTGCCAGAATTCTTGTGTAATTTGTGACTTGCGACAAATAACTGTCTAACATGCCTTGAGCCACATTTATCAAGTGTTTTAGACACTTTTACAACATGTACAAAAAATGGGCATGTCTTTACATGAAAGGGGCGTGCCCTAAGTTACGACACCATACAACCATATTTTGCCACATTTTTCTGATGGAAACTAAGTCATCTAAAGTTAAATTAGATAGGCTATTAATGCAACAGAATTATTATCCAGCATCAGACACTATGATAAATTTTAAGACTGTCTTGTCTAACTTCGCGCTATCTTTCTTTTAGACAATATTGCTAAATCTTCCCCATTATGCATAAATAACTGAAATGTATAGTCCCCTTGCAATAAACTACTACTACTACTTGTTGTGGAGATGTAAATTCATATATTCATTAATATTTTTAACTATGCATAAAAGGGGTTGACCAGGCTAAAATTTTATTTATTAATTAGGCTGGGGGAGGTGAAAAAAAAACAAAAAAACATACTTGCCTGTCCCAGGTGTGCCGGTGCCTGCTTGCGTGGCTGGCGAACCCCAACAGATACTGCTATTATTATACTCTGGGGTCTTTTCAGACCTCAGAGTATAATCAGCGGAGGCCCAGGGGAGGTGAGAAACATAAAAAAACAGTGTTACTCACCTCTCCTGCGCTCCGGCATTTCATGGGCCTCTTTGGTGACGTCCCAGACATCACAAGGGCCAAGCAGGCATCATTATGCATCGCGATGCATGCCTGGCCCACGTAACTTCAGTACCGACATTGAAGACGGCTGAAAGCAGCGGGGAGTGCGCCGGAGCCCGGGAGAGGTAAGTAACATTGGTGATCCACTATGGGGCATAATACTGTGTGCAGGGGTCACTGTGGGGCATAATACTGTGTGCAGGGGGCACTATGGGGCATAATACTGTGTGCAGGGGCCACTATGGGGCATAATTCTGTGTGCAGGGGCCACTATTAGGCATAATACTGCGTGCATGGGCCACTATGGGGCATAATAGTGTGTGTAGGGGCCACGATGGGGCATAATAATATGCGCAGGAATGGGGTTTGTGTGGGGGAGATGGAGGAGGCAGTCTGGGGTGGGGGTTGGAGGCGGTGGTCAAATATTCTCCTTGGAGTCCAGCCATTTCTAGTTACGCCACTGCTCCCATCCTATGCATGAGACTATGATAGCACTGGGTAGTACTGTCAGTCACCGACTTCTTCACCCAAAGTGTGAGAAGGAGCGCTATCGGAAGTCTTTCCTCCCCGCTGCGGTTAGGCTGTACAACCAACAGTGATCTAAGCGGAGATCACTCCATACAGAGAACTGAAAGATCTTTAAGTTGTGATATCCCCTCTGCTACTTTTTTTTTTTTTTTTAACCTGTACCTCTCTATATGTACCTACTGTCACTGTAATGCCCCTACCTTGGAGCGTTTTGTATTTTTGTATTGTATTGTATTGCATATCTTTGCTGCTGTAACAAACTGAATTTCCCCATGGTGGGACTATTAAAGCATTATCTTATCTTATCTTAATAATGTGTGTGTACAGGAGCTACTATGGGGCATAATACTGTGTGCAGGGGCCACAATGGGACATAATAACGTGTGCAGGGCACACTATTGGGCATAATACTGTGTACAGAGGCCACTGTGGGGCATAATACTGTGTGCAGGGGCCACTATGGGGCATAATACTGCATGCAGGGGCTACTATGGGGCATAATACTGTGTGCAGGGGCCACTGTGGGGCATAATACTGTGTGAAGGGGCCACTATGGGGCATAAATCTGTGTGCAGGAGCCACTATGGGACATAGTACTACATGCAGGGACCACTATCAGGCATAATACTGCGTGGAGGGGCCTCTATGTGGCATAATACTGTGTGCAGGGGCCACTATGGGGCATAATACGGTGTGCAGGGTCTGTGGTGGGACATAATACTGTGTGCAGGTGACACTATGGGACATAATAATGTGTGTGCAGGGGCCACGGTGGGACATAATACTGTGTGCAGGGACCACGGTGGGGCATAATTGTGTGTGTGTGGGGGCCACTATGGGGCATAATAGTGTGTGTGCAGAGACCATGGTGGGACATAATACTGTGTGCAGGGGCCACTGTGGGACATTATACTGTGTGGAGAGGCCGCTATGGGACATTATACTGTGTGGAGGGGCCACTATGGGACATTATACCGTGTGGAGGGGCCGCTGTGGGATATTATAGTGTATGTAAATGGGGCGTTATACTGCGTGGAGGCCAGGAAAAGGGGCACTATGCCGTGGCTAGGCCCCCAAGTCAAAAGTTTGCTGGGGGGCCCACTCTTTGCTAGTTACACCTCTGTCTGCACTAATATAATATCAATGCATGCATTTATTATTAGGGGTTGCACAAGGTTAGAAAAACATGCTGACTTCTTTCAGATACAGCGCCACATGTGTGCATTGCTTGTGTCTGGTATTGCAGCTCATCCCTATTCCGTTTTATGAAGGTGAGGTGCAATGCCACAAACAAACTATAGACAGGTGGGGGGCTGATTCTGGAAAAAAGCAGCCATGCTCTTCTGGTGTTGTATAAACCCATTAAAGGGGTTGTGCCATTATAGACACTTATCTCCTATCCACAGCACAGGGGATAAGTGTCCAAGTGCTGGGGGTCCAACAGGGACCCAGTGATCAGGAGGATGAGGGACTGAATGTCCCCAGAAAGCCTCCATGTGAATAGAGCGCCTGTGTGTTTGCGTGACTAACACTCCATTCACAACTATGGGGTTAAGGGCACTGCAGGAAATTATAGTCCGGCAGCCTCATAGCAGTGAATGTAGCGCCAGCATTAAAAGCGCACAGGCGCTCCATCCTTATCAGTGATTTCTGGGTGTCTCTGGGAGCTCCTGGTATCTTCTGCATTTGTTTACATGGTTCAGCTTCCTTCTTTTCTGACTTCCGGCATGCGCTATTGTCCCAGCGCTGCTCTGTGTTCTGCAGCGACAATCCATCTCTACTGTACAGGCGTGGGAGCTGTGCAGTAGAGGTGGATTATTGGCAGTAAAGCAGAGAGCAGCGCTGGGACAATAGCACATGCCAGCAGTCAGAAAAGAGGGAGGAGCCATCCCGATGGAAGAAGCCTGGAAGGTAAGTATGATGGAGTGGATGCGGGGGGGGGGGGGAAGTAGTAGTGACGTTCCGTTTCCGGAAAGGGGGAAACGGATCGTCACCGGATAACCAGCAAATGTCCCTGGGGAAGTCACATGACTACACCAGGGATATGGGTAAATATACATTTTTGATTATGTTATTTAGAAAGTAGGAGGGTGTTTAGATTAGTGTATGGATTTCCATTTATCCCAGACAACCTCTTTAAGAGGCTTCAGTGCTTATTTAGTGCTATGTCACCTTCACAACTACAAGGCTGTGACTTCAATGGTACATCACTGCAGTACCTATAGTCGCTGCTATACAGTCATGGCCAAAAGTTTTGAGAATGACACAAATATTATATTTTCACATGTTCTGCTGCCCTCTGGTTTTTATGTGTGTTTGTCAGATGTTTTTATCACATACAGAAATATAATTGCATTCATATTATGAGTAACAGAAGCTTATATTGACAGTTAGAATGAGTTAATGCAGCAAGTCGATATTTGCAGTGTTGACCCTTCTTCTTCAGGACCTATGCAATTCTCCCTGGCATGCTCTCAATCAACTTCTGGACCAAATCCTGACTGATAGCAGTCCATTCTTGCAGAATCAATGCTTTCATTTTGTCTGAATTTGTTGGTTTTTGTTTGTCCACCCGTCTCTTGATGATTGACCACAAGTTCTCAATGGGATTAAGATCTGGGGAGTTTCCAGGCCATGGACCCAAAATCTCTATGTTTTGTTCCCTGAGCCATTTAGTTATCACCTTTGCTTTATGGCAAGGTGCTCCATCATGCTGGAAAAGGCATTGTTGAGCGCCAAACTGCTCTTGGACGGTTGGGAGAAGTTGCTCTTGGAGGACATTCTGGTACCATTCTTTATTCATGGCTGTGTTTTTAGGCAAGACTGTGAGAGAGCCGATTCCCTTGGCTGAGAAGCAACCCCACACATGAATGGTTTCAGGATGCTTTACAGTTGGCATGAGACAAGACTGGTGGTAGCGCTCACCTCTTCTTCTCCGAATAAGCTGTTTTCCAGATGTTCCAAACAATCGAAAAGGGGATTCATCAGAGAAAATGACTTTACCCCAGTCCTCAGCAGTCCACTCCCTGTACCTTTTGCAGAATATCAGTCTGTCCCTGATGTTTTTTCTGGAGAGAAGTGGCTTCTTTGCTGCCCTCCTTGAGACCAGGCCTTGCTCCAAGAGTCTCCGCCTCACAGTGCGTGCAGATGCACTCACACCTGCCTGCTGCCATTCCTCAGCAAGCTCTGCACTGCTGGTAGCCCGATCCCGCAGCTGAAACACTTTTAAGAGACGGTCCTGCCGCTTGCTGGTCTTTCTTGGGCGCCCTGGAGCCTTTTTGGCACTAATGGAACCTCTCTCCTTGAAGTTCTTGATGATGCGATAGATTGTTGACTGAGGTGCAATCTTTCTAGCTGCAATACTCTTCCCAGTTAGGCCATTTTTGTGCAGTGCAATGATGACTGCACGTGTTTCTTTAGAGATAACCATGGTTAACAGAAGAGAAACAATGATGGCAAGCACCAGCCTCCTTTTAAAGTGTCCAGTGGTGTCATTCTTACTTAATCATGACAGATTGATCTCCAGCCCTGTCCTCATCAACACCCACACCTGTGTTAATGGAGCAATCACTGAAACGATGTTAGGTGGTCCTTTTAAGGCAGGGCTGCAATGATGTTGAAATGTGTTTTGGGGGATAAAGTTCATTTTCTAGGCAAATATTGACTTTGCAAATAATTGCTGTTAAGCTGATCACTCTTTATAACATTCTGGAGTATATGCAAATTGCCATTAGAAAAACTGAAGCAGTAGACTTTGTAAAAATTTATATTTGTATCATTCTCAAAACTTTTGGCCATGACTGTACATCATATGGCGGGTGAGCTCCAGCACAGCTCCTGGCATATAAACATTCCTGGACGCTGTGATGTCCTACAACAGCTGATCTGGAGGTAGATCATCAATATTTGCAAGGTGAATAACCCCTTTAATGGACTCACAATACTTGTTGGGCATTGGACAGTTGCCTGTTGCCCATTGTGCAAATGGCTCCCCCTTTTGAAAGTGAGTCTGTATGTAGTAAACTGTTACTGAATAACTTACTGACAGCTATATTGTGAAGTTATGTGCTCCCTCTGGAGCCCTGACCTCTTCTGCAGCATGTAGTTACAGTGGGGAAAAAAGTATTTAGTCAGCCACCAATTGTGCAAGTTCTCCAACATAAAAAGATGAGAGAGGCCTGTAATTGACATCATAGGTAGACCTCAACTCAGAGGCGTAGCTAGGGGTTCAGACGAACATGTCCAAGTGGGCCCCCAACTTGGACTTGTTCGTATACCATACTATCAGTATACAATGAGCGTATAGTGGTATATAGCAGCTCTACACAGGGCTCTGCAGACGATTTAGGTGAATACAGGGCAGTAGCATTTAGTAACTTACCAGTGACGTCTCTGACCAATCCTTCACATTTCCCATCTCTTTCATCTGGACGGCCATGACCACTTCTTCCAGTCTCTGTAAAGTTTGCAACACAGACATCTTTGGCTCCTCACTTTTCCAGGCACCTGACCCACATTGTCCTCACCTGCACAAAGCCCCCATCCTGATGCTTCCCCAATTATAAAATATATAATACAACCCCCTATAATGAATAATACCCCCAAGTATATCTTTAAGTTAATAACTTCCCTGTGCACCCCTTTAAATAGTGCCCCTTATTAATAATGCCCCAGATGTTTCCTAATTAAAAAGGAAGAAAATATTATTGGGGTTCCAATACCCGGGACCCCCAGGATCAGCTGTTTGAATGAACCATGGTACCTGTGTAAGCGCCGTGACCCCTTCTCTGTTTACATAGTGTCATTCTTTTCATAGCGGCCATGTAATGTAACCACAGCCTCGTCCTATACACGTCTATGTGACAAGGCTGGAATTACATCACACGGTCACTATAAACAGACAGCGTGTGATATAAACAGGTGCCATAGCCCCTTCATACAGGATAGGAGAGGATAGACCATCAATAAAAATGAGCTGGAAAACTCCTTAAAGAGGACCTTTCACGTCCTCATGTATATGCTGTTTTACATACCGCTAGAAAGCCGACAGCACACTGAATTCAGTGCACTGCCGGCTTTCCTGGTATGTGCCCCGGGGCTGGAGATATCGGCGGTCTTAGTTTCACGGTCTACTGTCAGAAAGGCGTTCCTGACAGTCTAGCTACGCTGGAACGCCCCCTGGCAGTAAGGAACGCCCCCTCTGACAGTACAGCGCTATGGGCAAGTACAGAGAGAGAGGGCGTTCCTTATAGCCCAGCGATGACGCTGAGTTGTAAGGAACGCCCCCCCCAGTACAAGTCTATGAACGAGAACTGTCAGGGAGGGAGTTCCTCACAGCGCAGCTAGACTGTCAGGAACGCCCTTCTGACAGTAAACCGTGAAACTAAGACCGTCGATATCTCCAGCCCCGGGGCACATACCGGGAAAGCCGGCAGTGTGCTGAATTCAGCCTGCTGTCGGCTTTCTATCGGTATGTAAAACAGCATATACATGAGGACGTGAAAGGTCCTCTTTAAGGCTAAGGCCCCACGTGGTGTCCTGCAGCAAAAAAGAGCTGCAGGAAAAACCGCAGCAGCGACGCATCGCGGTTTTTCCTGCAGCACTTTGCACGGAAAGTTCGCAGAGGTTTCCTCTGCAGACTTTCTGCTTCAATTATATCTACAGGAAAACCGCCAGCATTTCCGTAGGTATAATTGACATGCTGTGATTTCCAAAACTGCATCTGTTAATGCCTCCTAATGAATCCTGCCTTATAGTTATATTATTAATATACCCATAACTAAGCTAAAAAAAGAAAAAAGTCATACTCACCTGCAATCCTGATGAATGGAGCCGCCGCTTCCTCCCTGTCCACGCACAGGACGTCTGTGTCTGAGCGCAGGCGGCGCGTTGTTGTGACGTCATCGCGCCGCGTGTGCTGAGAAGCAGACATCTGTCTGTGGTCTCAGCGTCTTGTAAACCGCAAGCCTATATTGGCTTGCGGTTTACAATACTGTTAAGTTGAAGGTTATGTTTTAACTAGATCGGTGTCTGCAGACACCGATCTAGTTAGAAATAAAGGATGTATTAATGGCGGCTCTGGGGTGGGCCCCCAAAAATTCAGTGGGCCCGGGGCAGCCGTCCCCTCTGCCCTCCCCCGCTAGCTACGCCTCTTTCTCAACTATGAGAGACATAATGAGAAAAGAAATCCAGAAAATCACATTGTCTGATTTTTAAAGAACTTATTTGTGGTGGAAAATAAGTATTTGGTCAATAATAAAAGTTCATCTCAATACTTTGTTATATATCCTTTGTTGGCAATGACAGAGGTCAAACGTTTTCTGTAAGTCTTCACAAGGTTGGCACACACTGTTGCATGTATGTTGGCCCATTCCTCCATGCAGATCTTCTCTAGAGCAGTGATGTTTTAGGGCTGTTGCTGGGCAACACAGACTTTCAACTCCCTCCAAAGGCTTTCTATGGGGTTGAGATCTGGAGACTGGCTAGGTCACTCCAGGAGCTTGAAATGCTTCTTAAGAAGCCACTCCTTCATTGTCCTGGCGGTGTGCTTGGGATCATTGTCATGCTGAAAGACCCAGCCACGTTTCATCTTCAATGCCCTTGCTGATGGAAGGAGCTTTGCACTCAAAATCTCACGATACATGGCCCCATTCATTCTTTCATTTACACGGATCAGTCGTCCTGGTCCCTTTGCAGAGAAACAGCCCCAAACCATGATGTTGCCACCCCCATGCTTCACAGTAGGTATGGTGTTCTTTGGATGCAACTCAGCATTCACTCTCCTCCAAACACGACGAGTTGTGTTTCTCCCAAACAGTTCTACTTTGGTTTCATCTGACCATATGACATTCTCCCAATACTCTACTGGAACATCCAAATGCTATCTAGCAAACTTCAGACGGGCCCAGATATGTACTGGCTTAAGCAGGGGGACACGTCTGGCACTGCAGGATCTGAGTCCCTAGCGGTGTAGTGTGTTACTGACGGTAGCCTTTGTTACGTTAGTCCCAGCTTTCTGCAGGTCATTCACTAGGTCCCCCCCGTGTGGTTCTGGGATTTTTGCTCACTGTTCTTGCAATCATTTTGACCCCACGGGGTGAGATCTTGCATGGAGCCCCCGATCGAGGGAGATTATCAGTGGTCTTATATGTCTTCCATTTTCTAATTATTGCTCCCACAGTTGATTTTTTCACACCAAGCTGCTTGCCTATTGCAGATTCACTCTTCCTAGCCTGGTGCAGGTCTACAATTTTGTTTCTGGTGTCCTTCCACAGCTCTTTGGTCTTCACCATAGTGGAGTTTGGAGTGTGACTGTTTGAGGTTGTGGACAGGTGTCTTTTATACTGATAACAATGTCAAACAGGTGCCATTACTACAGGTAATGAGTGGAGGACAGAGCAGCCTCTTAAAGAAGAAGTTACAGGTCTGTGAGAGCCAGAAATCTTGCTTGTTTGTAGGTGATCAAATACTTATTTTCCACCACAATTTGCAAATAAATTCTTAAAAAGATCAGACAATGTGATTTTCTAGATATGTTTTCTCATTTTGTCTCTCATAGTTGAGGTCTTCCTATGATGACAATTACAGGCCTCTCTCATCTTTTTAAGTGGGAGAACTTGCACAATTGGTGGCTGACTAAATACTGCTCCCATAACTGCTCAATGGGTTTGAGATCTGGTAACTGCGCTGGCCACTCCATTACAGATAGAATACCAGCTGCCTGCTTCTGCCCTAAATAGTTCTTGCATAATTTGGAGGTGTGCTTTGGGTCATTGTCCTGTTGTAGCATGAAATTGGCTCCAATCAAGCGCTGTCCACAGGGTATGGCATGGCAAAATGGAGTGATAGCCTTCCTTATTCAAAATCCCTTTGACCTTGTACAAATCTCCCACTTTACCAGCACCAAAGCAACCCCAGACCATCACATTACCTCCACCATGCTTGACAGATGGCGTCAGGCACTCTTCCTGCATCTTTTCAGTTGTTCTGCGTCTCACAAATGTTCTTCTGTGTGATCCAAACACCTCAAACTTCGATTCGTCTGTCCATAACACTTTTTTCCAATCTTCCTCTGTCTAATGTCTGGGCTCTTTTGCCCATATTAATCTTTTCCTTTTATTAGCCAGTCTCAGATATGGCTTTTTCTTGGCCACTCTGCCCTGAAGGCCAGCATCCCTGAGTCGCCTCTTCACTGTAGACGTTGACAATGGCGTTTTGTGGGTACTATTTAATTAAGCTGCCAGTTGAGGACCTGTGAGGCGTCGATTTCTCAAACTAGAGACTCTAATGTACTTGTTTTGTTGCTCAGTTGTGCAGCGGGGCCTCCCACTTCTCTTTCTACTCTGGTTAGAGCCTGTTTGTGCCGTCCTCTGAAGGGAGTAGTACACACCGTTGTAGGAAATTTTCAGTTTCTTGGCAATTTCTTGCATGGAATAGCCTTCATTTCTAAGAACAAGAATAGACTGTCGAGTTTCACATGAAAGTTCTATTTTTCTGGCCATTTTGAGAGTTTAATCGAACCAACAAATGTAATGCTCCAGATTCTCAACTAGCTCAAAGGAAGGCCAGTTTTATAGCTTCTCTAACCAGCAAAACTGTGCTAACATACTTGCACAAGGGTTTTCAAGGGTTTTCTAAACATCCATTAGCCTTCTTACACAGTTAGCAAACACAATGTACCATTAGAACACTGGAGTGATGGTTGCTGGAAATGGGCCTCTATACACCTATGTAGATATTGCATTAAAAACCAGACGTTTGCAGCTAGAATAGTCATTTACCACATTAACAATGTATAGAGTGTATTTCTGATTCATTGAAAAAAACTGTGTGTAACATCTCTGCCTGTTCGGGTCTCTGCGCCACCTTCCGCTCGCACGCTGTGGCGAAGGAGGCATGTTCAGTTTGATTCCTTGCGTAGGTTTCTTGTTGCTCAGTCTGAACATGGTCCTAGTCAATGTAATGGATTTCCGGCCACACCCATATTCTGAGCATTTCTCTATGGAATGCATAGAGTTAATCTCTTCCTGGCCTGTGTGATTGACAGCCTGTGTACCTATCAGGTCTGGGGATGGGCCCAGACTTTCTATATACAGGATGTCACTTTCTCAGCAAGTTGCCGGTTATTGCACTGTCTTTGTCTGCTCTCTTTATTTTCTCCCTTGCTACTTTGTTACCTGATTCTCTGACCCTTTGGCTTGCCTTTTGACTATTCTCTTGGATTTTGATTCTGTATTGCATTGCTCGTTTGTTACCGACCCCTTGGCTTGCTCACTCTGCTTCTGTGTTGTTTTTGCCCTATCCTGTTCTGTGTGTCACTTACTCAGTATAGGGCTCGTCTTCAGGTTGTCCTTTTACCGTTTAGGGTAACTGAGGCAATAGGAAGGGACAGTGGCTGGGGTGAGATTAGGGCTCACTTGTCTCTGTCCTTCCTCCCAGACCGCTGTAGTAGATCAGGGTATTGCTACGTTTGACAAGACCCTAACACTGTGCTTTTCTTTCAAAAATAAGGAAATTTCTAAGTGACCCTAAACTTTTGAACAGCAGTGTATAAGTTTCCTTGGAAGAAAAAGCCTAGAGCTCACTCACTCTTTTGGCTGAAGTGATGGCTAAAAGAAAGCTAGTTTTAAAGGCAAGAAATTTAAGATCTACATCCTCCAAAGGCTCAAAAAGGAGTACCACAAAGACCTGAAAGAACAGTCGAGAGATCCCACTGGGGAACCGGAGCTGAGACACCGGTCTAAGTCTGGTAGCGCCCTTAAGGAATCCAACGATAAGGGAATCTTGGGACAAACGTCTGTCTAAACAGGCGGAAGAGGCTGAAACATGTACCCTCAGTGTAGCAGGAGAAAGGCCTGTATCCAAACCGCTTTTAAGAAAATCCAGAATTTCTGCCGTAGTAGGGTTTGAACTATCAGCTTCTCTTCTGGAGCACCACTGCTTGAAGATGTTACCTATCCTATGGTAGCTTTTCTTGGTAGACTCTGCTCTGGCACAGGAAAGAGTCTTCAAGACGGTCCACTAAATCTCTGTAGGCACTGGTCTACCTCCAGGCTGTCAGGTTGAATCTCCTCAGATCCTGGCACTTCCGAATTCCTTGAGAAAGCAGGTTCTGGGTGGAGGGAAGCCTCCATATGTCCCTCGACTCATGTACATGAGCTGGGCAAACCAAGTCCTTTTTGGCCAGAATGGTATGATGGCTATCACAGAGACTTGGTCCTGTCTGACATTTATCAATACCTTTGGTATCATGGAAAGTGGAGGGAAGATGTAAGCCAGCCTGAACCTCCAAGGGATGGACAGGGCATCCATTGCCAAGGGATAGTCCTCCTGATACATTGAGCAGAACGTCTCTACCTTGGTGTTGAGTCTGGTCGCCATGAGGTCTATTTCTGGGAGACCCCACTTCAGGGTAATCTGATGGAATACATCTGGCTTGAGAGACCATTCTCCTGATACGACAAGACCCGTCTCAACTGATCCGCTACTATGTTCAGGGAACCTTTGATGTGAACTGCGGATAAGTGGGTCAGATTTTTTTCTGCCCAGGTAAAAATCAGATCTGTCTCTCTGAGGAGAGATAATGATCTGGTGCCTACCTATCTGCTCACGTACATTATGGTCGTCATGCTGTCTGAACGAACCTTGACCGTTCTCCCTCTGAGGAAAGGAGAAAAATGAAGTAGTGCCAGGTTACACTTCTCTGAGCTCCTTCCAATTGGAAGATGTCTTTTCTTCTAGACTGCTCCAGACTCCTTGTATGGTCTTCTCGTATAGGTGGGCTCCCCATCCAGAGAGGGATGCATCGGCAGTCAACAGGGTCCAACAAGGTTGGACCGTGGACATTCCGTCTTTCAGGTGTACTCACCATCTGAGGGAAAGACGGGTACTGGGAGTTAGCTTGATCTTCTTGTCGAGACCGAGAGGAGTACAGTTCCAGGCTTTTAGTACTTCCATCTGGAGAGGACGCAAATGCCATAAAGCCCAAGGGACTGCAATGGCTGAGGATGACGTCAGGCCTAGGACTCTCATGGATGTTCTGATGGATACCAGACATGTCTTGAAGAGAAACTGGACCGCTTTGATCAATCTTTCCTTCCTTGCAAGTGTTAAGGAAACCTCCATGTGGTCTGAGTCCAAGAGATACCCCAGGAACTTCCTGCGGGTAGAGGGAACTACTTCTGACTTCTCCCAATTTATTACCCAAGTTTTGAAGAAGGGATACGGCTATCAGTAACTGCTGGAGCAGAACAGACTCTGACTGGGCTTTTATTAGCCAGTCGTCCAGGTATGGCACTACAAAAAGGCCCTGAAGCCTGAGAGAGGCGGCTATAGGAGCCACAACCTTGGTGAAGGTATGAGGAGCTGAAGTGATGCCAAAGGGCAGGGCTGCAAACTGAACATGCTTCCTGTCACTGGAAACTGAAACGGCGATTCTGAGAAACCTTCTGTATGGAGGATATATTGGGACATGCAGATAGGCATCCTTTAGATCAAAGGTGACGAAAACTTCGCCCTGTTGAAGAAAGGATGTAACGGATTTTACGGTCTCCATACGAAAATGTTTTTTCTTTATGAAGCGATTCAGATATTTTAAGTCTATAATCATTCTCCAGCTGCCTGATGGTTTTGGCACCAGAAAAACTGGGGAGTAGACACCGAGTCCTTCTTCCAAGGGGGGGACCTCTTCCAAGGCCCCCTTGCGGATGTAATCGTGAATGGAGCACTCCAATATATCCTGCAGAGCCGCAGGAAGGGAGCAGGATAAGACGAATAATCGATCGCATAACGTCGCTGAACAACCTGCAAGACCCAAGGGTCTTGAATTTTTTCCTGCCAAAGCACCGGAGGTTGAAGAGGACATCTATAAGGAAACCAGAAATCACCAGACAGTAAAACAAGCTAAAATAATAGCAAGAAAATACCTTTGGAGAATCAAGCAATTTAGACAAACACGGAAACGCTTTGCAGCAGGCAAATAATTCCAAGGGATAAGAAGCTGGACTCAAAGAGAGACAAGCCCAACACTGCAATGAACTATGGGGCTTTATAGAGGGGGAAAAGGGGAGGAGCAATGGAGAACCTCACAAAAACCCCTCCTTCAAATTTCTGCAGCAAAGCTACTTCCAGAAAAAAAGTAGCTAACAGTAAAAGAGAACAGCAACAAAAACGCAATAAAATGCATATAAAAAATACACATTTTAAAATTTTCGTGGTACCAGAAGTAGGCCGCAGCATTGGTACAACCAGAAATTGCGTCCCCGGAAAACGAAAGAAAGGTTCCAGGAAGAAAAAAGACCGATGCCACTTCCGGTTGCGGCAGAGCGCGATGAGGCCCGCCGACCAACAGAATTCCGGGCGCGTGGAACAACAAGGCAGCAAGGACCGAAGCTGCCAAGAAGCAGAGGGTAAAGAAAGAAGTCAGAGTAAGTAACGAAAAGAAAAAAAAAAAACGAACTCTATGGAAGGCCAAAGAGACCTCCCTCCACCTGTCCCACCACACAGGACAGAAAAAAACACAAGGGGGGGGAGGTCTCTTTGCCCTCTTATAGGGTAGCTTAGTCATGCATATTTTATGTTAATTAAAAGTTCCACCTGTCCTATCAGCACACAGGGGCAGGAATACCCCATATTGTGCTGCTGTAGGACGTAAGGGAACACTTGTAATTTAACCTGGGACAGGAGATGACATTATGGTATCACAAATCACAATGACTAGAGTTATGTGTGATCTGCTCACTGTATATGGAGCCCCCTAGAGTCCCCTGTCCTGCAGCAGCTGCCGCTATATATATATATATATAGGAGATGATACACTTTATTACTGTATATACAGATATTGGAATATACCGGAATATTGAGTGACAGCCATTACTATCATCATGGTCACTATCTAAGGAGTAATTCAGACACAAGACAAAAACCAAAAACACAATATAGATAAGTTTAAAGGGTTTTTATTGAATAGGCAACATTGTAATTAAATATTACTGGCCCTTTAAATTATAAAAAGGTCACAGTTACCCAGAGGTCAGGCCTGGTGGAGACCATAGAACTTACTGTGGTCGAGTCCACCCTTGTTCTGAGATGAGAGTCACCGACCCAATGATCCAGAGGAAGGCGAAACAACCCCCCGGAGAGTTATACCTCAGGGGGCAAAAAATTCCTTCCTAACCCCAAATATGGCGATTGGATATCTCCCTGGATCATATCTCGCCTGCTGCCTAGTGCTGTATGCATATATGTGTGTATGTATGTATGCTGTATGTATTTATATATGTATTTATGTTGCATGTATATATGTATTTAAGCTCATGAGAGCTTAATGTATAAGAAAACCACACACATAAATTCCTTTATTGAAGTAAGTAGACTCCCCTGCACATCCCTCTATGACCATTTTATTTAAAAAAAAAAAAATTGAGAAAGCTCAATATCCGACGTCATCCAGTGAATCTGAATCAGTCAAAAAAAAAAAACACAAACCTGTAAAAAATAAACAAACAATAATATTTAATTTAATTATAACAATTATATTTAATAAATAAATAAATGATAATAAATAAATCTGGCCATACATGAGATGTTGTCTAAACACTAGCTGTCTCACCCATCTTTCCAATACACATGCACACTTGGCTTAATAGTACAGTTGTGGGTTTCTTGTAGTCATTGGCTTACTTTCAAAAGTGACCCGTCCCAGTAACCTGTCACCATAATAGCTATGGGACATCTTGGCAGATACGCGCGCCAGAAAATGGTCTGGGATTCAAAGAGCAGACGTCTGTGTGTGGGGATCAGGCTGCAGGTACTATCTCTCATATAATAACCTGGCCGCAGACATGTTGGTGAAGGCTATATCTGTATTTTGCCCACAACCTAAACTATACACATTAATAGCTGGTCCTAAACACTCATTTGCCAGCTATTCCTCCCACCTCTCTCATACACATGCACACTTAACCGGTCATACATGTGTTTTTAACAGGGACTGGCACCAACTTACAGATGAAGCAATTTGTAAACTAACATTCATTGTGCTACAAATGACTGTTTGGCCAAAATCAGTTGGTTTGGGTGACTTACGTCTAATGTATATGGAGACCTTTAGGCCAGGGCTACACACAGCATACAAGCCACAGAATTTCTACAAGCTATCATGACAACAACACATCAAATTGGATATAGTCTACCCCCTCTAAGCAACACAATTTGTGAACAAGGCCTCAGCAGTGAGTACAGAGCTACTTACCTGCACATCTGTCCTCTTCAAGCTGTCAAGCTCAAGTGACACAAGATGGCTCAGGATAAGAACTTTACACATTCTAAACCCATTGTGACATCATGGAATGTCTGTGATGTAATGTGCTCTGTAATGTAATGTGCTGTCTATGGTATGAGGGTTTTTATAATACACATTACCCTTAGAGATGATATATAAGATGTTTTATCCAGGATTTACTATAGTTATATATAGATGGTGTACAGTATTACTTTTCTTGCCCTGTATGACCAGATTAATTATCAGTCCTTATTCTGTATATATGGACAGTGCACAGTACCACTTCTCTTGTCCTGTACACAGGGTGTACGTTCCAGTATCTGCCCTTATTCTATATATTTAGTGCACAGTACCACTTCTCTTGTCCTGTATACTGGGAGTAATTCTCAGTATCTGCTCTTATTCTGTATATATGGACAGAGCACAGTACCACTTCTCTTGTCCTGTATACTGGGTGTAATTCTCAGTATCTGCTCTTACGTAAGCACCCCCCGCATGGCTGCGCTGCTCAGAATGAGCTTCTCCCACTGTAGAACTATGTGCCCCAGCAAACCCTGCAATACATAGTTCTTAGGACTAATATGCTTTGTTAAGTATAAGACCCTATGAGAAATGACCCAAGAGGGGAGTGTCAAGACCCTCCTCCCGCCGATGATCAATCATAATTACTGGTTTCTACGCATGCTCTATTATAATTGACACACCATTTACTTTCCTGTATAAAATCTTAGGTTATGTTTTTAATAAACACAACTTACTTTGATTACCCCGAGTGTGTGTGTCAGGCCAGTTCTTCCTTTGTAAGCTCATGATATACATAAATATACATATATGGATTACAAATAATTTGGCACCACTTGACAATCAGAATATTGAACCCGGTTTGGGTTTCGATAACATCTGTATATATATGGACAGTGCACAGTACCACTTCTCTTGTCCTGTATACTGGGTGTAATTCTCAGTACACCTTTTCCTGGCTCTCCACACGGTATATGACCCCCTTTTCCTGGACATGGTATATCACCCTCTTTTTTTCC
This sequence comes from Leptodactylus fallax, assembly GCA_947044405.1. NCBI lineage: Eukaryota > Metazoa > Chordata > Amphibia > Anura > Leptodactylidae > Leptodactylus > Leptodactylus fallax. Next base: position 1,686,297 of record CAMRHE010000300.1, on the reverse strand, counting down.
ACCCATAAGCAGGGGCGCACCGCTAATGAGGCGAGGTGAGGCGGCCGCCTCGGGCGGCACTGTCCGGGGGGCAGCATTTTACTATTTAATGTAAGCCAGCCCAGGACAGGCCGCTTTAAAAAAAAAAAAAAAACAGAGCTGAGCGCGGCCTGTCCTGGGCTGGTTTACAAGACGTCGCATCTCAGCGCAGGCGACGATACAATGACGTCATCACGCCACCTACACTGAGACACAGATGTCGCGGACAAGAGGAGGAGGCGGCGGCTGCATCAAGGCATCGCAGGTGAGTATAGCTTTTTTTTTATCTATATAAATAGGCCGTAACCTGTTGGAGTATCCCCGGCAGGTCAGGGCCTATTTATTTACCTACCCGTGTCTGCTCGTGGCCGCCCCCGCTTCCCCTTCTGCTATGGGCCGCAGAAAGGGAAGCGGATGCCGCTGTGAGCGGCCGCGGGCATCGGTAAGTTAGGCCGCGGGCCGCAAATACTACTATTATTATACTCCGGGGTCTATTCAGACCCCGGAGTATAATAATCGGAGGCCTAGGGTTGGTGAGGGAACATAAAAAACAGTGTTACTCACCTCCTGCGATCCGATGTAACTCCGAGCAGGCTTGAGGCCTGTGGTGACGTCATCAGGTCACGTCGCCGGCCTGATCACGTGACGTGTGTGCGCAATTAAACAGGGCCGAAAGCTGCAAGGAGTGCACCGGTGTCCAGGATAGGTAAGTAACTCTGATTTTTATGTTTGTATTCTCCCCTGGGTCTCCAATCATTATACTCTGGGGTCTGAAAAGACCCCAGAGTATAATAATAGTTCATGGGTGGTCCACTATGGGGCATAATACCCTGTGCAGGGACCACTGTAGAGCATAATACCCTGTGCAGGGGCCACTCTGGAGCATAATACAAGTGCAGGGGCCACTATAGAGCATAATACCGAGTGCAGGGGCCACTATAGAGCATAATACAAGTGCAGGGGCCACTATGGAGCATAATACCAGTGCAGGGGCCACTATGGAGCATAATACCAGTGCAGGGGCCACTATGGAGCATAATACCGTGTGCTGGGGCCACTATAGAGCATAATACAAGTGAAGGGGCCACTATGGAGCATAATACCAGTGCAGGGGCCAATATGGGGCATAAAACTGTGTGCAGGAGTTGCTGCGGAACATAATACCGTGTTCAGTGGCCAATGCGGGGCATAATACCGTGAGCAGGGGCCACTATGGAGCATAATACCGTGTGCAGGGGCCGCTGAGAGGCATAATACAGTGTGCAGGGGCCGCTGCGGGCCATAACACTGTGTAATACTGTGTGCAGGGGCTGCTGTGGAACTTTATAGTGTGTGTAAATGGGGCGCTATAAACATGGGCTATGGCACCTGTTTATATTATACGCTGTCTGTTTATAGTGACCGTGTGATGTAATTGTAGCCTTGTCACATACTGTAGACATGTACAGGACGAGGCTGCAGTTACATTACATGGCCGCTATGAGATGAAATACACTATGTAAACAGAGAAGCGGTCACGGCGCTTACACAGGTACCATTCAAACAGCTGATCAGTGGGGGTCCTGGGTTTTTTAGCCCCACTGATTAGTTTATTAATGACCTGGAAAACCTTTTAATTAGTTAACACCTGGGGCACTATTTACACAGGGTACACATGGACATTATTAATATAAAGATGCACTTGGGAGTATTATTCATTATGGGGGGTTATATCATATATTTTATAATTGGGGGTAGCAGCAGGATGGGGGCTTTGTGTAGGTGAGGACAATGTGGGTTGGATGCCTGGAAAAGTGAGGAGCCAAAGATGTCTGTGTTGCAACCTTTACAGAGACAAGTCACAGATGGAAGAAGTGGTCATGGCGGTCCAAAGGGAAGAGAAGGGAAATGTGACCGATTAGTCAGAGACGTCACCGGTAAGTCACAAAATGTTACTGCACTTTATTCACCTAAATGATAGAGGATAAATACCTGAGTGATGGGGGTCTGTCTGCTGAGACCCCCACTGGGCCTGAGAATTGGGTTTTTCCCCCCACTAGGTGGGAATTCAGCCTGACCGCAGCCATATATATAGGTGTGTCACTTTGTGGATGGACGAACCCGCGTGGTTCTCATTCACTTCAATGGGAGTGCCAAAGATACCCGAAGTCCAGTACTCAGCTATCTGCGGCGCTCCTATTATAGAGAATGGGGGCCACGTGTGACGTTACTTTCATTGTTAATGCTGTGTTGTTGATCTGATACTGAAGTAATACAGGAAGAAGAATTCTTAAAAACTGTTTTATAACTTTGTGTATTGTGTATATTGTGCGACGATAACAGTGTGTTAAACTAGTAGCATGGAAACTCAGGTTTTTTTTTGGGGGGGGGGGGGGGGCGTTTCTATAGTCCGCCTCAGGCAGCAAAGAGGCTAGGTTCACCACTGCCCATAAGTAAAGTGCGGATATCTTGTGGGATATTGTCTGTATAATAATGTGTGTGCAGGGGCCACGCTGGGACATAATACTGTGTGCAGGGGCCACGGTGGAGCATAATAGTGTGTGTGCAGGGGCCACAGTTGGACATAATAATGTGTGCAGGGGCTGCTGTGGGACATTATATTGTGTGGAGGGGCTGCTCTGGAATATTATACTGTGTGGAGGGGCCGCTATGGGACATTATACTGTGTGGATGGGCCACTATGGGACATTACACTGTGTGGAGTTGCCGCAATGGGATATGATTCTGTATGGAGGCCACTTTGGGACATTATAGTGTGTGTAAATGGGATGTTATACTGTGTGGAAGCCAGGAAAGGGGGCGTTATGCCATGGGGGGGCCCCAAGTCAAAAGTTTGCTAGTTACACCACAGCTACAGTTCTTATCATCTCGAGTCATTATGACTATGAGTGGTGGGTCCAATAAGCAGGGGTACCCCGGATAGGGATAACTTCTTGTTACTAGAGTATTATTTTCAAGTCAGCGGTCCTTTTTTTATGGGTCTACCTGCTGTGTGAACTAGCTTTCTTGCTTTTCTAGATTTCTAGTATATAAATACTTATACCACAAAGAACAGCTAATATGTTACAACACTGCAACAACTTAAAAGTATGAATAATTATAAAATCCTCAGTTTCTGAAGTATCCTCGCTGCCATAATTTCATACTGTATGAAATAATTGCTATTTAGGACTCTGATGATAAGTGCTGCCATCTCTGAAATAGTAATTAAACTGCAAACTCAACACTGGCTTCTACTGTCACATAAACTGATAATTTCATTTGCATGAAATATTAAGACTGGGTTTTTTTTGGTCACTTATTTTTATGACATCCTAATGTTAGGCCAGGCAAATTGCTGCCTATAATCTTGCATCTCTATGCTTCATAAAAGATGTTGGCTGATCAGCAGCACAATTTTAGGAACCTGATAACTGGCCTGATAATTGCACCATCTAATGTAGTAGGTCCTTTATAATGCTCCTACTGTTCTCCTTTTCATCTGTGTGAAATCTGCTTATCATAGTTCAGACAGTACACAGTTTACTACATCTCCACTTACAAGTGATAATTTGAGTACAATATTAAGGTCCATACAGAGGCAAATCTGCTTGCAATTAAGTCTATGGAGAGAGGAGGGGAGAGAAGACAAGAGAGACAGAGGGCAGAGGGAGATATCAGACCATCTACAATATGTAATAAGTAATTTCTCTAAATTGATAATCTAGCTCTGTTATGAGAGAAATTGTCTCTGTATAGTGCAAAGGGAACTGTTATCTCCCTGACTCCAGAAGCTGTCCTCCTCCCCCTTCATCCTCCATAGACTGCTATTGTCTGCTACTTAAAGCCTACCTCAACTTTCAAACAACTTTTGATTTTCTGGCAGCATTTGTGACATTAATAAATGTTGCAAAATATATTATTAATTAATTATGGGTGCTTTCTGTAAAATGCTGCACTTTGTTCTTTCCCCTATTTCCCTATTGTGCAGAAATCTGTACATCGCTTCTCACTGGTACAGGTGGGCTCTTGCAGAGGAGGGGGTGGTCACTTCAAACAGTTATATCTTGGGCATTATAATACTTAGAACAGTAGTTTTGTTGTTATGTTCATATTTCATATGACACCAAGATTGCAGTTTTTCCTGTAATATTTCACCAGTTGAAAACACTGTCGGGTCTAGGAACAGCTACATATAAATATGCCAGTTTTAGTTTTTTTAGAGTGTTAGTGCTTATTTACAGTGGGGGAAAAAGTATTTAGTCAGCCACCAATTGTGCAAGTTCTCCCACTTCAAAAGATGAGGCCGGCCTGTAATTGACATCATAGGTAGACCTCACCTATGAGAGACAAAATGAGAAAACAAATCCAGAAAATCACATTGTCTAATTTTTAAAGAATTTATTTGCAAATTATGGTGGAAAATAAATACTACAGGTAATGAGTGGAGGACAGAGGAGCCTCTTAAAGAAGAAGTTACAGGTCTGTGAGAGCCAGAAATCTTGCTTGTTTGCAGGTGACCAAATACTTATTTTCCACCATAATTTGCAAATAAATTCTTAAAATCAGACAATGTGATTTTGTAGATAAGTTTTCTCATTTTGTCTCTCATAGTTGAGGTCTACCTATGATGACAATTACAAGCCTCTCTCATCTTTTTAAGTGGGAGAACTTGCACAATTGGTGGCTGACTAAATACTTTTTTTCCCCGCTGTATACACTAGCTGTTCCAGCACATGGACAATTGAAAATAATGGATCAATCGCCAAACAGTTTTTTTAACCTTCCATGTGACCGATCCGTTAAATAATAGAACATGCCAATTCCCGAGTCTCTTTCACAGATCCCTCAATAGACTCAAGTCTAAGAGGAATTTGTGATGAAGGGTTATCCTTGGATGTACACTTGGCAAGCACTTTTTCACAGTCAAGTGCATGACATGTTAGTTTGAACATGCACTTACAAGTAGTGGCGCACATTCTAATGAGGCGAAGTGAGGCGTTCGCCTCAGACGGCACTATCCGTCACTGTCCTGTTTGGAGGGGCAGCATTTTTACTATGTATTTAACGTAAACCAGCCCAGGACAGGCTGCTTTAAAAGAAAAACAAAAAAACAAAGCTGAGCGGGACCTGTCCTGGGCTGGCTTACGAGACGTCTGTATCTCAGCGCAGGCGGTGATACAATGACGTCATCACGCCTCCTGTGCTGAGACGCAGACGTGCTATGCGCGGGTCAAAAAGAGGCGGTGGCTCCATCAAGGGATTGCAGGTAGGTGAGGATAACTTTTTTTTTTTTTTTTTTTAAATAGGCCGTTACCTGCTGGAGTAACGCCAGCAGGTAACGGCCTATTTACTTACCTATTCTCGCTCCTGCTCATGGCCGCCTCCGCTTCCCCTTCTGCTTCCCAGAGTATAATAATAGTTCATGGGTGGGCCACTATGGGGCATAATACTGTGTGCAGGGGCCACTATGGGGCATAATACTGTGTGCAGAGGCCTCTGTGGGGCATAATACCGTGTGCAGGGGTCGCTGTGGAGCATAATACCATGTACAGGGGCCACTATGGAGCATAATACCATGTGCAGGAGCCGCTGCGGGACATAATACCGTGTGCAGGGGCCACTGCGGGGCATAATACAGTGTGCAGGGGCCACTATGGAGCATAATACTGTGTGCAGGGGCCGCTGCGGGGCATAATACCATGTGCAGGGGCCACTGCGGGGCATAATATCATGTGCAGGGGCCTCTGTGGGGCATAATAGTGTGTGCAAGGGCCTCTTCGGGGCATAATACTGTGTGCAGGGGCTGCGGCGGACCATAATACTGTGTGCAGGGGCCGCTGCGGGCCATAATACCATGTAATACTGTGTGCAGGGGCCGCTGTGGGCCATAATACCGTGTAATACTGTGTGCAGGGGTTGCTGTGGAACATTATGGTGTGTGTAAATTGGGCATTATACTGTGTGGGAGCCAGGAAAGGGGGTGCTATGCTGTGGGGGGGGGGGCAGTCTTTGCTAGTTACTCCCCTGATAAGGGTTCGTTAGGAAGGGGCATTTTATATAAGGGAGTTTTATGAACTTAAGAGGTGTTATTTATATAAAGGCATTATTAATACAAGGGAGTTATTTATTTAAGGGGCCATTAAGGAGCATTTATAAGGGGGTGGTCATTTATAAACACGTTCATTAGGGGACATCAATTATATAAGGGGTCATTAGGGGACATTATGAATAGAAGGGGGCATCATTTATGTAAAGGGTCATTAGGGGAGTAGTATTTATGTCAAGGGGAATCAGGGGCATAATATAAAGGGGCAATTTAAGGGCTTGTCCAGGATAACCACTTTCTTAATATGAGACCTACTCACCTGTCCCTTGTGCTCTGATGTCTCCCACTGCAGTCTGGTTCTGCTGCTCCAGTGTTTTCCTCTGGTGGAAGTCCCCACCGCACATGACCGCTGAGGTCACTGACATGGGACGTCACAGTGCTGGACTTCTGTGGAAGAAAACACCGGAGCAGCGGGACTGGAACACACTGGGAGACACCAGAGAACCTTCCCCAGCCTCAGATTAAAAAAGTGGTTATCCTGGACAACCCCTTTAAGGGGCACTTGGGCTTTATTAAAGGGGCTTTTCAGCTCATTTTTATTGATGATCTATCCTTAGGACAGATCATAAATAAGAGATTAGTGAACCCCCCCCCCCCCCGATAAGCTGTATGAAGGGGCCCCGGCACCTGTTTATATCGCACGCTGTCTGTTTATAGTGACCGTGTGATGTAATTACAGTCTTGTCACATAGACGTGTATAGGGCGAGGCTGTAGTTACATGACATGACCGCTATGAGATGAATGACACTATGTAAACAGAGAAGCGGTCACGGCGCTTACACAGGTACCATCCAAACAGCTGATCAGTGGGGGTCCTGGGTTTTTTAGCCCCACTGATTAGTTTATTAATGACCTGGAAAACCTTTTAATTAGTTAACACCTGGGGCACTATTTACACAGGGTACACATGGACATTATTAATATAAAGATGCACTTGGGAGTATTATTCATTATGGGGGGCTATATCATATATTTTATAATTGGGGTAGCAGCAGGATGGGGGCTTTGTGTAGGTGAGGACAATTTGGATCAGGTGCCTGGAAAAGTGAGGAGCCAAAGATGTCTGTGTTGCAAACTTTACAGAGACAAGTCACAGCTGGAAGAAGTGGTCATGGCGGTCCAGAGGAAAGAGAAGGAAAATGTGAAAGATTAGTCAGAGATGTCACCTGTAAGTCACAAAATGTTACTGCCCTGTATTCACCTAAATGATAGAGGATACATAACTGATTGATGGGGGTCTGTCTGCTGAGACCCCCACTGAACCTGAGATTTGTTTTTTTTTTTCCCCCCACTGGGTTGGAATTCAGCCTGACCGCAGCCAGGCTGAATATAGGCGTGTCGCTTGGTGGATGGACGAACCCGCGTGGCTCTCATTCACTTCGCTGGGAGTGCCGAAGATACCTGAAGTCCAGTACTCTGCTATCTGCAGCGCTCCTATTAAACAGAATGGGGGCCATGCGGGGTCGTCCATCCACCAAGCAAAAGATGTGTGAAGTTACTTTCATTGTCAATGTGGTGTTGTTGATCTGATACTGAAGTAATACAGGAAGAAGAATTCTTAAAAACTGTTTTATAACTTTGTGTACTGTGTATATTGTGAGACGATAACAGCGTGTGAAGCTAGTAGCATGTAAGCTCAATTTTTTTTTTTTTGGGGGGGGGGGGGGCGTCTTTCCATAATCCGCCTCAGGCGACAAAGAGGCTAGGTTCACCACTGCTTACAAGTAGTGGACATTTTCATTGCACATTGAATTCATTGAGAAAACCAGCTCCATGTAGTCTGTTGTTTGATCACATACATAGGTATAGATGTAATACTGTGGCTGTAGCCAGCTATCAAATGCAGACTGTTTCAACTACAGTAATGGATATAATGGATGAGATTAGAGAGAGTGAATTCATTTCTCCCCTTGAGATATTGCTTAGCACTCTGCAGGACTAAGTGTGTGGTCCTGGCATTCACCCATGTGCATCTGCAAGATGCTGCACCAGGATCATTGACAACTATGCTCCTCAAGTAATGTTGCAGCTGCTGCAATATCCTGTTTCACAAGCTGCCAGAGGTCTGGTAAATTCTCTGTTACTTAAGTGTTTTAGGTGATAATAATCACCATAATTCCCAGACCTGAAAAATATTGTGGGAACAAAAGATGAGGCCCTAATGGATCAGCTAAATGTTGTGCCCTTTACTAGAAAATATCTGCACATTCTAGGAGACAAGAGGCAATTACCCTTCACATCATCTAAAAAGAACAGATTTGCTGCGGCTGTAATGACAAGCACTATTCCCAAGTGATTACTCAGAAATAGATGGCACTACCATGAGATCATATGATATGAGCTTCATCTACTTCAGCAGAAGAGACTGCAAACATCTTTTGTGAGTAGCCTACTTTACATAGGGATATTTTCAGGATTTAAGGGTGATATCCCCTATTAAAGTAACATTAAATCGCTGAATATAAATCTCTGGGATGCCCTCTTATGTAAAATAGTTAAATAGATTTATAACAGCATCTTACTGATATCTTTTTCTGAGAAAGCTGGGTGACAACCAATAGAGCCGACATTACAGTTTCCATTTTGGACTGTTAATGTCTTTTCTAATGCCTTGAATGGCAACTGCAACAATATTTCAGCAGAAAAGTCATAACAACATTAATAGGATAAGTTGTCATTCAGGGGTTTGAGAAGTTGAGTAGGAGTAGCTGAAGGGATGAACACAGAAATTTTTGTGTCCATGGCAAGACTTATCAGAGCCATGAAAAATGTACAGATTTTTATTTAAAGTAAGGCTGAGGCCCTACTTTGTGGAAAAGCTGCGTTTTTTTGAGCCAAAGCCTGGAGTGAACATTACGGAGGGGAAAAGTATAAGAGTTTCCTTTATATTTCCCAAGCCACTCTTGACTTTGGCTCAAAAAACTGCTGCAAAATCTGCAACAAACAGCTTTTCTGCAATGTGGGGCCTAACCTAAGTGTTTGATGATATTTCTTAACAAGCTTTCATTGGGTTGGGCCTCTTTTATCACACATAGAACGCCAAATTTATTTATTTTTATTATGCTTACTTGTATAGCGCTATCATATTCCACAGCGCTTTACAGGCACTGGTCTGTGCATATGGATGTATACATCTAGTATTATGGGAGCTTTGTATAATGACTTTCCCTTAGTGCTTGCTGCAGACTATATCTGTTCTGGTCATCTGGAGAAGTAGTTTAGTGCAGGGGCTCCTTTCACCACAGTCCCCAAAGCAGTCATATGTTTTAGAGACACCACTGATGGGAACCATTGTAATGTTGACTTAATGCTTGTTAGCCAGCTTTCCAATAACTATAACTAAGAAACAAGCCTGTATAATATCATAACAAATGATGGCGACTGATCATATGTGTACAATGGCTAGCAGCTGAGAGTGTCAACCACCTAATGTCAAGCAGGCTGATCATATAAGCTTATGGGGGATTGCAGAAGCCACATCAGGGATATATCTAACTGATACAAAATTATTCATTTGAGAAATTTACATCCAGATCCAGATGTACAGATCTAATAATAAATCACCATAGAAACTGATGTCTCCACATTATGTAGATGTATCTTACAGTCATAAACAGACACGCTGAAACAAATAACAGGACTTATATTAATATTTAAAGGGATATCAGCAAAGTCGAAAACTACAATGTGTCCTTCCCTACCTTTGCCCTTGGCTGAACATATCCAGATATGTGTTTCACAGGATTACAAGCTTTTCAAAACAACATGATTTTATAATATTCTTTAATGATATGCCTATCCTATATGGAACTATTTGTGGCCACCTAGTGGTTGTGTTGTGAATTGAAGCCTCTCAAAGGTTTAATGAGAAATTGAAGTCTTTAGGCAAATCTAAGCCTATTTAAAGGTGAAAACTTCTGTATTACTGGAATACCATTCCCAAGATTTAACCTGAAGTCTATTAGCCATAGATTTATAATTTGTTATCCATACATAAACATAATATGTTATATATTTTTATGGCTTATTGCCTCTAAAATAATGTCTCTGTAATTGGTCTTGAATAAAAAAAAAAATCTTTAGTGTATACATACATGGGAAGAGCTGCAGGATTTCTATGGGGAGGACATGAAAAGTCTCACACACTGCATAACGAACTACATTAATTTTTGTGTGGACAACATGGTACCCACAAAAGTGGTGAGGTGCTTCTCTAACAACAAACCATGGATTAACCCTGATAAAAGAGCTCTTCTCAAGGAGAAAAAGATGGTATTTAGGTCAGGAGACAAGGAAGGGCTGAGGGATGTGCAAAAGGAGCTGAGGCGTCAAATCTGGGAGGGAAAAGCCAATTATAAGAGAAAGATGGAAGAGCAAATGGGACACAAAACAATTAGTGTAGTCTGGAAAGGTCTTAAGTCAATATCTGGACACAGACAGCCTGTCTCCTAGGTAGAAGGAGATAAAAAGTGGCTTAACGAACTAAATCTATTCAATAGATTTGATCACACACCAGCTCCTCCCACCTCAGCATATCATTCAATCCTCTCTCCCACACTGACCTCACCTTCTGCTGTTAGTTCTCACCTCCAGATCAGTAAATCTATCAGTCATCTGGCTACAGTCTGATCTTCACACGTGCCCAGGTGAGAAAGGAACTCAGAAGGATCAAGACTGAGAAGGCCGCAGGGCCAGATGGCATCAGTGCCAGACTTGCAGGGACCAGCTGTGTGGTATTATTACATATTATTACATAATGTTCAATATGCGCCTGAAGCTGGGAATGGTACCACAACTGTGGAAATCATCTTGTGTGGTATCAGTTCCAAAGACACCTCATCCGATGGACCTTAACGACTACAGACCTGTAGCATTGACATCCCACTTGATGAAGGTCTTAGAGAGATTGGTTCTCACACATCTCTGTCCTCTAGTGAGCTCGGCTATGGACCCTCTCCAGTTTGCTTATCGACCGGGCATTGGGGTGGATAATGCCATCATCCACCTTCTACACAGAGCTCTTTCTAACCTGGAGAGACCAGGGAACACTGTTAGAATAATGTTCTGCAGTGCTTTTAACACCATAAAGCCAGGGCTACTGAGAGACAAGCTGGCCCTTGTTGGAGTGGACCACCACCTCTCCAATTGGATCCTAGACTACCACACAAACTGACCTCAGTATGTGAGAGCCCGGGAATGTGTGTCAGATACCGTGATCTGTAATATGGGGGCACCTCAAGGTACAGTTCTTGCCCCTTTCCTCTTCACACTGTACACTGCAGATTTCAGGTGCAACTCATCTAGCTGCTACTTACAGAAGTAATACTGGGAAGACCAAGGAGATGGTAGCGGATTTTCGCAAGCACAGATATCCTCCAAAACCAGTGGGCATCCAGGGGACAGGCATTGAGATAGTCAACACCTATAAGTACCTGGGTGTGCTCCTCAATAAGAAGCTGGACTGGGCAGATCACTTGGATGCACTGTACAGAAAGGGCCACAGCAGGCTCTACCTGCTTAGGAGACTGAGAGCCTTTGGAGTCCAGGGGGCACTTCTTAGGGCCTTTTTCTACTCTGTAGTGGCATCATCCGTCTTCTTTGGAGTGGCCTGCTGGGGAGTAGCATATCAACCAGGGATAGGAATAGACTCGACAAGATGATTAGAAGGGCCAGCTCTGTCCTGGGGAGCCCCCTGGACCCAGTGCAGGTGGTGGGTGACAGAAGGATACTGTCCGTGGTGAGCTCTATGCTGGAGAATAACTCCCATCACATGCCTGAGACCGTGATAGTGCTGGGCAGTACTGTCAGTGACCGACTGCTTCACCCTAAGTGTGAGAAGGAGCGCTATCAAAAGTCTTTCCTCCCCGCTGCGGTTAATAATATAATAATAATAATAGTCCTTTAATAGTCCCACAATGGGGAAATTCAGTGTGTTACAGCAGCAAAGATAAGATAAGATAAGCAGATACAAATACAAATACAACATGTACAGGACTGTTCCAAGGTGAGAGGCATTACATTAATAGCAGACAGACAGATAGGACGTGACAGAGGGGGGGGGGGGGATATAACAGGCAGAGAGATATTTCAGTTCTCTGTGTGTAATGATCTCCGCTTAGGTCGGTGTTGGTTGTACAGCCTAACCGCGGTGGGGAGGAAAGACTTCCGATAGCGCTCCTTCTCACACCTAGGGTGGAGCAGTCGGTCACTGACAGTACTGCTCAGCGCGATCACAGTCTCATGCATGGGATGGGACTTCCTCTTCTGCATGGAGCTCACCACGGACAGTATCCTTCTGTCACCCACCACCTGCACTGGGTCCAGTGGGCTCCCCAGGAGGGAGCTGGCCCTTCTAATCAGCTTGTCAAGTTTATTTCTGTCCCTGGTTGATATACTGCTCCCCCAGCAGGCCACTCCAAAGAAGATGGCTGATGCCACTACCGAGTTGAAGAAAGTTCTAAGAAGTGCCCCCCGGATTCCAAAGGCTCTCAGCTTCCTAAGCAGGTAGAGCCTGCTGTGGCCCTTCCTGTACAGGGCCTCCATATGATCTGCCCAGTCCAGCTTATTATTAAGGAGCAAACCCAGGTACTTATAGGTGTTCACAATCTCGATGCCCGTCCCCAGGATGTTAGGCTGTACAACCAACACCGACTTAAGCGGAGATCACTCCATACAGAGAACTGAAAGATCTTAAGTTGTAATATCCCTTCTACTACTTTTTTACCTTTACCTTTTTATCTGTACCTTCTGTCACTGTAATGTCTCTACCTTGGAGCTTTTGTATTTGTATTATCTATGCTGCTGTAGCACACTGAATTTCCCCATCGTGAGATTATTAAAGGATTATCTTATCCTCATATTTAGACTACATAGAAATAGAGGAAGTGGTACACCAGTCCTTTACAAATCCTGTCTAAGATATAGACAGTGCAAACCAATACTAGACAGTGTTAAAATGCACCACATTTATCACAGTGGCTGATGCTGGATGATAAATCTGGAGCATTTTATGGCACAATTTTTGCGCACATTGGGAGTAATTCATTATTATTTTATTCCACTTCTTTAGTGTAAAAAAAGTGGCAAACTGGTGATGGTTGAGTTAAGAGTATCTTCTTCTTGCACCAGGGACATCAAGACTGGTGAACAATACAGTGATCTTGATGAATCCCCCCACAATTGTCTTAACCACTTCCCTTATTTTTAATAAACCACGCTTCTTCTCTAATAAGCCCCATTCCCTTGTTGGACAAGGTGAAAAAAGTGTCTAACACGTAATACAGTCATATGAAAAAGTTTGGGCACCCCTATTAATCTTAATCATTTTTAGTTCTAAATATTTGGGTGTTTGCAACAGCCATTTCAATTTGATATATCTAATAACTGATGGACACAGTAATATTTCAGGATTGAAATGAGGTTTATTGTACTAACAGAAAATGTGCAATATGCATTAAACCAAAATTTGACCGATGCAAAAATTTGGGTACCCTTATCATTTTATTGATTTGAATACTCCTAACTACTTTTTACTGACTTACTGAAGCACAAAATTGGTTTTGTAACCTCACTGAGCTTTGAACTTCATAGCCAGGTGTATCCAATCATGAGAAAAGGTATTTAAGGTGGCCAATTGCAAGTTGTTCTCCTATTTGAATCTCCTCTGAAGAGTGGCATCATGGGCTCCTCAAAACAACTCTCAAATGATCTGAAAACAAAGATTGTTCAACATAGTTGTTCAGGGGAAGGATACAAAAAGTTGTCTCAGAGATTTAACCTGTCAGTTTCCACTGTGAGGAACATAGTAAGGAAATGGAAGACCACAGGGACAGTTCTTGTTAAGCCCAGAAGTGGCAGGCCAAGAAAAATATCAGAAAGGCAGAGAAGAAGAATGGTGAGAACAGTCAAGGACAGTCCACAGACCACCTCCAAAGAGCTGCAGCATCATCTTGCTGCAGATGGTGTCACTGTGCATCGGTCAACAATACAGCACACTTTGCACAAGGAGAAGTTGTATGGGAGAGTGATGCGAAAGAAGCCGTTTCTGAAAGCACGCCACAAACAGAGTCGCCTGAGGTATGCAAAAGCACATTTGGACAAGCCAGCTTCATTTTGGAAGAAGGTCCTGTGGACTGATGAAACAAAGATTGAGTTGTTTGGTCATACAAAAAAGCGTTATGCATGGCGTCCAAAAAACACAGCATTCCAAGAAAAACACTTGCTACCCACTGTAAAATTTGGTGGAGGTTCCATCATGCTTTGGGGCTGTGTGGCCAATGCTGGCACCGGGAATCTTGTTTAAGTTGAGGGTCGCATGGATTCAACTCAGTATCAGCAGATTCTTGAGAATAATATACAAGAATCAGTGACGAATTTGAAGTTACGCCGGGGATGGATATTTCAGCAAGACAATGATCCAAAACACAGCTCCAAATCTACTCAGGCATTCATGCAGAGGAACAATTACAATGTTCTGGAATGGCCATCCCAGTCCCCAGACCTGAATATCATTGAACATCTGTGGGATAATTTGAAGCGGGCTGTCCATGCTCGGCGACCATCAAACTTAACTGAACTGGAATTGTTTTGTAAAGAGGAATGGTCAAAAATACCTTCATCCAGGATCCAGGAACTGATTAAAAGCTACAGGAAGCGACTAGAGGCTGTTATTTTTGCAAAAGGAGGATCTACTAAATATTAATGTCACTTTTCTGTTGAGGTGCCCATACTTTTGCACCGGTCAAATTTTGGTTTAATGCATATTGCACATTTTCTGTTAGTACAATAAACCTCATTTCAATCCTGAAATATTACTGTGTCCATCAGTTATTAGATATATCAAATTGAAATGGCTGTTGCAAACACCCAAATATTTAGAACTAAAAATGATTAAGATTAATAGGGGTGCCCAAACTTTTTCATATGACTGTAGATGTGGCACAGGATTCTTGTCCATTTAGTTTAGTAATCTGCCCCATTATTTTTAGAAAGCAGTGGTAAAGGATATCCTATATCCATATACTAGGAAGGTATAGTGATGGACTGTTTTTTTTTTTTGTTGTTTTTTTTTTTTTTTACTCAACACAAGAAATGATTATGAGACCACCGCCATGCACATATCTACACACCTTCACTGGTGCTCTCCCCAAGGAGAGAGATTCCCTTCCCTGAGCCACTCATTGCCTCCCACTAAGCCAGCCAATTCACTCTGCTCTGCACTGACGAGGGACATAAATCCCAAAACAGCACTGTATGCAGATGAGTGAAGTTGGCTTGGCTAAAATCTCTTTTGCTGTCTCAAGACTCAGTGGGTCAAAAGCAAATTGAGGATCTGTTACATCCAACAGAGGGCACATGAGCTTCCCAGCTCCTTTTCCCATAATGCCTTGTGACATATCCAAGTTAAACTGCATGGCAAATTCTGTTCTCATTGCAAGTGACAGACTCCAAAGTCAGCTTCAGATAGGATAATGCACTGTTGGATATTTATGGCCAAATATTGTATCAGATCCTGGACTCATTGGAGAAACCTCTAGTCTAATATAAAAGGAAATATTTTCCCAATTGACTTGTTTTGTAGGCCAAGTTCTGTCTAAAATAGACAGAACGCCATAAACTGATCACTTAAAAGAACTGACTTGTACATGATAATAATACATTTTATTTATATAGCGCCAACATATTCCGCAGCACTGTACAACTTGTAGGGTTGAAGTACTGACAAAAAAGATACATTACAAAGAAATAGTCAATTCACACACTGGGACTGAGGGCCCTGCTCGCAAGATCTTACAATCTATGAGAGAGCTTACAATCTATGAGCCCATAGGATAGAATTCATTCCAATGTTATCCATTTGCCGTCCGAAAAAAAGAAAGGCAGGAACTCTAATGACAAAAATGATTGTCACTTGCCCTGTCTAATAACACACACCATTTTAGTGGGGATTATATATAGTTTATACTACTGTGCCACTGGAGGTCAAGTATTATGTGTTAGTAGTACATGAGTATCCTAATCCCCAATGCTTACAGCACTAGACTTTATAGGTGAGTAATAAGGTCAAGCTAACAGCATTTATGTCTTTTGTCATTTTAGTCATTTTTTATTATGGAAAAGTGGCATCTTCTTCGTCTTCCTGTAGTCTTTAGCTTACTTTTTCCTGCCTCCGGGCTCTGTAAACAGTTCATTAAAAAAAACAAAACAAAAAAAAACAGACACCGATCGTAACGGACATTAACGGACAGTAACTGATGTTAATGTGCCTATTTTTTAACTGATCCGTTTAATGTCCATTTTAGTGTCCGTTATTATACTGTCCATTTTTTTTGGTTCTGCTTTCAGAGCATGCACATAAAATAAAGGCCGGTAAAACTAACGACCATCAGTCACCATCTGTCATATGTCCTTTAGGGATAAAAATAATGGATAGTTCACATCCGTCATAAGTACGTTATTTTGAATGGAGCCAAAAATCCAGCACCCTGCTTTATTATCTTAGTCAAAATAACGGATCTGTGACGAATTTGGTGAAAACGGGCACTAATGGACAACAGATCAACAGATTTTTAACAGATTTTTGTCAGATCTGTTAGTGGCGGTGTGAAGGATCTCGTCCTACTAGAACCTGTTTCTGGCACACCTGAGATCGCTTCGATTACCTCACACCCACTTTCCGTGAGTGCTGGTCCAACAGAGGATAATACGCAAGACAGGCCTTCTAAATTTTATATATTTATTAACCCCTAAACGGGTCGGCACTAGACACTTAACACATACATAGAATACATGCAGCGATTAGCAAGCACATACAAGTGAAAAACAGCATAACACGGTACATAAAATAAAAATGGGAATAACAGAAAGAAAAGAATATATATTACCAACACCAGCTTGTGATGGTTTCTCTGGCCTCCAGGTGTTGAGCCAGGGCACTTATCTTATGAACGTCCAGTAGCAGATGATCCTAGCAGAGCAAAGGGCAGAAGACCTTCCAGAACAAGTAGTTAGTCCATTTCTCTGAGCCCATGTGGCAGGCTCAGGGCACAGTCTTGGGCAAAGCATGTGTTGCTTACATGCGGTTACCTCTCGTTCAGGTTCATCACATGGCCTCAAGCCTCGCTGCTTAGGCCGCATGTCAGCCACATGGTCATCACATGGTTGCCTTCCCCCACACCTCGCCTCCAGGAAGCGCGCATCACCAAAGTCACAAGACAACAGAGACTGGTTCAGCCTGGGCGGAGCCCTTTTGTCTCCCCTGGTCTCCTCCCTGAGTGAGGTCACCAGGGGGAGGAGCCCCGCCCCCTTTCTACATCTCTCAGAATAATTTTTCAGTATAATTCTATGCATGATGTTTATAGAGTCAGGCTGGTAGTATAATGGGGTTCCTGGTGAGATCCCCAACCCATAGACTCCAAGGTCGACACTCCACCTCCCTTTGGGTAAGGAGATCAGTGCCTGGACCTTTCCCGGGCTTTGAACCGTGACCTGTGTATATTCTGAGCATGCGCCTTGACCTGACGCATCTGGGGAATTTATTGGGGCAACTGTAAGATGTTCCCCAGGCCAGATATTGTCATAAAACCATAATTCCTTTGAGGTAACAGCGGTGCCAGTGTGTCTATCAGTGATATTCGGATCGTTTGCACAACATATCCTGTCTAAATGAACCCCCGCTGGGTTAATGAGGGTTGCAGTGTTATGCAGATACAGGCTTTTTACCAAATGGCTGATTGCTTCAGGGACAGGACAATAGGCCTGAGCTAGAAAGTAGTCTGACCACATTCCATTTGCCCCACTAGGCTTGATCTCGGGCACCAACCCCCACTGTGCAGTAATATAGACCAATATTGATATCATAAGACCATCTCTGAGCTTAATATCATGACAGGCGGTTATTAACATTTTTGGACGGATGCTAGCAATGGACATTAATAATGGTAGTGTGAACGCCTCCTTAGTGTTTCAGTGATATAGCATTATAGGGAGCGTGAATAAGGAGCAGCAGTGGGCAGACATCTGATTGGCTCAGGGCACACAGCATGGTTCTTAAAGGGGTGTACGGTTTAAAATAAAAAAAGAAAGCATATTCACCTGTCCCCAGTGCTACTTTGTCTACCGCCAGTGTCTGTTCAGGCTCGTGTCCATTCAGGCTCTTTGCAGAAACTCCTGCACCTCATGTGACCGCAGAAACCAATCAGTGGCCTACGTCACTAATTTTACACCTCCCCGGGCCTTGCCACAGGTTGCTTTAATTCTTGGACAACCCCTTTAATTCACACCAGGAAGACCCCAGCTACTTAGCAATAATGGAGAGAGGAAATATGCATTTATAGAAATCTGGGATGGTTTTGGTTTTATCTCCTGGCATCCTGTGCTCCAGTAAGCAGCACACAAGGTGACCAGAGGACAAATGTAGTTACAATGATAAAGGGGAAATTGGCTGCATTTGGGTGAGAGTATTGAACTGAAGCCTTATTGTAGATGTTTGCACTAGGTTAGGCCCACCAGAAAAATGTATTCTCCTTCTTGTAAAACACAGGAAATCTAATGGTAAAGAGACAACCTCTTTAACACTAAGATGCTACCTACACAATGTGATTTGCTGAGACTAAAGCAATGTCCTTGATGCAAAGCCATGAACTGATTGTAACAAAGCTGTTCCTCCAAGCTCATGCCTGGATTCCCACTTGTACTGCGACAGCTGCAGCCTCTATATGATTCATGAGCTTCTCACTTGCTCCCCAGTCCTAGTCTAGGATGCACAAATAGTGCTTTACTGCTCAGGAACATTATGTATCAGACTGTGCGAAACATGGAAGCAAAACAAGGAGTACTAGTAGTAAAATAGGGACGTATAGGGTCATACTGCCATCTGGTGGAAGAAGCAAGCACTGGCGATTAATAATTTCTTCTAAGTAGAGGTCATTCATAATATATTTATAGTATAGTGCAGGTCAACCTACACATAAATGTATATGCCTGTGAGAGAATGGGGCACAATTTTAAGGCCCCATGCACATGACCGTAATTTCATCCTCAATTTCGGATAAAAGTGCAGACCCATACACACGTTCACAATTTTTGTCAGAGCCGTAGAAGGGGTTTGTGGCAAAGACAAGTGTAGTGGATCTATAGAAGTCATTTTACGGATCCATGATTGTGGATGAAATACTGATATATTTTTTGCAGATTGCTGCTGAGTAAAACCACTACTACTCAAGCTGACCTAATCCTAAGTAAGCATTCCCTTTATATATATATATATATATATATATATATATATATATAAATATAAATCTATATTTTCCTAGATGGTAGGGGCGGTCATGTGACCACCCCAGGCACATTTTCCAATTTTCCAGTGACATTCCATTTCCAGAAACGGAACGTCACCTATACTAAACCGTCCTGCTCGGAAGACCGGTAAGTATGATGGGGTGGGGGGGTGAGTTAGTTAGGAAGGGCTAGTAGTGGGC
Source organism: Leptodactylus fallax (assembly GCA_947044405.1). NCBI lineage: Eukaryota > Metazoa > Chordata > Amphibia > Anura > Leptodactylidae > Leptodactylus > Leptodactylus fallax. Next base: position 1,666,712 of record CAMRHE010000300.1, on the reverse strand, counting down.
AGACTAGCTAGGGAAACAGGGAGGGGTGTGAGTGAGAAAGGGACGGGGAGGGAGTGAGGGAGGGAGGTGGTGTGAGTCAGCTCTGAGTGGCCCAATGCATCATAGTAGTTGTAGGAATACGAAACAGGAAGATACGGATGTAAACAAATGCAGAAGATGCTAGGAGCTCACAGAGAAACCTAGAAAACACTCAAAACACAGCTAAAGGTATTTGGTTGCACTTATTAACCTATTAAGAGCACTAACAGACCTTTTCTGAAAAATGATTTTTTTTTTTTTGCCCGGAAAACCCCTTTAACTATATATTTTCCACTTTTACAAAACACAAAGAAAAAGGAAAAATCAACTTAACAAAGTATATTGTACAAATCTCAACGATACAAAGATATAGACAGGTCACTAAAACTTTTCCAACCCCCAATCCTGTCAGTCAATACCATAGATACAACAACATCATTTAAAGGCATCTTATAAGGCATGTTACATGTCAGGATGTATCTGACAATGTATAAGGGCAGTGAATAATAAGGCACAACTAGACTCAAAACAAACATGCATGTGGGGGACCGCCATTTTATACACCTTAGGTCAGTAGTCTTAAACACAAGACCTGCTGGCAGCCACAGAGGCCACCACCTGCAGCCTGCAGGGCACAGGAGGTTTTGAGACCTCCTCAAGACATCAGAGATCAGGACGATACACTAATTAATGACATCAATCTGAAGTGCAATATGTTGGAGTAGAGGTGTCTAGGGCAACAGGAGGAGCACATTAAACTCTGGGGGTCGCTGGATGGGGACACATTAAACTGGTGGAAGCTGGAGGGGGACATTAAACTGGGGGCAGCTGGAGGAGGACATTAAATCGTGAGGGTAGCTGGAGGGGGACAATAAACTGGTGGCAGCTGGAGGAGGACATTAAACTGGGGCAGCTGCAGAGGGACATTAATGTCCCCCTCTAGTTGCCCCCAGTTTAATGTCCCCCTCTAGTTGCCCCCAGTTTAATGTCCCCCTCCAGCTGCCTCAGTTTAATGTCACCCTCTAGTTGCCTCCAGTTTAATGTCCCCCTTCAGCTTTCCCCAGTTTAATATCACCCTCCAGCTGCCCCACTTTAATGTCACCCTCTATTTGCTCCCAGTTTAAACTGGGGTACCGGGAGAGGGACTTAATACTGTGAGGGCAATTGGATGGGAACATTATAATGTGGGGGCATATAATGTTAGGGTGACTGAAAGAGCATTATACTGTGTGGGGGCACATAGAGAAATAGATTAGAATGGGCAGAGTCCACATACAAGTGGGTGGAGCTAAATTTGCCATGGCACACATCATGGATTGTAGGTGTGTGAGTGGATATTTCATTAGCATTTTGCACCTGTGCTTTCTCTATCATATCTTGCAATGGGGGCTTGCTAGCATCCTGCACAGCCATGTATTATCTGGTACTGGGTAAGTGTAGCCTTTTTCTGTGATTTTTTTTTTTGTATATTATGTCCCTTTTTTAGCAATATATCTCCAATATTCAGGTATCTGTACCCACGGGACATGGGTACAGATGGGTAAAGAAAATGACATTTTACTCAGTGTCAGTCTATGTGACCAGCATGGGGCTGATGGAGGGAAAAGGCCCAGTACTATACAGCTTTCCCTGCCATGGCAGCTACCCTTAAAGGAATATTCCTATAAACAAGTACCAGGATAGTAGTAACTTTCTAATCGACTCAACTTCTTGCACCCCAACAAGATCACAAGAATTGGAGTGTATTGTACCCCAGTTTGAATAGAGTGCAGGTCCAAATAGGTGCTGCCACTCTGCTCATTTCAATGGGAATCACCGGAGCTAGTTAAGCACTGTACTTTGGATTGGTTGAACCCAACTGATCAGCAAAATACTCCATATTCAGTGGACAGGTGGTAATTTGTGACCAGATTATCTCCTTAACTACCACCACAGGAAGAATGCTACATACACATGTATACAGTTCAATACTAGCTATTTAAAGAGCAATTGTTTTCTTTACTTTTTTTGTTGTAAATGAATAGTTCAGATTTATATAAGAAAATGTGTAATATATTTTATTAGTAGAAAGTACTCCTGTCTCCTCTTGTCAGTTTCTCTCCTGTCTGCTGACTACTCAGTATACTGTGCAAACCAGTTTTCAGTGATGACAGGTTAGTGTTAACAGACAGATGAGGATACATAGAAATATATGGAGAGAGTAGGGAGGATGATGATGAGGATACTGATTGAGAAACACCCAAAACACCTCAAAAACCAGTAAGTGTTTAGATTTCTATCAGTTTTTTAGCCAGTTTTAGGGGGGCGTTCACACTTCCGTCTGGATTCTGTTATGAAAGTGTCCATTAAAAAAAAAACGGACAGTAACGGACGTTGACTGTTGCTTAGATGTCCGGTTTTTTTTGTCTGTTAGATAGATCTGTTAAAAATACACGAAAAACGGACACAAAACCATCAGTTTGTGTCCGTTTTTGCCGGTTGTTGTCTGTTAAGTTTCAGTCCATTTTTTGTGTTTATTTGGTTGCCATAAAACCGAATGACGACAGAGAGAATATAAAAGCATGAAGAATAGCTGACAGTTCAGTCTGGAGCCAACTTTGGAGAGGAGAGTATTGTTTCTGTGTTCCAGTTCTACTTGTGCTGCTGCTGTTATTTTTTAAAATGATTCCTCCATCTTTGCTTTTTGACCTAGAGATGATCAGGCTGAGGATGAAGTGGAGAAGAATTGCCAGGCAGAGACAGTGGAAAAGCCGATGCTTCTGGCTTCATTCTATTACATCCACCCGCATGACAAGGGGAGTTTATATCAGTCTGTATGGAGAACTGCGCCAGCATCCGGAGAAGTTCTACGATTACCTGCGTATGAGTATTCCCATCTTTGATGCACTTCTTCGTTGGCTGTCACCCAGACTCCAGAGGCAGGAAACCCATTTGCGGAGAAGCATAACACCAGAAGAGCGCTTGATTGTGACCCTTCAGTGAGTATAAACACTGTATTTCCATTATATTATATATTTATATTTCTTTTTTTTTTTATTTCAAGGTATCTGGCAACAGGCGAGAGCTTCTCCTCCTTGCATTTCTAGTTCCATCGTGGCAAGTCAACCATCTCCTACATCCTGGGTCGGACTGGCCCACCGGGGAACCAGTGAATCCCCGGTGGGCCCCGAGCCCCGACTATATGTAGTCCTCATTTTGCCAATGCAAAGGTCAGGGGTCCGATCGGGATGGTCAGGGGCCCGATCAGGCCCCTGACCAATGGACAGTGGCGTAAAGATCATGGTCGCAGGGGGTGCGACCGTGACCGGAGGGGGAATGAGGCCCGCGGCCAGCTGGAAGTGGCCGGGGCCCCGGACTAACATGATAGTGGTCGGGGAAATCCTGGTTCCCCGACCGCTACATCTATTGTTAATGGAAAGGCTATGCCAGCCCAGGGAAAGTGACAAAAAAAAAAAAAAACTCACCTGTCCTGAGCTCAGCATCGTCTCCGGCACTTTTCTGGCCTCACTGCAGGGGTCTGTGGTTAGGCCCCAGCGGTGACATGGGCACGTCGGCGTGATGACATCATCATGCCCAACGTGACCGCAGAGATCCAATCAAAGGCCCCAGCGGTGACATCTGGGGTACGGGACGTGGAGACCAAGGGACCAAGGTAGATGGGAAATACAGCAGGACGGAGCGAGGATGCCCCGGAGAGGTAAGACAAGGTGAGTATAAGTGTTTGTTATTTTTAATCACTTCTCCTGGGCCTCTACTTATTATATTCTGGGGTCCGAGGAGACCCCAGAGTATAATAATAGCACCGCCTCTGGGGAGGGGGGGAGACACTGTGGGTATATAATACTATAATACTTGTGGGGGCCACTGTTGTCATATAATACTGTGTGGGGGCCACTGTGAGCGTATAATACTGTGTGGGGGCCACAGTGAGCGTATAATACTGTGTGGGGCCACTGTGAGCGTATAATTCTGTGTGAGGGCCACTGCGGGGTATATAATGCTGTGTGGGGACCACTGCTGAGCATATAATGCTGTGTGGGGGCCACTGCGGAGCACATAATGCTGTGTGGGGGGCCACTGCGGAGCATATAATGCTGTGTCAGGGCCACTGCGGTGCATATAATGCTGTGTGGGGGCCACTGCAGAGCACATAATGCTGTGTGGGGGCCACTGTGGAGCACATAATGCTGTGTTGCGGCCACTGCGGAGCACATAATGCTGTGTGGGGGCCACTGCGGAGCACACAATGCTGTGTGGGGGCCACTGTGGAGCATATAATACTGTCCCAGTATTGTTTACATGCCAGCGCTGCGCTGCTCACTCACCACATTCTTGATAACTGCAGTTGTGGGTACTAAAGCTGTATCCCTATCAAGTATCTGAGATATCGCTGCAGCACCCGTAACCGTCACTGTCAAGAATTCTCTCTAGGGAGGGGGTTAAGGGGCTCCGGACAAAAGTTTGCACCGGGCCCACAAGATCTTAGTTAAGCCTCTAATAGAGGCCAATAGCCTGGGGGACATTAAAGGGGTTGTGCAGGATAACATTTTTTTTTTTTTTTTTAAATTACACAGGTGGAAAAAAATTAACTAAAAACTTTCTCTCCTGTCCCCAGTGTCTGCCAGTGTGGTTTGGTCCTACAGCTCTGTTTTCTTCCAGCGCAAGTACCCCCTGCACATGACTACCTGTGACGTCACTTGACCCCTGAGGCCAATCAGCGGCCTAAAGGAAGGGACCTGGGATGTCACAGCCAGTGAGGACTTCCGGCAAAAGAAGACAGCGGAGCAGCAGGACCGGATCGTGCTGGGACCTGCTGACACTGGAGGATCGAGGATAGGTGAATATGTTTAGTATGTTTTTGGTTTTTTTGGGGAAGGGTTCACCTCCCCCAGACTAATTATAAAAAAGAAAAAAATTATACTGGACAACCTCTTTAAAGTGTGGCGCATTATGAGGGTATATTAAAGGGGTTGTCCAGGCATAATTTCTGGTTTATCCTCAGGATAGGCCATAGATACCTGATCTGTTGGGGGCTGACCCCAGACCGATCAGCTGTACGGAGCCACTTCTGGCACCTGTCCTGTACACAATATGGGGCCAGAAGCAGAAAGCTCTGTCCACTTTGTATTAGCCGGGCACCTTCACTGCATCTCAGCACTTATTGAAGTCAGTGGGAGCTGAGCTGCAGTGAAGGCGCCGGGTGACTATACAGCGGATGGAGCTTCTGCTTCCGGCCCTGTGTTGTGTACAGAACGGGAGTCGGAAGTGACGCTGTACAGCTGATGGTGCCGTGTGTCAGCCCCCTACTGATCAGGTATTTATGGCCTATCCTGAGCATAGGCCATAAAAAAGATTAACCCTGGACAACCCCTTTAATATTCCCCACACCGTTTAATGTCCCCCCCACAGGATGTTAGCCCCCATCACTGCCCCCACACAATATAATGGCTCCATCACTGTTCCCCATACAGTATGGGAGACCAGTGAAGAGGCCACTGTATGGGGGACCAGTGAAGTGGCCATAAAAAATTTGGCCAAGACAACCCCTTAAAAGAGGTTGTCTATTAACTGGAGCAACCACTGTGGTGGCCGCCAGGGAGGTGTAAAAATAAAATAAATTTTAAAAAAAAAGCATACTCGCCTGTCCCCAGCACCCCGTTGTCCCCTGCCTGTGTCTGTTTGGTCTCATGATGGCGCCTCATTTCTGGAAATCCTGTACCTAATTGGTCTTAGCGGTCCCATGAGGTGCAAGACCTCCAGCAGGGAGACTGAATGGACACTGGTAGCGGACAACGGAGTGCCGGGGACAGTTGAGTATGCTTTTTATTTATTTATTTATTTTACACCTCCCGCACGGGACTTGGGTTGCGCCAATTCCTGGACATCCTATTGAAAGTATTTATCCATCTTTCTAATATTGATGGCCTGTGCTTAGGATAGGCCAGCAATATTACATCTTTGATGTAATGACGATCTACAGGTAATGGTAACAATTCTAGGAGCCACGCTGTTCACTTGCCATACAGGGTGTAGCAGTAGGTTTAGGTAGTGCAGTGGTGCACATGGTATGGCAGGTGAGTAGCATGGCTCCCGACATGTTATTACCTTTAGCCGCCCTGTCTCAGTACCGCTGATCTGCAGGGGTCCTGATGGTGGGCCCCTAGAAACAATTCCACTGGTGGGCCCTAGACATCCCAGTCCAACACTGCCTACATTGTCCGGGATACTTGCCAGGCCCTGTGGAATTTGCTGTGTGAAGAATTTATCCCACATCCTACTACGGAATAATGGAAGGACACTGCAGACAGCACTTTTTCTACAGAGGCTGAGCTTTCCTATGCGCTCTGGACCACTAGAGATTAGTCTCCCCATACTACAATTCAGTAAGAGCCTGATGAAGGTCGACTTGACTGAAACGTCACCATTGTACTCTACCAAGTGTGAATAAGAGTGAATAAAACACAATTTCATTGCATCTATTTCAAGTGTATGGAGTCTGTTATCTACGACTCTGCAGACAAGTTTTGGGAGGTGACACGTTTTCCAAATTGTGTAGGAGCAGTCGATGGAATGCACATCTGTATCCAGAAACCTGCAAGGAGTGGCTCCCTGTTCTTCAACTACAAGAAGTATTTTTCCATTGTGCTGATGGCCATTGCTGATGCGCAGTATTGTTTTTTGGCTGTGGACATTGGGGCATATGGCTGCATCAATGACTCCAGACTCCAGAATCTTCAAGGACTCTGCAATGGGACAGAGAATATATTCTAGAAAATTTGGAATGCCATCACCAAAGCCATTTCCTGGAACTGATGGAGCTCCTATGCTGTTTGTGGTTGTTAGCGATGAGGCCTTCCAGATGTGCGGAAATCTTCTGAAACCATACTCCAGTCGTGGACTCAACTACCAGAAAAGAATCCACAACTGCAGACTGTCAAGAGCCAGGCGACTTGTGGAGTGTGCAGTTAGGATCCTCACTTAAAAATGGCGTATTTTCAACACTGCGATCCAGCTGAACCCAGAAGCTGTGGATGATGTGAAATCCTGCGCGGTCCTCCATATACCTTCTGCTGATAAGAGAACCCCTGCCAGTTGACACCTAGGAACATTGTCTCGACTCATCTGGCCCAAGATCAACGGTTGCTGTCAGCGGCATGAGTGACAGTTTTGCAGCATTTTTTCTTTCCAAAGCAGGTTGGGTGGACTGGCAGGATGGAAGAGTGTACATTTTTCATTGGCATTTTTTTGGACAGTCGAATGTGCTGAAAAGTCTTAATGATTAAAGTCCTGAGCACTGAAAATGAGAGACTTTATTCCTCAGCATGCAGACTGCTCCATTTTCAATGCTTGCAACTGCCAAAGCATTTTTTTAACATACAGTAATAGCCATCTTTACCTCTGCTTCTGTTTTGTACATGGTTTCTTTAAAGATGGTGTCAGGGGAGGGATCATCAGAGGTCAAAGGACACTATCTTAAAGAAACCATAATAGTCACCTTTGCCTCTGCTTCTCTTGTTTGTTTGATAATAAAAAATGATAATTTTTAATAAAAGAACCTTTATTTACCTTTTTTGTGCATAAACCATTATTTTTTACATAAGTCAACTGTTATAAATGTCCACATCTATCCACAGAGTTGTCTTGACTTTTCTGAGCACACTCAGTACAAAAAACGGTCACAAAATAACGGACGGTAACTGATGACTATTCGTTACTGTCCGTTATAAGTCCGTTACCTATAGACATTAATGTTAAATAATAACAGACCCTTAATGTCCATCATAAAACTGTTATTTTTCGTGGACACAAAAGTCCTGCACCCCGGAGTTTTGTGTCCAAGAAAAATAACTTACACTAACAGTCACTAACAGACAACAGATAAAATCCCGTTGAAATCAATGGGATTTTTAATGGATTTGTGACAGATCTGCTAGTGTCAGCGGTTAAAATCTTGTAATGGACATTAGCAGTGGACACTACTGACAGTCTCCAATGGTAGTGTGAATGTCCCCTTAGCGATACTGAGCAGTATACAGTCATGGCCAAAAGTTTTGAGAATGATACAAATATTAATTTTTACAAAGTCTACTGCTTCAGTTTTTCTAATGGCAATTTGCATATACTCCAGAATGTTATAAAGAGTGATCAGCTTAACAGCAATTACTTGCAAAGTCAATATTTGCCTAGAAAATGAACTTTATCCCCCAAAACACATTTCAACATCATTGCAGCCCTGCCTTAAAAGGACCACCTAACATCGTTTCAGTGATTGCTCCATTAACACAGGTGTGGGTGTTGATGAGGACAGGGCTGGAGATCAATCTGTCATGATTAAGTAAGAATGACACCACTGGACACTTTAAAAGGAGGCTGGTGCTTGCCATCATTGTTTCTCTTCTGTTAACCATGGTTATCTCTAAAGAAACACGTGCAGTCATCATTGCACTGCACAAAAATGGCCTAACTGGGAAGAGTATTTCAGCTAGAAAGATTGCACCTCAGTCAACAAGAACTTCAAGGAGAGAGGTTCCATTGGTGCCAAAAAGGCTCCAGGGCGCCCAAGAAAGACCAGCAAGCGGCAGGACCGTCTCTTAAAAGTGTTTCAGCTGCGGGATCGGGCTACCAGCAGTGCAGAGCTTGCTGAGGAATGGCAGCAGGCAGGTGTGAGTGCATCTGCACGCACTGTGAGGCGGAGACTCTTGGAGCAAGGCCTGGTCTCAAGGAGGGGAGCAAAGAAACCACTTCTCTCCAGAAAAAACATCAGGGACAGACTGATATTCTGCAAAAGGTACAGGGAGTGGACTGCTGAGGACTGGGGTAAAGTCATTTTCTCTGATGAATCCCCTTTTCGATTGTTTGGAACATCTGGAAAACAGCTTATTCGGAGAAGAAGAGGTGAGCGCTACTACCAGTCTTGTCTCATGCCAACTGTAAAGCATCCTGAAACCATTCATGTGTGGGGTTGCTTCTCAGCCAAGGGAATCGGCTCTCTCACAGTCTTGCCTAAAAACACAGCCATGAATAAAGAATGGTACCAGAATGTCCTCCAAGAGCAACTTCTCCCAACCGTCCAAGAGCAGTTTGGCGCTCAACAATGCCTTTTCCAGCATGATGGAGCACCTTGCCATAAAGCAAAGGTGATAACTAAATGGCTCAGGGAACAAAACATAGAGATTTTGGGTCCATGGCCTGGAAACTCCCCAGATCTTAATCCCATTGAGAACTTGTGGTCAATCATCAAGAGACGGGTGGACAAACATAAACCAACAAATTCAGACAAAATTAAAGCATTGATTATGCAAGAATGGACTGCTATCAGTCAGGATTTGGTCCAGAAGTTGATTGAGAGTATGCCAGGGAGAATTGCAGAGGTCCTGAAGAAGAAGGGTCAACACTGCAAATATTGACTTGCTGCATTAACTCATTCTGTCAATATAAGCTTCTGTTACTCATAATATGAATGCAATTATATTTCTGTATGTGATAAAAACATCTGACAAACACACATAAAAACCAGAGGGCAGCAGATCATGTGAAAATATAATATTTGTGTCATTCTCAAAACTTTTGGCCATGACTGTACATGTGAATAAAGCTCTGGTAAGAAAGATATCTTACTGTAATTTGCTCCAGGATGCCTGTCTTTCTGCTTCTCACTTACTCGTCTTCCAAGATGTTTATGAGCTGCAGCCTTTCTTCAATGAAGGCAGATTTGGCTGTGAATTGAGCAGGTGGCAGGCAGGTGAGTAGTTGATATGTGGAGAAGGAAGCATTTTTCTCTGATAAGATATATTTAAAACTTTCCCAGATTCATCTGAAGAATTCTTTTACAAAAAAAAAAATAATAAAAATTAAATGGCAGTAAGTTTTTAAATCCATAGTTGTAGTTAGCTCCCCCTATTGGTGGCTGCAGGCAGCTGGAATAATTTCATTTATCAAGTCAGAAAAACAGAGCTTTCCTTCTACACAGTATGAAGCGATCAGCTCAGAATTCTGTAATTAAACAAGTAACTTTAATAAAAGTGCAGCACATTTGGCAAAGCTGTCAGTGGGGCCTATTCTGAGGTTTCCTTCAGACCCATGATTTATGTCATCCTTTACAAAACTATTGAAAGTCCTACTATTACACTTATAAGTGAATGATATATGCAAGGTCAATCGGAAATGAGGGGATGTTGCCACCTAGCAACAAGCCTCACTATCAGAGGTACCCACATTGGCTCTTCTACATACATCAACCCCGTCTATACTGATGTAGATGAACCACCATCTCTTTTACTTCCTAAATTTTGCAGATTATTGTTCCTTGTCTCATTGCCCATGGCTTCAAAAGTAAATCTGAATTGTTCTCTCTTTGCTGGATTACATCTTTGTTATTTCATTACTAGTATCCAGAGTTCATGAACAATGCCACAAAAGTCAGCGGCTCTGTGCGGTTGTCAGGGGAACCAGCAAACCTTATAATTTAGAACCCATGTCGTTCCTATTATTTACACTATGGCATGTACTGTACTTCTACAATGTCCCCACTAACTCTGAATATAGTCCTAATTTAACAGGTGCTATTTATTACTGAAACTTGAGTTTTCTAAAGATTACAGTTTAAAGGTACTAGTTATCAAGAAATAGTTGTCGACATGATACACCATGCTACTGTTCTGGTGTACCTAAGTTTAATATATGTATACAGTCTATGAGGCAAGGATCCCTAACCTGTGGCTCGTGAACCACATGTGGCTTGCAGGACCTTCATGTGACGCTCAAATCGGTTTGTTAAATCCACAATACCTACACAGATCTGCTGATTTGGGCAATGGAAGCACTAGCAGTGCGTGGGAGTAGAAGCCAGTCTGCTCTGTATAGTGGTGGTGCATTGGAAATGCTTCTCCACTCCTACATTACCTACAGGGTAGATCTGCTTCCGCTTCTGTTAATTGCTAGAGCTTCCAGTGCCCAGGGGAAGCCAGATCAATGAATCTATGAGGGATCCGGGTATCCTGCAGATGGGTTATCAGTATCAAAACCGTATTTGGGACCGGAAAGCCTTTTTTAAGGAGTACCCTTATTTACTTATTATGCCATGGAGAGCATTACATTTGTCATTACCTAATAAATACACTTCATACTTGACCCCTTCCCGCCGGAGAAATCTTTTGATTTTCGTTTTTGACTCCCCCCTCTTCCAAACCCCATAACTTTTTTTTATTTTTCTGCTCTCTGAGCCATATGAGGTCTTAATGTTTGCAAGACAAATTTTTCTTCATGATGCTACCATTAGTTATTCTGTACAATGTACTGGGAAGCTGGAAAAAAATTCAGAATGGGGTGAATTTGAAGAAAAAGTGCATTTGTGCAACTTTCTTATGGGCTTCGTTTTTACGGCGTTCACTGTGCAGCCAATATGACATGTCACCTGTATTCTATGTTTTGGTACGATTCCGGGGATACCAAATTTATATGGTTTTATTTACATTTTAACTCCTTAACAAAAATCCAAAACTGTGCAAAAAAAAATTTTTTAAAAAAATTTCCCATACTCTGACACCCGTACCTTTTTTATACTTCTGTGTACTGGGATGCATGGGGCGTCTTTTTTTGCAGGACCATGTGTACTTTTTAGTTATACCATTTTGGGGAATTGCTATTGCTTTGATCACTTTTTATTCAATTTTTTATCAGAGGCAAAACAGTGAAAAAACAGCGGTTTGGCACTTTTGATTTTTTTTTCGCGCTGTGGTGTTTACCATACGGGAAACATATTTTTATAGATTTGTAGACTGGGCGTTTTCGAACAGAAGGATACCTAATGTGTATGTGTTTCACAGTATTTAAGTACTTTTATATGTGTTCTAGGGAAAGGAGGGTGTTTCGAACTTTTAATATTTTATTTTTTATATATTTTTTTTTATTTTCTTTTTGCATTTATTAGATCCCCTAGGGGACTTGAACCCCAGGGGGTCTGATCACTAATGCAATGCCTTACAATGCTAATACATTGCAAAAAAACGGCATTTCTATTGCAGGCTACATAGAGTAGCCTATCTGTCTGTCTGCTATTAATGTAATGCCTCTCACCTTGGAACATTCCTGTACATGTTGTATTTGTAGTTGTATCTGCTTATCTTTGCTGCTGTAACACACTGAATTTCCCCATTGTGGGACTATTAAAGGACTATTATTATTATTATTTATTATTAAACTAATGAAAGACAGGCCTGGGAGCCTTCAGAAGGGTCCCGGCTGTCATAGCAACAGGACGATAGGCTCCTGAGCTTGCTTCGGGTGCCAGCGATCCCCGGCAAAATGGCGCCTCCGTCAGCTTTGACTAAGGCGCCAGAGGGGTTAATGCCCGCGATCAATGCAGCCACCGATCGCAGGTATTAGCGCCAGGTCTTTGCTGTATAAAACAGCCGAGACCCGGCGGCTATGGCGGCCGCACGACTCCAGAGCGGCGCCATCTTTAAACACCCGACATCCGCCGTACTATTATGGCGGATGTTGGGAAAGGGTTAAAGGGATTTTCTGTGACATACATACAGATGACCTATCCTTCAATATGGTCATAGGTCAATATGTGATAGGCAGGTTCTGGCACCGAGGACCACCACCAAGTAGCTGGTTGAAGAGGCATTTGGCTAAGCACTGTGCACTCTTCACTGAATACTATGCACAGTACTGTATATATTAAAGGGGCTGTGCTTGGTGTTGCAGCTCAGCCTCATTTACTTGAATGGGAACAAGGTACTTATTAGGTGGTCAATGAAAGTAATGTCATCAGCACAGAAAAGAGGCTATAGGTTCTTTAAACATCTGATCAGTGGGGGTCCTGGATGTCAGATGCGCAGAGGGAGAGAAAGGAATGGGAATGGGAAACTCTGCAATTTGAATTTAATATTCATGCCAGTTTCATGTCACACTATGTATGAATTGTGGGGTCACAAATCACCACCTGATAGCAAACAGATAACAGCAAGAATTACTGATCCCTCCGTCACGCCCCACAAGTTTCCAGATTGTTTATTTCCTGACCTGTTGTAAATAACTTCTCTACTTATATTGCATTTTGTTATTTTTAAAGCTTCTACGATCCTTTGAAGTTCCATGTCTTTTGTGTATAAAAAGTCTGTGAATTTTCATTTTCTTGTATAACACCATGTCTGAAGAAGAGAGCTAGCACTCTCGAAAGCTTACCATCAAATATACTCAGTCTCTAAAAGGTATTGCCTGATTTCTTCACTCTTCCAGTACTTTCTATAGCTAACATGGTACAACATTATAATACACAGCTCACAAAATGATAGCATATTGATGACCTATGTTTATGAAAGGTCAAGCCCCAGAAAAGCCCTTTAAGGCTAAGGCCCCATATTGCGAAAAAGCAACTTTTTTTGTTGCAGATTTTGCTGCGTTTTTTTGAGCTAAAGCCAGGAGTGGATTAAGCAGAATGTAGAAGTATAAGTACACCCTATATATTTCCCATTCCTTTTGTAGCCGATATTGGCATTGGCTCCAAAGATCACAGCAAATTCTGCAACAAAAAAAGCTACTTTTCTGCAACGTGGGGCCTTAGCCTAAAGTAGACCTGTCACCTCTCCTGACATGCATATTTCGTAAATAATTGCTTAAAATAGCAATTCTGGAACATCTTTTCTTAGAAGCATGTGGCGTGTCATTAACTATTATGGTTGCAACTTAACATTTGTGTAAAAATGTACAAATTGGCGCATTTGTCATGCATCTAGTTTTCAACCAAATTTTTCTGTCTCGCTCAAAAAAAGGCTATACTGTGGGTATTGGGGGTGTGGTTAAATGTGTAAAAAATTTTAAGTATAATTCTGCCAAAGCAAGTCAACTAATAGGTGGTATAAATTCAGACTAGGCAGTTTAAAGATGCACCAAACATCATTCAGCTAGAGTCATTGTACATTTAAACTGTATAGCTATTAGGCCCCATACTCACAACCAAAGTTATTTGGATAACAAGTGTAGGGGATCACACAAGTCTTTCTGCGGATCCATGTGGACAACATACTGATGCAATGCAGACATGTTTTTTGCGGACTGCGTGCGTATTTCTTTAGTAAAAATGTGGGCCATTGATCATCCCGTTCTTTCTTAGTCATTGTGCCCTGCCATTCCTCACCAATTATCTGTCCATTTAGCAAGCTGTTACATGGTAAGCTTGTGCTCAGGATACTCCTTTCCATCTTGCCATGAGTTCTTTATAATGCTATCAAACATACCAGTTGTTGCTGTAGTTGTCAATACAATTTCTACCAGTTTTTATTTGCTGCATTACGTGTTTCATTTTGCATCCTACATTTACTTCTATATATGAATTGTAACTTGTCTCATATTGTTCCCAGATGAACAAGTGGCACTGGGAAAATACATTGGACTTGGATGAAATTACCTTTATTCAAAGGTTTTTATGGTTTCCATGCAGCTAGTTATTTAATAATGTGTTAGAGTTATCTCTAAATTTGGCACAGTAAGGGTGGGTTCACACCTGCGCTTGAGTACGTCCGCTCCCAATTCGAGTTAAAATCTCGAGAAACAGTATAGGCATCGGATACCGACAGGTTAGCGACGCATTGTTTAAAAACCCATTCATTTGAATGGGTTCTTAAAGCAATGCGCGGGTGTGCGTTTACACCCTCTGCGCTGCAAAGCCGTTTTTATTTGTAGGACATGAAGTCTTGCATGTCCGACTTTGTTTCCGACGAAAAAAAAAGGATTCGCAGCGCGAAGGGTGTAAGCGCACACCCGCGCATTACTTTAAAAAACCCATTCAAATGAATGTGTTTTTAACCAATGCGTCGCTAACCTGTTGGTATCCGATGCCTATCCTGTTTCCCGAGATTTTCACTCGGATCGGCAGCGGACGGACTCAAGTGCAGGTGTGAACCCACCCTTATTAAACACTATTGGTCACAGTTACACTTTGGGGCATCTTAGGAAGCTCAACTTTGCTCTCTTAAGGGTCATTGGTTAGCCCTTACTTACAAGTCATTCTTTTGATAAATGTTTGGCATCAATGCTTGTAAGCCAAAAACCAAGAGTGGAAGCT
This sequence comes from Leptodactylus fallax, assembly GCA_947044405.1. NCBI lineage: Eukaryota > Metazoa > Chordata > Amphibia > Anura > Leptodactylidae > Leptodactylus > Leptodactylus fallax. The sequence goes on along the minus strand of CAMRHE010000300.1, from coordinate 1,651,624 downwards.
ACACAGAGATAAGGTATAGGGGAAAGATTTGCACTTTTTCTGTGTAGCCTCCACCCCTGGTCTCAGCTTACAAACACTGATGCAAAATAGTGGCGTGTGAATAAGACCTCACATTCAGGCAGGGTTATTATGATATTTACATGTTGGTCGGTGATAACCTAATTTTTTTTTGCATTGTTTTGTTTGCATTTTTTTTTAAATTGCATTGGATACAACCACGAACACAAGCTTTGCTTTGGACTCCAAAATAGGTGACCCATACAGTCCCCTACGGCCGCTGAGGTAACTGACTACATGCTAAAATTATGGCAAAGAATTTGATTTAAGTACGGGTTACAAAGCCTGGTTTCACCAATAGTTTCATTATTTAGCAACCCCCTTTTCCCCCCAGGCCTTTCCCCTGAGGTGTTTGGTGGAGGCACGTTCAGTTTTGCCACCTTAATGACTTCCTCTGGGGCTACTAGTGCTGATTTCGACGTGACCCATTGGGGGCGGTCTGAGACATTGTATATAGAGCTAAGTTGAGAGAGTCTAGCAGATGAGGGACCGACAGGCCTCCCACTCTCTTATGAGATACATTCCATGCCTACTGATACGTGGTTTCTTATAAGCCCAGAAAAAATTAAAATTCTCCCTCTGGAGAATAGCCAGGGAGGAGGAGGTTACTGGGGTCGGTAAGGTGCACAAGTAATATAGAAAGCGCCGTAAGGTAACCATCTTAACTGAATGGACTCTACCTATTCAGGAGAGGGTAAGGCAATGCCAGGCAAGGTCTTTGAGGAGCTTTGGAATCAATGTGGCATAGTTCCATTTGAAGTGGGCATCTAGGGATCTGCAAAGATTAATACCTAGATAGGGCAAATATTTATCCCTAGTCTGGATGCCAACATTCAAGGTAATTAGTGGTGGGACATTATAGTAAAGAATTTCTGATTTAGAAGTAAATGGGACCTACACTCCAGTGACAAAGCCCTGCCACTATACAGGGCACAGAGACAACAGCTTCTGGATCCATGTAGTGTATAGTACTGGTGTTGGAAGCAGCCCAAACAGATTATCTATGTGCAGGCGAGCTGATGACATATTTATGGCCTATCCTAAGGCTAGGTCATATATATATTCCTGGCCAACCCCTTTCACTCTTGTGTTTTGCGCACTTTTTCTGAAACTCTGTTTTAGGATCATGCAGAATATGCTACAAAAGACAATATAAGCAACGTTATCTCCTCTTAACTTGTATTATTAGTTTTTTGGTCCACAGCTTCTTTAAGACACTTATAGCATATCAGTTGCTTGAACAGTACTGTGTCTCTACAACTTCACTTGGCTTTTTTCAGAGGTTGCATAGCCAGACTTAACTATAAAAGCCAGACCACAACAAACAAAATCTAAAAAAAAAACAAAAAACAAAACATAATGACAATGCTACAGGAAGAGCAGAAATACCTAAACTTTATTGAACTTGTATAACAAGAAAGCCCAAAAAGGAATCAAAGCAATGCTTCTTTTAATGACAGATATGCCAGTATAGCTGCTGGTTCCAGATTAGCAGCAAAGAAAAAAATAAAATAAGAATTACAATCATTAATAGATGGATTTGCACATTAATGCTGCAAGCCATACAATAAGTCAACAGCTGTAATGAAAGAACATTAACACTCTTTTTCACCATAGTCAAATATGTTGCTGTTTTTAATGTTTGGCGTCTCCTTAGGGTGCAGTGCAATGAAACATGCTTTACAAGTAAAATAGCATTGCCAGAACAAGGCCTTCATATGAAGAGTCCTCATTGGCTGGCAGGTATTGCCTTTACACTTCGGAATACGTCATGCAATATAAATGGGAATGGTTTCCCTTATTGAAAATTTCCTACTTACCTATTAAATCATTGGTATCATGATATGTTTTTACTGTGGTCATATATGCTGGTGGATGTGTAGAATTTATATAAACAGGAATCTGGTCCCTTTTAAATGAGGACAGTTTAATTAAGCTAAACTAAGGGGTGAAATAAACTCCCACCCAAAATTAAAGGGGTTGACCTGCATTAGAAAAAGGCTCAGAGACACTCAAGTGAATGGTGCTAAACTGCTATACCAGACACATCCAATGGACCAGTGAGGTGCATTTTCTATATATATAAAAAAAGCAAACAAAAACCATGTATTTCACACTTTAGAGAATCATAAGAACATCCCATATGCTGCTGTTAGACTCTTTTCCACACTGTTAAAGGGGTATTCTGGTTGCTAATGGTTAGATTGTTAGGATAAGCCATCAATATCATTTCTGTGAGGATCCGACTCTCTGCATCCTCAACAAGCAGCTGTTTAAAGAGGTTGCTGTTCTTGGCGAGTGCTGCAACCTTTGTACCATTTACTGCCATTTACTACCATTTACCATTTTGTACAACCTTTGTCCATCTAACTGCATGCCATGTCGTAGTAGTAGTGGTGGTGGTGCACAGGGTCATCTCAGTGCCATTATGTTGAATAAAACAAAGCTGTAATACCCTTCACAGTTACTATATGTACCACAAGTAGGTAGAAAAAAAAAAAAAAAAAAAAAACAACAATAAAGAGGCACAACTGGATTATGTTAAGGGCAAAATAGGTAGTATCCTATGGCATCGATATAGCTGATTACTGTGCAGGTACATGGGAGCTGACTGGAAGTGAGGAACAGAGTGAGGTATTTGTTGTGAGAACCTCTTAAGATTTTGCAAGTTTGGCCCAGCCGTTTCATTCAGACATAACACATCTGAAGTGGAACTGCTAGTATTATACTCTGGAGTCACTTCAGACCTCAGAGTATAATTAGTGGAGGCGTAAAAAATAATAAAACAGTCTTATGCACCTCTCCTAGACACCGTTGAAGGTCCTTGTCCTCTTCAGAACTCCTGAATGATGTCAGGGACCGCTGAGGCCTGTGATTGAGTCTCAGTAGTGATGTGGAACATGACATCATCATGATGCTTACATCTATGTGTAATGATGTCAGCAGGTCCCATTTGACCACCAAGGCCCAATCACAGGCCTCAGTGGTTCCTGACATCATTCAAGAAGCTGGAAGAGGGCCTCCAGGTGAGGTGAGTAAGACTATTAAGTTTACTCAACTCCCTTGGGCTACCTCTAATTATACTCTGGAGTCTGAACAGACCCCAGCGTATAATAGTTCTTTGTGGGTGGAGAGCCCAAAAAACGTTCAACATTTTTGGAAAATTCTTAACGAACCTGGCTCGGTCAGCCTTAGCATGTATTTTCTTTTTTCGTTTTATTAGCATAAATCCCACTCTGTAACATTATGCTGTTTATAGGGACAATTTACTGTGATACTGTGTGTAGGGGCTACCATAGGATATTATACTGCGTGTAGGGGCTTCTATGGAACATTATACTGTGTGTGTGTGGGGGGTGCAATGGAACATTATAATGTATGGAGGCCACTATGAGACAATATGTTGTATGGATAGCTGCTATGGGACATTATTCCGTCTCAGGGATCTTTGGCATGAAGCGGGAAGGCCCCCACTTGCCAAACAGCTGGGGGCCTATGATACCCTTAATCCACCCCTGGCCACAACTGACTGGTCCAAGAGTCGGACCCCCATCATGGCCTATCTGAACAACTGGCCATCAATATCTTGATTTCAGTAAATACACTTAAAATATAATTCGTGTGTGAATATGTTACAAAATGTTTAGCCTAAAAAAAGAGAATGTAATGCTTCATTTCCCCTATGGAGGTACTGTGCAACTGAACACTAGCTGCCAGGTTCCCTAAAGATCGCAGTTGAATGTAATGTGGTCACTTGAGGAGGGATCATTATAACAAAACAAAACAAAAAAAAAGGATTTTCCAAAGTGGACACCGGCTTTAAAACGAGACTTGTCTATTCTCCTCCATCGGTTACAGAATAATACAATTGGACAAGACACACGTTGAATCAATAATGTGCAAACAAAAAACACACATGCTGCAAATTACAGCAACTGATCAGATATCAGATGACTTCTAGAAATTGATGGCTTATTGGCTAGAACCCAATAATTACTATGCCCTATGTTCCATAAGGATGTTACCAAGTGCCGGTACATGGACTTCTAGGTCACCAGCATTTTGGATAAGTTACTGTTGAGCATCTTAATCATGTGTAGGAATGCTTCTTTGGACAAAAAAAATCATAAAGAAAAGTAAACACAAATGGCCCAGATTTACTAACAGTTGGACAGTGTAAATTTAGGTAGTCTGAAAAGTTTTACGCCAGATTTATCACAGTGGCTGATGCTGATAATAAATCTGGCATCTCTTTAGACTGTTTTGTCTAAGTTTATACCATCTTATAGTTGGCTTACTTTGAGACAGAATTTTACGAGACAAGTATGGGGCATTTTTGGTGCATCTTAATTCATTTAAGCCACTTCCTTTTTCTGAGAACCCAGATACTTAGATCAGAAATATTCTACTTAGAAAGTCAGAAAATTTTTTACTCAAACTAGATGCACCACATTCATGACAGGGTCTAGTCGTAACCACAATAGTAAATCTGGACCACTGTTTTACAAAGGAAATACGGTTTTACACCTGGCTTTGGTGTATATTTCACATAAATTTGATAAGGACCACACAATTTTCTTCTTCCTACAATCATACATTTTGTGCAGGCTTAGCTAAAGTAAGTCCTAATATTCCCATTCATCTGTTTTCATGTCCAGATAGCTCAGGATATTATTGGCAAACTTTACTGCTTGTTTCCTTGCGATTTTAGAACGTTCATCACCTTGTGAATCGATGGCATCTAGAGCGAGTAGTTGCTTGGTGAGGAGCTCTTCCAGTCGCATGTAGTTTTTATCTGCTCTGCTGCCGTCAAAGGACAGGACCTCTCTCTGTAGTTCAGACAGGCTCCCAAGTACTTTCCATACAGCAATGTGTGAAGGGTGATCTGGATTGACTGAATCACCAGTGTTGTGCCTCCTTTCAAGAGCCTCCTTGAGGTCAATGTAAGTGATGACAGTCTGTACCTCCACCACTGCTCTCCTCCTTGCTTCTCGAATGCAAGGATTCTTCCCTACGCTTACTTCGTCCAATTGGGCAATAAGACTCTGAAGTTCAGATTTGGTCCCCAAGTGGATTTCGGATACGTTGTTTTGTCTTTCCAACAGCCTAGCTTTTATGTCAGCCAGTCTTTTACGAATGGTTTCTATTTGGACTATGGACTGATTCTTGGCCAGGTCATAAGCGCTGGTGAAGTGTGCTTCCTCTTCGATGTCCAGAAACTTAAATAGGCCATTTATTTCTTCAACTACCTCTTTTCTGTATGTCCTCACTTCTACATGGCCGGAAACATCTAAAGCATCTAGTTCTGCAATGAACCCAGAGAGTACACAAGATAAGTGTCTGTAAGTTTCACAATCATTTACACCAGCAAGAAGAGCTATCAGACTGCCACGGGCCTTGTTGACTTCACCCATAATGGAATTAATCTTAGATATGGATGGATGAGCATCTGTGGACAGGGGAAGAGCCAGTACTTGTTGCTTCAAACAATTTTCCAGTATTTCCTGAATTGCAAGGACTTTAGTTAAAGTGCGATATCTGGCTTTCCTTAAAGAGGCTTTTCCCTCTGTCTTGACTTGGGTAAGTCTCATAAGAATGTTCTGAATACCTTCTTCAAACTCCTCTGTGATGCATCCTCTCCCTCCATATAAAGGACCTATTTGCTGAGCTACAAGATTCTGCACCTCCTTGAAAATCTTCTCAATCTCCAGTCTACAAGGATGGTTTGCAGTCTTCTCCAATTCCTTTAGAAGCCTCTCCACCTCTTCGGTTGCTCTCTTCCGGGCTTGCTGAATGTTTCCCTTTCCTTCTGTGTCTATAGATTCAATCTCGAAGAGCTGTTTGGTCAGAGCTTTCTCTAACTTTTTGTACTCTGGATCGCTCTGTAAGCCACTGAAGCTAGTCACACTCTGTTCAAGGTCTTTGACTCTCCGTTGAATCTCCTGAAGGGCTGTGATCGAAGCATGTTGATTACCCATATCCATACTCAGATAATCCTCCGCTTATAATCTGAACTGGAATAAAGAAGAAGAGTTTTCAGTAACAGGATAATCACATAGGCTATACTACCTTGAATTTCTTATCTTAAAGACCAGTTCCAGTCTTGAAAAGTGAAAACCATTTTTATGGGAAACACTTGTATGAAAGCTATTGTAACTTCTGTAATCCCACTACACTTTATACAAAGGGCATTACTCAGAAGTAATGGAATGGCATTTACATCAGCTATGGCAGGGGTCCCCAAACTTTTTACACAGGGGGCCAGTTCACTGTCCCTCAGACCGTTGGAGGGCCGGACTATAAGAAAAACTATGAAAATCCCTATGCACACTACACGTATCTCATTTTAAAGTAAAACAAAAAGGGAACAAATACAACATTCAAAATAAAGAAATAGTAAATTTAAGTCAACAAACTCACCATTATTTCAATGTGAAGTATGGGCCTGCTTTTGACTAATGAGATATACATACAAATACAGCACAGTGCACCTCTGAAATGTGCTTCTCTCTTCCTGCAAATAGGTCCAGCACTCTGCCCCCATATAAGTCCAGCTCTTTCCCTCATATAGGTCCCATGCTCTCTCCCCCATATAGGTCCCATGCCCCCCCCATATAGGACCCATGCCCCCCCCATATAGGTCCCATGCTCTTCCCCCATATAGGTCCCATGCAGTCTCCCTCATATAGGTCCCATGCAGTCTCCCCCATATAGGTCCCATGCCCCCCCATATAGGTCCCATGCAGTCTCCCTCATATAGGTCCCATGCAGTCTCCCCCATATAGGTCCCATACAGTCTCCCCCATATAGGTCCCATGCAGTCTCCCCCATATAGGTCCCATGCAGTCTCCCTCATATAGGGCCAGGTCTCTCCCCCATATAGATCCAGCTCTCTGATCCCCCTCCATGCCCAGTAAAAAAAAAAAAAAGTGAAAATATACTTTACCTAGCACTGCAGCCGCTCCCGCGCTGTAGTCCCGGCTCCTCTGTCTTCGGCTGTAAGGCCTAGATGAGCAGGTCGTGCGTCATGACGTAATCATTCTAGGTCCGGACGACGAGCGTCTACACAGGAACGAGACTTCCCGTGTAGCGCTCGGCGGGTTATTTCAATTGTAAGCGCCTGTGTGCTCACAATTGAAATAACACAAGGAAATTGCGACACGGGCTGGGTAAATGGCCTCCGGGGGCCGGATGCGGCCCGCGGGCCGTAGTTTTGGGACCCCTGAGCTATGGTATCACAGTGTGTACATTAATAAAGAAAGCTCAAGGTACCAATTTTGCTGCAGGCTGGAGAACACATGAACCAAAGCAACAGCACAGAGGTCAACAACCCCTGTTGAGACAATCAAGCATAGCATGGTGGCTCAGTGGTTAGTACTGCAGCCTTGCACCGCTTTAGTCCTAGGTTCAAATCGGACCAAAGATGACATCTGCAAGGAGTTTGTATTTTCTCCCTGTGTTTGTGTGGGTTTCCTCCCACATTCCAAAGACATACTGATAGGGAATATATGGGACAGTGATTGACAACTGTAAAGCGCTGCGGAATATAATGGCGCTATAAGTAATATCTACCTGGGACAGGGCTCACTCAGCTGTACTACTCAAGGAAAGGAGGCACTGTATGAGGTGTGACCTTCTAGTGTCTGGGCATGAGCTAGCCTGCTCAGAGGGCAGCAATTGTTTTTATACCTTGAAGCAAGTGTAAAAATATAATATGGCAGCAGAACACATTAGTTGGGTGTTTGTTCTTTTCAACAAGGCTGGACAAGATTGGGCTGTATAAATGTCTGAGTTGACTCTAAGTCCTCTGTTCATATCAAAGTCGATCCTATCACCAGAGAAGGATCTCACTAATTCATTGGTTGCTGATATGGTTTGTGTTATATGACTTTCATGTAGAGGTTGACATCCTTACTATTACTGCATGGCACACTGACTACTTTGTCTCTTATTTTATTTTTTAATTGGCACGCTATACAAAAAAGGTTGTCAGCCTCTGCAATAGAAGTATTTATTTCTAACACAGTAAATTCCTCAGTCTTTTTAATGTCCAGTAGCATTTCCCTCTGAGCCTTGATTTTCAGTTAAAGGTGATGTCCAAGACCCTTTGGACATCCGTATCTGATCCATGGAGGTCCGACACCTGGATCTCACATGGATCAGATGATCCAACTGCCCTCAGGGTGGTGGAAGATGTAGACATGGTACATGGCCAGGAACACATCTGTTTTAGTTCAAGGGAATGGCAGCTGTACTACAGTTCCCAGCACCACTGCTACAATGTATGTAGGCTCTAGACACTGCAACTCTGCTTCCATTCACTTCCATAGGAGCACAACTGCTTCGAGCCATTTACCACGTATGCAGCTTACAGTACCCCAGAGGTAGCCGTCTCAGCTGATCAGTGCAGAGTCTGAGGTGTTGGACCCGAGTGATCAGATGGTGATTACCTCTGCTATGGATAGGTCATCAGTATGCAAAACCATTGGGGTCTTGAGCAACCCCTTTATATATTTTATAGTTTAAATCATTAGGGTTTGTCAATTGAGGTTAGTAACCATCAAGTGATGTATCTGTTTTTGACAAGGAACCATGATGCAGATGTTAACAGAGCCTGAGTGACTTTGACTATGGATCAACTTACATTGTGATCACTTTAAATCTTTTCATCCTATGGGATAAAGAAATGGCTGTACCCTAAGCTATGAGTAGCTATGGGCACCTATTCTTTCAAAGCACCTGCCTAGTTACTGTCTCATATGAACTATTTATAGGACAATGGTATTTTTCATGTGACTATTCATTTTATGTTGCATATAAGAACAATTACAAATGAAAATAAAACAAGAACCCCTGAGTGGGATGGGAGGTCAAGGTTATTCATCTACATGGCTAGGGTGGGTGGATTTTTAATAACAAAAATCTTTTCAATAAAAAGATATTGGATTATAAAAAAAAAAAAATATAGGAATATGCAAGCACAGTTAATAAACTGCATACTAGATTTAGAGAGATCCCTCAATTTATTTCTTGTTTAAAACAGGAAAATTGAAAGCCACATGCAAGTCAACCTAAAATAGCTGCAGCGGCTGATTTGCTGGCGATACAGCGTTATAATGCAGAGTAAGTGTGTGCTAGCTTGGAATCTCTCTGCAGCGACAAGCTCTTAATCTGCAGGCGATGAATGCGGCTAGGAATATTTCAATACATAAACCTCTGCATGATAGAGCACAGAGAGCATCAGCTAAGAACAGCTGTTCCCCCAACAAGCCAGGACAGGAACATATACTCCTTACTGAGGATACATGGCTGCAACTGAGGTCCTGGGGCAGTCACTATACTTAGGTGTCCTTAGCCAATCTTTAGTAGGGCCAGCACTTGTGAACCTTAGCCCAGCCCTGTCATGTCACATCTAATACAATCCACCTCTGTAAAATGTACTTAAGAAATAAATAAGCATAAAAAGCTAATATTATTTCAGCAGGGTGTAGTATGTACACAGAATATGTCTTAGGTATCTGATAGATGCAGTATCTACAGAATAAGAGTACTTGGCTTTTTCTGTGACTCCCATATATGTTTTTTGGGCCCCATTTTGATGTTGTTTGGGGTGCCCTTTTTCTTGCTAGTGAATGGAGAGAGTCGTGCTTTTCTATGTGTTTTTTTCCCACATGCTCTATAGTCAATATTTCCTAGATTCATTCCAAATAAACTTTGGCCAGCTCCATAAACAGATGACATTGTCAATATGTGGTCCAGTCCAGGTAGGTGCATAAACTACAGGTGACACCCACTTAGGAATATATTGAAAGAGGGTTAATGGATTCCCTTACTTACCATATTGTTTTATACGTCCGAATTAAAATGCTTTATAACTTGTATATAACACATCTACATTCCTCTGCAACTGGCAGGATCATGACAATAAGGCAACTCTAACGCTTGGTTTGCACTAGTGCCGGGCTCTCTGTTGTTTGGGTCTGTCGGGAGACCTGAACGAAGGAGAGCCAAACTGATACAACAGCAGTTACACATGGACAATGGCGAACCCCGCTGACTATAATGGGGCCCACCGATTCAAAGCCGAAAGCAGCAGAGAAAAAAAGTCCTCAGTGCAGGACTTTTTTCTCCGCCGATTTTTGGCGGTCTCCGCGACGGAGTCTCTGACATTGCAAACATTGGCAAAACAAGGTTTTGGTCTATAGTACTGACAGTGATGACCAAAAGGGTGCTAACAGCCATCTATTCCATAATATATAAATATAATATATAGGTTCACCAAATAGCTATAGGTTCCACACCCCTACAAACCTGAAGGTGCAAATCTGCTTATATACAATGTAATAAGGATTAGGATAAAGATCTGCTCTGCACACATGTAACATGACATTACTAGTGCAGGAATGTCCTGAAAGACATTACCAAGCTGTCAAGTTCACAAAAAAGGCAACACGTATAGATGCTTCCTAACCTACCCGTGAACAGTGACCTAGGAGTTCTCCTCCAGACGGTGTTATAGAAGGACTATATGACAGCTTAGTGGACTCACTGTCTGTTTGGACAAGGACCTCCTCAGGGGAATTGATACACTCTAAAGGGTCTGCTTCCTCCTTGTGTTCTGGTAGAGCCTGGGAGCATACAAGAGCAATTATTTCCTAATTCCAAGGAGACGATGAACTTGTCTTATATGATTTGGGTGGGGCGTCAGCCTGGGCGGAGTATGAAGAGTTTTATTACTTATAGGAGTAAATGTAATTACGTTGCAGTTGGGGGAAGAGCCTTTTTAGATAGACTGGAATACACTGCCTCAGCCATCTATTGTACCACTAATAATAGTCTCTCAAGTGTTCTTTAGTTGTAGGGAGGGATCTCCACAAGTCTGTCTGAAAGGGCAATGATAACGTGAGACAGGACCAGTCAAATTCCAGGAGCTACCAAGACTGACAATAAAAGCCAAAGCAGTATGTAGAACTGACACACTGCCCCATTCACTTAAAAGAGCCTGAGCTTCAATACCAGACACAGACCCTGGTCAGGAGTGGCATTGTGCTAGAGAAATAAAAGCTTATATTGACTGTATGTCACATTGATATACCTGTAGTTTTGGGAAATTATTTTAAAGAAAATCTACTACCACACCAAGTCACCGCAGAGTGCTACCAGATACAAGCTATCAGACTGGTAATTACTGCACTTGATAAAGGAGCGTATAGCTCTGAAACGCGTAGTGCCCTGTATACAATAAAAAAAGCTTGTACAAATAACCCACTGTGACCGGGTAATTCCTGTGAAAGAGCGCGGGTTGTCCATCATCTTTCTGGGCTGTGGTACCAAGTCTTTCTAGTGAACTCTGACGTTCCGATCCATTCGTTAACATAGGACAAACCCAGCTGACAATCTCACCTTGGATTAAATACCAGGCTCCCTATGTTGTTGTGACTATATCACAACACAACAAGGTGAGAAACCAACCGGTCGATTTACCTACAAGAACCTATATTTCCATTATTTACGGATTTACATAATGTGCCGCTAAGCAAGTGCTAGACATCAATATCTGGTTTAAATAAATTAAAAAATGGTAACATGCCTTTGACGTGCCCACTCTAAATATATCTTAGTTCTGTAGACCTCATTGGGCATGCAACTGATTCATTTAATATAATGAACGTTTGACGTCCGTCATAAAACTGTTATTTTTCGAGGACACAAAAATCTTGCACCTCGGATTTTTGTGTCCATGAAAAATAACGGACATGCGATGGAGTTGGTGTAAACGGACACAAGATAAAAACCCCATTGAAATCAATGGGATTTTTAACAAGTTTTGCTAGTGTCCGTTGTTAAAGTCTTGTAACAGACACTAGCAGTGCATACTACTGGCGGTACCAACGGTAGTGTGAACACCCCCTAAGACATAATATGTCATAGCCCAGTGTTCAGGACAGGCTCTATAACTTGAGAAGACAAGGAAGCCGCCCAGGGTGTAGAGCCTTTCAGATTTGAGAAAGAGTCTAAGTTAGCTATATGATTCTCTAAGACCCTGCATAGGTCTCTCAACGCATTTCAGGAGAGAAAAAATGAAAGGCAAATGTGCCAAACAAAAAGATAAGGTAGAGGTAGATCTGCAGTAAAAACTGCACTTCCCAGCACCTGGATGGTAGGTGCTGGTGCTTCAGATATGCGCTCCTTACTGCTGCTCAGTCAGCTATTTATAAGGCTGAGCGCAGTAAGGGCACACACCCTATGTGACATCACTCCTGGAGCCACTCATATCACATCAGGTAGAAGCGAGGGATCTGACGCATTGAGAGTATGAACAAAGATCACTGATATGACAGCTCCAATGTGGTTTGAAGCAGGCACATTATAAATAAAGACATCTACCTGTTGCAGCAGCGCTGTCAGATGTAACATATACTGCAACCTGAGCCTACATAAAGTGGTGTGTTTACATTGCAAACCTTAAAGGGGAAAAAAAAAATCATTTTTCAAAAAAAAGTCAGTTACTGCTATTAATAAGTTAATAAGTGCAACCAAATACCATGTTTACATGGGTAGTCCTTCCCAACTAACTCAACCCACCTCATCAAACTTACCTGTCTTCCTGTGCGGATCTTATGGGCACGGGACATCATTTCCTTCTGGGGGGCCGGCTCCTCCACCTCTTGACATCTGCCTGCGCCATACAGCTGGAGCGCCGGCATGCGCTGTAGCCAGCACTCCGGCTCTATTGCGCAGGCGGCCAGCAGACGTCAAGAAGAGGAAGAGCCCCAGAAGGAAGTGTTGTCCCGTTCCCAGAAGATCTAGACAGGAAGACAGGTAAGTATGATCGGGGGGGATATTTAGTCTAGGTGACGTTTCATTTCCGGAAACGGAACGTCACCAGAAAATCTGAAAATGTGCCTGGGGTTGTCACATGACCGCCCAATGATCTAGGTAAATATACATTTTTTGTAAACTAAGTAAATTAGAAGGTAGGTGGGTGGAAGGTGTTTAGCTTAGAGTCGAAATATCATTTAATCCTGGACAACCCCTTTAAAGTGTAAATTTGAGAGATTTGACATCAGTTACACTAGGGGATAAAGAAATGAAAAAAGGAAGGGGGAGGACAATGTGTATAAGCCTGCACTACTACATTTTATTGTGTATAAGGCTAATGCCCAACATAGCAAATTTTAAAAAAAAAAGCAGCAAAAGCATGTAGTGTTCTTATTCACAGTGATTTTCATTTAGATTTTGCTAAATTTACCTCTACTTTTTTATTCCCCTATTCAATATATAGAAAACACTCATGATTCTGTGACTAAAAACGCAAGCGTTTTTGGAAGCGCAGCTTTTCCGCAGCTCTTTTTTGCCACAATGTGTGGATGATATTATTGAAATCTTATTCACTTTTCTGTTACCGTAAAATGTAGCATTTTTTTTTCCACTGCATTTCCCCTACATGGAGCCTTAGCTCAACATCCTTTGAAAAATGTACTGGATGGCAGTGGGGACTGTAGTAACTAGGAGGGCATTTTCTGGCTGTAATGGGCAGTGCTTGTATAGTGTAGATTTATGAAAACTATCTAAGGCTAAGGCCCCGCTTTGCAGAGACTCAGCTTTTTTTTGTTGCAGATTTTCCTGCAATTTTTTGAGCCAAAGCCAGGAGTGGATTGAGCAAAAGATAGATGAATAAGTACTTCCTATATATTTTCCATTCCTTTTGTAGTCGTTCTTGGCTTTGGCAACATGGGGCCTCAGCATAAGGGTAAGGCCCCACATTGCAATAATTCAGCATATTTGACCTGTGTGTAAACGCAGCAGAAAAAAAAAAAGCAAAACACTGGAGAAAAGCAGAGAAAAATACAAGACTTTTTGCTGTGTTTTTTTTGTCACAATTAACCGCTCATAGCTACCTCTATACCGCACATGAAACTAGGGAGGTATATTATACTTCAGTATAACACAAATGATGCTTACTATAAGCTCTTATTATCGGTCGTTTTGGCCGCATTGCCAATCTTGAGAACAGCATGGTGGCTCAATGGTTAGCACTGTTGCCTTACTAGGGTCTTGGATTCAAATCTAACCATATATGTTCTCCCTGTGTTGGTGCCAAAAATATAGTGGCCCTTGTGGGTGCTGGGTATGAGCTCCTGTACGGCAGCCACTAGCTCCACAACACTCCCTGCACTTTGAATCCTTTGTATTAGAAAAGCACATTGCAAATGTTAGTCATTGTCATTTGTTATGGATATTCATTTTATAGAACCAAAATTGACCCACATAATGATGATCACCAGGTATCTGATGGACGGAACCTTTGCCATTGTGAGACCACGATGGAGAGTTACAGAGGTCGGGATGGTTATACAGGTAAGGGGCTGCTCATGGATTACTAGACCATTCATTGTGTCCTCTATGAGACATGCCATCAATCTGGGAGATTACAAGAATCAGATTATTAATCCCTCCTCATGTCTGTCCTGACCAGGAACTGCAGGTCTCAGGCACTGATGTCTCTCAGCACTACAGGGCAATGACAGGTTGATAACAACATGGCAGTCGACTAACCTGTCTCCCCAGGCGTTGGGGATGGAGGGGGCTGAGTCACCACACCTCTTCCAAGCTGCAAACACTACTACGCCCCTTTTCGGGCTCCCGGAGATCCCACACAGTGGGCTCCGGGTCAGTGAAGGGTCACCATGGCCCAGTCGTCTAGATGGAAAAAGCGGTCGAAGCACTCCCTCGTTGCCATGGCGACAACGGAAGTGACTCCCTGCCGTAAAGTTGCGTGAGGGACAGCCGGCGCCGCCATCTTTGAAGGGGGTAATGGCGGCGTCCTGTGCCCGAATGACCCTTCTTCGCCCTCAGACAGTACAGCTGCTATTGTCCCGCGCTCGGCACTCTGGAGACTCTGACCCAAGAGCGACATCTGCCAAGGTGACGTCATTACTTCTGCATGCGTCATTCATAGGCTTTAATATTGCGTTTAGCTCCCAGAAGGCTTTGCGGCCACGAGTCTGGTACTGCAGTCTACAAACGTGGGGGACAGTCAGTCCTCACAGGGAAACGTCAGCCAAAATTCAAACAGTGACGTCATGTCACATATATTCCAACTTTCAAAGGACAGAAATAGGTTTACATGTTAGGCCACGTCGCAGACTCCCACTATGCCCTCTTTGACCCCATTTAATCTCACCCAGCCTCTTTGTGCCCACATAGAGTAATAGTGCTCTTCTGTGTGTAAACATACAGTGATGAAGCTTGCTTAGGGTCCCCCACACATTATAATGCCCATTTAGTGCCCAACACACAGTATTATATTTCATGAGTGCCCACTCACACATTATTACTCTTATTTGTATAGCACTAACATATTCTGCAGAGCTTTACATACAATGCCAGTCACTGTCCCATATAGGACTCACGATATCTTTCCCTATCAGTATGTCTTTGGAGTGTGAAAACCAGAGAACCTGGAGGAAACCCTCACAAGAACATACAAACTCCATGCCGATTTTGTCGGATTAGAACGTAGGACTCTTGCTCTGCAAAACCACAGTATAATGCCCCCATAGTGTCCCCACATGGTATAAACTCTGGACGGGAAAGGGAACTATTCACTACTTATTCTTCTGGATCTCTCAGCAGCATTTCACACTGTAGACCACAAACTCCTCCTCACTATGCTCCACTCTGTTGGCTACCGAACCGCGAGATACCGCTCTCTCTTGGTTTTCTTTCTATCTCTCTGAACGCTCATTTAGTGTATCATTTGCTGGTGCTATTTCTTCTCCTCTGCCCGTTGGGGTTCCTCAAGGCTCGGTCCTAGGTCCCCTCCTCTTCTCTCTGTACACAGCCCCAGTTGGACAAACCATTCGCAAATTTGGCTTTCATTACCGTCTTTATGCAGATGATACCCAACTATATACCTCATCCCGTGACATCGCCCCTGCACTACTACAGAACACCAGTGACTGTCTCTCTGCTGTCTCATGTCTTCTCTTTATCTGAAATTGAATCTTTCTAAAACTGAACTTCTAGTGTTCTCTCCATCTACTAACCAACCTGACCCTGATATCTCCATTTCTGTCTGTGGCCTTACTATTACCCCGAGGCAGCATGCCCTCTGTCTGGGGGTTGTATTTGACTCAGATCTCATCTTTACCCCACATATTCAGACACTTGCATGCTCTTGCCACCTGCTCCTTAAAAACATCTCTAGAATTCGCCCTATTTCTCACCGTGGAAACATCAAAAACCCTCATTGTCGCTCTGATTCTCTCTCGTCTTCACTATTGCAATTCTCTTCTAATTGGGCTTCCTCTTACTAAACTCTCCCCACTACAATCTGTCCTGAATGCAGCCGCCAGACTCATCTTTCTGTCAAACTGGTACACAGACGCATCTACCTTGTGTCAGTCGCTGTATTGGTTGCCCATCCATCACAGAATACAATATAAAATTACCACACTCACCCACAAATCCATCCATAGCGCTGGGCCCCCCTGAATCTCCTCTCTCATCACTGTCTACCGCCCTAACCGTTCTCTCCATTCTGCCAATGACCTTAGACATGCATCCTCTGTTATCCAATCATCCCACTCCCATCTCCAAGACTTATAACGTGTTCATACAGCTTCAGTTACACAACCTTTTCTATTAGAAGATAGCTGGACCATGGTAGCACACAAGCCCTCTGACCTCTTGTGTCCCCCTATCTCCTCATAGAATGTAAGCTCTTGCGAGCAGGGCCCTCACTCATATTGTTTGATATGTTTATTTCACTGTCACATTGTAATGTCTCATATTGTCTGTTCATGTGTCCTCTGATTTGTAAAGTGCTGCGGAATATGTTGGCGCTATATAAATAAAGTTATTATTATAATGCCTCCATAATGTCCCCAAACAGAATAAACTCCCCTCATGCCATTTTACAAAAAAAAAAAAAAAAAAAAAAAAAGAGGGGTGAATAGAGATCCATGGAGCTACAGCTACCTGCTTTTCCTGTAACTGTATTTGTATCTATTTTGAACAGCCACAAAAGTCATGCCTCCCGAGTTTTTATGTGTGCAAAAAAAAAAATGGACATGTGACGGATTTGGTGTAAACGGACAGTAATGGTCAACAGATAAAATCCCATTGAAATCAATGGGATTTTTAACGGATTTATGACGGTTCTGTTAGTCTATTTTTAACCTTTTGTAACAAATGCTAGCAACGGACACTACTAATGGTTGTGTGAATGCCCCATAAGATGTGGCCATGTCAAGTTCTCTGGAACAGAACGGGAGCTGCATTTTGCAATGGTTGTGTGCTCTAAAACATAAGGGGGTGCTGAGTCCGGGAGCCCTGATACCCAAGAATTATATTCAGAACACATTTTTGATGTAATTGATCATACAGTACTTCATCTTCTCCAGCAGGTGGCACTGTTGCTATAGACTTGTATAAACGTATTTGAACAGTCTCCTGCAGAACTATCAGAGTCATAAAAATTATAGAAAATGTACTTGTTACGGCAGTGAACCTTTAAGATATATGCCCAAAATCTAATCTTAAAATGTTTTACAGTCTTCATTGTGCACTAGTACTTGGCAGATTCTTACATCTAATGTACAAAGAGTTTCAATGTATTTTTTTTCTCTTTTTAGGCTATTAGCTTCTGCCCACCTGTGGACTCTAAATATGACTGGATTGGTCCTCCTGATAGATACTCCAATCTTCGACCTATAAAATATTTTGTCCCAGCGGATGAGTCTCCTTTGGAAAAAAAAACTCAGGGAATTACGTCAGGAAACACAAGACTGGAATCAAAAATTTTGGGCAATTCAAAATGTGACTTTCATTAAGGTAAAAAGCCACTTGGAGACCCAGTCATATATAGGGTATGGTCTTATGTTGTGGCTACCAAAAAACCACACCCAAATAGATTTTTTTTGGTGAACAATTTATCAGTTTTACCCATAAAACTGCTTGACCATTGACAATCATCTAAATAGGTGCTTGGTTTTATGGAAAAAATGTGTTTTTTTTAATTGGTGGTATTTTACCAACCTGAACATAGCTAGGCTGAACTGAACTGACATGCATAAAATCCTTAAGTAAGTGTATGGTCGCTCTGAATGAATGCATATTTTCTGTCTGGATTTTGTGGGTGGGAAATCTGCAGAATATTACAGTACAAAGCGATTGAGATTTTAACAACCTCATCTACATTTTGCAAAAAACATTCATGTGAAGTACAAATAGAAATTGACCAGCAGTATAGATGTTTAATCTGGAGCATGTCAATTTATGCCATGGATTTCACCCTTTGCAACATGCAGATTTTGCTGTGGATTTTGCAGCAATATTTTACATACAGATTTCTTATAACTGTTAAAATTTATCATAATGTGCTTGGAAATAGGGAAAATCACTCTGATCATTACAAATATTGCAAAGCATGCCCTTTAGGGCCCCTGCACATGAACTGTTCCAAAGACCTGGAACTACCTCACTGTAGGACTACTGTCCATTACTGTAATCATGATGGGACAATAATCTCATGGTGATGTAGTAACTATGATACCGTGAATCTAGGCCTCCAGACACAGTGCAGTCTAGGAAATACAGCCTCAACACATTACACATTGTATTTTTTTGGACCGGAACTGTACATGTGCAGAGACCCAAAATGAACAGGGTTTAAGAATTGAATCAAGAATCTGCTGGCTGGTCAGAGCACCTATCTACTGGAGAGATGATAAATGCTAGATCAGTAGAATTCTAACTGCTGGGACCCTTATTGATCACTAGAAAGGGAGACCCTAGTTTCTTTTTCTACCTGACCATTGAGTATGTGCCCTGACACTCTGTTCAAAGTGTAGGATACTGATGGAAAAAGTCTGATTGTTCCTCCGTTGTGCCGATCTATGGGGCCCCCAGTGATCAAACACTCAACATACTGGAATTTATCACTTATTTAGTGGATAGGTGAGGAATACTTCTGACTGGAATTATCCCTTCAAAAGCGTTATCATACCATGGGCACATTTATGGCCGATCGCTAAGGGTGGGTTCACACTTGCGCCAGAGTCCGTGTGCCGCGAATCCGACTGCATGTCCGACTTTGTTTCCAGCGAAAAAAACTGGATTCGCGGCGCAGAGGGTGTAAGCGCACATCCGCGCATTGCTTTAAAACCCCATTCAAATTAATGGGTTTTTAAGCAATGCATCGCTAACCTTTCGCTATCCAGTCCCTATACAGTTTCCCAAGATTTTCAGTTGGATTCGCGGCGGATGGACTCTGGTGCAAGTGTGAACCCACCCTAAGATATGTCATAATTGACTGATTATGGGGATCTGATTGCATGGTATAAGGGACTTCTGCAATAGTGTAGCACATCACACCTTTGAAAGGTTTTCTCTGTATATCACTACCCTCATCCTACTGCAACTCAGACCTAATTTCAGTGTTATGAACAGAAGTAATGCTATGTAGAATAAAAGCCTAACAGACTGCAGCCCCTTATTCTAGGAATTGGGGAAAGTTAATCAGGATGGTGCATTCTTAGTTTTATTTTTATTTTTTTTTTCAATTCAAAGTTTATTGATTTTCCAAAAAGACATAAAATACAGAATACAGAAAGTACAGTGAAAATATATAGCTGCAATGGCAGCAGTAACATTTTATACTGTAAATAACAGGGAGATTCCGAGTAGAGGCCAAAGGACGAGAAGAGGGGGGAAGAAAGAAGGAAAGGAGGGGCGAGATGACAAAACCAGACACAGAGCAAAAGGGAAGAGAAGGTGAAAAAAAAAGAATTAAAAAAAAAATAAAAATTATTAATTGGGGAGGGGGGATGGGGACTATACAGCAACAATATCCGGATCCAGGGGAGGACCCCAGGGATGTAAGCATTCGAAAAGTTCCTCCTCAAAAAGAGTAGTAAAACGCCACAGGGGGCGAAGCCAGAGGGTCAAGAATAGTCCGGAACAAGTAACCCATCAGTTAGCTATAGAAGCCAGAGCATCCTACTGTAGGTCTACAGGGGAGGCACAGGCCCGAGAAGCGTCTGATATTCACTGGTACGCTGAAATTCCATCCAGTAGAACCAGGTCTTGCTAAAAGTTTGAACAGTGTCATGCAGGAAAGAGAGAGGTTCTCCATACCCATAATCTCATTGACCTTCAAAACCCAAAGGGAGAGGGGGGGGGGGGTTCATTCTTAGTTTTATTTAATAAAAACTGTAGAACTCCTTTAAAGGCATATGGTTAGCAATGTTACTGCTACTGTTGGTCATCCTAATAGAATGCCTGGTCTATACTGCTATCCCTTAAATGTTATTAAATATATTTTTTATTTTTAGGAAAAAGAAGAATTTATCATCTCAAAACTGAGTGCCTTAGGTTTGGGACAGAGAGATGAAGAAGGTGAGATTTGTGGGAGGGTATGCTATCCTTTTCTTTCATTACACTATGAGCAGTGGAATCTGATCCCATGTTTCTAAAAATTGCCGTACTCTTACATACTTGCATATCTCTGGGCCTGACAGATTCTTAAACGTGGGCTGCCTTTAGTGAAGACATGGAGCCAACAGGATGGATTGATTGTTTTTTGTTCCATCCCTTTATTTTTTTTTTCTTAATTAACTTTTTATTAGATTTTCAAATATCACCAATGAATATAGACAGTAACTTATAATGTGCATGGCACAACAATCAATAAGTAAACAATCGGATAAGCTGGCGTATTACATATCACGATTGACAAATAACACCATAATGAATGGAACGTTAGCATTGAAAAAATACAAAAAAAAATACTTAGGGTGGAAGGTCAAGGGTCTCAGTAAATTATTTGGTTAAACAGGAGGTTCCCACAAATGTGTCTTAGTAGTGTCTTTAGAGAACTCATACCAAGGCGCCCAAATATCGCAAAACTTCTGGTAGGTACGAAGTTCTAAGTGGGAAAGTTCCTCCATCCGTGCAACTTGAGATACTTTCCGCAGAAAGTGGGATACTGGAGGAGGGGAATCGGATGCCCAATATAAGGGGATCATAGATTTGGCGATAGTTACCAGTTGAAGCCAAAGACGCTTGTGGGTATCCCTTTATTTTTAAAGGGGTTGTCTCATCATAACAGTCCACTGCTGCGGACCCAGAGATCAGCTGTTATCACTCGGGACGCTCCAGGCAGCTATGCATTTCATCTGCAGCAGCCACATGGAGAGGAGCCATGTGAGGAAACTCCTTTAATTATCTTATCCTCCTTATTCCCTTCTGTGATGTTACCACCTTTACAAGTAGGACTGATGTATAAATGCCATCATCACAAAGGCTAATTTCAGTTTTTTTACACTTGTCCTGCAGTAGAATTAACCTTTTAAGGATGGAACCTTGTTTGGGCCATAAGGCTCAGCAACATTTTTTTCATCCCAAAATTCCAGGATTTTTAACTTTTTATTTTTCTTTCAAAATAGCAATATTAAGCATTTTCTTTGCATGACAAGTTGTTTAATTTTATTTTTTATTTTATTTTTGTATATGGAAAAATTTTTGGGTACACATAATGTTTTGTTTAGCTTTAACATTTTGGGGGCGACTACATGAAAAAATTGCAATTCTGTCACTATTTTTTGTGTTTCTATGACATTTACTCAGCTTTAAAATTCCATGGTAATTTTTTGGTGGGTCATTAAGAATACAATAACACCTTCTTTGTATAGGATCTGTTATATTTTACCCTCTTTTACTGCATGAAATTATTTTTGTTAAATATTATAAATAAAATAAAGAGACCAAAAAAACACCTATTTCTTCATGTTGTGTGTTTTTTTTTTTTAAATATTCAATCATACAAACTAAATAACATTATGTTTTGATGGTTCGAATTTTCAACCATGTGGCAATACCTAATACTTCTGTATTGCAGTATATTTTATATTACTGTAGAAGTGTATTAGGTCTTTGGTCTATCATGATCGGCAGGAGGCTGTGATGCTTTTCTTTCCAAGAACGGGATCACAGAGCCCAGGAGTGATGTTACAGATACTCTTGAGTCTGCTACCATTGCAATGCTGTACTATTAGTGTTTACTATACTATGTCTTATTATGTAATATGTACTATTATGTTGCGCTGATCAGGAAGGGGTTAACTATGCTAAAGGCCATATATGGTTTTTATTCTCTTTCTGCAATGAACACTCAATAAATATCACAAATATCATCATATGGCATGTTATGTTTCCAACTGGTGACTCAACAACTGTTGTATAATTACAACTCCTAGCATGTATTTTTGCAACAGACTTGGAGCCAAAGTTTGTAAATTGCTAATTCAAGGCAACGGTAATGTGTTATCATTGCTGTCAATTCATAATGATTATTGCATACTATACAGAATCTACAGTCCTTGCCAAATATCTTCTCTGCCCTTCACAGGCCGTAAAAGGACATTGGATGCAGAAGTGATGGCGGATTTTTACAAAGATTTTCTTAGCAAGAACTTTGTGAAACATGCCCAATATAACAGGTACTTTTATGCCTTATAGGCCTGCAGTATACAGTTTACAATAAATTATGGGATGTTCATCTGATGGTTGAGAGGATGGTATACAAAACATTATTATGTAGATAACAGTGTAATTATTTTTCATTAAACTGTGCCACATGTGGCAAGCTTCTCCAACTGGGTCATTCAATTCCAAACTATCTGTGACAGGTTACTAAATCTCACCACCATTCTTCCCTCTTATTTTCTGTGTGCCAGCGCCACTGTGTTCCAGACTACTCCTACCTTAGCACTATGGTGTGTTCCCTCACTCCTTCCCCAGCATGTGGGTAACTACTGAGATAGCAGCTAATGGGTCCCATCTCCACATTAAAATGAGGTGCTCACTGTGGATGGACAGGAAAAATTAATGCAGAACTCCAATAACCAAGGAAAGTGACCTGTTCTGACCTGCCTGGACATATATAGTTAACATACCTGTACATCCTTGCAGAGTTAAGCAGAGAGCCGGCTGTTATTACAGCCGGATGTCCCATGGAAAAGGCATGGATGTTTTTTCATGGTCCCTGCCTTCTCAGTTTCTGTATACACAGCAGCATGATGCAGCTCCTCTTCTGGCCAGTTGCTCATGAGATCCGCTGGGGGCCAGGAACTGTATGAGCTGCTGGGTCCTAGATGACCCTGATCAGCTCTGAAGTTTAGCTCAGGAGGCTGCTTTCGTGTCAGCCTATGCGTCATATGTGGGTATAAACCACTGTTTGGGCACACAACCGGGCACAGAAAGGAAGGAGCGCTATTTGGTTTTGGGAGTATAAATTTAGATGGTTTGGTTTTTGGACACCATGCAATTTTTGCAGAGCCCCTGAAATACCAGGAAAGTGGAATCCCTTGACACCTGACCTCATTTTGGAAACTGCACCACTGATGGGATTTATCCAGTGGTTCAGTGAACATTTTTATCCCCTAATAATAATAATAATAATAAATTTTATTTATATAGCGCCAACATATTCCGCAGCACTGTACAACTTGTAGGGTTCAAGTACTGACAAAAAAGATACATTACAAAGAAATAGTCAATTCACACACTGGGACTGAGGGCCCTGCTCGCAAGAGCTTACAATCTATGAGGTAGAGGGGGGTGACACAAGAGGTAGCAGGGGCGGCATCAGAGGTAGCATTGCTTATACAATGGTCAGACAATTTTGTAATAGAGGTTACTGTCAATACACATATATAAAGCTGTATGAGCCATCACCAGTCGTGTCCTTTAACGTGCAGATGGTGCCTGGACATATAGAGTTAGTCTGATACGGCATCATATCCTGTGAGGTAATGCGGGAGCGTGAACAGAGGAGGGTACGTTTTAGGGATTCTAACTACGGAAGGGTTTACATTAGGAGTTGTGATAGGCCTGTCTGAAAAGATATGTCTTTAGTTTACGCTTGAAGCTGTGGAAATTGGGGGTTAATCTGATAGTCTGGGATAGAGCATTCCAGAGAAGTGGTGCAACTTGGGAGAAGTCTTGTATACGAGCGTGGGAGGTTCTGATAATAGAGGATGTTAGTCTTAGGTCATTGAGTGAACAGAGAGTACGGGTTGGGCGATAGACAGAGATGAGAGAGGAAATGTAGGGAGGTGCAGCATTATGGAGAGCCTTGTGAATGAGGGTGATAAGTTTATATTGTATTCTGTATTGAATAGGCAGCCAATGTAGTGACCGGCACAAGACCGGAGGCATCGCTGTAGCGTCTAGACTGATAGATGAGCCTGGCCGCAGCGTTCAGAATAGATTGTAGAGGGGAGAGTTTAGTAAGGAGTTACAGAAGTCAAGGCGAGAGTGAATCAGGGCAACAATAAGTGTCTTTAGTGTATCTGTGGTAAGGAAAGGGCAGATTCTGGAGATGTTTTTGAGGTGGAGATGACATGAGCGTGCCAGTGATTGGATATGGTGAAGGAAAGGTCTGAGTCAAACAAAACCCCGAGGCAGCGGGCATACTCCCTAGGAGTTATGGTAAGGCCAGAGACTGCAATGGAGATATCAGGGACCGATCTATTAGATGGTGGAAACAGCAGTAATTCAGTCTTTGAGAGATTCAGTTTCAGATAGAGCGAAGATATTTGAGACAGCAGAGAGACAGTCACTGGTGTTCTGTATTAGTGCAGGGGTGATGTCACGGGATCCCCTAAGTGTTACATTAATTTATTTTCCAGCAACTGATGGGGAAAAGTGAAAATGGCAATTTTTCCAAAAATACATAATTTGAGTGTGCAATATGTTGTGCCCAATTTGTATCAGAGACGAACACTCTAAAAGCTATTGTTCTCGGGATAACCACTTAATAGTTTTTGGAGTGTATGTGCTGACACAACCTGGGTCCAACATATCTGGCACTGAAATGGCATATCTCTGGAAAAAATGTGCATTCATTTTTGGACACTAAATTAATGCACCACTCAAGTGTTAAAAATGCTTGTTACGCTGCTTTATTAATCCCTTGAGGGTTGTAGTTTCCAAAATGGGGTCACTTACAGTGGGGAAAAAAAGTATTTAGTCAGCCACCAATTGTGCAAGTTCTCCCACTTAAAAAGATGAGAGAGGCCTGTAATTGTCATCATAGATAGACCTCAACTATGAGAGACAAAATGAGAAAACATATCTAGAAAATCACATTGTCTGATTTTTAAAGAAATTAGTTGCAAATTATGGTGGAAAATAAGTATTTGGTCAATAATAAAAGTTAATCTCAATACTTTGTTATATATCCTTTGTTGGCAATGACAGAGGTCAAACGTTTTCTGTAAGTCTTCACAAGGTTGGCACACACTGTTGCTGGTATGTTGGCCCCATTCATTCTTTCATGTACACGGATCAGTCGTCCTGGTCCCTTTGTAGAGAAACAGCCCCAAAGCATGATGTTGCCACCCCCATGCTTCTCAGTAGGTATGTTGTTATTTGGATGCAACTCAGCATTCACTCTCCTCCAAACACGACGAGTTGTGTTTCTACCAAACAGTTCTACTTTGGTTTCATCTGACCATATGACATTCTCCCAATACTCTTCTGGAACATCCAAATGCTCTCTAGCAAACTTCAGACGGGCCCGGATATGTACTGGCTTAAGCAGGGGTACACGTCTGGCACTGCAGGATCTGAGTCCCTGGCGGCGTAGTGTGTTACTGACGGTAGCCTTTGTTACGTTAGTCCCAGCTTTCTGCAGGTCATTCACTAGGTCCCCCCGTATGGTTCTGGGATTTTTGCTCACTGTTCTTGTGATCATTTTGACCCCACAGGGTGAGATCTTGTGTGGAGCCCCTGCTCGAGGGAGATTATCAGTGGTCTTGTATGTCTTCCATTTTCTAATTATTGCTCCCACAGTTGATTTCTTCACACCAAGCTGCTTGCCTATTGCAGATTCAGTCTTCCCAGCCTGGTGCAGATCTACAATTTTGTTTCTTGTGTCCTTCCACAGCTCTTTGGTCTTCACCATAGTGGAGTTTGGAGTGTGACTGTTTGAGGTTGTGGACAGGTGTCTTTTATACTGATAACAATGTCTAACAGGTGCCATTACTACAGGTAATGAGTGGAGGACAGAGGAGCCTCTTAAAGAAGAAGTTACAGGTCTGTGAGAGCCAGAAATCTTGCTTGTTTGTAGGTGACCAAATACTTCTTTTCCATCATAATTTGCAAATAAATTCTTTAAAAATCAGACAATGTGATTTTGTAGATATGTTTTCTCATTTTGTCTCTCATAGTTGAGGTCTACCTATGATGTCAATTACAGGCCGGCCTCATCCTTTTAAGTGGGAGAACTTGCACAATTGGTGGCTGACTAAATACTTTTTCCCCACTGTACAGTATCTGTGGATTCCACTTTACTGGCAATTCAGGGCCTCTGCAAAAGATACAGTGCTCCAAAAACCAAAATACTTGTGTACCCATTTGTGTGCCCAAACAGCTGTATACCCACATATGGCATTGTTAATTATGTTATCCTGGGTACAGAAGTGTCATACATGTGGTTATAAACTGCCTTTTAGGCTTTTAGATGCCATGTCATGTTTACAGAGACATTAAAATCGCCCTACAAAATGGGATCACTTCTTGGGGAATTTCAATTCGCTGGGGCTCTGTAAAAAACAACATAGCATCCAGAAACCAACCCCTCTAAATTACTCCAAAAGCTAAAAAGCACAGTTCTCCTTCCCTTCTGAGCTCTGCTGTGTGCCCACACAGATGTTTACACCCAGATATACAACTTTTTTGTACCTGTGTTAACCCACTTAAAGGCGTTGTCGAGGCTAAATATTTAAAGTTTAAATACGTTGGGGGCAGTGAAAAAAATAAAAAAAATACATACTAACCTGTCCTAGTTGCTCTGTTGTTGTCCCTCGCCTCCTGGTTTGTTTGCTCTCCCGGGTCTCTTCCGGCATTGTGCTGAAGCCGCTGATTGGCCTCAGCGGTCACATGTGAGAAATGTGAAAAACGGACATGTTTCCTTTTGGCTTTTTTTGTTTACATTTTCCTGGATATTAAAATAAAGAAAAATTATGCAAAACTAAAAATAACATTAAAAAAGTCACCAAAAAAGACACCTAAATTATTTGAATAGCCCAAACCCAAAATTGTTATAACACTCAAAGCCACATGTACTCACACTGCACTGTGTGTAACTGCTGTGTGCAGAATCTCCAGTGTATTTCTATGAAATGCATCTTCAGACTGTCCCCTCCCTTCAACCACCTGCTTCTAAGAGCTGAGACTCTGCAGTGAGAGTTTGGAGACAGACTGTATTTGGTACTGATCTAAAGTGGTGCTTGAAAGTTTGTGAACCCTTCAGAACTTTCTATATTTCTTCAAAAATTTGACCTAAAACTACATCAGATTTTCACACATCTTAAAAGTAGATAAAAAGAACCAAAACAAACGAGTGAAAAAGATTAGACTTTCATTTATTTATATATTTTTTTTTTTTATAGAGGAGAATACAACTCATATTTGCAACTCATATTTGTGAGTTGCAAAAGTATATGAACCTTTAAAATTAGCAGATAACGTGAAGGTTAATTTAGGTCAGGTGTTTTCAATTAGTGGGATGACAATTAGGTGGGAGTGGTGGACCTGTTTTATGTAAAGGACAGGGATCTATCAAATTCTGATCTTCACAACACCTTTGTGTTGTATCACGTTTGTATCATGGCACAAACAAAGGAAATTTCTAAGGACCTCAGAAGAACAGTTGGTTATGCTCCTCATGCTGGAAAAGGTTACAGTATCCACCTCTGAAGAGTTTAGGCTTCACCATTCTATAGTGAGGCAGACTATGTTTAAATGGACTCCTTCCCAGGAGTCATCAGCCAACAAAGATCACATCAAGAGCTAGGCCTATAATAGTCTGAATAGTCTTTCTCACAAAGGAACCAAATGTTTCATCTGAGCAACTAAAAGCATTTCTCATGTTTATGTTTGAGTCCACTATGGTTTACATGGCAAAGAGAAAGCTGCTGCTCTCTAAAAGGAACATTGCTGCCCCTCTGCAGTTAGCCAAAAGGCTAGTGGAACAATGTTTTTGTGGACTGATGAGGTCAAAATGGAGTTTTTTGGTCTAACCCCTTCCTTTCTGCAGCCTTTTTTGGGTTTTGTTTTTTTTATTTTATTTTTTTGGTTTTTGTTTACTCCCCCACCTTCCAAAAGCCCAAGTTTATTTTATTTTTTTTATTTGTTCATAGATCCAAGTAAGGACTTAATTTTTACGGAACGAATGTAATGGTACCATTTAATATTTCGTACGATGTACTGGTAAGCTGGAAAAAAAATCTAAATGGGGTGGAATTAGGAAAAAACTGGTTGCGTGACTTTCTTATGGGCTTTGCTTTTTACAGCGTACACTATGCAGCCAAAATAACATGTTACCTGTATTCTGCAGGTCAGTGCGATTGTGGCGATATCAAATTTATATAGTTTATGTTACATTTTATAATTTTTACCCTTAAAAAAAAAAAAATCCAAAACTTTGAAAAAATATTCTTAAACCCATAACTTTTTTTATATTTCTGTATTTTTGCGGGGCCAGATGTACTTTCTTACTTTTTACCATTTTGGGGAATGTCTGATATTTTATTCAAATTTTTATGGGGGGGCCAAACAGCGAAAAAACGGTAGTTCGGCTCTTTATTTTTAAAAAACTTTTCTCCCATATATTTTTATATGTTTGTAGCTCGCTCATTTTCAGGGGTGGGATTGTATAATTTGTTTATATTTGTTTATTTTTATTTTAGATCTAGCTGGGGGGGGGGGTTATTTGAACGTTTAGGGTTTTTTTTTTTGGGTTTCTTTTTAACTTTTATTAGCCACCTACGGGCCTCGAACCTGTGGTCTTTAGATTGCTTGCTTAGATTACGGGCCTTGAACCTGTGGTCTTGAGATTCGCTACATAGCTATTAAGGCCTGCCACGGGCAAGTCAAAATAGCTGTAATTCTATGACAGACCTGAGAGCCTTCATAAGGCTCCCAACTGTCATAGCAACAGGATGGCTCCCACACCAATAAAGGTATGGTGGGGCTGCAGGGACCTTTTTGGAATGGGGGGGCATCAAATAAAACCATGCCCACGATCAGAGTAAAATCTGATCGTGGACATTAGCGCCAGGTCTTTTCTGTGTAGTACATGACCTGGCACCCGTCATACTGAGAAGATTTATGTCTGGAAAAAGGAAATGACTACATTTCAGCATAAAAACCTAATATCATCTGTAAAACACGGTATTGGCATTATCATGGTTTGAGTCTGCTTTGCTGCATCTGGGCCAAGACAGCTTGCCGTAATTGATAGAACAAAGAATTCTGAATTATAGAAGTAAAGGAAAATGTGAGAACGTGAGATGCAACCCACCAATATAATAGAGCTGAAGCTGTTTTGTATGGAGGAATGGGCTAATGAACAATTACCAGAAACGTTTAGATCCAGTTATTGCTGCACAAGGAGGGTGGGGGGGTCACAAAGATACTGAAAACAAAGGTTCACATACTTTGGCCACTCACAGATATGTGATGTTGGATCATTTTTTTTCTGTAAATAAATGACAGTCTAATATGGTTCTCTTTATCTACTTATAGGACATGTGTGAAAATCTGATGTACTTTTAGGTCAAATTCATGCAGAAATGTAGAAAATTCTGAATGGTTCACAGCCACATAAAAGGCATGCACAAGCTATATGCTTTATTCTGGAGTCCTTCTTTAACGTTTCCTTACTATGAATGACTTTTGTATGTGAATACCAGCAACATTTGCAAATAAAACAGGCTGTCATTGTGCTATGCATCTATAGCTAATATATATTTAGATTGCTATAACAAGGCAATGTATTTATAGGGATTTTATTGAAGACATTACCGTTCTGAAGATGCTTGGCAGTGGGGCAGCTATTACATAATTTATATAGCACAAATGAAGCCTGCATGTTGAGGCTGATTTAATATCTAGCAGTGCTTTATTGTCAGAAAACAGTATATAATGTATAACTAAATGAAAACTTCTATTATTTTCCCTGTTTATTTCAGAGAATGGTACAAGAGGAATTTTATGATCACATTTCTTATGGGACAAGTTACATTACAGAGAACGTTGAAGAAGATTGGATGGAAATAGACTGGACTACATTGGAAAAATATTTTTATTAAAAAAAATAGTAAATTACCTTACTGTTTGAAAAATATTTTTTATGCTGGTGCAGATTACTACACTATCAGCTCAGACATTCTCCAACATAGTTGTTTAACCCCTTCCTGACAATTAACATACATATACATCTTAAGTTGGAAGGAGCTCACGCAAAATACTATACAAGGTGAACACATGAGCACAGGAGCTTAGGCCTTGCGATTGTCGGGGGGAAGCTTCCTGTAACTGACAGTCGAAGTCCCGCTGGAACGCTAGAATTGGAAATAATTCCAACCTCTGTCTTTTAGCCCCTTAAGGCTGAGGCCCCATATTGCGGAAAAGCAGTTTTTTTGCTGTGGTTTTTTTGAACCAAAGCTAAGAATGGCTACAAAAGGAATGTGAAATATATAGGAAGTTCTTATACTTCTACCTTCTGCTCAATCCACTCCTGGCTTTGGCTCAAAAAACTGTAGCAAAATCTGCAACAAAAAAAAAAACAAAAAACTGTTTCCGCAACGTGGGACCTCAGTCCAAAGGGGTTATATCACAAATTGAAAAAAAAAAAAAAAACTCCGTGCAGTGATACAAATCCTTTACGGCTCTACAGCTGATGCTTTCATTTCCTGTGGACAGGCAACTGCATGTACCATGTGACTTTAAAGCAACCGTGTTTCCTTGGAGTGCCTTGTAGTCTGGCTCTTTCTAGCCCCACCTCCTAGTTGTGTGAGTTCTGTGCACTGCTGAAGCCCATGCTCAGTTGGGGTGTGCAGAGGAACATGAAAGTGATGCCAGAGAGCACTTAGCAGAGACCTGCAAGAGAAGCCAGCAGAGGGATGGACAGGTTGGGATGGACAGGTTGACCACAGCATTGGAGTGGCTTGTGAAAGGAGGGTGCTCTGTATGTCACTCCCTTGATGCTGGAAGCCTGACAGTGGGTCTGCCAACTATAAAAGCCTGCGTAATAGACTGCCTGCCAATGTAATATTAAAAGCAAGACAAGCACCTAAAAACATTTGAAAAGCATCAATGTGCTATAACCACTGTTGGGCAGTCATCATGATCAGTGACATGTCCAGTCCCTCTTCCTTATCAATAATATACCTGACAATATTGCCACATCCTTAACAGTCCTCACACAGCTCCATAGACAGTTTTTATGCATTTTTAAAAATCATGTGTATTGCGCAGATGTATTGAAAACCTAAAACAAGCTCTAAATATTCAGTATTGCCATAATACTATCAACCTGCAGAACAATCAAGTTGTTTATATTGCATGGTATAAAATTCCAGAATTTTTAATTTTATTCCAGAGTTAAGGAAAGTTGTGTTGTTTTTTTTTTGTTTTTGTTTTAAATGTATGCCAAAAATTGTTCTACTAAAATACAGCTTGTCCTGCAAAAAACAAGATCCAAATAGTTATGACTCTCAGAAGGCGAGGATGAAAAACCTAAGAAAACAAGCTGTGTCATGAAGGCAAAAATTAGCTGTAGCAGGAAGCGGTAAACTCATATGTCAAGTTACTTGTTTTAGAGCTGCCTCAGAGCACACTATATATATATATATATATATATATATATATATATATATATATAAGTACAGACCAAAAGTTTGGACACACCTTCTCATTCCAAGAGTTTTCTGTATTTTCATGACTATAAAAATTGTAGATTCACACTGAAGGCATCAAAACTATGAATTAACACATGTGGAATTATATACTTAACAAAAAAGTGTGAAACAACTGAAAATATGTCTTATATTCTAGGTTCTTCAAAGTAGCCACCTTTTGCTTTGATTACTGCTTTGCACACTCTTGGCATTCTCTTGATGAGCTTCAAGAGGTAGTCACCTGAAATGGTCTTCCAACAGTCTTGAAGGAGTTCCCAGAGATGCTTAGCACTTGTTGGCCCTTTTGCCTTCACACTGCGGTCCAGCTCACCCCAAACCATCTCCATTGGGTTCAGGTCTGGTGACTGTGGAGGCCAGGTCATCTGGCGTAGCACCCCATCACTCTCCTTCTTGGTCAAATAGCCCTTACACAGTCTGGAGGTGTGTTTGGGGTTATTGTCCTGTTGGTCCAACTAAACGCAAACCGGATGGAATAGCATGCCGCTGCAAGATGCTGTGGTAACCATGCTGGTTCAGTATTCCTTCAATTTTGAATAAATCCCCAACAGTGTCACCAGCAAAGCACCCCCATACCATCACACCTCCTCCTCCATGCTTCACGGTGGGAACCAGGCACGTAGAGTCCATTTGTTCACCTTTTCTGCGTCGCACAAAGACACGGTGGTTGGAACCCAAGATCTCAAATTTGGACTCATCAGACCAAAGCACAGATTTCCACAGGTCTAATGTCCATTCCTTGTGTTCTTTAGCCCAAACAAGTCTCTTGTGCTTGTTGCCTGTCCTTAGCTGTGGTTTCCTAGCAGCTATTTTACCATGAAGGCCTGCTGCACACAGTCTCCTCTTAACAGTTGTTGTAGAGATGTGTCTGCTGCTAGAACTCTGTGTGGCATTGACCTGGTCTCTAATCTGAGCTGCTGTTAACCTGCAATTTCTGAGGCTGGTGACTCGGATGAACTTATCCTCCGCAGCAGAGGTGACTCTTGGTCTTCCTTTCCTGGAGCGGTCCTCATGTGAGCCAGTTTCTTTGTAGCGCTTGATGGTTTTGGCCACTGCACTTGGGGACACTTTCAAAGTTTTCCCAATTTTTCAGACTGACTGACCTTCATTTCTTAAAGTAATGATGGCCACTCGTTTTTCTTTACTTAGCTGCTTTTTTCTTGCCATAATACAAATTCTAACACTCCATTCAGTAGGACTATCAGCTGTGTATCCACCTGACTTCTGAACAACACAACTGATGGTCCCAACCCCATTTATAAGGCAAGAAATCCCACTTATTAAACCTGACAGGGCACACCTGTGAAGTGAAAACCAAGGTGACTACCTCTTGAAGCTCATCAAGAGAATGCCAAGAGTGTGCAAAACAGTAATCAAAGCAAAAGGTGGCTACTTTGAAGAACCTAGAATATAAGACATATTTTCAGTTGTTTCACACTTTTTTGTTAAGTATATAATTCCACATGTGTTATTTCATAGTTTTGATGCCTTCAGTGTGAATCTACAATTTTTATAGTTATGAAAATACAGAAAACTCTTGGAATGAGAAGGTGTGTCCAAACTTTTGGTCTGTACTGTATATATATATATATATAATTTATTTATTTTTAATTTAAGAATTGCATATCTTTACAACATGTTACGGCTACAGTTTTCAATGTCCTATCCTAAGAGGAGAAGGTTGCTTTGTTAGCTTCTTGGCACGCATGTTACACTGCTACAATGGATTGACACATGTGGAGCTGGGAAGGATAGAAAAGACATTGCAGTAGATGTCCATGTATATTTGCATGGAAGTTATATGTAGGTTCGATGAGGGATGATTTAAAGCGGTTTTGTCACTAAAGACGCTTATCCCCTATCCACATGACCCCCAGCAGTTATGAGAATGGGGTTCGAAAGTTCCCCTGCATCCTCAACGTGAATAAAGCACCAATGCACTTGCCCAACTGGGGCTCCATTCACTGTTATGGAGCTTTTGGGATGGCAAATGTCCAGAAGGCCCATAAATGTGAATGGAGCACCAGTAGGGCAAGTGTACTGGTGTTTCATACACGAAGAGGATGCAGAGGAACTTTCTGGCCCTTGTTCTCCTGAACAATGGGGATCCCTGTGGTCGGACCCCCAGTATTCTGACATTTAACCCTTCTTGTGTGTAATGAGAAAACCCTTTTAGCTGTGTTTGGCACCGTCCAAAAAGACTGCTAGTGTTGAGCTTGTTTACAGCTGTAAAGAAGAGCAGCTCTGGAGTGCAAACTGCTGCTCTAGCAAGTTAAATATACAGACTAAAGGTCAATGTACATGACATTACCACATGTATGCACATGGTATAGCAGTAAATCAAGTCCCTGTAGGTTTGTATTAAAAGTTGTTGTATGGCACCTCATTGATTCACCATATTTCCACCTAGAAATAATGCTTTTGGGCTGGAATATTTGCATAGTAGTGTATGTAATAAAGCATGCCATGTTTTTTGTATGGATTTTTAGAGAACTTCTGTGTGCCTCCATGTAATATCAGAGGCACATAGAGATATAGTATGGACCTATACAGCTGTGTTCATAAGGCCTAAGAAGAGAAGCGTCCATGAGCACTCATCAATTGGATAAAGGTCTCAGTGGCCTCCTGGGCAGTGATGATAATGGCCAATCATAACTACATTGCCTGCTTTCAAGCTTGCATGCTCTGTCGAAGTCTTCCATTGCTGTCACTAAACTGTTCCTAATCTGTTATTTTTACTCTGCGTTCGCTGCCTGTCATGTTTGCTACGCTGTAACTAATTAGTCATTTCCTCCTCCTGAATAATTCTGAACAGCAGGGAGGCTGCTAACCGAGGTCTGGCACTGAATTCCTTCCACTGTGTTTTGTACAAGAAATTTAAAGTGATTTTGCAACCAGAGATAAGCTTTAAAACAAAATTGAATCCCGTCTAAATTTTTCTAGCGTAAAAGCTGAACGCATTATGGTTTTGACCATGGTCAAGTGTTTGTTTATTTAAAGGGGATGCCCAATTTACAATTTATACAGTTTTCCAATATACTTTCTGTATCAATCCCCATGGTTTTCTGGGGTTTTTTTTTGTTGCAATACATTGTTTACTTCTAGTGGATAAAAATTAGTCCATGGTCATGTGATGTACGGTCATTGGTCATGTGATGTACAGTCCATGGTCATGTGATGGACACACAGGTGCACAGCTTGTTATAGTCACAGCACAGTAATCAGACATCTGTGACAGTCAGACATCACAGCTGTGCATCTGTGTGTTTATCACATGACCATGGATCATATATCACATGTAAAATTATAGAAACCATAACATTTATTTCCTGAAACTGGACCATCCCTTTAATTACACTTGATTTTCCATCAGCTGCAGTTTACATACAGGATCATGATACTTACTATACTATCATCAAATACCCTACTAAGGCATTTCAAGTAAAGAATAATCGACTTGTTTCTTTATGAACCACTGGCAACCCTTTGAGCTAAAGCAATCCTCCAGGCTCATCCCACTTGTGGCTGTTACCTGATAATCTTATTTCTCACTGGTGGTTTAGTAATCTGTAATTCATACATCTACCCTTGCTGTGTTGTAAATCAGCTCTGACTTCCTGCTGAGACTGTAATAGACTTGTATTTATGCTCAGCAGCCAATCTGAGGAGGCAGAGCTGCAGAGAGGAAAGCAGCAGCCTGAACCAATGACGGGACAGGAGGTGTGTCTCAGACTACTTCATACTCTGTATGCATGGTAACTATGCTGTAGTCACAGCTCATCATCATAATGGAGATGACCTGAAATAGCAGCCAAAGAGCAAGGTCTGATGAAAATAAATAACAAATAACCGCTCTCTGTACATACTGATTTGCATATTTTTTTGAGGTTTTGACTGGACAGTTATTTTGATTGGGCATCATGTAATATCGAAAGGGGTTGTCCAGGAATTTTTCATTTATGGCCTAGCCTTTGGCTACCATACAAGGCACAGACCCATCTGCTTCTGGCTCCGAGCTGTGTATAGAATGGGCGTTGGAAGCGGCTCCCTGCAGCTGATCTGTGCAGAGGCAGGCTGTCGGCTCTCCATCGATCAGATATTTATGGCCTATGCTAAGGATAGCCTATGCTATATTTTGAGGTGCGTCTTCTGACACGTTTATAGTAAGGCTAAGTTTACACTGTCATCTTTTAGCCTTTTATCCCACATAAGGAAAAAAAAATTAGAGATGTATGAAGTTTTTGTTTTTTTTTAAATAAATGAGTCACACTATAGACCTATAGGACAGCCATTCATTTGTGTGACTGCTGTATTGGCTACTGCAGTGGGTATATGCAGCCAACTGCAACTTTAGCAAGGAGGCAGCCTGCAGTGGCTCCCATATTAAAGGGCCTGTAGGGGTATTCTATCATTGGCATTTATGGCTTATCTGTCTAACAGGCAGGGTTCCACCTCTGAGAACCCTAGAATAGTGGTCCAGTTACAGCTGACAGAGGATGAGACGAGATCAGGCCTGGCATGTGTTCTTATTAAGTTGAATTCTATTGGGGGAGTTAATCAGCCCTTCTGGGTTGATTTTCTGGTAACAGAAACTCACAGATTTTGGCACATGCTGGGTTTTTGAGTTTTTAATGGCTTTTCATGATACTCATTACTGTTTTAAAAAGTGGACGAGGTCTCTGGAGCCAATGATGTCACATAAGAGCGCTTGATGTCACCAGAAGAGCGCCAAATGTCGTGAGTAGTCCCAAAAGAGGTAAAGGAAGATGAGTATGAATGTTTTTTTTGTTTTTTGTTTTTTTTTTTTCACCTCTCCCTGGCCTCCACCTATTATACTCTGGGGTCTGACAAATCTCCATTTGTTCGGTTTTGTAAAAAAACAAAGAATTTGGAATATTCAGGTCAAAGCTGGCTCGGTATGAACTGATTCACCCATCTCTAATAGTGACCAACTGGTACAGTGGGATAGAGGATCCTGCCTGCAAAACCTTACAATCTATGAGATGCCATAAATGCCAATGGTGGGAGTACCTCTTTAATGAACATATTTACCAAAATTAATAAACAGGCTTCAAAGTGTGACTATAGAGGTCCTTGTATTGTATCGGACATATTTATGACTACTATCTTGGTATTTATTTTAGTTAAAGGGATTGTCCAGTTTCAGACCAATATTAGGAAAGAAATGTTATACAGATGCACAGCTCGTTGCCAGGCAGATTTATTATTACTGTGCTGTGAGTATATTGGAAAATTGTACAACTTTTTATTATGCAAACAATAACATTTCTCTCAATATTGCTCTTAAAGTGTAAATGTAAATATTCAATAACTAAAGAGGACCTTTCACGTCCTCTGGCACTGACAGCTTTGTATATCACTGGATATTCCACACACGGCACCGATATCCCTTCACTATCAGAAGGGTGGGCCTTACAGCCTAGCGTCATCGCTGGATGGTAAGGAATGCTCCCTCTGACAGTACAATGCTATGGAAGAGTACTGTAGGGGGGCCTTCCTTATCGCCCAGTAATGACGCTAGGGGGTAAGGCCCGCCCTTCTGACAGTGGAGAGATGTCGGTGGCAAAATTAACGGTACCAATATCTCCTGCACATCGGGAAAGCTGACAGTGCGTTGAAATCAGAGCACTGTCAGCTTTCTAGCGGTATATAATACCGCAGATGCCAGAGGATGTGATATGTCCTCTTTAAGGAATCAGAAAACAGGGAAAAGAATCATGGCATTTAATAAGACGCTCAACCCAGAGTATATCAAAAACATATACAAATCTTTAT
Organism: Leptodactylus fallax; assembly: GCA_947044405.1. Taxonomy (NCBI): domain Eukaryota; kingdom Metazoa; phylum Chordata; class Amphibia; order Anura; family Leptodactylidae; genus Leptodactylus; species Leptodactylus fallax. The sequence continues at coordinate 1,613,993 of CAMRHE010000300.1, read as the reverse complement.
TGGGTACAAGATTAAAAACAATTAAAAAATAAATCTGTACGGTGGAGTCAGGGAGAGAGTAGGCAGAGTAAGAATGAAATAGAGTCTCTATTAAGGACATAAAAGAGAGTAGTATGTAGGGTATGTGCTATACAATACTAGCCCTATTATTCTACCCCCACAATCTAACTGTGCAAATATCACCTGAAAGAAAGGGAAAGAAAAAAACCATTCCACAAGTTAATAATGCTGGTACAATAAATTAAAATTGATATTGCATTACTGGTGATATAATAATCATTAATATTCCTCTTATACAGCTAGACATATAAAGTGCACATGTCTAGTCTACCAGCAATCCAAAATGCATAACAGTGGTTAATATAATGAACACATTGTAGGGATCAGCTCATACAGTGGGGGCGGCAATGACCATGTTCACACACAGCAGGTTTTTCTCAAACGGTGATGGTGCTTTATTTAGCAAAATAAACACAAAACAAATGGTGTCCAAACAAAAGAAAAATACCTAGGCCTGTCCGGCCGCTGGCTAACACTCCGCATACCTGTCTAGTCTCGTGCAGGAACAAATGGAAATAGTAGCAAAACTCACTTGCTTTGTGCCAACTTCACACATTACAAGTGGTGTTGTCCTCACCACTTCCAGCATCTCAGAGCTCCCTTTTATCAGGCTTCCTTCCCAATAAACACAACACAGGAAGGCGCACCTGGGAGTGCCTGGGGTTAGGGAGAAAAACCCGTAGCGGACTAGGGGTGTGGACTGGAGAGCACCCACTACCAAACCTGCCCTCCAGTCCAAAAAAACCAGCCCATGAAACAATAAACAAAACCCTAGCAGACTATGGTCTGCTAAGAAATCCAAAACCCGGTTTTCCTTCATCTCACCTGTCTGAGAAAACCAGGCGAGATATACACCCCGTCCACTATTCTGCCGTACACCTTACCACAACATATACAAAATAGTGTAAAGACAATAATGATAATATAATCAGCTTAAACAATAGAAAAATGACTAGTTACCATGCCTACCCTGATCCTTGTACAACCGACTACATTTGAATTTATACAGAAACGCAACATTAATGATTTTCATATCTTTTTGACTTCCAAAATACAGTGGAGATAAAAAGTATTTAGTCAGCCACCAATTGTGCAAGTTCTCCCGCTTAAAAAGATGAGAGGGGCCTGTAATTGTCTCTCAACTATGAGAGACAAAATGAGAAAACATATCTAGAAAATCACATTGTCTGATTTTTTAAGAATTTATTTGCAAATTATGGCGGAAAATAAGTATTTGGTCAACTGCAAACAAGCAAGATTACTGGCTCTCACAGACCTGTAACTTCTTCTTTAAAGAGGACCTTTCACGTCCTCATGTATATAATAATAATAATAATAATAATAGTCCTTTAATAGTCCCACAATGGGGAAATTCAGTGTGTTACAGCAGCAAAGGTAAGCAGATACAAATACAAATACAACATGTACAGGAATGTTCCAAGGTAAGAGGCATTACATTGATAGTAGACAGACAGAGGAGGGGGGGGGAGAATTTAACAGGCAGAAAGATATTTCAGTTCTCTGTGTGTATTGATCTCCGCTTAGGTCGGTGTTGGTTGTACAGCCTAACCGCGGTGGGGAGGAAAGACTTCCGATAGCGCTCCTTCTCACACTTAGGGTGGAGCAGTCGGTCACTTACAGTACTGCCCAGCGCGATCACAGTCTCATGCATGGGATGGGACTTCTTCTTCTGCATGGAGCTCACCACGGACAGTATCCTTTTGTCACCCACCACCTGCACTGGGTCCAGTGGGCTCCCCAGGACAGAGCTGGCCCTTCTAATCAGCTTGTCAAGTTTATTTCTGTCCCTGGTCGATATACTGCTCCCCTGGTTTTACATACCGCTACAAAGCCAACAGCGCGCTGAATTCAGCGCACTGACGGCTTTCCCGTTATATGCCTTGGGGCTGGAGATATCGGGGGCTAAATTTCACCGTTCACTGTCAGAAGGGCGTTCCTGACAGTCTAGCTGCGCAGTGAGGAACGCCCTCCCTGACTGTGCTCGTCCATAGCACTGTACTGAGGGGGCGTTTCTCACAGCTCAGCGTCATCACTGGGCGGTAAGGAACTCCCCCTTCTCTCTGAGCCAAGTACTATCAGAGGGGGCGTTCCTTACAGCCCAGTGATGACGCTGAGCTGTAAGGAACGCCCCCCTCCCCAGTACAAGTCTATGGACGGGTAATGTCAGGGAGGGCGTTCCTCACAGCTCAGCTAGACTGTCAGGAACGCCCTTCTGACAGTGAACGGTGAAATTTAGACCCCCGATATCTCCAGCCCCGGGGCATATAACGGGAAAGCCGGCAGTGCGCTGAATTCAGCGCGCTGTCGGCTTTCTAGCAGTATGTAAAACCGCATATACATGAAGACGTGAAAGGTCCTCTTTAAGAGGATCTTCTGTCCTCCACTCATTACATGTAGTAATGGCTCCTGTTTGACATTGTTATCAGTATAAAAGACACCTGTCCACAACCTCAAACAGTCACACTCCAAACTCCATTATGGTGAAGACCAAAGAGTTGTGGAAGGACACCAGAAACAAAATTGTAGACCTGCACCAGGCTGGGAAGACTGAATCTGCAATAGGCAAGCAGCTTGGTGTGAAGAAATCAACTGTGGAAGCAATAATTAGAAAATGAAAGACATACAAGACCACTGATAATCTCCCTCGATCAGGGGCACCACACAAGATCTCACCCCGTAGGGTCAAAATGATCAAAAGAACGGTGAGCAAAAATCCCAGAACCACATGGGTGGACCTAGTGAATGACCTGCAGAAAGCTGGGACTAACGTAACAAAGGCTACCGTCAGTAACACACTACGCCACCAGGGACTCAGATCCTGCAGTGCCAGACGTGTCCCCCTGCTTAAGCCAGTACATATCCGGGCCCGTCTGAAGTTTGCTAGAGAGCATTTCGATGTTCCAGAAAAGTATTGGGAGAATGTCATATGGTCAGATGAAAACAAAGTAGAACTGTTTGGTAGAAACACAACTCGTCTGTTATGTCTCTGCCTGTTCAGGTCTCTTGGCCACCCTCTGCTCGCACGCTGCGGCGTAGGAGGTGTCCTCAGTTTGATTCTTTGCTTAAGATTCTGGATGCTTAGTCTGAACATGGTCCTAGTTTCCTTGCTGTGTAATGGATTCCCAGCCACACCTGTGTTCTGAGCATTGTTTCTCTCTGGACCGCATAGAGTTAATCTTTACCTTGCCTGTGTGATTGACAGCCTGTGTACCTATCAGGTTTGGGGCTGGGCCCAGACTTTCTATATACGGGATGTCACTTTCACAGCAAGTTGCCGGTTATTGCACTGACTTTGCCTGCTTTCTTTGTACCTTTGATTTTTACCTTGCTATTATCTCTGACCTTTGGCTTGCCTTGTGACTACTCTCTTGGATTTTTATTTGGTACCACTTTTGCTTCTCTGGTTGTGACCCCTGGCTTGTTTACCATTCTTCTCTGTTGTTTGTCTTGTTCTGTGTGTCACTTTACTCAGTATAGGGCTCATCTTCGAGTTGTCCTTTTACCGTTTAGGTTAAACTGAGGCAATAGGAAGGGACAGTGGCGGGGGTGAGATTAGGGCTCACTTGTCTCTGTCCTTCCTCCCAGACCCCTGCAGTAGTGGTAGGGTATTGCTACGTCTGGCAAGACCCTAACATCTTCGTGTTTTTAGGAGAGTGAATGCTGAGTTACATATCTGGGCCCGTCTGAAGTTTGCTAGATAGCATTTGGATGTTCCAGTAGAGTATTGGGAGAATGTCATATGGTCAGATGAAACCAAAGTAGAACTGTTTGGGAGAAACACAACTCGTCGTGTTTGGAGGAGAGTGAATGCTGAGTTGCATCCAAAGAACACCATACCTACTGTGAAGCATGGGGGTGGCAACATCATGGTTTGGGGCTGTTTCTCTGCAAAGGGACCAGGACGACTGATCCGTGTAAATGAAAGAATGAATGGGGCCATGTATCGTGAGATTTTGAGTGCAAAGCTCCTTCCATCAGCAAGGGCATTGAAGATGAAACGTGGCTGGGTCTTTCAGCATGACAATGATCCCAAGCACACCGCCAGGACAATGAAGGAGTGGCTTCTTAAGAAGCATTTCAAGCTCCTGGAGTGACCTAGCCAGTCTCCAGATCTCAACCCCATAGAAAGCCTTTGGAGGGAGTTGAAAGTCTGTGTTGCCCAGCAACAGCCCTAAAACATCACTGCTCTAGAGAAGATCTGCATGGAGGAATGGGCCAACATACATGCAACAGTGTGTGCCAACCTTGTGAAGACTTACAGAAAACGTTTGACCTCTGTCATTGCCAACAAAGGATATATAACAAAGTATTGAGATGAACTTTTGTTATTGACCAAATACTTATTTTCCACCATAATTTGCAAATAAATTCTTTAAAAAATCAGACAATGTGATTTTCTGGATTTGTTTTCTCATTTTGTCTCTCATAGTTGAGGTCTACCTATGATGTCAATTACAGGCCTGTCTCATCTTTTTCAGTGGGAGAACTTGCACAATTGGTGGCTGACTAAATACTTATTTCCCCACTGTATCTAGTGTTGAGATAGTTTTTTTTTTTTAGATTTAAAATTACATAAAAATGAAGGAGAAACGGTTATAATCACAGACTTACATTGTAAGGACACTGCGACTAATAACTTGCTTCATTTCTCTACTTTTCACCCATACCATCAAAAGCAAGGAATCCCAAAGGGACAATTTTTCCGATTGTGGGGGTAGAATAATAGGGCTAGTATTGTATAGGACATACCCTACATACTACACACTTTTATGTCTGTAATAGAAACTCTATTTCACTCTTATTCTACCTGCTCTCTCCCTGACTCCACCGTACAGATTTATTTTTTAATTATTTTTAATCTTGTACCCAATAAAGATTTGTATATGTTTTTGATATACTCTGGGTTGAGCGTCTTATTAAATGCCATGATTCTTTTTCCTGTTTTCTGATGCTATATAATTATCATGGTCAAGATGCACCCCGTTATTATATAAGTGGTTCCCACTGCTTATTTTATTTTCCAAATGTCCTCTTTAAGGAAAACATACATGTAAGACTGTGTTCACATCTACTGTATGTAAGCATCCGTTCCTCAGGCACCCTCCATGACTGTCATGTGTCACAGATCTGGCATTACTGTCATTTTTGTTGTTTTGTTCCAGTGATGGAGCAGAACAATAAAAAATTAAAAACACAGATATAAGCCCAGCCTATAAATGAAGCTTTCTGGAGAATGACCTCTACTGTGTGCAGTATCCTTCTACCGCTAAACGTCATTAAAAAAAAAGCTCAAATTCTCATTCAGTGCTGGCAAAGACTGAATGTAGAGTGTGAAGCGGGTATCCTTATCACTAAACTGCCACTGCTATCATCTTAATTAAACAGGACTTTCCAGAAGCTTTTATTAATGTGTTAATTAATGCACTTGGCATATCCTTCCAGCAACTGAGCACTTCCTGGAGATGGGAACAGGATATGGGATATGAAATTTCAGTATTTAATATTGTATGTCTGTGCGTAGCATTGATTATTGTTCATAAGACCAGGCAGCATTAGAAAATCGGTAGATTTGTTCATGCAATTCTAATATGTTTAATTAAAGGGGTATTTCAGTTTCAGCAACAAAATCATATTTATTATATAATTGAAAACCCTGCACATTTCTAACATATTATCTGTATCAAGTGGGCACAGTTGTAAGACTGGAGCCACGCATTGTAAGTTCGCAGCTGGTTAGGCACCAATGTAACTCCTGCAGCTAACCTGCTGCGAATTACAGTAGCAGTAACAAATCCCATCACCACAATGTGGAAAATATATTTTTTGCGTTACAGGTTTTGAACCTGCAGCAGGTCAGTTTCTTGCTGTCGGTTTGGCACAGTTTTTAACTTTTGCAATGCAAAGATTGAATTCCGGCCGAGATGCAGAAGTAAACCCTGGTGTGAAAAGTAGACTGCCACATGTGGTCCTGGCCTAAAGGGATTTTCCCTGTGTATACACTTAAAGGGGTTTCCTACATAAGCAAGTTATTCCCTATCATACCTTAACTGATCAGGAGAATGGGGGACTTTTGTCCTCCGTTCTGAATGGAGCAGTGGTAGGACAGTGCGCACATTGCTCCATTCATTTTAGTGGGAATGCCAGAGATAACCAAAGTACAGCGCTCAGATATCTCCAATGCTCCTATTGAAATGAATGGAGCAGTGCTCATGCTGTGGAGAAGACAGGCCACAGAATCGTTCATTCATTTCAGTAATTCAGTAATACAATACATAATCAGCGTCTTCCATGATTGTGTGTCCTACTGAACCAGACTGAGGGACCATTTAAAGGCTTAGGAAACCTTGGCAGGTGACACACTGAATTTACAATACTGAACTTTTTCACAATATTCTAATTTTCTTAGATTTGGGTTTTCATTACCTGTAATCCATAATCAACATTTACAGAAATAAAACACTTGAAATAGAACACTCTGTGTGTAAAGAATCTAGAAAATATAGGAGGTCACTTTTTTAATTTAATTACTGAAAGAAATAAATGTTTCAAAGATATTCTAGTTTATTGAGAATCACCTGTAAGTAGCCAGTGAAGGGTTTGGCAGAGGTAGGTTAACCAGGCAGCAGAGTTGCCGGTGAAATGGAGGAGAGCAAGTGTGTTAGGTAGGAAGTCACAGAGAAGGATGACAAAGTAGTCTAGGGAGGAGATGACGAGGGCATGGAGTATAAGTTTTGTTGCCTTGAGGTTGTGGAAAGAGCAGAAGGGCTTAGATGTGTGGCGCGAAACACATGGCAGAATCAAATGTTACCCTTAGGGTAGAGTACTTGTGAGACTGGGAAAAGTGTGAGCCATTAGCTGTGATTGATAGTTCTGGTGGGGGGAGGTGGTGGCGAGATGATGCACAGTTATTTTCAGGTGTCTCCAGAGATCTTCGCTTTATATTCACAGACTTGTCCCGAAGCCAATCCTGCAAGGTCTTGCTGTGTGCTTAGGTCATTGTCCTGTTAGAAGGGGAATCTTTACCCCAATCTGAGGTCCGCAGGTTTTTATGAAGGATTACTTGCACTTTGTTTATTTTTCCGTTCTCCGAGTTCCTGTAGCTAATAATCCCTACAGCACACAGCTTGATCTTGCCACTACCACCGTGTTCACCTGCGTCACTGTTGGAGATGGTATTGGCCATGTGTTAAGCAGTGCTTGGTATTAACAAGACCTGATATGTTTCATACAGTCTTGGTTTCAAGAAAACAAAGAATCTTGTTTTCCTGTTCAGAGCGTCCTTTAAGTATCTTTTTTTGCGAAGTCCAAGGTTGTCTTGTGAGTAGCTTCTGTCTAGCCAATCTACCATAAAAGTCATTTTAGAATAAGGCTATAATGTAACAAGATCTGGATAAAGTGAAGCATGCGCTGTGCATTTATTCCACTTAGTAAACACATTAATATGATATCCCATAGTCATCAGCGATATAGCAGGTCTGTACCCAAACACTAAAATTGTCCCACAGGAAATCAGTGGTTATTCTGAGCATGATGAGTTATTAGAACTGAACTGTAATAGGTACAATTCAAGAGAATGTCCTATACATGCTTAATTGTTTTCCAACGCTGAACGTTTTCCAATGCTGAATTCTTGTCAAAGTTTTCCCAAAAGAAAGCAGATACTGACACCTTTAGTGTAACGAGTAGTTATAGGGTTTCTCTAGAATAGGTAACATTTTTTTGGGAACTCCTCCATGGCAAAATGGTTGTGAATTACTGGCTTAGTCTCACACTATGTTCTGTGTGTACATTAGGCATATGCTACAAGAAAAGCTGTATGTACCAAACGTATAAATAGGTTACTATTTTGTAACCCCATGAAAGTGCTGCAAACCCAATGATTCTGACACGATAGTACTGTTGTCCTGATCTTCTCCACAGGTTCTATCCTTGTGTTTCTGATCAGTGTTGGCGCTGTGGTTCAGAGATGGGCTTAGTCCCTTTTGGGACTAGTGCTTGACCTATTTGCTAAGGTCAGTGGCCGCTCCCTCTCCACTTCCCATCAACTGGCTCTCCTTTCAGTCATTCCCTCCGCTGTGAAGAAGGACCTCCTGCACCACTTCCTCACAGCCGCCAGGACAGTTATCCCCAGGCACTGGCGCAGTACTGCTGCTCCTACCCTTGTGAAGTTTCTGCAGGAGCTTCTCTGTATACAGAAAATGGAGACCTTGATGTAGAGGACTCCCTCAATTCCTCCAAGTTTGAGACTCTCTGGTGACCATGGGTACTGTTTCAGGAATCTGTCGAGTTCTCCAACCTTTTCCCATGATTCTGGAGTTATTTTCCTCCCGCAGAAGACGCCATGCCATCTCCCTTACCTGACCTTATGTCCTTTCCCCTTTCCTTGTGTGATTGTTGTGTCCCATTGTCTCCCTTTTCTCCCTTTTTTGTAGTTCATTGTTTTACTGTTCTCCCTTCCTTGTTGCCGATACCGGCATTGTTCATATTCCCGCCCGCGTGGGCTCTATACCCTGCGGCCTAGCTGTGGTTCTCTGTACCGCTATTATGCTTTGATACTTTTCATTTCATTGTTCCTACAGCTCTTCCATGCACCTGACAGCCTGTAAGTGGTCTAGATTTCTATCCACAGTATTCCTCTTCTTGTGTTTTTGTGGCTTGCAAGCCCGTATACTTCTCTGTTAATTTGAAAAATTCTTCAATAAAGAAATTAAACATAAATAGGGTATAATGGGCATCAGCAAGTAAATTTTTTTACAGTATAGAAAAGCATTATTGACTACTCCCTTCAGTGCTGAGGCACTCTGAAATAAAAATTGTAACAAGTATATTGTGCTCTATATTTTTTTTCTTTTCTAGAAGTCTGTGGGCAAAGTAGGCAGCTGTATACCATATTGTTTAAAAGTTTTAGACAAATGTGGAAAATGCTGCAAGTAAGAATGCTTTAAAAATAGAAGTGTTAGTTTATTTTGGTCGACTACCAAAATAAAGTGAATGAACAAAACAGAAATCTCATCAAATCACATCAATATTTGGTATGACCACCCTATGGAGGAGGAGTCCTAGAAGTTATAACATAGTAACAGAGTAGGTGAGGTTGGATGAAGACACAGATCCATCAAGTTCAACCTATAACTCTAATGTGTTGAGCCAGAGGAAGGCAAAAAAACCCCCATGAGGCTGATGCCAATTGCCTCATGTCAGGCGAAAAACTTCCTTTCCGACTCCAATCAGGCAATCAGGAACCCTGGATCACCATGTCTTCGTCAAAAATCTAAAACCTGTAATATTTTTCCATTTAAGAAAGACATCACAAGACCCTTTCCGTCTTTTTTTCTAAACTGAATAACCCGAAATTTATTTGTCTGTCATTGTATTATTGTTTATTTATATAGCACCATTAATTCCATGGTGCTTTACATTTATCTTGGTCGCCCTTCTCTGCACTCTCTCTAGTTCAGTTATGTCCTTATTGTACACTGGGGCCCAAAATTACACACAATAGTCTATGCCTGGCCATACTAGCGGTTTATGTAGAGATATAACTATGTTCTTGTCATGAGAATCTATACCTCTTTTGATGCATCCCATAATTTTATTTGACTTGACAGGAGCTGCCTGGCACTGGTCTCTAAAGGTAAGCTTATTGTCCACCAAAATCCTTAAAGGGGTTATCCAGGAAAAAAAAAAATTTTTAAATAGGCTGAGGGGTGACAAAAAAAAAAAATAAAAAAAATCATACTCCCATTTCACTGGTGTTCCAGTGCCTCCCAGCGAAGTCCGGTCCTGCCAGTCCATTGTTGTCTCCTGGCAGAAGTGACCGCTGAGGCCAATCGGCCTCAGGGGTGACGTGATCGCTGAGGCCAATCAGCGGCTTCGGCAGAAGGGACTAGGGACGTTACAGCAGGCAAGGACTTTCACTTCATCAAAAAACTGAGCAGCAGAACCGAAACGTACTGGGAGGACACTGGAGCATCGGGGACAGAGTGTTTTTTTTTTTCACCTCCTCCGGCCTATTTAAATTTTTACTTTTTTGTCCAGACAACCTTTATAGGGGTTTTCCGGGCAAAAAAATAAATCATTTAAAAAAAAAAGGTGTTAGATGTTAGAGCTCTTAATACCTTTAGTAGTGTTTTGAGTAATTTCTGGGTTTCTCTGTGAGTTCCTGGCATCTTCTGCATTTGTTTACATGGGTATCCTCCTCTTCTGTGTTTTCCTACAACTACCATGATGCCTTGGGCTTCACTCAGAGCTGACTCACACGTCCTCCCTTTCTCACTCACACCCCCCTCCCTGTTTCCCTAGCTAGCCCGCCCACTACTAGCCTTTCTTATCTAACTCAATTTCCCCTCCCACCCCATCATACTTACCTGTCTTCCAGTCTGGATCTTCTGGACATTACTTCTTCTGATCTTCCAGAACCTCCTCTTCTTGACGTCAGAGTTTAGTATCATCTGCAAATACAGAAACCCTGCTCTGTAAACCCTCTACCAGGTCATTAATAAAGATATTAAACAGGAAAGGACCCAATACTGACCTTTGTGGCACCCCACTGGTGAGTGTGACCCGGTCTAAGTATTTCCCATTAACAAGCACCCTGTTTCCTAACACTAAGACAGTTGTAAAACCAAATGCATGTTTTCCCCCAGTTCCAACATTCTCATTTTTTATACCAGACTTTTATGTGATACAGTATCGAATGATGATATGGCTCCTACTGTACATTTCCCTGATCTCAACATCAGTCTTCCTAAGATTACATGAAGAGACAAAAGGATTTGAGTAAGCCTACATCCATAGAAGATCTGTGCTTTGTTCTTCAAGATGTTTGAAAGAACCTCTCTGCCGACTTCCTTCAGAAACTGCCTGCAAGTGTACCTAGATGAATTGATGCTCTTTTGAAGAAAAAGGATGGTCACAACAAATATTGATATGATTTAGATTCCCCTTTTGTTCATTAACTTATTCTGTTAATTGACAAAAAAAACTTTTAACACTTCTATTTTTTTAAAAGCATATGAACTTTGCAGCATTTAGCCACATGAACTTTTACTCAGTACAGTACATCTGGGGAATATGTTTGGAAATGTACATTTAGATTTCCTCTGCATATTCACAGAACTGAAAATGTGATGGAAAATGTAAACAGAGGCTAATTCAGGGGATATAGTGTATAATTCAGTTTTTTTTTTACCTGTAGAGGGCGGTATTTCTGATGCCAGGTTATATTGCAGTTCTATATGTATTGATACACAATCACTTCATATACTAAGTATGAAGATTCACATTTTTTTCAGACATAAACTAGTGGCGCCAGCTGCGCTTTCTCTTGCGGTTAGCTAAACTGTGCAAGACAGCAGCTGATACATTGATGAGTGATTTCATAATGGTCAGATGGTTCTGGAATTTTACACTACGTCTATGGTGATCACAGATGCAGCCGACTAAACATACCCATTCCTATTATATTGAAATATTTTTGATATTTTAGGTTTACAGGGAAGCAGATTGGAATCTATGATTCAGGGTGGGGGACACATTTCAAATAAGAGAAGTTGAGCCGGCATAGCAACCAATCACATTTAATTTCATTGGTTGATATGTACAAACTATGTGGCATATTACATAGGCACAACTGCGAAGATTCTCGGCTGTGTTTTTCATGGCCATGTGGGATCTATGTTTTTTTACTGACCCAATGGGAGGAACGTTTCAATCCCTCTACGCCAGTTTTCTGGCGTAGAGGGATGATATTGTGGTACATATTTACCGCAAGGCCCTTTCTTCTTTTTTTTTTTAACTAATTTTTATTGAAAATTTTTAATTTAACAATAACAAAACAGGAAAGGAAAAATTTAGGGAGCATTTCCAAATAAATGTAAGCATAAGATGAAATCATCCAGTAATTGGAAAACTGCAGTTAATCGATCAGACTACCGACAGACACATGAGGAAAACAATGGGAAGAAAAAAGGAGGACTAAAGGGAAGGGTAAAAGAAAAGGTGCAGAAACATCAAAGGTTATTCAAAATACAGTAAGTGTCCCACGGGGCCCAGATAGCATCAAAATCTGGGACGGTGTTTGTTGTTAAGGGAGGCTGTCAAGCTCTCCAGGTTGTGGAAATCCTTGATTCCCCTTACGTCCGACAGCAGCACAATATGGGGTATCTCTGCCCCTGTGTGTTGTTTAGGACAGGTGGAACCTTTAATTAGCACCAAAAAGGTGCCTCCTACTAGCCCTATAAGAGGGCACAAGAGACCTCCCTCCACTGTGTTTTTTTCTGTCCTGTGTGGAACAGGTGGACGGAGGTCTCTTGTGACCTCCCGTTGCTAGGGGTTTTAGTTACTCCTGGCTTACCTTCTTGGGGTACCTCGGTCCCAAAGAAAAAACCGCCGGTCCTTCGGGCCTTCGCACCGCAGCGCAGCGTTATCCGGCATCCATCTGCAGGCAGCGCGATCCCGGAAGTAAGCGGGGAACCTCCGCAGTCGGAACTTTTCTCCGGTTCCGTGTTCCCAGGGGAAGGAAGCCTTTGCGCACCACCGCGCCCCTACTTCCGGTTTTCTCGGAAAAAGTGCGGTAAGTTTGGAAATTTAAAATTTAAAGGCAAAATATAGAATTGATTTTTGCTGCTTGTATTTTGAGCTTCTGGCTTAGGCTTATGCTCTTCTATGTTCCAGTATGGCGTTTGACTTGTTTTGGTGCTGTATAAATGTTTCTTTGTTGGCTTCCTCTCCTCGCTGCTGGATTACATTTAAAAGGTCTGAATGCAGTCCTTTATTTGTTCAGTGAGTGGTTTCTAGCTCCTCTGCTGCGGGTTTCGGTGGCTGGTTTTTTTCTGATGGTTTTTTTCTCTCTTCAAGTGACCGATTCAAAAAAAAAAAAAAAAAAAAAAGGGTACCCCTTGGGTTTTTATGCGATGCTTGGCGATCTTCCCTGTTTCAGTGTCACGTGGCTGTTTGATGTTTCAGATGTCATCTTCTGCAGCACGTAATGGCGATGCGCTTAGGAGGAAAAATTCCTCTAAACTTGAAACACCTAATGTGTTTGGATTGCAATACCCCTTTACCTGACGGCTATGATTTTACCCGCTGTCACCAGTGTCGCGGACCCTGCCGGAAGTACCTTCTATAAGAGGTTGTTACTTGGGTAAAGGACTATATGAGGAGTCTCTTAAAGGAAATTCGTTCTTCCATCGCCCAGATTGCCAAGAGACCGCAGATTGAGACACAATCTTCCTTACGGATCTCTGATGAAGATTATCAGATAGTGGACGAGACACTCTCATCTGACGATTCCACTGAAGATCCCAGCAGGCCGTGCTTCCACTCAAAAAATTAAGCCGGCTGCTGAAGTCCATCCGGTCTAAGGATCGTGATGTTGACGGGGGAAGCCTCCGCGTCCACCTATAGAGGGCCTAGGGTCTTCCAAGTGGACCAGACATTACAAAAATTAATGTCCTCAGAGTGGAGAAGTCTTGAAAAACCTCTTGTGGTTCCTAGGAGGTTCAGTGCTTTATTCCCAGTTGCTCAATGGGATCAATGGGGTCCTCCTCCCAAGGTGGATATGGCGGTGGCTAAACTGTCCTGCCGCACTAAGGTACCATCAGATGATGGAGCAAATCTGCACGACGCCATGGCAGGCGCTTCGACAATACCTTCAAGAAGGCTTATTCAGCTGCCTCGCCCAAGACCGCTGTGCGGTTGCGTCCTGTGAAGTGTCAGCCAAATTATGTACTGACCTGGTCCACCTCGAAAGTGACCGACTCTGGAGTCTCCAGAGACAAGCTGCTAGGGTTTCTAGGCTCAGTTTCCCTGGCAGCTGAATATTTAACGGAAGCCTCCCACCATCAATTAAGGCTGGCGGCCAAATCCCTGGCACTTACCAAGAACACTGCAGCAGGAAGACCTCTATGGTTAAAACCTTGGAGAGCTGTGTTCCCCTCAAAGTATAATTTGTGCGCATTCCCCTTTGAGCCGGGTAGAGTCTTTGGCTGTGCCCTAGACGAGATCCTAGAGGGCTTGGCCGACAAGAAGGGTAAACCTTTACCCCAGGCCTTCAGAGGTTGGTCTGGCTCTGGCCATGGTAGAGGCTATCCGCCTCGTCGTGGAAGGCAGTCCAGAGAGGCTCTAGTTATTCCTCTAGAGGCGCCGGCCGGAGATTCCGAAGTCTGATGATAAAAAAGTCAAACCTAGCTTTTGACATCAGAAGCAGTTTTCCTGTGGCCGAGATTCCTGTCGGAGGTCGTGTCTCCCACTTTCTCAACTGCGGGCAGGAAAAAATTCGAGACCCATGGGTCCGGTAGGTAATCCAAAGAGGTTATGCAATGAAGTTCCTCCGTCCTCCTCAGGATCAGTTTGTGTTAACTCGCAGCCTCCCTGGAATGCTTCATCCGAGAGTACATTCACAAGGGAGCCCTGGTGGAAGTCCCTTCTCTAGAAGAAGGATCCAGTGTCTATTCTCCCGTCTTCCTGATGCCAAAACCGGCAGACAAGTGGAGAATGATCATAGACTTAAGGTACCTCAACCGCTTCATCAAAAAGAAGCGCTTCCATAGGAAAACCATAAAGTCTGTCACCACCTTTCTCCTCTAAGGCGATGTTTTTTGTGACTTTGGATATAAAAGACGCCTATTTACATATTTCTATTTACCTCCACACAGAAGGTTTTTTTCTAAGGATTGCCGTAGTAGTTTCCGGCCACAGGAAGCACTTTCAATTCACAGCACTACCCTTCGGGATCTCCTCTGCTTCCCACACCTTTACAAAGGTAGTGGCCCCCATAACGGCCGCCCTCAGCCATCAGGGGATATTCTTGGTGCCTTATCTAGACGACTGGTTGATAAAGGCCCAGTCAGAGTCTGTTCTGCTCCAGTACCTACAGACAGCCTTCAGAGTCTGTGATGGCTTATAAATTGGGAGAAGTCAAAAAACGATCCCTTCAACTCGAAGGAAGTTCCTCTGAGAAAACTACTTCCTAGATTGAGTCCGCCTGCAAATCTCCTTGACACCAGCAAGGAAGGAGAAGCTGGTTGCGGCAGTCCGGCACCTCTTCAAAAAGCCGATAGCCTCCATCAGAACATTGAAGAAGATCCTGGGCTTGATGTCTTCCGCAGTGGAGGCAGTCCCATGGGCCTTGTGGCACTTACATCCCCTCCAGAAGGAGTTACTAGAGGCTTGGGATCGCTCCCTTCTTACATTCAGCAAGAAGATTCGACTCTCCCCCAGGACAAGTCTTTTTCCCTCAAGTGGTGGTTGCACCTGAAAGACGGAAGGTCCACGGTCCAACCTTCTTGGACCCTGTTGATTACAGATGCATCCCTCTCGGGATGGGGAGCCCATTGGACGAAAACTCCATAAAGGGAGTCTGGAGCGCTCCTGAAAAAAGGACCTCGTCCAACTGGAAGGAGCTCAGAGCCGTACACTGTGTTCCAAATTATTATGCAAAAAGTGTTTAGCAGTGATAAGGTAAGACTTTTTTTGTTTGTCAGTTAAACTCATTGATGGTGATGTGTGTCTGGGCTCTTTATATCACTTAAAGCAATTGCAGACACCTGTGCTAATTAGTTTGGCAGGTGTGTCCAATTAAAGGCAAGACTACTTAAGAAGGCTGTCCCACATTATTAAGCAGCCTACATTTTCAGCCAAAATGGGAAAGAAAAAGGATGTGTTGGCTGCTGATAAGCAACAAATTGTGGAGTGTTTATGTCAAGGCATGACTACAATCAACATTGCCAAGACACTTCATCGTGATCATCGCACAATCTAGAAGTATGTAGCTGATTCACAGCACACACGTGTGCGTGCTGATAAGGGAAGATTGAAGACTCTTTCCAACAGGCAATTACGTCAGGTTAAAAGAGCAGCTTCAAAAATGCCTTGTCACAGCAGCAGACAAGTTTTTGAAGCTGCTGGTGCCTCCAACGTCCCCCCGAACAACAAGATGCAGGGTCCTTCAGAGGTTTGCAGCTGTGCGTAAGCCATCCTGTCAACCTCCTCTATCCACTGCACACAAGCAGAAATGGCTCCAGTGGGCCAAACAATACATGAAGACTGACTTCAAAACTGTTTTGTTCACTGATGAGTGCCGTGCAACGCTCGATGGTCCAGATGGATGGAGTGGAGGATGGCTTGTTGATGGACACCCCATGCAAACACGGCTACGGCGCCAACAAGGAGGAGGTGGAGTAATGTTTTGGGCTGGAATCATGGGGAGAGAGATTGTCGGCCCATTTAGGATCCCTGAAGGGGTAAAGATGAACTCCATAATGTATGTGGAGTTTCTCAAACAGCACTTCCTGCCATGGTTCAAGAAGAAGAACCATGCATTCCGCAGAGAGATCATTTTCATGCATGATAATGCACCTTCTCATGCTGCAAATAACACATCTGCATCTCTGGCTGCTATGGGCATAAAAGGGGACAAATTTATGGTGTGGCCCCCATGCTCCCCTGACCTCAACCCCATTGAGAACCTCTGGAGCATCATCAGAAGGAGTGTCTATGATGGCGGGAGGCAGTTCACATCTAAGCAACAGCTCTGGGAGGGTATTCTGTCCTCATGCAAAACAATTGAAGCAGAAACCATCCAAAAACTGACAAATTCAATGGACGAGAGAGTTCAGAAGCTTCTTTCGAACAAGGGGTCCTATGTGCAAATGTAACATCACCTCGAATAAAGTTTTGGCTTGAAAACTGTTTGATTTCAGTTTGTAATAACCTGCTAATGCTTATAATTTCACAATGACCATTTTTTTGTTCTTAATAAAAATGAAAAGGTTGCAAATTCTGCTGTGCATAATAATTTGAAACATGCATTTTGAGTGTTTATTTTTTTTTTTAAATATACTGTTATCATAGGCAGTTTGTTCAAAAACCTTTCAATTATACTCGAATAGTTGATGACTGGAAAATTACAATGACTGCAATTCATATAGGTAATTTTGGAAAATATGAGAAAATATTATTTGCATAATAATTTGAAACACAGTGTATATCGTGCCTTACTCTATTGCTTGCCTCTTCCCAGGGAAGAGCAGTCAAAATCCGGTCAGACAACATGACCACAGTGCTGTACGTGAACAGACAGGGAGGCACCAGATCACCAACCCTCCTTAGGGAGGCAGATCTGATATTTACATGGGCAGAGAAAAATCTAACCCATTTATCCGCAGTTCACATCAAGGGCTCCCTGAACATAGTAGCGGATCGGTTGAGTCGGGGTTATGCCGTATCAGGAGAATGGTCACTCAATCCAGAAGTCTTTCGTCAGATTACCCTGAACAGGGGTCTTCCAGAAATAGACCTCATGGCAACCCGACTCAACGCCAAGGTGGAGAAGTTCTGTTCCCTTTACCAGGAGGACAATCCCTTGGCAGTGGATGCCCTGTCCATCCCTTGGAGGTCCAGGCTGGCATACATCTTCCCTCCAATTCCAATAATACATAAGGTATTAATGAAAATCAGACAGGACCAAGTCTCTGTGATAGCCATCATTCCATTCTGGCCAAAAAGAGCTTGGTTTTTCCCAACTCATGAAGATGAGTCGAGGGATATATTGGAGGCTTCCCCCCATCCAGAACCTGGTTTCCCAAGGATCTCTGAAGTGCCAGGATCTCTGGAGATTCAACCTGACAGCCTGGAGGTTGAGCAGTCCCTACAGCAGGATAGAGGACTTTCAGAGGCCGTCCTGAAGACCCTTCTGCAAGAGCAGAATCTACCAATAAGAACTACCAGAGGACAGCCAAGATTTTCATGGAGTGGTGCTCCAAGAAGGGTATTAATAATCTAGAACCTTCAACGGCTGATATTTTCTTCAGGACGGTTTGGATAAGGGCCTTGCCCCTGCCACTTTGAAAGTGCAGATTGCGGCCCTCTCCGCTCATTTGAACAGACGTCTGTCTCAGGATCCTCTGGTTGCAAGGTTCCTTAAAGGGGCAATGAGGCTAAAGCCCTCAGTATCATCCCCAGTGGGACCTTGCGGTAGTCATTACAGGCCTGTGCGGTCCTCCATTTGGACCCTTGGAGACTACGGGGATAAAATATTTAGCCTACAAACCACTTTTTTGTTGGCTATTATATCTGCCAAAGAGTAGGGGTACTCCAGGCCCTCTCTTCTAGAGAACCGTACATTTTGTTTTTGCAGATAGGGTGCACCTTAGGTTTGCCTGGGTTTATCCCTAAGGTCCCCTCATACTATAATAGCAATCAGCTAATTTCGTTACCTGTGTTTTTCCCCTCTCCAACCTCTGGGGAGGAAGAAAAGCTCAACACCTTAGATGTGGTAAGGTATCTGTGGATTTACCTATTCCACACTCAACCGCTTAAGAAGGCCGAAAGCCTACTAATTGATATGCAGTGTAAAAACAGAGGCCTCAAGGCTTCCAAGCCTACTCTATCCACATGGATCAAGGAGACAATTAAGTCTTCCTTTCTTATTCAGGAGTTATTCCCTCCAGTCTTTCTACGGCCACTCGACCTGGGTTGTCGACTTCTTTGGCTGAGTATCGGTCCTTACCATTGGACCAGATTTGTGCGGCTGCATCATAGTCATCTCAGTTGACCTTTTGTTAAACATTATCATTGGACATCCGCAGTTTCCAGACAACTGCCTTTGGTCAGTCAGTCCTTGATGTTGTAAGGCGAGGAAACCCTCCCTAGGGGAATTACTTGCTATCTCCCCATATTGTGCTGCTGTCGGACGTAAGGGGAATCGTTGATTGTAATGTCAATCTGTATTCCCTTAGTCCAGACAGCAGCACAAGGCTTCCCTCCCTAGAAGCTTGTTTCCTGTTACTTTATAATTTACACAGTGGAGGGAGGTCTCTTGTGCCCTCTTATAGGGCTAGTAGGAGGCACCTTTTTGGTGCTAATTAAAGGTTCCACCTGTCCTAAACAACACACAGGGGCAGAGATACCCCATATTGTGCTGCTGTCTGGACTAAGGGAATACAGATTGACATTACAATCAACGATTATAGCAAGAAAGTCAGTGTGCGATGGGGGAGCAAGGGATTTCCATATCAACGCTATTATGGTTTTGGCCAGTGTGCAGACATATAACAATAGTCAGGAGGAAGGACTTCTTGCCCATCTGTTTGGGAGGTAGATTGAGCAAATATATCGGGGGTCAAGAGGTATACCTTGTATAAACATTCTATCTGTAACATTCAGTGAGAGGCAGAAACAGCTCTCAATACAGAAGCAAGGGAGGGAGTGAAAAAATGCAGGATTTAACAGAAAAGAGCCAAAATTTGTTAATAAATTATATTACAAAATGTATTAAAAGGGTTCTATCATTGGGAAACCCAATTTTCACTAACAGCATGTCAGAATAGCCTTTAGAAAGACTATTAGTCTCCTACCTTTATTTTTCTGCTCCGCGCCGCCGTTTTGGAGAATTTTCTTCTTTATGCAAATTAGTTTTCAGAAGGCACAGGGGGGTCCCCTGTGCTCATGTCACACGCTCTTCTGAAGATCCAGCGCCGCCTCTCTCTTCTAGTGCTGACGCCTCTTCGCAGCATCAGCACCCGCCGAGTGTGTGTTTGGGATCCAAATCCGGCGCATGCTCAGTCGACTCTGCCAATTCGCATTGGACAGAACTGGCATTTTGATGTCAAAATGGCCTACTGGACAACGCGAAGTGGCAGAGCCGACTGAGCATGCACGGGATTTGAATCCTGAACATACACGATTGGTGGGTGCTGCCACCTATCCGCAGAAGAGAGAGGTGGCGCTGGATCTTCAGAAGAGCGTGTGACATGAGCACAGGGGACACCACCTGTGCTTTCTGAAGACTACTTTGCATAAAGAAGAAAGAAAAAAATTCTCCAAAACGGCGGTGCGGAGCAGAAAGATAAAGGTAAGAGACGAATAGTCTTTCTAAAGGCTATTCCGATGTGCTGTTAGTGAAAATAGGGTTTCCCAATGATAGTATCCCTTTAATGACACAAATTCTTTTTTTCCTCTTTATTGACTTGCACATAATGTGTCCACGTCACATAGAAAATGACAGAGGGCTGGCTGGTAGATTTTCCTGCTCTTTTGGACTCTAGGACACCCCTTTTTTTCTGTGGCACCTTCCCGGATGTTTCGGGAGAGTTGGCAAGTATGAGTGTAGGCTTAGTATTATATTGAATGGAGCTGTTTTGCGGTTCCCTGCACAGGGTCTGATAGCATGTGGCACTGTGAAGAGAAAATCCCATCACATGTATCCTTTATGGTTCCATTTTACAGACCTGTGATAAAGCATCCAATAATTTTTCTGTATCTATGAATTTCAGTATGAAATTGCATGTTTCCTAGGAAAAGCAGATCATAACGGTCCTGCTCATAAGGTCCCAATCACATGCTGGAAATTGATGCTGAGTTGGGGGCGGATTCTGACTCCCATTATTGTCAATGGGAGGCAGAAATTGTAGCAGGACGCTGAAAAAATAAAAAAATAAGTGTCCTGCTTGATCTTGCCACGTCTTCAGTTGTGGAGTCTGTGGGTCGAGACTTTCTGCTGATCAGGTCCATTCATCCAGCTAGTTAATTGGGGAGGGGGGGGTGGTTGGGGGCTGGAGTATGGAAAATGAAGAGGAATCCAAGGTGGATTCATTTTCCTTTGTGTGAATGGGGCCTAAGAGTCACTGCATTCACGAGCTATGCGGCCATCCAGATCTTCTAATGGACAACTCCAAATTTTATCCACAAGGTGTGAAGATATTCCCATGCAGAAATTGACATGGTGTGTGGATTTTATATGTGCAGAATGTCTATTCTGCAATTCTGCAACACATGTTGTGAAATCCACAGTAATACATGTGGATTTTTTTTATGTCCTAATGAAAATTGGCACAAGAGCACTTGCCTATAGTAACAAAACGGTTCATTTTTCAAAGGAAAATGAATGAAGGAATCTGGTTGTTTTCTATGGGTAATTTGCATCCTTCAATAGGCACTGATTCTGCCACAGTTGGAATTTTTTATCTAACCCATTCCTGAGCACTAAGTGCAGTTAGCTTCACCACAACTATGTTCTCTACTGTCAGATAGGCAAGTCCTGGGTTGGAGCAGGTAGTCAGGGACCAAACAGGGCCATATTATTAGATTAGGGGGCCCTGGGCCCCCCAACCCCCCATCTCTCACACATTAATTTTGCCTTAAAGGGGTTGTCTGGGATAAATTAATATTTTAACAATGAGCCCCCCATGCCCCTCCCTCCAACTTTCTAAATGACATTAATTATACATTTTTTTAGTTTTACTGTAATATATGTAGGCCATGTGACCTACATATATTACATTTTTACCTTTCTGCTGACGTTCCGGGGTGCTAGTCTAAGCCATGTCTGCACCCCAAGACATCACTGGAAAGAAGCATTATCCTGTGCAGGGGCCACTGTGGAGCATATTATATTGTGTGGGGGCCACTGTGGAGCATTATACTGTGCGAGGGCCACTGTGGAGCATTATCCTGTGCAGGGGCCACTGTGGAGCATATTATACTGTGCAGGGGCCATCGTGGAGCATATTATACTGTGCAGGGGCCACTGTGGAGCATATTATAGTGTTTACGTATTTATGTGTGCATTATATATATATTTACCAAATTCTAAAAAAGCATGAAGAATTGATTGTTGTCCTGAAGCTTTCTCTGTGTGACTGTAATGATGATATATGGAGGTGATTACAATATTACAGCCAAAGGAGAAGGTTATTGAGTGAGAACTAGGAGTCTAAAGATGGCTGCTGAAGGTGTAGTGGATGGGATAGCTAGGGAAACAGGGAGGGGGAGTGAGTGAGAGAGGGAGGTGGTGTGAGTCAGCTCTGAGTAAACAACAATGCATCATGGAAGTTGTAGGATAAAAGAACAGGAAGCTACCCATGTAAAGAAATGCAGAAGATGCCAGGAGCTCACAGAGAACTCCAGAAATCACTCAAAACATGGCTAAAGGTATTTGGGTGCACTTATTAACCTATTAATAGCACTACCAGACCTTTTTTGAAAAAGATTTTTTTGCCCGGAAAACCCCTTTAACTATCCCCATCGTAAAGCCCCCTGTCCCCTCCGTCACTAGTATTACATAAAATGAAAAAACAAATAAAAACAAAGAATACTCACCTAACCCCATTCCCATGGAATCTGGGAGGTTGCTATGGGCAGTTACCCCACTTAAGAAGGAATCTGGTTGGTTGCAATGCATAATTACCCCACTGAAGAAGCAATCTAGTTGAGGCTATGGGTAATTACCCCACTTAAGAAGGAATCTGGTTGGGGCTATGGGTAATTACCCCTCTTAAGAAGGAATCTGGTTGGTTGCTATGGTTAATTATCCATCTGAAGAAAGAATCTGGTTAGTTGCCATGGGTAACGGCTCCACATCTCATTCGCACCAGTTATGAAAAATCTCCACCTGGATTTGTTACCGGCAAATACCAGAGGTGAGATTAGTGAGGGAACGTTCTGTCCACCATGATGTGATGACGTTTATTTACACGCATTCTGATTTCTAGGAACAACATTTACTATTCAGTTGCAGAAAGCAGGCCGTCCTAATCCCCAGCACAGAGTGACAGCCCCCGCCCTCCCCCTACACTGTCACTTTAAGAACTGACACATTACATCATGGCTCGCCGCGGTGCATTGTGGGTGGGGAGGAGAGAACGCCATTTTCATTGGGGAGCAGACAGAGGCGGATACCGGCTAAGTAGCTGCAGGAGGAGGATGCGCTCCGGCACCTCGGCTGTCAGCTAGGAGAGGCCTGGGCCCGGGCCTGAGATAGGAAGACAAGACTTCCCCGGTGAACCCCCGGATTTCTTAGCTGTCACCATTGAAGAGCGCTGACACTGACTGCTGAACGGTATGGGAGCTGCGGACTCTGACGATGTTTACACAGGACGGCCGGCAGGGGGTAGTGTAGTGACAAGGGGTTACTGGGAGGATGCAGTGATTTTAAGTGTGACTTAGAAATGGTGCAGGGGCTGTTACTATCTGTAGTAGCGAGGCTGGGGCTGGACCTGGTCTCCATGCTGCATGGCTGTGCTGTCATAGGTCAGGCAGCCTGAAAGAGGGGGAGGCCATAGTATGACAGGAGAGACTGCATTGTCATGAGAGAAGGGATGTAGTGTCCTCTGTGGGGGGTGGAGGCGCCATTGTTGAGGGGATTTGGCTTGTCACGGATGGAGGATGAACTGGTCCTGTGCTATGTAGAGGATGGAGGCTGCATTGTCAGAGGCTGACCTGGCCCTGTGACAGTGATGGAGCCTGCTTTGTCAGAGGCTGACCTGGCCCTATGACAGTGATGGAGGCTACATTGTCAGAGGCTGACCTGACCCTGTGACAGTGATGGAGGCTGCTGTCAGAGGCTGACCTGACCCTGTGACTGTGATGGAGGTTGCATTGTCAGAGGCTGACCTGGCCCTATGACAGTGATGGAGCCTGCTTTGTCAGAGGCTGACCTGACCTGTGACTGTGTGGGGTTGCATTGTCAGAGGCTGACCTGGCCCTAGCAGTGTGGGCCTGCTTTGTCAGAGGCTGACCTGACCCTGTGACTTTGAAGGAGGTTGCATTCTCAGAGGCTGACCTGGCCCTGTGACAGTGATGGAGGCTGTGTTGTCAGAGGCTGACCTGGCCCTGTGACTGTCATGGAAGTTGCATTGTCAGAGACTGACCTGGCCCTGTGACAGTGATGGAGCCTGTGTCGTCAGAGGCTGACCTGGTCCTATGACAGTGGTAGAGGCTGACCTGGTCCTATGACAGTGCTGGAGGCTGCGTTGTCAGGCTGCCGTATGACTGTGGCTGCTGCTTTGATATAGGGTTATCTAGGGTAATGGTTGGAGGTCATCAGGTGTAAAGGGTGGAGGGTGCACTGATACAGTAGTGACCGGATGTAATGGATGGAGGCAGCATTGATTTGGTCTCGGGTGTATTGGATGGTATATAAGGTTGACCTGCTGCTGTCCTATGTATTGTATCCTTTCTTTTTTTTCTATCACTGTGACATTGGCCAGCTTCACTTTATGGGAAGATGCATGCGTTGTTTTGGGTGGAAAGCGTAGCATGGTTTGTTTATGGAGATGACATTGTCATTGCACATGTGTTGAAACTTAGGGTGGGCATCAACAATGTGGTGCTCAGGATGCAGTTTAGATAATGGCCTTCAAAAGGTTGTGTGATGGTTGGGTTTGATCTTGTGGCAGGAGAGTATTGTCATAAATCAAACATTACTGGTACAGTATAAGAGATGGAGGTGTTGTCACTAGGATGGCCCGGTCCTTTATTAGTGATGGAGACTTCATGGTCAGCTGGATGTCCAGCCCATCAGGATGACCTGGTTCTTTATCATAGATGGAGGCTGCATTGTCACCCTGCCTTGTACTGTGGGTGCTGGCCTGGGTGTCTTAGATAATCTCTTTGGTAGAGAGCATTGTCATGGATTTTAATGTGATGTGGGAGTTTTAATGTGATGCTATGAAGGCTGCAATCTGTGTTTGATATGGTAGATCAGTAAAGGCTGCTGTCTGTATTAAAGGGACCCTGCAAAAAGGTGTGTGTTACTTTCTTATTCTTACCTTACAGAGTGTACTGTATCATAGGACACGTGCCAATGATACTTTGCAATTTCATGGGTGGGGTTCAGTGGTGGGGTCCTCTGAGGGTTGTTGGTTGGATTGTCACGGGGAAGTACTTGGCTAGCATGGATTATATGAAGGTGCGTGCTACTTTATTAAGCTTCTGATGTTGCATAAGACTGTAATAGTTGTGGTGGTTTCTGTGAATGAAGGTTATATACAGGCGGCCTTAGCAGCTGTAGGCTGCATGGTCCATGTTTGCTGGAATGAGGAGAAATATATTTTATATACTTAATAGAAAGTTTGTGTGGCACTAGAGGAAATAGTCTCATGGCACATACAACAAGGATACTTTGTTTTTTAGGTTTGATGTTCACAGGGTGGATTGTAATGGAAAAGATCATATATGATAGATTGTGTTTTAGTTGGGTATATCTTGATTCTTAGATGGAAAACTGTATTGTCAAAGATCAGACCGGAAAAGGAAAGTGGGCTGTATTATGACGTGACAGGGTGTGTTGTCGTGGGGGAGCTGTCCTAGGTTCTTCATCACAGGAAGTTGTCCTGTCTTGTCTCCTTGGTTGCAGTGGATTTGCTTGCATAGGGGATATAATCTGTAGTGTTCCAGTATTTGTGCAATGCTGAATATGTGACTGTAATGTCTTGGAGAAACACATTTATCCTTTACCACAGAAATGTACAGCATAATTGGAAGCATGGTAACAAGGAAATCCCTTTGTTCCTTGTAAGGCATTGACCCTCAAAGAAGCTGATCATTGAGTACATGGATCAAGCAGCAAGGATGGCATGGATGGGTACTGGGCATAGACAGTGATGTTAATCGAGAGTCCTAGAGCTCTGTTAAGCGTCATGTTGGCTTATTGCAGTAAACTGGAAATTGTTGTCACTAATTCCTATATTTGGCTGGAAAATAATGGTGTACATGCATTTGCGCAGGTTGTGTATTGGAAGTAAATGTAGTGGATACAGTATCTGTAGAAAGGTCTTGTACCGGGAGACCGGACACAGGTCAGACTGAGCAAAAAAAAGCTCAAAACTAGAACATCTATGGGGCCCTTCCACAAAATCTTCTTTTATGTAGTTCCTTGACTCTATTTTACCATATCTATCTATCTATCTATCTATCTATCTATCTATCTACTCTATCTATATATAATATATGTGTGTATTTTTTACGTTTCTCAGCAAAAATCATGGTTTAATATCAGTAGGAGAATCTGATCTTTGCATTCTTTTACTCCCAAATTCATACCAACATTCCTGTAATACAGGACACTGTAAGAGGGTAGTGTCATAAAAATCTGCATTAAATGGGTTTGTTGGTTTGCTTTCTAGCACAGCATCATGAAATTACAATTCTGGAACATTTTTACTTGCAACTCTGTGTTGTGTCTCTGTTGTTCTGCATGGAAATGCATGATTAAATTGTCAACTGGTTGTTACCATTTGGGGGTGTGGCCTTACACACTGACATTGTCCAATCAAAGCTGCTAGTGTCAGACTGTGTAGAGACACACCCTACTGAAAAGAATGGTAACACTCTGTTATTCCTCCTGATATTTATAAATGGACAACTGAGGATCAGCACAATTCGTTGTTCGAAGAAAAGATGATCCAAAAACTGTTATTTCATGGGGTATACAAGTATATACCTTTTCTCAGGAAAGGTGACCGGTTCTCTTTAGGGCGCATTCTAAAATATCTGTCAAAACCCTGCCATCATGTGGCTGCCCATGATTTTTCTCTTATATTGTGTGTGTGTGTGTGTGTGTGTGTGTGTGTGTGTGTGTGTGTGTGTGTGTGTGTGTGGGATTTCGACTGCATGTGGCTACCACCATGTTAGAATGCACCCTTAAAGTGTGTTCTACAGAACTCCTTTAAGCTCCAGTCCTGCTAGCCTATTGGTCTGACTGTGGAGTGTCACAGTAGTTTTGGCATTCTATTCCTGAACCTTTATAGTAGAGTGCTGCAGTGGCTGCTTAGTCAGGTTATTGAATGACACTGTTGCAATGACTTTGGATGTCGTGGGTTGGCTTTGCATTTGGGCTTCCCTATTTGACATTGCACCTCCTGTCACTTCTTGCACATATTGGCATGAGATGCAGATAAATATTATATGCGGACTTAGATTCTCCAAGAACCAATTTGTGGCCAGCAAGGAGCACTTCATAGAACAACCCGAAAAGTTATGTGCCATAAGAAAATATCTAAGTATTGTTTACCTGGTCCCTGGGGTTGAGCTGCCCTGAGAGATATTTGCTTATCTAGCAGTATTTATTTTTCCTTGCAGGGAAAATTTTTCTCAATAGGAACATTTTTAGAGTATGTTATGGGAAAAACTGCAGATCATCCTGACATTGTATTATACTGCTACATACGTGTTTCTGATTAGTTTTTTGGCCAGTGCTCAGAGGAAATTTGCTGACTGTTTGTACTATTTGTGCATCAAGTATAGAGCAGTGGTCTGTACCCCCCCCCCCCCTTCCCCTGGCTGGTGTAAGACTGCAACTCCCAGCATGCCCTGTGAAGCTGCGGCACAGACTGCAGACCACTGCTCTCCAGGATGAGAGTACATTGCAGGGATTGTCAGTCTCTCTTTCTGGCTCAGATGAGATGCTTGTGCTAACCACTCATGAGAACAGGTGGATCAGCGGTGGGGTGAGTCATTACACATAGACACCTATTGAGTCACCTGTCCTCAGATGAGGCTATACTGTTATTGAGAACCCTACTCCCATGATATAGGGCAATTTTATCAGGACACAGTTATTTCTGTCTTGTCATTCCCCTCCGGGGAAGTGGAGCTGCGTCACTTATCTCTCCATCGCTGATACTTGTCATTTAAATTGTGCCCAGACACATCTGCCAGGCATCACTCCGCTCCCCTCACCTCTCTCCATGCAGACCACTGCGACGTTCTGGAATATTATAAAGCCGTGCCAGGAATGTGCAGGAAATACAATGTAGAAGGATAAGCCGCCATGTAACATGAATGAAAGAGATGTTTTTATGTCCTCTGAATGTTCGACTTGCATTGTAATGCTATATTATGCACATTATCTATATGTTTAATTTGTTACATGGTATAGTGATAAGGATTGCTTCCCCCTACTTACTGGCATCTCATATATAATAGGGTACAAAGTGGTAGATGTATTGTGCTAGGGTCAAGGGCATCCTTATCATGGAGACAGACCATATGACTGCTATGGGACTCCCAGGATAGATGGGCCTAGTTCAGGTTGGTGAGAAACCAAGCAGGGATCCCCTTACCGTAGGTCCTACAATATTAACAAAGAATGGTGTGAGTGAATCATCCTAAAGCGCGTGGAAAGGAGATTGTTGCCACATAGCATAAGATGCTATGTGGGATGGATTGGTGGGATACAATGTAGCAAGGTGCTATGTGGGAGGGAAGGGTTGTGTGTAATGTACTATATAATGTACACCCTGCATTGTTTTCTTCCTGTATGGCATATAGAAGCTGCTTTGTTTGGTACATTTACTGCAGAGGGCATGTGCTGCTAATAAAAGCTTTTCATGTCCGCATGACAACCATTTTTTTCTTTTGCAAAGTGACAACTGAAAAGCTTCTCTTCATCGCTGAGGTTTATTAGCGAGACAGGGCCTGGTCCTTATTCTGGGCTGTTCTCGACACACCCTGCCAGTGATGCATCGGGGCACCGTCACCCTGCTGCTGCCTCTTCAAACAAAGAGCCTGGCAACAAAGAGAGAGAGACGCACTGGCTAAAATGTGTGATTTGCCGGTATCCGAGTGAGTGGAATCGTATTCTCGTCATGCCCACATTGTTATTCAAGCAGTGCCAAGGCTTTTAGGGCATACTGATTGGGATCTACAGAGCTGTGCTGAAATGTCCATGTTATTTTCCTGGGCTGCTGTGATGATTGACCTATTAAATCACATTTTCTGGTTCTTTGACATAATTGCTCTCTTTAACCCTTTCTGTGGCTTTTTATTGTGTGTTAAAGCACTACATGTTGCTGTAGGGTTTTTCAGAATATATACTATGTAGGGTTTTTAAGCATATGGAAATGTACAGTATAATATCTTGCTTTGATGTCCAGCTTATCTTAATACTCTGCTGGGACTCTCTCCAATTCCCAAAACACTAGAAAATCCACAATCCAGTGCTGGCTGCTGGTCCACATTAAGAGAATGTATGTTGTTAGCAGGAAGGGGCCACTTTATTCCTTTCTATTGTTAAAGTAGGCACCAGCGTTCACTTCCAGAGATTTCCCATGCATGCTACTAAGCTACAGCTGTGTACAATCTTTGAGTGGTATAGAGCCATAATTTGGCATCCATAGGAGTCTGTGGGCCCTCTCCTTATGCCCCCAACTCCAACAGACGCACAAAGGTTTTTTTTCTTTTTGTCCATTGGATCCTCCATGGTGCCACAAAATCTGGAATTGGGACAGGGAGCCATCCTCGATAACTCCTTTTAATTTTGCTAATGGTGGTCACCCAGGCAGGTAAATAAGTGCTTACCTAAGCTAACATATTTTGTAGCATACTCTAAAGGGAGGTTGCAGCGCTAAGCTATAAAAATAATGCCATGTGTGCACATACCACAGTGGAGGAGGCTTTTATTTTATTGCTATGTAATAAACATAGAGTAGACTTGCTACTTATAATGAAGAAAATCTGTTGTTAATGTATTGTCCACTATGACTTTTGTGGGTTTATTGAAGTCCAACAGTGTATGATGCATTGTCTGACTGCTATACCTCTCTTGCATACTGAAAAGAGACATCAGCTGTGTCTACTGGAGACCTACCCTGGCAACAAAGAAGCTTCTTGAATGCCGATTCCCCCGAGATGCCTAATAGCTGCATTAAATGAGCGGTCTGGTTTTTTTTTTTTTCTTTAACATTGCAGTAAGGTAATGTACAGCTCTTTCAAGCTAGACAAGTTGGAAATGTCACACCCTCGAAAAGACATACCTACTGAGAAGAATGATGTGAGGCTCTCACGAAATACCATATGCAAGCTTACAAGATAATCACGTCAATGGAGATGTGAACATCTGGCTCGAAATAGAGAGGGAAGGAATAAAGTAACCCCCTCTGCAACACATGTGGCTTTAGTACCGTGACTAAAAAATCCTATAATGCCCTTCCACCATATGGTGGTCTTGGATACAGTCAGAACACCAATATCAATTGTTATGCTAGATATTGAATATAAAGAGTCACTTCTCACCATAACAAGTCTATAACCTATATCTGAAGGTTGTCACAAAGCTTTTCTACACTTCCACGTACTGTAGGTGGCATATCCATCTGTAGTTGTATTCTGGCTATTCTGTTAAAAGGTACTGGGTATGTACAATTTTATTGAACAGTGTTGCTATATAATCCTCTGATGGGTCTGTATTTGGGGGAGAGCTTCCTGTAGAGCACAGAATAGCTCCGTGTTAAAGCACGCAATGGAACATACCACATTTTTTATTTCTGCCTGGTATTTATTTGCTCATGTGAAAAATTTCTACATGAAATAGGTGGGTTTTTTTTGCAATTACGCATTATGCTTTGAAGTTGGGGTATATTCAGACAGTGCAAACTGTAAAGATAATATTTTTTTTTTTCTTGCAGGAGAAACATGTTAACTAAGGGTTTATTCATACATTTTTTTTTTTTTTTTTGTCAGGCTACAAAAACAACTTCTTCCAATGTTAGTGAATGTTCTGTGCTGTATTTTAGGCTAAGACCAAAAGTGAAAACTCAATGGAGAATATTACAGTCCCGGTGGAGTTAGTTAGACTTATATGTGGTGGGGAGGCAAAAATGAATAACGCAGTGGAAAAAAAGTGAAAAAATGCAAGCATTTTTGCTGTGTTTTTTCTGCTCTGTTTCCACAGCGATTCACCATGTGTCGCTTTAGCCTTAAAGTGTTTAGTGCTGGTCACAGAACTGGCCTGGGTATGGTAGTCTGTATTCTGTAAATGGGGATGGAGGAGAGCTTGTCACACTGTATTGTGCAAATGTTATTTTCCCACAGCTACTTTGCTTTATTTCCACATCTCTCTTGCACATAATGGAAAATACTAGGGATAGATTAATATTTACCCAGACACATTTTCTGGTTGCCTTCCATGTGTGGGAATGGCTAAAAAAAAAAAAGCTTATTAAAGGAACACTCCAAGCAAAACACTGGTTATTTGTAGTGCAGAGCCTGAAGGGATGGTGTGTTTGACACAAGAAATCCCCAGACAATACCTGTGCTACGCTCCATCCCCTCAGGTTCTGCTCTAGGAGTAACATGAAAAGGTTTTTTCCTCACAGCATTCCCTTTATTTCTAGTGTGGAGATGACATGAGCGGTATCTGGCAGTTTATTATGTGACTGGTTATACAAGGCATCCTGTCACACTTTCCATAAGTTACTATGGTCACTGGGAGTGTTTTGTCCAGTGTCTATGGCCGCACAACACCATGTCATCTGCTGTGCACTGCAGTCTAGGAGGACGTGAGCTCATGTTTGTGTGGGCTGGTGCTCAATTGACTCATATTAACCAGCTTCAGATACTCCTCATAGTTGTACCCTCCCTGCTATAAACGCCTTTAAACCCTTAGTAAACACTTTCTGTATCCGTATACCACAACATAACTCATGATGTAGAAATGTATAAACACAGCATTCAGAAATGAAGACCTAGATAAGATTTCCTATAAGTGTAAAGCGGTTCATCCACCGGACACAAGCAAGATAGCCGTTTTCTGGGAAAGGCTAATGTCGTAGGCTGGGACGTCACCAAACAGGCCCGAAGCCTTCGGAGCGTAGGAGAGGTAAGTTAAGTGTTTTTTATGTTCCCTCAACTCCCCCGGGCCTCCGATCGTTATACTCAGGGGTCTCCCCAGAGTATAATGATAGCAGTGTTTGTGGGGTTTGCGGTAGCGGCTGCCTCAGGGCTCCGGGTCCCGGGCCCCTTAATGTCCCGTGCCCTGTGGCAGCCGCTACCCCGATATTTACGCCCCTGTGTGTGTGTGTGTATGTGTATATGTGTGTATATATATATATATATATATATATATATATATATATAATATATAAAAATGGTCAAAAAACTTCAAGCAGATACCAGAATCTGTCTTTTTTGACAGATATCCATCAAAAATGTCTGTCAGGCTTTTTTCTCCATTTGTGGTTAGTATTAAAGAGGGGACTTATATTATTTTCTTTCTGCATTTACATTTTTTTTTTTTTTTTTAAACCAGCCAGATCTGATAAAGCAGCAGCAGCCTGGTATTACCAGGGTGGGAAAGCCCACAGTTTTTGGTCTTTCCCAGCCTAAAAACATCAGCCTGCAGCCACCCCAGTAAATGACCATCAATCTTCCTGGAGGCTTGGGGTGGGGGGGTGGGGTTACTATCTTCCTTTTTGGTTGATGACAGTAAGCCCCTGCCTTGGTAATGGATGCTGTGAATCAGTCATTTCCATTACTAAGGGCATAGTTTAAACACTGGGGGAAAAAAAAACACCACAGAAAGAAAAACAAACCCCCCACAGCCACCCTAGTTGACCATTTCAATACTTCAGCTCATGCTGTTTAACATCATAGTCCACATCAATCCACCTGCATATGTTACTCTCAGTTGTGTATTCTTATTTTTTTTTGATGGAGAAAAAGTCTTGCAACTCCAACTTTTTTCTCCCCCAGATGAGCAGATCCGCAGTCAAAATGGTACAAACTGATACCTGTAGATGGTTTTTAAAACCCATTGACATCAATGGGTTTTATAATTAACTGTTTGAGGATTTTTAGACTGTTACAAAAACTGATTTCATGCAGAGAGACAACCGCTAATGTGAACCCAGCCTAAAGCTCCTTGCAGACAACCGTATGAATGGTCAGTGTGCTATCCAGGTTTTTTAAGAATCAGTGCTGCAGTCCTTTCATTCTGGATGAGTTGGGGTCTGTCCTGTCATTCTTGTGATATGCCAGCTGTTTGAGATGGGCATACCCCTTTAATACTCAAGCTGCAAAGAATTTCAGGTCTTGCCTATAGAGGCGACACACGTCTCTATGCTCATAAAGATCTGACTTGACACCCCAGCGTCTGCCTTTCAGAGCTGCTGTTTGTCTCTCCAGTACCCGAAGATAGAAAATGAAAATTCCTTTCATAACAGTTTTCACTTCCTTCTCTATTGAGAGCATCCTCGTGATAAGGGAGTAGGGGATATCCTCTAAGGTGTGTGTCATAGCTGGTCTTCAAATCCAATAATAATCTTTGTAATGAATATGTTGTGTGTATGGCCATACTTGCTCCTCCCCGCCCCCCCAAAAAAATCCCATAAACCACCCCTATTTGAAGACAGTCTGAAGGTCACTGTCAAGCAGAACGTCTTCTTCCCCGTGATATTTTCTGCTGCAGCGTTGTTTCCATTATTGTTTTCCCGCATACTATTGTTTGTCTCCTCTAAATATTTTGTAGTTTTTATGTTGCCTTCTTTGGAATGTTCTAGTTATACTCTTCTTTGCAGGAATATATTCACAGCAGGGGGGCACTAACATATTATTCCTCCTCTGAAGCAAGGGGAAAGCTGGTAAGGTTGTGTTCACACACTGTGGTTGTGTTCTTTTTACTACATCCTTTATATATGTCCTTTTTGGTTTGCTTGTAAAACTTACCCTAAGAAATCACTAGCACTACTAGATAGGTGACTTGAAATCAAATGTAATAAAGGTAAATTCCGTCTGACGCCATATGTACATTGGCTATCGGCTGGGATGGACTAAACATTACAATGGATCCAGAGTGACCACATTGACTGTAATGGGGTGTGTCAGGTCGCTGCTGTTTTTTCTGTGATTTTTGCCAATTCGTGCTTGGAGGACTTTGTTGTCCATGATTTATTTTAGATGAACTCTACCCCACAGGCTCTGAATGGGGTGTCTGTTGTGGATGTGAAAATAGGCTGAGGCCCAACATTGTGGAAAAGCAGTTTTTGTTTTTGTTTTGTTTTTTAGCAGATTTTGCTTTTTTTTTTTTTTTTTTTTTTTTTAAGCCAAACCCAGGAGTGGCTATGAAAGGAATGAACATATATTAAAGAGAATCTGTCTAGGCAGCTTGGGACACTTACTGTCCCAAATCACCCTGTTAAAAAGCCATCCGTGCCCACAAGTAAAATAATAATTAAAAAAAAAAAAAGTGTCGGTGCTCTAGCCTTGTACCTCCGGCACTTGGGCGTTGTTGAATTGGTGCTTTGGCTTACTGATTCCTGAGCCCTGGTGATCTAACAAATGAGATAACACATTATACTAGTTGGGTTACCCACAGATTATATGTTTGTGTGTGTTTGTTTGGTTTTTTTTTTTTTTTTTTTTTTTTTTTTTAAGAAACAGGGCCACACCTGTCTATGGGTTGTGTTTGACATTTCAGCTCTGTTCCATTGTAGTGAATGGACAGGTTTGGAATTGCTTTTGGTAGAATAATGGCACATTTTTGCAGAACGCCTTTATTGTGATTGATCGTTGTCTTTAAGGGATTATTTTAGGTTTTTATATACATATTTATTTTGAGTTATGGATTGCTCGTAGTGATCACATGATTACTACTGTCTACACCCTACTATGTCATGTGTAGTGTGCGGTGCTGAGTACGCTTCACATTGTCTAGCCGTCATGTGATCCTACAGACTGGACCTGACTCTAGAGTCCTGGCGTAGGCTTGTCTGTCAGATATTGGCTTGAGGGATCTCTTTTTCAGTTTTTCAGGTTTTGTGCCTCCCCCTAGGTTTGGGTCATCTTCACATAGTGAGAGGAGAACAGAGTTCGCCGCCAGCAACGATTAACTACAGAGAGACCAGTTAGTTGGGTGTATTGATCACTGGAAAGCATGGTAATGTAATATAAGGAGAAAGGTTAATGGTGCCTGGAAATGATACTTAAGGTAATTTAATAGAAGGGATGTCAAATGAGTGACTGCACACAGTGGTGGAGTTGTATGGTGAACCTTTCTGCCACCTGTTATGGTAGGAATGGTCATATTTATGTGGCTTCTGATTTGGCTGCTCACATTTTTCAGGAATTTCCGGTGTATACATAGATAGTATATTGCTATGGTGTGCCGTCACTTAAGGACTGGTGGTTGTCTGAATGGGCAGCAGTATACCATCAGTGTTTTTCTCTGCACAGTTGTGCCATATCCATCTCCTATGCAACTGCAAAAAAGCACCAGTCAAATAAAAGGGGTGCTTTTAGTTCACGGTAACTGGGGTGCTGCTGTGCAGGCAAAACTTAACAGGGGATTCTACATTAACTCAGCTTTTGCAGCCCCCCTCATTCTTAGGATTGATCGTCATTGTGACTTCTCCTCTTGACCTTCTGCTGGTCATTGGTGATAAGTCATTAAATGTGATTGAGATGTTGAAATTTGCAATATCGTGGTTGTCCGGTGTCGTGGTATTATTAACATACCAGTACGCTGCCCCTCCCTAGATATGTCATGTATTATATCCATATTACTGGCATTTAACCATCTCATTACTGAATTTTTGTCATTTTCCTCATTCCTTTTGCTAGGACAGTTGTCATAATTTGTTACTTAATATTTTGTATCAGAGCTGCAGCCATTGAGTCTCTGTACTTGAGAGTAGTTTATGTGCTGGTGACATAAAGCTGTCATTTCTTTTCGTGGAGGGCAGTGATTCATTTCTCTCTCTGCCGCCCTTGACCTCCGCAGCCAGTATTGACCATGGTTAATTAAGCAATATATCAAAGAATAATAGAGCGACAGGCAATGGCTGAGCCCTGTCCTGTCCTATTAATGTGTATCAGATCATTGCGCAATAGTTTCTATCATAGAAACTTCTCATCACTCTTTTTCGGCCAGGTCTCTGCAATCAGGTAGTGATGCTACTTGTATACCTGAGGAGAATGTACCAAGGTGCAAATATCTGATGGGTAGATCCTATTGGGGTATACTATCAGACAATACCATTACTTTTCATTGTATTTGTGGTTTATAGAAGAATGTGTTTCAATTGTAGATTTGCGTATTGGTTTGTGCCATAAGTCATGAACACTACTGAGATACCCTTTCATGCCCGTCTAAAAACTGGTTGCATAGTAGGTATATATTTTCTTTGGGGTCAACCACCTGGTCACTGGCCTCTGTGCTGAAGCATTCTGTCTGTTCACTGTATCACCAGTAAGGTAATGGAAGGTTTCAGGACATCAATCCATTGTGGGAGTAGTGGGGTGTTCTTGCTCCCATGGCACAGGCAGCGTGAGTTCACATAGAGATGATATATATCTAATTCATATATATATATATATTTATTTTTTCAGTAGGATTTTGTGGCTGAATCATTTCAATGGGAGTCAGTAGCAGATTTTTTTTTTTTTTTTTTTTTTTTTTTTATAGTTGAAAAAATCTGCTAAAAAAGTGACTTGACCTATCTTCAGGCGGATTCCACCATGACAAACCTATTGAAATCAATGTGGGAACCAAACACGTCCGAAACGAAATTGCTGTTTTTATACTCTAGGCCTAGGGTCTCTTCGGACCCCAGAGTATAATAAGTGCAGGCACAGGAAAGGTGATCAAACTTTAAAAAAAAAAAAAAAAATTACTCCCTTTCCCTGGACTCAGATGTGGCTCCATGTTCTCTTCTGCGTTTTTGCCTTAGGTCAGAGACCACTGATAGGGCCTTAGGAGTTACGTCTGTGTCATGCCACATAATGATGCCGACGTGACCCCTGAGATCCAATCGGCGGTTGCTGACGTCAGGCAGAAGTGCCCAAAGAGAACAGGGAGCTGCTCCTGAGTTCAGGGAAGGTGAGTAACATTGTATTTTTTTTATGTTATGATATTATACTGTGTGGTGGGGCTGCTATGGGGTACTATACTGTGTGGAGGGGCCGCTATGGGACATTATACCGTGTGAAAGCGCCACTATGGATCATTGGACCGCTACAACTGTGGTCATATACGGAACGTTGTGTATCTGTTCTTTTAAATTGAAACCGCTGGAAAAATAAAGTTGGACATATCCTTACCTGTATTCACAGAAATGAGTTTCCCCTGTGTGTTGGCTGGATTTACCTGTCTGTACGGTATTCCGGGAGAGGGACTCCTCATTATAGTACAGGACAGTTTGTTGCTGGGAGGCAGGGACTCCTAGCAGCATGGATAACTGTATTGTTAGGACTCAATCTCCTGGCATACTATTCAGCTGGTAAATCTGGCCAACACACGGAAAGAGTTTCATGGGTTAAACTCGGTCATGTGAATGCGGTATTACTGTTTTTGTGCTTTGCTGGATGAGGGGGTGTGACTTACATTGCACTGATTTGTGCCAAATCTTTGGGACCAAGTAGGACAAACAAAAGGTGATGTAAAGTTAGACTTGGTGCAGATTCACACACTAGTGTCTGTCATCCAGTGAGAACCACTTTGATAGATTTGGCACATCTTTAGACTGCTTGGTCTATGTTTACACTGTGCAAGTATTGGATTGGACTAGTAAATCTGACCTAGTGTTTCCTTCCATTTCATGAGATGAAGTAAATATATGTAATTGGTAATCCTAGATACTGGGGAGACCTGTGAATAACGTCTCTTGGCACAAGTACAAGACAGGCTGCAGCTTCGGCTCTCTTCTAGTCACCGGCAGATGCTCCAGTTTGTCTCTGCCAAGTGAGCACTTTAATTCATATGGAAACGTGAATGTCAGCTGGGTGAATTCAGTTGCTGCAGCTTTCTTACAAGGATGTGATTACTCTTCTGTCTGTTTTTCTCTAGCAATGTAATTGCCTTGGTTTATGGAGTACGTTTTACTTTTTAATTGTTCTCGTGCTATTAGCTGCCTCTCCATACCATATCTACTGCTATTGACTCTTGGCTATTTGTTTGCACAGATGTGTTATATATCGATAGGTTAATGTGCTTTTTATCATGTACTTGCGTTGCACTTTCTACCTTCAGTGGTGCACAGCCCGCACCATACCAAAGGAAGGTCTACTTAGTATAGAGATCCACTTTAGAGTACAGCTAGTTGGTGGGGGCTAACATAGTATTCTCTGTTTCATTTCATGCAGCCATAGAGTAAAGGGCCTTTACAGGCAAGTAATTGGGAGAATGAACGTTCTCGCCTGATCACTTCTTTTCTGTGGCATTAAAAATTGTTATTGGCAGAAGATCTCCCCATGTAAGCAGGGCATGCCACCAACAATGATGGCTGACTGAAAGATCGTAAGTTATGACTTACGTTTCGTGCTCTGTTCATCCTCCAGTGGTGTCCTAAGGTCCTAAATTTTGACAGAGCACTGTTGGAAGCTTTTAACCTTAAAGGGGTTCTGCTGGTGTCTGCAGCATAGCAATAATAATTAATAATAATAATAATAATATCCCACCACGTGGAAATTCAGTGTGTTACAGCAGTAAAGATAAACAATACAAATATAGATACAAACATATACAAGAATGTTCCAAGAGTTACATTTCAGGCAGGGTTCACACTACCATTGATGTCCGTTCTGATAGTGTCCGTTAAAAAAAAAAAAAAAAACGGACACCTATCATAACAGACATTAACGGACACTAACTGATGTTAATGTGTCCGTTTTTTTAACTGATCCAATTAATGGATTAGTTAAAAAAAAAAAACAACAAAAAAAAAAAAACGGACACATTAGCATCAGTTAGTGTCTGTTTTTTTAACACTGTCCGTTTTTTTTTTTTTTTTTTTTTCTGCTTTCTGAGCATGTGCAGGAAAAAAAAGGGCATAAAATAATGGACAATAACTGATGGCTATCAGTTACTGTCCGTTTATTAATTCCGTTACCCATAGACTTCAATGTTAAAAAAATAACGGACACTTGCTGTCCGTCAAGAATCCGTTATTTCAAACTGACAAAAAAAAAACGGACTTCTGACGGATTGGGTGTAAATGGACACAATATAACACCCCATTAAAATGAATGGAAATTTTAACTGATTTCTGACAGTTCAGCTAGTGTCCGATGCTAAAATCTTGTAACGGACAATAGCAACGGACACTACTGACAGTCACCAACGGTAGTGTGAACGCCCCCGAAGTGAATTGTCCTGCTCTTGGCTGAACCTGCTGCACATGTGCCTGATATCACTTGACCCTTATCTGCTAAATCATAAGTTTCTTTCAAACAAATGCTGAAATAGATGGGTTTGATAGAGGTATTGTAATGAAGGTAAAACATGGATGTGTCAAATCCACATGGTCATCTGTTTATGTAGTGATCCATGTAAAAGAAAAGCAGATCCATTATTGCCTGGCGTGTGTGTTGTGTGGTGTCGTTTTTTTTTTGTTTTTGTTTTTTTCCTTCTTGCATCCTTTATAAGCATCTGCTAAAAGGATGTAAAAAAACATAATAGGAATGGACCATAAGAAAGCTGAACGCCTGCTGCATAACAATCTGCTAGTGGTTTAGCGACCCCCTGAAACAGAAAATCTGAGTTCTGACTCCATGCTGGCTTCTATAGTTTACTTCGGCTATCCCTGATTTCAGGGCCTTTTTTAGTACTATGAAGCCTAAATGTGTTACCACGATTGTGATCTGTTGTTGAGCAGGCAGTATACAGTGTCAAGACATCAAGATGTATTGATGTCTTCTCTTGCGTTTGGTCAGGGCCCACACCCACGCTACTTTGTATGCTGTGACTTCGGCCTCCTTTGTTGCAGTGATTGAAATTGATGCCTTCAGGGCTTAGTTGAAAATGACCATTGATCTCTATTGATCAGGGCTCTGGTTGTTCTCAGATGTAAATAGACCCCTATCCAGTAAGTTATCACACATGTTAGTACTAAATCCAATTGTATGTGCCCATGTACAGAATGTGCCATTAATGGTTCTCTGCTGTACATAGCATGAGTAATAAATGACTAGTAGATGCTTGTATGGTTTAATTTCCCAGTATGTTTTGGTATTCATTTATCTTGTAATATCTTTGCAATGTTTTCTTTTTCTTTTTTTTTGCAACTATAATAGAAGTGAGGCACTAACCACTTTCTATGAGAGTGGTCTGTGTTGTCTGTTGCTGGAAAAGGGAGGAGATACTATGTCAGTGGTCCTCAGTTTTATAAGATTCCCTCATCTCCTGCATGAGGAATGTAATTCTGGAAAATTTGGTTAAATGGGATAGGTAACAGAAAGAGGATTGTAGAAAATGTTTATAGGTGTGTGTGCGCTGTATACTTCTGCAGACCTAGTAGACTGTTACATAGCATAGGAGAGACTGTATTTTATTATGTTATGCAGGTTTCATCATAATAAAATGGAGGCAAATGCTGTAGTGACACAAAAATCTACAAAAAAAGTAAAGTTTGTCCACAGCCTGATAAAAACACACAACTGATATAATCAGTGTGATATCAAAGCGATGGATCACAGCCTAGAATTGAATAGAAATACTACTATACCTCTTTTTATATGCTGTCTTCCATTGTGATGTCAAATGGTATTGTGACATCATAGGAATAGTCCACATTCTAATAAAAACTATTATGACCTTAGCACAAAATAAAAAGCTGGAAATGGGCACGGGGCTACCATGACATCATTATAGCATAGGACAAAACCTTACGTTTTTAGAATAAAAAACAGCTGTAATAAAAAAAAAAAAAAAAAAAACAAACAAAAAAAAACAGTGTGACCTCACCACAATTGGACTATAGTTAAACATACAGAATAATGTATTGATGTGATGTTATCATAATAGATAACAGCCTAAAAATAAACACTAGTATAGCATCAAAATAAAGCCAAAACTATAAATAAAGGTGCTCTGGATTGTGACATCATCAGAATAAAACAGTCTATGAATGTGCAAGCAGAAATTTGACACTTGTCAGTAAGGGGGCGTTCACACTAGCGTTAGTGACCGTCAGTAGTGTCCGTTGCTATTGACCGTTACAAGATTTTAGCATAGGACACTAGCTGAACCGTCAGAAAACCGTTAAAATTTCCATTCATTTCAATGGGTTTTTATACTGTGTCCGTTTACACCCAATCCGTCAGAAGTCCGTTTTTTTTTTCCGCGGACACAAAATCCTATATGCAGGCCCTTTTTGTCCATTTGGAAAAACGGATTGTTGGCGGACAGCAAGTGTCCGTTATTTTTTTTAACATTGAAGTCTATGGGCAACGGACTTATAACGTACAGCATCAGTTACTTTCTGTTATTTTATGTCCGTTTTATTTCTGCGCATGCTCAGAAAGCAGAAAAAAAAAAAAATGGACAGTGTTAAAAAATGGACACAAACTGATGCTAATGTTGTGTTTTGGTTTGTTTTTTTTGTTTTTTTTCCCTGATCCATTAATTGGATCCGTTAAAAAAAAAACGGACACATTAAAATCAGTTAGTGTCCGTTAATGTCTGTTATGATAGGCGTCCGTTTTTTTTTGTTTGTTTTTTTTAACAGTCACCTTTATAACGGAATCCAACGGTAGTGTGAATCCTACCTAAGAACATGATATCAGTATATCCAAACAGGATAGGAAAGCTGAATATGGCTTTGCTTCTTTAGCAATATGGTATCTTTGTCTCTGGATGAAGACACATGAAGTCTACTTTGACTCCTATAAATCCCCTACAGAGTCACAGGATGTTAGCTTGAAGAATCAAGCTAAAATAAAAATATGTATTTTTCTATCTATTATGATTTTTTTTTTTTTCCATGCTATTGCTATTTAACTAGCCCTGTTGCATTGTTGCATGCATGAAGGAGATTTCTATCCTAGCATATATAAGACAGAAAGTTTTCTTTTTTTTTTTTTTTTTTTTTTCAACTTCTGTATAAATAACTATTGTGTGAAGATTTTCTAGTGAATGGAGATTTCAGACGCTCATCGTGACTTTTTTTCTTTTTCCAGCCTAACTAAAACGCCCATTTCCTTAATACTTACCAATTTCCTATTGCAGAATCTAAGATTGTGTACATTTGCTGCAATGGAGATGTTTGATTTACAAGAGTCTAATTCCTTCACTGGTGTCCTTCCAAGTGTCTTGTGATGCCCTTCTGGTTTTTGGCTGTGGACATTTTTCTTTGACTCTTGATTGATTTATTTTATTATTGAGGTTGGAAAGGGCAGATTTTGTCATACAATCAGCATAGTTGCATGAGGGTGCAATATGTTAGTTTCCCAGAATATAAGATGACATGTGCCGAATTGGATATATTCACCTGATTGGTAAATGTGGATTAATCCAGGAATATCCGTGAAGAAAGTAAAACCGCAATACATGAGGCAGGAATAAGAGTAACCAAATTTATTTGGTACTGGATGCTTCCCTTCAGTAGATCAGGAAATAAACTTGTAACACCCTTCTTCGACCCCCTTGCTGTCTGTCGGAGGTAGATGGATATTTTGGAATCAAAAAGTGAATGGCTATGTTGGTGATTTGGTCTGGGGATATGTATGCATTCGGTTTAAGCCTCAGGTATATGACCATGCTTTTTATCCACAATTGTGGATAAAAGTACGGACCCATACATTTCTATGGCACCGTGCACACATCCGTAGTTTTTATGGATGTGTGTCCGGGTTGTAGAAAAGAGACACAAAATAGGGAGCAGGTCCTATACCTGTCTGTATTTGCAACTCGGTCAATTCATTTGAATGTATTGGTCAGTGAAAATCACGGATGACACACGGATACCAATCAATGTGTCATCCTTACACTGCACACTGTGGTTTGTGATTCTATAATGGTCTTCTCTTTGCAGAATGTATGACAACATGTCCACGATGGTGTTTCTGAAGGAAGATAAGTTGGAGAAACTCACTCAAGATGAGATCATTTCTAAGACCAAGCAGGTGATCCAAGGCTTGGAGGCCTTGAAAAATGAGCACAACTCCATCCTGCAGAGCCTACTGGAAACACTGAAGTGCTTGAAAAAAGATGACGAGAGCAACCTGGTGGAAGAGAAATCCAACATGATCCGCAAGTCTCTGGAGATGCTGGAGCTTGGGTTAAGTGAAGCACAGGTAATTACACAGTGCACCACCCTACCTCACGTCAGGGAATATGTAGATCTGTAGCAGCTGCTAGGTCACTCAACCAGTTTTTCAGATTGTGTATACTTCTTAAATGTCATCGTATTACATCATACTATGTGTATATTCTTATACATTTCCAATATGTGGTTTGAGATGTTTGTTTTTGACCTCTTGTGACTGGTGATACTTGTCTGGTCTGCCCCTATATGTCCATAGTTGGAACCCTCTATCTAATATGGATTGAGGGTAAACTGCACTGAACGCAAAAAAAAAAAAAAAAAAAAAATCGGTTAAAAGGGTTGTCTCCCTGTTCCACCTCTATGCAGTTGACTGGGATAGCAGAATGCAGCATTCAGCCATCTTCATCAGTCTCATGGACCTTGACTAAATGGCAGCATGCACATGGGACTACTATTCTATTAAAATAGGGTACATGGATCCTCTTCTCATGGTCGGTGACGTCTCTGTGATGTATTGGTGGTAGGTGACAATTGTGAGACAACCCCATTTAATCTCAGTGTTCCACTTCATCATGTCATGCTCACAGGGTGAGAGGAAGGTGAGTTGTAAAACCTGTGTAGCACCAGATCCGGAGTGGAACTAAGCAGAGTAGATGGGGGGGGGGGGAATCTTCAAGAGACATGTCTGTGGATTGTGGGACTCCAATGTTAGACCACCTCTGTTTAGGGTTAAACCTATGACCTAAAAGGGTTTTCCAGTTTTTTTCAAAATTGATGTACAGTACTATAAATGACTTGAATGACACGGCTGCTGTACTCAAACGTTATTACAAGAAGTATGGCAATTAAGCTCTGTAGCTCATGCCGCCAAGGGGAAAGAGCTGATCTGTGGGGGTCTCAGCAGTTGGACCCCCGCCAATCAAAAGTTGATGTCCTATTTTATGGATAGGATATCAATTTTGAAAAGCTGGTTAACCCCTTTAACCTAGGCTGTCCTGATCTGCTGACAGACTTTGGCTGTCTGCAGTGCATTTTATGGATTTACAAGTATCTTTGAAATAAATCAGCTCTGTGGTCAGCTTATCCCCATGCATCAGGCTTCAAAAAATGTCACCATTTACCACCGAATGAAGTTGTAGCCAACCATGCATGAACATGCTGAGTCTGAGTAGGAGCAACTTATACTTGGCTGCCTTCTGCTCTGGATGTTAGACTGGGTTCTCAAGTAGCGCACGCCCATCTCTTGACGTCCGTATCTGTAATGAGTCATTGAAAATGGTTGTCATGGTGGTATTTTTTCTGGTAGTTATGTGTAGGGCTATGGGTATGTTCACATGGATCCAGTGCTGGGTTTGAGGCTGATTCTGCCCCCAAATCAGCAACTGGGTCCATCCTGATTCTCTCTCCCATTGTTTTCAATATGAGACAGAAATTGATACAGGATGCTGTATCCAGCAATAGTGTTCAGCTCAAACTTGCAGCAGATTCAGCTGCAGAGGGTGCGGTACAAGAAAACCCCTATGATTTGGCTCATTTGCTCATCCTAATCAGCGAGGGAAATCCAGGGGCCGGAATATGAAGAGGATTCTGAGGTGGATGTTCGCTTCAAATTCCTCTTCGTTTTCGGCAGTGTGAGTGGCCCCTAAACAGAGCTTTTTGAAACATCCAGGTTAATAATTCATTGCTTCCATTTGTCAAAATAAACAAGTCTGGTAACATTATATTAGATATCGTATACAGTATATGATTTGGCTACAATCTAGGGCTTCTCTGTAATGAAGTCAGAGAAGAGGCAGCTCTGGAGATGCTTGAGGCTTGGGTTGAGAGGATCACAGGTAATGGTGCACCATACTACCTTTCATAAGGGAATATGTAGATCTGTAGCAATTAGTAGGTTACTAAATTAGTTTTTGGCTTCATTCACATTATAACTGGAACATACAGTTTTTTTTAATTTTTTTATTGATTTTAGTCTTTAAATAGAAGCGGTGTTGGAATCTCTGTAAATGTACTGGCGTCTTGTAATTCTGTTGCTTCATACTCTAGGTTATGATGGCCTTATCGAACCACTTGAATGCAGTTGAGTCTGAGAAACAGA
Source organism: Leptodactylus fallax (assembly GCA_947044405.1). NCBI lineage: Eukaryota > Metazoa > Chordata > Amphibia > Anura > Leptodactylidae > Leptodactylus > Leptodactylus fallax. The sequence goes on along the minus strand of CAMRHE010000300.1, from coordinate 1,569,275 downwards.
AACTGAGAGCCCAGGTCCGAAGGCTGTGCCAGGAAAATCAATGGCTGCGGGATGAGCTGGCCAACACACAGCAGAAGCTTCAGCGCAGTGAACAATCAGTGGCCCAACTGGAGGAGGAAAAGAAACATCTCGAGTTTATGAATCAGCTGAAAAAATATGATGACGATATTTCTCCATCGGTTTGTAACTTTAATGTTTCTTCCTCCTCCCCTTTAATAAGCTTAGTCATAGACTTCCTAGCTATAAATCATCACAGTTGTTGCATGTTTTTAAAAAGAGACCAGAAATAACTTGAAAATGTACATAATTGTAGATTTACATTAGTCACTTTAAAGAGGACCTTTCACCACCTCCACCAATTCAAGTTCTTCGCATCTGTTAATAGGTGCTGCTTCACTGATTCCAGTACAGTTGGAATTTTCTCTCTAGCCTCCACCATTCCCGAGCAACACACACAGTTTATTTTTTCTGTCTGATGTGCTATTTCAGCTCTGTAACGTCAGAAGGACAGTGTCAGGCAGGGGGTGTGATTCAGAGCACCAATCAGAGGCAGCCAGTGTCAGCGATCAGAATCACACCTCATGTCTGCTCCTGCCGGACACCACCACCTGACAGTACAGAACCTAAATAGCATATCAGACACCACAACTAACAGCATCGATTGCTCAGGAATGGTTGGGGCTAGAGAAAAAAATTCCAACTGGAGTCAATGGAGCGACACCTATTTCATGTAACGAACTGGACTTGTTGGAGATGGAGAAAGGTCCTCTTAAATTTCTGTCTCCTTCAAAAAATTGTGATAACTAAAAAAATTTAATCTGTCAAGCAAGTACTGCAGTGACAATCGTGAGTATTCTGATCTGTTCCAGTGTATTAAAGGGGTTGTTCAGGCTAAATTTTTAAAGTTTAAATACATTGGGGGCAGTGAAAAAATAAAAATACATACCTGTCCCAGTTGCTCCATTGTCGTCCCTCACCTCCCGATTTGTTTGCTCTCCCAGTTTTCCTCTGGTGTTGTGCTGAAGCCGCTGATTGGCCTCAGCAGGCCTCAGGAAGAGGACCCGTGATGTCACAGGTAGTGACATTCAGGCCCTTCACTGATTGGCCTCAGCGGTCACGTGACTGCTGAGGCCAATCAGCGGCTTCAGCACAATGCCGGGAGCAGATGACACAGGAGGACACAGGAGCAACCGGGACAGGTGAATTAATTAATTAATTTATTTATTTATTTTAATCTAAAAAAAAAAAAAAACACACAACACATAAAAACTTTTATGCTTGCCTAGAGATGAGTCTCATCAGACTCCTCTCTGGTGCTCCCAGTGCCTGCACAGTTCTTATTCAGTGAAGCTGAGGATGTACTTCACGGCTTTACTGCGCATGTTCCCGAGGTTCGCTTTATGCGCACTGAAGCAGAGGTGTACTCCTATGGCTTCATTTGAAGAACTGCGCTGGGAGTACAGCAGCATTGCACGCATGAAGCTTTTTAAAAAATTTTTATTGCAGGTATGTATGGCTTTACAACAGAGCAATTTGAGACACTAAATTCCTAGTTTTTAAGGCTCTGTGGGCTCCCTTTTTAAAAAGATTGACCACTGAATATCATATTCATTGCATAGATTTTGAAAAATGTTTGCTGTTTATATGCGGTTGAAAAAAAAACAAAACAAAAATCCGGTGAAGAGTTGACATTTGCCTATGTAGTATGGTGCCACCTGCTGGTCAGAGTGTATAGCAATGTATATGTCCACCTAGTTAGCTGGGTACTTAGACATACTTGCTCAGTAACTCTTCTCATAGCCAGGTCTCTGAGCAGCCAATAGCAAAAGCTTTCTGCTCTCTGTCAGGAAAGGAGTGCTCCTCTGCAGTAGCATTGCAGTATAGCTGAGAAGATATCTTCTGCAGAGAAAGTAAGAAATATACTATACTGTATTTTAGCTGTGAGACTAGGAAGGAGACTAATTCTTTCTAGAGCCAATTAGAGCCCAGAAGGACAACATGTTAGGAGTGCAAGGGTTTTTTTTTAAATTTTTATTATAAAAGGGCCTTCATTTCTGGACTTTTGGTATGAAAATAATTCCTGGTTAACCCCTTCAATAATAAATAGTAATTGCACATGTGGTAGGAGATTTACTGCAGATTTACATTGACCTTTGCACATGATTTACTTAAGTTTGTCAATGATGCCTAACATCTGGATGCTTTGGCCAGTTGCCCAAAAGCTGGATCCATTCCAGTTTGGATTATTCTATGCTTGGCACAATAAGAGTCATGCCATTGTGCTGACCATTAAACTAGACATTTACCAATTGTAAAATTGCCGTTTAACTTAAGACAAATGCCTTATCGCTGCTAAATGATGCCCCCTACCCTTCCCCTAAACCCGGGAACTCCACATGTCAGAGTGGTGCCGTAAAGAGGCCACTAAAATGTGATCCTGCGAGGGGTGCACTTAATCCACGAGTAGTGATTTAGACACTCTATTAGAGACTCCTACAATGGGGGCCCTGTGTTCCATATAAGCATACTACACATGCACTCTCTTAGTTCTAGCACTTTTACTGTGTGCATAAATAATTACTACATTTACCAGTATGAAAGACCAGGTGGTGAGGCTGAACGCTGTGAGCCACGGTTTACGCTGCTGCTGTGGGGGGGCAGAATGTATAATTGATGAATGAAATGCACCAGTTATCCCAGTCAGTTCCGCTAAACTCACACACTGGTATCTATTATTAATAGAATAATAGATACAGTTGTGCAAGGTAATTTGCTGTTATCTGCTTTCCATAGAGTGGGCTATATAGTACTGTAATGTAATATATATGAACAATCAGAGATTTCTGTGGTAAAGCCTGTTTAACCCCTTCCTGCCCACACATCATGTGAATTAACAGGTTATTGGCCTGGTCCTTGTGCCAAAAGCTCAATAATTTACACACCCTCTTAGATGGCTCTCCATTCTTCTGCACATAATGCCAGGATTGGACTAGAACACCGACCTCCTGATCCTGCACTGTGACAGGGAACTGAAATCATCTCCCTGGTCATTAAAATGTCCTGAAGACATCGCTCATATTAAGCGCACTTTTCCCAGATGCAAAAGAGGTGTTTCTACAGTCAGGTGGTTGCTAGGGAACCCTGTGATGTCATTTGGGGATAGTTGGCAATACATAGATTCCCTGTTAAACCTGTGCCCCCGTCGTGAAAAGAAATACAGTGAAATGTAAAAAATGAATAAAAACAAGTGTGAACAGAAAAAAAAATAAATAAAAAGCACATCTTTCTGAACTCACCATTTTAGGTATTCTGCGTGAGACAAGCACAGCATCAGATGGTCAGACATTAATATGTTTTGTCAGGCAGAATGTACACTACCCAAGCATAAAATAATTACTGCTGGACATGGTTGTTGGCAGTCAGAGGTCAACCAGAGACTTGTCTTTCCGATAATGTAAATTAAAGGGGTTGCTCTTGATATTGGTGGCTTGTGTTTAGCATAGGCCATCAATATCAGACACAATATCTGTCCTCTTCATGTTCCATCCATTGTGTAGTTCCAGCATCTGTGACTGCTCTGAACAGCTGTATCTGTGGGGTACTGGGTGTCTAACACTCCTCTGATCTAATATTGATTATGTAGTCATCAAATGGCTGGGCTGCAGAACCCCTTAAAGAGGACCTTTCATCACATCCACAAAGTCCAGCTCTTTACAGCATTTAATAGGCACCACTCCACTAATTCTGGCACAGTTGAAATTTTTTTCCCTTACAGTTCCTGAGCAATAACTGCTGTTAGTTTTGTTGCCTGATAGGTTATTTAAGCTGTGTACTGTCAGGTGTTTGTGATGTCAGGCAGAATCAGGCAAGGGTTGTGATTCTGAGCTCTGATTGGAGCTCTGAATCATACCTCCTTTCCTGCTCCTGCCTGACACTGTCCACCTGAGCCTAAATGGCATATCTGGCACCAAAACGAATAGCACTGATTGCTCAGAAATGGTGGGACCTAGAGAGAAAATTCCAACTATGCTGGAAGCAACAGAGCAGCGCCTATTAACAGATGTTAAGAACTAGAGTTGGTGAAGGTGGTGAAAGGGCCTTTTTAAATTTATTTATTTTTTTTCATCATAAGAGGTTGATGTTCATAGTATATGAAGAGAGGTGTGTGTGTGTGTGTGTGTGTGTGTGTGTGTGTGTGTGTGTGTGTGTGTGTGTGTGTGTTTTGTTTTTTTTTGTAGATGAATGTAAAATGTTCAGTTTGGTTTTATTTTTTTTTTCTCTGTCAGGATGATAAAGACAGTGACTCTTCAAAGGAACCTCTGGATGATCTTTTCCCTAACGATGATGATGACCAAGGGCCAGGAAGTAAGTAGCATGTCAATTGTATTGACAGACGCTTAGCACATTTTATGACCTGGGTCATCCTAGCTCGTAGAGAAAATGCTGGGCCACATCAAGTGCCGATTCCCAGGTGTAATTGCAATATCTACCCCTCATAAACTACTAAAAAACTATGTCACAGCACAGGAAGTATGTTCACAGAACCTGGATAAGGCACACAATTCTGTGTTACCAAAGGAATATACAGGTGCATCTCAATAAATTAGAATATCTTTGAAATGTTTATTTTAGTAATTAAATTAAAAAAGTGACCTCCTATATTTTCTAGATTCTTTACACACAGAGTGTTCTATTTCAAGTGTTTTATTTCTGTAAATGTTGATTATGGATTACAGGTAATGAAAACCCAAATCTAAGAAAATTAGAATATTGTAAAAAAAAGTTCAGTATTGTAAATCCAGTGTGTCACCTGCCAAGGTTTCCTAAGCCTTTAAATGGTCCCTCAGTCTGATTCAGTAGGACACACAATCATGGAAGACGCTGATTATGAATTGAATTAATGAAATGATTGAACGTTTCAAAGATATTCTAATTTTTTGAGATACAACTGTAATATGATGTCACAATGCAGATATAATCAGCAAATCTGAAGGGGTTAATGATGGTCATGTGAGTAATGAATAAAGGAATAAGTAGTCAAAGTAATGTCACTATACTGGAATATTGCACTTATGCTGTCAGAAATAACAAAATTGGTGATGTCACAGTAGATGGAGAATAAACACTGACATTATTGGAATGGATTATTACACACAGCGATGTCGCAGTTTGAGAATAGTACCCATCGTGATGTCACAGTAAAAGTTTAGTAAACATGGTGATGAGGACCGTAGAGATGCCGCAGCTTTCTAATAAATCATTTTAATACAAGGATAATGCACAGAGTGATGTCACAGTGCAGAATAATTAATGCAGTGATGTTACAGTACAGAGATAAACACAGCAGTAAAGCTAAAAGATAATGCGCGCACACACAGTGATGTCACAGTATAGGGATAATAAATGATGTCACTGTGCAGGGAATAATTACTGTACTCCAAGAACTCAACTGTTTTAAAGATACATTTTAAGACCTCTCACTAGCCCTATAAAGATGTGAATGAATCTGTCTCTGAACCATACAGCATACAGTTGTGTCCTCAAGTTTCATACTAAACTTGTTCCAATCCTGTGTGATGTTTGCAGTACAACAGCCTCACAGTAGTGCAGCCGCTGCTGCCCAGCAGGGTGGCTATGAGATCCCTGCACGATTAAGGACCCTCCATAATCTGGTGATACAGTATGCATCCCAGGGCAGGTATGAAGTGGCTGTTCCTCTCTGCAAGCAAGCACTTGAAGACTTGGAGAAAACCTCTGGCCATGACCATCCAGATGTGGCCACAATGCTTAACATACTGGCTCTGGTATACAGGTAAGGGGAATATATTGGCAGAGAGAGGGTTCACTTTAAATTTTATGTGGAAAACCAAAAAATAATCTTATTGCCATCATTAAATTCAGATTACATCCAAAAAATTGCTTCATAATAAATACATATAGTGAGTAAATATTTGTCTAAGTGTTCCTGGTTGTAGTATACTAGGTGCACTTTTTATACAGGTCAACCTACAAATTGCAAATGAAAGGTTAACGGGTCTAGGTTCAGAATATTGATGAACTGTCCTCAGGAATGGTCATCCATATTGGGTCGGCGGGGCTCCTACTGTTGGCACCCCAACCAGATGCTTGAAGGGGCTGCTTTTGCGAGCAGTGTCCTCTTCGTTGGTTTACATGCATGCTGTCTGCATAGTAATGCCAACGAATTACAGCTTTGTCCTGTTCAAAAGGTAGAGGCATTATATAAGAGGTGCACCCGACCGCAGTGTGTGTTTTTTTTTTTTTTTTTTTTTTTTTTTTTTTTTTTTACTGACTGCAAAAACTGATTCGTATTCTACAAAAAAAAAAGGTGCCCCCATTGCATCAGTATGTTGTCTGCACAGATCTGTAAAAACACTCCCATACACTTGTGTAGACTGTGTATAAATGCTACAGATACTAACAGGAATAGGACCTGCTGCATATTTTGTGGATGCAGTCTGTGACCCAGACACTGATCTGTAAAAACTAGATGTGTGTATGGGGCCATAGAAATAGGTTTGTATACTATCTGCAATTGCAGATAATATACTGGAAACAACTACTTTCAAGTAAAAAAAAGATCAGAAAGACGGCACTGAAGCTGCAAGTGATTGAAACAGTATTGCCTCCTTGGTTATTATTTGCCATCTCCTGTATTTAACAAATTATTTTGATGTCTCAATATCTTTCCAGCAGAAACACAACGTTCCATGTCACTGCTCTTCATTTGAGTGCTCATCACACTTTGTACTTGTGTTATGTATACTGTGTTATCCGTCTCTATATCATCCTAAATAAGCTGAGACCATAAGTAAACAGTCAGAGGCAGAATTCTCATTCTTTTTCGTTATAACTGTGTGACAGGAGCTGTCTAAGCTAGATAAATAGAAGTAGTAAGGAAAAGGCGATATAATGACATGGAATAGCATAATATGGCATAAGGGAAGGTTTGGTTTTGGGTGGTCTGTACATTTTGGCCTCCAGTTTGGTAATACGCTGAGAGTGCACTGACAGGCAAGACTTCTCTCATTTTGTTGACAAGCTTGCAGATTTGCTGCTTAGTACAGGGGTCTTCAAAACTACTTATTGGTTTATTCTTGGGATAGGTGATCAATGAGATTGGAGGTCCGATCTAACCTGGAGCAGCCTGCTCTGTACACAGTGTAGTTGCCCTGCTGCACATTTGGAGCTGAGCTACCGTTAGTTTCCTAAGGAAAAGCCATCAGTATGATACTGACAGACACCCTCTTAAAGGGGCTGTCCAAGTCTTCAAACTAATGACAGTACCTTGTAGGGTGGCATCTACGCTTTCCAAGATGCCTTTCTTATTCTGTGTTGTAGCTCCATTTTCATGATGGATTAAGTATTTTATTCTTATGAAAATTAGCTAAAAAGGCCTTTTGGGGTGTTTCTTTTCCTGCTGGGGCTGCTCTCTCTGCTTAAGATAACTGACATCAGCTGCCGCCTAGCTTTACCCCCATTGCTTGAGTGACCTCTTACACTTTATCACGCTTTACCTGTAGAAGCCTTAGCAGGTGAAGAAATGCCCCTAAAGCACTCTTCAGATGAGCTCAGGCTTGGTTTCCTGTGTGATTTTACTGATAGCCGAGGTTTTTTTGTTGATAAATATGGGTGTTACCAGATGGTGTTCTGGTTACACCACAGCTGCAGTTGGTGCTGTGGCGGCTGGTTCTTTCACTTAAGTAAATTATTAGCGGCTTTCCCTTATTACCCGCTGCACTGTAACTTACAGAAGCTGATGGTCACTCATGAGGACAAACCACTAATACCTAAGTGAAAGCATTGTCTGTCCTAGCACTGTCGGAGGTAGCACACTAACACAGCTGATGATGAGAGAAATGAGCGCGCACCGATTTAACCCTTGTGTTCCAGGGACCAGAACAAATACAAAGATGCTGCCAACCTGTTAAATGATGCACTAGCTATTCGTGAGAAGACCTTAGGAAAAGATCACCCTGCGGTCAGTAACATATTCTGATGTCTTGTGTATTTTTAACCTCCCGTTCAGTCCTTTCTAATGTGTGCTTAAAGTGTTAACACTAAACATTAAACTCAACAGGAAAGATTTCTAATGACCTGGCTGATGCCTAGAAGCAGCAGGTAGGGTTCTACGGACGCCATATGCCAATCATCTTTAATAAGCACCGCATGCAGAGTTCTCTCCATTAAAGCAGCGGTCCTTTACTCAAGCACTTGTTACTTCATTTGTTTAGTTTTTTGCAGATTTATTACAGAAGTCTGTTACATTCATCTGAATGGGCTTGCAGAAATCCACGTGCTTGCTGCACAATTATCCAATTTACATGAATGAAACAGATTTTCCAATTGCAACAAATCTGCTGCATTTCAACTAAGTTAAAGAATTAGAGGAAAAAAAAGAAAAACTTGTCTGCTTTCTTCATAAAACAGCTCCACACATGTCCCCTGGCTGTGTATAGTATTGCACTGGTTGTGTACAGTATTGCAACCTTTCCCCATTTGCTTCAGTAAAGATGAGCTGCAATACCAGGCACCATCAATGTTAGGATTAGGCAATAGAAGAAAGCAGCCCTGTTTTTCTGATCCTGGACAACCTGTTTAAGATGGGGAAGAGCTGCTGCTTTACCTGAGCTGTACTGCTGTAGAATGATGTTATTCCACAAGCTGATTTTGTTAATGTATAATCGGCATGGACTTTCACAATGAATGATGAACAATGTGTAGATGCCAGTTGATTCCATAGATTTAGTAATTTCTTCTTTTCCCATTAAAATACTAAATCGGGAACAATGTGTTTTAGAATGCTGTGTATTGCCATTCCTCAGTTATTTCACCTGGAATTGTAGCAATTGACAAGTGGAAGTTACCATTGCCCTTGCAATATGGTGTGTCCCTTCACACTCTGATAGTGTCCAGTCAGTGGTGGGCAGTGTCTGACTGTTTTGAAGCACACTATATTGGCAAGGGAAACGGTAACCTGCAGTTGTCAAAGTAGCAATATTTTTTAGCAGAGGTACAGCGCAGTGCTGAATTCTACTAAAAGATGCACTCTAAGCGTTATTGCCTGGAAAAGCAAGGATTTACTAAAACAGACATGTCAGGAGATCTGCCAGATCCACTTAGGAAATAAATCATGCTTACTGGTGTGGGCATGAATCTGTCTTGCGGGCATTAAGTTATGTTTCTTGATTCCTCTAATAAAGTTGTATAAGTGCATTGTTATGCCAGCTGTTTTGCTGATGCCCGACAAGACCAATCTTGTAAAGGCTAATTATGATAGGTGGTAGCAGTATTACATACATTCACTACTTGCTACACCTGTTTTGCAACATTAGTTTTTTATTTTTCTGCATTTGGTATACCCACACTTAGGTTCATGCACCTAAAATGGCTCTCTATGTTCAGATCCACATAGCCTATGATTTCTGGCCATTCAGTGGTCTATGAGCCAAGGAATGCTAGTCCTTAGTATGCCACAAAGCCCTACCTATTAGTCAATCTCCAGTATCTGTGATGTATAATTAATGGGTTAATTTTTGCTTCTTGTAAATTCTCTATTTTTGTGCTCAGATGTTAATGGTGTTCTTATGTCCTGTTATGTCATTTTGTCAAGTTCAAATTAATACGTGACTGATGTGCTTCTCTTCTTCCCTTTTAATGTTAGTTCCTTCTTTTATCGCATCTGTCTGAATTGATTTTCCTCAATGTTCTGTGCTTGTCCTTGGAGACTCTTTGTACTTTGATGTGATTGTGCTGAGATTGCTGCCTGTGGATATTAAGAGGCATCTTACAATTTGCAGGTTGCAGCCACCCTTAATAACCTCGCAGTGTTGTATGGGAAGCGAGGGAAGTACAAGGAAGCTGAACCATTATGTAAGAGGGCCTTGGAGATCCGGGAAAAGGTAAGTCACATAATAAGTCTCCCCAACACAATATCTTACAATGCTGGACAGTTACTCATGTATGCAGGTCACTGCTTCCTGAAAGGTGTTGTACACATAAGGTACAGCTGTACGTTTTCTTTTTTGGAAAAGATCAGAGTGTGTGTGTGTGTGTGTGTGTGTGTGTGTGTGTGTGTGTGTGTGTGTTTTTTGTTTTGTTTTTTTTTTCTCTCTTTTTTTCTCTCCTGAGAGAGTGATTCAACTACAAAATGGCTTGTGGGCCAAGTAACTAAAGTTGTCATACCCATGAGAAAGCTGTTGGTGATGAACTTGAATGTTTGACTTGGCTTGGTATGCATATTTATTTCTTCCTCAAGAGCAAAGGATTGAGCATGTGAAAATCCAACATGCCCCATCCTTTCTGTTATCTGCTTTCAAGGGACTGGTGGGAGGCCAGTAAACGCATTCATCTGACTTTTATTGCATGTGTATTGCCGCCTTTAATAGCTCTGTAATTCTGTTTTAGAGGGAAAGCATGACTCTTTCTGCTGCTGAATGCCTGTCTGATTGTTCTTCTGATGGGGCCTACTGATAGACGTGCTTTTAGATCTTATCAAGTGGCCAAAAACTGTGGCAACTGACTCCATATTGCTAGGGAAATCATTTGAAGCACCGTTGTCACCAGGCAGACCCCTCAATCAGACCCATATCTCTTAAGCAAAGAGTGTGACCAGCAACACTAAAAGGAACTCTGCCACCTTCCCCAAGCATATTGAACTGCTACCACCATGTCACAGAGCACATTACAGTGATAAACAGCATAACTTTGTTACATATGTCACTTTTGTAGATTTTGAGAAAAACAGCTTTTATGTCTTATACAAATAAGACTGCTCAGGCACCTATCTATCATATCCTGTCTGTGCCACCTCATCACCCATCCTACTTGAGCAACATAAAGCAGAAATGTAATATAACATGGTGTCATCTTGGTATTACAGAACACCACACCACATAGTGTTGCTGTCTGTTCTGGGGGACGTTCCCCTCTATGACGTCCAAATGTGTTGTTAGAGCATATTGCTAGGGATTAACTTCATTGTACAGCCCCTTGAAGCTTCTTGATGACTGTTTTAGGTGCTAGGTAAAGATCACCCAGATGTAGCAAAACAACTGAACAACCTGGCATTGCTATGTCAGAACCAAGGCAAATATGAAGAAGTGGAATATTACTACCAGAGAGCACTGGAGATCTATCAGACCAAACTGGGACCAGATGATCCAAATGTGGCAAAAACTAAGAATAATCTGGTAAGAATAAGAAGATACTAGCCTTTTATGTTCTTTGCCCTCCAGCGTTGGAGCACTGACATTTTTATTCCATGTTCCAGGCTTCTTGCTATCTGAAACAAGGGAAGTTTAAGCAGGCTGAGACTTTATACAAGGAGATCCTGACACGAGCACATGAAAGGGAGTTTGGATCTGTTGATGGTAAATATTGTGCTCTAAGCCAATGCTCATAACTAAAAGTTAATTCTCATTAATTGCAGTGCTGTATCTGTTGACACCGTCGGGTCTGGGGTATTTTTTTTTATTTTTCTTTATTTAACTTTTAGGACCTGAGAATATACAGTCATATGAAAAAGTTTGGGCACCCCTATTAATCTTAATCATTTTTAGTTCTAAATATTTGGGTGTTTGCAACAGCCATTTCAATTTGATATATCTAATAACTGATGGACACAGTAATATTTCAGGACTGAAATGAGGTTTATTGTACTAACAGAAACTGTGCAATATGCATTAAACCAAAATTTGACCGGTGCAAAAGTATGGGCACCTCAACAGAAAAGTGACATTAATATTTAGTAGATCCTCCGTTTGCAAAAATAACAGCCTCTAGTCGCTTCCTGTAGCTTTTAATCAGTTCCTGGATCCTGGATGAAGGTATTTTTGACCATTCCTCTTTACAAAACAATTCCAGTTCAGTTAAGTTTGATGGTCGCCGAGCATGGACAGCCCGCTTCAAATTATCCCACAGATGTTCAATGATATTCAGGTCTGGGGACTGGGATGGCCATTCCAGAACATTGTAATTGTTCCTCTGCATGAATGCCTGAGTAGATTTGGAGCTGTGTTTTGGATCATTGTCTTGCTGAAATATCCATCCCCGGCGTAACTTCAAATTCGTCACTGATTCTTGTACATTATTCTCAAGAATCTGCTGATACTGAGTTGAATCCATGCGACCCTCAACTTTAACAAGATTCCCGGTGCCGGCATTGGCCACACAGCCCCAAAGCATGATGGAACCTCCACCAAATTTTACAGTGGGTAGCAAGTGTTTTTCTTGGAATGCTGTGTTTTTTTGACGCCATGCATAACGCCTTTTTGTATGACCAAACAACTCAATCTTTGTTTCATCAGTCCACAGGACCTTCTTCCAAAATGAAGCTGGCTTGTCCAAATGTGCTTTTGCATACCTCAGGCGACTCTGTTTGTGGCGTGCTTTCAGAAACGGCTTCTTTCGCATCACTCTCCCATACAGCTTCTCCTTGTGCAAAGTGTGCTGTATTGTTGACCAATGCACAGTGACACCATCTGCAGCAAGATGATGCTGCAGCTCTTTGGAGGTGGTCTGTGGATTGTCCTTGACTGTTCTCACCATTCTTCTTCTCTGCCTTTCTGATATTTTTCTTGGCCTGCCACTTCTGGGCTTAACAAGAACTGTCCCTGTGGTCTTCCATTTCCTTACTATGTTCCTCACAGTGGAAACTGACAGGTTAAATCTCTGAGACAACTTTTTGTATCCTTCCCCTGAACAACTATGTTGAACAATCTTTGTTTTCAGATCATTTGAGAGTTGTTTTGAGGAGCCCATAATGCCACTCTTCAGAGGAGATTCAAATAGGAGAACAACTTGCAATTGGCCACCTTAAATACCTTTTCTCATGATTGGATACACCTGGCTATGAAGTTCAAAGCTCAGTGAGGTTACAAAACCAATTTTGTGCTTCAGTAAGTCAGTAAAAAGTAGTTAGGAGTATTCAAATCAATAAAATGATAAGGGTACCCAAATTTTTGCACCGGTCAAATTTTGGTTTAATGCATATTGCACATTTTCTGTTAGTACAATAAACCTCATTTCAATCCTGAAATATTAATGTGTCCATCAGTTATTAGATATATCAAATTGAAATGGCTGTTGCAAACACCCAAATATTTAGAACTAAAAATGATTAAGATTAATAGGGGTGCCCAAACTTTTTCATATGACTGTATGTTTAATGTCTATAGCCTACCAACATGATGTCACTGCATTGTATTTTATAAACCGGCATGGTGCTTTTTTTTTTTTTTTTAGTATTTTTCACACATTTTTAGACTGTACTGAATTGTTGACTGTTACCATTGTGACACATAGGTCCGCACAAGAGCTTCAAAAACAGAATAATGCAGAATTTATAATTGAAGCATATTATAAGTTGCTTCATGTTAAAATTGGTTGCATAGGTGGGCATAGCATTTATAAAACTTGACGGTATACATTTTAGATTTAAAGCCAGATTGACCATACTGCTGTATGAGAGGCCATTTGGGTTACAGAACAAGTTTAAGAAACTTTAACATGCAATTTCTTTACTGTACCCTAAAGGGGTAATCCCACCTTGGATATTTTTGGCATATCCACATCTGTTTCCATATAGAATTGAATGAAAGAGCCATGCATACTTGTAGCCACCCTGAATGTGGTTGCCACATCCATATGCAGTTCAGGGATCCCTGTTGACCACATTGGCGTGGGTCCCAGAGGTGATCTATTTATTTGTCTCTTTCTTGTATAGCGCCAACATATTCTGCATCTCTTTACAGTCATTGTCCTCATGTGAGAGTTCTTTGATATTCTGTGTGTATCCCATAAATGTCCAAAGCAGGAATACCCCTTTAAATTTCTGGGCCAATGCCTGCACCTTTTACGTCAGTATCCCCTTGATGACATTTCCTGCACTGTGCTCTGACTTTGCTGTTATGACATAGTGTGTGAATTGACATTTGGCACAGAATCTTTACATCATAGATGACTATGAATAGCCGCAATCAGGATGTTGGTGCTAGAGTTTAAAGGGAGTCTGTCAGAAGGAAAAGTCTGTATGAAACTAATGACAGTACCTTGTAGAGCAGCTTCTATACATTACAAAATGAATTGAAAATGAAATCGGGATTTCATTTATATGCAAATTAGCTGAAAAGGGATTTTGGGGCATTTCTTCTCCTGCTGGGGCTTTGCCTGCAATTAGGGGCAGCTATCTGAAGAGAACAAAGTGTGACAGTGGGAGATGTCACTCAAGCAATAGGGGGAGGAGTTGGACAACAATTAGGGGCAATTATCTGAGAGGAGAGAGAAGCCCCAGCAAGAGAAGAAACGCCCTTTTCAGTTAATTTGCATAAGAATAAATCTCTGATTTTCATGAAAATGAAGCTGCAATGCAGAATAAGAGAGGCATCTTTGGAATGTGTAGAAGCCGCCCTACTATGTACTGTCACTAGTTTGATACCGATTTTCCTGCTACAGACTACCTTTAAGACAGTTAGGTATTCGACAGTTTTACTTTCTTAACCTTCTAAGTGATGTACTATATATGCCATATAATGTTCATTATTACATTTTATTTACTTTCTAGATGAAAATAAACCAATCTGGATGCATGCTGAAGAAAGAGAAAAATTCAAAGTAAGTTTTATAGTAAATCAGATTACTAGATCCTATCTAGTGTATTCCAACCAGTGGCTCTCTAAATGTTAATATTGTACTCTAGCGGCACCTGGTATGTTACAGCAGTAGTGTAAACTATATCATTGAAGATTAACATCAAGGTAAATGTTATATTGTGTTTTTTACTGGGATTTGTTCCCTTTCAATATTTAGCATAATAGGATGGTGACTGTGATAGAGCACCATAATCCTCTATTGCAAAGTTCAGCAACCTTAGGTACGACCGCTGTTGTGAAACTACAACTCCCAGCATGCTTCAGTCAGTCTTGTGGCAGTTCTGAGTAACTGGGAAGAGTAATTTCATAGCCCTAGAGTGCCTAAGGTTACTAATCCCTACTCTAGGGCGTATTCTGGCCCATGGTCCTCAACCCCTTTTTTTAATATCATTCATTCATTCATTCATTCATCACCATTCTCTCTAAAATAGGGTCATATGGAAATTTTCCTTTGGTGCAAGTAATAAATTTGCTTTCTAATAAAGTGTCCCTTCAGGTATACTCTCCCACGCGATCTGACATTGAGCATTCAGAGATGCTGGATGGTAGAATTGCAGAGGCAACCATATTGATGTCCAGTGGATATAATGAACAAATCCTGTTCATTAGAATAGAACTCTTATGTAATACTCTTGAGTTTTGTATGTTTGCCTTGTACTGCCCATCATACTGATACAATTCTCCACACCTAATGCCAGATTAGGCAGTAGATTATGCCTGGAGGGACACTTACAGGAAGATTTTCGGATACTAATTGTAGATGTTGGTTACCTTGAAGGTCACCTCACCCTTTATCATCGTGTCTTCCACGTTGTTGTGTGTGTGTTTTGTTTTGTTTTTTTTTCCAGTTGTACAAAATTTATATGGATCATCCATGTTATTGAAAATTAAAACCTCCTGCAAATGGCATAACATTAAAAACAAAAAATACTCCAGGAGAAAAGGAGAGGCAAGATCTGGCACTGGTTCTTCCAGTCTCTGTTTACATGCAGGCAACATTTGACCGCTGCAGCCAGTCTGTTACCATATCATTCAGGTTCATCATTGCTGGTATCATGGCTCCCATCACTAAGCCACCGTGCCGGTAACACTGCACCTAACTGTTCTGGCTATTGATTGGCTGTAGTGGTCATATGCTGTTTGCATGTAAACACAAACCAGGGAATGGCGGACAATATCATTTGCAAGTAATTTTTCTTTTTTTCCTAGAACATGGTTAACCTTTTTAAAAAGAATATCCTTTATTTAAACCCCATGGCAGTAATCCGATTCCAACAATTGCTGTACTTTAAGTGGACTTAACGGCAAAAATACATACCTGATTTTTCCAGAGTGTATTATTGTTGTATGAACATACCCTAAGAGCTCAGATTATTGGAGAACACAACTTCTGCACATTGATGCCTTTTTTATATGTTTCACGTTGACTGATCTCGACTTAATCTGTCTCTTAGGGGAAAACAAAGGATGGCACATTTGGAGAATATGGAGGCTGGTATAAAGCATGCAAAGTCGACAGGTAAGTTCATAAAATGAATTCTGTAGTTATTGATGTCAGAGTTTGGAAACTATATTTGCACAAAGCAAAACT
This sequence comes from Leptodactylus fallax, assembly GCA_947044405.1. Taxonomy (NCBI): domain Eukaryota; kingdom Metazoa; phylum Chordata; class Amphibia; order Anura; family Leptodactylidae; genus Leptodactylus; species Leptodactylus fallax. Next base: position 1,553,015 of record CAMRHE010000300.1, on the reverse strand, counting down.
TCAGATTCACTAGGGTCAACTCTGATATGTTGGGAGTCTGGCAGAAGTGTTCAATTCCTCCTCAGTACCACCAAAGCAGGAGTGAGACATTACACAGTATCCATTGACCTCAGTGGGCTGTGTGTAAAATGCATGGGTATGCTAGATCCTCCTGTATGAGAGCTACTTTGTAGCCACCATCTGATAAATATTATAGATAATGTTTATGAAAGAGGGACCTTCATCTTAATGGGGCTGTCTCATGAAGACAGCCCTTGTCTATATGTCCTAATAGGAAATATGGATGTCATAGAGGAAGCTTTTTCTGCTCAGGACTGCCCTCTGTGAGCCAGAACAGAGAGCCACTATGAAAGTAACTACTAATCTGGTAGACTTAGGTTGTCCTTATATTACATGGAGGGCTTTTCATCAGAAGTATGTGTACATGTACTCATGACTTACAAAATGTCCCCTTTTGTGGTTGCTGCAGAGAAAATGCAGGACTTGCCATGGCTTTCCCTGGCAAAATCAGAAGTATACTGAATGTATAACCTGAGTCCACCAGCTATGGTGCCTGTATTTTGAAAGGGATTGAAAATGGATTTGCTTAACCAGACAATCCCTTACAACCTTGAATACAGTCTACCAAAAATGTATTCAGTACATGCGCTATACGTAAAAAAATAAGTAACTTTTCTATTCAGCCCGACCGTGACCACTACACTGAAGAATCTTGGAGCACTTTATAGACGTCAAGGCAAGTTTGAAGCAGCTGAAACACTAGAAGAAGCAGCAATGAGGTCACGGAAGCAGGTAAGTGGCATTTGGTGTTACCGTGTTGTGGTTCTGTGAGTGCATCATTCCTTTGTCACATTATTAGGTGCTAACACCACAAAATACACCCCAAAAATAATGATCTATCAGTGTCTCCTGTAAAGACACCATATTTTAGATGCACAACTTGAAGCTCCTGGGTCCCAGTGCGAAAATCTGTTAGTGTGTCCTAGCTACCAGTTGTCCTTTTATAATACTGGTGTCTTGTTATATGGCAGAGGTGCCTTGCCATTCCACTGCTCAAACACGGACTAAGGAAATAGCTTAATATGTGCAATTTTGGTCCTTTATCTATTGGTCCAATTTCACTGGTGATATGGGCAGTACCTTCACCTTTTACTTACGTTCCTTTTAATAAAGTGTCCCCATTTTATATAGTGTAAAGGTGGCTCTTGCAGTACATATGCAAAGTTAGGACACTAAAAATGTTAAAATAGTACATATAGTAGGTAAGCTATGAATTTACTTTGTGGTATATATATATATATATATATATATTTTTTTTTGTTTTGTGCACTGTTTTCTATGTTTTGTTTGTGATATTAATATGTTTTTATATTCTAGTCTTGTGGCTGTATTTGCATGCATTCGTCACTTCATTTGGAGAGTTTTGCGTGTATGAAACGCTGGATGGGCCAGGAGTAATTTTTCAGCCTAAATAAATTCTGTGAATGTAAGATTAGATAGACCAACACTGAAAAGATACCAATCTAAGGCTAGGGCTACACAGTGACTTTCTTTGTGCTACCAGAGATCACCGTCTTGCCCTGTGGCTCCTTCATTTGTCCAAGTTAGGGTGATTTTGTCCTGAGGAAGATGTGGGTTATCAAATAGACCCCATTTTCTTAGCAAAGGGTTTGTGATCCTGAGGGTGCAGTTACGGCAACTTCTAGTCATAAAAAAAATCCAGCAGTACTTGATCTTTTTGCAACTAGAAGTCAGAGTTGCAGCACCCTCCGGGTTGTAATCTGCCTCCATTCACTCACATTGGTGAATGAGTTGCGGCTAGAGTTGCTGTGTAGCCCTAGCCTTATGCTACATTAGGTGGTGCGTTCATGTCATTCACACTATACAGCTTCTTTAACTAAGTAAAAATAAATTGTACACACCCTGCCTTCCTTGAATAGTCAAAAGTGGCCAGAAGTCAGCTGGCTATTTATTTGTCAACCATTCATTTAATGGCCTGCATGTACTAATTTATACCCTAGAGAGTGCTGTAGGTTAAATGTATGGTCAGCCACAAGGACCAGCCGATCGACAGTCCAGCCTTATTGGAAAATGGGAGTTTTATTGATAAAACCCCCTTCAGTGCTGAAGCAAATCTTTTTCACTTATAGGCATAACAAGATTGTAGTTGTAGAAAATCAGATGTACAACCTAGAGAAAGGACTGTGACTTCTTATACGGGCATTTTCCCACATTAGAGGAACACTATTAGCAAGACAGTCATTACATTGTTTCATCTGCATGTATCACTTGTGTTCTTGTACATGCTCTGTGGTCTGTTTTAATAAAAATGTCATGGTGTCTGTGATGCATGCCTCCTGGAAAGGAAACAAGCTTTCCTTTCCAGGCCTTGACATTGTACGTCACTTTCTGCCTTCCTTACTTACTTAAATCTCAGGGGCTTTTCCTTTTACTTGTAACGCAAGGGTCCTGTCTCACAGGGACTAGACAATGTCCACAAGCAGCGAGTGGCTGAAGTGTTAAACGACCCAGAAAGCATTGAGAAAAGGAGGAGCAGAGAGAGCCTGGATGTGGTAAAGTACGAGAGCGGTCCTGACGGAGGGGAGGAAGTGAGTATGAGCGTAGAGTGGAACGGGGTAAGTGCAGTACACAGTGTGGGCAAATAATGGCTGACAAGATCACTGTTTTGACTGATCCTAAAACACATTAACTTGATCCGCATGCTGTTATAATCTGTATTGTAATAACCACATAATATACAGCAAACCTCCTGTTTCCGTAATCTCTAATCTGACCTCTTTTCCTTGTCTTATGATGCCGATTGACTGTCCTGGTTTATCTTTACACCATTAGTGCTACTTTAGGGTAGAATATTCTATAGTTTTCCGTTCTAGTTTACCCCTTAATTCCCATTGCTTAGATGTAATTATTATTTAAGTACAAGTAAGGCATCTCTTCTGGAAAGTTTTACACCCCTCACGGCCCACTCGCCAACCCACCTACACACTGGTAAAACACCAATTGTCCATTAGAGCTCAATTATCATGTTTGGTAGAAAAGACTTTTTTTTTTTTTTTTTTTTCTGGGTAGTGATTTTTTTATTTTTTTTTTGGATTAGAGATTGCATACCTTTTGTGTAATTACATATCCATAAGTAAATATGTATATAGGACAAAGTCTCAACACTAATGGCCTACTCGGGAGGCTGTAAAACGTTCAGAATTGCAGAGTTTTTGGTTACTATGGAAACGCAAGTGTCAAAAATCTGCATTCTACAGTATCCGCAAAGTGAATAAGATTTAATTTAATCTCGACCACACATAGTAGAAAGAAAACTGCTGTGAAAAATGCCCTCTGGTGTGTGTTTTTTGAAAGACACAGCATGTTCATTTTAGCTGTGAAAATACTACATGTTTTTCCCATAGACTTATATGGAAAGATAAAAAAGACAGCTGAATTTCTACAGCGCAAAATGGCAAAACACAAGTACAAGGTTTGTGTTTTGTATTATGTTTTTTTTTCCACTGAATTTTTTTCTGCAGCAGTTTTCTGCGGTTTTCTCAGTATGCAGCCTTAGTCTGAGAGTGCTGTTGCTGTTTGAAATTCAGGTTCCTGACATTTTTTTTTTTTTTTCTTTGTTGATCGTCTTACCCGCACTAAATGAATCGGGCATCAGATACCATTGCAAAATGGGGTCCCTATCCAAGCGAATAGGCTTCAGATATGTGGCCACTTGACTTAAAACAGTTAACTGACCACGCTCTGATATTCTGTATTTTACTTTTTCGAGACTTGTAGTTTGGATGAGTGAAATCCTCACCAATGCTTTATTCTTTGGCACTTCATATCCTCTATCTATTCATATTATCGCTTATATGATTATTATAATCTAGTGTCTTTCTATTTTTCTCTCATAGCAAGCCATTCATCAAATTCTTTTCCCTGTGAAGGTGATAGCAAGGAAATCTGCATGCCTGTCACTTGCGTAGGATTTCACAGTATAGACTGATGATCACTTGGTTATGCATACTTCTCACAATGCTTGAGGCTGTCTTTTCTTTTGACAACCCGTCCTTAGTTTTTCTCTGGTTAGGCTGTACAAGGATTATTAACAAGCTGGGGATTAAGATGCTTGGAACAGCAGCAACTTCTGGGGGTTGGTTGTCAAGGCTAAATCATCTGACATACTCCTATTAAAGGGGTTTGGTACTATGGTGCAAAAAATGTTGCATCTCGTCCTGATTTGACTTTGTGCAGGACATGCTGTCCTAAATCTATTACTACAGGGCAGAATTGGAGTGGATTGCTATTAGGTAGCTGTACCCCATTCCTGTTGCTGCATCTTGGGCAGCTTTTTAATAAAGTGTAGATCCCCTCTAAAAGGATGGGTTGCTCAGAAGTAGAGATACAGCGTCATATTCACCATATACTTTGTATTTTTCCTTACACCAAGACACTCAATCGGCATCAATTCCACTTTTGCACAATTTCCTATAATCGAAGCCACAACCATGTGCAGCATGGGACTCTGCCTAATATATTCTGCTGATTTCGGACTGTGTACTGTACTCTTCCCTTCATTTCTGCTGGACTTTGCATGTTCTGTATTAAACTTGTCTGTAAATGTGTGAATATTTTATAAGCGAGGTCCTAACAGTATTTCTAGGTCTGTGTTACAGCCCCTTTATATAAGTCCAGAGTGAAATTAACCCATAATGCCTCCCCTCCCTTTCTATCAGTGACATGTTATTAACCGTCGGGGCTGCACGTGCTCTAGAATGTCATGGTAATAAAGTCTGAAATGACAGCTGATCTATTAGCTGGGCTAAAGATGACGTTGACTATAAAAACCTAGGCATAATTTTATTTGTGACCCTTGTTTGACACCCCACTCTTGTATTATCTTTATTTTGACCCCTAAAATACATTTAAGTTAAATCATGTCATTTTGTCTTCTGAAAAAATGTACCATATTCCATATACTTTTGTGTTATTTTGTTACAGCATTTTCTGCTTGCAGTAAGACTTTGCATGACTTTTTTTGTTTTATAAGATGCATGTTGTATGTCTACCTCCTTCATGCCAAAGCTCAAAGATAAAGTGACATTTCATATAGAGTGTCCTCTAATATGTAAGGTACTTCAATTAATAGCAGTCCTTTAGGAAGCTGAGGATCAAGCCACAGAGCATTGTAGTGAACATTATGCCAAGCACCATCATCAGATAGTCCAATAGATTCACCATTTTGTGGAAAAAGCAATATTTAGAAATGTGTAAATGAAGCTGAAGTGCCATGGGGGCATGCCAGAGCCTCCAAAGGCTCCTTTTCCAGGTTTAAATCTGCACCCCCATACACTTGGTTGACAGCGTATACCTATTTTACAGCTGTGATTCCTGCAGGTGGTCCTGACACTTTCCAGCTGGAGCACTTGAATGCTCTGACACGCCCCCATTGCTCTTGAGCCTCATTTGCATATTTATAAAAACAGTTTTTTCAAGGGAATAATACATCTAATAGTATGATGCTGCTCAGCATAATGTCCCCTGCAATGCATTGTGACTTGATTGATATTGTTTTTCCTGGTGACATGCTCCCTTTAAATAGGTATTACCTTCTCCTAAGATGATGACATATTTTTCTGATATGCCATCGCTTTGTGATTCATGGGGTCTGACCTCTGGGACACCCAATTCTGAGAATAAAAGGCTGCAACATTAATTTTAATACCGCGTCTTCACTGTTTTCCTAGCTCAGCCAATGTGTGGGAGTACCAATGGGCAGGGAACACAACTCTGCAGCCCCTTCATCCTGAAGATTGGGGAAGATCCAACTGCAGGGACCCCACCTATCAGTATAAAATGTCCTCGGCAGAGCTGTGGCGTTGGTAGCCCAAACCACCAACTCTGACTCTCCAGCCAAAAGCTGTAAAGCTGCTCTAATTCATTAAAATGTCAGTGATTGAATTCCTGTAATAATATGTAGCCAGCTCTGCATCTAATAATTTTACTATATTAAGAATTCTATGATATAAAATTTAATCATTTTATTGTGAAGCTTGAGTCAGTATTGTTACTGTATTCTGTATTCTGACATCACCCAAAATTGGTCCTGACTCCGACTCCACAATCCTGGTTCTTGGCATATCCTAGAGAAATGCTATCGCGTTGAGATGGTGAATAAGCCTTCACTGTTAATTTAAAGGGCTTGTTTTATGAAGGCTTCCTCGTATGAAATAGAAACCAGCCCAGTAGCCAGCTTCCCTAATTCCTGGTGTTCAGCTTCTATTATTGTTAGAGGTTGCATTTCACAAGTCATTTCCTCTGCAGCAGCCCCTGCCTGGATCCTTCCATTTCATTGCAGACATTGCTTTGCCTGCTATGAAGTCCTAATATACATAAAGTCTTTATGAAATAGTTTTGGAAGTCTGTGTTTTGCAGGAACATTGTAAATATTCTATGGTCATTTTTGTGTTTGGTCTGCTATACAGTAAGTGTTTAGTAATGAAGGTACAGCAGGGAGTTTATACATGCTAGTGGTAAAATAAGTCCAAGCACACAAGTATCTGTTATTGGGCTTTAGAAAGAGGTGTATGGCAATTCCAAAAATGCTTCACCAATTCCTGACTTGGGCATGTACCCCCTGCATGACCATTTTAGTTTTGCCCGTGATGGTTAGCTATGTGAACACATGATATGTGTTGATATATTATTTGTGGTGGTCAGAGGCTGACTGATCAACATTTTCCTATTTTTATTTTACAAAATTCTTCTATACTCAAGTTCTCTTTTATATTCACAACTTATTAATGCATGTTCTCATTCGGTTCCTATACTCATTGCATGTAGTTGTATATAAGACCACTTATAACAGTCCAAAGGATATGGATCTCAGAATGCTTGGGTAAAGTAATAGTTTGTCTTCGTGGGCTCCTCCTCCTACCCACATATGTAGGTACAGTATGGGCCCATAGCAGAAGCTTTCAAAAGCTGAACCTCTTATGCAATGCTAACTAACACTAGTAATATTAGCGGTTCAGTGAACAGTATAAGAACAATTCCTGTTTGTGTGTTCTGCTTGTAAACCAGTATACACAGACTGTATCCCTGATGTGACTGCTATAAGTGATTTACACCAGGTTTTTATTTTTTCAAATTTTTTTTTCCCCCATTCATTCCTTCTATGTGTTTTTTTTGGTCAGTGTTCTTTCTCCCTTTGCTAATAGATTAGCGTAGCCCTGTAGAGTTTATAGTACAATGGCTTGTGTACCTGGATATAACCAAGTGCCTTACCTCAATGGGCCTAAGTGTTGAGCTTGTGAGCAAACACTTAAAGGGGAAACCAATTCAAAGTGATCTTGAGAAGATTGCCAGTCTGATTGCGGACATCACCACTGATTTTCCAAATAAAACCCTTTGGCATTGTGCAGAGGTTTCTAATACATTGCAAACACAGGGTTATTCAATTAAATGGCTTAAGGACCCCCATACACATAAGAGAAAAATTTGCCAAAATGGCTGATCTTTATTGGGTGGTGTGGACTATCTTATATGTGTGTTGGCTTCCCAATTTGTCTGTTCGGGAAAGAAGGATTAGGCATGTTAAATTTCAATGCCTAATAATTTTGTTCTCGGGGAACATAAGCTGGCGCCAGATAGGTCTGCTAGTAGTTTACTTCCATCTACCCATTCAGAATACATGCACTCTTGTCCAAACGAAGTATGCATGTGTACTGGAGGGCTGAGAAGAAATGACTATTAGAGGTCTATGGGCACCATTAGAAACTTTTTTTTTTTTTTTTTTATATTTCTGTATACTTTCAGTAACAGAAGTCTTTGAGCAGTGCCAAAGAGGTGTGAGCCCAATAGATCCCGTTCATTCTGGACATCATTGGTGGTCTAATATCAGACTCCAATAATGCGTATCGATTTCATACAAGATATATGGGTTCTTCTTTAAGCAAATATATTCTCATAACTTTCCGGATGTCTGGGCAGAAGTTAAAGCTTTTTTTCCTCTCTAAATGACCAGTTGAAAGAAGAAAGTCTGGTCATGTGACCTAGAAATACTGTAAAAAGAGCTGTCTGATGCAGAAAACTGTGAATAAAATCTCCAGCGTTTTCATGGAGACGTTTTTTTTTTTCCTTCTCTTTCCATTTCCTCTCCACAGGCGTAGATGCCTTGTGTGATTCTAATTCTGTCTCCTGCATGACGGACGTGCTCCATCTTCAAGCTTTAACCTCTCTCTCCAGTACTGACTGCAGTGTTCTAGCACATCTCCTGTAGGATTCCTGTCCACGCTGTCACACATAATTCCTTTGTAAATTGACCATTTCCACCACCAGAGCTACTTTTTTTTTTTTTTCTTAACACTGTATAACTGTAGCTTTGTCCACACTGTAATCTAGCTATGGAGAATTGTAACCTGTTCATGAAGCCATGTGTTATTCTAATGTATTAAGTCACTAGGAAAGCACTTCTCAGCTAGCCGCTCTATCATGGAAGGTAACTTATTATCTCGAGGTCTGTTAACGGCATGAATTGGACCTCGAAACAGACAACCTGTACGCTGTAGAATTACAAAGCATGTTCTGCAAGTGCTTGAAACTGGACGTGGAGACCCATTGTGTGGTTACCATCGTATGTTGGATTGATGGATCTCCAGCGTTGAGTTTTAACTGGATTTAGAGCTCTTTCAGTCTTTAGTGTGACTTTATGGCAGTTGTGCTTCTTCTACTAATCCTAAAAGTGTATGGTGATTTGTGTATAAGTCTTTCTAACTTCTAATAAACTCTCTCCACCTGACCTCTGTCTGTGTCTTCTTGTCTGCTTGGTTTTCTTCTTGCTAACTTTTTCTAAGTATCCTTCAAGTTCCATTCCTTACTTTGACATGCCATAGGTTGTAAATAGTTATCCAGCTGACAGCCATCTCTCCCAGGTGCCCCATATGCAAGCTTACTTGACTTGCATGTATTTTGAATAGGGAGAGTACTCCATGCCAGATACTTCTAGAAGTGGCTTATCCATCCAAGAATAAAAAGTATTGGACATGTTAAAATCCATCTGACCGGTCCTTATTATAAGGTCCCCTATTAGATAGTTGGCTAATGCAGCCAGCTTTTAAGTAGGCAGCTATAACCACCAACATAGAAACGCACAGAGCACATAGTGTAAGATAGGAAAAGGTGTGGCATGTTACTGCATTCAATTTAGTGGCGGTTCTGATTAGAGCTTAAAGGGGCTGTCCAGTTGTCCAGTTTCATCAAATGTTGTTTGTTTAATGAAAAGATATATAATTAAAAAAAAAAAAAAAAAAAGTCCATGGTCACATGATGTGCACAGCTCATTACATTTACAGCACAGTAATCAGAGCTATGTCTTGTAACGAGCTGTGCACCTGTGTGTCCATCCCATGGACTGATTTTATTATATTTAGTTTTCATTCACTGGAAGTGACAAAATACAGCAAGAAGAGATTGAGAAATTGATACAGAAAGTGTATTGGAAAATTGTTCAACTTTTCATTATACAAACAGTAACCTCTACTTGCAGAAACTGGAAAACCCCTTTAAGAACTGAGACAGACTGGTTGCTAGGATCATGCTGCCTTGAAACCTTACCATGATTATTATGCAGTGGAACCCTAGCAACCAGACTGTCAGACATGACCCTGCTGTCAAAGGTGGTGGTCCTGGATTAGAAAACAAAGGCTGCTTTCTTGGGCTGTGTCAGATGTTGCAGCAGAAGTAAATTGGGCACAACTGCAGTACCAGCCTAACCAGAAACAAACAAATTGTCTGCTGAATACTGTCCCTTGGCCCATTATTCACTACAATGGTCTAGATGTATAATGAAATAAAATATTTTGCTTACTGGTGCTCAGCATCCAGTTACATGCAAAGTAGAAGTAACCAAGAAACAACTGGAGGCAGAAGGCCATGAAACATTATTTCATACTTTATTAAAATAAATATCATATTCCAGACACCCACTGGCCAGTGAGTGTAATATAACACGCTACACAAAATGTTAAATCGTGGTAACCATATTTCAGAACCTAGATCTGCACAAAAACTTGCTTGCAGTCTTTTCTTGGTGGTTTATAGTTTGCCGTACCAACCTGTACACGTTTGTGGCTCTGGTTTTGGAAGAATACTGCTTTTTATTTTTTGAATCCTTGATAATCCTTAGCACTATGGTGAGATAAGATAGGGGGAAGGAAAATCATTTTGTCATAGGCACACAATAGCATTTCCACCCTCAGAAAATGAAAACTTTCACCAGTTTTAGAATGAAGGAGCGGTGGCACACTTTATAGCATGGTGAGAGATGGCTTTAAAACATTTTTGGACGATAGACTTATCAGTTCAGTTTAAGAGCCATGGACACCCACAAATAACATCTTCTGGCATGGCGGAAGATAATTTTGTGCACATAGGCTTGAAGTTACTTTTATTTATACAACAAGACCTAATATATACATTTATAAAACCTATAGATGTCATGCAGATAGTAAGGCTACGTTCACATCTGAGGCAGAGTCTCCATTGGAGACTCCGTCGCAGTGTCCGCCTGAAAAAGTCTTACATGCACAGTTTTAAAACAACGGACACCCCGACGGAACCCATTATAGTCAATGGGGTCCACCTGGCTCTGTATGTAACCTCCATTACAGTAGTCCTTCTGTTTGTTGTTCTTGTTCCTGACTGATCAGAACAATGGATAGTCCAATGCTAATGTGTACCTTACGTCACAGTAATGCTGGCCTTGGCATACAGTTGTATTCTAGATTGTTTTATTTAAAGAATTGTTTTTTTATAGAATTTTGTGTCCTGCTCTTTATACTGTTGCCTAAAAATCTTATCAGATGCTATAATAATATTCTGTGTATTATAAGCCTAACCATGTATATGGATGTGGTACATTTGAAAACTATTTTCATAAAACATCTCAAACTTGTGATATATATTCAGCAATGACAAATGACCAATGGGAAATGACTACCTTCTGCCTGGAGTATAAAATTAAACTGTAGGGTCGCCTATCCCTAAGTCTGCTCAATAAGCCTGTAAAATAATATTATCCCTTTAATCTATGCCTTGCTGGTATCTGTCCCTGTTGTTGAGCTGAGTTTGTCAGTGTGGTTTTATACCCATTGGGCTACAGCTAAAATTACTGTGTTATCCAAAAGGGGTTTTCTCCTCTTATAAAGAAATGGCATATTGCTAGGATATGCCATTACTTTTATCATCAGTAGGTATCTGACCTCTGGGACCCTCACCGAGCACTTGTGTGGCACATATGTATGGTGCTTTCACTGTTGTTTTTTTTCAAGGGCCACTCCTGGCTGTGCAGTGCTTCTGCCCTTCATCCTCCAGATCGGTAGGGGTTCCAGTGATATGCCATCACTTTGAGCTTGGAATACCTATTTAAAGGGGTTGTCTCGTAGAAAACTCTCTTAATAATAGCTATTCCTGACATTCTGGCTCTTAACAGTACAATCACTTTAGCTGGGTAAGTTTAGATCTCTGTTTACATGCAGAATCTTTTCATGCAGAGTAGGAGCTCCTGTTATTTAGCAGCTCTCTGGTCATAGAAGGGGTTCATTGGAACCCTTTCTATGAAGTTTATATGCCCCAATTCGTTGCTTTCATGAGACTTTAACTCAAGTTATCGCAATCCAGTGTGGCAAATTCAGCTCTGCTACATCTATAGCCTTATTGTAATATTGGCTTCCATATACTGGAAGGTTCTCCTGCTCAGCAGATATACCTGGTAATAACTTGATACTTGTGTTTTCATGCCTTTAACCTTTTGTTCTAGGATGGCACTGGATCTTTAAAACGCAGCGGTTCCTTTAGCAAACTCCGAGCTTCCATACGACGCAGCAGTGAGAAGCTGGTCAGGAAGCTGAAAGGAGGCAGTTCACGAGATGGTGAACCAAAGAATCCTGGGTAATTATCCAAATCTAGCTGAGCTGCTGTATTCCCAAGCTTGTAGCCTATATATAGCACTTAGCACTATGGTGGATGGAGAAGGAATATGCCAAGTGTGCTGTGCGTATTTCTTCTGTTTCTCAGGAATCGCAAATAATTGTGAACAGATCAATTCATAGCCTAGAAAGTGTTGATTTTGGATGGGACCTGAATGTGAAAATATGTGTAAATAGATCATGGATTTATATAGTTTATATTTCTGTATTAAAAAGAACAAGTTGTTTTATGACATTTCATATATGTGGGGTGTAAGGTACTTTAATGGGTCACAGCGTCATCGGTTAATATGAAGTATACCACAATGCTCCTATTGTCCACAGGTCTAATAATCCTAGAATGAATACCTCCTGAAAAGTGATCTCATCTTAAAGATGTAGTCTATTAAGTATCTAATGTCTAAAGGGGATTTCCTGCCAAATTAAATTGAGTCAGAAGCAGATATCTCTGTTCTGTGTAGCGGCTGTGCTGGGTTGTGCACCTTAGCTCCCATTCACTTTTATAGGAGCTGAGCTGCAGTAATGGTAAATGGTATATTGACCATTTGGTATAATTTCAATTCCATCTAAAACTTCCCTGTTTGTATTATTTAATATAGTGCCATAGAAACCCTTCTGTAAAAATTATGGATAGTTACTTATTGGTCTGTGAAAATTAGTTTGGTTACTATATAATCAAACACAAAAAAGGGCTAATAGCTAAGCATGAAAAACTTTGTAGATCATGTAAAACCATAGAACACCATAATAGCATGACCACAAAAAAATTATAATAAAATATCATTTTATTAACATAAATAATGAAACAAACATATATGGGGAGATAAATAATGAAGGTACACCATAATAACGATAGGGAGGGAAATGGGGGCCACAATAATAATAAATAGGGGATATATACCGCTGGTACAAATAAATATGTGTAAGGATGGTTGAAAACAACCTATATAGCACTATATATGCATAGACATACCACAAACAGTATAATAGCCCAAAGAAATCTAGTAAATACTAGAAAAATGGAAATAAATATAAACATAATAAGCCACCATTGTAACCTCACCTAGTCACACTCCACCCCAACGAACGTTTCGCCAGATGGCTTCATCAAGATTTCTTTGGGCTAGCCCAAAGAAATCTTGATGAAGCCATCTGGCTAAACGTTCGTTGGGGTGGAGTGTGACTAGGTGAGGTTACAATGGTGGCTTATTATGTTTATATTTATTTCCATTTTTCTAGTATTTACTAGATTTCTTTGGGCTATTATACTGTTTGTGGTATGTCTATGCATATATAGTGCTATATAGGTTGTTTTCAACCATCCTTACACATATTTATTTGTACCAGCGGTATATATCCCCTATTTATTATTATTGTGGCCCACATTTCCCTCCCTATCGTTATTATGGTGTACCTTCATTATTTATCTCTCCATATATGTTTGTTTCATTATTTATGTTAATAAAATGATATTATTTTATTATTTTTTTGTGGTCATGCTATTATGGTGTACTATAATATAATGTATTCCTTTAATGGGAAAGTCAACAATAATGTGCTGATTATTTTCTCTATATTTTTATATGACTCCGGGCTTTGTTTTTCTGATGTAGAGCTCTAAGGAGCCGATTTAAGACTGGCATGTGCTATGTGAGTCTTGTCAGCTGAGCCAGAGTGATGTGTGTCAGAATTAAGAAGGCCCGGCTTCATAATAATGCTGCTGCATTTTGGGAGGTCCCTTGTGTCAAAGTTGAAAACTGTTCCAGTCCTAGGTCTTTCATAAAGTTACACTGTAAGTGGTGCATGCTACGGTAAATCTTTTGGGCAGAGGCATCCCTGCCCCAGCCTGTATGGTGTACAAGGCATGATAAATCAGCCCCATAATGTTTTTTATAGCTAAAGTTAAAATTTCAACACTCTGGTTGCCACCAGCCCTACAAGGAGCTTGCTACATGCGGTTATGCATAGAACTCGATAAAACAGTATCCAGTAAGTTTTTACTCTTCGTGCCCTCAATATGAAGCTTTGACGGATCCTCTAAAGCATTCTTCTTTGGCATTATAAATAAAGTTAATTGAAAGGAGCACTGAGAGTACTTGTTACATTTCCTGCACAGATGCAACATGCATTGCTCTTGTCAAGTAACTTTATTTATAGTGTTTTGGAGAATGTCTGTAAAGTAGGGGGAGAGCAGGGTATAGCAAAACCTGATTTGTTTTCTTTAATATTGACTTACACTGGACACTCATTCATAAAATTATATTTTTTTACATTTGCCAAATATGTGTTTTTAATATTGTTTTTTAATAATTACATTTCTAGAAAATTCCTGTTTGCAATAACAAGGTCATTATTAAAAGTGTGACTACTCTTGTGGAATGTTTGTAAACTATATTACTGAATAAATGGACTAGTTTTAACCATGGTTCATTATTTTATTTTAATACATGTGTATTTTTTTTATTATTATTCTACTGTGTGTGCAATGTAAATGAAGTCTGCTTCTGATAGTCTGATGCACTGTGATTTTGTTCACTTTTAACCATCTAATGGGTTTGCTCCTAACCAGTGTTGATTTCAGCTCTTCAGCCGCATGGTCCTACTAATGCAGACTGTGTTGTGAATACATTTGTATGTTTTCTTTGTGTTCTCTTTACTGACAGCTATAATCTTAACCAGATAATCTAAAGAAACTGGATTGCTAGGCTGATATAGAGCCCTAAATCATTTGCTTCCCTTCACACGTCCATATAGATAACTATATACTTTGTGGCCTTCCCCAGCCACCACTAGGGGAATCGCTGCATACACATTGAGTTTATTTGCAGTGGTGCGAAATCCCTGTTTAGGAAGCGATCCCTAGTGGTGACTTTAGTAATGGGAAGCAAGGATCTAGACCTCTGTACCTGAACACTGAGCAGGAGTCTAATCAACTATTTGACCCAATTTTAGCCCACAAAACCATAGGTACACTTACTGTGTGTCTGATTTCTGGAACCTCCATAGATCACAAGAAAGGTGGACCCCCATTCCCGTGATTGGTTGGAGCACCAGTAATAACACACTTATCACCTATCTTTTGGACAGGTGTTGATAAATTAAGATTGTGGGACAACACCTTAAATTTAGTCAGAGGACCAACTGATGGGTTTCTTTGTCTATAGAGGTACATTCTCTGGAGTTAGAAAGCCACAAGTGATACCCAAAATGCATAACTAATGTAAGTATACCATCCAGTATTTTAGCACTGGAATACACTGTACAAATAGTGGCACTCTTACTATCAAACATCTCCTCCAAACTGGAGTTTTCTGCCCCTCGGATGCCCATGGTGATATTGGTAGCTTGGTGAGGCATGCTAAAAGGGTTTTCTGAGATCAGACAAAATCTGATGGAATGTGGCGGAATGTATAAAATAAATGACCCTTATTCACCTGATAAATCCCCCCGCTCTTTAAGTGCTGTTGCTCTGGCGGTCCCTTTATTTATGTGGCTGCAGCAATGACGTGCCAGGTTACCCAGTTGATAGCTGCAGCCAGTCACTAGCCGCAGTGATGTCTGGCCCAAGACAGCTGAAGCCAGTTATTAGCTGCACTGTCCGATGTGTAGACAGACATGTCAACACTGCAGCCAAAAAACAAAGATTGTCAGGGAGCACTGCATTGGGAGAGGGATTTGAGGTAAGTATTGGTATTTTATGCTTTTCGTCTCTTTGCCTTAGTTTTGTCCAGTCTCAGAAAAAAAAAACTTTACAGGTCAAGTGAATAGTTCTCTGATAGAATAAAATGCCCCCTTATAAATATTCTGTTCAATAACGCCATAACATAAACCAGTCTGCCCAAAAAATACAGTGCAACAGCTAAGTTATGTTACATTCTAATTGATCTCCCATAAAATGGCTGCCTCCACTATTGACATTGTATAGGACGTCCTATAGATTTCTCCAGTGACCACATCTATGTTGAGGCTGAAGGAACAGACGTGTTTGCTCTTCAGCACATAGGAAGGGGCATATGTCTTGTATTACTTTGTCTAGACCTCCAGTGATTCTCATTGGTTTGTCCTTGCATGTCTACTACCCTGGTTGCAGCATGAAGCGTGCCAGTTCTCTGAATGTTCTTAACACGGGCGGCAAAGCTGCTGAGGACCACATGCAAGTAAGACGCCCAGTCATGTACTTTCCTTATCATTTAGTGCTAGTTTGTGTATGTAGTGTGCCAGCTATGCCATTGTGAATGCCACTTAGTATTTCCTAGATGCTATGCCATGTTCACCTACCTAGAATTTGGGTCCTTGGCTTGTCAAAGTCCGTAGTGGTGAATGGTTCAAATTTATCGTAGCACTAAAATGTAATCTGTATATAAAGAACTAAATGTAAACTTCACTGTGCTTATGTGCTACACACGTCCGCTGCTGCTTACTAACCCAATAACTGTCTAACCTGCTCTTACTGCACCCTGTATCTGCACTTCTTTGTCATTGTACAGACAGTGGTGATATGTATCAAAAATGGTGAAAAGGAAATAACAGATGGAATATTACTGGCAACTAGTGGTTTTTCTTTGCACTAATTTTGCTACATCTCCCCTCATGTTTCTGAATAATAGTCCATTTTTCATATTTTAATGTGTTAAATACCTTTTGTTCATGTCTGATATCCTGGTGATTTAAAGGGATTGTCTGGTTTAGAAAACCCATATTTTCATATACTACATAAAGGTATTTCTGCCCAAAGAGGGAGGGATGTTGCATCCAGACCCTTGTCTATTCTCCCTAGCAGAGCATGGCTGAAAAGAACAATGTGTAATGCTTCATTTCTCCTGTGGTGGCACTGCAGGGGTTTGAACACTTGCTGCAGGGTTTACCCCACTGGGGTTACTACTGCTCTCTTTATCTGGGCAGCAGGACACCTTATTACCAGCTTATATTCAGGGGCCCATTGTAAGAAAAATCCAGTGTCTAAAACAGAGAACAACTTTTGATGATATGCTTTGGAAACATTGTACTTCTAGAAAATTTCACATATGCCAGAGTCTTGTCAGAAGTTCTCTTTGCTGGGGTCACGCGCTATATATATATATATATATATATATATATATATATATATATAGTGTGTGTGTGTGCTTGAAACCTCACCCATCATTTAGTATCTTGTATGTTCTAAAAAAAAAATAAAAAAAATTAAGGGGATGTTCTGGTCACACTACAATTATTAATGTCTGTTACTATCAACTGTAGTGGGATGAGAACAACGGACATTAACTGCAGTAGAGTGATACAGATGGACAGTTTCTTCTGTCATGTTTACTTTTGTAATGGAAGAAAAAGTCCTGCACGTAGGACTTTTTCTTCTGTCAGAAAAGTAACACTTGATTGAGGAAAGTGTCCGTCATGTTTACATGAGAATGAATACAGAGAACGCTCTGTTTAATCCTATGATGATTGAGAGTAACAGACATTAATAACGGTAGTGTGACTCTATCCTTAGTCACAACTGCTTGCAGTGAGTGGAAACACTTATTTATATTCAAAATCTGAAATCTACCCTGACCTGGTCCTGCTCACACAGCTGCACCTTTTTATACTATATATCCATCTAGCAGGATAGTTTTTCAACTTCTGGATATAAGCACAAATGTTTCCATTGACTAACACAAGGAAAAGGTGAGTAAAGTCTGTTAGTTGCCCAACTATTCATCAAACAATGACTGAACTTTATATAAAACCAGATGATTCCTTTAAAGAATATATTAGTCTACAAGAGAACAATGCAGGTTAACCAGATGGATTATTAATAGCACATGATGTATACACTCAAGCTACCAGGTTTATGATATAATACAGTCTAAAAATGAAATAATTCCATGATGTAGGAAATTGTCAATTAATAGACTTGAGTTGTCACCTGTATCTTAAGGCTGGGGCCCCACGTGATAGAAACGCTGCGGAAAAGAACTCAGCAGTTTTTGTTTTTTTTTGTTTTGTTTTTATAAATTGTGTTGTTTTTTTTTTTTTTTTTTATTGCAAACCTGCACCATGCACCTTAATGCTGGTGAGCTTTTCTGTACAACTATGATATGCCCTACTTGTATTACAGCCGGGCACACACAGCAGTCCATGCCCAAATTTATACAGATTTATAGGGTTGCCCTTTATACCTTGTCTGGCTGCTGTGGAACTATATGCCCTGCCAATAGTTTGTTTTGTAGAATAACAACTTAGGGTGTTATTAAACTGTACTCAGCCACTTCTTTTATTCTAGAACTAAATCTACTACTAATACCACAGCCATGGATTGTCACCCAGTTTTTCCAGATTTACACAAGTCAGATCTGCCATTCACAAACATAAGATGGGAAAAAAAACATACTTTAATTTTAGCCTTATAGTTTAGTAGGTGAAATCTACATCTATACCCAGCTGTGCCTTATTCACCAAAATGGAGATGAGCTGCAATACCAGACATAGCCCAGGGACAAGAGTGGCACTGTTAGAGGACGTAAGCAGCCTTCTAGTTTTTTCGCCTATATTTTCTCCTAAGTACTTTAGTGCATTCTTTTTGTAACCTTGTGTTGAAAATTGTGACCAGATCCTCCACATGTGAACTCTGCCTAAGTAAGGACAGATGGATAGCAAACCATGAGGGCATTTAAATGTGGCCAGGTTGGTGGCCCATTTTCAAGGTTCTGAGGAAGAGGAAAAAAAAAAAAGTTTAAGTGATCCGTCAGTGTTCACTTGTCCTGTCCATAGTTTTATTTAAAGAAATAGCGCTATATTGCAATGTGACGGAATTTGTGATGGATAGGTTTGTTGAGCTTTATGCATTTTGTTGCAACATTGATAACCGTGTATCTATATTTTTTCCCTTCCTTACTTCTTTTTACAGGAACGAAATAATTGTCTGACTGAAGCCCGAGGTTTGAGTGCTAGTCACACTGACTTGGCTCATTGAGCTGTGCACTGGGACTAGTCACCCTGAAGAAAGCACTGAGACTAAGCTTCCCCCTCCCTGTACAAGGAGCTTATTTGTGTCTGATAATGGATTGATGTTTTTACTTTTTCTAAACAAAAAGGACAAAAAAATTGTTTTTTTAAATTAGTGTAATTTTAGATTTTTTTTTTCCCCCCTTTTTTTTCTTTTTAAACAGAACTTTTTATTTATAGGTGTGTATGATGTATATAATTTGCTGCTTGCACTGTTGTCTGTAGAAATATAATATATAAAATGCCGTAAACTCATAACTGGGTCTCTGTTACAGCAGCCAAAAAATAGGCAGAAAAAAACCTGCTGGCTTTTGGTCGTATTCATAGGGCTAGGGGGACTCTAAGTTACAATGAAGACCACTTTGGGGGGTGGGTTATGAATAGTTTTTTTTGTATATAACTGTTTACATTGCCCGGACAGGGACTGCGCACATCTTTACTTGATAAACCATGGACCACCGTCAATATGTTTTATTAAATCTGATATCTTCCATTGATCCCATGGTGTTACTTGAGTGAGGTGATATGAACGTGTTCACAGTTTGGGATAATCTAGCGGTGCTCAGGAATACAAATTCAATAAAAGGTCAGGTATAAGAACTGGTGTAGCCACAAAATGGAGTTGATTCCCATAGCGACCAATCAGGTCAGATGGACTTGAAGATGCACTTAACCCAGAATCCTAACAAATAAAGACTAAATAATTCCCAATATGACTCCTCACATCATCCTCTGAGTTTTCTTGCCTTATTTTCTCTCATATAATTAAAGAGCATGAAAAATGAATTAGAAAAGCAATATATTCTTCTTTATGGCAGCAGCCATGTTTTCCTCCTCCCTAGTGCACGTGAGCCAGGAAGTTTAGGAGCAGAGGGTGGGGTTTGGGCTGCACACTTTTTGTCTGTACAGTGAGTGTGGTCATTTTGTTGGAAGGAATCCACTAAGTAACTGACGGTATGACATAGATACAAACAGTAGTACCACTAGTAACAGCAGTAATGGCGATAGCAGTAGCCTATGCACAGTGAGAACAATATAACCCAGTACAGCTCTAGGGAAGGTCATCCAACTTTCCCACACTGCTGAATGGCAAATATGTGCAAGCATACATTGATAATTCCCATGCATGTTTACTTTGTTACTCAGCTTTGGAAATCTGAGTAACAGCTAATGGATGGGTATTCTGCATAGCAGACCCCACTATTGCCCAGAACCTATATGTACTAAATAGTATGGCATACCATGCCAGATTTGCTTTTCAAAATTCTGTGAAAGCTGGGTAACGTACCAGGTAATGCAGTAATAGGGACTGCTTAATACTAAACATACCTAAATAGATCCCCCTGCTTGCTCCCAAATCATGCCAAAGCTTGCTTGATTTGCATTTTGGAGTTCTGGGAAAGCTGGGTAGCATAGTATGCGGAGCTGTGATTAGGTAATACTGAATGCAACATTTATCTAAATAAATCCCACTCATTGCCATTTAGTTGTGCCATAACATGTCAGATGTGCTTTCAGGATCCTAGAAAGCTGGATAGCATACCAAGTAATACTGTATTAAGTAAACCCTTCTTCTTGCTCTATAACTGTTCCTTAACTAGACAGATGTATCTTTCAGTCACTGCTGTAATACAGATTGATGCTGAAGAAAAATCCTACCTATATAAACTTCTTTTTAATCTATGCCATGGCTAGCTGGTTTTGCCTTTCAGGAGTCTGAGGAAGCTGGGTGATTAGCACAAAGTAGATGAAATCCACACATGTAATCCTTCCCTCTCCATGGTATATTCCGTTCTGGAGCTGCACTGTCTCCATTACAACATTAGACTGAATGTGATCTAAACACTGCCCCCTCACAATCTTCCTGTGATGTCATGGTAGTGCGTGCAGCCAGACTTTAGCTGGTAATGGCATTGTACAGAGGCAGAAAGCAGTGTCTGCCCGATCTATGTCTGCAAGATTCCTGCTAAACTGTTTAGAGCTGCAGTCTAGTAGTAAGTCATGCAGACAGAGCCAGAGATGATCTATATCATGCATAGTTTTATTTTTATTCTTTGTTTTCAGGGTTTAATGTCCCTTTAAGACTATTTGGTTGCTATGAGCAGTTACTCCATCTTATGTATACAGTGGTTTATATGTAGAAGGCCCTGCACTTTTATCAAATGGAACGTTCATCTCTAAACTGAAATGTTTTTTTTTCTTGCAAATTATTCACAAAAAAAAATTTAAGACCTCAATAAATGGTTACTTTGAAACTCTTTCTGAAAGCTTTATATTGTATGTAATGAAATAACTGGATCCTGCTTTGTACAGTCATGGCCAAAAGTTTTGAGAATGACACAAATATTCTATTTTCACATGATCTGCTGCCCTCTGGTTTTTATGTGTGTTTGTCAGATGTTTTTATCACATACAGAAATAGAATTGCATTCATATTATGAGTAACAGAAGCTTATATTGACAGTTAGAATGAGTTAATGCAGCAAGTCAATATTTGCAGTGTTGACCCTTTTTCTTCAGGACCTCTGTAATTCTTCCTGGCATGCTCTCAATCAACTTCTGGACCAAATCCTGACTGATAGCAGTCCATTCTTGCAGAATCAATGCTTTAATTTTGTCTGAATTTGTTGGTTTTTGTTTGTCCACCCATCTCTTGATGATTGACCACAAGTTCTCAATGGGATTAAGATCTGGGGAGTTTCCAGGCCATGGACCCAAAATCTCTATGTTTTGTTCCCTGAGCCATTTAGTTATCACCTTTGCTTTATGGCAAGGTGCTCCATCATGCTGGAAAAGGCATTGTTGAGCGCCAAACTGCTCTTGGACGGTTGGGAGAAGTTGCTCTTGGAGGACATTCTGGTACCATTCTTTATTCATGGCTGTGTTTTTAGGCAAGACTGTGAGAGAGCCGATTCCCTTGGCTGAGAAGCAACCCCACACATGAATGGTTTCAGGATGCTTTACAGTTGGCATGAGACAAGACTGGTGGTAGCGCTCACCTCTTCTTCTCCGAATAAGCTGTTTTCCAGATGTTCCAAACAATCGAAAAGGGGATTCATCAGAGAAAATGACTTTCCCCCCAGTCCTCAGCAGTCCACTCCCTGTACCTTTTGCAGAATATCAGTCTGTCCCTGATGTTTTTTCTGGAGAGAAGTGGCTTCTTTGCTGCCCTCCTTGAGACCAGGCCTTGCTCCAAGAGTCTCCGCCTCACAGTGCGTGCAGATGCACTCACACCTGCCTGCTGCCATTCCTCAGCAAGCTCTGCACTGCTGGTAGCCGATCCTGCAGCTGAAACACTTTTAAGAGACGGTCCTGCCGCTTGCTGGTCTTTCTTGGGCGCCCTGGAGCCTTTTTGGCACCAATGGAACCTCTCTCCTTGAAGTTCTTGATGATGCGATAGATTGTTGACTGAGGTGCAATCTTTCTAGCTGCAATACTCTTCCCAGTTAGGCCATTTTTGTGCAGTGCAATGATGACTGCACGTGTTTCTTTAGAGATAACCATGGTTAACAGAAGAGAAACAATGATGACAAGCACCAGCCTCCTTTTAAAGTGTCCAGTGGTGTCATTCTTACTTAATCATGACAGATTTATCTCCAGCCCTGTCCTCATCAACACCCACACCTGTGTTAATGGAGCAATCACTGAAACGATGTTAGGTGGTCCTTTTAAGGCAGGGCTGCAATGATGTTGAAATGTGTTTTGGGGGATAAAATTCATTTTCTAGGCAAATATTGACTTTGCAAGTAATTGCTGTTAAGCTGATCACTCTTTATAACATTCTGGAGTATATGCAAATTGCCATTAGAAAAACTGAAGCAGTAGACTTTGTAAAAATTAATATTTGTATCATTCTCAAAACTTTTGGCCATGACTGTAGTATGTACACTGTAAGGCCAGGATCATACAGCACTGTTATACATATTTGCCAACAGATTGCTTTTTTTTTTTTTTTTTTTTTGCAAAATCGGTAGAGTTTATGCTAACTTGCTTTAAAGTGGCAATCAAGAGGTAGGGCCTGAAACCTGCATGTACGTCACTTTTCTTTCAACCCTAAAAACCTCCCTCCTTGTGGGTGCGACTTGTATCATAAACCACAGTAGTATATATTTATGTATATTGTTCATGCTGCAGTTGAATAGGGACTGTATCAACAATATAACAAAAAACAAGGAGGATGATCATATTAAAAATGGATGCAAACAGCATCCTGGTTATATGGCAGTGACACCATTGTTTGGTTTGTTTTTATTATTGAACCCTATGTAAATTAATGCCCTTCTCTTTGGTAACCCTTTGCATCTGGATCGTCAAAACATGACCGAAGCATACACCTAGAGAGAAACTATAGGAGTACAAGTTTGCCCTTTTTCACACTATCAGGTTATGTTGCTAGAACTGTTAGTCTATGCAGCTTGCTGCTACTTGCAGGTTGCCTTCATATGGCTAGAGCAGTATTTGCTTTTTTTCTTAGACAACCCTTTCAGGCTGACTGAGGAGATGCAATTCTTTTGTCTCTTGGCTGCAGATGAATGCAATATTGCATAAAAAAAAATAAAATAAAAAATCTTGTTGCGTAGCTTTCATCTTCCCCCAACTAAAGAAAACTGAGGAGTACAATGACACTAGCAAGTGAATCCATGTATATATGCTTCCCTTAATATCTGCATTAGTTACGTATAAAGGGAAATGAAAAGTAGCAATAACGTTTTTGGATTTTAGAATTATGTTATGTACAGGTTAATGACAATGGCAAATGTTTTGCAATGTGCTTTTTTTTTTTTTTTTTTTTTAATAACACAAAGGACTTAAAGCGCAGGGAGCATTGCAGAGTAGAGCAGTCGGAGGCGCTCATCCCCAACACCTATCACAGCCAGTTGTTCATGGGAAGCCGTTTTTCTGTATAATTTTGGCGGAAACCAGAGTTCCCTGAGGAGACCCATGCAAACACGGGGAGAATATACAAACTCAATGCAAATGTTGCCCTTGATCAGCTTAAGATAATTTAACCTAAATGTGGGAGTGAAAAACCATCACAAGAGAACACAAACTCTGTCATCACTTCAGGTATTATTAGATTACATGACTATTCCACTTAAAGGCAAATGGTCAGCTAGTTTGGGGCCACTAAAACCACTAGTATGCCATTATGGTTCCATGCCCATGAGTGTGTGCTCTGCCAGTGTGACCCATTATTCTTTGTCCCCTTACACACATACACACATGGGTAAAACTCAGGATGGGTCTTACACCTGTCCATTTTGTAGCCCTGGCTCAATGAAGTAAATCATTGGATCCATGGAGACACAAATAAAGTATCGTCCGTGTGCATTTATCCTTAGTTGGGGCTTAAATCTATGTAACATACCATTACCCATCGCCAGTAGTAAAGTCTTAAAGGGCCTTGGGTTTTCTGAGAGACTCGGGTGCATGTGCATTGCACTCAGTGAAGCCGAGGTCAGTGAACCTCTCTTTACTGCGCATGCTCTGCACATCGGCCGTATATGTAATATTAGGGCTGGGCGATGTTTAACCTAAAGCAAAATCTGGTGTTAGGCTAAGGCCCCACGTGGCGTCCCGCAGCAAAAAAGCGCTGTGGGAAAAACCACGGCATGAACGCATCGCGGTTCTTTCCGCATCGCTTTAGACAGTTCGCAGAGGTTTCCTCTGCAGACTTTGTTTCAATTATGCTTATGGGGAAACCACTGACGTTTCTGTAGGAATAATTGACATGCTGTGATTTCCAAAACCGCACCAGTTTTGGAAATCGCCGCGTGTCCGCAGCATGATTTTTACCGCAAAGTGGGCATGGGATTCGCTAGAATCCCATCCACTTTACTCTGAATGTAAAATGCCACGTGGGGCCCCAGCCTTAAACAGGCATAATTTTTTTTTTTTTTTTTTGTGCAGATTTTGCTGTGGTTTTTTTTTGAGACAAAACCAGGTGTGGATTGAGCAGAAGGTAGAAGTATAAGTACTTCCTATAAATGTCCCTGTCCTTTTGTAGCCATTCTTGACTTTGGCTCTAAAAAAAAAAAAAAAAAAAAAAAAAAGCTGCAAAATCTGCAACAAAAAAAACTGCATTTCCGCAACATGGGGCCCAGGGGACGTGAGTAACTCTTTGTTTGTTCACCTCTCCTGGGCCTCCGCTACTGCGCTACTGATACTTTGGGGTCTGAAGAGAACCCAGCGTATAATAGCCGTTTCAGTTTGAATGTTTTCGGTCCAAACTAAACGGCAGGCTTGTGAATACTCAGATAACTGAACTGAAATAACCCATGTGCACAATATCATGTTGGTTAACCGGATTGACCGACTATTTTGGTAATTTTTTGATTCATTGCCCAGCCCTACTCAGTGGGTGTATGAGGTGTAGATGAGTCCCTAAACAAACTATCACACAACATTCTTCCAAGAAAATCTGCCTCAGAATTATTTCCTAAGGAAAACAAGTATGTCAGGAGAGGTGACAGGTCCTTGTTAAATTGGAATATCAGAGAGGTGAACAAGCTCAGTTTACATTCTTTATTACTTCCCAGAAATCATCTGAGTAGCCATTTTGTACATATATGTTTGGTTCTGTGCTCTGAAGTGGACAAGAAGTGGTGTTTTCAGATGGCCTTGTTGTAAATAAGTGTTACATGAATCGATAGTACCTGGAGTACTATACCTATGAATGTCATTCATATTCTGAATGTGAGGCATGTCATTGTCATCTAAGATCTTCTCATACAAATTCATTACTACTAATAAAGATGATGAGATTGCCTACCAAGGATCTGGTTTTCTTTGGCTTGTATGCAAGTTGGTGGTTTTACGCCGTACACAACATCTATCAAGCTGTGCTCAATAGTTTCACACCCCGGCTTGTGTCTCAGGTACTGTATGTGTTACTTGGTGGTGATCTATAAAGCGCTTGTCTTATAACAGATGATCATGACATTGCTAGGATGTGCATAGTTGGCAACATAATCTGCAATAATTAAAGGGGTTTTCTGGGCTAAAAATAGTGGTGCTCTATCTTAAGGATAGGTCATCAATATCAGATTGGTGGTGGTCTGACACCTGGCACCTACATGAATCAGCTGTTTTAAGCTGCTGATAAATGGAGAATTGAGCAAGAAGCAGATAGCTCTGTTCTCTGTAGTGGCCAGTCCAGGTAATTGCAGGTCATCTCTCATTCACTTGAATGAGCTAAGATTCAGTGACTCAGTTCAGGCACTACATACAGAACAGCGCTGCCTGCTTCTGGCTCCATTCTCTGTGTATCAGCAGTCAGGAGCAGCTGATCAGTCGGGGTGCCTGATGTCAGACCCTCAGCAATCTGATATTTATGATCTTTTATGAGGACAGGTAATCAACAATTTTAGCCCAGAAATCCCCTTTAAGATTTGTCCTTCAAACCACCCACACTCTACCCCGTTGGAATAAATTCATCCACACCCAGCCACTTTCCAGTCAGCAATGCCCCTTCTTACCCATCTCCCAGAATTGTTGACAACTATAGATGTACTCTGATGGCCACAGACAAGAAAAAAAAAAAAACTTAGACTAGGACCTCACTGTTTTTTGTTTTTTTTTTCTACAGTTCATCCGCAGGCTGAAACCCACAGACATGTCACTTTGTATTGCAGATTTGCAATATCTCTGCTTGCTGTTATTCGGTAGGGAACCTTCTTTGTGTAATTCCTGTGAACAAAGTGTTCAGGTCATGTGGTGGACACACAGGTTTGCATGGCTTGTTACAGTATAGACCTCTAACTGTAACAAGCCATGCACCTTTTGTATCTGTCACATGACCAGAACAAATTGTTCACTGACTGTAAATCCTCTTTAAAGGGCTTGTCTGGCCCCAAAAGGATCTTTCATACCGTTGACCTATACACAGAAGTCATCAGTATCTAATCTCTGTGGGTCTGACACCTGGACCTCATGAAGATCAGCTCTTCAGGAAGCCTCCATGCACTGGAACTTACATCATTGCATGGGGACCATGTGCAGGCTCTCCTATTCAAGTAATGGGAGGTGCAGCGCTGTACCTCCCAACAGGAACCTTTGCTTATACAGCAGATGGGGCTGCTTGTCCGCTGCTATTACTTAAATAGGAGAGCCTACGCACTTGCTCCTTGTCTGCTGCGACTTCTGACGCCTGGAAGCTGCCAGAACAGGTTATGCTAAGTTCACACTAGTGTTCGGCTTTCCATTCTTTGGGTCCTCAATCTATTTTAAAAAGTGGCTACTCGCATTTTTCAAGCGGATTCGGGGATGGAAACCCTGAACGTAGTGCAAATGCTAGTGTGAACCTAGCCTTACCTGGGTGGGATCCATCCTACAGGTTGTCTTCATAATGAAAAATCCTTTTGGGACTGGACAACAGCTTTAATCACAGCAAGCAGAGATCTCGGAAAACAGAAGATATTCATATAGAAAGTACATTAGAAAGTTTATCATTTAATCCATGCAAGGATTAAAATTAGTTTTGCTAAAACTGTAATACTTATGTGATAAACTAGGTGGCAAATGTCTGTTCATATTAGAGAGCAAACAAAGTCAGTTCAATGTTATTGAGGACACTAGCTGCATGACTGAAGTAACCTTCAGAGCATGATCCTTATTAAATAAGACTCCTTCCAATGTCAACATTTATTAATGCTATATATTGTTTCATTTCACGAAGGGCGGGCTAGCAAGAAGAAATTAAGCTGTCGTTGTAAACTGAGAAAGCTGGTACAGATTGTTCTGCTAATATATCCTGACAACATCCATGTTTGAACCCAGTGCAGTACAGAAAATGCAGATTTGGAGACAGGGATAAATAAGGGAACTGTCTTTCTCCTGTTAAATGTCCATTGGTCTCTGGATGAGAGTAACGGACATTAATGGCAACCCAGTGACTGATGCAGACAGAGGCCCCTCTGTCTGTCATCTGTTCCCATTTATTTGTTAAAGCTTCTGTCAAGTTTGTTTTACTTTTGTAACGGAAGTTGTTCTGCATACACAAAATTTTCTTCTATCAAAAAAAAAAACAAAAAACGAACCTGACAGAAGGCAGCCTTTTTTTTCTATATATAATATGTACACATACACTTGCTCTATTACTGTTAATGTCTGTTGTAAGATTGTATGAAGTACACAATACACAGTGCAAGTTACCTGAAGTTGGGAAATAGATTTAAAAGGATTATAGTCTTGATGTAATAGTCATGCAGTCAGTGACCTGAACTATATTATGTGTCACTGAAGTTTCCATGTCCTTAAATTGTCAGGTGCCCAGTTTGATCTTCAGGACTAGATTATGAGTAGCGCTTTATGAATGGTTTCCCTTGGATCATAGATGTGGAAGGTTTGAAAGTACTGCATGAAATTGTCCCCATGGACATCTGTGTTTGCAACCTAAAGAGCGAGGATAATATGTTTTTGAGTGATGTATCTGTATGCACTTATTAATGTGGTCTGAGACTCCCACTGTTAGAATATGGTGAAAAAGAGGTATTTTAGAGCCCATAGTAGTTTCGGCAATGGTCGTCATCTCATAGCTGTACTTGGGAAAACTGAAGTTGGGTAACTTGTTACATTTCTTAGCCCTCCAGGTTTGCTGGAAGTGAAGCAGGTATACTTCTAGCTACACTGCTCTTCTAACATGTC
This sequence comes from Leptodactylus fallax, assembly GCA_947044405.1. Classification (NCBI taxonomy): domain Eukaryota; kingdom Metazoa; phylum Chordata; class Amphibia; order Anura; family Leptodactylidae; genus Leptodactylus; species Leptodactylus fallax. The sequence continues at coordinate 1,524,396 of CAMRHE010000300.1, read as the reverse complement.
AGAGAAACAAGTTTCCATGTTTAAAATACCTCCACTACTCACTTCCTTACTGAGGCTCATTTACCTCAGTGTCTTTGGGGCACTTTAAAATCATTCTACCCTCTACTGTACTGTAAATCAGCCCTCCATGCAGGTGAGCCTGTGATGGGGCTTGTGCTTATACGCCACAGCCAACCTGAGGAGGCAGAGCTACAGAATCAATAAGAAAAGTGTGTCTCAGACTCCCTGTAGTCAAGTTGTGTTCACAGATTTGAGCTCTGCCTGAATGAAGATCAACTACAAAATGGCCAAGTAAAGAAAAGTAAATAACAGGTAGGCAGCACTTGTAGAAAAAGGAAAGCTCACAACTAAACAGTTTCCTTAAACGGAGTCTGTCACTAAGGATGAGCACCTACATGTAAACACACTGCTAACTAGATTAGGGTTACCTGAATGTAATGGCTCTCTTCATTTCCCAATTCAGGGATCCATTGCAGAGCTAACTTTATACATCCGATTATGCAAATGATCAGTTTGGTGCACTAAGGACGTCTCTGATGCTCTCACCTGGCCCTGCATTCTTGCAGTTGCACCGTGATTCGCACTAGTGCAAATCACAAGGGGACCACAAGAATACAGGGCCCGGTGAGACTTCAGTATCTCTGCCTGGCTCTGTTACTTTTACATACCAGCGGCAAGGCAGTCAATCATAAGGCAGTGGGTTGGCGTAGTCTGAGGTGCTGGAGATGCCCCTGGTGCGCCAGACTGTTCATTTGCATAATCAGATGTATAAAGTTATCTCAGCAACGGAGGCCTGAATTGGGAAATGAAAAAAAAAAAAAAGCCATTACATTCAGATGACTCAAAGATATCTAGCAGTGTTTACTTATATGTATTCATCTTTGGTGACAGAATCCTTTTAGAAGGAATCTGCCATGGAAATTTGTGACACTAAACCACCCACAGGTCCTTATGGAAAGGAGATTTAGTGTCCCAAACCGCCTGTTATAATGCAAATCCCAGCTGCAAATAATAATAATAATAAAAAAAGCTTTATACTCATCTACTGGCTATACTCTCGGCACCAGCACACTTCTCCATTTAAGCAAGAGGACTAAACCAAGGGCTTCAGCACGCATGCGCCAGACCTCGGGCACATGCGCAGTGTAGCCCAGGTGTACATCTCCGGCTTCTAGTTAGGGATCAAGGATTTTTTTTTTTTCTTTTCTTCATGCTCCCACAGATTGTGTTGTAATAGGCTGATGTGGGCCACCAAACTCCTAGTCCATAACAAACTGTGGGTGGATTAGTGTCCTAAATGGCCCTGACAGGTTCCCTTTAAAGGCATGAAAATATTTATGTATAAATATAACTATTTTTCAGTAACCTACATCATTGCTTTGGGTTAAAAAAAAAAAGGAAAAAAACAAGATGATGCATATTGGCAAAATGTTTATTACAAAAGATAAAGTGCATATAGCTAGAAAAGTGCAGCAAAGCAGGGTCATGATCGTACAGAAATCCTGAAATCTTACATTACCCACCCTAGTAACACTGTCCTTCAATAACTGCAGTAGCTAAGCCTGCAGCTCTCACAATGTGGGGGTGTGGAGATGGAAAATATTTTGATTGCTTCTCTAACTATTTCTTTGCCTTAGTGGCTTGTGTATTTTATTGGTGCGTTTATGAGGTCGATGTGTGAACAGTTTATGTGACATCAATTCCCTTCACTCCTTCCAGGTCTACTGTATAGTAACAAGTGGAGGGAGGAATGTGAGGTGCAAAAATGACTTCCATAATCCGTAAAATGCCACCAGTATTTGGTGGAGGTGCCATCTTTGTTGTCCGAAAGACCATAAGCCTCATCAAAAGCTGGTTGGACCAGGAGATTCCCAGTGCTGGCTGTACCTTCTTATCTTGTAACCTGTATTGTGCAAAAAGGAGATTCTTTCAATCCAAAATTTAACAACGATGGCATATTCCTAGGATATTCTATCAACATGTAATGACCAGACACCCACTGATCACAACTGCAAAGTGAATAGAGCTAAGCTACAATACCAGACATAACTTACAGATGAGAGATGGGGTTATGGGTAGAGTTTCCCCACCTAACCCCTCCCCCTTTATAATTTTTACTACAGTGCTGCTTTTGTCTATGGATTGTTTAAATACAGATACATAACACCTATGAAAACTTTATTATTTTTTTTATACTGGGGATCATACGAACAATTGTTGAGCAATATTTAGTATGAACACATGCAGTAAGTAGTAAGTCTTACCCTAAGTGATTCAGGACAGAGTCTGTCTCCTTCATGGTGTCTGTGACCTAAGCAATAGGAGTGGAAGGTTAAATTATTTGGTATATAACACTTATAATATGGGTCTTTATGATAGCAGTAACTTTAACAGCATGTCCTCTTGCAGTTCTGAATCATACAAATACTGTTGGCCTTACAGTCTGTATTCTGGAATTTATGGTGCTCTAAGGGAGTGTTCACACAGATTTTGAAGCAGAATATGGAGAAGAATGCCACTGTATTTTGCCTTTATTGGGCAGGGCCAAATTCAGTGCTGACTGAAAAAGGTGTATTTTCCACCTCCCATTCATTTCAATGGCAGTTCAGGAATCTGCCTGAAGAACAAGCAAGACACTTATTTTTACCACTAGCTGAAAAAAATCAGCTACTGCTTACCATTGAAATGAATACGAGGCAGATTTCACTTCAAATTCCTACATGTGAACACCCCCTAAGGTTCAGTAGAATGGCAGGGGCCTATATGGTGTATCTGGAACATAGATTGTTAAACCGAGGTACAACATGAGACCTAGGCTAAGGCCCCACATTGCGGAAATGCAGCATTTTCTTGTTACAGATTTTTCTGTGGTTTTTGAGCCTAAGTAAGGAGTGGATTTAACAGAAGGGAAATGTCTAAGAGCTTCCTTTATATTTTCCATTCCTTTTCAAGCCACTCCTTATTTTGGCTCAAAAAACACAGCAAAATCTGCAACAAAAAATGCTGCATTTCCTCAAAGTGGGCACCCCCATGCTTCACAGTAGGTATGGTGTTCTTTGGATGCAACTCAGCATTCACTCTCCTCCAAACACGAGTTGTGTTTCTACCAGTTCTACTTTGGTTTTATCTGACCATATGACATTCTCCCAATACTCTTCTGGAACATCCAAACGCTCTCTAGCAAACTTCAGATAGGCCCGGATATGTACTGGCTTAAGCAGAGGGACACGTCTGGCACTGCAGGATCTGAGTCCCTGCCGGCGTAGTGTGTTACTGACCGTAGCCTTTGTTACATTAGTCCCAGCTTTCTGCAGGTCACTCACTAGGTCCCCCCGTGTGGTTCTGGGATTTTTGCTCACCGTTCTTGTGATCATTTTGACCCCACGGGGTGAGATCTTGCGTGGAGCCCCTGATTGAGGGAGATTATCAGTGGTCTTGTATGTCTTCCATTTTCTAATTATTGCTCCCACAGTTGATTTCTTCACACCAAGCTGCTTGCCTATTGCAGATTCAGTCTTCCCAGCCTGGTGCAGGTCTACAATTTTGTTTCTGGTGTCCTTCCACAGCTCTTTGGTCTTCACCATAGTGGAGTTGGAGTGTGACTGTTTGAGGTTGTGGACAAGTGTCTTTTATACTGATAATGTCAAACAGGTGCCATTACTACAGGTAATGAGTGGAGGACAGAGAAGCCTCTTAAAGAAGAAGTTACAGGTCTGTGAGAGCCAGAAATCTTGCTTGTTGTAGGTGACCAAATACTTATTTTTCACCATAATTTGCAAATAAATTCTTAAAAAAAAAATCAGACAATGTGATTTTCTAGATATGTTTTCTCATTTTGTCTCTCATAGTTGAGGTCTACCTATGATGACAATTACAGGCCTCTCATCTTTTTAAGTGGGAGAACTTGCACAATTGGTGGATGACTAAATACTTTTTTCCCCACTGTATCTGTGTGGCTGGGATTTGATGACAGACTCCCTTTAAGTGCATAGGAGGGGGGAACTAGTGTGTAAAGAACCTTGCTGACATTAGATAGGAGAACCATTACATAGACCAGTACCTGATTGATGCAGAATACAGGTGCTGTGAAGCTGGTGCTAAGGTGGTGGAGTTTGGCACCAAGTGATTGCAGATGTTTTGCTTTTAGGGCAGAGTCCTTTGCAGTAAATTCACAGCGAAACAAAGCAGCAATAGAATCTATGACAATGAGACGAATGTGACCACGACGAAGAAGGATGGGAAGCTTCTTAGTGATGCAGTCAGTAAGCATGTCCTGCAACAAGAATTACTGTATCAAGATAAAAATCAGCAACAGAGATAAGTCAGTGGGAGGAAATTCTCAAGGCAAGGTGGAGGAATCCATAGCAACCAATCACAGTGAAGATTTTATTTCAAAAACAGTCCTCATAAAAAAAAAAAATAAAACTCATTGGTTGCCATGGGCAACTGCTCCACTTTTTATTTGTATTAGTTTTGATAAATCCCAATTGTTTCCAAAGTATGGTTTCATGAAAGGTTTAAATTTTATCTGCCGTTGGAGAAGAGGTGCAACCATGCACCTACAAGTAATACAAGACAGAAGTGAAAAGACAACATCATGTCACAACAAAAATAAAAAGCCAAACAACTGTCCCCAAAGGGAAATGCTGTCTATTAAACCTTCCCGCCACAGGCATTTTTCAATTTTCATTGACTCCCCGTCTTCCAAAAGCCTATTTTTATTTTTCCGTTCATATAACCATATGAGAGCTTAAGTTTTGCGGGACAAATTGTACTTCGTAGTGGTACCATAATATTCCGAACAATGTACTGGGAAGTTGGAAACAATTTCAGAATGCAGCGATACCAAGTTTTTATATATATGTATTATATATACATTTTTTTTTTTACATTTTAACCTCTTAAAAAAAAACGATGGAGTCAGCTTCTTTGCAGGGCTACATGTTCTTTTTATTCATGCCAATTTGAAAGATGTTTATTACTTTGATTGCTTTTTATCCAAATTTTTATAGGAGGCAAAACAGCAAAACATTTTTTTATAAGTTTGTAGACCAGGCGGTTTTGGACACAGAGATACCTATTTTGTATTTACGTATTTTTATATGTGTTCCAGGGAGAGGGGCTGATATATAAAAGAAGAAATATCAATTCAACTTTTTTTTACTGCCATTTTTGAACTCCAGAGGGTCTGATTGCTAATTCAATGCACTGTAAAATAGCGGCACTTGTATTACAGGCTGTACAGAGCAGTCTATAATACAACTCTATGCCAGACAAGCCTGGGAGCCTTCAATAGACTCCCATCTGTCATGGCAATGGATCTCGTTCTGGGGGCTGTCAATCCACCCCAAAATGGCGTCAGGGGGGGGTTAAGCCCCGCGATCAGTGCGGGCACTGATTGTGGGCATTACCACCGGATCTCCACTGTATAATACAGTGGTAACCTGGCGACTATGGTGGCCGCTCAGCTCCCAAGTGGCCACCATAATTACAGTGCTGGCCAAAAGTATTGGCACCCCTGCAATTCTGTCAGATAATACTCAATTTCTTACAGTAAATGATTGCAATCACAAATGCTTTGGTAATAATATCTTCATTTATTTTGTCTTCAATGGAAAACCACAAAAAGAATTGTCAAAAAGCCAAATTGGATATAATTCCACACCAAACATAAAAAAAGGGGTGGACAAAAGTATTGGCACCCTTTGAAAAAATCAGGTGATGCTTCTCTAATTTGTGTAATTAACAGCACCTGTTACTTACCTGTGGCACATAACAGGTGGTGGCAATAACTAAATCACACTTGCAGCCAGTTGAAATGGATTAAAGTTGACTCAACCTCTGTCCTGTGTCCTTGTGTGTACCACATTGAGCATGGAGAAAAGAAAGAAGACCAAAGAACTGTCTGAGGACTTGAGAAGCAAAATTGTGAGGAAGCATGAGCAATCTCAAGGCTACAAGTCCATCTCCAAAGACCTGAATGTTCCTGTGTCTACCGTGCGCAGTGTCATCAAGAAGTTTAAAGCCCATGGCACTGTGGCTAACCTCCCTAGATTTGGACGGAAAAGAAAAATTGACGAGAGATTTCAACGAAAGATTGTGCGGATGGTGGCTGAAGAACCTCGACTAACATCCAAACAAGTTCTAGCTGCCCTGCAGTCCGAGGGTACAACAGTGTCAACCCGTACTATCCGTCGGCGTCTGAATGAAAAGGGATTCTATGGTAGGATACCCAGGAAGACCCCACTTCTGACCCAGAGACATAAAAAAGCCAGGCTGGAGTTTGCCAAAACTTACCTGAGAAAGCCAAAAACTTTTTGGAAGAATGTTCTCTGGTCAGATGAGACAAAAGTAGAGCTTTTTGGGAAAAGGCATCAACATAGAGTTTACAAGAAAAAAAAAAGAGGCCTTCAAAAAAAAGAACACGGTCCCTACAGTCAAACATGGCGGAGGTTCCCTGATGTTTTGGGGTTGCTTTGCTGCCTCTGGCACTGGACTGCTTGACCGTGTACATGGCATTATGAAGTCTGAAGACTACCAACAAATTTTGCAGCATAATGTAGGGCCCAGTGTGAGAAAGCTGGGTCTCCCTCAGAGGTCATGGGTCTTCCAGCAGGACAATGACCCAAAACACACTTCAAAAAGCACTAGAAAATGGTTTGAGAGAAAGCACTGGAGACTTCTAAAGTGGCCAGCAATGAGTCCAGACCTGAATCCCATAGAACACCTGTGGAGAGATCCCAAAATTTTTCCATTGAAGACAAATTAAATGAAGATATTATTACCAAAGCATTTGTGATTGCAATCATTTTCTGGAAGAAATTGAGTATTATCTGACAGAATTGCAGGGGTGCCAATACTTTTGGCCAGCACTGTAAGTACCCAACATCTGTTGTACTATTATGGTGGATGTCAGGAAAGGGTTAAAAGGAACACTTCATTCAATAGTGATACATAATTTTTTCCCCTAATGTTGGACCTGAGGTAGTGGTACCCAGCACAATCTGGTGTCATATCCCTAGTAAATAAGCAACAGTTATATAGGTCAGGCTCACCTGAATGTAATGCCATCTCATGAAAATCCATTGCTTCATTGAAGAGATATTAATTTATTTCACAATAGGCAAGGATGGCCCTGTTGCTCCAAACTGCTGTGCCCACCCTGCTCTAATACGTCCCCCCCCCTTCCTTCCCTCTTTGAGTGACATGGGCAGGAAGCTTTGCTGAAACCTTGCCTGGCCCTGTGTTTCCATTGGCGTATTAGAGGAGGGATGAATTTTCAAAAGGCATTACATTCAGGTTAGCCTGACCTATCTGTGTTGCTGGTTTAATATGTTTCACGTTTTCAACATGACATTTTTCTGTGAGACCATGCAAAATATAGTTTTTTTCAATTGGAATCACTATTTCTGGGTTTACATACTGACGTCACCCCCTGCTGTTCTTGTTATTCCCTCTTAGATTATCCACCTGATGTGTACAGTGCTAGTGGCCACAAATGCTCAGTAGCTTAGCCCTATCACCCAGATCCTCTTATACAAGGGAAGTGGAGTGATTCCTGCTATTGTGTAGATGAACCAATAAGAATTGGTGTAATGGAAGTGATTTTCGCCAGCACTGGACACATGAGGTGGACAGCTGGATGTCAACAAGAAAAATTTCATTCAATATAAACAAGCAGAGGTATTCAAAATGGTGAGTAATGGATGGTTATAACAACTGAATAAAGAAAATTCTAAATAAAATTTGGAATTTGCAAGGTCCACAACGTGATTGAAATGCATTGACAATGCACTTACTATGTCAGCTGTGTGCTCTATATAAATACCATCTCCAAATCGGATGTTGCGAATGATGTCAACTGGGACATCCGATCTCAATTTGTGCTGGGATTTAATCAACTGCTGCAATCGCTTGTTTGGAAAGGCATCTTCTGTGCAGATGTACACAGCCCCTATGCAATACATACAGTATATGTTATACAATGCACAATGAATTAGAGGCTTGCTGTATACATAAAAGATTTGTTATATACACTGTGTACCTGCTCCAAGACCTCCATATTCTGCAGAATACTGAACAGACAGACACAGCTGTAAGGCTATCTGGGTTTTCCCTGCAGAGCTTTCCCCTGCCAGTTCTGTGATGCCCACTAACGGGATACCCCCTCGCAGAAAATTATTGAGGATGCTGCACCCGAGGCTCAGCTTCTGGTGCTGGGAAGGGAAAGTGGCCTGATCCTTGTATAACTCCAATGCTGTGAATCATAAGAAAAAATTATGTGTGATTATTACATAAATTGCTGAAAACAAGTATTATGAATATTATTTATGCGTACAGCAATACAACCCACATACCAGTATCTCTGCAAATAGCTAGAAATGCCATGGAAAATATGAAAGTTGTAATTGCAACTATATGGATTGTCCCCAACTTTCTCAGAAACACTCAGAACTAATAAAGGACTTCTAGACCAGGGCTTGTATTTAAAAAGGACCTTTCCCCACCTTCAAGTCCAGCTCTTTGCATTACTTAATAGCCACAACTCCACTCTTTCTGGCACAGTTGGAATTTTTTCTCTAGCCCCCACAGTTCTCGAGCAATAATTGCAGGAAGTTGTAGTTCCTGATATGCTACTTATGGTCTTCTGTTTTGGTGGCTGATAAGTTATTTAGGCTTTGTGGTGTCAGGAGGGCGGTGTCAGGCAGGAACAGGCAAGGGGTGTGATTCTGAGATCAGACACTGGCTGCCTCTGGTGCACTGAATCACACACCCCTGCCTGCTCCTCCTGTCTGACTCCACCCACCTGACAGTACAGAGCCTGAATAGCATATCAGGAATCAAAACTAACTATATTGATTACTTGGGAATAGTGGGAGAGACGGACAAAAATTCCCATAGTGGAGCAGTGCCTATTAAGGGTATGTTCACGCAGAGTTTTTTGCAAGCTGAAAAAATCTGCTTCAGGAATTAGGAAACTATTTTTTGCCGCATTTTTTTTACATGATGTGCTTTTTGTCGCGTTTTTCGTTGAGGCTTTTGCCACTTTTTTTTTTTTTGCTCCAGCATATTGTATGGACCTGGAAACTTCTCTTTAAAAAACGCTATCGGTTTTTCTGCCTCCCATTGACTTCAAATGGGTTTTTCAGGGTGGAATCCGCCTGACGATAGGTTGTGTCGCTTTTTTTTTCTGCTAGCTGAAAAAATCAGCTAGAGGATAAAAACTGCTACTGACTTCCATTGAAATGAATGGGAGGCGTTTTTTTCAGGCGGATTCCGCGTCAAAATCCGCCTGCAAAGAACTCCGTCTGAACATTATCCTAACAGATTGTAATTGTATAACTCAATATTCAAATGAGTCGCTCATCAAAAAGAACTTTACTCCCCATGTCTTTATAATATTTATCCAGATAGTTCCCCTATGTGGTGGTGTAACTGTGGTCATGGAGGTTTTCTATTCCATATCCTATGGGACTGCACCTATATTAGATCTGCAACAGAAACGCTCCTGAGAAGCATTTTGAAGGAAATCTTCACTTGACTCCTCAACAAGCCCTCTTACTAATAGAAGTACATAATCGTCCTAAACACCAGAAAACAGTGACTTTTCATGTATTAATATCCACCAAACGTGTTCTGACTAGACATTGGAAGCAGCAAGGTCTACCTCATGTCCCAAGAAATCACTGCCATCACCTATGCTAGCAAAAAAATTCTTTCCCTGTGGACAGAAAGTTCAGGTTATGTGGAAAAACAACCTATTAGGTCTTGGGCAGTTCCTTATTTACAATGGTCTACTGCTACTCACAATTAATACTAGTTAGTACTCTTGACCATCTTGGAATACTGCCTTGTTCTTTCTGTTTGTTTTCCTTTTGTCTATATCCTTCATTGTCAATGTGTAATTTTCATTTTGTACATTGCTGTAACTGTTGTACCATGTAAACTTTAAAAATGTTTCAATAAAAGCAATAGAATTTAAAAAAAAAAAAAAAAAAAAAAAGATTTTAGTGAGACTATTATATTGATGACCTATCATGATTATCAGATTGGGGGGTCCGACTAGTGTCAATCCCATGATCAGCCAATGACAGGCCATCAGTTTTAAAAGACTGGATAACCCATTTAACTAATGCATGACCAGGCCTTTTTCCCTTGGTTCATGACCGCTTTTTGGTACATATTGTTTTGCAGGCTATAACTTTTTTTTTTTGTTCAGGTTATTCAATTTTAATATCTTAATAAATCCCCCCAGTGTTTTTCTAGAGTGCTCCTTTAATTGACAATCTTCCTGTTTGCACTGTAGCTTGTAGTTTATAATCATTATATCCTTGTTGTAATGGAAATAAACTGTGCGTAATACCTTCTTGACGCAATTACACTTATACAGAGTAGCTAGTCAGACCAAGAAAAGCTGCAGTGTAAATCATAGAGGAGTGATAGAATTGTAGCCCAAACCTCTGTTGAGGAAGGTGTGTTTCAGACTTCTATAGACAATGCAATTATGATATATGCCACATATTCAAAATAAGGAGGAAGTTAGCGTCACCCAGGGAATACAGGTTATGATTTAGATCTTTGCTGGATTCCGCTAAGAAAGCTTAGCTATTCTTATAATATTGTAGAAACTGTACCTGTAATAACTTTTTTATCCTTTTGCAAAGTAATAGCCGCTGCTTTCTGTAATTGATGGACATCAGGAATGGAGAGCTGGGTTATTCTCTGCAGATCCACAACAGAGTAAGTCAAAATGTCTCCAACAGATTTTATATTGGCTGAAAAAAAATTCATGATCAATTAATGCATCCAGCAATGAATAAGAGAAGACAGGAGCTTCAACCTGAATATTATACAGGAAGAGCCATTCAGACCCCAGCATGAATGATGTGCACTACAAATAGAGATGTGCAATGCTCCCCCGTGTCATATGTTGATGCTACATGGAACAAAATGTTGACATCTTTCACCACCTCAACCAACTCCAACTCTTAGAATATTTTCACTGATTCCAGCACAGTTAGATTTTTTTTTTCTAACTACCACCATTCCTGAGCAATCAGCGCAGATAGTTTTGGTTCTTGTTATGCTACTAAGGGTCTCTACTGTCAGATGGGCCAGGCAGGGGGTGTGATTCAGAGCTTCTATTAGAGACAGGGAGTGTCAGAGCTAAGAATCACACCCATTGCCTGCTCCTGCCTGACATGTCCACCTGACAGTACACAGCCTAAATAGCATACCAGGAACCAAAGCAGCACTTATTGTTCGGGAACTGTAGGGTTTTGAGAAAAAATTTAAACCGAGCCAGAATCATTGGAGGTGGTGAAAGGTTTTCTTTAAGAGGTTATCAAGGAATTTTTATTTATGGCCTATCCTTATGGCCATAAAGATCTGATTGGTAGTGAGCAGACAACAACTCCCTACAAGGATCAGCAATTTGGGGCCACTTCCGACATAGTATACACAGCATGGCTCCATGCCCTGTATAGTGGCCAGGCGCTGGAACTGCAGTATCAACTCCCAGCCACTATACGGGGATCAAAGCTATTTGCTTCTGTCTCTGTGCAGTGTATAGTACGAGCATCAGAAGTGGCCCAAACAGCTGATCCAATGGGAGTTGTCGGCCCCCAAATAATCAGATATTTGAGGCCTATCGTAAGGATAGGCCATAAATAAAATATTCCTGACCAACCCATCTACCTATCGATTCAGTGATAGCTATCCGCTACACTATCACTGTGTGAATCTGCAGATTTGATATTCAGGAGCCTTGGAAAGTTGGTTGGCAATCTAAGATAAATCTGTAATGGCAGCCATATTAGTTGTCAATCAGCTTTCGAGAAATGGAGAGAACTTAAAGAAGTACCTATAATGAGGGTCCCGGAGTTAACTAGTAAGCTCAATCCTTTTGTTTTCTGTAGATCGCTATACCTATGATATTGCAATATACTGTTTAAATAACCGCTTTGAGACTTTTGTGAGACAAGCACATTACAAATGTTTGTTATTATAGTAAGGAGTAACTGAACCTACTAAGAATCTGACTGGGGAGTTTTAAATTTTTGATGTAATGTATAGTTCTGCTTTACACTGAATTGTTATACATTGCAGGAAAGAAAGTGAAATGGCAATGAAAAAGCAACCTATACATGGGATGAGTAGTATATTTTTGGTGGTGCTCTCCTTCTATAAATAAGTCGCTCAACTACTTCCAAATATATGAAAAAAAATTAAGGAGTACTCACCACGTAAGATTAAATTTTCCAGTTTTATTTCAACTTTGAATAAAAACAGCAAAGGGAGGAGAAAGGCACAGCCAGTGTGTAGGCGGCGACAGTTTTGCGCACTGACGCACTTCCATCTGCCCTGTTAGGGTAACCTCACACTACTGTTATAAATGTACATTGCTCTCATCTGTCATAAGATGAGAACAAAGAAAATTAATGGCGATAGAGTGACAGATACAGACAGAGCTCCCTCTGACAGCATTTACTTTAATGTAAAAATGCATGATGGAAGCTTTCTTCATGACACAAAATAAAAACATGACATAAGAAAGGGTTGTTTTTTTTCACATTAGAGTGAATGGGAACAGACCCCAGATAGAGGGGGCTTCATCTGCATCCATCACTCTATCACCGTTGATGTCAGTTACTTTCATTTTATGACGGATGACGCTAGGTTCACACTAGTGTTTGGGTTTCCGTCCTTCAGTTCCGCATGGGGACTTGAAAGACGGAAACCCTGCCCACTTAAAAAGTGGTTACCTGCAGAAATCCACGGACCTCATAGACCAGGGGTCGGCAACCTCTGGCACGCGTGCCACTCTTGGCACGCGAGGCATATTTCCCTGGCACGGCAGCAGACTTCTCACCAAACACTGCCGAAACGAAACTGTTATTATTATACTGTGGGGTTTCTTCAGACCCCCGAGTATAATAAGCGGTGCCCCCGGGAAGATGATCAAACATAAAAAACAATGTTACTCACTATTCCACTCTCTGCAGCCGCTGTGTACTCTTCGGGCGCTTCTGCCTGAAGTCAGCTGACAGGGCCTCAGGTGTCACGTCTGCGGCTGACGTCATTACGCATAATGACGCGACGTGACCCCTGAAACTCAATGAGCGGTCGCTGACTACAAGCAGAAGCGCCCGAAGATACAGAGCAGCTGCGGAGTGTGGAATAGTGAGTAACATTGTTTTTTAAGTTTCATCACCTCTCTTTGCCCTCCACTTATTATACTCTGTGGTCTGAAGAGACCCCACAGTATAATAATAGCTAGTGAGTGGCACAAATTGGAATATCATAAAAGTTAGAATATTATACCGTGTGCAGGGGCTACTATGGAGGATAACACCGTGTGCTGGGGCTACTATGGGACATAATACCGTGTGCAGGGGCCACTATAGAGCCTAATATCGTGTGCAGGGGCCACTATGGGACATATACCGTGTGCAGGGGCCACTATGGAGCATAATACCGTGTGTAGGGGCCGCTATGGGACATATACCGTGTGTAGGGGCCGCTATGGGACAAATACTGTGTGCAGGGGCAGCTATGGGACAAATACTGTGTGCAGAGGCCGCTATGGGACATAATACCGTGTGCAGGGGCCACTATGGGACATATACCGTGTGCAGGGGACACTATGGAGCATAATACCGTGTGCAGGGGCTGCTATGGGACATATACTGTGTGTAGGGGCCGCTATGGGACATATTGCTGTGTGCAGGGGCCGCTATAGGACAAATACTGTGTGCAGGGGCCGCTATGGGACATAATACCGTGTGCAGGCGCCGCTATGGGACATATTGCTGTGTGCAGGGGCCGCTATAGGACAAATACTGTGTACAGGGACCGCTATAGGACAAATACCGTGTGCAGAGGCCGCTATGGGACAAATACTGTGTGCAGAGGCCGCTATGGGACAAATACTGTGTGCAGAGGCCGCTATGGGACATAATACCGTGTGCAGGGACCACTATGGGACATTATTCTGTATAACGGTGTGTTTTCTATATTAAGGATGTGTTTTTGCACAGAAAACTCAGGCCTTGTGTTTTTTTTTTTTTGTTTTTTTTTTTGTGCAAAAATGCACCAGTTTTACATCGAATGAAAAAGTTCCAGTGGCCTAAGAATATAGCTGCATCCAGATACATAGTGTGTTTTCACCATAAGGATGCTGCCATACGGTGCTCCTGGACACATTTACCACTAATTGGCGGCTGTACATGGACTTTCATTGCTTCTAATCAGAAAGTACAGGAGCGTCCCAGGAAATAGCAGTAAATGCATGTGTCCTAAAGCATCTGGTGGCAGCACTTCGGTGTTATGGTTTGTGGTATATGACTTTAGTTTAGGGGTCGTCAGACTTACAATTATTGACCGGCACTCCGAGTACCTCATCTTTGATTTTTTAATTAAAATCGGCACGCTGAACAAAAAAGGTTGCCTACCCCTGCCCTGCTATTATGGGGTCTGCTGGGTTTCCACTGATTTTATACTGAAATCTGGCGGAGAGAGAAAAGTCCTTTTCCAGTTTCAGTATAAAATTTTAGCGGAATCTGCGGCGGAGTCTCGTACGGAGACTCTAACACAGATGTGAACCTAGCCTGAGAGCAATAGATATTTATAGCAGTAGCGTGAATGTTTCCTTAGTTCAAGTGCAGCTGAACACAGAATATGTAAAATACAAATCTTACCCTTATTAAGAGCTGCCGACACCTGAGGACTCAGATCCAAGTGCTCCCAGTCCATGTCTTCATAAAATGTGTTGTAAAGAAACAAAATGCAAGGGTAACAATAACCAAATATCACATATGACAGTGCCCCCTGTGATTCAGACAACCATAGACTGTGCAGTCTGCTGCCACATGGCAACGCATTGTAGTGTTATTCTCCTCTAGAAGCAATGCATCTATGTAAAATAGGGTTAGTGTCTATGGGCGCCATATTACGGTTATACACAACTAACGCTACATTAACATCTGCTCCCCGGTTGTCCATTGTTCTGGTCCGTCGGAGGGCCAGAACAACTGACACACAGACTGCTAAAACAGTGGACATTAACAATGACTGGTAGACCCCATTGACTATAATAGGCTCATTCGGATGTCTGTTGTTTTAAACTGAAGCTGCCGGACGAAATAGTCAGACTTGCAGCAATTTAAGGCAGCCAAACGGAAGCTCCGATGCAGATGTGAATCCAGTCTTAGTGGTTGAACAGAATTATAAAAGCTTGCACAAACAGCACCACACCTGGTCACAGGCGCTATATTGTATTGCAGAACATTTCCATTCATTAATATGGAAATAAGGACTTAAAGCATTTTTCACTAACTGATTTATACATGACTCTCCTCCTTCCCAATTCAGACGTATAACCAGATCAATAAGACCATTTCCCCCCCAAGGCCTTCCTCTGTATTGCTGCTATACTAGATACAGAGCCACACTTGACAGTGGGGAATACATATATAGTAACTAATAGGATTATCCAATCAGATTCCAGCTTTCATTTTTTCAGTTCAGTTTAGAAAATAAAAGCAGTGATAAGATTGGTTGCTATGCTGAACTTCTGTCTGCACCGCTTGATATCCCCAGGTCGCTAAGCGCCTAGTAAATGTACCATACTCACCAAACAGGTGGCGCCGCTTCTGTAAATGGCGGGCCTCATCCACCAATGGCGATAGAGACAAACAAAGGTGCTGTCCAATCACAGAACTCACACTATCCACGTGGTTAGCCGCTCCCCACAACCGGTACCTTCGCATTGGCTATGATTTTTGTCAACAAATCTCACGTGACTCATTGTCTTGTCTCCAATTGGTCTCAGTAGGTTGTCAGCTAAGCGCATATGATTGGTTATTCTACTTAACTATGTCAATGTCAGTAATCTTATAGCCCTTTATGAATAGGCAGGGTTTGGTCCGCCTTTGAAAGTATCGTAAACAGTTAATGCTCTGCAAGTTCGTTCTCCCAATCACAGATCACGTAGAAGTCCCTGGCCTGCTTTGATTGGTCGGATGGAATGTGTCAGTAATGGGAGAGCTAGGAGCTGATTGGTTAGGGGGCTTCAGTGGTGTGAGGGAGTAAAGATGTCCACCGACCGAGATGGGAAGAAGCTGGTACGGTCTCCCAGCGGTCTCCGCATGCTGCCCGAGAACCGGGCGCTTGGAAGTCCCTTTTGCTTGGAGGAACCGCAGTGGGTACCGGATAAAGAGGTACATCCAGCCGCTGCCCGTGACACCGCGGGAATGGAGACGGCAGAGGCCAGAGGAGTTGGCTTACTTTCTCCCTGCTCTCATCTCCAGTCCTGTAGTGCGAGGTTCCTGTCAAAACAAGTTGTCATGCCTGCTGTTGTACAAGTGCAAGTCCCATAGTGCAGTGTTAGTGATTGGCGTGCCATACTGGGACTTGTAGTGCCACTAGCATGTATATGCCGTACTACTCATAACTATACACTGTCTGGATAATCATATGGATATGGCTTTTGCAAGACATTTTTTCAAAATATTTAGTAGATATTGAAGATATCAGCTAATCTTGCCTTTGTTACCCATAGCAACCAACAACTGCACAGCTTTCTATTTTTTTTGGCACAGAATAAGAACTGAGATCTGCGTTCTGACTGGTTGCTATGGACAACAGCGTCATAAATAACCCTCTTTTTTCCCCATTATTGATTACTTTTTAGGGGTTCGGATTTTCATTAATATTTGTAAAAAAAAATGCCGTTCACCTGTTTTTAGTCCTATCTGTCTGGAAATGTTGGTTGATAAGTAATGACCATAAGGGAGTGTTCACATAGGTCTCTTGTGCTGCAGGTTTTCTGTGTGTCAAATTCACAGCAACAGAAATCACCAAATGGTTCAGTTTTTCATGTGGAATTTATAGCAGACTTGCTGCAGGATTTCATTCTATACGTCGTGAAAATCTGCGACATCATTTGACATATGAGATTTAAAGTCTTAGTGTCTGCTATAGTGTTTTTTTGTGCAGCTTGTAGATTTGTTTCAGTTTCATTAACTTGTCAGCAACTGTAAAATGCTATATTTATATGGATTCATGTTCACATATATATTATACATCTTCATATAGTGATGAATCTCCTGGTCTTATATGGTGACTACAGGTGATTTGTGTGACAATTCTTATTCTTTCTATATACTGGCATCAGTCTGTAACAAAAACGTAGAATGAAGACAATAAGGCATCAAGATCTCAAAAGTTGTATTCACACTCCTTTTGATCCTCCTTTGGCAGGCAGTTCCATCAGACCTGAGGAACTGACCAGCATGTAGCACTTTTCTTCCGAGCAAAATTACAGACTCCAGAGCAGTCCATTATATAACACTGGAGCTAATATGAGTGAATGCATTAATGTATCAATTAGTGTTTTTTGCTTGTTTTTACTTAGAGTTGTGATTTTAGCAACCTTGCAGCACTGCTGGATTAATTTGCAATTAGTAGTTTTGGTTACGGCATCCTCAGGGTCACATTAGTGAAGGGGTCACAGGACAGTTTTCGATTTTGTGACAGGAATTATCCAAAATGGGCTTCAACCAGGCGGAAAATAGAGAAGTATTTGAGGCCTCTTCTCCCTCTCCCCTCCCCTAGTTTAGGACAGGTTATCATTATCAGATCATTGAGGGTTTGATACCCAGCACTCCTACAGATCAGCTATTTGACGAGGGCATAGCATTCGGGTGAAGTTCAGGGCCGTTCGCTTGAAAACAGGCCATGTGATGAATGAATGTGTTGTCACTGGTCTGTGAAGTGGAAAGCTGCAGTTACCAGTGCTGGACCCCAATGATTAGATATTGATAACTAATCTGATTGCGTCCACTAACTTTTTAATAGATGACTGTTTTACCTCAAAAGTGCCCCTTCAGTTATACCTTCCCCCACTTTCTTAATTGTAATTACTGGAACAGATCCCGAGCAGCGAGATCACAGAAGCCGCCTGGAGTCCATGACAGCCAGGAGACTTAAGGTTCCTAAGCCTGTCATAAGCATATATCTATTGAGGCTTGCCTGTGATGCAGCAATTTCCACATAGATTGCAGTATTGCTGTCTATGGGATGATCGCATATTCAAGACCCCTAGGGGATTTAAAACTTTAAAAATAAATAAATAAATAAAAAATATATATTATATAAATAAGAGGAGAGATTGCAAATAAAAATAAACAAACACAGACAAATTGGGTATCCCTCGTGTCTGAAAATTACCAAACTACAAACATATAAAAATATTTTTCCCCTATGGTAAGAGCTATAGCCGGAAAAAAGATCAAAATGGCCGAACCACCATTTCGCCTCCCCCAAAAAATAAATAATGAATAAAAAGCCATCAAACTGTCAAATATTCCCCAGAATGGTATACATAAAAAGTGCAACTAAACCTGAACCCCATAATATACGAAAATATAACATATAAAATTACGGCTGTCAGAATATAGCAACTCTAAGAATTTTGTTTTATTTTATTTTTTTTAAACTTAACAAAAACTGTATAAATTTAGTATTGTTGTAATCATAATGACCTGCAGAATATACCATAAGTGACATAAACAAAATAAATAAAAACATGTCATTTTGGCTACACAGTGAATGCTGTAAAAAAATAATATAAAATTTGTATGGAATATAATATGGTCCTTTTATGGACTAGAATATTTGTGCACTCCTGGTCTAGAGTGATGATATAGATGTGCAGTTTGGAAGATACATTATTCTGTTCTCTTATGGCCTGGCAGATTTTGGCTTCTTTGTTTTCCCTCCCTGATGAATGATTCCAGTTGGTTTATGTGTAGCAAAAACTATATACAGAGGAAAATACATTCCCTTCATTCCAGAACATAATCTCTATTTCCAACGTTTGGAATCTTGGACAAAAAGTGTAGATGCCCGGCCTTGGGTAGCTATTGTATTTCAATGGATGTTGGTATATAGCAGATGTGGAAGGCTTGGGTCATACCCTGCATATCACTTAGTATTCACAACAGTAGTCACAACTGGGACTCCCCACCCCTCTTTTCACCAGAAGTCATAGCAGTACTTACACACTCCCCAAACTAGTCACATTATCCCCACACTCCTCCATCCAACATTAACAGCATGATTTGTTCTTCCCAATGTAGTCACAGCAAAGCCCTCTCTCTCTTTGCAGGGTCTCAGCAATACTTCTTCCCTTTTTAACCAGCTGTAGCAGGGTTAACACAGCTCACCCCTTTACCCATTAGTCAGGCTTTCGCCACCATGCATGTGTTCACAGCAGTCTCCGCCCCCACCTTGACCTCCCACGTGCTCCCCTAAAACACTCTCTGCTGGCCACACACTACATGCGAGCCGCTCAGAAATGATCCGTGAAGGAGGATCCACAGTCCCGTGATTAATAGAGATGTCTTGCAGAAACAGCGCCTCACTAGTCCATTGGTTGTTTCTGATATTGCACCACTGCTCCAAATGAATGGTACTGAGCTGTGGTGCATTGACAGGTGAGCTGCTGTCTAAGATGAAAGCAGCCATGTTTTTCCAATCTGCTGCATATAAATCTAGTTATAGATGTGATGAATATAATAAAATATAGGAAGATAATGTAAAAATAATAAGCATGTCTTGTGGTTAGTTGTGTCTGGGTATGCTGACAGATCTCACAGTGTGTCTTATACATTACTATACGATTGTTGTGTTTGCACCCCTGGTATTTTACCCTCTTTATTTTACACCGTGTTGACTTTGGCAATAATTCATTTTCACAGTTGCTTTGTTGTATGTGTTATGTTTATTAAAATGCATAAATAATACCCTAAAAAAATTAAACACAATTGTGGCCAGTGGAAATCTGCCCGAGCAGTCGGGAGGGGGTAAACTTCATTCACGCTTTCCCATTTATCCTCTTGTTTACGGTGAACATTGCTATGATAGCATTTGCCATAGTACAAAAAAAAAAGGTACGTGTCAGGAAATGCAAGGATGCAGTTTTTCTCTGTTCATTTTGGATATATCTGTTCATTTATTAGACATTGGCCATTGTCTCCAGTGGCAGCATTATGACCTTTCACCGGGTTATGAAAGCATTGGGTTGTTTGGAAAGCAGGTGGAGAACAGTTCACACATTGCAATATTAAATTAGCAGGTTTATTGCTAGAATTTGAGCGGGGAGTTTCCTAGTCTTGACGTCGCAGGTTGCGTACTTTATGGCTATTTGGACCTGTTGTGAACGATTACCTTCAGCTTAGCATTACATTATAGTGCATCTCTGGGTAGAAGTGGAAAATTAAACTTCTCCCCAACCCCAAAATTCTTACTTGGCTTGAAGCCATATTTTCTAAGATCAACATTGCTTTGTCTTCAAACCCTCAATAGTGCTCATGAATGTATTGCAAGTTGTACTGAGTGGTTATACCATCCCATACATATACTATCCAGTGGAGATTGTACGACTACACAGGGCTGTCTGGTTGCCAAGACCCCTAAACAATCCGTTGTTATAGCTGTGGGAGAGCTTCTGCTTCCTGACAACAGTAAATCATGAGTCTGGTCCTCCAGAGGTAGAACTGCTCCTCTCTAGGGTGCTGGCTGCAGTGGACAGTAGAGAGATGTTGGCGGGTCACCCTTTTGTCCTAGAGGCTAGTTTGCATTGTTAAACTTGCAGTAAATTCTGCATGTTGTGGGAACTTGGTCTGTGCCCAGGCCCCTCCAGGCTCTATAAAACTTCTGTACACTCTGAGAGCAATAAACTTCATGTATAATCCTGGGCCGTCTCAGTAACTTCAGCTTCCACTGCTACTGTTTTACAAGCCTGGTTAAACATCAGTCATGTATTTGTTATTCCATTGTATGACGGGTAGAGCTGCTCAGTCTTTATTGACCAGATGTGGTGACTGTAAAACCTCATAGCTATGTCCCTATATCATTGGTCTCAAACCTAAGCCTTTCCATCTCATGCAAAACTATAACTCCCAGCAATCCCAGGCCATGAATGACTCTTGGGGTATGCTACACCAGAAGTTCTACAGGTTGGAGATCTTTCCTAGGTCTTCATCAGCTTTACAGAGCAAGGAATGTTTGTATGAATGCTGAATGGGTAGAGATCTAGTGGGTGCTAACTATGGGCTTGAAGTGCCAGCCAAAGGAAATATGCCCTGCTTAGTAATCAGGATGAATGGAGGTTCCAGTGACCCCTACCAGCCAGTGGGTAAAGGGATTGTCTGGGATTTTTTTTTTTCCTAATGAGCAGTAAATGATATTTACTGATAACCATTACTCTCCAATGGTTGTGCTACCACTTGTGTCTCCACCGCTCCTGCAGCAATGACATCATTTTCATCACAAGGCATTATGGGAAAGGAGCTGGGAGCTCATGCGCCCTCTGTTGGATGTAACAGATCCTCAATTTGCTTTTGACTCACCGAGTCTTGAGACAGCAAAAGGGATTTTAGCCAAGCCAGTATCACTTATCTGCATACAGCGCGGTTCGGGATTTTTGTCCCTCATCAGTGCAGAGCAAAGTGAACTGGCTGGCTTTGTGGGAGGCAATGAGTGGGTTATGGACAGGGACATCTCTCCTTGAGGAGAGCACCAGTTAAGGTGTGTAGAGTTGCTTAGTGGAGGGCGAAAGGCAACTCAAAACTCTACACACCTTAACTGGTGCTCTCCTCAAGGAGAGATGTCTCTGTCCATCATTTTCATCATTCACAGTTCTGCAGCCAGTCACTGACCTCAGCGATAATGCTGGCACATATAGCATGTTACCACAGAGGCCGGCAACTGACTGCAGCAGTCATGTGAATTGCCACGGGAGTGCCAGCACATTTGACTAGTAAGTAATGGTGGTTTTATTATATTTTCTCCTGCCAATTTTTTTTTTTTTTTTTTTTATTTACATACTGACTGGAGTTTGGCCATTTGACTCACTGTCCAATCAGATACCTTCCCCCCCCCCTTTCCCATACTTGTTTTACATGAACTAGCACTTTTTTTTTTATAAAGTATATCCCTCATAGTCCTTGCTACTTTTCATTAATGATGTCGGTTTGTAGTCCATAATCCTTATGGCTCAGTGCCAGTCACAAGACTGTTCAGCCTCACCCCTTGGACGGGTCAGTAGGTTGAGTTCACATCCTGCACAGATAGAGCTTAGCCAGCTGTTCTCTCCACCAGTCTTGCTGTAGTCTGCAGTTCTGTGTACAGTGTATTAAAATCACCAAGAGTGTATACAGTTGGGTGAATACACAGGATAGTCAGTACTATATCACAGGCTTGTGAATAAAGACAGTCCACGATGATACATAAGTGGTAAAAAAAAATATATATATATATATATATTCTTATTTATAGAAGAAAATGCTTATTTTTATACTAGTTCTGAAACCAGTGACACTTTTAAGGCTTATTCACTCAGCTATAATAAGGACACAATTTAGTGTCTGTTAGTATGGCCGCAACTTAGATCAATTCTACTGTATTAAACTAGTGTCTCATAGTGAAGGTTAGGAGAAAAATGACTGGATGCCTAACCACTGACTTCTACAGGACTCTTGGAGTTCTGTACACTCCACTATCTGTGTCAGTCCATTAGAGGTTGAAGGGGTAGTCAAACATGCACTTTACAGCTTTGTGCTAATAGGAGACTTGGGGACCCCCGCTCTTGTGATTTGGTGTTCCAGTGGTCAGACACCCAACAATCCTTTGTGAATGGAAAAGTGCCATGAATGAAGGGCCCGGATGTTTTAGTTTCCTTTTGTTTTTTTTTCTCTCTAGGGTTTTGATACTGATCAACTCTCCTTATTATAGGTCATCAATATCAGATTGGTGTGGTCCTGACGCCTGGCACCCCTAACGAAAACTGATATCCGCAGCTAAGGCATGCACAGAGCTAGAAGCAGGCAGCTGCAGTAACACACTTTGTACACTGTTTTTGCCAGCACTGAATTTGCTGAAATCAACTGACTGCTTCTGGAGTGTGGATTACTGTACAGACTACTGTGGAGTCTGAATTCATCCACAGTAGTCTTCATTCCTTGTCGGTGTGCTAGCCATGTTTTTCACAGCTAATACGCTTATCCATTATATACTAATGGTCACATACACATGCCCGAGTATTTTAACATGGATCTGTGTATTGTTTCGTGAGCCTGGGGACACGTCCTATTAGAACAGGTCCTATTACTGTCTGTTTTGCAGCCCTGGCTCATTGAAGTAAATTAATGGGTCTGTGTAGGCACAGGAGACAAGCTGATATCATCCATGTGCCATCAGTGGCACTTAACCATGGACCTGGCACATGCAGTTAAGGCTGGAGACACAAATGGAGTTTTTGGTTTTGCTGCAGGTTTTGAAGCCAAAGCTCAAAAAGTAATTTTCAGGGATCAGGTGGGCCAGGGAGGGGACATCCCAATTTCCATTTATGTGCAACAAAAAATCAACACATTTTAAACCATAACAAAACATCAAGACAGTAAAATAGCATAGGTGAAGACAGTCCGATTTAAAGTCTGTGATGTACCGTCAGGGTATCCAGTTCCCATATTAATATATAACAGTGCAATAAGTAGGCAGTGTACATGAGAAGCAAAAGAAAACTAAATAAAGGCCAGTGGCATGGTGTACAGATCCTACAGAAGAGATAATATAAGACATGGCATTCAAAATTTTACCTAGATAAGTAGAACAGAGGTAACAAAGGCAGAACACTTGGTAATGTAGCTTGGTCTGCCCACACAGCTCACATTAATTACAACCTTAGTAAAGCTCTAGATGGCACGCCAGGGGTACACAGCCAGGGACCTCCAATCCTCTAAATGTAACTCTAGCATTACATTTAATGTAAACCGCTTTTTCTAATCTAATAATAGAATGCAGTCTGCTGCGTAGTTCCTTCATTGTAGGATTTACAGGTTGTAAATAATGTGGGGCTATAAGCTTATGTTCCTGGTACAGTACGAAATATACCTGTGAATTCAGGTATATGGTCCATAGTATCATCTAGAAGACCTAAATTGGAAGCTTTAGCGTTGCAATCTAAAAAGACATTGTAGACTTTCCTTATCATTTGTAAGAAGCAAAGCCAGTAAGGCTCTAAGCTTACACATTAAGGCATCATGTGCATTAAATGGGCGACTTCCTGTACACACTGTTGACAATTGGAACCCGATCAGATACCCCATTTATTTAGCATAGCCGGGGTCTTTCCCAGCTGTTCCTAATACACAGGGTTTATATCTGTGTGCCTCACTGAAGGATAGCATGGGGGTTAGATCGAGGATTTCACTCCACTGATCATCTGTCAGAGGCCTAATGTCCGCCTCCCATTTATGCTTTACATGTAGAAGGAATTTGCAGCAATGGGCCGTAAGAAACCTCTGATATATAAAGTATATAAGCCCCAAATACAGGACCTTTAACTCCCCTTCCTCACCCTAAGGGGCTGTTCAAGAAGAATTACTCTGAGCTGAACATGTCCAATATTTTCTGTATTTTTTAGACGATAAGACGCACCCCAGGTTTAAGACAAGCAAAATTAGGAAAAAGTATTTCATTTTTAATTTAAACTTCCCTGGTGGTTAAATGGAGTCTAGGGGGTCATTGTCACTAACTAGTGAGGGGGCACTAAGGAGCTTTATACGGTGTGCGGGCGATAAAAAGTAGCTTTATACTGTGTAGGGGGGATCACTAAGGAGCTTTGTACCGTGCAGGAGGGGGGTACTAATGGGACATTTATAATGCCCCATTAGTGCCCCCCACATGTTATAACAGACTGTTGGTGCCCCTCCCCCATGCTGTATAGTTCCCCATTAGTGCCACATGCACAGTATAATGCTCGTGCATGTCCCACACAGTGTAATCCCCCTTTGTGATCCACAAACCATTAACGCTAGCAGCGGTCAGAAAAAAGATTCATCTCCAAAACCGCTGTCCACTAAGCCCTGATACTTTACATCAACAACAATCGGGATCAGCAATTGTCCCTGCAGCCTACACATAATAAGGCGGCAGAGATGACTGTCGATCCCTGGTGCTGCTGATATAAAGTATCAGGGCTTAGGGGACAGTGGGTTGGAGATTAATCTTACTCCTGACCACTGTCGTATTGAAAGGGCCTGGTGGCAGGGGTCTAGACAGCTGATGGCCACACCATGGTCCGGCACTTGAGTATTCCTTGGTCTATGGGCTCATTTACATGACCTGGTTTACTGACCTTGTGCTAGCTGGTAATAACGGTCAGCACATGGCCCCATATAATGTAAAGGATCTAGTCTCGTGACTGTTGTTTTAACAGTCCGTGTGAACAAACCAGTAAATAGTAGAACATGCTATTGAACGGTCCGAGTTCACGGATCCCCCAATAGACTCATGTCTATAAGTGATCTGGGAAATCAGATTACCCATGGCCGTGCGGGTCTCTGTCATGTGTATAATCTAGCACTGGTGATCCCAGTGCAGGACTGTAGGAGGAATGGCAATGGCACTCTAAACCACTGTCCCTTGTTACCTGGTCTCAAATGGTGGCACTGTGGCTCAGGTAACAAAGATCTGTATTGGATATCCAGCTAAGACTGCGTTTCTAGTATTTGAGTGAAGCTTGAACTCAGAGCTCATGTGCACAACCACATTACAGATACTTTTTGTAATACATTGTCCCTACTGTTCCTTTTATATGGAGGCACAAACAGTTTTTATATAATTATTTATTATAGTTATAACTATTATAGTTAATTTAAAAAAGTGTGCCATGTGTCTTTGCATGCCATATCACCCAGTGCTTATAGAGTGTGTTATAGGACCCAACAGAGGCACCATGCAGCAGCACATGAGGGACTCCGTTTAGAATGGTCACATGCAGTAAGCCTTGGAACTTGCCAATCATGTCTGTTATAAGAAGCCTTATCCACACCTTGTTCTAGGTCAGAGCTGCTCTCTGGGACTTGCAGGTTATTTTTTCATTGTCTTTCCGTTCCTATGAAAATGAATGACTGTGTTCTACATTAATCTTCGGCGATACAACCCAGCATTCCGACAGCGGTATGATATAACCTTTTTAGCAACAGCTATTTCTATGGTTACGTTCACACTACCGTTAGTAATGTCTATTTCTGTCATTGCTCGATAATATTAAAGGAGTTATCCAGCTTCCAAAAATTAACTGTAAATATATCCACAGCAGTGTGAAATACTCACTGTTCCCTTGTGCAGCCTTTGCTTGGCTTTATTTTACTTGCTGCTCCTTATATCACTGTTATTTACATGCTGTGAATCTGTGGACAAGCTACATTTCCCATGATTCATCTGCATGCTCTCACTCTATGTACCCCTCCCTTGTGTGCAGATTCCCTCCCTGCTACAGGGTCTGTTTTATCACAGTGTATGTCTTGTGTCTCACTTCTTCAGTCCATGCAGCATCGCTTTCCTGACTAGGCTATAAATGACTCCCATGAGTTGCTTGAAGGGGCAAGGAGGTGATGTGCTGTTGTGACACTTCATTTGCTGGCTACACTGCTCACAGGGAGCAAACAGAATGTCATAGCTGTGGTTAGTGACCTGGAAATAAATCAGATAAACGGCGCTGGATTTAAGCAGTTACATTATTCACCATCTGTGCCCATTCCTATTGACTCTAATGTAAACAACATGATGGACACATTCATTTTTCATGTTTACTTTTGCTGGACTTTTTTTTTTTTTTTTTAAATGTCTGCATCAGTCTGTTACTTGATACTAATAGGAGTTCTCTGTCTCTTCCAGTGTCCCCGATGTATGCATTGTGAAGCCAAATTTGACTTCATAACAAGGAAGGTAAGAGCAATGTGTGTATGTAGAAGGCTCAGTTCACAGCACATGACGTTATGCAAGTTATGCAGTTTTCCAGTACGCTTTGTGTTTCACTTCCTTTATTGTATTCAAGATCTCTGCTTGCTGTCAGCAACACCTTCACTGTATACATGCAGAGAATAAACACATGGACAGGATTTTTGCAGTGGGCCCCATGTAGTGAATTACACTTGTGTTTATGATACAAATGGAAGTCTTTTCACAGGATATATTTTATTGGAATTTCCATTATTTAATTAATTACATTTCTAGCAATAAAAAATATTTAAGATAATGCATACTGGAATAACCAAGAATTCCAAAAAAAGTAAAACTGTTGTGCCCTCTAGGGGATGATTTCAGTATTTTATTTGTTTGCTTTCTTTCTAGCATCACTGCCGAAGGTGTGGAAAATGCTTCTGTGATAAATGCTGCAGTAAGAAAGTGCCTCTACCACGTATGTGTTTTGTAGACCCCGTGCGACAGTGTGGGGAATGTTCTATTATTTCCCAGAAAGAGATGGAATTCTATGATCGACAACTGAAGGTGCTGATGAACGGTACATAGTGATGGGATTGTGTACCTTTACCTTAGTAAATGTGCCAAGGTGTAAGCTCAGGCTAGTCTCTCTCTCTCTCTTTCTCTCTCTCTGTGTCTCTCTCTCTCTCTCTCTGTGTGTCTCTCTCTCTCTCTCTCTCTCTCTCTCTCTCTCTCTCTCTCTCTCTCTCTCTCTCTCTCTCTCTCTCTCTCTCTCTCTCTCTCTCTCTCTCTCTCTCTCTCTCTCTCTCTCTCTCTCTCTCTCTCTCTCTCTCTCTCTCTCTCTCTCTCTCTCTCTCTCTCTCTCTCTCTCTCTCTCTCTCTCTCTCTCTCTCTCTCTCTCTCTCTCTCTCTCTCTCTCTCTCTCTCTCTCTCTCTCTCTCTCTCTCTCTCTCTCTCTCTCTCTCTCTCTCTCTCTCTCTCTCTCTCTCTCTCTCTCTCTCTCTCTCTCTCTCTCTCTCTCTCTCTCTCTCTCTCTCTCTCTCTCTCTCTCTCTCTCTCTCTCTCTCTCTCTCTCTCTCTCTCTCTCTCTCTCTCTCTCTCTCTCTCTCTCTCTCTCTCTCTCTCTCTCTCTCTCTCTCTCTCTCTCTCTCTCTCTCTCTCTCTCTCTCTCTCTCTCTCTCTCTCTCTCTCTCTCTCTCTCTCTCTCTCTCTCTCTCTCTCTCTCTCTCTCTCTCTCTCTCTCTCTCTCTCTCTCTCTCTCTCTCTCTCTCTCTCTCTCTCTCTCTCTCTCTCTCTCTCTCTCTCTCTCTTGTCTCTGTCTCTCTCTCTCTCTCTCTCTCTCTCTCTCTCTCTCTCTCTCTCTCTGTCTCTCTCTCTTTCTCTCTCGACCCCTGGGGTGGTGATTTGGCAGTGTATTCTCTGCTTGTCAGAAGAGATGCTGAGCAAATGCAAGCAGAGAAGACTCTGCTTCAGAAGCAGCCAGCTCTTCCCACCAGATATTCATTTAGTGTTTAGGCTGTGCAACAAGCATTTTGTAAACTTTTTTTTTTTTTTTCAAAAATGCTACATGTTTTTGTGCTATTCCAGTTTTTCAGTCTGTGAAATTTGTGTTGATTTCTTTCTCGTCAGGGGCTTCATTCTATATTATCCAGGGTTCCTCAGAGAAGTCTGAGACAGTTGTATGTCGTCTCTCCAACAACCACAGGTGATACTTGGCTTCCTGGAAAGGTGTCTATAGTTAAAGTTTAGTGAAAGCAGCTGGTTAAGTTCTACTGAAAAGGAAACTGCACCTAGAAATGATGAAACTAAAATAAAAATAAATGGCTCTAATATGTAATGAAATAAAATCTTAGTAAATTCTTCTGGAGCATGTGTATACATGATGTACCTTGTGACCAGTGTGCCTATTGTGCTCTTATTAGTTCGTGTGTATACATTACTTTGTTCATTTATATAGTGCTAACATATTCTGCAGCATTGTGCAGAGATTCTCATCACTCACATTGGAATTGAACCCAGTACTGTAATGCAACATTGCATTAACTGGCTCTTCTATCCTCCTCCTCGACCTCTCCTCTGCCTTTGACATAGTCGACCAGTCCCTCCTGCTAGAAACTCTCTCATCCCTTGGCATCTCAGACCTGGTCCTTTCCTGGATCTCCTCATACCTCACCAACCACACACTCAGCGTCTCCTACTCGCACACCACCTCCCCGCCACGCCCTCTTTCTGTAGGTGTCCCTCAAGGCTCCGTCCTCGAACCCCTCCTGTTCTCAATCTACACCCTAGGCCTTGGCCAACTCATAGTTTCCATTACCATTGCTATGTTGACGACACCCAAATATATCTCTCTGGACCAGACATTACCTCCCTGTTGTCCAGAGTCCCAGTATGTCTAGCAGCCATAGCCTCCTTTCTCTCCCCCCGCTTTCTCAAACTCAACATGGAGAAAACGGAGTTCATAATCTTCACCCCCCACGCACGATCCCCTTAACTGACCCATCTATCAAAATTAATGGAACCACTCTCACCCCAGTCCCACAAGCCCACTGCCTTGGGATAACCTTATACCTGCCCACACGTAACCTCCGATCCTCCAAAGACCTCCTACTCCGCTCTGCTCTTATCCGCTCTTCACACAATCGTCTCCAAGACTTCTTCCTTGCATCCCCCATACTCTGGAAGTCATTACCAAGACACCCCACCACCTGTACAGCCTCTAACCCCACCTTCTGTTTCTCTCCCTCTTCCCTCATAGATTGTAAGCCCTTGCGGGCAGGGCCCTCTATCCCACTGTACCAGTTGGTCTCTGTTAACATTATCTGTTTTGTATATCTGGTGTACCCTATGTAAATCCTCAAATGTAAAGCACCATGGAATTAATGGTGCTATATAAATAAACAATAATAATAATACATGCAGAGACGATTTGGGCACATTTATCATGGGTATATTATGTGACCAATGCCTCCATTACTGCTGTTTCTGTTACTTGCATGAGCCATTGCTCTGCAGCTCATGTTCTGATTTATAAAAGGGAAGAAAAATATTAATTTGTCATTAGTAAGATTATTACATGAGAAGTCATTGGTAACCTCAGAACTGTATATTTTAATGTTTGAGCTATTTCTTACAAATAGACCAACCCCTGTCAATGCATGTCAGAGTGCAATCATGAGTATAGACATTTCTTTTGTAGCACCAATATTCATGATAACCCTACATATTTGTGAGGCCTTTACCAGCAGCTTATGAACTTTTGTAAGACAAAATAGACAGAGATTTCATTGACAACATTGACGTACTACATTAACACTGGGTTCACATCTGTCAGAGTCTACGCCTAAAATCATTTGATGAAAAAAAAAATCTGCGTGCATGGCTTTTTAAATTAAAAACAATGGACACCCCTATGTGTCCACTATTTTAGTGGTCTTTTGTTCTGGTCTTCTGATGGGCCAGAACAATGGATAGCCCGATGCTAGTGTGAACCTAGCCTAAGTTCCTCCTTAGGCTGTTAATGTGTTTTAGTCCCCCAGGTAATACAGTACATCTATTGTCAATGTCAATGGAATCTCTGCCTATTTTGTCTTACAAATGTTCATAAGCGAGTTCTTCCCGTTTACATGAAAAGATTTCTGGTGACGGAATTATGAAAAGCAGATAATATCTTTATGATCCTATCTCCTCTTTCCTTGTAAAATTTAGGTGGTGGTGGTGGTGGTGAATGACTTTATTTTAATTTTTACCTTACTTTTGCAGGTATCTGTTTCTAGATGGTGAAAACCATTACGAAATTGAAGTTGCTCGAATTTCCACAGTCCAGATACTCACAGAGGGGTTCACTCCTGGAGGTAACAACTTACTCTATACATATTAGATGATATACATGTAAAGGTAGCCTGAGATTAGAATATATAGTAGGACTATTGAAGGTGTAGTTCAGTTTTAAACTCTGTCTAAGATTATGCTCCACAAGTGTAATGATGTTTAGGGCTCGTCCAGTTACAAAAGTTTTACGGTTTCTAGTGGCTAAATACTGACATTAACTGGTTAATATGGAAAGTAAACCATCATTTCCAGAAACCGATGAGGTTGTACAGTATGTTAAATTACACTTATTTTAAAGTAGTCTCCCACTAGAGCTAGCAATACACATTAGATGACTGTTGGTTGAACCTACTGATTGGCCAGCCATCTAGTGTCTATGTTGGTTCTCCAGATGTCAGGGTAGATGACTATTGATTTCAACTTCCTGATCCTCTTGCTATCCGATAGATAAGCCAGAGGTGTCTGGCAGCGGTTTTAACCTTACTACTTTTCAGTACACATGCACTACTTGACCGAGCATACATGTCTATTGGGGAGGATCAGAAGAGATGGCAGAACAAGTGTAAGATGTCTGCAACCTCAGTTCAAATATTGCCAGAAGGATGTAGCGGAATTCTTTAGACCAGATCTAAGAATCTCCTGCACATGGGACAATGCTTACAGGATGCATCTGGTAAAGCTTCTTTATTATTGAATCATGGAAACCAGGCTTCCTAATATGTTTTGTTAGCGTTGTGATGCCATTATTACTAAGAGTGCAGACATTTTTCTTGACCAATCTGTCTTCATTCAACATAGAATATGGCCTGTATTAATGTGACCTCATGTTCTACCGTCAGCCATCTTGCTTGCTGTCTCATGACATTAATAACCTGCACTTGCTGTTTTCATTGATATTGTTCCACACTCTCAGCCTGTTAATACCTTTCTTTTTACTGCTCACGCTGCTTTGATGTGAAAAGATATTCATACATACACCAGCCTGCTGGAGAGCCAGTGCTTAATAGAAGGTCAGCAGAGGTGACTTGCATCTCTCCATGTCTGCATGTTGTGTCAGACTTTTCTGATTGCTTTTCATCCCAAATCTATACCTGGAACCCACCCTTTAAATTATCTGCTCCAAGGACTTTAATCCAGTGGTCTACAACCTCTGGCTTTCCTAAAACTACAACTCCCATCTTATGCTGAGAGCCACTGGGTGTATACCACTGCTCTGATTAATGTTCCTGATCCAACCTTTCAGTAGCTCATTGTCTCGTGGTACCGTGTTGCATGCAACTGACTTTCATATAGATTGGTAGGGTATGGTATGCTAATGTACACTGATCCAAGTATAGCTAAATGGGTTTTGTTGTAAACTTAAAGCTGGCCAATGACGTAAGCATTAGCCCCCCTCATGGGATACCTAGAGGTGTAACTTAAAATTTCCAGACCTCTTAAATCTGTAACAGGTTTCCCTCATGTACCATTAATATTACTGGTGTCCTGTGGCACAGATGCCTTGGGGCATCCTCAAGGACTAGGGTATGAGTGCAGCTGCTACCTATGCACCCCCTATGGCTAAGCCATTTTCAACAGTGGTAATGATGTCCAAAAAAAAATGATAATCTAATTTTAATAATGTTGTAAAGTCACAAGTGAAAGAGTGTTCCAGTTGTTCATGATTCTCATTACGTCATTGGTTATCTTTATTTCTGTGCTTGACATAAACTTGCTTATATTTTGTATAGTTCATTGCAATACAAAGCTTCAAAGTGATCTCATACTCCCATTGTTAGAAGAAGGTGCATTTTGTGCTGCATTGACATGGATTATATCATGTACACAAACACTTCAGAGCACAGTGTAGGGAACACATACAGCACTTATAAAACTCATTTTAAAGTGGTTTTCCCACGAAGAAAACTTAAGGGACAGTGGATAAGTGTCTGATTGCTTCAGGGCCCTCTGCCCTCAAGAACGGATCTTCCTGTGACCCCTGTGTGAATGGAGCAGCAGAGACTGACCACTGCTCCATTTACTGATCAAGATAGTTGAGTACATTGCTCGCATTCCCAATAAAGTAAAAGACCAGTGGCCACACATATCCTTCTGCTTCATTCACATGAGGGACTTGGGGACCCCCATTCTTGTCATCTGTGGGGGTCCCAGTGGTGGGATACTAAATGAGAAGACACTTGTTCCCGTATCCTGTAGCAAATGGTAACCTTCTAATAATAATATCTGGGTCAACGTAACTTAAGAAGTTACTGATCCCTTCTTAACCTAACTTGTGAGCCACTTTTTGCCTACCTCTTATTGATCCACAGAAAGCCCTATCTAATGGGTTCTACACCTTCATTCACATATTGCATTGCCATCTAGGCCTTTATCCTATTCTAAGTCTAGGCATATTGGAGGGGAATTTATCAACCTATCTACGCCAGTTTCCCAAAATCCTCAGCACTCGTCACTCTTGCTTTAATTATATTTTATTAGAAAATCATGAAAAAACAATGCTTGTGGCAATATTAAAGAGATTAATAGGTTAGTAATACAGATGATACAATTAATTGGCCATTTTGTCCACTTCTGGACTTTTATCAACAACTATCTGGCCATGAGTAAAGCAAGGATACATGCCACTCTGTGGCTACAGTATGGCATGCATCCTTGCTCTGCTCATGGCTGGAGGAGTTCATCTATATTAATAACCTACTAATCTCTTTAATATTGCCACAACCATTGTTTTTTTTTGTTTGTTTTTTTTTTTTCATGATTTTCTAATAAAATACAATTTGAAGCATGAGTGACAAGTGCTGAGGATTTTGCATGGTGTGGACTATTGGATTACCTCCTACAAGCACCTCAGGACACAACCCATAGGAGTGCATTATGTATATATATATAATATATATTTTTTATTTTTTTGTTGATTGGGGCCATTAATACTGCTGTAGGAATTTCCAATCTTAATACATTTCCCCCATTAAGTCTGACATGGCATTACAATTAGAAGTTGAGCTGGTCTCAGGCATGTTGCAAAAATATCTTGGGTAATGATATAAAGAACAATAAGTGATAAAATAACATGAAGTGTCCTTATACCACACTGGACTGAAGCAGCCGTCAATAACTGTGTTATAGTGGTTTTATGAGACCGAAAAAAACATTGCTACCTGGTTTGCAGCTCAGTAACTGCAATGCCACCGACAGGACAGGAAAGGTGCTGTTACTGGAAGAAGGATTTTGTAATCTCCTACAATACCTTTCATTCTGATTATTATCAGTGTCATTTTCCGCCATAAGAGCAGTTCATCTTCTTCAGCATTGGGAGTATCCACAAACTCATTTCATGTAATTGTCATGTGAAATATGCCTCTCTGATCAGACGATTGGATTATATTGATGTATTTGTGAATGTGCTGTCGTTCAGTCCACACCTCTGGATGATGGGAGCAGAGGTTGGGGGGGATGTTCTTCTACTGAGAAGCAGCTTCCATACTCTTCTCTTTGTAGAAACAAAATATACCTTTTCCCTTTTAGCTGAAGCTCCATCTACGGGGGCTTGATGGTCAGGTAAGAGTATTCGGAGAACCGTTGTATTACTGTGTAAACAGGGCATGATCAGCCGGCAAACAAGCATACATTGTGTGTTTCCTGTATGAAGGTCAAACTAGTGCTATTGGCACTCATCGCCAATATTCGCCTAATGTAAATGGGCTATGATTGGCAATGGACATTCCTAGGAACTTTCTTTCCAAGTTATTGTCCGATCAGTTACATGTAGAAGTCATTGCTGCTGTATTGGGGGGAGCCGATCGTTTCTCCCCATACAGTTTACATTTGTCAGTAGCACATTGCCCTTGCCCTATAAACAAGCATCTTTTGTGTTGCATAAGATGCAAGATTTGTTCACCCGTCAAACATGCTCTATTGTCGAGTGATCATTTGCAGCAGTTACATGGACTACTTTTTTAGGAACACGATTCCACTGAATAGCTTTTTTACACATTGGTATTAACAAACATTGGTCAACAATACAGCATGTTGATAAGCCCTGGTTAGAAAGACCTTCACACAGGCCCATGCACACCTTATTGCAGTGGAACAATCACTTATGTGATCATTTGTCCCCTAAGCGGCATGCATTATTTTGGGACCACTTCCCCTTTTTTATATGGGGAGATGAGCTGCTGCCCAGAAAGCATAGTAAACAATTGGATCAGCCTGGGAACAAGCACAAGCTCGTTGGTTGGTTGGTTGTCGGTTGAACGGTTCCTGGGAATACTCATTCCAAATCATCAGCTTGTGTACATGGGGCTTTAAACTTCTGGGAAAAGTCTTTGGACAGTCCTATTATTTCTGAAGAACTGAAGCTGCATCATAGCTAGTCCAACCAATTGTGCATGCAACTGAGTGTTTGTTTTTCTTGTGAATTCAAGGATCACATTGCTGTAAAGTCATCATATAGCCCTGGCCTAAGGTCTCGTTCACACAGAGAGATTGTGTGAAGATTCTCAACTTAGTTTTTACGGTCTTGCAACTTGATACACATTTTTTACTGTGTGAATCTACTGACAATTCAGACTGCATAATCATCTATGTGATCTAAACCTTGGCCTCTGTCTTAAGTACTTGTACCTTGAGTTGTAAAAATTGACATGTTTTTACTTCTTTGCGTGAAACATACAGGGGGGAACAGCCGGGCAACTGGGATGCTTATTCAGTATAAACCTCAAGGCTCTGATGAACTATTACAGATGAAGTTTACAACCAGCGAAGACTTTAATAGCAACAAAAAGATGTCGGCATCTTGGCTGGCTGCAATGCATAAGGTACTATACATAGACAGCGCTCTGTATCATCCTCATCATTTATTCATTTTTTAATGCACCATAAATTCCATGTACATTTGAAGAGGTTTTACACAGGGCAGGTGTCAGCAGTGGGAAACCCAGGCATGTCCTGGGGCCCCTGCTCCTGGAGGGCCCACTCGGCTGTCAGGTTAGGTACTTCACTTTGCCTGCTAATGCTAGGTTTACACTAGACGGACTGCTAAAATAGCGGTAACACACAGAGTCCGATGGACTCCTTTGACTATAAGGGGGTCCGTTGGGCGTCTGTACTTTTAAAACTGAAACTGGCAGAGGAAAAAGCCCTCTGTGCAGTACATTTTCTCTCCACAGGTTTTCAGGTGGACCCCGCGACAGAGACTCCGATGCAGATGTGAATGTAGCCTAAGCTGCAGACAGTTTTAATTTTAAGATCTTCAGACAATTGAAGCCTTAAATTAGTCAATTAAAACTGTCTCCAGTGAGTTTTAGAATATGGAGGAGGCACGGGAGAAATCCTGCAAACAGTTTTGTGAAGATGAGAGCAGAACGGAGGAGGAATATTTTGAATTGAGGCAGTGAAGAAATGTGGATTAACTGGGCAGAAGATTTAATGGAGTTTTCCAAGCAAACAATATTGATGATCTATCCTTAGAATAAATCAGCAACATCAGATTGGCATGGGCCTGACCTTATGGCCAATCTTCTGTTCTCAACAGCCGCTAAGCCAGAAGCAGATAGCTCTGCTCAGTGAAGTTACTGCATTTCCGCTCCCATTCACGTGTATAGGAACTGCACTGCAGCAAGTCAACACAGCCACTACACTGAGGAAAGAGCTATCAGTTACCAGCTCTGTTCTCTGTTTAGCAGCTGCTGAGAACAGCTGATCGGCAGGGGTTCTGGGTGTTATACCCCTGCACATCTGATATTGATGATTTATCCTAAGAGTAAGTCAGCAAAATCATTTGCCCAGAAAACCTATGGAGGGGAGCAAGAGAGTTAGCTGGGAGGAGATGAAAGAGGATGCTGCAGGAATCTATGCAGGAGACTAGCATTTTGTAGTATCAGGATTGAGGAAAGGGTAAACACAAGATGTTTTTGAGCTGGAGGCTGCAGGAAGTAGTAAGGGCTTGAATGACAGGCAGAATCAAAGGTTTCCTCAAGGCAGCAGGCTGGTCCGTGATCTGTATAGCATAGCTGCATCTTACTTTGCTTAGATTAATGAACTAGATGGCAGAGCTACACTTTATAAGTTGTGCTCTGGGCCCATCATCCAGAAAAGTTTTGAGAGATATACACTTAGTGTAACAGCGGGTAACTGTGCAGCCTTTACTATTCCGAGTGGGCAGTATTCTGCTGTATATCCATGTGTTAGCCCCAATCTGGGGTCTACAAAAGTTGCTCAACCCCTCAGAAGGAGTGAGAGTAGGGCAGTCTGAAATGAGAACGTGTTGTTGGTCAATTATATGGACAAGAGGTATGTCCTTGTACTGACCACAATGCATGGTTGCTGCAGCACCCTTGTCCCTCTTTGTGGTACCAGTACCCTTACCCCCAAGCCAGACTGCATCCTTGCATATAATAAGTACATGGGAGGGGTTGATCTATCTGATCAAGTCTTAAAGCTGTATAGTGTCATGAGGAAAACAAGAGTGTGGTACAAAAAGCTGGCCGTGCACATCGTATAAATGGCCCTGTTCAATGTGTACATACTATTCCCATGTACAGACCAAATGGGGACATATCTTCGTTATCTTTAGGTAGTAATTAAGGTCCTAATATTTGAGAATCAGGAAGGGCCCCAGTGTGTGTAGAGTAGAGGGTTCCCCTATTGTACCAGGTCAACATTTCCCCAATGAAAGGAATGATCCAAAAGAAGTATAGTGTGTGTTACAAAAGTAGATAAGGAAGGATACCATTTACCACTGTGTAACCTGCTGGGATAAAGCTGGCCTCTGAATAAAGGATTCCTTGTATTACTGATTTTTATAATTTACCACCTCTTTACACCCTAATGTAACCCACTTAGGTTACATTATTACATTATTCTTTCCAATCTCTAAATGAATGCAACACCTGTGGGCTCTAGATGCTCAGTTCTGTCCTACATAACTTTTCTGAGGGGTGTAGTTTCCAAAATGGGGGTTCCCACTGTTCTGGTACTTTAGGGGCTCTGCAAATCTGACATGGCACCTGAATATTATTTCAGCTAAATCTGCCCTCCAAATAACCACATATGGTGTATTTTCATACTCAGGAGAAATTGTGTAACAAATTATGGGATGCATTTTTTCCTTAAATCTCTTATGAAAATGAAAAATGTGGGTTAAAGCAAAATTTTATTGGAAAAATAGTTTCTATGCCCCTTTTAAGTTCCTTGAGGGGTCTAGTTTCTAAAATAGTCACTTTTGGGGGTTTTCACTGTTCTGGTACCTTAAGGGTTCTATAAATTTGACTGTGCCTGAAACTGAATCTAGCAAAATCTGCCCTCCAAAAGCCAAATGGCACTCCTTCCGTATCGAGCCCCATCATGTGCCTGTACATCAATTTACCACCACATATGAAGTATTTCTGTGCTCAGGAGAAATTGTGTAACAAAATATGGGGCACATTTTCTCATTTAGCCCCTGATGAAAATAATAAAAATTTGGGGCTAAAGTGATGTTTTATTGTAAAATAATACATTTTCCATTTCCACGGCATAGTGATAATAAATTCTGTGACACACCTGTTGAAATTCTCTCTATACCCCTTGATAAATTTCTTGAGGGGTCTAGTTTCTAAGATGGGGTCACTTTTTATGGGTTTCCACTGTTCTGGCACCTCAGAGGCGCTGCAAATGCAACATGGCACTTGAAAATGATTCCAGTAAAATCTGCCCTCCAATCTCCCAGTGGTGCTCCTTCCCTTCTGTGCCCTTACATCAGTTTACATTCACATGTGGAGTTCACATGGCCGTGCCTGGGAAGAATCGCATAACAGATTGTGGGATCCATTTTCTCCTTCAACCCCTTTTGAATGTCTTATATTTCACAGCTAAGTGAGTGTATTAGTAAAAGAAATAGAAATTTGTACCTCCATTTTGTTTTAATTCCCATGAAATGCTTTAAGGGTTAACAAGCTTACTGAATGCTGTCTTGAATTATTATAGGAGGGCATTTTTGAAAATGGGTATTTCTAATACACAGGCTTGTCAAAGCCCCTTGGTCGCATGAAACTTAGGTTTTAGAAAAATTTTGAAAATTGCTGTTTGACTTGGAAGCCTTATAATGTCTGAAAAAGATTAAATGGTATTTTAATGGTTGATGCCGACATAAGCAGAGATATAGTAAATTAAATTTATTAACAAATTTGGGTGGAATGACTAAGTGAAAAGTGGATCATTCAAATTTTGAAAGTGGCATATTTTTCCAAATTTTCATTCAGCTTCCTATTTTTCTTTTTTCATAGTTTAAACATAAGACATATCAACCAAAATTTACCACTAACAAAGTACAATGTGTCACGATAAAACAGTTTAAAAATCACTTGGCTAAGTTAGTGTTCTGAAATTATTACCACATATAGTGACAGATTTGAATAATGAAGTCCAAAGCTGAATACGGCAGCAGAGAGTTAATGGGGTTGTTAAAGATCAGATGAAGGGGGTTGTAAATGTCCAAAAACAGCGCCATGCCAATCCATGGGCTGTGCCTGGTATTGCAGCTCAGAGTTATTGAGGCTAATGAGTTGCCACACACTTGGTGAATTTATGGTGTAGTGTGGAATTTTTACATTTTGTACATGTATCCATGTATTTTTTATTTTTTTGGTCCCCTACAGACATGGAAAGGAGTAACACATAACTGTGGGATACAAGTACACACAGGGTTGGTTTGTAATCCACTACCACATATGGCTATGTAGAGAACCTGTATACACAAACCTTCCAGTGATTTTTATTTTTTTTATTTTTTATTTTTTCCTTTCCTTAGCAGGACGACTTATTTCTTTTGCAGGACTATATGGAAAGTTGCTATACTTGGCTGTAGCTATTAAGAAACTAGGTTAAAACTGCTCATCTCCAGCTATCTACAGTGCCTTGCGAAAGTATTCAGCCCCCTTGAACTTTGCAACCTTTTGCCATATTTCAGGCTTAAACATAAGGATATAAAAATTAAAATTTTTGGTGAAGAATCAACAACAAGTGGGACACAATCGTGAAGTGGAACGAAATTTATCGGATATTTTAAACTTTTGTAAAAAATAAAAAACTGAAAAGTGGGGCGTGCCAAATTATGCGGCCCCCTTAAGTTAATACTTTGTAGCGCCACCTTTTGCTGCGATTACAGCTGCAAGTCACTTGGGGTATGTCTCTATCAGTTTTGCCCATTGAGAGACTGAAATTCTTGCCCATTCTTCCTTGGAAAACAGCTGGAGCTCAGTGAGGTTGGATGGAGAGCGTTTGTGAACAGCAGTTTTCAGCTCTTTCCACAGATTCTCGATTGGATTCAGGTCTGGACTTTGACTTGGCCATTCTAACACCTGGATACGTTTATTTGTGAACCATTCCATTGTAGATTTTGCTTTATGTTTGGGATCATTGTCTTGTAGGAAGATAAATCTCCGTCCCAGTCTCAGGTCTTTTGCGACTCCAATAGGTTTTCTTCCAGAATGGTCCTGTATTTGGCTCCATCCATCTTTCCATCAATTTTAACCATCTTCCCTGTCCCTGCTGAAGAAAAGCAGGCCCAAACCATGATGCTGCCACCACCATGTTTGACAATGGGGATGGTGTGTTCAGGGTGATGAGCTGTGTTGCTTTTACACCAAACATATCGTTTTGCATTGTGGCCAAAAAGTTCGATTTTGGTTTCATCTGACCAGAGCACCTTCTTCCACATGTTTGGTGTGTCTCCCAGGTGGCTTGTGGCAAACTTTAAATGAGACTTTTTATGGATATCTTTGAGAAATGGCTTTCTTCTTGCCACTCTTCCATAAAGGCCAGATTTGTGCAGTGTACGACTGATTGTTGTCCTATGGACAGACTCTCCCACCTCAGCTGTAGATCTCTGCAGTTCATCCAGAGTGATCATGGGCCTCTTGGCTGCATCTCTGATCAGTCTTCTCCTTGTTTGAGATGAAAGTTTAGAGGGACGGCTGGGTCTTGGTAGATTTACAGTGGTCTGATACTCCTTCCATTTCAATATGATCGCTTGCACAGTGCTCCTTGGGATGTTTAAAGTTTGGGAAATCTTTTTGCATCCAAATCCGGCTTTAAACTTCTCCACAACAGTATCACAGACCTGCCTGGTGTGTTCCTTGGTCTTCATGATGCTCTCTGCGCTTTAAACAGAACCCTGAGACTATCACAGAGCAGGTGCATTTATACGGAGACTTGATTACACACAGGTGGATTATATTTATCATCATCAGTCATTTAGGACAACATTGGATCATTCAGAGATCCTCACTGAACTTCTGGAGTGAGTTTGCTGCACTGAAAGTAAAGGGGCCGAATAATATTGCACGCCCCACTTTTCAGTTTTTTATTTTTTACAAAAGTTTAAAATATCCAATAAATTTCATTCCATGTCACAATTGTGTCCCACTTGTTGTTGATTCTTCACCAAAAAATTTAAATTTTATATCCTTATGTTTGAAGCCTGAAATGTGCCAAAAGGTTGAAAAGTTAAAGGGGGCCGAATACTTTCACAAGGCACTGTATGTATTTTCTGTGGGACTATCCGCAGTTGCAGAGATGAGTTTTTTTGAAACAATGCTTTCCTGTATTGAAGCACTACAAGTAATACAATAGCATTGTGATAAACTCTACTCCACTACATCTTTCATGTGCTGTTCTTATGTTAACAGGCGGCCAAGCTTCTGTATGAATCTCGGGACCAGTGACACAAGAGGGAAGGATGCGCAGTGCAGAGTTTTATTTGGATTTGTCGTTTCTTGATGCAATATACTTGCTCCTCTTTCCACACACTATGTAAGATGAAGTCCTTTACAGTGAGAGTTCCTCTCCTTAATCGTGCAATATGTATACATATTAATACTTAAGACTATGTTCACAAGCAAGGCTGGAGACTTTCATAATAACATTCACTACTTAGCCATGTTTTTCAGCAACTTCTGTTCCAGTAGCCATTTTGACCCACGTTGTATGCTCCTCAGATGTCTTAAGTCGCAATTTGTGAAAGAATGAAGACTTTCTATTCTAGATCTCAGGTTCTTTTTCTCTCTTCTACAAAGCACTAATCTTCTAGGCAATACAATGGATGTGAATTGTTTGGAGCAGCGTAAGGTGCCCAGGATTTACCTGACAAATTTACTTGTGAGGGGCACAAATAGAGGGTGGCACTGGCTGCAGAAATACAGTTTTTACTTTAACTCATATTCCTCATACAGGTCGATATATATATATATTTTTTTTTTTTATTGCTTGCCTATGAGTTAGTGACATCACTATATCTCATAGGAATGACACTTGTCTTACAAAGCATTATCCCTCTAAAAAAATTATATATCACCATCCCATGTAGTCTTTGTGGGAAAGCTGGGTGCCGGTGGGGTTGTAACCCTGCTTGTACAGATAGTTGAATGCCGAATCTGCCTTACACTACAGTGTATCTGAACCCTTGTATGATCAGTTAGATTTGCCTTTCTGGTAATGATGTGGGGGCTGTAATAAGGGTAAGACCACGTGGTGGCTAATGGCTGCATGAACTTGAAAGTAAGATCTGTTTTATCTACAAAAGTCGTGTGGCTACTTTCTGCCAAAGGTGTACCTGGATGCATCTAATGCTGCGTCCAGTCTCCAGCTGACAATGCTTTCACTTTGGTTTTGCTGTTACTGCAAATGAATGAATCACCAAAGTGAAAGCATTGGGGCCTGGATTGGTATAGCGGCATCCAGGTACATTGTGTGACACCACTCTTATTGGCTGCCATGAGGGTAATCTGTGGATCCTTCACAGGTCACGCTTTCATGTCCTATCATGAGGAGGTCAGATTCTGAGAAGTTGTATAGTTGGCACTTTAGTACTCACCTTATACTTATGTGTTTAGTTTTTTTTTTCTCTCTGCTCTTTTAAACACATTTGTAATCGGTGACTGACCGTTTTGCCTAATAGGAGTCTGAGGTTGTCACAGCTCCAATTCTCCTGTCTTCAGAGGCTCAGGCAGCTGCTTTACACTGCAGCTTTGCTTATTTAGAGCCTTTAATATTAGTGCTCCCTGTTAAACAAACAATTTTTAAGTAAAGTTGTGTTTTGTCTTTTTGAGGGGGTAATGCTCTGTATGCCCTAGGGGCCAGTCAGCTTTGCCAATTTTATTAGAAGTCATTCAGCAGTGCTGCTCCCCCTGCCTGTAGTAAAGGGTGCGTACACTTTAAGCTGTTCTGTCGTAAGCATTCCTGTGAATCTGTCCAGCATGGCAGATTACAGTATTAGCACATTATATAATATGCATTTATTTAACTTCTCCAGGAATATAACATTAGGAGAGGTCTGGGAATTATATCCTTTTATACTGGGAAT
Organism: Leptodactylus fallax; assembly: GCA_947044405.1. Taxonomy (NCBI): domain Eukaryota; kingdom Metazoa; phylum Chordata; class Amphibia; order Anura; family Leptodactylidae; genus Leptodactylus; species Leptodactylus fallax. The sequence goes on along the minus strand of CAMRHE010000300.1, from coordinate 1,481,432 downwards.
GTGTACTCCTCACATTAGACTGCTGCATAGTCCTGTACATTGTAATACACAGATTCTGAAATCAGTTTATACAATGATTTGTACTTGTTTAATATAAGATGTTATTTTACATTAATACACAGCGATGGACCAAGTCTCTTTAGAATGGCTTAGTGCAATGTCTACATATATTCAGCTCCTATAGAATGACCTGAGGAACTACAAATTCAATGCTGGATATTAAAAGTAAAATTGCTTGTGGTTCTGTAGGAACTGTGAAAGACGCCTTTGTAAAACCTAACAGGGACAGTCTACAGCTTTTGTACAGTCTGTGTTTACCTAATAAAAAGCACAACAGATGTAACTTCAGCCATTGTGGATTTTTTTGGGAGGGTGAGGGGAGAAGGATACAAACAGTCAGATTGAATGGGTGAGTTTGGTACAGAACGTATTAGCGTAGTTCTGTAACGTAATACTGTGTTAATGCTGGAGATGGTTATAGATGCAGCAGAGCTGACTTTTATCATTCATCTTTTGATGCACTGTGGTAGCTCTGAAGTGAGCGGGGTTATACCTGTAGTCCTATATAAAGAGTTATACTTTATACGAACAAAAGTAGCTGGAAAAATAAAACTCAGCTCTTTTACGTCTTCAGAGCTCCTCTAGCTTATTCCCATATCAAATGGATGTTATATCACTTTCTAATTAATTGGTGAACCTCTGGGACCCTGAGAGATCTGGAGAATAAAAGGGCCATAGAAGTGATCCTTCACTTGTGGCTATCAGTCTTTACCTGCACAGCTATGCTATAGCTATAACTATGCCATGGCCAAACAAATGAGGCCATTCTGCAGTTCACTCCCCTGCTGGGTGGCTGGAACACTACTCTGAAGGGGCAGCAGCACTGAATCAACGCCACAGCCTTTTCCCTTCAGAATTGTGGAAATCTGAGGTCAGACCCCCCCCCCCCCCCCCAATCAATATCTTAAAGGGAGTCTACCACTTGTATATGCAAATAACCTATAACAGAATGGACCTATGAAGCAAAAGAAAAAAAAAACAGCGTCACGTCTTAAGTCCTCTCTCTTCCAATAAGCTGGGCCCCCCTTGAAAGTGCAGAAAGTGTCTAAAACCTTTCAAAAGTAAATCTGCCCCATTGTGCATCTGCATTTGTGGTAAACAATGTGGTTCCCGGCTTTACTGCACACTACCATCTTGTAGCTGCTACTTGAATGCTCAGACCTTTACTTTCCATGGATACAAATCCCTGGCCATGTGACAGACAGAGCTCTTTACAGAACAGTCATCAGACCATCAACTATTCAACGAATTCACTTCATATTTGTGGTAAGTGCACTACCCCTGCCCATATACACTCTATACCAGGAGTAGGCAACCTTTTTTTGTTCGGTGTGCCGATTTTAATTAAAAAAAAAAATTCAAAGATTAGACACTCGGAGCGCCAGTCAATAATTGTAAGTCTGGCACCGTATGGCAATATCCTTATGGTGGAAACACACTATGTATCTGGATGCAGCTATATTCTTAGGCCACTGGAACTTTTACTTCGCTGTAAAACTGCGTTCACATGGTATTTCTGCACAAAAAAAGCAAGCCTGAGCTTTTCTGTGCAAAAACACATCCTCAATACAGAAAATACACAGTTATACAGAAAAATGTCCCATAGCGGCACCTGCACACAGTATAATATAATTTTTATAATATTGCAATTTTCACCACTCAGCTATTATACTGTGGGGTCTCTTCAGACCCCAGAGAATAATAAGCAGAGGGCCAAGAGAGGTGACAAACAAAACAATGATACTCACCTTTCCTACGCTCCGCAGCCGCTTTGTTCTCTTGGGACGCTTCTGCCTGTAGTTAGTGGCTGCTGATTGGGTCTCAGGGGTTACACTGGCATCATTATGTGTAATGACGCTGGACATGACACCTGAGGCCCGGTCAGCAGTCTCTTACTTCAGGCAAAAGCGCCTGCAGAGCACAGAGCCACCGCGTAGCACAGGGAAGGTGAGTGACATTATTTTTTGTTTGATCAATACCCTCAGGGCTCCGCTTATTATACTCTGGGGTCTGAAGAGACCCCACAGTGTAATAATAGCAGTTTAGTTTTGGCCATGTTTGGTCCAATCGAAACTGCTTGGTGAGGACTCGGGCTGCCCATGCCAGGTAAATAAGACTCCCCCCAAGAGTGGCACGCGTGCCAGGGGTTGCCGATCCCTGTCTATGCACTGTGTGGTGCAACCTTTAAGAGGACCTGTCACTAGAATGAAAAATAAGATTTTAGCACATATGTAGAATTTTTGGTTTTTTTCTGCACCCAACCCAGTATGTAAATTACCCAGCTTTCTCCATAGAGAAGGTAACCTTTTTAACTGGGTGGTATCATGTTCTCCATCAGGGCAGTAACCTGTGCAACAGGACAGTCTCCGCAGGCTCAGTGGATGATTCTTTACGGAACCCTCTGACACTGCCCTATCAACTTGTGGCTTTGCCAAATGTCAATGTTGCTACATGGGTCTATAGTGTTTGTTTTCAGAAGGATCACTGCGATGCAGGCCAGTGTTGCAAAATGACTCGGTTTCTGGCACAAGCTGATAGGGCTGTGGTCAGAGGGCTCTGAGAACTGTCCAACAAGCCTGATGAACATAATACCGCCCAGTTACAGAGGCTACCGCCCCGATGTAGAAAACTGGGTAACTTACTACAGGGGAGATATCTCGGGGTCTGGGGGCATCGGGTGCAGAAACAAAATAAAAACAAACCGCATAATCTGTAGGAATCTCACATTCTGCGTATATGCTGACATTTTATTTCTCATTCTAGTGACAGGTTCTTTTAAGGCACCATATTATCCCTTGCAGCAATGCTTAGAGATCTTGTTTTGCCAGGCACATGTGGTATGAACAGATTATTGCCCCACCACTTCTCCAAATAAGTAGAAAGCAGACATAGAATATTTGAACATGCTTTAGCATTTTATTGATAATTTACATCAGGTTTTCTTTCTGAAATCTATAGTCTAGATCTTTTCAGAAACAAACTTCAGTAGTAGCAAATAAATTTAAACAAATAACCTTGTACTTTTTTTTCCACCATCACCACAATATATACACTGAATGCAAACATCTTGAAGAGCATATTGAGCACAGCATTATGTGAAAACATGATAGAAATGACACATCTGTTAGGCCTTGTCTTGTACACCTCAAGGAGAAGACTAACACACAGCCTAAAACTTAAAGAAAATACTTCTGGTATTAAAGCATGTACAGTGAGTTCCAGTGAAATTTTATATATATATACTTCACAATACAGTGTATAGCTTATTGCAGAAACCTCCAATTCACTCTCACATGGCAATCGTCACTCACAGCAATCTCTCCTAAATTACTACCTGTCACAGTTTAAGATCATGGTAGTCAACCAGTGGATCGCCAGTTGTTTCAAAACTACAACTCCTAGCATGCCCTGGCAATCTGCAACTGTTAGCGCATGCTGGGTGTTGCAGTTACACAACAATTGGATACCCACATGTAGGAAACTACTGGTTTAAGGGCTATGTCCATGTCCTGACATTTGTATACATTAAAGCTTCAATGATGGCAGGAAAAGGTGCTAATAATGCCAATGTGGATATATCTGTCACTTGACTACCTCCAAAGTGTCAAAGTAACATGGACATTCGCCCTTGGGTCTATTCTTTGGCACTCCAGCTGTTACCCTAAACATCCCAGCTATGCTGAAACTTGTAGTTACATGTAGCAGCTACATTCACAAATGCCAACCCTCTTTAAAATGAATAGTCATGAATAGAAAAACATGGCTGCTTACTTTCAGTAATAGTGCCACTCCTGTCTATGGGTTGTCTTTGGTATTGCAGCTGTATTCGAGCGGCAATACATCCATCCCATGGACAGGTGTGGTTCTGTTTCTAGAAATAAGGCAGCATGTCTTTCTAACCTTATACAAGCCCCTTTAACTTCACTTTTGACATCATTTCACCTTCACAGCATCTAAACCCTGCATCAAGTATAACATGGGAGGGAGTGGGGGGGGGGGGGGGTGTAACAGTGAGTTTTCCCAAATTCAATGAAGCATCTAATAGGGTCCTTCTCTACCCCACTGGTTGAAATGAAAATTAACCCCTCAGCAATGAGATACCTGGTGATCTGGGCACTATAGAATAACACTCGCTTATAAAAAGATGGTGCCTAGAAGTAGTGAAACTATATCACCTGCCAGCTAAAGTACATTAACAGTGTATACAGACAGGCATTCAATGTACTACGACTAGTGGTGTTTCTGTAGATGCAGAAATAGATCAAAGTGCAAATAGTGTTTTGCCCCTTCCCCAACTTACAGTTCCCATCACTAACGTAAAAAAAAAAACATGGTGGCCCAAGCCCCTCCTTACCATACACTTCCCTTACGTCTTCTAACACATTAGGTTTTTAAACCCCCAACCCTTTTCTTCACTCTTTCCCTTTCCCTCTTGTCCACTCTGCTGCAGTCATTCATCTACATACAAATCCCTCATTCTAGTCATCCTTTTCAGTGTTTAAAAGTGAAAAAAGTTTTTTTGGGCACTCTCAATTGGCAAATAAAAGGACCCCAACCTGTAATGAAGATCAAAAGGCGAGTGAATATGGTGAACCGCCTGAAGTGTAGTGCCCATTACGTGTTGAGATGAAAGGGGTCCATCTGGTACTATATGCACAGGCACTAAAACATTGGCGAAAAGCAGGCTGAAGGAGCGAAACGCGTGAAATTAAACTTCTTATTTACACCGGAGACATCTCTGTGGTACCAAAGAACAGCTATTCTGCACTAGAGCATGGTGACATGGCTCTTGCAGACGTCCTATGGCATCATTGCGTAGTTTCCGATCATTTGGCTCGTACTACAAACATTGGGGAGAAGGTGTATAATACATCTCAGGACAAGTTACTTTAACCTCTCTCTATCCATTATTAAAAGCAAGATGTACTGAATGTGAAATGTTGTCCTCCGAATATGAATGCAGCTGTGTCTTGATGAAATGTTTCCAGCACGTGATCTGCAGATTCCAGTGTGAACATGGGATGGGTTCTATACAACTCACGCTAGAGTTCTCTGCCTGGGCTTTATACGAGGGTACAGCTGCAAAACACATGACAGAGGAAGGGGGAAAAAAAAAAAAAAAAAATCATAATTTACATCTTTGGGTTCAAACCAACTTCTTGTACACCAAGAGCATTTTTATCTTAGGCATTTCTACAAAATACAACCACATCTGCTGCACAATATCTTAGCGAAAAGGCTTCATATCAATCACTACTGATTCACATGCAGCTAGTGTGGCTACACACTACACACTGTACATTTATTTATTTTTCCTCCTTCCGGAAAACTGTAATTCCTGGACAGCCCCTTTAAGTTTTGCAATGTACAGTACAGGTGATCATGTATTCCTAGGGACTAAAATTAAGTTAAATAAAGGTTTTAAAACTATCTGAACTAATAAAATATTATTTACCCAGCACAGTAAATGCTGTAATGGGGAGGGAAAAAAAAATCACAATGCACAAATTATCATTTTGTGGTCACTTTGCATACAAAAAAAATGATGAATATAAAAAGTGACCCCAAAAGTCATACGTATGCCAAAATAGTAGCAATAAAAACTACAGCTTTCCCTTCAAAAATTAAACCCTTGTCCAGCCACGCAGACAAAAATATAAAACGATATGGCAGTCAAAATATAGCAATTCAAATCAAATTTTGTTTGGAAAATAAAAAGTATGAACTACAGATATTTGTTATTACCATAATTGTAGTGATCCACAGAATACAAGTGACATCATAAAAACAATGTCAAAAACATGTCCTGCAAAAATCAAGCCCTCATATGGCTGTGTCTATAAAAAATTAAAACTGTTATGCTCTTGGAAATGAAGGATGAAAAAAAAAAAAAAAACAGTCGAGAATTTGTCACAGCATGAAGAGGACCAGTCAAGTGCAGTATAAAATAGTGACGGAGACCCCGATTCAAGTGTCGAGTCATTTATAGGTTTTCTTTCATGAAATAAGCTGCAGTGGGAGCCAGGAGCTGGAGACCTCTCAATACTGTAAGTGTGTTGTTGAGTCCTCAACATTCAAGAGCTGGGAAGCTTCCCCTGCTGCTCATGAAAATTAGGCTCCCACTGCAGCGAACACCACTGAATTTATGACATTACTGTAAGAAAACCCATAAGTTACCCAGCACTTTAAACAGGGTTTCTAGTATAAATATTAAAAACTAGATTTATAAATCTTACCCCCAACAGGTTCTTAGGCACATATCCTTCCTTATCATTCAGACGTGCCCACCACCAATCTGTCTCAACATCATCTTTGCGCCTTAGGATTGTGATGGCATCACCTTCTCTGAATGACAATTCATCAGCATTCTGTGCTTCATAATCCCACAGGCCGTACACCAGACCCTTGTTCATGACACCCAACTTCTCCTGAACACCTGTGAACAGAAAAGATGTCTGTGTTTGTCATGGATGACTTACTGAACACCAATAGATCCGAAGTGTTGTTCTTCCAGTTCATGTTTTATGTAGAAACTCTGTGTGAATAGTGCCAGAAGCATGACCCTGTAACTGGCTTATTATAAAAAGGTATTGTCCAATGCAGAAAACCTCTTTAAAAGGAATGTGTCATAATAGAATAACCTAGATTTAAGTCAAGTTTTTATCCAAAACATAATCTGAGTTTTTTTTTTTTTATTATTTTCTTGATAGTATGTATATTTAAAGAAACCCTGTAGTACTCACAGTAGCCACTAAACCAGATTATGTGTTCTTGTTCTGCAGGAGATTTCTCTGCAGCAGCCAAGTCACTTAGCAAAAAACTGCTTATCAAATCTATTATGTACATGTAGATTAGACAGAGAATCCACCAGTCACAATAGGGGATGGTAATAGCTTATCTACTACCATGACTGAACAGGTCACAGAGCATGCCAAGAAAATGTTCCCATATAAGTTTGCTCCAGACTACATGGCCCCATGGTCCATCTCCATTTATTAGGCTGGGTTTTACACTATGATTGTCCTGTTGAATTTTATGTTAAGCTTAAATTGACATACATGGTGATATTTCATTAAGACGTCAGAAGAAGTCATCTCCATGAGCTAGATCCTATGAGCTGCTAGAATAAAAATGCTACATTCAAGCACTAGTAAAACAATATATGGACACACAGATCCAAAGAGGTCTAAACGACATGCAGAAGAGGTGCAGTACCACGGGACATACAGTAGATATATGTTGGGGTTGCCCCTCTTACTGTTTAGCTTGGAGAACCACAAATGGCATCACCTTACATAAAATGTAGAATTTATCCTTAAAGGGATGTCCTCATTACAGATATCTATGGCATATCTACAGGCTATACCATAAATGTCTAAAGGATGTGGGTCCCACCTCTGGAACAGTGATCCCTGAGTTCCCTGTCCTGCCTGGAGCCATGGCTGATAGGCAGCTGTGAACCTCTCTCAATTTACTTAAGCTTCACTAAAGGTTACATTTTGCACATTATTCCCCATCACTCTTTTAAAAGAGATTTACCACCACAGAGATTCATTGCTATACATTTCATATTAAAACACTGTAACCATTATGTATAGAATAAAAAAAGAATCATTCAATTTACCATAAAGGAATTGTGAACACTGGATATAGCCCTCTTCCATTTCTTCACATTTGTCTGCAGCAGTCTCAATATCACTGATTGTAGTAGCAAAGATGGCCGCCCCACACTCTACCAACATCTTGCAGAGGTGGACGCTGTTACATGAGGCTGCACAGTGTAGAGGAGTCCTAACAGGAGGAAAACAGAATGGCCAGAAATAACAAGTGATATAATAAACTGCTATATACTGCACTGCCCAAGGTCTCTAGCCGTCAGTCTATCTGCAATGGCATAGTTTTTTTTAGTATTAAAAGTATTTTAGGAAATGGTGAGAGGTGATAAGGCTTGTGGGTGAAATGCTGAGGGACCAGGGAGCTGGACATTATTTGCTTGCCTTTCGGGGAATAATTTGTTATTTTGCACAATGTTAAAGGTTGAATGGGAAGTTAAATTTACCTTTCTTCCTCTGGCAGTTTCTTCACCCAGAACCTGGTTCCGACCCTGAGTCACACAATCAGAACCAACCTCCATCCCCAAGGGTGCTCCGCCCCTTCCCTCCTCTCAATTACCTATGAAATCAGTAGAGGAGGGAAGAGGTGGAGCAACCTGAAGGGGGGGGGGCTGGTTCCAATCACATGACCTGGGGTAGGAACCAGCATGAAGAAACTGCCGGAGGAAGGAAGGAAAATTTCACTCCCTGGACATACCCTGCAAGTTTACCTTTTCTTTACAGAGGGTAATTTAACTGTGGGGTGACACTGAATAATTTTGGGCACTGACAAGGGCACAGGTGGCTCTCAGCATTAGAAGACCAAATGGTCATATCAAGGGCAGACACTAGAACCCAACTGTTACAGGTACAGCTATAGAAGAAAGAGAGAGAGAGCGCTCCCTGGTGGATACAATGAAGAACACCGTGGCTAGGAGACATTTCTGGCACTAGAGTAGGCCCCCCATGTCATATAATCTCTTGTGACGCTACTGCAATGCTGCAAGGCATGGACTAGCTTGTAAGCAATTGCTCTGTGACACTAGCCTAGAATAATCCACCTATACTATTATTTAACCCACATAAATTAATAAATCAGATCACCTCTATAACACTTACCACCCATCACTGTCAGCTGCATTCACATTGACACCAAAGTCCAACAAGAACTTCACTATGTGGTGGTGCCCGGCGCACACAGCATTATGTAAAGGTGTGATTCCTTCATCATTGGGTTTGCTGGGATCCTCCACCTGCATAAAAGGTTAAAGTTGATAAATTATGATAAACCTTAACCTTTATTCAGGAAATTTCTGATCAAAAGGATATTTTTCCATTACTACTGTTGTTTATGACCTTCAGCTTATTAGCACTGCACCCACTTATAGGGAGTCTATCAAAAGAACCCACTAAGTCATCCCAGATAGATGGGTTAGGGTCACCTGAATCAAACAATACTTTCCACTTGTGAATCGCTGCCTCTGTTGTAGAGACATTACTGGTTTTGTCAACATACAAATGAGCTCTCTGAAGCAACAAGGTTCTTGCCACTTACCACTCTGGAGCAATGGCAACGCCCACATTACTCCAAAGAGCTCATTTACATATTGACAAAAATAGCAATATCTTGGCAACAGCGGCAGGATTCACATGAGGAAAACACTGTTTGTTTCAGGTAACTCATCTATCTGCAGGGCTGGGTTAATATGCTGGCTTCTGGAGACAATCTCCCTTTAACACACTGGTCAGGGGTGTGTGTAGCCATTTATATGACTTTGTCAGATCCAGCAATATTCATCAGATGTCTATAATCAATTTGGTCTCTTAAGTTGTAGGACAAGTGCCTGTACCTCATATATAATCCTCTGAACTAGGTCAAATTCTCCTTCTAGTGATGCATCAAGCAGCAGAGCCAAAGGGTTAAACTTCACTCTGAGTCCATGTCCAGTCCTCTCAGAGTTTGGTTTCTTCAAATTTGTGCGTTTTACCTATTGAAAATAAAATGGGGAATACCTACAAGTCACTATATTAGGAAAAAAAGTAACTGTTTCTTATATGGAGGACACATTACTGCAGCATTAGAATATAGAGATGTATTTTATTTTATACAGACTTCAGCAGGCTGTGCATACTTCTTGGCAGCTGCAATGAATAGGAGTTAATATACAGAAAAAAGGGTTAAAAGACTAATATTGCCTCCAGGAAGAAATAGAGTACAGCACTTTGCGCAGATACAAAGGTGTGATAGTGGCCTGCATACACAACCTTATCTGTATGTATAGTGTTATGGAGGAAGTGAAGAACAAAAAATACTTTTCCATCCCTGCACCCATTACCTGACTGTCTGTCATTGTCCAGGCTTCTTTCATGTATACTACACTCTTATACCTAAAATCCAGCTTCTCCTCAGCTCCTGACCTGACACAATCTTGGCTTTTAGATTTCTTTTTCTCGTTGCTCAGCCATCAATCCCATGATGCCTCAGCACAGCATCATATGGGCAGCTAAAGTCTGTGCCATATCTACCTGCTGGGGGGCAGTGCAATTATCCTTCTCTATAAATTTTCCTAAATAATGCAAGACACATTAAAGGTATGTTCACATGTACGACTTTGGCACCGATTTTGAGGGGGATTCCAACTCAAAAATCGGGGCCAAATTTCACCCTGAATCTACTTTCCAATGCTTTCAATGGGAGGCAGAGACATAAACAGGACGCTGAAAAAATAAGATTCCTGTTTGATCGTGCCGTGGATTCCGTGGCTGATCTGTTGCAGAGCCTGTGGTGCGAGACAATCAGTTGATCAGCCCCACAAATTTGGGGATGATCAGTGGGTGAAAGTTGCGGAAAAAAGCCAAAGCTCTGCTCCATCAGTCCATTATACAAGACTTTAGCTCCTGTACATTTTAGCAGGTCACAGGGAGAGACACATGACCTAGCAAAAAAAGAAGGATTCAGATAGTATTATCTTATTTAGCTGTTCCTTTCCGACTCAAAAATATATATAATATATATTTATAGCAATATTATATCTTTAATATCCTGTCATCCACAGCAGTACAGGAGAACTATCATGTATTATAACATCCTCTCTATTTAATTGTAATGACATAACTCTGCAGATACTGCCCCAGTCTACACAGGATAGCTAAAGAGATGCCCTGGAAAATCAGAGCATTGCCAAACAGTGATATCCATAACAGGGGTAGGCTGTAACCACCACTCATTATATAAAAATAAGCATGGTTCTTCGCCTGGTACTAAATCTATCATTTGACCCATGTGCCTTCACGTTTCTCCACCTGTACTTTTATTGCCTCTGAAGAATCCTGTCTAAGCAGCCATCACTGTAATACATTGTCCATGTAATAAGCGTTGCATCTGACAGCCCAGGATCATCAGTTTTTCCAGACTGCATTCATTCCTATTCTCAATAATGTAAAACACAAGATAGAAGCGTTCTTCCGTCATGTTTGTTTATTTTTCTAGAAGATATAGTCCTGGGACTTTAATTTCCATTCGAAAAGTAAACACACACGATGGAAAAACGCTGTTTTCCATTAGAGTGAATGAAGACCGGCTGTGCTCTTATCTGTCATATAACAACATTAGTGTAAACCCACCCTAACAAAGTTATAACGGTCTGTCATGTTACAGATATAGAGAAGCTGCAGCCCAGTTGCTCTCTGTCTCTATAAGTCTGTTAGTCCATATTATACTTACCAATATCCCCCCTCTCTTCACACATTTGCAATTAATTCATTGTTTGGGTAATACATTAAAAGGAATGTACCACTAATTTTTTATTTATTAAACCTAGATAGTGTAATACATAATTTTTTTCTAATCTGTTCTATTTTCTGATTGTTGTTTTTAATTTATTTTCTGTACATGTTAATGGGGGTTGACATCTTGTCTGAGCTTTTCCTCTGGCCATAGGCAACAGCAGACTGAAGCCAGCTCATTGGTGAGTTTTCTAGACATGGTCTGTGCAGGGATGGAGAGCAGATGAGGAGTGACATCTATTGTCAGTAGTGAATTTAAATAATGGGTGTTATCGTCTATTGTTATTCTATCCATCAGTTTAGTCTGTGATGTAAAAATTGCAGGATATAGTACTTTTCAATTGCAGACAGTGACATAAAAAATTAAATTAATAAAAAAAATATATAATATAGTAAAAATTCCTGCTTAATGTAAAACCTCGGTTTAAATAGAAGTAATTTTCTGGTGACACATTCCCTTAAGTTTTTTTAATCTCTCTTGCAAGCAAGACCTTTGCTCTTATTGTTTGAACTGTTCATTTATTACTGTAATGTCTGATTTTGTTCATACATATATCCCTGAGTGTAAAGAACTGTGGAACATTTTGCCACGATATAAAAGGCTATTATTATTTAGCTCTCCCCATCTTCTACTGCAACAGCAGGAAGGAAGTAAAGGACTAGAGTAATTTAAATGTCCTACTCCTCTGACCCAATATGAAATGGATTGAGTGTGCAGTGTGTTTGTGAAGTTGATACAACCAAACTTCATGGTAAATTATTAAATTAACTTCTTCTCCCTTTCCCACATCCCTGTGTTACACATCAAGTTTCTGAAGTGTGGAGAAATAGAAATAATGCAATGTTTTAGGTAACTATCTTCTGGTCATTAACCACTTGTAATAGCATGATTTCAATTATAACTAAAATATACAAGTGTCTACTTACAGGATTTTGTGATGGGGCACTGGGTGGTGATGGGACTTCCTCCTTCACTGGAGATGCTACTTCAAGTACAGGGCTAGGCGTCTTCTCGACAGAAGGTACTATGACTGGATTATTATTATTGTTGTCTTCAGTTGAATCTGAGATCTGGTTTATAATCTCACTACTAATCAGTTCCTCTGTGATGGGTGAACAAACTTTATTGTCATTATCATCTGCCGAGATCTGTGGTTCTGGTGGTTGTGGTGGTGGAGGTGGTTGGGGTAGAGGAGGGGTAGATGGGACAGTGGCTGGTTGTAGAGAACCTGCCTCTTCTAAGTTACCATTAGTGCCAGTGTTCCCATTGTCCACATCGGCCAATATCCCAAAGTCCTGTGAGTTGCTCTGTTGGTAGAAAGGTGCGGTCTCCATTCCTCCTGCTAGAGTATTGAAACGCTGATAGAGTAGTTTCTGTATGTTAGGTCCGCTTGGACCTTCTGGCTCAGTTATAGAACTCCGTTTCTTCAGAGGTCTCGGAGCATTGGCAAGTTTTCTCCTAAGGGCTTCTAGGTCTGCATCACTTTGATATCTCAAAGGTGAATGTACTATAGGAGTCAGTTTTGTGGGGCTCAGAGGACGTGGTATGTTTTCCACACCGCTATTTTCAGCTGCAGGAGCAACAGGCTCTCCCTCTTTGTCAGCATTAGGAGGCGGCCCTGAATGTAGAAAAGGAAGAGGCGAAGAGTTGGAGGAACCGGACTGGACCACTGGTTTTCCATACACTGAAACACATGGACACAATGCATTACTAATGAACAACAACTCTACTTCACAGCAGCTTTTCCAGCAGTCATGTTCACACCCGCTATAAAATGTCTGTAAATAATGCTGTAGAAAAAAAGACCTGTCAGAAATCCAGGCATATATATATTAGCAAATACTCTTATTCCCCATGAAGAAATTCTGTAGCATCTTTTCTTATGTTCCTGTTATTCCTCATAGAAATGTATAAATATATTTTACAACTAGGTGTTACCAGTTGGGGGCAGTGTCTACAGAATCGCACACAATCTAATCAGTGGCAACAGTGCTAGACTATGTAGTGATGCACCTCTTTGACAAGGCATATGTTAACACAAGGTTGACAGTGTATTTGTACATTTCCAGGAGAAATTGCAAGCACACCACAAAAGTGCTTTAAAAGGAGTCTACCACCACCATAATAGCTTCTATACACTGTTGTAGGGGCCAATAGTGACATATTGAACATAACTTTCTTGCGTTAATGTGCAGCGATCCTGCTGAGAAATTCAACGTGTAATCCATATGCAAACTGAATGTTCCATGCACTCAGGGGAGGATCCGATCTGCTGGAGGACACATTCTCTTTTGTAGTCGCCAACTAGTGTTGGCTCTAAAACAAAAAGACGGATGTTGGCCATGGACAGTGATTTGTAGTAACCACAAAGGAAGATGGTGCTCCAGCAGGTTCCCATGAAAATTGCAAATTGATTAAAAAATTGCATTTCTCAGAAGCAAGATGCACTTTGACACAAGTAAGGTATGTTCATTAGTCTACTAACCAGACCTACAACAGCATATAAGTGGTTTAAAAGTGGTTTTGCTGGTAACAGACCCCCTTTAAAGGGGTTATCCAGGTTTTTAAAGCTGATGTTCAATCCATCCAATTTTAGATCAGCAGGGGTCTGACTGCAAGGAATCCCACCGATCAGCAGTTTCCCCATGCTGCTATGAGCCGCAATGCTCACCTCGACATACTTTTAATAGCTGCAGTAGTCAGTACTGCAGTGGCTGCCCCATAGACTTGACTCCATTATGGCCACTATTAAAAGTATGGCAAGTGAACACTGCAGCTCATGCATGGCAAAGGGAAACGGCAGATCTGCAGGGGTCCTTGCAGTCAGACCCCTGCCAATCAAAAATTTATATCCTATCCAATGAATAGAACATCAGCTTTAAAAAGCTGCATAACCCATTTTAAGAAAAGATGCTACTGAATTGTTAACACGACTATTCACTAAAACAGATACAGTCCAGGTATCAGAACCGTCATCTTTACAAGGGTTTTCCTGTATATTATTATTATAGTATATTATATTATTGGAAACCCCAACCAAGAAACCCCAAGAAGAAAAAAAGAACAACATAGCTCAACCATGCTAGGCACTATTCACGTGAACAAACTACAATACCAGGCACAACCATACACTTATGGATGTCACTCTACTGGGTACTAAACGACCATGCTTCAGCATGTCCTCTATGTCAGGTGGGTTGGTTTGGGTATGTGGACAATTCTTAACATTCTTTATTCTATTTGTACTTTTGAATAGTTTGATAAATTTGTACAATTAAAAAGTAAATTAATAAAATGGAAAAAAAAATTTTGACGCCTGGTAGATATATTGGCGAGCCTTATTTTGATCTCAGTATAGACCTTGTGCAGCCAAATGCCTCAACTTGGTACCATGCCTAGAGAATAGGTGCAAAAACCTCTCAGATCATTCTTACAACACTATGAAAACTCTAGAAACAGGATTAGCCCAAAGATGATGTTATCTTAAAGAAGGCTTGTAAAGAGACCCCATTATCACATGACTCATTGGTACCTGCTTTGACGGATTTGTTTAGGGTGTTATATACAGCTTGTTGGTAGTTCTTTGGTGGAGTTGATTGTTGAAGATACATAGAATAAATAGAGCTGGAGTTCACTGTCTGCGGCCCTTTTCTTGGGGACTGAGGCCTTGATCCTTTCTCGGCCAGGAAAGGTCGAATGGCCACTGTTAAAGGAGGGTCAGGTCTAGCGTCTGTTCCAGGGAACATAGGGGAGGAGGATGGTGGGTAGGTAGGGCTCGGCGGCACAGAGATTCTTTGTTGTATTTGCTGTGAGGATCCTGGAGGGTGGACGTTGCTTGTTGTTGGTAGTGGTAGAGGCCGTGTGCGGGTGTTGGAACCAGATCCAGGTCTTGGGAGACTGCCATCCTTTCTCCTTTCCAAAGAATTAGTGGCACTCAATGGAAGAGGTCCTTGGTACATGCCATAATTGTGTGGCAGGGACTTACTTAACCCGGGCATTGGAGATGGTAGTTTCCCAGCATCACCAGACTAAAAAAAAATATAAAAATCATACTTCTAATAAATTAATAAATGACTTGCCATGACTGGGTAAGAAAGTAAGTAGTAATACAAGGTGTATATAACAAAAGAATTTTGTTAATAATCTTTCTCCTCAAAAAATCCATGAGCACAGAACTACAATTCTTTTTCACTTCTTGATGTGGGGCTAGAGAATGGAGGGACTGAATGGCCCATTCAGTACCTGGTGCTGTACCTGACAGATGCATAAGGGAAAAGAATGCTTTATATGTTAAGAAGAAAATCTGAAGATCAAGGGCTCATGTTACTTTCTGCCAAAAATTTGGATGGCCAACTACAACCTTCAATATGTATATTTGGGTCTATTATATGTGTGATAATAGTGGAGAAGAAGAGGGACGAAATCTTGGGGATTAGTGCCTATATTCATACAGTGTCCGAGACCCAGCACTGGTTCCTGAATTATAAGATATTCATTAATTTAAGAGCAGCAATGGAAGGTTAAAAGATACTCACCAACTTTTCAGTGGGTCCAACAGCAGCAGAAGGTAAGGGCTGGCTGGAAATAGGTGCAGTCTTGAATCCGGGCTCCATATTTGATTCATTCCAGTCTGAGGTGCTGAGTGGAGGCGTCTTCACGACGGACATTGTGCTTTGTTTGAGTGTGGGCCAGCCTGTGTCATTACCTGAAAAATCAAGATTGTGTGAACATGCAGAAGAAACCTGAAGTTTTAATGGAGTCCAAAAATTATTCAGATTATCTTATAATCAGCAAAACTAAAAAAAAATTACAGGTAAATAAATCATTATGACAATGTGATTATCATCATACAGAAAGTATTAGTGATCTTTTCTATGTATCTCTTTCTACAGGTTACACTGGTGCAGTGTAAAGATTTGCCATACACAAGTCATATTTACCGATATGTATGTAAACATACTGACAAAGTGTCTACTGAGTCCCTTATAAGTTTATATTCAGCAAAATGCTCACCAAGGAGAAGCTGCTGGATATGGCAATGTAGTATTACAGGGTACCAAATAAAGTCAGTGGGCGATTACTAAAACAAGGTCCCACAGTCCACTCTTTGAAGCTGCTCTTGACTCAGGTTGAAAGTTATAGGAGAGCAGAGACCTGTGCATGGACGCCCTCAATGATGTCCTTATATCCTAAATTGGCTTATGGATATGTGCAGTCATGGGGACAGCCTTTTTAGAAACTGGGCAGATATCTGTGACAACAATTTCCTCAACGTAGGTAGGCCAAATATTCTTCACAGATGTTCTCCGGCCAAAATGTATTTTTGGAAACAAATCTGTATCCTGAGACCGTATGGATTTCCGTCAGTACAGTGCCAATCCAGCTTTGAGAAGACAAGCTAAGAAACTGGTTGTCCCAGTCTTTTCAATAGTGTTGTCAGGCAGCTAGTCCTTAGTAACCAGTCTGTCTGGCACTGGCAGTTAAGAGAGGACTTTTCACCATCTTCACCAACTCCAGTTCTTAGCATCTGTCAATAGATGCCACTCCACTGATTCCAGCACAGCTGGAATTTTTTCTCTAGGCCCCACCAATCCAGAGCAAGTGCAGTTAGTTTTGGGGACATGTTACTTAGTCTTTGTACTGTCAAGTAGGCAGTGTTAGGCAGGATTAAGAAAAGGAGGCATGACTCAGAGCACCAGAGGCAGCCAGTGTCAGAGATCAGAATCATACCCCTTGTCTACTCCTGCCTGACACCGCCCTCCTGACAGTACAGAGTCTAAATAGCATATCTGGCACCAAAACTAACAGCTCAGTCATGGTGGGGTCTAGAGAAAAAATTCCAACTGTGCTTGAATCAGTGGAACAGATACTATTGAATGATGTAAAGAGCTGGACTTGGCAAAGGTGGTAAAAGGTCCTCTTTAAGTCCAAAATTAGTTAAGGGCAAAGAAGGACAATAATAAACCAGATCTGTCTCCTACTGCCATATTCATCATGGTTTTGTGTTTTTGCATTGTACTCTCCTCTCCTGTACATCAGTTCCAGCTTATAAAAAGTTGGTGTCCCAAGTGACAGAACACACAAAACGGCTTCCTGCTGCCCCAGTTTTTATATAAATTGACAGCAAACCAGGGAGCCAGAAAGAAGGTCAAGATGCCTATTAAAGAGTAAATTAGTCTAATTTCAATTAAGAAGAATATCTAGAACAGAAGTAGGAGACCCATGACTTTATGGATTTATATATTGCTGGCAGTCCAGGGTACATTATTGCTCAAGTTATTAAGTGAGGTCCTGTCCACATTGGCCTCTTGGCTTCTGTCTTTACATAATCCATTACAGGTATGATGAACCTAATGTTGTTGAGTCATATTGAAGCCTTTTTACTGTATAGATTACAACAACATGCTACAGAAACTTGAAGGAAAATAACATTGGTATGAACAAAGTCTTACACAAGTGTAACCAGTATAGAAGGTTAGTCCAACGTAAGACATTATGCAGAAAAATAACTATGCTTGTGATCCTGCATTTGTCCAGCCATGGACCTAGTACTACAGAATGATATTTATAAAAATTGGTTGTCCAGGCATACCAGGTATACCATCAATGCCTGGACATCCAGTGACACAACTGAATGCTGAACAATAAGTCAACCATCTAAACCCCTGTGAGTAATATGCATAGATCATGGCTTCCGCCTTCTCAGGAAGTGACATCGTGTCTATTGGTCACATGGCCATGCTGCAGCTAAGTTCCTCTCATTTGAATGGGATAGAGATGTCATGTCACTGCCATGTGACCAACAGACATGATGTCACTTCCTGAGATGAAGAAAGCAGCCAAGTCCTGGACAACTCCTTTAAAACTGGCATAATGCTATACCATATCTCTAAACAAAGCATTGTCTGTAGTTTATGCAGTAACTGTTACTGTACAAGCCATGACATGACCCCAAATGTCCTTATATAATCTTATGAGGGGTCCATAAAGTAAAGTCTCAGCCTACATTATAATTCTGACCCACAGATGCCAATAGATGTAATGTGTAATAAGGAAATATTTTAATAGATTGTTACATAATTGACCCTTAAAATTATGTCATCTGCACCCGCCCTCCCAATAACTCACAAAATCTCAGGAACATGCATGGTACACTACACTGGTCAACCGTACAGGGACTAGATAATGGTATCCAGATAAAACAGGTATTGCAGATATTCTTTAAGGGGAATCTGTCACAGTGATTGTACCTGCAGGCAGCATGTTACAGAGGGTGAGGAGCTGAGCAGATTGTCATATAGATTTATGAAATATAATTTAATGAAAACTTCTATTGAATCTTTTCCCACAAAACTTATCTACTCAATTTCACTTGCCCTACACCATGCTGCCCACACATAGGACAGTATACCAATAAGATAGGTCCCCCTTATAAACAGACTATAAATGTGTGATGGAAGTGGGGTTAGTATGGGTGAGTGCAGCACAGGCACACGTGTATCTCCTGCTCTAATACCAAGTGCTTGCATTTACTAATGTCTACAAACAATTTTGTAATATTTTTCTGATTCAAGTCTGTGTTTCTCAGCCTGGTTTACATTCAGTATGTTATATAATCTTTTCCACTGCACAGCTAACAGAAACAAGATTATTCTGAAATAATGCAAATTTATGGGAAAAAAAAAAATTAAACATGGCTCATTACAGCCCTCATCAGAACAGGCCACATGTAAAGATTAATGTGAGAAGATCTGGTGCGATTGGCAAGCAAACAGTAAGAATTCCTGCTGAGCAGACTCACTGTGCAGGGTGTCAGAGAGGCCAGGTGCCTGATGGAAGACACTGTGGTCAGAAGACTGAAGACAGGAAGTAGAAGATGACCGCACAGGATCCACTAGAATATCTAAATCTGAAACCTTCCAGGGACCTGGAGATTTTTTCACATACTCATTGTCTCCCTCTATTGGAGGATGACAGGTAGAATAAGGCGGCCACCCCGATGTCAGGAGGAAAAACACATCACGGAAAGAAGGAAAAAAAAAAAAAAAAAAACACAAAGACCAAGAGGAGATACAAGACACAGGACAAGACATTAGGATGCAAAAAGAAGAGTGACGTGAGAAACAAACAAGGAAACAGCCGTAAAAGTACAAGAAATAAATAACAGCAGTAGTCATGATATGGTGTCACATTGTGAAAAGAAACTTTAAAGGAGAAGTATCAGATCTTTCAAACCACCATGCAGGTTACATGGCTAGCTGAAGTAACCTTGTGTCTGACTAGTAGAATACAGACAAATAGGGGAGGGACTATCCTGGTATCCACAATGAGAGTGCCCATAACCCTAATTCATTCTATGTTTCAAGAGGAAACTCCAATGGGAAATAGCCTACTGCTGGCACCATGGACCAATACTGACATGCCAAGTAATATAGTAATTAAAGGGGATTGTCCAACAGCAGACAAAATTTAACTAAGGTGGAAAATGCCACTAGAAAAACCCTTATCTGGTATATTAGTAAATACCCAACCACTCCAGGCCTCCCCACTTGTGTATTTGTTTATGTGACTTAAGCAATAATGTCATGTCCGCATGTGACCAATGTTGCCAATCTCTGGCCCTCAGTGGCAGTACAGTGCCAATTTAGCTTTAAGACCAGCAGAGACAGGCTGGTTGCCAGTCTTTTCTAAGTCAGCTTGTCTGTCTGAGACATCTTAGGTCTTCAACTCAAGTCCAAACTGAGCTAAGAGCAGAGAGGGGGCAAGGACAATTTTGAACTATGATTGGCTGCAGAGGTCATGTGACGTAAATATGCAAAATGTCGTTGCTTCCGCCAAGTAAATAAAGACTAACTGAGAAGGACTAGAGAGGCAGCCCTGGAATGGCAGGGATTTAGAGAGATTGCTCACTCCACTGGGACAGAACGGGTAAAGTCTCACATTAGGGAAAGCTACCTTCCAATATGTGGCGCTAGGAGCAAATTCCTCTTTTTCACCAATGTGGTCTTATTTGTATTCTTTCCACTAGGACAGTTCATTTTTCCTATATCATAACTACAGTGCCTGATATAAAGTGCAACTACTAAAATAAAAGCAGCTGGAGCAAATACAGCAAGGGAGATTTCAATTCTATATCTGCTGATGCAGATCTGCCTTGTGAAAGCAGATCTGCACTATCATGAAGGCCAGATACACCATGTACCAGCTTAAGTATATGTCAAGCAGATTCGATCTTTAGTTTGCATGGAAAGTGTATAAATCAAGGTTGCAAAAACAGTCTTCTACTTTAAACAACAACCCTGCAGCAATTCCACCAATGTGTATTCTACTAGTCAGTACGATAGAACAATACAGTACAATGAGTTTTACTTCCCCTTTAAATAATACATGACAACAATACACATAATAGGATGATGAATCACATAGAGATGATTGTTAATGAGCAGATGGATCACTAGGAGAAGTCTCATGAATACAAATAAGTCCAAGTATACAAATCTTACAAAAATCTATTCACTTTTGCAAGTGTTATTTTAGACATTCAGGACCGCGAATGGCCATCCTTAGAAGACTATAAAAGGGTAGGGGCAAAGTGCTAAGCTTCATGTACAAGGCAGTGGATCATTGGAGTCTCGGATGTAGAACCCCCAAAAACAAATCATTGCCAGTCCATTATAGACAAACCGTTTACATTTCTACAATTTGCAAAACAATGACTTACCAGACTTTGAGCGGGGCTGAGTCCCACTAGCAGCAAGAGAGAGGGACTGAGGTTTGACCGGATCAGCAGGAAGCGGATAGTTCACTGTGCTTGGAATTTGGATATAAGGGCCCACTGCTGCTACCCGCCCTGAAGCCGTTAACGTGGACTGAGGGGATGGTGTTCCATTGATACGATTCAGCTATAGGGTGAAAATCAGAATATGTCAGTAATACCTAAATCTGTGACAAAGAATTATATCATAAAATGATGACATGACAAAACATGACAGTGATAATTCTGTTTAATGATATGCTGTGTATTAATAGAAGTGGCCATGTTAATCTTACGGGAATGTTTTCTTTTTGACGTGCCTCAACTTTTTTCTTGTACAGGCGCTCGCGCAGCTCGTTGATCCGCTTGTCCATAATGGCCACCTCCATGTTGCGCTTGTTAAGCAGCTCTTTCTGCTGCTGAAGCTTTGTGTTCTGCTCCTGGTTGAGACGATTTCTGATCTGGAATACATATAAAATATTCACTGGTTACAGAGCAACTATTTTGCTTTACAATGCAACTGACTACACTAAAAAGTGTGGAGGGGACTTGTCCGTTTCTGTCATCTTGGAACAAGCATGGTTACAAAGTGCATAGGACTTCTACCCAATTCCACAGTACCAAGGTAGAAAAACCTGTCTGGAGGAGATTAAAGGAAAATTCACATAGATGACTTTGAGTCTATCTTCCACCACAAATTCGTCTCCAAAAAAACGAGCCTTGGCTTTCTGCCAGAGGTTTGCACGTTGACCGGCCTCATTTACAATAAGGCTAATCGACCGCGAGGTCTCGCACTGTGGTCATTCATGGTAAGGTCAAGCAGGACACTTCTTTATTCAGCTCGCTGAAAGAAGCAATGTCCGTCAATGCCTCCCACTGTAAATAACAGGAGACAGATTTCAGAGCTGGTGTTGAGGTACAATCCACCTCAAATCAGCTCCAAATTCCTCAATGTGAAAAAGCCCTAAGGTGTCTTTTTTTTCTGCTGGGGCAGGTCACAATGAATGAAGTGTAATCCATCAGGGTACAGTGAAATATGAGTAGTACAGGAGCATACACCTTGCATTGCCAGTTGAGTTGGCAACTCACCTGCAGCTCTTGATAAAGTTTCTTCAGCTCCAGTGCGGCAGGACCTGTCATTTGTCCATAAGCCTGAAACCCATTTAACTTTCCTTTTCGCAGGTCCTCCAGCTGCTGTGTCAGCTGCTCCACCTTCAGCACAGCGGCCTGTAACTCCTGTTGCTTCTCCTGAAACATGTCACTGATGTGCTCGATTTCTGTAGCTGTAATAGAAAGACAGTTTAGTAGGGATCTACTGCAACAGCTAAAGACATAAGAAGCATGGCCATTTATTAAGAGGGGCATTTCTGGACCCTGTCTACAAGGACAATTGTACTTGTGTCCAGTCTGTATTAAGCTTCAGCCTCTAAGAGTGAATCAGCATATTAATGATGGTGGGGTCAATAAAGTATGCTCTGGGCAATGACCCTTGGAACTAGGCATCGAGATGTGCAGGACTGCCCAGTTAGTATCAGGTCCCTGGGGTATTAGTATACTGAACATTCATATGAGCTTAGACTGAGTATTAAGACTTCATGGTATATGGTCTGGTTTCACACATAACACAATTCTACAAATAGCATAGAATAGCATAATAGACAATTAAGTACTCAATTCCTGGTACTCCTACTGCAGGACCAAACCCTGTTTCCTCAAAAACATATGCAATCCTACAGTATTGTGGCATTTACCATAGAAGTAACCAGGGGAACAGCTGCCAACACATGCCCCCCAACCCATGTGCGGAATGGGCTGGGGTTAAAACTATGGATAGAGTGTCAGCTCTGTTACACTGAGTGAGCACCAAATAATCACATGATCAGTAAGGTATTCTTCAGTGTCCATTAGAATACAAGATGTTGTAAACCCCACACTAAGAGTCTTTCGGTTGTCTGGAGATAGCAGAGCAGCACATAAACATCAGAGAAATGTCAGCTGAAGAGACAACCTCTTTAATTCATGTTTTATATAGGGAAAAACGTACACAAGTTTCCATTCATGACTTTGCTGTAGTCCACTTGGCCTCTCATGGCCCGGATCTTCTTGAGTTTGTTCTCCTGCATCTCAACTCGCTCTTTTAGCTTCTGAAGTTTTTCAGTTTCTGAGACCGTCTGCAGCTGTCGACGCTCCTGTTGCTTCAGATAGCGCAAGCGCTGTTCCTGTGAGACCAGATAGAAGAACAAAGTTTAGGAAGGGAAGGTGGAACAGGGAAAATAAGGCACAACTGTGTCTGCTGAAAAAGACAATAGGGAAGGTTAACTTAGATTCCCAGACATCTGTGTGTCTTCCTCTGCCGGTCATTTCCTTAGACCTGCAGTCTTCTTCCTGAAGCAACAATATGGCTCCCGTATGTCTAGTAAAATAAAGATAAGTAGCTGTGGGCTCCTTGGAGATAATAAACAAATGTTAACTGTGATGAGCAGAAGAGAAGAGCTGCATAGATAAGGGAAAGCGCCAACAACCACCATCCGTACCTCTGAAAGGTCATGGAATAATCTATGTCAGTGCTACTGGCACAGCTTATCCTGCACAATGAGTCAGCCAGAAAACACAAAGAACCTGTGACAGCAAAGGGAACAACTAAATTGAATAAAACTAATCACGTTAGTCCTAACATACAGGTATAGAAATGCTATGATGTACATGTGTAAATGAGCACACACATCTATACACATATGTCCTCTCAGCTTTTATCATGTCATAGACAACTCTACTTCTCAAAACATTAAATGCAACAACATCCGTTCAATATCTGACTTTTTTGGAGGCTTTTGTATCGCAAAAGCTTGTTTAACAGTAAGGGAGCAGCAGCAAATGTTTTTGTCTACAGCAGTACACAGGCACAGATAGTGCTGCCTCCCTGGTATTGGTACAGATATTAGTCTCCTTGTGTCTTACTGTAAACTATATTACTACAGATAATACTGTATGCCTATCTCTCTGTACATTATATTGGTACTGTGGACTTCCGCTGCCCAGCAGATTTTCTTATAATTTTTGCAAGAGACTGGTGTAAATTATAATTGAAATCTATGCCAGTTTCTGGGGCACAAGGGGCATGAGCTTTTTAATAAATTAGATGCATCTTCTTCCATCGCAGAATAGATTATGTCTGGCGTAAGAAATGCCTGCTTTGTTAAATCTCCCTCCCTCCTTATCTTGGATGTCCTTGGTTTAGCAAGGTGTAAAATGTCTGGAAATAATGTCTGTGACCTGAAACTTTCATGTAATTCTGTAGGATATTACAAGTAACCTACTTACCAGCAGGTTCTTAGTATTAAAAATGCTGCTGGCATTCAATTATGGTGTAAATTATTGTTGTGTGTATATATAAATTACAGAGCTCTTTCTAAAGACATCAGCAAATTTCTCATTACTTAGTCAATATTCTCTGACAAAAGCAGACATAAACAAAAGAAGGAAACTCCAGAACTGCAGGTGTTTGGTAGGACATGGTATCTGGACGATTCTTCTCTCCCTGCTATCAGCTGTAATCTATGGTGGAAACCTGGAAGCAAGTGTTCAAGTCTCCTGCAGTGCCACAACAGATAAAATAAAAGAGTGTTATCCATCCTGACACTTATGGCTATGATCCATAGGAGACCTACATATGTCTTAAGAACAGGGACTCATTGATAGCCACAACTGAATGAGAGAGGGCCATGCATGCACTTGTACAGGCTGCCTGCTTGGCTATTTTCAGAGGTCCCATACAAGTGAATGGAGAGACTTGAGAAAACACAACCAGTTCCCATTCACTTGTGGATGGGGCCTTGTTCTCCAGAAAGATGTGGGTCCTTTTTCTTTCACCTGCATAAAGCAGGCATGCATGGCATATCCTATAAAACACTAAGATGGAAATACGCTTTTAAGCCACTTGTGGTTCCTGTTTCATGTAACAATTTGGTTATGAAGTACAAGGACATATTGGGTGTTTTAGAGTGCGAGATGCTCTTTGTTTCCACACAATTTTTGTTTTTTTGGCTAATAGATGAAAATTCTGAACCTGCCCCAGTCTACGAATTCTGAATTTCCTAACAGGACATTGGAAAACAGGTCTCCTAAACCAGAAAATCCCCTTAACTCATCATCATTGTAGATCAATGGTACTCACCTTAGCCACCAACATCTGTTGCTGGTTCTCAATCTGCTGCTGTTGGCGAGAGGCCATATCCTGCAGCTCTGAAAGAGTCAGCTCTACTCTTGGGTTGCCCACCTATGTAAGGGTCAAATCAAATTATTAAAATGAAATCCTCGATATAGGGAAAGACGTGCTTACATACAACATCGCTTATATAAAAATTCAACTGACGGAAGCAAATGCCAGACTGCGTTCACATTATATGTCAATTGGCCCCTCGAGCTGTGATCACAGCCGATAAGGGAGAACAGAAGCTTATACAGTTTTATCCATACAAATTGTTATTTATATAGAATACACCCATAGAAACCAATACACATGTCCTGTGCACAGAATATATAAATGAGGTGCATGTAATCACTCCTAGACCCCCACCATTTTACATCCCCCAAGATTGGCACACATTTATTAGCATGGGTCCCTTTAAATTCTGTGCAAACTAATTTTGCCAGTGTTTCCAAAGAAAGACAACATAATAATAATCCAGTAAAGTGAAATGAAGAAAAGGATTTCCTTATTAAGATAAAGTCAGGTGAAGAGGAAATCTCTACAAGATTCCAAGGAATAGAGTTCCATTTATAGCACAATCTCCATAGCACACACTGAACCAGGGTAATGCAGAAAAGTGCAAATATACAGAATATTCTGAATTGGAGAAGGGAACGGAAAATTCAAATGGTCATACCGAGACTTCTATTGCCATAGGTTCCCATATAATGCAGTACTGTATTTACAGTATTGTAATTACACTCAGTTAAGAGGCTCTGCTTAAAAATAAACACTATAAAAATAAAATATAATTTTACAAAAATGAATAAAATAATAATTTTTTTGAAAATTAAATTTTCTGACCAAGAGAGAACTTAGGACATCTCCAAAAATTGTTAATCACATAGACTATGGCATATACTTGTGCACAATCCAAAAAAAAACTATTTGTAAAAAGTAAAAAAAAATTAATTTGAACAAATTAGACTCTCCTATACGCAGAGACTCAGCTCCATACAGATGTATAGATACACAGAGGTGTGAGCTAGAGCAAAAAGGTCAAGTACACAGCACTGCGCCAAGTAAATTGTAGCAAAAAATTTACTATATATATATATATATATATATATATATATATATATATTATTTATTTATTTATTTTCGGCTATTATTATAACGCATGGAATGCGGCAAACAATATAACATTCTTGTGTTTAACCCCTTGAGAGCCATAACTTGAGTTATCATAAACACCTCAAACCCCTTACATTCTTCATGGTCTCTTCCCTGGAGTATATTTCAGATCCTCCCTGGAAGTCAAGGGGTTACAGAAGAGAGTGCAAATCCTGAAGCACAATTAGTATAAGAGCCAGCAGGAAATCCTCTTAATTCATTCAGCATTAGAGACGCTGAAACAATGTGCAGCCACCCACTCTAAAGCCTGAAGGAAAGTAGCAGAAATACAGTGGCGATTTAAAGGGAAAAGAAATGTGGGTAAACCTGTAGCTTGATGTGCTGCGACTTCCTCCTCACCCACATCGTGATAGGATATTAAAAGGGGAATGCTCAGGGTGGCTCGTAGATGAGGCGGCAGGGTCTTTGGAGAGTGACTGCAGGCAGTGAGAAAGGTGTCACTCTCTGGAGAAGGTGAGGAGTGTGCACATGAGTGACAGGCGACAGGTACGTGCCTAGGAGCGTCTCACATCCCAGTGAAAGAGCATCTGCACTTTAAAGCAGGACAAACAATCTCTTGTATAATCCTACGCATTCTCACAGCTTAATACCAGGCCCTGAACATTAGATCCTCCCTTTCCAAAGCCACAAACATAATAAGCAGCAGCAGGCTCAGACAGCCAATGTGAATGCCATATACACAGGATATACAAGAAAATAACAGGATAAAATATGAAGATTCGCACAACATGTTTTGATTTAGAAAATAAAGAAAACATGGAAAACAATCAGCAGAATAGGGTGGATACACTCGGAGGAATTTGTAGCTTATTTTCACGTAGATTCTGCCACAAAATTTGCTGTAAAATCTCTGAAAAACAGTTCTGGGCAGAATCCACCTGAAAAATAAACACCCTTTTTGTTTTTCAAGTGGTTTCTGCCTGAAAATCTGAGGAAGATGTTGGGAAAGATTTTGTGGAAATTTTGAAACAGTTTACAGAAAATGAATCAATATTAAAAAATCTGCTTCAAGTTCTTAAAGCAGATCTTTCAGCCAAATTCCTCAGTTTAAACATATTCCTAAAAGTATGTATGCCACTAAGTAGGGCTCTTGTATTTGTTAAGGCATTTCCCGGATGCCAAAATACTAAGTTCATACAGGGATATAAAGTCACAGTTTGGACCAATTTTGGCTGGAGTTGGAAAAAAGTTACTCAAAATAAAGTTATATTATACAATTACTGGTATTCAGATGCACAGCTAGTTACATATTTACTTTCATAGGAAAAAATAGGCTTTTTAATGAATTAGAGGATCCACGACTATTTCTGACTGACAATGGCTGTCAGCCATTTGCGAAGGAGTCGGAGTCTGTCTGAGGAAAAATAGTAGAGTCAGAGTCTGTGGTTTGGCCTAAAGATTCAACAGCCTGGATTTCATTGGTAGATGGCTCTACAAGGGTGGCAGGAAAACATGTACATCCACCCAGTTGGAAGATATAGGGCCATGCAGTCATACACACAAATGTACTCCATTTATAAAGTATGGAAAAACAGAGTTGGAAGATTGACTTTGACCCCACAGCCCTGGATCAGACCCCCTAATTATAAAGCAGGATCCATATTTGCCAGTTACAAACTCACACCATAGTATTGTAGCTGATCCTGCAGTGTACAGACTTCAGATAGCCAACCTATTTAAAATTGATGTAGGATTTATTAATAGTTTGACATATTATGATTTTATATACAAGTGATCCTGCTGTAACAGTAACAAATTTAGGCAAAAAATAGAAATATTGCTGCTTTCTTCCAAAATAAGTACCCCACCTGTCCACAGGTTGTGTGTGGTATTACACCCCAGAA
The DNA here is from genome assembly GCA_947044405.1 of Leptodactylus fallax. Taxonomy (NCBI): domain Eukaryota; kingdom Metazoa; phylum Chordata; class Amphibia; order Anura; family Leptodactylidae; genus Leptodactylus; species Leptodactylus fallax. The sequence continues at coordinate 1,453,012 of CAMRHE010000300.1, read as the reverse complement.
ATATTCACTTAAATGAACCTAAAATCCAGTTCCAGGCAACCTATAGAGAAAAAAAAAGTGGTGCTGTTTTGGGAAGAAATCAGCTCTCTTTTTGTAATCCTGGCAACCCTATATATATTACATATTAATGGACCTATAACGTGTGAGCCTATGTGCAATGTGTATTAAAAGTGCATAGTAATGCTCAGACTCTGTATACTGTCACTACAGGTAACAGAACTTAAATCACTAGTTCCCTATCCAGATCCTTCCTATTTAGTAGCAGATATAACTACATTATATAATTAAACAGGCCTCTTTATCCTGATGACGCTGCTGCCCATAGCAGAACATGTCGGGGAGGGTGAATTTTAATAAAGTCTTTAATAGTACTGCTCCCTAATACATTCTGGAATTTTGTCTGGATGGATTGCAGCCAACCAATATAATTATATAATGTATTTACTACTGCTACTACTACTACAAAGTATCTGCATACAGTATATACAGGAGCAGTATACTGACTCTGCATATTTATTTTTAGTTTAAGATTAAAAAGATTCTGCTGAGTGGCAATTGGTTATGAAAAATGATATATTATTACCCCTTCCTGGCTACTGGGCAGTACTGTTGTGATTTGGGTGTTGACTCTAGGAATGACCAGTTTCAAAATGTCAGATTGAAAGGGACATTATAAAGGTGACAATGTATTTTATGCATAAAAGCTTGTGACAATCTCACACAATCAGAGATAGGAAAAGACAGACCTTCCCAGAAACATAGCATGTATACCCAGACCTCAGGCATAAAGGGAAAATACGGACACACCCTTCATTCAGCTTTGTATAGGGTCATCAAGAGACCACACAGACGGGATTCACATGGTTGAATGAATCAAATTTTAACCGCTTCCATCCAAGCCGCATACGGAGTATAAACTACTTCAACTCAGAAGTTTACAGAACATACTTATTCACAAACAATTTTTTTTTATTGTTCCAGTGAATGTAAAATGAAAAATTAACACTGCAAACAGTAAGTGAAAAATACAATTGCTCTTTGTATACAGCTCCTATGAAGACTGATATGTCTCTATGACAACAGACTATAAACAAATCCTGTGTACCCTGGTCTTGCAAGTCATACTCACTTTCACGTGTCCCCTAATGCTTGATAACATATATCTGATAGGTTAGTAAGAAGTAGGAAACGGACAGAAGGGAGTATGACTATAGGATCAGACTACGCAGAGTTTGTAGTCTGTTACTATGGGGTCCCTTAGGTCTGCATGGGAGCTGTAGATACCAAGTCACTGCTTAATGCACTGGCAAATAAAACCTTGCGAATATATAGCAATTTCATATCACACTATTAGAAGAGTGTAAGCTGGCAAGCAGGGCCCTCCTATTGTTTGATATGTTAATTATTTTGTCACATTGTAATGTCTAATATTTGTCTACTTATGTACTCTCTGATTTATAAATTGCTGAGGAATATGTTGGCTCTATATAAATAAAATTATTATTATATATAAAGGAATTACTGCATTCATAAGCAAGATCAATCCAATAACAGAACAGAGCTGATCCATGCAAACGCCATGTAGTTCTTTAGCAAATCTATTAGCAGGGTACACCTTGCTGCTTTTTCAGGTCCTTACACATAATAAAGGAAGCATGGCTTCTAAGACAATTTTTCTATATACCTTGTAACAAATTACACAGCATCACCCCATTGGTCATTTACAGGGTTAAGCAAGTATGCGTTAGCTTTTGTGCTCTGCATACGTTCACCTTCCGTAGCTCTGGGTGTGTATGTGTGGGTGGGTGGCGAATGGCGTTCCATCCCTTTGTACTCTGGGTATTGGAACATTTGCTAGAGAAATTTATATTCATTGTATTTCCTACAGCTATTCCAGAAATGTGGGTAGTGCCACCTCCTACTGTCAGGACTCTCTAATCCAAGACGTCCCTCACATCTGGAGAGCTACATGCAGCCTTAAGGATGGGCTACAAAAACATAGCACCTCCTGAGAGCTGTCACTTCATAAAAAATACACAACTGAAGAGAATTTTAATCAGTGTACCACACAAAAAAGAATAAGGGAACCCTCAGCACTCTGTTACAGATACCTAGTACCTTTGGGTTGGTAACCAACCATATGCATGTAATTAATTGCCTGACGCTTGTGCCAGGAAATTGACAACACTGGGTGACTGAACTAGACTGCTGCATGGCACGGTAATTATCCATCATAAAGTCCCTAAAAAGCTAATTCTAAGCATTTTTTCCATATCTATCCAGTGCGGTTATGTGACGGACACTTAGTTCAGTGCCCAAAGATTAGGCTACATTCAGATGACTGAAATGCAGAACAGTCATCCAAAACGTCCATTTTTCACAGCCGTCTTGTACCCGAGGGGCGCCAGTCTTCACGGATCCACCATACATTACAGCGTATGGAGGGATCCGTGAATACGAACAAAAAATAGAAAAAATGACCTTTATATTGACATTACATTACAATAAACCGTCAAAATAATGGTCATGTGAATGGCCGCCATTCACAGACCTTGAATTTATTGCTGCCTTGTGACATCAGTTAAAAAAAGTGTGTCAGACGGCCATTATTCACTGTCGTTTAAATATAGCTGTACTCATGGATCCAGCAAGCTTGTGCTATCGGGTTCCGCTATATGCCCTGGATTGCTGGTACTGCCAAGATGCTACACAACTGAACTGATAGTATTTTTTATTAATTTTTTCAGGCAGAATTTATACTGTTTTAGATGAAACAATCAGTGAGACAGAATGCTCAGCTGTTTCTTTCAGTTCTATAGACTTTAAATGGGGTTACAAGAGATGAGTTGTTATTAAATATTATTATTATTATTATTATTTATATAGCACCATTAATTCCATGGTGCTTTACATTTGAGGTTTTATACACAGTACACAAGATATACAAAACAAATATAATACTAACAGTGACCAACTGGCACAGTGGTATACAGTGCCCTGCCCGCAAGGCCTTACAATCTATGAGGGAATCCAACACTCGGGACACCCACTGATCAGGTGTGTGAAGGTGAAATTTATATATAATAATAAAAAAAAAAAAAAAAAAAAAAAAAACACACACACACCACACAACACACACCATACTCACCTGTCCCTGGCGCACCGGTGTCTCCTTCTGGCAGAAGTCCCTGCCACACTGTGACATCCTGTGACCCTTTCCTTAGGTCATGTGACCACTGAGGCCAATTAGTGGCCTAAGGAAAGGGACACAGGATGTCACAATGCGACGGAACCACGCTAGGAGACACCGGAGCGCCGGGGACAGGAGAGTATGGGTTTTGGATTTTTATTCACCTTCCTGGACTCATTAAAAATGTGGTTATCCCAGACAACCTCTTTAATCATCTATCCGGGACATAAAACCCTTTAAGAAACCTCCATTACAAGGTATTGTCTTGTCACAGATAATCACTTTCAAAATAAACTGTGGCCAGCCAGAAAATATTACATGCCATTCAGATGTACGATTGTCCTAGTAATACAACTAAGATTTAAAAGGGGGTGGCCACTTTCAAGCCAATATTGAGACACAAATGTTATAGTTTGTATAATTAAAAGTTCTACAATTTTCCAATATACTTTCTATATCAATTCCTCACAGTTTTCTAAATCTCTGCTTTCTGTCATTCATTCTGCTTAGTTCCACTGGATAAAAATCAGTCCATGGTCATGTGATGAACACATAGGTGTGTGTACGTCACATGACCCTGGACTGATTTTTATCCACTGGCAGTAAGCACAATGAATGACAAAAAGCAGAGATCTAGAAAACTATGAGGAATTGATACAGAAAGTATATTGGAAAATTGTATACAATAACATTTGTCTCTTGATATTGGTCTGAAAGTGGAAAAACCTTTTAAGCCCACAAGAGATTGGAAACTGCTCCTACAAATCAACTCTCTATTCAGGCTCATAAAGAGGAGGAGTATCCCCTTCCTTGTGATTCCCGAAAATAACATACAGACAAGTGTCACCTTGATTTATTATATTTATATGTAAAAAAACAAAAAAAAACACCACCTTTATGGGTGAATAACTATATCAGACATGGTGAATGCTGTTGTATTATAACCGGTAGCCACGCAGGAAATCAGAAACACATTCATTATCACTTGGTAAAATAAAGGTCTTCTCCTTAAAGGTCTCCAAAAAAAAAAAAAAGACACAGCAACATCCTGGATGGAGGTTTCCAGGAGAAGTCCCAGCAGTCAATCATTGGGTGGGCCTCTGCTGTTTACACAAGGAGTAATATGCTGAATGTGGCATTCTTGTGCTGCTGACTAAGAGTTAAAAGCTTATTAACAACCCATGGCAGTGTGCGGGAGGTCAGGAGAAGAATGACCCAGAAGCCTGGAGAGGAGATCTTCTCATATACCAGGCACGTGTGCAGGGATTTTTGGATTATGTGCTTTTAGAAACTGATTCCAATGTATGGGGTTACTCTGAATCATGGGGTCACTCGGTTATTGGTTATTTATCTATAGCCTTACAGCTTTGAAAGAGACCACACTACATTACCCACATCGTATATGCATTGCCAAGACAAAACATTGGATCCATGTGAGTTTGCTTAATATCTAAAGCCATAAACATGGGCACCAATATGTAGATTACCCCTAGGTGAGGTGCCACGGCAGCCTCTGATAGACAGATAGACTATGTAGTCTTACTACTAGGACCACATATGAAGAATATGATAGAAGAGCTCCTGAGAAGATCCTTCTTTGTGGTTTGAGTTCCTGAAAGGTCTTCTGATAACCAGTGGAGCAGAAGAGTATACTAAATTATTTAAAGGGATTGTATGAAATTAGAAAGCATGGCTGCTTTTCTTTTCCTAGGTCATCACTACATGGATGGTAGCAATCTGGATATAGTCCGAGTATAGTTTATTGCGTATCTACTTTCAGGGGAAATCAATCACTAGTTTTTCCTGAATTTCAAGGTTTTACTGCTTCTGACTGACTATGGCTGCCATGGTCAGAGCAACAGTCAGCATATAAGTGGGAGTAAGGCTATAGTAAAATAGAGCGGTCAGAGTCAGTTTGGCCTACTGACTCCACAGCCCCTGCTTCTTGCCCTGTAGGAGTGTATTCACTCGAACTGTCCATAGATAAGGGACACAACTCTCCACATTTGCTAGGTCTAAGAAGAGTGTTAGCACCTCCTGCGACAGGACAGAAAAACTGGCCGAAGTCATCCTCTATAAAAACATGGTTATAACCGTATACCACAAGTGAAAAAACATTTTGCTCAAAACATGACAGAATTGTTGCTTCTAACATAATGTAATCCGCCACAATAAAGTGGAGATATAATTTTAAGCCCTGAGCTTCTTAAGAAGTTATTTAAAGCTAAAAAGTGTTTGCTTGGCAGACAAGAAATTGTAGGTTATGTTCAAGTGTTTTCACCCTCTGCCTGGAAGAAGCCTTAGATAGAGGAAGATATCTGTGAAGGGGATTAATGTCCTGACGTGACTATTTTCAATGGATACAAGCACAAGGCTGCTCAGTCTACTACATGGTGGTCTGGTTTTTACTTCCCTGTATCCCCAGTAAGTATGGAAATGGATCCCAAAACTGCGATTACAAGAAAGCCTTGCATTTTTCTTCTCTCCCTTTGCCAAAACCAATCCTCCGTTTTAAATTGTCATCCTTTAAAATGGCAGAGGGGTTACGTGGCATAATTCACAAAAAATGCGTTAAGCGTTGGTAAATGATAGTATTGTATAAGACCATGTATCATTTAGATTCCAATAAATGTATTATTCCACAACATTAAAAGTCAACAGCCCAAACCAGAGGCAGAGGAAACAGAGGCTTTACTATTCAGCTTCCTTATATTGTTATAGTGTCTATCAATGTAACACTGTCAGTTCCTCCCGTATAACATGGGCTGCAAACTCTTCTGATAGAAGTCACCTTTTTACAGTGATTTATGGCAAAAGAGTCATTGTTCTGAGTATCCATCTGTGTCTACAGGGGAAATCTACATGTGAATTTAAGAAGTTTTTATGATATTTTTTATATTCATTTACATGCATATAACTTTGATATTTGCATAAACTGTAGGAATGGTGCTTTTGTGGGGAAAAAAAAAAAAAAAAAAAAGCACACACATTGAAATATTTCCAGTCACACCTCTCTGTAGATAAACACCTAGCAACGTGGCTCTACACAACACACATATCTAGAAACATGCAGCAGAGTCAACCCGGCATCCTTTTAAAGTAAATCTATTGTATGTACCAATATGCTGTACAAGCCATTACTAAAAGGTTATCAGACATTTATACTAGATTACTGCACAATTAATTTGCTGCTTCTAATCCTCTGTACCAGATTATCCATGATGGATTTTGCTGCCCAACTCAAGGGTGAAAAGAAAAAAGTCAAATATTTGTTGGGTCACCAGAGGGATAAAATAAGTGAAGATAGACAGAGAGATCAATTGGCTTCCAATACAGACATGGAATTAGGTAATTAGATATAACCCAATATAATCCCCATTGTAAATAGAAGGTACACATACAAAGTTCAAGATTAAATCTATAAAATATAGAAGTAATTTAGATGCCACACTATTAGTAGCAGAAAAACATTATAAATTAATAAATAGATATAAAATATAAAAAAATCTTTTACTGTATCACTAAAAACACAACATAAATCACAAGGCACATAGAACTGAATGACAATCCAAATATTGTATCATACAGTCAGGATATCTATACAAAATATCACTTCTAAGTCATGGAGTTAAGATAATGCAGAATGCCATTCTGCAGTCATAGCTAAAAATTACTTTGTATATAAAAAGTGTATCTCTATATATGCAATAGATAGCAAAGATTGATATTGGTTATGAGACTTTTCTGTTACCATTGTGACGCTCCCCCATGTAACAGTATAGGAAGACACCTTGATCTTGCTGAATTCTCCATTAGAGGCGATCTCCTTAATGCTCTCCAAGTGGGTCAGCTCCATAACACAGGTATTATTTTAGGCTATTGTTATCCCAAAGGAGGTTTGATTGGAAAAAAAAAATATATATATCACAGCATTTGGGGCAGGAAGGAAGCAATGACATATAAATAGTCCTCAGTGCTCCAGAGCTGAACTCTAGGATAAGTAAATTGTAATTTCAGAGTGTGTGGCGCCCGGCCCATTGGCGCACTGCTTTATCAATATGAAAAGCTGTCCTTGTGCGTGGATCAGCAGTCAGTGAATGGAAAAGACTAGTGGATTTTGCCAGCAGTCAGACACCTAATCAAGGCAAGATCAAGCTAGCTGTCAGCTCCCATCAGCATCATGTCCTGCACACTCTGTACTTGCAGCGCGAGGTCTGCATGCAGCACATCACGTCCCCCACCCATGCCCTCATCTCTGCTGGTAATATGCGGGCACCTTCCCTTTACACAGCATTTGCATTTATCTAGAGAGATCTGTACTAAATGAATTTTAAACATGTACAAATAGGCTCCAGGGACAGGAAGCGCGCTGCGCTCACTAATCCACGACTTGACGTTAATTTAAGAAAATAAGGGAAGAGGGACAGCGGCGATGCTTCCATGACTCATATGTTATAGAAGTGCAGGTGATCTGTAAAGGCTATTTCTGGAGGTTATTGACAGGAACATTGCACTGACTTCAAGGCGAACCTCTGGCTTGAAGCCACTTTAAAGGGAATCTGTTACCAGAACCAGCATATTGACCCAGCCCTGCAGACACACTGTCCAAGTGACCCTCCCGTGCCTGTGTTCCCACCTTGGGAATCAGTGCCTCCATTGCTGAGATATTGCTTTTGTGTCAATATGCAAATGAGTTCTTTGGAGCAACGAGGATGTTGCTGCTTGTCTCTTTGGTGCAATGGCAACATCTTCATTGTGCACAAAAGCTCATTTGATTTGGGTATGTTTATCTATCTGGGGGCTGGGTTGATATACTGGGTGATGGTGATAGACTCCCATTAACTATTACATTAGCCAAATGCATCTTAGCCATTTGTTAATATGGAGATAACCTCAGGATGACTTCCTCCACACATGACTATATGAGGCATTGAAGTGCTGTACATACTAAGCAAACAGATTCCAAGTGTCATCTGCTTAGCACAAGATGAATGCACTGGCCTCACCTGACACTAGTAGGCGGTAATGTTTATCTACACTACTATTCATATAACATACCCTATGAACCTCCATGATTCTGCAAACCCCATTCAGCTAAAAGGGACCACTGCAGACATTTTTGCAACCACTTAAAAACACTACAGGACTGGTTGGGACTAGTGAATTCAGAAAGCTGCATTCCCCAGGTTCTCAGCCTACCCCAACATACACAACCTGACCGACAAAACATGGTGAACGAAGTAAACATTAGAAACCAGTCAGTCACACAACAGCAGCTTCATTTTTTTCATGAGCCACACAGGCAGTTCTCATGTTTTTTTTAATAGAATATCATCATATATTCTTCTCATATACATGTATTCAAAATTGTGCTAATATACCTTAGTTATACAGGTGTAGTGTACCATTAAAATGGTACAGCCCATGCAATAGTCCTGTGAGCTGCCTCCATGTTCAGGCTGAATAGGACTATAAATGATAGTCATGTCACCCCCTCCACCACATATAATGTCACCCCCTCCACCACATATATGTCATCTCCTCCACCACATATATGTCACCTCCTCCACCACATATAATATGAACCCCCCTCAACCACATAGTCATGGCCAAAAGTTTTGAGAATGATACAAATATTAATTTTTACAAAGTCTACTGCTTCAGTTTTTCTAATGGCAATTTGCATATACTCCAGAATGTTATAAAGCGTGATCAGCTTAACAGCAATTACTTGCAAAGTCAATATTTGCCTAGAAAATGAACTTTATCCCCCAAAACACATTTCAACATCATTGCAGCCCTGCCTTAAAAGGACCACCTAACATCGTTTCAGTGATTGCTCCATTAACACAGGTGTGGGTGTTGATGAGGCCAGGGCTGGAGATCAATCTGTCATGATTAAGAAAGAATGACACCACTGGACACTTTAAAAGGAGGCTGGTGCTTGCCATCATTGTTTCTCTTCTGTTAACCATGGTTATCTCTAAAGAAACATGTGCAGTCATCATTGCACTGCACAAAAATGGCCTAACTGGGAAGAGTATTGCAGCTAGAAAGATTGCACCTCAGTCAACAATCTATCGCATCATCAAGAACTTCAAGGAGAGAGGTTCCATTGGTGCCAAAAAGGCTCCAGGGCGCCCAAGAAAGACCAGCAAGCGGCAGGACCGTCTCTTAAAAGTGTTTCAGCTGCGGGATCGGGCTACCAGCAGTGCAGAGCTTGCTGAGGAATGGCAGCAGGCAGGTGTGAGTGCATCTGCACGCACTGTGAGGCGGAGACTCTTGGAGCAAGGCCTGGTCTCAAGGAGGGCAGCAAAGAAGCCACTTCTCTCCAGAAAAAACATCAGGGACAGACTGATATTCTGCAAAAGGTACAGGGAGTGGACTGCTGAGGACTGGGGGAAAGTCATTTTCTCTGATGAATCCCCTTTTCGATTGTTTGGAACATCTGGAAAACAGCTTATTCGGAGAAGAAGAGGTGAGCGCTATCACCAGTCTTGTCTCATGCCAACTGTAAAGCATCCTGAAACCATTCATGTGTGGGGTTGCTTCTCAGCCAAGGGAATCGGCTCTCTCACAGTCTTGCCTAAAAACACAGCCATGAATAAAGAATGGTACCAGAATGTCCTCCAAGAGCAACTTCTCCCAACCGTCCAAGAGCAGTTTGGCGCTCAACAATGCCTTTTCCAGCATGATGGAGCACCTTGCCATAAAGCAAAGGTGATAACTAAATGGCTCAGGGAACAAAACATAGAGATTTTGGGTCCATGGCCTGGAAACTCCCCAGATCTTAATCCCATTGAGAACTTGTGGTCAATCATCAAGAGACGGTTGGACAAACAAAAAACAACAAATTCAGACAAAATTAAAGCATTGATTCTGCAAGAATGGACTGCTATCAGTCAGGATTTGGTCCAGAAGTTGATTGAGAGCATGCCAGGGAGAATTGCAGAGGTTCTGAAGAAGAAGGGTCAACACTGCAAATATTGGCTTCCTGCATTAACTCATTCTAACTGTCAATATAAGCTTCTGTTACTCATAATATGAATGCAATTATATTTCTGTATGTGATAAAAACATCTGACAAACACACATAAAAACCAGAGGGCAGCAGATCATGTGAAAATATAATATTTGTGTCATTCTCAAAACTTTTGGCCATGACTGTATATGTCACCGCCTCATCACATACGTCACCTCCTCCGCCACCTATATTGACACCCTGCTCCTCCACCACATATGTCACCCCTGCTATTCATTCACTAACAGGATTATAGGACATAGGATTTGTGGCAGGATACCGTGTTTAGCTGTCGACATGGTTTAGCATAGTTTATATTGGATTTCTCACTACAGCAGTATATTTCTGGGTAAGAGTATCTTCGCCATTTTTCTGTTTCGTCTGCTAGAGTGGTATCGTTTTTTTTTCACTTTATTGACAACATAACCTCACCTAGAGACAGGTAGCCATGTAAGACAAGTGAAAAGTGAAGTAGTTATCACTATAACCACAATAATTACCAATATTCAGATAGCCCAAGAATGTGCCGTACTCTGATCAGTCATAACATTAACACCACGAGAAGTAATTATCTCACGACAATGTTACCTGAGATGGCATATATGAGGCAGTCAGCTATTGAGGATGATGTACTGAAAGTAGATGAAATTGGCAAGCATAAGGATCTAAGTGACTGTTACAAGGGCAGAATTGTGGCAGTGCTATATGACTGGGTCACAGCATCTGTAAAATGGCAGGTCTGGTGAGCTGTTCCTGAGATGAAGGAGTTAGTATCTACCAAAAGTGCTCCAAAGAAGGACAACTGATAAACCGGTCATGGGTGTCCAAGGCTCAATGATAGTGAAGGCTAGCCCATCTCGTCTGACTGTACAGAACAACTACTACAGCACAAATGGCTGAAAAAAGTTACTATTGACTGTGACAGAAAGGTGTCAGAACAGTTAGGGTATGTTCACACAGTGTTTTTTGCAAGCTGAAAAAAATCTGCTTCAGGAATTAGGAAACTTTGACTTTTTTTTTTTTTTTTTACATGTGTTTTTTTGCTCCAGCACACTGTATGGACTTGGAAACTACTCTTTAAAAAAAACGCTAGCAGTTTTTTGCAAAAAAATGCGTAAAAAAAAAAAGTGCCAAAAAAAGGCTGGCGGTTTTTCCGCCTCCAATTGATTTCAATGGGTTTTTCAAAGCGGAATCTGCCTGAAGATAGGTCATGTCACTTTTTTTTCCCCCTCTAGCTTAAAAAATCAGCTAGAGAAAAAAAAAACTGCTACTGACTCCCATTAAAATGAATGGGAGGCGTTTTTGAGGCGGATTCCACCTCAAAATCAGCCTGCAAAAAACTTTGTGTGACCATACCCTCAGAGTGCATCACAGCTTGCTGCGAATAGAGCTTCATGGTGGTTTTAATGTTATGGCTGACTGGAGTATGTCCTAGGTCATACCAATTCGGTTACTAAATGAACACCAGGAGTTACATAGTAAGTGGAGGGGGGTGCAACAATTCTTAGGCTACATGCACACGACCTAGTTTGCTGTTCCAGCAGGGCTCAGATCTAATAACTTTAGAGCAGGTCCTATCCTGCTCCATCATATCAGATTGGAACAAGACTGAATCCCCCCCATATGAATGAATGAAGTACGGAAGGCACTCGGTTGTCATCCAAATGTGATTCAAGTGCCTTCCATTAAAGAATCGGCCCACTCAGCTTGTGCACTTGGTCGTGCACATGAGGCCTTAGGTTACACCTTGCTACTGTGCAGACAAAGCAGTGAAGTGGTATAAGAAGCCTATGTGCAGAATTTTGCTGCATCTATAGGTCTTGCTGAAAAGCACAAGAGCTAAAATGGCACTGGTACCAGGCATTCCCTCTTACGCTTTTTCATTTGGGGGCACTCTGAGGCCACAGGAGCCCATTCTAAGAGGCACAGATTTTCCATTATATTTTTGTTTGCCCCCCACTAATCCATCTAAATTATACAGCACAAAACTATCATTATAATTTGGAAAAGAATCTGGAAGCCGAGCAGTAAATAAAGCACATACACATTTTGCAGAAAAGAGCTTAACGGCGGTGGGAAACCATGAACAAAGGAGATCAGTGTGTGCTTCATGTGTGGCAGATGTGTGGCAGGTACTAACATGCACTGGCAAAATTACCTGTCTACAAAATACCATGATCCATGTCAGACTGGCAGATGCAGAGAATAACACGTACACATTTAAGGGAAAAATTATTGGTCACTTTCTAACCACGTTGTAAGGGCATATAGTATATAAAGTTATGCAACTTACACCTGGCTTTTCCAATTCAAGCAGTGTTGATGCCAATGCAAACCTGCAAAACGCACGTGACCGCTTTGTCTGTTGTCTCCGGCCATGCATGCCTCTGAACAAGTGGTAAGCTACAGCATACTGCTTTCAGCCCATGCACCCACATAAATGAAGCAGCAAACCAGAGCTAAACACCTGCGTAAATGCAGGCATGGCCAGAGACATAAGGTGTAAACAATAGAGACCACTGTCTCCTCTTAAATCTCAGGGTGGTAGTGGCACTTCTTGAATTGCAGAAGCGACGCCAAATAGAAAATGAAGACTGACACACAGGGTAAAGACAAAGGCTTTGTCTGGGACACCAACCTATCAGGTTAATAGGGATCCCTTGACCCCTTTCTCTTTCTATTCATGTCTATGGCAGTTATAGAAAGATCAAAGCATCCCCCACCTATCATACATTTAAGAAATATTCTGTGGATATACCATAAAAAATGGCTTTGGTGGGATAACCACTTTAAGACTATGTTCACATTGCAAGTGGTGTATATTTTATGAACCAGGATATACTCCCACCTCATGCAAGACATACGCAACTGTATTGCAAGTCAGGAGATGTACCTGGTATATATGCCAAATATACAATAGCAACACAGATTTGTGGCTTACATTATCAGATACAGTCTATAATAAAGAGTATTTCACACTAGAATTAATCCTTATAATTGTTAATAATCAAAGAATACATGTACAAGAATACATACCATAATAGAATGAAAAAGTATAGTAGAAACATCAGATCAACGACACATCAGATGTCACACCAAAATGGCAAAATGCAATAGATGTTCTTAAAGTGTCATTTCTATTGTTTTTGCAGAACATTTCTGTAATATATTTAACCCCTTCCCACCTGTAGCATTTTTCGATTTTGACTCCCCGCCTTCCAAGCCCCATAACTTTTTTATTTTTCCGTTCCACAGAGCCATATGAGGGCTTAATGTTTGTAGGACAAATTTTTCTTCATAATATTACCATTTATTATTCTGTACAATTTACTGGGAAGCTGGAAAAAATTCAGAATGGGGTGGAATTGGGAAAAAAGTGCATTTGTGTAACTTTCTTACGGGCTGTGCAGGCAAAATGACTTGTCACCTGTATTCTATGTTTCATTAGAATTCCGGGATAAATTTATATTGGTTTTCTTAACATTTTTTTTTTTTGAACCCCAGAGGGTATAATCACTAATACAATGCAAAATACCGGCACTTCTATTGCATAGAGCAGCCTCCAATAGAAGTACAGTGCCATGCGAAAGTATTCGGCCCCCTTCAACTTTTCAACCTTTTGCCACATTTCAGGCTTCAAACATAAGGATATAAAATTTTCATTTTTTGGTGAAGAATCAACAACAGGTGGGACACAATCGTGAAGTGGAACAAAATTTATTGGATATTTTAAACTTTTGTAAAAAATAAAAAAAAGGAAAAGTGGGGCGTGCCAAATTATTCGGCCCCTTAAGTTAATACTTTGTAGCTCCACCTTTTGCTGCGATTACAGCTGCAAGTCGCTTGGGGTATGTCTCTATCAATTTTGCACATCGAGAGACTGAAATTCTTGCCCATTCTTCCTTGGAAAACAGCTCGAGCTCAGTGAGGTTGGATGGAGAGCGTTTGTGAACAGCAGTTTTCAGCATTTTCCACAGATTCTCGATTGGATTCAGGTCTGGACTTTGACTTGGCCATTCTAACACCTGGATACGTTTATTTGTGAACCATTCCATTGTAGATTTTGCTTTATGTTTGGGATCATTGTCTTGTTGGAAGATAAATCTCCGTCCCAGTCTCAGGTCTTTTGCAGACTCCAACAGGTTTTCTTCCAGAATGGTCCTGTATTTGGCTCCATCCATCTTCCCATCAATTTTAACCATCTTCCCTGTCCCTGCTGAAGAATATCAGGCCCAAACCATGATGCTGCCACCACCATGTTTGACAGTGGGGATGGTGTGTTCAGGGTGATGAGCTGTGTTGCTTTTACGCCAAACATATCGTTTTGCATTGTGGCCAAAAAGTTCGATTTTGGTTTCATCTGACCAGAGCACCTTCTTCCACATGTTTGGCGTGTCTCCCAGGTGGCTTGTGGCAAACTTTAAACGAGTCTTTTTATGGATATGTTTGAGAAATGGCTTTCTTCTTGCCACTCTTCCATAAAGGCCAGATTTGTGCAGTGTATGACTGATTGTTGTCCTGTGGACAGACTCTCCCACCTCAGCTGTAGATCTCTGCAGTTCATCCAGAGTGATCATGGGCCTCCTGGCTGCATCTCTGATCAGTCTTCTCCTTTGTTTGAGATGAAAGTTTAGAGGGACGGCCGGGTCTTGGTAGATTTGCAGTGGTCTGATACTCCTTCCATTTCAATATGATCGCTTGCACAGTGCTCCTCGGGATGTTTAAAGTTTGGGAAATCTTTTTGTATCAAAATCCGGCTTTAAACTTCTCCACAACAGTATCGCGGACCTGCCTGGTGTGTTCCTTGGTCTTCATGATGCTCTCTGCGCTTTAAATAGAACCCTGAAACTATCACAGAGCAGGTGCATTTATACGGAGACTTGATTACACACAGGTGGGACACAAATCACCTCCTGATAGCAAACAGATAACAGCAAGAATTACTGATCCCTCCGTCACGCACCACAAGTTTCCAGACTGTTTTTTTGACCTGTTGTAAATAACTTCTCTACTTAGATTGCATTTTTTTTAAGGACTCTAAAATGCTTTGAAAACCATGTGTATAAAAATCTGTGAATTTTCAGTTCTTGTATCACACCATGTCTGATGAAGGGAGCTAGCTAGTACTCCTGAAAGCTTACTTATAAATATACTCAGTTAGCCTCTAAAAGGTATCACCTGATTTCTTCACTCTTCCACTACTTTCAATGGCTAACACGGTACAACATTATACTACTATATTTATCATCATCAGTCATTTAGGACAACATTGGATCATTCAGAGATCCTCACTGAACTTCAGGAATGAGTTTTCTGCACTGAAAGTAAAGGGGCCGAATAATATTGCACGACCCACTTTTCAGTTTTTTATTTTTTACATAAGTTTAAAATAACCAATAAATTTCGTTCCACTTCACAATTGTGTCCCACTTGTTGTTGATTCTTCACCAAAAAATTAAAATTTTATATCCTTATGTTTGAAGCCTGAAATGTGGCAAAAGGTTGAGAAGTTCAAGGGGGCCGAATACTTTCGCAAGGCACTGGATATGCTAGACAAGCCGGGGAGCCTTCAATAGACTCCCGGCTGTCATGGCAATGGAACGCCGGCCCCGGATCTCGTTCTCGTACTATTACTTTTAGGTGAAAAGGGCTTCTCCTATCTGCTGGGGAAAGTCTGACCTATATACTTGTACTCAATGGCATTATGTGGAGCTGTAGCATTTGCCAAAGTGGGATGGTCACTTCAAATGGCTGTATCTCTTGTTATATACAACCTAGGAATGCGATTTTTATATGTAACATGAACTGCTCAAATTCCTGACTGTGATAAATCACATTATTTTATAGCTAGTACTGCAGTCCTGGCATTGGTTAGAGAGTTGCCAGGGAGAATTTAAAGGGGTAGTCCCACGAACATAACCATTTTTAAATTTGTTGATAATCAATAGTTAAACATTTTTGCAAATGTAAGTAAACATTTTGCAGAGTTTTAAAGATTTTCTCTAAATATCTTGAAGTCACAAGTTGTTGTCTTGATCGGTTGCCAGTGGATGTGACCATGGATGCAGAACCTTTCTAAGGTCAGAAAATTAGTCATGAAGTCCTTATTGTGGTCATGATATCTTCTGATACATGTAGTGCCTGATAACCCAGCTACAATAAGAAAATCATGGCTGGGTTCCTGACAAGTCCCAGATCATAGAAAGTTTCTGCATTAGTGGTCGTATCCATTGGCAACCGATCAAGACAACAGATGTCACCACTATGATAGTTAGAGAAAATCTTTAAAACTCTGCAGAATTTTTAACTACTTATATCTGCAAAAATGTTTAACTTTTATTTATCTACCATTATAGATATGATCATGTTCATGGGAATACCCTTTTAAGAGCTTGTTTTCTATTAAAAGGAAGTTAGATCAGTTAATTAAGTAAGTATATTACAAAACTGTTCACCAAAACCAATAACACAGTAACAAAAAATAAAATTTTAAGCCATCATACAAAAGATATTTACATACATATAATAACCACCTAAGCTGGGTTCACATCTGCACAAGAGTCTCAGCAGAGAGAAAAGTCCTGCACGGAGGACTTTGTTACCATTTTAAAACGGTGGAACCCATTATAGTCAATGGGATCCACCGTTCCCGTGGTTAACCGCTGTTTTAGCGATCCGACTCGCCATCAGTCGGGTCCCACAGCACGAGTGTGAACCTAGCATTAGCCATACAAAAGACAACAAAGTGCCAAATCATAAATTCCATTTTAAAAAAAAGGCTGGTGACGGTATTGTGAAGGAAACTCATAGCAAATAAACCACATCAGAAAAGCCACAAACTGATACAGCAGTGACCTATAACCTGTGATTTTCCAGCTTTTGCAGAACTACAAGTTTTAGCGTGCTCTGACAACATAATACTAAGGATGATCACACTCAATTCTCCAACAAAGAGGAAGAAAAGAATGGTAAGAGGAAATGACACCTATGAACCAGGATATTCTTGGAAGTCTTTCTTGTAAACAAGAAGATCCCAGACCAAATCAAACTTCCTTCTACATGAAGAAATAAAGCTAATATTATTCTGGACATACTATGAGAGGGTACAGCTCATTGAAAAGACAGTTATACATTGAAAGATTGGTGTGAAAAAACAAGACAGATGGCTGAGAAGTCCAACCTGCAGACCCAGCACATCATGGTGGTTATCTATTTAAACCTTTTTTGTATTATTTCTGCACCAATGATTCCAGACAGGAGATACATTATACAATACAACATTAATGATAACATATCATACCCCATTTTCGAGACGCTTCTCGCCACTGAGCCCGTTCCTCTGGTTTGGAGCCTGACGAGCAGCTAAAAAGAAAGAAAAAGATTTTTGGATATAAGACTAAGAGCTGAACCTACAAGATTTTTTTGTAATGAAGTGATCTACAAAAGATACATCTGGAATACAAAACTTTTAAAGGAACACAACACCAAGAAAAGAAGAAAAAGTCCCTGATCTCTAGTGGATTTCTAACATCTTAAATTTTCTCCATGTTTTTGAAAGGGTGTATTAACTAAAATGGCATTGACTTACTGGTCTTACTGGTTCCACTGCTGACCAATGGCAAACACTTCACCTTTTCTCCCCGTACCTGCTGCTCACATAGTACACAGTGAATGTTTACCCTTGAATGCCATTTTTTTTTTAAATTTAAACAAAATATATTCAAAAGTCTTTACCAATTCATTTCTAAGTACGGCAAGTAATTTTAACAGTTGGTGCTCCAAATCACATGCAAAGCCAGAAATTATGGTCAATGATAAAATCTTGAGGGAGTTAAAGAGTTTTTTGTTACGCATTTAATTAAGCATCAGAAAGCATCCAGAATTTCATCATTTGAGACTATGCAAGAATTTGGTATCTCTCTATCAATAAGGAGGCTTTCACACGATCAAGTTTCCATCGTCAAACTTGATTCGTGTGTACCGGATATGCCAGACATCTGTAATGCTAGGAATCAGTCTATCCACATAGTGGCCACTCAAATCGACCGAAACTCCAATGTGTGAAAGCAGCTCAAACCTGAGTTCTGACCACCTTAAAGATACATTTAAAAAAAACTAAATGAGCAAATAACATTGAGCCTTATACACTGAATTCATTTCCAAGGGATGTTCCCAATAACAACTCCTATCCACAGGTTAGGGGTTACATGTATGATTGCAGGGACCCACACTGATCCCAAGAAGCTATTGGAGGGATGGCCACACATGTACCACTTCTCCATTCACATGGAGCACTCAGAAGAACTTATGGGCCCTTGTTATTCTAATCTCTGGGAGTTACAGCAGTCACACCCCACCACCCAGCAATCAGATACTTATCCCCTATTATGTGTCTATAGCAGGAATAAACAGGGGAGAAACCCCCAAAAAGGGGTTGTCCAAGATCAATTATTGATGGCCTAGGCTTGCAATAGGTCATTAATATTAGCTCATTGGTGGTTTGATATATTTGGCTCCTCCACCAATCAGCCTCTCAGCACAGTGTACAAAGCTGGAGGCACGCAGCTCTGTACACGTTGTAGTGGCCATACTACAATATGGTAGCTCCCAATGTGATATTCATGGCAGTTCCTACTTAAACTTTTTGTTGCATCATGGAAGAGAAATTTTTTAATTCTTCTGATTTGTTTCTTTTTAATTGTAGCTGGAGCTTTCCAATAATGCAATGGTTATTTCCATTTCATGTGACTATCTAGATTTACACAAGAAAGTGAAGTGTTTAGATACACAAATATAGAAACAGCCAGTATAAACAGATTATCTTCATAGCGCAATTCAACCAATGTTACAAGCCATAAAAGTGGCACCAAGTGACCTGGCACGAGTTCTGCTATACATCAAGTGTTAAAGTGTCATGATAATAAAGTATGTTGGCAGCCAGCCAGGGCAGAGAGTACAACAAAGGCTTGCATTCCTGTTCAGGGGCATTGTGACGCACACAGAGCTACTACTCTTACTGACTGGAGAGGCTCCAGATTTCCAGGAAGCTAGAACATAAATGCACCATTCATCACAAGATAAGTTTATAAAATAACAAGCATGGCACCAATAGAGAAGGATGCCGGAAAGATCTACCATAAGTCAATACAGGGCTGCTTTCTTACAAAAACAGTGCACTTCCCCAGGACTGCATGATGTACTTCAGTCTAGCTTCATTCACGTCAATGAAGATGAACTGCAATATCAATACAACCCATGGACAGGTGTAGCTTTGTTTTTGGAAGAACGCTAACATGTTTTTCTAATCTTGGACAACCCCTTTAACTATGTAAATAGAAGAGGTTAGTATGCGTATAGAAAAACATGACATTATTCTTCTAGAGACAGTGTCAGGAAGTTTGTGGTATTGCAGAACATCCCCAGACAAAAACTTAAGGCAGAGCTGCAATGCTAAACATGGTCATGGGCAAGAGAGGCACAGGTTTTAGTAGAAAGCAGCCATATTTTATTAATCTCAGACAAATCCCTGTAATTTCACTTTTTTGATTATTGTAAAGGGAGAGGTTTTTGTAATAAACTAGATTAAGCTTATTGTAATTTTTTTTAAGCAGAAAAGAAGTTCTAAAGTTCTTCCTGGCAACGCCATAATCAAACATTAGTAGGAAGGTCCATCCGCTATTCACTGTATTGTCAGTATATACACATATATTTATATCGCCTAGAAAAGTGCTTCTGAGGTCGTTGGGAAGCTGAGCTATTGTAGCTGCAGTATATAAAAACATATTCCTGACTTGTATTTTATTAGTCATTTCTCAGTTTCTGTTACAGCTAGAACTACAATATCAGTAGCATATGAAAGCTGAGACGTTCAGCTTTCAAGCCACCACCAAAGCAGGTGGTATAAAACTGTAGATACAAAGATTGAGCATGACACTTATTTTTTCAGCATCCTGCCTTGATCTCTGCCTCCATCTGAAAACTATAGGGGGCAGAATCAAGCGGAATCTGCCCCTGAATTTGAATCAGAATCCACTTCAAAATCAGCGCCGTGTTAGGACCTTCATTTACATAATTAAGAATTTGGGGGTGATTCCAAATATTATACATAGCGTTGATGTTACAGAGTTAGGGTATGTTCACACAGAGTTTTGCAAGCTGAAAAAATCTGCTTCAGGAATTAAGAAATGCTTTCTGACTTTTTTTTTTTTCCCGTATGCATTTTTTGATGTTTTTTTTTGTCGCAGTTTTTTTTTACTCCTGCACACTGTATGGACCTGGAAACTTCACTTTTAAAAAACGCTAGCTGTTTCTGCAAAAACCACATCAAAATACTGCTTCACGTTTTTTTTTGCCTGAAGATAGAGGAAATAGAAGTGATATTACCTAAGAAAATCAGCTAGAGGAAAAAATCTGCTACTGACTCCCACTGAAATTAATGGGAAGCGTTTTTTTGAGGCGGATTTAGAGGCGGATTCCGTGTGAACTCACCCTTAGTCTAGAGAGATTAAGGACCAGACAGAGCAACGACTGCAGGGAACTAACTGATGACAATGCACCACAGACCCCACACCTTGTTGAATTTCTGTAAACATTGTCTATTCTTACATACAATCTTCACATATGGGACTGTCTTGTTAACTAGAGGCCGCCATTGTGAAAGAGATGGAGGGCAATCCGCCATCCAACATAATGCCATAGCCTTCCTAGCTATGAATAATATTTCACAGAGGAATATCCTGGTGCTCTAGTTCAGGCTTAATAGAAAATATTGCAGTGTTTCTTCCTTGTGTGTAAGGTCATAAAGAGCTAGTGCAAATCCCAATGATTCCGAAAAACCCACCAATCAATATTAATAATATTACTAATACCTACCCTGCTCATTGCTTTCCACTGGAAAATCCTCATGACGTAGAAAGAACTTCACCTCTTCCCTTCGAGGACCCCACTTCTGCAAGTGCTCGAACATCAGGTGATCAAAGGGCAAAGGTCGTTCTATACAAAACAAAAAGAATTGTAATGAAATTTTTAGAACTGCAGCGTTTCATTACACAACAAGTATAAGCTCAGAGAGTCCATTATTCGCTTCACATCCATTTTGTGTTTTATAAATGAACCACATAAATGTACTTTGGACCGCTTATGATTTAGGCAAAGGCCAGCTTTTACTTTTTAAAGGTCCTTTGTAAAGACATGTCAGGTGACAGCATCGGCCAAAAACACCAATATACACAAAATGTCAATACTGTGGCCAAAAATTGGCTTAGATGGCTGTCATCGTCATCTATTGTTTTTCAATGGACATCATGTTTGCTTACACATAGAAACAATAAGAGCAGAGAGATACCAAAAAAGGCCGTTTACCATTTTTCCTTTTCAAACCCAAATCTAGAGATTTCAAAACCCTGAAAATAATAATCTTTATTTATATAGCAGCAACATATTCTGTGATACCTTATAATTCAGAGGGTACATATACAAAGTCAGATATTACAGACTAATACACTACTTTACAGTTTAAACAATAAGAGTGACGGTCCAGGACACAAGAGATCTAATGTTAATTTATAAAACGTGATAAGTCTGTCAAAAAATTCCCTTAAAATTATGACTATTAGGAATCAATCTTATTGTCCGCGGTAGCACATTCCAGAGACCTAGTACAGCATGAGCAAAGTCAAGAGAGGGATGTCTGAATTACGGAGGATGTTAGTGTACCCTGGCTGTGTTCAGACAGAGATGAAGGAGATACAGAAGCTGAAGTACTCTGAAGAGCTTGGTGGGTGATTCTTATAAGTTTATACTGAAGCAACCAGTGCAATGACCGACACAAGCAGAGGTGTCATTAGTGGCTAGGGGGAATGACAAGTCTGGCTGCTGCTAGATTGAAGAGGGGAAGACTGACTAATAGTGAGTTACAGTAGGCTACAGAAAAATGACCTGTTTAATGTAAAATTATTAAATATACATTTTATCATTATTCATGCCTTCCTTCCCTAGTAAACCTTCATAGGGGTTTTCCAGGTCCCCAATAGCACACCTGTTTATAAGACTGCGTGATGTCTCATGAGCAGTCTAACCGATCACAAGACATTACTAAAATGGGCAGCAGTCACTGAGAAAACAGGTCTTCATGCAATAGGATAAACAGATGTGTCAGGGACCCTGGACAGTGAAGAAATGTTGCACAATACTAATGATATAGTGATTATTTTTTTCTCATTTCTGTAAAAATTATTTTTAAGAAATTTTTCCAGGTCCTTCTTTTTCCTGTAGGATGATATCAGTTTTATTTTTAGAGTCTTGTCTCTAAGAATGCTTTATACTTTTTCCACGCGCTATACAACATAGAGCAGGATGGTCGATCAAAGGGTTTTTTTTTTTTTTTTTTTTATTGTGCTGGTACAGAGTGGTTCGAGTATGAAGGAGGAGGAAGATGAAAACCAGGGACATCTCCTCCTGTAAGTTTGCTGTATTAATTTATAAAAAATGGAGTTGACTGTAAAGTAAATGTCTGTGGTGACCTTGACTGTCTCCGCTTATCGCAAACATTAACAGCTGTCTGGGCGCGATGAGCAACAGAGCCTCCAACAGTATTTATTAGGTTCAAAAACCATTACCAGAATGAGTCATCAGGACGCCAAAGAAGGGGAAGAAAAATAGGCAAAAATATATGAGTCAACCCTGTTGCGTTTATGATTTTTTAAAGGTTCTGTCAGGAAGCAGCTCGTGTGCTCAGAAGCGACGTGCGCGCTAATGCATTTCAGCAGCAAACATCTGGAAGCCGAAGCCCGCAGCGCTGACAAACTTTAAAAAGCATTAAATGCCTCCAGAGGAGGGGGAAGACAGGGGGCCGCATGGTGCCGTGCCTATCCAATCCTGTTAGATAAAGTGTCCCTTATTCTACATGCAGCAGAGCAGGAATTATTAGATGTTATTCATCCAAATTGTTATTTGGAACAGAAAAATTATTCAGCAGCGATAAATGGGTCAGACAACAGCAGCCGAGTAACTATGACAAAACTGCAATGTACTAAAAACAACTTCAGTTATGAGAATCGGGCCACTATAACAACCTACCACCTATCCACAGAATAAGTGTGTGATCGGTGGAGGGCCTGACCACTGGCTCCCCCCATCAATAGCAAAAACAGGGGTCAGATACCCTGTGTGAATGGAGCAGCAGGTGCTCACTGCCTATTCAAATCCTGTAGAGTTCAATAACGTAACTGCGTACATGTGTGACTGCTCCTCTATTTGCACAGCCTCACTACCTCAGTTCTTGTCATCTGTGGAGGTCCCAGCAGCCAGAACCTCAGCAATCAGACACCTATCACTTATCCTAAGGATAACTGGCAGCTTGTCCAGTCCCTTTAAAGTCACTAAATAAAGTGTAAAACTAAGTTCACATCATTGCTGCAAGCACAACCTTTCTGGCAATTTCAGTTAAGAAGAATGGACATCCAACGGACCCCACTATAGTCAATATGCAGCAGCTTTGTTGCAGAAATATCCACGTGCCTGATACATTATCAACTCCGTTCAGATAAATGGAACTATATTCAAAATTTCTGCCAATGAAGAGGTGCACAATGGTGCATCTGGGTGAGAAATGGTGTGTGGTATTTATTACCCAAGGGCTTACTGTGTTTACCATGATAAAAAGCTACAGCAAGCCTACCATATGTTTTATTATCATCAACAGACAGTCTTAAGCAAGACTCCAGAAAACACACTTCACAATTGGCCCCATAGACTTTAATGGATCTATTCACATGATCATTGTTTTAATGGTCCGTGTGACCGATCCGAGAAAAAAAAAAATAGGACATATCATGTCTATGAGGTATCTGTGAAAATGGATTACCATCGAGTGTACACTCAACCATGAGGAAAGTGCTTTATTTTCACGGCCAAATTTACGGCACTGTTTGACCGAGCTGTAATCCAGCTTTGCTTCCTATAGCAAAGCCACCAGGATGACAATGAAATTCCTACTTCCCCTGGCAAACCTCACTACTTCAACAATCAAACTACTATCCATCAATTTTGCTTACCAGAACCAAGATACCAGCAACTGTATAATACATCCATTACCATATCCATGCCTTATTCTATCAATCAGACAATATATCCATGTTAAGGCTAGGTTCACACAAAGGAATTTACAGCTGACTGAAGTAGACTCTGCCTCAAATGCATCTCCATATGGCACCTAGAATCGTTTATTTATTTTTTTAGGACGCTGAAAATAAGAAGTGTCCTGCTTGATCTACCTGCGGATTCTGCTGCTAAATCCATGGGGCGAGGCTCAGGCTTATTAGCTCTATTGTGTATGGGGCTAAGTAGAATATTAGAAGGTTGCAGAACTATTTTAAGATTCTTTACATGAGGAGTCTAGCAACCAAACCACCCACTCTCCTAGCCCTGTCTCCCACCACAAATTAAGAAAGTGTCGACACATTCTAAGACCCATAATTTCCCCCCCTCCCCCACCCGTTGATATAGCTGTACAAAACATCGTTTTCAGTGGAAGCTTTTCACCATTTCAATAAGCACATAATTTATGTTTTTCATGGTTTTTTTTTTTTTTTATTAAATAATTCCTTCCTTCATGAGTTTGTATGTTATTTCCAGGCCGTGTGTGATGTGATTCAAATAATTACCTTTTTTTTTTAATACAGTTAGGTACAATTGTGGTGGTTTTCTATCTTTTGCAGAGACACTACAGGCCTGGTCAGCAATGACGTTAAACAAGTCATATTGCTTGGTTACTTTTGGGCAGCGGTGTGAGCTTGTTGGGATAGGGAAAACGCAAATGCCTATTAAAGTCCTAATGGAAAGTGGAGCTGTGGTCACATTAAAAGAGTCAATTTTCAGGGGTCTCAACAATCTTAAATTGCTATCTTAATGATAAATATCCTAACAATATGCTACCATTTCTCAACTGGAAAACCCCTTTACGTTTACAACAGTTTTGCTTTATGTAATTTACATACCAGAAAAATTACAAAGATGACTTACCATTCCCACGCCACACTTCTGCCAGGTGACATGCTCCTTCTCCAGGCTCCTTGCAGAACTCCACCACATCTCTGCACGTTGTCTCGGGAGTTATTGGGACTTCAGTTAATATTTGTTCATTGTTGCTAAGAAACACTGTTAATATTGTCTGGAAGAGAGAGAGACACAAGGCACTGGTTACTTTGGTGCGCTGTCAAGATTGGCTCTGATTGGACAACAAAGCTCGGTGCCAAAATAACTAAAGGCCATAAAACTGGGAGCTAAGAATTTATCGGTAGCCAACATCACCCACTGGCCACAATGCTGTGCTCCTTAGTTCATGTATTTTCCAGCTGTATTTATCTAGGACTTACATATTAAAAGTGAATGTTAAAGACTATGTAGACATTCGGAACAACTATTTTTTGCTCACTGAGGACAGTTTAGTAATTTTGTAACAGGTATTTATTAAATATTTATCACCGTGTGTCTACAGCTACTATGTAGCCTTAGGAGTCTTCATGGTACCAAACATACACACTCTTCTGTCCTCTACTCTCAGCCAACCTAATAAATTGCAAGACTGCAGGGTTACACTATACAGAATATGTTTATCAATTGATATCAGAGAGACACAATTTATTTATTATGCTTACTTGTATAGCGCCATCATATTCCGCAGCGCTTTACAGACATTGACAATTTGGGCTGATTTATTAAGACTTAACAAAAAGCAAGGTACGACTGATCTATGAAGAGGCTCCAGCTTCTTCCTAGATCAATCACACACTCATGGGCCTTAAAACTGGTGTGAGCTATAATAAATATGGTGTGCCCAGCCGTTGCGTTTTTTTCTGGCTCCCATTCTTTGCAAAGTGGAATCCGACTGAAAATAGGTCAAGACGCTATAGATTCCCATTGAAATTAATGGGAGAGTTGTGAGGTATTTTTTTGAAGCAGATTCCACCTCAAAATCTGCCTACAAAAAAAAGTGTGATTATACCTTAACGGTGATAAACAACAAACCTTTGTTAAATAGGTTAGTTTTATAGATCTGGAAAAACACAACTTTGAAGCCTTATGCAAATTAGGCAGTTGATGCACTGGGGGGCGGAGCTTCAGCCCAGGGAGCATTGCTCTTGCTGCTCAAGTAGGATGGTTCAACTCACACTGCACAGGGTGGCATATATATACCTACCCATAGACAATAGAGGACACCACAGCCCACAATAGTCTATCAATAACAGATTTTGTCCCCAACACAACACTGATATTACACTAGGCTGACCCTATATATCGTGGGCTTAGGAAATGGCTGACAATACGGCCATTTGCAAAGTAAAAAGATAAGAAGGGATGAGCAAGGAAACTTCTGGATTTGAGTGAACTTCGATTTTACTTCCTTTATTAACTACCTGGAAAACCACTGCCTACCAATGAATACTGGGCTGAGCTCATACATCGGTGACATACAGTATATCAAAGTAAAAGGTAGATGATTGTAAGGGTCTATTCATACGTTGCAGTAAAATAAGGACTCGCTACCATGTGTGAATAGACAGACTTAGAACCACACAGGAACACACTTATGCCTGCAGATATAAAGAGTTTACAATGTTAATATGCTTGTGTGCCCAAAGTGACATCTACCGCAGGTTTATTTTGGTCTCTAATCGACTGGGCAGAAACAACTTTGGACTCAAAAACTAGGACACCGGAGAGGACGTCTTCTCATGTGTCACCAAACAGAACAAAGCCTGCTTTATTGTCATGTATTCAATTAGCGCCCTTCAATAAAAATGGTGCAGTATGTGGGATCTCTATACTTATAAGATATAAGTATCTTCTTACTCTTAACAAAAAAATAAATAAAAATAATCAAACCCCAAGTTTCCCCTCTCCCTGGCTACCTACATTTGCTCCAGAATATATTTTATGTACAATATATAAATATTTATATTATACAATTTAAAAAAAAAAAAAAAAGTAAAAAAGTAAAATTATAAGTGAAAGTGAAATAAATGTGCAGGCACAGAAGAAAGCACACAGATGCAGCTCAGAAATATACATGTGGACGCTGGATATGTGGATTATTGCCAATTTCATCAAATGGGTATACACACACACACACACACACACACATTATATTTGTGTATGCAGAGCAAAAACAGCAGGCTATCTTGTACAATCTTTGCAAACCCCATCCATCCTACAAAATTAAAACAAACAAAAAAAAAAAACTTAAGACTAATTATTTTGACTGTTTTATACGATTAGCACTTTCTTTTTTTAAATACAGAAATCTACTTAAATCGGTTGAAACATTAGCTACGTAGATCATTCAGGTGTGTTCACAAACTATTCCCTGATAAAACAGAAATCAAAGCATATGATAAATCTGTTCACAGAGAATCTGATACAGGTCTTGGCATATCTGAAGGAAAAATCCTATAAAAAGCACATTTGGTGGAGTTAACGTCTGTCCTAAACCCCAATTAAACACAAACGTGAATAGATGCAAAACTATTGGGTTCAAAATAACAACCCCCTAAAAACATACAAAACAATGTCAATAATAATATAAATAAACCTAATGAAGTCGCAATAACTCTAAATCCAAAGGTGTGAAATCAGGAAATATTACTACTTGTCATTCACACAAAGCTGAGAAATGTTTCATGTATGCACTGCTTATTTCTATGTGATGAATCCATATGTTACCTTGACATATGGGAGGAGAGACTAAAATACACAAAAATAAACACGCTCAGTAAACAAACATAAACTGAGAATGAAGCCGACATAAAGAAAAGCTGCCGCACTGATCACATGATTATCCATGGAGATAGGATATTACAGTCATATGTCTATCTACAAGCTATAACTATACCATCCATTGCTCTATATAAAATGGGAACAGACGTAGCAGTGCTGAATTGTTAAGTCACAGTGTTAAGTATGCTAGCTTGCCATGATGAGATGACAGATTTCTTTACATATATAAAAAGAAATATTAAAACAAACTCAGCTCTGCTACATCTGTAAAAATAAGAATCCTGCCTTCCTATCACTACCTTTTTCAGGATCACCTTGTCCTTCTTATTAGAAGATTTTGTTCCAGTCTTCTCCCGTGACTTGTCCTTTGGCTTATTTATGAGGCTCTGTAGGATCATGGTAAACAGGTTCTTCATGTGGAAGTCCACAGATAAAGGGGGATCATTTAGAGGAAAGCAATGAGCCCTGGATCTCAAGGATGAGACCTGTGCAGGCGGCAGGCGAGCTCTCAGACTGCTGCTGGTATTTGGAGGACGGTGTGGCTATAAACACTGATAAGGAGCAATGAGGACACAAAGCAGGCCATGGATGTGACAGCTCGATGATACGGTGGATTATGCTTCGCCTAATTAGGCAAACAAGCGCTAGGAGAGCTCTGGTGTACAATGTGCACCCCCGGCTGCCAGAACACAAGAGGCAAGGAGTCATCCAAGACCTGGAAGCGTGGGCTTTCTCTTCACAGACAAGGAAAATGTGAGGAGCACATGCAGGTGCCTCATCTTAAAGGGCTAGTGTAAATACTAGTGCAGGCATGGTCTACTTCCATTAGATGCTAATGAGAACATTGGATACACTGATTGTCACAAAGTATCTATTGATGAAACCTTTTAATATACGTTGTGTCTCAATACTTCTCCATCTCTGCCTGCTGCCAGTGAATGGGAATATTTTGTTTGCATCTATAGTCTAAAAACATGTACAGACCCAATCCTTTCCACAGCTGAGTATCTGCTACTGTTGTAGCTAAGAGTAGAGAGTAGGGAATAGAGTGGCTAAATAATAAATTAGATCTGACCTATATTAAATGGCTTTCTGCATCCCTTTAAGGTTTTTTATGTTGTTGGCCTATTCACTGGATAGGCCATCAGTATTTGTTCAGTGGGGGTCTGACACCTGGAACCCACACAGCAGCCTCAATGCTCAGAGCTACAGTGATGGCCAGAGACTGAAGCGGCTCTGCTCCGATCCAAGTGATAGGATCAGAGCTTCAGTATCATGGTGCTATAGCTATGCAGAGGACAGAATCTGAATAGAAGGAGAGGCTGGCTCTGTCCATCACTATAACCTATGGCGGCCAATCTGTCAGACCCCTACTCATTAAATATGGATGACCTAGCATGTGCATAGGTCTTTAACATTAAAAATTGGGGGGCCCGGAAAACCCCTTTAGGCTAAAGGCCACATGTTGCGTTTTTTGTTGCAGATTCTGCAGCTTTTTTTTTTGTGACCCAAAGCCAGTGGTAGTATTACATAACATTTCAGCAGTCAAATATTGAGTAATAAAGAGGACATATGCATAAAGACAATACACAGACACAATGTTTCATTCTATGAGGGACCTTCATCAGACGAGTAAGAAGATAGGAGTAAATGCAGCCATGCCACTGTACGTAGTACAAATTAGAAATAGTGTCATGGCCACATTTACTCCTAGCACTTTTCTCCTATATTGTTATTGCTCACAGGTAATACGGTAACTGAGGAAGGTCTCTCAGGGACTGAAACATCACATGTCTAGCTGTGGATTTTCTTAATAAATTCGTCCTCTATATTACATAATCTTTGAGTGCTGAAAGTATACAGGTTACTGCTGTTGACAATCCCTAGAATGGTGTCCCAAACTCGCCGCAATTGTTTGAATAGAGTATCTGGGAGCATGCATGGTATGCACCCTCCCCATGTGGATAAACCTTTACACAAAGTGAGCACGCTGGTCACAGACAGATGCAGTGGCTCAAGTCCAGCCAAGTTAAAAGGTTGTCTTGAGATCACCCCTCCATGAACCAAAACGGAGCGCAGCTCTATACAAGCAGCCACCATTGGGGCTGACTCTAGCTGTCCTTATGGAGTCCATGCAATAATACATTTTCCCAGCAGTGGTCACAGCAGAGGCAAGGAATGTACCAAACTTCTGTTCTTGGTCTTGTTAGGTTATCGTATAGCTGACTGCTGAAATCATATACTGGCTTATCAGAGTTTCTGCTGTCACATTAATGAAATACTATAAGGACATTGTAAACTGTGACTATTATTATTTGTTATCAATTACATTGAAAACTTTATAGGATACGATCTCCCAAACTTGTAAAGAGGGGTGGTCAAACAAGACTGACATATACACGGTGTATGATGGAACTGAAATGGCCACACCTAGTGGAAGTGAGCTCTAAGAGGTGGTCTTTTGGGGAGGTTTCATTGTATTAGTAGTACAATGTCTATAAACTACAATAGTGATCAGGCTGAAAACTAAGCATAGGTGCAGATCTGCGATATTTGCTGTGAAATCTCAGAATGCTTCCGCCTCTGCATCCGACAGCATTACTACACGGGACAATAATGCGATGAGACAGCTTCAGGAAGGAAGAGGGGAGGAGCGGGGCTTTGCCCTAACAAAACATTCAGGCTTTGTGTGTAGGATCTATACAATACAATCATATCCTGCTGAACCAGGGAGACATGGTCTTAAAGGACCAAACCTTGCTATGCTGGAAATTGTTTATTAGGAAAGTATTATGCTGTCATCTCTCCGATTAGCTAGAAACAAATTATAGATGGACGGCAGTAGCATTTCAATAACTAGTTACTAAAATTAGGTCCACTGTCTTGTACAAATGCATATGCCAAGGCTTAAAGAGGGCATTTGACAACCTCTACTATGTCTGAATCTTTGAATCCTTGAATATGTGAAGCACCACTTATTCCAGTGTAGAAGGACTTCACTCTGTAGCCAGTTCCTGACCATTGGTGCATTTGGTTTCAGCACCAATATAATAATTATGCTCTCTAGTTGGGTAGTCCTGAGATGGAGCAGACAGTGTGGGACCACCCACCTGACAGTAGAGAGCCTCATTAACATATTGGGTGTTGAAACTAACAGCACCAATTGCTCAGTAACGATGGGGACTAGAAAAAAAAAAAAAAAAAAAAAAGTACTGACTGCATCCTTCAATAGGTGCTGCTCCACTGATCTAACTGCATAGAGTTGGAGAAGGTGGTGAAAGGTCCTCTTTAAAGACGAACTTTCACCACCTCCACCAACTTCAGTTCTAAGCATCTGTTAATAGACGCTGCTCCACTGATTCCAATTCAGTTGGTATTTTTTCTCTAACTTCCATCATTCCTGAGCAATAAGTTCTGTTAGTTTTGGTGTCTGATATGCTACTTAGGCTCTGTACTATCAGATGGGCAGTGTCAGACAGGAGCAGGAAAAGGAGTGATGCAGAGCTCAAGTCAAAGACAGGCAGTGTCAGAGATCAAAAATCACACCCTTTGCTTGCTCCTACCTGACATCGCCCACCTGTCATCACAGAGTCTAAAAAGCATATCAGGCACCAAAATTATTTATCAGTAACTGTGGGGGTTAAAGAAAAAATTCAAACTGTTCCGTAATCAGTATTAAATGATACGAGAGCTGGACTTGGTGGAGGTGGTGAAAGGTGCTATTTAAGAGAACAGCACTGGATAGGTGTCTGTATGTGACATGTTGTTGATCTAAGCAGATCTAAAACACACTTATTATCACTGGGGGCGCTAACATCTGAGCTAAATGTAACATTACATGAAAACCACTGAAATAGATTGGTAATCATGTAATTATTGGCTTCATTGATTCCCTTAAAGGAGAAACTTGTGTTTACAGCATCTCTTTACTCCTGCCTTTAGAAGTCGGACACAGCAGAATATTTTCACCTGTGGCAGATGGCTGGGCTGTGGAGTCAGTAGGTCATGGTCAGACAGGACCAGCAAAGCTCCTCTAATTTATTAAAAAAAGCCAATAAATGTGATCACATAAAGAGAGGAAAAGGAGACAGAACAGTCATGAACTTTGGGTGATACCAATCAGAGATAGAAGCAAATTTATACATTTTGTCTATATCAGTTTTATATAACAGCCTTAGGCCAAGTTCACATCTGCTTCGGAGTACAGCTGTCCATTGTCCTGGTTCTCCAATGGACAACAACAATGGTCAGTTCTTGTTATTTATTTAATAACATTCATAAATTCCTGTGAAAGTAAATATACAAGTTATACACCCAAGTAATTATACAATATTAATAATTGTATAAAATGTAATTAATCATTTTCAAGTTGGAATCAGTAAAATATTTTTCTGACTCTCAAAACCGTCCAGACTCCGATTGCAGAGCCTTGAAATGTGCTGTGCATTCACCATAGATTTTACTTGCATTGTTAGGCATACGCTCTCAAACTGCTTGGCCTGTTTAAGTGCAGGCAATACATTCTTAACATAGTAGATAAGGTTGGATGAAGACAATGTTGATTCGGAACAAAAAATCCCAAGAGAATTCTGCCAATTGCCCCATTTCAGGGGAAAATACTCCTTCCCGACTCCATATCTGGCAACCAGTATAAAAGCCTCCGGTCCCCAACTGGTCAAATAAAACTAGGAAGATGAGCATGAGCTATAGGTCCTTCACAGATCAGAAAGTCAACCTCTGACGGACAACCAGCAATTATAGGTTAGGTTGTGATTATTAAAGGAAGGTGTAAGGAAAGGGCTACATTTTTTTCTCTTTCCTGGTGTGGTGATCTTTGGCTATGCAAAGTACATACCTGAGAACAAGATTACTATCACTACTAAAAGACAGACGGTTATGCCATCATCTCTACACAGACAAAACAACACGAAGCGTCTACACAAGTGTTTAGGACATGTTTGTAAACCACAATAATCCCTGAATCATCCCCTGGAATGCTCTGGATGCCCTTACACCAATGCCCTGCACAACATGTTTTCCTGCTGGTGCTGAACAGTCAATGACAAGGACATCATGTGATGAAGTGGAAGGGTTTGACAACGCTCCAGAGTAAACATTCAAGGCAGGAGAGCTAGTGTCAAAAGGACAGGTCTCCGGGGTGCAGGAATAATCTGCTGCGGTAGTATCCAAAAGGACACGCAGGGGGCGCTATTACTCATAAAAGGTTCTAAAGTAAGGCGGTATGCATTAGATTACATGGTGGGCAGTCAGAAATACTGGAATTTGGTATATGTGTATACCCCCGCGCTATAAAATAAATTACCAAATTCAACCCAATTTGGCTCAACTATGCCTCAATCAATCCCGAGACAATTGTGACCTTGAGGTGTTAGGAAGGGTGGAGGCATGACTATGAGTGTACAGTCATGGCCAAAAGTTTTGAGAATGACACAAATATTCTATTTTCACATGATCTGCTGCCCTCTGGTTTTTATGTGTGTTTGTCAGATGTTTTTATCACATACAGAAATATAATTGCATTCATATTATGAGTAACAGAAGCTTATATTGACAGTTAGAATGAGTTAATGCAGCAAGTCAATATTTGCAGTGTTGACCCTTCTTCTTCAGGACCTCTGCAATTCTCCCTGGCATGCTCTCAATCAACTTCTGGACCAAATCCTGACTGATAGCAGTCCATTCTTGCAGAATCAATGCTTTAATTTTGTCTGAATTTGTTGGTTTTTGTTTGTCCACCCGTCTCTTGATGATTGACCACAAGTTCTCAATGGGATTAAGATCTGGGGAGTTTCCAGGCCATGGACCCAAAATCTCTATGTTTTGTTCCCTGAGCCATTTAGTTATCACCTTTGCTTTATGGCAAGGTGCTCCATCATGCTGGAAAAGGCATTGTTGAGCGCCAAACTGCTCTTGGACGGTTGGGAGAAGTTGCTCTTGGAGGACATTCTGGTACCATTCTTTATTCATGGCTGTGTTTTTAGGCAAGACTGTGAGAGAGCCGATTCCCTTGGCTGAGAAGCAACCCCACACATGAATGGTTTCAGGATGCTTTACAGTTGGCATGAGACAAGACTGGTGGTAGCGCTCACCTCTTCTTCTCCGAATAAGCTGTTTTCCAGATGTTCCAAACAATCGAAAAGGGGATTCATCAGAGAAAATGACTTTACCCCAGTCCTCAGCAGTCCACTCCCTGTACCTTTTGCAGAATATCAGTCTGTCCCTGATGTTTTTTCTGGAGAGAAGTGGCTTCTTTGCTGCCCTCCTTGAGACCAGGCCTTGCTCCAAGAGTCTCCGCCTCACAGTGCGTGCAGATGCACTCACACCTGCCTGCTGCCATTCCTCAGCAAGCTCTGCACTGCTGGTAGCCCGATCCCGCAGCTGAAACACTTTTAAGAGACGGTCCTGCCGCTTGCTGGTCTTTCTTGGGCGCCCTGGAGCCTTTTTGGCACCAATGGAACCTCTCTCCTTGAAGTTCTTGATGATGTGATAGATTGTTGACTTAGGTGCAATCTTTCTAGCTGCAATACTCTTCCCAGTTAGGCCATTTTTGTGCAGTGCAATGATGACTGCACGTGTTTCTTTAGAGATAACCATGGTTAACAGAAGAGAAACAATGATGGCAAGCACCAGCCTCCTTTTAAAGTGTCCAGTGGTGTCATTCTTACTTAATCATGACAGATTGATCTCCAGCCCTGTCCTCATCAACACCCACACCTGTATTAATGGAGCAATCACTGAAACGATGTTAGGTGGTCCTTTTAAGGCAGGGCTGCAATGATGTTGAAATGTGTTTTGGGGGAAAAAGTTCATTTTCTAGGCAAATATTGACTTTGCAAGTAATTGCTGTTAAGCTGATCACTCTTTATAACATTCTGGAGTATATGCAAATTGCCATTAGAACAACTGAAGCAGTAGACTTTGTAAAAATTAATATTTGTATCATTCTCAAAACTTTTGGCCATGACTGTACATGGAGTACATGTGACTGGTCACAGCTAGGAAAGTAATTGATATAATTGAATGCTGCACCTTATCATCATAATAGGACACACGAGGCACCTTGGACGCTTTCTTAAGTAATACCTTAAGGAAATTAATGAAGTTAATAGCACATGATTAATCTTTTATCTCCAGCAGGTTAGCCGCTCATATACAAGAGTGGAGCTACTACACTCAGTAATCTGGAAAGGTCAGCTCAGGATGTGGTGGCATTGGTGCAGAAGTACAGTGCAAATTCTGCAACACAAGTCTGTGGCAAATTACAGTACGCATGTGGTGGGCCAATTAAAACCCCATTCACACATAGAAAAAAATCCACACAAGAATATGGGCATGCTTCAGATATTCAAATGCAAAGCATCATGCTGTGAAAAAGCTGTGGATTATACAGTGAAATCTACTGCAAAGCTACAGCCAAATAAGCAACACAACCTGCATGTAATGTGTACCAATTTTGCCAAAGTTACCCAATATCGTTCTAGGATGTTGAGCATGAGTTGGAGGAGACTTACTATACTTAGAATTTTTCTGTGCTTAGGAGTCCAATGGGAGGTCTCAATGATTGGGCATTCAGAAATGGGTGTTAACGATGAGACCGCCCACTGGACTCTTTGGTACATAACTAGCAGGTATTTCAATCAATGATTGACAGGTTTATGCTGAAAACTATATACTGTATCAATCTGTTCAGCTATAGCACGTAGATCAGAGTGCATTTTCAAGGAGGCAGATTCCATAAAAGGCGTTCTCTGGTTTAGAAAACCCATTTTCAAAATAATACCCTATTAGGCTTGTTTCACAAACACCACATTTTGCTGAGTTTTTATAGCTGTAATTTAATTAATTTATTTATTTTAAAATCGCTGTGGCTAGATGTTCTTGAGTTAATAGCAAATTATTGAAAAGTCTACATACACAACCATTTTAATTTAGGGTTTATGTAGAATTTTGTAGGTTGTGTCTTTTTTGAAACACAGCATGTCCTATACACTTTCCTATGGGCTTCTTTATAGGTCTTGAAAAAAGCTAGGAAAAAAAAAATGTCTTTTTTTAAAGGTTACATTAAAAAAAAAAAAATAAAACAATAATAATGCCAAAAATGATTATAGGAAATCCTACGAAAAACGTTTATCAACCCTCTACACCAAAAAACTGGTATTAAAGAGTAGCAAACTGAAGGTTTTTTTCAAACATTGTTTGCAAAAAAAAAAAAAACTATTTTCACAAATCATTTATACCAGAAAACTGGTTAAAATGCTATGATTGAAATCTACATCAGCTAAAAGCTGCATAGATTTCAGTTTTCTGACATGTGTTACAATGGAAATTTCCATTATGGCGCAGGGACGGCAGACGGAATTATGAAGAGCCCACAGCGTCTTTATAAATTTCTCTGTCGGCCCGTTTATGAAGACTGGCATATTGTACGCCAGTCTTAATAAATTTGCCTCATTGTGTAAAGGAGGCCTTATGGTATTTTGGGTTGATGGGGAGATACTACATTTGTGACCTTATTCAATTATCTCTAGTGACGTTCAGGAACAAAGAAGAGCAGTCTCTCTCTCTGTAGAACCAGGTATAACCACACATTATATAAAAAGCACATTCATTTTAACGTAATGCTTTATTTCCCCTGTGGGGGCGCTGCAGGGAAATGCATGAAGTAGATCGAGTTATATAAATAAATACTCCCTCTGCTGGATAGTTTCTAAATCCTACAGAGTAATATTTATATAGAGGACAGGGAGGAGCATGAGAATAATCCATGCAAATGATTAGTGTGTACTGTGTCCAGAGAATACAGAAGATCTGCATATCACAAGATTATGACAGGTAAGAAAAGATGCCCAACCTGAACTGCGATTAACCCTAACCCTATAATAGCCTTCAGGAAAACAAGGCTCTGAACCATTACAGTAATGCATTGTCTATGCCACCTGCACATCATGGCAAACATAGCTTACAAGAAGACGGCTTGCTGGTTTAAAATAGAAAGAAAAACGAGGCAAAAGATGAAAGATAAATGAATTCAGCAGAAAAAAAAAAGCAATTTTCCGGTCATGGTAACTAGAATAATAGACTCTACTAAAATGGGCTTGTCACAAAAATCCAGAGAGCGATTCCATTACTTATTATAGATAATTCAAGATAAAAATAAAGCAGAGCAGCTGGCAGACCATTTCAATAAAGGCTGAATTGGGAAAATCTATTTCACAAGACGCACGTAAACTTGAAGCTCAGCTAGACAGGGCTCGCAAACAATTTTTAATAAGCTTTTTTTTATAATTTTTTTTTTTTTTTATTAAACAGATGGAAATTTTATTATAAGTAAATAAAAAACAGTAAGTTTGTAAAATTGAGAAAAACGATTATAGTATAAAGTGCGTACTATGCCATGTGTATGAACTGGGCTTTACAGTGTTAATTCCAAGGCAGCAGCTAAAGAGCATTATAACAAGAAATTATTATTAGCACCTTTAGCTCTACTTAGAACACTAATTCAATTACAGGTATGTACAGTCAGATTTTCATCCTGGTCTACTTCCATTTGTGAAGCTGCATATGCTATAATATACCGTACAACACATTCATTGTTATATACAAAAGTGACTTGTATAACATAAAGCAGGCTTCATGATGAGGCCAAAAACTTTGAAAAAAATTCCTAAAATTTGATTGGTGGTTCCAAATTCATATATTTTATAGGAAACTAACCATCAGATCCAACAAAGTCGGCCTGGTGTGCCTAAGGCCCACCAGTAAAATTCATTATGGGAGCCCAGTGTACAACCACTGTATATGCGAACAACACCTAACACCTATTTGCAAACTGCATCGACGCCGATTTTGTCTGCCTTGTCCTTGCTGTAAAAAGCACCTGTCAGGTCGATTTGGGACACTAAACCATCCACACAGGTCCTTATAGACTGGGATTTAATGTCACAAGTTGCCCAGTTTTAAAACCATCAATACCCACATTTATATTAAAAAATAAAATAAATAAATAAAAATTCCGGGAAGTACAGTGCATGCACACTAAAGCCAAGGTGTACCCCTCTGGCTTCAGCGAAAAAATGTTCTGGCACAGGGCATACCCCAAATCTGTGGAGGGCAACCTTTGGCACTCCAACTGTTGTCTGACTACAACTCCCAGCATGCACTGCTGTTCTTGGAACTCCCATATACTTTAAGTCAATGGAGAGTGCTGGGAGGGGCAGATTCACATCAGCAGGAGTGGTCTGCAACCTATGGCTAACCATGTGTTGTGACACTACAACTCTCAGCATGGACTCCCACAATTTAACCAGACTTGGATCACCAGAGAATAGAAAGAATATGTTTCCGAGCAGTACTATTCCCAGATAATGGCACAAATACATCTACAACTTTACCAGTGTCCAGAAATCTGCGTCACGGCAGAAAATAAATCACCTTATTACATTTCCCTGAAAGTTATGCTGCAGACATAAATAGAATGAGAATCTATATATACTTTATGGTCATTTATATTAATTCAAACAATATATTAGGTTGTTATGACATAGTCAGCGCTGGCTCTTGGAATGACAAGGACTGTGTACACTTCATGAAGAACGTCAGCCGCTGACTAATGGAAGCAAAACACCTGACAACATCCACATGATAAATGACTACAGAACTCAACTTATTCTTTAGTTGGAATGGTGATGGAAGGGTGGCAAACCTGCATGGTATATCCTTAGGATACGCCACTATTGTGTTATTATGGCAGTCCAACTGCTGCACCTTTATAAGAAATTGTAGATCTTTGGGGGTTTGACTGCTGGGACTGACTACCAATCACGAGGTTCCCAAGTACCCATCCACCTGTCTAAAAGGCCAAAAGCTGCACTGCCATTCAATTCAAGTAGTAAAGTACCGTACTATGCTGGGCTATCGCTGCAAGTCACAGAAGTGAATGGAGCAGCACCACAACTATTACCCTATAGATGGACATAAAAAGAACCCCTGTTCCCGTGATTGTAGGGGTCCCCAACGATCTACAACTAATCCCCCACTGATGCACAAGTGGATTACATTTTTTGTTTTAGTTTTACAGCATTCTACTCTGAAAAATTTTCAAAAAAAATCCTGGACAGCCCCTTTAGGTTGAGACCACAAGTTTTGAAAATTCAGCATTTTTTGCTACATTTTTTTTTTTCAGCCACAGTCAAGAGTGGCTTCAGGAACGGGGAATATAAAAGATATTAAAAAACGGATTTATGCTCCTCCTTCTGCACTCCTGACTGAAAAAAAAAACTACAAAAAAAAACGCAGCTACAAAAGATCTTATCTAACATTTTAGGTAATGAAAGCTAAGTAAACTATTGCTACAGGCAAGTCCATCATTCTCCTGTGGAAGTTAAAAGGGTATTCCCATCATACAAGTGGTAGTATAGTGCTAGGATATGCCATCGCTTTATGATCACTGAGTCTGACCTCTGAGGCCTCCATCAATCCACAGTATGAAAGGAATGAGCAGGTAAGTACAACAGAATCAACAACTATTACATTACAGTAACATCCGCATGTGGGAAACAAATATGGGATCATATCTTATGCAAATTCATAGCTGTAGAAGGAAAAAAACCTTTTTGGAATGCAATACAATTTTTTTTTCCATTTCCTAGCAACAGGAGTCAGTGCGTAACTATGTAGGATATCCATATTCCCATGGAGTTCTATGAAGGCACCAGCACGCACACCCACCCCAGGACTTTTTGTTTGCAAAAAAAAAAAAAAAAAAGGGGATCACGTTCACACAGTCAGTATTTTGCATGAACATTTGAGAACATAACGTGGACCCTACACAGAGATTAGGTATAAAAGGCATTTTAATCAAAATTACAGTTTAAAAAAAAAAAAAGAAAAAGGTACCTCTTCTGGCTTATAAATGCTGGTGCAAAATACCAAAACACTGGCCATATGAAAGCCACAGAACTGACTCTGGTCTCCAGAGCTTTAAAGGGTACAGTGGGGACTGGCATAAAAATTCTTCCTCCCTACTAGTTCTCTGCTGACCTAATGGCAACTCACTGGGGTACTAACCCATATAACCTGACTGGCATAGATTTTAATTCTGGCACACGGGACTGCTCTGGTGTCCATCGACCTGTCTGCTGGACATACCCAGAGTTCTTTCCAGCCACAGCTGAGGCCACTGATTGGCTTTTGCAGTCATGTGCGGTACAAAACTCCTGGCGGCAAAGGCACAAGCCCGAATGCACAGCAGTGGCAGACAATGAAGATTCAGGGACAAGGGAGTAGCCGTTTTTTTTGTTTTTTTAAATATATATGTTTCACCTTTCACCACCTAAAATAAGTCCAGCTCTTTGCATTATTTAATCGTGGTTCTCCAGCCCCCACCATTCCCGAGCAATCAATGCAGTTAGTTTTGGTGTTCTGATATGCTATTTAGACTCTGTACTGTCAGGAGAGCGGGATCAAGAAGGAGCAGACAAGGGGTGTGATTCTGAGCTCTGACACTAGCTGCCTCTGATTGTTGCACTGAATCACACCCCCTGTCTGACACTGCCCTTATGACATTACAGAGCAAAAATTAGTTTATTAACCCAAGCGAAAAAAATTTATAGCCATCAAAACCGCATGTTCAAAAGCCTGAAGGTGTATCAGGTCTTGAACCAGGGAAACTGTTCTGGTACTTAAGTGGTTATTGAATTCCCCCCATTGCTAAAAATTAAAAAATATATTATATATATATATTTTTTTTTTATATTGGAGGCAACTTCCTATAATTTCTCATCTCCAGCAGCTACTGGCACATTCACATTACGCTGCAGAGGTGGGGGACAGTACACCTAACTTCACTACGACAGCGCAGTGAAGCAAGGTGTACTTTTTTTTGGCGTCAATGGCACAACGCATACCTGCAGGAAGCCACCTCCAGCCAAGTACAAGTTATTAAATTTATTAATGGGACAGAGTTTACCAGATTTGAGGTCCAAACCCCTAAACATGTTGCTTGTTTAGTGGCCCCAAACTTGGTGACAGATT
Source organism: Leptodactylus fallax (assembly GCA_947044405.1). NCBI lineage: Eukaryota > Metazoa > Chordata > Amphibia > Anura > Leptodactylidae > Leptodactylus > Leptodactylus fallax. The sequence continues at coordinate 1,411,973 of CAMRHE010000300.1, read as the reverse complement.
TAAAAAAAACATTAAGGCTAAAGCACCACGTAGTGGGTCACAGCAAAAAAATTTACGCATTACATTTTTTCCCTGAGCACTTTTTACAGAAAGTCTGCAGAGGACTCCATTATACCTATAGGGAAACCGCAGCATTTCCGCTGCATGTATTTTTCTGCAATGAGTGAATGGGATTCACTAGAATCCCATCCACTTTGCAGTGACTCTACAAAGCTGCGGCTTTTATCCACCTTTTCAAAATTGACAGGAAAGGTCTGATTGTCAAGACACCCTAAGATATTGTTTTTCATGCCAAGTGTTGCACTGGCAGTTGTGGATATTGCAGTGATATCCCATAGACTTGAATGGGACACCACTGCAGTACACATACCTGCCGCAACCAGGAATACAGCAAGTGTGTGGAATTTAAAGAAAGCTGGGAGCTGCACATACAGGGGAAACAGCTGATCTGCAGGGGTCCTGACAGTCAGACCCTCGTCTACCTTAATGACAGGACTTTTTCAAAAGCTGAAAAAGCCATTTAAAGTTGCTGTGAAGATGGCTGCCACCATAGAACCCTAGCCTGAAGGGAATCTACATTCAGAAGTGAACTGGTTATTGTACAGCTTTTGTGTACTGTATCTGCTATTACAATATGGTTTCTACATAATGACAACTGGTTCTGATCTCTGGGACACAATTTTGTCAGTCACACTGAAAGGAGTTTAAGAGGATTATAAAAAACATGGCTGCTCCCTCCCTGAAACAGCGTCACACCTGTCCATAGCCTATACTTGGTATTGCTAAGGGGCATTAAAATAAATGGGGATCAGCTGCAATGCTACAAACAACCTGTAGACAGGTGCAGCATGAGTTTCGGAAGAAAGCAGCCATGTTTTACTAGTCTTCGACAATCATTTTTTCACAACTATTATCAGGCCAGTAGAAAGAAAAAGAAAATGTAGGGAATAAAGGAGTTTAGGTACTACAATGTTCACACTAACCTCACCACTGGTTTCTTGTAGCAGCTACATAAAAGTAAAAAAATTGTAGCTGTGCAGGTTATGTTTGTCTCTCATACCGAGATACAGCCCTTGTTATCTTGTGTGCTGGGGCTCTGTTTTGTTCTAGTCAAGGTTGCTATTGTCCACCCCCACAGATATCGGAGAAATCCTGACCTTCTACTGAACTTCCATTACCAATGAGGACTCAAAGAGGATTGCAAAATCACTCATAGTTTTGGTGTTAATGTTTTTATATAAAAAGATTCATCCAACATGTTCCTAAAAGATATCCTAGTAATGTAAAAACAATTTGCCATTTTGTGTAAAGATTTTGTTCAGCTTTTCAAAGACATCTTGCCCTTAAAAACGGTAGCTTGCAATACTGTACGTAAGCCCCTATAGCTCTTAATTCAGTAGGGAGTGGTTGTCATTCAGCTTGTTCACATACTTACCCTGTGGCAGAATATGAGGGCAACATACAGGTTTATAGAAAGTGGTGAATATTTTGCACGATAACATAAGTTCTTTGAACAACCACTATGCATATCTTTAATCCCTACAATTCCTCACTGTTCCCTTACCAGGTCCCCACCTTCTTCTTCGATTCCAATCCTGTGACATCACCACAGAAGGCCGCGAAGTGCCACTCTTTTCACATGATGATGTCACTACGGACGACACATTATCACAAATGCCTGGAAAGCTGTGAAATTTATCATTTCATGGTTCTAGCCTTACCAATGAGTCTTTCATTCAGACCCGTTATCAATCAGCCAGAAGTTACAAAAATCACCTCTCTCTCTTTAGAGGATCTGGCCTATTGACATATGACAGGGATAGCCAATTAATTTCAATGGACATCATGTAATGCCTAATTTTCCCTGAGGTGGTGCTGCAAGGGAATTAAACACTTGCTGCCAAGTTCAGCTGATCGCTGGGGGTCCCAGAAGCAGGGTACCCTGTGATCAGCCTCAACATGGACAACACCACTGATCAAAAGAGAATTTTTCTTAGAGTTCCATGTGCCGCAGATGAATAATTCTACCTCGGTGTTACTAGATATTGAAGCTTCTATCTGGCAGCACAGGTTACATCTACTGTTACTACAACATTTTCACTTAATGTTCGAATAATTTCCTTTCTGTCAAGTTGTATAAAATGAGTTGACATGAGGTGACCTGGCGACCTGCGCGGCTACTGACACCCCACAGGGCAGCACCAGGACAAACAATGCTTCTTCATGTACAAAATAACAGACTGAAAGGGGAAATGACCATCAGGTTGATGATTTACTGGCAGTTTGTTCAGCCTCATTGATATGGAAAAGGTGGACATTATTATACATGATGGCAGGAGAGAATGATATGGACGTGATGTAAACCTACATTATAATCGATGTGAGGGAAGGAATAAATTCTGTGTTTCCAACATCGTCGTCCAGGAATATGATATTGATTTCTGCGTTCTCTTTATGTCCTATACACACTGGGCAATCGGCTGGATTTTTCAGTCTGAACCTCGCCAGGAGATGCCACTCCTTGCATCATAGTTATCTATGAGGCTGTGAGCCCCTGTCATCTTGCTGCTCTACTATACACAGCATGGGACAGGAGAGCCGCACGGAGGCAGGGACACCCAGCATCATAGGTCACTAAGATGCTAGAAGTCCGATCTCCTGAGTAGTCTTGGACTACGAAACCAAGGCCGATGTATAGACCAGATTTTCCAGTCTGGATTGAATCTTGTACGTGGGGACTTACTACTTACCAAGCATTTTATAGTGGCTGTGCTTCCTATTGCAGCTCAGACCTATTAATTTGAATGGGACTGAGCTGCAGCATGACCATGTGACCAATGAACGTGAAGTCACTGGTCTGAGAAGAGGGAAAAGAGCTCAATGTCGCAGTCCAGGAAAATCCCTTTAAAGGGGAAGCACAGAATTAGAAAAACATAGCCGCTGTTTCACAACAGTGCTAGGCCTGTCACCAGGTTGTGTGGGGTACTGCAGCTCGGCCCAACTCACTTCAATGTCAATGAAATGAGCTTCAACGGCACACACAAAGTGAGGAAAAAGGTGCTGTTTTCAGAACAAATTGGACAATTTTTCTATCTTTTATCCTGTACAATTCCTTTTAGAGCATCACATGTAGTTACATATGTAGAACTAAATGCATATATGACATCTATGATCATTATACAGTATCTATCCATATATATATGTGCCCACACATATATATGTATAAACCTATAGAAACAAAATGTCACTTGCAGAAAAGACTGGCTGGAGACGGTGACTTCACAGCACTTAGTTACCATAGAAACAGTAAAAGCTAAAAAAAGAAAAAGCTGAAATTCTTCTTTGACTCTCCTTGAAGTCACATCCCACAGCACTACAACTCCCACTATCCTCATAGCTTCGTCTTGCTGATAATGGGGGTCCAGAGATTTGCACATCTCACCTAAAGGGCCTATAGCTAACTTTCACTGGAACTGGCTCATAGAAGGGTGAGGACACAGAACGCCACCTGTCTTTAGCAATCTGGTGTCCACCGCCGTTCTCTGGTCAGGAATGCACCTTGTGTTCACCGTGACCAGGGAAACCTGGCAGTAAGTGTTCAGTTTCCCTGAAGTGCTACCACAGAAAAAATTATGCAATGTCCCAGATTGACTATTGTGGTTACGACTAGACACTGGCGTAAACGTGGCACAACTATGGAGCAAACTAGATTTGGCAAACATTTTTCAACTCACTAAACATGTGGGTGTGGCTTTTTCGAAGAAAAAAGGGCATGACTTAAAGTGCACCAAAATTGTGTCGTAGAAGTCTAGCTCAAAGTAAGCCAACTAAAAGGTGGCATAAATGTAGACTTGACAGATTTATCACCCAGCATGAGACACTGAAAATCTGGCATATTTTCAGACTGCCTAAATTCACACTGTCTACCTATTAGTAAATCTGTCCCATCGTCTATACAAGCAATGGACTGTCTGTGTATTACAGAGTAAAACATGTTCTCTATAACTGTTCTCCACTATGGAAAGAAGGATCACTTGAATGGGACTGAGCCGCGATCAGGCCATGTGACTGATTAACGTTATGTCACATGGCCTGTGAAGCAGGAATGGCAATCCAGGAGTGTGCTACCAATTCAAACAGCTGATCCCCAGGGGTCATGGGTGTCGGACTGCCGTGGATCTTCATATGATAACCTATCCTAAGGCCCCAGAAAACCTCTTTAAGGATAAGGCCCCACATTGCGAAAAAGCAGCTTTTTTTGTTGCAGATTTTGCTGTGTATTTTTGAGCCAAAGCCAAGAATGGCTACAAAAGGAATGGGAAATATATAGGAAGCTCTTATACTTCTCCCTTCTGCTCAATCCACTCCTGGCTTTGGCTCAACAAAATCTGCAGCAAAAAAAAAAAAAAAAAAGCTGCGTTTCCGCAACCTGGGGCCTAATCCAGAATTCTTTAAGAGCATACTTGCCAACAACCCCAAATTTCCTAGGGTTGTCCCAAATTTTTGCCAACAATATTAAATTGTGGCATATCCCATTCCAATAGAGGTGGTCCTGTTAGGTTTGGGGCAATTCTGGAGGCCGTACTTAAACAACCCTATTCCTGGGACAAAAATGTTGGTAGATATGCAATAAGGTATATGAAAATTGGTCTTCCAAATTGGACAACTTTATTAAATTGCTATTTCTGGCCATTCACACCCTATTCAAACAGCTATATAGCTCCTACATCACCACTTCCAGGGTTGTAAATGACAAATCTACACAGTGACATTTGGGAGATATAAAGTATCAATGTATAACTAAGCAGGACTCAGAATAATTGTCAATCTTACAGGAACTATTGTGGTTATTATGTGTTGTCCCTCTTGTTCAACCAAAGAGAAAAATGATAAAGCCCAGAAATAGATGAAGTCATTTTTTAGAACCTGGATGAGGTAGTGAAGTACGTAGGGTAGTTTCACTCTTCCGTTATTTAATGTCCGTTGCTCTAATCCGTCAAATGGGGTGTCCCTCTGCATTCACCCCAATGTTTAAAAGAAAAAAAAAAAACCCAAAAAAAAACAAGCTTTCTTCCGTCATTTTTTTTTTTTACTTTTACAACAGAAGAAAAAGTCGTGCATGCACTTTTTCTTCCGTTACAAAAGTAAACAAACATGACAGAAGAAATCGTCTATCATGTTGTTTACATTAGAGTCAATGGGAATGGAGATAGACAGATGGGGCTCCGCCTGTGTCCATTACTCTGCTACAGTTAATGTCCGCTGCTGTCATCCTATGACGGATGAGAACAACGGACATTAATAACAGTAGTGTGAATGTAGCCTTAAAATTTACTGGTATTCCCCTTTAAGAAAGAGAAGAAAAAAAACACTCCAAGCTCTATAGCAGTTCATCATAACCTGTAACACCTGTCACATTAGCCAGTCTACACATGCAACACCTATAAACACTGTAGTCAGTAGATGACAGAGAGGACAGAAGAAGACATCAGCCTGTGGGTTGTCTACATCCTCTGTACTTACTAATCATCCTTACAGCACAAAAGATGTCATTGTGTCAATAATACCCATCTTTTATGTGGATGTAAAACAATCAGAATGTAATTCTCCTAATGACTAAACACCCTGACATTTCACTGGCATCACCCTCCCAGGAACTCAGCGGGTTACGTGTGATGGGTGGAATGTTAGCACGTTTTATTAGGACTAGTGTTAGACATGACTCCAGTGATGTTACCACTAGTAGCGTACAATTGTGCCACAACAATGGCATCCTACTGCTCTGGACTATCACAAATAGAATGCAAATATCAAGACTACTGTATATTATGGATTAATGTACTTCAGGCCTGTTACACAGAACCTATAAAACTATATGGGTCCATACTGTAGTTCCATAGGCCTCCATATTTATACAGAAGCATCTAGAGGTTTTTTTTTCCCCTGGTGGCATGAGTGGTTATATGGGTCTGTAAGTACTGCCATATTGGCCCTGTACAAATGACTTTACCATGTGCAAATCATGTAATTCATTCAATCTTAGAGTAATCCTAGACAACACAAGTTGCATTATGAAGGATGTATAGCAAACCCAGTTTTTCTCTGCCATAAATAGTAGTGTCAAGGTGCCGGGTTATTTCCCTCTCTCTCTGGACCTGGCCAATTTTGTCTTACTGAAGGCAACACTCAAGATTTCCCTACATTACACATTTATAGCATATCCACAGGACTGAAAGACTTTGGAGACACAAAACCTATTTAGGCTTAAGTCCCACATTGTCTAAACGTAGCAGAAAAAAAAACGCTTCATTTAACAGTACCAGTGACATGAATGATATTTCGTTTCATCTCATCCACACAATATAGATTAAAAAGCTGCAGAAAAGATGTTTTCAAAAACGCTGCATATTCATTTTAGTGGAATCACAAGTGTTTTCCCTATAGATTTAATAGGGGAAAAAAAAAAAAAAAAAAACACAAAGAAAAATGCAGCAAAAACTCAATGAAAAACGCTGGGGCAAATTCATCATTCCCTCTACACCAGAAAATCCGTACCTTGTCCACTACAGAAAATAAAAAATGGTAAAGTCAACAACTACAACTTGAGATGGACTGATATCGCCAAGAAGATGGCAGCCAGGACACATAGGCGAATTGTGGATTCTCTGGAAGTGCTTGGGCCAGCAAGGGTATGTGAGTGACAATATGGCCCAGGTTATCCCTTACATATGCCAAATATGAACCCACAGAACTAAGTTATTGGCTGGCAGCAAATATATTGATCATTCTTATTCCCTGGAGCCAGAAAGTAATCTCAGGAAGTCTTCAGTCAGATTTAATGAAAACATCAGTCTATGCGGAGGATGACAGATGGAGAGACGCTGATCACGTATCTATTGTCATCAGTGTATAGGTCAATCATGTATACTGTATATACGTATAAATGAGTATATAGAGCTGCAGTGCTAGATCCGAGCCAGCCATAGAATTATCCAAAGTGACAGGAAAACAGCTACAGTAGGTAAAGGAACATGGGAAACCAAGATGAAAACTACCTATGTGAAGTATCACACCCAAAAATGGAGACAATAAAAATGGCTGGCAGATTATCAAAATTCTTCTCTCTCCATCAAATCATCTCATGTATCCAGAAGATTCAGAACTGTTGGGCTGAAAATCTGTTCCATACATGTGAATAGGGATGTTTCTGCAGCATGTACATAGAGTCTCTTAAACTTCAATCAGACTAATGAGATAGCAAAGAACTGTGTTTAACGAATCTGCCACGTGTGAATATGCCCCAACAGACAACATAATAATAGAAGAAAATGTCATGCATATGTCATAACCACTCTTTTCTGCATCTGTCTGGCAGATGTGCCCTATGTATATGATCAGTGTATGTACTGAGAGCTTTTAAGAGGCGTACGCCAAACATAGCATAAAGACACAATGTGAACACAGTCTAGAAAACAACTAAATAGCTATATACCTCCGTGTTAAAAGTATGTACTGCACCAGAGGTAGTAACTATGAAGTCCTACCCAGCTGCTATCATAAGTACACCTCAAAGGGACCTCTGTTACTATCATACCACTATACATACTATATCATATAGCTGTATACTAGATTGATAGATAAAATATTTTAAGTACTGTACTAATCACAAAGAAAACACAATTTCACATAGAAGAAAAATCTAGAATGGACTGACACTTGCTAGAACACACCAATGGATGACAATGACAATCCTGAGCAGCCAGACTTTCAGGAACCCACTTAACCCGATTGACTGTTTATTGACCAGTCCAGCTACATAATGACACATGTGAAGCCCACCAGCTGCAGCAGCCACCTGCTATCACCACCACCGCCTCCAAGATGCCCAGGCCTGTGCGGGTATAGACATGTCATACTAGACCTCCACAGACCAGGCCCTGGCCAATACCCCACCATCATATAGTACATCCAGACCAAGCATATGAATGACAGGAAAGGCTTCATATCCTCCCATCCAGAGGAGCCGGACACTGCAGTGCCCTTCATAGAGCAACCACTGCAATGTAACACTGGGCTGTGCTAGAGGGGATGATGGATGATTACATAGATAGATAGATACTGGACATATAGGGCATCAGCAGCAATAATCTATAAGATTAGCCAATACCGACCATTCCCCTATACATAAGGTTTACATGTATGTATATACATTATTACAGCGAATACAGCCCAGTCATACATGTAGAGGTAATGCACACACATGTACACATACATGAGAAATCACAGCCCAGCAGTACGTGGTGACACCGCCGCAGCTCTTACCGGCATCATGTTTGCAGACAGAGCTGGATCCTGCCGCCAGTGACAGATGGGGGAGCCCGGTGTATGGGCTGTATCCCCCACCCCCGCCTTCAGCCTCCTGCACTCAGATCCAGGGATCAGGTTGGGAAATCCAAGCACGAAATGGCTGCGGATCCGCAGGGCAGGCCTCTCCTCCTCCCGCTGTTGCTTCCTCCTCCTCCTCCTCCGCCCTCCCTTCCTTCCTTCCTGGCGGTGGCAGTGGTGGCGAGGGGATAGGTAGGGACACAGGTTGGGGAAGAGAAGGATGCGGCGGTGCTAGGGAGGAGGAGAGAGCGTAGAGGAGGGGATAGTAAGATGGAGGCAGGAGGGCGGGGTTCAGGTAGCGAGATCGGCGCCAGCGGATGATCGACAGCTCGGCCTGTGATTGACAGTTCTGGCCGTGATTGACAGCTCAGCCCTGGGGCGGGATCTTCTTCAGCCCGACGTGACGTCACCACAAGGGAATGTCAGGAATGAAGGGGAACCGGGCGACACAAAATGGCTCCACCCAGCAGCGCTCAGGTGTATGATGGCTGCGGGGACATGTGTGCTGCGGCTCCTCACAGCAGTGACTCAGGGACGTGACGTGCGCTGTGTGCCGTGTCTGCTGTCATTGTGGAAGCAGCAGGAGTAGAAGCAGGGCATATTAACCCCTTACTGCCTACGTGAAAAGCTGAAAGACGCGGGTCATGTCTGACTCCTACTACCACATGGGCTGGAAATAGACATAGAGTTTATAGTATGCCTGTGGACCTCAGGTCTATGAGTACACTTCACCTGTACCCCGATTTCTCTTATCACAGAACAGGGTTAGACAAGTTGTCTTTTTTCTCCATCGAGTCTTTTTATTTTCTCTGTGCAAATACCAACTGTTTATCCCCTTGTCCATAGAACTGACTGGATCAGCGGTGCCAGATGTAACCATGAGCTGCTTATCTCATCTCTATAGAACTGACTAGATCAGCGGTGCTAGATGTGTGAGCATGAGCTGCCTATCTCAACTCCATAGAAGTTACTAGATCAGCGGTGCCAGATGTGACCATGAGCTGCCTATCTCTTCTCCATACAAGTGACTAGATCAGCAGTGCCGGATGTGACCATGAGCAGTCTATCTCTTCTCCATAGAAGTGACTACATCAACAGTGCTAGATGTGTGAGCATGAGCTGCCTATCTCATCTCCATAGAACTGACTAGATCAGCGGTGCCAGATGTGACCATAAGCTGCCTATTTCATCTCCATAGAACTGCCTAGATCAGCGGTGCCAAATGTGACCATGAGCTGCTTATCTCATCTCCATAGAAGTGACTAGATCAGCTGTGCCAAATGTGACCATGAGCTATCTCTTCTCCATAACACTAACTAGATAAGGCATATGTACTAGATAGAGATATAGATAGATAAGCAGCATATTTGCCGTCCAGCTGTTTTTCTTCTCCTTCCATAGGACAAATGGATGTTGGGTGTTGGATCCCGACCGATCTGATACTGATGACCTATTCTGTGGACAGGTCATCAGTATCAAAAATCTTCCGATCCTGGACATCCCCTTTAAGCTCCCCTATGTGTTAAAAAATGAGCTGGGACACCCCTTTAATTTATCTTGTAAACCCCTTTAACATTAAAGTTAATGATGACTGATACAAATGGAAGGTACTCCTTCTGCATCCTTCATTTAGTCAATGTTTCAGTTTGTTGTTTTTAGAACATCAGAAGTACAGAATGACAGCAGTGTGAACATAGCCTAACACTCAGTTTATAGCTCCTGAGCCTGCACCATTGACACTGCACTGTAAATGTATGACAGTTCAAGGGAACTGCCCACCTGCTATGCCATGTGATCAGTGTCTTCATGCCTGCCAATGGGTGATCCCAGGATAATAAGCTGCTGTTCCTGTATTTCCCTAATATGAATATTAAGTTGCTCTAAAGTGTGTAAGGGCATGCTGATACTTGTGGCATATAGGAGCTGAAGAGTTGTTTTGTAATATGATCAGTTTCTTAATCACTCAGTGTGTAATTATAATTCGCAATTATTAGTACCACAAAAAGAGCACTTCACATTGAGGAATTTGTGTAGCCTGAAGCAGTGGCATAGATGTATGGCTGCAAGTTACACAACTCATAGTAATGTAACACTGTTGTGGTTACAGCAATTCCAGGATTTACAGTAAGAGTAGATTTGACAGAGACAATCTCATAGATTACCAGTATAGATGGAGCGATGATAGTTGATAGACTAGATAGATAGATAGATAATGATCCCCAATGTTTCAATAGACCAAAGTGCCAATGTTCTCCATACGCACTCCACCCTTTCACTGTCCAGCCTGTTAAACAATCAAGAAATTTCTCATACCACAACCTGTGCAGTAGTCAATGCAACATATGTCACTTACAAAGGAGTCCTTACCAAGATATTTTGACCATAGTGGTATGTCTCTGCACCCCAAACAAGGGTGGCACAATAACACCCAACAATAAACTGGAATAGATTGACTCAGAAGCTGAGGCACAGGCTTGGTGGTTACAGTAGACTCACAAGAGACGGCTAGCATGGTGGTTACAAATAGTCTCTCAGAAAGAAAGTGGACTTGACAATTACATGTCTTTACAGCGGTGCTATAGTCAAAGGGGTTGTCCAGTTTCAGGAAATAAATGTTATTGTTTGTTTAATGAAAAGTTCTACAATTTTCGGATATACTTTCTGTATCAATTCCTCACGGTTTTCTAGATCTCTGTTTGCTGTCATTCTTTGTTTACTTCCAGTGCATAAAAATCAGTCCATGATCATGTGATGAACACAGAGCTGCACAGCTCGTTACAGTCACAGCACAGTAAGGCTAGGTTCACATCTGCATTGGAGACTCCGTTGCAGAATCCACCAAATATCAGCAGAGATAAAAGTCCTGGACGTCTTTCTCTGCCATTTACAGTTTCAAAACGACGCACCCCATTGCAGTGAATGGGGTCCGCCGGGCTCTGTGTGTAACTGTTGTTTTAGTGGTCCACCTCTCCATTGTTCGGGTCCTCCAACAGACCCGAAAAACAGAGAGCAAGCGCTAGTATGAACCTAGCGTACAGACATCTATCTTATAATGAACTGTGCACCTATGTGTTAATCACATGACTATGGATTATATATCACATGACCATGAACTGATTCTTTTCACTTAGAAGTAAGTATAATAAATGATTGCATGAGATCTAGAAACTGTAAGGAAATTATATAGAAAGTATATTGGAAAATATTATAACTTTTCATTATACAAACAGTAACATTTATTTGCAGAAACTGGACAATCCCTTTAATTGTAATCCGTTGCCCATAGCAACAATTGTAAACCAATGAGCAGTTGCTCACAGCCAATATAACACAGCTCAGTTCTATCCCACCTCTGCAGTAACAGTCCTCCAGTCTTTCATAGCAGAGCTATCAGATGGCATCCACTTGGTTGTAGGCCTATTCTGGCCCAGTAAGGACTTTTCTCTCGGCAGAAACCTGGCGGACCCCATTATAGTCTATGGGGTCTGTGGGTAACTGCTTTTGAAGCGGGTTAGGTTTCCGTTCTTGGGGTCCTCATGCACACGACTGAGTGTGGTTCTGATGTGGGTCTGAGTTTGCAGCAGAATACACTCAGATGACACTCGGAGTGACTTCTGAGTGCATTTGTGATGCACTCACCTCTACTTATTTATGTGCATGTGGCCTTAAGACTGTGCGCCATTCTTGGTAAATTTTCCCCAGTGTGTATGGGTACCTCTTGTCTCTTCCCCAACTAAACAAGTTGGGGGAGAGATAAATAGAATATTTGGATTTCAACTTGACTTATTGTTCTCAGGGGAGATAAGCCATGTTTGGTAGTTGCTTACTACCCTCTCCTCATTCAGAATACACACATCTGTCATTCAGCCAATATCTATAACATGTATGGCCAGCTTCATAAGTGTAGCATCATATAGGAAGTCTTTATTCCTATGGAGAACCTATGTACAATAATCAGGGCTATGGCGTTTGTAGGCCAAAGCACCCACTCCGACTTCTCTATTTTCCCATAGCTCCTGCTCCGACTCCCATATAAAAGCTGACAGTCACGGTCAAATAGACACTGTAAAACTTCTCTAATTCCTGAGAAAGCTAGTGATTGACTTTATGCAAAACAAGTAAATATGCAACAAATTTTGCATCTAATTTATTGTACAATATCAATAATCGTTTAATATAATTAATAATAATCAACAGCCCTGACAATATTAGGGCTAGACCACCCTTTTATATTCTTGAATCTGGGTGGGTCCATTTGAACCTCATAGCATCTGCTATAGCTATAGTTCATGATGTATTTCTGATATATATAACAAAGTGTATAAGAAGGTAGATTTACATATCAGCGAGAAGTCAGACAATGACTGCCATTAGTAATCGTCATACAGTATCTGTTACCCATGGATACTAAAATAAGTTTAGGCTGGTGTGTGGCCCCACAGTACAGATTCCCAGACAGTGAAGGATGATATATTATAGATTGGTATTCAAACAGCAGATGACTAGTCTGAACAGATATGTGACCTGCCTCATGTTACTACTTGAACATTAGTGCCCATATTTCCCTACTGCCACACAATAATCATACTAACAAAGCAACCTCAATATGGAGTACCGGTGAGCATAAGTGCCATGATATAGGACATGGACATTTGCAGGTCTATATCTGATCTATATCTAGTCTATATCTAATACCTGATAACAGAAAAAGAAGACTACCAAGCATCCTTGGTTAATCTCAGTGCTGGTTTAGCCCTACACCAAAGACTTAAAGGGGTTGTCCCATTACAGACACATATTCCCTATTCACAGGATTGAGGGTAAGTGTCATATCACTGGGGTCCAACCGCTGGAACCCCCAGCAATCAGGAGAATGAGGCACCAAACATCCCCCTGCTCCATTCACTGCTATGGGGCTGCCTGGACTGCACTCTCTGGCAGCCCCATAGATGTGAATGGAGTGTCAGGCAATCAAGCACACTGGGGCTTCATTCACAGGGAGGAAGCAGGGGGATTTTTGGTTCCTCATTCTAATCAATGGGGGACCCACGGATATGATACCTGTGATTAGGGGATACATGTATATAATGAGGCAACCCCTTTAAGTGTCATTTGAGACAGCCTGGTTGCTATGGGCTTGCTGCCTGAGAACACTGGCACAGATTTACTAAAGTGTATACCTTTAGACTGCTGCATACAATGGGGAACTTACTAATGCAACAGTTCAATCAACACATTTTCCCTGCAATAGACCCCAGAGGAGAACTGTAATAGTACAGGGCATGCATTCAAATGAACAAGCAAATATGTGAAACCTTTGGAGATGGTAGTCTCTAACCAGAAACCTTCCTTTATGATGACCATATGCCCTATAGAAAGAATGTATAAAAAGTCACGGTTGTCTGTTTTTACTTTAGGCTTTGTCTTCATTGTTTTTGTGAGTCTTTCAGGGATAGTAATATTTTTAGCTATAAGAACAGAGCAGTCTGCATGGCTATTCTTACCAACAAAAACACTAACAACTAATTGTAAACACGTAAAGGTTTTTACAGCTCAATAGGGACCGGGCAAAAATATTTCCAAGAATTGTTTAATTTCCATTAATATAAGCTGTCTTTGCTTCACCAATACCACCAGATAGAAACTGTTTTTTTATCTTATTATCCTTTTTATAATGTATTCTGTAGCCTAGTGCAGGCTTCATGTGTCTGTCATTTTTAGAGTTATGTGTAATGTATAGACATGTAGTTGTATATGTACAGTTACTATTCTTTATGGGAACATTAACTAGAACATGACAATTGCTCAGAGGCATGAACGTGTAACAGGTGAGTGTGAAAAACATGAACAGTTTATATCAGAATTCATGTGTAAAGTATTTTTATACCTGGGATATTACCTAGAACTCAGAGGCCCCATTAAATATCAGAAATGTAACACATTAGATGAGAATGATCATTTTCATAACTGAAATGGCTGCCATAAGAAAGGGATTAATCCACGGTTTAACTTCACTTTTCAACCTCTTTGTCCTAATTGCTTGAATGGGTGAACATATAAAGTGTAGGGTAACGCTAGGTGCACACTAGTGTTTGGGGATTCCGTCCCCTATTCTGCTTAAAATATATGGAGAGAAAAATCCTGCAAGCAATTTAGGCGGAAAACCCGGCGAACCCCATTATAGTATATATATTAGGTTAGGCTCACAATACTGTTACTAATGTCCATTGCTCTCATCCGTCATAGGATGAGAGCACCGGACATTAAGTGACTGATGCAGATGTCGCCCCCCTCGGTGTAAAAACATGACAGAAGCTTTCTTCCATCATGTTTTTGCATTCAGGACTTTTTCTTCCATTCCTCACAGTACATCCAGGCTTGCAAATAGGACAGGGTTGCACCTTGTACTGCCATTACAAAAAGTACAGGGCCTGAAACCAATTTGAACATTGAAGAGGCTGTGGAGCATGTGCAATAGTTGCAGACAGCTGATCAGTGGGGATTCCAAAAGTAAGACATTTAATGTTAATGGCCTAACCTACGTATAATGAGCAAATCTAGAGTGAAGACAAGACATAAAAGAAGTATAATAAAAACTTGAGAATCTTATGACCATCATTGTGCCCCATTTACACACCGGATGTGGAAGAATACCTGTCACTTGTAAGAATTGATTGTCCCTATGTGAGTTATGCATGAGCTTAAGAGAACAAATTCCTTTTATGCAACCTCCCCTGCACAGGAGGACTCTTGGAAATTGATTTTCTCAGCATAAGGGGAGTTGTCTAATTTGGTAAAGAATTTTTATATGCTGGGAATAAAGTTGTGTAGTGTTTCCCTGCAGTCTACAACCTCAGCATCGGGAACTAGATCACCAATGGAACATTCTCCATTGATTCTGCTGTATTTTATCAAATGCAGAATCTGTTCTGTATGGTGGTTGTTGAAGTAATACCCTCATCTGGTATGGTATTACTTGGTTCTCAGAGAGAACTCCAGTACTACAATAAGTGGTATCAGGATTGTAAAAATGGGTAAATAAGGATAAAAGGTAATACCTCTAGTGTCATATTAACAGTTACGCATACAGAAAAACTATCCGTCAGTTAAAAGAGGTCTGCTACATGTGGAAGTGCAGCCATGTATGGTACTATTTCTGCAGGAACTGTATGAATCTATTTTGGGGCAATGTATGGCACTGTGGTGGCACTGTATGTACGTTTGTGGGTCTTTGTCTAATGCTATTCCTATATGCAATATGTAAACGTAGCATTAATGTTAAGGGAACCATCTGGCACTATGATTATAAATACATATGTATATATATAGTTATTTATATACACACACATATGCAGATATAACAGAGTTAACCTGAACTTCTGCAATTTGTTGAACTGCTGCACTGTGAAAAATATTTTTTTCCAATGACGTTTCATTGGTTTTTGCTGTCTTCTGTGATAAGATATCATGCTGCAGCGGTTTAAAAAATTTTAGAAGTTCAGGTTAACTCTCCTACTTCTGTATATATATTTGTAGTTGATTTAGTGAGTCAGGCCAGGGCCCCAGGTGGCGTAGACACCACGAAAAAAAAAAATGCGGCGTTTTACAGGGTTCTACCAAATCCCATCCACACATTGCGGGAAAATATGCACAGCAGACACATTGTGATTTCCAAAACCGTTGCGGCTC
Organism: Leptodactylus fallax; assembly: GCA_947044405.1. Lineage (NCBI taxonomy): Eukaryota > Metazoa > Chordata > Amphibia > Anura > Leptodactylidae > Leptodactylus > Leptodactylus fallax. The sequence goes on along the minus strand of CAMRHE010000300.1, from coordinate 1,395,899 downwards.
TCTACCAGGCTCCACAAGTACTCCGGGCAAGCTGTACCGACCACATCGGCTGTCGGGTGAAGCACACGAAAGACCTGAAAATTTGAACGGGACATCAGCCACACAATTTTGCACCCCCGGAACATGTTTTGCCTTAAACCAAATATTATGCTGCAAACAACGCAGACCTAAATGCCTCAATAAAGCTAGAACCGGGAGAGAAGAAGACGACTGGCCATTAATAACTTGGACAACTGCGATATCATTAGTCCAAAAACATATGCGGCGATCATCCATCTGAGAACCCCAAAGCTCAACCACCACTATTGGAAACAATTCCAAAAGCGCCAGGTTGCGAACCAAACCCAGTTCCACCCAAACTGAAGGCCAAGCACCCCGACACCACGCATCCTCAAAAATCGCAGCATAACCATCACTACCAACTGCATCAGTAAACAACTGAAGATCTGGACTAACAACTTCATCCCGTTGACAAAGAGTCCGACCGTTAAAAGTCAACAAAAAGGACTGCCATGTCAAGAGGTCATCCCTGAGAGACCGCGTAATCCTGATAAAGTGGTGAGGTCGCAGGACCCCTTTGGTAGCCAACGACAATCGCCTACAGAAACCCCTGCCCATAGGCAGTATCCAACAAGCCAAATTTAATAGGCCTAAAAGACTCTGCATTTGCTGCAAAGTCACCTTTTTTGCCCAAATAAATTCATCAACCATGGAAGCCAACCTCGCAACTTTCTCATCAGGCAACCTAAACACCAACTCAGTCGTGTCTAGCTCAATCCCCAGGAAAGATAATCTTGTCGTCGGACCCTCCGTCTTCTCAGCCGACAATGGAACCCCAATACTCTTCATCAAAACCTGAAACCGGTGACCCATCAGGGCCTGCAAACAAAAAATCATCAAGATAGTGCAGAACTGATGGAATGCCTGTCTCGAAGTGAACCATCCATTCCAGAAAGGAGCTAAACACCTCGAAGTAGTAGCACGATATCGAGCACCCCATGGGCAAACACATATCTACGAAAAACTGATCAGCCAACACACAACCCAATAAATCAGGGATCAGCAACCCCCAGCACTGGTGCCGGAGTCGGCACCCAAAGCATATCTACCTGGCACAGGACTCTCTCTGCTGTTTCAAACAAATGGCAGTGCTGCTCTCTCTAACCGTTGATGTAAATACAGTTGGACAGGAGGATGCACTGGGAGGTGGTGGGAACATGAGGCACAATGTCTAAGTGTCTAGGCCAGTAGCCTAGTCAAAGGTCAGCAATTACCTGTGCAAAATATAATATGGCAGCTAAATTTGCCTTCATTCATTTCAATAAAACTGTAAAAATTTGTTTAGATTTCTTCAGCAAAAAGACTATTCTGTGTGATAGGCGACCTCTGCCCCCACAAAGCAGGCTTACTGCAGATTACACTTAGCCCCATGTCCAGTCCAAATATGAATCATTTTGCTAAAGGATCACATTGAAATGTAAGCTCCATCGACTAACTAACTGGTTACAGTTATGGTTTGCATTATATGACTTTCATGTAGGACAGTGTTTTCCAATCTTTTCATACTCAGGGTCCCCCTGGAAAAAAAAAAAATTCCTTGGGGCACCCCTACCAAATATTTTTTTACCAAAAGTCAATAAACATCCTAAGGACGCAGATAACATTACATAAAGGCATGGAATCATCCTTCTAAATACTTTTAGAGTTTTGAGGCCCCCTGTTGGTAATCACCGATGTAGGAGGGCGACACCCTTACAATTATTACATGGCAAACTGAGTACTTCATCTTTTGATTTTTTTTTTCAAAATCGGCACCCCAGACTAACAGGGTTGCTGACCCCTGCAATAAATGAAAACATGCCGGGTGGACCAGTAACAGGCGAAAGGCCATCTCAATTTCGGACTTCGCCAACAACGCCCCCCGGCCCACCCTACTAACTAACTGAGTGAGAAAGACGTGTAGGACACTGCAGCGTCATCCTTTGAAATCCCATCGTTCACCGATGAACCCGGAGGGTAAAAAAGATGGTGAATCAAGCAAAACTTTCCAGCCTCCTTCTTAGGCACTAGGCCCAACGCGAAACCTGCAAATTGGGTAGAGGCGGGTCCTCAAAGGGACCCGCCATGCGGCCCAACGCAACCTCCTTCATAACTTTCTCCCAGGCTAACTGAACATTGTCACGAACAGACTTTAAATTAGGCAACAACAACAGTACTGATGATTGTTCGTGCGGTATATAAAACCCATGGTAAAAACCGTCCTTAAGTAGGCTTGCTTTCCACCTCTGTGGGTACTGTTCTAGCCACTGGAGCAACCACGGACCATTCACCGGTGTTCTCTGCACCGCCGGCAGAACCTCCTTTGGCAGGCTGTCGCTGGTGACGGAAACACTGCAGAATGCGCCCCTCCGCAGATGGAGCATTCATGTTTAAATCGGCATGTGGCGTAGAAGCGGCAGTGCTCTTCGTTGTATAGCCAACATACGCCATTGGACTTTGGGGCCGCAGAGCCAGGCTGGGAGCCCGACCTGGCGGTTCCACTCGGAAACGGCCGCTGGGGACGCTGGAACTGAATCAACTGAATCCATACGTCGGTAGCATTAGAGGCCCAACCAACGGACAGATTCAGCACAAGGCGGCGACGAAATTCTTTGTTGTAATGCCACCACGCAGATCCACCGTGCAATTTCTGCATGCTATAAATCGTGTCCAAATAAACAAATATCTCAGGACCCTTACTGGGACAATCCTGAGAAACAATGTAAGACATGGTGGCAAAGGCCTGAAGCCAATTGCCAAAGTATTAGCAACATGTGTCTTTTTTATCAGAACCCCACTCCAAAACCCACTCCTTATGTACTGTAACATGGTCTACTGACAATAAACTCGAAATATCTACATATTCCCCTTTAACTATCCGCTCTCAGACCTCCGCTAGCACATGAATGCCAAGTGGGGCCACGCCGCAAAAAATAGAGTCCCTGAAGGCAAGAAACATTCCCTCCAGCTGGGCCCACCGGAGTAGAAACAACAGCCTGACCCTCTTTGGCCTCCAACATACATTTGCGAACAGATACAAACTCCCCAGAAACTGAAGGTGGAGTGGGAAGAGGTGCCCATGCAGGCTGGCAGATAGTACTCACCGTCCCTGGTGGCATCAGATGTTAGTGGAGTCGGAGTTACAGATGGCACGGGGTGAGGAGGCTGATCCAGCGAGCGGCGTGCTAGCTCTGAAGAGGCCCTCCCGGAGGACCTGACCACATCCGTGTCAGCAATGGGGCGAGACGATGACCGAGACCTGCCAGACAGCCACCAGTCTGGTTCACTTCTGCCATGACGGCCTGTAGACCTTGAAGAAGACTGGCAACACAGGGAATGACGACAACCGTGACCTCTTGTCCTGATGCGGCCACCCTCCCGGTGAGAGCGCCTTCCCCGGCGACAACATCGATGACCACCATTGGAGGAAGAAGACTCAGAGAGAGAGGAGAGGTTAGGCCGGGACCTACTACTTCCAACACTGTGCTCAGTATAGAATTTGTTGAGAACATGTGAGCGGCAGCTGTCTAACCCCAGCTGATCTGATATTGATGAGCTACCCTAAATATAAGCAATCAATATAATTTACCCAGTATACCCTTCTAATGCTCCTTACCAGGCGGGTTCCCTATATGTATAATTGAAGCAGAAAGTCCGCAGAGGAAACCTCTTCAGTCTCTCTGTGAAAACGCTGCAGGAAAAACCGTGATGTGTTGCCTCCGGGGTTTTTCCTGCATCGCTTTTTGCTGCAGCTCGCTTCTTAGGGCGTTTCAAGGACAGGGCAAAGTTGGATACTTTAGAAGATGTTACTTTGGGTTCCCCATTAATATTCTGAATATTTTGAAAATATTACTGTTAAATTCATTTTACTGGAGCAGGATAATGTAGTGTAACATGACTTGTACTCTGCAAGTTTCCCTTTGTCTGCCAAGAAGGGAACCTTTTCTTCATTTAAATCCCACCCCTGGACTGTCTCCAATATCAGCAGAATCTGAACCCACAAAAATCTCTAAAATGTAAAGAACTTCTCAGTTTACCGCCAAGACTTCAGCATGCTGGATAAAGTAATACTGAGAGGTGCTGTGTGGAAAATCTCACGTGCCCTTCCCATTAGGGCGTGTAACTAACATATGTCCAACTACATTACTGAAACAGCAATTGCAAACAATAAGAAAGTTCTATGGTCGTGAAGTGACTGCATTTATATGGTACTTCTATAATGCATATGTGTCTATAAAATGGCAATTTTTTTATATGTGATGATTTATTTATGTACAAATTACAGAGCAGTGACAGTATCAGTCAATACTCGTTAACACTTATAGAATCTACTTTTATAATCTAGTCATCTTCTTGTCTGTGTGATGATTTCATCTGTCAGAAATGAAATTATTGTTGATGTGATAGGCATGATGGAAACACATAGCTGCATCATCATGTTACCTGTGGATTTGCATTCACATTTCCCCTGCAGCAGCATAGTCGATGGGCCATGACTATGTAAAACAGTCCTCCAGAGCAAGAGATACAGTTTTAATTTTGTTTATTTGGGACCACTACCCATGTGGATCCCAAAGAAGGTTTATCTGGCTCTAAATCGATTTTTCATACTGACGACCTGTGGGGGTCTAACAGCTATTCCACTGCTATGTCACTCCTATTACTTAAAGAGGACCTTTTACATCCTCATCGATGTGTGGTATTATGTACCACTGTCTCCATCCCCCCTCCCTCTCTCACACCTCCTCCCTGTTTACCTAGCTAACCCACGGACTACTATCCCTACCTAAGTAACTAAATCAACCCGCCCACCCTCCCCATCATACTTACCTGTCTTCCTGTCTGGATCTTCTGGGCACGGGAGAACCTTCTGTCCTACTCCTCTTCTCGTCTGCCGGCTCCTGCGCAATAGAGCCGTCTGCAGGCGTCGGCAGAAGTGAAGGAAGTGACAATTTGTGCCCAGAAGATCAGGACATGAAGACAGGAAAGTATGATGGGGTGGGGGGGGGGAGTATTTTTGACATTCCATTTCCTGAAACATGAAAACAAAACATCACTGGGAAATCAGAATATGTGCTCAGGGCGGTTAAGTTAGCTAGAAGTTAGGAGGGTGTTTAGTTTAGTATTAAATTATCATTTTATCCCAGACAACCCCTTTAACCTTTCCTCCTGTGACATTATTTTTGATTCATGGGAGAGGGATAGCACTTGTCTGTGAGTTTTTTTTCTATTACTTAAATAGGAGAGCCTGCAAGCGCTCCCCATCCACTGCTGCAGTTTCCGGCACCCAGACATAGTCGGGTCCGGGTGTCACATAGTGATGACCTATCCATCGATTTAGGGCCAGACACCCTCTTTAAGTTATCCATAGAAATTAGATGATTATTTCCCAATTTATACAGCAATGGACACTCATCTTCATTTCCACGGACAACAGACATCCAGAAGTAATCCATCCTACACCAGTAGGTTGGATTAATTTTTGGAATATTTCCTTTTTGCAACCAATCAAATTGTATTTCAGATTTCCATTTAAATATTTAAAGCAGCAAATGTTTGGTTACCAAGGACTTGCTTCAGGGTAAAAATAATCTGCATGCAACACATGTCCTAGGGGGAAGGTCACTAGTGGAGAAGGACCTGGGTGTACTTGTAGGTCATAGGTTAAATTATAGCACACAATGTCAAGCCCCTTGCAGGCGGCCGTGAGCTGAGGCCAATCGGCTTCAGCGGAAAGGATCCTGGATGTCACAGCCTGTGAGCAGTTTGAGAAGACGCTGGAGCACAGCAGAACCCCGGGGACAGGTAAGTATAGTTTTTTTTTTTTTCACCTCCTCCAGCCTATTTTAAAAATAGTTGTTTTGCCCAGACAACCTCTTTAAGTTCTGGGCACCAGTACATAGAAAGGATGTTCTAGGGTTGGAAAAAGTTCAACAGAGGGCCACAAAACTGATAAGGGGCATGGAGGACCTCAGTTATGAGGAGAGATTAAAGGAGTTAAATGTGTTTAGTCTGGAGAAGAGGCGTTTAACAGGAGATATGATAAACCTGTATACAGTGTCGGACTGGGATGTCTAAGGCCCACCAGTGGAATTGTTTCTAGGGGCCCACCGCCAGGACCCCTGCAGATCAGCTGTACCGAGACAGGGCGGCTACTGGTAATAACAATGCCATGCTGCTCACCCGCCATACACACCACTGCACTTCCTAAACCTACCGCTACAACCTGTATGGCAAGCAAGCATCGTGGCTTCTGGAATTGTTAACATGATCTGTAGCTGTTCTGTCCTGGAAAAGCTGATCTGCAGGGTTCCTGGCTGTTGTACCCCTGCAGATGTAATATTGATGGCCTATCCTAAGGACAGGACATCAATATTAGAAAGATGGATAAACCCTTTAAAGAGGTTATCCAGGAATTGGAGCAAACCTTGTGGCGGGCAGGAGGTGTAAAAAGAAAAAAAAAGTAAATACTCTCCTGTCCCCGGGTCTCCGTTGTCTGTTGCCAGTGTCCATTCTATCTTGTGCCGGGGCCTCATGTGACTGTTGAGACACAAGGTACAGGATTTCCAGAAATGAGACACTGCCATGAGACCGAACAGACGTGGGACAATGAGGTGCTGGGGAGTATGCTTTTTTTTTTCACCTCCACATCCTAAATAAAAATTTCTTTTTAGCCTGGACAACCTGTTTAAGGCTAGGTTCACACCTGCACCCAGTCTTCACTCAGGGTTTCCGTCCCCGAATCTGCAGGAATTTTCTCTTTGCATTTTTCCGCCTTTTTCGGGCAGAAACCCAATTATAGTCTATGGCACGGGTGTCAAACACAAGGCCTGCGGGCCGAATCCGGCCCGCTGCCTTCTGTTATCCGGCCCGGCACTTATCTGGCCCGTCACTGTCTGGGGAGCGGCATTTTTTATTGTCTATTTAATATAAACCAGCCCAGGACAGGCCGCTTAAAAAAAAACAAAAAACAAAGCTGCGCAATACCTGTCGTGGGCTGGTTTACAAGACCTCTACATGTCAGCGCAGGCGGCGATACAATGACGTCATTGCGCCTCCTACGCTGACACGCAGACATCGCGGACAAGAAGAGGAGGCGGCGGCTGCATCAAGGCATCGGAGGTAGGTGAGGATAAGTTTTTTTTTATATATATAAATAGGCCGTTGCCTGCTGGAGTATCCCCGGCATGTAACGGCCTATTTACTTATCGATCCCCGCTGCTGGTCGTGGCCGCCCCCGCTTCCCCCTTCTGCTATGGGACGCAGAAGGGGCTGTGTGCAGGAGCGGAGATGGTAAGTGAGGCCGCGGTCTTTTCCAGGGTCTTTTCAGACCCTGGAGTATAATAATCGGAGACCCAGGGGAGGTGATAAACATAAAAACCTGTGTTACTCACCTCTCCGGCGATCCGATGTTACTCCCAGCAGGCTTCGGCCTTCTTTGGTGACGTCCCAGGTGTCAACGTGAGCCAGGCCGACGTCATTATGTCGCGACGCCTGTCTGTGCGACATTGGAGAAGGTCGAAAGCAGGGAGCACACCGGAGCCCAGGTAAGTAACACTGGTTTTTATGTTTGTCACCACCTGGGTCTCCGATCATTATACTCTGGGGTCTGAAAAGACTCCAGAGTATAATAATAGTTCATAGGTGGGGGGTCACTATGGGACATAATAACATGTGCAGGGGTCACTATTAAGCATAATACCGTGTGCAGGGGCCACTATGGAGCATAATACCATGTGCAGGGGCCACTATGGAGCATAATACAGTGTGCAGGGGCCACTATAGAGCATAATACCATGTGCAGGGGCCACTATGGAGCATAATACCGTTTACAGGGGTAAACGGTATTTGTATTTTGCTTAATTTTTGATATATTCAGAAAAGGATGAGGATAGTATGAAACATGCCAATGTCTTAGGTTTTAACAATACATTATGTTCTTCCTGGTTGCCCTCAAAGGGCTGATTGTAACAGTAGTAATGTACAAATGTAACTACTCCTTAATAGCTCGCTTAACTGTTAAGGAGAAGTTACTTTTATACACATGTAAAATAATCTTGGCCCTTCAAGGTACCCCGTGAGGCTGAAGTGGCCCCCGGTGAAAATGAGTTTGACACCCCTGGTCTATGGGGTCTGCGGGTTTTTTAAGCGGATTAGATTTCCGTTCATGGGGTCTCCAAGCGGACCCGAAGAACGGAAACCAGAATACAAGTGTGAACCTAGTGTAAGACTGATGACTGTCTTTTATTAGCAACATTTTGACAAACTTTTATTGCATTGGGTGGTTAAAAAGGTTAAATCTGCCATATAAATAAATAAACCGTTTTAAAAAGGACCTTTCATGTCCTCAGGCACATGCGGTTTTATATACTGATAGAAAGCCGACAGTGCGCTTAATTCGGCGCACTGTCGGCTTTCCCAGTATGTGCCCCGGGGCTGGAAATATACGTGCCGTTAATTTCAGCACTGATATCTCCCCACTGTCAGAAGGGCATTCCTGACAGTCTAGTATCATCACTGGGCGGTAAGAAACGCCCCCTCTGACAGTACAAGACTATGTTAGGGTACTGTCAGGGGGAGGGGGGGGCGTTCCTCACAGGCCAGCAATGATGCTGAGCTATGAGGAACGCCCTTGTGACAGTTGTGAGATATCGGTGCTGAAAATAACGGCACCGATATCTCCAGCCCCACAGTGCTCCACAGTGGCCCCCACACAGCATTATATGCTCCACAGTGGCCACCACACATTATTATATGCTCCATAGTGGCCCCCACACATTATTACATGATCCACTGTAGCCCCCACACAGCATTATATGCTCCACAGTGGCCCCCACACAGCATTATATGCTCCCAACAGCCCCCCCTCCGCTCCGCTATTATTATACTCTGGGGTCTCCTCAGACCCCAGAGTATAATAATTGGAGGCCCAGGAAAGGTGAATAAAAATAACAAACACTGATACTCACCTTGCCTCACCTTTCCTGGACATCCTGGCTCGGTCCGGCTGTCTTCAGCATCTTCAGCCCTCTTCAGACATCCCTGCTGAGGCCTGTGATTGGTCCTCAGCGGTCACGTGGGGGCGCAATGACAACATTACGCCGCCGCGCCCCATGTGTCCGCTGGGGCCTAATCACAGGCCTCAGTCACATGACTAAACGGCCCCGGAAAGGATGCAGAGCCCAGGAGAGGTGAGTATAACTATTTTTTATTTTAAGTCACCTCCCCTGGGCTGACATCTATTGGAAAGGAGCCTGGCGACATGCCGGGGCCCCTTTTCATTTACAATATGTATAGAGGTCAGGGATCCAAGCTTTCCCCAACCACTATCATACTGGTCCGGAGCCCCGGCCATCTCCAGCTGGCCACGGGCCCCGTACCCTGCTGGTCGCGATAGTTGGGGCTTGGGGCCCAACGGGGAACCGAGTCTGCCTGTATAAATATATAAATAACCCATACAGGAAATATGGGGAATAGCTGTTCTATGTAAAATTCCCTCAAAAAAACAAGGGGGCTCTCCCTCTGCCTGGAGAAAAAAAGTTTAATCTTCAGAGGCAACAAGGCTTCTTCACTGTAAGGACTGTGAATCTGTGGAATAGCCTACCCCAGGAGCTGGTCACAGCAGTCACAGCTGACAGCTACAAAAAAGCTTAGATGCCTTTTCAGAGAAAAACAGTATTGATGCTCATGGAAATGTATAGAATGTCATGCCATTTCCCATCCCTTGGTTGAACTTGATGGACATATGTTTTCCTTACACAGTTACTTTTCAAACTATTGTTGACTCCTCCAACCAGTGACTATTTATTTGCTTATTTTACATCTGCACGCCTTTTGCTGTATCTATTTATATATACAGTATGTATATATATATATATAGCAATTATATGCACTTTAGGTTGTTGCAACACTATGCTGTACTGTATTTTGTTTATGTCAGTATCTGGTGACTAATTCATTATACTTCCCATGCAGGTGTGGATACAGTGCATGAAACCAATGTAGAGTGAGATATCTGGTCATGGGAATTTAGAATCTATGTTTCATCTATATACTATTACTTTTCTACAAACCACAGCAGCTTTTTTTTTTATTATGATCATGTATTTTGTGTGTCAGATAGTGAAGTACATGTGGTCAGTCTTTCCACTGAAAGAATGGCAGAGAATGGCAGTATGGTGCACCATTAAAAACTGTGTTCATTATATTATTTAGAAATGCACATCTTACCATATTGTTATAACTGTTTCTGGGGGGTTGTTCTTTCCATTGAAATGAATGAAAACCTTGAGATGAATGTTAAAATAAACAAAATAAATAAGGAATAACTTGGATCTCTTAGACCCAGGTGCGAAAGTTAGACCTGGGTCTTATATAGAGAAGCCAGGTCCACCAGAGGGCATATGGACTGGGTTGTAAGACATAGTGAGACAACTCCTTTAACTGCAGATGACTTTACATTGAACAGTATCTCACACTAAAGAGTATATTATCTTATTAACTTCTTATATTACTTTTAACAGACATAAGGAAATAATTCTGTCATTGGTATGCATGAGAATAGTATGGTATATTGATCAGGAGGGTGCACTTACACTTACAGATGCATCTCAATAAATTAGAATATCTTTGAAACGTTTATTTCTTTCAGTAATTAAGATACAATCATTTTTTATTAATTTTTAAGAATTTTTAAAAATAGTAGAGTAGTAACATGCAAAGAACGTGTATCAGCAAATTGTTAATACTAAATGTGCTGTGAACTGGTGTGAACAAGTAGCAATCAACAAGCATAATACCAAGGATTGATATGTAAAAGTCCGTACATTGTGTCGTCCATTGAAATCTTCTAAAACAGAGAAGGGAGAATAGCAAACATAAAATAACAGAAAATTACAATAATAATGCCATTAAATGTATAAGAGAGGTAAATCGCACAAGGGAAAACAGCAGGGATTCTTTCAGTAATTAAATTAAAAAAGTGACCTACTATATTTTCTAGATTCTTTACACACAAAGTGTTCTATTTCAAGTGTTTTATTTCTGTAAATGTTGATTATGGATTACAGGTAATGAAAACCCAGATCTAAGAAAATTAGAATATTGTAAAAAAGTTCAGTATTGTAAATCCAGTGTGTCACCTGCCAAGGTTTCCTAAGACTTTAAATGGTCCCTCAGTCTGGTTCAGTAGGACACACAATCATGGAAGACGCTGATTATGGATTGTATTACTGAATTACTGAAATGAATGAACGTTTCAAAAATATTCTAATTTATTGAGATGCTCCTGTACATCAGGAAGTTGTGATGATGCACAAAATATGTATTCAACAATACACAAAAAATGTTTACCATATGACATCCATTTACATACAGTAGGTCATGTTGTTCATATAGCGCACATCATTCCCGTTACACACTCCAAATAAATATGTACCTCACATCTGACCCCAAAATGTTTTCAGACTTAACCCCTAGCATAAATACAGACCACAAACCCCAAAATAAGTAGTCACCAAAATAAATGCTCTAGACCCCAGAAAACATACAAATATAAACCTCAAAATCAAAACAGACCATTCATTTCAGTAATTCAGTAGTTCAATTCATAATCAGCGTCTTCCATGATTGTGTGTCCTACTGAACCAGACTGAGGGACCATTTAAAGGCTTAGGAAACCTTGGCAGGTGACACACTGAATTTATAATACTGAACTTTTTTACAATATTCTAATTTTCTTAGATTTGGGTTTTCATTACCTGTAATCCATAATCAACATTTACAGAAATAAAACACTTGAAATAGAACACTCTGTGTGTAAAGAATATAGAAAATATAGGAGGTCAGTTTTTTAATTTAATTACTGAAAGAAATAAACGTTTCAAAGATATTCTAATTTATTGAGATGCACCTGTAGACCCAAGAAAATACAAACCACAGATGAGACCTCAAAATAAATGCAGATTTTACATCAAACCAGTCAATACTCAAAAAAAAAATCAAGAACAGACACTAAGGCAGGGGATCCATGCTGTGGAAACGCAGCTTTTTTTTGTTGAAGTTGCAAAGCCAGGAGTGAATTGAGCAGAAAGTAGAAGTATAAGAGCTTCCTATATATTTCCCATTCCTTTTGTAGCCATTTTTTACTTTGGCTCAAAAAATCACAGCAAAATCTGCAACAAAAAAAAAAAGCTGAGTTTCTGTAACGTGGGGCCTAATACAGACTCTACACGTTCCACACCTCATATTAAATGCAAACTCCAGACCTCTGACTACATACAGGCCCCAGCCCAAATCTCCTAAAATGCTGACCCTGGGCCAAACCTGAAAAACAAGTACACACCCATGACTCAAAATAGTTACAAACCCTTGAGCTCAAAATAAAGATCCTAGAATATATATACAGTCATATGAAAAAGTTTGGGCACCCCTATTAATCTTAATCATTTTTAGTTCTAAATATTTGGGTGTTTGCAACAGCCATTTCAATTTGATATATCTAATAACTGATGGACCAGTAATATTTCAGGTTAGATGGTTTTTGTACTAACAGAAAATGTGCAATATGCATTAAACCAAATTTGCCGGTGCAAAGTATGGGCACCTCAACAGAAAGTGACATTAATATTTAGTAGATCCTCCTTCTGCAAAAATAACAGCCTCTAGTCGCTTCCTGTGCTTTTAATCAGTTCCTGGATCCTGGATGAAGGTATTTTTGACCATTCCTCTTTACAAAACAATTCCAGTTCAGTTAAGTTTGATGGTCGCCGGCATGGACAGCCCGCTTCAAATTATCCCACAGATGTTCAATGATATTCAGGTCTGGGGACTGGGATGGCCATTGCAGAACATTGTATTGTTCCTCTGCATGAATGCCTGGTAGATTTGGATCATTGTCTTGCTGAAATATCCATCCCCGGCGTAACTTCGATTCGTCACTGATTCTTGTCATTATTCTCAAGAATCTGCTGATCTGAGTTGAATCCATGCGACCCTCAACTTTAACAAGATTCCCGGTGCCGGCATTGGCCACACAGCCCCAAAGCATGATGGAACCTCCACCAAATTTTACAGTGGGTAGCAAGTGTTTTTCTTGGCGCTGTGTTTTTGTGACGCCTGCATAACACCTTTTTGTATGACCAAACAACTCAATCTTTGTTTCATCAGTCCACAGGACCTTCTTCCAAAATGAAGCTGGCTTGTCCAAATGTGCTTTTGCATACCTCAGGCGACTCTGTTTGTGGCGTGCTTTCAGAACGGCTTCTTTCGCATCACTCTCCCATACAGCTTCTCCTTGTGCAAAGTGTGCTGTATTGTTGACCGATGCACAGTGACACCATCTGCAGCAAGATGATGCTGCAGCTCTTTGGAGGTGGTCTGTGGATTGTCCTTGACTGTTCTCACCATTCTTCTTCTCTGCCTTTCTGATATTTTTCTTGGCCTGCCACTTCTGGGCTTAACAAGAACTGTCCCTGTGGTCTTCCATTTCCTTACTATGTTCCTCACAGTGGAAACTGACAGGTTAAATCTCTGAGACAACTTTTTGTATCCTTCCCCTGAACAACTATGTTGAACAATCTTTGTTTTCAGATCATTTGAGGTTGTTTTGAGGAGCCCATGATGCCTCTCTTCAGAGGAGATTCAAATAGGAGAACAATTTGCAACTGGCCACCTTAAATACCTTTTCTCATGATTGGATACACCTGGCTATGAGTTCAAAGCTCAGTGAGGTTACAAAACCAATTTTGTGCTTCAGTAAGTCAGTAAAAGTAGTTAGGAGTATTCAAATCAATAAAATGATAAGGGTACCCAAATTTTTGCACCGGTCAAATTTTGGTTTAATGCATATTGCACATTTTCTGTTAGTACAATAAACCTCATTTCAATCCTGAAATATTACTGTGTCCATCAGTTATTAGATATATCAAATTGAAATGGCTGTTGCAAACACCCAAATATTTAGAACTAAAAATGATTAAGATTAATAGGGGTGCCCAAACTTTTTCATATGACTGTATATATATATATATATATATATATAATTATCCTCCTAGGATATTATATATATATATATATATATATATATATATATATATATTCTAGGATCTTTATTTTGAGCTCAAGGGTTTGTAACTATATATAGAGCCAACATATTCCACAGCACTTTACAAATCATAGTGTTCCTGTCCAGATAAAATGAGACATTACTGTATAACACACAATATGGTCCTGCTCGCAAAAGTTTATCTATGAGGTAGAAGGGAGTGACACAAGAGGTAGAAGTGCTCATACAATGGATCAGCTATTTTTATGCAAAACATTACTATAATTGTCACGTATGGGCTGTCCTAGCACGTGACGTGAGTGCAGCTGCTGGGTCAACTCACTCCACTCACTCAATCTTGCACTCACCCTTTACTCAGGATGCAAATTAAGCTTAAATCACACCCCAACACAGTCCACAAATCACAAATACACATTGCCACCACCAATGACTTTGGATTCAGCGGAAACCTCACTCACTCTCCAACAGTCAGACGCAAACACAATTCAAAAGGTAATGGGTTCATAGAGCAAAAACAGAGTATCCTTAAATTTAACAATTTAATACCCAAAGGGTTCAGTGCTATGCAGTGGGGAAAAAAAAGTATTTAGTCAGCCACCAACTGTGCAAGTTCTCCCATTTAAAAAGATGAGAGAGGCCTGTAATTGATATCATAGGTAGACCTCAACTATGAGAGACAAAATGAGAAAACAAATCCAGAAAATCACATTGTCTGATTTTTTAAGAATTTATTTGCAAATTATGGTGGAAAATAAGTATTTGGTCAATAACAAAAGTTCATCTCAATACTTTGTTATATATCTTTTGTTGGCAATGACAGAGGTCAAACGTTTTCTGTAAGTCTTCACAAGGTTGGCACACACTGTTGCTGGTATGTTGGCCCATTCCTCCATGTAGATCTCCTCTAGAGCAGTGATGTTTTGGGGCTGTCACTAGGCAACACGGACTTTCAACTCCCCCCAAAGGTTTTCTATGGGGTTGAGATCTGGAGACTGGCTAAGCCACTCCAGGACCTTCAAATGCTTCTTATGAAGCCACTGCTTCATTGCCCTGGTGGTGTGCTTGGGATCTTTGTCATGCTGAAAGACCCAGCCACATTTGATCTTCAATGCCCTTGCTGATGGAAGGAGGTTTGCACTCAAAATCTCACGATACATGGCCCCATTCATTCTTACATGTACACGGATCAGTCATCCTGGTCCCTTTGCAGAGAAACAGCCCCAAAGCATGATGTTGCCACCCCCATGCTTCACAGTAAGTATGGTGTTCTTTGGATGCAACTCAGCATTCACTCTCCTCCAAACACGACGAGTTGTGTTTCTACCAAACAGTTCTACTTTGGTTTCATCTGACCATATGACATTCTCCCAATACTCTTCTGGAACATCCAAATGCTCTCTAGCAAACTTCAGATGGGCCCGGATATGTACTGGCTTAAGCAGGGGGACACGTCTGGCACTGCAGGATCTGAGTCCTTGGCGGCGTAGTGTGTTACTGACGGTAGCCTTTGTTATGTTAGTCCCAGCTTTCTGCAGGTCATTCACTAGGTCCCCCCCATGTGGTTCTGGGATTTTTGTTCACCGTTCTTGTGATCATTTTGACCCCACGGGGTGAGATCTTGCATGGAGCCCCTGATCGAGAGAGATTATCAGTGGTCTTGTATGTCTTCCATTTTCTAATTATTGCTCCCACAGTTGATTTCTTCACACCAAGTTGCTTGCCTATTGCAGATTCAGTCTTCCCAGCCTGGTGCTGGTCTACAATTTGTTTCTGGTGTCCTTCCACAGCTCTTTGGTCTTCACCATAGTGGAGTTTGGAGTGTGACTGAGGTTGTGGACAGGTGTCTTTTATACTGATAACAATTTCAAACAGGTGCCATTACTACAGGTAATGAGTGGAGGACAGAGGAGCCTCTTAAAGAAGAAGTTACAGGTCTGTGAGAGCCAGAAATCTTGCTTGTGTGTAGGTGACCAAATACTTATTTTCCACCATATTTGCAAATAAATTCTTAAAAAATCAGACAATGTGATTTTCTGGATTTTTTTTTCTCATTTTGTCTCTCATAGTTGAGGTCTACCTATGATGACAATTACAGGCCTCTCTCATCTTTTTAAGTGGGAGAACTTGCACAATTGGTGGCTGACTTTTTTCCCCACTATACATAAAAAGCAAAGATGATAAAACAAAGCAAACAGACTTAAAAATGAAAGGAGGAAAATATGAAAGAATCATATACTTAAAGTTGTTTGTTTCCAGAAAGCTTGGAGGAGAAATATGGTCGAACCCCAGCATGTATTTTGACTTCCACAGATGTGACATTAGTTGTAAGGTATCATAGTCTCTTGTGGCTTGTACTTAGCCACACGTCCTGCTGGGGTGCTTCACTCCCTGAGGTGGGCAATGCACCAACCCATCCCCATCTGGAAGAGATGGGGCATCAACTTTATCCTCATCTTGGAAAGATTAATGTTTCACAGATGCTGGGGTTGATGCCAGGTCACACTCTCTTACCTATGCCTGATTGAGTTGGCTAAGCCATCTAGTCATAAGGCAATAAAACTTTCCTGGCCTTGATGGCAGGAAGAAACATTTAACCCATTTCCTTGCCCCCCATGTGTACACACATACCAGTGCAGTATACTAATGACACATGCATAAACAATACATCCACTAAGGATACACATACAGGTGCATCTCAATAAATTAGAATATCTTTAAAACGTTTCTTTCAATAATTAAATTAAAAAGTGACCTCCTATATTTTCTAGATTCTTTACACACAGAGTGTTCTATTTCAAGTGTTTTATTTCTGTAAATGTTGATTATGGATTACAGGTAATGAAAACCAAAATCTAAGAAAATTTGAATATTGTAAAAAAGTTCAGTATTGTAAACTCAGTGTGTCACCTGCCAAGGTTTGCTAAGCCTTTAAATGGTCCCTCAGTCTGGTTCAGTAGGACACACAATCATGGAAGACTGCTGATTATGAATTGAATTACTGAATTACTGAAATGAATGAATGTTTCAAAAATATTCTAATTTATTGAGATTCTCCTGTATATATAGAGAGAGAGGGAAAAAACACAGCACTCCAGGAATTTCAAAAAGCAAAAACAAGTGTCTTTATTCCAAGTAGCAACGTTTTGGTCCCATCTGGAACCTTTCTCAAGCCTTGCCTCTCGCTTAAGAAATGTTCCAGATGGGACCGAAATGTCGCTACTTGGAATAAAGACACTTGTTTTTGCTTTTTGAAATTCCTGGAGTGCTGCAGTTTTTCCTTCTCTATGTGAATATTGAAAATGGTCAATTTCCTAGGACCTGCACCCAGGTTTTGTAATTGGCTGTGCTGCTTCAGATTTTTCTTTTCTATATATATGATTCATTAATAACACATACACAAATAGACTTCTTTCATCACAATAATTATACAAATAAAGCTGTGTGAGCCGGCCACCAGCCAGTGTCCTTTTATTTGCAGATCCAAAGTGCCTGGGTATACATAGTTACACTCAGATAAAGGCATCATGTCCTGGGGGATAATGTTAGAGGGGAACATGAACAGAGGAGGGTTAGTTTAACTGCAGAAGTGTTAGATTAGGAAATGTGATGGGCCTGCCTGAAGAGATGTATCTTAAGGTTGCGCTTAAAGCTGTAGAAGTTGGAAGGGTCTCATTATAGGTGATGTTAGTCTTAGGTCATTGGCTGAACAGGAGCACAGGTTGGTAGACAGAGTTGAGGAAGGAAATATAGGGATACAGGGAGGAATACGGATCCCAGAACAAATACCGACCTCAGACAAAATCTTTAACTACAGACTTCACAGTCAATAAATACTTAGAACAGACACTCTAAACTAATACAAACCCCAGACCAGACCCCAAAATGAAAAGACCACAGACATACATAAACCCATAACAGCTATTCATCCCACATTCCCAAATAAATACAAAGACAAAAATAACTACAGATCCCATACAAAGTATACAAGTCAAGAGAAGTGGTACTGTGCAGTCTTGTACTTTAAATTTGGCTGAAACAGAAGTCAGTTTGAACCATCAGGGGAGTCATCTGATTGGCTGCGAATGTATTCTGCAGCAGGACAATGACCCCAAACATACAGCCAATGACATTAAGAATTATCTTCAGTGTAAAGAACAAGGAGTCCTGGAAGTGATGATATGACCCCCACAGAGCTCTGATCTCAACATCATCAAAACTGTCCAGGATTACATGAAGAGACAGAAGGAGTCGAGCAAGCCTACATCCACAGAAGATCTGTGGTTATTGCTCCAAGATACAGGGCCGGTTTTAGACAAAGTGGGGCCCTGGGCAAAATTAAAAGCGGGGCCCCAAATGCTGATATGCAAACAACACCATCATCTTCCAGTGGCAACCCCTATAATAACGCCTCCTTTCTGCCAACAAAAAAGTAATATACCCCATTTTACCACACACAATTCAAATGAGAACCTTTGTACCACCTAATAGATTTTTGCACCCAGTCACCAGTTATTATAGCGCCTCCTTATAAATAATAGTCTCTGCTTATAAATAATATTACACCTTTATCAGTAATAGCTCCCTTATAAATGATAAATAGTGCCCTGTATCAGTAATATTCCCCCTTATCAGTAACAGTCACCCCGTAAAAATAATACTGCTCCCTTATAAATAGTTACACTTATAAATAATAGTCCCCATTATCACTAATAGCCCCCTTTATAAATAAGCCCACTTAACAATTATACCCCCCTTATAAAAAGTTCCCCTCTTATAAATAATAGCTCCCCCTTATAATGGATGCCTTATATAATAGTTCCCCCCTTATAAATAATAGCCCATCTTATAAATAATAGTTCCCCCTTATAATAGCCCCCTCATACTTATATATAGTAACCCATCCTTATATATAAAAGTTCTCCGTTATACAGTGTTGGACTGAGGGGCCTTAGGCCCACCAGAGGATCTTGTTCTGGGGCCCCATCCAGCAGCTTCCTGCTAATAGCCTATACCACGGCTCCTTCACTGAAGTCTTACATATGTGCTGACTATCTGGTGTTACTGAGTATGTTCCCAGTATAGTCAGCCCCTATAGTACTGTGCAGGCCCCAATAACTCCGGTTCATGCACAGCACTGTATGGGGAATGACATGGCCATGGGGCACTACACGTATGTGCAAGATTATAGTGAGGGAGCTGTGATGCAGACATAGCACACAGGGCTGCCAGCAGGAATTGTGAGCCCCCCCACAGTATAATGCTCCACATGGTATATAATGCTCCACAGTATAAAATGCTCTCCTGAGCCCTCCAGTTTCCCCACATGGTATATAATGCTCCACAGTGACCCCACACAGTATAAAATGCTCCCCTGAGCCCCCCATAGTGGCCCCACATGGTATGTAAGGCTCCACACAGTATAATACTCCACAGTGGCCCACACAGTATACTACCCCTTAGTGGTCCCAGACAGTGCAATATGCTCCCCAGCAACCCCACACAATATAATATGCTCCATACAGTATAATATGAACCCCACAATGCCCCCCCCGTCCAGTGGCCTAACACAGTATAACATGCTCCATAATGACCTCCACACAGTATAATATACTCCCCAGAGGGGTTCCCCCAGTATAATGCTCCACAGTGGTCCCCCACAGTATAATATGTTCCCCACAGTCCCCCCCAGTATAATGCTCTACAATGGCCCCACAGAGTATCATATGCTCCCGAAAAGCCCCACACAATATAACAATACACTCCACAGTGGCCCCACACAGTATAACAGGCTCCCCACACTGTCACTTCCCCCAGTATAAAGCTCCACAGTGGCCCATAGTATAATATGCTCCCCAGAGGGCCCCCGCTAGTATAATGCTCCACAATGCCCCCTCCAGTATTTTGCTCCACAGTGGCCCCACGCAATATATTATGCTCCTCAGAGCGTCCCCCCAGTATAATGTTCCACAGTAGGCCCCACGCAGTATAATATGCTCCCCAGAGGGCCCCCTAGTATAATGCTCATTAGTCCCTCCTGAATAATGCCCCACAGTGGCGCCACGCAATATAACATGCTCTGCTGATGCCCCCCCCAGAATAATGCTCCACAGTGACCCCACTCAGTATAACATGCTCCAGAAATGGCCCAAAACAGTATAACATGCTCTCCAGAGCCCCCCCTTCCCAGTATAATGCTCCACAGTGGCCCAAAACAGTATAATATACTGGGGGGGCCCTCTGGAGAGCATATTATACTGTGTGGGGAAACCGTGGAGCATTATACTGGGGGGGCTCTGGAGAGCATATTATACTGTGTGGGGCCACTGTGGAGCATTATACTTGGGAGGGGGCCCTCTGGAGAACATGTTATATTCTGTGGGGCTTCTATGGAGTATTATAAAGTGGGGGGGGCTCTGGAGAGCATGTTATATTCTGTGGGGCCACTTTGGAGCATTGTACTAGGGGACCCCTCTGGAGAGCATATTATACTGTGTGGGGCCACTGTAGAGCATTATACTGGGGGCCCCTCTGGAGAGCATAATGCTCCAAAGTGGCCCCACATAATATAACATTATCTCCAGAGCCCCCCCCCCCACATTATAATTCTCCACAGAGGCCCCACAGAATATAACATGCTATCCAGAGGGCCCCTTCCCCAGTATAATGCTCCACAGTGGCCCCACACAGTATAATATGCTATCCAGAGGGGCCCTACAGTGCTATTATATTATACTCTGGGGTCTCTTCAGACCCCAGAGTATAATAATCGAAGGCCCGGGGGAGGTGAGGGAAAATAACAAACAGTTATACTCACCTTGTCTTACCTCTGCCGGGCCTCCTCGCTCTGCTCCGCTATTCCCGCTGGCGATGGCTTCTTCTTCTCTGCGGCTGACGTCACACGTTGTGGACGTCACCGCTGAGGCCTGTGATTGGGCCTCAGCGATTACATGAGGCACACTGTCAGCACGCCCCACGTGATCGCTAAGGCTGAGGCCTGGCCTCAGCGGTGATGTCTGGAACGCCAGAAGATGACGTCGGACGCAAGGACAGGTGAGTAAAAATGTTTGTTATTTTTACTCACCACGGAAAGGGGCCTTTCTGCTATTGATTTGTCCGGGCCTGACTCCGGGATCCGGAGTCATCAGGTTCCGGATCCCGGTGGCCCCTTTGGGGATGGGGCCCTGGGCAAATGCCCAGTTTGAGCCCCCCTAACGCCGGCCCTGCCAAGATATATGGAACAACCTTCCTGCCAAGTTCCTTCAAAAACTGAGAATTACATCCAGCATAGAAGAAAAGAGAACTTTGTACTATCCATGCATATAGAATAAGAGCAGCAGAACAAGAGAAGTGGTACTGTGTAGTGTCTGTATATACAGAGCAAGATCAGTGGTACTGGGCAGTGTCATGGCAAGAGAAGTGGTATGCAGGACAAGAAAAGTGGATCTATGCAATGTGTGTATATTCAGGTCAAATGAAGGGTTACTGGACAGTGTCAGTTTAAACAGGGCAAAAGAAGTGAAATATGAAGCCACAATGCTGCTCCAACCACAATGCCTCTGTATAAAGTCACAGGGACCATTAATGTAGTTGATTCATGACACTAACAAAGCCTATGGCGTGTCCATGTATTTATTATCTTAAGCAGAATTGAGTGGCTTGGGTCTCAGATTTGTTTCGGATCGAATAAGTTTGGTATGAACCACACCTTAAATTGGCTTAAATCATAGTGTATAAGACCGTCAGAAAAAGAAAATAAATACTTGGGGCACACTATCAGCATGCGTGGCCTTGCTGCTAGCTCAAAAACTAGAATATCTTTGGACATGGAAGAGATTCTATGACCCTGAAAACAATACTTGGGAGGCAGAAAAAATCCGGGATTATCCTGGCAGTTATTCCTGTATGGGAGCACATGCCACATCAACATCACCATTGTAGAGTGACATTTTACAAAATTGTCAGAAAAATTTGGGGCACACTATCAGCGTGCCTGGCCTGGCTGCTGAAAAAGCTGGAATATCTTCCAAAACTGATCATTATGACTGAGGTATAAACTGTTCTTCTCACAGACAATTATCCAATCCATTGTGTCTGTGGTTTGCTGCATACAGTAACCATATACTAAATTCAAACTAACATTTCAGCATGTGCCATAGTGCCACTCAATGTGTGCATCACCTTGCAACTAAAAAATGAGGGAGGGGTGTAAGCTGGAGGAGTCCATATAAACATTGTTTAGGAAGAGTGACAATTTCCCTTTATGGGAACAGTGCCGCACATGCCACATCAACATCGTGTTGGCAGATTGGCAATTTACAGAAAATCAACCATCAATTACAACATCAATTTGCCTGCCATTTTAAAAAGACATAATTTACATAATTTGAAGAAAAATTTGGAGCACACGATCAGTGTACCTACTGCCGTGTCTAGTACCATGCTAGCTGCAAAAGCTGGACTATCTTCTGAAACTGATCATGAGGTAGAAGTTGTTTTTCTTTCTTTCACAGTCATCCACTCCATTGTGTCTGTGGTTTACTGTAAGCAGTAATCATATACTTCTGTTCAAAATGACTCTCAAGCATATGCAACAATGCCACTCAATGTGCGCTTCACCTTACAACCATGAAATGAGGGATGGGAGTGCAAGTAATGGCTTGTCCTGGAGAAGTTTGGGGTGGGAAATGGGCCAGTATGGAGGAACTGGACAAGGCAGATGGGTCCCACCTGGTGTTGAAATTGTGCCTGCCCTGCATCAATGAGTTTGTGTCAGTGCTAGAAATTACCAGGGCGCGCTGAGTTTCTAGACTGTGGCCTCTGAAGCTCAAAAAATTGACCCAGTGGGCCATGACAACTATTGCCCCTGCCCATAATAGCTGCTTCACATATTGACTGTGGTTTGCACCTTTCCCCACAAGGAGAGGTCCACATAGCGATATCAAGCAGGGACAACTTTCCTTGAGAAATAATGGCGGCTAGATATTCTCCATCGAGACTGTGTTACCATCAGTTGGCAAAACACAGTGGATTCCACTAACTGGCAAGGCAGCAACTGCACTGCCAGTAACTTGAACAGAGTGGGAGTTGATGGGAGTTAAAGTTGCAGACAACCCGGATCACTGAGTGCAGATTGCTATTTACTGGACATACATTCCTTTATGGATGTTGACTGATGTTCACATGGAGAAGCAGATGGAGATGATAATGATGATGATCATGTGCTAGGTGTGGATGTGGTCTGTCTACAAAGATGATCATGGAAAGAAAGAAAAAAACGGTCTTGCTCACTTGCAATTCCATTATGCCATATGAGCTGGTGATGCCATTTCATGTGAACCCGGAGAGACCTAGTTCCTACATGTGTGCCTACACGCCTATGCCTAATTATTTGCTTGCAGATCTTGTACCTTGTCATCAATTTGTCATTTGATAACGTACAAAAAAAATATCTGTATGTGAGATGACTGCATGTAGTTGCTGCCGCCAAAACCAGCAGCAGTGGAAACGTGTCTGCCAGTGCCACCACCACCCAAGCTTGCCATAGATCTACCCCAGGTAGGTCTTTTGGATGTTGGGCCAGCAAATCAAGTGGAATTCTTACTATTGCAGTTGCCACCATCATCTTCCTGTGATGTCAACAATGAGGAACTGATAGTTCACCTAGTCTTTTATGAAAATACATGACACTGCGTCGTATACACGGCCGTTTATAGGCCCAAATACAGTTAAATATCTCAGTTTGCAGGGAAGTTAGGGAAGCAGAGGATACTGGGGTTGGGAGGGTGCGGAAAAAGTATAGGATACGGAGTAGAGTAACCATTTTAATCGAGTGGACACGCCCTATCCAAGAAAGAGTGGGGAAATGCCATGTAACCAGGTCGTCTAGGTGCATCTAGAGAATTTCAAAGCTTAACGCCTAGATAGGGAAGGTATTTGTCTCTAGTTTGAAAGCCAAAGTTCAGGGTTATCAGCTTGGCAGTAGCTGAAGGAACATTACAGTGAATGACTCTGATTTAGACGTATTGAGTTTAAGACCTGATAGTCTTGTGAACTGGGAGATTGTGTTAATTAAATTTGGGAGAAACTAAAAGGTTGGTGATGGTTAATAGCATATTATCAGCAAAAAGATTGGATTTATATTCACGGTCCCCAATCTGCACACTCCAAATGTCCCGGTGTGAACGAATAGCAATCACCAAGGGCTCAATGGCTAGTGTAAATAAGGCAGGGGATAATGGGCAGCCTTGGTGAGTGCCGCAACAAATGTGAATAGGCTTAGGGGAATCAGTCAGGAGCTTTAGATTTGTGACAGGGTCACAGTAGAGAGCCCAAAGAGCACTCTGAAAATGACCGGTTATACCCATGAATCTTAGAAAATGGGGCAGGTACGTCCAGGATGGCCTTTTCAATATTGAGGGCTTGGAGGAGGAGAGAGAGGGGAGGCTAAGTGAGTTAAGAAAAGAAGAGCTCTCCACTGGACTGGCCGCAGTCAGGGCCAAGTAAAGTTTCTCATAAAATTGGTGAAAATGAGCATACTGTTTATAGAGTTAGGATTGAAGGTCATGGTAAGAACCGGCTCACATATTTGGTAGATGGCATTCTGTCTCTGGCATGCATGCAATTTGGAGGCCAACATTTTATCTGGTTTGTTAGTATAGCTATAGAAACAAACCTGAAGCGTCAGAATGGCGTCAAGCTACAGTTTCGTATCTCTAATACATTTTGCGAGGAATCGACTAGGCTCGAGCTGGTTGGCCATTTCAATTTTAAAAAGGTTATATTCTAAATCTGATTGAGCCTTAGTCCTCTCCCATTTCAATCTAGAAGCGTCTGCTGCAAGTGAACCTCTAATCGTGGCCTTATGGGCCGCCCAGTTAATAGCTGGGTCAGTGTCTGAGGCAGTGTTATGCACAAAGAACATATTAAGGGTCTCCGTGGTCTTTCTCAGGATACCCATGTGTGAAGGATCTCACTTTGCCAAGCCTCTTGTCACACCTGCGATCAACCTTCTTACCTCCCACTCACACGCCGTGAGTGGACCGGGTTCATAGGATAATATGAAACGAGCTTTATAAATTTTATATATTTATTAACCCGAGTGGGTCAGTACTAGCTACTAACATATACAGAAATACACGTCAATAAATGGTCAAGCAAATACAGGTAAAAGCACACTACACTACAGAAAATAAAATGGGAATAAAAGAAATTAAAGTATTACCCAGATCAAGTTTGAAGTCTGATTCTCTGGGCCTCCATGTGTTGGGACTCAGGGCACTTCCTTAAGCAAGTTACAGAACAGCTAACCCCTAGCTGCCTCCTTCCTCAGTGACAAAGATTCTAGCCCTTCCTCACAGTATAAGGCTAGTGTCCAGCCACATCTCCCCTCCAGGTAGCCCCCCTCCTCTCAACCCACTGCAGGACCTGAGGAAAGTGGGATGTTTTCCTAGCTGGGGAAAGATGTGTGTCTGGGGTTGAGCTGAGGGTCATTAGCCCTCAATCCCCACTTTGTCATCTGTTGTCCAGGGGTCATAAACTGGCTGGCCAGAAAGGCCCTCTCCCATGGTATACACATAAAACCACTGAAGCAAATTGACCACCAGTGAAAACACACCTTAAACCCAACATTCCTAAAGGTATGTAAGACTAATATGAATAAGGAATAATACATTTCAGAGAAAGATACATAACTGGGGGTCGCATCATCACACCAGGTCAGTCAGGAGAGACTCATTCAGTGGCCAGTTAGGGCGTGAAGTAGTTGGTGGCTGGAATCCAATGTCAATCATAACCAAGTCATGGTCTGACCAGGCACTAGGGACATGGCGAGCATAGGTGAGATCAGGGAGCAGGGAGGTGAAGAGATAAATCCTATCGATTCTGGTGTAACCCCTTCCGATTTCCATTGAAATCAAGTCAGGCATCTGCTACATTCAGGGCCTGGAGGGCAGAACGCACCTCTCCCTTGGCCTTAGAGGAAAGTTTATCCGCTGACAGGGAGGATCAGTCAAGGACAGTATTGACAGTAAAATGAAAGGCCCCGCTTCAGATTAGGGTAGAAAAGTCTGATTGGCCTTAGAGACTTCATAGTTACTGGAAGAAAACTATAGGGGAATCAGTAGGGGCACAGGAGTTAACAAGACATATTTGATGGCCATAAAGTTTGCAATAAAGAATCATATAGTGGCCCTGGTGGTTAGTTATCATATCAACAACCTGAAGAGGAACAGAGGTTTGAAGCAGGATTGCCACGCCTCTGCTTTGTCTGGTTCGGGGCCTGGCCTAAAAAAACTATTATTAAATAACAAGATTTTTTTTTTTTTTTTTTAGCACAGGCTTAAATAACAGATTTTTAGATTTGCACAGACGGAATCAGCGCTTTGTTGTTAGAACAGCAGTATGTATGTATTTAATGAAAAAAATGAAAACTCTTGCCTAAAAAAACCCTTTAAGGCTGAGGCCCCACGTTGTGGAAACGCAGCTTTTTGTGTTGCAGATTTTGCTGCGTTTTTTTGAGCCAAAGCCAGGAGTGGATTGAGCAGAAGGTAGAAGTATAAGCAGTGTTGGACTGGGATGTCTAGGGCCCACCAGTGGAATTACTTCTAGGAGCCCACCATCAGGACCCCTGCAGATCAGCGGTACCGAGAAAGGGCGGCTAAAGGTAATAACATGTCAGGAGTCATGCTGCTCACCCACCATACCATGTGCACCACTGCACTACCTAAACCTACTGCTACACCCTGTATGGCAAGTGAACAGTGTGGCTCCTAGAATTGTTACCATAACCTGTAGCCGTACTGTCCTGGAAAAGCTGATCTGCAGAGGTCCTGGCTGTTGTATCATCACAGATCTAATATTGCTGGCCTATCCTAAGGCCTAATATTAGAAAGATGGATAAATACTTTGAAGAGGTTGTCCAGGAATTGGCACAACCCATGTGCCGGGCAGGAGGTGTAAAATAAAATAAAAAAGCATACTCACCTGTCCCCAGTGCTCTGTTGTCCGCCGTCAGTGTTCATTCAGGCTCGTGTCGGCGCCTCCTTGCTGGGAGTCCTGCATCTCATGTGATCGTGAAGACCAATTAGGCACAGGATTTCCAGAAATGAGGTGCCGCCATGAGACGGAACAGACACAGGCAGGGGACAACGGGATGCTGGGGACAGGTGAGTATGCTTTTTCTGAAATTTTTTTTATTTTTACACCTCCGTGGCAGCCGCCACAGTGGTCGCTCCAGTTTATGGACAACCTCTTTTAAGGGGTTGTCTAGGCCAAATTTTTTTTATGGCCTCTTCACTGGTCCCTCATACTGTATGGGGAATAGTGATGGGGCCATTATATTGTGTGGGTGAAGTGATGGGGGCTAACATCCTGTGGGGGGGACATTAAACTGTGTGATGCATATTAAAGGGTTTGTCCAGGGTTAATATTTTTTATGGCCTATGCTCAGGATAGGAAATAAATACCTGTTCGCTAGGGGGCTGACACACGGCCCCATCAGCTGTTCAGAGCCACTTCCAGCGCCCGTTCTGTACACAACACAGGGCCAGAAGCAGAAAGCTCCATCCGCTGTTTAGTCGCCCAGTGCCTTCACTGCATCTCAGCTCCTACTGACGTCAATAAGTGCTGAAATGCAGTGAAGGTGCCCGGCTAATACACAGTGGACAGAGCTTTCTGCTTCTGGCCCCATATTGTGTACAGGACGGGCACCAGAAGTGGCTCCGTACAGCTGATCGGTCCGGGGTCGGCCCCCTACAGATCAGGTATCTATGGCCTATCCTGAGGATAAACCATAACAAATTATGCCTGGACAACCCCTTTAATATAACCACCAAATGCCCCACAGAATGCCCCATTCTGACGACTCTGCAATAGTGGGTCTCATCACAGATGATGATGATAGGGAGTACAGAGAACTGAACCAGGATTTTGTGGACTGGTGCCACCGGAACCACCTGAAGATTAACGCGGCGAAGACGAAGGAGATGGTGGTGGACTTCCGTAAAGGCAGAAGCCCTCCTAAACCAGTGGACATCCTGGGGATGGGCATCGAGATTGTGAACACCTATAAGTACCTGGGTTTGCTCCTTAATAATAAGCTGGACTGGGCAGATCATATGAAGGCCCTGTACAGGAAGGGCCACAGCAGGCTCTACCTGCTTAGGAAGCTGAGAGCCTTTGGAACCCGGGGGGCACTTCTTAGAACTTTCTTCAACTCGGTAGTGGCATCAGCCATCTTCTTTGGAGTGGCCTGCTGGGGGAGCAGTATATCAACCAGGGATAGGAATAGACTCAACAAGCTGATTAGAAGGGCCAGCTCTGTCCTGGGGAGCCCAGGTGGTGGGTGACAGAAGGATACTGTCCGTGGTGAGCTCCATGCAGAAGAAGAAGTCCCATCCCATGCATGAGACTGTGATCGCGCTGAGCAGTACTTTCAGTGACCGACTGCTCCACCCTATCGGAAGTCTTTCCTCCCCACCGCGGTTAGGCTGTACAACCAACACCGACCTAAGCGGAGATCATTACACACAGAGAACTGAAATATCTCTCTGCCTGTTAAATCCCCCCCCCCCCCGCTACTCCCTATCTGTCTGTCGGCTATCAAAGTAATGCCTCTTACCTTGGAACATTCCTGTACATGTTGTATTTGTATTTGTATCTGCTTATCTTTGCTGCTGTAACACACTGAATTTCCCCATTGTGGGACTATTAAAGGACTATTATTATTATTATTATTATTATTATTAAAAGAGGTTGTCCAGTATAATTTTTTTCTTTTTTATAATTAGTCTTGGGGAGGTGAACCCCCCCCCCAAAAAACAAAAAAAACAAAAACAAAAACATAATAAACATACTCACCTCCTGTCCCTGGTGCTCTGGTGTCAGCAGGTCCCAGCAAGGTCCGGTCCTGCTGCTCCGCTGTCTTCTTTTGCCGGAAGTCCTCACTGGCTGTGACGTCCCAGGTCCCTTCCATTAGGCCGCTGATTCAGGGGTCACGTGACATCACAGCTAGTCACGTACAGGGGGAACTTGTGCTGGAAGAAAACAGAGCTGCAGGACCAAACCGTGCTGGGAGACACTGGGGACAGGAGAGAAAGTTTTTTTTTTTCACCTGCCCCGATGTAATTAAAAAAAAAAAAAATGTTATCCTGCACAACCCCTTTAATGTTCCCCAGACTATTGGCCTCCATCACTGCCCACCCCCCTAGGTAGGGGCCCACAAGAAGGTAGGGACGGTCTCCTGCCACTGTGCTACGCCGAGAGCCATCCATCTTTAATCATTACAATGTTGCCTACAGTCTGGGGCCCCGAGGTTGCCGATTCGGCCACTGACCACTATTAGTCATCATTTTGTCAATGCAAATGCATTGGCAGAGGCATAACTAAGGTGTTGTGGGCCCCGGTGCAAACTTTTGTTCAAGGCCCCCTACCCCCTCCCTAGAGAGAATTCTTGATAGTGACGGTTACGGGTGCTGCAGCGATATTTCAGATACTTGAAAGAGATACAGCTTTAGTACCCACAACTGCTGTTATCAAGAATACAGCGAGTGAGCAGTGCCACGCCTGGCATGTAAACAATACTGGGATTGTATAATATGCTCCACAGTGGCCCCCCCCCCGCAGCATTATATGCTCCGCAGTGGCCCCCACACAGCATTATATGCTCCGCAGTGGCCCCCACACAGCATTATATGCTCACAGTGGCCCCCACACAGTATTATATGCCCACAGTGGCCCCTACACAGTATTATATGCTCCACAGTGGCCCCACACAGTATTATATGCCCACAGTGGCCCCCCCACACAGTCTTATATGCCCACAGTGGCCCCCACACAGTATTATATGCTCACAGTCGCTCCCACACAGTATTATATGCCCACAGTGGCCCCCACACACTAGTAGATGCTCCACAGTGCCCCCCCACCGAGCCGGTTCTATTATTATACTCTGGGGTCTCCTCAGACCCCAGAATATAATAAGTAGAGGCCCAGGAGAGGTGATTAAAATAACAAACACTTATACTCACCTTGTCTTACCTCTTCGGGCATCCTTGCTCCGTCCTGCTGTCTTTCCCATCTTCCTTTGTCCCCTGGTCTCCACGTCCCGTGCCCCAGACGTCACCGCTGGGGCCTTTGATTAGACCTCAGTGGTCACGTGGGGCGTGATGACATCATTACGCTGGCGTGCCCCATGTCACCGCTGGGGCCTAATCACATGCCTCTGGAGTGAGGCCGGAAAAGCACCGGAGACGATGCTGAGCCCAGGTCTCCACGTTCCGTGCCCCAGACATCACCGCTGGGGCCTTTGATTGGACCTCAGTGGTCACGTGGGGCGTGATTACGTCATTAGGCTGGCGTGCCCCATGTCACCGCTGGGGCCTAGTCACAGGCCTCTGGAGTGAGGCCGGAAAAGCACCGGAGACGATGCTGAGCCCAGGACAGCCAGGTGAGTATTTTTTTTTTTTTCTTGTCACTTCCCCTGGGCTGGCATCTAATGGAAAGGGCCCGGCCCCTTTCCATTAACAATAGGTATAGCGGTTGGGGAACCAGGCTTTCTCCGACCACTATCATGGTAGTCCGGCTCCCCGGCCATTCCCAGCTGGCAGTGGGCTCCGTACCCCTCAGGTCGCAGTCGTGGCCCCTGCGACCACGATCGTTGCGCCACTGTCCATTGGTCAGGGGCCCGATCGGGATGGTGAGGGGCCGGATCGGGCCCCTGACCGTCGCGATCGTACCCCTGACCTTTGCATTGGCAAAATGAGTACTAATAGTCTGGGCTCGGGGCCCACCGGGGAATTCACAGGTTCCCTGCGGGGCCAGTCCGACCCTGAGTATGAGAACTTCCTATACATTTTCCATTCCTTTTGGAGCCATTCTTGGCTTTGGCTCAAAAAACTGCAGCAAAATCTGCAACAAAAAAAGCTGAGTTTCCGCAACGTGGTGCCTCAGTCTAAGAAAAGATTTTTCACTAGTAGGACTTTTAATAAAAAGTATGTCTAAACACTCTGCATATAGCAACACAGATATGCTCCCTCACTCCTTTCTGTGATTTCTGTCACTAATCTGCCTGTAATTGCTTAAATCTGACTAAATTTTCCTGTTACTATTGCTTGCAATTGCAAGCTTTCCAGAACTGAGCGATCTGTATGATGCAGTAAGATGAAACATAGACCCTTCCCTATCACCCTATCACCTTATATAGTGTATATGACATCAG
The DNA here is from genome assembly GCA_947044405.1 of Leptodactylus fallax. Taxonomy (NCBI): domain Eukaryota; kingdom Metazoa; phylum Chordata; class Amphibia; order Anura; family Leptodactylidae; genus Leptodactylus; species Leptodactylus fallax. The sequence goes on along the minus strand of CAMRHE010000300.1, from coordinate 1,364,580 downwards.
GACTGTAAGGTAAGATGTCAGGTGTTGCTAGCACTTCACAGTCAGAGTCACAGACGCGTGTCTGTTCTGTATTTCATGCTTAATACATGCGGCCATTTTAATTTGTCCAATATGAACCATGAACCAGCATTTGTTCGTTTTCATTAAAAACCAAACAATTCGGAATATTCGGGTTGAACCTGGTTCGACATGAATTGGTTCAACCATCTCTACTAAGAAGATATTCATATATAAGGAAGGTATTCCCACACCTCTGAAATTGCAGAGCTAGAAAGTAGCCTGATAATTATCAGTGATTAATTAGAATATTAATTATCCGTCCTCATTTTTCTTTATTATTCCTGGCTGGAGCACTGAACCAACTTGCATCTCTGCACATGGAAATATACACCTCAAAAGGAACAAGGAAGGGGAGGTGTTTCTTGTATATGCTATAACATGTGCTGGGTAACAAATATATGCAGAAAGTAGGTTATAGAGCATTTCTTAGCAGAAAAATATGTCATCCACAAGGCTCTCTATCCTAGCCACAATGATACCCATGACCCTTATTCCAGCAAAATTGCCCTCGTGAGACCCACAGAAGGTGTATAAAACTAGCATATAAAGCATGACAAAGTTTATTTTTTTGCGTAAGTGAGGTTTTTACACAAAAATTTGTGACTTTCTCCCGACAGTGGACATTTATGCCAGTTTGCTAGTGTAAATGATGCTTGAAATCTATGCCATACAGGCACATGGCTTGGCAGAGGGTGCACATGATTTATTGCAACAAATGAGGTGTGCCCTCCTCCAGAACAAGAGATATGAAGACTGGCATTGGAAATCTGCCCCAATATCCTTAATGCACATATGCCAATCACAATCCTCCATAACATCACAATCCTCCATAACATCACAATATCTGCAATACCAATCACATTGCCATTAATGCCCCATATCCAAACCACAAGTCCTCATAGTATCTATGTTGTGCTGTATCCCAGTCACATTTCTTTATTGCAGCCACAATGCTGCCTTGAAAGCAACAGTCAATGACCACAATGTCAGCTATAATTTCCCCCTCAAAGCCACAATGCCATATGAATATCACAATACTCTCAATGCTCTCTGTGCCAGCTGTAATGCCTTCAATACCCCATTCGAAGCATAATGCCTTCAAGACAGCTAATCTCCATTATCCCACAACCCAATACTACATGACAATCACAATTCCTCCATGCCAATAATGACTTCCATGCCAGCCTGAATTTCCCTGAAAATGCCAATCTTACCTCCATGACAGGTCCAGCACCCCCATCCAAAAGGCCCTCATGTCAACCACAAAAATATCAATAGCTCATATGAACAGCACAATCTTCAACAACCAAGATGCTTTCAACATGCTGTACACAACCCACAATGTTATTATGCTCTCTAAGACAACAACATGCTTTGATTCCTGTTAAACTAATCAAAATTGACTATCACAACTCAATCTTGACTGCCTAAATGACCCCAGGCAAGCACATAGCCTTGATGCCAGGCAAAATACACACAATTCCCCCAATGCCAACCACATTATTTCCATGCCAGGGACAATATCACTTATGCCAGTTAAAATGCCCAATAACAACCGCAATTGCATCTTGTAGTCAATGACTTTTACACCAGCTGTAGTGCCCCCTTCAAAACCACAACTCCATATGATAACCACATATGGCATACCAGTCTTAATTACCTCAATACTCCTAAAATGCCAAACATAACACCTCCATGACAGGACCATTATCTTCATTCATTATGCCCTTCTGACTGCATTCCCACCTATATTATTTATGAAAGCCACAATACTGATCACAGGTACAATGCCTATGACAACCACAATGAACTTAGTGCTCTTATGCCAGGAAAATGCTTTAACACCCTGTAAACCAATAAAAATTTCTCACAGCAAATACAGTAACCTCAATGCCTGCCTGAATTACTCTATGCCGAGTACATAGTCTACTGTGTATGCCAGGCGCAATGCATTCAATGCGCCAAATGAAAACCACAATACTGCCATGCTGGGCACAATACAAATATGTCAGTCACCTTCACTCTGTTTTAATTATTTCAATCCTCAACATAACATCAGTGATTTCCTGGCTAAGATATTTAGGAAAATAAAGGTTTAGTAAAATAAAAAAATACGGCAAAATGTTATTTTAAATAATAAAGCTGAGGGGAACTTTTAACAAGCTATCTGGTGCCATTGTATTTATTATCTTAAAAGGGTAATCCACTTTCACACCAATATTGAGAGACAAATGTTATTGTTTGTATAATAAGTAATAACATTTTCCAATATAATTTCCAGCCACAATATTATTTTCCATATATATTTCAGTTCATGTTATTATTGCCCCCTATCCCAATCAAGATTCATCAATGTCAACCCACTAGGCCAATCACAATGTGCCCAAAACACCCACTATACCTCAGGACAACAAATGTCAATTATTCCAGCCACAGTCAGGCTATAACCCAAAATGCTATTAAATGCCTTCATAATAAATCAATGCCCTCATAATAAACACAATGTCCTCAATACACTTATGCCATTTACAGTGGCCTAGTAACTATGACAATGTCTGCTATACCAGTCACAATGCCCTCAATGCCCCATATACAAACCATGATGCCCTAATGAAAGCCCACAATTCCCCATGGTATCCACAATATACTGTACCTCAATGACAGCAAAACATTTCATTATTACACCTGCAATGCATTCTTTGAAAGCAACAGTCAATACAGTCAATGACCCCTATATCAGCCACAATGCCCCCAGTGCCATAAGACAACCACAATGCCCTTTTATGCCAATGACAATTCCTTCAATACCCTATTGCCATCAAAATGCCTCCATCACAGCCAAAGTCCTCTACCCCAACTACAACCCAATACTGCTATGACAATCACAATGTCTCCATAACAGTCACAGTGCCTTTGATTTCAGCCTTAATTGTCAGAAGTACCCCGAACATGTCAGTCTTAGTACCTCCATGAAAGGACCAGTGCCCCATTCAAAATGCCCTCATAATGGCCACAAAGCCATCAAAAGCCATTATGCAAGGCACAATTCCCCCATTACAACCAAAATGGCTTCAATGTGCTGTTTGCCAGGCACAATGTTATTATGCCTTCTAAGACATCCATACATGGTTGTACACTGCGGTGTGCACCTGGACCTGCTTTAGTGAGTTGACTCACTGTTTGTGTTTCTCCACTCTTAGACTAGCTTTGATCAGGTTTATTGTTATGTTTTCTTTACTTGCTCCCTCTCCCTTCTGTTTCATTCCTTTTCTGCCCCCCCTTTCTTTTCCCACTCCTTATTGTCTTCATGTATAATTTTCTCGTACTTTCACTATATTATATGGTATAGGCTCCCTCTAGTGGTCGCAGGGTCCGGAGATATGCTACTACCTCCTATGGAATGGGCTCCCTCTAATGGAGACAGCGGGCAGTGGTATGTAACAAAATTTTATGGCATAGGCACCCTCTAGTGATGATGGCGGGATGTTACTATATGTTATGGAATATGATCCCTCTATTGGTGACTACAGCTGACAGTATGTTACTTTATAATATGGAATAGGACTGGTCTTCTCCAGGTCCCTTCCCACTGTACCTGCTGCATTTCCATGCGAGTGTCCCACGCCTTGTCTATTTGTTTGTTTGTTAATGACCCTCATCAGGGTTGGTTACCGACTCTAGTTTGTTGGGAAGTCGGTTTTGTATGGTTTGTACTACTTATGTCTATGATTGTTTTATTGGTTTATAAATAAAGAATTTATAAAAAAAAAAAAAAGACATCCACACAGTCTCACAGACCCCATACCACCTACAATGCTCTGAATGCCCTATGCCAATCACAGTTCTCCAATGTCATTCATACTATCTCATATGCCATTCACATTGTTCTTAAAAACAAACACTATGCCCCTTGACACCAACATGTACCTTATTCCAGCCAAACTCAAGCTATAACCAACAGTGCTGCAAATGCCATCATGTCAGTACAATGTCTCTATGACAACCACAATGCTTTCCATACCAGTCTTAAAGGGGTATTCCCATCTCAAGGATCATAAACAGACTTGCAGCTTAAGCTAACTGAAGGGTTTTACCCAATACATTGCATTATCTATCAGGCTCCATTTGTCAGATACAGCTAAAAATTCATCCTCAGTGTTTATAGCTGGTTGTCTAAATTACAGACCTGTTGAAAAGGTTGAAATGATGACTCAGTCCTGTTCCTGGCCCTCTATATTCTCTTCCCTCCTTGCCTCTCCACGTCTTTGCATACTGCTTTCAGTTTATGTATGTAAACCCAGAGATAATTCTGCAATTTACAGCAAGCAGGAGCTCTGTGCAAGAATGAGCTGAAAACCAGCTGAAAAACAATTTCCTATCACAACTACAATGCTCTCAGTGCTCAACTCAACTCACCACCTAACTACTTAGCTTCCATGCATGGCACAATACACCCAATTCCACTAATGCCAACCACAAAGCCCACAAAGCAATTGCAAAGCCCCTATAACAACCACAATGCAATCTTGAAAACCTCAATGCAGGCGATGTCCCTTACGCCAGCCACACTGCTCCCATCAAAACCGAAATGCCATATGACAAAAATATTACCCTCAATGACTCCTATGCCAGCCACAATGCCTTTAAGCAGGCATGATTTCATTATCCCAGCCACAGCCACTGCCTCCACCCAAAAAAACTTATTGACTGCCACAATGCTATCAATATCCCATGTCTACCATAATGTTATTAGGCCTTTTAAGCAAAAGTCCCCATGTCAGTTACAATGCTATGAATTCCCCCTATCCCATTCACAGTTCTGTGATTTTCTGCAATAATAGCTCCATCATAACCACAGTGCCCACAATTTTCCAAAGTCAAGCAACATCCTACAATACTGTCAAATTTCCTCATATCAGCCACAGTGTCTCCCTGCTGGTCACAATGCCTCCATGACCACTAAAATACCTTCATTCTACTTTGTCACCTACCATGTCCCCATGACATTATCAATGCCCTCATAATACGCAATATGTCCTCAACACACTTATTTCAATCACAGTGCCCCCATGACAATCATAATGTCTGCCAGACACGATGCAATCAATGGTCCATATGCAAACCACAATGCCTCAATGAAACCCACAAATTCCCAAGGTATCCATAATGTGCTCTACCACAAGCACAGTGCCCTAATGAAAGCAACACATTTATTGCAGCTACAATACCTTTTTGAAAGTCAATGACTCTTATGTCAGTCATAATTCCTCATTCAAAACCACAATGCCATATGACAACCTCAATGTCCTTAATAACCTTCTATACCAGCTCCAATAACTTCAATTCACCATTCACCAAAACAGCCAAAGTCCACTATCCCAGCCACAACCAAATACCACTATGACAATCGCAATGCCTCCATGGCAGCCACAATACCTTCCAGTACAGCCTTAATTATCCGAATTCACCCAAAAATTCCAATCTTAGCATCTCCATGACAGGACCAGTGCCCCCACCCAAAATGCCCTCATAACAGCCACAAAGCCATCGACAGCCCATATGCAAGGCACAATTCCTCCATGATAACCTAGATACTTTCAATGTACAATTTTATTATGTCCTACAATGATCTGAATGGCCCCCGTAGCAACCAGAGTTTTCAAATATCAGCCATAATATGTCTTATACTAGTCACATTGTTCCTAAAACAAACACTATTCTCCATGATACCAAAATAACACTTATTCCAGCTAAATGCAAGTCATAACACACAAAGCTGTCAAATTCCCTCATGATAAACATAACACCTACTTGACAGCCACAGTGCTTTCCATACCAGCCTTAATTCCTACAATTCCCCTGAAAATTCCACTTTTAATGCCCACATGACAGTCACAATGTCATAAATATTACAAAAGTTACAATGCCCCATGAGAGATACAATGCCTATGATAACCACAATGAGCTTAGTGTCCCATGCCAGGAACAATCTTTTATTGCCCTGTAAACAACCACAATTTCTTATCACAATAACAATTCCCTCAATTCCCACCTCAATGCTCCAAGAGCAATACCACTTATGCTGGTTATATAGCCTCAATAACAACCACAATGCCATCTTGAAAACCTCAGTGCTGTCAATGAGCCTTGCAACCACACTGCCATACAGTATAACAAACAAAATACCCTCAATGCCCCATTCCAGCTGCAATGCCCTCAATACCCCATGCCAGCCTTTCTTTCAATACTCCTACAATGCCACCATTAACACCTCCATGACAGTTGCAGTGCCACCAAAATTATTTCTGCAAGTTACAATGTCCCTTAACAGCTTGATTGCCTATGACAATCATAATTGGCTTAGTGCCACCATGGCAGGTTAATGCTTGAATGCACTGGAAACCAACCACAATTTCCCATGGCAACTACAATGTCCTCAATACTTGCCTCAATTTACCCATTCCAACCACATAGCCCTTATGCCAGACACAATGCACTCAATGCTCCAAATGAGATCGACAATACTTCTATGCCAGACACATTACCACTTGTTACAGTTACAGTGCCCCAATAACAATCTCTATGGCAGTCATCACCCGCAATGATGTCAGAAGTCTTTATACCCACCACAGTGTCGTCCCTATGCCAACCCCTATGCCCTATCACAATCACATTGTCATCAATGCCCTTTATTCAGATATACTCTCTACTTGTACAGATACAGGGTCCCTTACTGTAGCCACAATGCTACACTGAAATCCACAATGCTCCATCATAACCATGATACCCGTATGCCAGTAAGAAAGCCTAATTATCCTTACACATAAGTTATTTCATAATATAATCTACAGTATACTCACAAAGCTCAGAAAAGGTATGCTTAACTCTTAAATGATTACACAACTTATATTACAATAGAACTCCATATTAATCTCAAGATCCCAAGCTAACACCCCATATTTTATCCAAATTGTTATCTATTCATCTTCAAAATTAACTTTTGTATCTCTGTCGTTCACCTTTCAGCTTTCACTCTGCCCTAATTATTTAAACCCTCAACATAACCTCAGTAATTTTCTGGCTAAAATATTTATGAAAATAAAGGTTTAATAAATTAGGCAAGGTGTCACTATAATGTTACTACATGAAACACAATGTTCCCATGATAATGACAACCTCAAAGACTTTAATACCTGTGTGCTAGTCACAATGCCCCATTCCAACTTTAACACCTGGCATAGCAGTCGCAATTATTTCATTGCCCTATATGCAAAGCACAATCCTGACATAACAATCACCATTTCTATATGATATCTACAATGTCCATTATCCCAGCCACAATGCTCCATTGCAGCTAGAATACCCATAAGACAGCTACCATGGTCTTTATCCCAGCCATATGTCCAATTGCTCAAATGCCATCAATGATTTCCTCACCCACCACCCTGCCTCAATGACAGTCACAGTACCTACCAACTAAATTACTCCTATTTTATCCTTTATGTCCCCTATTCTAGTGACACTGCCCTCATGATACCAAAATTGTATTCCCATGACAGCCTGTATGCCCCCCTGCTAGCTACAATTCTTTACATGCCTCAAATGCCAATTTTAATTCCTCTATGAAAAGAAATGTGCCTCTATAATACTGTTAAGAGGGCCACATTGCTGTCAATTGCCTTTACCCAAGCTACATTAATCCAATGACAGCTTCAATGACTTATGACATCCATAATGCTGTCAATGCACTCTATGTAAGACACTGCCTTAATGCTTTCAGGGCTAATTACAATGCACTCAATGCCCCTATAGGCAGTCATAATTGAGCAGATTTGTTATGCTAGTTTTCTAGCATATAAGGCACATAAAGTTGTACTTTATTTTTTTTTTTTGCAAAAAAAATTTTGAAAAGGGGATGTGTCAAGGGGTCAGGGCCATTAGCTCTTCCAGATTTATTATCATTTATACCAGAATATATATGATGCAGGAAATCTATGCCAGCTTCCGTTCAGGTGCACAGCCTGGAGGAGGGAGCATCTCAATTATAAGGAGGTGTGCCTCTCATCATAAATGAGGTACACCCTTTGCCATCAATGGGGTTATGAAGACTGGTGTTGGTAACGCAAGTCTTTGTAAATCCCCCAATGACCCTTATGGCAGTTACAATCATGTCAACAAAAATACTTCCATACAGTCTAGAATGTCTTCATTGCCCTTATGCTCTCCCCAATACCCCCACAACATCCAGTATGCCATTTGCAATAGTCTCATAACAACCATTATAACCTCATGACATTGGCAATGTGCCAGTCACAATCCCTTCATTGTGCTAAATGCAATCATAATGCCTCTATGAACTGTGCCCTAGCCAAAATACTGTCATGATAGCCATATTGATGTCAGTAGTCATTATACAATAGCAGCTACAATGCCTCATGTCAACCACAATGCCCCCTATGCCAGTTACACTGATTTAATTCTTTCAGGGCTAACTATAATGCCCTCAATGCTCCCAATGCCAGATGCAATGATGATAGTTACAATGGCTCAAGCCAACCTGAATACTGTCATACAATCCAGAATGCTCTCATTACACTTTATGCCATCCGAAATATCCAGTACATTAGTCACAATAACCCCATAACAACCATTATGAGCTCATGACACCTGCATAGTCCCTTAACCTAGATAAAATATTGCCCTGGCCCACATTGTGATCAATTATCCTAAGACCAGGCACATGTCATTAATGCCCCCTATGCCAATCACAATATCCCCATGACTGTCATAATGCTTTTATCTCCCTTTATAACCATAAGGTCTTCCATGCTAGTAACAAATTCCTCATTGCCCCAAATACAATCATAATGCTTCTACAAAACTAACAGTGCCACTAACATTACCTCATTGCGGCCACAATGCCATCAATAGCACTTATGTAAGTCACAGTGCCCCTATGACAGCGACAATGCTTCATGACAGTGATAATGCTGCTAATACAAGTCAATCAGCCTGTTATAGAAGCCACAATGCCCCACATGACAGCTACAATGACCCCATTTTATACAAACTATTTCCATTCCAGCCGCAATCCCCTCAATGCCAAACCCAAGGCCAACTACAATATCCTGTACACTACTCACAATGCTTACATAACAGTTATTATACCCTCATGGCACTCATAATGTCCGTCTTAGCAGTCAAAATACCACCTTGACCCTCTTTGCCATACATAGCCTTTAAACCAGCCACAGATTCCCAATGACAACCATAATGCCCCAATCATCCCATTCCAGGCACCTGTATCTCCTCCTCATTCAGTGTTCATGAAGAAGAAGCTCTTTGTCATAATTACTTTTTCACTTCCTTTTCTGTATTTTTTTTGTATTATGTGTGCCTGTAAAAGGTGGGGAAAGGGGTTAAGAATTAAGCATTTTGATATGTATGATACAATATACAAATTGGCAGCCACAAAACCCTTAAATCCTAAATTTTCCTGTAACAAATATATGTACTAAGTAGACATACATTCATATATACCAATAAAATATTACCATACCTCAGAAACCACAGAGCTAGAAACTAGCCTGATAATTATCGGTAATTAATCATTTTAATCATTTCCTTGATTGCTGCTAGCTGTAATATTCACAATCTTGTTTCTTTTTACTTAAAAACATATATCTGGAAGAAAAAAAGAAATATGATAATCCGTTCCTGATATGTGCTATGAATTTGTATATAAACCCTATGCCCATTTCCATAAGGATTTTTTGACGAATGATGGCATTGGCCTAAAGAAGTGTAATAAAACATTGTTCAGATTTCTATATGAAGAGCCAACCTTAATATCCCACCTAAAGCTCTTCCTTGGTATATTTGAGGTCAGTTCTATGAAAAAAAGCAGAACCAATATAAAAAAGATGGGTAAAAGCTTTCAAAGGCTACTGACGTGGTGTCACAAACACATAAAACCCATTGAAAGAAGCCCTTTATAATACCCTATAATACCCTTATTATAATAAGCCCTTTATAACACTCTCTGAAATGCCCCCCCACATAGTAGTTGTGACATATAAATTATATAAATTAAAAAACAAAGCATTACTTAGCCCGTTCCATAGAACATTGTTCAGATCTCCTCTTCTTATGCAGCACCAGACATCACTTGCAGCATCCTGAATGGTGGAGCAGGAAGGTGAAGTGTTCCTGCTTTACTATGAAAAATTTCATGAGTGTTCTCCCTGTCACAACCCTTCTGAACATTTTAATATATTACACCATTTCCAAAAGGAACCACAGCAGTATGATCTAAACAATTACCCTACCAGGTCACCCACTGTCCAGTGCCAAGCAATAAAACATGCATTCTTCCCATTGCATAATTCATTTCAATGATGCTGTACCTAGTCTGGAACAGCGGCATTGGAGGAGGCAGATGATAACTATATGACAAAGTAGAATTAAATTCTGCCTTAAAACAGCAGTGGCCCTATCTACAGGTATCCTAATATCTAAAAAAAAAAAAAAAAACTAGTTAAAAATAAAAAAAATAAAAAAAAAAATTGCTAGTTATTATTAGCTCCCACTAACTACAATAGAAGCCCATCATGGAGTCACAAGGCAACAGTTGAGCTCCAGGGAATGAATTACACCAAGGACAGGTATCACCCAGCTTTCCCAGACTCCTGAAAGGGAAACTATGTAGCTGTAATGCAACCTGAAAGCACAGAGAGGGTTTATATGACCACATTTTGTTTCAGTGGTTGCAATTACAGCACTATCTGGTGTGTTACCCAGCTTTTCTGGAACCCTGAAAGGCATATCTGTCAAGTTAAAGAGGACCTTTCATGTTCTCATAGATGTGCAGTGTTACATACTGCTCAGAGATGTCCAGCATTACATACCGCTAAAAAGTCAACAGTACACTGAATTCTACGCACTGTCAGCGTTGTCAGTATGCTCTCCGGTGCTGGAGATATCAGTGCCATTAGTTTCAACATTCATATCTCTCCACTGTCAGAAAGGCGGGCCTTACAGCCTAGCGTCATCGCTGGGCTGTGAGGAATGCCCCCCCCCCCCTTTCCAACAGTACAAGGCAAAGAATACAGTCAGGGGGCGTTCCTCAAAGCCCATCAATGACACTAGGCTGTAAGGCCCGCCTTTCTGACAGTGGAGAGGTATCAGTGCCAAAACTAACGGCATCAATATCTCCACAGCAGGGAGCATACCGGGAAAGCTGACAGGGTGCTGAATTCAGCGCACTGCTGACTTTTTAACAGTATGTAATACTGCACATCTCTGAGGACATGAAAGGTCCTCTTTAAAAGGGTTGTACTTTAGAAGTTATCCCCTATGGATGGGGAAGGGGGGGGTATAACATAATGTTTGGTAGGGGCCTGATTGCTGGACCCCCATTGATCCAGAGAATAGGGTCCAATTTTCCTGTCCTGATGAAGCTGCAGGCTAAGCATGCGGCTGGCCACTCTATTCATTCTCTATGCAAGGTCTGGAGATAGTTGAGGACAGAGCTCGGCTATATCTAGAGCTCCCATAGAAACTGAATGGAGTGGCAGGGCACATGCTCAGCCTGCTGCTTCACCAGGATAGGAGAGCCAAACCCTGTTCTCAGAATCAGTGGGTTCCAGCAATTGGATCCCCACCAATCATGAAGCTATCCTTTATCCTATCGATGTAGAATAACTTCAAAACTTAGTAAAGCCCCTTTAATGCACTGGCTTGTCCATGTACATGACTGTGATCATGTGGGAAACTTTGATCTTGCCATGTTTCATTCAAGCAGAGATCTTAACAATTGCAAGAAACTGAATTACAAAGTGAAAGAGGTGAAAGTGATCCAATAATTTATCAGCGATTCCCTATATGTCAGTTTCTGTTACAATGACCTGAGGTTATTGTCAGTAAGAAAGGAATAGTAATGGACTGACTCACTACACACCAATTACACTACTGCATCAGATTATCAATCCCTTCCCTAATCTCTAATTGGAAATATTACTCAATTCACCATCTCGGTGATTGATATTTACATGGATTGACTAAATTGCTTGATCCAAATATGTCACATCAAACCAGTGAAACAAGTTTCTCACAGTTGTATCTGTCATTTCATTTTTGAGGTTGCTGTCAATATTCACTCTAATGGGACAACCTGTATAACCAGAATATATTTCAAGAGCTGTCTCGTTATAAAAAATGTAGGTTTGCAACAAAGCCACGGTAACTGTATACAGATAACTGATAACTGCTGCAAAACCACAGCAAGAACAGGTGATGCATGGTAGTGGTTACAGCAGCTCGTACTTATAGTGTATGGGCATACCAATATAGTTGGCAGTATACAGTACAGTATAAATATTGTATAATTAAAGTGGAGCTCTGTATTTTTGACTTGATAGATCAAGAGTCAACAACCTTTGGCACCTTTGTCGGAGTCAGCACCTCCGGCATATTTACCTGGCACAGGGCTCTCTGGGATATTTTATCACCACTGCTCCCACAATCTCTCTATCATGGAAATCATGAAGCATTGTTCTAGTGGTTGGGCTTCAAGCTAGCCTAGTCAGAGGGCAGCAATTGCCTGTGCAATTTGTTTTCCCACCTTGAAGCAAGTGCAAGTATGATATGGCAGCTAAACATGCTAAAGTGGATGTCTGTTCATTTCAACAAGTCTGGACACATTTATATGGGTTTATTCAACGAAAAAACAGGGCTGTGTGAGGGACAAAAGTAGTATCCACCAGAGAAGGGTCAGCTTTGCAAAAAAGTCAGGTACAAGGATCACATTGAAAGATAAGTTTAATCCACCGGTTAATTGGTTGCTGATATGGTTTGTGTTATATGACTTTCATGTAGGGGTTGACATCCTTACAATTATTGCATGGCACACTGAGTACTGTATCTTTGACTTTAAAAAAAAAAAATCAGCACACCATGTGTGATGATTCCACTTAAATATGGCCTTAACTCAAAGATGTATTTTGATCTCTGGGTATCGTATCTCCCTCTTAGTTCCATTTACTCATAAGGTGCGCAGCTATAATCCTAGATGTATATTGTCAGTAGGGCAACCTTGTAACAATAGGGCTTTGTATCCATCCCAGAATAGCTCTATTGAATTCCTACCTAGGCCTGGGTGATCAAATAAACATGCATTGTTCAGCCTGGGCTGTTTGATCAGACATGGTTGATAACATTGTATCATTTCACTTGGTCCCATCTCCTTACAAAGAATCTTGACTTGAGTGCATTAATCAATCAGACTTGCAGTCGCCGGTGACCTCATTCTGGGTGGTGTAATCAAGGGTATAAAAGATGAGGTAAGAGGTCAGTGGGAGGAGATTGGGCTGAGACTACTAGGAGATTGGGCTGAGACTACAAGGAGATTGGGCTGAGACTACAAGAGAATACTATGATGAGAATACTATGATGAGACTACAAGAGACTATTACTGGGAGACTGTGATGAGAGCATGCAGGCTGGAATGCTGTGTTGATGCTGCCTCCACTGGTTAGCCCCACATGCCATGTGTGAGGGTTGGATTATAGAGCCACATCAAGGAGATGTGTGGTAAAGTAATTATTTCACTTTTATTGTTGTCATGTTGGAGCGTCCAAGTATGTCCCATGCGCAGCTTCCTGGCTGATAAGTGCAAATTTGCCTCCAGTATTTGCTGATAACATGCTGCATTCATCTTTCCTTCAACTTTGACCAAGTTTCCTGTGCCTTTGAAGCTCACACATCCCCACATCATCAGTGATCCACCTCCGTGCTTTACAGTAGGAATGGTGTTCCTTTCATCATAGGCCTTGTTGACACCTCTCCAAATGTAACATTTATGGTTGTGGCCAATAAGTTACATTTTTGTCTTATGACTCCAAATTACCTTGTTCCAGAAGTTTTGATGCTTGTCTCTGTGCTGTTTGGCGTATTGAAGGCGAGATTCTTTGTGGCATTTGCACAGTAATGGCTTTCTTCTGGCAACTCGACCATGCAGCCCATTTTTCTTCAAGTGCCTCCTTATTGTGCATCTTGAAACAGCCACACCAATAGTTTTCAGAGAGTCCTGTATTTCAGCTGATGTTATGTGTAGGTTTTTCATTGCATCCCAAACAATTTTCCGGGCAGTTGTGGCTGACATTTTGGTTGGTCTACCTGACAGTGGTTTGGTTTTTACAGAACCCCTGAGTTTCCATTTGTTAATCACAGTTTGAACACTGCTGACTGGCATTATCAATTCTTTGGATATCTTTTTGTATCCCTTTCCTGTTTTATACAGTTCATCTACTTTTTCCCGTAGATCTGTGGACAATTCTTTTGCTTTCCCTATGACTCACAATCCAGAAACGTCAGTGGCTGGAGGAAAGATGCAACAGTCTGTCTGGATCCCAGAAACTCACTCAGCTTTTATGCACACACACTCATTACAAGCAAACAGGTCACATTCAAAACCCCTTTGTGTCAACTTCTGGGCATGTTATCAGGCCAAAATCACCAGGGTATGTGAACTTTTGAACAGGGTCATTTTGATTTTTTTGGTTGTCATTATGATTTAAAAAGAGAAAACACAGAAGTTTGACAATAAATGGCTTCAACCAACCACTAACCATGAGTGGAGAAAAAGTTTTTGTGGTATCATTCATATTCTCTGAAAAAAGGCCAAAAAAACAAAAATTCTGCCGGGGTATGTAAACTTTTTAGCACAACTGTACGTCTCACATGGAAATGTGTCCTCATAAAATCTCCAGTAGTGATCAGCATAAACAGATGATAAAAACAATACATTCTGCTTAGGATATAATAATATTATTCCGTGGTTACATTACAGCTGCTGCACAATGACTTCTCCAGAATAAGCATCCATTTCCTTCTCCAGAACATTACTCATATACATTTCAGCAGTTGTAAGGGAGATAAATGGATGGGTCAAGTCCAGGATGACAGATTTATATTTTACTAAGAAAGTATATTTCTCTGGTACAGGTTTTCAGGTTTTCCAGGCATTAGGTGCAGGTTTCTCCATTTCATCATTTATTGGGACAGAAACACATTTCTGAATGTTTGTATTATTTTGTGGGATCATCTGTTCTATTGTTTCATCTATGGCATTTAGCTGGTACATGTTATTATTTGAATGATCACGTTCTTGTGATACCCAGAAAAAGAGACAATTTCACCTGCAGCACACCCCTTTCCCAAAACTTAGGATAGGGTTGAGGTACGCAGCTGGCTCCAGGCTTTTAGTACCTCTTTCTGATCCACTGCTTGGTTCTCTGGATAACAGCTGAAGAGGTGAGTAATCAGACCTTATGGGGACAATTACAGTTATTATGGATGATGAAAATAAAGTATATATGAACATATGAGGATGGATGTACAAATGATGGGAATCACAGCATTGTGAGACAGGCCAAAGGGAGTCAATGGAATACAGGCAGAGACAGATGTCACGCCCGGTATTAGGCATAGATTGAATTAATATAAACCAAGGCAGAGGCAGAGGCAGGTAAAATTGCAGGAAAAAGTAAGTGACCACTTTGGAATTACCTGAAATTCTGCAATAAAGGGGTTGTCCGGGATAAAATGGAATTCCTACACTAATCTAAACACCATCCCCCCCGCCTACTTTCTAAACTACATACTTTAGCAAAAATGTATATTTACCCATATCCCTGGGGTGGTCATGTGATGTTCTGTTTCCCCATTTCCGGAAATGGAACGTCACCAATACTACCCCCCCCCCATCCCATCATACTTACCTGACTTCCTTCCAGACTTCCTTCTGTGAGGACAGCTCCTCCTCTTCTTTGACGTCTGACGGTACATGCGCAGGCCGAAGGAGCCTCCCACGCCTGCGCAGTAGATGTGGATTGCCGCTCCAACGCAGTGCTGGGACTACTGCGCACACGCCGGCAGAGTCAAAGAAGAGGAGGAGCTGTCCCCGCAGAAGGAAGTCTGGAAAGAAGACAGGTAAGTATTATGGGAAGTGGGGGGTGGGCTGAGTTAGTTGGAAAGGCCTAGTAGTGGGCGGGATAACTAGGGAGACGGGGAGGGGGTGTGAGAGAGGGATGGGGTGTGAGAGAGGGAGGGGGAGGGAGTGAGAGGCAGATAGTGTGAGTCAGCCTACAACTACCATGAGGTATTGCATGAACTAAAACAGCAGGAAACTATACTATGTAAACAAATGCAGAGGATGCCAGGAGCTCCCAGAGAAGCACAGAAATAACTCAAAACACTGCTAAAGGTATTTGGGTGCACTTATTAACTCATTAATAGCACTAACAGACCTTTTTTAAATAAAGATTTTTTGCCTGAAAAACCTCTTTAATGAAATGTCACAATTATAGACATGTACAAAATTAAGTAACCTAATAACACACAAATAGTAGATCTCTTTTCATCAGCTATCAGCTCTACCAAACATTTCCTACAGCTGCAAATAAGATTTACACAATCTTGAAGAGGAATTTTGCACCATTCCTTCCTGCAAATGTGTGTCAGCACACAAATATTTACTATTTAATGGAACTACATGCAGAATAGAAGTTGGTAGCTCAGGAGGGTAGTCAGACCAGCCAAAGCTGATTAAAGATGCAATAACAAGTTGCAATACACTGGAACACATAAACATAACTGTGAAATTACATCTGAAAATGTACCTGCAGCCAGTGCAATGCAGTTTTAAACATGACGTCTTACTCTCATATTAGCCAGGCAATCATGTAATCTGCGAGACTCCGTGATGACAGGCAGAGCGAGGCCGCACTGAATGGTACAATGGCAGATATTTAGGGTACAAGCGTACCTTAAAGGGAGTCTGTCACTAGGGTGAAGCACATTAAACCAGCAACACAGTTAGACAGTTGTATACCATGGTATATAGGTAACATAATATTTAAAGGGAGTCTTTCACCAAGGTGAAACATATTAAACCACAGATAGGATGGGCTGACCTGACTGTAATGCTTTTTTCCCCATCAAAATTAATGCCTCTGTTACAGAGATACTCATATATTTCAGAATAGGCACTGATGGTGGCTTTGTCGCTTCAAACTGCTAGGCCCCACACTACTCTAATGCACCCTCCTTCCCCGCTCCCTTCTTTGAGTGACAGGGAGAGATGAGATTTCAGCTTATGCTTCGTTCACACCTGCGCTTGCTGTCCGTCCGTCGCCAATCCAGTGAAAATCTCGGCGAACTGGATTGGCGTCGGATACAGACCGGTCAGCGGCGCATTGGTTAAAAACCCATTCATTTGAATGGGTTTTTAAAGCAGTGCGCGGGTGTGCGCTTACACCCTCTGCGCTGCGAATCCTTTTTTTTTCGTCGGACACGAAGTCCTGCATGTCCGACTTTGTTTCCGACGAAAAAAAAAAGGATTCGCAGCACAGAGGGTGTAAGCGCACACCCAAGCACTGCTTTAAAAACCCATTCAAATGAATGGGTTTTTAACCAATGCGCCGCTGACAGGTCTGTATCCGACGCCAATCCAGTTCGCCGAGATTTTCACTGGATTGGCGACGGACGGACACCAAGCGCAGGTGTGAACCCACCCTTAGCTGCTTAGCTCTGTCACTCAAAAAGGGAGGGGCAATGAGGGCGCTCCTGGGCAGTGTGAGGCGTTAGAGTTTGAAGCAATGGAGCCGCCTTGGTGCTACAGACTGCTCATTTGCATATTCTGAAATAAATGAATATCTTTGCAACAGAGGCAATTTTCATGGGGAAAAAAGTGTTACAATCAGGTGAGCTTGACCTATCTGTGTTTTAATATGTTTCACCCTGGTTAAAGACTACCTTTAAATATTGTTACCTATATACCATGGTAACTAAAAAAAATGGCCCCAGTGACTAGGTTTTACTACCTGCTCTTTATGCATTTAGCTGCTGGAATTTCCAAATGGTGCTGAATAAACAGAACTGAATCCTGGTCACTGACTGCAACATGCTCCACAATAAACCTTGCCAAGCAGAGGAGGCACACAATAGTGCTCATATAATAACATTGCTGTAACCCTATGTGCCACACCTTTGTAAGTCTCTGGGGCCCACTAACAGGTGATATGCTTCATATCTGATGATCCTGACTCTGAGTTAAAAGGCTTTGGATACAAGTCTTATAGCCACTAAGCAAATTATAGCCTCTGTATGGAAAAAAAATCCACTCTTGACTTATCTGAGGTCAAACATAGACAAAACTGGTACATGATTAATGAGAAACTTTGTCAATCCTGTCAGATAAACATGAAAAATTCCTTTGGTTTGGTCAGATAGATTATGTTATTCCATTTCCACTTGACACAACTTTACTTTCCATACAGAATCTATCCTACCCCGATCACTCTGTGGGAAACCTCCACCTCTCCCCTACCCTTTTTCTTCAATTCTTTCTCTATTTTTATTCTTTTTTAATTTGTCATAGATGTCAGTGTATTTTTTATTTTTAACTGATGTGCCACCATACTTGAAGCTCTACAGGCCATTCCCTGTTCCAGTCCAAACACCCTCAACACGTCCTCTTGAGGGGGTGTCTGTTGAGTTAAAGGGATTGTCTAGGATTTGGAGCAACCCATAGGGTGGTGGTTATAAGAGAAAAAAAAGGCATACTCAGTTGTCTCCAACAATCCATTGTCTATCCTTTTCCCTTTACGTTAAGTGCCGAAGCTGGCAGCGTCAGAAGCTGTGGGTCTCTTTTTTTTTTTTTTTTTTTTTTAAAAACACCCATCCCAGTCACCACACAGGTTGCTCCAAATCCAGGGAAACTATTTAAGTCTAAGGCCCCACGTTGCAGAAAAGCTCCTTTTTTTGTTGCAGATTTTGCTGCGGTTTTTTGAGCCAGGAGTAGATTGAGCAGAAGGAAAAGGTATAAGAGCTTCCTATATATTTTCCATTCCTTTTGTAGTCACTTTTGGCTTTGGCTCAAAAAAACGCAACAAAAAAAAGCTGCGCTTCCACAACGTGGGGCTTTAACCTTAAGCAGATTGGTGTCACGTTATCCTGCAATGTATCCATTCATATTGCTCTATACTGATAGTTTGTTTATTGCATTGCTTTGTCACCCTTGAAAAATGTAAAAATTGTTAATCAAAAGCAATTGAAAAAAAAAGAAATAAATAGACAGCTGGGCTTTACCTTTTTAAGAGAATTCCCCTGCAAAGTCACACACTGTCTAATCATTACTGACAGTGCCAGAGTGCAGGGACAAAACATACTACAAGAGTAATGGTAACATTCAGTTATCAATTTATTAATACATTTTCAGGAGGAATAACAATTTGCACAGTACAGAATTATAAGTTAAAGGGGTTGTCCAGGCAAAATTGGACAACCCTTTTAACTTTTAAATCAGCTGAGGGCATTGAAAAAAATACTCACCTGTTCCCGATGCTCCAGTGTCCTCTCGGGGCGTCCTGGTTCTTTTCACGTGACCGCTGAGGCCAATCAGCAAATTAACTTGTTCCAGAATTGCTATTTCATAGAGAATACAAGCATTTACTAAAACAGACATGTCAGTACAATGGGTAAATCCTGCTTAGCTCTCTTGGTTTAACCCGTTCCCAACATCCACCGTAATAGTACGGCGGATGCCGAGTCTTTAAAGATAGCGGCCGCCATAGCTAACAGGTCTCTGCAGTAATGTACAGCAGAGACCCAGAGCAAATGCCCATGATCAGAGTCCACTCTGATCACGGGCATTGCAGGCCAGGATCCCCCCCACCCAAAGTAAAAAAGTCTATGACTAGCTGCAATAGTAACATACCTAAAGTCCCATAGACTGCAATACAGTTGAATTGCAGTCTATGGGACTTACAATCCAACAATTGCAGGTTCAAGCCCCCTAGGAGGGCTAATAAAACACTAATAAAAATGTAAAAAAAAAGTTAAAAAACAAAACAAAACAAAAACCAAAAAAAGTTAAAATCACCCCCCCTTTCCTTAGAATACATATAAAACTAAAACATTACTGTGAAACACACACACATTAGGTATCTCTGTGTCCAAAAATGCCCACTCTACAAACTTAGAAAAAAAAAAAATTTCTACGGTGAACGCTGTAGTGGGATAAAAAAAAAAGTCAAAAGTGCCGAACTGCCGTTTTTTTGCTGTTTCCCCACTGATAAAAATGTGAATAAAAAGTGATCAAAGCAATAGACATTCCCCAAAATGGTATAACTAAAAAGTACCCTTACAAGGAAATATAGAAAAGGTATGGGTGTCAGAATATGGTGACTTTAAGAAAAAATTTTTTTGCAAAGTTTTAGATTTTTGTTAAGGGGTTAAAATGTAAATAAAACTATATAAATTTGGTATCCCCGAAATCGTACCGAAACATAGAATACAGGTGACATGTCATTTTGGCTGCAGAGTGAATGCCGTAAAACAAAGCCCAAAAAAAAGTCGCACAAATTCACTTTTTCTCCAATTCTACCCCATTCCGAATTTTTTTCCAGCTTCCCAGTACATGGTACAGAATAATAAATGGCAACATTATGAAGAACCAAACATTAAGCCCTCAATTGGCTCTGTGAATGGAAAAATAAAAAAGTTATA
This sequence comes from Leptodactylus fallax, assembly GCA_947044405.1. Classification (NCBI taxonomy): domain Eukaryota; kingdom Metazoa; phylum Chordata; class Amphibia; order Anura; family Leptodactylidae; genus Leptodactylus; species Leptodactylus fallax. The sequence continues at coordinate 1,343,952 of CAMRHE010000300.1, read as the reverse complement.
GGGTTTGGAAGGCGAGGAGTCAAGAACGAAAATTGAAAATCGAAAAATGTCACCTGCGGGAAGGGGTTAATAAGCCAGTATAAATATTTTTGAGAAACTTAAATTAAAATGTATTTTAGAAATGTTAGCAATATGGAGACTGCAAATTACTGCAGGCTGTATCTGCAAAGACAGATGGTTGCACATTGATTTTGGTCATTGTGATGTAAATATCTGAAGGGAATTTGTCAATGACATCTGTGTAATCTGGGCTATTCTTTCCTGTGACTGAGCTCTTACTCCCGGCTTATATGGCACTTTCCCAGCTCCTTAGGCTGTCACCCAAGTTTCTCTCACTTCATTCATTCTTTTCTTTCTCTGCTAAAAAGAAAATTGTTTTTAGGGTATGCCACATTTGAACACCATTTTATTGCTTTCTATAAAGATGACATCTAAATATAAGCTTTAGCAATTTTATAAATACATAATTTATCTTGCACTGATCATAAGCACTATACTATACTCCAGAGCTGAATTTACAATAATGCTGATATAATCATTGGAAACTGGCAGCAAGGTTGTTGGCGGATACCCCCTAACAGCTAAGCTGCTATAATGCAGAAGGAGTTAATTTTAAACCACTAGCAGTCAAATTAAAAGTAGCAAAAGCCTTCCCAAAAATGTAACTTTTTTTTATTGCACGTTTTTTGTTTGTGGCTCAAAAATATATTGCTGACACATAACTCCAGTGCCTTATGTACATTATAACATTTAGTGAACTAACGCATTTTAGCCTTACACCAGTAACTGTTTATCCCTCTCTGCATTCCTGCTATCATAACTTTTAAAATTTGATTTCAATGTAGTATTACAGGACTTTGTATTTTGTGGGTACATAATAAGGATGGGTGAATCTCTAAAAATTTGTTTTGTTTCAGGTTTGGATTGTTTGGCCAAAAGATTTGCTTTGGGTTGAACAAGTTTGGATAGAACCAGTGAAATTATTGTATTCTGGGGTCTCTTCAGACCCCAGAGTATAATAGGTGGAGACCCACAGGAGGTGTAAAAAAAAAAAAACAACCAACAATTATATTCACCTTCCTTCACTTTGGTTCACAGGTGACAAGTCCCCCAAAGTTTCTGGTTTCTGATGAAGCCAAAGCTCTTGGAATATTCAGGTCAATTCCAGTTTGTTATTAACCAATTTGCCCATCTCTTGTACATGAGACTTTTTGATCAGTTTTTATTACTTTTTGTTTTTGAGAGTTGAGATGAACAGAAAACATCAGTTCTGCCATCTGAATTTCAATGTTTATGGCATTTATCATGGAGAATAAATAATGTACTCATTTTCATTTAGGGGTTATTACAGATGTGGCGATACCAATTGTATGTTTATTTTATTTTGTTTTTTTTTTCATTAACAAAGGGAAAAAAACAGTCTATTTTTACTTTTTTCTGTAAAATGACTTAGGTGGTACGGTAGGCATTGACCGCAACATTTAAGATAGTGGAGGAATAGGAGTGATATCATGCACAAAAGTTCATGGTATCTCCTCCCCTGGGGATATCTGAAGTGACAGGGACAGGAAAATAATAAAATCCTCCTGCTCTCCCTGCAGACTGTCAGTTTCACACATTCGCCTGCACACTGATTAAAGTGAAGCTGCGAATCTATGCAGCACTGCTTTAGCCAGTGATATACAGACATGATCTTGATCTTTGAATGCCAAGATTCTTGGCTTTACAACAAGTCCAAGGTTAAAGCTCTAGTTCCCGCGGCTCTGGAATTAGAGCCGTTTAAAGTGACTGCTCCTACTGCAATATCCCTGAACATATCCTACTCAGAATAAACTAATGCACCAAAACGTCACCTGTATATACTGGTTGCACAAAGTGTGAAACTATGAGCCTGTATATTGGTAGATGATCACGTTTTGAGTACAGTGGGGAAAAAAATTATTTAGTCAGCCACCAATTGTGCAAGTTCTCCCACTTAAAAACATGAGAGAGGCCTCTTTATGGCCATTATAGGTAGACCTCAACTATGAGAGACAAAATGAGAAAACAAATCCAGAAAATCACATTGTCTGATTTTTAAAGAATTTATTTGCAAATTATGGTGGAAAACAAGCAAGATTTCTGGCTCTCACAGACTTGTAACTTCTTCTTTAAGAGGCTCCTCTGTCCTCCACTCGTTACCTGTAGTAATGGCACCTGTTTGACATTGTTATCAGTATAAAAGACACCTGTCCACAACCTCAAACAGTCACACTCCAAACTCCACTATGGTGAAGACCAAAGAGCTGTGGAAGGACACCAGAAACAAAATTGTAGACCTGCACCAGGCTGGGAAGTAAAGCTTGGTGTAAAGAAATCAACTGTGGGAGCAATAATTAGAAAATGGAAGACATACAAGACCACTGATAATCTCCCTCGATCAGGGGCTCCACGCAAGATCTCACCCCGTGGGGTCAAAATGATCACGAGAACGGTGAGCAAAAATCCCAGAACCACATGGGGGGACCTAGTGAATGACCTGCAGAAAGCTGGGACTAACGTAACAAAGGCTACCGTCAGTAACACACTACGCCGCCAGGGACTCAGATCCTGCAGTGCCAGACGTGTCCCCCTGCTTAAGCCACTACATATCTGGGCCGATCTGAAGTTTGCTAGAGAGCATTTGGATGTTCCAGAAGAGTATTGGGAGAATGTCATATGGTCAGATGAAACCAAAGTAGAACTGTTTGGTAGAAACACAACTCGTCGTGTTTGGAGGAGAGAGAATGCTGAGTTGCATCCAAAGAACACCATACCTGCTGTGAAGCATGGGGGTGGCAACATCATGCTTTGGGGCTGTTTCTCTGGAAAGGGACCAGGACGACTGATCCGTGTACATGAAAGAATGAATGGGGCCATGTATCGTGAGATTTTGAGTGCAAACCTCCTTCCATCAGCAAGGGCATTGAAGATGAAACGTGGCTGGGTCTTTCAGCATGACAATGATCCCAAGCACACCGCCAGGACAATGAAGGAGTGGCTTTGTAAGAAGCATTTCAAGGTCCTGGAGTGGCCTAGCCAGTCTCCAGATCTCAACCCCATAGAAAACCTTTGGAGGGAGTTGAAAGTCCGTGTTGCCCAGTGACAGCCCCAAAACATCACTGCTAGAGAGGAGATCTGCATGGAGGAATGGGCCAACATACCAGCAACAGTGTGTGCCAACCTTGTGAAGACTTACAGAAAACGTTTGACCTCTGTAATCGCCAACAAAGGATATATAACAAATTATTGAGATGGACTTTTGTTATTGACCAAATACTTATTTTCCACCATAATTTGCAAATAAATTCTTTAAAAATCAGACAATGTGATTTTCTAGATTTGTTTTCTCATTTTGTCTCTCATAGTTGAGGTCTACCTATGATGACAATTACAGGCCGGCCTCATCTTTTTAAGTGGGAGAACTTGCACAATTGGTGGATGGCAATACTTTTTTTTCCCCACTGTACTAACAAAACACACGTTAGTGTGCATGAAGCCTTAGAGTAAATTAAATGATATTCTCAGGCCATGTTTACATCTACACACAGAGGACTTTTTCCTCTGATGTTTTCAGTTTAAAAAACAACACCCACCCAAAGGACCCCATTATGGTCAATGGGGTCCACCAGGCTCCTTTTGTAGCCGTTTTAGCAGTCCACCTCTCCGTTGGTCCCCCGACAGACCCAAACAACGGAGACAGCACTAGTGTGAACCTAACATCATGCAGTATATGAAGTGGCATCACACATATATAAATGTCACTCAAATTAACTTTACAAGCTTACCTCTTCTCTGTTCTTTAATATCGGTAATTCAGGGTATCTGACTTCTGGTTCAGGCATAGGCACATTACCCACTTCAGAAGGCTTGTGAAAGGGGCCTGGCACCAGAAGATTTAAAGGGGAGGATAAAAAGAATCTTACTTTTAAATTGTAAATATACCATAACAGCTACTTCAGACATTTGACTTGCTAACTGAATTCTATGAGCATGTTACATATATATGTCAATATGTCACTGAAACGTGATGTGAACAGAACCTCAAAACAGGTCCTGTCTTCAGTCTGTATTAGGAAACACTTGTTTCCACATGAAATAATTTCAGAGTATCTTCAGTAAGAACTTTGCGTTGTATTGTTCCTCTGTTTTTCCTCTTGGAAATAGACCATTACCCGTTCCCTGACAATGGAGTGTTTTTCTACAGTATAACAAGCTCAGCCCTAATTGGACAGTGCCAGACAAAGGGAACGATAACACTCTGTCAATTTGCTCACATGTTTCTAGTAAGAATAAAATGAAACCAAAGTAGAACTGTTTGGTAGAAACACAACTCGTCGTGTTTGGAGGAGAGTAAATGCTGAGTTACATCCAAAGAACACCATACCTACTGTGAAGCATGGGGGTGACAACATCATGCTTTGGGGCTGTTTCTCTGCAAAGGGACCAGGACGACTGATCCGTGTACATGAAAGAATGAATGGGGCCATGTATCGTAAGATTTTGAGTGCAAACCTCCTTCCTTCAGCAAGGGCATTGAAGATGAAACGTGGCTGGGTCTTTCAGCATGACAATGATCCCAAGCACACCGCCAGGGCAATGCAGGAGTGGCTTTGTAAGAAGCATTTCAAGGTCCTGGAGTGGCCTAGCCAGTCTTCAGATCTCAACCCCATAGAAAACCTTTGGAGAGAGTTGAAAGTCCGTGTTGCCCAGCGACAGCCCCAAAACATCACTGCTCTAGAGGAGATCTGCCTGGAGGAATGGGCCAACATACCAGCAACAGTGTGTGCCAACCTTGTGAAGACTTACAGAAAACGTTTGACCTCTGTCATTGCCAACAAAGGATATATAACAAAGTATTGAGATGAACTTTTGTTATTGACCAAATACTTATTTTCCACCATAATTTCCAAATAAATTCTTTAAAAATCAGACAATGTGGTTTTCTGGATTTGTTTTCTCATTTTGTCTCTCATAGTTGAGGTCTACCTATGATGACAATTACAGGCCGGCCTCATCTTTTTAAGTGGGAGAACTTAAACAATTGGTGGCTGACTAAATACTTTTTTTCCCCACTGTATATGAAGTCTTAATAAAGCTTTCTCTGCACTTAGAAGCATGTGCCATGGTTTTGAAACATTAGCTATACAAGGTAGTCATAAAAGGAGTTTCAAAATCTGCCAATGCTGATGCTGTCACCCAGATCTAGGTTGTGTTTTTGTAAAACAATGCAGAACTCATAATTCTATATTCTTGTTAAGACCTTAGCCGGTGAGGATAATATAACCACAGGCCCTGACAGCTGCACCAACTACTCTGATAGCAAGGTAGATAGCACTGGGGAAGGCAATGGTGCAAGGTGATCAGACTGTAAGGTGTAGCACACTTTGAGCATGTGACATATTGAAGAAGATGAAAGCAGTTTAAAGGTGTTTTCTGGGCAAAAAATATATTTTTAAAAAAGGTCTGTTAGTGCTATCAATGGGTTAATAAGTGCACCCAAATACCTTTAGCAGTGTTTTGAGTGATTTCTATAATAAAAAGAAAAAGGTTTTATTACCACACTGGCGCCTCTGGTGGTCCTGTGGGGACCTGGATAGTAATGCCTCAGGATTAAGTATGGTAAAAAGAGAGAAAGAGTCTGGCAAGTTGCTGCTCCCCCTGGGACCACCTGTCTGTAGGACAGTGGTAGTGCAAATAGTAAAGTAGTAAAAAAACAGGGTATGTATGAGCGCTACTTAATCAGCCAGACATGTATTAAAATGAAACTTTTTTTTATTGGATCACAATGTTACTCCACAAGGTGGCGATATAAAGTATGGCAACGCGTCTTAACTGACTTTGTGCCTGCTCCATGATCTAGCGTGGTAAGTCTAAACCTTCATCTCCATATCCATTTAGTTATTCATTATATGCTTTTAAGGTCACATTTATCTATTTATTTGTTTATATTTCACATCAACTCTGTATTTTTTTTTTTTCTCTCTCAATGCCACCTGCACTAATCAAGCCCTTATTTAAAGTGCTAGTATCATGAGAGGGGCACACTTTGTGCCTGCTCCATGATCTAGCGTGGTAAGTCTAAACTTTCATCCCCATATCCATTTAGTTATTCATTATATGCTTTTAAGGTCACATTTATCTATCTATTTATTTGTTTATATTTCACATCAACTCTGTATATATCAAATCAGTAGTTGCTTCTACAAACATTATATCCACTATTCAGTCTACTTTAAGTGTATTTCTCATTTAACCCTACAAACATTTACAATCAATTATTAGGATTTTCATTACATATCTATTTACCTGATGTTCCATTTATTTGCTCATGTACCCATGATTTATCCATTGAATTATTTATTTATTGCTCATTCATCTAACCATCCATGTATCTATATATATATACATTCATTTCCTGCTTATTATCCATTTTTTCATCAACTATCCTTCACTCCATTTTTTATCAACTATCCCATCCCTATCCTAATTATTTATTGTATCAATTAGATATACTCTCACACTCCACCACCTTTTATAAACAACCAGATGTATTGACTACTCATTCATCTATTGTATGTCACAACCATATCCCTCCCCCCTTCTTTTCATTTATTACAATTATTTCCTAGACGTATTCATATATATCCCCCTATTCTATTATTACCTACCTAATCATCTAATCTTGGTACCATATATATCCTCCATCTCCTCTTTCTCATTAACTATAACCATTTTTCATATCTATCTAACCCATATTTGTTCTTATACCAATCCATTCACTTTTCATTTTACTTATTTATACATTAACCATTTGTTGATTGCCACCATATGTGTACATTTATATGTGTGCTGGGATATGTGTGTACATACATGCATACATGTGTTTGTGTGTGTCTATGTATATACATGTAGATTGTTTCTTTTGTATAACAATGTTTTTATTATATCTTATATTATTTATTATACATTATACTATACCACCGTTTTATTTGATTCTTATCTAGTTGGCCTGATGAAGACGTCAGTTAAGACGTCGAAACGCGTTGCCATACTTTATATCGCCACCTTGTGGAGTAACATTGTGATCCAATAAAAAAAGTTTCATTTTAATACATGTCTGGCTGATTAAGTAGCGCTCATACATACCCTGTTTTTTTACTACTTTACTATTTGCACTACCACTGTCCTACAGACAGGTGGTCCCAGGGGGAGCAGCAACTTGCCAGACTCTTTCTCTCTTTTTACCATACTTAATCCTGAGGCATTACTATCCAGGTCCCCACAGGACCACCAGAGGCGCCAGTGTGGTAATAAAACCTTTTTCTTTTTATTATTCATTTCATTTCTGGAGTCCCCTTGATTTTTGGTAGTGACTTCCAGCACTGGTCCTGCTTGCAATTAAGCCACCAGTTTTTACCACAGGCATGCCTCATCTCTGGACTCATTTCTGGACTCATCTCAACTTGGAATTAATTCTTTACATCCAAGAAATTACAGAGGATGCTACAAATTCTGTCCAATCGGAATGCCAGCCGAGCATCCCTGATATCTCAGTCCCTGGGGGACACGAACACAGTGGCATCACCACAGAACTTCCATTTTTCTCCAGAAGAATCTCACAAAATGAGGGATCTGTTTCTTCAACTGGAGAATTTCCTCAAAATAGAAACAACACATTACCTAGATTATAAGTTTCTTCAAATATACGATGAAGAGAAAGTTCTACCTAAAGGCTTAAAATGGTCTATCAAATGTCCATTCCCCAATGATCCACTATTTAACCAGGAATGGGACTCAATTCTACATGTCTGCTCTGAGAACCTCCTTCGGTGCCTCACTTCCAAAAGACAATCGCTTTATCAAGAAGCAACTTTAATCATCCAAGATATTTCAACCCAACTAGGAATCTATGAAAGACATCCAGACTTCTCTAATTGGATAAACAGCATCAACCAAAGGATCCACATTCTTGAAGTAGAAATTACAAAGAAAAAAAGGTCAAAAACTAAAACGAGACCGCATACAACAAGATGACCCTAAAATAGACAATATGGACGATTCTAGTCTACAATTAGAGAATGTGTCATCTGTTTTACCCGTTTCTATCCAAGACACCACATCAAGGAGTCGTACAACCATACGTACTCCTATACCTAGAAGTAGAGTAAGACCCCCTTTCAAACCAAAACCCCCCCATTCTCACCATGGGAAAACTAGGACATTCAATAGAACTAAAGTAACTAACTCTCAGACTTCCACCCTTAATACTATTTCTCCCCAACCAACGTCGACATCCATTTTACCATCCATATTACCTACCATTGACAACAATATGGTAGGTGTAACATCTACCTTACCAGCTGACCTACCTTCAGCATCACATTCCAATTACTGTATAAATCCACCTCTTCCAGTAAGCCCTCTGCTTACCACCACATCATCATCAATTCCTATTAACCCATCCAGTTCCTCCAAACCGATTACATCCAACTGTCCTCTCAGTCCTATTACCCTAGGCCCTATACCCCACTTGGCATTCAAAGCCACCGAACTTGAAACCCGGTTGTCCTTGCTACCCTCCCCAAGTCTGCCTCTCAATCTATCTCAACTAATGATGATCCACCCTCACCAATACCACTAACCATTCATGATGATCCACCCTCGCCAACACCATCCTCTACCATACAACCAGGTCCCAACCTTTTGGCCAGCAACACCACTGGGACTAGGGACACCAGCACCCGTCCCTCTCTGGGCTCCCTCACTACCTCCTCCTTTAATTTTTCCATTGACTCTTTTTTAGCTCTTCCTTCCCAACTAACAATGCCTCCCATCCCCCCTCATCCTCCTGTACAACAATCCATCACCACCCTTCTGCCTCCAATCACAAGTTCCACCACTATTACCCGTTTCTTCCAAACCAGCCGTTGAGTTTGTACCAAAACAAAAAGAGAAACAGACCCAGAGGATGTCGAGGTGGAAGGAACAAATCAAAATCCAAAAAGGAGAAACCTCCCACCGACCTAAGTACTTATACCCCCTCTGAAAACAAAATTTTCAATCTATCCAGTCACATACTTAATCTGGACGAGACTAAACTACTCAGCAAAGGTCTGGCGTTCTGCCCTACATCTCAACCTAATGGGTTCCAGTTGTTTCTGGATCTCAATAGATTCATTAGACAACTAACCCTAACTAGACATTTTTCTATCATTGAAAATCCAATACACCCTCAATCTACCACTCTTACCACTAACTCTACACCTGTACCTATCCCAGTTGATGTACATCCCTTGTCCAACTTTAATCCAACATACCACAGAGGTCCAGCTATTGAAACATTTTTTTCTTTGGTTAATGAAGATTTTCATAAACTCAACATTACCCGTAAAACCCCAGACAACTTATCTTTAGCAGAATTTAAAGCCCTGAAAAACCTCAAAGAAAATACCAACATTATAATACGTCCTGCCGATAAGGGAGGTGGCATAGTAATACAAAACCGCGAGGATTATATTCTAGAAGCTAATCGCCTCTTGAAAGATAAAGAATTTTATGAACAACTCGATACCAACCCACTACCTACATATATTTCTGAATATAGAACTCTTATTAACTCAGCCACCAGCAATGGCCTTCTAACTAAGAAAGAAAAGAAGTTCCTACAAGTCATGGAACCTCCCTTACCCTTTTTCTACCACCTTCCCAAAATTCACAAATCACTTACCAACCCACCTGGCCGCCCTATAATTTCAGGCATTGGATCTCTCACCAGTAACCTTTCACACTTTATTGATTTACATCTTCAAAAACTGGTCCTTGACCTTCCTTCATATCTTAAAGACTCAACTCAACTAATTAACCATCTAAAAACCTTAAATGATGGAAATGCTACCAAAACCAATTGGGCCCTCCTAACAGCAGATGTATCGGCCCTATACTCCAATATAGCCCATCCCCATGGTCTAGCAGCAATCAATCATTTCCTTGCCAATAATTCCTCAATGCCTCCAACACAAAGAGGATTCATTTTACGTGGGATCCAATTCATACTTGAACATAACATCTTTTCATTTCAAAACAACATTTTCCGTCAAACAAAGGGCTGCGCCATGGGCACGAGGTTTGCGCCATCCTACGCAAATCTGTTTATGGGTTTATTTGAGAGAACATACATCCAAACCCCAGGTGAGAACAATAAACATATAATATTCTATAAAAGATATATTGATGACTTGTTTTTTGTTTGGGACGGTGATGAATTATCAGCCTCAAATTTCATCACATCTCTAAACAATAATGAAATGGGAATATCATTCACCCATCATTACTCTCAGACCAGTATCGAATTTTTAGATCTCCTGATCTCTAAAACCATAGATAATACATTTTCCACCGAAACATACTTTAAATCTGTGGATGTCAATAGTTACTTGGACTACCGCAGTGCTCACTACATTCCCTGGCTTAACAATATACCTTTTAGCCAACTAAAAAGAATTCGAAAAAATTGTGATGACAATGACACCTTCAGAACCCAGTCCAAAATATTAAAACGCAGATTCATGGATAAACATTATCCAAAATCTGTAGTACAAAATGCGATTAAGAGAACCTCTGAATTATCACAGGCTTCATGTTTAATAGAGAAACAAAAACAGGATCCTTCAACCCTTCCCATCAAACACAGGTCTAGTTTTATAACCACATACAACTCCAGTCATAAACTAATAAAATCTATCATAACTCAACACTGGGATATTCTTCTGAGTGACTGCTATCTTCAGCAACAACTTCCCAAACGACCCACAATTACTTTCAGAAGAGCCACTACCCTACTTGAGTGATTTCTGGCTTTCTATGGGAGCTCCTGGTATCCTCTGCATTTGTTTACATGGGTAGCGTCCTGCTGTCTTAGCCTACAACTACCATGATGCATTGCAGTTCACTCAGATCCCCCCCTCTCACTTCCTCTCTCACAACCCCCCTTCCTAGCTAACTCACTCAGTCCCCCAACCCCCTCCCCAGCCCATCATACTTACCTGTCTTCTCGTCCTGGAGATGACTTTCGTCGGTGCCACTATCTACCCTTCTGCCCGCACCTGGGAGCTGGCGCCTGCACAATAGAATGCTGGCAGAAGCGAAGAGAAGCAGCGGCCTATCACGCATGCGCAATAGAACGCTACTTCTCTTCGCTTCTGCCGGCGTTCTATTGCACAAGCGCCGGCTCCGGATCCCTTGTGAAGGAAGCGACGCCCAGCAGAAGAAGTGGATGTGAGCATTGGTGAGTATGATGGGGACGGGTGGGAGAGTAGAGTACTGGTGACCTCCTGTCTCTGGAAACAGCGAAACTGAATGTCACCAGGAAATCAGAAAATGTGCCTGGGGTGGTCACCCAGGCATATGGGTAAATATACATTTTTTTGTTTTAAAGGGAGTAAATTAGAAGTTGGGTGGGGGGAGGGGTTTAGCTTAGTGTTAAAGTTTTAGTTTTTTCCGGACAACCCCTTTAAGAAAAGTCACTGTCAGTAGATAACCATTACGAAGGAGTCCATAAAAATCACCAGCTTGTCACTTTAAAGAGGCCCTTTCACCATTTCCACATAGTCCAGTTCTTTAACCTTTTATGCTAAGATTACATCTGCACTGAAGTCTCCAACACAATGTTTTCCTGAAAATCAGCAGAGGAAAGAGTACTGCATGGAGGTTTTGGCGACTGATATGCTACTTAGACTCTCTAGTGCAGCGATGGCTAACCTTTTGAGCTCGGGGTGTCAATATTTGTAAAAAAAAACAAAAAAAAAAAACCCTTAACTCGGGTGTCGTGTCACATCTAGAAATATCCATAATATTGTGATATTTGTAGCTCTAATAAAAAAAAGTTTAATTTTTTGATACATGTATTTGTATTGTATGTATTTCTGGCCTATCACAGGGTATTTGACCACTTTTTCTGGCCCATCACCCGGTATATGACCCCTTTTTTCTGGCCAATCACACGGTATATGACCCCTTTGTTATACTACCTCCACAGCATTTGATTGCCCTATATATGGCCCCCACACAGTTTATGATCCCCTTTTATAACCCTCCCCACACGGTATATGACCCCTTTTTAAAGCCCACCCACAGTACAGTCATGGCCAAAAGTTTTGAGAATGATACAAATATTAATTTTTACAAAGTCTACTGCTTCAGTTTTTCTAATGGCAATTTGCATATACTCCAGAATGTTATAAAGAGTGATCAGCTTAACAGCAATTACTTGCAAAGTCAATATTTGCCTAGAAAATGAACTTTATCCCCCAAAACACATTTCAACATCATTGCAGCCCTGCCTTAAAAGGACCACCTAACATCGTTTCAGTGATTGCTCCATTAACACAGGTGTGGGTGTTGATGAGGACAGGGCTGGAGATCAATCTGTCATGATTAAGTAAGAATGACACCACTGGACACTTTAAAAGGAGGCTGGTGCTTGCCATCATTGTTTCTCTTCTGTTAACCATGGTTATCTCTAAAGAAACACTTGCAGTCATCATTGCACTGCACAAAAATGGCTTAACTGGGAAGAGTATTGCAGCTAGAAAGATTGCACCTCAGTCAACAATCTATCGCATCATCAAAAACTTCAAGGAGAGAGGTTCCATTGGTGCCAAAAAGGCTCCAGGGCCCCCAAGAAAGACCAGCAAGCAGCAGGACCGTCTCTTAAAAGTGTTTCAGCTGCGGGATCGGGCTACCAGCAGTGCAGAGCTTGCTGAGGAATGGCAGCAGGCAGGTGTGAGTGCATCTGCACGCACTGTGAGGCGGAGACTCTTGGAGCAAGGCCTGGTCTCAAGGAGGGCAGCAAAGAAGCCACTTCTCTCCAGAAAAAACATCAGGGACAGACTGATATTCTGCAAAAGGTACAGGGAGTGGACTGCTGAGGACTGGGGTAAAGTCATTTTCTCTGATGAATCCCCTTTTCGATTGTTTGGAACATCTGGAAAACAGCTTATTTGGAGAAGAAGAGGTGAGCGCTACCACCAGTCTTGTCTCATGCCAACTGTAAAGCATCCTGAAACCATTCATGTGTGGGGTTGCTTCTCAGCCAAGGGAATCGGCTCTCTCACAGTCTTGCCTAAAAACACAGCCATGAATAAAGAATGGTACCAGAATGTCCTCCAAGAGCAACTTCTCCCAACCGTCCAAGAGCAGTTTGGCGCTCAACAATGCCTTTTCCAGCATGATGGAGCACCTTGCCATAAAGCAAAAGTGATAACTAAATGGCTCAGGGAACAAAACATAGAGATTTTGGGTCCATGGCCTGGAAACTCCCCAGATCTTAATCCCATTGAGAACTTGTGGTCAATCATCAAGAGACGGGTGGACAAACAAAAACCAACAAATTCAGACAAAATTAAAGCATTGATTCTGCAAGAATGGACTGCTATCAGTCAGGATTTGGTCCAGAAGTTGATTGAGAGCATGCCAGGGAGAATTGCAGAGGTCCTGAAGAAGAAGGGTCAACACTGCAAATATTGACTTGCTGCATTAACTCATTCTAACTGTCAATATAAGCTTCTGTTACTCATAATATGAATGCAATTATATTTCTGTATGTGATAAAAACATCTGACAAACACACATAAAAACCAGAGGGCAGCAGATCATGTGAAAATATAATATTTGTGTAATTCTCAAAACTTTTGGCCATGACTGTACATGACCATCTTTTTTCCCTCCACCCCACACAGAGTAGTAGCCGATAATAATTTTTTTTTTCAATTCAAAGTTTATTGATTTTCAAAAAGACATAAAATACAGTGAAAACAGATAGCTGCAATGGCAGCATCAACCTTTTATACAGTAGAGAATGGGGAGATCTCTGAGTAGAGGCCAAAGGACAAGAAGAGGAGGGGAAGGGGAGAAGAAAGGAGGAGGAAAGGAAAGAGTGGCGAGACAACAAAAACAAACACAGAATGAGAGGGAAGAAAGAAGGAGAAGAAAAAAAAAAAAAAAAAAAGGGGGGAGGGGATGGGGACTATACAGCAACAGTATCCGGGTCCCCAGGACCCCAGGGGTGCAAGCAATTGAACATTCTTCATCAGAAAGAGCAATAAAACTCCACAAGGAACAAAGCCAGAGGGTCAAGAATAGTCCTAGACAGGTAACCCATCAGTTACCTATAAAAGCCAGAGCATCCCACTGTAGGTCTACGGGGGGGGGGGGGCACAGGCCCGAGAAGCGTCTGATATTCACTGGTACGTTGGAATTCCATCCAGTAGAACCAGGTCTTGTTAAAAGTTTCAACAGTGTCATGCAGGAAAAAGGTTCTCTATATGCATAATCTCATTGACCTTCAGAACCCAGAGAGAGAGAAACGTGGGTTCAGCTCGATTCCAAAACTGCAGGATACATGCCCGAGCCGTGAGGACTAAAAATCGAAGCAAGGAGCGCTTATAGATATGCACTGAGGACTCGCAATGATGGAGGACGAACAGGGCAGGGCTCAAATGGTGGGAAGTCTCAGTTACTTGAGAAATAATCCTCTTAACCCCGTCCCAGATGGGGGATAAAGCGGTACAAAACCAAAAAATATGTAACATGGTGCCCACCTCCAGCATATTGATGGGACCTGCGGGATAAGAGCATGCAATCTCGAGGGAACACGATACCACCGGGACATGAGTTTAAAACTGGCCTCCTGATAACGCGAGCTGATCGATGTTTCATGTGTGAGACGGAACGTGCGCTGTCTTTGGGCATGAGTGAGAGACGTAGCCAATAATTTTTACTCACCTGTTCACACTCCTGTCTTGGCTGCCCTTTGCTGCCACTTCCACAGTGCACTGTAGCCAACACTGAAGAACGCCGGGACACTGTATGTATAATCCTGGCGTTCTTTAGCATCGTGACGTAAGTGTAGCACCACCTAGAGGAAGCAGCGGAGGGCGGCCAGGACAGGAGCGTGGACAGGTGAGTAAAAATTATAAGCAGCTGCTTATTGCAATAACAATAAATAGCTGCCGATGTGTGTCACCCAAAATGTCTTGGTGTGTCACATGTTCGCCATCAATGCTCTAGTGTCAGGAGCAGGAGCAGAAAAGGGGTATGATTCTGAGCTCTGACACTGTACACCTCTGATAGGAGCTCTGCATCACACCCCCTGCCTGATGCTACCAAACTGACTGTAGAGGCCTTAAAGTATATCAACAGATGCTTAAAAACTGGAGTTGGTGGGGGTGATGAGAAGTCCTCTTTAACTACAGGAGCTTATTGTACAGTACCAGATGTATATGTTACTTTCTAAATATCAAATCATAAAACAAGCCATTTGATACTTGAAGTTGTTGAGAGACTTCAGCTCTAGGCTATAAACGCACCTGCAGTTTTTGAGGTGCTGTCTAAAAAAATCAGTATAATGCATGAGAACAGATATGAACAACACTCTATACATAAGATAAAAAATCTGCAGAGATTTGTGGGTATGCTCTGGATTTTAAAATCACAGCATATTTGGTCAGCAATTTCATCAACTATAAAGGTCATACTGCCAAGCCAAAGAAGAGACATTCTGTGGCACCCGACAGGTCTGGAGCGATGCTGGATTTACATGGAGAATCTACATTCGATGATCCTGAATATACAGTACTTTCCTACATGTAGCAAGAGATGTGCCAGAGAAACCTTTATCAATCCGTGGGATATAATTCATATTGCCAATGTAAACAATATAGGGAACAAAAACTTCACAACTAACCTTTTCCACCCGACACTGTCATTTCCAAGTACATGACTGTTCTGCTCTTAGTACAGGATAGTTATACTGACATCTTCTGGTACATGAGTGCACAACACTATATGTTGCAATATAGTAATGCAATTCTTTCAGCAGAGATAAATCTCTGTAAAAAATGTGTCCAATAATCTATCCAATAACTATGGGATTAAGCAGAAAAATTCTCTTTTAATAAAATCAGATGTATACAGAAGTACAATATGCATCTTTAGTCAGAGGCTTAACTTGAAGTGCCGTGCCCCCAATTCAAAATGGGGCCCTCCACTTACATAAACCATCTAGAATATTGGCGTCTTCTTAGGCTCCAGGGTGGATTGCTACGTCCTGTCTCAATTACAGTACCATACAAAAGCCATATTACAGCCAGGCACCCACATCTTTCTGGTGTACTTTTCAGCTACAATGTCCAAAGGAGCATGTCTCTGCCCATGTATTGCACCAACTTCCTATTACACAAAGTCCTAGAATGCTGACTTGGGATCATGGCTGAGTACTGTTATGTTTACTCTAGCAAATCCCATCCACACATTGCGGAAAAATACACGCAGGGGATACAATGTGATTTCCAAAGCAGTCACGGTTTTGGAAATCGCAGCATGTCAATTATACCTACGGAAACGCCAGCAGTTTCCCTATAGGTATAATTGAAACAAAGGCCATAGAGGAAACCTCTGCGGACTTTCTGTGTAAAGTGCTGCGGGAAAAAACTACGATGCGTTGCCACCGCGGGTTTTTTTTTTTTTTTTTTTTTTAATTCAAAGTTTTTTTATTGGTTTTCATATTAACAGTAGAAGTAAACATTCCATCTAATACATTCAACTACAGGCAGTGTTAGATCTCTATCACCATATTGCAGGATAAACACTGTTTACAGGTGAGTGTGCACATAACTTAGGAGTGCGTATTCTTGCTTCCCGTTTATTCTGGGTGATGTTGCATAGGAGTAGCGGTTCCTGTTGCTGCTCCTAAATCTTGAGTAGCTGAGCGTGTAGGAAGTTTGGGATTCGGGGGTGGTTAGTAGGATTTAGTTAGTAGAGGAGTGATTTGAGGGTCCTAGTGTTGGAGTGGGATGTGTGAGGACGGTGCAATGTGAGTGTGTATGCGGATAAGTGTTTGCCAAGAGGTGTAAAGAATGTTGAGATGCTGAGGATGAGAAGAGAGGAAAGGGAGAGGGGAAGGGAGAAAGGGGGAGGGCACCATAGAGGCCCGGTCCTGGCTTCACAGGTGTGTACAAGGATTACTTCTGTGCTAGCTGGGTATCTTGTGCTTTTATAGCTTTAGTGTAGTGTATCCAAGGGGCCCATACTTTTGAGAAGTGGTCATGGGTCCTGTTCTTCCAGCTCATGAGTTCTTCGAACCTCATAATTTCTTGGACCTTAGACTTCCACAGTGTGATAGGTGGTCCGTTGGTCTGGAGCCAAAATTGAGGAATTAATAATTTTGCTACCGAGATGAGATGAGTGGCTAGAAGGTCTCTTTTGGGTTTGTAACTTTTCTCTGGGAGAGCTAAGAATATGATTGTCGGCTTGAGGGTTATTGCGGATTTCAGAGCTCTTCTCATACACTCTTGTATTTCTGACCAATATTGTTTAATGACAGGACAGGTCCACCATATATGTAAGTACGTTCCAATGTGAGCGGAACATCGCCAGCATGTGTCTTCCGTGGAGAGATGTTTGTTAAATAGCCACTCTGGCGTTCTATACCACCTTGAGAGGAGCTTGTAGTGATTTTCCTTCATCCGTATACAGGTTGAGAAGCCATGAGACGAACGCAAGACCGCTTTCACCTCGCTATCTTCCAAATAAATTTTTAGTTCCTTTTCCCAGCTAGTGATAAAGGCTGGTTTGTAAGGTGTTGCTGGAGCTATATAATTGTGCAAAAAGTTTGACGTTTTCCTCAGCAGTTTAGTGTTTGAGAGCAATAATTTTTCAAAGGGTGTTAGTTCCTTCCTTATTTGAAAGGTTGCATTGAAGCGGTTGAAATAGTGCTTTAAGTGCTCCTTATGAAGGAAGGTCAGCTTGAGTAGCGGGAACATGATGGCGCAGGTCTCCCATGGCCTCAACAAGCCGCCATCTGAGATGTCTTTTAGGGAGAGGTGACTTAGAGCATTCCAAACTGATGGGTATAACTTTGAAGCGTCATGTAATAAGTGCGGTATTAGGCCCACTGGTAGGAGAGGCGAAGGTGAAGGAGCCAATCTAGGGCCTAGTTCCTTCCAGATCTCCAATGCTCCCCGTGACAAGGGACAGGTTGCTCGGGTTGTTTTCTGTGTCACAGAAGGTAGCCAAAGCTCCAAGAGTGCTGGTCCTGATTTCTCCGAAGTCCTTTTATCCAAGGGTCTTGCCAGTGACGTCCACCATCCCAGTTGAATTGCCTGATAGTACTGCCGGATGTCGGGCAGGCCTACTCCTCCCGCAGACTTGTGTTTGATAAGTAGTGACCAAGCGATTCTAGGGGCACGTTTCCTCCATATAAATTTCGTGAAGATGCTACGAAGAGATGCAAAGAACGCCTTGGGGATATAGATTGGCAACATAGTCATTTTATAGAGCACCTTAGGGATTAAATAAGTTTGAATCAGATTCTTCCTACCAAACCAAGAGAGTGGCAACTTTTCATATGCGATAAGATCTCGTTTCAGTTCACCTAAAAGGGGTATGAAGTTGCTAGCGTATAGATCATTCAAGTCAGGAGTTAGCTTGACCCCTAGATATTTTATCGACCCTTTAGTCCATTGGAACGGAGTGCTCTTTTGCAACTTATTAACTCTTGCGTTCGATAGGTTTATGTTCAGCACTTCCGACTTGGAAAAATTCGCCTTGTATCTAGATACTTTGCCAAAGTGAAGCAGGAGTTCCGTGATCGCCGGTAGTCCTTCTTCTGGGTTTGAGATGATGAATAGTACATCGTCTGCAAAAGCTGTGGCCTGCAGGGTAGACTCTCCCACTGTAGCCCCTCTAACCCTGGGATCTTGCCTAACTCCCTGTAATAGCGTTTCTAGTACCAAGATGAATAGCGTGGGAGACAGCGGGCATCCCTGTCTTGTGCCATTGGAGATGTAAAAAGTGTCGGATAGAGTTCCGTTAATTCTTAGTTTGGCATGCGGCTTGGCGTAGAGAGTGAAAATTGCTGTAACAAATGGAGTCGGGAATCCAAATTTTTGTAGAGTGGCTCGTAGGAAGTCCCAGTTGACTCTGTCAAATGCTTTCTC
Organism: Leptodactylus fallax; assembly: GCA_947044405.1. Lineage (NCBI taxonomy): Eukaryota > Metazoa > Chordata > Amphibia > Anura > Leptodactylidae > Leptodactylus > Leptodactylus fallax. The sequence goes on along the minus strand of CAMRHE010000300.1, from coordinate 1,324,936 downwards.
TGCATCTACTCCCAACAAGATTAAGGATTGACTGGTAGTTTGTGCTTTCTGTATCAGGAGGAGTAGTCTCGCCGTGTTGTCTCTTCCCTCTCTTCCATTTACAAAACCCGATTGTTCTATATGTACCAATGTGGGAATCAGGGACTTCATACGGAGTGCTAGGATCTTTGCCCAAAGCTTTAGATCAAAGTTCAGTAGTGAGATTGGTCTGTAGCTTCCGCACTCACAAGGGTCTTTGCCTTCTTTGGGTATTAGCGCTATGTGCGCTTCTAGTGCCTGTGTAGGTAGTTCTTTTCCCTGTAGCAAGGCGTTACATAGGAATGTGAGCTGCGGGGCCAGGATTTGTTGGAGCTTTCTGTAGTAAGCCAGCGGATATCCGTCTGGTCCCGGGCTCTTCCCCATCGGGAAACTAATGCTTCAATCACTTCTGATAAGGTAATGGGCTTTACCAGTTCCAATGCTTGTTCTGAGGAGACCTTTGGTAAAGAGAGGCGTGCTAGGAAGTCTTCTATGAGGGTGTCTCTTTCTGTTTCCGTTGGGGTCGGGGACTCGTTTCTTAAGTTGTAAAGCTTGGTATAAAAACTTACGAATTCTGTTGATATTTCTGTTGTGGTCGTTTTTAATTGGCCTGAGTCATTTCTTATCGAAGAGATGAAGGATCGGGCCTTTGCCTTCCGAATCAAGGACGTCATGAAGCGGCTTCCCTTATTACCGTGGGCATATAAGAGTTTCTTGAAATGTAGGTGTAGCTTTGCCGACCTGGCATTCAGAAGGTCCAGTAATGATTCCCTCAGGGTAGTGAACTCTTCTTGAGCACTTAATGCCCTTGTTCTTTTGTGGATTTTCTCCAGTTCAGCAATACGTGCCATGGTGAGATCCAGTTTCCTTTGTTTGTCTTTCTTTATCCTGGATGCCATGGATATAAGAATGCCCCTCATGTATGCCTTGTGTGATTCCCAGATTATCGTTGGGCACATGTCTTGGGTGGAGTTAATGGAGAAGAACTCAACAAGGTGTTTGGACAGGGTTTCTACATTTTCAACTGCATCTAAGAGAGATTCATTCAACCGCCAGGTCCATTGTGCTTGGGGCATCTGTTGCATAGCTATGGATACTAATACAGGTGCATGATCCAAGACTGTGATGGCTTCAATTCTTGAGACGCTGGCGAGTGGCAGCAGTTCTTGCGAAATAAAAATGTAGTCTAATCTGTGGTGGGAGTGACCAGGGTGCGAATAAAAGGTGTAATCTTTTGTGGTGGGGTGATGGGTTCTCCATACATCAATGATCTTTAAATCCTGTAGGGCGCCCATAACTTTGCTTATCATTCTTTGCGAGATAGGGTTGGTCGGAGCAGTAGAGTCTATTGAGTGGTTGAGAGCTATATTGAAGTCGCCTCCCAGGATCAGATGTCCTTCTGTGAATAGTCGTAGAGTCTGAAGAGCGTTTATGAGCCACGTAGCTTGTCCTTTGTTTGGTGCGTAAAGATTGGCCAGGTTGTATTTTACTGAGGCTATTGTACCTTTCACAAAGAGTATTCTGCCTATCGCGTCTGCATATCGTTGGTGCTCTATGAACGGGATTCTGTTGTGGATAAGGATGGAGACTCCTCTCGTGGCCGAATCTGGATTGGTACAATGGAACCATTGGGAAAAGTCTCTGACTGGTAGCTTAGGGATCCTGTCCCCTTTGAAGTGCATCTCTTGTAAGAAGGCTACTCCTGTTTTCATTTTCCGGAGAAGAAGTAGGATGTGGTGTCGCTTATTGGGTGAATTAAATCCTTTTACGTTGAAGGTGGTACAAGTAAGAACCGCCGCTTTGGGTGCTTGCTGAATTCCAGCATCTTTGCCAATTGGAGCCATGGATCCTAGTCACCTCTGTGCCCTCAGGAATAGGAGAGAGGGGTTGGGTTCAGAGAATAGAAGGGTTAAGAAGAGATAAGAACGTGTATGTGAAGTGTTAGAAGAAAGGGGGGGGATGTTAGAGGGGAGCAGTGGTGGTAGTGGTTGTGATTAGCTGTTGTTAGTAGTTGCGTTTAGTAGTTTGTAGGTGGTGGTCAGTTGTTAGTAGTTGGTTATTATTAAAGGTTGGTTAGTGGTTAGTACGCTATAGAAAATTGTCTCGAAGACTCTATAAACTCAGCGGAGAGTCTGTATGCCGCTGGGTATAGTGGTTGTATAACTGCACTCCCGAGCCTAACTTGTCGAGGTGTTTGGCAGTTATGTGGGGGATGGAGGTATTCCTGATCTGTCTGGAACCCACCGTCGCCTATGGAATATCAGCCTTCCGCCCCCAAATGGTCAGTTAGTATCTATTAACGCTAGTGAGTTAGAGTGCTCTGCTTCAAGGGCCTTCCTCAGTCATATGCGAGCTCAGAACAGGCACAACAATATACTTTAAGTATAACCATATATTCCTTACTAGTGCGTGTGCGTGAATTCCTCAGAACTCAACCTGCTGAATAGGCTAATCTGCGTCTTGATGAGACTGGACTATTATACCCATTTCAATGCTTAGCAACAGATACTCAACTCTAAAAACTATTATAACTGTGTGCTTCAAAGAGGCCCTTCCTGAGTACATAATAGAACAAACATATTCAATACAAACAGTTTCTCTTCCCATTAGCGGTGATAGTGATAGTGTCCCGAGGTCAGTGCAGAGACCAGTGTTAAGCTAAGAGTATTATGCTATAAATGTTTGCTTATGCAAAAATAATAATATATGTCTCCAACAGCTTCACTCACAGACTCCTCTCGTAAGCTCCATTCAGGGCAGTCCAACATCTATTGGCACAGTGATCCAGCCATAGGTGCAGTCGTCCCCGAGCGGATATTCTGGTATTTCTGCGGCGTCTTCTTCCCTCTTGGTGATTTGGAGTTCCCCGGAGTATGCGGGAAGGTTCTCCTCCTGGATCGTCGGTGGTGATGTGGGTAAGGATTCAGCGGGGATCGGCATCCAGGAAGGGATATGCATTGGTGTAATTCCCAACACCGGCCAGGCTGATTCCAGGTCCGCTGGTGAGCAAATGTTGATCCTCCGGCCATTCTTGAGGACTGAGAGGCCAAATGGGTAGAGCCATGCGTAGGATAGACCTTTCTCCTTTAATTTGTCCAGCAACGGCCGCATTGTACGACGTTTCTGTAGCGTCGATGGAGCTAGGTCCTGGTATATTTGGACTGGGTTTTCTTCATAAGTAAGATCTACGTGATCTTTTGCCGCACGTAAAAGCTCAGCGGTGTGTGCCGAGGATAACAGCGCGCAAATAATGTCCCTTGGAGGCTCAGACTCTGAAGGTTTAGGCCTTACTGCTCTGTGCACCCTTTCAACCTGCATGGATTTCATGCGTTCTCCACCTACCAGGGCTGTTCCTATTCTCTAGGTCTTCTAGGAGTAGGTGAGCTTTATTGAGCTGGTCAGTGTGAGTTTCTAACCTGTCGGCCATTGCGTGTGATATCTGCAAGGCTTCTTCCTGTCTTTGCTCCAAAGCGGTTACTCTTCGTCCTGATGTCAGCTCGGAGGTCCGCTAATTCAGCCAAAACCGGTGCCACAGCTTGTGAGAGGGCTTTCCTAAGGAATCCTTTTGTGATCACTGAAGCGGTTTTGTCTGCCTGCCCGCCGTCACCATCTGAGTCTGCCGCCGCTTCCCCCGCGCTGCTGCAATCATCCAGCGCCATCTTAGGTTGCTTAGCAGGGGAGAGAGACGTCTTTTTCCTCAGGAATTTCTGCATGTCTGCCTGCAAGTGTGAGCTTTTGACGGTCTCTGTATGTTCAGAGGGTCTATCTCTGCCAATTTTGACCATTTTGGGATGTGTAACTGCTAATGAAGGCTATTGTGGGTTCCCTGATGACAGAGCTCTCAGGTCAAGCTGCCATCTCTCTCCGCGGTCAGGCTCCGCCCCCCCGCCACCACGATTTTTACCGCAGCGCTTTTTTGCTGCGGCCTGCTATGTGGGGCCTTAGTCTGAGTTTTTTCCACGGCGTTTTACAGTCACAGCAAAGTGGATCTAGCGAATCAATCTCATCCCCACTTGGCGTTAAAATACACGCTGCAGACACAAGGCAATTTCCAAAACCATCGCGTTTTTAGAAATTGCAGCATGTCAATTATACCTACGGAAACGCTGGGGGTTTTCCAATAGGTATAATTGAAGCAGAAAGTCCACAGAGGAAAACTCTGTGAACTTTGTCAAAAGCGCTGCAGGAAGAACTGCGATATGTTGCCGCCGTAGTTTTTCCCACATCGCTTTCTTGCTGCGGGATGCCACGTGGGCCCTTAGCCTAAAGGGGTTTTCCAAGCAAACAATAATCATGATCTTTAAGAAAGGTCATCAATATTAGATCAGCTGGACTCAGCAGCCACTATATGGAACATAGAGTGAGAAGCTGACAGTTCTGTTCTGTGTAGTGACTGTGCTGAGTTACTGTAGCTCAGCTCCCATTTATATAGCAGCTGAGCAGCAGTAACTCAGTATACCCTTCTAATGCTCTTTTCCAGGCTTCTAGAATATAATGTGGTCAGCTTTAACCCCTTAATGACCCGGCCATTTTTTGTTTTTGCATTTTCGTTTTTCCCACCCCACATTCCAAGAGCCATAACCATTCATTTTTCAGTTCACAGAGTCACATGATGGCTTATTGTTTGCGAAACAAATTGTACTTTGTAATGTCACTATTCAATATGCTGTACAATGTACTGGGAAGCTGGAAAATAATTCAGAATGAGGTGCAATTGGAGAAAAACTGCATTTGCGCCAAATTCATATGGGTTTAATTTTTACACCATTCACTGTGTGGTAAAAATGACATGTTAACTGTATTCTGCGGGTCAGTACGAACACAGCGATACCAAATTTATATAGTATTTGTAATGTTTTGATACCTTTTTAAAAATTGAAAACTTTGCTAAATAGAAAAAAATTTTTGCGTCGCCATATTGTGTCACCTGTAACTTTTTCATATTTACATGTATGGAGCTGGATAAGGCGTCTTTTTATGCGGGACAACATGACGTTTTTATTGATACCACTTGGGGAAAGATCTGATGGTTTGATCACTTTTTATTCAATTTTTTATAGGAGACAAAGTGTTGAAAAAAACGCTATTTGGCCATTTTGATTTTTTTTCCCCCGCTACGCCGTTCACCATATGGGATAAATATTTTAATAGTTCGGGCATTTTGGAGCGTGGGGATACCTAAAGTGTTTATGCTTACTTTTGTTTATTTACTTTTGTATCTGATCTAGGGAAAGGGGGGGGTGATTTGAACTTTTGTGTTTTTTTTAATTTTTTCATACTTTTAAAAACTTTTTTTTTTTATACTTTTACTTGTATGATCAGACTCCCTAGGGACCTTGAAACCTAGGGATTCTGATCGATCATACTATTCACTGCGATACTACTGTATCGCAGTGAATAGCAAAATGCCGTTACTGCTATTAGACGATGCCTCTGGCATCGTGTAATAGCTATACTGTAATGACAGGCCTGGGAGCCTTCAATAGGCTCCCGGCTGTCATGGCAACCAAGTGCCGCCCTCCGATGACGTTCTGGAGGGCGGCGATGAGGTAAAAATGGCGGCGCCCTTGGCGGCTCCGCAATTTAGACGCCGCGGTCGCGTTTGACCGCGGCATCTAAAGGGTTAACAGCCGCGATCGGTGCAGACACCGATCGCTGATGTTAGCTGCGGGTCCTGGCTGTATTATACAGCCGGCACCCGTGGTGTATGGAGAGCGCTCAGCTCCTGAGCGCTCTCCATACATCGTCATGCGACTCAGGACGTACTATTACGCCCTGGGTCGCTAAGGGGTTAAAGGGAATCTATCATAAAAAAAACAAAAAACACACTTTTAGGCTGAGGCCTCACCTTGCAGAAACTCAGCTTTTTTTGTTGCAGATTTTGCTGTGGTTTTTTGAGCCAAAGCCAGGAGTGGATTGAGCAGAAGTATAAGAACTTCCTACAGATTTCCCATTCCTTTTTTAGCCATTCTTGACTTTGGCTCAAAAAACTGCAGCAAAATTTTCAACAAAAAAAGCTGTATTTCTGCAATGTGGGGCCTCAGCCTTAGGCCCACGTTGCAGAAACGCAGCTTTTTTTGTTGCGGTTTTTTGAGCCAAAGCCAGAAGTGGATTGAGCAGGAGGTAGAAGTATAAATACTTCCTATATATTTCTCATTCCATTTGTAGCTATTCTTGGCTTTGGCTCAAAAAAACGCAATAAAATCTGCAACAAAAAAAGCTGCGTTTCCCCAACGTGGGGCCTCAGCCTTAAGCTAATGGCACGTTGGAATGGCCTTTAAAAAGGTCATTCTTCTCCCACCTTTCATTGTTGCCTTCTCCCAGCCGTTTCTGTAAAAATCTGTTTCTTCAATAATCCTTATGGAGCACCCGGGGCGTTCCTCCTTGGCAGCAAGCACCAATCGCGTTGTCGCTTGTCACCGCCCATTAGTCTGTTGGTCTCCTCTGTATCTTCTTTCTTCTACTTCCTCTGACGCAGGGCTGGACCGCCGCCATTTTCCGGTGGTCTTTCGCAAGAGGCACAGCACAGATCACTGAAAAATGGCAGCCCGTCATGCGCAGTCGCTGCCGTCCAGTGCTGGGTCAGAGGAAGTAGAAGAGAAGACCAAGATGGGAGTCACCACAACAGACTAATGGGCGGTGACAAGCGATGACGCGATGGGTGCTCACTGCCACGGAGGAACGCCCCGGGTGCTCCATGAGGATCATTACCATAATTGAAGAAACGGATTTTTACAGAAACAGCTGGGAGAAGACAACAATGAAAGGTAGGGGAAGAATGGCCTTTTTAAAGGCCATCCCAACGTGCCTTTAGCTTAAAAGTGTTTTTTTTGTCTCATAGTTGAGGTCTACCTATGATGTCAATTACAGGCCTCTCATCTTTTTAAGTGGGAGGATTTGCACAATTGGTGGCTGACTAAATACTTTTTTTCCCCACTGTATATACTGGAGAGACACAGAAGAGGTAAGGTCTAGAGATTTTACACCCTTAGTACATCTGTTTTAGTTGTGAGGGGCACATAGGCTCTAAAGTTCCTTTACAGTAACCACACTGTTGGTCTTATCTAGGATTTTAACAGTCCCATTTTCAATTCTATTTATTTGGCTAAATTGCTCCCCTCCTCAATTTGTAACTCCTTTATAAGAAAAGTCTAAGCACACCTTCTGTCACTGTCTGACTATGCAATGTAAGTAGTATGATGTTGTACTGTGTTAGACATAGAAAGTGATGAGTGAAGAAATGAGGCGATACCTTTTAGAGGCTAACTGAGTATATTTGATAGTGCTAGCTATTTGAGAGTACTAGCTCTCTTCTTCAGACATGGTGTTACACAAGAAACTGAAAATTCACAGACTTTTTATACACAAAAGACATGGACCTTCAAAGGATCTTAAGAGTCTTTAAGAATAACAATATGCAGTATAAGTAGAGAAGTTATTTACAGGTCAAGAAGTAAACAATCTGGAAACTTGTGGGGAGTGACGGAGGGATCAGTAATTCTTGCTGTTATCTGTTTGCTATGAGGTGGTGATTTGTGACCCTCATAGTTCATACATAGTGTGACATGAAACTGGCATGAATATTAAGTCCAAATTGCAGAGTCTGAAATTTTTGCATTAACTTATATTCCCATTCCTTTCTCTCCCTGTGCGTCTTAAAATGTCCCATTAAAACCACAACCTGCAAATCTTCAATAGAGTGGTGGTCTCCACAAACCCACAGACAGATCAGCCTACCTGAGAAACGACAGCTTCCACCCCAAGCACACAATACAATATTATTTATAACCAGGCTATACGATGCAATCGTATTTGCTCCAACAAAGCAGACCTGGAAAAACACCTCCTGGATCTGAGAACAAAATTTCTCCAAATGGGCTACAAATAGTGACGGACAACCAATTAAACAAAGCGGCAGCCATTAACAGACAGTCTGCTCACACATAAAGAGACTCAGAATGAAGCCCGAGTGCCCCTAGTTGTCACCTACAACCCACAGCTGGAGATCCTACGAAGGATTGCCCAGGAGCTCCAACCTGTGCTAAATAGGGACAACAGACTCAAAGACATATTTCCAGTCCCCAACTGAAAATAGCACCTCACCTTGCCTGCAAAACAGGTGCAAGACCTGCAGGCACCTCCACACCGCTGACAGTGCACCTGTCCCTACAGTCACAACAGGTGCACAGAATTAGGGGGACATTTTTCCTGCAGGTCTTCCAAAGTGGTGTACCTCATAATGTGTGTGCAACAGGCCTCTATGTGAGGGAAACAGGGCAGAGACTTAGTCAGCGCATGAACTCCCACAGATTCACCATTAACAACAGACCTCCCAGTGGCCGCACATTTCTCCGGAGAAGACCACTTTGTTGAAGATTTGCGGGTTGTGGTTTTAATGGGACATTTTAAGACGCAGTGGGAGAGAAAGGAATGGGAATATAAGTTAATGCAGAAATTTCAAACTCTGCAATTTGGATTTAATATCCATGCCAGTTTCATGTCACACTATGTATGAACTGTGAGGGTCACAAATCACCACCTGATAGCTAACAGATAACAGAATTACTGATCCCTTGGTCACGCCCCACAAGTTTCCAGATTGTTTACTTCTTGACCTGTTGTAAATAACTTCTCAACTTATACTGCATATTGTTATTCTTAAAGACTCTAAGATCCTTTGAAGGTCCATGTCTTTTGTGTATAAAAAGTCTGTGAATTTTCAGTTTCTTGTGTAACACCATGTCTGATGAAGAGAGCTAGTACTCTCAAAAACTTACCATCAAATATACTCAGTTAGCATCTAAAAGGTATTGCCTGATTTCTTCACTCTTCCACTACGCACTGTAAGCAAAGAATAGAAATAAAACCAAGTTACATTTGAGAGCACATTGGAAAAAGATCTTTATTAAATATCTTAGAATGTGTGACAATCCTCTTGCAGCTTAAGCACATTAGCGCTAGATCTACATGGAGACAGGGGTTGCTGGGTGTCTGGCAGAAAAGGTTAACTCCGTCTAGTGATGTCCTGAGGACTCTGAGAATTAAAAAAAAAAAAATTAATAATAATATGCGAAAGTGAGCAATTGTGTCAGGACCTTGGATTTCACTTTCATATAATAAACTATATATAAAATACTTACTGGTGTCTTTTACAGCTTTCTTGCCTGAAAAATTAAAAAAAAAAAGAAAAAAACTATTTATATATGCCAGTGTTCTCTGCCTAATACATTTAAAGGCTACGTTCATATAAAACATCATTTATGATTAAACCCATTACACATTCACTACAGAATCTTTCAGTGTAATGCACTGTAAAATCTGCATCCTTAATATTTGTCACAGATTTCATCCTATGCATTGCATGCTATGGATTTAAAATCTGCATCACAGGTCAATTTCCATGCAGATGCAGAAGAGTGTGCATGAGATTTGGTAAAACCTCTTCAAATTTGTTATTACTGAATAAAAATTGTTAGTCTGGCACATTTCACCAAATACCTTCTGGAATCTCACCAGAACATTTAGAGAGAGAGCCATGTAATGTAGAAAAAATAAAAAATAAAATAAAGATTATGGCATTCACAAATACTTGTTCAATCTTCATTGTTCAGACAATCTTACAGTGTGAAGATCAAGCAATATGCTCACAGGGCAATGGCCATTTTGTGGTCTCCCGCTTCTTCCTGTCCATTGTCCTGTGAATATTTTGCTTGCTCTATCTTCTGTAAGATTGCCTGAATAAAGAAGCCTGAATTAGGATTCGAATGTGCCACAATCTATTTGTTTTCTTCTACATTATAAAGCGTGGCTTGTCAGGCTCGTTGGAGGGAAAAAAAAACAAAAACACACACACACAGATTGTTTCTTGAAATTTGTAAAGGAAATCTGGAAAATGACAGCTGAAATCTGATTGGTTGCTATGGGCAACTACTCTAATTTTGCCTTGTACCAGTTTTGATAAATCTTCTCCAAGTCTTAGTAGCTAGGACACCGGGGACAGGAGAGTATGCTTTTTTTTTTTCCACTGTCCCCAGCTGATTTAAACGTTAAAAGGGTTGTCCATTTTTGCCTGGACAACCCCTTTAACAAAGTGGCATCATTTTTTATGTAGGTGGCCATGCGCCACAAATGCGCCATTTTTGCACCAGCAAACTGGAGTGATACATTTTGTAAACTGTCCCCATTTGTTGAAAATGTTACACATTTTTTTGTCCCTAGTATCCACTTTTATAGTGTCTAGAAAAAGAGGAGGTGGGGCAACCAAGTGGATTTGCAATATAAATATTAATGGTGTGCACCATTTTCTTGCTACAGGATGTACAAAGCAAGCCAGTCTTAAGCGTCTGCAAGGAAGAGGAAAGTAACTTTTTTGGCAACGTGCTATCTTGTCACGTAGCTGAGATAGTTAATACACACACTTAGTTCATGCAATCTTTAATTTTGCCCCATTTTAGTTATGCATTATCGACCTTTATCACTATTCAATAAAGCAAGAGTATTTTAAAGTCTATAAAAAAGCTGAAGGGAGAAGAGGGGGACAAAACTGTAGGGGAAAAAAACAAACATACCACTGAGAAGCCTGAGGGCAGAAATGTTATTTATCTGGTGACCAGGCATTCATGGCACTTATTTTTTTGAAGAACATAAAATTGTCTAAGCAACAGGCTAGGTCCATATAAAAAACAAGGACGGGAGTGTCTTGACTGATCAGGATCAGTTGTTGTCTCAACTACTCAAAATATCAGTTCTGCCTAACAAGTCCAGATTTTAAGTCAGTGCAGCATACTGGGAATTTAGAGGAGACAATCTGCAAAACAGGCTCACGCTGACCACCACATGGCAAGATCTTTTCAGGCTCCTTGGCCTAGTGTACACCTAACTATGGCCAAACAAGAACGATTTTAAGGCTATCTGCACAAGTCTACTGCCTCCAGAATCATGAACTATATGTGCTATACAAACTAGTTAAAGCAGGTGCACATATCAGGTGACACAAAGGGATTGCCACTGTTTAGTGGTCGTGCCAAGTTAGTGCATTGTAGGTTTTCAACCTGTAACATGTCAATCTACAGTGCAAGTTTTCACAGACGCTTTCAACTTTTTAACATAAGATCAGCAGCAAAGGCATTGTGTATGAAAATAAACTTTACAGATGCATACAGCACCTAAAAGAGGTGTCAATTGAGGTCTGTGTTCTGCTGTAAAGTTCTGTACACATGATAATGCCTGGTGTTTGAAAACTGACAGCTGTTGTGATACTGTTGCAAGTTACGTTAGGTTCACGCTTGCACCTGGTATCCGTCTGCAAACAGTTTGAAAAAAACGGTTTGGTACAAAAAGGATTCCAAACGGTTACACAGCAGATACCTGAATCTGTCTTTTTAGACGAATTAGTCAATGGGTGTCCGTTCAAAAAAAAACAAACTGACCATTTGTGTCAGTTTTGTCTATTTTTGACACAATCCGTTCCCCCCTTCATTCTGAGCAGGCAAAGAGGAAAAAACGGATTGCAAAACGGACACAAACTGATTTAAAAACAAAACAAAAACGATTGGTTGATGCTGTCTGGTATCGCTTATTTTTTGGGACGGAGAAAAAGTCCTTCAAGTCCAACTTTTTTTCTCCGCCCAAAACAGCAGATACCAGATGGAAATGTTCCAAACACACACTTGCAGATGGTTTTTACAACCCATTGAAATCAATGGGTTTTAAAATGAACCGTTTGAAATCAGCTTTTGAGGATTTTGAGAGTTTCAAAAACTGATTTTGCACGGAGAGCCATAGGCAGATGTGAACCCAGCCTTAAAGGGATATTTCCATCACATAAAGTAATATCATATCAGCAGAATATGATATCACAGTCATTGGTGGGGGTCTGATTGCTGGGACCTCGTCTGATTCCAGGATTGAATAGGCTGCAGCACTAACTGAGTACTATAAAGATTTTCGCTGCATAGTAGCACACAGCCGCTTGCTGTGCAAGAAACTGCAGGACAGGTCCATTCCAGTGCAAAGCAAGGGCATACACTCCCCCCCACACACCTCCATATGCAAGATAAAGCTTTGAAGGGGTAAAGTGTTGTGATCCCTCCAAACGCAGGATATCATACGGATAGTGCATTGCTTTATGTGATGGGCATAACCCTTATATTTGTTCTAGATATTCTGAATGTGCAATTGTCGCTCCATTCAATGTGTTCCCATGAACTGCAAATGTTGTCCAGCAAAGCTCTGAATGTATCCCCAGCATCAATCAATAAAGCCTACACATACAAACCAGCAGATTTTCCTCCAATAAAAATGTTGGGTAAACATAAGATGACTTACCTCCATATGATATTTTGTAATACAGGTATGCCATAATTGGGACACCAATAAACACCTCTTGGTAGGCCTTAGTATAGTATGGTCTGGCAACGGACCACCAGGCGGCAAATGCTTTTCCTGCCATCTGAAACAAAATGACACCATTACTATTTAAACATAAAATATACTTCATGTGCACAGAGAAAAGACACTAGTGTCAAAAAAGTGCTGGATAAGTTGACATTTATGGATGAAGAACCACTTGGCCTTGAAGGTTGTCCTTCAAAGTCACTGCCCAATGAAAAGCACAAATCTTCTGACTACTCTTAAAGGGAACATGTTACATGGAAAATATTTTTCAATCTGCAAAATATAGTATTGTGGGAAGAGATTCAGTATAGCTTGTCATTTATCCACTGAAATCTCTGCTCTTTCCATGCTGAGAAGTAAAGGAGGTGGTCCTATTAGTAACTGACACATATGTATATGCTCAATCATAAAGGGGGGGCAGCTGTCAATCACTGATTGGACCACCCCCTTGACTTCACAGCATAGAAAGAACAGATATATAACTGAATAAATGACAGGTTATACTGAGTTCTGTGTCACAAACCTATTATCAATTTGCTCAGCTCCTCCTGCTCTTTTCCGTGTGATAGGTTCCCTTTGAGATTTGCAAAGATTAAATAAGCAAGAACTCCAACAAATGCTAGTTTTAGTGTCCTATCCACCACTCTGCTGGGTGCCATGCTCCTATATCTTCTTTCCACTGTCTCAGATTTCCATGTAGAGCTGTATATGAGAAAAATCAGTGTCAGCAGAGTACTGCAGCTTTAGTGCTAGTAATTGAGTTTCTATATGACTTCTATCAAGGGACATTTCTAAAGTCAAATAAATGGGGGCTCTGAATTACCAGCCAGGATGTAGAGCTCTATTATGCAGCAGAAAATAAAGGATACAGTTAAACAATTAGGTTTCGTTCCCAATGAGTTTCAGCCTTTCTTCACACAAATGATTATTTTGTGGATTAAGGCTGCAGTGTATTCCACTGTACAGAGTATTATAAGTCTCCTATGGGTCTACATTGTAAAACAAAGTTTACCACACATTATATATTTTTTACTCTGCTGAACTAATCCATATGGAGGTAATTGAGTATACTAACACATACTTGTCTGGCATGTCAGCTCAATGAGGCCCTATAGATATGCTTGTTGTATATGATGAGAGCTTTCCTGGACATAGCGCAATGACAAAAAGTGAACACAGCCGATACAGAAAGTGAACATAGCCGATACAGCCACCATTTCCACATAGCATAGGCAACCCCAGGCTTCTGGAAGCATCTCTAAAGACAGACCATAGAAGCTGCACTCAGGGATCTGGGAAAACAGGATGACAACATCTGAAGGAGATTTAGTGGCAGCCAGCTATAGCCAAGGACAGAACTAGAAAACGATGACTATTTTTAAGGACAGAGATGGACAACTAAAAGTTTTATTTATGGAACAGGGTTAGGATAGAGGGTGAAAACAATTCACGTGCAAGAACTATCAGATGTCAAATACAGGAAGGCAGCACACTCACTACAGATAAGTCCCTGCCCCTAGAAGGTGTAAGACAATGACATTTGGACGCTAGTGGGGAGACGGCTACAGCCAAATCATGCAGGCTTGATCATGCTAAGGAGCAACTATAGGAGAGAGCAGCTCAGTGCAAAACATAGAGACACACAGGACACGGCAGGAGGTCGCTCAGTACACGGCAGCAGTGTGTAAGCACATAGCAGTCTCCAGCTCGGCAAACCTGTCAGGCCCATGAACAGTCAGCAGACACACCGAGCACCCACCTTCAAAGCTCAGCAGCAAGTCCGCAACTCAGGAAGGTCACCGGTACTGGGGCCTGCACAGGAAGCTTAGTCAATGATAGATGAGCGGGAGAGCGGCGAAGGTCTTGTAGTGCTACGCTTTTCTACATCGCCACCTAGTGTTGGAGGAGTCATCTCAGTTTTCGTTCAGCTATGTTCACATCTGCGTCGCCGCAGAATCCGCCCAAAATCTGCAGAAAGAAAAGTCCGGCAAGGAGGGCTTTTCTCTTCGTCGATTTCAGTAACCTGCAGAAACCTGGCGGACTTCATTAGGGTATGTTCACACTGAATTTTTTGCAGGCCGAAGAAATCTGCTTCAGGAATTAGAAAACATTTTTTGGAATGCGTTTTTTTGTTGCGGTTTTTGTTGTGCAAAAACCGCATAAAAAACATGGTGTTTTTTCCGCCTCCCATTGATTTCAAAGGGTTTTTCAAGACAGAATCCACCTGAAGATAGATTAAACTGCTACTGACTCCCAATGAAATGAATGCGAGGTGTTATTTTGAGGTGGATTCTGCCTCAAAATCAGCCTGCTAAAAATTCTGTGTGAACATACCCTTATAGTCTATGACGGTCTGCGGGTTTCAGTGGGTAACCACTTTTTAAGTGGACAGGGTCTCTGTTTTTTGGGTCCACATGCGGTCCCGAACGCTAGTGTGAACCTAGTGTAAAAATCCCTGTCTATGGTGTCCATGGGTAACTGCTGTTTTAGCGGACAGCTCTCCGTTGTTTGGGTCCCGAACGATGAAGAGCCTAGCGCAAGTGTGAACCTAGCCTAACCTGCTGTATTACCACAAATGTTATAGTTTAAGTTTTTCTTTCCATGTGCCCCATGTGAGGGCTGAATGTTGATTGTGTTTAGGAGTTGTAACATGGGAGGAGTTCTTGGGATGTCCAGTGGTATTGATATTGGCATATTGATGAAAACCAGTGATTCCCAAGGAGAAAACACTGTTTGATTTAGGTGAGCCTAATCTATCTGTGGAGCTGGGTTAATATGATGGGTTCTGACAGACTCCCTTTAAGAGCAACACAAACACCACTTGGGAGGCTGTCCATCAAGGACACTTAGTAAATAAATGCTATTTTTTGTAAAACACTGTATGAAATCCTCGCCATTTCCAACATCTCTGCTTGCTGTCAGATGTTTTATCCATTGAAAGTAAACAATGAAGGTTTCTACTGAACAGAAAACAGAGATATTGAAAATAGTGAAGAATTAATTTACCAGGTATATTGTAAAATGATATGACTTTTTATTTTACAATAAATAATCAGTTAATTCTGTAGAAGGTTTAGGTGGATGTTCCTAAACTGCATATGCTCCATGTCAGGGGTTCTCTACACTATAGAAGATATGTATAATATAGAAGCCTCTGACTGTCCCCCACAGTCACAAGCTTCAAGAAGGCCCTGAAGACGCACCTATTCAGGAAGGTCTACAACCTCCAATAACACTACTGTCACCACACCACCACCTGAGCAGCCTCTACCTCCACCTTCTGTCTCTATCGCTTTTCCCTCATAGATTGTAAGCCCTTGTGGATAGGGCCCTCTATCCCACTGTGCCAGTTGGTCACTGTTAGTATTATATTTGTTTTGTATATCTTGTGTACCGTATGTAAACCTTCAAATGTAAAGCACCATGGAATTAATGGTGCTGTATAAATAAGCAATAATAATAAAATAATAATAATAATAATAATAAAGCCTCCACAACACAGAAACATAACTTTGCAGACAGCACAGAGAAAGACAATAGCACCCCCTTGTGGCAGAATATCATATTATAAGACAAATGCAACTGCAACATATTCCTGAGGATGTTGGGGGGTGCTTCATACTTTGCTGTATTATGGAAACTACTTATGCAATGCAGCATGCAATGGGAAATTGACATATATGACATGAGGCATACACAGAGTTTTCTATATGTGCCACATTATGTTATTACAGAGCCATAATACAGTAACTCAACATGTGTTGAACATATATGCTAGTATTTTATGTCCAAAAAAGGGTTTGATTGTGAGTCATTTAGCTACACCTCTTCAAGCCACATTATACTTATTTTTTTTTACAGACTGTAACGGCGCAATGGAAATCTCGCGCCACTTTGGGTCTTGATTATCAAGCATACAGTACATACGCAATATTTCCATTGCGCCAACGTCACAAGCTGCTATTGATGCAGCTTAGAAGAGCACCAGGAAGAAGGCTTTTTCAAAAAGGGGATGTTTATTTCAGGAGACGGAGGCATTCAAATCCAATGACGTGGCTGTGTTCGGAGCACAGGGATAACGCCCTGTGTGCTCCGTGCAGCTCATTTGAATATCGCTAATAACGGGATTTTTGCAAAAACCACTTTGAGGTTCAAGAAAGTAAAGGTATGGCTGGAATAGCCTTTATAAAGGCTATTTGAATCTCTGCTTAGCTCAAAATTGATTTTGCCAATGATAGACTCCCTTTAATGTCCCTCTTCATCTGCCCTCCCCAGTTTCATCTCTCCCCCCTCCTTCTGCCCCCCAAAACATAAAAAAAACAAACAAAAAAACACTAATACTCACCTTTCCTTGCTCCCCTGCCGCTTCTGGGTTCTGGTTATAGGCTACCTTTTAGACAAGGTTAAAGGGGTTGTCCGGCATAAATTGAAAATTAATCCCTAAACTAAACCCCCTCCCCTCACCTAACTTCTAATTGACTTCACTAAAAAAAAACTTATATTTACCTATATACCTGGGGAGGTCACGTGACCGCCCCAGGCACATTTTCTGATAATCCTGTGACGTTCCATTTCCGCATTTCAAGAAACAAAGCATCACCAATACTCCCCCCTGTCCCACTCATACTTACCTATCTTCAGTCTTCAGTGTTCTGGTATGAAACGTCACTTCCTCCGCTTCTGCCGGCACCTGCGCAATAGAGCTTTATTGTACAGACGCCGGGAGAACCGAAGAGCGACACAGAAGTCCACAGAAGAAAATGATTTCCAGGACACAGAAGACAGGTAAGTATAATTGGGGGGGAATTGGGGATGAGTTAGGTAGATAGATAGATAGGGCTAGTAGTCTGCGGGCTTGCTATGGAAACGGAGGGGGTATGAGAGGGGGATCATGGGAGTTGTAGGCTAGGGAAGCAGGAAGATAGCCATGTAAACAAATGCAGAGAATGCTAAGAGCTCCCAGAAAGCCAGAGATCACTGAAAACACTGCTAAAGGTCTTTTGGTGCAATTATTAACCTATTAATAGCACTAAAATACCTTTTTTTTTAAAAAGTTGTTTTTGCCCGGAAAACCCATTTAAGAAAAACCCACAGCACAACAGCTACATGAGATGAAGAACTCTATGAACCCTTGAGGAAGTAGAGGCCGCAAAAGTGTTAATCTCCTGGCCAGTGTGTAGTCTTTCCATTATTCTACTATATTGACATGGAGATTCTCAGAGTGGTGGTCGTGCATGTGTACTGAAAATAGTCAAGCAATGTATTTTGATATCTCTTTTAATCCCACAGAGCCTGAATGGAATGGCAGAAAGCATGCCTAAACGCTCCTTTCATATGAGTGACACAGAACCACTATTCTCATTTTATGTGTGGGTTGCAACATTGAGAGCCCCATTCACAGGTAGAATAAAGTGAACTGTGCAAATAGTCAATCTCACTGACTGGTGCCCAAAATTCAACCTTTAGGAAATTTGTTTGATTTTTGGTTGTAACTTTTCTCAAATTTCCAATTTACCTGCAGGATACAAAAAAAAAAAAATAATAAAATAATGTTTATTTGAAGACTCCAGTTCAGTAAGCAGAAGGAAGTCAGGAATACTGACCACAATACTGCAGTATGAAAGTGTCCTAATGCTAGGCTCACACTAGTGTCTCCTCGGAGAGACGGACCGCTAAAACAGCATTTACACTCGGAGTCTATAATGGGGTCGTCGGATATCGGCTGCTTTTATATTGAAACCAGCAGAGGAAAAAGTCCTCTGTGCAGGACTTTTTCCTCCGCTGATATTCGGTGGGGACTACGGCAAAATTGTGAGCCTTACTCTGTGGGCTATCTACTCTGCAGGGGAACCTGGCACCAAGTGTTCAGCTTTGTTGCAGTGCCAAAACAGGGGACTGTTATAATGAATGGTCTGTGATAAGTCTGGTTCTCTAGCGTGAGAATGGAAATGTTTTTTACTGGAGTCCAGGCATTAGGATTATCACGACTTCATCATGGGCCCTGCAAGGGCCCTGACATTGATTGAAGGGCTAGTGTTGAGGCCAGGGGTGAACCTAGCCTCTTTGCTGCCTGAGGCTAACTATAGAAATGCCCCCCCTCCAAAAAAAGATATGCACACGGTACACAACCCTTTTTTTGGCCCCTCCCCAGTATATGACCCCCTTTTTGAAGTCCCCCACTGTACATGGTCCCCTTTTTTGCCTCCCAGTATATGATGCACTTTTTGCCCCCCCACCACAGTATATGACCCCCTTTTTTGCCCCCCCCCCACAATATATGACTCCCTTTTCTTGGCCCTCACACATTATATGAACCCCTCACAGTATATGATCCCCTAAAGTACCGCCTAGAGGGGACAGCGGAGCCGGCCTGCACAGGAGCGTGGATGGGTGAGTAACGGCTGATTAGAGAAAGAAATGCCAACTCACAGTTTATTCCATGAGGTGCTCCATGAGTCCATTGCCTCAGGTCACCTCAAGGAAGGTGCGCCCTTGGTTGAGGTACTGCAGTAGGAAGGTGTTACAAGGGAGATAGCAGGAAGACACAGAGCTAGGAGGGCCTGCTACTAATATTGTGATAGTAGCATGTCCCATTTAGCTTCTACAATGCATGCCACAGACAAGTGAACTCCAGGCCCCATAATTGTGGGAAAGTCTTCTGAACTTAGGTGTATGGACTGAGTGTCTGAAGTTAGTCCATGTGAAGCTGTTGTGAGGCAACTCAATGGGCTGAGGACAAGAGACTGAGTAGCCATTGTGATGCAAGTTGGAAGTCTGGATGAAGTGAGTGCGACCAGACCATGTGAGTTACCAGAGTATATACAGTATCTCCTGAGTGTCCCGGGTTCAGCGAGACAGTGCCAGATTTCAGGTGCTGTCCCGCTGTCTTGGCTTCAGCTCATCTGCATCTGAGTATTAATTTTCAGTTTTTGTTGTTTGTCATTTTTCTGTGGGGCACAGGAGGGGACATTATACTGTGGGGACCCCATTAAGGGGGCAATTATACTGTGGGGGCCACATTAAGGAGGACATTACACTGTGGGGGCCACATTAAGGCGATCATTATACTGTAGGGGCCACATTAAGGGGGACATTATACTGTGGGGGCCACATTAAGGGAGAGATACGGTGAGGGTCACATTGAGGGGAACACTATACTGTGGGACCATATTAAGGGGGCATTATAATGTGGAGAACACATGGTAGGGTTTATCTAAATTCAGTCCTTTGAAATTTGGGAGATATGGTCAGGAGCCTGCTCAGAATGTGTGGGTGTAGCAGGTTATAGTACAACCATTGTGAAGTGTGCTGGTAAGCTGTAGAGAGAAAAAACCATGAGGAACCAGGAAGGGAGTGGTGCAGCGTGGTCCCGAATAGCTTGTGTGAGACTGTGGGACAGAAGGTGAGACCAGATTTTTGGTCCCTGAGGAGCGCCACAAGAGTAGTTCCAGGTAATGCTATTGGATAAAGAAGCCTGGGAGAGAGAGAAAGACTACTCAAGGAGCCCATGTTGGGTCAGTGTGGGCTGTAGAAGCGCCAGCCCAGAGTGCAGAGAGAGTGATCACAGGATGGCTGTCCTGAGGCCTGTTTATTCCAGTCTCCTGAACTGATGGATTTCAGAGGGATGGTATCAAGCCTAACAGGCTCTTGGAGGACAAGCCAAAAAGTATACTTTTGCAAGGAGTTGTCCAATGTAGTCACATGACATATCATCACCATAGACGACACATCATCATTCTCGCTTGCCAACCAACCAACAGTAGTGTAAGACTGACTGTGCCTGAATGAAGTAGAATCAGTCATTTAAGCTGGGGCTACATGTCAACTGTGGCTGCAACTCCTGTCACGTGATCAAAGATCCTCATGTCACCCTGCCACACCTGAAGTAATGCAAGTGAATCAGGTCACATTCAGACCCCGAGGTTGCAAAACTGCAACTTTTTGTTGTGAACAAATTGATCAGTACTTGATTTTTTTTTCAGACTTGGCAAAAATCACTGTGTAACCCCAAGGGGTATTCCAGCGTCTAGCATTCATCACCTCTATAAATGATAATGGATAGATTGTCAGGGCCAGACTGCTAGATTGGGGGAACCCATCTCCCCTCTGAGCCATGGTGTGGGGGAGGATTTTGTTGCTACAGCTCCATGGAAGTGACATAAACAACCAAACTCTGTTGTGCAGCTGGAGGCAGGGGTCCTAGTCAGGGGTGTAACTATGGGGGGTGCAGAGGCAGCAAGCACTACCACGCTCTGGAGTCTCAGGGGGCCCAAAGGCCTCTCAACAATATAGGAATACACCAGTATTACAGACAGTACATGGTAAGTGGGGGCCCCATTACAAATTATGGATTGGGCCCAGGAGCTGCAAGTTATGCCTCTGGTCATCCTAGTGAGCTGTTCACAGTCACAGCAAGGGCGACTACAATTCTCTAACGACCCATTGAGGATATTGCAAAGTTTATTTTATTATACCATATTTTCACATTTGAAGCCACCATGCCAGTACACAGGCACAATGCGGCTTATCCGAGTCTAAAAGTCTATCTATGGTCGTGACTAGATCAGAAGTTCAGGCCTATGCGTAGGTTCTTCAGTGGCTCTGGTCTCTATGGTAACTGTGGAATTTCCCGCCGCCGGGGAAGAGTAGTCACGTGACGGCTTCCTGTGTGTCAGGCAGCTAGACGAGCTCCGAGCGGGAGGGAAGAGGTGACTACGCCGCCGCCATGTTGAGGAAACTCACCGTGGACCAGATTAACGAATGGTTTACCATCGGTAAAGAGGTGTCCGATGTTAAACTATTGGGCACCTGGTCTCAGCCCAGTCATGACTTGAAGACGGGGGACCACGAAGACAAGAAGAGGCCCAAAGGGTATGTGACGTATAATGTGCAGTATTGTCTGCAGGCTGTGCCACTACTGTGCCCAGCATTCCATTTACTGTTGTTTTAATGGCACGTTGAGCATTACAGTTACACAACATCTTGAGAGCCGCACTGATATTCACACTGTTGAGGTTTATCAATAATGCCGGGAGTGGGTTAGGGTGTGATATGTGATGCGGCAGCCATGTAACAATACGGCATAATACCATGAAATGATGAGTATAAGGAAAGATAGGAGATATGGTGGAATAGCCGATTAGAAAACATGAACTCGTCCTATGACTGAAAACTGAATGACCCAACATGGCGGCCCTTAAAGGGACACTGATACATATAGGGGGAATTTATCAAAACTGGTACAGCCTAAAAGGGAGCAGTTGCTGATAGCAGGTAGTCATATTGGTATGTTCATGTTGAAATAAATCCTTGGAGAAATTAAATCAGGTTGCTATGGGAAACTGTGCCACCTTTCCTTGTGTTTCAGATGTATAGATGAATATACAGTAGTTGGTTCTAAAAAATTGAAAAAATGTTTTCCAAATGTTATTTTGGGTTTTTTCTTTTTTTTTCCCCCCCCCATGATGGATTCAATTCACTTCTTGGTGCAAAATACATCCTGTTATGTGGAAAATAAATAGTATCACAATCTTCTTACCATTAAGGTGTCTTGAAAAATTGAGCCCTGAGTGATAGGTTTCTTAGTAGCCCTGATGGTAGTCCTGAGAAGGCTGCTTAATATCTTAGGGACACTTAAGAAGAGTTTGAAGTTGATTTTGATGTGAATTCCATGTCAAAATAGGCTGCATATTCTGCCTCCCATTGAAAACAATGGGAATCCCTGACTCCATGGTCGAACCCCAAGCGATCAAACACTTAGGCATTAGTCACATGTTTGCATTTCACGTACAAATGGTGTCATTTCATTTCAGCTTGTGGGTGTCGCTTGTCCTTTTTGTGGATGATATCTGTTTTTCACGAACCCGGAGACATACAAAATATAGAAAATGAAACAAAAATTGATCTGCTTTCATTGAGTTGATACATGTTTGTGTGAATGAGGTTTTAGGAGTTGTTCACACAGAGGAATTTGTTGCTGAACTTGCTAGGCAGAAAATTTCTGCTTCAAGAACTTAAAGCAGATCCTTTGGATAGGGGATAAATGTATAGTGGGAAAACCTCTTTAAGCATGTGGCAATTTCTTAAAGGGGTAGTCCAGGAATTTCAGATTTTTGCCAGGAGACCGTAGTGTCCCTGGCACTCCGCTGTCCTCTGCAGCTGTCCGGTCCAGCGGCGCCCGGGGGGATTGTTGCGGCTGAAGTCCTCGCCACACATGACTGCTGAGGCCAATCAGCGGCCTAAGGAAAGGAACCGGTTACAGGTTATTCATTGTTGCATTCTGAAAGCTGAAACTTTACTTTTACATTAGTGTAACTGCAAGAGGGGATGAGTAGTGATTTTTCATTGCAAGCTAGTACATAAAATAATAATTTCAGTGAGTATAGTGATTAGTTGAGTGGGAATTTCATTTTGTGTGAGTGATACGACCCCCTTGGATTCAAGTTCCTATTAAAAGTAAAAACCAAATAAAAATTCAAACTGCCCCCATTTATTAGATCATACATAAAAGTAAACAAACTCATTAGCTACTTCTACATCCAAAAATGCCCAAACTATAAACATATAACGTGGTGAACACTGTAGCGAGAAAAAAAAATAAATAAATTTCCCTCCTTTTTAAAAAAGAAAAAAAAAATGAATAAAAGCGAACGAAAAGGCAACAAAACCCCAAAATGGTAAAATAAAAACTACAACTTTCCCTGCAAAAAAAGATGCATTTCCAGACACGGTTGTCGGACTCCTGCAGATCACATATTGATGACCTATCCTATCAGTTTGGGGCAGACAACCCCTCTTAATCATAACAAACTATCTACATTTGGTTTCAATGTGATCGTACTGACCTGTAGAATATAAGTAACATAATTTTTGCTTCACAGTGAACATTGTGAAAACAAAGCGCATAAGAAAATGGCACAAATGCAGTTTTTTACTAGTTCCAAACTATTCTGATTGTTTTTCCAGCTTCCCAGTACATCATCCATAATGGTACCATTATGAAGTACAATTTGTTTCACAAAATGTAATCCCTGATCATGTTCTGTGAACGGGAAATATAAAAAAAAGTGTCATGGAAGGCGATAGCAAAAAAAAAAAATCACAATGCAAAAATTTAAAATGTTTGGATTGGGAATGGGTTAAGTGTTTTAAGTACTGTACATAAATCACAACAGAACTGTATAGAAGAAGGTGGTTTATTGTATAGAAGATTACAGGAGATGACAACGGTATCTTGCTTTTAACTGACCAACCCGCACATATACTGAGGAATTTTCCATGAATCCAGTCATCTCAAAGCCTAACCAAACCTAAAACAGTAGTATTTGAGGTTAACCTTGTCCAATCCTACTTTACAATTAGAAATCTGAGATATGAGGAGTTGTATGGCAGTGTCTTCCCACAGTGGAGCTGATTTGAAGCCGTTGTCCATAATTTTACTTTTTATGGCCTATTAGTACAGGCCATAAATATTTAATTGGTGGGTGGACAACAGCTAGCCCCTGCATGGATCAGCATTTTGGAGCTTTATCTGGTCTGTGTACTATATCAGAGATGGAAGCATTTGGCTCTTTGCCCTATATATGACCTGTCATTGAGTCAACTGCTTTGTATAGTACACAGACTAGTCACACTTCTGAAAAGCTGATCTGTGAGGGGGCTGACTGTGGCCTCCCACTCGTTATATATTTGTCTGTAAGAGAGGCCATAAATAATATGGACATGGAAGAAACATTTTGGTCACGGTTGATTTCTTTTGCCATGACTTGGTAAAAGAGGCAAGCAATAGATGCAGCTAAACTTGCTTGTAAGGACCCCACCACACAACTCATATCTCAGTTTTCTAAGCCCCTTTAAGTGTGACATTTGGAAAATAGCATTATTAGGGTTTATGGCTATTTTTATTTAGGTTTTGAATGCGTCCATGCTTTAGCTACATGTAGACATGTTTTGCTGCTACAATGCGTTGCTCCTTATGATGGTAACTTTAGTTTCTTTGCGACCTGAAAGTGCCACAGACTAGACCCAACAGTTATCAGAAATCTAAAATCTCCTCGATTTCTACATGTCCACATTTAGGTTGTATTCACATGACTCTTGTAAAAATTGGGCATGAAATTCATCCAGGAAAAACATTTCTCATCTATGAAGAGCCAGTTTTCATAGATTCTTCAATAGCCCTATAGACGTTTCTGCACTGTTGTGTGAATATGTCGTAACTATCATTAGTTTAGACGGATAATGTGACATTAGCGGCCAAAGGCTCCATGTACAGTCATGGCCAAAAGTTTTGAGAATGATACAAATATTAATTTTTACAAAGTCTACTGCTTCAGTTTTTCTAATGGCAATTTGCATATACTCCAGAATGTTATAAAGAGTGATCAGCTTAACAGCAATTACTTGCAAAGTCAATATTTGCCTAGAAAATGAACTTTATACCCCAAAACACATTTCAATATCATTGCAGCCCTGCCTTAAAAGGACCACCTAACATCGTTTCAGTGATTGCTCCATTAACACAGGTGTGGGTGTTGATGAGGACTGGAGATCAATCTGTCATGATTAAGTAAGAATGACACCACTGGACACTTTAAAAGGAGGCTGGTGCTTGCCATCATTGTTTCTCTTCTGTTAACCATGGTTATCTCTAAAGAAACACGTGCAGTCATCATTGCACTGCACAAAAATGGCCTAACTGGGAAGAGTATTGCAGCTAGAAAGATTGCACCTCAGTCAACAATCTATCGCATCATCAAGAACTTCAAGGAGAGAGGTTCCATTGGTGCCAAAAAGGCTCCAGGGCGCCCAAGAAAGACCAGCAAGCGGCAGGACCGTCTCTTAAAAGTGTTTCAGCTGCGGGATCGGGCTACCAGCAGTGCAGAGCTTGCTGAGGAATGGCAGCAGGCAGGTGTGAGTGCATCTGCACGCACTGTGAGGCGGAGACTCTTGGAGCAAGGCCTGGTCTCAAGGAGGGCAGCAAAGAAGCCACTTCTCTCCAGAAAAAACATCAGGGACAGACTGATATTCTGCAAAAGGTACAGGGAGTGGACTGCTGAGGACTGGGGTAAAGTCATTTTCTCTGATGAATCCCCTTTTCGATTGTTTGGAACATCTGGAAAACAGCTTATTTGGAGAAGAAGAGGTGAGCGCTACCACCAGTCTTGTCTCATGCCAACTGTAAAGCATCCTGAAACCATTCATGTGTGGGGTTGCTTCTCAGCCAAGGGAATCGGCTCTCTCACAGTCTTGCCTAAAAACACAGCCATGAATAAAGAATGGTACCAGAATGTCCTCCAAGAGCAACTTCTCCCAACCGTCCAAGAGCAGTTTGGCGCTCAACAATGCCTTTTCCAGCATGATGGAGCACCTTGCCATAAAGCAAAGGTGATAACTAAATGGCTCAGGGAACAAAACATAGAGATTTTGGGTCCATGGCCTGGAAACTCCCCAGATCTTAATCCCATTGAGAACGTGTGGTCAATCATCAAGAGACGGGTGGACAAACAAAAACCAACAAATTCAGAGAAAATTAAAGCATTGATTCTGCAAGAATGGACTGCTATCAGTCAGGATTTGGTCCAGAAGTTGATTGAGAGCATGCCAGGAAGAATTGCAGAGGTCCTGAAGAAGAAGGGTCAACACTGCAAATATTGACTTGCTGCATTAACTCATTCTAACTGTCAATATAAGCTTCTGTTACTCATAATATGAATGCAATTCTATTTCTGTATGTGATAAAAACATCTGACAAACACACATAAAAACCAGAGGGCAGCAGATCATGTGAAAATATAATATTTGTGTCATTCTCAAAACTTTTGGCCATGACTGTAGCCCTAGCTTTAGGTATTGAATAAAGGGGCTCTATTCTTAGTGCTTATGCAATGTGGTGTTGGTATCAAGCAAGTAATTAAGTTGCAGTTTAGTTACCATCATTTTCCCATCCTGGGGTGCCTAGCCGTCTGGGCGTCAAATAAACATGTTTCTGTAATGTACATTGTATCATCCTTTCCTCTGCTGCCATTGAAAGGCTTTTCTAGGCCTGTAGTGTCCAGCTCTATTCAGGCTATTTTAGGATGCATCTACGTAATGCATGAAGAGGCAGAGCGTAACTTCAGCCATACATGGCAAAATGTTAAAATAAATAAAAGGTTTAGTAATGGTTGTTGGGTTTGCATAGAGAAATCTTGTAGCTGTAGTGTCTGTAGGGTTTATCATTAAAGGGAGTCTGTCAGCAACAAAATAGTTAATAAACCAGCCCCAGTACCTTTATAGTACTCAGAGCCGTGAGCAGAGTGCTATAATTTCTTTGTAGAATGGCTGCTTGATTTTGACGAAAAGCCCTGCTTTTTATTCCTTAACAAATGGGCTAAGGCTAGATTCACACCTGCTCCCAGTCTTCGTTCAGGGGTTGCTGTCCCTGAATCTGCTTAAAAAAATGCTCAGAGAAAAGTCCTGCAAGCAGGACTTCCACGGGTAACCGCTTTTTAAAACAGATTGTTTCATTCCGTGGGGTCCCGAATGCAAACCCGAACGCAGGTGTGAACCCTAGCGCAGGTGTGAACCCTAGCGTAAGCATGCAATGGGGAGAATGTTCCAAGGGTGGCTGAGCATTGCAGAAAGATCTTCCTCTTCGCTCTGTACCACTCCCAGCAATGCTGATGTAATCATCTTTATCTCCTGCCTCTTCCCAAGCAAGAGGAAGATCTTTCTGCTATGCTCTGCCGCCCTTGGAACATTTTCTCACATTGCACTTGTAGCTCATTTGTATTGAAATAAAAAGCAGCTTTTCGTCAAAATAAAGTGGGCGTTTTACTAAAAAAATTATATCACTGTGCTTGTGGCTCTGAGCACTATAAGGTACTGGGACTGGTTAAACTACATTTTCGGTGCGGACAGGCTCCCTTTGGAGGCTAAAGCTGCACTTAACGATAATGTTTGTGTTTTTTCCATAGTGTTTGTCTTTAAACTTTTGTTTTTCTCTGCATTTTTTTCTTTCATATTAAATATATAGGGAAACTGATTTCAATTCTGCAGCTAAAATTAACATGCTGGTACTGTAAAATAGATTTTTTTTTTTTTCCGGCAGCAGCCAACAATGCTGTTTTCTTCCAATGTGGGGCCTTAGCCTCATTTTTCTTGGTGCTAGACTTGAGTAGGTGGTCTGTGTCCTATTATAAAATGCTATTTTCACACGTAATTCAAATATGATGTATAAACTATTGTGCTTTAATACGCAATAACCATGTGTTAACAGTTTAGGTAGTAGGTACCTCTGTAGCGCTGGGATTGTCTGATGGCAGGAGTCACATATGCAAACAACCCCTTCATTGATAATAAAGTGTCCGTGATCTACTTAGTTAAAGGGAACTTCTCACACTGAAAATACAGTGCAGTGTGCATGCAGCATGTTATGGAGCAAAAAGAGACACAGTGTACAGAGCCGGTAGCAGGTGCTCCAAACACTGTAGTACACTGTTCCAAACAGCTGGCTGGTGGGGCTGCTGGGTGTCAGGCCCCCACTGATCTGATATTGATACTGACCTATCATAAGAATTGGCCATCAGTTTTCAGTTCCTTTAAAAAGACCTTTCACCACCTCCACCAAGTCCAGCTCTTTACATCAATTAGTGGCTGCTGTTCCACTGATTCTGGAACAGTTAGAATTTTTTTCTCTAGCCCCCACCATTCCCCAGCAATCATTGCTGTAAGTTGTGGTGCTTAATATGCTATTTAGACTCTACTGTCAGAATTGCAGTGTCAGGCAGGAGCAGACAAGGGGTGTGAGTCTGACCTCTGACACTGGCTGCCTCTGATTGGTGCTCTGAATCACACACCCTGCCTGATACCACCCCATGACATTAGAACTTAAATTGCACATCAGGCACAAAAACTAACTGTGCTTGTTATTCAGGAATGGTGGTGACTAGAGAGAAAATTCCAACTGCACTGGAATCAGTGAAGCACTAACTATTCCCAGATGCTAAGAACTTAATGCTAAGAGGTGCTGTAAGGTCCTCTTTAAGGACAAATGATTCATATTGTTGCTTGCTTCTGTATTTAAAGGGGTTGTCCTGTTTGAGCAAATAAATATTATTGCTTATATAGTGGAAAGTTCAGAAATTTTTTTTCATGCTTTCTGTATATGTTTCTCATAGTTTTCTAGATGACTGCTTGCTGTTTTCGATTACCTCCAGTGGGTATAAGATAGTCCATGTTTATGTTCGGACTCAGTGGTGCACAGTTTGTTACAGTCACAGTCTGTCTTGTAACGAGCCGTGCACCTGTGTGTCCATCACATGACCATGGACTGATTTATAGCCACTGGAAGAAATGGCAGCAAGCAGAGATCTAGAAAACTGAGGAGTTGATAAAGAAAGTATATTGGAAAACTTGAGTTTTGTGTCTTTGCTGTAATTGGTTGCATTTGGCTAATTTGCTTTGACTCCTGCAAATTTTTTTAAACTAAACAGTTTAGGCTGGGTTCACATCAGTATCAGAGTTTCTGTTGCATAGACCACCGAAAATCGGTGGAGAAAAAAGTTCTGCATTGGGAACTTTTTTTTTTTCTCCGCCGTGTTCCGTTTCCAAACAGCGGACACTGGGTGGACCGCATTATAGCCAGTGGGGTCCGCCAGGCTCTGTGTGTAACTGCTGTTTTAGCGGTCCGGCTCTCCGTTATTCTGGGCCCCCAAATGATGGAGCGCCTGGTGCTAGTGTGAACCTAGCATTGGTTGTTATTGTCGATGGTACAGTCTGAAGGACCCCAGCATTGATCAGCCTCATCATATCTGTCACAAAAACGACCATGTATATTTTCCCTTTATGATCTAGAGTTGAGAACCACTGAGTATCAGCAGCTTTCATTTCAACCTGTCTAATGCACATTTCCTTTGTAGCAATAGCCCAACGGTGGTGTAGATTGTAATTTTTCCCTGTTTATGTACAACATGTAGGAATACGGTGCAGATCACAATTAAATGTTCTCTGTCAGATGGACTGCATAGCAGGGTAGTAGAATCCAGCAAGGCCTTGCGTTTAGACAGCTGTTGCTGTATGCTGAACATAATATGCTTTTTAACTTAAAAAGCAGTATAATCACAGTGAAATAACTCCTCAAAGCTGCCTCCCGTCTTTTACAATGGGAGTCAGTGACCTATACTTCTTATTCTCCGCGAGCTGAAAAAATTAGTGTCCTACCCTACCTTGCCGTGGTTTTAACACCAGAAAGATCTGAGATGGCTGTGGTGACCATATATTGCTTAGCCGCATTAACTGGGACTAGTCATCCTCTAGACCGTTGGCAGTAACTGCGGCAGAAACGGGATGCTCAGCCTTAGCTTGTTGTCCTGGAATCCGCATCCAAAATACTGTGACGTTTCTGACGTGTGTTTTACCTGTGCGAAAGGGACTGTTTGAGCTTATAAAGAGCTGCATTCTTGTCCAGGGGCTGTTTCTGGTATTGGAGCACAGCAGCATAAAAGTGAATGATGTACCAGACATTTGTAATGGACAAGAGTGGTGCTGTATTTGTGGAAAAAACAGACCTGTAAATTCAACTGAGCAGAATTTGCTGTGTTTTGAGTTCACATCTGCAGCAAGTTGTCCGTCTAGCACAAATCCGTCAGAAATCCTGGACAAAAAAAAGTCCAGCAAGCACAAATTTTTCATCTGGTGATTTTAGGATAAAAAGGGCTCTAGATGGGGCCACCATTATAATCAATGTGGTCCCTCTGGATCCATTTGTGTCTATCATTAGACAGACAGTTTTTCCTTTCTTTTGGTCCTGCGATGGACCAGAAGAACAGACTATCCTGACCCAGGTGTGAACATAGCGTAAATGATCTTCCAGGCTGGCTTGGGTATCACATCTATGAATACTGTGTGGTCACATCATTTGTTTTTCTTTATATGCATTTCTACAGTTAAGCAGATATATTGCATTGTCTATTGCTATAATGTTAGTTTTTTTTTTTTTCATTCTCTTCTATTCAACATAAACTATTATCTAAAGTGCTATATAATACCTACTTGCATATAAAGTCCAGGAACATCAGACATACACAAAATACCAGAACACCAAAAATCACTTGCTGGTACAAAATATAAGTTCTCTATAGGGTCATAAAATGTATGTATAGTTGATCATATGTAAAAATAGCTACAATACCTCACTAAAAATAGGATTGCTTATTGTGTATATAAAATCTGCATAGAAGTCTTAGATGCATATACAGATTTTTATAAAATCTGCACTCTTTAAAGCAGTGGTCTGAAACCTATAGCTGCTCTGTTTGCTGGCCACAGGTTGCAGATCTCTGACTAGTGGAAGCAATTGGTTAATAAACCTCTGTCATTTTGTTTACTGAAGGTCTCAAGAACCCCCCCACACCCTTCTTGCTCTAACTTGATGGGTAGTAATATGGCAGATTCCAAATTCGGTGTGAGAAGGTTGGAAACAGGCTTTGCATATTCCTATCCACATAGCTGGACACTGTTGGTATTTCCTCCTTGTGTAGGTTTGGGTCACCGGACATTGTGAAGTTGACAGGGCAGTTTGCATTCCACATGTCCAGCAGCTTCACCTGTTGATTTTCTCTTTCTATGGAGCTCAGGAAATCCTTCAGGACTTGCTTGAATATATAGACAATTTCCCACGGTAGCACGTCATTTTCTGCCAAAACTTCTCGAAATCTAGGAACAGATTGTTCAGAATGGGTTAATAAATAGCACATTTTGCTGCTCAATTTTGCTTATTTATTTATTTTTTTAGTATGGAGGGAACTGAACCCATAAGGATAGTTTAGTAGAAGACTAAAATATATATAGACCCATAACTGTAAGGTTCTTGATCGAGCAAGACCCAAGCTACTTTCATCATAGACAGCTTCTTCCCATAAATCTAAATTCAGGCTGGCCTCTCACTACTGTCCAGCACCTCTGTTGGCAGTTCTGTCAGATTAGATAGAATTGCAAAGCATGCAGAGTTATTGTCTCCATTAAAATGTCTTGACACCATACCAGAATTGTGGCAGACTCCCATTATGTGTCACAAGGGTTTGTCAGGAACTGGTCTTTCTTGTGTGAAGGATCTGACATGGCCACCACAGGTTTTTCCACATCCTTTTTCACAAAGTACGCAGAGTTTTCCTCTGCAGACTTTCTGTCCCTATTATACCTATACGGAAAACGCCAGCATTTTCATAGATAAAATTGACATGCTGTGATTTCTGATGCGGATATTTTTCTGCAATGTGTGGATGGGATAAGCCAGAATCCCATCCACTTTGCAGGTACTTTCCTTCAAAGTTACTTCCTCAAGCAGGACGGCCCAGTTGCTTTCCTCTCCTGCATGGGAGCTGTTCATCTGCCTGAGATTTACTATGGCTGCTGAGTATGCAGGAGGGATATGAGGCCAACTGCAGTGCAGAAGCTCAAGTGCATCTTCTAGTGTTCAATTACAGATGTATAGCTAGAACAGATTACAGATCTGTTTATAGTGATATGGACTATGCTGGGATAACCTGGGCATTTTGTAATCATATATTTACTGCTGGTATTCTGTGTACAGTGCGTTAAGGGGGTATTAGTACTGTGTATGGGGCATACTTCTGTCAGGGGACGGGGTCCTGTGTATTATGCCGCCTGTACAGAAGTTTGTGATTCCACCATAGCCGTATAGGCTTGTTAGACTCCATGGCTACAATGATTTTTTACTCTAGAAGCAAAGCAGCTCAATCTGGTAGAAAAGTCTGTATGTCTTTAATTGTCAAAGTGAAGGGGCCTCAGCACTGTTTTTAGTTTTGCGTCTCTTCAGTTTTTCCCTGCACGATGACAGAAGACTATGAGACTTGGTGGGATTTCGATGCACGAAAATCGTAGAGTTGTGCTACGCACACAGACTTGTCCCGTCCTTATTTAGATAAATGCATTATGTACAGCAGTTCTAAAAAATCTATGGGACATGCAGAAATGTGGCTGTATCAGGATCCCATGTTCCATGTAAAGTTGAGTGGCCTGACATGGGAGAAGGAGTTGTAAAATATTTCTTGAATGTTTCCTCCTCTTTCCCCTATTTTCTTTGCTATGCTTAATCATAGATGGTGATGTCATGAGGAAGTACATCAAATATATCCGATTCTTTATTCAGGCACCAGCTGGCTGATCTCAATTTTTAGTTTCCTTTAGCAAAAAAACACCAAAAAACTTTGAGATCAAAATCAAGAATTGCCCACAACCTTGAAAAAAAATAGAAATGGATTTTTAGGCTAAATCGTCCAGCCCTAGTTGAGGGTCCCTTTTTCAGCTACAGGTTGGTTGGGATGATGAGATATGTCTTTGTATTACACCGAGGTCCATTGATTACAATGGGAACTTGGTAATTCTCAATTTTCCCTGTGGTGGCAGTGCAGGAGATCTCCCCACAGACTACAGCTGATCGCTGGGGAACAGCAGAACAGCTTCTAGTCATTATATTGTCAGGGACTCTTTCTAACAAAAAAGTATGTGACCAAACGGATGACCACCTTCTAGCGATGGCGACAGCATGATGAGAGATCTCTAATGATATGGCCACTCCTAGGCATAACCACACGTTCTAACAGCTTTTGATTTCCCGGCAGCATTTGTGACATTGAAAAATATTGTTATACACTTTATTAACACATTTTGGTTCATTTCTATGAAATCTTGTGCTGCTTTTGTTCTTTTCTCTGTTTCTGTATTGTAAGCTGAATCTGTACATGGCTTTTCAGTGGTGTGAGGGGGGGGGTCACCAAACAGTTATGTCTCAGGCATTATGGATATCGGAAAGTGCTTCTGGTTCTCCTTTGCTTTATTCTGTACACTGCTGTACATTGGAGTACGGAGGGTAGGGGCTTTTGTATAACTATAAATAGTTCTATCTTGGGCTTTATGAAACAGGACAGTGCTTCTGATATCATGAAATATTAGATGCTGCTCCTAATAAATCCCAACTGTCTGGAAATAATACAGTTAGGACAGTGCCTCTGGTGTCATGAAATATTCTTTATAATGCCCAAAATATAACTGTCATATAACTCGGCCTCATCTTCTCTGCATTATACAAGAGCCATACACCTGTACTCCAGTGAGAAACAGAGAAAAATAAAGAAGGGGTAGAAGTGGATTTAATGGAAAGGAGCCAACATTTAATAAAGTATATTTCAACATTTATAAATAACACAAATGCTGCCGGAAAATCAAAAGTTGTCCAAAAGTTTAGGAAGGCTTTGAGGTCATTGAATGGTGGGCATGTTCTGGTCCAGAACCCATCATGAATGCAGACATTTTTTTTCACATCTCTCGGATAACATTGTTTTCCTATTTGAAAATTCCCAGAATTCTCTGCCTTTATTTACTGTCAGACAATTTTAAAAAACTTCACTTGTCTATAACATGACACAAAGTTGCTGGATTGAGACTGGTATTATATGCAACAGAGAGTGTGTAAATATGCAAAGACAAGATTACATATTCAGTTGTAGGTACATATGTAAAACACTGAGTAGCATCTACAAAATTCTAGCTTAAGTTGCAGGAAGGTCATTGACTCGCTGCGCAGACTTTTTTTTCTAGGTACATTTGGTTGAAATAAATGAAATCGTTTAATGATACATTTAATATAATTTTATGTTTTAGTATTTTTTTTTTTTTTTTGGGTGTGAAAACGGTCTGATGGACATTACCTGCTCAGCACGGTTCCTGTATGGCACGGCTGGATCTGGGAGCACAGGACCTCCAGCTGTTTCTGCTCGGTTACGGGAATACTTGGCTTCAAGCTGTAATCATTTCTCAGCCAGTTATAATCCGCTCCTGTTTTCTGTCCCCTCTGCTCATTCTCTATCTCGTGCAGCAGTCGTTCACGCTCTCCCAGGTGCCATTGTAATTCTCTTAGTAAAGTCTTGGTCACCACTTCAGAGCCAGGGTATTGCGTGGACTTGTCAGATTCTGCTCTGGACCATTTCATCCAACCAAAGAATGGCATCTTTTTTCCTTGGGGTACTGAAATTGAATTTCATTGAAAGAAATATTTTTCCAAATGAATTGTGTTTTATTACCATGCAAAAATGTAATTTTCAATGTTTGCTAAATGGCATGGAATAAGACAAATCTTACAGAAACACGTAAAATGCTGCTGCGTGTAATTTACCTTTTATTTCCAGACTGTTGCTGATTTAGTGTATTCTCTGGTTTGTCCTGGACTTTTCTTACTGGTCTTGCAAGGATGCCTATTAAAATATTTTGAGATGTTTTATTCCATTGAGTCCAGTGGATATCTCCCTTAAGTTCAGGCTAATGCTGTCTTCTTACACCTTACAAGAATGGGAACAACGTTGGGTCCTTGCTGAGGACATCTGACAAGATAGTGTCTGGCTGTGCACTAACTGCATCTGCTGATGTGCAAGCTCTTAAAGTTGAATATATCATGTGACCTTATGCCAGTCTCTTTTTTTTTTTTTTTTTTTTTTTTTTTTTTGGTCACTGTCTTTTAATCGAAAAGAGAAATCCCCTTCCTTGAATCCCCTCCTCCAAGAATCCACAAAGTGCTTCTCTAAAACTTATAATGACAGAACAGGGTGCCTGGGTGCTTCCTCTCTTAGTAAACTAGCTGAATTTTAGCACTTGCATTTATTATAGCAATATCTGCTTGCAGTATAGGATTACGGTGCAGGGAGCAATGCAGGCAGTGCTTACTACATAAAAGGAAAATGGCACATTACTCCTATGACAAGCATAGACGACATCATGCAAAAATAAGTACATACCATTATCCTGATGGTTCAGAGATGATATCTAATCCAGCAGTTCTTCTTACTGTGTAGACTTGCATGTAAGAGGAGGCACTCACTCATGTTCTGACGATTTTGTGTGCTCTAAAGGTCGCTGAAGCAGTTTTTTTTCCCCCCTCCTTTTTTTTCCCTCTTCCGTTTCAGTTATCTAGTCTCTTTTTATTAGTCTGAACCCCAGGCATGAGGAGACAGCTCTTCTCTTTACTTCCTTTCCCAGATTACTGGTTTTGCTGCTCGGATTTTTCTCAGCATTGTTGCATTTTTTTCTTTTATCACAGAGATGTTGGATTGTTGGCTAATGGAGGCTGCTAATGTGCCCTAGATGCCATACAACATAACACATGACATGCATGGCAGTTATTAAAGCAGATATTATACATTGGAAAAAAATTCAGATGTCAACATTAATAATGCTCAACTGGAAGGTTTTCACATTGCATTGTATATGGTACTATGAAAATCTGAAGGAGCTGGCCGCATGATGACAGAACTGTCTTAGCAAATTTTAAGACAAATTGAAAGCATGACTTCTTGCCACCTTTTTCTGTATGTTTTATTCCCTTCTAGAGAATTAAATGCTACTAATCCAAAAGCTGTTTTGGTTATTTCAGCCTTAAGCATTTATTACCTATGTGCTCAACTCTTTCTGTCAGTCCTGAAGACTGGCCCATACTTCACTGTTGCTCTACTCAGACTTTTTATTGCCATAATGAGGAACAGGGTGCCTGGCGACTCCAACTCTCTGGATCACAGGGGTTCCCAAAGATAAGTTTCAACTTTTTTGTGGGTAGTTGAGAAATGTCTTTCATTGGATAACCTCAATCCTTTTAAAGAGGACCTGTCAGCAAGTACAGAATGCTAAATGACTTACAGTGCATCATTTTTATTGCTACTGTGCCTTTATATAGGGAGTCTATAGGGAGTGTACCACCGTCCCCCAAGCATATTTAGCCTCCGCAACCATATTACAGGGATAAACATCATACCTTTGTCTTTAAAGAAACTTCAGAGAAAAACAACTTTGAAGTGGTATGAAAATGAGGCAGTTGGGGCACTGGGGTCAGGCCCTCAGCTCCTAGAGCACTACTCTTGCTTTTCAGGTAGGATAGGTAATGTTATAGCAGTGGGAGGATCATCTCTTGTGGCATGGGGTGGTGCAAACAGAAGATGGCAGTGGCCTGTGCAAGAGCAGTGCTCCAGGGAGCTGAAGGCTCCAACCCCAGCGCACCAAGTGCCAAATTTTCCTATCACTTCAAAGTTGTTTGTGCCCTCAGGTTTCTTTGAAAAGTAGGTATTCATCTATAATAATAATAATAATAATAATAATAGTCCTTTAATAGTCCCACAGTGGGGAAATTCAGTGTGTTACAGCAGCAAAGATAAGCAGATTCAAATACAAATACAACATGTACAGGAATGTTCCAAGGTGAGAGGCATTACATTAATAGCAGACAGACAGGACGTAGCAGAGGGGGGGGGGGATATAACAGGCAGAGAGATATTTCAGTTCTCTGTGTGTATTGATCTCCGCTTAGGTCGGTGTTGGTTGTACAGCCTAACCGCGGTGGGGAGGAAAGACTTCCGATAGCGCTCCTTCTCACACCTAGGGTGGAGCAGTCGGTCAATGACAGTACTACCCAGCGCTATCACAGTCTCATGCATGGGATGGGACTTCTTCTTCTGCATGGAGCTCACCACGGACAGTATCCTTTTGTCACCCACCACCTGCACTGGGTCCAGTGGGCTCCCCAGGACAGAGCTGGCCCTTCTAATCAGCTTGTCAAGTTTCTTTCTGTCCCTGGTTGATATACTGCTCCCCCAGCAGGCCACTCCAAAGAAGATGGCTGATGCCACTACCGAGTTGAAGAAAGTCCTAAGAAGTGCCCCCTGGATTCCAAAGGCTCCCAGCTTCCTAAGCAGGTAGAGCCTGCTGTGGCCCTTCCTGTACAGGACCTCCATGTGATCTGCCCAGTCCAGCTTATTATTAAGGAGCAAACCCAGGTACTTATAGGTGTTCACAATCTCGATGCCCATCCCCAGAATGTCCACTGGTTTAGGAGGGCGTCTGCCTTTACAGAAGTCCACCACCATCTCCTTAGTCTTCCCCGCGTTGATCTTCAGGTGGTTCCGCTGGCACCAGTCCTCAAAATCCTGGTTCAGTTCTCTGTACTCCCTGTCATCATCGTCTGTGATGAGACCTACAGTCATGGCCAAAAGTTTTGAGAATGACACAAATATTATATTTTCACATGATCTGCTGCCCTCTGGTTTTTATGTGTGTTTGTCAGATGTTTTTATCACATACAGAAATATAATTGCATTCATATTATGAGTAATAGAAGCTTATATTGACAGTTAGAATGAGTTAATGCAGCAAGGCAATATTTGCAGTGTTGACCCTTCTTCTTCAGGACCTCTGCAATTCTCCCTGGCATGCTCTCAATCAACTTCTGAACCAAATCCTGACTGATAGCAGTCCATTCTTGCAGAATCAATGCTTTAATTTTGTCTAAATTTGTTGGTTTTTGTTTGTCCACCCGTCTCTTGATGATTGACCACAAGTTCTCAATGGGATTAAGATCTGGGGAGTTTCCAGGCCATGGACCCAAAATCTCTATGTTTTGTTCCCTGAGCCATTTAGTTATCACCTTTGCTTTATGGCAAGGTGCTCCATCATGCTGGAAAAGGCATTGTTGAGCGCCAAACTGCTCTTGGACGGTTGGGAGAAGTTGCTCTTGGAGGACATTCTGGTACCATTCTTTATTCATGGCTGTGTTTTTAGGCAAGACTGTGAGAGAGCCGATTCCCTTGGCTGAGAAGCAACCCCACACATGAATGGTTTCAGGATGCTTTACAGTTGGCATGAGACAAGACTGGTGGTAGCGCTCACCTCTTCTTCTCCGAATAAGCTGTTTTCCAGATGTTCCAAACAATCGAAAAGGGGATTCATCAGCGAAAATGACTTTACCCCAGTCCTCAGCAGTCCACTCCCTGTA
Organism: Leptodactylus fallax; assembly: GCA_947044405.1. Taxonomy (NCBI): domain Eukaryota; kingdom Metazoa; phylum Chordata; class Amphibia; order Anura; family Leptodactylidae; genus Leptodactylus; species Leptodactylus fallax. The sequence goes on along the minus strand of CAMRHE010000300.1, from coordinate 1,286,712 downwards.
CCTTTTGCAGAATATCAGTCTGTCCCTGATGTTTTTTCTGGAGAGAAGTGGCTTCTTTGCTGCCCTCCTTGAGACCAGGCCTTGCTCCAAGAGTCTCCGCCTCACAGTGCGTGCAGATGCACTCACACCTGCCTGCTGCCATTCCTCAGCAAGCTCTGCACTACTGGTAGCCCGATCCCGCAGCTGAAACACTTTTAAGAGTCGGTCCTGCCGCTTGCTGGTCTTTCTTGGGCGCCCTGGAGCCTTTTTGGCACCAATGGAACCTCTCTCCTTGAAGTTCTTGATGATGCAATAGATTGTTGACTGAGGTGCAATCTTTCTAGCTGCAATACTCTTCCCAGTTAGGCCATTTTTGTGCAGTGCAATGATGACTGCACGTGTTTCTTTAGAGATAACCATGGTTAACAGAAGAGAAACAATGATGGCAAGCACCAGCCTCCTTTTAAAGTGTCCAGTGGTGTCATTCTTACTTAATCATGACAGATTGATCTCCAGCCCTGTCCTCATCAACACCCACACCTGTGTTAATGGAGCAATCACTGAAACGATGTTAGGTGGTCCTTTTAAGGCAGGGCTGCAATGATGTTGAAATGTGTTTTGGGGGATAAAGTTCATTTTCTAGGCAAATATTGACTTTGCAAGTAATTGCTGTTAAGCTGGTCACTCTTTATAACATTCTGGAGTATATGCAAATTGCCATTAGAAAAACTGAAGCAGTAGACTTTGTAAAAATTAATATTTGTATCATTCTCAAAACTTTTGGCCATGACTGTGTGTGTATGTATGTATATATATATATATATATATATATATGTATATGTATGTGTATATATATATATATATATATATATATGTATATGTGTATATATATATATATATATATATATATATATATACACACACATATCTCTTATATACATAAAAATGAGTTCCTGTCTGTCTGTCTGTTCTTTATGCGCGACCAAACGACTGGACCAATCCTCACCAAATTTGGCACACATGTACATCAGGTGTCCGGGAATATTATAGACTGGGTCTCAGTTCTCTTGGACGTACCGTTCCTGAGGTACAGTATTCCCAAAAAATGACCAGCATTAGTCTATACAAGCCTGCAAGTCTTTCACTCATATTCCAACTGCCATACACATGGTCACATGTCCCTTATCAGCCAATAACAGCTTGCAGGCACTTACTCTCCTCAGGCACACAGGTTTCCATAGCAACCAAGCTATGTATGACCTGTATTAGTGAATAGCAGTTCACAGGACCTTAAATATTCAGTCATATCACGTGTATCAGCCAATATAAGTTCACATTTAATTTACCAGGTTTCCATAACAACACAGCCATAAATAGACTGTACCTATACCTATACTGGACTCAGTGGCGTAACTAGCAATGGCAGGGCCCAAAGGCGAACATTTGACATGGGACCCCCCCCACACACAAACTGCATTTCTGCACACAGTATTATGCCCCATAGTGGCCCCTGCATACACTATTAGGCCCCATAGTGGCCCTTGCACACAATATTCTGCCCCATAGTGGCCCCTGCACACAGTATCATAGTGGCTCCTTCATATAGTATTATGCGCACTTCCCGCTACTACTTCAATGTTGGACCAGATGTCACGTGAGCCAGGCATGTATCGCAATGCATAATGACGTCGGACTGGCCCACCAACATCTGGGACGCCACCAAGGAGGCCCGAAGCCTGCTGAAAAGACCCCAGAGTATAATGATAGCAGTGTTTGTGGGGTTCACGGCCCACAGGCCTTACTTGCCAATCCCCGCTCCTGCTCACAGCCGCCTCTGCAGAAGGTGAAGTGCAGGTGGCCGTGAGCAGGAGTTGGGATCGGTAAATAAATAGGGCCCGCTACCTGCTGATGTGTGTGGTTTGTTTTTTTTTGTTTTTTTTTTTTTTAACATCAGAGGCCCGCCAGGTCCCCTAATGTCCCGGGCCCTGTGGCAGCTGCTACCACTGCTAAACCGGTATTTACGCCACTGACTTGACTGCCATACTGGATTTCAGCATTCTTATAAATTGAAGGGCAGGGCGCTGTGGATGACACTGTTACACAAGGTCACATACACACAGCTTTACTCCAGGTTTTCCATAACAACCGATGGCAGGTTTTTCACTGATATCCAAACTGAGATGCACATGATCACATGACACTTATGGACCAATGGAAAATCGCAGGTTCAGTCTTGACATACACACAGCTTTACACCAGGTTTCCATAGCAACCAAGCTATTTATGTCCTGTATGAGTCAATAGCAGTTCGCAGATCCTTAAATATTCAGTCATATGACGTGTATTAGCCAATGTAAGTTCACATTTCATTTACCAGGTTTCCATAGCAACACAGCCATAAATAGACTATACCTATACTGGACTGCCATACTGGATGTCAAGTGCAAAACTGGCCAATTCTTATGGGGTCACTACACAAACAAAAAATGAAATATACCCGTGCGAAGCCGGGTCTTTCCTCTAGTATAATATATATGTAGTATGTATAAATTACTCACATATTGCAGTTTTTTGGAAAGTACAGTTTGTTTTCGGAAAAGGATTGCTTTTGAGCGTGCACTTGAGTGGCAAATTTGAATTTTTGTGCAATTTTTGGTTGTAATCTCTGCTGCAAAGTTTGGATGAAGGTGGTTTGTATATTTAAAATATTAAGTTGTTTTTTTTATATATGGTATGCTGTGCAATCTCAAAAAAGTGAGATTTTGGTGTCACAGTTTGCTATGTGCAGTATAGATTTTTAACATAGTTTAAACATTAGTGAATAAAGGCAAAATTGTGCTTATCTTCTGTATTAGTGTTTTTTAAGAGAACGAGCTCTTGTTGCAGCTGATGTTTGCAGTATATATAAATTGTGTACAGCTTTATTTTATGTGTTTTGTGTGTGAATGTACTATTGAACAGGAGTTTTAAGTGCAAATATATGTTTTAGTGCATTTTTTTTTTTTTCCAGAAAATTATTTGGGTTTGTCACAAAGTTACATGAAGGTGGACATGGCTATTGATAACCCATTGAGACACCTGTAATCTTCAGGTTGTCTACTTTCAAAAAATATATAGGGTTTAGGGGTACACTTGCTTTCCATGGTGTGTAATCCCTACATTTTATAGGATGATACTTTTTTTTAACTTTTCCAGCTTCAAAGCAGATTTTAGTCCCTTTCAGTTCTGGTGATTTTATGAAGACGGGCACACAGGTTTAGGCCTTAGTGATATGAATGATCTCTGCACATGTTGCACTCTTATTTTTAGGAGGTTTGGTGAATATAACTTTTTGTTTGGTTTCCACTTTCACCAACTAATATACATTTATTTGCATTTTTTTTTTTTTTTTATAAAACTTAAACTTTAAATCAAAATTGCATGACGGTGGGGGCGTGGCTTGATGTCAATCTAGATGGCCGCTGCTCTGTAGAGCTCTGAGACCTCACTTACTTATAGCGGCTCACAGCAGCGACTTGGTGCCGGCGATACCCGGCTAATTGTATGCGGGGGGATCCTCTGCTGCTCTAGGCTGCGGGGGGAAGAAAGGCCCGCCAAAGCGGTTAACGGACTTCTTTGCTGCTCCTGGCCTCGGCCCAAGATGGCGCCGGTGAATCTCCCCTTCTACCGCTACAGCGCGCGGCAGGCTGCTCCCGCGCGGAATGCGATGGCGCTTTAGGTGAGAAGTCCTATCAGCTCACCCCATCACACCTGGAGTCCTCTGGTGATAGTAATGACTCCCAGGAAAGTCAGAAAAGGGCTACAGAGGGCCAGCAGCAATCTCACAAGAGGGGACTACAACCCTCATCTTCACCCACTCCAGCTCATGTCGGCCAACCTGAAGTCCCTCCTGCAGTAGCATCCTCCCAGGCAGGCAGCATTACCCCTACCCCAAGCTCTGTAAAGCAGAAGATGAGATGGGATACCACGTTTTGCTTTGAATCTCACCCGGCTACAGAAGATCCCCAATTAGGCGATTCGGATGTGCTCCAGGCTATCCCTGCAGGTACCCAATCGGCTTCTGAGTCTTTCTTGAAAGATATAATGCTAGCTTTGCATAGATCTATTAAGAAGGATATCACTAAGGCGATTATGTCCGTATCCTCCACGGTTGACTCTCTTGGTAACAGGCTTGACCACGTTGAGAATAAGATGAGTGAATTTGCTGCGGCACACAATACTATAGTGGATGCCCATAATGATCTTGAGGAAGAATTAGCGGCGGTCAAACTTAAACTTGCCGACATGGAAGATAGGAATAGATGGAATAATGTTACCTTTCGTGGCATACCAGAGTCAGTCGCTGCCAGGGACTTGATTTCTTATCTGCAACCCTGAAAGCGACCCTGCCACACTGCTCTGACACAGATCTTATCATAGACAGGGTCCACTGCTTGCTGAAGTCGAAAGGGATGCCTGAACAAATTCCCAGGGACACCCTTGCCCGCATACATTTCTACCATGTCAAAGATTGTCTCATGCTTGAGTCAAGGAAAAGATCATCTTTGCCTGAGCCATTCAAAGAAATTCAATTATATGCAGACCTTTCTCAGGCTACCATTGCTGCTAGAAGAGAGCCGGCTCCTGTTACAGCAGTCTTCCGTCAACACAATGTTCTCTACAAGTGGGGATTTCCTACTAAAGTTATTGTTATCAGAAATGGAGTGACTTATTCGTTTAATTCCTTTGACACCGGGAAGAGTCTGCTACTCCAGTGGAACCTGCCACCACCTGCGCCTAATATCCAGAAATCCTCAAGGGCTGAGTCCCATAAACTGGATCCTCCATGGAAATCTACCGCCTCCGCCGAGTGATTAGCTCATTATGGACATACTGTGAGTCACATGTAGTGCGTTTTGTAATTTCTATTTTATGGCAAACTTCCCCCCACGTTTGCGCAGTATTACACTGCCCGGTTGTGTAAAACTATTTTCATTTCTCTTACTGTTGAATAGTTATATGTTGAACACTGTTATTAATGAGTTGTCCCCCTCCAGGGCTGAGGGATTTCTTTTTGGTATTACTCTCATACTTGACTCTTTATGCTACCAGTCTTTATTGCTAACTCTTGAATATATTAATGGGTGTCAAATTGCTGTCACTTAACGCGAGGGGATTAAACAGTCCCTTTAAGCGTTCATTGCTGTGGAAGAGGCTCTCAGATCTGCAGCAGATGTAATTTGCATACAGGAGACGCATTTCTGTGACCCTCGTCCACCAAAGTTCTCTAACAAACTGTTCCCTCATGTTTTTTGCTCTAATGCTACCAAGAAGGTTGCGGGTATTCTCATAGCGATAAAACACACAGTGTCCTTTCAGCTAATACATGTCATTTCAGATCCCAAAGGTCGTTATGTGGCGCTAGTTTGTTTGCTTGACAATTGCCCCTTTACTATTGTAAACGTTTACTGCCCTAACACATCTCAGATTTCCTTTTTAAATTAGGTATTGAAGAAGTATAGGAAGCGTGCACAGGGCCAGGTTCTCTTGTGCGGTGATTTCAATATTGTACATGATGCTGCTGCCGATTCCACTTATCGCGGCAAGCATCCACCTCAACAATTAGGACCTTGGCTCCGGCAGGCGGAGCTTCATGATGTATGGCGGTGCTTACATTCCTCCAAGAAGGATTATACGTATTATTCTGCTAGGCACCAATCCTACTCCAGAATAGACATGTTCCTAGCCCAGACTGATATGCGCCTTAGAGTACAAGGTTGTGAAATAGGAAATATTACGTGGTTGGACCACGCACCTATTACACTCAGCATTCACTTAGATGGTACAATAGCTCCTCCCGTGTCATGGCGAAACAATACATATGTGCCTCACATTGGGAGCAATATAGCAAGCTACTTTTACGCTGGTATTACCCTCCTCTACGCCTAGCTAAGTTCTACCCATCGTGTCCACCATGCTGTTGGAGGGGATGCGGAGAGACTGGCTCTTTGTTCCATGTGTTCTGGCACTGTCCACTCATTCAGTCCTTTTGGGTTTCTGTGTTTTCATTAGTAAATAGCATGTGTGGTGGAGGGGTGGGATATACACCTGAACTGGCATTCCTCCTGCTGGGCATCCACATGACGCCGTGCAGGTATAGGACCGTCGTACTCGGGGGCTGGTCGTCTACTTATTGCACGTAGGTGGAAGTCTACTTCCTGTCCGACACTGACGGAGCTGATTTCGGTGGTGTCATTGAATTGTCAATATGAACGTATTTATGCATGCAATAGTGGAGGCCTAGACAGATTCAGGACACATTGGGAGCCGTGGGCAACGTCATTCCCCCCACCCTACACCCATTGACGGCCTATACGCCTTGGCCTTTCTTGGCACTATGAGTATTGCATTTTATTTTATTCTTGTAATCTCTTGGAGGGGACACTCTGCTTGCTTATTCCTGGAACACCTATACGCTATCTAATTAATTACTTTGAAGGTTAATACCTGTAGCGGATGGGTCTGCACATTTGTTTGCATGGGGGGTTATCCGCTTTGTGGGCTGTTGGGAGTGATCCGATCCTATTTGTTCTTTAGGCCTGTACTAAGTTCTATGTTCTTTTGTCATTTGGTCATCTGTTCTTTGCCTTATTTTCCGCCTGTCCCGATCTCCTCTCCCTCCTCCTCATGGCAAAACTTGATTGATGTTCCATACTGCCTTTACCGTGTTAAGCTTTTCATATGTCTGGAAAGACTTACATGCTCTTAATATGCATTGCTATATGTATTCTTGCTATTGATGTACTTCACTTGAGTCTATTGTATTATCCTTTGTATATGCTGTTTGTGAAGCCATGATTGTACCCTCTGTTCCTTGCTGTGTTTGCTACTTGTAATGTATTCATGTATAAATTTCAATAAAAAACTATTGATTAAAAAAAAAAATTGCATGACGGTGACTGTTCGTATACAGCACCAAGTGACTTTTTGACTATGCTGCAGGTCTCTACTTTAAGAAAATATGTAGGTATGGGGGGTTAGCATGATTTTTTTTTTATGTTGGAATTTAGGTTTTATTTGTCCATCTCAAAACTGTGAAAGTTGCTCTGGCTACAGGAGGTGCAAAATTTCCGGAGACTCCTGTCAGCGAAGGGGTTAAAGGGGTATTCCCACGAACATAACCATTTTTAAATTTGAAGATAATTAAAAGTTAAACATTTTTCCAAGTATAAGTAATTTAAACATTTTGCAGAGTTTTAAAGATTTTCTCTAAATATCTTGTGGTCACAGTCTTGTTGTCTTGATCGTTTACCAATGGATATGACCATGAATGCAGGATCTTTCTAAAGTCAGAAAATCAGCAATGGTTTTCTTTTCGTGGCCCGGATTTCTTCTCATACATGTAGTGTTCCTGCCTGATAACCTATCTACAATAAGGAAATCATGGCTGGGTTTTTGACAAGTCCTAGACCAGTGATGGCGAACCTTTTAGGCTGTGTTCACACGGCGGAAAATTTTCCGCCCCCGGAGTTTTCGCCACGGTCAGCCGCGACAGGATTCCGATGCAGTGCATCAGCACGCGGCTAACTGCTCCTGACTAAACCCGAATGAATGGGCCTAATCAGGAGCGCGGCTAGAGCCGCGGAATCCGCGGCAAGATAGGTCATGTTGCTTTTTTTTTCCCGCTAGAGGAAAAAAAAACGCCATTGACTCCCATTAAAATGAATGGGAGTTTTTTCAGGTGGATTTTGAGGCGGATTCCGCGTCAAAATCCGCTGCCAAAAACTCAGTGTGAACACAGCCTTAGAGACAGAGTGCCCAAACTGCAACCCAAAGCCTACTAAATTTTCGCAAAGTGCCAACACGGCAATTTCACTTTAAATTAACCTGCCTCAATCCTCTTGCTCTCACGCAGCTTGCACCCCCCATTCCCCCCTCTTGAACGCAGCCTGCATCTCTCCCCCCCACACTACACCCTGCACCGCGCATCTCCCCCCCCCCCCCACAGTACAGCCTGCACCTCACATCTTACCCCCCCACAGTACAGCCTGCACCTCACATCTTACCCCCCCCCACAGTACAGCCTGCAACTCACATCTTACCCCCCCACAGTACACCCTGCACCTCACATTTCCCACCCCCACAGTACACCCTGCACCTCACATCTCTCCCACCCCACAGTACACCCTGCACCTCACATCTCTCCCCCACACTACACTCTGCACCCCACATCTCTCCATGTTACTCCACTGCTCAGGATACAACTTTTCTTCATGTAGAAGGACTTTCTTACAAGTAACGACACGCCTCCCTTGTCATGTGACCGTATGACGTCAGAAGGTCCTTCCAGAGTACAGTATTTAGCCTTTACTGATTGACACTGACAGTTTTCAGCTGTATGTGCATTTGCATATACAGCTGAAAGAACCGATCGTTCACTAACGGGGAATCCTGTACCGGATTCCCCGTTAGTGAGTGATCATGGCGACGGCGTGTGTGCCAACAGAGAGGGCTCTGCGCACCCTCTCTGGCACATGTGCCATAGGTTTGCCATCACGGTCCTAGACTATATAAAGTTTCTGCATTTGTGGTTGTATCCATTGGCAACTGATCAAGATAACAGATTGGAACCACAAAGATAGTTGGAGAAATCTTTAAATTGCTGTAGAATTTTTAACTACTTATATTTGCAAAAATGTTTAACTTTTAATTATCTACAAATATAGATATGGTTATGTTCATGGGAATACCCCTTTAAATAGTGCACCAGATTTATCAACACCTGTCGAACCTCTGCTGATATTTAACTGATGACTTATTTTACGGATAGGAAAGTCCTGGAAAACCTCTTTAAGGCCAGGGTCCCATGTGGCGCAAACCGCAGCGTTTTACAGTCCCTGTAAAGTAGATAGAATCCTATCTACACATTCAAGAAAAATACCCGCAGCGGAAATGCTGCGATTTCCAAAACCGTTGCCTTTTTTGGAAATCGCAGCCATGTCGATTATATCTACGGAAATGCTGGCGGTTTCCCTATGGGTATAATTTAAGCAGAAAGTCCGCAGAGGAAAACTAGGTGGACTTGATGTAAAAAAAAAAAAAAAAAAAAATGCTGTGGGAAAAACTGCAATGTGTTTCCACCGCGGTTTTTCCCACAGTGTTTTTTGGCTGCTGCCCACTACGTGAGGCCTAAGACTAAGGCCCCACATTGCGGAACCACAGCGTTTTTTTTGTTGCAGATTTTGCTGTTTTTGGCTCAAAAAAAAAAAAAAAAATGGAAGGGACATGTCTAAGAGCTTCCTTCTATTTACCATTATTTTTCAGGACACTTCTGACTTTGGCTCAAAAAATTGCAGCAAAATCTGCAACAAAAAAACGCTGCATTTCTGCAATAGGGCATTAGCCTACCACTTTATGTACCAAAATTGCAGCTGAATGTCTTAGCAGCGGTACATTTTCCAATAGAGATTTAGTTGGAGGGAGCTTTCATTGAAGAATTGTTGTCCAGTACAGATTAGCCCCTTTAAAAACCACACTTGATATTGGCATTTATTAAAATTCACCTTGGTTAACACGCTGTCTGATAAGTTAAGCCAGGGTCCGCAGCTGAGTGGGGTAAGGTCACATCAGATTGTTCATGGTGTCACAGTTGCTCTTTATCAATAAGTGCAATTAAACCAAATGCCTGGAAGCGATTCAGCCACACTATGACATACCGCGAATAGACAGTTTATTTCCACGGTGCAATGTAATAATCCCTTAATGAAAAAGGAGAAAATCTCTACCAGACTTACTCATCAGTTCAGTTGTGAGTTGATTTACAGTAATAATTTGCTCTAGCTGAAATTTTTGTGTTTCGACCTTGTGTAACACCAGTATGTTTTTATCATTTTTAGGACACAATATGAAATTTCATATATTGCTGAGTTCAGGCACCTGGAAGATCAGGAGCTACAGACGTATGCCAGTGATGAGTATAGAGAACCAGGTATTCATCTTTTTGCACATACCAAGTCATAGCACAGAGGCAGCTTGCCAATGCTCCAATGCTGTTAAAGACTTTTTAAGACCAGGGCCCCACGTAGCATAAATGGTGAACCAAAACCGCGGCGTTTTCTAGTGAATTCCATCCACACATTCTGGAAAAATGCGCGCAGTGGAAACACTGGAATTTCCAAAACATTTGCGGTTTTTGTCAATACCTACGGAAATTCCGGCAGTTTCCCTATAGGTATAATGGTAGCAGAAAGTCTTCACTTTCTCTGAAAAGCGCTGCAGGAAAAACTTCAATGCGTTGCCGTGGTTTTTCCTGCAGCACTTTTTTGCTGCGGCCTGCTACATGGGGCCTTAGCCTAAAGGGGTAGAACTCTTGAGATTATGGAGAATTGTGAGTGTGTATATATGTGTATATGTATGTATTCATACATTCATACATACATAAACATACATACATAATATATGTATATTTATAACAGGCACAGAATGTTGTGCAAATAAGTCATACCTAGCCCATGCCTTGCAGCATAGGATTGTTTCAGGAAGAGAAATATTTCTATTACAACTTTTTAAAACTTTTCTACTTGAACTTGGTATATAAATCAGGTGGTTTCTACAACACCCCATAGTTTTCTCTACGAAGGGTCAACCTAGTCACTTCCTGTTCAGCATTTCCCCATGTTGCATAACATAAATGGCTAGATATATAAACAGAAGAGCCATCCTTTGCAATAGTATCTGTAAACTGCAGTCAGAATGGTCTTATAGAAGTGGAAATCTGGATAGAACAAGTGGATAGACTTCTTAAGGATTAGGCTCCATGACTTGGGTTGGGTTCCTCTTTCTGTCCGTTTACAGGAATTCACTTGGTCCGTGGAGGCAGAGACAGCGCACTGATACCATCCATATGGTGTCAGAGGGAGATCTGTTTTACTGGCTATAGCTTTATGCTGATAAGTTTTAATCTTGAATGTACCTTGCTTCACTGTTTTATCTTCCAGGGCTGTGGAGAGCAGGGTGTGGATTAATTTTGGGTGGAGTCGCAGTCAGAAAAAAATTACCGACTCCTTTTTAAAGAGGACCTTTCACGTCCTCATGTCTATGCTGTTTTACATACCGTTAGAAAGCTGACAGCGCGCTGAATTCATCGCACTTCCGGCTTTCCCAGTATGTGCCCCAGGGCTGGAGATATCGGTGGTCTTAGTTTCACAGTTCACTGTTAGAAGGGCATTCCTGACAGTCTAGCTGTGCTGCGAGGAATGCACACCCTGACTGTGCTCGTCCCATAGACTTGTACTGTGGGGGTGCGTTCTTCACAGGTCAGCGTCATCGCTGGGCTGTAAGGAACGCCCCTCTCTCTGCACTCGTCCATAGCACTGTGCTGTCAGAGGGGGCGTTACTTACAGCCTAGTGATGATGCTGACCTGTGAGGCCCACCCCAGTACAAGTCTATGGGACGAGCACAGTCAGGGAGGGCGTTCCCCACAGCGCAGCTAGACTGTCAGGAATGCCCTTCTGACAGTGAACCGTGAAACTAAGACCGCCGATATCTCCAGCACCGGGGCACATACCGGGAAAGCCCGCAGTGCGCTGAATTCAGCGCGCTGTTGCCTTTCTAGTGGTATGTAAAACAGCATATACATGAGGAGGTGAAAGGTCCTCTTTAATGATATTATACAATTTTTAAATATTGTATAATGCATTAGATGCATAGTTTGGTGTGTATTTACTTTAATAGGAATTCAATCACTGACTTTTTAATAAATTAGAGGACCTTTACTGCTTGTGACTGACAATGGCTGTCAACCATTTATGAAGGAGTCGGAGTGGAAAAATAGTCTGTCAGTTGTTTGACCTATTGACTCCACAGCCAAATTTTATTTTATGAATTTATTCCTCTTGTTTATATAGCTAGAGCTCCAGCCTCAGTAACCATGGACTCCTAAATGGAAAAAAGGTTTTGTTGCCAAACCATATAATACTCCGCAGTGGCTCCCCAACACAGCATGATGCTTCTTATTCACCTTGCACACAGCATAATACTCTTCTGAGTGCTCCTCCCATACATAGTCTAATATGCACCCCAGTAACCCTCTACTGTATAATGCTCTCCTCAGTGCCCCCCACAGTGTATATATAATGCTCTCCAATAGGACATTCCCACAAAGCTCTCTGCACCTCTCCTCCTCTTCTTTTTTTTTTTTTTTTTTTTTTTTGTTCCTGCTTGATAGTGTCTGCACCATTCTGCAGACATTACTAGTGGCAGCCTGATTGGTGAAGCAGGCAGTTGAAGTCTTCCTAATTCACAATTCTGTTCTCTCTATATTGACATCAACACATGCAACTGTGTATGTCACATCTGTCTGCATTTTTCTTAGAGAGAGCAGCGGGGCTAGTTGCAAATATTGGTGTCCTTTCTATCTTGGTGCCATTTCCAAATTCTTAGGAGCCCTCTATAGCGCCAACATATTCTGCCATGCTTTTACAGATGTCATCAATCACTATGCCTAGCAGGTCTCACAAACTAAATTCCCAAAGACAGAGCATAGACTCCACTTACTCACTGTGCTGTCCCCTATGTTTCAAGCTCATTTTCTGCCATATCCATTTGCCCATTAGATTTTGAGCAGGAATTGTCTGATTTCTTTAAAGGGGGTTTCTGGCCCTGAATGCATTTGTAATACTAATGACCTATCCACAGGAAAGGTCATGAATATCTGATCTGTGGGGGTCTGAAATCATATCCAGCATAGATCAACTGATTCAGTTGGCTCAGGGGCATTGAGAACTACAGCAGTGGACTGGGCGTGGCGCCACAACTATACAAAGGATGGGGGCTGCAGATCTGTACCTATTACTTCAATAGTAGCAGAGCTGCTTCTCCTCCCTGTTCACTGCTGTAGCATCTTGGTGTCGGACCTCTAAAGATCAGACGCTGATGACCTATGCTGTGGATAGACCATCATCTTCAAAAAATATTTGGAACTGGAAATGCACTTCAAGGATAGGTCCTAAGAAACTTTTGTGTGTGTAAACTATAGTCTTAAGATATGTTTGATGTGTGAAGAACATACCTTTGTAACAGCTTGTGCTTTCTCCTGAGCATTGTCAAGCCATGCGGAGATAAAATCTCTTACATTGTGACATGTTGATGTTTGCCAGAAGGAATCACAGATTTTCTTATCAGAGCGTCCTGCCCTCCTGACACAATACTGTATTTATTCATGCGAATTATATCCTCAGTATTGCTAGATTGGATTGGATGGATGTTTATCAAAGTAACTGGTGGGTGCGGATTTACCAGACATTTACTCAGAGTTACAGTGCAGGATCTGAAGCAAACACCTCTCAGCGAAACCAAATCTAAATGTCTCATATTTCCTGAATACATGGATAGTATTTATAGCGCTCCTAATCATACAACCACCACTAGAACCAAAGTGACATTCATTTACAAGGTGAACCAAGGACAGACACTAAAGGCTTTCAGTTTTGATGCAAATATGGAAAATCCAGTGAGATGCTACAACATGTGTTTTTAACTAGATATGGGATATAATATGTCCATCTGTAACTGGTAATAATCTATACATTTATTCATGTAATGTCACAGGGAAAAGCTATTGTCTTCATATGTAGGTCATGAGTATTAAGTAGCTTGTTTCTATGAAATAAAATTTGCCAGTATGTTTCCCTTTCTTGTTAGTTTAATGAGAACCTTGTGAAATGTCTCTGTAAGTATATGTATTCCCCATGAAATAATCCTGGAGCACCTTTTTTTTTGTGTATGATTCCTCTTTTATTTCTGTTACTTTTATATAGTGCCAGCATATTTTGCAGCACTTCACAGACATTAAGTGTGCTATATGGCTCAGTGGTTGATATCTAAATTCCCTATCAGTGTGTCTTTGAGTGTAGGGGTAAACTGGAGTAGACAGAGGACACCCAGACAAACACCTGTGGGGCCAATTAATCTGGTTTCCCCAGCCCCAGGGGATCAGAAGGACTGTAGCTGTAAGTTAGGTTTTTCTGTTTTTTTTTTTTTTTTTTTTTTAATCCCCTTTTATTTTTATAACTGTCTGCTTGTTTGTCATTTTTAGTTTTTCTCTTTTTGTCAGCACTGAATCTTTTTGTATAAAAATGTTCACTTTACTGTTAGTCCCTGTATGTTCTACGGATCCATTGTTATTTAAAGTATGTTTTGTGTGCTCACTGTTGGAAAGGCATGTGTTGGATTCCTACTGCCTCAAATCAGTAGGTGGTGGCAGCATGTATCCAGGGTGAGTGGACTGTTTGTGGGTGTGATTTATGTGGAGTGGAGTAAATTAACCCCTTCCAGTTGCATCCACATCATGTACTAGAATGGTACAAAAGTACAAATTTATTCTTACTAGAAACATGTGAGCAAATTGACAGAGTGTTATCGTTCCCTTTGTCTGGCACTGTCCAATTAGGGCTGAGCTTGTTATACTGTAGAAAAACACTCCATTGTCAGGGAACGGGTAATGGTCTATTTCCAAGAGGAAAAACAGAGGAACAATACAACGCAAAGTTCTTACTGAAGATACTCTGAAATTATTTCATGTGGAAACAAGTGTTTCCTAATACAGACTGAAGACAGGACCTGTTTTGAGGTTCTGTTCACATCACGTTTCAGTGACATATTGACATATATATGTAACATGCTCATAGAATTCAGTTAGCAAGTCAAATGTCTGAAGTAGCTGTTATGGTATATTTACAATTTAAAAGTAAGATTCTTTTTATCCTCCCCTTTAAATCTTGTGGTGCCAGGCCCCTTTCACAAGCCTTCTGAAGTGGGTAATGTGCCTATGCATGAACCAGAAGTCAGATACCCTGAATTACCGATATTAAAGAACAGAGAAGAGGTAAGCTTGTAAAGTTAATTTGAGTGACATTTATATATGTGTGATGCCACTTCATATACTGCATGATGTTAGGTTCACACTAGTGCTGTCTCCGTTGTTTGGGTCTGTCGGGGGACCAACGGAGAGGTGGACTGCTAAAACGGCTACAAAAGGAGCCTGGTGGACCCCATTGACCATAATGGGGTCCTTTGGGTGGGTGTTGTTTTTTAAACTGAAAACATCAGAGGAAAAAGTCCTCTGTGTGTAGATGTAAACATGGCCTGAGAATATCATTTCATTTACTCTAAGGCTTCATGCACACTAACGTGTGTTTTGTTAGTACAGTGGGGAAAAAAAAGTATTGCCATCCACCAATTGTGCAAGTTCTCCCACTTAAAAAGATGAGGCCGGCCTGTAATTGTCATCATAGGTAGACCTCAACTATGAGAGACAAAATGAGAAAACAAATCTAGAAAATCACATTGTCTGATTTTTAAAGAATTTATTTGCAAATTATGGTGGAAAATAAGTATTTGGTCAATAACAAAAGTCCATCTCAATACTTTGTTATATATCCTTTGTTGGCAATGACAGAGGTCAAACGTTTTCTGTAAGTCTTCACAAGGTTGGCGCACACATTGTTGCCGGTATGTTGGCCCATTCCTCCATGCAGATCTCCTCTCTAGCAGTGATGTTTTGGGGCTGTCACTGGGCAACACGGACTTTCAACTCCCTCCAAAGGTTTTCTATGGGGTTGAGATCTGGAGACTGGCTAGGCCACTCCAGGACCTTGAAATGCTTCTTACAAAGCCACTCCTGCATTGCCCTGGTGGTGTACTTGGGATCATTGTCATGCTGAAAGACCCAGCCACATTTGATCTTCAATGCCCTTGCTGATGGAAGGAGGTTTGCACTCAAAATCTCACGATACATGGCCCCATTCATTCTTTCATGTACACGGATCAGTCGTCCTGGTCCCTTTCCAGAGAAACAGCCCCAAAGCATGATGTTGCCACCCCCATGCTTCTCAGTAGGTATGTTGTTATTTGGATGCAACTCAGCATTCACTCTCCTCCAAACACGACGAGTTGTGTTTCTACCAAACAGTTCTACTTTGGTTTCATCTGACCATATGACATTCTCCCAGTACTCTTCTGGAACATCCAAATGCTCTCTAGCAAACTTCAGACGGGCCCGAATATGTACTGGCTTAAGCAGGGGGACACGTCTGGCACTGCAGGATCTGATGGCGTAGTGTGTTACTGACGGTAACAGTGTGGTGGAGTGTGTGACAAGCTGAGGATACTATGGTCGTTTATTATTGAATATTTCAGCTTTTTGCTAGTCTTTCAGGGGTTTTCTTTACTGCCTTATTCCTCATGTATGTAATATGTATGCGGAGATATTTGCAGTTTCGGCTGCTTATAACCGCCATAATGTATTTATTTATATATTAGTATTAGCAGTGTATCCCCTTTTCTAGCAATTGTATTGTTATCATTGTATCCCTATTTATCCTCCCTTTCATATATTTTTTGTGTACCTCCAGTTATCCTTTTCCCCATACATGTTTGTTTTTTGTTATTTATGTTTACTTAATAAAATGACATTGTTTTATCATTTGTGGTCATGATATTTTAGTTTTTGCATAGTTCCACATGATCCATAATGCTTTATATTGTTGTTATTTATTAGCCCATTTATGTGTTTATACTGACGGTAGCCTTTGTTACGTTAGTCCCAGCTTTCTGCAGGTCATTCACTAGGTCCCCCCCCCCCCCCGTGTGGTTCTGGGATTGAGATCTTGCCTGGAGCCCCTGATCGAGGGAGATTATCAGTGGTCTTGTATGTCTTCCATTTTCTAATTATTGCTCCCACAGCTGATTTCTTCACACCAAGCTGCTTGCCTATTGCAGATTCAGTCTTCCCAGCCTGGTGCAGGTCTACAACTTTGTTTCTGGTGTCCTTCCACAGCTCTTTGGTCTTCACCATAGTGGAGTTTGGAGTGTGACTGTTTGAGGTTGTGGACAGGTGTCTTTTATACTGATAACAATGTCAAACAGGAGCCATTACTACAGGTAATGAGTGGAGGACAGAGGAGCCTCTTAAAGAAGAAGTTACAGGTCTGTGAGAGCCAGAAATCTTGCTTGTTTGTCGGTGACTAAATACTTATTTTCCACCATAATTTGCAAATAAATTCTTTAAAAATCAGACAATGTGATTTTCTGGATTTCAATTTCTCATTTTGTCTCTCATAGTTGAGGTCTACCTATGATGACAATTACAGGCCGGCCTCATCTTTTTAAGTGGGAGAACTTGAACAATTGGTGGCTGACTAAATACTTTTATTCCCTACTGTTCTAGCACACTGACCCATTATTTCCTATGGGCCCCATGCACATGCCTGTGTATTATCACAGGTTCATGTAGGGGATCGTGAGCCTGGGGTCAAAACTCAAGACAGGTCCTATTCCTGTCTGTTATGCAGCCTAGGCTCACTTTAGAAATGAATGGATCCATGGAGGACACTGGCGGCACACGGATATCATTTATGTAGACAAGCCAATGTGTTTTTGCTGTGAACAGATGTACCCATTCATGTTTATTTAGCCTAATAAGTAAGTGCATGTTTTTGGGGAGTATAAAAAGCTTCGGAAAATAAGTTATCTTTGATTTGTGGACATTCTTTTTACACTGGCCGATGATCACCCCAGTGTTTGCATATTTTATAGAAGCGTAAAATTGTTGTCTGCCGCACATTCCCTTGTGCAATCAGAGGATTTGCTGTTGATATTAATGCACACTAAATGAGATGAATGAAAGATCATATGAGTGATGCTTTGCCCAGACATACAATGATTGATTTGCATTAATTTGAATGTAACTAGATGAGCAGTGATAGACTACTACCTATATCGTCGTCTAGTGTTTGTTTTTGTTTTTTTGTTTTTTTTTATGCCCTGTGGGGCAGATTTATGAAATGTTCTTAGTTGCCCATAACAACCAATAGCAGCCAAGCGTTCATTTTTTTTTTTTAATTGCATATAGAAATTAAAGTTGTAATAATAATTTTTATTTATATATCACCATCATATTCCGCAGCACTTTATAAAATGTAGGGTTCGAGTACAGACAAAAAGATACATTACAGAGAAATAGTCAATTCACACACTGGGACTGAGGGCCCTGCTCATAAGAACTTACAATCTAAGAGGTAGAGGGGTGACACAAGAGGTAGCAGGGGAGGCATAGGAGGTAGCATTGCTTATACAGTGGTCCAGACAATTTTTGTAATAGAGGTGACTGTCATTACACATATATAAAGCGGTATGAGCCATCACCAGTCAGTATCCTTTAACTTGCAGATAGTGCCTTGACATATAAAGTTACAGTCTGATACGGCATCATATCCTGTGGGGTAATGCGGGAGCGTGAACAGAGGAGTGTTCGTTTTAGGCATTCTAATTGCGGAAGAGTGTACATTAGGAATTGTGATAGGCCTGTCTGAAAAGATGTCTCTTTAGTTTGCGCTTGAAGCTGTAGAAATTGGGAGTTAATCTGATTGTCCAGAGTAGAGCATTCCAGAGAAGTGGTGCAACTCATGAGAAGTCTTGGATACGGCAGTGGGAGGTTTTGATCATAGAGGATCTTAGTCTTAGGTCATTGAGTGAACGGAGAGTACGGGTTGGGCGATAGACAGAGATGAGGGAGGAAATGTAGGGAGGTGCAGCATTATGGAGAGCCTTGTGGATGAGGGTGATAAGTTTATATTGTATTCTGTATTGAATAGGAAGCCAATGTAGTGAACGACACAGACCGGAGGAATCGCTGTAGCGTCTAAACTGATAGATGAGCCTGGCTGCTGTATTC
The DNA here is from genome assembly GCA_947044405.1 of Leptodactylus fallax. Taxonomy (NCBI): domain Eukaryota; kingdom Metazoa; phylum Chordata; class Amphibia; order Anura; family Leptodactylidae; genus Leptodactylus; species Leptodactylus fallax. The sequence goes on along the minus strand of CAMRHE010000300.1, from coordinate 1,268,020 downwards.
AGAATAGATTGTAGAGGGGAGAGTTTAGAAAGGGGAAGACCATTTTGAAAGGAGTTACAGTAGTCGAGGTGAGAGTGAATCAGAGTGACAGTAAGTGTCTCTAATGAAGTTGTACTGTGATTGGATGCTATGATCAACTAAGACAGTTTATCTTTAAGATGTTTTTCATAAAGTTGGTGTAGTGTGTGTCTAAGAGGCGTGGATTTTATGCATAAATCTTTACAGTATTTCTTCTGAGCTTCACAGTGTTTTTTTGCTACTTAAAGGGATTGTCTGGAATTAAATGAGCTTACTACACTAAGCTAAACACCCTCCCCCCTGCCGAACTTCTAACTTACTTTACAAAAAAATGTATATCTACCTAGATCGCCGGGGCAGTCATGTGACCGCCCCAGGCACATTTTCAGATTTTTCACCAATACTAACCCCCCCTCCCCCACCTCATCATACTTAACTGTCTTCCTGTTCGGAACATCACTTCCTTCTGGGGGGTCCGGCTCCTCTCCTTCTTGACGTATGCCGGCCTTCCAAGCCTGCGCAATAGAGCCGGAGTGCCGGGTCTATTACACAGGCGCTGGAAGACGTCAAGGGTAAGAGGTGCTGGCCCTGCAGAAGGATGTGATCTCCCATGCCCAGAAGTTCCAGACAGGAAGATAGGTAAGCATGATGGGGTGGGGAGTGGGGGGTTGGTGAGTTAGTTGGGAAGGGATATTAGAGTGTGGGCTAGCTAGGGAAACGGAAGGGGGTGTGAGGGGGGGAGCTAGTGTGAGTCAGCTCTTAGTGAAGTGAAATGTATCATGGTAGTTGTAGGATAAAAGAACAAGAATCTTCCCATGTAAACAAATGCAGAGGATCTCTGGAGCTCCCAGAGAAACCATAAATCAAGAACACTCACTTCTAAAGATGTTTGGATGCGCTTATTAACATATTAATAGCACTAACTGACCATTTAAAAAAAAACAAAAAAAAACAAAACATTTTGCCCGGGAAATCCCTTTAAATTATGCAAATGAATGTTCTTTGCTTGAAGTGAGCAGCTAGACTTCTGAATCTACTCGTAAGATCCAGTGGTGTATTAGAACACAAGGTTTATTAATGTGCATATCAGAACATGAAACAATATACAAATTGATTTTGCAGTTTTAAAGATTTTCTCAAAATATCATCTGTTGTCTTCATTGTTTGCCAACGGATATGACCATGAATTCACAAACTTTCTATGGTCTGGAACTTGTCATAAAGCCAGCCATGATTCCTTATTGTGTAGAGGTTATCAGGTAGGAACATTTCATGTATGAAAAGACATCCCAGCCGCCATAAGGAAATCAAGGCTGGATTTCTGACAAATGCTAAACGAGGGGTCGACAACCCTCGGCACGCATGCCACGTGTGGCACGTGAGGATTATTTCCCTGGCACAGCAACCCAAGTCCGTCTCCAGCTGTTTCGATCGGACCAAACACGGCTGAAACGAAACTATTATTATTATACTGTGGGGTCTCTTCAGACCCCAGAGTATAATTAGCGAAGCCCCAGGGAAGGTGATCAAACATAAAAAATAATGTTACTCACTTCCCTGCGCTCCGCGGTGGCTCTGTACACTGCAAGCGCTTCTGCTTGGCATAAGATACCACTGATAGGGCCTCTGCTCACGTCCGGCGTCATTACGTATACTGTAATGACGCGACGTGACCCCTGAGACTCAATCAGTGGTCGCTGACTTCAGGCAGAAGCGCTTGCAGACCACAGAGCCGCTGCGGTGCGCAGATAAGGTGAGTAACATTGTTTTTTATGTTTGTTACCTCTCTTGGCCATCCACTTATTATACTCTGGGGTCTGAAGAGACCCCACAGCATAATAATAGCTAGTGAGTGGCAAAAATTGGAATATTATACTGTTTGGATCGGTTGCTATGGGACATAATATGGTGTGTAGTGGCTGCTATGGGAAATATGGTGCGCAGGGGCTGCTATGGGACATAATACCGTGTGTAGGGGCCGCGATGGCTGTGGGACATCATACCGTGTGCAGGGGCCGCAATGGGATAGAATAGTGCGTGCAGAGGCCGCTATGGGATAGAATAGCGCATGCAGAGGCCGCTATGGGATAGAATAGCGCGTGCAGAAGCCGCTATGGGACATTATTCTGTAGAACGGTGTGTTTTCTGTATTAAGGATGTGTTTTTGCACAGAAAACACAAGCTTTTTTTTTTTTTTTTTTTTGTGCACCATGTGAACGCAGTTTTACATCGAAGTAAAAGTTCCAGTGGCCTAAGACTATAGCTGCATCCAGATACATAGTGTGTTTTCGCCGTAAGGCTGCTGCCATATGGTGTCCTGGACACATACATTACCACTAATTACGGGATGCACATGGACTTTCATTGCTTCTAATCAGAAAGTACAGGGGCGTCCAAGGAAATAGCAGTAAACGCATGCGTCCTAAAGCATCTGGTGGCAGCACTTCTGTGTTATGGTTTGTGGTATATGTATATGTGAGTGAATGTGTGTGTGTGTGTGTGTGTGTGTATATGTATATATATATATATATATATATATATATATATATATATATATATACAGTCATATGAAAAAGTTTGGGCACCCCTATTAATCTTAATCATTTTTAGTTCTAAATATTTGGGTGTTTGCAACAGCCATTTCAATTTGATATATCTAATAACTGATGGACACAGTAATATTTCAGGATTGAAATGAGGTTTATTGTACTAACAGAAAATGTGCAATATGCATTAAACCAAAATTTGACCGGTGCAAAAGTATGGGCACCTCAACAGAAAAGTGACATTAATATTTAGTAGATCCTCCTTTTGCAAAAATAACAGCCTCTAGTCGCTTCCTGTAGCTTTTAATCAGTTCCTGGATCCTGGATGAAGGTATTTTTGACCATTCCTCTTTACAAAACAATTCCAGTTCAGTTAAGTTTGATGGTCGCCGAGCATGGACAGCCCGCTTCAAATTATCCCACAGATGTTCAATGATATTCAGGTCTGGGGACTGGGATGGCCATTCCAGAACATTGTAATTGTTCCTCTGCATGAATGCCTGAGTAGATTTGGAGCTGTGTTTTGGATCATTGTCTTGCTGAAATATCCATCCCCGGCGTAACTTCAAATTTGTCACTGATTCTTGTACATTATTCTCAAGAATCTGCTGATACTGAGTTGAATCCATGCGACCCTCAACTTTAACAAGATTCCCGGTGCCGGCATTGGCCACACAGCCCCAAAGCATGATGGAACCTCCACCAAATTTTACAGTGGGTAGCAAGTGTTTTTCTTGGAATGCTGTGTTTTTCTGACGCCATGCATAACGCCTTTTTGTATGACCAAACAACTCAATCTTTGTTTCATCAGTCCACAGGACCTTCTTCCAAAATGAAGCTGGCTTGTTCAAATGTGCTTTTGCATACCTCAGGCGACTCTGTTTGTGGCGTGCTTTCAGAAACGGCTTCTTTCGCATCACTCTCCCATACAGCTTCTCCTTGTGCAAAGTGTGCTGTATTGTTGACCGATGCACAGTGACACCATCTGCAGCAAGATGATGCTGCAGCTCTTTGGTGGTGGTCTGTGGATTGTCCTTGACTGTTCTCACCATTCTTCTTCTCTGCCTTTCTGATATTTTTCTTGGCCTGCCACTTCTGGGCTTAACAAGAACTGTCCCTGTGGTCTTCCATTTCCTTACTATGTTCCTCACAGTGGAAACTGACAGGTTAAATCTCTGAGACAACTTTTTGTATCCTTCCCCTGAACAACTATGTTGAACAATCTTTGTTTTCAGATCATTTGAGAGTTGTTTTGAGGAGCCCATGATGCCACTCTTCAGAGGAGATTCAAATAGGAGAACAACTTGCAATTGGCCACCTTAAATACCTTTTCTCATGATTGGATACACCTGGCTATGAAGTTCAAAGCTCAGTGAGGTTACAAAACCAATTTTGTGCTTCAGTAAGTCAGTAAAAAGTAGTTAGGAGTATTCAAATCAATAAAATGATAAGGGTACCCAAATTTTTGCACCGGTCAAATTTTGGTTTAATGCATATTGCACATTTTCTGTTAGTACAATAAACCTCATTTCAATTCTGAAATATTACTGTGTCCATCAGTTATTAGATATATCAAATTGAAATGGCTGTTGCAAACACCCAAATATGGGTCGTCAGACTTACAATTATTGTTGGCCGGCACTCCAAGTACGTCATCTTTGATTTTTTTTTTTTTTTTTTTTTAAAATCGGCACAACGAACAAAAAAGGTTGCCTACCCTATGCTAGACAATTGGAAGTTCCTGCATTCATGGTTGTATCCATTGGCAATCAATTAAGACAAGACTGCCACCCCCTAAGATGATTAGAGAAAATCTTTATAGTTGAAAAAATGTTTAACTTTTAATTGTCTATTAATCTAAATATAGTTATGTTTATGACAAAAATTCTAGGGCTGGGCAATTAATTGAAAAATAACTGAATCTGAAAGTCAGCTCAATTATTTGATATGAATTTGCTCACATTGATTATTTCAATTATTTTGCATCCATGCCATCTTGTCTCTCACTGCATTGGCTAAAGAATATGTTACTAACTGTACGCCATGGCATGGCATATAAAAAGGGGAGTGTCCTAAAATAATTGTAAATTGAAATTGAGGTAAAGTGTTCAATTAATTGCGATTTTCATTTACATCATCATTGCCCAGCCCTAGAAAACCCCTTTAATATTTTAGATAACATTTCAGCTGTAGTATTGTGGGAGGTTTCTGTTTTCTGAGTTTCAGGAGGCTATAGGCTATAGATTGAATAGATTGACTTTTATTTACACGTTTGGTTATCAGGTAGAAAAATAAAAGTTTTGTATACACTTTTTTTTTTTTTTTTTTTTAACAGTTGATCTCATTAATTGAGAGCAATTCAGTAGTGATTATACATGGAGCAACTGGAAGCGGAAAAAGCACGCAGCTGCCACAGTACATCCTGGATTACCACATGCAGCGCTCTGCCTACTGTAACATAGTGGTGACACAACCAAGGAAGATTGCTGCATGCAGCATTGCCACATGGATCAGCAAAGAGAGAAAGTGGCCTTTGACTGGGCTAATAGGCTATCAGGTTTGACAGCACATTTTCATTTTTTTTGTATAATATTATATGCATAATTTAATTTTCTATTTAAGGAATGTCTTTAATTGAGTGTAGAGTTACACCATATTTGCAAACAAATCACAGCAATTTGGGAGTGATCTCGGAGATCTTCATGGGATTCATTTGTTCGGCTAGGATTACACTTTTGTATGCTCTGCCTTTCCTAGAGAGACGTTCACAAGTGAAGGTAGTTTTTTCGGAACTTAAAAGGAAAGGGGCAGATAAACTAATAACAAATGTGCCATAATTCTGGCGTAATATGGGCCAAAAAAACTTGTGTATATAGTTTACTCCTAATTTTCTATTTATTTTAGACATTTTCTAACAGTTTCTGTGCCTCGTCTGACAGTTTGGTGGGGCTTGTTAAAAGGTGGCAGAGCAAAATTTGGTACATTTTTGGAAGCTAAGCCAACTAATAATAAGTGGTTTAAAGGTAGAGTAAGTAGCCAGTCTAAAAGTATAAAGTCACTTTACAAAATCTGGTGCAGTTAGACTGTTGAGTCTAACTTTACACTGCCTTCACAGTATTAGTTTATCTCTCCCAATGTCCAATGATCTATTTTAAACATATTTTTCTGTTAAGTATATTTTTTAAGAATGTATGATGACCTTAAAAAAAAAAAAAAAAAAAAAAAAAAATCATGTCACTGTCCATATTTTAAAAGTACTTAATTCTGCAATTTTCGCTCTGGTCACAAAGTCTTGTAATCAACTCATACTTGCCAATTCTGTAGGGAGTTTGTTTGCAGCAGTCACTTCATTGTCATCACAGATAGGATTACAATAGGAGGTAATACCTCTATAGATAGTCATTGTTACATTCCCTACTGATATTTATGTCAGAGCTTATCTACTCCCCCTTTTTATACAGAGCATGTCTAAAAAAAATTCCCATAGACCTCAATGGGTTGGCTTCATGCTATTGCTGCTTTTGTCCATGACTATGCTGTTAACTGAACAGAGAAGAATCTCAGGCGAAATGTTAAAAAAAAAAAAAAAATCAGAAAATAAAAACATTTTTCTAATATCTGGCTTTAATAAGTAAATAAAAATTGTCGATACATTCCTTTTTAGAGAAAGCATAACGTTATTAAACCTCATAAATAAAACTAAAGTACCACATTTAATCAAAACCCCTTAAAGAGGACTTTTCATGTTCTCATCGATGAATTCAGCACACTGTCAACTTTCCCGTTATGTGCCCCTTGGTGAAGATATCAGTGCCGTTAGTTTAGGCACCGATATCTCCCCACTGTCAGAAAGGCGGGCCTTAGAGCCAAGCATCGTAGAGCCAAGGAAGGCCCCCACTTACAGTACAAGTCTATGGAAGAGTACTGTCAAACAATGACGCTTGGCTGTAAGGCCCGCCTGTCTGACAGTGGGGAGATATCTGTGTGAAACTAACGGCACTGATATCTCCACAACCGGGGCACATACTGGGAAAGCCAGCAGTGTGCTGAATTCAGTGCACTGTCGGCTTTCTAGCAGTATATAATGCCACACATCAATGAGGGCATGAAAAGTCGATATTTTTAGTTGTAGCTTGACTAGTTCTACTTTTGTGGTTGTCTTTGCAAATTTGTGTATGTAAGTCTCCATCCACACGACCGAGTGTGCTGCTGATGTGGGGCCGAGTTTGCAGCAGAATGCACTTGGATGTCACTCGGAGTGCATTTGGTGCAAACTTGGTTGTGTGCATGGGGTCTTAATCTATGAAGAATCTCCGCATCCAACATTCACAGTACACATATAGTGTATGCAATGGGAAAAAAAGGTTTTTAATTTAATGAATTGTGGATTGTTCCACTATAGGCTAAAATAGAGTGGTAATGATAATTTTGCACAATAAACATACAGTTTATATGAAATGTGTGAATTTGAATTAGGGTTTTTTTTTTCCCTTCCTTCCTTCGTGTTTTAAGGTTTCCCTGGAGAAAAAGGCATCAGTTGACACTCGATTGATTTACATGACCACTGGTGTTCTCCTGCAGAAGATAGTGGGAGCTAAAAGCTTAGCTGAATTTACTCACATTTTTATTGATGAGGTAAGCGCTTTACTTTGATATGAAAATACTTAACCCCTTTGGGATGTCCTGTATTTAAATATGACAGCTGCCATAGTCACCAGGTCCCTGCGCCCCGGTCAAAGCTTACAGAGGTGCCATTTTGCCAGGGATAGCTGGCACCCAGAGCGAGATCTGGGGCCGGCATCCCGTTGCCATGGCAGCCGTCAGCTTATTGAAGACTCCTAGGCTTGTCTGGCATTAGTTTGTATGACAAACTGCTTTATGCAGCCTGTCGTACAAATGCTGATGTTTTGCACTGCGTTACATTGTAATGCATTGCATTAGTGAATAGACCCCTAGGGGGTCTAATGAATGCAATAAAAAAAAAAAAAAAAATTAAACGTTCAAGTGACCTACCTATCCATACAATACATATAAAAGTTAAAAATTGCTGTGAAGTACATACACATTAGGTATCAATGTGTCTGAAAATCCTGGTCTTCATACTTATAAAAATATATATAAAAAAAAAATAAATAAAAATTCAAAAGTGCCGAACTGCTGTTTTTTTGTTTTTTTGCTTCTGATAAGATTTATTCTAATAAACCGTGATCAAAGCAACAGACATTCACATCATGTCATTTTGGCTGCTGAGTGAACTCTGTAAAAACGAAGCCCATAAGAAAGTCGCACAAATGCACTCTATCCAATTCCACCCTATTCTGATTTCTTTTCAGCTTCCCAGTACATTGTACAGAATAATAAATGGTACCATTATGAAGAACAATTTGTCCCGCAAATATTAAGCCCTCATATGGGAAACGGAAATACGGAAAAATAAAAAAGGTTATTGGGTTTGGAAAGCGGGGAGTCAAAAACGAAAATCAAAAAATTCAGTGACAAGTGAAACCAGTGCTATGGCAACTTCTTTTTGACAATGCCATAGAGTTGAATGGAGCAGTAGCACGCGTTTGACTACCGCTCTATTTGTATGGGAGGGACCTGGAACCACTGGGGCCACCACCAATTAAGAGAATAGAAGTCCCGTGTCCACACCCCTGTATAAATGGAGTGGCTGTGAAGCATGCACACTATCGCTCCATTTAATTCATGGACTGCTGAAGGGAAAAAAAAGAGTATTGTATTGTGGATAGGTGATAAGTTTATATCTTGGAAGAACCGCTTTAAGGGACCACATATTAAAATTACAGTACAGGCCTGCTTTTTCTTTAGCCCTCACCATTCCTAAGCAATTAATGCAGTTAGTTTTGGTGCCTGATGTCTTATTAGTTTCTGTACTATCAGGTGGGAAGTGTCAGGCAGGAGCAGGAAAGATGGTGTGACTCTAGAGCTCCAATCAGAGGCAGCCAGTGTCAGGGCTCAGAATCACACCCACTTCCTGCACCCAAACTAACAGCATTTATTGTTCGGGAATGAAGGGGCTAGAGATAAAAATTCCAACTGTGCTGGAATCAGGTCTTTACATCATTTAACAGAGGTGGTGAAAGGTCACCTAAAAACAAAAAAAATTACAGGCTTGCTGTGCTAGTGAGGCATTTTAAAATGGGAACTTTTGTCCCCAAGTAAACATACAGGTGCACGAGAAATGCAAGAGAAACTAAGTAGTAGAGATTCATTTACTGAGGCTGCTGTTACTAGTAATATCAGCTACACCCGGTAAAGCATAGCTATAAAACCAGCTCTCCGGAGTTTTGGTAATTTGTGCATTCAGTATTTTTTTTTCTGATGTCCTATTTAGCCACTTTTCTAGTAGAATATTGTATAGTCACCTCCTGCATGATTTCACATTATCCTCTTCTGAAATCCCAAGCTTGTGATATTAAGGCTGGTTGCTTTTGAGTTGAGTGATAACATAAGCAGGGGATTATTACTTACTAGAAGAGGATAAACCAGAGAAAAGGTTTTATTGATGGAATTTAAAGATACAAAGGATAAAATATATGACAAATATAGTTGTCACAAGTAGCATTTTTTGGTTGCAATATGTCCAAAAGACAAGCAAAAGCAGAACACACAGCGATCCTTCAGCATTAAAGACAATCTGGTTGCTTTACAAGAAGACATCTTAATTTCTATTTTTGGAAGACTACCCAATGTTAGTTCACTTTGCAAGACATACAGTAATATGTATATGCTATTTATATTCAATTTTAAGGCGGAGTTAATGGAGTTTTCGCAGACTAAGTTACTGATGACCTATCCTTAGAAGAGACTGACGTAATGTAGATAGGCGCTACTACAGTGGTAGAAAATTATCTTACTGAGGTAGCATATCCGAGAGTAGCCTCCTCCCTTTCTAGCTATCCTGTCCAGAGGATTGTGTCTGAGACTGAGCACAGATGACAGAAACTATTAGTGATAAGTCTTTGACGTTATATTAGAAAGTTTCTTCTAGTTGCCTCTTCACTTATGGAAAGTTTTTATAATTGGAACTACTTGCTAAGGTCTTGTAGAGATGACTCCTTTCACTCTAGATTTGCTTTGAATGACTATTATGTTTTGTAGATAAAGGGTTCCTAAACCAGGTAATTGCTTTAAGAGGACCAATTAATGCTTTTCTGACATGAGTGAATGACTTACTGTGCACATGGTCAGCATGAGTAGTTATATCTCTGTATTTTACTGAAAATCAGAGTTCTGCACTATTCTGGTAGCATCTAATGTCTTGCATAACTACCTTAGATAAGCAGCAATGATTTCACAAACTCTTAAATAAAAGTCTGAAGTTTGTGCATGTCGTTTTGTACTTGGATGCTCTTTATAAAAATGAAAACCTGTTTGCTTTCCTCTGCATGGTTTACCCCCGCAATAAATCCTCCCGGCAGTTCATTGTCATTCCTGAAATGTCAGTAGAGGGGTGACCTTTTGGTTGCACTGGAGCAGGTCTTTTCCAGTGCTCAGATACCCTTGGAGAATAAAATGACTTGCTTAATTTGTTCATATTTCTCTTTTTTGTAGTTCTTTCTGTTGGAATTGTGCAATGCATGTTTTACATATGTTTAACCAGGAAAATATTGTGTTTTACCCATATGCTCTTTAAGTCGTAGGTTCACCTTTACTACATTTGCAAGGGATAATACTGGTTGTTGTAAATGGCACTTTGCAAGTCTCATCACATGTTCACAGGGTATTGATGGCAATATGAATATAACAGCAATTTTGAGACTAATCTGTAAATGTCCATACTCCTTATGTGTAGTTTTGCACACATGCTGCTTTTAGGCACCGTAAATTTTTTGGGTTGCTGAAATTTTGCACTATTTTTTTCATTTTTCATTTTTGTGAAATTTCTTTTTATTAGGGGGGAAAAAGGGTTTTCAGTTTGGGAAGGGGGAGGGATTCTGATCATACTGATGTCCTAATCCTGGTACTACCTCTTCTTATTCCAGCACTGTCCCCCATCCAAGGCCTTTCAGGTAACACTGTGGCAAAAAAAGCTGCATTTTACAATACCTGCAATAATCCTATCCACATATTGCAAAAAAAATTATGCAGAGGAAAAGCTGCGTTTTCAAAATGTCGATTATAGCTACAGAAATTATGGAGTTTTCCATATAGCTATAATGGGGGCAGAAAGTCAACAGAGGACAACTCTACTGACTTTCTGTGAAAAATGGCGCAAAAAAAAAATTTTGCGATTTGCTGCGTGGGGCCTCAGCCTAAAGTCCATACACGACCTAAATCAGCATATTGTGCTGTGAATGGGTTGATAATGATTTGGTCTACCTTTTTAAAATATCACTCCTAAAAACTTTATCACAAGAGCAGTATAAAATATATTCTTTTTATTACCTTTTATTAGGTCCATGAGCGCACAGAAGAAATGGATTTCTTGTTGATGATTGTACGGAAACTTCTACGAACTAATTCAAGAATGGTGAAGGTTTGTGAAAACTGGAAATAAAAAAGTGACAGTGCTTATCTCAATAGTAGACCTATGGGTGGCACCCAATAATACTAATCACTTTGCACAGCTCTCTGTAATACAGTTACATCTCAATAAATTAGAATATCTTTGAAACATTCATTCATTTCAGTAATACAATACATAATCAGCGTCTTCCATGATTGTGTGTCCTACTGAGCCAGACTGAGGGACCATTTAAAGGCTTAGGAAACCTTGGCAGGTGACACAATGAATTTACAAAACTGAACTTTTTTTACAATATTCTAATTTTCTTAGATTTTGGTTTTCATTACCTGTAATCCATAATCAACATTTACAGAAATAAAACACTTGAAATAGAACACTCTGTGTGTAAAGAATCTAGAAAATATAGGAGGTCACTTTTTTTAAATTTAATTACTGAAAGAAATAAATGTTTCAAAGATATTCTAATTTGAGATGCACCTGTAGAAGTGCAGGTATTTTGCAATGAATTAGTGATCAGTTCCCTTGGGGTTCAAGACTCCTAGGGAGTCTAAGAAATACAGTATAAAAAAAATAATAAAATGAACTACACTGCTCCTTAGGTATCCATGTGTCTGAAACCGCCCAGTCTACAAACTTATATGTTTTTTTTTTTTTCCCCATATGATGTTTCGCCTCTTTTAAACTTATATGTTCTATTCAGTGTTGATCGCTGATATGTCACTAACTGAAGCAAAAACTCAATGGCATGTAAATAAGGGGCGTAGCATGTAAAATGGGGAGTGTCCTTAAAGAATAGCCAAGTGAAAATAACTCATCCAGAAGGAAGAGGGGCTCAGTATCCTGTAACTGTACTTAAAGGGGTTTTCCTATGAACATAACCATTTTTAATTTTGTAGACAATTACAAGTAAAATATATTTTTGCAATAAGTAATTAAAACATTTGCAAAGTTTTAAAGATCTAATAATCACAGTGGTGACAGTCGCTTGTGTTGATATGTTGCCAGTGCATATAACCATGAATGAATTTTTGAGAAACCCTGCCGTGATTTCAGGCAGGGACACTACATGTGTGAGAAGATAATCTGGCCACAATAAGGAAATCATGGCTAGGTTTTTGACGAGTGCCAGACCATAGAAAGTTCCTGCATTCATGGTCATATCTATTGACAACCAATCAAGGCAAAAGACTCTCACCACCAAGATGGTTCTAGGAAATCTTTACAACATTCCAAAATTTGTAATTGTTTGCAAAAAATGTTTTTACTTTTAATTGTCTGCAAATTTAAATATGATTTTTTTAAGGGAAAATGCCCTTAAGCGCTTTTGCCACCTTAGTTTAAAACATTAGGAACTGTCGCATATTTTTTGTTCTTTTTGCAATCCCTTTAGGCAGTATCTGGAGTCCTGCCAATTCTTCAAGTGTCAGAATTTAGATGCAGCCACTGTCATTTGTAATCTTAAATAAAGTTTTTCCTCTGCCTTAAAGAGCAGTGAACCTTTCTTCTTCCTTGCTGCTTTTGTCTAACCCACCATATGCCAGGATGGCTAACGCTGGGTTAAAATGATCCTAGTTAGTCTGTGTAAATAAACCTTGTGTTCCCTGAGGCTACGTGGCATTCATCTGTGACCAGTGTAATGTGTTGTGATTAAGAGTTTTCTCGTGTTCACTCAAATTAATTTCTAAACTTTGCTGCAGGCCAGTGGAAATAGAAAATTGCTTGCATTGAATTGAGTGCTAGCTGAAACAACGTTCAGATTCTCAACTGCACTTCTGTTGCCATTGTCTCACCATACACTGCTTAACAAGTATTTCTGGCCATTTGTATCATCTTAGTCATCTTGTCTTCTTTCTGTGAATTCTCTCATTGATTTGTTTGAATTCAATATTGCGTTTTTGTATTTCGTAGTTTGCTCTTTGTTCAGCAATATTCACATGACCGATCATAATGGATCAGTTATGATATGTCATTTCTGACCTGTATCCTGTAGAAACAAAAATAAACATATATTGAAGCACCTGAATGAATAAGAGGCTCTGACCTCTTAATAATGATGGTGCAGTCCCGTGCTCTTGTAAATTGAAATCTATGCCAGTTGGGTTGGCGTAGATTTGAGGTATAACTTATGCCAATGTTCTGGCATGAGTTATAGTAGTATATTTCAGGGCTGTGGAGTTGGTAGGCCAAACCACCAGTATAGTGGCATCACCCATTCATTCATTCAGTCAGTCAACATGCAGTGTCTTAGGTTAGTGAAGTTTTAACCAGGACACCTAGATGATAGACATGTCCAGTGAACACTTGAGCAGTCATTAACAAACTGGATTAACATATTGGATTTGTGCATTATCTATTGTTTGAATATATTATTTTTTCTACTTTTAGGTAATTTTGATGTCCGCCACAATAAACTGCAAAGAATTTGCTGACTATTTTGCAGTGCCAATCCATAACAGATTGGTCCCTGCATGTGTCTTCAAGGTTGAAGGGAAGCCTTATGATATTGAAGTGTGTTATCTGGATGACTTGAAACATATTCCTAATATTAAGGTAAGTGTTATATTTTTTCCTTATTTTTGAGGACTTCGATATTGATGGAGAGGGATCTGATTTCTATGGGATTTTTCTTGTTTTGACTTCATTTTCAGTTGGGGGATAACCAATAACAGATTTGAAAATCTTCATACGTTAGGAATAGTGGCAAAGGTTATGTGCTGGTCTCCTAAGCTCAAAGATATATTGTAGGACTGCTAAGTGCTTTAGCAAATGGATCATTTGCAAGCTGCATAAATACATGTGCCCCCTTCATTTAAGCTACCAGTGGTGGATTCAGTGCTCATACCCCCACCAATCAAAACGTTTAATTTATGACTATGACTTGTCAAAAGTTTTAGGAAATGGTAGGTATGCTTTAAGTATCTATAACTATCTTTAACTATTGAATGGCACTTGTGGAAATGAATGGGCTACTATATAATACATAGTCACTCTTTGTCCACCACAGCTTCGGTTCTATTGCTCTAGCTGTTAAAGGTGGTTGTGAGTGTAATACTTATATTTTATCAGCTTATCCTGATAGATTATATGAACGGAGGTTGTCTAGTTGGGGAAATTTCCTTGAACAGTCACAAAAATAAATAAATTTAGTGTCCTACAAGTTTGGAATCCCAGTTGAGCCAGTCACTTATGTCATTCAGTCATTGTCCTGTAGTCCATCTAAATGGGAAATTTTAAAGAGTTTGAGGACTTTTGTCTTTGTGGCTAATTTTTGTTTTGGCTGGTGACTTTTGAAAAGGATTTTCCCAGTTTAAAAAGCCCATATTCATGCATTCTTTTAGGGAATTTTGAATTATAATCCTCATCTTTTGATCAGAGAGGAGATTGGTTATAATGAGCGTCATTCACTCTGTTAGGACCTGTCCTCTTTTGCATTACACAGACAACCTATTGGTTTGAAGGGGCCACTGTGTAATTCTTAGTTTTTCTTGCAGTGGCTCTTAGTGCAGATTTATCCATAGATTACAGCTAATCACTAGAGGTCTGCATGGAGACAGCATATTGTCAATGGATGTGTCTAAGAAGTGAAGTTTTATCCAAACCAGACAGCCTTTTTTAGGCTGAAGCCACAGGTTGCTGAAATACTGCACTAACATTTTACAGTCCCAGCAAAGTGATTGAGATTTTATTTAATCTCAACCCCACATCACAGAAAAATTTTAGCTGCACTTCAGCCTAAAGGATTGGTCATCAGTATCAGATTAAGGGGGTGGGTGTGTCAAGGCAGTCTGTACACCCCCTGACACTAAGGCCTCTTGCAGACGACCGTGGCCGAGATCAGTGTGCTATCCGTGTTTTACACAGATGGCACACTGACCCATTCATTTCCATGGGCCCGTACACATGACCGTGAATTACACAGTCACGTGTGCGGGCCAACAGTCCGGGCCCCAAAATATAGAACAGGTCTAATTCCTGTCCTGTTTTCTGACCCTGCTTCTGTGGCTCCTATTCATTTAATGAAGGGGTCTGCAGAAGCACGGTCGGTGCCCGGGTGACATCAGCGTGTCCCCCGTGCGCCACCCGTGCCTTTAATTCATGGCCGGCCGGAAGCATTCAGTCGTGTGTAACCAGCCTTATAATGATTGTCTGTCCCTGCCAAAATAGTCAGGATCAGATGACTTGACTGTTTTGTGTATTGGAGTTTTTAGTATTAAATGTATATTTCTACTGGTTTTTTTTTTCATTTGGTTGTTCTAGGTGGCACCTCATTTGTTTGATGAACCATCAATATGTAAAGAATTGTATGACATTGCAACATCATTGATACATCTATTTGATGATATGGAAAGAGAGGAGCAAAGGTAAGGGCTTTGCAAAGCCAACTGGCTTGTTGTTTTTCTGAAATGTATAGCAAATTCAGTAACATTAAAATGTCTTCATGTTGATAAGGAGAAAATGCTGGACTAGAATTGTGACGGGCATTTGGGGGCCGCTGGTAGTTACCTTTTGTATTTGTGTATTGTACTATTTTCTGTTTTTTTTTTTTTTTTTTTTTTTTTCTTCTTAGCTTCGGCTCAAAATGTTCTAGTTCACAGCCTTTTACAATGTTTTTTTTATGTATTTTTAATATTAATATCACAGATGTACCCATTAAGCTGTGAGCAGTTGGAGGTTGCAGGTCACAGTGCAGCAGCTGTATGTAGAGTCGCAGATAGGCTGCTTCACATTGAAAGCCTGTTATTTTCTAATATTAAACTGCTAGAAAAAAAACCCTTCGTTTTCCATAAGCCTTCTGTGGCGTATCTCTAACATTATATAACAGACACGTGTCCCTGTCTGCTGGGCACGCTGGCCAGCATTCAGTGTCCTTTTTTGAGACATAAGCAGTAATCGAATGCTTTATTTCTTTTGTAAAATATTACATTTTTGTCAAGAAACAAATGCAATTGTGGTTAATATGAGTTATGTACTAGAATGAGTACAGTAATGTGTTTGGACATGCTGCTGTATTTTGTAGCCTGTGATTCATCCAGTGACGGCATAATATGGTTTGGCAGTTCAGACTGCTGGAGTGGGATTTGCACTCTTACATATCATTTAAAGCATATATTACAGTGATGGCCAAAAATTTTGAGAATGACACAAATATTATATTTTCACATGATCTGCTGCCCTCTGGTTTTTATGTGTGTTTGTCAGATGTTTTTATCACATACAGAAATAGAATTGCATTCATATTATGAGTAACAGAAGCTTATATTGACAGTTAGAATGAGTTAATGCAGCAAGTCAATATTTGCAGTGTTGACCCTTCTTCTTCAGGACCTCTGCAATTCTCCCTGGCATGCTCTCAATCAACTTCTGGACCAAATCCTGACTGATAGCAGTCCATTCTTGCAGAATCAATGCTTTAATTTTCTCTGAATTTGTTGTTTTTTGTTTGTCCACCCGTCTCTTGATGATTGACCACAAGTTCTCAATGGGATTAAGATCTGGGGAGTTTCCAGGCCATGGACCCAAAATCTCTATGTTTTGTTCCCTGAGCCATTTAGTTATCACCTTTGCTTTATGGCAAGGTGCTCCATCATGCTGGAAAAGGCATTGTTGAACGCCAAACTGCTCTTGGACGGTTGGGAGAAGTTGCTCTTGGAGGACATTCTGGTACCATTCTTTATTCATGGCTGTGTTTTTAGGCAAGACTGTGAGAGAGCCGATTCCCTTGGCTGAGAAGCAACCCCACACATGAATGGTTTCAGGATGCTTTACAGTTGGCATGAGACAAGACTGGTGGTAGTGCTCACCTCTTCTTCTCCGAATAAGCTGTTTTCCAGATGTTCCAAACAATCGAAAAGGGGATTCATCAGAGAAAATGACTTTACCCCAGTCCTCAGCAGTCCACTGTCCCTGATGTTTTTTCTGGAGAGAAATGGCTTCTTTGCTGACCTCCTTGAGACCAGGCCTTGCTCCAAGAGTCTCCGCCTCACAGTGCGTGCAGATGCACTCACACCTGCCTGCTGCCATTCCTCAGCAAGCTCTGCATTGCTGGTAGTCCGATCCCGCAGCTGAAACACTTTTAAGAGACGGTCCTGCCGCTTGCTGGTCTTTCTTGGGCACCCTAGAGCCTTTTTGGCACCAATGGAACCTCTCTCCTTGAAGTTCTTGATGATGCGATAGATTGTTGACTGAGGTGCAATCTTTCTAGCTGCAATACTCTTCCCAGCAAGGCCATTTTTGTGCAGTGCAATGATGACTGCACGTGTTTCTTTAGAGATAACCATGGTTAACAGAAGAGAAACAATGATGGCAAGCACCAGCCTCCTTTTAAAGTGTCCAGTGGTGTCATTCTTACTTAATCATGACAGATTGATCTCCAGCCCTGTCCTCATCAACACCCACACCTGTGTTAATGGAGCAATCACTGAAACGATGTTAGGTGGTCCTTTTAAGGCAGGGCTGCAATGATGTTGAAATATGTTTTGGGGGATAAAGTTCATTTTCTAGGCAAATATTGACTTTGCAAGTAATTGCTATTAAGCTGATCACTCTTTATATAACATTCTGGAGTATATGCAAATTTCCATTAGAAAAACTGAAGCCGTAGACTTTGTAAAAATTAATATTTGTATCATTCTCAAAACTTTTGGCCATGACTGTACATGTATACATATACATCTACAGCAACAGTTAAAAGATCGGACACGCTTTTTAATTTCATGGATTTTCTTGTTTTGTTTTATTTTTTACATTTTAGATTCATATTGAAGACTTGGAAATATGAAGAAACACATATTGAATTGAATAGTAAACAAAAAACTGTATGTAAGTGCAAACAGAATATGTTTAATATTTTAGATTCATCAAATTTAGCCTCCTTTTGCTTTGATGACAGCTTTACACACACTAGGCATTCTCTGTCAACTTCATGAGGTAGCCACCGGGAATGGTTTTCAGTTTACAGATATCCCTTGTTAATTTGAGGAATTTCTTGCCTTCATAGACCATCAGTTGTGTTATGCAGAGGTGGGATTGGTACATAGTTCAAAATAGTGTTTTGTCTTATTCAACTAATGTTCTGATCCAAATAACAAAAATAACCACTCAACTAAGTTAAAGCTAGAAAATTTCAAGAACTTTGAAGGTATCAATAAATGCTGTAATGGAAACTATGGTACAGTATGACAAAACTAGCTGTTATGGGTTCATGAGAGTAACCGGCCTCAAAAATTGCAAATTAACAGTTCCTTAGTTTGGAGCCCACATAAATGTTTCACAGAGATCAAGTACCAGATACGTACTAATATCACCTATTCAGAGGATTCTGTAAGAATCATGCTTTTATTTAATTGAATTATTTATTGAGTTACTGCAACGTATCCTCTGATGAGGAGTATTCTGTAGCGACATGCTATCTCATGGCTGCCATCATTTGTTTTTCAACAGGGCAATGACCCCCAAACACATTTCCAGGCTATGTAAGGGTTATTTATTCAAAATACAGGGTGAAGGAGTGCTTCCTTAGATAACATGTCCTCCACAAATGACCTGACTTAAACCTGCTAGATATGGTTTGGGATATTTTGGACTGCAGAGTGAATGAAGAGCAGCCAGCAAGTTCTCAGCACTCCTGAGAAACGCCTTCAGGACTTGTTGAAAAACAATTACAGGGGGCTACCTCATGCAGCCAATTGAGAGTGCAGAATATTTGCAAATCTGTCAGAAAAGCAAAAGGGGGCTGCTTTGACGAATCTAAAAAAAAAAAACCCCCAAAAAAAACATATTCTTGTTTAACACTTTTTTTTCAATATGAATCTACAGTGTAGGTGAAAAATTATGGAATAAAAAGGAGTGTACAAACCCTTGACTGGTGATGTATATACACGTGGACAAAATTGTTGGTACCCCTCGTTTAATGAAAGAAAAACCCACAATGGTCATAGAAATATTTTGAATCTGACAAAAGTAATAATATATAAAAATTCTATGAAAATAAACAAATGAAAGTCAGACCATGAAATAGGCCTGGACAGAAATGATGGTACCCTGAAAATAATGTGACCAAAGGGACATGTTAAATCAAGGTGTGTCCACTAATTAGCATCACAGGTGTCTACAATCTTGTAATCAGTCAGTGGGCCTATATATAGGGCTACAGATACTCACTGTGCTGTTTGGTGACATGGTGAGTACCACACTCAACATGGACCAGAGGAAGGAAAGAGTTGTCTCAGGAGCTTAGAAAGAAAATTATAGACAAGCATGTTAAAGGTAAAGGTTATAAGACCATCTCCAAGCAGCTTGATGTTCCTGTGACTACAGTTGCGCATATTATTCACAAATTTAAGATCCATGGGACTGTAGCCAACCTCCCTGGATGTGGCCGCAGGAGGAAAATTGATGACAAATCAAAGAGAAGGATAATACGAATGGTAACAAAAGAGCCAAGAAAAACTTCTAAAGAGATTAAAGGTGAACTTCAAGCTCAAGGAACATCAGTGTCAGATCGCATCATCCGTCGTTGTTTGAGCCAAAGTGGACTTCATGGGAGACGACCAAGGAGGACACCATTGTTGAAAGCAAATCATAAAAAAGCCAGACTGGAGTTTGCCAAACTACATGTTGACAAGCCACAAAGCTTCTAGGAGAATGTCCTATGGACAGATGAGACAAAAATCGAAATTTTTGGCAAGGCACATCAGCTCTATGTTCACAGACGGAAAAATGAAGCATATCTTGAAAAGAACACTGTCCCTACTGTGAAACATGGAGGAGGCTCTGTTATGTTCTGGGGCTGCTTTGCTGTATCTGGCACAGGGTTTCTTGAATCTGTGCAGGGTACAATGAAATCTCAAGACTATCAAGGGATTCTAGAGAGAAATCTGCTGCCCATTGTCAGAAAGCTCGGTCTCAGTTGCAGGTCATGGGTCTTACAACAGGATAATGACCCAAAGCACACAGCTAAAAACACCCAAGAATGGCTAAGAGGAAAACATTGGACTATTCTGAAGTGGCCTTCTATGAGCCCTGACCTAAATCCTATTGAACATCTTTGGAAGGAGCTGAAACATGCCGTCTAGAAAAGGCACCCTTCAAACCCAAGACAACTGGAGCAGTTTGCTCATGAGGAGTGGCCAAAATACCTGTTGAGAGGTGCAGAAGTCTCATTGACAGTTCCAGGAATCGTTTGATTGCAGTGATTGCCTCAAAAGGTTGTGCAACAAAATATTAAGTTAAGGGAACCATCATTTCTGTCCAGGCCTGTTTTCATGATTTTTTTTTTTTTTTTTTTTTTTTTTAAATTCTGTTGAAGCATGGTTGAAAAGCAATGTCTGACTTCCATTTGTTCATTTTCATAGAAATTTTATATATTATTACTTTTGTCAGATTCAAGTTATTTCTATGACCATTGTGGGTTTTTCTTTCATTAAATGAGGGGTACCAAGAATTCTGTGCACGTGTGTAGTCTATTCCTCAATGGGGCATTTTTTTTTCTCAGTCGGAGGGAGACCAACATAATGTTAGACAGGTGCTGTTAATGGAAAATGTGTGTGTGTATAATGTATACTATATGGACAGAAGTATTGGGACACCTACACATTATAGAAGTGTTAATGATATTCCATTCTACCACCATAGTCATAAGCCTCCCACCCCTTTGCTGCTAAAACAGTTTCCACTTTTATGGGAAAGCTTTTTCCAAGATTTTGGAGAATGTCCAGAAAAGCATTTGTGATGTTGGACAATGATGTACAAGGGACAAGAGGGCCTTGCTCCTATTCTTCATCTGTAGTCCATCCCAAACGTGTTCTGTTGGGGTTGACGGCAGGGTTCTGTATGGGCAAGTTCACCCAGTCAAGTTCGTCCACACCAAACTCATCCAATCTTGCCTTTATAGACCACCTTCCTTTGTGCACTGGAACACAGTCATGCTGGAACAGAAAAGGACCTTCCCCAAACTATTCCCACAAAGTTGGAAGCATACAGTTGTCCAAAATGTCTTGGTGTGCTGAAGATTTCACCAAACTGGAACGAAGAGGTGTAGACTAATCCCTGATAAACAACCCTATAACATTATGCCTTCTCCCCCAAATGTTATATTTGGTACAATGCAGTCAGACAGGTAACATTCTCCTGCCATACACCAAACCTAGATTTGGGCCACTTTCACACAACCGAGTCTTGTTTGGAATAAATGGTCCGTGTTTGGGCCGTTTCTTTCTGGGCTGAACTTGGCTGTTTGAATTGAACTCATTGCAACATAGTGAGATATGATGGAGCTCACTCGCAAATGCCTGAAGCGTTACTGAACCAAACTGACAACTTTGTCAGCAGCAGCATTCTATTACAGTATCACACTGGCATTCAGTGAGCTCTTTAGAATTAGCCCTTCTTTTACAAATGCTTGTAAAGGTGACAGCATGGCTAGGAGCTGGATCTATACACCTGTGGCTAAGGGACTGAATGAAGCCCCAGGATTCAATGATTAAGAGGTGTGTCCTAATACTTCGTATAGTGTGTGTGTTTATATGTGTATAATCTCCTAATATCAGTTATTTCAGAATACATCTTTATATATTTTATATTTTTCTTAGACAAAAGAAGAGCAACCCTATGGCAGTGACTGAGCCCAACAGTGTGTTAGTGTTCCTTCCAGGTAACTTTTCAAAAAGACGTACAGAACGCCAGGTATCTTGAGTGTGAAGTCAGGCTTATACTTTGCAAATCTTTCACTAGGTTTGGGACCACTAAAGCTGAGGTTCAGTTTCCCAAACCTTGCCCAGGTCAAAACTAGCTATTTGCAGATTGTGAGGTAAAATAACCTTATCCAGGACAGCAGCATCGGGCACATGTCCCTTGCACAGATGAAATTGAGGACCATGAATAGAGTTATATTGTTATCAGCTTCTGCTGCATGTTGGGCATGTGTCACTGCTGGAAATGAGCCCCAGACTGATTTCTGGTAATCTGGTAGTTCTTTTGCTACACAATGAGAAAATTTCAAGCTTTCATATAGGCAGGTTTAGGTGTTTTAGTTTCCCCAAACATATTAACAGTTTCCATTCAAAGAGAGCTTTCCTGCTTGCCTATGTAGTAAGTATCATCCCCTTTCTTCATGGGACATGTTCTTACCAAGTCTGATGCTGTTCAGTCAGACAATGTCTCATGCTATGGGGAGACATGCTAAGTGTTGTGGTAGTTGTCATATATTTATACATTTCCAGATGGAGATATCAGAAGAAAAGCTCCTCTAGAATTATTTTGAGGGAAATATATTTACTAAGTTCTATATTATGGGACAATTAATTTTGGAAAAGTCTATTAACAATGACCAGGCTACTTAAAGAGGACCTTTCACGTCCTCATGTATATGCGGTTTTACATACAGCTAGAAAGCTGACAGCACGCTGAATTCAGCGCACTGCCGGCTTTCCCGTTATGTGCCCCGGGGCTGGAGATATTGGGGGCATATAACGGGAAAGCCGGCAGTGCGCTGAATTCAGCACACTGTTGGCTTTCTAGCGGAATGTAAAACCGCATATACATGAGGACGTGAAAGGTCCTCTTTAAATAGCCTGGTCATTGTAAATAGAATTTTCCAAAATTAAGCCTTTACCTCTCATTGCTGAGTCTGCTGAGCCCATGGGCAAACTGTACCTAAATAGACTGGAACAAATCCCAAGGCCACGTAATAGTGGAGCCTGGAGGCATATAGCTGATGTTCCAGTTTTGGTGTCATTTCTCTGTAAATGTATCTCCTCTATCGTCTTCTCTTTCTTGCTCCAAGCTTTGTGTGACAGGGTCATTTGCTGTTCCCTTGCAAAGTGGTAGACTGTGTTTACCCAGTAAACCTAATACCAATATGCCCATTGGAACATTATTATAAAGAAACATGTCATCTCTTGTAACATGTTACTTATTCTCAGCTGCTAAAAACTGATCTAATTGAAAGTGTTACACATATTTTTTTACCGAGATACACAAATGACTAACGCCTCGTCACAGTGTAAAACTGACATTTTGCCTTGGTTCTCCACTCATCAGATGTCGATAAAGCCTGAGAGAAAGAACAAGGTTCCTGACCAGTTTTATTGGGCGTGTTTATGGGTGCATTGAGTCGTAGTATAATTGGACATTATTCAGGACACTGAGCAGGCTTTTAGGTGAAGTTGTTGAGGGTAATGATTTGGCTGAAGCAAGAAGCACATAAACTACAAGGCTGTACTGTATGCATCGAGAGATGTATGCATAGCCTGCAGTGCATTGCAAAATGTCCTTCCTGTCAGTCATTTAATTTATCTGGGCCTCTCAGCCTTAGGTTTGTACATGTCACAATTCATTTGTTGTAGATAATGTAAATCGCATGCAATTATTCCATTTCCAGCTCTATTGTTTGCTGCTGTTTCCACAAGGCTTCTTTGTCCCATATTAATGCAGACACTACCTTTCTCTTGTGTGTGGGCTTTCGTACAGCAGCTTGGTTGTCTGGCTTGCATTAACCTTTAGTAGTGGATCTTAAATTTCTTTGCTTGTTTTTAATTGGTTTAGTGGTTAATGCTTGTATTTTTTCTTTGGTTTTAAAGAATATTTCAGCCCAAAACATCACATGTCCACTTGGGGTTCAAACTTTTGGAACTGGAGTTTCAAACTCAAGACAATTCTGTTTAGAATGCAAAAGGTGTTTGTAACAAACTATCCAAATTATAGGGCTTACATTTATACAGCTGTGCCTACTTTCAACCGTTGTGCAAATAGGGACCTATAACTAGAATGGGTTTAGCAGTGATCTGAACAGTGGCTTCGCATGTTCAGCCCTTTCCATTTAATTCTATTGGCATCCTGAAAACGGTCAGACATGCTTAATTGGCTGTTTTGATATTACAATAATAATGAATGGAAGCCAATCATGTGTGTATGGGGGGGGGGGGGGCGGTCAGAGGACCCTGTTTGCGAAATAGCTGTCGCCATAGCGAAAAGCTTGGGTCCTTCTTGTTTAAACAGGACCTTTCATGTCCTCTAACATCTTGAATGCTATAAACGGCTGCAAAGTTGAATTGAGTGTACAATCAGTTTTGCTGGTATCTGCAGAGTATAATAGCAGTTTCGTTTCGCCTGTGTTCAGTCCAAACAAAACCGCCTGGCAAACCTTACGAGACGAATTTTTCAAGGTTTGCCCAGCACGTACTTAAAAGGGACGTGGCCTAAATAATCAGCGTTAATCATAAATGCCTGATTAATCGCCCAGCCCTAGTTATGTCATCATTTTATTTATTAATTTTTGGAGACAGTCTGACCACAAGTCAGTTTATTTTTTACGGTTTTTACTGTGATGGATAAGTATTGCACTATTTATTTTTTTTTAATAATTAACATTTTATTGGATTTTCAAAAAACACCAATGAATATACATAGTTAAAGACAATGAGCATGACAAAACAAAACAATCATTTACCAAACGATCAGAAGAGCTGTTGTATTACATACAACGATTAACTAAAAACACAATAAGAGATGGAACGTGGAAGGGAGGGAAGAGACTAGTATTGCACTATTTTTATAGCAAGGTTCATTACGGATGCATCAGTAGCTAATATTGCTACCTTTTTATTATTTTTTTGGTAAAAAATATTGGGGAAAGGGATACTTCTTCGATACGTTACAATATTTTATTTTATTTTTTTTAATATTATAGGACTGGTGCGATTGCTAGTTTAGTACATTGTAATACTTCTGTATTGCAATGTACAATACTAGGAAAGTGAATCTTTTATGGGCCCTGCCATAATCGTGCATTTCAGAGGTGCCAATGGGGAGGGAACAAATGCTAAGAAATCCTTTTAGAAACTGCATTCGTCATTGATAACCACATGTAACAGGCTTTGAACTGTGTGTTTCCCACTTACACTTGTTTAACCTTTTCAGGACCACCCACTGTATATAAACGTCGGCGCTTGCTGGGCTTTGTGCAGAGCCGACGTTTATAAACTGACCCTGCTAAATTGGGGATCGGGTCTCCCCAAGTGTCAGGAACGCCGTGAACACAGCAATAATAGCTGCTGGTGTTCACAGAGACATGATCAGGACCTGATAGGTTCAGGTCCCGATCATGTAGCCGCAATATCAGGGAAAGTTTGTTGCAGTAACAAACTTTCCCTGATATTAGCGGCCCGCCCGTCCGCGGGCGGCATCGGGAGCGGGTGTTAGCTGTATCTGACAACTAACACCCTGCTCCCTATCCTACGGTTGGAGCTGTGCTCTAATCGGAAGTTTTAACCCCTTGGATGCCGCGGTCAAACAAGACCGCGGCATCCAAGGGGTTCCGTGATGCCAAATGAACCCCCCCTCACCCCCCCGCGGCGAGATCGGGGGGTGCCCATATGTGTCTTCTGCAGCCCGGGGTCTGGCCAGTGACCCCAGGCTGCTCGGTGCCCCCAGTACCTGGTTGATCCTGCCGGGAAGTGAGAAAGTCAGGCTATGCGTCTACATAGCGCTGACTTCCTCTATAGACTGCAATACACGTGTATTGCAGTCTATAATACTGAACCAGCGATCCCTGGTTCAGGTGTCCTTGTAGGACAAATAAAGAAATGTAAAAAAAAAAAAGTGCAAAAGAAATGTAATAAAGTTTGTGAAATAAATAAATGAATAAAGCCCCAAAATTCCCTTTTCCTATATCAAATGAGTTATATAAAACAAAAACCTAAAAATTAATAAAAAACAATACATATTTGGTATCGCCACGTCCGTAACAACCTGTACAATAAAACTGAAACATTATTTAACCTACATGGTGAACGTCGGAAAAAAAAAAAACGGAAAAAAATCCACCGTAAGTAATGATTTTTCGCCATCTCACCCTACAAAATATGCTATAAAAAGTGATCGAAAAGTCAGATATACCCCAAAACAGCACCAATAAAAAGCACAGGTTGTCCCGCAAAAAATAAGCCCTCAACTATCTCTGTCAACCGAAAAATAAAAATGTTACGCATCTCAGAAGATGGCAATGCAAAGATAATTGATTTCCTTCCCCAAATGGATTTTTGTTCTGCAAAACTAGTAACACATAAAAAAACAATATAAATGAGGTATCGCCGTAATCGTATCGACCCAAAGAATAAAGGTCACAGGTTACTTATGTTGTACACTGTGTGGAAAAAAAATTAATAGGTAAAACACAATGCCAGAATTGATGAGGATTTTTTTTAATCCACCAAGAAAGCGTTAATAAACGTTAATCAATAAGTCATAGGCACCCAAAAATGTTATTAAAAAATACATCTCATACCACAAACAACAAGCCCTCACATGGCTACAGCACCAGAAAAAAAAAAAATATATATATATAGCTTGTTCAATGTGAAGACAAAAACCCCAAAAATCGCCAAATCATTAGAACACAACTGGCTGCAGCAGGAAGGAAATGTATAAGCGGTGCAAGAGTGTATCAGGGGACACCCCAGATTTAGAGCTTACGAGGGAAAATAAACCAGAACTGACCCCCAGAGTGACCCCTCCCCCAATCATACAAGCTACTGGGGATATAGTAGTAGTAAATTTCGTGTTCCCCATGTACTACGCACAGCTTACATATTCACTCTTCATCTGCTGTGCAGTCATGTCTGGTATACTAATGCTTACTCCACCCCTTGATAAGTTCTTTGAGGGGTGCAGTTTTTAAAATGGGGTCATTCCCTAGGGGATTCCACTTTTCTGGTACCTTAGAGGCTCTGAAAACATGACATGGCGTCCAGATACCAAACATCTAAATGTGCGCTCCAAAAGCCACATAGCGCTCCTCCCCTTCTCTGCCCTGCTGTGTGCCCAAACTGCAGATTATACCCACATGTATGACACTGGTGTATCCAGGGTAACGTACTTAATGTCATATGTGAGTATAAATGGCTGTTTGGGCACAGCCGGGCACAGAAGGGAAGGAGCGCTATTTTGGTTTTTGGACACCATGACACTTTTTCAGAGCCCCTGAAATGCCAGTAAAGTGGAATCCCCTGACATGTGACCCCATTTTGGAAACTACACCCCTGAAGGAATTTATCCAGGGGTACAGTGAGAATTTTTAACCCCCAAGTGTTGCCTTAATTAATTTTCCAGAAATGAATACGCAGCTGATGGTGGAAGATGAAAATGACACTTTTTCCAGGAATACGTAATTTCAGTGCGTAATACGTTCTGCCCGGCTTGTATCAGACGAATGCTCCAAAAGCTGTTGTGCCCAGAATACCAGCTTAACAGTTTTTGGAGGTTGTGTCTCTGGTGACACAAGTTGGGTACAACATATCAGCACTGAAGTGGCGTATCTATGGAAAAATTGCAATTTTCACTTTTCATTATCAGCTGCGCATTCATTTCTGGAAATGAAATTAATGCAACACTCAAAGTTTAAAAATGCTCGCTACCCCACTTGATAAATCCCTTCAGGGGTGTACTTTCCAAAGTGGGGTCACATTTCAGCGGGTTCTACTTTACTGCCAATTCAGGGGCTCTGCAAAAGTGGCATGACATCGAAAAACCAAACTGTGCTCCAAAAACCAAAATAGCGCTCCTTCCCTTCTGTGCCCAAACATCAATTTATACCCGCATATGACATTAAGTACGTTATCCTGGGTACACCAGTGTCATACATGTGGGCATAAACTGCCGCTGGGGCACACAGGAGGGGGCAGATAAGAAGGAGCGCTATGTGCTTTTGGACCGCTGATTTAGTTTGTTGATTTTTGGACGCCATGTCACATTTATAGAGACTCTAAAATTGCCCCTACAAAATGGGGGCACTTCTTGGGGAATTCCAATTTACTGGCACCACCAGGGCTCTGCAAAAACAACATGGCATCCAGAAAATCCCTCCAAATCTGTACACCAAAAGCTAAAAAGTGCACTGCTCCATCCCTTCTGAGCCCTGCTGTGTAACCAAACAGCAGTTTACACCTACATATACAACTTCTTTCTACTTGGGATAGCCCAGTTAATAGTTTTAGGAGTGCGTGTCTCTGATGACACAAAGTGGGTGCAACGTATTGGGCACTGACTTGACATATTTCTTTAAAAATGAAAATTTTTACTTTGTACATTAATTTTCAGGAAGCACTCTTAGGGTCAAAATTATAATACCCCTTGATAAATTCCTTGAGGGGTGTAGTTTCTAAAATGGAGTCACTTTTTGGGGGTTTCCATTGTATTGGTACTTCAGGGGCTCTGGAAATGCGACATGGCATCTGAAAACTATTCCAGCAAAATCTGCCCTCCAAAACCAAATAGCGCTCTTTCCATTCCGAGCATCACCATGCACCCATACAGCAGATTATAACCACATATGGAGTATTCCCATGTTCAGGAGAAATTGTGTAACAAACCTTGGGGAGCTTTTTCTCCTTTACCCTCTTGTAAAAATAAAAAAATTTGGACTAAATTGACGGTTTATTGAAAAAAAACTAATTTTTCATTTTCACGTCCCGATGTTAATAAAATCTGTGAAAAAGCTGTAGAGTCAAACTGTTCATTATATCCCTTGATATGTTCTGTGAGGGGTGTAGTTTCCAAAATGGGGTCACTTTTGAAGGTTTCCATTGTATTGGTACTTTAGAGGCTCTGCTAATGTGACATGGCACCCGAAATCTAATCCAGCAAAATCTTCCCTCCAAAAACCAAATAGCGCTCTTTCCATTCCGAGCCCCACCATGTACCCATACAGCAGATTATGACCACATATGGGGTATTGCCGTGTCCAGGAGAAATTGTGTAACAAACCTTGGGGAGCTTTTTCTCCTTTATCCTCTTGTAAAAATAAAAATGTTTGGACTAAATTGACAGTTTATTAGAAAAAAAGTAATTTTTCATTTTCACGTCCCGATGTTAATAAAATCTGTGAAAAAGCTGTAGAGTCAAACTGTTCATTATATCCCTTTATATGTTCTGTGAGGGGTATAGTTTCCAAAACGGGGTTACTTTTGAAGGTTTCCATTGTACTGGTACTTTAGGGGCTCTGCAAATGCGACATGGCACCTGAAAACTATTCCAGCAAAATCTGCCCTCCAAAAGCCAAATAGCGCTCTTTCCATTCCAAGCCCCACCATGTACCCATACAGCAGATTATAACCACATATGGGGTATTGCCACGTTCATGAACAATTTTTTAACAAACTGTGGGGTGCTTTTTTCTCCTTTAACCCCTTGTGAAAATAAAAAATTTGGAGAAAAAGTGACATTCTAGTAATTTTTCATTTACACATTCCAATGTTAATAAAATCTGTGAAAAGGCTGTTGGGTCAAAATGCTCACTATACCCCATGATAAATTCTGTGAAGGGTGTAGTTTCCAAAATGGGGTCACTTTTGGGGGGTTTCCTTTGTACTGGTGCTTTAGGGGCTCTGCAAATGGGACATGGCACCGAAAACTATTCCGGCAAAATCTTCTTTTCAAATGCCCATTGTGGCTCCTTCCCTTCCGTACGCTGCCGTGTGCCCAAACATCAGTTTATACCCACTTGTGGGGTATTTCTGTGCTCGGGAGAAATTGCATAACAAACTGTGAGATGCATTTTTCCTTTAATCCTTTGTGAAGGTGTTAATTTTAGGGCTAAATGAATGTGTTACTGAAAAACAAAGAAATGTCTAAATTTCACCTCCATATTGTTTTAATTTCTGTGAAATCCTTAATGGGTTAACAAACTTCCCAAATGCTGTTTTGAATTATTTGAGGGGTGCAGTTTTGAAAATGGGGTGATTTATGGGGGGTTTCTAATATATAGGCCTTCATAATTCCCTTCAGAACAGAAGTGGTACCTAAAAAATTAGTTTGGGAAATTTTCTTGTAAATCTGGAAAATCGCTGTTACAATTGTAAGCCTTCTAACATCCAAAATAAATGAATGGACGATTAAAAGATGATGCCGATATAAAGCAGAGATATGGTAGATATTTATTAATGTATTTTTGTGATATGACTATGTGTTTGAAAAGCAGAGCATTTCACATTTTGAAAATTGCGATTTTCTCCAAATTTCCATCAAATTTCCTATTTTTTTTATAAGTAAATATAAAAATATTAATCAATATTTACCACTAACATGAAGTACAATGTGTCACGAAAAAACAATCTCAAAATCACTTATGTAAGTTAAATCGTCTCAAAGTTATTGCCATATAAAGTGACACATGTCAGATTTGAAAAATGAGGCCTGGTCACGAAGGCACTTTTAGGCTGCGGCCTGAAAAGGTTAAACAGGATTTTAGCTGTGTATTGCCTTCGGGAGCTGGTGTTATCTTTGCCACTTGAGCTTCTGAGCCAGCACCATCTTCGTGGTTAACAAGTGCTTGTCCATGACATACTATTACATCATGGGGAGTTGAGTAGTTAAGAATAATTTGTTACCAGATATTGCTAGAGTCTTAGGCACCGTTTAAACATATTTTTTTGTAAGTGAAAAGTACAGAACATTATAAGAAACTTTTAAATTTATCTTATCAGAGAGAAATGCCTATTTCTGCTTTTATTAGGAAGTTTTGCTGCTCCCCCCTCCCATCTGCTAAACTAACTTTAATCTGAAAATCGTCTTCAGACTGACTGCATTTGACATGAATTGGACTACACATGTCTATTAAAGTCTATGGTGAGGGGAGGGGTAGAGGAGAAGGTCCAGAAGTGAGATAAGAGGACAAAGACCCTTAATAAAAGCTTTCTGTCACATCCAAACCGCTCGCACATGCAGCAGGGAAAAAAAAGTATTTAGTCAGCCACCAATTGTGCAAGTTCTCCCACTTAAAAAGATGAGGCCGGCCTGTAATTGACATCATAGGTAGACCTCAACTATGAGAGACAAAATGAGAAAACATATCTAGAAAATCACATTGTCTGATTTTTTTTTTTTTAAGAATTTATTTGCAAATTATGGTGGAAAATAAGTATTTGGTCACCTACAAACAAGCAAGATTTCTGGCTCTCACAGACCTGTAACTTCTTCTTCTTTAAGAGGCTTCTCTGTCCTCCACTCATTACCTGTAGTAATGGCACCTGTTTGACATTGTTATCAGTATAAAAGACACCTGTCCACAACCTCAAACAGTCACACTCCAAACTCCACTATGGTGAAGACCAAAGAGCTGTGGAAGGACACCAGAAACAAAATTGTAGACCTGCAGCAGGCTGGGAAGACTGAATCTGCAATAGGCAAGCAGCTTGGTGTGAAGAAATCAACTGTGCGAGCAATAGTTAGAAAATGGAAGACATACAAGACCACTGATAATCTCCCTCGATCAGGTAATCCATGCAAGATCTCACCCCGTGGGGTCAAAATGATCACAAGAACGGTGAGCAAAAATCCCAGAACCACACGGGGGTACCTAGTGAATGACCTGCAGAAAGCTGGGACTAACGTAACAAAGGCTACCGTCAGTAACACACTACGCCGGCAGGGACTCAGATCCTCCAGTGCCAGACGTGTCCCTCTGCTTAAGCCAGTACATATCCGTGCCTGTCTGAAGTTTGCTAGAGAGCATTTGGATGTTCCAGAAGAGTATTGGGAGAATGTCATATGGTCAGATGAAACCAAAGTAGAACTGTTTGGTAGAAACACAACTCGTCGTGTTTGGAGGAGTGTAATGCTAAAAACCAAAATGACAGCTTTGATAAAATGGCTGACAAGCCAAGTCATGTAACCTTAGTTTCAACTCTGTATAGTGTCTAGTTAGACAGAAAAGCAAGATCAGAGTTCAGTTCTGTTCTATGTGATACATGCACAATAAGCAAGCTTAACGTTTAACTAAATAATGTCTAGATAGACATGAAACCAGTTCTAAGGCTCAGCCCTGTTTGACTTTAGGTTTCAAAGGTTCAGCTCTGTTTGAGCTAGTGTTTACATGAATATAAAACGAGCTTAAAGTATTAACTCTGTATGAGCTAAATGTCTATAATAGACTTACAAACCAGCTTAACGATTAACCTTGTATGAAGCAAAGTGTCACAAGACATATTCTGGTGAAACCTGGCCTATTTCGCAAGAATGTGAGCTTGGAGATGAGAAAAGCCTTACAGAGGTGTATACACCTCTGTAACCCGCCCACTCTATGACACACACAAAGGGTATATAAAGACGGATGATATCCCCCAGCCATATGTTGCAATCTGGACAGCAGTGATTGGGGATGCCTGGTGCTGCTTGATGACCTGTCACAAATGGCTTGATATTTTCCTGAAGATACCTTGATCGGAATTCATCAATGAAGCTGGGCAGTGTTGTAAGTGTTAATTATATCACACTTTGATTACGTTTGATTACCTTACTATACCTGTTGTATAGTAAGTGTTGATTTAATATACTTTAAGTATTTGATTATCTCATAGTTTGATTGACTTTGAGATTTGATTATACCTTACTATACCTGCTGTATGGTAAGTGTTGAATATATATCATAGTTTAATCAACTTTGATATTTGATTGTACCCTGCAATACCTGCTGTATTGTAGGCTTGGATAATATCATAGTTTAATCAACTTTGATATTTGATTGTACCCTGCAATCCCGGCTGTATTGCAGGCTTGGATAATATCACAGTTTAACCAACTTTGATATTTGGTTGCACCCTGCAATACCGGCTGTATTGCAAGGTTTTGATCATACTGTCTAATATCTGTTATACTTTTCCTTGTTGTAAGACCTTTTGACCTTTTGCTATACTCTTCTTAGTGAAATGTTACCTTTTGCTATCTTCTTATACTATTCTTAATAAAATGTTAAGCTATAGTTGATAGTCTAGTGTTTTATTCTATAACTTTATTCTATTACACGGAATCCAAAGAATCTGTTTTCATTTGGCAAAACAAGGAGAGTGAATGCTGAGTTGCATCCAAAGAACACCATACCTACTGTGAAGCATGGGGGTGGCAACATCATGCTTTGGGGCTGTTTCTCTGCTAAGGGACCAGGACGACTGATCCGTGTACATGAAAGAATGAATGGGGCCATGTATCGTGAGATTTTGAGTGCAAATCTCCTTCCATCAGCAAGAGCATTGAAGATGAAACGTGGCTGGGTCTTTCAGCATGACAATGATCCCAAGCACACTGCCAGGGCAAGGAAGGAGTGGCTTCATAAGAAGGATTTCAAGGTCCTGGAGTGGCCTAGCCAGTCTCCAGATCTCAACCCCATAGAAAACCTTTGGAGGGAGTTGAAAGTCTGTGTTGCCCAGCGACAGCCCCAAAACATCACTGCTCTAGATGAGATCTGCATGGAGGAATGGGCCAACATACCAGCAACAGTGTGTGCCAACCTTGTGAAGACTTACAGAAAACGTTTGACCTCTGTCATTGCCAACAAAGGATATATAACAAAGTATTGAGATAAACTTTTGTTATTGACCAAATACTTATTTTCCACCATAATTTGCAAATAATTTTTTTAAAAATCAATCTTATTTTCTAGATATGTTTTCTCATTTTGTGTCTCATAGTTGAGGTCTACCTATGATGTGAATTACAGGCCTCTCTCATCTTTTTAAGTGGGAGAACTTGCACAATTGGTGGCTGACTAAATACTTTTTTTCCCCAATGTATGTACAGGCCTGTACTTTACAATATATCCTGCATGATTCTGGGGCTGACTGTCCTGTATTGTGAGCATTGTATGGCACCTAGTCTCCATCCACCAGTTCTTAGAGTAATGTCAACTACAGGTAGAACCTACTGACTGGAAAAGTACTAAAACCTGCAGAATATAAGTCAAATAAAGGAAATAGTGTTACATATCATGTAAACACATAAAACTGCTTATTCTGAAACGTCAACAGGTGCACTTTAAATTGTGATATAGTCATATTTTTATTACTGAATGTGAAGACTTAAGTAATTTTTTAGTTATTTTAGTAGTAGTAAAATGGTATCTTGCTTTTTCTCATAATTACCATTTTTGGGCACATTCACCTTGTAATAGGAGAATGATGCTGTTCAGGAACAGATCTCATACCAGATCTCATGTTTGAACCTCTATCAGCTCACCTCTTGGTAGCTTTGTCATAGACCAGTTATTTGTTCCAATTCCCTCTTTTTCTGTGTGAAATGAAATTCTCATTATTTACGGGTGCAGAATAGCTTTAGCTGCATTGTTCTTTTGGGGTCATATTACCTTTTGAGGTTTTAAGTGATCTTCTCTACATAACATACAGTCATGAATCACTAACTGGTCATCTGCATGTATTACAGGCTTGTTTCAAATCAACTATATGCACGAGCTGTTCACAAGCATGGTTCATAAAAGGTAAATCTCCTGTATTTCTCTATCTTACCCAGAGCTACTTTACCTCTTGTCATCCATAGGGCTTCTTGCACAAGTTCTGGTAAGTGTCGCTAACTCAAAAGCAACACACAAATATATGTTAAACTTGTATTATGTTTGTACGTAAAATGATAAAATACAGTGCAGTAGTATGTACCTGGTGTCATTCTGTTTTTTAATGCAGGATATAATGTTGAATGCTTGTTATGGTACGGATCCAAGAGTTTAGCACCAATGATCTGTGTCAGCTGTCACTGGTATTGTTCAAGTTTCTTTAATTTTATGACATTCCTGCTGCAGGTAGTGCAGAAGTCCCAGATCCTTTGTAGGTCACTGGCTACTTTTCAATATGACAGATGGTGCTAAATCACCCTAAATATAAAACCTCTTAAGGGCGGGGCTCCACGCTGCGAAAAGGCTGCATTTTACATTTACCTGCAAAGTGGATCGGATACTGGCTAATCCCATCCACACATTACAGAAAAAAAAAAAATCTGCTGCCGAAATGCTGCGATTTCAAAAACTGTTGTTTTGTAAGTCACAGCTTGTCCATTATACCTACGGAATTGCTGGTGTTTTCCGTATAGGTATAGTAGAGGCAGAATGTGGACGTTCCATGAAAAACGCTGTGAAAAAAAAAATTATTTATTTTTTTTTTGTTTTTGCTGCGTAGGGCCTTAGCCTAAAGGATTTATGTCACAAAAATTATTAGAGGATACATTAGTGATCGGTGCAGATCCGATGGCTGAGAACCCCGCCAATCCTGATAATGGGGGGGGGGTGGGGTTGTGTTTGTCCTACTATGAATGTAGCGACATTGCACGCATTCACTCCATTTATTTCAGTAGGAGTGCTGTACTTTGGCTATTTTTGGCCCTCCCATTGAAATGAATGGAATGGGGCACACCGGCATCTACCTACCACATCTGCATTATCAGTAAACCACACCCTAGGGATAGAGCATCAATAATTTTCATGGCATAACACCTTTAAAGATAGATGGTTAAGTGGTATGGTTCTTGTTTTAGTGTTACCAGTCAGTCACCTCCTTGATGCCTCTATGGCAGGGGTCTGTAAACTCTGGCACGCGAAGCTTATTTCCCTGGCGTGGGCAGCCTGAGTCCTCACCCAGCAGTTTCGATGGGACCAAACACGGCCAAAATGAAACTGCTACTATTATACTGTGGGGTGTCTTCAGACCCCACAGTATAATAAACGGAGCCCCCGGGGAGTGATCAAACATAACAAATAATGTTCCGCACCTTCCCTGCGCTCCACAGCGGCTCTGTGCTCTGTAAGCGCTTCTGTCTGACGTAAGAAACCGCTGACAGGGCATGAGGAGTCACATCCGGCATAATGATGCGATGTGACCCAATCAGCGGTCGCTGACTACAGGTAGAAGCGCTGAAGAGAACAGAGTGGCTGCGGAGCGCAGGAAAGGTGAGTAACATTATTTTTTTATGTTTGATCACCTCCCCGGGGGCTCTGCTCATTATACTCTGGGTCCTGAAGAGACTCTACAGTATAATAATAGCTAGTGAGTGGCGAAAATTAGAATATTATAAAAGTTAGAATATTATACTGTGTGCAGAGGCCAATATGGGTCATAATACTGTGTACAGGGGCCGCTATGGGACATAGTAGTGTGTGCAGGGGTGTATTCAAATATGATTTTGAATAAAGGGATTTACTGTTTAATGAAAGACACACACACACATGTAATAGAAAAAGTAGAAGGGTTTTTTATACTTTGCTTCGATGAAGAAAATAGTTAAAATCACAGTCTGGGGAGCCCAATCCACTTTCTTGTGGCCCAGAAGTAGAATCAGCAGTCTCATGCCAAAACCAGTGTATGTGTTCTGTCCAGTTTTGCGCTAATATTTAATACAATCCCAGTATCTTTATACCAGTTTGAACTGGGGGCAAAATGTCCTTCAGCTATCTTCGAAGTCAGCTGGTTTTCAGCTATGTCTCTCATTAGCTAAACAAAAGGAATCTGTACATCAAAGACCACCCTGAAAGAATTACACCTAGTTCCAAGGAAATGTGAATTACACTTTCAATAGGGGCAATACAGGTGAAAAGCCAGCTGCAGCAGAACAATGACCATAAAACCAAATGATCAGGAATGCATCACTACCACCACACCCACATAGTAACAAAGGGACACATTAACTATAATTAAAATATCTAAATAAAAGCTACGTGGATTGTGTGTGTGTGTGTGTGTGTGTGTGTGTCTACACACACACACACACACACACACACACACACACACACACACACACACACACATAAAACAATCACATTCAGTGGGGAAAAAAGTATTTAGTCAGCCACCAATTGTTCTCCCACTTAAAAAGATGAGGCCGGCCTGTAATTGACATCATAGGTAGACCTCAACTATGAGAGACAAAATGAGAAAACAAATCCAAAAAATCACATTGCCTGATTTTTAAAGAATTTATTTGCAAATTATGGTGGAAAATAAGTATTTGGTCACCTACAAACAAGCAAGATTTCTGGCTCTCACAGACCTGTAACTTCTTTAGGAGGCTCCTCTGTCCTCCACTCATTACCTGTAGTAATGGCTCCTGTTTGACATTGTTATCAGTATCAGTACACCTGTCCACAACCTCAAACAGTCACACTCCAAACTCCACTATGGTGAAGACCAAAGAGCTGTGGAAGGACACCAGAAACAAAATTGTAGACCTACACTAGGATGGGAAGACTGAATCTGCAATAGGCAAGCAGCTTGGTGTGAAGAAATCAACTGTGGGAGCAATAATTAGAAAATGGAAGACATACAAGACCACTGATAATCTCCCTCGATCAGGGACTCCACGCAAGATCTCACCCCGTGGGGTCAAAATGATCAGAAGAACGGTGAGCAAAAATCCCAGAACCACACGGGGGGACCTAGTGAATGACCTGCAGAAAGCTGGGACAAACTCAACAAAGGCTACTGTCAGTAACACACTACTCCGCCAGGGACTCAGATCCTCCAGTGCCAGACGTGTCCCCCTGCTTAAGCCAGTACATATCCGGGCCCATCTGAAGTTTGCTAGAGAGCATTTGGATGTTCCAGAAGAGTATTGGGAGAATGTCATATGGTCAGATGAAACCAAAGTAGAACTGTTTGGTAGAAACACAACTCGTCGTGTTTGGAGGAGAGTGAATGCTGAGTTGCATCCAAAGAACACCATACCTGCTGTGAAGCATGGGGGTGGCAACATCATGCTTTGGGGCTGTTTCTCTGCAAAGGGACCAGGACGACTGATCCGTGTACATGAAAGAATGAATGGGGCCATGTATCGTGAGATTTTGAGTGCAAATCTCCTTCCATCAGCAAGGGCATTGAAGATGAAACATGGCTGGGTCTTTCAGCATGACAATGATCCCAAGCACACCGCCAGGGCAATGAAGGAGTGGCTTCGTAAGAAGCATTTCTAGGTCCTGGAGTGGCCTAGCCAGTCTCCAGATCTCAACCCCATAGAAAACCTTTGGAGGGAGTTGAAAGTCCGTGTTGCCCAGTGACAGCCCCAAAACATCACTGACCCAACATACCAGCAACAGTGTGTGCCAACCTTGTGAAGACTTACAGAAAACGTTTGACCTCGGTCATTTCCAACAAAGGATATATAACAAAGTATTGAGATGAACTTTTGTTATTGACCAAATACTTATTTTCCACCATAATTTGCAAATAAATTTTTAAAAAATCAGACAATGTGATTTTCCAGATATGTTTTCTCATTTTGTGTCTCATAGTTGAGGTCTACCTATGATGTCAATTACAGGTCTCTCTCATCTTTTTAAGTGGGAGAACTTGCACAATTGGTGGCTGACTAAATATTTTTTTTTCTTCACTGTAAATGTATATACTTGAATGCATGCATAAAACTAAATACGACTGAGGGCCGGAGGAAGCGTGGCAGCGCGAAACGGACGTTGCCGAAACAGTTGGGTCTATGGCATACTGCTATATATTGTTTATCCTGTGATGAGCTACTAATAAAGAAAGAAAAGGTTGTAGAGAATCATGAGTGCCGCTTCGCTTTGTTCTATTCTTTGTACATAAAACTAAATATTGTGTGTGTGTGTGTATATAAGCCATATTACACTGAAATAAAAATTGAATATGTCTTACAGGGGGCCACTATGGGACATAATATGGTGTGAAGAGGCCGTTATGGGATATAATACTGTGTGCAAAGGCCGCTGTGGGATATATTACCGTGTGCAGAGGCTGCTATGGGACATAATACTGTGTGCAGAGGCCGCTATGGGATATAATACCGTGTGCAGAGGCCTCTATGGGATATAATACGGTGTGCAGAGGCTGCTATGGGATATAATACCGTGTGCAGAGGCTGCTATGAGACATTCTGTATAGCGGTGTGTTTTCTGTATTAAGGATGTGTTTTTGCACAGAAACTCCGGCCTTTTTTTTTTTTTTTTTTGTGCAAAAATACACCATGTGAACCCAGTTTTACATCGAAGTAAAACTTCCAGTGGCCTAAGAATATAGCTGCATCCAGATACATAGTGTGTTTTCACCATAAGGCTACTGTCATACGGTGCTCCTGGACACATTTACCACTAATTGGGGGCTTCACATGTACTTTCATTGCTTCTAATCGGAAAGTACAGGAGCGTCCCTGGAAATGGCTGTAAATACATGCGTCCTAAAGTATCTAGTGGCAGCACTTCTGTGTTATGGTTTGTGGTATATGACTTTAGTTTAGGGATCGTCAGGCTCACAATTATTGACCGGCACTCCAAGTACCATATCTTTGATTTTTTAAATTAAAATCAGCACGCCAAATAAAAAAGGTTGCCTGCCCCTGCTCTATGACATAGCTGCATTTGCAGCTTCCAAAAACTGGATGCCTCATGGGGACACCTGAGCTACTTGTTGGACACTGAGGCAAGGCACAAGGATTTCTGCAAGACACCAATATCTGTAGCTGGCAGCTGAACCTACCAACCAATCGGCTTGAAAACATGTTTTTTTCCTGAGTTTCAAGAATATTTTGTCCCACATTGTGATTTATGTATAGACAGAACCTAGGAAATATTGGCCTTAGCATAGAATATGTGGTTTTCTTTTGTTTTATAGATTGCATGTATACCCATTACATTCAAGCATCACCCTTGATGAACAGAATATGGTCTTCATGACTCCAGTGTTGGGGTACAGGAAGGTATTCATTTTTTCATTCTGCTACAAAGAGCTCTCTTGCTATATAGGCATGGTTATAACATGATGTGCTGTCAGTGGTTTCTGTAGTACTGCACCACAAACATGCAACAATTTACAGCACATCATGTCTGTTTGTCACATGGCTATGCTGCAGTTCAGTTAGATTCATTTTAATGGAATGGAGATATGGTATTTCCATGAGAAGAAGAAAACAGCCATGTTTTCGAGTCCTGCACAACCCCTTTAAGTGACTGGACATCCTGACCTCCTTGCTCCATCTTTTGCTGCCATTTTGTAACTTCTGATTAGAAATACAACAACAAACATAGCTGGAGCTAAACATTAAATCGTCACTACCTTTTTAAAAACAATAGCATAAATCAATATTCCAGCGAAAATAAGATACAGTGTGATATATCTTATTAGTGAAAAATGCTTCCTTTTCCACTTATCTGTCTCTTTTCCTCTTATCCCCTTTTTCTCAAACTGACTTTCACTCTGAAATATCTGCTGTTTAGTTCACACAACTACCAGATATGAAATGGATGTATGGAGAAGGAGCTAAGTGAGAGAGTAGAAATAAACATGCTGCTGGATATAATTGTAAGTTTTCTATCTCACCAAAGTGGTTTGATCACATTAGTACTGGTCATTGATTCTTTTTAATGTGCTATGTGGTTCTGCTGAGTGAGAAAGCTAGGGTGCAGTCTCATATTTTCTCCATTAACTGTCACTGAGAAGTATTACAGCTTCATCCCCAATTGATCGGTCGAAATGGAACCTACACATGGGAAGTTCAGGATAGAAGTAAGATATAGTGTACACACATGTGGCAATTTATCCTGAAAACTTGTCAGACTATTTATTCAGCGTTTATATGATCTATTTTACTGATGACAGTCAATGTATGGGTATGTTCACACTGAGTTTTTTGCAGGCTGCTTTAGGAATTAGGAAGATAGGTCATGTCATGTCAGTGTTTGTTTATTTTTTTTTGTTTTTTATTTTCCTCTACCTGAAAGAATCTACTACTGACTCTCATTGAAATGAATGGGAGGTGTTTTTTGAGGCAGATTGCACCTCAAAATCAGCTTGCAAAATACTCTGTGTGAACATACCCTAACATTATAACTATATTGCCTATAATGTATTTATTTATGTTACAGATCATTTTATCCACAAACATTGCAGAGAGTTCTATTACTGTACCAGATGTAAAATATGGTATGTATTTGTTAATGGATGAATCTGCTTAGATGATGATACATGTTGTGGTCCCCTCTGTTTTGTTGTAGTCATACGTGTAAGGCTGCAGTCACACTAGTGTTCTGGGGCTCTGTCCCCCACTTCGCTTAAAATATGCAGAGGGTAAAGTCCTGCAAGCAGGACTTTTCTCTTCGGCGATTTCGGGCGGAACACCAGCAGACCCCATTATAGTCTATGGGGTTTTCGTCTTTCGGGTCCCCAAGCAGACCCGAAGAACGGAAACCTGAACACTAGTGTGAACCTAGCATCAGCTGTGCTACTTGTAAGGTAATAATAGGGCTACCCTGGGACTCTTGTTCTATGGAGAAGAGATGGACCTTAGGTTATTCAATAGGCATTTTCCAAAGTGCTGAAGAGGTATGGGCTTTTTATTGGAGCACTGGCTGATCTTGCTGATCTTTGAAAGTTATGGTATGCTGCTTCCTTCCAGAGGCTCATGACTTCAGTTCAGTTATACCATTTTGGGGAATTGCAATTGCTTTGATCACTGTATATTCAAATTTTTATCAGAGGCAAAACAGTGAATAAACGGTGGTTCGGCAATTAGATTTTTTTTTTGAATATTTTTATTTTTAAGTTTGTAGACCGGGCATTTTTGGACACAGGGATTCCTAATGTGTTTGTGTTTCACAGTAATTTTTAACTTTTATATCTATTTTAGTGAAAGGGGGGTGATTTGAACTTTTTTTTTTTTTTTTCGTATTTATTGTGTTCTTGAACCCCAGGGGTCTGATTACTAATACAAACTCATACAAACTACAAACTAATGCCAGTCAAGCCTGGGAGCTGTCAATAAGCTCCCAGCTGTCATGGTAATGGGATGCTGACCTTGCGATCCTTGGCAAATGGAGGCACCCAGGCTTTGACCGAGGCACTGGTGGTCTTAATGCCCACAATCAGTTCGGGCACTGATTGCAGGCATTAGTGCCGGGTTTCTGCTGTATATAGTACAGCAGAGACCCGGCGGCTATGGTGGCCGCTCAGCTCTTGAGTGGGCGCCATATTTAAATACCCGACATCTGCTGTACTATTACGACGGATGTCAGGAAGGGGTTAAATCCTTTTTTAAATGGAGGACTTTAACTGGTGATATTCTGATCGTTT
Source organism: Leptodactylus fallax (assembly GCA_947044405.1). Taxonomy (NCBI): domain Eukaryota; kingdom Metazoa; phylum Chordata; class Amphibia; order Anura; family Leptodactylidae; genus Leptodactylus; species Leptodactylus fallax. The sequence continues at coordinate 1,226,108 of CAMRHE010000300.1, read as the reverse complement.
CTGTAATATACATTGCATTACCTATGTAGTGCAATGCATTATACTGCCTGTGATTTTATTGTGTCATTTTATGCTTGGTGGTTTGCCAGTCCCAGGCATTATGAGCAGGTGCCAGTCTGTAAGTATACAGCTGGGCACCTGCTTCTGAATATGGAGGAAACACCGCATCATTCCGCCGCAACAGACGTAGCAAGTCAGTTGAGATGGAATAAGGCCTATTAGTGACCGATGTAGAAATTCTATACATTGGTCACTAATGAGTTTGACTAGTCCAAAATGCTTCCCAAACCTGTTTTCAATTCGAGCAGAAACATACCTTTGTGGCTGCAAACTGATGAAGTAATGGAGAGATCATCATATTTTTTATGGATATGCAAATTGGCCAACAGGTGCATGGCAGGACAGGCACTCTTTGTAAGAATTGCTTACAGATATCCATGATGCACAGGCTGAATGTGCGACTCATGGCTAAAGGGGCAGCTTTGCATAGTGATTTTAGAGGGAAGCCGGACCACTTTTGGTTTGGAAAAACTCTAACAAATAGGTGGCCCACCTCTGGAGCATTTGCAGGCTGTTTAGCATATCCATAAAAAAATATAATTACTTCATCGCTGTATCAGCATTATCATACATTTATTATTATTTATCATACATTTAATATTTAGTTGATCAGCATTTCAAGTTTTAAGAACAGGATTTTTTTTTTTTTTTTTAAATACTTTGCACTATGTCCGTGATAGCGAACCTATGGCACGTGTGCCAGAGAGGGCACGCAGCACCCTCTCAGTTGGCACGCGTGCCATCGCCATGATCGCTCACTAACGGGGAATCCAGTACAGGCAAATGCACACACAGCTGAAAGTTGTCAGTGTACACTGACTGCAGAGTGTGACCTCTGCCCCGACGCAGGCGCAATGACGTAAATCGTCAGCACCTGCCATCAGAAGAAGAATGAGGACGCTCTTCATGGGACTGCAGCTCTTCGTGGGACAAGGTAAGTAACAAACTACTGTGTGGGGGCCTTCTGTGGTGCATATACTACTGTATGGGGGACACTGTGAAGCATCTAATACTGTATGGGGGACACTGAAGCATATACTACAGTATGGAGGAAACTGAAGCAACTAATACTGTGGGGGAAACTGAAGCATCTAATACTGCGTGGGGGACGCTGAAGCATCTAATACTGCGTGGGGCCCCACTGTGAAGCATCTAATACTGCGTGGGGGGGGGGGGGCTTATTGTGAAGCATATAATGTGGGTGGGGGCCCAAAGTGGAGTATATAATACTGTGTGGGGGCCATTCTGGAGCATATAATATTGTCTTGAGGCCACTTCAGAGCGCATTGTACTGTCTGGGGCCCTTCACTATTTATATCATGCAGTATCTGTTTTATAGCAGACGTGATATTATTACAAGCTGTAATAACATTGCACGGTCACTATAAAATAGATCCTGGTTAATTTAAGGTTAAATTGTCTTGTTGGCACTTTGCGATAATTTAATGGGTTTTGGGTTGCAGTTTGGGCACTCGGTCTCTAAAAGGTTCGCCATCACTGCACTATGTAATCTGATTCTATGCGTTCAATCTCCAGTCATAGACTTTTGTCTGACAAAAACTCTTGTGTGTGATGAAGAGACAAACTACCAGAGCTTGAGACTGAGCTGGGCATCCAGGACCAACTGTGATCAGAGAAAAGGTACCACATTACTAGAAATGACACCGTTTGCACAATTATCAGTGGCATCAGATTTGCAGATGGTAGATGGTCATATTTTTGAACTTCCCTTAAGGCCGAGCTGGACGTGTTTCAAAAGGATATTGCTATAGACTTATACACAGAGACTTCTGGAATGACTTCATACCTGAAAATGTAGTCCCAGAGATGCAGGTATGTTGGGATAATTCCTGTTTTCCATAAATCCATTCTTTTTTAGCACTATTACGCTGCTTAAGTCACCTTCTTGACAGTTTATACTTATTATATCCTTCAGCGAAGCCCTTTGGGAAGCACCATCTTGAAGGTGAAGCTTCTTGACATGGGTGAGCCGAGGGCATTGCTTGCTACAGCTCTCTCGCCTCCTAACGTTTCTGACATTGAACGTACCATACTTTTGCTCAAGGAGGTAAGTGTCAGATTATTTCAGAAGGGCAACGCTTCGTCTGCAGAAGTTTGTTACCCTGTGTTCTAGTTAGAATAAAAGCTAAAACTGTAGAATTTATGATATAAAGGTGCTGTCCATGATTAGTTAAAAAGGTTCTGCTTTAAGCTCTTGTGCTCCTGCTTCTTCTACATTAAGGGTAATTTCGCATATAGTGTTTTTATTTGCAAGACCATAGCTTTTTTTGTGGCTGTATTCAGGTTTTTTTTTTTTTTTTTTTGAGCCAAAGCTAGAAGAAGATTCATAAGAAAAGGGAAATATAGATAAGTGCTGCATCCACTTCTGGCTTTGTTTAAAAAAAACTGCTTCAAAAGCGGCAGTGATGTTTTTACAAAGAATGACGTGTATGAAGCCTCCCTAAGGACCCTTGTTGCATGTACACTGTGGGGTATCCGTGGCAAAAATCTCTCAACTGACTTACCTGTAGCAGAAACTAGCCTAAAACAGCCATGACTCCCCAGGCTATACCCAGCTTTTTTTTTTTTTCTCCTCCCCTGGCCAAATTAAAATTTAAGCATGGACAACCTCTTTAGGATAAGGCCCCACGTGGCGTCCCGCAGCAAAAAAAAAAATCGCTTCAGGAAAAACCGCGGCGGCAACACATTGCGGTTCTTCCCGCAGTCCTTTTGACAGAAAGATTGCAGAGTTTTCCTCTGTGGACTTTCTGCTTCAATTATACCTTTAGGGAAACCGCTAGCATTTCCATAGGCATAATTGACACACAGCGATTTCCAAACCCGCAACAGTTTTGGAAATCGCCGCGTGTCCTCAGCGCATGTTTTAACGCATTGTGGGGATGGGATTCGCTAGAATCCCATCCACTTTGCTGTGATCGTAAAAGCCGCGTTTTTTCCCGTGGCGTTTCCACTACAGGCTAACTGCGGCGTTTACGCCACATGGGGTCCTGGCCTTAAGGAGTTTTACTTTTAATTACATGTATCCTCTAGTCACTGGTAGGAAATTAATGGCCGATTTCAGAGGTTGGCCCTCGGTGATCATGAGTGCGCACGAGTGACCACCTCTATGTTAACTTCTTTGGGACTGCTAGAGAGTGCTGTTCCTGAAGTCGCAAAGAAGTGAATTGAATAGTGGCCATGCGTGTGCACCACCTCTTCTTTCACATGGGAAACTCAGGGGTACTTGGAGAACCCTATTCTCCTGACTGCTGCATGCTGATTCTTCTCTAAATCAGTCATCTGTAGTGCCAACGTTGTTCGAAATCTAAAGAGATTCAAATGTGGATTTTTTTTTTTTATTATTTTGGTGCAGACTGAGCTGTGGATTTTACTTACTGCATTGCTGAAATGCTGAATTTAGACAAGAGGTGGGGCATGTTGTGGATTTCAAAATCAGTTGCAGAGTTTTTCACTAAGTCCTTTGTGGTGGAATATCAGTGTGGGTCCCACACCTGATATTCTGAAACAAGTGTGTGAACTGGTCCAAGAGGTAAGGTAGACAGATCAGTCTGTTTCCAGAAATGTGAATTGACAGTCTAGAGATTTGATTTACAAGGATTACCAAAACATTTTTTTTGTATATTGTTTTTATGCAAATCGGTTACTCCAAATCAGTGCGTTCTTTTTGTTGACTCCTATCATACCCATTGCTGTCGACATCACATTTACACCGACTGAACAAATGAGATCTTATGACTATGATCACTGTTTGGCTACACCATGACTTAGACTGTGACTGTTGCTTGACCAAAGATTGCCTTGTCATCCTGCAATCTCCTTTGTGATGTAGGGGAAGTTGCAACTGTGTTTTCTAGTTGCAGTGACTCCGCTCACGTACAGTACATTAATGAAGGAGTCACAGGGTGACACTCCTTTAGAGAAATATGCGCAGCAGAAATGCTGCGATTTCCAAAACCATTGTGGTTTTAGAAAGTGCACCGTGTCAATTATACCTACGGAAATGCTGGCAGTTTTCCTGTAGTTCTAATTGAAGCAGAGAGTTTGCAGTGAGATCTTGGGGTTTGTGGAAATGTGCGCAGAGCAAGTTTGAAGCTGTCAGAAAGCATGTACTGCAGGCAAGTGTGTATTGCCAAATGAAACAGATTCTTTTGGATTCCGTGTAATAGAATAAAGTTATAGAGTAAAAACTCTAGACTATCCCCAAATGGCTTAACATTTTATTAAGAAGAGTATAAGAAGATAGTAAAAAGGTCTTACAACAAGGAAAAGTATAACAGATATTAGAAACTATAATCAAACCTTGCAATACATTGCAAGGTATCAAATCTCAAAGTCAATCAAACTATGAGATAATCAAATACTTACTACACTTAACAGTATCATAAAGTATATCAAATTAAATAATCAAATCTCAAAGTCAATCAAACTATGAGATAATCAAATACTTAAAGTATATTAAATCAAATACTTACAACACTGCCAAGCTGCATAAATAAGGGTATCTGTAGGAAGCATCACTCAACCATGTGACAGGTATCATCAAGCAGAACCAGCATTAGGCGTCCGCAATGATCTGCTATCAAGAAATGTAACATAATGCTGAGGGATGTCTTCCATTCTTATACCCTTTGTGTGTGTCATAAAGTGGGCATCTACAGAAGTGATAAACCTCTGTAAGGCCTCACTTATCTCCAAGATCATATTCATGTGAAAAGGGCCAGTTTTCACTTGAATATGTCTCATGACTTATATGCTTCAAACAGTGGCTCTTTTGATCTAGACATATAGATATCACCTTAAATAGAGTCTATTGATCTAATCTGTATAGGTATGTAAATAGCGTCTTTTGATCTAGACATATAGATATCAAACCTGTTGATCTGGTTGGTATAGGTATGTCCTTAAACAGAGTCTTCTGATCTAATCTGTAAATCTCAGTACAGGTACTGGGTTCAAATTAAGGTTACTTACGGCCTGACTATCATAACATTTTGTCATAAGCAGCCATAGTCAAGGGCTGCTATTTTGCACCAAGTAGTGTGTGTGTGTGTGTTTTTTTTTTGTGGGGCCAACTCTTCATCAAGGAGATGGGTCCTCTTTAAAAAGGATTGTCATGTCCCATATACATTTATATATATATATACCTGAAAAATAACTTCATTTCGAATGCATATTCTGTATAAGGTTGCATAGCAGATCCTAGACCAGAGATTAAAAAAAAAAAAAAACACACCAGACAACTGCACTGTAGCAGCATTAATATATACCTCTTATGGCTCCTCTTCAGTTTCATATAGTTTAATGTACTGAGTGCTGGTAACTGCCATAACTTTGTAAAACCATACAATAAACCAAGAAATGCTTGTCATGTTTTTGATCCATAGGTTGGTGCTCTTGCAGTTAGTGAAAAGGAGGATGAGAACCCGTATGATGGAAAGCTCACATTCTTGGGGAGAGTTCTTGCACAGTTACCCGTTGACCTGCAACTTGGGAAACTCTTAGTCCTTGGCCATGTTTTTGGATGCCTGGATGAGTGTCTTATTATTGGTACGTTCAGACAGTTGGATGTAATGCTAGATTTGCCTGCTTGTAGATGACAGTAAACACATGCTTTTGCCTCTTTTTCTTATTGAACAGCTGCAGCTCTGTCCCTCCGAAATTTCTTTGCTATGCCGTTTAGGCAGCATCTGGATGGCTACAGGTAAATATCCATTAGCGATATGCTGTGATTTTATTAACATTGTTTTTACTAATTTCCAATATTTCTTGATTTCTAGGAGCAAACTAAGTTATGCCGGACATAGTAGAAGTGACTGCATTGCACTTGTAGATGCCTTCAGGGTAAACTTATTAGATATGTTATAGTTTTGTAATTTCTCTGGTAGATTTAGAATGTCCTTATTTTGTATTTTTTTTTTTTCTCTTTCAGTACTGGCAGAATTGCAAGGAAAGAGGTCATCTTAGGCTTCCGAAGGTATGTAAGCAAAGAACTGCTTTCACTTTATAAGAGGTATTTTGGTTTTCATAACTTATTTGTGTAGTGAACAGGATATCATCACTTCTCTAGCAAACGTGTCTAAAATTTTGGTCTTACATCTTTATTTTATCAGTGCAGTAGTCAGTCTAAAGAATAAAAATGGTATGGTCCTTTCTTAGTCCTGTGGAATGTGTCCGCAAAAGAACTGAATAGGACTAAAGCTGACATCAGTTATGTAACTCCCACACAATTGTGTATCCTTGCATTCAGTTAATATTCCAGGAGAGAGGTTAATAGTAGTATATTGATAAGTAGAATACATTCAGCATCACTTCATCATGTCTGTAGAGAAGAAAATCTTATATTTTTCTCCCCATGTCTCCTCACCTACAGACATCTACAACTATAATAGATAGTTGTTAAAATATAGAGCGACAAATTCTGGTGGGCTCAGAGCCATAAGGGGAGAGCCATTGCAGGGGTGTGGGATATGAGCAAGATGTATCTGAGGAAAGTGAAGCTAGGTGTTGGCAGAAGGGTAGTGGTATGTGTGCTGAGAACAAAAGGTAATTTGGGAGTAAGTAGGTTTGAGGGATTATTATAGATACCCTCAGGATGGGTGAGCAGCCTAAAGTGCTGACTTGAAGGAACCGCCGAAGAACAAGGAGGTCTGACTGGCAGTAATCACAGTGTCCAGCAACCAAGTAGTTTGGTTTAGGTGCAATTTGTCCTGGACTTCCTAAGATGTATATTTGTTCCTCCCCAGATATTGAGGGCTTTCGTTTTGGTTCCCTTGTAGATCTGGTCTATGCTGATGACACCCTCCTGTATTTGGGAAACTGGGCAATGTCCCTACACCCAGAAATGACTATCATTAAAGATTTTAGACAGTGGTCGGGCCTGCAGATAAATTGGGACAAATACGTATTGCTCCCCTTGGACCCAATCCCTTATCCCTTACTACACATAGTTGTAGGTAGTGCAATAGTTCAGATACCTTGACATTGGAGTCACTGCCAATCCAAAAGACTTCATACTGCTAAATTTGATCTCACTCTTAGACCGTTTTCAAACTAAGATTAATATGTGGTGTCGTCTCCCTATGTCCATGGTGGGAAGAGGCAGCCTGATAAAAAATGGTATTGATGCTCCAATTACTGTATGGTAATTGGAATATTTAGATCCATCATATGGAAACACAAGCATCTTTGGATTAAATTGGAGTTCCTTCAGAGAAGCAAGGACGATCGAGGGCTTGCCTTTGCATCCCAGCTATAACACTTTTTTTTTTTTTTTTTTTTTTTCTACTTAATGTTTATGAAATTTTTACAAAGTATATGAAATAAGGTACAAATAATTTTAGAGTCCAAAGGATTAAGAACAGTGACCGGTAGAAATAATAAAATGTACAATAGATATCCCACGGGGTTTCATATGGACTGGATCGTCTCCACCATATTATTCAATGTCACAGTTAGGTTTTCCAAACTATGAATGTCTTTCTGGAAGACAGCTTGCTCAGTTGTCTATGGGGTAAGTTAAAGCGTAACTCCTATTTCATTGACTTTTATATTTTTTCTGTGTGTGTGGCGGTGTGGTGAACATTTTTGTAATATACTTTATTATTTTTTTTAAACTGTAATTTTTATTAAGTATTTACAAAAGTTTGATAATGTATACAAAATACAAAGATAGTTAGGGAAGGGAAAAAGAGGAGTGGGGGGGGAGAACCTTAGGAAAAAGCATAAAATAGTCAACCAAGAAAAACCAGTCTGAACGAGGACAAACCGAACACAAAACATTAAAACATGACATATACAGGGTTGGGAAACAAACAGAGGAGAGGAAGATCAGAGACCATGAAGAATGTAGTGCGTATCCCATGGGGATCAGACCGACTGGAAGGCATCCGTTGTGTTGTTGAGTGTGGCAGTAAGATACTCCATCCTTGATACGGGCTACTAGGGCAGGGCCAGTAGGAGGTTGTACACTTTTCCAGTGGAGGGCCACAAGCGTTTTAGCAGCAGTGCAGAGATACAGGAAGAGTTTAGAGGTCTTTTTGCCAAGGTGTAAGGGAGGAAAAATTAAGTAAATAGACAAGAGGATCCAGCGGGACACCCTGGAGAAAGAGCTTGTCAGTTAACCCCTTAACTTCTGTCCAGAAAGCACGAATCAAGGGGTAGCTCCAAAAGATATGGTACAACATGCCCTCTTCAGAGAGGCATCTCCAGAAGGCCTTGGGAATGCTGGGGTTGAGGGTGTGTAGGAGGACTGGGGTATGATACCAAAACATCAGCAACTTATACTGAGTTTCAAGGAATGTAATACATGTGGAAGATTTGGCTGCATGGGACCATATAATCTGCCATTGTGCTGGGGAGATCTGCCTACCCAGAGCCTCTATCCACTTGACCATGTATTTGTGGACGAGGGGAGTGCGTCCCTCCGGCGAAGAGAGAATATGGTAAGTATCCGATATCGGGCCCTTCGTAGAGGTATCTGCTCACAAATCTTCTCATAAAGAGTAGGAATGGACACCTGTGGGGCCCCAAACATAGTGGTCATAAAGTGGGTTATTTGCCTATAGTGAAGCCACTCAGACGGCAAGTGCAAAATTGGAGGTAAAATAGTTAAAGAGCCTGAGCTCCAAGGTCGACGGGTCAATCAGGTCAGCGACATTGAACAGACCTAGTCTGCTCCAGGGGTGCACCCCCTTCCTTACGGAAATAGAGGAGTAAAGAAGAAGGAAACTATAGAGGAGTGGTAGGAGGCGAGTGGGAAGAGCTTATCGCAGGTAATCCAAAAAGCCCTAGTGAAGCGGATGGGTCCTAAAAGAGGGGTGGGAAGCAGAGGGGATGAATGGGACCATAAAAAAGCATTCGGATTTATAGGAGCCAGCCAGAGCTTTTCTATCTCCACCCATTTAGTATAGACCCGAGCCGACGCCCAAAATGGAATACAGCGTAGATGGACGCCCAATAATAGTGGACCAAGTGTGGAACTGCTAGGCCCCCCTCTGACTTACCAGCCAGCATAACTGAGCATGAGATGCGATGCTTCTTCCCATTCAAAATGAATTGGAAAATAGCCTTTTGGAGAGAGCGCAGTTCTGAATGGGAGACAGCCACTGGTAGGGTTTCAAAGACGTAGAGGAGTTTAGGGAGGAGCGTCATTTTAACAGCAGTAATTCGTCCTATCAGGGAAATGTGCAAGGGACACCATTTATCTAGGAGGGATCGGATGTCATGAAACAGCCGGGGGTAGTTAACCGAATATAGGGTGGTATGGGACGATGGCAGTTGGATATCTAGATAGCAGAGGGAATGGTCTTTCCACTGGACGTTATAGTTACGACGGAGGAGTTGAAGGACAGAGTCCGGAATATTTAACGGGAGGGCCTCTGTTTTGGAGGAGTTAACCTTTTAACCAGAGAAGTGGCCATAATCTCCCAATGTTAACATGAGATTTGGGAATGAGGTGTGGGGATTGGTGAGGTTTGTAATATGCTTTATTAATCTATCAAACTTTCTTTTAATAGAAAACAGTCTGTAAAGTTCCTATAAGCAAGGGCGGCTCAGTGGTTAGCACTGCAGCCTTGCAGCGGTGGAGTCCTGGGTTCAAATCCTCCGGGTACTCCGGTTTCCTCCCACACGCCAAAGACATACTGGTAGGGAATATAGATTGTGGGACAGTGACTGTCAGTCTGTAAAGTGCTGCGGAATATGATGGCGCTATACAAGTAAGCATAATAAATAAATAATCTAACTAAGCAATGTAGTACATAGAGATTAAGCATTTACCAAAGAGGGATAGTCACTTCATATTTTGCAATTCAAATTGTAATTAGAATTTTTCCATTAAAAGCGCATACATGGGACATTCAATACAGCAGAAAGATACAAGCAATAGAAAACCTTGATCCTTGGAGAGCTAGCAGGATACAGATATTATCAGCCATATTTTGGTACATAGAATCTACAAAACTCCTTCCTTGATATGAAAATAGGGTTATACTGTAGGGTTGAGATGCAATGAGATACTATAAACTTTCCAGATCATGCGCATGACCAAGAAGCCAGTATTCCCACATCATGGGCATCAAACGAGTGTCGTCTTGGCCACATCTGGGAGAAATAGGCCAGATGGTCAAGAGGATACTTATTTGATGCACATGATGTGGGAATCCTGGCTTCTTGGTCATGCGCATGATCTGGAAAGTTTATAGTGTCTCATTGGACCTCAACCCTAGAGTGTGCATTTTAGGTTTGTTGGATGACCATATGGACCATACACCTAAGTTTATAGGTATATCCGTATTTTATTTGAAGCGTGCAGCAGGGGAGCCCTACTGCTAAGGAACTGCGTAGGGGATTAAATTCTGTTGTTAGATTGGAGAAGGCAGTATATACCAAGTGCAACACTGGAGCTAAGTTTAAGACGGTTTGGGGCCCCTGGCTGTGCACCCCTGGCATGCCATCTAGAGCCTTTCTGTAATCATAAACCTGGGCAATGGTGTAGATACAATGTATGCATTACCAAAAGTGGGCTATACAATACCACTGTTCTGTACATCAGAGGGGACCCATCAATCTCTCTGTCTTTCGTCTTAACCTCTATGTGGAATTAATGTCATATACCAGTAAATGATCTAAGTGTTAGTGCTCTGTTTTATTGCTTCCCCTCCTCTTGTTTTTTTATTTTGAACAATGTGTGTTCTTGTTGTGATTCCCCTTTTTCTTTTAAGTGCTATAAGTTTGTACTGGACACAAGACATTTCCGAAATCAACTATGGACTTAGACTCAGACAGTCTCTTCCTGTGTTATTGTATTGTTGTTTTATGTTTTTATTGTTTTACTGTTGCATTGTCTTATTGTACTGCTGTTGTGTACAGCAGGTTTTATCCTCTCCTCTCCTTGTTTTTGCTGTATGAAAATGGAAACTGACATTTAGCGTCAATAAAAAGGATTGGATTAAAAAAAAAAAATTATATTTTGTTTCTACAAATGCTAACGGGAAATTTCTTAAAATATGAAGCAGCAGTTTATACCTATATATACAACTTTTTTTGTACCCAAGATAGCCCACTTAATAGTATTAGGAGTGTATGTCTCTGATGACACAAGGTGGGTGCAACATATTGGGTAGTGAATTTGCATATTTCTTTAGTAATTTTCAATTTTCACTTTGTACATTAATTTTTGGGAAGCACTCTTGGGCTGAATAGGATAATACCACTTTAGAAATTCTTTTCTAAGTGGGGTCACTTTTGAGGGGCTTCTTTTGTACTGGTACTTTAGGGCCTCTACAAATGCGACATGGCACCTAAAAATTATTCCAGCAAAATCTGCCCTCCAAAAGCTAAATGGTGCTCTTTCCGTTCTAAGCCCCCCCCATGTACTCATACAGCAGTTTTTGACCACACATGGGGTATTCCCGTGATCAGGAGAAGTTGTGTAACAAACTGTATTGTTTTGTCGTCTTTAACCCCTTGTAAAAGTGAAAAATTTGGTGGTAAATGGACAGTTTATTGGAAAAGTATGTAATATTTCATTTTTACTTCCCAATGCTAGTAAAATCTGTGAAACAGGTCAAAATGCCAACCATACTCCTTGATAAATTTTATTCGGGGTGTAGTTTCCAAAATGAGGTCACTTTTTGATGGTTTCAATTGTACTGGTACTTTAGGGGCTCTGCAAATGAAACATGACACCCAAAAACTATTCCAACAAAATCTGCCCTCCAAAAGCCAAATAGCGCTCTTTCCATTCTGAGCCCTGTCATGTACTCATACAGCAGATTACAACCACATATGGGATATTGCCGTGTTCAGGAGAAATTGTGCAACAGACTGGGGAACTTTTTCTTCTTTTATCTTGTAAAAATGAAAAATTTGGGGCTACATTGACGGTTTATTGTAAAAAAAGTAATTTTTCATTTTCACGTTCCAGTGTTAATAAAATCTGTGAAACAGCTGTGGCATCAAAATATTCACTATACCCCAGGGTCACTTTTTAATTTTAGGGCTAAATGAATGTATTAGAAAAAAAATGAAATGTCAATATTTTAACTCTATAGGTTTAATTCCTATGAAATGCTTAAAGGGTTAACAAACTTCCCAAATGCTATTTTGAAATGGGGTAATTTATGGGTGGTTTGTAATATATAGGCCTTTATAATTCCCTTCAGAACTGAAGTGGTCCCTAAAAAATTAGTTTGATTTTCCAGATTAGTAAATCTGGAAAATCACTGTTACACTTGTAATCCTTCTAATGTCCAAAATAAATTACAGGACGATTAAAAGATGAGCGAATATAAAGCAGACATATGGTAGATAATATTTATTAATGTATTTTGGTGGTATGACTATCTGTCTGAAAAGCAGAGCATTTTACATTTTGAAAATTGCATTTTTTTCCTCCAAATTTCCAATTTATTTTTTTTTTAATAAATAAATACAAAAATATTGATCAATGTTTACCACTAACATGAAGTGCAATGTGTCCTAAAATCACTTGTGTAAGTTAAAGCGTCTCAAAGTTATTGCCATATAAAGTGACACATGTCAGTTTTGAAAAATGAGGCCTGGTCTTTAAGGTACTTCTAGGCTGTGTCCCCAACGGATTAAGATCTTTTTCCACTGTTAGTCCTATTTAGTTATATCATGTATATATCCTGTATGCCAACCAAAAAAGTGTATGTAATCCAGGTATTTACTGGATCTGAGGGGGTCAAGTGATGTGTCACATGACTGATACTGTATTTAGTATTCTATAAACTCAAAGATGCATTACACAGGACTCTGATGTATGGGTTCAACCATTTAACTGTGCTAAAAGGAGGTTGCACTGATACAGTTAATGCATATGAGCAGCAGAATTTTAAAATAGAAAATTGTATGATTTCTTGTTTATATAGACAAATCAAAAAGAAAGGAACAGAATACCCCTTTTAAGCAAGAATGATTTATCTCCACAATTTGGCTACTACATTTCATATAAGTCTAGATAGGAAACACATTTTAGACTATGGAGTTCTATAATCAAACCTGTTGATATTTTATGCCTTATATTTTGTAGGATGAAATGGAGTGGGGAAAGTCAAATTACTTTCAGATAAAAAGAATAAGAGAAGTGAGTGTAACTTTTCAGTGGCTGCTAACCAAGTGTCTGTCTGTCTGACTTGTATTCTGTTTGTGTTGTGACTTTTGGGTTTAATGGTTTTTGAGTTAGATAATTCCTTTTACTCCAACATTGATTAGTTGTGATCACTGGGAGGAACATCTGGCAAGTCCTCATTTCCTCTTTCTGGGTTCCCATCTATGCCTGGAGACTCTGTTGCAGAAACCGCTGAGAATCGTCAGAGAGAAAAGTCTTGCACAGAGGACTTTTTTTTTTTTTTTCTTTTCTCCCCCCCTCTTTCAGATTTGAAATTGCAGACACCCGCTGCACCCTATTATAGTTAATTGGGTCTGCCAGTGTTCATATATAACCACTGTTTTAGCAGTCTGTCGTTCGGGCTCCCCGGCAGACCTGAACGACAGAGATCTCCTCATGTACATGATTAATTCCTAACAAAAAATCAGTCATTTCATGTATTACAAATAAAGGACTGTAGGCCAGGTCTCTACCAGTCTATTAATCCACTATAGTGATTGGCATATTACTTTGTCACTAATAGGACTTATTCCGCTGTAGTTGACTTTTTACATCATTTGTTGAAGAATATTGCAGGATCTCCCGCACTTAGACACAGGACATCTCTTCCTAATGCCTGGGATCGGCAAACTGACTATTTCCGGACTTTTTGCCACGGTCCACAGAGTTTGCGGCATCTAAGAGGTTTTGGTGGGAAGATACTCCCTCCTGGAGAGACATCAGCACCCCTGCTAACGAGATTGCAGGGGTCTGATGCCTTTACTTGGCAGCCGGTGGCCTAACGAAGGCCCTTAGTTGGCTGACTTAGTTTAATTCTATTAGGCTGTGCCAAAGACATGGCCTAATAGCATACCATAGTAGTAAAACAATGTGAAATAAAGTTTGAAGAAAAAAAAAACTAAACTCATCAATTTCCCCCATCCCTAATTGTATAATAAAAAAATAACATAACACATATTTGATATTGCTGCATCCGTATGGACCTGAAAAAGTTTTATTAAAAGCAATGAAAAAGTGCCAAAACGGCATCGTTAACAACAAAAAAAAAAAAATTAATAATTAATTTATGGGTCTTTGAAAGTGGTGATGGGGAAAAAAAGTATAACAAAAAGGGTTCTCGCTTTGCAAAAGAAGAGGAATTCAAAAAATATATAATTTGGTACCCAGTGAATAAATTTGTTAGGTTATTTAAGCCACGGTGAATAATTTATAGCATAAATGGGAAATGACAAAATTTAGTTTTTTTTTTCTATTCCTTTCCAGAAAGTTAAAAGTTAAAGTGAGGTATATCTACCCCAAAATAGTGCCTATAAACAGTACCATTTGTCCAGCAAAAGAAAAAAAAAAAAAAAAAAGCCTTCATACAGTTAGATTGACTGAAAAATAAATTAAGCTTATAAGGCTTGTTACGTGACTAAGGAAAAGCGCACAAATTAATTTAGTCAAACACTAAGAGTTCGGCCTCTAAAGGGTTATAGAAGTCCACATTTTTATTGGAGCTATAGTGTTAAAGAAAAAAAAATCCTTGTAGACTTACTAACTTTTTTTTTTTATTTTTATTTTTTTTATAAAGGTGGCTGCTTTATACGATGAGCTTAAAAAACGCATTGGCAACTTCAACATGCATATCACTCACCAACCAAACATGGATCCAGAGTACAAACACAAGCAGCGTTTTATTCTGCAGGTATGAAGTTAATCTTGAGAAGGAATAAATTAGTTAGCAATAAGCAGATTATTGCTTATTATTTACTTCCTGTTCAGGGATATCTCCTGTTTTTATTGGTTAAAAGCTGCAGAGAAATGTGTCTTATAACCCCTCTTCACACCCTGTAATGGCAGCCATATTTGTAAATTGCATAACTGGTATTTCGGGCACACAGTTGCAGATGCCCATGTGTCATGGGAACTGTCCAGATGAAGCAGTGAGCATTAAACTTGGCCTAGAAATAAAATGATTTTTTATAATAGTGCCTGTGCACCATGTAAATTTAAATAACATACTTGAAATGGAGATGTCTTTATTCAGTAGATCTTCAGTTAACTATTTAAGTATTTTGCTTATATTTTTCAGGTTGTAATGGCTGGAGCTTTTTATCCAAATTATTTTACTTTTGGCCAATCAGATGAAGAAACTGGTATTAGAGAGCTAGGTGGCAAGGACCCCAAAACTACAGTTGTGGTATGTGAAGTTGAGTTTTCCAGAAATAGATTAATACGTTATGTATTAGTTTTACTTGAGTCATACTCTCT
This sequence comes from Leptodactylus fallax, assembly GCA_947044405.1. Lineage (NCBI taxonomy): Eukaryota > Metazoa > Chordata > Amphibia > Anura > Leptodactylidae > Leptodactylus > Leptodactylus fallax. Next base: position 1,210,642 of record CAMRHE010000300.1, on the reverse strand, counting down.
TTAAAGAGGACCTTTCATCTCATGAATGTGTGGTTTTAAAGCCAACATTGTGCTGAATTCAGCGCACTGTCTGCTTTCCCAATATGTGCCCCGGTGGTGGAGATATCAGTGCCATTAATTTCAGAAGGGTATTTCTCACAGCCTAGCATCATCGCTGGGCTGTGAAGAATGCACCCTCTGACAGTACAAGGCAATGTTAGAGTACTGTCGGGGGGGCGGGGCGTTTCTCATGGCGTTCTAGCGGTATATAAAACCACTCATTCATGAAGACATGAAAGGTAGAATTTGGACAATGAAACTGCAAATGCGACAGTTACTTTAATGGATCTAGCTCCTGAGCCATCGGGGCTTGAGATGCCATTTTAGTCTTGGCCTTAAAATAAGTTCTAAATTGCCCCTATAACCCCCATTAGACCCATAGCTAGCACTGACTGAAGTGGTAGCTCATATTCTCGCTATCACCCCACCCCACATGTGGGGCTCTCAATTTTGGAATGGTAGAATGAGCACTTATTGATTTAATCACTGTTATTGACTTTACACAGTTATGTTGAAAAAAAAAAATTAAAATATTAAGGGTCATGGATTGTGGCGACACACAAATTCAAATTATTTTCTGAATAAAGGTGCTTTTATTGTGCTATGGTAGTAAAACATAACAAAGACTATATATATTTGTTATTATCATAGTTATAGTAACCTTAAAAAAAACAAAAAAAAAATTATACAGCTCTGAGCATGTCATAAAAAATAAATCTTAAAAATAAAAAACTTGAGTGTTGAAAGTTGAGTGCTGGAAAACGGGAATATAATGTTACTGAGCCTTAAGGCTAAAATGAGTTATTTCACTAATGGGTTAAAATGATCAGGGGCTATATGCTAGCAATGTTGAGCCATAAATTAAAAATCTGAAATAAAAAGGTGGCATTTTTGAGAGGGTTTTACCATTGTAATATGACTGGCAGTGTGTGACAGCGTATCTCCAATTATTAAAATTTTAAAGTTATAGTGTAAGCAGTAAAGTCATTCAAACTACACAATTATAATTTTTTTCTTTGGCTATCGGTATAAATTAGAATTTTCAAAAGTTCTTGTGAAAAAAAAGCATCCTATATTGGCTGTTTTTTGTGGGTTCTTCCCCTTCAACTGGGCCGATTTCAGCCTTTGCATTGGTAGCGTCTCAGTGTTGTATATCTGTTTAGAAACTCTTAATTGTTACTAAGACATAGAGGGAAATGTTGATTTATTGTTTTATTTGTTTTAAATGATTTTAATTCTTTGAGCAGCTGAAGAATGTCCCTTCCTATGGATTTCTGTACCACAAGCAGATTCAGTCACTCTTCAGACAGTGCGGTCAAGTAAAATCTATATTGTTTGATGGATCAAGGTAAGTAATATTTCTAGCAATGGCAGAAATTGCTATGAGCAGTTTGATTTCCTTTGGCATATGTGGTTTCCTGTAGACCATTTATAATCCACCACTGGTTAAATGAATAGTTTTAACTTTCCTTACCAATTCCTTCATGGTTTTTGTTTTTCATCATAAGTGGATGTAATCTGATTTACATTGTCCTTTTCTATTCATTAGAGCATTTGTGGAGTTTTCACGCAACCCCACGGAAAGGTTTAAGACTCTCACTGCTGTACATTTGACTCTGAAGACTGCTCAGCTGAAAGTTCCTCTTCTTCTTAATGTCCATTCAGCAGAGACGATTGAAGAGCTTGATACAGAAGACATTACCAATTTAAAATTAACCAGGTAATATATAATATAATGTTCAGTATATCAATTGCACTGATCAGCTATAACAAGTGAATTGAAAAACATTATCGCTTGACAATGGCATCTGCTGGCAGGGAGGGGGCTATATAAGGTAGAAACCAAACTGTCACTTCTTGGAATTGATGCTTTGAAAGCTGATAAAATGGCCAACAGGCAAGGGTAAGGATCTGAGCAACTTTGGCCAAATTGTGGTTAATAGACTCAGAACATCTCCAGAACAGCAGGGCTTGTTGAGTGTTTGTATGGTGTGGTTATATTATGGAAGAGTTTTATGTTATGGTAGTATTTCATTTTGATCTCAACTCATTGTCTGTGAACATTCAATTCTTAAGTACCCCTTGGGGTAGGTTTAGTTTGGCAGAATGAAAGACAGTGGTGGCATATGCGTGAAGTCTTTCGCCGACCCCACTGTTATCTGTTTAGTTATGGTATCGGGCTTTACAGTATGCAACAAGTTCCACCCAATAGGACTGACACTTTGTCCAGTAAGAGTTAATGCCATATTTGGCCTCCATACATTAAATTGTGTTTGCTTAACCCCTTCCCACCGGAGGAATTTTACAATTTTCATTTTTGACTATTCCCTTGTATTGAAGTCTATGGGAGATTCGCTATATATCTATTGAGGCTGGTCATAGACCAGCTTCAATAGCTATAATGCTATGACAAGCCTGGGAGCCTTCAGAAGGTTGTTGGAGGAACAGGTTGGCTCCTGTGATCTTGCTGTGTGGGAGCCGGCCTGCAACGTTAAAGCTACAGGGCTGGTGGGGACCTGCCCCGGAGGCTATTTTTTAACTTTGGGGCGGTGAGGGGGGAGGAAGGATTCCTGGCCTGCAATGTCTGCGATCAGAGTGAATTCTGATCACAGGCATTAGTGCCCCACTGTTATGACAGCCGCCATCTTGAAAGACCAAGCATCCTTCATACTATTATGGCAGATGTCGGGAAAGGGTTAAAGAGTAACATCTGCATAGAGTTAAGTTTCCAGTTTCTTGCCACATTCCAACAAACATAAACAACATTCTGACAGGCTGATTGGCGTTCTGTTAAATTGACTGTATTTTGTGCATATCCGGGATGAAATTAGGTTGTGAGCTGCAGCGGGGAGATGGACTAATAGAATTTGCAAGGATCTCTGTACAGTGCTCTGGAATGTGTTGGCACTATCTAAGCATCAGGAAATAAATTAACTGTATTGTGTTTTTATTTTGCAGAATTAATGTGGATTTTCACAAACAGACTGTAGAACCTGTTCATGTTTCCCACAACCTTAAAGAGCAGTTGGAAACCATAAAAGGGCTCATTTTGTCTATCAATGTGACAGAGGTAAGTTTGGCGTTTGTCTTGTTTAGTACTGGATAAAATTCATGTGTGAGCAACAGCAAAAATCGCTTATGTGTTTAAGGCACATGTAATGCTCTTGTTTGTAGCATGTACAATAGAAGCATGCATGTAACTTTTTTTTTTTTATTTCAAATTCTCTATTTAGCAAAAATGGAAATACAGAAATATAAAAAATATATACAGTGGGTACGGAAAGTATTCAGACCCCTTTAACTTTTTTCACTATTTTTTGTTTCATTGCAGCCATTTGCTAAAAGCAAAAAAGTTGATTTTATTTCTCATTAATGTGCACTCAGCACCCCATCTTGACAGAAAAAAACCAGAAATGTAGAAATTTTTGCAAATTTATTAAAAAAAGAAAAACTGAAATATCACATGGTCATAAGTATTCAGACCCTTTGCTGTGACACTCATATTTAACACACATGCTTTCCATTTCCTTCTGATAGTGTTTGTGGAGGGGTTCACAGTCCGCAGCCTGGGGATTTCTTGCTTTACCGATCCCTGCTCCTGCTCACAGCCGCCTTTGCAGAAGGTGAAGTGCAGGAGTATTTTTTAAGAGGGCTGGTGGTGTGGGTCTCGCTGGCGTGGTGTTGTGTGTTGCTCTTCCTGCTCCCGGTCCTGTCCCTCGGTGCTTGGGGGGACTGTAGGGGGGGGGGGGGGGGGGGGGGGGGGGGCCCCCCCCCCCCCCCCCCCCGGGGGGAGGGGGGGGGGGGGCTGCAAATAGGGCCCGTTACCTACTGGTGTTACACCAGCAGGTAACGGCCTATTTAAAAAAAAAAAAAAAACATCAGGGGCCCGCCGGGACCCCCTAATGTCCCGGGCCCTGTGGCAGCTGCTACTACTGCTACCCCAGTATTTACGCCACTGACTGGACTGCCATACTGGATGTCAGCATTTTTATAAATTGAAACGTTTTTAAACTACTCATGTCCCCTGCAGCAAAACGCATGGCTGCTGCTCAAGCTAATGAAATCTCTCAGTAGACCCAAGCCCAAGGCATTGTCAGCCACATGCACACAGCTGCACTCCATGTTTCCATAACAACCCAGCCATTTTTCTTCACTGCTGTAGGTCAGTTTTAAAGGGGAAGGGCGCTGTTGATGACACTGTTACACAAAGTCATATACACACAGCTTTACTCCAGGTTTTCCATAACAACCGATCGCAGGTTTTTCACTGATATCCAAACTGAGATACACATGATCACATGACACTTATGGACCAATGGAAAATCGCAGGCTCTTCAGTCTTGACATACACACAGCTTTACACCAGGTTTCCATAGCAACCAAGCTATTTATGACCTACATGAGTCAATAGCTGTTTGCAGGTCCTTAAATATTCAGTCATATGACGTGCATCAGCCAATATAACTTCACATTTCATTTACCAGGTTTCCATAACAACACAACCATAAATAGACTGTACCTATATATATATATCTATATATATATATCTATATATATAGATATATATGTGTATATACATACACACACACATAATGGCCAACAGACAACAAACAGGTGATTCCCTCGGAATTCATAATAGAGTTAAGTGGCCACATAACTCAGCTAGATGCCCATCCCGCACTCACCCTACAATTTTAAATATTTTGAAGAGATCTATGTCTGCCTCCTGCTAGGTGGCCGATTTGTGCAAAAAGGAACAAGAAAAAGAAAACAGTAAGCAAACAAAGGAGTGTAAAGAGAAAGTGTGGGGGGGGGGGGGTTGGGTTGTTCAGTACAGTTAGGGCCAGTGTTCCATCTAAATGAAGTTTGAAAGACCAACCAGAAACTACAGTATGCAGGAATCTGGTTTTGTTAAAGGGAATCTATCATTGGGGAAACATGTTTTTAACTGAAGCAATGTTGGAATAGCCTTTATAAAGGCTATTCTACTCCTACCTTTACTTTTCTTCTCCTCGCCGCCATTTGTCCAAGAAAACATTTTGTTCTTATATGTAAATGATGTTCAGGGAGCACACCCGCGTCATCGCCTCAACCTGTCTCCAGCGCTGCTTTTTCACCCCCCCTGCATCATCTTCTGTTCATCTTGCTTCTGCTTCTTGCTCCGTCAGCCATTTTTCTTGAGTTCACTGGTGTAAGAAACTAAACAAAAATGGCCGACAGAGCATGCTCGGTCATCCCTGCCACTTCGAGTTTAGGCAGAGCCGACAAAGCATGCTCCATCGGCCATTTTTGTTTAGTTTCTTACACCAGCGTACTCCAGCAAAATGGCCGACGGAGGGAGAAGCAGAAGCAAGATGAATATAAAAAGATGCAGGGGGACGTGAAAAAGTGGCACTGGAGGCGGGTTGTGGCGATGACGATGGTGTGCCCGGAGCACAAGGGGAACGCCCCCTGTGCTCCCTTAGCATCATTTACATATGAGAATAAAACATTTTGTTTGGTCAAATGGCGGCGAGGAGAAGAAAAGTAAAGGCTGTTCCAACATTGCTTCAGTTAAAAACATTTTTTCCCAATGATAGAATCCCTTTAAATTTGTTTTGACATCCAGGCATGGAAGCTGACAAGAGATTCCATGTGATAATGCCCAGCCGTAGTGCCATAGAGGGAGGGTCCCTCTTTTTCCAGAGCAGGGCATGCACACTCCTGCAGACACAAAAAAAAAAAAAAAAAGCACAACAGTTTTGTCATTGGCACGACTGGACAAGTGACAGTAATGGAGAAGGTGTAAGACGGGTCAGTGTTACAGTTACCCAGGATTATCTTGATAACTGCCTGCACATCTCTGCAGAAAGGAGAATCCTATATGACCAAAAGGTGTGTACAAAGGTGCTTTCCTCCTCTCCATATCTCCAACAAATGGGATATGCCAGAGGCAAAAATCTAAGGCCTCCTTGTACTACCTGGACAACCATTTGTATCCTGGGAAGTGATGGAACAAAAATCTGAGTGGGAAAGAGTAAGACCCAAGTGCTCATGCTCAGAGGCTTTGTATCAGCAAGTGACTGAATGGAGGCATAGGTGGTAGACAAAATTTGGAGAAGAGGCCTAGGACCTATTGTTCAAAGTGAGATTTACTCCAAGAGAACTCCAACTTCATTTTGGCAGGGAGGAAAGATCGTTTTGAAACTGTCTCACCTGGTCCCATACTGGCCACCAGTTGACTTGTATGTTGACTGGCAATTTACATTGCCAAAATGAAGCACCCTTAAATGTTGAAAGTTAAGTTGGGATTTCTCAAAATGGGCAATAGAGGGGATGGAGGGGGTAAGTTATAAGGTATTAGTGTGTCTTTTGACAGTAGTTCAGGGTGAGATTTAGAGTCGGTGAAATCCAAGAGAGTCAAATTAGTAAGGCCATAGCTAAGATGCAGGGGAACAATAGTGAAGGACTGCTTCAGGCAGACCCAGGAGCTTGTGATGGCACCAATCCAGAATTCTAGACCGTTTGTAAATTTGTGTAACATTTAACCTGTGAGCAATCAATGATAAAGGTGAAAACATTCACTCCAATGGGAGTTATCAGGGGAAATCTGCATGGCGCTTATTTTTTCTGTTAGCTGAAAACTATCATCCGACTCCTGTTGAAATGAATTGGAGGCAGATTTCAGGAGGAATCTGGAACTGATTTTTGATTTGGAAACCACAGCAAATTCTGATAGTACATTGTCAGCACATTCTGATAGTGTCTTGAAGGGCAATGTAGTAGTAAACATTAGCGGAATTCACTGTACATGAAACTAATTTGGGAAATTTTGTGACATAGCTGTACCAACCAAATAGATTTAATACATCTTGTTGCTTGATGTTGTTTTTCATAGAAATGCTTTATATAGCATTTTCAGGGTGGCTTTTAGTGGGCATCTGTTAATGCTTGTGTCAGGGATCAGAGTTCTCATCCACACATATCCACTCGCGGTATACGAATTTCGGGGGTTATTTGTTCACCTTTATATATATATATATATATATATATATATATATAATTATATATACACACACACGCACACATACACACTTGACCCTAGATGCAATTATAAAAGGGAATTCCACTTCCACACTCCTTTACAGTTCACCAGTCACACTAGGATGCACAGGAGTAAGGCGCCTGTTTGCACTCTTGCATCCACACCACGCTGGCAACACTCGCCATTTTACTGTGCAGTGAGACAGCAGTATACCCACGCCATGCACGCAAAAGTTGGGAACACAGTTAGTATTATTTACTCTTTGGAAGTGGGGGAACATTAGAGCCAAAAGACAATCCTGTTATATCTTAGCTTTAATTTACATAAAAAGGTACATTCCAATAACAATATAAAGATGGAATAAAACCAAAATCAAATAAATACAAATGATGTGGGGAAACGAGAAAAACTTGGAGACCTGGGTTTATGTCTGGCCAATTGAATTAGCACAGAGGACTACGTTCTTCCCCTGTCTCCTGAGCTGTGGGTTGAACACAATGATTACTGCACCAATAACACTGCTTCGTGGACTGCACATCACACTGACTACTCAAATTACACAGGCTTTGCTGACACATTGGAGCCAACTCCTCTTTGACTCTGAGCACAACCGTTAAAACACATTTGTACCATATGATATAAACTATTTCATCACAGCTTCTGTTTATTTTCTTATTTTGAAGGTGGTTGAAGTTGGCCATTTCTGGGGTTATCGTATTGATAAGAGAAATTCAGATTTCCTTGGACATTTAGCTGCTGAAATCAATAGCCTTGATCTGATCCCTCTCTCTAGACGGCCTCATCCAGATCTGGTGTGCTTGGCACCATTTCAAGCCTGTGGCAGCCTCCGATATTACCGTGCTCAGATTCTGTACATTTCTGGAAGAGAGGCTGTGGTAAGTTGAATATCTTCGTGAGGATGCATTCTTGCTTGTTCTGTTCTTCAAGACAAGGTTAGATAGTTTAATGATAAATCTGTACACTGATTGTAATACATTGTTATTTAGTGATCATAACTTAGTGAAGGCACAAGACGTTTTTGCACACAAGTTTGTGACTTTTTACCTTCAAGTGTCTTTTGCCACTTTTTATATGGATTTTGTCAGCAGAAAAATGGTAATCATAGTAATCCCAGTACCTGCTGCCCAGTTAAGGCTAAGGCCCCACGTAGCCACAGCCAAAAAGCATTGCAGGAAGAACCCACAGCGGAAACGCATTGCGTTTTTTTCTGCACTGCTTTTCACAGAAAGTTTGTTTCCTCTGTGGATTTTCTGCTTCAATAACACCTACACGGAAACCGCTGGTGTTTTCGTAAGTATAATTGACATGCTGTGATTTCCAAAAATGCAACGGTTTGTGAAATTGTGGCATATCTGCTGCGGGTATTTTTCTGTAATGTGTGGATGGGAGTCCACTTTGCAGGGACAGTGAAATGCCATTTGGTGCTTTATGCCACCATCCTTTGACAACTCTCTCTTCCGGGGAGATGGGAAGGTAGTCCACAGTGCAGAGTGAAGCCTATGGAAGATATGAAACACCCCTAAGCCCCTTTCATTTGTATGTGAATAAAACAGCAATTTTCTTGATAATGGAGTTGCAATCCTGAATACCAAATGCATATTTGGAAAGTAATTACAGAAACTTGTAGGGCTCTGTACACACTTTCATTATGATTTTCCTGATGACACGTTTCCTTTAACCCCTTCACGCATACCCACGTACAAGTAGGTGGGAGAATGTAGTTAATTACTGCATACCCACGTACATGTATGTGAGGCAGTTAAACAGTCAGCGGGCTGTCAGGCACAGGACCCAATGACTGAAAACAGCTGACAGTCAGTATAGTAACAGGGCAAGCCTAAACGGGACCAATCATAGTGGTCTTATGCAGGGCGGAAGCTTTTGTCAGCTTCTCCGGCTCCGATCTCTTCATTAGCTGTTGTGAGGAGATTGGAGCCGGATAGCCAATTTCAAAAGTGCCTCTAGAGTTAAAGAAATATATTTAGAAGCACCCCAAGGGCCGATCAGCCCCCTCATGTCAGAAACTGGTGTCGTCCTGATACATATCGGCCTTCCCCTGTGCCGATCGCTAAAACTTTCAATCCTTTTTTGCCTCTGTCTCCCATCAACTCCCCCCAGTTCCCCAATCACCCCTCTCCTGTGCCAATCAGCATCTTCTAACACTGATCAGCATTCTCCCGCATACTGGCATTTACCTGTGCCGATCCTTGTGTCCTTCTCCCCCTCTACTGTTTGTCAGGGCCAACAGTCCTTACCATTGCCCCAACAGAGGAACACCGCTCCCTGCAACCCTCTTTGTGCCTCCTGTCAGCATACTTTGTGCCTCCTGTCAAAGTAGTCTGCCAGAGCTGCTTTCCGTTTTGTGTCACTGATCTCTATACTGGATCAGTGGCATAGTTTTCTTTGGTGCCAGTGTCACAGACATGTTGATGTTAAATCAATTAAGAAATGATTATAGTACTAAGTCAATTAATTAAACAATAATTGCACAGTTAATTAAACATAGACTGTGACAGCCCCTTTTGTGTTAATTAAGTTCTAATTAATTGTTTAACCACTTCCGGACCGCCCATTGGGTTTTTACGACCGGAAGGTGATTGTCTAGTTCTGCAAGGATGTACCGGTACGTCCAAGCAGAACTCAGCAGCTGTAATAAATCATGCAGCTGCTGAAATGGGGAGCCGGCTGTAACTTCAGTCGGAGCTCCTAGAGAGAAGACATTCTAGGGGTAGCAAGGTGCAAATATAACCAATTGACCCTGTGTGGATTCCCCCTAATATTTATTTGCCCCGATTGCCTGAATTTTCTGTGACCCATGTGGACAGTACGGGTTACAGAGAAATTGACTTTCTTGAAGAAACATTTTTTTGGTGATTTAATTGCTCTAATGTTGGCACAAGCAAACCTCTATGCAGAGCAATTTATTGTGGTGAATCCAAACAGCTGTTATGCCAGGCCCTACTAATGATGCTGAAATGCACAAATGTTGGGGTCTTTCACTAAATATGGGCCTGCTAGAAGCTGTTATTGGACCAATGACATACTGTATCAGTCCCCACTATACCGACTCGCCATGCCAAGAGCACGATTTGAAGCTTTACAATAATTTATTTTATTATAATAATAATGTGTGCATCCCAAAATAGCCCGTCATGACAGGCTCTTCAAAATTCATTCATTAGTTGAGCATTATAACCTAAAATTTACAGAAGCATACACCCAACAAAAATGCATTAATTGGAGAAATACCGAGTACACTTTAACGGCAGGCTTCACTTCCGCTAATATCTGCCTAACAAGAAGTCTATTTGTGCCGTGAAGTTAAAGTGTGTATTAAGTATATCTGGTTACACTTGCAGGTTCCACATATATGGGAAAGGTTTATCCGTAGAGCCCCCAGAGTGTCCCTCTGTCCTGGGAGTAAGTGGGAGGATAATTTGGGAGTTGATGTACCCCATACTGGACCACGGATATCACACACACACACGTGTATATATGTGTGTTTGTGATATATGTGTATGTATGTATGTGTGTGTATGTATGTATGTATGTGTATATATATATATATATATATATATATTTTTTTTTTTTTTAAGTCTGTTAGTGCTATTAATAAGTGCACCCAAATACCTTTAGCAGTGTTTTGAATATTTTCCGGGTTCTCTGGGAGCTCCTGGTATCCTCTGCATTTGTTTACATCTGCATCTTCCTTTTGTGTGTTTTTACTACAAGTCCCATGAAGGCTGGTTTTAATATATTCCCTCCATTTTTCTCTTTGTGTGATGATGATAACTGGGACTACATGAAGGAAATAAATGGAGTCCTTCGTAAGTGTGATATGCACGCTTATCTCTGTTCACAACCTATTGGAGTTTATTTATAACTACGAACTGCTGCAATCTCAGTGATTTCTAAACGTACAGGTGGTAGCCAGCTATATGTAGCATCTATAAGGCCTGTGGTGGAAGTTAGTCTGGGTAGGAATTTGCTTATCCTGCTTCATGACATGTTCTTAGATTTCCTTCAGTATAAAAAAGATTTTAAGCTCCCATCGGGATCAAAAATAGTTAAAGGGGTTGTCCAGGCACTGGACTCTTTTAACGTTTAAATCAGCTGGGGGCAGTGAAACAAATAAAAAAATAAATAAATAAAAAAAAATGCATACTCGCTTGTCCCTGATGCTCTGGTGAAAACTAGGGCTGCATATAGATGCTATCCATGTGCTGTCTGTTCGTTTTCCACGGACCTGCATATAGGTGTATGGTTGTGTGCATGAAGTCTTAGCACACAAACAAATGTACAAAGTTAATGTCCACCTCAGTTAACTTAGTTTTGCTATTGGGCCCTTAGATTTCTGTATACACCCCGGTAACCATAATATTTCAAGGTTTAGACATGGTCTGTTATTTCACATTTGTTCAAACCCCTCCTTGAAGTATGTATTTATGGCTCCTGCTTAGTGATTTTAGATGTTTCATCGGGTTTCTGGTTGGTGAATTGAAATGATGAAGCTTACTTTTCAGAGCATTGTATCCTGTCCAGTTAGTGAATCTGTGATTCCTTCCACAAAGCCCTGAGAGGGGGAGAGGTTCATGTTTCTGTGCCTTGTCAGAAGTTATTTCCTGGTTTTATGTGAATGAAGGTTGCCTATTGTTTACAACCATAGCTAACAACCTGCCAGAACCATGATTAACTTTTCTAGGACCATGGACCAAACATGCAGCATGTGGCCCTGGGTTTTGAATTTCCTCCATTTTACATTTTCAGCTCAGGTTTGTAGCTCCTGCAGGGCTGGTGCCAAGCTGGGACCCTAAGAACTCTTGTTGATCTCCACTTCTGGCTTTTGCTTTTGCATTCTAAAAAGTGCTATCTAACCAGTACAGACAGTGGCAATGTTTCTGCCTCTTTTGTACGGATCATTAAGGGGTTAACTTATTTCCATGAATCACAGCTTGCATTGGTCCTACACTGCTGTCAGTCAGTCAGTCAGGATCAGGAAAGGTTCTTTATTAACTGACCGCAAGCTGAAATATTAAAACCTGTTAGGATGTCATGGCCGTAATATATCACATAAGTTACAGAACTTTTTCCTATACAAATCTTAACCTTTAGTTTGGCGCTATACAGTGACTTGTGGCAGATTTGTGCAGCACGGTGTGAGTGGTTAGCAGCGCTGGAGTCCTGGAGTTCAGCATCTGCATGGAATTTGTATGTTCTCCCCATATTTCCTCCAACATGCCAAAGACATATAGGCAATTTAGAATGTTACTTGGAACAGTGATTCACAATGTCTATAAAGTGCTGCGGAATAAGTTGGCGCTATATTGTACAAATAAGCAAAATAAATTTTGTGCTGCTTGTTAGTGTCTAAATCGGAAAAATGCTTGGACGTCTGTTCCCATCCTCAATTGTGGCCTTCAAATTAATGTAGACATTGCTGAACGTTTTATTTTTTTTATCACACCTATGTTAATCTTTTTCAGGTCTTCTTTGTGGATTATGGTAACCAGTCAAAAGTTGATCTGAATCTTCTGAAAGAAATTCCCAGCCATCTTCTAGACCTTCCTTTTCAGGCAAGGAAATTGCTTCTTTTTTCTTGGTTATTTACTGGTGAACTATATCTGTCTTCATGCTGAGATCATTTCTTTTGAATGGTTAAAGTATTTTGCAAATGCTGCTGGGTATCCCTCAGGGAAACATATGTTCTTCAGATATTAAATGTGTATTTGCTTGCATAAAACCTCTGATTTTCACTTCTTGGTTTTATATCTTTAGATTTATTGTTTATGGATGTATTTTCCTGACAATTGAAATGATGTGTTTTTGAGTAAGATTCCAATGGGACTGCTGCAGTTCCTCAAATGTGAAGACTCAGATTTAGGCTACATGTGTGCACGTGTGAAGGCAGTCTGTGGTCGAAAGATATGGGATGTACGATGGCACTTCTCTGAGAGCCCAGGCTGCAAAATGGTATAGGACCTGTCCCAGTATTGCCCCAGGCTTACGTACACTGCTACATAAACAGGCCTGTGATAATACACAGATCTGCATGCGGAATGGCCTCATTGTAATTCAGTGAAGCTAAACTATGATTTTCCATGCGGCATGGATCTTAATCAGCAGTGCCTTCTTTTTTTCATGTGGATTTTTTCTTCAGCATTGAATGGGGTATTAAATACACAATTCACTTGCACTGCAGCCGCAATGTCAGTAGATTCTGTTAGGAGCAAAATCTGCTAAATCCTGATAGAATCCTGAATGTTAATTGTGATTTTGTAGATTCATTATTTGTACTACAGTAAAATGCATGAGATTTTTATCTGTCCTAAATCTGTCTTATCTATGTTCTCTGTGGTATGTAACTAACATGTTAGAATTATTTTAAAAACAACATTTTTTTGTGTTTTAGGCCTTGGAATTCAGGATCTGCAAAATGAGGCCATCTGCAATGTCACTAATTTGTGGAGAGCAGTGGAGTCATGCGGCTAGTATCAAGTTTAACTCCTTAGTCAGTGGATGCACGCTTGTGGTGAAAGTCTTCTCTATCGTCCACAGCATCCTGCATGTTGATGTCTATCGGCATTTTGAGACTGTTGAGCAAGTCAGTATAAGAGACATTCTTATATCTGATGGTTTTGCAGAACCTGCTGAGGAGTCTTACGAATCAAAAGTAAGGACCTTTTACCACCTCCACCAACTCCAGCTCTTTGCATTCTTAATAAGCTAGCACAGTTTTAAGTTTTTTTTTTCTCTAGCCCACCACTGTTCCTGAGCAATCGGTGCTGTTAGTTTTGGCATCCTATATGTTACTGTCTGGTTCACAGTTTCAACCCAGGACTGCCCACCTGACATTATCTTTGGCAAAACCATAGAATTGAATGGAGTGGCAGCGTGCATTCTCAACCATTCTCCATTCAGGTGGGGATTTGGACATAGGGCCTCTTCCCTCTCTTTTCATTATCAGTAGGGGTTCTGGAGGTCTGGTCTACAACAATAATACAATCTCATATATACTGTGGACAGGTGATAAGTTTTAGTTGTGGGAATGCCCCTTCAAGGATTGACTTACCTATTTGGTAATGGGTGTAGCCAGTAGCCATGTATGAAAGTTGATTTGGGTCTATATACTTATAAAGTTATATGTAAATACCAATGTCTTGGCTCCAAAATAAGATCACTTCATGCAAGTAGCTCTCTTGGCTAGTAAAGCTCTGCTGCTTGTCTTTGGTGGGAAGGTGAATAACAGGTTACTCTAAGTGATGAATGATGTTGCAGTGTAATTCTGTCCATACACTTTACTTAGCTACTGGCTGAATAAGTCAACAGCTATTCCATTGATGTCCCCCATATGCATAGACACTCGCTTGGCTAAACATGTTTTTACTGGGTAGACAGAATTATGCTGCTGCCACGTTTGCCTGGCAGCAGCTTATCTGCGTACCAAGGATTGGTCATGTTGAAATAACAGGCCTGATCCTTTTTTTTTTTTTTCCCTGACATCTGTAGAAACTGACAGCTTCAGCTGACTTTCATCTTACCTGTTTGTCACAGTAAAAGAATTCAGAACAGCCTAGTGGTGTTGTAAGTCTTCCCAAATGTACTTAAACTGCCTTGGCTGGGAGAAGAGCGAAATTAGCTGAAATTTGTTCTGTTTTAATATTTTTTTTTATGTAAATCTTTATTAGAAATCCTTTTTTTGGATTTCATGTAGCAACAAAAACCGAGATATACAAAACAACCCCATTTCCAAATACACCTTTCACACCATACAAATAGTAGTGGTCACAATATGAGGACTAAGGTTTCTTCATTTTTAGTGATGCTAAAGACACCATATGTCTCTCTTTCCTCACTCACTTTTCAGCTAGTCTTTATTTATAGAGGAGGAGTTGAGTGGGACTGTGCTAGAGAACAGTAATAACAATAACGGTTTGTGTCTGTGTTTTAGTGTTCTTTGCTTGCACATAGAGAGAGGTTCTTGAGCTTAGTCTAAGATAACCGTATATTTTATGGCTTGTGCCATGATCCTTTTTGAATCAATTTTATGAAGACTGGTGGATTGTATGCCAGTCTTAATAAATGGCCTGACTGACTCAGGGATCAAGAGGCTGTGGCCTCTTCATAAATCTGTCTGCTCTCCCTGCACCAAAATTAATATGTACATTGGTTAGGAACTGGCGTAGAGTTCCATTGTACCTTGCGTCCTCAGCGAAGTGAACACTTTAGATAGGCACTAAATAAACTGCCTTTCACTGTGAAAATTTCTGCTCCATCTGCTTGAGATAAACAGCAGGTCAGATGACTCATCTCTATAGAGGGGGAAGGGCAGTAGTGTGCAGAAAGAAAAGAAGGCAAGACAAGATGGCTTTTAGTCTGATTCTAGAACTTCCTGTCATATCCAAAGCAATGTATTCACATCAGTACAGGTCAGTCTTCTCTCTATAGGTTCTACATGATCCTGGGGCTGTTTCTGATGGGAGTAGTTCTGATGCATCTTTATTGCAAAAACCTTTTTTATTCCAAAGACACAGCACTTTGATCTTTGTGTGCACTACTTGGCACTTTGAGAGTGAGCATAGTGGAGTAGAGACGGAGACAGGCCAAGAACGTTACCAGTCTGATTACTGTGCTGTGTCTGCAACGAGCTGTGCAGCTTTTTGTGAACATGGTCTGAGTTTTTACCCACTAGAAGTAAGCAGAATGAATGACAGCAAGCAGAGATCTAGAAAACTGTGAGGAATTGATACAGAAAGTATATTGTACAACTTTTTATTATACAGACAGTATCATTTGTCTTTCAATATTTGTCTGAAACTGGACAACCCTTTTAATTTTTTTGAGCAGTGTATGTTCACGTCATGTGTATGCATACCCCTTTTCATGCATCTCATGATCTTATTTGCCTTGGCAGTAACTGCCTGGCACTGGTTTCTCCAGTTAAGTTTATTGTCATTTAAAATCCCTAAGTCCCTTTCCATGTATTTTTTAATTAATGAAATGAGCTAATTTTTGGATGGATTGACATTTCACAGCAAATTCTTTGAGCCATCTAGATGGAACATTGGGATTTCCCCAGGAAGCGACAGAGAAGGATTTGTTTAGATGTCATATCATCCGTTTTCTATGGAAATGTGTTGTGGCACGCAATTGGACATTTGTATTTATTAACACAGACAGATTGGCAACTGTAAAGCGGAAGGAAGATTCCTGTGGCATTACTAAAATTACCCAGGCAAGACATCTGTTCTGTATGTTTGCTTTACAAGCCAAGATTTCATCTCAGATATTGAAGCAAAACTCAATTACTTCTGTAGAAACAGTGTTATAATGGCAAAACCTACAATTTCTAGTGTTGAAGGTGTCACTTCATTTGAAAAGTTATACAGATTACTGTATAAGTAACACCCTTAACTCATTAATCTGTTAGCACAAGTTTTATTATGTTTTCATTTTAATTCCCAGTGTATGTTTGTATGTTCTGTCTTGTTTTTTGGTGTCTAGTAAGCCTCATTCTAACACTTGTGAGAGGTCATGTGTGTTACTTGGGTATTCCAGGTGTCTGCTTTTCAGGACTTTCAATTCTGAGAGCCTGCCATTCTTTGCTCTACACCACAGATAGCCAAACTTTTTACACTAAGGCCCCGCATAGTGAAATGCTTCAGGTTTTTTTTTTTTTTATCTTCAGCGGTTTTTTATTGAATCTTTGCTTTTTTTCCTTCTCCTATTAAACTTATAGGGGAAACACACAATAATTCCCAGCTAAAATTAAAGGGGTTTTCCAGGCAAAAAAATGTTTTGTTTTGTTTTTTAAAGGTCTGTTAGTGCACTCATATGCCTTTAGCAGTGTTAAGAGTGATTTCTGGGTTTCTCTGGTTGCTCCTGGCACCTTCTGCATTTGTTTACATGGGGTAGCTTCCTGCTGTCTTAGTTCATGCAATGCATCATGGTAGTTGTAGGCTGACTCACACTACCTCCCTATAACTCCCTCCTCCTCCCTTTTTCACACTCCCTTCTTGTCTCCCTAGCTATCCCGCCCACTACTAGCTCTTCCCAACTAACTCAGCCCACCCCATCATACTTGCCTATCTTCCTCTCAAAACTTCTGCAGGGACTCTTCTTTGACTCTGCCAGTGCGTGCGCATTAGTCTCGGCGCTGCAGCCGGCAATCCATCTCTACTGCGCAGGCGTGGGAGACTCCTCCGGTCTGCGCAGGCGCCGACAGACATCAAAGAAGAGGAGGAGCTGTCCCTGCAGAAGGAAGTCTGGACAGGAAGACAGGTAAGTATGATGGGGTTGGGGGGTAGTATTGGTGACGTTCCATTTCTGGAAATGGGGAAACGGAACATCACGGATAATCAGAAAATGTGCTTGGGTGATCACATGACCACTCCAGGGATATGGGTAAATATACATTTTTTGCTAAAGTATGTAATTTAGAAAGTAGACGGGGCGAGGGTGTTTTAGATTAGTGTAGAAATTCCATTTTATCCCTGAAAACCCCTTTAACATACTGCATTTTTTTTTTGAAAAAGCAGCTTTTCCACACCTCTCTGTATATTTACTGATATCTCTGGGGCAGTTATGTGACCGCCCCAGGGACATTCTCTAGTTATCTGGTGATGTTCCGTTTACCCGTTTCTGGAAACGGTACGTCACTAATACTAATAGAGAGACAGGGATGGGGAGGTAGTGAGAGGGAGTTAGTGTGAGTCAGCCTACAAGTACCATGATGCACCAGCTAAGACAACAGGATGCAACACCATGTAAACAAATGCAGTAGATGCCATGAGCTCCCAGAGAACCACAGAAATCACTCAAAACACTGCTAAAGGTATTAACCCATTAATAGCACTAACATACCTTTTTTAAAAAACAAACATTTTTTGCCTGGAAAACCCCTTTAATCTCTCTTCAATTCACTTTGCTGGTACTGTAAAACGCAGCAGGTTTCTTCACTGCATTTCTGCAGCAGCTAAAAGCGCTGTGTTTACGAAACGTGCGGCCTTTTTGTAGAACTTGTGCTATAGGAACATCTAGAGGAGCAGAGATAGGTGCATAGACTCCACACTGTGTAATAACATTGGTAGTTTCTCTCTCTTTGTGTCAGCCAAAACATTGGCAACTACTGGTCTCTGCTGTGAGATCTTCCTAAACATATGCCCACCACTGCTCTAGACACTAACCATACAGAAAAGTCTGTGATATTTTTGAAGGCAATGGAGTAAATTTATTAATACTGTCTAAGGGTACATTCACATGGCAGAAATGGAAGAGGAATTTCAGGCAAAATTCCGCCTCTAATTCCTTTTCCGTTTGCGGCCCACTGGCCTTCTGAACTAGCTTTCACTCGCCCAGATGAATGAGGGTAAATAATGGGTCATGGCTTGTGCCGTGGACTCTGCGACTGATTCGACTGCAATATCTTTGGCAAGATTGAGCAGAATCTTTATTTTGTCCTGCTTTGATCTCTGCTTCCCATTGAAAACGATTTGAGACAGATTTGAGTGTCGAATTTGGTGCTGATTTTGAGGTGGATTTTTTTTTTTTTTTTTTTTTTTTTGTGAAGTGGCGCAGGCGAAGTGGAAGCAAAAAAAAAAAAAGTTACAATATACTGAGCTGACTTGTTTCAGCAATCACATCATATAATAGTACCATGCTAGAATCCAATGACCTCTTTAGAACAGCACTTACTGTCACAGATGTTTGTAAAGATGATTGCATGGCTAGGTGCTGGATTTTATACACCTGTGGAACTGAATGAAACATCTGAATTCAATGATTAAGAGGTGGGGCACAATTCATCTCCAAAAAGTGTACCTTGGTAGATTGTTTTTTTCATACGTCTACGACATAAACTGTATTTAAAGGGATTGTTTGCAATTTTGACATTACTCAGCTGGCTGACTTAAAGGGATCCTATCATTCAGAAAGGCCAATTTTAGTAAGACCACGTCGTAATAGCCTTTATAAAGGCTGCTATTCTCCTACCTTTGTGGTTTCGCTCCTTTCTGCCGTTTAGAAGAAATGTTGATTTTTATCTTTATGCTAATGCTTCTTCAGAATGCACAGGGGGCATTCCCCCAGTGCTGAAACTGCACAGGGAGCATAGCCTGTGCACTCCTCAGACGCATTTTTGAACTTACCGCACCACCTCTCTTCTTTTTTAGCAGACGCCTCTTCTTGACGTCATCCTTAGTTCGGGAGACATGTGCCTTTTACACGAGCATACTGCATGCGCTGTATGTAATAGGCCACAGGAAAATGGCCGAATGGACATGTCTCTTGAATGAAGACTCGTACAAGGATGGCGTCAAGAAGAGGCGTCTGCTAAAAAAGAAGAGAGGTGGTGCGGTAAGTTCAAAAATGCGTCTGAGGAGAGCACAGGGAGGCGCCCCCTGTGCAGTTTTTGCACTGGGGGAACGCCCCCTGTGCATTCTGAAGAAGCATTAGCATAAAGATAAAAATCAACATTTCTTCTAAACGGCAGCAAGGAGCGAAACCACAAAGGTAGGAGAAGAATAGCCTTTATAAAGGCTATTACGACGTGGTCTTACTAAAATTGGCCTTTCTGAATGATAGGATTCCTTTAAAAATGCAGCTCCATAGTCCTTTAGCTGATTGCCCTGGGTTCTGTTCCCAGCACCACTAGTAAAGGATGATTTTACTTGAGCAAAGCCTCAGCCAAAAATGGCCATTTACAGATTGGCTTGAGTCTGAAGTCACTCCTACAGAAAGGTGAGGGAACCTGCTTTGTGGTGTTTATATGCCTTAATAAGGCTAGCCTAACTCCTTGAAGAAGAGAGACTGGGAGCCTGTAACGAAACCTCTACTGTGTTTTTTGGCAAAGTATAAATTATATATTACATATTTGTAATGGTGGATCTCCTGCCTGATATCTGCCTGCTACTGAACTCATTCTCTCTATTCAACCAAGGGTTTAAGACTTAATTGCTCACTAACTTTTCAGACAACTTAGTCTTATTTAATAGATCACGTGATTCTGGACCAAAATGTAATGCACTTTAATTAAAAATATTTCTGCCTTCTATCTTAGATACCTCTCTAAAGTTGCCTGCCTGCCACTAGACTTTCTCACTTCTAGCTAATTTGCAGTTCACTTCCTGTTACTTGGGTAGTCCCATCCATAGATGCAAGGAGTCTTCATAGTGAGTGGAAGGTGGAGGGACTATTCTCTCTTCATACAGTGAATGGAGATAGGAGGGGTTGATTCTCCTCACAGTCACATGTCTGAAACTGCTTTCTCTGTGCACTGGACTAAACATTCACTAATGCACATCACTACAATGTAAGAAAAGTCTTCTATGTACTTTTATCTACTTCTTGCTTCTTATGTGGTTACATAGGGGATATTATTCACAAACAGAAGCTTTTCTGACTGTGCTCATAGATTGCTCTTTACAGATATTTGCAGTTGCATCATGCGAGCATATATTTCCCTGTATTTGCAGATCAGTGTTCCTGGATGTCCAATATTATGCTCACTTGGGCTTTTCTCAGTTATTTGTGTGCTATTGTAAAGTTAGTCCTGACAGAATTATATGTAAACAAACCAGTAGTAGTTATAATGGATATGGAATGGGTGCAGACTGCTCTTTATTGTACACACCCATAGCCTCAGAAAAATGTAAAATATGCTGCAGCCATAATGGGAATATTAGCAGCAGAAAATCTGATAAATCCTGTATAAATGCTTATAACAGTGATGGCTAACCTTTTGAGCTCTGCGTGTCAAAATTCATAAAGAAAAACCTAGTTTAGTGATTATTTGTAGCTCTAGTAAAAAAAAAAATAAAATATATATATATATATATATATATATATATATATGTATGTATTTTTTATGGCCCCCACATTATATGACCCCTTTCTTATAACACCCCCACAATATATGACTCCTTTTTATGGCCCCCACACAGTATCTGAACTTTTTTTTTTTTTTTTTATTCAGCCACCCCCAAGCCCCCCACACACACACACACAGAGCATATGATACCCCCCCCATTTAAAGTGCTCACACAGTTTATGACCCCTTTTTATACCCCCTCCTCCCCCCCCCCCCCACACACACTATATAACTCCTTTTATAATGCCCATCCGCAGTATATGACCCCTCCACACAGAGTAGCGGCTGATAATTTTTACTCACCTGTCCAAGCTCCAGTCCTGGCCACCTCCAGGGTGTGCTGTAGAACACTGTCACGCTATGTACAGTCATGGCCAAAAGTTTTGAGAGTGACACAAATATTATATTTTCTCATGATCTGCCGCCCTCTGGTTTTTATGTGTGTTTGTCAGATGTTTTTATCACATACAGAAATATAATTGCATTCATATTATGAGTAACAGAAGCTTATATTGACAGTTAGAATGAGTTAATGCAGCAAGTCAATATTTGCAGTGTTGACCCTTCTTCTTCAGGACCTCTGCAATTCTCCCTGGCATGCTCTCAATCAACTAATGGACCAAATCCTGACTGATAGCAGTCCATTCTTGCAGAATCAATGCTTTAATTTTGTCTGAATTTGTTGGTTTTTGTTTGTCCACCCGTCTCTTGATGATTGACCACAAGTTCTCAATGGGATTAAGATCTGGGGAGTTTCCAGGCCATGGACCCAAAATCTCTATGTTTTGTTCCCTGAGCCATTTAGTTATCACCTTTGCTTTATGGCAAGGTGCTCCATCATGCTGGAAAAGGCATTGTTGAGCGCCAAACTGCTCTTGGACGGTTGGGAGAAGTTGCTCTTGGAGGACATTCTGGTACCATTCTTTATTCATGGCTGTGTTTTTAGGCAAGACTGTGAGAGAGCCGATTCCCTTGGCTGAGAAGCAACCCCACACATGAATGGTTTCAGGATGCTTTACAGTTGGCATGAGACAAGACTGGTGGTAGCGCTCACCTCTTCTTCTCCAAATAAGCTGTTTTCCAGATGTTCCAAACAATCGAAAAGGGGATTCATCAGAGAAAATGACTTTACCCCAGTCCTCAGCAGTCTACTCCCTGTACCTTTTGCAGAATATCAGTCTGTCCCTGATGTTTTTTCTGGAGAGAAGTGGCTTCTTTGCTGCCCTCCTTGAGACCAGGCCTTGCTCCAAGAGTCTCCGCCTCACAGTGCGTGCAGATGCACTCACACCTGCCTGCTGCCATTCCTCAGCAAGCTCTGCACTGCTGGTAGCCCGATCCCGCAGCTGAAACACTTTTAAGAGACGGTCCTGCCGCTTGCTGGTCTTTCTTGGGGGCCCTGGAGCCTTTTTGGCACCAATGGAACCTCTCTCCTTGAAGTTTTTGATGATGCGATAGATTGTTGACTGAGGTGCAATCTTTCTAGCTGCAATACTCTTCCCAGTTAAGCCATTTTTGTGCAGTGCAATGATGACTGCAAGTGTTTCTTTAGAGATAACCATGGTTAACAGAAGAGAAAACAATGATGGCAAGCACCAGCCTCCTTTTAAAGTGTCCAGTGGTGTCATTCTTACTTAATCATGACAGATTGATCTCCAGCCCTGTCCTCATCAACACCCACACCTGTGTTAATGGAGCAATCACTGAAACGATGTTAGGTGGTCCTTTTAAGGCAGGGCTGCAATGATGTTGAAATGTGTTTTGGGGGATAAAGTTCATTTTCTAGGCAAATATTGACTTTGCAAGTAATTGCTGTTAAGCTGATCACTCTTTATAACATTCTGGAGTATATGCAAATTGCCATTAGAAAAACTGAAGCAGTAGACTTTGTAAAAATTAATATTTGTATCATTCTCAAAACTTTTGGCCATGACTGTACATCGCTTTGTGATGGAAGTGTAGCGACGCCTAGAGGAGGCAGCAGACTGCGGCCAGGACAGGAACGTGGACAGGTGAATTTAAATTATCGACGGCTGCTTATTGCAATAACACAATAAGTAGCTGCCGATGTGTGTCATCGATGTGTCTTGGCGTGTCACCTTTAACACGCGTGTCATAGGTTTGCTATCACTGGCTTATACAGTCATAGAACAGTCTGCCCAGCACTATCCTGCAAACTATTCAGCGGCACAACAACTATCAAATAATGTATGACATTGAGAATTTTGTACTCGTGACAGATTATATTTAAATGATCCATAATCCATCCCCTTCCACTTGTGCCAATTTTTCGATTTTCATTTTTGACTACCCCTTCCAAACCCCATAACTTTTTTTATTTTTCCGCTCTGGGTCATATGAGGTCTTAATGTTTGCGGGACAAATTTTTCTTCATGATGCTATCATTTATTATTCTGTACAATGTACTGAGAAGCTGAATTTGATGAAAAAGTGCATTTGTGCGACTTTCTTATGGGCTTTTTTTTTTACGGCATTCACTCTGCAGCCAAAATGATATGTCACCTGTATTCTACGTTTTAGTACGATTCCAGGGATACCAAATTTATATGGTTTTATTTGCATTTTAACCCCTTAGCAAAAATCCAAAACTGTGCAAAAAAATTTTTTTTTCTAAAGTCGCCATATTCTGACACCCATAAATTTTTTATACTTCCGTGTATGGGGAGGCATAGGGCGTCTTTTTAGTTATACTATTTTGGGGAATTACTATTGCTTTGATCATTTTTTATTCAAATTTTTATCAGAGGCAAAACAGTGAAAAAACGGCGGTTTGATTTTTTTTTTTTTTTTCCCGCTACGGCATTTACTGTACGGGAAAAATATTTTTATAGATTTGTTGACTCGGGCGTTTTTGGACACAAGGATACTTAATGTATATGTGTTTTCACAGCATTTACGTACTTTTATATGTGTTCTAGAGAAAGGGGGGTGATTTGAACTTTTAAAATAAATATATATATATATATATATATATATATATATAAATTTTAAATTTTTTTTTTTTTTTTTGCATTTATTAGACCCCCTAGGGGTCTTGAACCCCAGGGGTTCTGATCATTAATTCAATGCATTACAATTCTATTGCAGGCTATATAGAGTAGCCTGCAATAGAAACTAGTTAAAGACAGGCCTGAGAGTCTTCACAACGCTCCCAGCTGTCATAGCAATGGGACGCCAGCTCCGGAGCTTGCTCCGGGTGCCAGCAATCCCTGGCAAAATGGCAGTGCCCGGGCGCCACCAGTAAAATGGCACCTCTGTCAGCTTTGACAGAGGCACCAGAGTGGTTAATGCCCGCGAACAATGCGGGCACTGATCATGGGCATTAGCGCCAGGTCTCTGCTGAGCGTCCGCCATCTTTAAACACCCGGCATCCGCCAATTACGGCGGATGTCGGGAAGGGGTTAAGAAACAGATGCTATTGTTTGTATAATGAAAGGTTATACAATTTTCCAATATACTTTCTTTATCAATTCCTCACTGTTTTCTAGATCTCTGCTTGCTGTCATTTATTCTGCTCACTCCCAGTGGATACAAATCAGTCCATGGTCATGTGATGTACACACAGGTGTACAGCTTATTAGGGTATGTTCACACAGAGTTTTTTGCAAGCTGAAAAAAATCTGTTTCAGGAATTAGGAAACTTTTTTCGGCGCGTTTTTTTTTACATGACACATTTTTTGTTGCATTTTTTGTTTGCACACTGTATGGACTGGGAAGTTTCTTTTTAAAAAAACCACGTCGCTGTTTTTCATGCGGTTTTTGCGGAAACCGCATCAAAAAACTGCGTCGCGTTTTTTCTGCCTCCCATTGACTTCAATGGGTTTTCCAGGCGGAATCTGCCTGAAGATAGGTCATGTCGCTTTTTTTTCCCCACTAGCAGAAAAAAACTTCTACTGACTCCCATTGAAATGAATGGGAGGCGTTTTTTCAGGCGGATTTTGAGGTGGATTCCGCGTCAAAATCTGCCTGCAAAAAACTCAGTGTGAACACAGCCTTATAGTCACAGCACAGTAATCGGACATCTTCCTGGTAACGAGCTGTGCACCTGTGTGTACATTACATGACCATGGACTGTATATCACATGACCATGATCAGAATTTTATCCACTGAAAGTAAGCAGAATGAATTATAGCAAGCAGAGATCTACAAAACCATGAGGATTTGATACAGAAAGTATATTGGAAAATTGTGCAACTTTTTATTATACAAATAACAGTGTGGTCTTAATATTGGTCTGAAACTGACCAACCCCTTTAAGACACTCCCTAATTTGACACAGGGAGTATCACTTAACAAAGAAACTTTGAACTGCCTGGTAACTAGCATGAAGCAGGGCCCTCACGCCTATTGTGTCATTGCTTAGACTGCTGTTCTATAGTGTCTGATTTTGTCTCTTCATATAAGCTAGCAGTTGTTAAGTGCTGCTGAGTATGTTGGTGCTCCATAAGTAAGCATTGTTATTAATCGTAGTAGTCGTGTATCTGTGAGTACACTTCTATCTGACAGCTCGCTCCTCTTCTTTCCGTGTATTTCCCCACCACAGGTTGTGCTCATCTCATATTTTACTGTGGATTGTCTCTTCTTTCTTCTTCTTCTCATAATTTGCACAAACTTCCCAATACACACGACATATCCCTTTAGCTTCATCTAAAATCTTCCAGACAAGAGACCTTTCTGCTAGAGACACGTGCTATAATATTATCACAGTAACAAGTGTGATGCCTACAGAAACAACACTTTGGTAATGAATGTGTGAAATGTATGAAATAGTTCTGTCGGCTGGGGTCTTCATTTAGTAATGGCCCTTTTATAGATCTCTATTACCAGGATGTTATAAGTTAATAATATTGTTCTGAATGTTGAGTCTTCTGTCCATGGATGTGAGATCATTGACATTTTTTATGTTTGATAGATCCATTTCCTTGAGGATAAGTAACAGGTTTTTTTTGACACTCTGTTTTTCCAAATTTACGTGATGTAGTTTTTGTACTGAGTGCTTTTGGTAAACTGGCCATAAAGTCGTTCCCTACTTCAATTTTTCTTTCTCTCATGCTTTATTTTTGTGCATTGCTGTGGTAAAAATTGCAGGGAAACAACACATATCTATAGCTTTATTCTGCAACCTTAGATTGCTGCATTAGTTGTAAAATAGCAAGACTTCTTTTAGGATTCACTCAAACTGATCTGCATTGGCATGACCAGCTTTATTAAATCACACTTGCAATGAAATTACACAAGTGCTTACATTTACAGGCTGTATGTTTGTCAATTTGGTAATGCTACTGTCATCATAATTTTTGATTGCACCCTATAGTCTGGTTACAGTCCACCTTAATACTAATACCTCTGTTTGGAAAGCTCTTTTCAATATCTATTTGTTAAGATTTATTGTATATACCACTCCCCATCTTAGCACATACAGCAGCACTGGCTTTTAGGGTCTCGCAGTACACTACTGGTGTTTTAGATGGTATATGTACTGTTGACCACTAGGATCTAGAGTCAATATAATCTACTAAAAACCAGAATCTCCTGTATCTGTGCATGAGATTAATAGGTTCAGCCACTGTCTGGCACTTTTGCAGAAGGGTAATTAGCAGGAACCACCTTGAATCCTATGAACAATGTGTTCACAACTGCTCCATGGACAGCAAGGACCTTGAAATGCAGTGGAATTATCAGTGGGAGTAATTCTGATCTTTAGGGCATATCATTTTGTTATAATCCCCAAACTAGAGATCTCACCTGTGGTTACATATTGCTTATCATCTATTGTCTGTGAGCTTTGAGTTAAGTACTCTTGTCAGGAAAAGAGAAGGGATATAACTACTGGCCAGACAAGACAGCAGAGACAGGACTTGTAGCACGTGTTAAGTCTTTTTAATTCCCTCACTGCAATCTGTTTATTTTATAGTAATGATTTGAAACTAGGTTCTGTACAATGGGAATGGTGCCTTTTGGGCTTTGCTTATAATCATACTAATACAATATAATGCATGCAAACTTTAAATGTATAGTGCCATGTACCCTAAGCAAAGACTTGGTTCAGAAGGGAGGGGGGGGGACTCACACAAAATGGCATCTGATCAGCACAAGTGAAATTCTGCTATTACAAAGTGGCAAACCCCTTTAAATATTGATTTACTCAGTTGGATTAGTCAATCTAGTACGGATGCCTGTCACCCCTACCTGAGTGATGGTATGCTGTGTAATTTGGTAAAGATGGGAGAAAATTGTATAGATGTGATCGTAAGAAGTAGTGATTTAGTTGTATTCTCATTATTTCACAAAAAACTCTGTTGTTCCAGCAAAGCAATGGAGTGCTGACTGAACTGTTCTCCGCCAGTAACAAAAGTGAGATGATGAACAGACAGGGCTTTACCAAGAGAGAAGAAAAAGATCTAATTGACAGCCTGCTGGAAAGCTACCAGAATAATCAATTTGGTTCTCCAAACAGTAAGGTAAGAAAATCACATATTGTGAATGGGTGCTTCAGTTGAGTTTCTGTGGCATAACGCATCATATATTTCTGTTATTTATTTCCAGTTACACTTCAATAAAACCCGCTAACACTAAGTGCAACGATCAAATGTTCGATCTATGTATATCATACAAAATTGTGTCATTCTGTCAATCATTGACAGAATGACATAATTCTGCTGCATGTGTACAAATTCAGTAGAAACCAGGCCATACTCTGAAAAATTCATGTATAGCAGTGCAATAATTGTAAGACTGACAACACCTATACTAAAGTTATATAACACAGAAGTGCTGCTACGAGATGCTTCTGAATGTGTACGTTTACTGCTATTATTTGGGTTGCATCTGTACTTTCCCATTAGAAGCAATGAAAATAAATGTGTAGCCCTGAATTAGTGGTAAACGTATCTGTCCAGGAGAAACCATGTGGCAGCACCCTTAGAGTGGTGACACGATGTATCTGGATGAGCAAGTATAGCTGCATCTAGTCCTAGGCCATTGATACTTTCACTTCGATGTAAAGCTGTGTTCATTTTTATTGGAAAACTGCCTTCGTTTTTTGTGCAAAAACACACCATCATACAGAATAATGTCCCATAGCGACCCCTCCATATGGTATAATGTCCCATGGTGGCCCCTCCACCTGGTATAATGTCCCAGAGTGGCCCCAACGAATTTTCCAAAAATTTCAGGTTTGGCTGGGCGAGTTTGCCTAAGTGCCACCCCTTCAGGGACTGGGGCTGCCATGCCTGCAAAATATGCCTCACGTGCCACGCATGCCAGGGGTTGCGGACTCTCAGATGTATAGGTTAATTTAAGAACTGGCCCTGTGTTTAAATGGAATCTATCAATAAAAAAGAAACTTTTAAGCTAATGACACATTGGAATGGCCTTTTGAAAAGGCCATTCTTCTCCTACCTTTCATTGTTGTCTTCTCCCAGCCGTTTCTGTAAAAATCCGTTTCTTCAATTATGGAAAGGGTCCTCACGGAGCACCCAGGATGTTCCTCCCTGCCAGCGAGCACCCACCACATCATCGCTTGTCACCGCCCATTAGTCTGTTGTGGTGACTCCCATCTTGGTCTTCTCTGTATTTTCTTTCTTCTACTTCCTCTGACACAGTGCTGGACGGCAGCGACTGCGCATGACGGGCCGCCATTTTCCGGTGGTCCATACTGCGCCTCTTGTGAAAGACCACTGGAAAATTGTGGCGGTCCAGCGCTGCATCAGAGGATGTAGACGCATTTTTTAAACTTACCGCACCGCCTCTCTTCTTTAGCAGACACCTCTTCTTGACGTCATCCTTGTACGATTCTTCGTTTGGCCATTTTCCTGTGGCCTATTACTTACAGCGCATGCAGTACGCTCGTGTAATAGGCCACAGGAAAATGGCTGAATGGACATGCGCAGTCGCATGTCTCCTGGAGGAAGGATGACGTCAAGCAGTTCAAAAATGCGTCTGAGGAGAGCACAGGGGACGCCCCCTGTGCGCAGTTTCAGCAGTGGGGGAGCTCCCCCCTGTGCATTCTGAAGACGCATTGGCATAAAAATAAAAAATTAAGATTTCTTCTAAACAGCGGCGAGGAGCGAAAATACAATGATAGAACCCCTTTAATACTATCATGCAGGCATGGTATGGTTGCCATGGTAACTGCACTACCATCAAAGTGGAGAACAGAAAAGTACATTTTCATTCAAATTAATGTAGATTCTTTCTGCTTTCTCTTCATTTTATTTCAGGTTATACTTCATGGTCCCTTTCACCCCTATGAAGTCCAGTTTCATAGCTTGATGAGAGTTTCCAAATTCAGGTAATTACCAGCAAGTACCGGGTAATATTGCATCTCCACAAATATTTTTTATTCGTTTTCCTGTTAGAAAAGTTTATGATGAAAGTTGTAGTGGCTGTATTTTGTGAATTATCCACTTCATTTTGGTCCTTAGTCTTGTCATGTGATCACCAATAACTCTCCAACTAACACAGCGTCTTATACAGTATATGCACAGGAATTCGGTTTCTCTATTTATTCCTTAGAGCCTTGATGGGACTCTTCATGGTATAGAAATAAATTAGTAGAAAACACTGACTTCCTATCCACACCTAAGATGTAGGCCACATGACACAACTGAAGATCAGATGGGAGCGGATCACTTGCAAATACAGAACCAGTATGAAGATTACTTCCACTAAAATGTAAATCATTTACCTTTCTAATGGGAGGAAAAATGAAAAATAAAAAAACACTGAAATTGAATCTTTAAGTTTTTATGAAAAGCTCAGTTTTTTAAGTAGTTTTTTTTTTTTTTATATTAGATGACATCAACTGTTTCCTTTGGTGTATTCTTTTTACTTTTTAGATCAGTGTGGATTGAAAAAGAAAGTATTAACTCAGTAGTTCTCAATGACACTCCAGAAGCAACTCACCAGAGAATGTTTGTCGCTGCATCATTGTCTGTTAATGCAACTGGTATGTGTCTTGGTTTTATCGTTCTTCCTTGGTGGATGATTTCTAAACCTTGTTATAGATACTGTAAATATGGCTGATTGCTTATTACTTCAGTTATGGTGTATAGACAGACAGCTTTTTGTTTTTGTCGTTTTTTTTTTTTTTTTTTATAGATGATCTATACTTTGGATAGGTCATCAGATATTAGGTCAGTGGAGGCCCCACAACACCACTTATCAGCTGTTCTCAAGTAAATGTAAACTTATCTGTGGTACTTTACTTCAGCAAGGCTATTGCGCCCAAAGTCTGAACCACTGTTTTAAGTTTGGTTTTAGCTTCAGCTAAATTGATTCAAAGGCTTGTGCCAATTAATTTCACAATATATCTTCATATGGATCAGCTCCAGATTGTGAGCAGTGTTCCAAATCCCCTGCTTTCCTTCCAATAAAGCCATAAGGTTTCCTGATGAATCACTCCACCATTAGCCCTAATGGGAGACTGAAGCATACAGTTTTTAGTTAACCGAATAATAAACTGTCTTCCGTAAGCTCCATCTAGTTGTGGCTGCAGGCACAGATTTACAACCTATTAAAGGGATCGGTTCACAAAAAAAATCAAAACTTAAACATTATCTTCATACAGAAAAGTCTGGGATCCCTATTATGTTTTTAGTTGCCTTTAGTTGGGTCCCCATCACTATTTACAATTCTCATTAAAGTCATTGAGGGACACAACACCATTGGATATAGGCCTGGCCACTAGGAAGCTAACACTACAGTCATGGCCAAAAGTTTTGAGAATGACACAAATATTATATTTTCACATGATCTGCTGCCCTCTGGTTTTTATGTGTGTTTGTCAGATGTTTTTATCACGTACAGAAATATAATTGCATTCATATTATGAGTAACAGAAGCTTATATTGACAGTTAGAATGAGTTAATGCAGCAAGTCAATATTTGCAGTGTTGACCCTTCTTCTTCAGGACCTCTGCAATTCTCCCTGGCATGCTCTCAATCAACTTCTGGACCAAATCCTGACTGATAGCAGTCCTTTCTTGCAGAATCAATGCTTTAATTTTGTCTGAATTTGTTGGTTTTTGTTTGTCCACCCGTCTCTTGATGATTGACCACAAATTCTCAATGGGATTAAGATCTGGGGAGTTTCCAGGCCATGGACCCAAAATCTCTATGTTTTGTTCCCTGAGCCATTTAGTTATCACCTTTGCTTTATGGCAAGGTGCTCCATCATGCTGGAAAAGGCATTGTTGAGCGCCAAACTGCTCTTGGACGGTTGGGAGAAGTTGCTCTTGGAGGACATTCTGGTACCATTCTTTATTCATGGCTGTGTTTTTAGGCAAGACTGTGAGAGAGCCGATTCCCTTGGCTGAGAAGCAACCCCACACATGAATGGTTTCAGGATGCTTTACAGTTGGCATGAGACAAGACTGGTGGTAGCGCTCACCTCTTCTTCTCCGAATAAGCTGTTTTCCAGATGTTCCAAACAATCGAAAAGGGGATTCATCAGAGAAAATGACTTTACCCCAGTCCTCAGCAGTCCACTCCCTGTACCTTTTGCAGAATATCAGTCTGTCCCTGATGTTTTTTCTGGAGAGAAGTGGCTTCTTTGCTGCCCTCCTTGAGACCAGGCCTTGCTCCAAGAGTCTCCGCCTCACAGTGCGTGCAGATGCACACACACCTGCCTGCTGCCATTCCTCAGCAAGCTCTGCACTGCTGGTAGCCCGATCCCGCAGCTGAAACACTTTTAAGAGACGGTCCTGCCGCTTGCTGGTCTTTCTTGGGCGCCCTGGAGCCTTTTTGGCACCAATGGAACCTCTCTCCTTGAAGTTCTTGATGATGCGATAGATTGTTGACTGAGGTGCAATCTTTCTAGCTGCAATACTCTTCCCAGTTAGGCCATTTTTGTGCAGTGCAATGATGACTGCACGTGTTTCTTTAGAGATAACCATGGTTAACAGAAGAGAAACAATGATGGCAAGCACCAGCCTCCTTTTAAAGTGTCCAGTGGTGTCATTCTTACTTAATCATGACAGATTGATCTCCAGCCCTGTCCTCATCAACACCCACACCTGTGTTAATTGAGCAATCACTGAAACGATGTTAGGTGGTCCTTTTAAGGCAGGGCTGCAATGATGTTGAAATGTGTTTTGGGGGATAAAGTTCATTTTCTAGGCAAATATTGACTTTGCAAGTAATTGCTGTTAAGCTGATCACTCTTTATAACATTCTGGAGTATATGCAAATTGCCATTAGAAAAACTGAAGCAGTAGACTTTGTAAAAATTTATATTTGTATCATTCTCAAAACTTTTGGCCATGACTGTAGGTATACAAAATGTGTTGGCTCCATGTAGGTGGGTTAAGCTACTCAGTTTTAGCTTAGTGTCCATAGGAGGCAGACATGATATGCAAGCAGGTTTTCTGCTTTTTATTTTGTTTTTCTCTTGCAGGTTTGTAGGTTGGTCTTCACTGTGAATTCTACATAAGTTGTACTCTACAGTCATGGCCAAAAGTTTTGAGAATGATACAAATATTAATTTTTACAAAGTCTACTGCTTCAGTTTTTCTAATGGCAATTTGCATATACTCCAGAATGTTATAAAGAGTGATCAGCTTAACAGCAATTACTTGCAAAGTCAATATTTGCCTAGAAAATGAACTTTATCCCCCAAAACACATTTCAACATCATTGCAGCCCTGCCTTAAAAGGACCACCTAACATCGTTTCAGTGATTGCTCAATTAACACAGGTGTGGGTGTTGATGAGGACAGGGCTGGAGATCAATCTGTCATGATTAAGTAAGAATGACACCACTGGACACTTTAAAAGGAGGCTGGTGCTTGCCATCATTGTTTCTCTTCTGTTAACCATGGTTATCGCTAAAGAAACACGTGCAGTCATCATTGCACTGCACAAAAATGGCCTAACTGGGAAGAGTATTGCAGCTAGAAAGATTGCACCTCAGTCAACAATCTATCGCATCATCAAGAACTTCAAGGAGAGAGGTTCCATTGGTGCCAAAAAGGCTCCAGGGCGCCCAAGAAAGACCAGCAAGCGGCAGGACCGTCTCTTAAAAGTGTTTCAGCTGCGGGATCGGGCTACCAGCAGTGCAGAGCTTGCTGAGGAATGGCAGCAGGCAGGTGTGAGTGCATCTGCACGCACTGTGAGGCGGAGACTCTTGGAGCAAGGCCTGGTCTCAAGGAGGGCAGCAAAGAAGCCACTTCTCTCCAGAAAAAACATCAGGGACAGACTGATATTCTGCAAAAGGTACAGGGAGTGGACTGCTGAGGACTGGGGTAAAGTCATTTTCTCTGATGAATCCCCTTTTCGATTGTTTGGAACATCTGGAAAACAGCTTATTCGGAGAAGAAGAGGTGAGCGCTACCACCAGTCTTGTCTCATGCCAACTGTAAAGCATCCTGAAACCATTCATGTGTGGGGTTGCTTCTCAGCCAAGGGAATCGGCTCTCTCACAGTCTTGCCTAAAAACACAGCCATGAATAAAGAATGGTACCAGAATGTCCTCCAAGAGCAACTTCTCCCAACCGTCCAAGAGCAGTTTGGCGCTCAACAATGCCTTTTCCAGCATGATGGAGCACCTTGCCATAAAGCAAAGGTGATAACTAAATGGCTCAGGGAACAAAACATAGAGATTTTGGGTCCATGGCCTGGAAACTCCCCAGATCTTAATCCCATTGAGAACTTGTGGTCAATCATCAAGAGACGGGTGGACA
This sequence comes from Leptodactylus fallax, assembly GCA_947044405.1. Lineage (NCBI taxonomy): Eukaryota > Metazoa > Chordata > Amphibia > Anura > Leptodactylidae > Leptodactylus > Leptodactylus fallax. The sequence goes on along the minus strand of CAMRHE010000300.1, from coordinate 1,176,992 downwards.
AACAAAAACCAACAAATTCAGACAAAATTAAAGCATTGATTCTGCAAGAATGGACTGCTATCAGTCAGGATTTGGTCCAGAAGTTGATTGAGAGCATGCCAGGGAGAATTGCAGAGGTCCTGAAGAAGAAGGGTCAACACTGCAAATATTGACTTGCTGCATTAACTCATTCTAACTGTCAATATAAGCTTCTGTTACTCATAATATGAATGCAATTCTATTTCTGTATGTGATAAAAACATCTGACAAACACACATAAAAACCTGAGGGCAGCAGATCATGTGAAAATAGAATATTTGTGTCATTCTCAAAACTTTTGGCCATGACTGTACTTGTGCTAGAAAACCAAGCATGGCCTGTGTAATTATTCTTCACTGGTCACCCAGTCTACATAGTTGTTGGCTGCTTCAGCTGGAGTGCTGGTGATCCCACTTTCAGTGCGAGATTACTAAAAGGGGGATCTTTCAAGCATCCGATAAAACTCTCCACAAGGGTCCTGTTTAGCCTAGTGAAAACTACTCGGAAACAGCTTGCCTTCCTACACGAGACTCCTCTGATAGAGTCTTAGTCAGAGCGCACTTTCAGCCTGGTCTGTGCCATGCTGGATTTGATGAAATAAGTGCCAGTCAGAGGCAATCTAGGGATATCTCAAAGACAGAGTCTGTAATAGAAAAAGTAGGTTTTCCCCACTGGTACCTATTTCATTTATGTTCCCCACTGGTACCTACGTCATTTATTTTTATAGGTGGTGTATTTTATCATCTAATAAGTATCTCAAGGAAATGTCATTTTTGGGATGTGGTAAACCTTGACTGGCTGTGAACAGATCTAGTCAGTGACCCTGTGTATTGCCATACATCAAGTTATTTGGAAGTGCTGTATTTGCCATATTCCTCTAGTTACCCAGAGGTTCCTAGCTTATATTTATGGTGAAGACTAGCAAATGGTTCTTCATCACACTTTGAATGTTTTATGAAATTAATGAATTAAAAGTTTACCGTTTCCCCTTGGGGGTATGAAAAGAGTCTATCTGAAAATGGTGTTAATATGGAGCCTTTCCAGTGAATTATCCTTCTCTGAGTAAGTTGACTCATCCAGGCTAGTGGGTAATGGAGCTATTGTTGCTGGGAGGAATTGGACCCAGTGGTTTGACCACTGCAACCAGTACTGACCCACAGATGGATCCTCCTGGTGACCCTGGTCTACAGACTGTACTTTATATGCAAGTTGCTTCTGACATTGTATATTGAGAATCCTGTGCTCTAAAGTTGGAGTTCTGCTTCTTGCAGGTGGTCATAATTGCTATTAATAGCCATATAGCTTTACTGGGCTACTGTGCTTATGCTTACAAGGCCCTACCAGATCCATACTTAGCTTGTTCCTTTCATGCCTGGGAGCTAAGCAACTGCATCATGTTGTGCTCTTGGTTGGTTGCATGGCAAATTTTCTTCCCACCCTCTGTGACTGCTTTAGCACATCCCATTGTGCTATATCTCACAAAAATCTAAACAGGATTTCATTTTTTTCGCACTTACTGTAAAATTCCTTTTCTCATTGAATTGGTTTGGGGATCACTCACTCTGCTTGTCTTCAGTTCCCATACTGTTGATATGTTGGTTCCCACTCTGTGTTTTATCTTCTACTGCTTTGGTACAAAACTGAGTAGTCTACTGCCTCTGGAGATGCTTATAGCCCACTGCTTAAAGCCAATTTATTTTTATTTATTTTTTTCTCAGCTTTCTAGTGCCTATACCCCATGGTGCTGTATCTACAATAACAATAGGATTTTACCACAATAAAAAAATAAAATCTATTTTATCACCTATCCTGCTGACAGCTATACATAGGTGGGACAACCCCTTTAACTATATAACTGAGTGAGGGGAAGCAAGGGATTTGGTGCTCTGTAACAGAAATACTGAGCTCCAACTCAATTAAACCTATTTAGATGAATTAATACTGCTTCCCATAACAGGGTGTTACAAAATTGTCAACTGTCAAATGGCCTTGGCCAGCCTAGTGTACCTCCAAATATTAAAAAAACAAAACTTTTTATAAATGAGTAATAGTGGTTAATATAAGAAATTACTAGCTGACAGCAGCTGTCTCCTACCCTTACTCTCACCATACACTTCTGAGTGTGAAGCTGGATACAAGCTTTTAGAGATGAGGGTCTGACTGAAGGAAAGGAGGATGAAAGCAGCCTGATAACTGGAGAAAACCTATTTCTTTAATAACACCTGTCCTATTCATTTATGAATAATCAGTGGTACAGTTTAAAGTACAAGTGCTGTTTTACCATTTTTGGGTGTTTTTTGGAGAGCATTTTTCTAATATATTTTATTAACTTATTTTTCTTCCTTTCAAAAGAAAACAGGCTCTGAAGTTCTCCCTAGCAATCTGACTAAGCAGTTTCCAGGGGAATAGCCATACTAATTTATATTGTCAGTATGTATAGTTGTTGCTTGGTGGTCCCTTCAAATAACTGTATCTCTGGTTTTACACCACCTAGAACAGGATTCTCAGCTTTCATGTGCTACCAAGATCGCAGGCTAGATAAAGACTGTTTGTTTTTATGGATTTATTATACTGCCTAAGAGAAAAACTGGCTTAGTTGCTCATAGAAGCCAAGCACAATACAGCTTTCATTTTTCAGGAGCTGAATACAAAAAGAACACTGCGTTTTGATTGGTTGCTGTGGGAAACACAGTTTTGCTTTTAGACAGTTTTAATAAATCTGCCCCGGTTTCTTTAACTAATCCCGAATGTTAAATGCCTGCTTTCTCAAGTTCCTACAGGGAGTACATCAAGAGGGACCTACATTATCCAGTTGGGCCCATTAAGTATATCTAATTATCCTCCTGCACTGTCTTCTCAATCTGGTGGTGGTAGACAGGGGTGAGCCAGTACACACAATACTACAGGGTGACAGAATTCACTTAAAATCCAATAACAATATGATAGAAATTGATCCTAGTGATGAAATATTGTCACAGAAGTAAAATAGATTAATCAAGTGTATTACAAAAATGTTCACCAAACACATTACTACACAACAGCAAAAAAAAAAAAAAAAAAGGCACTTTTTCCTATTTTCTGTTTATTATGCTTCTTCATACATTTGTGATTAATTATGGCACTGCCCTATTCTATGGATTGTGTTTTTCTTGCCAGCCTGAGTTTTATTCACAGTTTGCCCTTTATAAATGAGTAGAGGCTTTGCAGGACTTGAAAGATAAAATAAAATGTCCTGCTATGGGCTTTTCCTTACCTGTAAGCTTCCATTTGGGTAGACACTGGACACACAGCACTTGCTATGGCTGAAGCCCTATGTGGCGTAAATGGTTTACAGTCCCTGCAAAGTGACTAGCGAATCCCATCCACACATTGCAGAACAATACCTATGGAAACGCTGACAGTCTCCATATAGGTATAAGTGAAGCAGAAAGTTCACAAAGGAAAACTCTGTGGCCTTTCTGTGAAAAGCACTGCGGGAAAAACTGCAATGCATTTCCTCTGCGGTTTTTCCTGCAGCGCTTTTTGGCTGCGGTTCGCTACATGGGGCCTTAGCCTCAAAGAAGTATTCCCAACTCAGACATGTCTGATAGATATCGGTTTACAATAACCCACCCTGTGGGGTGTTTCCATAACTTCCATATCAGTAAATGTGCTGCTGCATCTCCATTTATTCCTCACCTGTATGCAGCAGCCGCTCTACTAGGTAGCTTAGGGGACCTCCGTTCTGCAGGTAGTTTCAGGCCTCACCTTTGGGACATTCACCTAGCATACATTTTATGGTATATCCTGTGGATACTTGTGACCGGTGTTATTTAGATCCCTGGGATTATGCTTATCTTTTTTTCCATTGATTCATGACCCCTGCACCTTGCGTCTGCATTTTTCCATGCTGTTTAAAGCCCCCATCATCCGTACAAGGAATGGATCCAGCAAAATAAAATAAACTTCTTTTTCAGGTATACTGTATTGTCTAATGGCATAGAATTGTCCATACTGTTATGTTTTTCTTTTCTATCATGGCTATCGTTGTTCCTAGGGTCAATGCTCATGTTAAGAGAGACGTCGCTGCTTCCATCCATCCCTGGTTTGCCGGCACTTGTCAGCATGCTGTTTGCTCCTGTAATAGAGCTCAGGTATATGCTGGCTTTGCAGTAGACTTTTCTTGTTTGTGTTAATACTAGATTTTTTACTGTTAGAAAGTGGGGAGCATTTTTCAGCCTTAACGGAGATTTCTGGTTCCAAATTGATTTTTCATGCTATTCACAGGATGGCTCCTCAGTATCTGCTCTGTGGGGTTCTGCACAGATCCGCTGTTTTGGCAGCCTACAGGTGGAGGAAGCTGCTGCATTGGACAGGAAGCATATGCATGCTGCTCCAATTCAAATAGTTGAACCATTGCAGTCCCGTCCACTGCTTGCAGCGCAGCTCTGTTGCTTGAATAGAAGTAACATGCATGTGATCCCCATCTCCTGCAACAGCTTCTGGCCCAAAGTAGGCTGCCAAAACAGCTGATCTGTTTAGGGTTTAGCCTTACTCCCACAGATCATATTGATGACCTTCCCTGTGGGATCGGTCATTAGCATAATAAATTTTAAAAAAAATTAGGGCTGGATAACTCCTTTTAAAGACTTTTTGGTCTCATTTGTAAGACCTCAGTATTTAAAGATGTCTGGCATGCCTTATGTAATTATCCTTAACAGTATCATCTGTACAAAACACAACTGTCTTGAGCTTAGAAACAAAGTGGTGCATTTTATAGTAGTGTCTGATATAATTAAAAAATGATTAGAAAATTAATGTAAGGCAGGAATTGTTGTAAATTAAAAAGATAGATCTTAACTCTTAAATGTCCCATTCCAGTAACGGCCATTACTGCCAACAGCCAATTGTCACTGCCATTTCTTGCCAGACCAGGAGTTGTGGGTATCTTTTGTCATCACTTGACTGCACAGCTAATAACTGGTTTAAATTGGTATTCCTGTCTTATCAGAAGAACGGGATAGTTTTGTCTCCTGTTGTTAATGGAGCGGTGGTTGAGCAGCATGCACATGTGCATGTTTCTAACTAGCTTTAGTAATTACGATTCACTACAGTCCTAAATTTGCTATATAAGCTCCCTCCATAAACATATCTTTAGTGTGCTGTTCACCCAATTAATGCCAAAAGTGTGTCCTTTTGGCATCCTTTTTTTATTTTTCCCCACCTGTATAGAAAAGTGTAGTCGATTTATTCTTTTCTATGCAGAGGCATCCAATATATTGCCTGCTATACATTTTATTAACATGGGAGCCTATAGGAGAGGTATGCCTATGTAGCTAGAGTATCTTTGTGGCTGTATGTTAAAATGACATTTGTAAATAAATTGAGTTAAAGCTATTTTGTATGTTGAAACTTGGCATCGATCCCCCTTCCCAAGTGGGTGTTAACTGTTTCCATTGCTTGATTTGCCCAAGAAGTTGCTGTATATTTGACTCTTCAAGGGCCATTTTATTTTATTCCGTTTTAAATCTTATCAGAGTTGATGACCAGAGAAGAGAATATACTGGTGTTCTTTGTGGACTGGGATGGCAGTACAGTAACCTTGCAGTTTGGCCTGAACATGACATTGAGTTGGCTTTTGATGTCAGCTTTAAAGTGGATGATCTTGTGAAGGTAAACTGGTGAAAAATGTCTATTGTGCTGTATATCTACATTACTGGATAAAGCTAAAAACCCAGCTTTTGCCTGGAGTGGCATGCTCAATACCAAAGTCTGGGCATTGTTTATCTGAGTACCTATTTATGAATTGACTTACTAGAAATGCAAAGAGTCCATTATTTCCTATACAGATTCTTGGGTATGACAGGTGCTTCCCCAACCTGAGCATAGAGTCAGCTGCAGGAATGACCTGCCAGAAGACACCCCTGGGTTTACTGATTGGTGAGGAATCAGGCGAGACTTTCAGTGGGAAGGACAAGTGTACTCTGTGCAAAAGCTGGGTTTATGCATTAAAGAGGACCTTGTACCATCTCCACCAATTCTAGTTCTTAATATCTGTTAATAGTCGCCGCTCCACTGATTCCAGTGCATTTGGAATTTTCTCTCTAGTCAACACCATTCCTTGAGCAACATGCGCAGTTAGTTTTGGTGTCTGATGTGCTATTTAAGCTCTGTAATTTCAAAGTGGCAGTGTTAGGCAGGGGGTGTGAGTCAGAACCCCAATCTGAGGCAGCCAGTGTCAGAGCTCAGATTCTCACCTCTTGTCTGCTCCTGCCTGACACCGCCCAATTAACAGTACAGAGTCTAAATAGCATATCAGGCACCAAAACTAACAGCATTGATTGCTCAGTAACAGTGGGGGCTAGAGACAAAATTCCAACTGCTCCAGAATCGGACGACGGGCGCCTTTTAAATGATGTAAAGAGCTGGACTTGTCGGAGATGGTGAAAGGTCCTCTTTAATTTATGCAAGTTCATACATGTCTGTACATTTTTATATTCTACAGATCAATCAGATAAGATCCAGTATTAATAAGATTGTTTATCAAAGTTTTGATGGCACCATTGGTGGGAGTGACAGGGTTGCAAGGCTGCAGGAAGGTGTCCGAGAACATCTGCTAAGGCAAGACTCTTGTTTTCTTTGTTGAATTGACATGACTAATTTTCTGACGTGAATTGCACATGGACATTGGGAGATGCCATTCTTACCTTGCTTTTTGTCTATTAGTTGCTATTTTTGTTGATTGGGTTGAAACCTATCATCCATATCTAATGAATGAACGTACAACATGTCAGGACCTAATTAATTCGGTCTACAGCCGCATGCTCCAGATTTGGGACGGTTCACTAACTATTCTAATTAATGGATTGTTTCCTTCCTGATGGAGTATTGAGTTCCCTGCCACAGCTATGGAACTATGTTAAATGATATTCTTTATGAACAAGAATGTATCTGTTGCTAGCTTGTCACTCCTGGGATGTCTGTTTTAGAGAATAGTTATAATAATTCTGGAGCATCTTTTCACAAGCCTTGTTATTCTTCTGTTATTCCTCCTGGAAATATATGCTTGAGTTGGTAGATAGGCATTACTATTTCCGTTGTCAATCGGCTATGTTTCTACATAGTCTGATGTTAGCAGTGATTGTACAGTGCCAAGGTGTGTAGGGGTATAGCCCCTACTAGTATTACACGAAGTTGTCAGATTCTTCATAAATTTATAGGAATCATAACAGCACTGTGTAAAGTTAGGGCTGATTCACACAGAGGAATTTGATGCTGAATTTGTCATGCAGAAGACTTTTGCTTCAGGAATTTGAAGCAGATTTTGGAAGCCAATGCTAGGTTCACACTATCACTGGTTGTCCATTCTTCCGGTCCTTCGATGGACCGCTTAAATAATGGAACCCTAGGGGACCCCATTGACTATAATCATTACATTCCTTGCGTCTCCCATATTCAAGCCCTCCTCTCTTCGATAGTGTACTTTTGTTGCTGCGTAGCAATGGTCAGGCAACACCACACACTCTTTCAGTAGTAGGTAAAAGCATTAGTAAGTCCCATGTCCGGCTCAGTAAACTAATGAAAGGCATTAATGCTGGTTGCCTTGTTTACTTTTAGGGAAGAAAAGAAACTTTCAATTATATTGAATAAAATTTGATACATACAGTTATCAAACTACAGGAAAATTGATATGTAATTTCTTTCATTCAGCCCCAGTGGACCTAATACATTAGAATTTATAATCCATTTGGGCTTTCTCTTTAACAGTTATTCATGTCTGTAACTTTGCACATTTGCCTTTTGTGTAACTTTCCTCCCATATTCAGTTTGTTCCAACAGGACAAGCCACGAGAGGTGATACAGGCAAAGTGGTTTGATAAGCTCTACCAGTGGAATCAGGTAAAATGTCATTCTTCTACAACGCAGGGCTCTTACCTTCAGGTGTGAGATCTGCCCATGTAATTTCCATTACTCAGAGCCAGTAGTTTTAGTAGTACTAAAGGTCGTTGTTAGTAAATGTCTTTTGTCATCATTAGCAATTGTCATAGCATCTTAGGCAGAGGACCTTTAGGAAATAGGAATGGCTTCTCTTAACAGCAAAATCCATTTAGCAGAAGATAGTTCTCATCTACCTGCTGCAAGTAAAGTCAACAAAGTGACCTTCACTTGTAGGTCTTAAGGTCGATTTCACACAGCCGATTTTAGGCTGAGAGTTTTTGTGTAGCAGCTGGATTTACCAGTCAGACCACTGCTGTTTGGGCCAGTAAATCCTGCCGATACATGGGTATTGTATTTCCCAGTCTGAACTTACTGCAGGTTTCAGCTGATGGGACCCACTAGTGAGCTGGAGAAAAAAAAACAAAACACAAAATATAAGGTAATTATTACCACAGGGGCCTTCCAATGAACATGCTGCTGAATTTCCCTGACAGAGATTCTATGTGGCCCCAACCATGAATAAATGTCAATAAATATCTTGGGGTTCAATGTCCTGATTCATGATAATGGTTTATGCCAAGCATACAGGCTTGGCTTCTTCTGTAACTCCCATAGACTTGAATGAAGAGAGCTGTGGACATGCATAGCCAGCGCTCCATTCATTTGATGTCTGGATGTCTGACCATCCTGTTCTCTAGATAGATGGGTATGTCAGAGGTGGGTCCCTCTACTGTTAAACATTAATGACCTATTCTGTTCGTGGAAATATCCTGTGAAGCGAGAATTTCATAAGTTGCTGTTTTCTAATATAGTCTTATTGGTTTTCTAATATAATCTTATTGGGGCGATCACACAATAACCCTGCAAAGATCTGATAGTAATCAGTTCACTACTGAAGTGGCTCCAAACCAGAGCTTCACTTTACATAGGACATGGCAACATTTTAGAAATTCATTTTTGCATTATTTTTTCCTTGTATATAATCTTAGAATGGTGATGATGTTTTTGTCTTTGTATTTTGTCACTTGAGATGGAGAATACTTTTTGTAATATCTGTGTCATGAAGTACTTTACTTTGAAATGGAGAGCATTTGCAAGGCTAAACCAGGTCATCAGTCTGGATTATATGTGTGACACTTGGATTTGGCATTTTTTATTTTAATCTTCAGTATTGCCAGGAGATGCCGTTATCAGAATTCATTCAATTTCATAAAGTAATCCTCTTGCTTTGCTGGGTTAGCATGTCCTTCCAATTCCCTATTAAGGCAGGATTAACTCTTCGGGAAAAAAAAACCTGCACTTTCATATACACAGCTCTCAGCTATCGGATGAGGGGGTGATGTATTTGAATATGTATTTTCTCATTATCTATTCCTAGGACACTATATATATATATATATATATATATATATATATATATATATATATATATATATAAAAATATGTGTAAGTAGATCATTGCTCCTGTAGGTATGTGACAAATCCTTTGGCTTCTCTTAAACTTTTGAAATCTAGTTTATGATAGAAAGTAGCAGTATCGCTAAATAAAGAGAATTACATGGGCATCACACTGGAGACAGTGGTTTAATAAAGTGTGATGGTTTGTCTATGCTGGACTGACTGCCAAGAGGTGGCCATGGGCTCTTCTTGGCACTATCCCCTCACACTGAAGCAGTTTGGGGCTACGGTCCAAAGCATTGCTTCTGCTACAGCAGCACAGATATGTCACAGTTTATGTAACTGGTTTGTTGCTTGTGTATATAAAATAAAGACATAAAATGAATAGGTAAATTAAGCCAATATCAGGCTTGGATTTGTCAGCATTGGTAAAATATTGAATAAAACAGTGCTGGTCTACAAATATAAGCCATCTTTTCCTACTGTTCCATGTGTCTGTAAATTCATTTTCTCTGGTGAACACCTGATCAACCCTGGTCCTGCAGCTCCAGAAGGTGAATACAGGTGCTGACGTGGGGACCTGATAAGGTGCAGAAGTAGCATTTTCACCTCGCCCTGGTGCCTGAAGGGGACCTAGTATCCACTCTGCTACATAAGACATCAATATAATACATTACACATGAACAATAAGTGCATTGGTTGATGACTTTAGGTTGCATAGACTTTGGCAGCTTGCTGCTGCAGAAACCTTGCCCTCAGTGGAGACCAAGCAAAGCTTATATGTAACTTGCATATATCTAGAACCACCCTTTTTTTTTTTTTTTTTTTTTTTTTTAATCAGTTTCATTTTATTAGCTCCAGTTTCCATTTTTAATAGATCAAAAACAAGGAAAGGATGAGATCCGCTGTACACAGCTTGCGGTACAATAAGATAATAATACAACAGTAAATCATTAAAAACAAAAAAAAATTACAATGGGAGAAAGAGGTCTGCATCAAAGTTCGTAGTTGATTGCTGAAATGTCTAGGTTTCTGCACAAACTTATATCACATAAAAGAAAAAGGGGAAACACAACAGAAATGCACAGTGATCATACGAAAAAGCAAGAGGATGGGGGGGGGAATAGTACCAAAAACACTCCTAGATGATTTACTGATATGACACATTAAAGGGGTTGTCCAGTATAACCTCTTTTTGGCAAGACCGGGAAAAGTGGAAAAAAAAAAAGTCACCTGTCCTCAGTGCTCCGGTGTCTCCCATCGCGGTCCAGTCCTGCTGCTCTTGGGTTTTGTTTCGGCAGAAGTCCTTGCTGCACGTGACCGTCGAGAAGGGGTGAACCTAGCCTCTTTGCTGCCTGAGGCGGACTATAGAAAGGCAGACACACCAAAAGAAAAAAAAAAATTGAGTTTCCATGCTACTAGCTTTACACGCTGCTATCATTGCACAATAAACATACTCAATACACAAAGTTATAAAACATTTTTTAAGAATTCTTACTGTACTTACTATACTCCAGTTTCAGAGATCTACAAAACGGCATTAACAATGACAATAACTTCACACATCTTCTGCTTGGTGGATGGACGAGCCCATGTGGCCCCCATTCTCTATAATAGGAGCGCCGCAGTTAGCTGAGTACTGGACTTCAGCTATCTTTGGCACTCCCATTGAAGTAAATGGGTGCGTGGGTTTCCCCATCCACCAAGCGACACGTCTATATTCAGCCTGGCTGCGGTCAGGCTGAATTCCCAGTGGGGGCACCCAATTTTCAGGCCCAGTGTGGGTCTCTGGAGACAGACCCCCATCAATCAGGTATTTATCCTCTATCATTTAGGTGAATACAGTGCAGTAACATTTTGTGACCTGCAGGTGACGTCTCTAACTAATCCTTCACATTTCCCTTCTCTTCCCTTTGGACCGCCATGACCACTTCTTCCAGCTGTGACTTGTCTCTGTAAAGTTTGCAGCACAGACATCTTTGACTCCTCGTTATTCCAGGCACCCGACCCACATTTTCCTCTGCGGACTTTGTCACTATTATACCTATACCTACTGTATACTTGTTGTCATCCTCCACATGCTGTGTCATGGTCACTGAGTATGCCCAAAACCCTAGGTTCCTATAGTCCATGTAACTGCTTTGAGGTATATTTCTGAATAATTATGTAAATAAAAACAATTTTAAAAAAATCTACAATCAGAAAATAAAAATCAATTAGAAAATATTTCATGATTAGGTTTTAACTAAAATTTTTAAAAATATTGGTGATATGTTCACTTTAAGTTTTTACAAAAGTGTCACTACGTGTGCTTGTTAAATACAAGAACATTTTATTTCTGTCTTTATTTGCAGGTGGACCAGAGATTCCTCATCAACCAGACAGGGAAGACGGGAGAAGAGGAAGGCGTAGCAAATTCATATATCTACCAGTTACATAAAATTGTGATGTTAAACCCCTAAGTATGTTTAACATGGCTCCCGATTAATGGGAGGAAGTTGAGTTAAAGAAACATGAGAAGTTGTGATATCACAGCGTGATACTGTAATATATAGTGATGGTTGTGTGTGGGTTTTTTTTTTTCCTGTTACTTTATTTTTTGATGATGTAGATGGTGTTATACAGCAAAACTGTAGTAAACATGCTGGATGCATGGTAAAGATATGCTGTTTTGTTGAGGATATTATTGTGTTGATGACAATAAAAGACAAAAGTAACCCTAAACCATGGAGTCAATCCATCTATGTTTGTCATTTATTTATTTAAATTACTATAGTTACTTAAATATACTATATAAATTATATAAATGAAAAAAATTACGTACATAGCGCTGTCATATTCCCAAGCGCTTTACAGACATTGTCAATCACTATCCCATATATGGCTCACAAACAAAATTGCTTCTCAGTATATCTTTGGAGTGTGGGAGGAAATCTGAGTACCCGGAGAAAACCCACGCAATGATGGTGAGAACATACAGACTTCCATGCAGATGTTGTCCTTGGCAGTATTGGAACCTACAACCCCAGCGCTGCATGGCAACAGTGCTAACCACTGAATTGTGCTGTTTGCATGGGCCCTACTGACATTTCTGTTTAGTAAATTTTTGCGCTCACCGTTAATTACCAAGGCTGGAGTATCTTACCTTATAAGGCTAGCTTCCCATCTGCACTGGAGTCTCCGTTGTAGATACATGAATTAATTACGTCTTCCATTGGAGACTCCACTGCAGAAAATCGGTGTAGAGAAAAGTCCTGTATGGAGAACTTTTCTCTCTGCTGGTTTCAGTATAAAAACGGCAGACCCCATTATAATCTGTGGGGTCCGTGGGTAACCGCTGTTTTAACGGTCTGGCGCTCTGCCGTTCGGGTCCGCCTGTGCGCAGAAGTGAAACTAGAATAAGAATGGCATTATGCCATGCCTCTGTTAGTTTTCCTGTAATTGTATGAATAATATGACAACTAAACGATAGCATTGCATTTGGCAATAGTGTTTCTACACAGTATGACACAGTCATTGGTGGGGCAGTGTTACTGTGTATAGGGACACATCTCATTAACAGCGCGAATACTGGAAAGGTATAAGGGGAGAAAAAGGGGAAGGTGGGGGAGGCTTACTCTACAATCCTGACGTAAGGTAAGGAAGGAATTCTTGAGCTATTTTTGACAGAATCCTGGTGCACTAACCAGTATTGCCAGATACGAAGAAATATTTCATGTTGTTTTGCAAAGTGAGGTTTTTATGCATTAACTATTCTTTTTTTTGCAACCAGAATGGAAGAGCACAGATGGAAACCCAGGTTTCTTGAGTAGTAAAATCTAGTAGGACTTCATGAAAATGTTTCTGTGATGAAGAAAAAAGGGTGGTGGGAATGGGGATATAATTCTCCTAACCACCCTTCCGATAAGTTGCAGCATTAGGCAGTCCCAGAAGATGAAGTGCTGGCAGTGTGAAGAGGCATTGAACATTATAGCATGTAATATTGAGGAGACCTAAAACCATTTGTAGATTACCTCTTATAAAGGGTTGGATATTGAGGAACTGTGGGTAAGAGTATAACCGCCGTGTATGGTTTTTTGGGGGAGTTAAGTTCAGACCTCTCTTCCAATTTATGTAGGAATGGGAGCAAAGAATGTGTCAGAAGGGGATGGGGGCACTAGGAAGACTTAAATTAAGAATAGGGTATGTATTTACAGGGCGCTTGTCAGAATATACAGTCAATGAAAAAGTTTGGACCCTATTAACTTAATCATTTTTAGTTCTAAATATTTGGTGTGCACAGCCATTTCAATTTGATATATCTAATAACTGATGGACACAGTAATATTTCAGGTTGAGGTTTTTGCTAACAGAAATGTATATGCTTAAACCAAATTTGCCGGTGAAAATTTGGGCCCTCTTTTATTGTTTGATCTCCTACTCTTTTACTGCTTCTGGCATTGGTTTTGTACTGGTTTGCTTCATGCCAGGTGTTCCAATCATGAGAGGTATTTAGGTGGCCATTGCGTTGTTCTCCTATTTGTCCCTCGGGTGGTTGGGCTCCTACTCTCAAATGATCTGAACAGTTGTTCCTGTTGTTCGGGGGTCTGTTGTCTCAGGTTTCCTGTCGTTTCCACTTTGGGACATAGTGGATGGGCCACAGGGCAGTTCTTGTTGCCAGGTGGCAGGCTGAATATCAGAAAGGCAGAGAAGAGTGGTGGACAGTCAGGCAATCCACAGCCACCTCAGGCTGCAGATCATCTTGCTGCGTGGTGTCCTGTGCATCGGTCAACAATCAGCACACTTTGCACGGAGAGCTGTTGGGGGCGTCGGGCCGTTTCTGAAAGCCGCCACAAACAGAGTCGCCTGAGGTTGCGCACATTTGGACAAGCCAGCTTCATTTTGGAAGGGTCCTGTGGCTGATGCGTTGGTTGTTTGGTCATACAAAAGGCGTTATGCATGGCGTCAACACAGCATTCCAGCACTTGCTACCCATTGTTTTGGTGGAGGTTCCATCATGCTTTGGGGCTGTGTGGCCATGCCGGCCCGGGATCTTGTTGTTGAGGGTCGTGGATTCAACTCAGTATCAGCAGATTCTTGGATATGTACAGTCAGTGCGTTTGAGTTCGCCGGGATGGATATTTCAGCAAGACATGATCCAAAACACAGCTCCAAATCTACTCAGGCATTCATGCAGGGAACAATTACATGTTCTGGAATGGCCATCCCGTCCCCAGACCTGATTCATTGAACATCTGTGGGTATTGGGCGGGCTGTCCATGCTCGGCGCCATCACTTAACTGCTGGTTGTTTTATAGGGTGGTCATACCTTCATCCAGTATCCAGGACTGTTAAGTACAGGAGCGACTAGAGGCTGTTATTTTTGCAAGGAGGATCTACTAAATATTTGTCACTTTTCTGTTGGGTGCCCATCTTTTGCCCGGTCATTTTGGTTTATGCATTTGCACTTTTCTGTTAGTCATCCTCATTTCAATCCTGAAATATTACTGTGTCCATCAGTTTTAGTATATCATTGTGGCTGTTGCCACCCAATATTTAGCTTGTTGTTATGGGGTGCCCTTTTCTTGTGTACTTAAAGTAGTTTTGGAATGAGGGAAGCAGGAGGGGAAGGGGATTTACAAAGTGCATTTTCCTTTCAGAAGCCAACCAGGGAATAGTTTAGTAGAAAGTGAGGGATACATAAGGGTCAAGTGAGGAACCATTGTGAGGTACCACCATGCCTGAGTTTATTGTCCGTGGTAATGACAGTCATTTGGTCTGGACAAGTGGTATGACACATACATAGAAAAGGTCTTTCAGCACCAAGGTACGTATGAAATATCTGGAGCAATATCAGCACTGAAAATTCCTACAAGTTTTGGACATGGACATCCTTATTCATGGCATTGTTTTCTTTGTGGATGTTCTGGACGTTGGACTGAGCACGATCATGTGCATTAGGTTGAGCTATGTAACATTTCAGCTGGTGGCTCGTGCTGTATTTGGACATGGAAGGCATGCAGGTATGAATGGGTGATTTGGTAAACTGGTGCCAGCAGTCTTATTAGATCTATAAAGAATTGTTGTGGAGATCCTTGCAGTTTCTTTCTTCTATGTAAACTTTGTCATGAGGGCTGAATGAGATTTTGAGTGCAAGGGACTTGGTGTAGGGGGTAAATGAACTACATATTATTTTGGAGATGAGGCTGAAGGAAAATGCAGTCAACCTAAAAGATAAAACAGTAGAGATGCTATTCTTTGCAGGTTTGTTTTATAGTTGTGTATTGTGCCAGAGAAATCCTGGAAATTATAGCACAAAGACACCTCAGAACAGGCATCATTTTAGTTTTCTGTCTTTAGGACACCCCAAGATGCGTTCAATTTGCTAAGAGGTGTGTACCGCTCAGTCAGGAGTTTGAAGTTTTAGTAATTTTGGTATAGAAGGTTGACTATGTAAAAGGGGTTTATAATCTGGTGACTTTTTGCCAAATTAAAAAAAAAAATTAAAATAGAGTGTGGCTTTAGCGTCGGAGGTGTTAAGGGATTTTAGTTTTCTCTTAGCAAAATTCTTCTCTAATTTTAAAGAGGTTGTCTCATGCAGCCCCCTTGGGACAATTAGCCATATTTTCCCGGGACCCATTCTTAATAACCCTGTTTCTGCTAGGAAAAAATGCAGCCGGCTATGCCTTTTCCTTTATATCAATCTGTAGTATTATGTGGTGGCCATGTCAATGTGTTATGGGATGGCTTCAGTCCACCACAATGGGAGACTCTCCTAAAGATAGGTGCTTGGACTCTTAAAGTAAAGGCTCGAATGGGTAGGGAAACACCAATATGCTGTAGTAGGGCATACGAAAAGGACTTGTCTTCATTAGACCACTGTTTTTCTAGCGAGGGATTGTTGGGTTAGGACCCTGTCTAGATGTCGTTTTCACTTTTGGAGGGTAACGAGAAAGATGTAAACATCAGAGCACAACCCGCAAATGTAATACTAAGCATGATTGATTTGTAATGAAAGATGAACATGACAAAGGAATAGGTCAACCAGATGTAAGAAATAGTTGTAGTCCCTGGCAGAGTGATACAAATGTTAACAGGCCATCATAAATTGGAAATCTAATAAGTATTTGACCTTCAAAAGGGTAACCTAGGGAAGATGGGAGGAACCACTGAATGTATCCCTCCTTCCCAAAAACCACCACCACCTCTGAAAATCCTTTACATCTTAGAGCATGCAATCCAGAAAGATCATTTGAGAGGTTGTCTGTTCCAAAGGTGCTTGAGGAATGCCATTTTACCATTGACAAATTTATAGTGACCGAAGTCATAATGGCAATAATCCATTGATGGGAACAAAATTGTGATGGAAAATTTGGTTTGTCACATCATTTAAAGAGGACCTTTCATGTCCTTGTGAAAGTACGGTTTAATATACCGCTAGAAAGCGGACTGTGCACTGACTGCTTACCAGGTATGTGCCCTGATGCTGGAGATATCAGTGCCGTTAATTTCGGCACCAATATCTCACCACTCTCAGAAGGGCGTTCCTCATAGTTCAGAGTCAATGCTGGTCTGTAAGGAACGCCCCCCCTGACTGTACTGTAACATAATCTTGTACTGTCAGAGGGGGTATTTCATACCGCCTAGCGATGATGCTGAGCTATGAGGAACGCCCTTCTGACTGGGGCGATATCTCCAGCATCGGGCACATATCAATTCAGCGCACTGTCTGCTTTCTAGAGGTATATTAAACCGCACTTTCATGAGGACATGAAAGGTCCTCTTTAAGTGATCTGTTTTAATGATTTGCAATAGTGAAGGAGCTGCCCATATATTTTCAGTGACCCTTTTGTGTCCTACTTCATCTTCAAAGCTGTACTAAACGGGAGTAACTGAGGTAAGTATGTATATGGTGTGCTGTGATCACTAGTACATTTCCTGGCAACAACCATACTGAAGATTACAGCTTGTTACCCTATGATGAGTTATGCTGTTTTTATTGTCACTTTGCAATATTGCAGTTTTTTTCTGTTTTGAGCCTCAAACTAGGGCTAAACGGATCATTCCCCGCAATTCGAAACACTTAGATTTGGAGAGCAACAGCCCAACAGTGTCATTACCACCATTACCATCAGTATCAGAATTATGTCTCTAGTGCAGAACCATAAGGTAAGCTTCACAAAAGTGAATATCACTATTGAGTTCACAGTTTGCTCTTTTCTCACTCATATACCATGTTACTGCTTATCCAGATTATTAATCCAATTCCAAGATACATTGTGGCACACATCCTATGAAAAATATAACTTGTAATTGTGGCTTTGCTGCCATCTGGTGGGGATTAAAGAATTTTTGACTTGTGGAAATGTACTAAAAGAGGAAGATTTGTCCTGTGAAATGTATAACATTGCCTATTTATTGTGCTGCATCAGTAGACTATTACTACACAGTGACTTAGAAGTTGTGTGGCAGAAGCAATCATAGGAATAGACTGACTTATTCAATATTATAGACTGTTGTGCTTGACAGAAACGTGTGCTTTGTTTTATAACTGAGAGCTCAATTTGGACAAAGAAAACAAATTCCACAAATTCTTCTTTAAGGAATTCCCTGGGCAAACATCCAGCAGGTAGCTAATAATGCATTGGCAATGCTGGACTGGTCTGGGCAGTTTGTAGATGATTATAAGCTCTTCAAGGGTAGGAAAGACAGGCATTGTATGTCCATGGGCAGCTTTAAAACAAACATATACAGTTGCTTTTATTGCCCTATCATGGCATTGAAGCTTCCCTTTATTGCTATAAAAGAGTAGTTCCCAACTTGAGACTTCACCTATTAGCAAGGGCAGAGGGCTACTGCAAGTATTGGTTCTCATTCTGATAGACTTGGCTTGACTGAGTGAATAGCGTAGTGTAAAGGATACTATCTGCTGAATTTTGTATGTTCTGTTTAGCAGGAAAGCTGACATTACTGAATAATTCGGTGCAATGTTACTCACCTATCCTGTTTTTAGCCACTGGCCTTGAAAGGCCATCAATTATTGATCTACAGGGTTCTGAGTGTTGGAACAATCCCTTCCCCCCCATACAAACACGGATCAACTGTTTCCCTGGATGTGCAGTTCCTGGTATTGTTTTACATGGTAGACACTGGCATTCATTTGCCATATTATTCATACCAGCTGTTATAAGTACTGCAGAAGCCTTCCATTAAAGTGTATGGGCCACCACTGCAGTACCTACAGTGGGGAAAAAAAAGTATTTAGGCAGCCACCAATTGTGCAAGTGCACTTAAAAAGATGAGAGGCCTGTAATTGTCATCATATGTAGACCTCAACTAAGAGACAAAATGAGAAAACAAATCCAGAAAATCACAGTCTGATTTTTTAAAGAATTTATTTGCAAATTATGGTGGAAAATAAGTATTTGGTCACCTACAAACAAGCAAGTTTTCTGGCTCTCACAGACCTGTAACTTCTTCTTTAAGAGGCTCCTCTGTCCTCCACTCATTACCTGTAGTAATGGCATCTGTTTGACATTGTTATCAGTATAAAAGACACCTGTCCACAACCTCAAACAGTCACACTCCAAACTCCACCATGGTGAAGACCAAAGAGCTGTGGAAGGACACCAGAAACAAAATTGTAGACCTGCACCAGGCTGGGAAGACTGAATCTGCAATACGCAAGCAGCTTGGTGTGAAGAAATCAACTGTGGGAGCAACAATTAGAAAATGGAAGACATACAAGACCACTGATAATTTCCCTCGATCAGGGGCTCCACGCAAGATCTCACCCCGTGGGGTCAAAATGATCATAAGAACGGTGAGCAAAAATCCCAGAACCACACGGGGGGACCTAGTGAATGACCTGCAGAAAGCTGGGACTAATGTAACAAAGGCTACCGTCAGTAACACACTATGCCGCCAGGGACTCAGATCCTGCAGTGCCAGATGTGTCCCCCTGCTTAAGCCAGTACATATCCGGGCCCATCTGAAGTTTGCTAGAGAGAATTTGGATGTTCCAGAAGAGTATTGGGAGAATGTCATATGGTCAGATGAAACCAAAGTAGAACTGTTTGGTAGAAACACAACTCGTCGTGTTTGGAGGAGAGTGAATGCTGAGTTGCATCCAAAGAACACCATACCTACTGTGAAGCATGGGGGTGGCAACGTCATGCTTTGGGGCTGTTTCTCTGCAAAGGGACCAGGACGACTGATCCGTGTACATGAAAGAATGAATGGGGCCATGTATTGTGAGATTTTGAGTGCAAACCTCCTTCCATCTGCAAGGGCATTGAAGATGAAACGTGGCTGGGTCTTTCAGCATGACAATGATCCCAAGCACACCGCCAGGGCAACGAAGGAGCGGCTTCATAAGAAGCATTTCAAGGTCCTGGAGTGGCCTAGCCAGTCTCCAGATCTCAACCCCATAAAAAACCTTTGGAGGGAGTTGAAAGTCCGTGTTGCCCAGCGACAGCCCCAAAACATCACTGCTCTAGAGGAGATCTGCATGGAGGAATGGGCCAACATACCAGCAACAGTGTGTGCCAACCTTGTGAAGACTTACAGAAAACGTTTGACCTCTGTCATTGCCAACAAAGGATATATAACAAAGTATTGAGATGAACTTTTGTTATTGACCAAATACTTATTTTCCACCATAATTTGCAAATAAATTCTTTAAAAATCAGACAATGTGATTTTCTGGATTTGTTTCTCATTTTGTGTCTCATAGTTGAGGTCTACCTATGATGACAATTACAGGCCGGCCTCGTCGTTTTAAGTGGGAGAACTTGCACAATTGGTGGCTGACTAAATACTTTTTTCCCCCACTGTACATTCACCTCTATCAAATTTATAGTCAGTGAGCAACCTAGCACAATGTATGTTAATGCTGGGAGCTGCGCACCTGGGAAAAACACCTGATGTGTGGACAGTCTTGAGAGTTGGACTCCCCGCCAATCTAAAATTGATAGGCTATATTATATGTAGATCGGCAGTTTTTAAAAGTTGGAAAATCTCTTTGATCAGCATGCAGAGTATGGGTGGCTGACTGGCCTTTCAATGTTATCTTCCTATGCTACTGACATTGATCTTGACTCTTGGTTGATTTTGACCTTAACCTCCACCTTGTTCCTGAATCTCTCTCTGACGTCACTCTTGGGCTACATGCACAAGAAAGCGTGCATATGTGGGATCTGTGGGAAAATAGCATGGACAGTACATGATATCCGTGTGCCATCTGTGACCTCCAGGGACCCATAGATTTCATTACTGAGCCCGGGCCACAAAACAAACAGGAATTGGACCTGTCCAGATCCGTCATAATACACAGTTGTGTGTATGGACCCATTAAAGTCGGTGTGCTAGCACCCTGTGAAAGCACATGTTCATGTTCATGCAGTCTTTAGGCATATATGTCTAGTATCTAGGCTCTGACACTTGAGTCCATTTCTGATCTTGCTTCCATCCCGTTATTTAAGCTATTGCATCCTGAATGCTCCCCTGTTGACCACCCTTGGCTTCATTCTTGACTACACTCCTGGTGTACCAGAGCTACGTTCACCAATCGGAGACTATTCTGGGAATCCAACAGAGAAAGCCCATACCTTCTTGCAAGGTTAAAGGTTGAAGAATGAGAGATTCCTTAGACTTTGCACCCCATTCTAGCTAGCACCAAACCGATTGTGGCTTGGAGAGTCCACCTCTCCTTTAAGAGATCTTGCATGGAAGTAATGTCAATATCAGTTATCAGTTCTGTACTTTGAAAAATGATTGTGCCCCCCCAATTCATGCCGGCTTTTAAGACAGTAGTTCTCAAGTTTAAAACCCTGAAAAAAGGGTTTTAGAATGGGTGGATACTTCAGTAATATGTCTTGAGAAGTGCATGATTTTCTTCCAATGAACATCTTGCTGCTCTCTCCTGCCTCTCGGGCAGATTAGTTCTTCCACCAGTGCGTATATGCTGGTAATTATTCACGCCAAACTCAAAATGAAAACTATTCAAGCGGGACATATACACAAATAAAATGTGTCAGTCTTTAAATAGGGTTGAATGGAGGGTCATGTGCACTTTAGGCAGTGACAACTGAATGGAACAGAAATGCATAACATTCTGTAGAGGTGATCCAAGAAGTATGGCCATTTTGTATATAATTCTCTTACTTATTTTAAGATGTGGTTCTTTAAACCACGTCAAGTTTTCTGTCTTGACCACATGATGCTGCCATCTTCAAAATGCCCTTTAATGGAGAGACATGGCTGGCGTTAGGTAGGGGCAAATTGGGTAATTGGATATCCCAGTCATTAGACATTTTGCAGTGAGGGCGCACAATATTCAACTGTACAGTTAAAACCCATAGCAGATCAGAAAGTCATAGGTTATGGCCACGTTGGTGTCCTGAAGCCGATTTGTGCAATGACATCACTGAATCGTGCTTCCTATGCCAGGTTGCAGCCTGAGAAGTCCTAAAGAGTTGTAAAATGAGATTGAATTACACATTAGTTTACCAACACATAGTCCTATAGCACAGTGTTTCTCAACTTTTTCAAGCCAAGTACCCCCTAGTGAAAAAAAGATTCCAACTGAATACCCCCAACGGACACTGTGGTGTCAGTCATGTGACAGATCCTGCTGCTGATCTCAAGTGGGGAAGAGGTTGTGGTGTGCATAGTGTGCTAAGCAAGTTATTTTCCTTATGCAGGCATCTATGGCAAGTGCACACGCAACGTTCTGAGGGTCTTTTAGCTTCAATCGAGCTTTTCACTCATCAGATCGTAGATCAGAAGCCACCTGTCTATTCTCCACAGACTACCCGCTGCTGTATAGGAGACCTGCCCCCATAACTCTGACCCGATGCCTCCTGACAACTTATTGGTAGCCACTGTGTCTCAGTATTTGAAGGTGGGTGGTTTGGGCCTCATTAGACCCTCAGAAAGCCTAGGAACTTGAGCTCTTGCTAAATCTGTCACTTCCAGAGCACTGATTCTCAGCCTATGATGAGAATAATATGGGGTACCCCCTGGGGTACGCGTCCCACAGGTTGAGAATCACTACTATAGTGCACATCAGGCATCTACCTAAACAGCATTAATAATGTCCCTTTCTGTTCTAAATCAGTAACTGTTGCATTTATTATTATGTTAGAGGGGTTTTTACTTTCCAGGGGGAAGAAATGGGATGATTATTATTACTATGCTGGAGCAAAAAGAACATTTATTACTGTTTGGCACTATTTTGGGGCCACTGTTGTGACTCCATTTTTGGGGGTGTAACTGTTTATTAGCATTATTTTTTAAGTACAGTGTTTAGGGGCACCATTCAAGAAAGCTGGGATAGTAATGGGGGCTAATGGGATGATTGGAAATGTTTGTTGCTGGAGAAGTGAGGAGCCAAAGATGTCTGTTAACAAACTGCAGATACAAATTGTGGTGGAAGAAGTGATCATGGCAGCCTGGGCCATATGGAAGAGAGAGGAAAATTGAATCAAAGAAGGCATCATCTGAAAGTAACTGGATCCATTTATAGTCTATAGAACATCTGTGCAGAAAAGGTAGCTACCACAACATGGTCACTGCGTGTTGGTAATATAATTCTTTGTATAGTGATTTTATTTTAGCTGTAATATGGTAGTATTGATTTATATGTACTAGTCATAATATGGTGGTATTATTTGCTCCTTATTTAGTGATTCTATTAGTAACATTGGGCTGTGTGTAGTGCTCTATGCAGCTTGTAATAGAAGTGCCACAATTTTACAGTGCATTGCAATGCATTGTTAGTGGTTAGACTCCCTGGAGTTCAAGACCCCTAGGGGTCTAAAAGTTAGTTAAAAATTCTAATCTCCCCTCCTTTCCCAAGAACACATATAAAAGTACAGAAATAAAGTGAAACACACAGACATAGTATCCCTTTGTGTATAATACATATTTTCCCATATGGTGAATACCGTAGCAGGAAAAAAAAAAAAATCAAGAGCCAAACCACTGTTTTTACGCTCCCATAAAAAATTTAGATAAAAAGCAATTAAAGCCATAGACCATCCCCAAATGGGTATAACCAAAAAAAAATGCATCTGGCCCCACAAAAAAAAAACTTTATGCATCCCCTGCACATGGAAATCAAAATACGGTGACTCCAAGATTTTTTTTATTTTTTGCAAAGTTTTTTATTTAAATTTTTTAAACAATTGAACCCTGTAAGGGATATGGGTAAATATACATTTTTGATTGTTATTTAGAAAGTAGGAGGGTGTTTAGATTAGTGTAGGGATTTCCATTTATCCCAGACAATCAGTGTGCAGCATGAGTGTGTTCTGAGGCTCCGTTATTTTATAGAACCTCCTCTATAAATAATGTATCAGAAAGGAACAGAGCATCGCAAGACCCTTGGGCTGCACACTCTATTGTGCACATGAAGCCTTACACCTATTTTCTGTTGCGCTGACAGGAAGAACAGTATATCATGTATCCAGAGCAGTTGTAAAATGGATCTGTAATGGCTCCTGGAAGTTGTTTTGAATCAACTGTATCAATGTAGAAAACTTTCCAAAGACTAAAAGTGCTACTACATCAGTGCATGTCTACAGTTCCTATGCTGACTAATGTGTCTCCAATGAATAGACTAAAGTGTAGTCTGATCCTGCAGTCATACTCGCCACTCTGAGTTGCTTCCTACTGAATGCATGTTACCAAATAGAATATTTTGACTCCTAACTTCCTGCAGTTTGCTCTTTTTATTTTATGCAAGTCTGTGGTAGCATTTCATTTATATGAAGTTGGCTGCATTCAGCTGTCCAGTCATAATGTGTCTGCAAATCCTGTCCTGACCACAGTTTAATGACATGGAGTAGCAATATCATAGGCATCTATAACGCTGTAAGTTACACCTATTGTCAGGATGGGATTTGAGGTTGTAATACGGGTGCTAACGTGGACACATTATAGGTATTTGGACTTTTAAAATTAAAGGGGTCTTCCAAGACAGAGATATCGATGAGCTATCCCATCCTGAGCAATACTTCAAACAGTTGATCAGCGGTAGTCCTATCCTAAGAGGTCATCAGTATTATAGTTCCAGAAATCCCCCTTAATAAAGGGTATCACTATATTGTATCGGGCAAGACAAGATTGGGATATAGTATATGCTTTAGTTACTTAGATGAAATTATATTAGTATTTCTGGCCCACAAAACTTATTTTATAAATCATTTTATATGACCCTTTTGTTTACATTCATAGACACCTTCATGCAATTTAGTATCAGATTTGTACTATTTTTTTTTTTTTTTTTTATACAAAATTATTTGTGGCTTACAGTTACGACTCAATAGAAAGTTATATCCACAGCACGTCCTAAAAAAAAAAGATTAATGTGCAGAGTTCAAATGTACATACACCTATCTTCATAAGAGCAACAGAACCAGAAAGATAAAAAAAAAAATACTAATAATTAGTTTTAACCTGGAAATTTTTAAAGGGTAACAAAAAGTGCACACCTTGAAAAGTAAGTGCACCTCTAAATCTCATGTACCCGTATATCCTTTAAAATAAAGAAACAGAGTGTTTCAACATGAAAATCGGTATCAAACTGACAGTACCTTGTAGGATGGTGCCTACACTTTCCAAAGATGCCTTTCTTTTTCTGAATTGCAGCTCCATTTTCATGAAAATCATTTATTGTTATGCAGATTAACTGAAAAAGGTTTTAGGGCATTTCTGCAACTGCTGCTAAGCTTTAGTGCCCAATAGTTCCCTACCCCTCCAGCTATAGTGTACCTAGACTTATGCCCAGTATTAACTACCCCCCCAGCTATACCTGTTGTTAGTGGTGCCCAATAGTTCCCTACCCCTCCAGCTGTAGTGTACCTAGACTTATACCCAGCAGTATTAACTACCCCCCCAGCTATACCTGTTATTAGTGCCCAATAGTTCCCTACCCCTCCAGCTATAGTGTACCTAGACTTATGCCCAGCAGGATTAACTACCCCCCCCAGCTATACCTGTTATTAGTGCCCAATAGTTCCCTACCCCTCCAGATGTAGTGTACCTAGACTTATACCCAGCAGTATTAACTACCCCCCCAGCTATACCTGTTATTAGTGCCCAATAGTTCCCTACCCCTCCAGCTGTAGTGTACCTAGACTTATACCCAGCAGTATTAACTATCCCCCCAGCTATACCTGTTATTAGTGCCCAATAGTTCCCTACCCCTCCAGCTATAGTGTACCTAGACTTATGCCCAGTATTAACTACCCCCCCCAGCTATACCTGTTATTAGTGGTGCCCAATAGTTCCCTACCCCTCCAGCTATACCTGTTATTAGTGCCCAATAGTTCCCTACCCCTCCAGCTGTAGTGTACCTAGACTTATACCCAGCAGTATTAACTACCCCCCAGCTATACCTGTTATTAGTGCCCAATAGTTCCCTACCCCTCCAGCTGTAGTGTACCTAGACTTATACCCAGCAGTATTAACTACCCCCCCAGCTATACCTGTTATTAGTGCCCAATAGTTCCCTACCCCTCCAGCTATAGTGTACCTAGACTTATGCCCAGTATTAACTACCCCCCCAGCTATACCTGTTATTAGTGGTGCCCAATAGTTCCCTACCCCTCCAGCTATAGTGTACCTAGACTTATGCCCAGTATTAACTACCCCCCCCAGCTATACCTGTTATTAGTGGTGCCCAATAGTTCCCTACCCCTCCAGCTGTAGTGTACCTAGACTTATACCCAGCAGTATTAACTACCCCCCCAGCTATACCTGTTATTAGTGCCCAATAGTTCCCTACCCCTCCAGCTATAGTGTACCTAGACTTATGCCCAGGTATTAACTACCCCCCCAGCTATACCTGTTATTAGTGGTGCCCAATAGTTCCCTACCCCTCCAGCTATAGTGTACCTAGACTTATGCCCAGTATTAACTCCCCCCCCCCCAGCTATACCTGTTATTAGTGGTGCCCAATAGTTCCCTACCCCTCCAGCTGTGACCTAACTTTACCCGCAGTATTAACTACCCCCCAGCTATACCTGTTATTAGTGCCCAATAGTTCCCTACCCCTCCAGCTATAGTGTACCTAGACTTATGCCCAGGTATTAACTACCCCCCAGCTATACCTGTTATTAGTGGTGCCCAATAGTTCCCTACCCCTCCAGCTATAGTGTACCTAGACTTATGCCCAGTATTAACTACCCCCCAGCTATACCTGTTATTAGTGGTGCCCAATAGTTCCCTACCCCTCCAGCTGTAGTGTACCTAGACTTATACCCAGCAGTATTAACTACCCCCCCAGCTATACCTGTTATTAGTGCCCAATAGTTCCCTACCCCTCCAGCTATAGTGTACCTAGACTTATACCCAGCAGTATTAACTACCCCCCAGCTATACCTGTTATTAGTGCCCAATAGTTCCCTACCCCTCCAGCTATAGTGTACCTAGACTTATGCCCAGTATTAACTACCCCCCCCCAGCTATACCTGTTATTAGTGGTGCCCAATAGTTCCCTACCCCTCCAGCTGTAGTGTACCTAGACTTATACCCAGCAGTATTAACTACCCCCCAGCTATACCTGTTATTAGTGCCCAATAGTTCCCTACCCCTCCAGCTGTAGTGTACCTAGACTTATGCCCAGCAGGATTAACTACCCCCCCAGCTATACCTGTTATTAGTGCCCAATAGTTCCCTACCCCTCCAGCTATAGTGTACCTAGACTTATACCCAGCAGTATTAACTACCCCCCCAGCTATACCTGTTATTAGTGCCCAATAGTTCCCTACCCCTCCAGCTATAGTGTACCTAGACTTATGCCCAGGTATTAACTACCCCCCCCCAGCTATACCTGTTATTAGTGGTGCCCAATAGTTCCCTACCCCTCCAGCTGTAGTGTACCTAGACTTATACCCAGCAGTATTAACTACCCCCCCAGCTATACCTGTTATTAGTGGCCCAATAGTTCCCTACCCCTCCAGCTATAGTGTACCTAGACTTATACCCAGCAGTATTAACTACCCCCCCAGCTATACCTGTTATTTGTGCCCAATAGTTCCCTACCCCTCCAGCTATAGTGTACCTAGACTTATGCCCAGTATTAACTACCCCCCCCCCCAGCTATACCTGTTATTAGTGGTGCCCAATAGTTCCCTACCCCTCCAGCTATACCTGTTATTAGTGCCCAATAGTTCCCTACCCCTCCAGCTGTAGTGTACCTAGACTTATACCCAGCAGTATTAACTACCCCCCAGCTATACCTGTTATTAGTGCCCAATAGTTCCCTACCCCTCCAGCTGTAGTGTACCTAGACTTATGTCCAGCAGGATTAACTACCCCCCCAGCTATACCTGTTATTAGTGCCCAATAGTTCCCTACCCCTCCAGCTATAGTGTACCTAGACTTATGCCCTATTAACTTAACCCCCCCCCAGCTATACCTGTTATTAGTGGTGCCCAATAGTTCCCTACCCCTCCAGCTGTAGTGTACCTAGACTTATACCCAGCAGTATTAACTACCCCCCCAGCTATACCTGTTATTAGTGGTGCCCAATAGTTCCCTACCCCTCCAGCTGTAGTGTACCTAGACTTATACCCAGCAGTATTAACTACCCCCCCAGCTATACCTGTTATTAGTGCCCAATAGTTCCCTACCCCTCCAGCTATAGTGTACCTAGACTTATGCCCAGTATTAACTACCCCCCCAGCTATACCTGTTATTAGTGGTGCCCAATAGTTCCCTACCCCTCCAGCTGTAGTGTACCTAGACTTATACCCAGCAGTATTAACTACCCCCCAGCTATACCTGTTATTAGTGCCCAATAGTTCCCTACCCCTCCAGCTATAGTGTACCTAGACTTATGCCCAGTATTAACTACCCCCCAGCTATACCTGTTATTAGTGGTGCCCAATAGTTCCCTACCCCTCCAGCTGTAGTGTACCTAGACTTATACCCAGCAGTATTAACTACCCCCCCAGCTATACCTGTTATTAGTGCCCAATAGTTCCCTACCCCTCCAGCTATAGTGTACCTAGACTTATACCCAGCAGTATTAACTACCCCCCAGCTATACCTGTTATTAGTGCCCAATAGTTCCCTACCCCTCCAGCTATAGTGTACCTAGACTTATGCCCAGTATTAACTACCCCCCAGCTATACCTGTTATTAGTGGTGCCCAATAGTTCCCTACCCCTCCAGCTGTAGTGTACCTAGACTTATACCCAGCAGTATTAACTACCCCCCAGCTATACCTGTTATTAGTGCCCAATAGTTCCCTACCCCTCCAGCTATAGTGTACCTAGACTTATACCCAGCAGTATTAACTACCCCCCAGCTATACCTGTTATTAGTGCCCAATAGTTCCCTACCCCTCCAGCTATAGTGTACCTAGACTTATGCCCAGTATTAACTACCCCCCCCAGCATACCTGTTATTAGTGGTGCCCAATGTTCCCTCTCAGTATACCTGTTATTAGTGCCCAATAGTTCCCTACCCCTCCAGCTGTAGTGTACCTAGACTTATACCCAGCAGTATTAACTACCCCCAGCTATACCTGTTATTAGTGCCCAATAGTTCCCTCTCTGTTGTCCTGCTTTCCCGTTTCCCCCCGCTTCCTGTTTGGGGCCCGTTCCCTCCCCTCCCTTGTTACCTAGACTTATGCCCAGTATTAACTACCCCCCCCAGCTATACCTGTTATTAGTGGTCCCAATAGTTCCCTACCCCTCCAGCCTCGTGTAGTGTACCTAGACTTATACCCAGCAGTATTAACTACCCCCAGCTATACCTGTTATTAGTGCCCAATAGTTCCCTACCCCTCCAGCTGTAGTGTACCTAGACTTATGCCGCAGGATTAACTACCCCCCGCTATACCTGTTATTAGTGCCCAATAGTTCCCTACCCCCCCCCGCTATAGGGTACCTAGACTTATGCCCAGTATTAACTACCCCCCCCCCCCAGCTATACCTGTTATTAGTGGTGCCCAATAGTTCCCTACCCCTCCAGCTGTAGTGTACCTAGACTTATACCCAGCAGTATTAACTACCCCCCAGCTATACCTGTTATTAGTGGTGCCCAATAGTTCCCTACCCCTCCAGCTGTAGTGTACCTAGACTTATACCCAGCAGTATTAACTACCCCCCCAGCTATACCTGTTATTAGTGCCCAATAGTTCCCTACCCCTCCAGCTATAGTGTACCTAGACTTATGCCCAGTATTAACTACCCCCCAGCTATACCTGTTATTAGTGGTGCCCAATAGTTCCCTACCCCTCCAGCTGTAGTGTACCTAGACTTATACCCAGCAGTATTAACTACCCCCCCAGCTATACCTGTTATTAGTGGTGCCCAATAGTTCCCTACCCCTCCAGCTGTAGTGTACCTAGACTTATGCCCAGTATTAACTACCCCCCAGCTATACCTGTTATTAGTGGTGCCCAATAGTTCCCTACCCCTCCAGCTGTAGTGTACCTAGACTTATACCCAGCAGTATTACCCCCCCCCCCAGCTATACCTGTTATTAGTGCCCAATAGTTCCCTACCCCTCCAGCTATAGTGTACCTAGACTTATACCCAGTATTAGCAGTACCCCCCCAGCTATACCTGTTATTAGTGCCCACCGTGCCCAATAGTTCCCTACCCCTCCAGCTGTAGTGTACCTAGACTTAAACCCCCCCGTATTTACCCCCCCCCCCCCTCTACCCTTTTTTTTAGCCCCCACTGTCCCCCCCCCTCCAGCTATAGTGTACCTAGACTTATACCCAGCAGTATTAACTACCCCCCAGCTATACCTGAGCCCAGCCCCCCCCCCCCCCCCCCCCCCACCGGGTGCCCCGACTTTTGCCCCGGATTAACTCCCCCCCCAGCTATACCTGTTATTAGTGGTGCCCAATAGTTCCCTACCCCTCCAGCTACCCCTTTTTTTAGCCCCCAATAGTCCCCCCCCCTCCAGCTGTAGTGTACCTAGACTTATACCCAGCAGTATTAACTACCCCCCAGCTATACCTGTTATTAGTGCCCAATAGTTCCCTACCCCTCCAGCTATAGTGTACCTAGACTTATACCCAGCAGTATTAACTACCCCCCAGCTATACCTGTTATTAGTGCCCAATAGTTCCCTACCCCTCCAGCTATAGTGTACCTAGACTTATGCCCAGTATTAACTACCCCCCAGCTATACCTGTTATTAGTGGTGCCCAATAGTTCCCTACCCCTCCAGCTGTAGTGTACCTAGACTTATACCCAGCAGTATTAACTACCCCCCAGCTATACCTGTTATTAGTGCCCAATAGTTCCCTACCCCTCCAGCTATAGTGTACCTAGACTTATACCCAGCAGTATTAACTACCCCCCCAGCTATACCTGTTATTAGTGCCCAATAGTTCCCTACCCCTCCAGCTATAGTGTACCTAGACTTATGCCCAGTATTAACTACCCCCCAGCTATACCTGTTATTAGTGGTGCCCAATAGTTCCCTACCCCTCCAGCTATACCTGTTATTAGTGCCCAATAGTTCCCTACCCCTCCAGCTGTAGTGTACCTAGACTTATACCCAGCAGTATTAACTACCCCCCAGCTATACCTGTTATTAGTGCCCAATAGTTCCCTACCCCTCCAGCTATAGTGTACCTAGACTTATACCCAGCAGTATTAACTACCCCCCAGCTATACCTGTTATTAGTGCCCAATAGTTCCCTACCCCTCCAGCTATAGTGTACCTAGACTTATGCCCAGTATTAACTACCCCCCCCCAGCTATACCTGTTATTAGTGGTGCCCAATATTTCCCTACCCCTCCAGCTATACCTGTTATTAGTGCCCAATAGTTCCCTACCCCTCCAGCTGTAGTGTACCTAGACTTATACCCAACCATTTTTACCCCCCCCCCCCTATCCTTTTTTTTAGGCCCCCATAGTTCCCTCCCCCTCCAGCTATAGTGTACCTAGACTTATGCCCAGTATTAACTACCCCCCCCCCAGCTATACCTGTTATTAGTGGTGCCCAATAGTTCCCTACCCCCCAGCTATACCTGTTATTAGTGCCCAATAGTTCCCTACCCCTCCAGCTATAGTGTACCTAGACTTATGCCCAGTATTAACCCCCCCCCAGCTATACCTGTTATTAGTGCCCAATAGTTCCCTCCCCCCCCCCCAGCTGTAGTGTACCTAGACTTATGTCCAGCAGGATTAACTACCCACCCGTTTATAACTAGATTCGTGCCCGGGAGTATTAGCTGGCATACAGCCTACCTAGACTGGTACCCAGCTTCCAGCCGGTACACGGCAGTATTACTTGGCATGCAGCACTGGCACCACTCCTCAGCCCTATACTTATCAGTGTGACCTCTCCATCCTGTCAGCGATCCTCCCCCCCTCCTGCGCCTTGTCAGTGGCTCCTGGCCTGGGCCGTGTCTTGTGGTGGGGGAGGGTGTTTACACCACACGTGGTGGGAGTGTCGTCTCTCCCTCTCTAATAGCGGCAGCAGCATGGCGGAGGAGGACAGAGCTGGCATCATCTCCCGCAGCACTTCGGTATCCCGGCTCTCCAAGGCTCTGTCACACACTCACCTGGACCTGCTGGAGCAAGACGCCATGGTGGCATCACCCATACAGACCCCGGCGCTGCCCTCGCGAGTACCCGGCCCAGCGAGCACCCGCAAGAGAAAGCTGTCCAAGAGCCAGAGCCTGTCCGGCTCCCAGGAGAGTCTGAACGGCATAGTCAGCGAGGCCAGGGTGCTGGTGGTGAACACAGGGGGCACTATCGGCATGATGTACCAGAATGAAGGTGACTGGGCATTGTGTGGAGGGGGATTCCCCAACCTGGGCTCTCCAGCTGATGTGAAACTACAACTCCCAGCATGCCCGGCTGATGCACAACTTATACTGGAAGTTGTAGTATGACATCAGCAGTGTATAATGGGAGTTGTAGTTTCACATCAGCTGGAGAACTGCAGGTTGCAAACAGCATGTATAGGATCTGGAGCTCTGCCTCTCTTCCTGTTACTTGGCTTGTTTCCAGTATGGCTACTTTGACCGTGACTCCTCTTGCACAGCCAAAAGATTGCTGTCTGGTCCTGCGATTCCTTCAATGTGAGTGAATGGATTGCATCCCTGAGGGGACTGCGACAACTAGTAACAAAAATATCCAACAGTGATCAATCTTTTTGCTGTTAGAAGTCATATTCGCATCACCCTTGAAGTTTCAATGTGATTCTATTCTTTGGCTGCACAACAAAAGTCACCATGTAGTACTATCCTAAAGAAGTGATGTTGTCTCCTCTAAACCCTAAAGGAAAATGTGACTGTGGTGATATTTGTGCAAGAATGTCTTGTATACGCTTGGCATACACTAGTCAATGGAACTTTTTGAAAACATAGCAGACAGCTTTCTTTTAAGATGCTGCGGTGGTCATATTGGTTGTAAACCCAGGCCTTGCTTTCCATTTGTATTCTGCATATATATTATTCTCGAAAGATTGTATGGGTATGTCCACATAGGATGAATATTATGCAGATTTCCTGCTGTGGAATTATGAGCAGTATATCTACAGCATTTACAGTAGCAGCAAAGTGAACGAGATTTTCCAAAATATCCACACACTGCAGGGAAAATCTACACAAGTTTTTGTTGCACATTTTAACTGAAGATTGTACCCTTCAACATGCATAGGGTATAATCTTTGGAAAATCCTGCTTTAAGATTATTGCTTTAGTAGCAGATTTCATCACCAATTCTGTGGAGCCCCTCCCCGCAACCCCGGTTGGGCAAACCCCCACAAACGGATGCTTATATAATAGTGGCATCTGTAATCCTAGGGACCCATTTTTTTTTTTTTTTTTTTTTTTTTTTTTTTTTTTTTTTTTAAAGAGTTTTCCAAGTATTACAAAAGTAAACAAAAAGGGCAAAAAGCCTGTACGTAATGTAACAATGTATAGCATAAATATATCAAGAATCATCAGGTTTCAGTAAGCAATAAGCAGAAGAAAATTAAAAGAAAGGAAAACTCAACCAACATTACTAGGGAATTGTAACAGAGATACAGCCCCATGTTAATGACATGGCATTTATGGGGACTCATAGGGGAAGAGGATGCTACAGGAGTAGAGATTGGGGGAGAGGGTGAGGTGCAGGGTGATAATGTGACATAAAAGGATACAAGAAGCGGAGAGGAAGGAGAGGGGGTAGTGTGTGATAGGACTCAGGAAATACAATAAAATGGTGCCACCACCTTCACACCCTACGCACCTCAACCTCCCCCTCCAGAGGTTTGCTAAGAGTAGGACTGAAAGTCTGCGGAAAGTTGGAATTGTATCAAGAGTCTTCACAACTGGAATCGTTAGTCAAGTTGAGAGTGAGATTCGTCTACCAGTTCCTCCATGCATTGGAGGTGTAGATTTTTGTTAAACCATTCAGGCATTATGGGAGCTCTAGTGCATTTTCACAGGCGTGGAAAAACTTTCCTTGCTGTGATTAAGAGAAAGCCAAGGAGGCTTTTGGATAGTTTCCTCGCCAGTCCTGGGATCATCAATAGCAAAAGATCCTCAGTGGAATTAGGTACCACCACTCTTTTGATTCTCTACTGTGGACTTTTGTCAAAGTCTTCAATAATTGGGTATCCCCACCAGATGTGAGACACAGAGCCTACTTTCCCACAGCCCCTCCAACAGAGCTCAGAGGCATTTGCATACAGCTTCTGGAGGATGTTACAGTTTCTTTTACTTTATAGGAAATTGAGAGTTTGAGGAAGGGGTAAAGCCTTTTGCCCCATCCTCAGTTCTAAATGAGTGACCCAGTTCCCTTTCACAGCAAAGGAATGGAAGGTTTCTCTCCGGGATTCCAAGATCAATTTATACAATACCAAGAGAGTACTAGTTGGGGGAGAAGGAGTGCGGAGTGAGGCATATTTCTGTGTGAGAGATCTACGAAGCTGGAGGCTTTGTTTATATTTATGGTAGAAGTGTTGGAGTTGGAGATATTCTCAGCAGTTTCCCATTGATTGTTTGTTTTTCTGGAGGTATTAAGTTTTCATAGGTTTTTAAATCTGAAGAGGCTAAGACTGGTGAAAGTTAAGACAGGATGTTACAATCGTGGTTGACAATTTGTGCTAAGGGACCCATGGGTGAAAACAGTTTAGTGCATTTTAACAAGTAGCCTACCACACAAGAGAGACGCGTCGCTGTGCTTGTCGGCAGGATCGCTTATGGTAACCAGGGGAGGTTACCAGATCTGCTACTCTAGTTTTAACCATTGTTTGGTTCCACAACCACCAGTCCAAACTATGGGTCATCACCAATACAGTGGACATGAAAATAGTGTCAGCAATCTGGGAGAGCTAAGCCAACCTGTGTCTTCCTCTTGGGCAATACCTATCTAGTGACCCACAGTGGTTTGGATCACCAGACAAATTTGGCAAATAATCTGTGGATTGGCTGGAAGAGTGACTGTGAAGGTTGAAGGTCTTGGAAGAGGGAGTGAAGGTGTTGGAATACGTTCATTTTCAAGACATTCACCCTACCAA
This sequence comes from Leptodactylus fallax, assembly GCA_947044405.1. Lineage (NCBI taxonomy): Eukaryota > Metazoa > Chordata > Amphibia > Anura > Leptodactylidae > Leptodactylus > Leptodactylus fallax. Next base: position 1,142,182 of record CAMRHE010000300.1, on the reverse strand, counting down.
GCCTGGAGTAAGTCCAACTTTCCCACTTTCTTAGGTTTCTCTGATTGGTCTTGATTATAGGTGTGTAATATAGGGAGAAAATATCAGAAGGTTTTCGTGGACAAGTATTTGATTGCCTTTGGGTTCCACATAAAGGGGAAGTTGGATTTAAGCAATTGGGGGAGTCAGTGATGTCTATAGATATATTCTTGGGGAAAAAAATTTTTTAGTAATTACAGAAATGGCTATATGTTTCTAGGGTGGACATTAAAGAAGGAAACTTGTTTGTGGAAAGGACATAGAATAGTAGATAGTCAGCTAACGCTGACGTCTTGAGGTGAAGTTTCTTGACCCAAATACCCTGTATGTCGGGATTCGGTCGCTCCACCACCAGGAGATGTTCCATGACCAGGGGCTGCCCTGTCTGGTGCCAATGCTAATGGTAAACAAGGTGGATAAAGTACTGTTAATCCTGATCTGTGCACGTGGGTGGGTGACAGTAAAGAGCTTTTATACATTGAAGCATAGTTTGACCCAAACCAGTCTGAGAGAGATGCCGCAAGGAATTCCCAGTCCACCTTGTCAAAAGCTTTTTTGCATGTGATGGACCTTCTGTTTTTGAGCGTGACGTATGATGAACATCTTCAAAGTATTGTCCCTTGCCTCTCTAGACGGAACACTTCAACGTGGACCAGAGACTCCCCCCTAGCCTGTTATTGATGTCTTGGCGTATAATTTAGCATTGATTTTGATCAGGGAGATTGGGTGATAGCTGGGGCAGAGCTGAGAGTCCTTGCCTTCGTTGGGAATGACCGTAATATGAGCATATAAGAATGACAGTGGGATGGACACCAACGAAGCCAAAAAGATCCCACTGACTATAATGGTTCTCGTTGGGCATCTGCGCCTGTATTCATCATTTTACCATGCAAAAAGTCTTGCAAATCTTCAATTTTTAACGGATTCAGCAACAGTCTCCAAAGTAGATGTGAACTTAGCCCTACAAATGAAATTGCCTAAGTATGGCATCGGTACTGCATCAGAATAGCGTCAGTAATACTGATGGGGTTTCTGAACTGAACTACAAGAGACAACTGTTTTGAAAAATGAATACAATATGGCTGAAATGCTGCATACTGCAATAAAACTGATATTTATGTGGTATTTTTGCACCATTTATCTACAACTTCTACAGTGCCACACTAGTGAATATGTGGCAGAAGATGTCAAAGTAAGGACTGGTCATGTTGGATTTTAGCATGTCTAATCCTTTGTTCCTGCAGGAGCCTGGTAGCAGCTTATTCCTCCTAGTTGAGCTGAGTGAGCTGAGTGTGCGTGGTTATGGGGGTCGGCCCGGCAGCTATTTCATATTACATTCAGTTTGGAAATCTCTTTTCCATATAACCTGTTAGTGAGTAATTGAGGGGGTCCTCTGTGGCGAATCCTCGTCTGGAGGACCTGTACTGCACAGATTTGAATGAGCACTGTGTAATGCTTAATTTATCAGGTGGTGGCGCTGCAGAAAAATAGAACCTGGCAGTATATGTTCCATGACAATTTTCAGCTGACCAATGATCTTTCAGGAGGGTGGACACTTTGTAACCTGCTGTTTGATAAGGGATACTTCTAACAAGTCCAAAGCAAAGAAGCCCTTCAAGTATTTTGTGGCTCCTGTTAATGTCAATTGGATGTTTCTGATAGTAACATCTAACTTCTGCACAAGAAACCCTTTTTAACACTATATTATAGCTGCTTGTGCAGCAAAGCAAGAAATCCAGACGCCTGGCTATTTTTTTTTCCATGTACGTGCAGACACTGAATGCCTCCTTCATGATTCATAATGCTGCATCCTGTTTCAGCCTCTTAGAAGTGTGTGGACAGAGTGCAAGTTGTATAGTGTGAAGCTCCACAGCTTTCTAATATATTTTGCTGATCAATTCCTCTCCATCTTCATGATCTGTCATTTTTCAGTGAATAAGGGGGCGTTCACACTACTGTTAGTGTCCGTTACTAGCATCCGTCAGAAGATCCCATTGATTTCAGTGGGGTTTGATCTGTTGTCCTTAAGCGTCCAATTTCACCAAATTTGCATAGGTCCATTATTTTGGCAGACATAATAACGCAGGGTGCAGGACTTTTAGGTTTGTTCAAAATTATGGACATTAAATGGATCAGTTTAAAAAACAAAAACATAAAATTGACACGTTAACTGCAGAACGGACATCCAACGGTAGTGTGAACACCCCCTAAGAAGTTTCTTTCCAGGAGTTGCAGCCCAATCAGACCTAATACCGGTACTACTCACAGCTGAGAGGTTGCTGCAATGGAATCTAGTCTTAACTGTCCTCTGTGGCTGAAATATATTTTCTAAACTAACACATTGTAGACACGAGAGAGTTATTATTATTTATTTCTACAAGGGCTTGTTCACACTAATGTTGCCTCTCCGTTGTTCGGATCCTTTGGGGACCTGAACAACGGAGAGAGGTAGACCACCAAAACAAGGCTAACACACGGACTATAATGGGGTTAGTCGGGTGTCCACTGTTATAAAACTGAAACCTGCAGAGGAAAAAGTCCTCCGTGCAGGACCTTTTCTTTCACAGATTTGCGATAGCGTCTTTGCTGCAGATGTAAACGTAGCTTTAACTGAATGCATTGTAAGTCCTCAGCAATGGCAAGTTTTGGGAGCCAGTTTCCATGATCTAATGAGAATTTTAGAGTATATAACGGGGACCAGGATTTCAAAGACTGCGCGGGATCAGTATGATTTGGACAAATCTTTTTATTTCATAGAAATAGACAACGTGTTTCGGGGTCTTTCGTACCCCTTTTCAAGTGTGTACTTAATTGGAGATCCACCAGGGATGGGAGAGGTATCTAATGAGAATTTTGGCTCTCAAATATGTTCACAGTCCATCTCCAATTCAAGGAAATCTGTACTGGGGGAAAAAAGTTATTAGCTGTCAGCCTTGAATTTCTGTCATCAATCTTCTTGCAATGAGAAAATCTGTGAACATACACTAATGCCATGTACACATTTTCAGAATGTATGGCTTTAGGTGCAGATTCCACACCTAACATCATAAAATCCGCTGACATCTCTTATCCAAAGCAAGTGAATAGGATATTTCGTAGCCCCTTCACAATCAGGGGAAAAAAATCAGCGCAGAATACGGATTACACTGTGGATTTTAAGGTCTGCAGCATAATCATTATTTATCCAGATTCCACACAGCAAAACCATGACTTAGCCTATTGACCAACATTTTGCAGATTCGCCTCAAAAGTACAAGATTTCTGATGGAAATTCTTTGACTATTTCATGTACTGTATGTCCGGTGGTAGGGTGCAGCACTAATCTTGCTGTCAAAATCATTTTTAGGCTAGGTTCACATCTGCGTCAGAGTCTCTGTAGTAGACTCTGCCACAGATTCCGCCAAAACTCGGTAAAGAAAAGTTCTGAATGGAGGGCTTCAATCCGTCAGTTTCAGTATAAAAATGGCAGAAACCCAGCAGACCCCATATAGTCTATGGGGTCCGCAGGTAACCACTGGTTTAGAAGACAGACTCTCCGTTGTTCGGGTTGCCCGGTGGACCCAAATGACGGAGATCCTGGCGCGAGTGTGAACCTAGCCTTACAGTGGGGTTTGTGTTTAGCATTGGAATTAACTGTGTACACCTGCACAAATGTAAAAAAATAAAATAAAAAATTTGATAGCAAAATGTAATCAAATATTGGAAAGACAGCAATTGTAGTTGAGTGCAACTCGTGCAACTGTCTTGTGCCACACAATTGTATATGGAAGTGGTTTCACATGTGACAAAATCGGACAAGTTTGGATTTTTGTGCGACAGTCACAGCATGTTGTATGCGACACCATAGATTTGAATGTTTTGGGGTTTTTTTTAGTTTTTTTTTTAAATATATACATGCAGTGTAGCCCTAGTCTTGTAGTATAATGGATTCTGTTATTATAGACGTAAGCAAAAACAATGTGAAAGGAGACCTAGGACTGTTTAGGGATTTTCACTCTCAAGATGCTAGGCTAGTTGCTCCAGACTTCTAAATATACTGTGGTTGTGTCACGGCCAAGGAATACTCTACTCACACAGGCTTGTTGTCCATGTGTATCATCTGAGATTGTCCACGGTAACGTTATGTGCACAAATAAGTTGTGCCAAAACTGTAGTTAATAAGTAAATGCTGTTATTGTAGAAGCTCCGAGCCCGCCACGTTCTTATCAGTCCAGCGATAAGATTTTGCACAATATTTGTATGGCTTTTGTATGACAACATGTTGGCGCCTCATGCGACTTACAAGGAAGAAGTGTGAAAGCAGCATGGTGTGGTGACAAGTGAAAGGGCTTATCCAACAGTAGATATTGATGGTCTATCTGTCCTTAGGATAGATCATGAATATCAGATTGATGGGGACCCAGCACTGCCATGGTGCAGCTGTTGAGGGTGCGAAATCTGCACAATGTATGGAGCTGGAAGCAGACACCTTCTTTTGCTGTGTCGTGGCTTTGCTGTACTATGGGAGCTAAGCGGCAGAATTCTGACACGGTCTGACAGTCTACGTTGCCGTCTACTCCAAGTAACTGATGGGTGTTGGACTCCCGCACTGATCTGATATTGATAACCTATCCTAAAAACAGCTCATCAATATCTACTTTTTGGACAATCTGGATGCACAGCCTGACAACCACATATAAAACCATAAAACCTGTAGTTGTTGTTAGGAATGATATCTATAGCAACCGCATTGTCTTTGATGACTTCTTTCAGAGCTGGATCTGCACTGTGTGGTCACATGATGTCATACCTTATCTCAGTTTGCATTATTAATTTAAATTTTATTTCCTTTTAATCCACTTAAGGAGAATATATTTTCTAAAAGAAGCTTTTTGAAATCTAAATTTATGGTATAAATGGTATAAAATAATGACCAAATACTCACCTGCGGTTCTAGCACTGCCACTCTAGTGCTTTCGACTGGTCTTTAACTTGGCTGCTGTGATGACATGCCACCTATCGCATGGGACCACTGGCCAATCATTGGTTTCATCCGGCATTAATGTACAGAGCTTAGAGCCTGTGTTTGGGTGGGTTCAGCGGTTGTATCTGTGAGATATTCTGTGGAGTGACAGCTGTGACTGAGAGCGCCATCCGCTGGCATCCTGGATATGTAATCTTTTGAAATCTTAAGTCAATAGCAGTCACAGCTCCACAAGGCAAAAGGACTCCCTTTGCTTTCTAATCGTCTACCGTGACAATTTTGATGATTGGACTTAATGGTTTTAAAGGACAGCCCTGAGCAAAGGTCCCCAGAACTGTCAGAGACTCCTTACTGCCTGTGCAATTTACACAGATATTCTAATGCATTATAATATTGAGTACAATTGAAAAGTATGGTCAAAAAGAAGAGAGAATTAATGTTAAGTGTTTAATAAAGTAGAATAAAAACATGCATAAGAAAATCATAGGGGATTATCCAAATATCAGTATTGATGACCTATTCATCTCATCAGAGGGCTCTGATACCCAGCACCCACACTGATCAGCAGTTTTCAGTAAAATGTCAGAAACAGACAGCTCTGTACTGTACACTGTGCAGTGATCATTCTGAACACTTGCAGCTTGTGTCTCATTCACTTGAACAGGAGCTGAGCTGCACTAGCGTAGCGTGGCCAGTGCGCAGAGCTGTCTACTACCAGCTCGGTCCACTGTGCTGAGAATACCTGATCATCAGGTTTCCCCATAGAGAATGAATGGAATGACAGGTCACTTGTGCTACTGCTAACTTAATTCAGGTGTGGGTATGGAAACCTCCTTCTTATGATCATGGAGGTCCCAGTAGCAATCCATTTCACCTATCAAGTAGATAGATTGTCGCATGAAGACATTTTTTAACCATCGGTGATCCTCTATTATTGGCAGGTGAAGCTCTGACTGGTCATACTATACAGGTCATAGTGATCATACATTACATGAAATTACAAGAGATGCACCTTTATAACTTTCTATGAACTCCATATGCCGTGTCACGGGTTGTAGTGATAAAGTTAATCTTCCTGCCCAGCAGACTGAGCCCTGTGGTCAGGCACTCAATGTGGGAAGTGCTTGTGCAACACTGACACGACATCTTTCCATTGAACTGTAGCATGTGCCATCCTTGGCATACTTCAAGATATGGTGACGCCTTACAGATGTACCAATATTGCCAAATTTGCTTTTGCATAATTTTGGAGAACTAGTTGACAAGTCCTGAGGGAACTGTAGCGGCTGCCATAGTGTCTCTGTTAGCAACCCAGAAATTTCTAAAAAACGAAAAAAAAAAAACCAAAATAAGGCTCAGACTTGCAAAAATTCAGCAGATGTGCTTTACAGTACCAGCAAAGTGAATGAGATTTCATTTCAGCTCATCCTCAAACTGCGGGGGGATGGGGTTTGGGGGATAAGCAGAAAAACTGTGCTTACATATTTGCAGTATGTTAGTTTTAGCTGTAGAATCGTGAACATTTTCCTTAAAAATTTAATAGGGTAAATAAAAAAAAAACAATGGAAAACACAGCCAAAACTCATAAAAATGCAATTCTTTTTTGCTACGTTTTTTTTCTGCAATGTCTTTGTTGCGTTTCACTACATGTGGCCTTAACCTTCATCTGAATGAAGAGGACGACTCAAGGCTATGTCCTTTTATGTGCATACACCCTACATACTTGTCCTGTGTTTACATTACATTTTACAGCTAAGTTTATGACCAAGGTACACTGCAAGTGTTTACATGATGGATTGTGAAGGTTATTTGTGTGTGTGCTCACATTACAACATACTATATACATTCCTGCTGTGACACGTGACAACTGCAAGTATTAAGTAACACAACACAAGAAATCCAGAACAGCAACTAAAATAGGAACTGGAAGCCTAAGCTAAAGTATCAAGGATTATGAATGTATTAGTAGTTCTAGTATATAGACACTACTGTGGAGGTGAATGCAGTTTATTCTTCCCTCTTATCAGTCATTTCAGCCTGGAGAGTGGTTGACTGGAATGCTTGTTGGTGACATCACTGATGCAAAGTTCAGAAGACTTCCTGTCCTATAATCAACAATATATCTCACATGTCACCAGATCTGAGAACCTTCCTATAAATTTTCAACATGTGTAAATTCTTTGGACGTTTGTCATGCCATATAAAGTCAAAATTGTTCTGTTGGCAGCCTCATATGTTACAATGTGATCACTAAATGGCCGTTTACACTTAGAAATTTTAACGCTGATTCCCCCAGATCAGTGGCAGATTCCGCCCAGATTCTGCCTCCCATTGAAAACAGGAGGCAGGGCTTTCAGCAAGATGCTGGGAAGAAAAGTAAAAAAAAAAAAAAACGTACTGCACGAGCTTGCCATGGACGCCGCGGGTGATTCATCCCCAATGTCCGCAGCTCGATGCTCCCCGCATAATCTGGGCCTAATCAACAGCAGAAAGCCATGACTGAATGCCGGTGCCCTGCATTGGCATCCCTTCGTGGGTAGTGGGCAGCGGAAAATGAAGAGGAATTCCTCTTCATTTTCCACTGTGTGAACAGCCCCTTATTTTTTCAGCATCCTGCTGTGATCCCTGCCTACCATTGAAAACAATGGGAGGCAGAATCTGCCCCAAATTCATTTATTTATTACGCTTGCTTGTATAGCACCATCATATTCCACAGCGCTTTACAGACATTGACAGTCACTGTCCCATATAGGGCTCACAATCTATATATTCCCTATCAGTATGTCTTTGGAGTGTGGGAGGAAACCGGAGTACCTGGAGGAAACCCACGCAAACGGGGAGAACATACAAACTCCTTGCAGATGTTGTCCTTGGCAAGATTTGAACCCAGGACTCCAGCGCTGCAAGGCTGCAGTGCTAACCACTGAGCCACCGTGCTGCCCGTATATATCTGAACAGCCCCTAAATGGAAGTCTAGAAAAATCTATAATTCTCTTAAATTTTGTGCACCTCCAGATATATTCCATTCCATACATGTAAGTAAATATTAGCAGAAATTATTGGATTAGTCTGGTGTGAATAACTACACTGAATGCAGTGACTGCCCAGATAACCTGATGCAATGTGGCTGCAAGGTTTTTCAATAGGATTTACAGTACTATTCACTGCCCTAAATGAGTAAAGAGTGACGCCTTCAGTTACAGAGCACATCAATGAATCATTTCCAGAATAGCTTTTTGCCATTCTTTGTACTGTATTTTATTGTAATCTTTTGTACTTCTTTCTTTTTTTTTTTTTTTTTCACTCCCTCTCCTTAAAGACCATTTAACATGTATTACAAGGATCCAATGTTGTAGTGTCATTGTGTGATGCCACTGATGCAGTACCTGGGTCTGTTATAGCATTGCATCCTATAGTAAAGCTTTTGTTCTTGTGTACTTCAGTGTTTCCTAACGTTTTCAGACTTTTGGCACACCTGGAAAACAATTTTCCTCAGGGCATCACTACCAAGTATTTTTTACCAAACGACAAAAAACAGCAATATTAATGTGATGTGTTTGTTTTGGGGTTTTTTAGCGCCATTTTTGACTTTACAGCTGGAAATTTGTTTCACTTATAAATTTAGAAAACTGCACCGCATGAATGCATCCTTTAAAGCTACATCATCCTATACTTCCCATCCAGCACATATAAAACTTCACCAAGCTACCTTAGTGGTCACCACACAGTCTCATGCTCCCCAGTTGCCCCTAGACCTCTAATAATAATGTTCCCCAGTAGGTCCCCACATTGTAGTTGTGGTGTTTGTACATATAAATAAAAAAACAAGTAACACTTTCCCATCCTTGTTCCCCCGGAGCTATGCTGCCCTTGTCCGCAGCGAGCGTTTCCCTTTGGGATTGTTTCAGCACCCCGGTTGTGAATCCTTGCCCTAAGGGGTGGGTTTTTTTTGGACTATTCCTTGTGTTTGAAAGATTTCCCCAGTGATAAATTGATGACAAGATGTCCCAAATGTATGGAGGAGCCTGGCAGGAAGTGCTTAACCCCCCCCCCCCCCATTTGTTAGTTGTACAGCTGTGCTAAGGTGGTTTCCAGCCCCAAAATGCATGTTTCATACTGATGATCTATCTGCTTGGTAGACCCCCACAGACCAGATACTAATGACCTGGCACAGGGACCCTGCACAAATTGGCAGTCTCAACTCAGAAACAACTCTGCTCCTATGAAAGTAATAGGAACAGAGCCGCAGCCTCATTCACTATATAGCACTTACTGATTATTGCAGAATACAGTTGTCGGATCCCCAGAGAACAGAAAAAAAAAGGTCCAATGACTATGCTACAGACAATTGCATAGAAAAAAATTCACTTCTATAGACAGACTCAGTAGCTCCATGAAAAACAAAAAGATTACAGAGGGCCATCAATGGAAAGGGAATGACTTGATCCTGTACATGATGGGGCCACTAATACTGCGCAAAGAGGCTGGGTTGTAGTTCTACAATTTGCTAAATACATGCAAATACCATTATTGAAGAAAAGGTCAGAAATAGGAAGCCTGTCATTTTAATTTTTGCTTGTTTTAGATGAGTTATACCAATGCTAATGATTTTGGGTTTTATTTGCATTATTTTCTCCTTAGTTTTGGCTCCTCAGGCAAATGCATTTGCTAAGACACTGAAAAAGCTTCCTATCCTACACGATGAGCAGTACACCCAGCAAACCAAGCTCTACGACTTTCATGACTTCCCTGAAAACACTTTGGTTCTCCCGTAAGTATTGATGTATTTCACAGTACTTTTGACAAAAAAAACTTCCTAAAACCTTCCATGCCAACTCCTCATGTCACTCGCCTTGATGCAGTTACTTGCATTTTATATACCTGATATGATTCAGCCTTGGATTCATAAGTAATATATTCTGAAGACAGCTATGTTGGATTTGCAATAAGGGGGCCCACATTAATATCCTGAACATTGTAGTTTAACTAAGGTGCATATTTCACAATTATTTAGGTGTGTTTTAGCGCTACATGCAATTTTAATGTATAGTTTAATAAAAGTTACATTTTAGTGTACAATTGTTTTAGCTATTCGTCTCAATGGGAATTAGTGGTGTTTATCTTGGATTGCATCCATGACTGATCCACACACTGCAGATATTTTCAATTGGTGAAGCAGAAGAAACACACAAAACACGGTGGATTCGCTCCATTGGAACACATCAAACTGCAAATCTGCAGGAAGTATCGGAGGGGCAGCCATGTATGTTTCTGGTGGATTCCTTAGCAGATTTTTCTGACAGAAACAAAGGGCCTGTTCACATGGCAGAATTTTGTGCTGATTTTGGGGCAGATTCTGCCTTAGAATTAGTGCCAAATTCCACCCACAAGGAAGTTGGATGATGAAAAACTTCAGCCAGAGAACTTGAGGCACGAGACTCTCTGCTCATTAACCCCATTTGGAGCTAGTCAGGGAGTGAAAACCGCAGCAGAAAGCCTGATATTACTCCTGCATTTCCACTGTGTGAACCGTTGGTGTTAGCTCTAAGTGTTTTGCCTCACAGAGTCTATTACCTGCATAGGTTACCCACGTACTGTAATTCACAAACAATTGACTGGAATAATTCTATAACAATGGGGAACAATTTAGTTTCATGGCAATTTTGAAAATGCATTATTAAAATGTTTCAGGTATCTCACAACCGGTTGCTACAAAGTAAGTAAATAACATCTAGATTTGCATGCAGGAGGTATAAAAATTATAGACACACCAAGGTTAATTGTGTCATTACACATGCAGTAAGATAATTGTGTTTGCATATTGAGGAATTATGGGAAAAGCAGCTCTTGGTCCTCAGACTTTAGGGGCCTGTTAATGATGCAGCTGTGCCAAACGTTGCCCGACCTCTGAGGGTTACACGAGGCCTCTCGACCTTGAAAGTCGGGGGAATGTATTCAGATGTGAAGCTCAATTAATTACAGGCAGATCTTGGGGGATGAAAGTGCGAGGTTCGTTCAGCTATCAATTGATGTGCTTCATTCGGCGGCGGTAATAATTCTGCTTTGGGGGATAGCTCATTAGCATATGCCAATTAGTGAGGTTTCTTCATTATACATTCTGGTGTGGTGCTGTACACACTGGTTGATTTTAAGGGTTACTCTTAGTTTCCCATAGTACACACTTCTAGTTCTACTTTCTACAAGTTTGTGCCCCCTCCATTTACACCACACTGGAGTACAATGTACTACTCCCTATTATAGCTGCAGTATTTTTACATGAGATTACTAACAGGGATTCTAGGGGAACTCCATCCCACCTTGATAAGTCACTATATTGTCTCACTTTTTGCTGCTAAATAGGCTAATACCTTAAGGCTGGGTTCGCACTACCATTGCAAATGTCCGTTGCTGTCTTCCGTCATAGGATAACCACAAGAGACATTAAACTGTTGCAGAGAAAGAACACAGACTGATTCTGTGTCTGTTCCCATTGACACCAATGTAAATGTTAGTTTACTTTTGTAACAACAGTTTAATGTCCACTGCTGTCATCCTATGACAGCAACGGACATTAACAATGGTAGTGTGAACCTGGCCTATCTCTTTTAGTGGGTTAGCTGCCAGGGGAACTGCTGGTGGCTAATGTGCTGTGGTATACAGTGTCAGTGTAGTGGATAGGATTTAAACAAATCTCAACCACATACTGCTAAAAAAAAACAAAAAAAAACCACTACTGAGCAAAGTGTTGTGCACTGTGGGGTTTGAGCCCACAGCAGGTCAACTTTCTTGCTGCAGGTTAAGTATGATTTTCTACTTTTTGTATTGGAAAGGTTGAAAACTGACCCAACAGCAGTGAATGTAAATGGCAAAATAAAAGCTGATTTTTGCTTTTTGCCATGGGCCTTAGCCTAATGGGGTTTTCTGGGACTTGAATACTGATGATCTATCCCTAAGATAAGTCATTAATATTGATTACCTATTCTAATGATGGGTGATTAATATCAGAGCTGGAAAATCCTGGTAATGCGTCATTGCCATCTGATCTCGAGACCACAGTGTACTTTTATCTGGTAGTAGAACTATGAATCTAGCCTTTGATGTGACTGGAAAATATAATATAATATAAATCATATTGCATCTAATATGTACAAGATATATAAGTAATGAAGTATTTACATGTTATGTGGATTTTAGCTTTTGTAATGGTGGTAAATGTTATGTTTCCCTTTAAGTCACTTGCTTTCACTATATTCTTGGTGATCTTTGTTTGTTTTTCTATATAGTCTCTCCAAACAGAACAAACGGATTGTATATACTATATTGGAGTATTCCCCTCTTCTTGACTCTTGCAATATGACCACTGATGACTGGGCCAAAATCGCCACGGACATCAAGGTATAAAGTTTACCTTTAAATATTATTTATAGCCTGGTGTTTTTTTGCCCAGAAACTAATTCTCTGTTCATAGCCTCTTTCCACTAAATGTTCTGCAGCATCTTGCCATTTATTAGATTGGACACTAGAGGGAGCTGTGGTATCACAGTAATAGTGTATTGTTCACTAGTAGTGGTAGTATAGTATGCTTTCTCTGTATTTGAGACGTAAACATATCTATCCCAAAATCCTGATGCCTCTGTCCGAATATGGACTATTTCCTATTTATTTGGTAAAGAGTTAGCACCATTGGATTTATTATAAATTATGAGCCTATTTCCTATGACTAGTTTATTTTACATAGTTTGAAAATAAGAGTATTCATATAAAGTCATGATGCTTTGCTAAATATGTCATAACTTTATGGAATACATATCTCCAACCATTGGGATTGCATTGATCTCTAAAAAGATAGGGTATGAAAAAAGAAGGGTATGAAAGTTTCTGTGTCAGGCCATTTGCAGAGAAGTGCATTACAGACCTTTACAAGTGACCGAGGCTGTGTTATGGTACCTGCAGTGGTCCAGGTCAGTAGTAGTGATGAGTTGTACCAATTCTGCAGCCATGTACCCTTATCCTCTTGGGTGCTGGAGGTGGGATTGTGGCAGTGTGTCATGAATTCAGATAATCCAAACTGCCCTTGAAGCCTTGTACTTGCGGAGCAAGAACTCTGTAGAAAAATTGAAATTGTGGATCCGTCCTACAGACTAAAATCAACTTATTAGATCCTCAAGATAACATTCTGGCAGGGCTTTGAAAAAACCTGAATATATGGTAGTTCAATCCTTTTTCTCCCTGTATTTGTATGTCTATTTACCATTCTCTTCCCTCTGTGATCTCAGGAGGATCCATAGGGGGAACTTTTAATGTCAAGCCCACAGTAATAGCCAGTTATCTGAGGTTGGCATTGGGTGGCTGGGGATTTGTATTGATTTTCTGATATTTTTTTCTACTTTATATGTTACAGTTTAGCCTTCTAACAGAGGTCTGGGGGGATTTGACAGTATTGTAGTAATAGGAGTTTCATTCTCTTCTCTCTCCTTCTGCTCTGACTGAACTACACGTTGTAGAAAAACTACGAACAATATGATGGCTTTGTCATTCTTCATGGGACAGACACCATGGCTTACACTGCATCTGCTTTATCCTTTATGTGTGAGAACTTGGGGAAAACAATAGTTCTCACTGGATCCCAGGTAAGTCCTACTGTATAGTAACATAGAGTTGTGTCTTGCCTATTATGTTGGAAAATAATTTCACTTTTTTATCAATGGATCCTATTGATTTGCAAGCTGTCTCTCTGGCCAGCCCGTTGTATTATAATAACATGCAAGTTCTGCCAAGCTTCTACGTGCATGGTAATAGCTTGCATCTAGTGGTTACATCCACAAGCTAGGAAAGACAGGAGATATTACTGAAGCCATATTGTCTCCCAGTAAATGGTAATAGGATGTGACCTGGTGATCATCTCTATGGTTCTCCTTTAGTGATGTATTGCTGCCCTACAGCAAGCTGCATTGAACACATACAGACCCCTTATTTCTATCATAAGATGGGTTTTGCTAATGGTTATTCTACAAACATATTTTTAGATAGCCCTAGACACAAAGGGAGAGAGTTATCTAAAGTGACGCATAGAAGAAAAATGGGGTAGTTGCTTTTGGCAACCAATCAGATTCCTGCTGTTATTTTCAGAGGCCTTTTTAAATAAAAGTTGCATCCTTATTTATTGTTATGGGCAACTTACTACTTAAGAGGATTCCTTATAAGGTTTGCACCGACACGAAAAGTTATTCCCTGTTCACAGTATGCTGTTAAAAGAGTAAACTTTTAGAGCTGGTGTAACCCCTGCCCAGGAGATTTATCAAAACTGGTGTAAAAGGCAGCCTTTTTTTTTTTTTTTTGTTTAAGGAGTCTGAAGTATATTCAACTAGACACTGATTCCCTGAAGTACAGTACAGACCAAAAGTTTGGACACACCTTCTCATTCCAAGAGTTTTCTGTATTTTCATGACTATAAAAATTGTAGATTCACACTGAAGGCATCAAAACTAAGAATTAAAACATGTGGAATTATATACTTAACAAAAAAGTGTGAAACAACTGAAAATATGTCTTATATTCTAGGTTCTTCAAAGTAGCCACCTTTGGCTTTGATTACTGCTTTGCACACTCTTGGCATTCTCTTGATGAGCTTCAAGAGGTAGTCACCTGAAATGGTTTTCACTTCACAGGTGTGCCCTGTCAGGTTTAATAAGTGGGATTTCTTGCCTTATAAATGGGGTTGGGACCATCAGTTGTGTTGTTCAGAAGTCAGGTGGATACACAGCTGATAGTCCTACTGAATGGAGTGTTAGAATTTGTATTATGGCAAGAAAAAAGCAGCTAAGTAAAGAAAAACGAGTGGCCATCATTACTTTAAGAAATGAAGGTCAGTCAGTCCGAAAAATTGGGAAAACTTTGAAAGTGTCCCCAAGTGCAGTGGCCAAAACCATCTAGCGCTACAAAGAAACTGGCTCACCTGAGGACCGCCCCAGGAAAGGAAGACCAAGAGTCACCTCTGCTGCGGAGGATAAGTTCATCAAAGTCACCAGCCTCAGAAATCGCAGGTTAACAGCAGCTCAGATTAGAGACCAGGTCAATGCCACACAGAGTTCTAGCAGCATACACATCTCTACAACAACTGTTAAGAGGAGACTGTGTGCAGCAGGCCTTCATGGTAAAATAGCTGCTAGGAAACCACTGCTAAGGACAGGCAACAAGCAGAAGAGACTTGTTTGGGCTAAAGAACACAAGGAATGGACATTAGACCTGTGGAAATCTGTGCTTTGGTCTGATGAGTCCAAATTTGAGATCTTTGGTTCCAACCACCGTGTCTTTGTGCGACGCAGAAAAGGTGAACGAATGGACTCTACATGCCTGGTTCCCACCGTGAAGCATGGAGGAGGAGGTGTGATGGTGTGGGGGTGCTTTGCTGGTGACACTGTTGGGGATTTATTCAAAATTGAAGGAATACTGAACCAGCATGGTTACCACAGCATCTTGCAGCGGCATGCTATTCCATCCGGTTTGCGTTTAGTTGGACCATCATTTATTTTTCAACAGGACAATGACCCCAAACACACCTCCAGACTGTGTAAGGGCTATTTGACCAAGAAGGAGAGTGATGGGGTGCTACACCAGATGACCTGGCCTCCACAGTCGCCAGACCTGAACCCAATCGAGATGGTTTGGGGTGAGCTGGACCGCAGAGTGAAGGCAAAAGGGCCAACAAGTGCTAAGCATCTCTGGGAACTCCTTCAAGACTGTTGGAAGACCATTTCAGGTGACTACCTCTTGAAGCTCATCAAGAGAATGCCAAGAGTGTGCAAAGCAGTAATCAAAGCCAAAGGTGGCTACTTTGAAGAACCTAGAATATAAGACATATTTTCAGTTGTTTCACACTTTTTTGTTAAGTATATAATTCCACATGTTTTAATTCTTAGTTTTGATGCCTTCAGTGTGAATCTACAATTTTTATAGTCATGAAAATACAGAAAACTCTTGGAATGAGAAGGTGTGTCCAAACTTTTGGTCTGTACTGTATATACAACTAGACACCACAATCTACCGAGCACATTACAGTAATAAACTTCATGCCTTTGTTACATATGTCACTTTTATAAATTTAGAGAAAAACAACTTTGAGGTAGTTTGTGCACTGGGGGCGGCCTTCAGCTCCCTGGAGTCCTGCTCTTTCCAATAAGACCCCTACCCTCTTCTGCCACACCGTGCAGTGAGAGTAGGTCTTCCCACTTTTATGACATCACCTGTCCTACCAACGCAGCAAAAGTAGTGCTCCCAGGGCTGAAGGCCGCCCCCAGTGCACAAGCTGCCTAACTTGCATAAGATTCCAATGTTGTTTTTCTCCAAATCTGCAAAAGTGACATAAATATGAAAGGTATGTTTTTGGTGTTTTTATCACTGAAATATGCTCTCTAATGTGGTATCGGTTGAATATGCTTTGGGAGAGGTGGTAGACTGCCTTTATTATGTATTGTCTTTGGATATGACTGAAAATAATTAAGTTATGCTTCTAAATCTACTATCTGCAGAAAAAAACATGCTGTGTATTTATTGCAGGTTCCTATTTATGAGATGCGAAACGATGGTCGTGATAACCTGTTGGGGGCACTGATGATCGCTGGTCAGTTTGTCATTCCAGAGGTCAGTTTTATGCTTTAACAGTTTTTTGAAACTGTACATGTTAATTCATTGGATACATTGTATGTAATACAGACCTTTAGTTCTAATAGCTTGAGTCTGGGAGTAAGACCATGACTTTTCCTGTGAGTGACATGTGTCATGGGTGCACTGACCTCTTTCTTATGCCCATGGTCATGTTCATTGGTTAGATGGTACTGCTGCAGCTCAGTCCCATTCAAGTGAATAGGTCTGAGCTGCAATACCAAGCACAGCCCCTACACAGTGTACGATGCCTTACTTGGTATTCAGTGAAAAGACTGCTGCGGCCTCTTCACACTGCTGATCTGTGGGCATCCTGGGTTGGGAACCTGACTATTCACAAATTGATAACCTATTTTAAGCATAGGCCATCAATAATTAAAGTAGTTGTGCTGTTATGAACACTTATCCCCATCCACAGGAACACAAGTGCACAGCCACTCCATTCACAAGGAGTCTTTAGGGGGACATTCTGTCCCTGTCGTCCTGATCACTGAAGGGGCCCCGTATATGAACCCCCAGCGATCAGACACTTACCCCAGTCCTGTGGTTAAGGGGATAAGTTTCCATAATGGCACAACCCATTTAACGCTCAGAAAGCCCTATAAATGAAGCTGAGCTGTAGTACCAGACACAACCTGAGGACAAATGTGCTGCTGTTTTTGAAAGAAAACAACCATGCATTTCTGGACAACCCCTTTAATGTGTCCAGGAAGGGTAGCAACATTGCACTAGATTGACTGACTGTATATTTAGACCCAATGATTTATAAAGAAAATCACATGAAGTCACATAGTTGTCAATCAGCTATAGCTTAAAATGGTGTGAAGGTTTTATAGCTGTATCAAAATCAGTGATTTCTCCTACTGGGTGCATTCGAGAAGGGTTTGTGAGAGTATTGAAGATATTAGGATAGTCAGGGACTCTATTGGCGATGGGCCCTATTCCCAGTTTCTACTTTCTACTAAGCTTGTAAAACTGTATTCTAATGGCTCCCATGGCTCATAGTTACTGGTGGATTGCCTAGGGATATTAAGCTGAGGTTCTCCCTCACTCATTAAATTAGCAGTTGGAAAGAAAGCGGCTTCAGCTGCACTGGGGCCCTCTACTATCTGCGTCTGCCCCTGGAGATGATATTCATGTTCAGTTTGCAGATTGCTCTTTGTGCTATGGAGAAGTGCACTATTAAATAAAGTGTGATTTTCCATATCTGGACACTAGAGGGCAGTTTACAGCTTCTGTTTGTACCCACACCTGTTCTTACTAAAGGAAGGCTTAGCCAAAATAACCAGTCATTTATTTGTTGTAGATAAATTTTCTTGGCACTACTAAGAATAAATGAATAAATCTGCAAAACAGAACCATGTTAGGATTTAGGCTGTGTTAACATCTGCGATGAGACCTCTCTGAGGAAACTCCAACAAAGATTTAGCCATATTTACCAGAAAAAAATAGTGCGGCATGCCGTGATATGTTTTTCTGATAAACAGACCTCATTATAAGTCAGTGGGGTCTGTCATATATAACACCCAGCAGTGCTGTCATTTTCAGTTTTCTGATCTTATGATGGAACAGAAAAGTGGAAGTGACAACCAAGATGTGAACATAGACTTACATATACATTAAACGTCAGGCAAAAGCTGTGAATCTGTCTGTCATGCTCATGCAAACAATCTTATGGACAATTAATTGGTCATATTCTGTTCAATCAAATCTTATGTGTATGGCCGGCTTTACATAGTTAATTTATAGTACCCGTGTTGCAGTTGTTAAAGGAATTTTCTGTTTTGGGTAAACGAAAGGGATTGTTTTGTTTTTTTTTTTTTTTTTTTTTTTTTTTTGCATTGGGGCAATTTCAGTGTTTGGCGGATTTGGACGAACATTCTAATTACTGTATGAATAAAAAGTTAGATATTCATGTTCTGTCTATGGGTCATACCATCCCCGATCAGCTGATGGCAGGAGCCACGACTGCCGGAACTAGCACAGTGTACACAGCTTGGAAGTAGACAGCTCCATACATTGTGTAGTGGGCATGCCAGGGTACTGCAGCTAAGTACCTTTGCAAAATAATCGAGCTCTAGAGTTGTTCCCTTTTTGTCCTTTTGGATATATGTTTTGTTTTTGTGGTCCTGGAATTTGACTCTGGGTTTGTCCTCTCTCTACGACATGTTTTTTTGCTACGTACACCTCTTGATGTACGCTATGCTGGAGTGATTTGTGGCTATTTAAGAGTGATACACCTCTGGCCCTCTGTATACTAGCTAGGAGCTGACGTAGATGTGAACTGTAATATATGTCAGTTACTGATGCAAATTATAATATCGTAGGCCTGGCCCCTTGTAACTTTTTTTTGTAGAAAGGTGCAAGTTTTAATGCAAGAACTGTCTTTCATAAAAATGTGTGACTTTTAAACACCAGAAAACTGCCATGAGGGCTTTTTTTTTTTCTCCATCATGGCGGGTGGATTACACAGGGTTGATCAGTGTGCCAACCCACTGTAGAAACAGAATACAAACCACTCAGCCTAGGATTTCTGCCTTAGGTTTCACAGATCAGATCTTTTTTTTTTTCCAGCATTGCTTTACCCAGAATACCATGTGGGTATGTAGCCAGTTGGCACAGTGCCACTTTAGATCCAATTCTTAGAGGAACCTATTTTCTTTCCCAAAGCCTTTCTATATGACCAATCCCGTCAGAAAGAGCCACACTTATTGGACTAGAATATTCCCATTTATTTGTAATTATCTCTGTAGTAGATTAGCTACTATAATGAATGTTCTCTCGACTGGAGTATCGTGTAGTTAAATGTTGCACGTACATCGTGTTTATGTTCCCTGTTAATGTGTGTACAGTATTTAAATGGATTAGAGTGATAAGCGGCATTAAACGCTGTACACACAGAGACAGAAAAAAACAAGTCCTCCGCCACTACGCTTCATATGTAAATGTCAATCCCGCTCCACAACACACGGCCTGTGCTAATTGCGCTCTTTGTATTCAGGCCAGGAACTGACAAATTCACTTTAGCCTGTTTTGTTGGGCGATGAATTGCGTATTGTTGTGTACTGTTTATTTTAGTATTATAGCATCTGTTACAGATGCTATAAATCTGGTGGATGTAAATTAGCCATGTGCAGTTATTTCATATTATTAAAGGGGTTATCCAGTTTCAGACCAGTATAAACGTAAGAAGTGTCAAGCAAGCAGACCCAAATTGTAGGTAACAATGAGTGCATGAAAGGCAAAATAATACAACCTTCTAGAGAGAGATGTGTCTTATATGCACCTGTTCGAATCCTAGTGGCCGGTGCAATAATAGGTTTTCACTTTGAACAGTCCCTACTTATTAGAAGGGACCATTGCCAGTAATCTGATCGCAAAGTATCTCCCTGCAATCTGTAAGGAGAGCTGTTAGTAAGTGTTCAGTTTCCCTACAGCTCCACCACAGGCTAAATCAAGCATTGCACAGTGCTGCTTCAAAAACAAAGGGTTGTCTGTGTACAGCAGGACAGGACAGGTCCTCCAGAGTGAGAGATTATCTTTGTAGTTGGCCACTCTGGCGAAAAGGGGAAGATTTCTAAGCAAAGGACCACCCAAATCATAGCAGAAGATATCTGAGCTGTGCACTTATGTACTAGGCCAACACGATTGCATAGTGCAGCTGCAGCTGAGTAGATGGCGTTTCAGACTCAGGGGTAGGCTTCCTTCGACACTCCAGCTTTTGTGTAACTAGAACTCCCAGCATGCATACTTGCTCTGCTGTTCTTGAAACTGCCATGGAAATGAGTGGAGCATGCTGGGAGTTGTAGTTTTACAGCAGCTAGAGTTTTGACAGTTGCTGACCCCTGCTGTAGGTACTTTACTGTCCACCACCTCAACCTTGAATGTTGCTGTCTGGGCTTGAGATTTGAGGACCTGTCCTAGAACGCAACTTGACTGTATCAGATATTGTATGTAGGTCCAGTATTGTAAATTTTCTGTTTGTCTAATAGATGTCAGACTGGGGCCTCCTGGGATACCTGTATAGCCATGAGATCTTTATGATTATCCGCTGTAGTAATTGTGCATTATAGGGCAGGTCTGTCATGTTGTAACACTTGCTCTGTTCTTCTGACTTGTCTCTTTGCTGGTTTTCTCAGGTGTGTCTGTATTTTCATCACAAGCTCTACAGGGGAAACCGGGTGACTAAGGTGGATGCTGGAAGTTTCAATGCGTTCACATCTCCCAACTTGCCTCCACTTGCCAATGCTGAAGTTGATATTACAAGTAAGCTGCCCAGCCATTTAATCCCTGTAATTTATCCCACATGTGAGAGTCTCTTTGTGAGCGGAAGCGGAGTGAAGTCATGAAACTGGTCTTCTAGAACAAATACAAGCTGTCTTTTTATGTATTGTTTTTTATGGTAGAGTGGAGTTTCACCTCTGTCACCTCTCTGTGCTCTAGAATTCTCCTGGGGAATGTTATTTTAGGATCTGGACTTTCGGATTTTGCCTAGATTTGAAATATGAGAAACCTGAGGCAGACACCCTATAGACAAACTGACATAAATCTGCTAAGCAAAGATGCTAGAGATTAGTGTATTTCTGGCTATTAATAAGAATTTCCTAAATTTAACTATCCCTTATTGGAGATATGTATTGCTGTGCATTCATTACTTATGCGAGTACTCCCTTAGGCCAGGGTCCCACGTGGTGTAATACAGTCACTGTGTAGTGAATGGAATTCTAGCGAATCCCATCCCCACAGTGCGGGAAAATACGCAGCATGTCAATTATACCTACGGAAATGTCGGCGGTTTCTCTAGAAGTATAATGGAAGCAGAAAGTCCGCTGTGGGACGCTACGTGGGGCCTTAGCCTTAAAGGGGTTTTCTGGGCTAAAATTATTGGTGACCTATCGCAAGGTGTAGGACCCTCAACCATGTGGTATTGTTGACTTATCTTCAATATACATCATTAATATTTTTATCCCTTTAACAGCAGAGTTCATCAGATGGTACTCCTCCAGCCTGTGTGTCCCCATAACTGCAGTGTGCTAACCTGTGTGCCCAATCTACAATACCTGCATAAAGAGCCTAGTGACCCAGCCAAAGTATCCTCATAGCAGCCTTGGTGTCGCATCCAGAGTACCTTCATATCAGCCGTAGAGCCCCAGCTAGAGTGCCCACATAGTAAGCAGAGTTCCTCAGGCAACTAACTGTTAATTATATATTTCTTGAAAGCACTTTCTGGAAAGAGAACCTGTCCTGTCGTGAAAACTGACTACACACCTAGCTGATGCTTCTGTGACTTCTGGAGCCCTTATTTCTCAAGCAAGATTACACCACTGATGCCCCTCTTATATTTTCTAAGCTTCTCAGGTTTACACCCCATTGAAGGTGGATGGTGGAAATCTCCTTTTTAGGTTATTTATTCATTACCACATTGGGTGCCAAAGCTATTGGTGGAATTGCAGAGGAATGGGAAAAGGGAGGGGGTCTTGGGATAAAGAAATAAAATATTGTCCAGAAATAAGTGAAGCATCAGCCTAAGGCTACATACTCAAACTTGTCTGTGTAGCCTGTCCATGGTGAAACAGACGGGTGGTACCTGGATGACAGCCATGTGCTGCCATGCCTCCACTCGACCCATTCATTTAATCTAGTAAGCCTAGGCTGCAAAATGGACAGGTATGGGACCTATCCTGAG
This sequence comes from Leptodactylus fallax, assembly GCA_947044405.1. NCBI lineage: Eukaryota > Metazoa > Chordata > Amphibia > Anura > Leptodactylidae > Leptodactylus > Leptodactylus fallax. The sequence continues at coordinate 1,119,854 of CAMRHE010000300.1, read as the reverse complement.
TTTTGACCTGGGCTAACTGCTTCATACACAGGCCTGTGATAATACATGGGTGTGTGTATGGGGTCATAGAGATGACTGGATCATTGTGCTAGCCATGAAAAAAACACGGCTAACAAATTAACAAAGCACACTGAAAGTTCTAACATATTCCACCATCACCCACTTTGGTTCCGCTCGGTTCTGCGGTTCACAATCTATATTCCAAATTAAGCAATCTTCATGTTTTTGGAGTGTTGGTGGAACCAGAGTACCTGGTGCAAGGTGCAAGCATACAGTATCTTACCAAAAATATCTAGCGCATACAACAATGCTAAAGAATACTCTGCATGCTCGAGCTTAAAAATGTGAAAAGAATTCTATCCGAAGTGGAAATGCTTGTTCTATCTAGTAGATCAGCATCATGCAAGTACTTGGGGCATTTCTAAACAACATCAACTGGTCACTGGTCAGAATAAATCCTAGAACAATTTAGGGAAGTGTGTATAGATATGATTTACATGCAGTGGTGAGAAGGCCAAGGCCTGTATTGCACTTTAAAGGTGCAGCACAAGATAAGTTTGTAGATGGAGCGAATGTGGGAAACCTAATGTATGTACCTAATGCTGGCCATACACAATAGGTGTGAGTCAAATGCTTGCGATTGCTATCTCTCCTGCCCCCCAAATACAAATGCACACTTAGCTTTGGCTGAGGTCTCTGCCAGGCATCTGCATGTTGAAATTGAACAGCACAATTCTTACATCTGCCATTGAGGGAGTCCTATACATCAGATATTTGGCTGTTCCTCCCAAAATCAGCAGGTTTGGCAGTGTAATGTTTATGGCCAGTTTAAGACTCATAATTCCTCATCCAGTTAATCCTGAGAACTCTAGATTATCACACCTCTAAATTCCACTTTTTTGAGGTGGAGGGGATCTTAATACCTTGAATTTGAGATTCATTGTTTAACCCAATTTCTGTGTGTCCTTCCTGTGTGGCCTGTGCTGAGCTGTCATTAAAAGCCACCAGGTTAGTCTGATTTCATAACTCGAGTGGATGCGCCACTCCTTAGGGAGTTGTTATTTTAAGAATTCCTTCAGTGCTGCTGATAGGAGACTTTCCTGTGGAAATATTATTGGCTGCGTAGGGCGTCCAAGTAACCAAGGCAGTGACCTGATACATACTATATAGGGCCTGCATATAAACCAGTGTTTAGGGAGGCAGAACTTCTTTAATAGATGTGTGTTTTATCTATCAAAGTTTCTGACTGTATCCTACACCTATGTTGAAGCTGAGTTATATGTGTAGGATGGTTTGATGTTTTGATAATGTATGTGGGTGGCGGTAATATTGCTGTTTATAATGGATTCCATTTTCTGGGGATTAACTGAGATACCACACTAACTATATCACTTTACACGATGTTGTACATTCACAAAAGAAAATTCTGTAGATGTAGCAGGTTGATAGTAGTATAATGTTGTACCGTGTTAGCCATTGAAAGTAGTGGAAGAGTGAAGAAATCAGGCGATACCTTTTAGAGGCTAACTGAGTATATTTATAAGTAAGCTTTCAGGAGTACTAGCTAGCTCCCTTCATCAGACATGGTGTGATACAAGAACTGAAAATTCATTGATATAGCAGGTTGAGATTGCATTCCACTGTAAAACCATGAAATGAAGACAAACCCACTGCATTATGCACAGTGTATTAAATGACAAACATTGCATTGCTCCATCTGTATTTTCTCCTGCGAATTTTGCTTTAAAACTTTTCTTCACAGTAAGGTTTTCTCTTACTATTCATGACATGACGTTGCATCTCTCTAGTTTGTGGGTCCCTACCTTCTTGTGAAGCAGAATTTGGGATATGATGCATGGCAGCTCTTCGTCCTTTTTTATTTTTTTTTTCCTCTCTCTCTACTGAATCCCACATAGAGAAGAGAAAAAAAATGTAATATGCTTTTTGTATGAAATCGGGGGTAAATGAGCATAGGCCCATAGACTTATATGGAGGCTGTGTTACTACTCCATAACGTATGGAATGTTTGGGTCCATAATCTGGCTTTGTACAATAACGCCTTGGCTTGGACGGCATATTGACTGTAATGGAAACCCATAGCGACTTCATGTGCGAACGTTCAGGGTGCATGCTTACAGCTTTGCCATGTGCATGAAACCTTAAACTAATACAACTTCTCAAATGCAGAATGTAGATGTAAGTTAAAGTTAAAACACTTGTATTATGTAGTTGCTCCTTGTTATATTGGGGCTTTGCTTCATACTGTGATAAGCCATTCGCAGAATTTTTAATGCAATATCTGAGTCGACTTGTTCTCCACCAGTAAAGCAGGTTCCGTATCATGGAGCTTTTTGTGCTATGTTTAGTTTTCTCTGTTGTACTTGGTGTAAGGAAATAAGCAGCTATATGTAACACAAAGGACGTGTTCGTCATGTTCAACCTTTCATGGTATTCACATCTACTCAAGCCATCTGGGTTTTTGTTTATTTAAGGACAATGAATGTTAAAGCTAAAAACTTTGAAACAGGAACACACGTGAGGAAAGTCTCGTTTTTATAGTCTCTATGCTGAGAAGAGAGTATTAAGGCCCCATTTGACACCATGGTATATCATTTTTTTATTCTGTTCTTGCCATTATTGAAAAGTTATCTTTTGAACAGGTTGTCTATTCTTTTTCATCCTGTTTCTATTGACTTCCATTTTACAAAAAAATCTCTGTATCCTGTACTATTGCTGATAAGGTTGTCACGTGACAAACCCTTCACAAATTGTACAGTGCTGCGGAATATGTTGGCGCTATATAAATACAATTTATTATTATTTACAATCTTGTGGTTTCCTATATAAACAAAAGCCACAGTGCAGAACCTTATGTGTCTTGTTGCATCCTAGTAAACTTGTCCAACAAAAGAATATTCCCTTTGAACAAGAGACTGTGTTGCACTACTGAGAGATTCTGACATGTCATCTTCTGATTTCTTTAGGGTGCAGTGTCAATGAAAATTCAACATCAGCAGATGCATCAATATATACAGATGTAGCAGAGTTAACCTCAACTTCTGCAATTGGTTAAATTGCTGCAGCATGATATCTTATCACAGAGGACAACAAAAACCAAAGAAAAGTTGCTGAGAATTGTTTTTCCTACGGCTTTTCTTTGTTTTTTGTTGTCTTCTGTAATGAGATCTCATTCTGCAGAAGTTCAGGTTAAGGTTGTGGTCACACTAGTGTCCGTGGACCGTTCGGGGACTCCACCCCCATTCTGCTTAAAATATGACCCCATTATAGTCTTTGGGGTTGGTGGGTTTCCACTGGAAACCGCTTTTTAAGCGGATAAGGTTTCAGTTTTTCGGGTCCCCATGCGGACCTGAACAACGGAATACTGAACTCTAGTGTGAACCAAGCGTAATTCGGCAACATGTGTACATTCATATTATGTTATGTGTATGTGTGGTCATATCAATGTATATATTCATTTGAATCTGCACAAGGTCACCATGACAACACTGCACCTAAAAGGAATTATAATCTCAGTAGTGCAGCCTCAGGCACTGCTCTGCAACTTCATCCAGTCAAGTCTCAGTTGTTCACATTTTATGCATACTGAAGGGCCTTTTTTGATCTGATTTCCTTTAAGCAGGCTTTATACACAACCTGTAATGAAATATGACTTGCTTTCTGGATACTAAGTATTGTTCTTAAATTTTCTAGTTAATTGGGAGACTGTTTGGAGAGCAAACACTACGAAGAAGTTCCACGTGCACACAGACATGAACAGAAATGTGGGTCTTCTCCGAATATTTCCTGGAATCACTGCCGCCACTGTACGTATACTTATCGCTTGAATCGGGGACTTTAAATGAATAGTTAAACATCCAGCAGGTTATACATTTCGTCTTCATGTCACTTTTCTCATTTCGTGGTCAGAACACAATTTAATATTATATTGTCATTCCTTGTACAGGTGAAAGCTTTCCTTCAACCACCCATGGAAGGCATTGTCCTCGAGACCTATGGCACTGGAAATGCCCCAGATTGCCGAATTGATTTACTCCAAGAACTGAAGGCAGCCACAGAGCGCGGGGTGGCGATTATTAACTGCACACAATGTTTACGGGGCTCTGTTTCTGAGTCTTATGCAACTGGAAAGGTCTGTATCTACACAAAAAAAAAGAAAAAAAGCTTAAAACCTTACTATTAAAATTGAGAACATATTGCAAGGATATGCCATTACAACTTCTTTGAAGCCCTCAGATCACATCCACGACAAAGCAACTCCATTCAAATGGAGGCCATCTTGCATTTTATTTTCTGAGCTATGTTGGAGACTTCATTCTAAGGATTAGTGGGGGAACCAAAGAACCCCACCATTCAGGAGGTGGAGGCACATGCTAGCAATATAGCATCACCTCTGATGGTCAGCATGGCCATATTTGCCACTATGACATCTTGTTGATGGAGCCAACCCTATGGGCTGAGAATTTTATTTATTTATTTTTACTTTGGAAAGAGTGGGAGAAAGGCTCTTTGCGCCGTCCACGCAGCAGGGGGAGAGGAGGCAACAAGCAGTACTACTTCATCTCCTGTCTGCTTTGGGATGTTGGCGCTCCACTGATAGGTGGAGAGTCAGTCTGCTTCTCCATTAGTCATTGCAAAGAAAACAGACTGTTCAGCCAGGTCTAGATCAACTCAACTTTAAGTTGTCCCAGTAGTTGGAATGGGGGAGTGTTTAGTATTTTAGTTGGGTGAGTGTGGAGCATCTGTGAGACGACAGATTATCCTGCAGTCAAGACAGAGAGGCGGGAGAGCTACATGCAGAGTTATATAATGGGGTTGAGCTGCAATACCAAGTACAGGCACTATACAATGTATGGTGCCGTGCTTGGTAAGAATTAGAGGTCTCACAACAATCAATCATAGTTCTAAAAAACACCTTTATGTACTGGCATGAGAAAAACAAAGTACACCCTCTTTGAATTCTATGGTTTTGCAGATCAGAACATAAAAAAAAAAAATCTAATTCTTAGAAAATCTTAAAAATAGGTTAATACAACCAACATTGCTTCAATATTTAACAAATATGAAGCCAAAATGAAAAACCTGTGTGTGTGAAAAACAAAGTACACCCCATGAAGCAATATTTAGTTTAAAAAAAATAAAAATGTTGCTTTAGTTCATTGAGGTTTGTGAGCAATTGTTTATACGCCGTTGTCTTAAGGTCCCACCACATCATTTCAATGGGGTTGAGGTCTGGACTTTGACTGGGCCATTGCACCAGACACATCTGACTGCTCCATACCAGCAAACTTCAAAAAGTCTGCTTTTATAGAGGTGGTCACATTTGCTGATGATCAGTTAATCATAGGAATTTGGTTTAGCATCACTTGGCTGCTACTTACTGTTACACAAAGTTCACAGTAGTTCTGGCTGTCGGCCAGGGGACTGGAACCGCAGAGAGGCAGACTGCTAAAACAGTGGTTACACACGTAGCCTGATGGACCCCATTGACTGTTGGGTGTCTGTCATTTTGAAACTGAAATCGACGTTATCCATGTCACTATTTGTAAAGAAAAAATATATATCCTACAATTTTCACTCTGGCCACTAAACCTATTAATAAAATTGATACTTGCCAATTCTGTAAGGTTTTTCTTTACAGAATTCACCTCATTTACATCACAGAAAAAACAGCATAACAGGATCACCTCTCTACAGATAACAACACATAACATCCATCATTACATCCACTACTGACAATAGATGATTTCACAGCTTATTTAGCCCCCCTCGCTTCACAGAGCATGCCTAGATAACTCTCCCATAGATCTCGATTAGTCAGCCATGGCCATGACTATGTGGTAAAGCATATCACTAAATGCTGTTAAGAGCGCAAATTAGAAAACGTTTTAAAGGGGTTTTCTGAGAAAAAAATTGTTTTCAAAAAAGGTCTGTTAGTGCTATTAATAGGTTAATAAGTGAAACCAAATACCTTTGGTTTCTGCATTTGTTTACATGGGCATCTTCCTTTTCTGTGTTTTCCTTCAAATATCATGATGCCTTGTGCTTCACTGAGCTGACTCACCCCCTCCCTCTCTCACTCACACCCCCTCCCTGTTTCCTTAGCTAGCTTGCCCACTACTAGCTCTTCCTAACTAATGCAATTCAACCCCCCCCCCCCCCTTCCCATCATACTTAACTGTGTTCCGGTCCGGACCTTCTGGGCACTTCTACTTCTTTTTGGGCACTCCAGCTCTATTGCGCAAGCGTGGGCAGCCGACAGACAGCCTGTGCAATAGCGCCGGAGTTCCCAAAAGAAGTGATGTCCTATACTCAGAAGGTCTGGACCGGAACACAGGTAAGTATGATGGGGTGGGGAAGTGGTTAGTATAGGTGACGTTACGTGAATGTCACTGGAAAATCGGAAAATGTGCCTAGGGCCCACCCCCGGCGATCTAGGTAAACATAGATTTTTGAAACAATGAGTAATTTAGAACGTAGAAAGGAGGGGGGTTGTTTAGCTTAATTTATAATTATCAAATTATCCGGGACTAATATATTTCATAAATTTTTCTCACACTTCTGCATTTTGGCCTTTTTTTTTTTTGTTAAATAATGAAATGGTGGAATCTTTTGTGTGGTGGTGTAATTTTAAGGCCTTCCAAGGACCAGTTTAGTTTTGGTCTTTTTGTCCTGATGAATAAAACCATACGATTGGAAGAGGGTGTGCTTTCTTTTTCTCATGACTGTAGATGCTGTTGCACCCTTAAAAGGAAGATTCACATTGAACGTTTTTTTCTGATTTGCAGGACCATGTAATAGAGCAGATTGAGTTCAGTTTTCTAAGAAAAGATTGTTGTTTTTTTTTTATTATTATTATTTAAATCCCTGCTTTTTCTATGCTTAGGAGTCCAGTGGGCGGTTCTTCTCAGTAAATGACAGTCTTCCTTGTGTAATTGTGCATACACAGAAAGCTGTCAGTCTCTGAGTAAGACCGCCCACTGGACTTCTAAGCATAGAAAAAGCAGGAAATTAAATGAATAAAATACCAGTTATATGGAATCTTTCCCCACAGAGCGATACATCTACTCAGCTCATCCTGCTCTTTAACATGCTGCCCTTAGATGGAACTGCTTGATACAGTCTTACAAGTTCCCTGTAATATAAGCTTTAACGGGACATTGTATCAAAGCCCTAAATTAAAGGAGACTTGTCCAGATAAAGTTCTTTTCTTGACTTGTGCATCTGCGCTCCTACAGTGTGAAATGGTACTGGATGCTTTCCTTCCTGTGCGATAGGATCTTTATTTTAATGTTTTCTCTGTGTTTTTAATTATTGGCTGTTTACATGACAGTGAACTTCGTGGCCAGCAACGGGCGGCACTGACTCGGTAAAACACCCTTCAATTATGTTATGAGCACACACAATGTAGGAAACTGCCACACAGCTACCATCTGAAAACAGAGTGCAGCAGGGCTTAAAGGGCTTTTCCATTTCAATGTAAAGGAAAAAGTACCTGTCATTTCAGAAACAGTCTGACATGTCATAGTCGCGGAAACAGACAGACTGACTGCTTTGACCCTGACTGTGATCTCAGCAGCTCAAAACTCAAAGAATTTTATGACCTTCTGGTTTTAGAAAGTTTCTGAAACCATTTCTAGATTTTCTGCTTCTTGTCAATGAATCATAGCATTATTGTCTACAAGGCAGAGGTAGAAAACCTTACAGACTAAGGTTATATTCAGCACTCTGCTGTGTGTGCAGGATCCATGACGCACCAGTATGTGTGTTTGTTTTTTTGTTTTGTTTTTTATTCTTTTTCATGGACGTCAATGGGTGAATCTGTTTAGTAAAAAACTGTCCAATAGACTGATCCATGATCAAATAGTGCATGCAGTATTTTTTATCATGGCTCACAAGCCTGTGAACACTGTTGTCCGAATAAGACGTTACAGTCATACTTCTCAAGGCTGACAAGTGCTTACAGTTATATCCAGTCTTCGCAATCCCCTGTTTACTCCGGGATATTACAGTTGACTTACGCTGATACTTTGTAGCATGGTGAGGAATTGAAACACAAAGTATATTAGAAAAGTTTAACATTTTAGCTTCCTCTTGATTTTGCCCCTTTCTCTGCAGCTCATTCTGAGTTCCCCTGGGGTATTCTTACAGACCACTGCTGCAGCCTGCTAGAGCAATTCTTATGATCTGTGAAGGAACCTGCACAGGATATAATTCTCTCCCTGTCTATACTAATAGCACATCACTTCCAATTTTTCTCATTCTTGCACCCCTTGTCTGGATTGTCTTGTTTGACTTGTGCAGCTTTTCCATGTCTCTTCTATCTTTGGGTTTTCAGTCAATTAACGTGGCTTGGTCTGAGCAATGAGCCCTCATGCCTTAACCTGAAGACCTATTTGTCACCAGGGGAATCTTTTTTACATTTATAAGACCGCTCTTTAGATTATATGCTCTATAGAATGAAGCGGTACCACATTGTACCGATATTATCAGTTTCTGTGTCCACTCCCCATGTATTCAAATGGTGGTCACGCAGATAGGTGAAGTAGTTGTTTGGCCAGCACTTGTCTCTCTGCATTTTTCAAGCGGAATGGGGAATGAAATCCGCGAGCGCTCACCGAGTGCAGATGTGAACCCAGTCTGAGCTGTGAAATCACCTATTGTATCTAGTGGATTCTGTGTCTTATCTACTTATACATGATGACTGTGATCATCATTGTGCTGATAAGAGGCTCTTACAGAAAACTGGAACTCTCAGCATATTATATAGCTTTCCTTGGTATAACTAGCAGCAGTGGCCGACACACTAAGGATAAGACATCAGTAGTAAAAAATAGATAACCCCTTTAACATAAAACAAAAAACTAGATCATTTTCTGGTGAAACATTCCTTTTAACGGACTATATAGAAAGATGGCTTAAAATGTGATATACATTTGGCTTCTAGTTGGCCAGAAGCAATATCCATGAAATAGTTCCTTACAGCAATGGTTTCTGGCAGAAGATGGATCTTTGCAAATGTTTTCTTTAGTTCAGCAACAGGGTCACTGAATTAAAGTAAAATGAAGTGTGTTTTTGACTTTTTCCATATTGCAGGCTCTTACTGTGGTCGGAGTGATTCCAGGATGTGATTTGACTCCAGAAGCTGCCCTGGCGAAATTGTCCTATGTTCTTGGCAAAACTCATCTCACACAAGAGCAGAAAAAACAGGTAGGTGTCACTCACTAGAGGAAGTCAAACAATACGCCCATTATGTGGGATGCATTTTTTTCATAGATAGGCCATCAGTGTTGTATGGAAACCATCAATAGGCAGCATTTCCAAACTACACAGTTCTGGATTAAAGGAATTTATCTAGTAGTGGCTTCAAAAGTCTACCTATTGTAATGGCCATGTTAGTGCTGTCCTTGCCGCTGTGACTACACCCATATTGATCAGTTGTCCCCTAATTCCTACTCTCCCGTACCCCCAGTTTAGCATACTTACTCGTATGCTGGAAACAACTTTTGCCTTACACTCCTGCTTGAGTTTTTAATGTAAAAGATAATCCTCATGCTTGAAATTAAATGACGTTCGTCTCACTCAAAAAACCTTCCTCCTTTTATATTTAATAACATTTTCTTCTCAAAACTTACCTTTCTTAATAAAAGGCTATACATATTTTATTGGGTTTTTTTATTCCATGCAATTTTTCTTTATTAAAAAATGGCTGGACCTTGCCTTCCAGACTTTATTGCTGTTTTGTTTTTGAAATGAAATGAATTTTTATGCCTAAGTTTTGCAGAGAACATAATATATAGTACATAGTAAGTCTTTGCAAAGAGTATGATTTTCCCTTAAAGGGGTTTCCAGTATTGTATCCCTTTTGTCAGAACAATTGGGAAGTAGCTGTTCTGTGCTGCTAGGATCTCCAGTGATCAGCTGTAATCTATGGTGGAACTCACAGCAAGTGTTCAGTTTATCTGCAGCACAACAATAGGATACAATAAGCATTACACACTTCCTGCTAAAGTAAATGGAATGTTCTGGTAATGCAGCACTTGAGTCCTCCAGACTTTCTAGGTAGGAATGAAAAGTGTCTAGACACGTAATAAATGACGTTTTTTATTTTTCTGCTACATTTTGGGAATCCTCTCACTATATCAGCAGTTGACAAAAAATAGCAAATATGAGTTTTTTGGTTTTTTTTTATACTAGCCCAAGTCCCAAATTTCCAGCTACATTGACTACCCTGTTTCTAGGAATTGCCCTCCATTTCTCCATCTCTTCACCACAACTGTCCTATAATAAACCATTATAGACTATTACTCATAGCTCATAGTTTCTTCATCTGTGAATGCTTTATTAAATAGCCACTTGGCCTAAATACAAGTCATCTAACATAAGGAAGCTATTAATATCATTCATACCTGCCCAACTAGGCGAAGAGATAATGATGCAGTTTTTCTAGTGCTACCTGGTGTGTAAGCATGATGGGGAGAGTAGTGATTGCTCTATTGTTCTGTTGTACAACAATTACAGTGAATGGGCTTTGGCTTTAGGTGTGGTGGAAAACTGTATATGGTAAAGCAGCTTATAGGGCAACACTCTGTTGGGTTGACACAAATGTATAAAAATCATTCAGCATAGTCCCCACATGTCTGTGGATGAGATGGACCTGATGGCTATAAGGGACAATTGTGTCCAGATTTCTTCAAGTCCCTGATTTTTTGTTTTTTTCTAAGTATGGAAAACAGTGGTATGAATTGCACCGTGCACTGTTGTAGGTCTATGATCAAAGTCTGTCATGCACACAAACAAGATAATAAATGTAAACTCTGAAAATCCACCTTCTATTCATTTCAATGGGAGCCAGTAGCAGGGTTTTTCCAGAGTTTTTCAGCTAGAGGGGAAAAAAAGCAACATGACCTATCTTCAGGTGGATTCCACCTTGAAAAACCTGTTGAAATCAATGGGAGGCGGAAAAAAGGCGATGTGGTTTTTTGACGCGGTTTTGGATGTGGCTTTTGCTAAAACTATTAGCGTTGTTTTAAAATGAAGTTTCCTGGTGCATACCATGTGCTGAAGTGTAAAAAGACAAAAAAGCGTATAAAAAAAATGCATAAAAAAAACACCATGTAAAAAGGCATCAATTTACTCAAGTAGATTTTTATATATAGTGTGTGTGTGTGTGTATATATATATATATATATATATATATATATACAGTCATATGAAAAAGTTTGGGCACCCCTATTAATCTTAATCATTTTTAGTTCTAAATATTTGGGTGTTTGAAACAGCCATTTCAATTTGATATATCTAATAACTGATGGACACAGTAATATTTCAGGATTGAAATGAGGTTTATTGTACTAACAGAAAATGTGCAATATGCATTAAACCAAAATTTGACCGGTGCAAAAGTATGGGCACCTCAACAGAAAAGTGACATTAATATTTAGTAGATCCTCCTTTTGCAAAAATAACAGCCTCTAGTCGCTTCCTGTAGCTTTTAATCAGTTCCTGGATCCTGGATGAAGGTATTTTTGACCATTCCTCTTTACAAAACAATTCCAGTTCAGTTAAGTTTGATGGTCGCCGAGCATGGACAGCCCGCTTCAAATTATCCCACAGATGTTCAATGATATTCAGGTCTGGGGACTGGGATGACCATTCCAGAACATTGTAATTGTTCCTCTGCATGAATGCCTGAGTAGATTTGGAGCTGTGTTTTGGATCATTGTCTTGCTGAAATATCCATCCCCGGCGTAACTTCAAATTCGTCACTGATTCTTGTACATTATTCTCAAGAATCTGCTGATACTGAGTTGAATCCATGCGACCCTCAACTTTAACAAGATTCCCGGTGCCGGCATTGGCCACACAGCCCCAAAGCATGATGGAACCTCCACCAAATTTTACAGTGGGTAGCAAGTGTTTTTCTTGGAATGCTGTGTTTTTTGGATGCCATGCATAACGCCTTTTTGTATGACCAAACAACTCAATCTTTGTTTCATCAGTCCACAGGACCTTCTTCCAAAATGAAGCTGGCTTGTCCAAATGTGCTTTTGCATACCTCAGGCGACTCTGTTTGTGGCTTGCTTTCAGAAACGGCTTCTTTCGCATCACTCTCCCATACAGCTTCTCCTTGTGCAAAGTGTGCTGTATTGTTGACCGATGCACAGTGACACCATCTGCAGCAAGATGATGCTGCAGCTCTTTGGAGGTGGTCTGTGGCTTGTCCTTGACTGTTCTCACCATTCTTCTTCTCTGCCTTTCTGATATTTTTCTTGGCCTGCCACTTCTGGGCTTAACAAGAACTGTCCCTGTGGTCTTCCATTTCCTTACTATGTTCCTCACAGTGGAAACTGACAGGTTAAATCTCTGAGACAACTTTTTGTATCCTTCCCCTGAACAACTATGTTGAACAATCTTTGTTTTCAGATCATTTGAGAGTTGTTTTGAGGAGCCCATGATGCCACTCTTCAGAGGAGATTCAAATAGGAGAACAACTTGCAATTGGCCACCTTAAATACCTTTTCTCATGATTGGATACACCTGGCTATGAAGTTCAAAGCTCAGTGAGGTTACAAAACCAATTTTGTGCTTCAGTAAGTCAGTAAAAAGTAGTTAGGAGTATTCAAATCAATAAAATGATAAGGGTACCCAAATTTTTGCACCGGTCAAATTTTGGTTTAATGCATATTGCACATTTTCTGTTAGTACAATAAACCTCATTTCAATCCTGAAATATTACTGTGTCCATCAGTTATTAGATATATCAAATTGAAATGGCTGTTGCAAACACCCAAATATTTAGAACTAAAAATGATTAAGATTAATAGGGGTGCCCAAACTTTTTCATATGACTGTATATATATATGTGTGTGTGTGTGTATATATATATATATATATATATATATGTGTGTGTGTATGTGTATATATATATATATATATATATATATATATATATATAGTGTGTGTGTGTGTGTAAATCTGTAAAACTTTGCTGTTTCACCACTTTATATGTTTTGCAATCTCTACTCTATTCTAGGCTACCATTATATTATTCTGTATTTGTCTGTAATATAAAGATGCCTAGCGCAGCCTTATCAGCCAACAATCTTATCGAAGATCCACTCTTCTATTTTACTAACTTTTAAGATGAAGGATGACCCCCTTCTAAAGTTCTAAATACATACATTATTCGTATGTTTCATGCTTCAGCCTTGTTTCATGAGGAATACAAGTATCCACTTAGAGACATGTCAGGAGGGGTGACCACCTGTTTAATAATGTGGACCTCAGCAGTCAGTTCCCCAATAAATTTACAATAATCCTGTTTATTGTAGATGCTGTTTGAGAACCTCAGGGGTGAGATGACAGTCAGTGCGACAGGAGCAAAGATCTCCCTGAGAGACAGCAAGTTCATTCAAGTTGTTGCCAAGTCTGTTGGTGTGAGCTGCAAGGAGGTACAGTCTCGTCAGAAACTCAAGTTTCATTTTTATAATTCCTCATATGTAAGTAAGTTTCCTTTCTTCATATTATCAATGGCCCCAACTGGGAAGTCTGCGTCTGTACTGAGGACAGAGGACTGTATCCTTCCTACTGTACCTTAGTTTGCATAGCAGTATTGCAGCACTCACCTTTTATGTTTCTTCCAGTTCATTCTACTCCCACCTGCATCTTTCCAATCTTTGACAAACTACAGTTTCCTCCCTGCAGCTATCAGGGTTTGCTGGACGTTGTAGTTTTTCATCAACTTGAGAGCCACAGCTGTTCTAGTGTAATGGAAATCACTCAAGTACTGGGAATACCTTTTGTGGGTAGTTGTTAGTGAGGTCTACCACCTTCTAAATTGCATTTAAAGTAAATATAATGGCTTGTAGGGTACTGGACTATTGCAAACATACCTCTCCTGGCACAATCTGTCGTCTTGCAGATTTTATTTTTTTGTTAGCTTGCTTCTTGGTGCATCAGGTACATGCCTGTGCCTGCTGGTGCAAAATTTTTTTCTTCCTTCTGAGCGGCACACAGCTGGTAAGCACCATTCCACCATTCCATGCTATTCTGCCCCATCCCCAGTGCCAGCATCACAAATCCATCTCTGAAATCTTGCCACTTACACCTAACAAGTAGAGCGATGCGCATGCACTGTACTGTATTGGAAACCAAAGCAGAAGAGAGGGACAGTACTGTGCATGTGCTTCACTCTGCTTGTTAGGTGCAAGTGCTGGATTTCAGTAGTGGAACCATAACATGATGCAATGGGCAGGTTTGAATAAGGGGTGGCACAATGCTGAGTGAGCATAGCTCAGGAAGTCGCACAGACACACCACTGGCGCTCCAAGAATCTCTTTACCAGATGTGTATATTCTATATTTCTACAAAATGGATCCTGCTGGAATAAGATGATGTGTACCGTGGTGTTCAAGTGCCCTACAAGCCATTATATTCACTTTTACAAGTGATTTAGGAGGTGGCAGATTCTGTTTATTTTCCCATCGGCAACACATTAGCCATGTCTACATTTAGGAAGAAATTAGGAGGTTATTGGCTCTTTGTTTTTATCTCTAAAAACTAGACAGTAGCTGCATGGCAACCATTGGTTTTGTGCTTTTAACTTAGATTCTCTAGAGTGTTCACAGTGTCAAATAAGAGGTCATTGTACCTAAATATCATGACTATTGCTTCTCTGTTGTAGGAATTAGAGGCAGTCCGAGATGCACTTACCCCTGCCCTGGCCTGTGCAGCAGCTAAAACTGGAGACATTAATGCCCTGGAAGCAATAAGGGACATGGTAATGATCATTTCATTCTGCTTATATGTAGGATGGTTTTGTTTCATGTTTGAGCTGATGAAGGATTGGAAATAGCGATACTTCTGGTCTGGGCCACTATCCTTTAACCCCTCTATGGCCAAAGTTTCTTTAGGCAGTATGCCATATCATGTTGAAGTAAAACAGATTAAACAGCTTACTTTAAATGACTGGCACATAATACTATGTATCATTTTATTACCCTTGTATAATTGAAGTTATGGAAAATATGTCATAATGGAGATAAAGCTTAAGAGGTTCCACTCTATGGTACTGCCTCCATAGAGCCTTCATTTCCATATATTGCACTGATGAGGACTAAAATGTATAGCTGTACGCAAGTTAGGAAAATACTTGGCGCAATGGTTCTGAACCTGCGGTATGCGTACCCTTGGGGATATGCCCTGCTGTCTCCAGGGATACGCACCACAGTGAGAGCTACCCCCCCCCCCTCCATAATGGCAGTTCATGGGCTTTGCCAGAGTATAATTAGTGGAGGATCAGGGGAGGTAAGTAAACATAACAAACTCATCTCCCCTGAGCTTCATCGTGGCCTCTGCCCTCTTTTGGCCTCTTTCACTACTCTGAGGATGTATGTGGGATTATTTTTACTTTATTAATGTAGGATCCACTCTGAGACATTAATGTATAGGGGCCACTAAAGGACATTAAACTGCATGGAGGGGCCACTCTGGAACATCACAATGTATGGGACATTATACTGTATGGGGACCACTATGGGGACATTATAATGTGTGGAGGGGCCGCTATGGGACATTATTCTATGGCAGAGATCTTTGGCTCATGGTACCTTTAAACTGCCCTGGTAGTAAGTAATGAATGCACTTACCACTTGCTCGTTAAACAACAGTGACCATAGGGACCATTATATTATATGTGGGGATCATTATATTACATGTGAGGAATACTGTGGGGGTAATTTTACTACATGTGGAGACACTAATGGGGCCATTACAGAATTGTTAACAAAGGTTCCAAACGAAACCTTATTTTATTTTTATTGTAAACATTTATTGAGTGATCGCTACTTTGCGGGCACTCATTTTGGATCATTTTCTCACTAGGGGGTACTTCACTTAAAAAGGTTGAAAACCACTACATTAGCAAACCTGGATGCATTGTTTGCATCATAATGGAATATTTTGCATGTCTGCAGCAAGGTTTTTAAAATAACGTGTCACGTATGCAATGTTCAGTTTTCTTTTTTACTTTTTATTTCATTCAATGTTTTTTATCTTCAGGGAGCTAACCTGAGTAGTGAGGACTATGATGGGAGGACACCGTTGCATGTTGCTAGCTGTGAGGGACATTACCAGGTGGTCCAGTATCTGCTAAATAATGGTGCCACAGTTTATGCCAAGGACCGCTATGGGAACACACCATTGATGAATGCAGTGAAGTTCAGGTAATTGTGTGGTCAGGATGTACACAAGATGTCAGGGGCCCTTTCAAACATTGGAAAATGAAGAAGAATTGAGGTGGACTTCTGGTTTAGATTCCTTTTCATTTTCCAGTCGTCCAGCTTTTAGTCGCTGATCAGCCTCAGATGAATGGGGCTGACCAGCTGAGTGTCTGGGTTCTGCGGCTTATTTGCCACCGTATCTGCAGCAAGATCAAGCAGAACATGTATTGACAGGACCCTTACTTTTTTAGTTTGGTCTCCAACCATGCGAATCTACAGCACAGGATGGCGATCACTGACTGATTAGGTTGGTTTAGGTAAAATGTGGTGCGTCTAAGCTTTTTCAGTCACTAGTGTAAAAAAGTGAAATTGTGCCTTCCCCATCAAATTGGTGATAGACTATTACCTGGGCACTATTTTATTTGCCGAAATGCTGCTGCCACAATCGAGAGAGTGCATTGTCTGATGTACACTGCTTCATGAATAGTGGACCCTCTGATATTGGCCATATTCAGCAGATTTCACCCCACTTATTTAAAAGGGGGTAAAATCATATTTTCACAGCATGTGGATGAGTTTTGTTTAGACCTCACCCACTTTGCTGCTATTGCAGTTATCCAGAACCTTGTGCACATGGAAAATCCAGCCCGTACATTGACCAGATTTCCTGGCCTCAACCTAGTTGGGAGATGGGACTCCAAGCATCATAGTGGTCTATGATGCTGGAAGTCCCTGAATCCTCGCGGCTCTATTCTCCTGTTATGTGTATAGTGCAGACAGTAGAGCTGCAAGGAAGAAGGAACTTCTATTATAGATCACTATGATGCAAGGAGTCATGTGTCTTGACTAGGTTTGTACTGTGTAATCTGGGTCATGTTTGGACCCGGATTTTCCATTCCAGATTGCCTTGTGTGCATAGGGCCTAAGGGTATTACTACAGCACTGTTATTCATAGATAATTGGTCCTAATAGATAATCGACCTTCATAATTGGGCAAAAAGAAATTGGAAAAAAAAAGACGAAGTATGAATAAAGTTTATTCTGTAAGATTGTCTTGTGGGCAAGTACAGACAGTTGATTCTTGAAGGTGGAACCAGTTTACTAATGTACTTGCTGTCAACACAGTGAAGAAACACTTGATTCGTTCTGTAGCAATACTCAATTTATTTACTGCATGTAATTACTGTGTAGGCTCTGCCGGTGTGTCAAGGCGATCCTTGGCAGGATTTTTTTGTTTCTTTTTTTCACTGAAAATTAGAATAGTCTGAACTATAAGTATTGTAAAATACATATTAAGGGTATATCTACACAGAAGGTAAATTCAACATAATAAAATCTGAATGTGTTATGTGTGGATTTCTTGCAGATTTCACCCCGCTGGGAAAATCCGATTTTCACAGCATGTGGATGACATTTGTTTAGACCTCACCCACTTTGCTGCTATTGTAAACCCTGCAGATTTTCCACACCACAGTTTTGCACTGGAAAATCCACAGCACATTTATCCATTGCCATTTATACCTTTTGTTAAAAGGGTTCACCAAGATAAGTTGATCAGCTTGTTGTTGAGGCCATAGGTGAACTGTTATCTCTAGAGGAATCTAGCCGCAAGTGTTAAAGGAGTTGTCTAGTCAAGCTGTGGAGCAACCAGGGGCGATGTAAAGTAAAAAAAAATTTGCATACTCCATTGTATGCTGCTGGTGCCTTTTCCATCTCGCGACAGGGATGTCGTGTCAGAAGCCTTGAGGCTCACATGACTACCAAGACGAGTCAGTGGCTTTAGCAGTTGCTGGTAAGGAACTCAGGATATAATGTGAGTGACTTCAGTGGTTCCTCTCCAGCAACCGCTGAGGCCACTTATGGTCTCATAAGGCTTGGGGCTTCTGACAGCTCCCTGCACGAGACAGAATGGGCACCGTTGGAGTCAATGGAGCACCAGTGACAGGTGGGTATATATTTTTATTTTTTGAATTATCATTATTATTTTTGCGCCGCCCATGGTTGCCACACATATTGCTCCAATTCCTAGATAACCCCTGTAAGCTTTCTTGCAGTGCCATTAGAAGAGAAATACAGAGTGTCCCTTGAAATCCATAGGCTTTGTGTAATGAGTAGATGTGAGAGCTGCTTGTTGCAACCAATCTCCATTCTGCCCAATATATAAAGGTCCCGAACAGGAGAGGCCAACCTCTATTAACCCAGGATTCCCTAATAGGATATTTCAAAATGGTGTATTTATGTGTGGGGACCCTTCTAACAAAATGATATTGTTCAGAACCGAATAGTTTTTATTTTTTATTTTTTTATTTATTTTTTTTTTTGTGAGAACCCTTATACTACGACTGGTTTTCTCTAGTTGCTGTTTTGAGTGTTCATTTTTGCCATTGGCATGAGAACGGTTAAACTTGATTTTCTGTGTTAGAGTTGAACTTTACTAATGTGAGAAAGTAGGCCTCTGGTGCCACACCCAGCCAGTGCCTCAGGTACTTCTGGAAGATTTCTACATGAAAGTTATCACTACCACTCCTGTTCTGAGGCAGGATACCATACAACGCTGCTGTCATTACGTATTCCAAGATGTGATGTTAAGACAGGATTGCAGTCTTGGGAGCTCCTGCACGGGCTTGTTAGTTTGGGATTATATAATACAGGCACTGGTTGTTTTTCCTCTCAGGATTTTTTTTCCCATAGAGAACCCCAAATTTGGTTTTGTCTGTTTAGTCATGCATTTTCCAAGGAGTTAACAAAAGAATGTCCTTAAAGGAGTTATCCAGTTCAGCCCCATTGAATTCAATGAAGAGGAGCTGCAATACTAGACACAGCCCATGGACAAGGGTGGCACGTGGACATATTATGCAATACTGATGCATAGGAAGTCAGATATTAATTTTTTGGAGGAAACGGGATGTTCGACAGCCCCATTTAGACATTATGAACACTTCCTTGTAAGCCAAAACTAGTAGTGGAAACTGCACATATGCAAAATTTAAAGGGAGTCTGTCAGGTCGAAAATGTTTTCGACCCAACAGTGAACCAAATTCCTGGTGCTGTAGATATTGACACTGTTAATTCAGCATACTGTAGGCTTTCTAGCAGTATATAATACCGCACATCGATGATAAAGTAAAAGGTCCTCTTGAAATAAAAGTAGAAACATACCTTTGTGGCCACAAACTGATGATCTAATGCAGAGATCATCATCTTTTAATGGACATGAAAACCGGCCTCAAGTACATTGGAAACGGGTCCTCATTTGCCAGATTTCCCTACAGATAACCCCTCTTGCTTTGAACATCTTCTAAAATTGCTGCCCAATGTCACCCCTTTAGCAGTGAATGACATTTTCAGCCTCTACCTTCGTCACAACTGTCTGTAGGTAAATCTGGCAAATGAGGCCTCACCTCTGGTGCACTTGCAGGCTGATTTGTATATCCATAAAAAGATGATGATCTCTGCATTGCTCCATCAGTTTGCGGCCTCAAAGGTATTTTTCTGCTACTAGAGGCCCCTACATAGTTCTATTATTGATTTGGGAGGCATTTGGGAGTTCAATTGAACTAAACTGGTATTGTGTATATGCCGTACATAAGATGCTCTAGTTCAGCCGTGTCTGTATATTCTTCTGAGGCAGTAAAGGACAGACTGCTCTGATGCGGGATTGTAGTCTAATAGTGAATTATATAACATAGTTAGGAGCTTGGTTTCTATCAGAATAAAGCTGCTGAGCATTAATTGACTTTTTAACAAGTGTAATTGGTTCTTAACTCTGTTTCACAGCACAGACCATTGAGCTGAGAAATCATTATTGGGTCAGTATTGCCTCTTAAACTGTGATAAAGTGTAACATGTACGCAGTACTGCTAATGACACCTCCCGCTTACCAGTCACAATTGTGAATACACAGGGTTGTATGTGGTGTCTAGTATAATGGAGAAGGACAAAAATCAAAACTGGGCCCTCTCCTGGTGCACACTTACACCTACCCCTGGGGTGCCATAGCCTGGTTTGGTAAACAGCCATTATTCCTAACTCCACCATAACGCTCTGCTTACTTTTCATTATAGTCCTCTGAATGCTGAAAGAATTTCCAAACACATACACCCGATAAAAGTATTCAAAGTATGCTACTCTATAGATATACATTGTTGTAAGTAAATGCATACTGTGCGGTACATGGTTTGAGACTACTACACTATTCCATACAGTGGAAAAAAGGTTATGCTGACGTGAGTGTGAATAGAGGCCAAACGTGCAAGTTTTGCAAAGGAAGGGGTGAATTAGCATTTGTCAGATCTCTGGCAATGCCTTACCTCCTACTTCACTAAGAATAAGGTGATGGAGCAACTTGAAATAGAGGATTCACACCCAGTGGCCAAAAAGCTGCTACTGTAGATCACTACAGGCATGTTTGTGGCAGCTCTGTGATTCCTAGCAGTATGACTCCAGCTTAAGGGTGCTTTCCAAGTTCAGCTTGGCCTGGAAAAATTAGGACTACCATCTGTTTATATGTTCTTTGTGGGGTTAAAACCACTGTGTACATCTTAGATTTGTGAGAAAGAAGTGAAGAGGGATATATAATTTATTATATGCAGGTGGACAATGGATTTCTTATCATCTGCACCGTATCCTAAATAAATATCTACATTTCTGCTTCAGTTGTAAAACTTATTGCTAAACACCTGAAGAATATTATTACCTGCAGTGGAACAATGAGCGTCTTGTCCTGTTAAATCCAGAGTTCGTTGCTTGTTACAGTGAAGAGTAATGAAGTTTATTACTGCTTTTTTTTTTTTTTTTTTTTTTTTTTTATAGACAATTTGAGGTTATCAAGCTTTTACGTCAGACAGGCGCTCATCTTTCCTGGGAAGAACTGGAGCACAGTGGCACCGAACTTTGCAGGTAAAAACTGATGTAGATTGAAATGAGTTTTCCCACTAATAAAACTCACTGAATGTTGTCATATATTGCTTTCTGACTGGATGCCAGGCTCCCCTGCACTCAGGGTTGAGCTTTTCCTCCATTAACTAGGAGCATGGAGGTGCTGACTGGAATTTAACCCCCATTGGGCAGACCTCACCAATCCCCTGATGAGTGCCCCTTCATGTAGTTGGGACATGAAACGTGTTGGTAGAAGGAGCTGTATATTTTGATAGGGAAATCATAAGGAGAGCTTTTGGGGACTGTGCTTGTAAGGACAGGAGTCAGTTGGCAACGTATGTACAGTTGGGGTAAGAAATTAATCCTCAACATCAAGTCCCATCAGATCCCCATGACCACTCAATAGGTTTGGGTAAGGCCGTTCCTTTTTCACTTTTGAGCACGGTTAAACATATGCACTGTGATTACTGTCGTCTTGTTACATATTTATTATATATCTAATTAAAAGTTAAGTTTTATTTGACTAATTGGTCCTCTGCTTAAGACATTGGAATTTTGGATCATTTCTGTAACTAACTTAGTTAGTTCTTGCTTTGTTGTATCTGTTTTAGTACATGCTTTCAAAATATCTGAGATAAGCCTAAGAGTGCATGATATAGGAGATTCCAGAACACTCGACTGCACATACAAGGTAAATACACCCAGGCACGCAGCAAAAACATAGGAAAAACAAGCAATATATGAACACAGTCAGGAAAGCTGCTTGCTGTCTGTGAATAGTAACCACATGAGCAGCCAGAATTATATAAAAGTACATATAAGACTTATTTTTTTTACATTGTAAGCTGTGAGGTTTACAGAATGTTCAGTCATTTGCACAGAGAAATCAGTTTGCAGATGTGTGTGTCTCTCCATTCATTGTGTGAAGACAGAACAGAACCTTATCCTCCACTCACTGTGAAGTGGTCTTGCTTATCTAATGTATCTATGGACGGATCTTGGCTACTATCAGGGAGTGAACTGCAAATTAGCTAGAAGGGAAACACCTAGTGGTAGTAACTTTATACAGCTTTATCAGATAGAAAGCAGCAACATTTTTAATAAAGTGCATTACATTTTGGTTTAGAATTAAATGAGACTAAGATGTCTGAAAATTAGTGACCATTTGAATAATGCTTCGTTCACACCTGTGCTTGAGTCCGTCCGCTGCCAATTCGAGTGAAAATCTCGGGGAACGGGATTGGCATCGGATACCGACAGGTTAACGACGCATTGGTTAAAAACCCATTCATTTGAATGGGTTTTTAAAGCAATGTGCGGGTGTCCGATTGCACCCTCTGCGCTGCGAAACAGTTTTTTTTCGTCGCACACGAAGTCCTGCATGTCCGATTTTGTTTCTGACGAAAAAAAAAGGATTCGCAGCGCAGAGGGTGCAATCGGACACCCGCGCATTGCTTTAAAAACCCATTCAAATAAAAGGGTTTTTAACCAATGCGTCGCTAACCTGTCGGTATCCAATGCCTATCCAGTTCCCCGAGATTTTCACTTGGATTGGCAGCGGACGGACTCAAACGCAGGTGTGAACCCACCCTAAGTTGTGACTTTAGTCATTCATTTCCAGGAGAAATAACAGAGAGAGAGCACAAAACAGAATTCTAATAATAGGTGCTCCAGAATTGTTATTTCATAATTAGGAATAATGATGATGATAATTTTATTTATACAGCACCAACATATTTCGCAGCACTACAATTTGTAGGGTTCAAATACAGACAAAAAAGATACATTACAATACAAGTATTTACAAAAACAGACATGTAAAAAGAGCTGACTGGTCTTCTCTATGGGCATTACTGCCTTATCTTTTCTCCAGAGGGAATGCCCCCCCCCCCCAAATAGTTAAAATAAGCACAAAAAGGACACAAACAAGAAAACTCTGGTACTTTGACAGACCAGATTTATTTTTCACTTGAATTATGTGTGTTTGCTGCTGCTTAATATTAGTTAGGCCGGATCTGGGGGATGATGAAAGGGCTGAAAGATCAGACTACATAGAGGTTGTTTGCAGCATTTACCAAGTAGACACATTGGAGGGTAGTAGATTTGTAACCTAGACTGTTTGCTTCAGTTTTTCGTTTTGGGTGTATTGAGACAATTCTCATTAATTCTTGAACTTCCAGCAAGTCACTTTGGTACATGTATTTAGATAGATGGCAGTGAAATTGACCTGAAGGCTACTTTAGACATCCCAGGTCTTTTAATTGCAAGCAATGCCCTGGATTGTTATAGTTGACAAGTTTGTTGATCCTTTGAATGGGTTACAATGCAGAAGATTAGAAGAGGTTACAGTGCATTCCAGGCCGGGTCACTTCAGGAAGTGCTAATCATAATATTCATCTGCTCAGACCTTGTAATGTGGTAGTTTTTCTTTCTGGTCTCTGCTGCATTCCCTGCAGTGTATGTGGGGAGAGGCTCACAAATGGCATTCCTTTACACACATATTATCCCCGCCTTTATGCTCTCCTTATCCTGTGAAACTGGTTTACTCAGTCTGATGTCCTGGCACGGGAGGAATTTATTCACAAAACTGAGAACGTGGTATGTGTAGTACTCAGCCCGGCCAGGTAGACAGGCCTGCATGTCGTGTTTCAATATTGGGCATAAGAAAGCTATACAGTTCACAGCATGCATGTACTTAAAGGGCGTGTTCAGGATGTAAACCCATTTTATAGACCTCCAGTTTAGAAGGACACACGGCGACCATCCCTCTCACCGCAATGTATCCCAGTACTTCAGAGATTTGGGCTCTTGTCACCTAGCTTTACTAGAAATGGCTGAATACAACATTTAAATCATTGAGTCGTCGTCGTCGTCTTCTGTTACATCTTACCAATGAAAATGCTATATTACAATGATCTTCTAAATATAGTGGGCTGCATTAAATAGCCGGCCACACATGTCCTTTGCTTTTTCATGTCCTTGGGCGATCTCATGAAATCGATCATATCCTTCTGCTTCCTGCTGATAAGTTGACTTTGCAGTGACACGCTCCAATTTCCTCTTGCTTTGTTGCAGTGATAGGCTGATACCCATTTGTTATTGTGGTGCTATTACTGAATCCTACAATCCTAAAAGGTATCGCCTGATTTCTTCACTCTTCCACTGAATCCTACAATAACATGTTACTTACACCTTCAACACCTTGACAGCTTTCCCTCACAGCAGGATTATTACTACTACTGATACTGGCTAATACACTTACCTAACCTTTTTTTTGTGTGTTTGCTGATGAAGATATCATAAACATATTTCTGGAAAAAGATCTTTATAAGTCCTATTGGTATGCCATAATGGTCCGACACCTGACAATTCTGAGAACTGGGCAGATGCTTAATCGTCTATTGTAGTAGCCACACAAGCTCTGTCACTCCAGTAAAATCCATAAGAGATATGGAAACTCAGACAAAACTCTATATATTGTGTCTTATGTTCATGCCAAAAATTCTGTTTTGAACAAACCACTTTAAATCGGTTGTCCAGGGATAGAAAATTGTGGCTCAGTTTTGTTGCTTAAAACAGTGCCATACCTGTCAATGGGTTGTGTGTGGTATTGCAGTCAGCTCTATTGAAGTGGATAGGACTGAGATGTAATACCAAACCACAGCCTATGGACAGGTGTGACACTGTTTTGGGAATAAATCGGACAACTTTAATAATCCTGTACAATGCATTTAACAACATTTCTGTTCCTTCCCATTCTGGTTGCCAATGTTATCATTACCACTCTAAGCCTGCTGGCCTTTTTCTCTTGTTGTTTTCTTATACATTTAGAACAATTTGGAAAAACTGCTGTATATTAGTGTACACCCCACAAAAAGAATTATTTGAGGTATGGGTTACAGAACAGTGGTTTCAAACCTGCTGCAAAAATACAAAGTGCATCTGTTGGACCATTCTACTAATTTTAGAATAAGTGAAGAACCAAAAGTTGATATATTCCGATAATTAGCGGTAGTAGCATATATAAATATTCCAGCAAATATGACTCTTCAGAGACATCCATAGCCGCACCATCCTTAAAAGAATGATGGGGAAAATTAAAAGTAGAGAGTGACATCCGTATGCTATATAAATACTGTAAGACACACTTGACCCGTTTTTATTCTACACACACAACCTCAAATGCCCGGTTTTAGTATAACATGGTTGATCTTACTTGGCAAAACCTGAAATGTACGCTTAAATTGCCATGATGGTTATCTTGTAAGTAAATGGTTGTGATTTCTTTTACAGCCTGGCTGCCAGTGGAGATGTTGAAGGATTAACTGCCTGGGAGCTGGCTGGAGTTGACATGGACCAAGCTGGTTATGATGGGCAGACCCCATATCAAGTAGTAAGTCATTCAACACCTAGGAGTTTGAATATGGATATCATCTGCCCAGTTTTACCTTTAGGAGATGGCATGATCTAGTACAAATCTTCCATCACTATTTGGTTTGCAATGAAAACAAGACCAGGTTAAACCCAACCCTGCCTTCAGCTTGCAGAAAGTCTTACAGAATGACAGCATTACTCAGGTAATATGTAAGTGCATTAGTAATTGTCGCAAGTAGGGGAAATAAGAAACTAACCTTGGACAGGGTTTTGATGTAAAGTTTTTATGATCTATCCTTAGGATGGGCGATAAATACATGATCATGGGAGGCCGACAGCCAGCCCCTGCACCGATCGACTGAGCTTTCTGCTTCTGGCACTGTACTGTGTATACGACGGGTGCAAGAAGCGACTCTGTACAGCTGATTGGCGTGGGGGAACAGCTGTTGGGGCTCCAAACATTCAGGTGTTTATGACCTAAGAATAGACCATAAAAATTTTAACCCTCGACAATCCCTTTAAACAAGCATTAAACAGAAAAAATGCACAAAAAAATCTCTTCCCTTCATCCCCTCCTTTCTCGTGGTTCTATTTGGTCTCATATTACAGATAAACTGCAAAATGTACAAGTAAACCAACTCTGTGCTTTTTCTCATCCTCCCTGCTGTGCTGTTTGCAACAGGACAAAAGATGGTTAAATTCTGCCCCTTTGACTAATCCTGTCCTTGCAGTCAGTTTAGAGCTGTTGAAGATGAGCAGAAGACTTAGGCCTCATGTACATGGCGTGTCGGAGCCGCATTTCCTGGACTGAACACTGCTGTGTGTATATGGAATGTACTACAGCACAGTGAGTTCTGATGCAGTGAGCTCATGAACGGCTGCATTGCTACTGTATCACTGTATGATGGTCACTGCATCAGAAAGCACTATGATTCATTGAGTTCTAAACACACAGACCACCAATGGACCATGTTTCCTGGTCAAGACATGGCTGTGTGCAGAATTATTACAAGACTGTTTGTGAGACTGCAGCATTTTCTCAGTGGCACGGACACAAACTGTGAAGGCAGCTATTTTTCATTTCTGGGTTTAACGTACCTTTAAAGCATGACTTGTTAGTGGTACGGCGGAGGACTCTTGTTGCTCTAGAACACTCTGAATAGATCAGTCTTCACTCCTATACCCCTTATACTCACAGGATGGCGAGAAGAGGAGTTTTACTTCAGCTAGAGTTTAATCTAAAGATATACCAAATTTACACAAAGTACTAGACAGTGAGGAGCAGATTCTATGTTGTATGGTGGATCCATCCTTGTCGGGATTTCAGCATTCTATTCCTGTAATGGAACAGAAAAACTGAAATGCCGACATAGAGGTGAGCAAAGCCATAATCTTCCCCTTATGTTCATGCTGTATGATCGCCGCTCTTGTGCATTTACTTACAGGCAGAAGCTGTGGGAAATGAAGAGGTCTTGGAATTTTTTAATCAAAAACGAGGACAGGTGAGATGTTAGTAGTGAATATTCTTATGTCATGTTAGTTTCCTTCATCCTAGACTGTAAGCCCTTGCGGGCAGGGCCCTCTTTCCCACTGTACCAGTTGGTCACTGTTAGTATTATCTGTTTTGTATATCTGGTGTACCGTATGTAAATCCACAAATGTAAAGCACCATGGAATTAATGGTGCTATATGAATATACAAAAATAATAATAAAAAAAATAAATAATAGGTGGCTAAAAGGTACAAAGCCTGTCAGAATAAAAGTACATGGCGATTGACTTGTGTAACAAGACAAATTTTGTCTCAGCTGCTGCAGAACCCCTCCTTTTGAAGAGAAATATGGAGATTCCTAACTAACAGCTATTGATTATTATGTAACTCCCTCAGTCAGTCAATGGTTGGACCAATAGAAGGAACAGTTCCTAAAGGTCATCTATGACTGACTATTTCTGCAGTGGAAGATAAGCTGGATATTCCTCCAATATACATTATATACCAGTACATATTAATACTGACCATGGGCCAGTTTGGCCTGTATGTCCTGGTTCGAAGTCTCCTTGTACTTTCAGTAGGGAAAGCCAAGTCTTTTCTGCATCACTACTTTGCCATCATTCTGTCTCCCACCCCCAGCTTTGTCCAGACATGTCCTCACCAAAGACAAGTTCAGCTCAGTCTGTACTCCCATAGATATTAATTCTACATCACAATCAATGTATATCCAGAGGGCTTATCAACGGCCTCCACCCTTATGTCTTTATGTTCTTCTGTCAGTCCCTTTTATATTTATTAATAATTATAATAATATAATAGTAGTACATATTATTTCTATAGCACCAGCATATTCTGCCGCACTTTATAAATCATAGGGCTCAAGTACAGACAAAATGAGACACTACAAATTCTATTCACAATAGAAGTGAGGGCCCTGCTTCCAAGAGCTTACAATCTATGAGCTAGAGGGGGTAGCACAAGAGGTAGCTTTGCTTATACAGTGGACCAGCCATTTTGTATGAAAAAGGTGTACTATAACAATACAAATAAAGTTGTATGAAGCAGTCACCAGCCAGTGTCCTCTTCTGAACAGATTCAAAGTGCCTGGGCTACAGTAGGGTTAGTGTCTGATAAAGGAATAATGTCCTATGGTATAGTGGAGGGGGAGTGTGAACAGAGGAGGGTTGGTTATAGGGAGCGTAACTGCAGAAGGACTTAGCTTAGGAAATGTGATAGGCCTGCCTGAAGAGAAGTGTCTTTAGGATGTTGTTGAAGTTGTGAGTTAATCTGTTCGGGGTAGAGCATTCCAGATAACTGGTGCAACTCTGAAGAAATCTTAGAGATGGGAGAGGGAGGTTCTGATAATAGAGGATGTTACTCTTAGGTCACTGGCCAAACGGAGACCGCGGGTTGGGTGATAGACAGAGACGAAGGAGGAAATGTAGGGGGGGTGCAGCATTAGAAGATCTTTGTGGATGAGGGTGATAAGTTTATATTGTATTGTATTCTGATGGTGTTGATACATATGATGTCTTATGGCAGGGCTACAGTCACAAGCACTAACAGTATTGCAAAACAGAGTTGTACCAATCTGCTGTGTCTCATATTGAAATCACAGGGGGTATGGGGTTTGCTTGGGAACCTACTTTATTAGGTAAATCAGAGTCTTTCCCACTCCAAAGGACTCTTTGTGATCAGCACAGTTCTGCCACTCCTTTCCTGAATGTTTTTTCACTTATATTTGCTCTATGTGAATTCTGCAACAATTCCACAAATATATGAGGTTAATTTACCAGACACCTATATAGCATATCAATCCCTGGGCCTCATACTCTCAAAAAACAAACATTTTCATTCACCGGCTGTTCTGAAAGTTAAGTTACAGTAAAACCTTTTTGAGACAGCCACTTAAAATTGCTGTGGCAAAGGGTCTTCTGGAAGATGAAGAGATCAGTATACACTGACACTAAGGAAACTCAAAATCCAAATGGGAAATATCTAGCCAACATAGACATTATTTTTGTGTTTTAATTGGGGGAAGCTTGTCTGTCAATTTACTAACCATCCCCTTTTACTATTTCAGGTCTTCCTCAATGGCAGCACAAGTGACAAAGATAGCTACTTGAGTAGCTGAAGACGTACAGCATTTCAGAATGTATTGTTGTTTTAAAGCACAAACTCTTACTTGTAGGTGCCTGTGATGTCCTGACAGATCAGCTCTCAACACAATTATGTCCTTCATCCATATTTTTTTTTTTTTTTTTTTTTTTTACAGTTAGTAAATAGTCCCACTGTTCCATGGGCTCTGTCTAGTATTGCAAGTTAAATAAGGGTGATCTAAATTATAGCCAGAAAAACCCATTTAAATAATTTGATGTACCTAAATGTTTACTATTAAATGCTGCAGTATGATATAGAGAAAAAGGGGGCTTCAAAGGGGTTGTCCTGGACAGAAAACCGGGGTCTGTTTGTTTTTCAAACACAGCATCACTCATGCCCATGGCATTGGTCTGGCATCGCAGCTCATGCAGTGAATTCTACAATACCAGGCAAGGCCCATTGGCAGGTTTGTGTTTCTACTGGACATGACATAAACTATACTTTATTTTCTAATCTTTGACAACCCTTATAACTCCTGCCTCCTGTCGTCACTTCACAGACTATTCTGACTTGAGCTGAAGACCTAAATAACCTTGACACGGACTGGTTGCTAGGGACATGCTGCTTGACAGCCCCATTGACAGGATGCTAGGAATGATCTGCATAACAACCACAGTTTGTTTCACGTGACTGCTGCTGAGCTTAATGCTAGATTGTCACTGTGCTGCAGGGGTAACTAACATGGCAGTAATCCAGTCATGCCTCTTTAAAGGACCAGGCAACTATGTTCCTCTTACAATAGTTTTTATGTGTGTATTAATATTTTATATATACAATGCCGCTTAAGTTTGTGAACCCTGTAGAATTTTCTATATTGTAGTAATTTGACCTAAAACTACATCAAGTAGATTGCCATTCTTCTGTACAAAAAAGCTTCAACTTTGTTATGTTGGTGGGTTTCCTCCCATGAACTGCTCGCCTCTGGTCCTTTAACAACATTTCTATTGGATAAAGGACAGAACTTTCACTTGGCCATTCCAAAACTTTAAATTTATTTTTCTTTAACCGTTCTTTGGTTTTAGACATGTGTGCTTAGAGTTATTATCTTACTGCATGACCATTGCTCTCTTGAGATTCACTCCTGGGCGAATGTCCTGAGACTTTAATTTAGAATATCTTTGGTGCCGTTCAGAATTCATTGATACATCAACTTTGGTGAACCATCCTGGCCCAGATGCAGAAAAACAGATCCGGACCATAATACTGCCATTACTGTGTTTCACAGATGGTGTGAGGTTTTTATGCTGGAATGGATTCTTTTCCTTTCTCTTAACATAACACTTCTCATTTAAATCAAAAAACTATTTTGATCTCCTCCGTCCATAAAAACAATGTTTCACTAGCCACCTGGCTTGTCCAGGTGATCTTTTTCAAACTGCAGATAGGAAGCAGTGTTCAGCTCAAATTCCTTTTTGACCCTGTGGACTATTATATAACCTTGCCCTTGGCATAATCTTTGTTGGTCAGCCATTCCTGAGGTGGATAATAATGGTCTTGAATTTCTTCCAATGGTACATAGTCTGATTGTCTTTAGAAAGTGGTTTTATAACCTTTTCCAACTCTTCTTGTGAGGTCCTCAGAAATCTCCATTTTCATGTCCTGATACACTTTTACAAACTTATGCTGTGAGTATCAGACTTTGGCCGAAAGCCCCACATGGAGTAAACTCCGTGGTTCGCCCACGGTGAAAACGCCGCGGGAAAAAACCACGGCATTATACATTCATAGTAAAGTGGACAGGATTCTAGCGAATCCCATCCCCACTTTGCGTTAAAATACGCGCTGCGGACATGCAGCGATTTCCAAAACTGTTGCAGTTTTGGAAATCGCAGCATGTCAATTATACCTACGGAAACGCCAGCGGTTTCCCTATAGATATAATTGAAGCAGAAAGTCCGCAGAGGAAAACTCTGCGAACTTTCTGTCAAAAGCGCTGCAGGAAGAACTGCAATACGTTGCTGCTGCAATTTTTCCAACAGCGCTGCGGGACACCACGTGGGGCCTTAGCCTTTGTTAGATTTAGGACTTATGTGAAAATCCAACGTAGTTTTAGGTCAAATTCTGCAGGGTTCACAAACTTTGAAGCACACTGTATGTTATAGTAGTGTAGTTTGTTAATCTTGAACAGCAATGTATATGTGTGTTGTTGTAAGGTGTTGTGTGTAATGGACGGCAATTTACTTGATCGTGAGAAGTTGTTGGTTTTATTTTTGTATTACACTTTAACGTGTAGTGTTAACAAGTGAAGCGTGTGTTTTTATCTGTGGCAACTGAACATAATGGGTGTGTCGGATTGCTATGCACATTTGAGGTAAATTATGCTGCGATGGCTGGTATGTTTATGAATAGGAGCTTTTTGTCTCAGGGCAGGGAGGAGCACAAGATGGACTTCTGAAAATAGCCGGAATCCAGCTATAGATGTGTCCATAACAAAGCACATTGTAGAAATGCAATATTATCTGTATTACGAATTTCATTGGATAATTATTGGTGTCAATCAGTATTGGCAATAAAATGTTAACAAACAGATATTTATTATGTTGCTTTATTTTGAAAAAAAAAAAAGGTTCCTCGTTTTCAAGCAGGTTTAGCTTATGCCACTCTTGTCCATGTACTGTCCTGTTTCTGTTTGTTCCTTTTAAAGGTACATGCTAGTAAAATGTGGTAGTCTCCAGCACATTAGTATGAACCATAGCAAGTCTGCATAAGGGAGGGTTCACTTACCTGGCTCATACAGGTGCATCTCAATAAATTAGAATATCTTTGAAACGTTTATTTCTTTCAGTAATTAAATTTAAAAAAATGACCTATATTTTCTAGATTCTTTACACAGAGTGTTGTATTTCAAGTGTTTTATTTCTGTAAATGTTGATTATGGATTACAGGTAATGAAAACCCAAATCTAAGAAAATTAGAATATTGTAAAAAAAAAGTTCAGTATTGTAAATTCAGTGTGTCACCTGCCAAGGTTTCCTAAGCCTTTAAATGGTCCCTCAGTCTGGTTCAGTAGGACACACAATCATGGAAGACGCTGATTATGGATTGTATTACTGAGTTACTGAAATGAATGAACATTTCACAGATATTCTAATTTATTGAGATGCACCTGTAGCAATATGGGATATGTAGCAATATGGGATTCTTATATGACTGCCAAACATTTCCCCTGGCAGGGCATGTGATCAGCAGACTGACCTGCCACTTTACACAGCAGGCAGTTGTCACTTTTTCCATGCAAGTCTCAGAACCTTACTTCAAGTTTGCCGAATACTTGACCTTCCAGTCCTCTTTATTGGCCCCCATACAATATAGCGACTCCTTTTTTTTTTTCTAAAACTAATTATTTTATTAAAAGTGCAAATATACTACAATACAAGAACCATCTGAACAGAAACAAACAATCAAACCACAATAATGCAGCAAAGCCAATAGCACAAGTGGCAAAAAGTCTGGGGCACCGAGGAGTACTCCGGACACCCAAGCCCAGAAACTGTGTCTGCCCGGGCACAATATGCATCCTAAAAGGACCAGGTCTCTATGGTATTGTGGTTTACAGCTGTCAGATATTCCATGGCCTGCAGATCTACTGTCCTGTAGGATAGGTCCACTTGGGATGGTGGGGCTGACTGCTTCCAAAAAAAGAGCAATGTAGAAGCAGCCTGGCACCTCGCTCGCTTTAAAGATTGAGGGTGACCATTAAAAAGATAGGTAATAGAATTCGAAGGATCAAAAAAAACCATGGCATAGGGCTTGGATCATGTTCCAGAAGGGTTCTATCTGAGAGCAAAGCCAATTAACATGAAATAGGGAGCCATAATGCCAACATATATCTGGGTGAGATGGATTAAATTTATGGAGTAGCTCCGGAGTGTGGTGCCAGTTCAGTAAGGAGTTTCAGTTGGTTCTCCTTGTATAATGTGCATATAGAGATCTAGCTCAGATGATATTCCACACATCTGGAGGTATGCTTGTTCCAATAAAATATACTGCCCCCATACCTCACACAATATATTACCCCACATACAGTGACTTTACGCTGCTACCTACTAGATTGCTCCAGCAGATAACCTGCCTATATTCACTTACCCATCACCAGTCCTGCACAGGACTCCTTCACGTCAGCTCCAGCCTCTTGCTGAATATTGTCAGGACGTGATGTCTGGATGTCATTCATTGTCAGGATATAATATGCGAGGCTGAAGAGGAGGAGGCTGTCGGTAGGGTCTGGAATGGGTAAGTGAATATGTGCCATTACCTGCTTGAGTAAGTAGGTACAGTAGGTAACAAAAACAGGGGGCCGGGCCCCCTAATATTGCAGTCCCCATAGAAGCTGCTATGGCGGTAGATCTCCCACTCCCCTTGTTTTTGTAGGGGGGAGGGGCAGATGTTTGGAGGAAACTTTTATGAAAATCTGTTGTGTGAATAATATAATTCAATTAATTGAGTACCCACTAACTATATAGATAATCTGGTTCCCTCCTCTTACTCTTTCAGGATGATTAAAAGAATAAAACAGGTTTGCAATTTTTTTTGTCCGCCAAGAAACTGCGCCACTCCAGTCTGTGATGCTGGTTCTTTAACAAAAAAAAACCTTCAACTGTTGCAAACATTTTATTGCCTTAACACTTGATTTATTGAAGTGCAATACAATATATTTAGATAGCACTAAGTACCTTATTATAATGTATAACACTACAGCTTGGCATGATATCAGTCAGTCTGAATGTGGCAAATCAAAGCAAGGTCTTCCCCAACAACAGCACCAGCTTGGAAAGAATTCACATCTGACAAACACTTTTTCATTTTACACGGCTCTGGGTTCATCCTCTCCCTTATCTGCAATATTCTGGCTCCACTCAGCCTTGGTGTGATGCCACGAGCCCAGGATATTGCTTGTCACTCTATTTATGGTCCAATAAATAAAACAAGGTATAACAATATATACATTTACATAACAGATACCAGATAATACGACCATGAGGAAGGGTGGGGGGAGTTCAGGAACTTATTTTTTTTTTTTTGAAATCCCTGAATTTGCCACTTGTCATTTCTGTACAATGCGCAGCAATAAATGTGATTAATTGTAGAGCCGTCATGGCTGCCATCAAAGAAATGTGATTTATTTTATCACAAGATAGTAAATTAAAAGCCTCATCATGTCCTAAATGGCAGATTCATCAGGAACTCATTGTCATTTGCAAGTCATTAATGAAAAGGCATTTTTCATTTTACAGAGAACTCTAAAAACAGGCAGGTGCGGCTATGTATAATGATCTGCAACCTGGGACTCTCCAGCTGCTGTGAAACTACAACCCCCCAATAAGCCCTAACAGCTGCAGACCAATCTTGTACAATTTTGGTTGTATTCATTTAAAAAAAAAAAATTTTTGTAATGCGGAACTCCAGATCCTCCTGCATCCTTATAGATTTAAAATTTACCATCCTGGCTGCCAGGAGTTGCCACTAGGGGGAGCTTAGGTGCTGATTGGATCGGAGTTAGTTAGTTTAATTTTGAGCGGTTTTCCATGCCGGCTGTACTTGGCTACCTCTGAGATTTCCATGAATGGAGCTGTAGACATGTACACTACCGATCTATTCACCCAGGAAACTATGACCCCAGCAATCCCAAGAAAAGCCATCTAGCAGAGATCAGCAACCTTCGGCACTCCAGCTGTTTCAAAACTACAACTTGCAGTATACATCTTTGCCAGTTCTTGGAGCTCTAGTATGCTTTGGTTTTCCAACAGCTGGAGAGCAAGGATCTCTCTCTCTCTCTCTCTCTCTCTCTCTCTCTCTCTCTCTCTCTCTCTCTCTCTCTCTCTCTCTCTCTCTCTCTCTCTCTCTCTCTTTCTCTCTTTCTCTCTTTCTCTCTCTCTTTCCATGAAAATGAATCGGGCTAAGCTGCAATACTTCACCCAGCCTGTGGTCAGGTGTGGCCCTATTTTGGGAAGAAAGCAGTCATGTTTTTCTAATCTCATGTAATGACAAACATTTGTAATGTACTTTTCTCACACAAGGGACTCAGTGCAGAGAGCTGCACAGGCGCTCATCCCCAACACAAACAATGCTCAGCTACAATCAATAAAATCAATTTACCTATCAATATATTTGTGGCATGTCGCTGGCAACACGGAGAGAACATACAGACTTCATGCAGATGTTGCCCCTGGTCAGATTCAAGCTCAGGATCCCAGCACTGCAAGAGTGCTAACCATTGAGCAGGGCCGGTTTTAGATGAAGTGTGGCCCTGGCAAAATTAAAAGTGGGGCCTCGAATGTTGACATACTAACACCACCATCATATTCTTCCAGCAGCACTGATATAGTATTAAAAGATCGGTAGAATACAAAAAAAAAAAAAATTTGTAAACATGTATATAGTTGTGAAATCGCAACTATATACTGGGTTGAATTATTATCACTGTATAGACAATTGCCAGACAAAACATATGATATAAAAACCACTAATATCAATAATACCTCTATACAAGGCCCAGATAGTACACTACCTCCACAGTGACTACCTCCATTTAACTACATAGTGATGCAAAGGCAATAAATAGTCATGCACTACACATACTTCTAACCTAATAAACATCAGGTCGATTAAAGGGGTTTGCTGGTCCCAAATAGATTTTTTTATACTGATCTATAGGACAGGGGACCAGTATGTGATCTGTTAGGATTTGACACGTGAAACCCACACAGATAAGCTGTTCTAGTAGCTTCCGGGTGTTGCTGCAATTACCCAGAACCACCACTATACAGAGGATGGAGCTGCTGTGCCACTACTATTACTTGAATAGTAGCAGTGCTGCATCCTGTCCACTAGCAGCTTTCAGCACGCGAAGGCTGCTTGAACAATCGGACTCCGACAGATCACATACGGATGTCCTATCCTGTGTTATATGCTCCACAGTAGCCCCCACACAGTATTAAATGCTCCACAGTGGCCCCCACACAGTATTATATACTCCACAGTGGCTCCATACAGTATTACATGCTCCACAGTGGCCCCCACATAGTATTATATGCTCTACAGTGGCCTCCACAATAGTCTTATATGCTCTACAGTGGCCCCCACACAATATTATATGCACCCAAGAGCCCCTCCTAGAGCCAGTGCTATTATTATACTCTGGGGTCACCTCAGACCCCAGACTATAATAAGTGGAGGCCCAGGGAAAGTGATTAAAAGTAACAAACACTTATACTCACCTTGTCTCACTTCTCGTGGGCATCCTCGCTCCATCCAGCTGTCTTCAGCATCCTCTTTGGTCCTCTTCTGCCTGGCGACTGAGGTAAACCACGTCCCAGACGTCACTGCTGGAGCCTGTGATTGGGCCTCAGCGGTCACGTGGGGGCACCCCATGTGACCGCTGGGGCTCAATCACAGGCCCCAACAGTGACATGTGGGGTGCATGACCTCAGTCGCAGGTCAGTAGAGCCCCAGAGAGGATGCTGAGCCCAGAAGAGGCGAGTTATAAGTATTTTTTTTCATTTTTAGTCACTTCCCCTGGGCTGGCATCTATCACCGGGCCCCTTTCCATTAACAATATGTATAGCAGTCGGGAAACCAGGCTTTCCCCAACTGCCATCATGGTGGTCCGGAGCTCCAGCCATTTCTAGTGGGCCCCGTACCCCTCCGGTCGCAGCTGCACCCCTTGCGACCGTGTTCGTTACGCCACTGCTTGTAAGTAAGGCTAGGGGGAGCTGGGTTCAGGTCATCAGACTACATCTGATGCTGCGGATCCTGGGGACCCTTAGCCCTGCCCCCCGCTAACGCCTGCCCTGTCACTGAGCCACCATGCTGCCATACAAAACCTTTAAATTTCTGTCCATTCCCCTGGTTCTGTCAGCACCTCTCAACAGACTGGCTATGAACCTGGAAATAATTCCTATACACAACCATGTTAAATAGGTGATTTAGCAGCAAAAATTAAAGTGGTTTTATAGCTGAATTAATGAACATGGAATAATTACAAAGCAAATTCCATATGGTCATTTACATAACTCGGCAATAGGATTTGGCCACAAATTTACTTAATTACATTTATAAATGGAATTGGGGTTTGTAATGTTTGTGAGTTTCTATTGTAAGAGATTAAGAACGTTGTGAAACCAGCGCCACTACAAGCACTGGAAATCAAAGCAGGATTTCATTTCTACTAATGTAACCCATCATCCACATTCAGCATATTCAGTTCTAGAACTGCACCATCGTAGGTGACAAATCCATCTTTAGTATAAGGGATATCTAGAATATTAAATCACATCACATGGTACCTGCTGCCGAATTCCCCAGAAATCAGCCGTGGAAGGCGTTCAGTTTTCCTCCAACACCACCACAATGGATATGAAGCATTACGCTAGGTTCACACTAGCATTCGGCTTTCCCTGAAATGCTAGTATGACGCGACAAACTGAAACCTAATCTGCTTAAAAAGCAGTTATCTGCGGAAACTCGCAGACCCCATAGACTATAATGGGGTGCACCGGAATTCCACCTGAAAAATGCGGAGAGAAAAGTCTCGCTTGCAGATTAGGGGACAGAATCCCCAAACGGAGTGCGAACGCTCGTGTGAATCCAGCTTAATACAGTTTCAGTAACTATTACTGTTAAGTCCTCCAAAACCAGAGACACTCTTTGTAGTCACTCTTTACACTGGATTATAGATGAAGATCCTGAAAGAGACCCCTTTCACTGAATTCTAGATACACACATCTACACCAGTATCTTTGCTTTAAAAAAAAACCAAAACATATGTTCTTTTGCATCATTCATAAGCTATCTACCTAATTTATTTGGAGCAACTGATATACTTAAAGAGGATCTTTCCCCAAATCCACCTACAGTTTTTTAGAGGATCGTGTCTAGAACACTAAACCCCTGCAGTATAACATTTTGGCTCTTGGTTGTTGAATTGTCCATTGTTACAGAATTAATAAAATGTACTCCAGTCCAAAAGCTTCAGCCTTTGTAGTGTTCCCATCAAATCTAGCACAAGGTGACTTTCCCATAGATTCTAGAGGTCCTTGAGGACATATATTGCTCTACTTAAAGGCACCATTTAATAGTTCTTCGTAAAGGTTTCCCTGGTGACAAGCAATGTACAGTTATCATACTACCAGACTTGTTTCCCCTGCAGAGAAATATATTCACACGCTGGCCCAGATTTACTATTGTGGTTACAAATAGAAACTGGCGTAAAAACATGGCACATCTAGTTTGGGCCCAATGTTTCGACATGCTAGTTGTGGATTCTGAAAGAAAGTGGGTGTGGCTTAAATGTGCCAAAATAGTGGCAAAAAGTTCTGTGGCAAAGCAAGCCAATTAAATGTGGTAAATAATTAGACTTAAGATATGCCAGATTTATTATCTAGCATCAGTCACTGAGATAAATCTGAGCATTTTCAGACTGCCTAAGTTTGCGCTGACTAGCTATTAGTAAATCTGGGCCATTGTGGTTGAGTTGCAGGTATACTGCATGCAGTTTTGCTGGGGTAGCTGCATTTGCAGATGGAACACATTGGGGAAAAAGACTGGAATTATCAATGCAAGTCTTCATAGCCCCATCACTCTTATCCATTGGCTGTTTAATACTGCAACTGAGATCCAATAAAGATGGAATAAGCTCTACCCCCAAACACCACTTTAAAAGTGGCCAAACACAGTTGAAGGTTCTTGGCACAGGCTGACGTTTATCCAGAACTATGTCGGAACTACGCCTTGTGCTTCGCAATGGAAATAATCTGTCGCCAGTAGTGCCTACAAACCTATGGGGCCCAAATTTGTGTACCCCAACTAGTTACTGTATTGTCCTTCTCCATTTAAAGCATTACTCTTTGATCTATAGATTCCATGAATGGTTGAAAGATTATACAGTGCCTTGCCCCCTTGAACTTTTCAACCTTTTGCCACATTTCAGGCTTCAAACATAAGGATATAAAATTTTTATTTTTTGATGAAGAATCAACAACAAGTGGGACACAATTGTGAAGTGGAACGAAATTTATTGGTTATTTTAAACTTTTGTAAAAAATAAAAAACTGAAAAGAGGGGCGTGCAATATTATTCGGCCCCTTTACTTTCAGTGCAGCAAACTCACTCCAGAAGTTCAGTGAGGATCTCTGAATGATCCAATGTTGTCCAAAATGACTGATGATGATAAATATAATCCACCTGTGTGTAATCAAGTCTCTGTATAAATGCACCTGCTCTGTGATAGTCTCAGGGTTCTGTTTAAAGCGCAGAGAGCATCATGAAGACCAAGGAACACACCAGGCAGGTCCGTGATACTGTTGTGGAGAAGTTTAAAGCTGGATTTGGATACAAAAAGATTTCCCAAACTTTAAACATCCCAAGGAGCACTGTGCAAGCGATCATATTGAAATGGAAGGAGTATCAGACCACTGCAAATCTACCAAGACCCGGCCGTCCCTCTAAACTTTCATCTCAAACAAGGAGGAGACTTATCAGAGATGCAGCCAAGAGGCCCATGATCACTCTGGATGAACTGCAGAGATCTACAGCTGAGGTGGGAGAGTCTGTCCATAGGACAACAATCAGTCGTACACTGCACAAATCTGGCCTTTATGGAAGAGTGGCAAGAAGAAAGCCATTTCTCAAAGATATCCATAAAAAGTCTCGTTTAAAGTTTGCCACAAGCCACCTGGGAGACACACCAAACATGTGGAAGAAGGTGCTCTGGTCAGATGAAACCAAAATCAAACTTTTTGGCCACAATGCAAAACTATATGTTTGGTGTAAAAGCAACACAGCTCATCACCCTGAACACACCATCCCCACTGTCAAACATGGTGGTGGCAGCATCATGGTTTGGGCCTGATTTTCTTCAGCAGGGACAGGGAAGATGGTTAAAATTGATGGGAAGATGGATGGAGCCAAATACAGGACCAGTCTGGAAGAAAACCTGTTGGAGTCTGCAAAAGACCTGAGACTGGGACGGAGATTTATCTTCCAACAAGACAATGATCCCAAACATAAAGCAAAATCTACAATGGAATGGTTCACAAATAAACGTATCCAGGTGTTAGAATGGCCAAGTCAAAGTCCAGACCTGAATCCAATCGAGAATCTGTGGAAAGAGCTGAAAACTGCTGTTCACAAACGCTCTCCATCCAACCTCACTGAGCTGTTTTCCAAGGAAGAATGGGCAAGAATTTCAGTCTCTCGATGTGCAAAACTGATAGAGACATACCCCAAGCGACTTGCAGCTGTAATCGCAGCAAAAGGTGGAGCTACAAAGTATTAACTTAAGGGGGCCGAATAATATTGCACGCCCCACTTTTCAGTTTTTTATTTTTTACAAAAGTTTAAAATAACCAATAAATTTCGTTCCACTTCACAATTGTGTCCCACTTTGATTCTTCACCAAAAAATTTAAATTTTATATCTATGTTTGAAGCCTGAAATGTGGCAAAAGGTTGAAAAGTTCAAGGGGGCCGAATACTTTCGCAAGGCACTGTACAGATTCATCTTGAAGAATATGCTAGATTTGGTGCCAAAAGACCATAGAACTCAATTACGATAAACTTACAGAATCTGATTCAACTTTTTGTTTCCTATGACATGGCCTGTCTCTGGGTGGGGATACATGGAGATAACCACGTCTTCAGTGGTTAAGGGTTTTGAATGCTTAGACTGTTTCATCATGTAACCTAGGCGTGTGAGCATTAACCCAGGGCGTGTTTGCGATACACCCACTAAGGCATCCTGAGTTTCATATGCATAAACATTTTACATTCATAGGAGACATCTCCCAAAATGATTTGTGACCTTAACAATGCAAGTTTCAAAAATTCAAGAAACACTGACCTGGATGACTTATGAAGAGCGTTCCTGCTATGATGTACACAGTGTATTAATGTCATTTATCTTACCCAGTGTATAAAATTGCATATAGAAGTTTCAATGTACTAGTTGGCAATGCCAAGTCCTCAAGTGCCCTCCTCATACGTATGCTTTTAATAGGACATGTAGACAGGAGGTGTTCTAATTCTACAGCGCCTTTTAGATAAAGGCAAGTATGCCTTTATATGTGTTTTGTATGCACTCAACAAAGTGCTTCTCATATAATACCAGCCAGCAAATACCCTTTTAATTCATCTCTAACCCTGTCTGATCCCAGTTATATTGTAAATACTCCAACCTTATATACAAATATATAGATTTTGACAGATATGCAACATCCCACTGGACACTGCAAATTGTTTCTATTGTGCTCATATTGTATATATGCTCTGTCTTATACTATCTTGTATAAGATAGTAACATGTGTTTTTCCCTTACATGTGCTGGACCACTTTGGGCAGGATTGCATTTTGATATGTTCCAGCCAGACAGCTCTGAAGTGTAGGAGATCAGGGGTCTGCACCTAGCTTCCAAAGGGATAAGGAGAGCCATAGACAGACTATATCTGTGCTGCAGCCTGGAGTCAGGGAAAGTATGGCTGCCTAGAGAGAGCGAGAGAAGTTTAGGAAAAAAATAGAGAAAGTGCCTTTCCTGGAGTCTGAGAAGAAATTGAACGAGGGCCTCAGAGCCTCTTGCTGAATTCTAACTGGGACTTTGATGAAAGAGACAGTGACAAAGAAAGACATTGGCACCTGCTTGTAAAGACAGAGATACCTCAAGTCTCCTTCCTGCATCACCATCACGGACACTCCAAGCCCCATCAGGCTGAGGAGGGCTAAAGACCATTAGGACGTGCCCCGAAGAAAAGTCTACCACCACCATAAAGTAACCTGCACGTCCACAGCTGTACACCAGCACAGGAGGAGGACGAAAGCTACATGAATGTTCTCCCTGTGTTTGTGTGGGTTTCCTCCTACACTCCAATGACATACTGACAAGGAGATTAAGACTGTGAGCCCTACTTGGGACAGAGAGAGACAATGCATGTAAAGTGTTGTGGAAAATGTTGGCACTATGTAAGTAAAATAATAAATAACAAAAACTTTACCAGGTTCCACTCAGACAAACCACTGATTGTTGGGACCAAGTTCTGTCCAGATGGCAATGCCCAGCCACAACAGCGTCCATGAGGCCAAACTTTGGAAAGCACCAATGCTTTCAATGACGCAAAACATCAACTGCAGAAGGTGTATGACTTTCAGTTAAAAATAATATTTAGCTCCTATTAAAACAGTGCCTCACCTATGTGAAGGTTGTGTGTAGTATTGCAACTTAGCACCCATTATTTTGATGGAGCTTCTCCAGGCCTTCAATTGTTTCTAGAAACCAATTTGTCAACAGAAAACTTTTGCTGTACAGAGAATTATGATGGAAATAGCCTTAGGTACTGTTCACACTAGCATGGATTCCATTCAAAATGAGTCTACAACATATCAGAGGCATAAGGTAGGCTGATCTTATATAACTTCCAGATCCACCACCTTTATCTAAGTCTGCTTTCACACAGGCCTTATACAGTCACATTCTAAAGTCAGTACTAAGATCTCTCCACCATTCCATTGAACCAATCATATATTACCATACATTCCTATGAAAATTTACCTTGGTAAAATGGGAGCATTTAAGCCTCAATCTCCAATCTCAAGAATGTCCCAATCCACCCAGGACCTCCCACTTTTGGCCAGTTTTTTTTTTTTTTTTTTTTTTTTTATATAAATTTACTCCGCTATTCACACCACAGGAAATCAAATCTGGTAGGATTGCCTACAATAATCTAAGGCAGGTCCACCAGAACCACTGGGATTCAGGTGTTACAGCTCCTGTACAGCCATGTGAAACAGACCTTATGCCAGGGCTAAGCTGTGACTTTTGCATGGATATCACTATATCAACTACCCAGTCCTTTAGTCCCCTTGCTGGTTGTAGGGCTATAGAGGTAGATGCAGGGGTCAGCTGCTGACCAGCAAGCTCACTATGGAGACATATGTTTGAGCAGCAAGAAGGGCTTCCACTTCCCACTGGGCTCATACTTATAAATCACCTGAGGATTGCCCCCTCCATCTTGTTGGGACATGAAACGCGTTGGTATGAAGGAAATAAGGGAAAAGGATTTAATTTGATAGGGAGTCACAGTGAGAGCTCTAGGGACTGTTCTTGTAAGGACAGGTGTCATTGTGGGACATAGGTGAGAGACAGGGTATAATTACACCAGCCCTTCATCTGCAAGTCCCGTTGAGTCCCCATCATCTCTCAGTAGGTCTGGGTAAGACCGTTCCTCTTTTATCTAGAGCACGGTTTGTTATGTGCACTTAAATTGGTGATGTTGTTTGGCCATCTTAACATGAATATTTATTATTATAATTTGTATTAAAAGTTAAGTTTTATAGTTCTTTTGGTCCTCTGCTTGTGACAATAGATTGTTGGATCCTGAAGGTTATCTAATAACATTGTAGTTGCATGTTTTGGCGATTTTGAAAAAAAAATTAACTTGGATCCAAGATGGCAGCTTTGAAAATGACCACCGCCTCACACAGATTTGTCCCCTTCCCAGGACGGCGACCCCAATCAACGTTTTCAATTTATTCTGGTGTCTCCATTCCTTTGGATCACACTGTACACCTTAATACCTGATTAAAACCACAGCACCTGCTCAAGACCACCTTCTATGGTCCAGAGATTAAGGCTCTGTACCCGATCAAGTCTTGCAATGCTCTCCACATCTTAGTATTTGCTTAAGACCACAGCACCTGCTCAAGACCACCTTCTATGGTCCAGAGATTAAGGCTCTGTACCCGATCAAGTCCTGCAATGCTCTCCACATCTTAGTATATGCTTAAGACCACAGCACCTGCTCATGACCTCCTTATCTTCTTGAGAAATTAGCATCTGCTCAAGACCCCCATCTACTCCACCTCCTACCTGCTCTAGATCTCAGCCCTTTGCTCAAGAAGCCTTGCCTGTTCCAGATATTAGCACCTGCCTGGCACCCCTGATCTACTCAAGATAGAACACTAGTGTGAGACCTCATACCTTTTCTAAGCACTTGCTCAATTCCTCCCAGCCAGCTTCAGATGCCAC
Source organism: Leptodactylus fallax (assembly GCA_947044405.1). NCBI lineage: Eukaryota > Metazoa > Chordata > Amphibia > Anura > Leptodactylidae > Leptodactylus > Leptodactylus fallax. The sequence continues at coordinate 1,075,698 of CAMRHE010000300.1, read as the reverse complement.
CACCTGCTCAGGACCACCTTTACCTCCTTTAGATCCTGTCACTCAAGCAGCAGATAACCTGGCTATACCTAAACCACTTCTAGGATAACTTTAGTTTCTGGAGTCATTTCCAGGGTGACTTTTCTAGGTGTTTACAGTATTTCTTCTGAGGACAGCGGTGCCACTTATGGCTATTATGATGTGATTCATTGATAAAGCAGCCCTGCCTGCCTGCAGCACATGGAGCCATCATCTAGATTACATAATACTAATCACAGCTCCTTTACTGTGGCGTTAATAGCTGCGGAGAGGGTTACACCTGGGTGGAGTTTCTTACTCCCATCTCAAGCCACCTCCAGCTTCTTCACAAAACCTGTTAAGCAATTTCTATTTCTAAGGGAAGAAAGTCCATGAGCTGCTAGGAACAGGTTTGACCGTGTCTGCTGATGTTTGGCTCAGTCTTCAGATGGTTGTTAAACACCCTGAAAAAAAAAATAGCCTGGAAAAACTGGTAATGTCAGGCGAGGGTGGCATTCCTCTGTGATTGTATAGTTATGGCTTGGTAGCTGATGCTTGCATATATAAGGAGTGCCCTTGTTGTTGAGAGGCTCAGAAGATCTCATTGTGCACTGGAAGAAGCCTGGCACTCAGGTGAGTCAGGAGGAAGCTCAGCAGCCACAGATCTGTCTCTATGACCTTGACAGCCCAGGCTGGAGCAGTCCTCTAGCCTGCTAATCCGTAGCACCTGACCGCTAGGGTCATGGGTAGAGATCTGGAGGAGCAGCCAACTGGAAGTTCTGGAGGGTTACCTCTCATTAACCTTAATCTGCATGCTAGTTTTCCAATTTGAGCTGTATTTATGTATACACAAACAGATGTATTAGAGATGTGTTTGTCAACTGGCACAAGTTATTGTGATGACAGGAAGAGGCTTCTGGTTACACAGAACTTCATGTAAACTACTACTGTATGATCTAAATTCACTGATTCTCATGCACAGGTATTGCAACCGCAGATGCAGCTCTGCTACATCTGTACAATGGCTGCTTATTTTTATTTCAGGAACTAAAATTGAATGAAATGCATAGTACACCAGAAATAATTTAGAATACATTATATCTGATAATATGGAGTATGGAATATAGTATATAAAAATACAGAGGTGTGGCAGAGCTGAATGTGTGCTTTTATTTGTATTACTTGTGCATTGTGGTCACTCCCTGAGTCAGTTTATCTACAATCAATGATTAGAAACTCAGCTCTGCTACATCTGCGTTCAAGGATTTGTGTGTATATAAATGTTGCATGCCCTTTTTGTATCCTGACTCTCACTATTACTCTATTGTTAGGATCTATTACGCTTAGGCCAGGGATCAGCAACCATTAGCACTCTAGCTGCTGTGAAACTACAACTCCCAGCAAGCTCCATTCACTTCTATGGATAGCTCCAAGTATACAACATAGTAGTAATTGTAATTCCACAACAGCTGTAGTGGCGAAAGTTGTCTGCCCCTGCACTAGGCCGTAATGTACAAAGCTGCACCTGTTCCAGCTTTAGACAGCACTACAGTCTCCATGATGTGTACAGTAGGAGGTGTTGACTTTATTGCTGCAGTTACATGTGGTTTCCTTAAAAGACACTTCCTTGTCTTCTCTAGATGAAAGTATGACATCATATACAGTTGATGTCAAGTTTGCATTTCACAGATCTCATAAGGCCATATGTAGCAGAGTTGATTTTTTTTTTTTTTTGGCATAGCTCATTGTGATGTCACCATAGTCTTAGGTAACCCATGTTAGATTTATGATGTGTAAATAGTGAAGCCCCAGTGAATTAAATGACAAATTCAGCTCTGCTACATCTGTTTCTTACAGTGCTAGGAAACCAGCATTATTCATGGGGGATTAAATCTACAGCAACTTCTGAGGGGGTTCAGATGGGACTTGTCTGTGGCGTAATTAATTCCGTGTTTATTGCTAACATGATCTATTCTGCCCTAGGTGTGTCTGGCGTGTGAATGTTGCTCATCCACATTGCTGCCGCCTCCTCCTCACTCTGGAACGTGCACTCCTGCCTGCCAGTCTACCTGGCTCAGTGGTTCTTAACAGTTCAACAGTTCTCTATCGAAATTGTGAAATGTTTAGGACCACTTGACCAGGTGGACACTCTCTTCACACTGTGGACAAAAAGGAGGACAAGAGCCCCAGCACCAGGATTAACAGCGGAAGAACTTCTCTAGTTCTGCAAGTGCGAAATGTGTTAACCTATTTCTTGCCAGTTTCTTGGAAATACATGCTGACAACTATGCACATAAATAGAATTGTATATATGTAGGGCTGTATTATAGTTGTAACACCCAGACCTCCCTAAGATCCTAATGAACTGAACCCAAGCCACTATAAGGGTTGTGTAGTGGAAATCTATACTTTGGTTTTGTAGAACCTTGGGGGTCCAGGTCAGGCATCCCTAATATAGAGGTTAAATTTGGCTATATTATGTGATACCCAAACCTGACTAGTGTATTGGACCTCATATAACTGAGCTGCTCATACAGATGGCGGGAGCATTAACACTTTAAAGGGTTCTACAAAATTAGGAAGAATTAATCCATTTTTTTCCCTTAAAAACAGTGCTACTTTTGTCTTTTTTGTCTGGTATTGCAGCTCGCCCCATTCAATTAAATAGGACCTAACTGTAGTATTAGACCAATCCCACAGATAAGACTGGTACAGTCTCCAGGGAAAAGGAGACCACCATTTCTATTATCAAACTCAAAATTAGGCCTTATATGAGGTGGAGGGTGTCAATATATTTGCATTTTTCTTCTTCCTTTTTTTTTTTTTTTTTTTTACACACGGTATAGTTTTTAAACATTATAGCTTTATATCTTGAGCTTCTATATCAGACCTAGTTTCAGTAAATTGCTATCATTGTTAATGTGACATTTGGCACAAAGATCTGTTCTGCAGCTCTTATTACATTGGCATCTGGTGATCCCATGACACAATCACAATCTGTCATTTTTAGCACTTGTCAAGCATTAGCTAGAAAATAGGTCTCCTAAATATGTAAAAGAAAATATAGAGCAGTTGTTAAGGGGTTAAATTAGAAATAAATTCCTACATGTGTTCATGTCCCTGCCTAGGAAATAATAAGTCCAACTGTGGAACTCAGATGTCCCAGTATATTGTGAGTGCCTTAGAAGTGAGATTCTTTAAGTACAGATGTAGCAGAGCTAAATTTGCCATTCAGATTTCTTCTGTTACAACTTGCCATGTTGAGATAATGTAGCAAGCTTAAAGCCCACAGATAACACATTGTAATACATTGATGAGCTGTAACATATGACAACCTCATCTGTGCTACATCAGAATGTGGATGTAATAGATATTAATAGAAGAAAATCTGCTTTATTGCTAATTACTAGATACACATTACTGGAACATTGTTAATTGCATTATCCCACAATGAAAATCAATTAGAAATGTAAATGTCTCTTTCTAATCATTCCTTTATTTTCTGTAATGAAAATGTGTAGTAGTGTATGCTCACTGTGAATATGAGCCATCATACACACCATCATGGTAATGTATTTCTATTAGCGGTTATTACAGCCTTTCCAGTAAAGTCACTATTCTTCATACATTGTTATTTTATCTTAAAGGGATAGCATTAGATAAAAATAACAAAGACCCATGACTGCTTTCTTGCAAAAACAGCACCACCACGGGCTACATCTGGCATTGCAGCTCAGACTCATTGAAATAAATTTTGCAATACCTGTCACAGCCTATGGATAGGTATGTTATTTCTGAAAGAATTTAGCCATGGTTTCCTAACCCCTTTAATATATTCTAAGCATTTGAATAAAACAAATATGATTTTAAATGTATAGGACCAAATGTTATAGTCACAGCAGGGAAGCTAGTGGTTAGCCATTGCATGCAGTAGCAAAAAATATGTACAATACCATTTATTGCCAGCAGATGGAGATACACCTCTTTTCTATAAGGGGAGTTCTCCATCAGCTGGCAAAAATAAGTATTGCACCAGCTATGCAAAAAGATGTAGCAACCATTAATTTATTTAACGTTACTTACCTCCATGGGACTACATTAACCTCTTTAGGATAATGTTCAGACATTACGTTAGATGTATGTACATTCCAATGTTAAAGCTTCTATGAGAGCTTGTCCTAAATGGCAAATACAGCTCAGCAGTATCCTGTATATTTTATTTTGTTTTTTTTTCCACAGTTTCCAACATACAAAACATCTACACATAAGTATGATAAAAATGTACAAATATATGGAAATATGTTATAGAAGAGGTAAATTCTTCACATAAAACGCAACAATTCCTCTAATGCCTGCATTGCAAGGAACCTTTTTCATAATGTGCTGTAAATGTGTATTGATAAAGCATAGCTCAGATTTCTATGTAGACGCAATGTTTTATGTCCTCTTCTCAAAAATAAAATTCCATGTAAATCTTCCACTAGAGTATTTTTTTTTCTATAAAAACTGCAGAATTGGAAAAAAATGAATATTTTCTTAATTCCTGGAGCAGTGAAGCAAACACATTTTCAATTAGACTGTATGTTTACCTATGCTCTAGTCGGTGACTGTGCCAATAGGAATCTCGTGTTGTATTTTACTATGCTGTAGGGTTGCAGGCCCAGAAATGATCACCGTAACATGAGGTAAGGCAGCGCACTTAGCTGACTATGGGCAAGAATCCATAGTCGTCTGAGATAGAATATACATATTCATAAACTCAACTTAGTACAGCTGAGTACAATACAATTATTGGTGTAAATACGTATCTATTTTGTAACATAATTTGAATAACATCTGTTAAAAAATTAGTTCCTATTTTTGTCCCTTTCTTCTGGCTGGATGGGACACAATACAAGTCAATGGGTTAGTTTTTAACGTCTGTTAAAATGTATTTGCATCATAGTGATGGCTGTTATAAACAGATCGGTGGGTTGGGTCAAAAAATAAAATATATCAATTAAGTCCATCTTTCTTTTTTTTTTTTTTTTCAAATGAGAGTTAAAAACAGGTGACAAATGGACACTGAAAATGAACCCATGCCCAGAAAATGGATGAAAGATATGTGACACACTCATTTGTAATGTACGTTTTGTTGTTATTTTTGTTTGTGTGTGCAAGGCTTTAAAGAGGGAAATTTAAAAATGTTATCAAAGGAAGGGAGACACCTAGTGGCCATGTTGTTATGAAATAAACCATTACAAAGAATGACTTAGGCTAAGGCTTCATGCTGCAAAACGCAGCTTTAACAAAAACAAGAAAAAACGTAAATGTTAAACGCAGTCCCAAAAAATATTGAGGTATTTGCTGCTTTTCTGATGCATTTTGCATGTTTGCCTTCCCCCACATAAATCTATGGGGAAAATGCTTTGTTATCATGCATTTTTTTTATTGCTTCATTTTCTACAGTGTGTTGTTCTGCAAGGTGGGGATGACATTAAATTAAATCTTTCACTTTGCTGGGACTGTAAAATGCAGTGTTTTTTTCCCCCACTGCGTTTCAGCAATGTGTGGCCTTGGCCTTAAAGGGGTTTCCAGGAATTGGACAACTCACAGAGGAGGCTTATAAAGGTGAAACATGAAATAAATAAATCATACTCTCCTGTCCTCGGCACTCTGGTGTCCACCACGCTTTCGGCCATGCAATTTTTCTTCGCCATTGGAAGTCCTGCGCAGCACATGACTGCTGAGGCCAATCAGAGGCCTTGGCGGCGGCTGGAAAGGAGCCTGTAACGTCACTCACATACATTACCGGGTCATTTCCTGTGGATACAAGACATGGTCCATGGACAAGAGTGGCACTGGGTTTGGATGAAAGCAGCCATGTTTGTCGTATTTCACATTATTATTATTAATAATAATAATAATAATAATAATATGCATTTTTATAGCACCATTACCTTCATGCTTCTGTATATATGAAAAGGGTTTACACACATAATACAAAAAGAAGTACAATAAACCAGGGGTGGACAGAGACAGTAAAAGGCCCCTGTGCAACCTCAGTAAAATGGGCCCCTTGTCCTCTGTCAGAAATTAGAACTTACAGATGTAGCAAACTTTGTGCGCAATACCATTATCTTAAGGTGCGCACCCTATTTGTGTAGCAAGTAGCATATTTTTACTGCATTAGAGCAGGTCTATTTATTTAGTGAAACCAATATTATAAAACTAAAAAATAGGTCGGCACTTCACTGTAGATGAAGAAAGGACTGTGTATCTATTGGCCCCTGCACAGTGTTTCTGTCCAAGCAGGACCTTTCTCAAACTGACTCAAATGTTGCTGTTGCGAGTAGCATCCAGTCACATTCATATCAGCGCCACCTTTCCCTTTTGTGTCATCCCTATTTCCTCATGGATTGTAAGCTCTTGCAAGCAGGGACCTCACTCCTGTTGTTTAAGTTAATGATTATTCTTATTATTTCCACTTCTGTAGGTGACACGGCTCTCAAGTCTGGTTTCCCCACTTGAGTGTGACTGGTCTGTACTACTCCGCCAATCCTAGCCCTCATATAACAAGCAACTACTAAATGTTTTAAAGGCATATTATTTATATACAAGTTCCACACCAACTAACAATATACAGCATCCTACATATGTACATAACTGCAACCATGCAGCGCCGATTCCCATTTTACCCCCCACACAACATAATATATGTCTCACATTTAACCCTCTTATATAGGCAGAAAAATCAAACTATTGCCTCCACAGCCATTGTTTAAGGGGTTAAATGAAATTTCAGCTGAATGAGTTTGTGATATCACTTGTGGACAGTAAATTTTTACATGTCCTGCCAACAGATATGTCACCGTCTGTCACATCTAGCACCAAGCTCGTATATTACTTAAGGAGAATGACCGCCTCATATGGCCGCAGCCAGGTCTTAAACGATCCGCAGGTCAGGTTAATACATTTGTATTCTTTGAGGTACAATTCTGACCCAATAGATTGGATACTGAAAAACAATAAAGAACAGCGCCCCTAGTGTCCACTGCACAGAACAGTAGCTGAAGAGGCCAAACATTTCATAGTACAAATTTCTGTAACTCATCCACCGTTGTAAGGAGTGGGAGATAGGCCTCGGGAGGTGAATACAGTGCTGGCCAAAAGTATTGGCACCCCTGCAATTCTGTCAGATAATACTCAATTTCTTCCAGAAAATGATTGCAATCACAAATGCTTTGGTAATAATATCTTCATTTATTTTGCTTGCAATGAAAAAACACAAAAGAGAATGAAAAAAAAAGTCAAATCATTGATCATTTTACACAAAACTCCAAAAATGGGCCGGACAAAAGTATTGGCACCCTCAGCCTAATACTTGGTAGCACAACCTTTAGACAAAATAACTGCGAACAACCGCTTCCGGTAACCATCAATGAGTTTCTTACAATGCTCTGCTGGAATTTTAGACCATTCTTCTTTGGCCAATTTCTCCAGGTCCCTGAGATTTGAAGGGTGCCTTCTCCAAACTGCCATTTGAGATCTCTCCACAGGTGTTCTATGGGATTCAGGTCTGGACTCATTGCTGGCCACTTTAGAAGTCTCCAGTGCTTTCTCTCAAACCATTTTCTAGTGCTTTTTGAAGTGTGTTTTGGGTCATTGTCCTGCTGGAAGACCCATGACCTCTGAGGGAGACCCAGCTTTCTCACACTGGGCCCTACATTATGCTGCAAAATTTGTTGGTAGTCTTCAGACTTCATAATGCCATGCACATGGTCAAGCAGTCCAGTGCCAGAGGCAGCAAAGCAACCCCAAAACATCAGGGAACCTCCGCCATGTTTCACTGTAGGGACCGTGTTCTTTTCTTTGAAGGCCTCTTTTTTTTTCCTGTAAACTCTATGTTGATGCCTTTTCCCAAAAAGCTCTACTTTTGTCTCATCTGACCAGAGAACATTCTTCCAAAAAGTTTTTGGCTTTCTCAGGTAAGTTTTGGCAAACTCCAACCTGGCTTTTTTATGTCTCTGGGTCAGAAGTGGGGTCTTCCTGGGTATCCTACCATAGAGTCCCTTTTCATTCAGATGCCGACGGATAGTACGGGTTGACACTGTTGTACCCTCGGACTGCAGGGCAGCTAGAACTTGTTTGGATGTTAGTCCAGGTTCTAATTACCTTATATTATACAATTATCAATATTGTATAATTAATTATATGTATAGCTTGTTACATATTTACTTTTATACAAAGTCAATCAGAGCATGAGTCAGAGTTGGGCTGTGGAAATATTGAGGAGAGAATATTTTCTCCCGCACCCCCCTCCTGGTTCCTAAACAGTAAGTTCATATGGTTTCAGCACCCCATATGCAAATTAGGCTCTCTACTGTCAGAAGGGAAGTCCCTGTCTGTCTGCTCCACCCCAGGACCACCCACCTGACAGACTAATTAGCATATTGGATTCTGAAACTAACAGCACTGATTGCTCAAGAACAGTGGGGGATAGAGGAAAAATTCCAAATGCACTGGGATCAGTGGTGTGGCACCTATTGCATGATGCAAAGAACTGAAGTTTGTGGAGGTGGTAAAAGGTCCTCTTTAAAGGGATTGTCCACCTTGGAAAAATCTGATTGAGGATTCTACTGCTTTTTTACTACCCTTTTTCTTCTCTGCTCTCACCCCATTTGAGCTGCGGAGTCTGGTTAGTGTGAATACACTGTCCTGCAACCAGTCTCTTCAATGGAGATGTCAGACTGCACATCTTTAGCAACCACTCTGTCTCAGATATTCTGCCAAATCGCAACTAAACTGATATATCTGGCTTATAATATGTCACCTGTACATGGTACCGATGCAAAACCTGCTACATTACCTTTAAGGGATATACCTGTTTCAGTACATTAAGGTTATTCATTGTATAAGGAAAAGTGAAATCATTTTACAAAACACTTTCATTATCAGTTCTGCAGCTTAAAAGATCTCTGCTTGCTGTCATATAGCCGGAACCTTCATTGTTTGCTTCCAGTGGATAAAATCTGTCCTGGTCCAGTCATATAGTTACATAACACCTATGAGAGTGCAATCTTGTAATATGTTGTACACTTATCTGTCCATCACATGACCACAACAGAGGCAAGTAATGAAGGTTCCTACTTCATGTCAGAAAGCAGAGATCTTAAAAAACCATAAGAAACTTATATAGAAAGCATATTAGAAATTGGCATAACTTTCATAATGAAAATAACTTTTGTCTGTTAAAACTGTAGTGTCCCTTTAAAGGATGCATACTGATTGTCTTTATTACAGGAGCACACAAGGTTTCTTTCTCACATGACATCCATTACATCCCATATTAAAGGAGGTATCCTGCTTCTAGGGGAGAATATAACGCCTCATTGCTTTACAATGTGCCCTGGGGCTTTATAATGTACCACCTGGATGCTTGCCTGGCGCACTATTCTCAAGCCCTTGCCTGTCGGGTGCACTTTCCCTTTAAGAAACTCTAACCTTACTGTCTGCTCCCTGCAATTCACCAACAGAAGGCTTCCTGAGAGATAAGCTTCCTACCATGTTGCAAAAGTGTTTGTATGTGCTCTACCTGTTACTTAACCTCAGATCTGTTCTTCATACCTGACTGCCCTGACCTCTGCAAGAATTACTTTGACAAATATATTCTGCATGTCATGACCTTGGTCCTTACCTTGACTGCTCTCTTACCTGATCCCTTTATTCTATGCACTGGTGTCTCTTGCCTCAGTTTGATTAGGGGCTACTCCTTAGAGTATTGTCTAAGTAGTCCCTTTAACCCTTGTACAGGCATCTGGTCTTCACTGCAAGGAGTCACCAGGTTACTAACTGTAGAAGTAGTCCTGGAGTAGGTGACAGCTACCAGATGCCCATACAGGGGTTGCAGGGTTAAACGGGAATACTTAGACAACAACCTAATAAGTAGCCCAAAATCAAACCAGCGCTTAATTCATAATGAGGCTACTCCTTAACATGAATTAGGGGCCTCTTCCCTTTGTCCTTGCACATCTACGGCAGTCCCATGTTGGTGTAGATTATACCATGATTCATAAATGATAGCGAATTAATGTAGCATGGGTGTGGCTCTGCCCACGCCACCCCTCGGCCCTGCCTGCTTTGAGGCTGATGCAAAAACAGCACTTGCGACTATTTTAGTTGTAAGTGATGCTAAATTGTTGCACATCACTGATTTGTGGCTATTTTATGCAAGAAAGTAGAGTAAGTATGCTTATGAATCTAAGCATTAAGATGAATTTTCATGACACTTTAAGCAGAGTACACACTTTTCCATCCACCCCACCATTGCCTCATGCCCATAGCTTTTTATTGCACTCCTCTTCACTCCAGAAAAACAGGTACAGATAACAATGAGCAATACAATGAAAAAACAAACAATCTTATGTAAAACTTCTGTGTTTCTTTTTAGTTTAGATCAGTAACATCCAGATACTGTTGCAGTAGGAAAAGACAAGCACAGCTCAGAACTAAAAAAAAATATAGTGGATAATGTGGTGGCACGCCAATGTAAAGAAATATACAGATAATATGAATATATAGGTTTGTGTACATTTTATATCTAAAGTTAATATAATTATATATGATTATCATATTATCATTCTCAAAGCAATGGACCTAATAAAGGACTGGGTAAATCATGATGTAGTTTCTGTAAGAGAACACTAGATGGCTCTATTGAGCTCTTAAACATGCACATAGCAAATTCTAAGTAATAGCCACTTTCAAGGCTTTGCAATTATGAGCTTAGGAAATGCTGGTCACTATATTCTAAGCATGCTTTGGGGGCAATAGAACTTTTCAGGCATGTGTAATTATAGGGAAAAATGATTGTATTTAGCAATATTGCTCCATGTTTAAGGACATATACATTCTGTATTGCCATCTCCATCAATGCTTCCTGCTGAGTGCTATTGCATATATTTGTAACAGAGAGCAAGCTGGTGAGAATGTGTGTTTTATTCTTGCTTATGGTTGTAATAGATGTGCTGTGAGGCATGAGGCTGCATGCTGAGTGTATTCAACAGCTCATAGGATGCTATACCAAATGACATATACACACCTTGTAATGTGTTGTGTGTCACAGCATTTACACAGTTGTTGTAGAAGCGCCCACAGAGTGGTGCTATGGATGTAGTGCACTTGAATATAGTTTTATTATAAAACTGCACCATCACATACAAACATCATTGGTCTATTCGCCAGTCAGAGATGTAGCAGAACTGAGTTTGTCATTTATCATGTAGTGTTGTGGTATAAATTTAAAGGAGTTGTCTGGGCTTATTTTTTTTATGGCTTATCCTCAGGATAGGTCATAAATATCTCATCAATAAGGAGCCAACACCCAGCCCCTGCACTGATCATCTGTATGGAGCCGCTTCCAGCTCGGCTGGTTTTAGACAAAGCGTGGCCCTGGGCAAACTTAAAAGCGGGGCCCCAAATACTAACATACCAATAACAGCATTATATTGAGTCAATTCCGAAGGCACTTCCAGGGTAGAGTCTTAAAAGCTCAGGGGAACTAAAAAAAAGATTTGTTAGAAAGAAAAAAAAAATAGATTGATATAATACTGCTGTAGCGGGGAGAATTATTACTACTAGACAAATACAGTCATATGAAAAAGTTTGGGCACCCCTATTAATCTTAATCATTTTTAGCTCTAAATATTTAGGTGTTTGCAACAGCCATTTCAATTTGATATATCTAATAACTGATGGACACAGTAATATTTCAGGATTGAAATGAGGTTTATTGTACTAACAGAAAATGTGCAATATGCATTAAACCAAAATTTGACCGGTGCAAAAGTATGGGCACCTCAACAGAAAAGTGACATTAATATTTAGTAGATCCTCCTTTTGCAAAAATAACAGCCTCTAGTCGCTTCCTGTAGCTTTTAATCAGTTCCTGGATCCTGGATGAAGGTATTTTTGACCATTCCTCTTTACAAAACAATTCCAGTTCAGTTAAGTTTGATGGTCGCCGAGCATGGACAGCCCGCTTCAAATTATCCCACAGATGTTCAATGATATTCAGGTCTGGGGACTGGGATGGCCATTCCAGAACATTGTAATTGTTCCTCTGCATGAATGCCTGAGTAGATTTGGAGCTGTGTTTTGGATCATTGTCTTGCTGAAATATCCATCCCCGGCGTAACTTCAAATTCGTCACTGATTCTTGTACATTATTCTCAAGAATCTGCTGATACTGAGTTGAATCCATGCGACCCTCAACTTTAACAAGATTCCCGGTTCCGGCATTGGCCACACAGCCCCAAAGCATGATGGAACCTCCACCAAATTTTACAGTGGGTAGCAAGTGTTGCATAACGCCTTTTTGTATGACCAAACAACTCAATCTTTGTTTCATCAGTCCACAGGACCTTCTTCCAAAATGAAGCTGGCTTGTCCAAATGTGCTTTTGCATACCTCAGGCGACTCTGTTTGTGGCGTGCTTTCAGAAACGGCTTCTTTCGCATTACTCTCCCATACAGCTTCTCCTTGTGCAAAGTGTGCTGTATTGTTGACCGATGCACAGTGAGATGATGCTGCAGCTCTTTGGAGGTGGTCTGTGGATTGTCCTTGACTGTTCTCACCATTCTTCTTCTCTGCCTTTCTGATATTTTTCTTGGCCTGCCACTTCTGGGCTTAACAAGAACTGTCCCTGTGGTCTTCCATTTCCTTACTATGTTCCTCACAGTGGAAACTGACAGGTTAAATCTCTGAGACAACTTTTTGTATCCTTCCCCTGAACAACTATGTTGAACAATCTTTGTTTTCAGATCATTTGAGAGTTGTTTTGAGGAGCCCATGATGCCACTCTTCAGAGGAGATTCAAATAGGAGAACAACTTGCAAATGGCCACCTTAAATACCTTTTCTCATGATTGGATACACCTGGCTATGAAATTCAAAGCTCAGTGAGGTTACAAAACCAATTTTGTGCTTCAGTAAGTCAGTAAAAAGTAGTTAGGAGTATTCAAATCAATAAAATGATAAGGGTACCCAAATTTTTGCACGGGTCAAATTTTGGTTTAATGCATATTGCACATTTTCTGTTAGTACAATAAACCTCATTTCAATCCTGAAATATTACTGTGTCCATCAGTTATTAGATATATCAAATTGAAATGGCTGTTGCAAACACCCAAATATTTAGAACTAAAAATGATTAAGATTAATAGGGGTGCCCAAATTTTTTCATATGACTGTAACTACTGAACAAAACATATAATAAAAAAAGCACTAGTATCAATAATGCACAATATACAAGTCTCAGATAGTCAAGTACCTCTGTGGCTATCTCCATTATCACTACATAGTGATACAAAAGCAATAGAAGAACACAACAAAGTCAAAGTAACCCCACATTTACACAACCAAGGACTCCTAGCATTATATATATCTACTCCCATGCTATATTCACTACGGGACAATATGTCACTGGGTGGCAGGGACTCCTAGCATCATAAATAATTACACTGCTAGGAGGTCCCGCTCCCAGTATAATGTTCCGGCTGGTAAATCCGGCCAACACACGGACCAAGTTTGACGGGTGAAATTTGGTCTTGTGGATGCACGATAATAGTGTCCACACTTCTATCCTAATAAAAATCAGATCAATTAAATTGATTTAATAATACCCACTTTCTGCCTCCCAAACAGTAATAAGCCCTTATTAGTTATTATAGTCCCCTCTTATAAATAATAGTCCCCCTTTATCAGTAATGGTTCCTCCTTATAAATAAGAGTCCCTTTGTCAGTTTTCGTCCCCCTCTATAAATAACAATCCCTTCTTATAAATAAGAATACCCCCATTATGAATCAACCCCCCTTTTTAATAATAGTCCCCATCCTATAAATAATAGTTCCTCTGTATAAATAGCCCCCTTTTTCTAAGTAATAGTTCCTCCTTATTAATGAGGGGGGGGGGCTATTAAGAAGGAAGAACTATTAATAATAAAGTCGGGGGGGAACTACTATTTATAAATGGGGGATATAATAGATCCTCCTTATAAATAGCCCCCCTTTCTACATAATAGTTCCCCCAGCATTAGTAATAATAATGAGAATAATAATAATAGTTCCTCCAAATCGCCCCTTATCCCAATCCCATTGAGGGGAGCAGTCAGAGTCTACCCCTTCTAGTCCGGCACAGGTTGCGCAATGGAATAACGTCATCGCATCACATGCACCGTGACACCTGCGCGTCAATATCAGTCTTCTATGTCAGAGCAGGGATTTTACAGTTCTCTGCTTTGTCATAGATTTCAACAGTATCAGCGCACAGAGCATGCCGATACAGTTGTAAGCAAAGCCCACAATCCGAATCATCAGGCCACAAGCTTGGTGCTCCAGATCCCTTTGGAGATGGGGGCCCTGGGCAATTGCTTTTTGCTCCAATTGTGTGGGGCCCCGGAGATAAGGGGGACCCCACAGCAGTGGGTTGTGTTATAGCATTTTTTTTTCTTAGATTTGGCTGCTACCTATTGGAATATTCCAACAGGTAGTGCCCAATAATTTACTCACCCATCCCCTCATCTGTCCAGGCCCACCTCCTCTTCTGCTTCCAGGGGGAGTGCTGCATAACACATACTGAAGTTGAAAAATGTAAGAAAGTGGCGTAAGTACTGCCGTAGTAGCTGTAGCCAACTTTATGGGGCCTGCTGGGCCCCTGCTGCTTTATTTTATTTTTTGAATAGGCTGTTACCTGCTAGAGTAACCCCAGCAGGCAATGGGCCTTATTTACTTACCGATCCCCGTTCCTGCTCACGGCCGTCTCCCCTTCCCCTTCTTGCCATCCAGCCAGCCCAGTGTGTCTCATATCATGTCACTAGGGCCCCCTGGAGGGAAGAAGGGGAAGCAGAGGTGGCCCTGAGCAGGAACAGTGATTGGGAAGTAAGGTCATGGGCGGTAGGAGTATTTGTTGAGAGAACCCCAACACACTGCTATTATTCTCTTCAGACCCCTGAGTATAATTATCTGAGGCCCAGGAGAGGTTAGCAAAAATAAAAACCAGTGTTACTCACGTCTCCTGGGCTCTGGCGCTGATCTCCCTGCAGTCTAAGGGCCTCTGTAGTGACGTTACAGACGTCATGTGGGTTAGGTCGGCATCGCGATGCGTAATGACGATGGTGTAACCCACATCTGTGATGTCATTGAGAAAGCAGACCGAAGAAAGCAGGGAGTCACGGCAGAGCCAAGGAGAGGTAAGTACCACTGGTTTTTAAGTTTGTCACCTCCCCTGGGTTTTCTGATCATTATGCTCTGGGGTCTGAAAAGACCTCAGAGTATAATAATAGTTCATAGATGGTTTACCCCCAAAATTTCAGGTTCTGCGGAACCCAAAATGTTTGCACTATTTGCAACGAACACCGTTGGGGCCATGATGGGGCATAATACTGTGTGGAGGGGCCACTATGTCACATTATACTGTGTGCAGGGGCCGCTGTGGGACATTATACTGTGTGCAGGCGGCGCTATGGGACATTATACTGTGAGGAGGCTACTTTGGGACATTATAATGTGTGTAGATGGGGATTATACTGTGTGGGGGCCAGGAAAGGGGGCGCTATGCTGTGGGGGGTGGGAAAGTCAAAAGTTTACTATGGGTCCCAGTCTTTGCTAGTTACGCCCCTGGTAAGTAATATAATAAGATATACAAGAATGGACAACCAGTCTAAGCTACATTTTGAAAGTGCTTTCCATAAAAACATGGCTACTTGCTGCTAGGGTCTACAGGTTGTGTCTGGTATTGCAGCTCAGCCTCATTCCCTTTAATGGAGCTCAGCTGCAATACCAGTCACAACCCATGGACAGGAGAAATACTATTTTTGAAAGAAAGCAGCCATGTTTTTCTATTCCTGTATTAAAGCTTGAGGCTAAGGCCCCATGTAGCAGGCAAAAGAGCGATGCTGGAAAATCCACGGCGGTTTCCTGTGCGGACTTTCTGCTTCCATTCTAACTATAGGGAAACTGCCAGCATTTCCGTAGGTGTAATTGACATGCTGCGATTTCCAAAACCACAACAATTTTGGAAATTGCATCGTGTTTGCTCCGCGTATGTTCCCGCAATGTGTGGATGGGATTGGCTAGATTTGCATATGACATCCATATACCTAAAAGGGCATATGGAAAGCGGCTGTCTCACTGAAACAACCCCTTTATATAAAAGAGGCAGTGTAGCACTATAGCCTATGAAAAATTGTATTAGATGCCACTACAGGATCTTTATATAAATGCTAGTCTTAAACATCCATATTGAGATTTTACAAAACCAAAAAAATTGCCAAAAATGATCCAGTATAACAGATGATTCCTTTCACCATACAAAAGCATAAATACCCAGCAAACTGCAAATTGCAGATACTGTATATGACACTGGTTATATGCTATAGACATTTGACATTCATACACAATGTGTCATGGACCTGGATTATATTTGGGCCTCATGAACCATCTGCTCTAAAATGTAATTGTGTTCAGGAAACCTGAGGGACAGTCCCCTATGAGGGACCAGACATGGCTCCCCACAAATCTATCATGTTAAACACACCTGACCCTGGGTCACCATGTAGTGAGATCCATCCCCAGGCATGGCAATCTCCCTGCCATCAGATGCAGAATGGATGGGAGTCTCAGGACCTGCATTCACATAACTTTCTACTCTCAATATAGTTTTTCTTTCTCCCTCGGGTTGTGTAATATTTCATCTTCCATTTATCCTCAATCATCATTGTGTCATAAACATCCAGGACACAACACAATGCTGAATACTCAATGGTTTATATAGACGAGAAGCTCCGAACATCAATATTTGGCTTTCACTCATAGAAATAAAGAAATTTGAGTTTTACAAAATGAAGGAACATTGCGTAGGTGTCATAAACACAAAGGGCTCGGCCACTTCCGATGCAATTACAATAATGTGGTGAAACAGGGAAATTACTTGATATGGACATCATCAAAGGGGCTGCTTATCTCTCCTAACACCCACTCGAAATGGCCTCCATAAATATATATAAAACACAGGTTATCTGCAATAGTGAAAGAAGGAGAACTGTCTGGGTGACGGTGGCTTTCACAGTCAAGGAGTTGGGTGTTGTCCACACTTATCTCCTATCCCTAGGACAGGGTTTAAGTGTCCGATCACTGGGAGTCAGACCGACAGATCCTCCAGTGATCAGGAGAATGGGGGACCGAAAGTTCCTCTAACGTCTCCCCATTACTATGGAGCCGCAGAGATTACAGTCACGGCAGCCCCATAGAAGTGAATAGAGTGCCGGTCATGCAAGTGCGCTGGCGCTCCATTCACAAGGAGACCTTAGGGGGACTTTCGGTCCCCTGTCCTCCTGATCACTGGGGGACTCGGGTGTTGGACCTCCAGTGATCAGACACTTATCCCCTGTCCTGTGGATAGAGGTTAAGAGTCCATAACGGGACAACCCCTATAAGTTTGCTTACAAACTTGCCTGCAAAAGTAGCACCTGGGCCCTGGTGTCTGAAAGGGCCCCATTGGCATAAATTAAAACTGACGTGCACAATTTGCAAATGTTATACTGTATATATCCCTTATAGGTTCTATTCACTGCACAAAGCAAAAAAAACCCAAAGCAAACAACTATTAGTAGCAATGATAATAATAATCATGAATTATCTTGCACAATTAAGAATTAAGTAAACTAGATATTTCTTAATCTTCTCCTGCCAGCCCTGCTGCATATGATAAGAGACGTGTAATCTAGCTGCAGATAGGAGATTCATTCCTTGCTATAAAAATGCCTATTTAGTTAAATTGATGGAGTAATTGATTGTTTATAATGATGATGATGAGATCTGTAAGATACAGCGGGGTGTAATAATCCTCGTACCATTAACAGCTGCTGACGCCCACAGTCACATTGTTTTTCTTTCACAGGCTCGGACCAAGGTATCAAAAAAAAATAAATCAAAAGATGAGGAACAGTCTGTATCACGTCTTCACTGATAACATTCAGCTTAAAGTAGCTTAAAATAATAATACTGCTAACTCCTAGGATATCTTTCTTGGTTTCCTATTTTTTTCATAAGTCATTTATCTTACTTCCCATCCTTTTCCCCACCATAGGTTTCAGACAAGGGGTAAGTTAAAGCTTCTACTTATAGATCAGATATGCAGTACCCCTTACTGCTCAAGCTGTAGCAAAATTAAGGAACACTCCTTCCCATTAGCAACACTTAGGCTAAGGTCCCCAAATTGCAGAAAAGCTGTTTTTTTTTTTCGTTGCAGATTTTGCTGCGTTTTTGAGCCAAAATAAATGTGAAATATATAGGAAACGCTTACACTTCTCCCTTCTGCTCAAAACACTCCTGGCTTTGTCTCAAAATGCCACAGCAAAATCTGCAACAAAAAATCAGCTTTTCTGCAACATGGGGCCATAGCATATGTAAAACACAGGAACAGTGCCACACTTGTCTACAGGCTGTGGCTGGTATTGCAACTCAGTTGCACTAAAGTAAAGCTGTGTACCAGCAGGTGGTTATTTCAATTATGCTATGAGGTTTTCACTCTCTTCAGTGCTAGAAAAATGCCCATGAGAAAGTCTTGAATAGGAGAAAACAATATTGAAAATATGAGAAGAGAATTACGCAGAGCGACTCCCCTGTTCTTAGACAAATATCATTATTCAACTCTACTTCACACCATGGAGGGGAGGCAGACAGAATTCCAATGGGTGCGGCTGTAGGATGTTTGCAGGAGAGTGCTGTTGTCTAGATGTAGGTGTCAGAACCTGCTATACTGTGCCATGTATAGATAGGGTGTACATGACAGAAATTTAACACATGAAGGGATAGTTGAGAAGTCTCGCATGTGCATATTCAATAGGGTCCAATGAAATAATATGAATAAAACTAACCCAATATGTCTGTCCTTTCTTTCCCCTGAACAACTGCCATGAGGCGAGAGTAGGTGCACTACCATATACATAGTAACATAAACACTGAATGGCCACTTTATTAGAGATACCAGCCCCCTCTCTTGATGCTACTTGTATGGAAATTAGACATGTGATCCTGGAGTGCAGCATAAAATCACAAGTTTTCTGTGGATCAGTTTCAGAGAATCCATATAAGAATGAAGAAAATGAGCAATCTGATTGGCTTTGAATGAAGCCTGCTCATTGGCTGCTAGACTAGCCGGGGTCAGGATTTCATTACCTGCCAACCTTGTGGACTTTTCACATGTTATAAAAGTATTCTGGGAATGGTGTGATTGAGGAAAAACATCCAAAAAGGGGACCTTAAGAACTCCTTAATGAAAGGGGTCAGGGGAAGATGTCAAATACTGTTCTTAAGAAAAGGGGGTGCAAAGTCAAGCAAACTGCAGCTGAATACAATGCTGGTGCTTTAACTTATGTGTCTGAACACACCTCACAAGCAGGTGACCAGTTTGAGCTCCATTACTGTCTAGAAAGGTAATGTACCAGGCACTGGCGGGCAGTTGTTAGCCACAGGATGGTGACAATATGGCTGACCCACTGTGACCAGAACTGTATCCTTTCATGACCGATGAGCTGCTGTCCATCCATCAACCCCTATGAGTCACACAAAGCCGCCCTCTGGCAAAGAAGGACTCAGGCACTGCTTCTCCCTGACATCCTCCTTACTGAGGTAGATGTTGCACATACAAATGCAGTATTCCACTGGGAGCAGTACAAAAGATGGATGATGCATATACTTGTATGTATACAGTAGTATTGATATAACTGTGTGTGTATTCAATATGCCCCAGCAAGAGAGACATAGACTGACCCTGGGCAATAAAATCTTAAAGGGGTTTTCTGGGCAAAAGAAAACTTTAAAAAAAAAAAAAAGGTCTGTTAGTGCTATTAATGGGTTAATAAGTACACCCATATACCCTTAGCAGTGTTTTGAGTGCCATCTCTATTGAGCATGTGTCGCATGAAGAGGGGAGGAGCTGTTCCCGGAGAGCAAGACACATAAGTATTGATGAGGATGGGGGGAGTAAAGGCGACGCTACGTTTCAGAAACGGGAAGATGGAACGTCACCGGATTATCAGAAAGTGTCCCTGGGGCAGGTCACATGACATAACATGGGTAATTATAGATTTTTTTTTTTAATATAAGTAAATTAGAAGTTAGGTGGGGGAGGGGGTTTGGTTTAGGGGTTAATTCTTATTTTATCCTTGACAACCCCTTTAACTCTCAACTCCAACCTCAGTGGATTCTCCTAAGAACTGTACCTGCACTGTCTACGGAGTTTCCTTTCTGCATCTACCATCAAGGGCAAACCAACCACCATCAGGCTCACATCATTGAGTCACACCACCCAGGGCCGGCTCCAGGGTTATTTAGGCCCTTGGGTGGCAGAGTCTTAGTGGGCCCCTTTGTGGTATGGTAAAAACATGACGCAAGCTTTCTTCTGTCATGTTTCTTTACTTCTGTAATGGAGGATAGGGTCCTGAATGCACAACTTTTTCTTCTGTCAGAAAAGTAAAAAACGTGACAGAAGATACAGCCAGAAGTTACATGTCAGAAGTTACAGCAGTATACGTGGAGAACTGAAGCTGTTCCTCTTCAAGTAATAGGAGTGGCTGCAAGCACTCCATCCATTGCTGGCACCCAAAAAATGCTGCAACAGCTGATCTGTGCAGGGTCTTGGGTGTTGGACCCTCACAGATCATTATGGGGGCGGAAAACACCTTTACTTACCCACAGCAAGGGCCCAGACAATTGTTGTAGGGTAATTTTGAAGTGATGGGGGGTACCTACAGGGAGATTTGAGAAAGGGATGCACTGAAGGTGCTGCTGTAAGGTCAGGGGTGGGGCACTGCACCACCATTTTATGATGCCATGTCTCCTCACTCCTCAGTGCCTCCTGCTGGTGACCCCTACCACCCTCAGAGACCCCTGCTGGTGCACTCCATTCTCTAATCCCCCTGAAAGCAATCAATGGGGAATGTGAGAAGTGGCCACACCAGCAGGAGGCACTGAGGAGTGAGGGGACATAGCAACAAACAATGGTACTGCAGTGCCTCACCCCTAACTCACAGCGCCACCTTCATTACTTCCACACAGAAGCAGCAGGCTACACTCTCTGGTCAGTGACAGCTACCTCCCCTGCGGCCGGGGGTCAGTATTCTAATTCCCACAGGCAACACGTACTCACACAGTGGATTCCTCCATCTTTACGCTGCCTTTTGGCTGCTCTTGTGTAGCTCCTCACCCCTCCTTGAGAGCTGCCGTGTCGTGAGATGAGATGATACTGATGATATCACAACATGCCAGCTGTTAAGGAGGGGGTGGGGTAGATACAAAGGGGCGGAGCTACTCAGGATCAGGAACTGAGCAGTCTGGCGATGGAGGATTCGGCAGCAAAGACTGGTGGTGCAGGGGAAGCCTGGCAGTCCAGTTCCTATACTGTTACCAGGTTTTACCACCATGATGTAACCACAGCCATGGCGGCATGTTGTGCAGATAGTAATTGCAGCATATGGTAAGGATTGGCTGCAGTTACCTGGCAGTAAAACATTTCCATGTAATAAGAACATAATACTGCAGGGGTTCTCAGTGCTTATGGTGCATGTGCAAATTTTCCTGGGAAGTGTAATAGAAGTTATCTGTCATACAGCCCTGTGTTTAGGTGTAAGAAAACTATTTAACCAAGTGTATGCTATTACTGCAGTGGAGGAAGGACTGAATACAGATTGTCTCCATTGTAGTTAAATGTGCATCCGTCAAATTGTACTTAAGATGTAATTAATTTTCTGAGACTGTGCAAGTCAGAATATCAGTGACATGCTATTCTGCCCCAGGTATTGGATGAGAGGGTTAAAGTGGACTGATTAGAAGGACATGAAATTAAATGGAAAATCATGGATTACGGTCGGCCTCATTTTATGACTTGCAAATTAGTGTGGGAATTAAAAGGCTTGAAGAAAGTGCCCCCCACGCCTTTCAGACACAGGCAACTGAGCAGGGTATTGGAAGAAGCCGTCTCCTATCAATAGCTGTCACTCATTCTTCTGCTGACCTTCACGCTGGGACATACTTATGTATGCTGAGGGATGCACCATCTGCATTGGAAGACCAGACTTCCTCAACAATGCCGATGACCCTCCCCAGAAATTATAAACACTTTATAGTCCGTGCAGGACAACTTAGATGAAAGATACTGAAAAATAAAGAACTTAACCATTTACAAGGGGCAGATCAATGTACAGCACTGCACCTTGATTTATATAATGTACTATATAAAGGAGCATCTCTGCAGTAACAGAAAATAGTGAACTTCCTTTAAAAGAGTTATGTGGTGACAATAGAGTGTTCGCAGTGTATTCACCGCACCAGATGAACAATATTAGTATATTATTATACTATATTATTAGATTTGCAGAGTGCAGTTTGGTGCCTCATTCTTCTGCCTCCCCTGCCAAAGATCCAACTCTAGGTAACTTGACTGCTCTACGCTACGTAAAGGCAACTGAGTGGAGTCTGTGTCGTCACAGAGCCATAACAGGGGAGGCTTCTGATTCCCCCTGCGTGCTGCAAATCTAGAAATCAGGACATTGGGGAACCCTCATTTATATTAGTATGAATGTTTATCCAGTGCAGTGAATGTGCTGCAACCCACTGGAGGATGGAAATAGTAGTTGTAGTTGTCCACAGTGGTCAGTAACACTCACCTGACTCATCCAGCAAGCTTTCCAATTTGGGGCTGTGTTGAGGGGGCCTGCAGTGTACCTGATGGTGGTGTTAGTTTCTCTGAAGAACCTCTAGTTGTAGACAGCCTCTAAGCTCACTGAGCGAGGTGTTGGTGGTTGGAAGGGCCCATGATGGTAAGTGCAGGAATGACTCAGGAGACCGCAGTTGCCATTGAACTAATCAGAACTTAGGCAACAACAGCAACAGGTGCAGCTTACAGATGTGTGTAGTGGAGTTCTACTGTAAATAGTGGTACAGAGCCAGGTAATGGTTCTCAGCAAGAGATGCCCAATATATAGATGTCAAATCCAGTGCCTAGTGTCTTCACTCCTGTATAGCTATACTCCTGTGTCATGTGCGGCCTGTCCTAGATTGTGATGTGGGTGCAGCTATCAGAGGTCAATTCACTCCACTCACTCAATCTTGAACTCACCCTATAACTCAGGATGCAAATTGAGAATAAATAGCACGTCAACACAGTCTTCGCACCCCAAATACACACTGCCACCACCTATTGTATTCAGAAATCAATCAATAGGAATCCCAGACACCAAGGATGACAAACAAGCATACCAGTTTTAAAAAGAAAAGGAGAGAAGACGGAGGAATCTTATGTTTAGAGTCCTTTTGTTTTGGAGGAAAAGTATGACCGACACCTAGTTTGTTTGCAGGCTCCCCAGATGTGACATGTGTTCATGGAATTTTCAGTCTCTCGTAAGATGAATCTCTGGCTTGTGCTTAGCTACACCTCGAGCTAGGTTGCCCCTTCTTCCTACTCCCCGAGATGGGGGGGGGGATGAGCTAATTCATCAGCACCTGAGAAAGTTGGGTCACTCTAAGGTTAACTCTGGTCACAACCCCCCCTCTCTGAGGTCTGCAGGAGCTTGGCAGTGAGAGAGTTGTTAAGACGTAAACCTGGCCTAGTCTTATTAATTCAAAGAGCTTGTTGCCAGACCAGGTCATAAATTGGTATGAAGTTCGCATATACACTATATTCACTAAGGATACATACATGAACAATAAAATTCAGTGAGGATATATACACAAATAGGCTCCTTTCATCACATCCCGCTATTCCCAATATGTAAGGGAACTGAAAAAGTATGTCTGACAGATCCCTGTCTATCTGAGAGATTTTCAGGGTCCAGGCTGTGAGACTCTAGCAAACCTCAACTTCACCTCTCTGGCTTGGCACTTTCTCTCTCCTCTCAATAGGCTCTCAGGGGGTATTCTTTCCTGTCTTAGGGCTGTAGCAGTGACAAGATGGGCAATAGTTCTTGCATGAACCTCCATACACAATCTTTCTCATCAAAAGCTGTAACAAACTGCTCATCAAGTGACCAAATGTCTCCTCCCCTTATCTCAGCCAACCGTGGGTTGGGCTAGACCAATCTCTCCCAAAAAGAGCAGACATATGTAGACAGTGACACGTAACACAGTAAAATGAACAAAACACTTTGAGCAGTGTTCACAGGGATGCTGCAATTGCACTATGAAAGCTTTACTCTCCCAACATAATCCTTTAAACACTGCACATATCAATCGTGCAAATTGAATAAAAAGTACAGACATGCCAACAGTCCAAACTTTGCCAGTACAATCCTGGGAACCACAATGCAAAAGCAGTTAAAAGGGTTTAAAATGTTCCGATTTTTTGGCCATTTAAATATTGGTAAAAAAGTATGAAAATGGTGACCTTACATATTAAAAAGAATACAATACATTGGGCCTCTTTGCTGGTCATTGTTGCTATAGGCAACAAAAAGTCTCATTGTTAATGATACAAGTAGTAAGGGCCTAAGGCTGAACATAATGAAGAATATCATAGAACATGCTAAAGATAAATATGTTAGATGTGTTATTATAGATATGATAGAAACATCTCCTCTTTGGGCTGTACAGTATACCTTTAAGTACTGACTGCCTGATTAAAGGAATTTTACAACATATGTTGCCTGGTGTATAAAATGTCTGGGTTGGTTGAAGGAGCCGCATTTGGAGAATAAATAGACTTTTAGTACAAATATAGGAGATGGACTTTATATTAGCAAAACATTTCACTCACTTCTCATGTAATAAATAGTTGTATGCACTTCCCTGAATACATAATAATTAGAAAGTGAAGAGCTCATTGTAATAATCTCCTTTGTTCCCACTCCCATCTGTACCACTCTCCTTACCTGTGATGGATAAAAGCACTTTACTTCTTGCGAGACATAAATAGTCTTCAAAGATGCCAATTAAAATCTATTCTTATATCCAATGAAGGACTTGCCTATTAAACTTATTTGTACAAAAAACAAAGGTTATTGGAAATTCCAGGTCTACTGGAGATGTCATGACTGCAAAACATGGGTAAACAAACCTCTTATTTTGGGTTTAAATAGGGATTTCAGTATTGTGAGTGATGGGACAAGATCCTGGGTTCTCAAACATCTCTGCTTAATCAAACTAAGGTAGGTTCACACTACCGTTATTAATGTCCGTTGCGGTCATCTTATGGACATTAGCGGTAGCAGAGTAACAGACACAGATGGAACCCCCTCTGTCTGCGTCCGTTCCCATTGACTCTTTTGTAAACAACAGGACGGATGCTATCTTCCTTCATGTTTGTTTCCTTTTGTAACGGAAGAAAAGACCTGCATGCATGACTTTTTCTTTTGTCAGAAAAGTAAAAAAAACATGACGTAAGAAAGCTTCCATCAAGTTTTTTGCATTGGTTGGAATGCAGACAAACACCTGATTGTGGGGGCCCATCTGCATCTGTCATTTAATGTCTGTTGCTTTCATCTTGTAATGGATTGGACCAACGGACATTAACAACGGTAGTGTGACCCCACCCTGAGATCTCCACAGAGGGCCCTTCTACACAAGCTGATGACTGTGCGAACGAGCATTCCTGATCAACGGCCTATGTAAATGGCAGCGAAAAATGCTCGCTTGTCGGTTGACTGCATCTTTAATGCCAATGTTGTAGGGGCAGCACATCTCAGACAGGATGTGCTGCCAACAATATGCAAACTGTATGGGGATAAGCAATCATATTAATGATTGCTCATCCTCTAAATGATTTGCATCGGGCAGCGTAAGGGTCCTTTTAAGCAGATAAAGGGGGAAAATTTATCAACCCTCTACGCCAGTTTTCTGACATACATCGTTGATGTTGTGGTATGAGTCCCTTTGCATTCCCTCATATTTGCATATTGTTGGTAGTACCTTGCTTGCCCAATTATTAGCATGCCTGACCTGTTATATTGTCGAATTGTACAGGTTATGGTCCTGAAATTGGCTTAAGTTGTCCCTATGTATATGAGCTATGAATGGGGTCCACTTTTTGTCTGTATAACATGGGTAATCTTCACAGGATCATAAGAAAAGGACAAGAGAGACAGAATATTGCACACTAGGTCATCAGGAACTCTGCACTTCACCTCTGGGTCATCAGAGGCCAGACATTGCCCCACAAGGTCAGAAGGATTTGCTTGACACTGGTTAATTTACATATAAAGAGACTGCATAGATAGCAGCTACCAAATATATTAGAAATTCCTAGTAAGCTATAAGGGAAGGGCTGTTGTAGAGTCCACAAAATATTTCGCATAGAGACCCCTCTGTTGTCTATACTTCCTCTTATGTACATAATATCACTTCTAATACTACTATTTATATAATTTCCATTATGTGTTTGGGGACAGGATGGCCCATTATTTATGTGTATGACAGGATGCTCTGTGTCAGAGCTTTTATGTAATAATTGATTTTCGGAACCTTGTTTTTCATTTATCATGTAAAGCAAACACTGTACAGATGATGGATGTATATCAGATACCCGATGCTGTAAAGCCATTCATCTTGCCAATCAGAGCCCTTTCAAGGGTTCCTAATTTCCAGCGCTTTTAGAGTTGCTGCAAAAGGTAATCAGGCGTGAAATATTATTTTTATTTTACTTGTACACATCGGCACACACCTCTTGAGACCTCCCGTCCTCTTTTTATTCATGCCTCCAGGCCTCATTGAATAGCCAAACAGTTCAGCTCAAAAGACAATTTTCACACTTTCCTCATCCAACACTAAGCTGGGACATAATGTATAATTCATGATAAAATGGAATTTATGTAAAAGCAAAAAAAAATAAAAAGGTAGAAAATTGTCACTTTAAAAATGGCTTCCATTACAACTTTATTTAAAGGTCTTTAATGCACGTCAGATCCAATACACAAATAAAATGTTAAACCTGCCAAAAATACCTATATATTGCTATGGCCTTGAGAAGATTGCTAGAGGCTATGTCCTCATCACTGAGGGCGGCAGATGTGAAGAGTCCATTGGGAGTCAGTACTTGGAATTTCATCAGCCTACATGGGTGACCTCGTCTTTTCATGCGCCCTGATGGACATGATAAATCATCTTTACAACAGACTCTAATTATCGTTTGTGTGGCCTGGTGACTCTTAAAAAACACAATCCTTACACTTTCCTTTATTGGTTTTTAGAAGTCTAGCTGAGGAGTCATCAGTGGTTTGTCCTCCTTCAGGTCCCTAGGGCTCCTCCACGTGGATTTTACACTTAAATGAGTGTGAATTCACCAAGCTAAAGCTCTCTATTAAGTTATTCCAGAGTCTATATTGCCTTAAATTTAATTCCGGGTCTATTCGGCTCAAGATAAAATTTGATTAGGTCAGAATTAAGCCGCATTGACTTGCTGAAGTTGTATCAATTAATACCATAATACCTTAATGATTGGTGGGCTAACGAATTTCATGCATTATGGCACAAATTTCCCCAGGGGGGCATTAATACTGTTGTTTAATGCATTAATGCCATTCATGTCCCTTTAAATGTTACCAAAAATTTGAAATGGAAAAAAATAAAATATAATAAATAAGGATCTAAACGGCTAATAATATCACGAAGCTGAAATAACAATATAGTATATGGGGACTTAATTGTCTTAGCACCTGATTAAGCCCTTAACTAAGCAGATGGTTGTTTACATGATTTAAAGGGCCACAAAACAGCACTAAAATTGATCTGCAAAGAAAATACGACTTTTGACATTCCAAATTGAATATGTCAGAGTTACCGTGGTGGGTTAAGAGGTGTGACATTGAATATGTGAGCACATTTACTTGAGGACGAGCTGTTGCTTTTGATTGTCAGGTCTTTTTTTTGAAGAATGGATATTTACTCCAGGATTATCAAATCTGAAACAAACATTAAACAGCACCATTATTATCCAGAGGCTTTGTCTGGTATTGCAGGTCAGCCCCACTGCAATAAATCAGGCCAAGTTGCAATAGCAGACATGGGCAAGAGTGGTGCTTTTTCTATGAAAAATGCACACTTATTTCTAATCTTATAGAGCCCCTTTACTCATTGGTTGTCATTGAGTTTCAGCAACCTTATATACCCTAGGGAGTCCTAACCAGATATACTTAGACTTAGATACAGCTACCATTGACCTACATACTAATATAAGTGTGTATGGATCTGCCTGTTAGTAGGTGGTAAGTATCTGGGAGTATGGAGCTTCATGGTAAAAAAAAACATGGGCAATAATTATGAATCTGGCATTCCTCAATATTGTATACCACAGATGTCTTTAAACTATACAATTGGAAAGCCCCATTGTTATAAAATTATTATTTACAATATATATATATATATATATATATATATATATATATATTTATACATACAGTGGGGAAAAAAAGTATTTAGCCACCAATTGTGCCAGTTCTCCCACTTAAAAAGATGAGAGAGGCCTGTAATTGACATCATAGGTAGACCTCAATTATGATAGACGAAATGAGAAAACAAATCCAGAAAATCACATTGTCTGATTTTTTTAAGAATTTATTTGTAAATTATGGTGGAAAATAAGTATTTGGTCACCTACAAACAAGCAAGATTTCTGGCTCTCACAGACCTGTAACTTCTTCTTTAAGAGGCTCCTCTGTCCTCCACTCATTACCTGTAGTAATGGCTCCTGTTTGACATTGTTATCAGTATAAAAGACACCTGTCCACAACCTCAAACAGTCATACTCCAAACTCCACTATGGTGAAGACCAAAGAGCTGTGGAAGGACACCAGAAACAAAATTGTAGACCTGCACCAGGCTCGGAAGACTGAATCTGCAATAGGCAAGCAGCTTGGTGTGAAGAAATCAACTGTGTGAGCAATAATTAGAAAATGGAAGACATACAAGACCACTGATAATCTCCCTCGATCAGGGGCTCCACGCAAGATCTCACCCTGTGGGGTCAAAATGATCACAAGAACGGTGAGCAAAAATCCCAGCATCACCCGGGGGGTCCTAGTGAATGACCTGCAGAAAGCTGGGACTAACGTAACAAAGGCTACTGTGAGTAACACACTACGCCGCCAGGGACTCAGATCCTGCAGTGCCAGACGGGCCCGTCTGAAGTTTGCTAGAGAGCATTTGGATGTTCCAGAAGAGTATTGGGAGAATGTCATATGGTCAGATGAAACCAAAGTAGAACTGTTTGGTAGAAACACAACTCGTTGTGTTTGGAGAAGAGTGAATGCTGAGTTGCATCCAAAGAACACCATACCTACTGTGAAGCATGGGGGTGGCAACATCATGCTTTGGGGCTGTTTCTCTGCAAAGGGACCAGGACAACTGATCCGTGTACATGAAAGAATGAATGGGGCCATGTATCGTTAGATTTTGAATGCAAACCTCATTCCATCAGCAAGGGCATAGAAGATGAAACGTGGCTGGGTCTTTTAGCATGACAATGATCCCAAGCACACCGCCAGGGTAACGAAACAGTGGATTCGTAAGAAGCATTTCAAGGTCCTGGAGTGGCCTAGCCACTCTCCAGATCTCAACCCCATAGAAAACCTTTGGAGGGAGTTGAAAGTCCGTGTTGCCCAGCGACAGCCCCAAAACATCACTGCTCTAGAGGAGATCTGCATGGAGGAATGGGCCAACATACCAGCAGCAGTGTGTGCCAACTTTGTGAAGACTTACAGAAAACGTTTGACCTCTGTCATTGCCAACAAAGGATATATAACAAAGTATTAAGATGAACTTTTGTTATTGACCAAATACTTATTTTCCACCTTAATTTGCAAATACATTCTTTAAAATTCAGACAATGTGATTTTCTGGATTTGTTTTCTCATTTTGTCTCTCATAGTTGAGGTCTACCTATGATGACAATTACAGGCCTCTCTCATCTTTTTAAGTGGGAGAACTTGCACAATTGGTGGCTGCAGTGGCGTAACTAGGAATGGCTGGGCCCCAAGGTGAACATTTGACATGGGGCCCCCCCCAAACCGCCGCCCCCCAACCCCCCCACACAAACCGCATTCCTGCGCACACTATTATGCCCCATAGTGGCCCCTGCACACGGTATTATGTCCCATAGTGGCCCCTGCACACGGTATTATGTTCCATAGTGGCCCCTGCACACGGTATTATGCCCCATAGTGGCCCCTGCACCCGGTATTATGCCCCATAGTGGCCCCTGGACACGGTATTATGCAGCATAGTGGCCCCTGCACACAATATTATGCCCCATAGTGGCCCCTGCACACAGTAGTTTGCCCCATAGTGGCCCCGACACACAGTAGTTTGCCCCATAGTGGCCCCTGCACACAGTATTATGACCCATTGTGGACCACCCATGAACGATTATTATACTCTGGGGTCTTTTCAGACCCCAGAGTATAATGATCGGAGACCCAGGGGAGGATACAAACATAGAAAACACTGCAACTTACCTCTTCCTCGGTCCGGTGAACTCCCGTGCGCTACTTCGGCCATCTTCAATCTTGGACCGGATCTCGCGCGATCCAGGCCGGCGTCGCAACGCATAATGACGTCGGCTGACGTCTGGGACGTCACCAAATAGGCCCGAAGCCTGCGGAGCAGCGGAGAGGTGAGTTACCGTGTTTTTTATGTTCGCTCACCTCCCCTGGGCCCCCTGGTCTCAAAAGACCCCGGAGTATAACGATAGCAGTGTTTGTGGGGTTCGCGGTAGCGACTGCCACAGGGCTCCGGGCCCCGTAATGTTCCGGCCCCTGTGGCAGCCGCTACCACTGCTACCCCGATAGTTACGCCCCTGGGTGGCTGACTAAATACTTTTTTTTCCCCACTGTATATAGGAAAGAAAAAAAAAAGAAATACAGTGCCCAAGTAACAGTGCTATATAATGACTAAATAATATCAACATACAATTCATAATGCTATATTGTACAGTGCTGCGAATATGTTGGCGCTATATATAAATAAAATGTATTATTATTATATTGTACCAAGATCTAATAATACTGCTATACGACACCAAAAAGAATGTTGTGCAATGAACAAAGTGTTAAACGGTGCCCAAGTAATAGTACAATATGGCACCTAAATATTATATAACAATTAGCAGTGCTATATGGTACCTTAATTGTGCAGTAAGAGACATCTCCAAATAACAGTGTCCAAAAATACCATACAGCACCCAAACAAAAGTGCACCTAAACTATTTTACCATATGAAAATCATCAACATAGCTCTTTTAGGCTGGGGCCCCACGTGGCGTAAATGCTGTGTTTTACAATCACAGCAAAGTGG
This sequence comes from Leptodactylus fallax, assembly GCA_947044405.1. NCBI lineage: Eukaryota > Metazoa > Chordata > Amphibia > Anura > Leptodactylidae > Leptodactylus > Leptodactylus fallax. The sequence goes on along the minus strand of CAMRHE010000300.1, from coordinate 1,044,388 downwards.
AGATGGGATTCTAGCGAAAAATACCCACAGTGGACACGCTGTGATTTTCAAAACCGTTGCGCTTTTCAAAATTGCAGCATGTCAATTATACCTACAGAAATGCTGGCGGTTTTCCTATAGGTATAATGGAAGCAGAAAGATCGTAGAGGAAACCTCTGTGGACTTTCTGTGAAAAACGCTGTGGTAAAAACCTCGATGTGTTGCCATCTCGCATCGCTTTTTTGCTGCGGGACACTATGTGGGGCCTTAGCCTTACTGAAACACTACCAAAGTACCACCTCTTTAAATAGCCTACACCTTTACCAGATTATCAGTCCCATCACATTTAGAATAGCATACAGCACACAGTAACCCTTATGCCACCATGTTACCATATGAGTAACTCTTACCCTCACCTATTGTCTGCACCTACTTTCCCTTATAGATTGTAAGCCCTCTTTCTTACTTGTATCAGGTTAGTTATCTAGTTACTGTTGTGTTTGTTGTACTTGCACTATGTATGTAAATCCCTTCAAAAATTTACATCACCACGGAATTAATGGCGCTATATAAATAAATAATAATAATAAAAATCATATATTATGTATACTGGGCATCTTCTGTAAGTGGACCACCCTAGATGATGATATTGCAGTGCAGTTTTGGGTGGTCATTGTGTATGTGTCTACCTTCTAAACAATTTAGCAATCATATATGACAATCTTTGTCTACAGTCTATAAATCAATCGGTTTCCAGGACCAGCGTTCCCCAGTTATCCCCACATTGGCTCATAGTCTGAGTACATTGACTTGTGTGAACTCAATTATTCTCAATACAGCACATTGGACAGGACTCATCCCTGCTACTCTGCATTGTGTAAGCAGCAAGTTTATAAAGACAGAGCAAAAAGAGTTCACCACTGGAGTCTTTTCAGGTCCTCCTGAGCATCTGCTGGGACAGTGATTCCTTGAAGTAATGGCTGTCTGGTTATCAGTGATGGACACTCCTGAGGCTCAGAGATAACATATTTATTGAGAGACTTGCATTAATGCGCAGAGATCACTTTCAGGCGAAACAAGAAATAAAACAGCTTTATCTGGTCTAATAGGCACGCTGGAAGTTAATGTTTCACTTTATTTTAGACACTTCCAGGAGATAACACGACTCAAGATGCCCCAACGTCTCAGCAAGATGGGAGCTTCTTCCCAGCAGGGAATTAACCAAGATGTTAATTCTCTCTTGGGTCGGATTCTAATGTCAGTTCTTGTTTAAAGAGACAAGATAAAGGGATCACATATATTTTGTTAATTGTATTTGTGGAAGAAATTAATCTGCACTCAGAGCTGTGCGAAGCAAGCTGAACATCAACGATAACACGGGAGACAGGCAACAAACAGTTTATGCTGCCTCCACCTGGGGTGATAACATTACTGAGACATCTGCATCTTAAGACAGTGATGAAGATGATGGAGTAGTTACAGGAGCAAAGTAGAACAAGTTCATGGCAGACTGAAGCCTTGTGGGTTTATTTTAAAGAGGTTGTACAGGATTAGAAAAACATGGCTGCTTTCTTCTAGATACAGGGCCACAGCTGTCCATGGACCTTCTGTGATTGATCAGAAGCCTATAGTTATCTATGTCTAGTTCAGGTGAACCAAAGGATAACACATGTAAAAGTAGCTGCACTGCTGTCTGCATTCCTACTGTTCAGTTTACTTAGACTTGTATATAATGTTGAGTATGTTTGCTATTCATTTACATTCCTTGTATTGATCATAAAATGCCCTCATCTCGCCTACTGCTTTAAGACACACTAAGCAGAGGAATGTACTATAAGGTTCTGTAGCAGCTGAAGAGTGTACTGTGAGGTTCTGCAGTAGCTACACCAAGTACTATGAGCTTCTGCATTGGCCTAGGAGTGTATTGTAAGGTTCTGCAGCAGCTGAGGAGTGTACCATGAGGCTCTGCAGCGGCTGAGGAGTGTACTGTGAGGTTCTGCAGTAGCTACAGCATGTACTCTGAGCTTCTGCATTGGACTAGGAGTGTATTGTAAGGTTCTGCAGCAGCTGAGGAGTGTACCATGAGGCTCTGCAGCGGCTGAGGAGTGTACTGTGAGGTTCTGCAGTAGCTACAGCATGTACTCTGAGCTTCTGCATTGGACTAGGAGTGTATTGTAAGGTTCTGCAGCAGCTGAGGAGTGTACCATGAGGCTCTGCAGCGGCTGAGGAGTGTACTGTGAGGTTCTGTAGAAGCTAAGGAGTGTACTATGAGTTTCTGCAATGCCTGAGAAGTGTACCATGAGGCTCTGCAGCGGCTGAGGAGTGTACTGTGAGGTTCTGCAGTAGCTACAGCATGTACTATGAGCTTCTGCATTGGCCTAGGAGTGTATTGTAAGGTTCTGTAGCAGCTGAGGAGTGTACCATGAGGCTCTGCAGCGGCTGAGGAGTGTACTGTGAGGTTCTGCAGTAGCTACACCAAGTACTATGAGCTTCTGCATTGGCCTAGGAGTGTATTGTAAGGTTCTGCAGCAGCTGAGGAGTGTACCATGAGGCTCTGCAGCGGCTGAGGAGTGTACTGTGAGGTTCTGCAGTAGCTACAGCATGTACTCTGAGCTTCTGCATTGGACTAGGAGTGTATTGTAAGGTTCTGCAGCAGCTGAGAAGTGTACCATGAGGCTCTGCAGCGGCTGAGGAGTGTACTGTGAGGTTCTGCAGTAACTACAGCATGTACTATGAGCTTCTGCATTGGACTAGGAGTGTATTGTAAGGTCTCTGCAGCAGCTGAGGAGTGTACCATGAGGCTCTGCAGCGGCTGAGGAGTGTACTGTGAGGTTCTGCAGTAGCTACAGCATGTACTCTGAGCTTCTGCATTGGACTAGGAGTGTATTGTAAGGTTCTGCAGCAGCTGAGGAGTGTACCATGAGGCTCTGCAGCGGCTGAGGAGTGTACTGTGAGGTTCTGCAGTAACTACAGCATGTACTATGAGCTTCTGCATTGGACTAGGAGTGTATTGTAAGGTCCTGCAGCAGCTGAGGAGTGTACCATGAGGCTCTGCAGCGGCTGAGGAGTGTACTGTGAGGTTCTGCAGTAGCTACAGCATGTACTCTGAGCTTCTGCATTGGACTAGGAGTGTATTGTAAGGTTCTGCAGCAGCTGAGAAGTGTACCATGAGGCTCTGCAGCGGCTGAGTGTACTGTGAGGTTCTGCAGTAGCTACAGCATGTACTATGAGCTTCTGCATTGGACTAGGAGTGTATTGTAAGGTTCTGCAGCAGCTGAGGAGTGTACCATGAGGCTCTGCAGCGGCTGAGGAGTGTACTGTGAGGTTCTGTAGAAGCTAAGGAGTGTACTATGAGTTTCTGCAATGCCTGAGAAGTGTACCATGAGGCTCTGCAGCGGCTGAGGCGTGTACTGTGAGGTTCTGCAGTAGCTACAGCATGTACTATGAGCTTCTGCATTGGCCTAGGAGTGTATTGTAAGGTTCTGTAGCAGCTGAGGAGTGTACCATGAGGCTCTGCAGCGGCTGAGGAGTGTACTGTGAGGTTCTGCAGTAGGCTACAGCATGTCCTATGAGCTTCTGCATTGGACTAGGAGTGTATTGTGGTTCTGAGCAGCTGAGGAGTGTACCATGGGGGCTCTGCAGCAGCTGAGGAGTGTACCATGAGGGGGGTCTGCGGCGCTGTTCTGAGCTCTGCATGGCTAGGGTGTTTTTTTGGGGTTTGCGGGTGGGGAGTGTACCGTGAGGTTCTGCAGCGGTGAGGAGTGTACTGTGAGGTTCTGTAGAAGCTAAGGAGTGTACTATGAGTTTCTGCAATGCCTGAGAAGTGTACCATGAGGCTCTGCAGCGGCTGAGGAGTGTACTGTGAGGTTCTGCAGTAGCTACAGCATGTACTATGAGCTTCTGCATTGGCCTAGGAGTGTATTGTAAGGTTCTGCAGCAGCTGAGGAGTGTACCATGAGGCTCTGCAGCGGCTGAGGAGTGTACTGTGAGGTTCTGCAGTAGCTACAGCATGTACTCTGAGCTTCTGCATTGGACTAGGAGTGTATTGTAAGGTTCTGCAGCAGCTGAGGAGTGTACCATGAGGCTCTGCAGCGGCTGAGGAGTGTACTGTGAGGTTCTGTAGAAGCTAAGGAGTGTACTATGAGTTTCTGCAATGCCTGAGAAGTGTACCATGAGGCTCTGCAGTGGCTGAGGAGTGTACTATGAGTTTCTGAAATGGTCGAGGAGTATACTATGAGGTGCTACAGTGACTAGAGAGTATACTTTGAGATTTTGTGGTGGCTGAGGAATGTACTATGAAATTCTGCAGTGACTGAGGAGTGCACTATGAGGTTCTGCTGCAGCCAAGGAGTTGTTTTTTTATGCTTACTTGTATAGCGACATCATATTGCGCAGCGCTTTACAGATATTGTAAGTCACTGCCCCATAGAGGGCTCACAATCTAAATTCCCTATCGGTATGTCTTTGGGGTGTGGGAGGAAACCGGAGTACCCGGAGGAAACCCACGCAAACACGGGGAGAACATACAAACTCCTTGTAGATGGTGTCCTTGACAGTATTTGAACCCAGGACTCCAGCAGAACTATGGGGTTCTGCAGTGGCTGAGGCAAATACTACGAGGTTCTTCAGCACCTGGGGAGTGTTCTATGAGGTACTACAGTGACTAGAGAGTGTACTTTGAGATTTTGTGGTGGCTGAGGAATGTACTATGAAATTGTGCAGTGACTGAGGAGTGCACTATGAGGTTCTGCAGCAGCCAAGGAGTGTGATATGGGGTTCTGCAGTGGCTGATGCAAATACTACGAGGTTGTGCAGCACCTGGGGAGTGTACTATGAGGTTCTACAATGGCTGAGGAGAGTACTATAAGGTGCAGAAGCTGTGTTACATACTGTACAGTCATATGAAAAAGTTTGGGCACCCCTATTAATCTTAATCATTTTTAGTTCTAAATATTTGGGTGTTTGCAACAGCCATTTCAATTTGATATATTAATAACTGATGGACACAGTAATATTTCAGGATTGAAATGAGGTTTATTGTTCTAACAGAAAATGTGCAATATGCATTAAACCAAAATTTGACTGGTGCAAAAATTTGGGTACCCTTATCATTTTATTGATTTGAATACTCCTAACTACTTTTTACTGACTTACTGAAGAACAAAATTGGTTTTGTAACCTCACTGAGCTTTGAACTTCATAGCCAGGTGTATCCAATCATGAGAAAAGGTATTTAAGGTGGCCAATTGCAAGTTGTTCTCCTATTTGAATCTCCTCTGAAGAGTGGCATCATGGGCTCCTCAAAACAACTCTCAAATGATCTGAAAACAAAGATTGTTCAACATAGTTGTTCAGGGGAAGGATACAAAAAGTTGTCTCAGAGATTTAACCTGTCAGTTTCCACTGTGAGGAACATAGTAAGGAAATGGAAGACCACAGGGACAGTTCTTGTTAAGCCCAGAAGTGGCAGGCCAAGAAAAATATCAGAAAGGCAGAGAAGAAGAATGGTGAGAACAGTCAAGGACAATCCACAGACCACCTCCAAAGAGCTGCAGCATCATCTTGCTGCAGATGGTGTCACTGTGCATCGGTCAACAATACAGCACACTTTGCACAAGGAGAAGCTGTATGGGAGAGCGATGCGAAAGAAGCCGTTTCTGAAAGCACGCCACAAACAGAGTCGCCTGAGGTATGCAAAAGCACATTTGGACAAGCCAGCTTCATTTTGGAAGAAGGTCCTGTGGACTGATGAAACAAAGATTGAGTTGTTTGGTCATACAAAAAGGCGTTATGCATGGCGTCAAAAAAACACAGCATTCCAAGAAAAACACTTGCTACCCACTGTAAAATTTGGTGGCGGTTCCATCATGCTTTGGGGCTGTGTGGCCAATGCCGGCACCGGGAATCTTGTTAAAGTTGAGGGTCGCATGGATTCAACTCAGTATCAGCATAATGTAACATTGAGAATAATGTACAAGAATCAGTGACGAATTTGAAGTTACGCCGGGGATGGATATTTCAGCAAGACAATGATCCAAAACACAGCTCCAAATCTACTCAGGCATTCATGCAGAGGAACAATTACAATGTTCTGGAATGGCCATCCCAGTCCCCAGACCTGAATATCATTGAATATCTGTGGGATAATTTGAAGCGGGCTGTCCATGCTCAGCGACCATCAAACTTAACTGAACTGGAATTGTTTTGTAAAGAGGAATGGTCAAAAATACCTTCATCCAGGATCCAGGAACTGATTAAAAGCTACAGGAAGCGACTAGAGGCTGTTATTTTTGCAAAAGGAGGATCTACTAAATATTAATGTCACTTTTCTGTTGAGGTGCCCATACTTTTGCACCGGTCAAATTTTGGTTTAATGCATATTGCACATTTTCTGTTAGTACAATAAACCTCATTTCAATCCTGAAATATTACTGTGTCCATCAGTTATTAGATATATCAAATTGAAATGGCTGTTGCAAACACCCAAATATTTAGAACTAAAAATGATTAAGATTAATAGGGGTGCCCAAACTTTTTCATATGACTGTAACTTCAGCTGTTAAAGAAAAAAAAATGAAAGAGAGATTATTCTCTCCATGTCTTTCAGTGGTTGGCATGGCAGAAGGAACATCCTACGAAGAAAGGGACAAATAAAGTTCATTTGGCACAGAATATGTTTCTACATATATATATTTTATAAATATGGCAATAGAACATTTCCAATGAGGTGCAATATATAATTCCATACGTATTTCATATATCTTATACATCTTTAGCGTTAGTTTTTGCCATAATACCTTTTCTTTGGTAGTCGTTCCATTACTGGAAGCTACTGCTCTTTCACCAGTCCTTAGGGAAGTTACCTGACTAATGCTCTGTACATCTGGATTTACACCAATCTGGAACAATATCAATACAGTGATGTCATCCTCTAGATAAATGTGAGTGGTATCGCAGAGAGTACAGTGCTATTGATGAGGATGCATTAAAAGCTCTCTGGACCTACAGAGGAATTAGGTTAGCAGATAAATTGCATTATTTTAAGGAGCAGAGACCTCTTACATAAAAATTATATTTTTTCACTAAAAGTCTATCTAATATCCAAATTGTTAACACTGAAGAAGTGATGAAAATACAGGTTGGGCCATAAGTATGAATACACCCAGATAAGATGGAAGTGGTTGCTGATATCACCTTACCGTTTTTGGCATATTAGTACATGGGAGGGGGGGAAACATTTGAGGCCGGGTGACACCCATGGCGGCCATCTGCAAAGCTGCCATTTTGGATTCAACTTTACTTTTTTCAATAGGAAGGGGGTCATGTGACACATCAAACACCTGGAGAATTGCACAAGAAAAACAATGGTGTGCTCATTTTTAATGTAGCTTTATTCATTATTGAGTTATTGACACGTTTCTTTTTGTTACAGCCATTGACATGACGCAGAGGTTAACCGACGAGGAGCGGACAGACATTGTGTTGATGTCTGGTGAACGCAGTACCCGGGTCATTGCAGCAGACTTCAATGCAAGAAACCCTACGGGACCACCCGTCTCCCATGCCACAGTTAGTAAACTGCTCGCCAAATTTCATGCAACTGGTTCGGTGTTGGATAAGCCCAAATCTGGACGTATGAAAACTGTCACCAATAAGGAAACATCAGTGGCTGTCCTGGCAGCATTTACCAAAAGCCCACAGCGTAGCACTCGACGTATGTCCCTGGAGTGTGGCATCAGTCGAACATCCATTCGACGGATACTGGCTACACACAGATGGCACCCTTACAAGATCCAGCTGCTACAACATCTCACCCAACACCGAACCAGTTGCACCGAACACCGAACACAATGTCTGTCCGCTCCTCGTCGGTTAACCTCTGTGACATGTCAATGGCTGTAACAATAAGAAACGTGTCAATAACTCGATAATGAATAAAGCTACGTTAAAAATGAGCACACCATTGTTTTTCTTGTGCAATTCTCCATGTGTTTGATGTGTCACATGACCCCCTTCCCATTGAAAAAAGTAAAGTTGAATCCAAAATGGCGGCTTTGCAGATGGCCGCCATGGGCGTCACCCGGCCTCAAATGTTTCCCCCCTCCCATGTACTAATATGCCACAAACAGTAATGTGATATCAGCAACCACTTCCATTTTATCTGGGTGTATCCATACTTATGGCCCACCCTGTACAGTCATGGCCAAAAGTTTTGAGAATGACACAAATATTATATTTTCACATGATCTGCTGCCCTCTGGTTTTTATGTGTGTTTGTCAGATGTTTTTATCACATACAGAAATATAATTGCATTCATATTATGAGTAACAGAAGCTTATATTGACAGTTAGAATGAGTTAATGCAGCAAGTCAATATTTGCAGTGTTGACCCTTCTTCTTCAGGACCTCTGCAATTCTCCCTGGCATGCTCTCAATCAACTTCTGGACCAAATCCTGACTGATAGCAGTCCATTCTTGCAGAATCAATGCTTTAATTTTGTCTGAATTTGTTGGTTTTTGTTTGTCCACCCGTCTCTTGATGATTGACCACAAGTTCTCAATGGGATTAAGATCTGGGGAGTTTCCAGGCCATGGACCCAAAATCTCTATGTTTTGTTCCCTGAGCCATTTAGTTATCACCTTTGCTTTATGGCAAGGTGCTCCATCATGCTGGAAAAGGCATTGTTGAGCGCCAAACTGCTCTTGGACGGTTGGGAGAAGTTGCTGTTGGAGGACATTCTGGTACCATTCTTTATTCATGGCTGTGTTTTTAGGCAAGACTGTGAGAGAGCCGATTCCCTTGGCTGAGAAGCAACCCCACACATGAATGATTTCAGGATGCTTTACAGTTGGCATGAGACAAGACTGGTGGTAGCGCTCACCTCTTCTTCTCCGAATAAGCTGTTTTCCAGATGTTCCAAACAATCGAAAAGGGGATTCATCAGAGAAAATGACTTTATCCCAGTCCTCAGCAGTCCACTCCCTGTACCTTTTGCAGAATATCAGTCTGTCCCTGATGTTTTTTCTGGAGAGAAGTGGCTTCTTTGCTGCCCTCCTTGAGACCAGGCCTTGCTCCAAGAGTCTCCGCCTCACAGTGCGTGTAGATGCACTCACACCTGCCTGCTGCCATTCCTCAGCAAGCTCTGCACTGCTGGTAGCCCGATCCTGCAGCTGAAACACTTTTAAGAGACGGTCCTGCCGCTTGCTGGTCTTTCTTGGGCGCCCTGGAGCCTTTTTGGCACCAATGGAACCTCTCTCCTTGAAGTTCTTGATGATGCGATAGATTGTTGACTGAGGTGCAATCTTTCTAGCTGCAATACTCTTCCCAGTTAGGCCATTTTTGTGCAGTGCAATGATGACTACACGTGTTTCTTTAGAGATAACCATGGTTAACAGAAGAGAAACAATGATGGCAAGCACCAGCCTCCTTTTAAAGTGTCCAGTGGTGTCATTCTTACTTAATCATGACAGATTGATCTCCAGCCCTGTCCTCATCAACACCCACACCTGTGTTAATGGAGCAATCACTGAAACGATGTTAGGTGGTCCTTTTAAGGCAGGGCTGCAATGATGTTGAAATGTGTTTTGGGGGATAAAGTTCATTTTCTAGGCAAATATTGACTTTGCAAGTAATTGCTGTTAAGCTGATCACTCTTTATAACATTCTAGAGTATATGCAAATTGCCATTAGAAAAACTGAAGCAGTAGACTTTGTAAAAATTAATATTTGTATCATTCTCAAAACTTTTGGCCATGACTGTATAATGTAAAGTGATTTAAATATAGTGCAGGTTAATGGAACCAAAACTTCCCACAGTATATATGAAAGGATTGGATTAGAGCTTCATTGATACACAGTTCCATGTATCTTGCAATACTATTAGTTACAAGGGGTCTTACACGCTTTAGGAGATGCAGAGGTAGTAGCCGTACCCAGGCCCTGGTGCCTAAGATGGTATCCTCCCACCACATAAGACAATACCAATAATAATAATACCATGTAGTTGTGCAACCCAACACAGCAAATGAAAGAAGAACGCCCACAATGAAAAGCTGCTGCCAATACTTCTGGTATAGGTTTATCGACATTGGCAACATGACTATACATGATGATACATAATGTTTTTTTTTTTTGTCAGTACTTGAACCCTACAAATTGTACAGTGCTGCGGAATATGTTGGCGCTATATAAATAAAATTTATTATTATTATTTTTATTATTAAATCCAACATGTTTGATCCTTCATCCCACTGAAATGCCTTTGAGGGACTTTTCGGAGGCCCCATATCCATTAAATTATTGGTCTTTCCCTTAAAATCTGTGGGATTAGTTGACTTTGATCTAATGAGCATGGCTATGAGCAAGATAGTTAGCAATATAGTTAGGAAGGTTTTTAAATTTGTCATAACTAGAATTTTAAGGGTCATTTCATAGATGCGCTTCTGCCTACTAGTTCAATTTACAAAGGACATTGTACAAGTACCCCAGTTTAAAGAAATACAACAGTATGAGGTTGAACTTGTGCACCAGTATAAAATGACAAATGCAGCCAAATCTAATAATCATTATTAAAGGGGTTGTCCAGAACTATGATATTAAGTTCCCCTTACTCTTCTCAGGCCAGTGACATCACATTTATTTGCACATGGCCATGCTGCAAGTCAGGCCCATTCAAATAAAAGGGGCTGAGCTTCAATTCCAAGCACAAGCACTATACAATGTACTTGGTAAGTAGTGAAGAGGTTGAAGCAATCAATATCATAGTCCTGGACAAGCCCCTTTAAAGGGGTTTTCCAGTCTTATGATGTTGATGACCTATCCTTGGGATAGGTAATCAAGATGACATTGGGGGTCCAACACCCAACATCCCACCGATCACCTGTTCTCACCATCTGACAGCACCAGAACTACACAGTGGACAGAGCCAGAAGCAGACAGTTCCATACACTGTGCAGGGAAATAAGGAACAGCCATTACACAGTGTATGGAGCCCTCTGCTTCCAGCTCCATCCAATGTGTAGTTTTGCTGCTGGTGGCTACTGACTGGTTGAGGTACTAGTGAAAGGTCACCGACATCATAATACAGTACTGTAAAACCCATTTAACTACATTGATGGCACTCTAAAGTCATATGCAGGGGATTGCATGCCATAAAGTCAAGTTACATTATGCTACATGGCCCTTGGAGCGATAAGTTCTGTTTGGTTACATCCTCTTCACTACTGGGTGGTGAGAACCTGAGCAGAAATCCCATCTCTACAGATGCTGCATTATTAGCAAAAAGGGATTAGAGATTGGCCCCAAGGATTTCTGTCCTGGGTGACATAATAGGCACCATAGTGGGTGATCATTGAGTCCACTGATTTTAATTCATGCACCAGGCCATATGCAAAAAAATGGTCATTGGCCTGAACATGCTGATAATACGACCAGCCTTATCTTTATCCTATGCATGCTCTCAGCAGAATTTCTAACCATATACTAGACTGAAAGTTCTTTCCTGGTAGAGGCAGATATGACACAATGACTCATCCGCAGATTGAACATCCTAACAATATGTGCAACAGTGTATTGTTCTCATAGAAGGACAAAAGTAGCAAAGTATTAAAGATAACTGAAAATATTGGACTGATAATGCTACGTATTCTGCAGTACAATATTGTGTGATGTGCCCCATGAATAGTCATTGTATAGTAGGATTTGGGTGACCATTGCACTGCATGGCAGCGATTGATAGAAAGCACAATTATGGCTGTGTGCTCAGTAATGCGGATTGTAGCTCGGTGCCTGGTGATTGGAAACAAGCCCGTGTTAAGTCATGTTTACTGGCAAGCATCCATGGCAGAAGCGTAAAAAACACAACACAATGCCAACCCTCCGTACATAATTATACTGTTCTAACATCCCTAAAAATTAAAGAGAATAGCTGCAATTAAATCCCAATTAATGCTTCAGGGAAAAAACATTTAGAAAGGAGGAATTGGTAAAAATAATTGAATCGAACAATGGCAGGAAATATTTCAATGACTAATCTATAAATACTACTCTTACAAGCGTATAGAAGCCAAGATTGTACCCTGAAGCATAAGAAAAAGACTGAGAGACTGGGTACTAAGTACTCCGCACACAGACTTGGCATGTTACGCCATTTAATTCACAATGAAGAAGTTAAGCCGTGTGCGCGATGGATTTTACGCTTGACATAGTGCAGAATATGACCATTAGGAGGACCACAATTCTAGCATCTTACAAAACAATTTCCCCAGAATATTAAACAGTTGCGTGAGATCCGAAAAATATGGTTGATTTCTTTCAGATACAGTGCTGCACTTGTTCGTAGGCCATGTCTGATATTGCAGCTTAGTTTCATTTATTTGCATGGGACTGCACCACATCCCTCACTCTGTGCCTCGCTCAACACTTTCCACAAATGTGGAATGGAAAGTGGTGGAGAGCAGGGAGGACCAGGGCAGGGAAGGCCTTGTGCCGACATATTTATTATAACTCATGCCGTTTTCTTGTGTGAGTTATACAGGAAATCTATGCCAGTTCCTGATTGGCATAGATTTCCATTGTCGTACCTCCTGGGGCCCTTATTTAGACTTAATAAATTTTCCCCATTATTTTTAACATTGTGATGTTTAGATTTATGATGCCCCATTCAATTAAAAGGAGTCTGTCAGCAGGAAAAGCGGTATCAGACTAATGACAGTACTTTGTAGGGCCGCTTCTACCCTTTCCCAAGATGTCTTTCTTTTTCTGCCATTCAGCTTCATTTTCATGAAAATCAATTTTTTATTCTTATGCAAATTAGCTGAAAAGGGCTTTAGGGGCGTGTCTTCTACTGGGGCTTCACTCTCTGTTCTAGATAACCAGCCCCAGCAACAGAAGACATGCCCCTTAAACCCCTTTTGAGCTAATTTGCATAAGAATAAAACACTGATAAAAATGAAGCTGCATGGCAGTAAAAGAAAGACATCTTCGGAAAGTGTAGAAGCCGCCCTGCAAGGTACTGTCGTTAGTCTGATAACACTTTTCCTGCTGACAGACTCCCTTTAAAAAGGACTGAGCTTTAGCCGTACTATGTGGCCTATTAAAGTGACGTCATTGGGACAGGGTAGAGGTCGCAGAGCTTGTGACTACTGCAACCTTTTAAAGTAGCTGATCTGTAGTGTTGGACCGGCACCGATCTGATATTGATGAGTATGGATAAGTCATATGTAAGCCCTAAAAACCCCATAACTTTGAACATTCTAATATGGATTCACACTAAGAATGGAAAACTTGATTTTATGTTGTACTCTGAAGCTGCCTGTCTCATTTTCATACAGGAAGATATATGTAGCTCACCTGAAGGTTTCCCTGCAACATCCCCACCAGCTTTCAACCTTTGCAAAGCAAAAATTGAAATTCTACAAGCTTAAAACTCATAGTTCAAGTCACTCTGTCTCAGGGATGTAGCTAAATGGGGTAGCAGTTGCTACTGGGCCCTGATGCCTTAAGGGGCCCCATAGGTCCCTCTACCACATAAAATATAGCACTATTCTAAATGGCACAAGGTAGGTAGGAGCCACATTACAGATTCTGCATGGGGGTCGATGAGCTTCCCCCACATATTATAATGTTCCCTTATGGACCCCCACATAATGTCTCTTCAGTTGCCCCCACAGAATATAATGTCCCCTCAGAAATAGAGTTGAAATCAGGACCTGATGCCAGGAACATCACCTGACATGCTGTTCCAGTATAGCTGTGGGGGGGGCGTTAGCTACCATAGGGCTTGGTGCAGGTGCACTATTGTATATGTCCTATGGTTAAAACGTCTCTGCAAAGGAGGACAAACAAGCTGATGGCCATTCATTATAGATACAGTGCACACAAGTTTTAGGACACAGCAATGAAGAGATACAATAAAACTGTGGGATAACCACCTTTATATATGAATTTTTGCTTGCAACTCTTTTCTCATATGGAAACAATAAGGTTTGCGTCAATCCTGCAATTTTGCTGTGACTTGGAATCAATACCATAGACTATGATATTATGACTGTATAAACTTACAACATACACATGGACTAAATTGTTGGTACCCCTTGTTTAATGAAAGAAAATCCCACAATGGTCACAGAAATAACTTGAATCTGACAAAACTGGAATTTGCCAAACTACACGTTGACAAGCCACAAAGCTTCTGGGAGAATGTCCTATGGACAGATGAGACAAAAATTGAAATTTTTGGCAAGGCACATCAGCTCTATGTTCACAGACGGAAAAATGAAGCATATCTTGAAAAGAACACTGTCCCTACTGTGAAACATGGAGGAGGCTCTGTTATGTTCTGGGGCTGCTTTGCTGCATCTGGCACAGGGAGTCTTGAATCTGTGCAGGGTACAATGAAATCTCAAGACTATCAAGGGATTCTAGAGAGAAATGTGCTGCCCAGTGTCAGAAAGTCAGTCTCAGTCACAGGTCATGAGTCTTGCAACAGGATAATGACCCAAAACACACGGCTAAAAACACCCAAGAATGGCTAAGAGGGAAACATTGGACTATTCTGAAGTGGCCTTCTATGAGCCCTGACCTAAATCCTATTGAGCATCTTTGGAAGGAGCTGAAACATGCCGTATGGAAAAGGTAACCTTCAAACCCGAGACAACTGGTGCAGTTTGCTCATAAGGAGTGGGCCAAAATACCTGTTGAGAGGTTCAGAAGTCTCATTGACAGTTACAGGAATCGTTTGGTTGCAGTGATTGCCTCAAAAGGTTGTGCAACAAAATATTAAGTTAAGGGAACCATCATTTCTGTCCAAGCCTGTTTCATGATTTTTCTTTTTTTAAAAATTCTGTTGAAGCATGGTTGAAAAGCAATGCCTGACTTTCATTTGTTCATTTTCATATATTATTACTTTTGTCAGATTCAAGTTATTTCTGTGACCATTGTGGGTTTTTCTTTCATTAAACGAGGGGTACCAACAATTTTGTCCACGTTTGTATATGGAGCTGTAACATGCTTCTCACAGAAGTCTATAGGGCTTTATCATTCTCCCGTAAGTCTCTAATCTTTTTCTGTCAGTTTCATTATGAAGTACTACTTCTTGGTGAAAATATCTATGCAATACTGTACTGTATGGAGAAACCTTAGCAGTACAGAGACGAAGGGACAAAATGTACAGTTAACATGTATGTGATATATATAGCAGTGCAGGGTTCCTGCACTGCTATATATAGCACCGCACCCACAATAACTAATGTAGCTATTAGTGCAGTTGGTTCTTGTAACAACTTCACTAATAAACTTCATCTATGTCCCTAGGCCAGTGATGGCGAACCTTTTAGAGACCGAGTGCCCAAACTGCAACCCAAAACCCACTAATTTATCGCAAAGTGCCAACACGGCAATTTAACCTTAAATTAACCAGGATCTGTTTTGTAGTGACCGTGCAATGTTATTACAGCCTGTAATAATATCACGTCTGCTATAAAACAGATATTGTGTGATATAAATAGTGAAGGGCCCCCAGACAGTACAATTCGCTCTGAAGTGGCCCCCAGACAGTATTATATGCTCCAGAGTGGCCTCCATACAGTATTATATGCCCACAGTGGCTCCCACACAGTATTATATGTGCCATAGTAAGCCCCCACACAATATTATATGCTCTACTTTGGGCCCACCCACAGTAGTATATGCTTCACAGTGGGCCCCCACACAATATCATATGCTCTACTTTGGGCCCACCCACAGTAGTATATGCTTCACATGGGCCCCCACACAGTAGTATATGCTTCACAGTGGGGCCCCACACAGTAGTATATGCTTTATAGTGGGCCCCACACAGTAGTATATGCTTAACAGTGGGGCCCCACTCAGTAGTATATGCTTCACAGTGGGCCCCCACACAGTAGTTTATGCTTCACAGTGGGCCCCCACACAGTAGTTTATGCTTCACAGTGAGCCCCCACATAGTAGTATATGCTTCACAGTGGGGCCCCACACAGTAGTATATGCTTCACAGTGGGGCCCCACACAGTAGTTTATATTATTTACCTAGTCCCATGAAGAGCTGCAGTCCGACGAAGAGCGTCCTCCTCCTCCTTCTGCTCGCGTGCACTGATGACTTACGTCATCACGCCTGCGTTGGGGCAGAGGTTACACTCTGCAATCAGTGTAAGGCGCGGTCCTGTGGATCGCGGCCTACACTGACAGCTCAGCTGAAAGATGCGATCACTCACTAATAGGGAATCCTGTACCGGATTCCCCATTAGTGAGCGATCATGGCGATGGCGCCCGTGCCAACTGAGAGGGCTCTGCGTGCCCTCAGTGGCACACGTGCCATAGGTTCGCCATCACGGCCCTAGGCTGTACACAACCATGGAGCTCTCACCCAGCTTTCCCAAAATCCTGAACAGTAAAACTATGATATGCAGTAGTATACCTCCTGTTCTTGTATCACTGCCTGGTTGCCTTCAGGATGTTATGCTGGCAAGTGGCAACCCTCTATATTGATGACCAGGTTCTCACCCAACATTCTCAAAAACTACATAAACTTTTGGGTTAAATGTGAACATAAATAGATAAATCTTATTAGAATTGCAGGATATTTTTATCTGTTTACACAGCATCCTCAGATCCAGCTTTCCTGGCAGTGTCTCCTTTTACAGCCACTGTTCTGTCTGATAGCTCAGTTTCAGTAAGCTCAGAACTTCACCTGACTAGTACTGGCTCACTAAAATAGAACCTGGCATGAGGTACAACACTGATAATCCCATCCTGGATCTCAGATCGCTTCCAAATCTGACAAATACTGTATATTGGCTCTGTATTTGGAAGGTGCAGAATACCGAGCTAATGCTAAGCAATGCAGCTGTTTACAAAGCCATATTTTTCCATCCAAATTTCAACTACTAACCAGGTTCCTTCTAATGTCTGTATTTTTATAATGTAACTATATTTGTTTTATAGCTCTAACATACTCCACAGCGTTGTACTTTGGAATATTCACATGGAAAAGCAGTCTCTGTTGCCAGTGGGGCTCACAATTTTCTTGTTAAAGATAACATACTGTAGTACTGGAATATTGTATTGGCATTTTTTCTCTTCTATAAGCATCATTGGAGCTTTAGATTTGGTTTCAGCTTTGCAACTGCGTTTCCTTGTGCATATGCAGAACACATACGCCCTACTCAGTGTGAACACAGGCAATCGCGGAGAATAGAACTGAACAAAACACAACAGAACAAAGAGAGGGAGATTTGTTAAAGGTAGTGCAAGGGAAATGTGAAGCAGTTGCCCATAACAACCGTTTGCTGATACATTTTTAGAGGGCCTTAGAGAGATATAATATGACTGGTTGCTATGGGTGACTTCTCCATATTTTCATTACTGAAATGTTGCTAAATAATTGTAAGCTAAGTTTGGTTCAGCAGAGACTCAGGCATTGCAGGAGCAATAAAGATGCTAAAATGTGTCTGTATTACAGCCATTTTAGGCTGTGTTTACATTGGAGATTCTTCTAAGAACTACCATCACAGATTCTGTTATATTTGACACCAAAAATACACCTTGGTAGAACCTGATGGAAACCATTATAAACCTAAAAAGGTCTTTTGGGAACAATCCCTCATTTATGACCATTGAGTAAATTATCAATTTCCTGTTTGATTATTGTTTTCTTCCTCTGGATCAACACCAGTAAGATGATCATGGTGAAATGTTGGTATTTGTAAGTCTGGATCATGAAACTGCATGCAACACACTGGTTAAAGCAGTTATGCCATTAAAGACGCTTATAAGTATCAGATCGCTGGGGGTCCAACTGCTGGGATCTCCACTGATCAGGACAGCAGTGTACTGAAAGTCCCCCTGAGGTCTCTCTGTGAATGAATCAATCTCCGGCAACCCCCTAGATGTAAATAGAGTTTCGTTCACATAGCGCACTAGTGATTCATTCACAGGGAGACTTCAGGGTCCCTTGTTCTCCTGATCGCAGAGGGTCCCAGCAGTCAGACCCCCGATTATCCATGATCCGGTGGATAAGGCAAAAGTGTCTTTTAATGGCACAACCTCTTTAAATAAACCAATTAGCATGGTCATCTTAACCACTTGACAGCAAAAACCAGGGTATGAATCTAGGTAACTGGACAGCAGATACAGTACTAGGCTTCTAAACCACTGGTTGCCAGGTACTTGGGCACCAAACCACTGCTCACCAAGGAATTGGCACTAGACAGCAGGGTCTGCTCTAAACTATTGAACAGAAATAAGTGGACCTCTAAACTACTGAACAGCAGGTACTGGCATCTCTAAACCATTGTTTTTCAGGGACTGGGTTAGTAAACCACTGGAAGATAGGAAAAGGACATCTAATCTACTGTAAAATAGGGACTGTGACATTAAACTGCTGGGCAGGACTCCAGGTAGTTGAGCTTGTTTGTAAGTTTTATTTCATTCCATGTTAGAGCAATATCATATACAAGGAGTAGATATTTTAAGAGGTGTAGATATTTTAAGAGCAACGTTTCGGGCTGAAAGAACCCTTCCTCAGGCAATTTAGAATCTGAATATGAAGGCGTGATGGCTGCTGCAAATCTAGCACAAAAATTTTTTTCTTGTGGGGCCCAGGTGGAATAAGTGCACCCATCTGCAGGCTAAGGAGAGTGCTGCTCACATCAATATTGTATGATATTACACTGCTGGGCAACCATAAACCACTTGATGCTTGATACTAAACCACTGGACAGTAAGTATTGGGCCTCTGAACCAATGGATAGCAAGGACTGGGTTTATTTATTAATGGAAAGTGCGGACAAGGCTATTATTCTACTGTAAAGTACTGGACAGCAGGCAGTTAGCCTGTACACCACTTGATACCAGGGATTGAGGCAATAAGCCACTGGACAGCAAGGACTGAGCCTCTAAACCAGTTGATGCCAAGGACTAGAAGTCACTGTTTGTGATGAACTTGGTCATGAAACTGATAGAGAACAAGTACTCGGATATTAAAGTACTAGTCAACGAGGATTAGGACACAGAACAGGTTCAATGCAAAACTAGCATCTAGCTTTTCCACACTACTGGATATTAATAATTTCTAATCACATATCAAGATCTTATACCATCATTTATGTCTTCCACAAAGAAACAGCAAAAGGCAAAAAATCCCGCCTGTTATACTTCATCCTCAAATAATTCAGACCATTGGTCTACTTTTCATGGATTCTGGACAAGCAGGATTTCTGGATCATCAGATGGTGGATTGAAGTGATGTCATTGTACAATATATACCACAATATACCTTCTATATATCGGTAATTATCACCAGCTTTATTTAGAGTTAACAAGATGTTTCCCGCTCCTTTTATAGAGATATAGTGAGATAAAGAGATTCTCTAATCATTAAGCACAAATTAACAATCCAGTTAACAACACTGAGAAGGAACAGATGGATGTGCATTGGCTGAGCAGGACTTCAACTGTTTATTTAGGAGATGGTGGCACTCGTCCACTAATACACTAAACACCAGTGAAACTTGTATCCTCTGCTCTGAGACCATAGTACTGCTGGGAAAAGAACAGTTTGTATTATGTGACTTGTTCTGTACAGTTTCCTATGAGGATGGACTGTGCCATAACTGGAAACAATTCTATTGATTTCTATACAAGCTTAGTTGGCATGACTATGAATTCCTCTCTCTGGTTCATGAGTGCCAGTTTTACAAAAAAATACCCTGTTTATTATTATTTTCTTAAAGGGGTTGTCCAGTATTAAAAAAAAAAAAAAAAAATTACTGCTGTCTTCCATAAACAGCACCGCACCTATCCATGGGTTTGTGTTTGGTACTGTACAGTGCCTTGCGAAAGTATTCGGCCCCCTTGAACTTTTCAACCTTTTGCCACATTTCAGGCTTCAAACATAATGATATAAAATCTTAATTTTTTTGGTGAAGAATCAACAACAAGTGGGACACAATCGTGAAGTGGAACGAAATTTATTGGATATTTTAAACTTTTGTAAAAAATAAAAAGCTGAAGTGGGGCGTGCCAAATTATTCGGCCCCCTTAAGTTAATACTTTGTAGCGCCACCTTTTGCTGTGATTACAGCTGCAAGTCGCTTGGGGTATGTCTCTCAGTTTTGCACATCGAGAGACTGAAATTCTTGCCCATTCTTCCTTGGAAAACAGCTCGAGCTCAGTGAGGTTGGATGGAGAGCGTTTGTGAACAGCAGTTTTCTGCTTTTTCCACAGATTCTCGATTGGATTCAGGTCTGGACTTTGACTTGGCCATTCTAACACCTGGATACGTTTATTTGTGAACCATTCCATTGTAGATTTTGCTTTATGTTTGGGATCATTATCTTGTTGGAAGATAAATCTCCGTCCCAGTCTCAGGTCTTTTGCAGACTCCAACAGGTTTTCTTCCAGAATGGTCCTGTATTTGGCTCCATCCATCTTCCCATCAATTTTAACCATCTTCCCTGTCCCTGCTGAAGAAAATCAGGCCCAAGCCATGATGCTGCCACCACCATGTTTGACAGTGGGGATGGTGTGTTCAGGGTGATGAGCTGTGTTGCTTTTACGCCAAACATATCGTTTTGCATTGTGGCCAAAAAGTTCGATTTTGGTTTCATCTGACCAGAGCACCTTCTTCCACATGTTTGGTGTGTCTCCCAGGTGGCTTGTGGCAAACTTTAAATGAGAATTTTTATGGATATCTTTGAGAAATGGCTTTCTTCTTGCCACTCTTCCATAAGGGCCAGATTTGTGCAGTGTACGATGATTGTTGTCCTATGGACAGACTCTCCCACCTCAGCTGTAGATCTCTGCAGTTCATCCAGAGTGATCATGGGCCTCTTGGCTGCATCTCTGATCAGTCTTCTCCTTGTTTGAGATGAAAGTTTAGAGGGAGGGCCGTGTCTTGGTAGATTTGCAGTGGTCTGATACTCCTTCCATTTCAATATGATCACTTGCACAGTGCTCCTTGGGATGTTTAAAGTTTGGGAAATCTTTTTGTATCCAAATCCTGCTTTAAACTTCTCCACAACAGTATCACGGACCTGCCTGGTGTGCTCCTTGGTCTTCATGATGCTCTCTGCGCTTTAAACAGAACCCTGAGACTATCACAGAGCAGGTGCATTTATACAGAGACTTGATTACACACAGGTGGATTATATTTATCATCATCAGTCATTTAGGACAACATTAGATCATTCAGAGATCCTCACTGAACTTCTGGAGTGAGTTTGCTGCACTGAAAGTAAAGGGGCCGAATAATATTGCACGCCCCACTTTTCAGTTTTTTATTTTTTACAAAAATTTAAAATAACCAATAAATTTCGTTCCACTTCACAATTGTGTCCCACTTGTTGTTGATTCTTCATCAAAAAAATTAAATTTTATATCTTTATGTTTGAAGCCTGAAATGTGGCAAAAGGTTGAAAAGTTCAAGGGGGCCGAATACTTTCGCAAGGCACTGTATGGAAGTGAGTGGAATGGAGATACTATACCACAGACAAAGTCAGGATAGATGGGACTTTGTTTCTTGAAAAAAACAGCTATGTATTTCTAATGCTGGGCAACTTTGTCCCACTGCTGGAAAGCCATGTCATTAGCCGTAAATAGCAAATGATCAGTTTTTCTGCAGCTCTTCCGCAGGGGAAAGAAAGCACTACAAAATTCCCATTTAAATCAATATGGTGTAGAATGCTGAAGCATTAAGATTTCCTGGAACTAAGGTGCCTAGATAGGTCCTGAAAAGGAACCCCATAGCATTATCCCTCCTCCACCAAACCTTACAGTTGGCACAATACAGTCAGGCAGGTAATGTTCTCTTGGCATTCGCCAAATCCAGACTTATCAAAAGAGTACCAGTGTGTTGTGTGCCTGCACCTAGTTACACCTCTTCTGCAGACATCATGGGTCTTTTGGCTTAGGTCTGCTGGATATACCTAACCTAAAGTATGGAAGATTAATAAAACTATGTACTGTTAGATCAGAGTAACCCTGAGCCCCATTGAACTAAGGAAATAATTATAATGAATGCATTTCTATTCTGACTTTACCCATTTTCTTCTCAATAAATACTTAAGATGCCTTGGTCTAGGAAAAAGATGCATTTATAACTGTGATCATGAGTGGAGCAACATACCCTTCATGGGTGGACATAGAAATGTGGGTGTTCCATAAAGATAAAATTGTGGCTCAATTCTTGCGCAAGTTGAGAATACTAGCCTTTAACTACCTGCAACTGCAGGGTGTGGTGCTTATTTGCCTTTTTCTCCTTTGTGTGATTTGTAAGATTATATCCCACACAATTGTTTGCTAACATTATAGGTCTATGGAGAAGGAATCTATCACCATTCATTAAAGTAAGGTATGGTCTTGCTCCCTTTATGCAGAAGCTTCTTGCTAGTAGGGGAACCCTCTTAATAAAACCATAATTCCTCCCAAAAAGTGCACATTACATACAAAAATATATATACATTACACCTCCTATAGTGACTGTCACTCAACTTTGCCAGGTTCCTGAATAACATATTTGCCTAGTTATGCAGCAATAAACAGGTAGCTCTGCCATTCATTAACCTGGGCAAGCTGGGTGACAACCCCTTTGGGAGATTTAATGGATTCTCTATTTGTTATCACTCAGCTTTTCCAGAAGCACCTAGTACTAAGTGGAGAACTTAGAAACATATTTACATCCTTATTCTATTTTTGGTATTATTTTTGTGTTTATGAATTATTGCATATTTTGCATTTACATTTTATACCATGAATGAAACACAAAAGGGCTGGGAAGAAGTTCCACTTTACAATTTATAGTCCCTGGTCATGTACAAATAGGCTGCAGCTGGCATTAGGGAGGTGGCAGAGAACAAAGGGTAAATACTGTATCTAATGCAGTAATTTAATCTCAATACAATTTATGCAAGCACTCCTAACCTCTATTGAGCTGCAACTCCTATCTATGGATAATGAGAGTTGCAGTAGCAAGTGCATTTCCTCCCAGCACAATGCCAGTGCCCAGGTTACAGATAAATCAGCACGTGTGAGCTCTTAACAATGCCATAGAGGCAGAAGGGAGTGAATCCACTGGAGTGACTGTGACAGATAGGGGATAATAGGTGTTGTGCTCACTGCTCTACCTTGTTTTATGCCTCCCAGGAAATGTGTTACCTATTTGCAAAGAGCAGATTACGAGCCAGGGCTAGCATGTCTGTCAATACAGTTATTCGCCATAGAGGTGGGAGACAAGCCAGTAAGTGGCTGCTGGGGGCTTTGCTGGTGTGACAATGACGTCACGCCCACAGGACAGCCCCAACTGAGAGCTGACAGCCAGCAATTACCAGTCGTGTAGTAAGCTGTCCTGAGCCTGGGAGTCCCAGCACATCAGAGGGGCAGGGTGTGAAGTGAGCAGGCACAGACTATGCAGGCAACACACCAGCAGCACATGATAGCAGACAGCTCCTGTGCAGCACATCTCATCTAGGACTACTACTACTCACAGCAACCTCCTCATCATTGCTCCCTACTCTTCTGATACATGCATCCTGCCTCTTCTGCCCATCTGCTAACTTCTTGCATTGGACTACAAACACTTAAAGTGCTTCTCTTCTGTTGCTCAGGTGTATCATCAATGCATACCCTTTTCAAGCTGGTTCCATGCCCCTCTGGCAAAGCTGGGCTTCCCCAGAGCATGGCATGCGTCTTTTATGCAAGGATATGAGTAGAGGTAGGGCTGGTGATGACTTGATGATGGGAAGATCACATGGAGATATTGCATTTACACGTCCTTGTCGCTGCTGCTGATGGATCTAGGTCCGGTTGGGTGACTGCAGCCCTGGTGGGACATTAGGGGAGTGGTACCCAGACACTGAGCTCACTCCTCAAGTCTTTTTTGAATGATATACCGCATTGCTCCTGGACAGAATAAATCGCATCCTACAGCACAGCCCATCAGGATGAAGGGATAACCACGTTTTTCTATTGCTCAGGGAGCTGGAGATATCACACCAACTATGGAAAATTCATCTGGTTCTAATACTCCAGAGAGGAAGAACCCCAGCCTGTTGGAGCTAGGGGCACTGTGCTTGGACTCTGAGATCATTTTTGGATTTACCAGTCATCTCTTGAGGAGGAGAGGCAAGGTGAGGAGCCCCAGACCCTAATACATCGCTTGTCCCTTGTTCTGTAACTTGGGAGAGAGCTGGGTGGGGACGGCAAATTGTTGCAGGTGGTTCAGCACCAGGGACAGCGATAGATCTCTGCCTAGAGACCCAGCAAGACCCAAACTGCTGTCATATATTATTTATCATTGTACTTATGTAGATAAATAAATGTATCAGCCAGATATATATATATATATATATATATATATATATATATATAAATAATATGTAACTGGGTTATCCGATCATTTGACAACAGGTATACCATATATACACACACACATATATATATATATATATATATATATATATATATATATATCTATGCAATATTTATTCTTATTATTACAACGCTTACTAATACTGTAATGTGACCATGTGCATTCTTACTTCCATTGTTTTGCAAATTGATTAAATTGTGCATGTGAGTTGCCAGTTTAATCTGGCGTGGCACTACATGACCCAGCAGGCTATGCTGGGTCATTTACTTGCACAGTGATTTGAGAGGTCGGTTTACATGTATGAGCTTAATATGTTAGCTGAAAATCTGTGTGTGTCTATGAAGTAACCATGAACATCCTACCTGATGCTGATAGATGACAAGAACACAGATAAAACAAGCATATAAAATATTTACACAGGCTGAGAAGGCAACTAGAGCGGATAGAGCAGGCTTCATCAGGGGGGGCTACTCCTGCTGCCACCCCTGCAGATAAGCTTATCCTTGCCAAGAGTTAATAATCTGGAGTTTGCAACTTTGACAGCAGCTACCTAGAGGGATGTGA
The DNA here is from genome assembly GCA_947044405.1 of Leptodactylus fallax. Lineage (NCBI taxonomy): Eukaryota > Metazoa > Chordata > Amphibia > Anura > Leptodactylidae > Leptodactylus > Leptodactylus fallax. Next base: position 1,019,458 of record CAMRHE010000300.1, on the reverse strand, counting down.
CCAGGGCTGCTCCCCTACATCAATCCGTAGCATTCATTCTGCTAACTTTTTTCCTGGCTATATTCTCCAGGGTATCCTGGAGGGGACTACATAACAACTAGCCTCTTCTTGTTACTGCAGTAAGGTGTATAGCATTGTGTCTGTTTGTTCACATATATTGCATCTGACACGTACATGCATTCTGTCTACTAACCTGTCTATAGAAGTGCATTGCTTGAAGACATAGGTTTAATTTTAAGGATGGTCTATGGAGGATGTTCATATAGTCTAGAAATTCACACGTATTTCTTGTTCTAATAAATTATACACACCCTCAAACCATATAGATTGACCATAGACTATGTTGTGTTTTATCAGTTGCATGGTATTAACCTGCCATTTAAAATCTTTCCACTTGGGGCGCTGTGCAGGCGCCTCTTGCATGCACTCAGCTTGAGATAAGTGAAGCAGAAGAGAGAAGTATTAGATGTAGAACAGATTAAAATTTAATAGCTCTGGCTAACTCCTTCAGTTCTGCACTAGCCTTTAGGGCATTGCAGGAGCAGGGCTGGAGTGTCTCATTATCCCTCTTAAAATCTTTAAACTAGAGACATGTTCAGGTCCCATAGAGAGTGACAGCATGAGTATTGCATCTGCCCTAAGGTTGACCATTAATGTGTAATACTCTATGTATTAAGGCATATTTACAGTGTATGATTATTGGCACAGTGTGACAAATACAATCAGTCATATTGAATGTTGGCTCCTTTAAATGTATAAATGGCAAAACTGACCATAGATTCCAGTTATATGAGAATATAAGAATCATTACCATAAGTAATGTAAGGAAAAATTGCACAATTGTGGAAATTCCCCTAACTTGGTGACTGCATATTGGCTATTGCGCCCCCCCCCCTTTTTTTGCACTGTATACGTAATCATTCCCCTCACCCAACAAAAATGACACATACCCCCAGGAGGAAGCTGTGCGCCTGAATAATACATGCAAATCAAAACTTGTGCACAAAGGGGAGACAATGCGACTTTAAGATAGCACAGGTGTATTATTTAGAGTGAAAGTATCAAGGGGACGTAAATGTAATGACGCCAACAGACCGTGTAATGTGTGGAGCCATCACTGTCCCACTGAGATAGATTAAATCTGTAGGACAAATCACAAGGCACAGCCTGTATGGTCTTCAGGCCATAGAGGGACATACACCATACAGGGCACATGCTGGGCTGGTTAATTGTGGCACGACCAAGACACACTACATTACAATATCCTCTATAATGGGATTCTATACACTTATTAGTGAGGTAGTAAACACAAAACATACATTATATGTAAAAACTATATATATATATATATATATATATATATATATATATATAGTTATGATATTACTTTTCTGTTATGTAGTGATTATTATTTAGCTGATATTGCTGATACTTGTAGTTCATTGATGGGTAATGTGTAGCTGTGATAAGGATAGGAGACACTGAATAAAAAAAGTTACCACCATTAAATGGACATTGATCAGGAGGGTAGCTATATGTGCAAATGGGCATATGACCCATGTCTGGGCCATAACAAGACACTATAGTGCCTTGGCAAGGGTATTTAGATACAGGTCTACAGCAGCAAACTGAACGGCTAGCTAAATCTCTGCCTAAAATCTGTCTACAGTTACTGTGTGGTTGAATATAATCTATTGTTCTCTGCAATCAGCCACTTTAGTAATGATTGCTGAAAGGAGGTCCAGAAAAATTGACTGTACTCACAGTCTCCAGATTCATTTATATACATATGTGAATGACATTGGCTGCAGGTTTCCATGCTTTGCACTTCTTTTATTCTCCTTTAAGTTGTGCACTTGGATGCAAAGTTTCTGAAAAGGCACATTTTTAATATATTAATGGAGGAATGATTCTTAAGTATGTACAACGCTTTTAAAATCATCTCAGATGTAGCGAGTGAGTGCTGTTACATTGGAAAGTGCGGCATGAAAAGATGGCTTTCCCTGGGGTTAAACTAGAGACTGTCATCTTGTGTTAGTTTAAGACAAAATCAGTGAGGAGAAGAACATAGGGGGTATCAGGGGACTACTAGGTAAAGTTCTGCATGTGGCCAGTAGGTGGTGCTGCTGCTTCAGATACTGCTGTGATTCAGCATTGAAGACAGGAAAAAAGCTATTGACTTCAGTGGAGAACAATTTGTAAAGAAAACATTTCAACATAAAAAATACTCTGTAAGTGGTTAAAAAGTCACATATTTCATATCTGAAATTGTAATTGCTTAACCCCAAACATAATGCTAGACAAAGACGCTTTCTGTATATTATCATCCTATTAACTGTTCATAACTGAAAATAATGTGGAGTATTGTTACTTTGCTTTATCCATTCTGGGGAATAAGAAATGTATCTATCTCCTATCTATCCAAAAGAGGTAACACCACACCTAAGCCATTTTATTATTTTTTTGCACTTTGAACATTGTTTTATTGTTGTGCGTTATAAGCTGTGTTTTGACGTCATCCACCTGTATAGACAAGTACTTGGCTTGCTGGAATGAATGTTTCCCTGATGTGTCCCCATGAAGTCAGAAGACATTGCTAAAAAAAAAAAAAAAAAAAGTTTTTCCTCATTTTTTTGCCCTTACTACCACGTCTACCGTGCTTACCTGTGTTCGCACTGTCTAGGTGGTGCTCACCATGTTTTGACTGCACTGTCTTGTTGTTTTTTTGTTGTTTCTGCCCTTGTCTACCAGTGCTTCCCTTGCTGTTACTACCACTGTCTACCAGTGCTTACCTTGCTGTTACTGCCACTGTCTACCAGTGCTTACCTTGCTGTTACTGCCACTGTCTACCAGTGCTTACCTTGCTGTTACTGTCACTGTCTACCAGTGCTTACCTTGCTGTTACTGTCACTGTCTACCAGTGCTTACCTTGCTGTTACTGCCACTGTCTACCAGTGCTTACCTTGCTGTTACTGCCACTGTCTACCAGTGCTTACCTTGCTGTTACTGTCACTGTCTACCAGTGCTTACCTTGCTGTTACTGTCACTGTCTACCAGTGGGGGGTGGGGGCGCGGGCTTTCCTTGGGGTTCCGCCACTGTCTACCAGTGCTTACCTTGCTGTTACTGTCACTGTCTACCAGTGCTTACCTTGCTGTTACTGTCACTGTCTACCAGTGCTTACCTTGCTGTTACTGCCACTGTCTACCAGTGCTTACCTTGCTGTCTTGCTAGAGATAACAATTTCATTGACATTTATTTTAAGACATTTCATTAAAATCTTATTTTTTAGAGATTAAGTGCCTTGGCTTTTAAAGGGCTGTATGGGATTAGAAAACATTTTTAAAAACAGTGCCACACCTGGCCAAAGGTTTTGTGATGTATTGCAGCTCAGCTCAGTTCAGTTCAATGCAACTGAGCTGCAATATTATGTACGTCCTGGTTTACTGATACTGTTTCTGGAAGAGCGCAACCATACAGTGTTCATCTTTTCATTGTCACTAAAAATAAATATGTGACTTTCCTGCAGTTACTTGTTTAAAGGGACAGAACTTAAAGTATATCTAATCTCCATAGGTGGCACAATTGAACATAGTGCATTGTTCTCTATTTTCAGTCACTTCAGGCCACATCGGAGACACTTTCAATAGGATTATGTATAGAAAATCTTTATTTTCATTATCACTACTTTATCTCCGGTTCTGAGAATAATATTAGAAGTGTAGAGTTACAGATCTAGTGATCCTTTAAGTAGCTTGGTACTAGGTTCCAGTCTGCCTTTGGAGATCGGGGTCATCTTATTGCAGGAAACACACTGTCAGCCCCTGAAAGATCATTTCCTTGGACAGTGATATACAGGATGTGGGTTTGGCTTGTCTTTTGAGTGAGGGCTGACAAATCAGGTGGATCTTGCTGCTAGCAAAACACATGTGGAAATGAGTTGTACAGGAAAGGCAGGCAATGCTACAGGCAACGACAGGTAGTGCGATCCGTGCCATATGCTATAAAACCACCACTTGTGCTGAAATCCTGATCCTGCTCTGTCATAAATTCCTAGTTTCATCTGTGAGCATTGGATGTTCATGTTGGGAACTGGTTGAGGTGGATCAATGTAATAAAATAATTATTAACGTCTCGAACTCCTGATCCTCTGGATCCTTTGTGAGGGACCTGAATTCTATACAGATACAAGGAGCATGTCCACCTCAGCCACCACTGCACCTATTACAATCACTCCTCATAAATTATGTACAGATGATATAGACGATACAGATTAAGGACTAAGGGTCATGCACAGTATTGGAATGGAGTGAGGTATGTTTCATTGAATTTGCCATTCAGGAGTCTGCGAAAGCTGGATGATAACAGCCTTTGGAGCTGCAATGGTAATTACATTGGATGTACCGTAAGAAGATGGAAATGCAAACACTTAAAATTACTAGTTATATATAATATATATATATATATATATATATATATATATATATATATATAGTAGCACATTCAAGGGGTTGTCCATGAATTTCAGAACTCAAGAAGGAAATGGGGAAGGTAAAACATAAAAAAAAACCCTCATACACACCTGTCCATGTCGCTCTGCTGTCCACCACCAATGTCTGGTCCAGTGCACAGCACACAATCTATGCCGTATGTGACTCAGCAGCCACAGGAAAGGAAACCGTGACGTATGTAACCCTTTTAAGGGCCCGTTCACACTCAAAATCAGCGTCAAATTATGTCCTGATTCTGTCTCCAACTATTTTCAATGGGAGGCAGAGATTTAAGCAGGACACTGAAAGTATAAACAACCTGCTCGATCTTGGCACGGATTCTGCTGTGCATCAGCTACAGAACCCTCCATGATCTGAGGTTGATCAGCGAGGGAAAGCAGTGGCGGAAAGCTGCAGCTCTGCTTCAACTTTCCGCTACCATCAGGGAGTTAAAAGGAATCTGAGGTGGAAGTTCACATCATTTCCTCTTCTTTTTCTGAATAGGCCCTAAGAACAGTGTCTTACATGACAGTCTTAGGCCAAGGCCCCACCTTGCAGAAATGCAGCTTTTTTTGTAGCAGATTTTGCTGCAGTTTCTTGACCCAAAGTCAGGAGTGGATTAAAGAGAAGGGATAAGTATAAGAACTTTCTTTATATCTGCCATTCCTTTTTAAGCCACTCTTGACTTTGGCAAAAAAAAAAAAGCCAGCAAAATCTGAGGAATAAAAAAGCGGTGGAAATGCATCGCGTTTTTTTTCCACAGTATTTTTCATTGCGTTTTCGCAGAGTTTCTCTGTGGACTTTCTGCCCTTATTATACCTATACAGAAAATGCCAGCATTTCCACAGTGTAATTTATATGCTGCGATTTTCAAAAACACAAGCATTTTTGAAAGCACAGCTTTTGTGCTGTGGATTTTATTCTGCAATGTGTGGATGGGAATAGCCAGAATCCCATTCACTCAGGTACGCTGCATTTTTTTTCCGCTGCATTTCCCGCAACGTAGGGCATTAGCCTAAGGCTCAGGCCCTACGTTGTGGAAACTTAGCTTTTTCTGTTGCAAATTTTGCTGTGGTTTTTTGAGCCAAAGCCACGACTGTCTGTCTACAAAAAGAATAGGAAATATATAGGAAGCTCTTATTCTTCTACCTTCTGCTCAATCCACTTCTGGCTTTGGCTCAAAAAAAACGCAGCAAAATCTACAACAAAAAAAGCTGCGTTTCCGCAACGTGGGGAATCAGCCTAAGGCAAAAACTGTAGTGTTTTACAGTCACTGCAAACTGGATGGGATTCTTGCAAATTACATCCACACATTGCAGAAAAATATGCACAGTGGAAATGCTGTGATTTCCAAAACTGTTGCAGTTTTGGAAATCGCAGCATGTCAATTATATCTATGGAAACGCCAGCAGTTTCCCTACAGGTATAATTGAAGCAGAAAGTCCGCCAAGGAAATCTCTGCGGGAAAAACCATGATGCATTTCCGCTGCTATTTTTCCTGCAGCCTGCTACATGGGGCCTTAGCCTAAAGGGGTTTTCTAGGTATAATATTTGATGACCTATCCTTAAGAGAGTTCATTAATTGAAGATAGCAAGGGTCCTGGGTGTCAGACCAGCTGAATCAACAGTTCATTCAGGTAAGTATTGCAGCCTCTTCATAGAAATCCAAGCACAATATCATACATTTGTATAGTGGCTGTGCTTGGTATTGCAACTCATATGAATGAAACTAAGCTGTGTACAGGCCATGTGCCCTATAAATTTGATGCTTTAAACAGCTGATCTGTGGGGTCCTGAGTGCTGGACCCCGATGATCTTCAGTTGATGACCTACTTTATATCCTGAGGATAGGTTGTTAATTAATAAGTCGCGGAAAACCCCATTAGGCCTGGGCCCCATTTTTCGAAAATGCTAAGTTTTGACGCTGTGTTTTACATTACCTGCAAAATGGATGGGATTCTGACTAATCCCATCCACACATTGCAGAAAAAAATCTGCAGCAGAAATGGTGTAATCCGTGTGCTGCCCGTGCCCCGACCGTGCCTTTCATTCACGGCTGGCGGTAAGCACAAAGTCGTGTGGAACCAGCCTAAATCTGTAGTCCACTGGTATTAGATGTGTATCAGAAACAATAATATAGTCAAGTAAGCAGCTGGAGCAGTTTTCAGGTATTCCTCATGTTAGTTACTTATGTCAGCACAATTTTGGCACAAAACAGGTATACACCAAAAATTTGGCCTTTTTTGCGCCATTATATATAGGTTGAACCATTCATTGGGTACTTGGCATTTTTATATTTTTTGTGTGTATCATGCTTTATATTATATGCTCCTGGCTGCAAAAAATTTCCTTCACATACACTAAGCCTCTAAAACTTTATGTAGAGATCCAAGAAAGGAAAGATCAACCCACAATCTGCCTGCATTGGCTATAGGAGCTGAAATAATGGCTTACAAATAAGCAGGGGTTTACAATGCTGAAATGCCTATAAAAGCTTTATTAGTTCTAGCCTATGGGGTTCATGGTGCCTGCTTGTTAGCTGGAACTCCTTAGGGTTATTTCATGCATATGGATAATCATTATTACAATGGCAGCTGTTGGGTTAGAGGCACTGGAAGTCTTAACCTACCCATGTGACCAATATCATTTTAGTGTGGTATCTCTAGAAACTCTGAAAAGTAAGTTTCTAGGTAAGGATTATATATCTGGGACTTGGCCTACTCCACTGCAACCTCCATCAGATTTTCATTCAGTGGTTGAACAGCTTTCAGCTACTTCTGCTAATCCTAACCTGCCCACCAAAAGGATCATGGATTTTTGGTAATTGTATATGTGTGGAGGGCATGCATTGGTGATACAAGCGAGAATATCACCACTACAATCAGAAAAAAATTACAATCTACAATCAGCAGAGGCGTAACTAGCTCCAGGGCTCCAAAGCAAAAATGTAATGGTGCACCTACCTACCATGTGCCATTGAGAATAGTGGTATATTTTATGTGCCAGGAGGACCTTTGTGGTGCCTTAAGGTTCCAGGGTCTGGTAGTCGCTGCTACCTCTTCATCCCCTATAGTTTTTGCTCCTTTCTGTCAGCATGGACTCCTTTGGGTTTTCTTTTTGTCTCTCTTGATGCCTATATTAATGACATGCTTGGTGACCATGGCAGACAGTCACTGGCCACTACAATGGGGTCATGATTGACAGAACATCACCATAGCCAGTGATTGTTTAATGTGTCCTCAATGCAGACATCACATCAGTGCTCCTGGAAAACCCCTTCAGGCTACGACCCCATGTAGCGAGCCATAGCCAAAAAGCAATGCGTTTTTTTCCATAGTGCTTTTCACAGAAAGTCCACAAAGTTTTCCTCTGCAGACTTCCTGCCCCTTTTATACCTAAACATAAAACACCAGTATTTCAATAGGTATAATTGGTATGCTGCGATTTACAAAAACGCAACGGTTTTTGAAATCACAACATTTTCGCTACAGATATTTTTCTGCAATGTGTGGATGGGATTAGCCAGAATCCCATCCACTTTGCAGGTAAGGTAAAATGCCATGGTTTTTGCTGCAGCATTTCCGCCATGGCCAAATCACAGAGGTTTCACAGCACGGGGCCCTGGCTTAATAGAAATTTTCTAAAACTATTTTTCAAGTTGCATTTACCTCTCACTGATATCAATAGATAACACAATCAATACCTAGTCAATGCTTGTTTTCTGTAAAAATGCAAAAAAAATATCAAAAAATGCATCAAACAATAAATGTCTGAATAGAAAATCCAGTCAGTCTTATGGCAGTGAAAAAATAAAGTCCCTTTCAGATGCTGCTTGACATCCTCATAGCCCTAACTACCTGTGACAGTGTGCATACAAAAAATTCAGACAGCACATCCCAATGTGAACAAGCTACTGTGGCAATATTAGAAATGCCAAAAATGCAGCTGCACTCTGCACACAGCACCACACCAGGACACATAAAAAGTAGAGATCAAAATTGCATTACTGCTATTATTAGCACATATGAGTAAACTAATATAATCTATAAATTAGAGTTTCTTCATAATACATATTTGATCAAACAGTAAGAAGCCCCCCTGTTCCAACAAGGCAACCTCATTCAGGTGGGACCCTACACTAAATAAATATACCTCTCTTGGACCCAGAATAGGTGTACAAATGTGAATATAGGCCAAGTATGGTCCAGAGCCATACTCTACTTGAGGCTGAAGCCTCATGTTGCGAAAACGCAGTGTTTTACAGTCCCTGCTAAGTGGATGAGATTCTGGCTAATCCCATTCACACATTGCAGAAAAAAAATCCGCAGTGGAAAAGCTGTGTTTTCAAAAACGCCTGTATTTTTGAAAATCACGTCATGTCAATTATACCTGTGGAAAAGCTGGATTTTTCCATATAGATATAATAAGGGCAGATAGCCCACAGCGGAAAACTTTGTGAAATTGCAATGAAAAAACGCTGCAGCAAAAAATGTGATCAGTTTCCGCCCCGTTTTTATACGTAGCATTTTGGGTTTTTTTTTGTTTTTTTGCTGCACTTTACTACATGGGGCCTTAGCCTGAAATAGGGCATACTCTATTCCAATTAAATAGATCTGTGCAATTGAAGGGAGTGCAAGTCCAATTGAAGGAAACAACACCCCCCTTGCAATATGTGACAGTAGGTAGGCTATCCACTTCTCTGTTTGCTAAAAATACAGTATGTTTGCACATCCCTGTGCATAGTCTCATCCAGATGCAAGTTGTACATACATGCAGCGGAAATACTGCGATTTCCACAACCGTATTTTTCTGCTATGTATGGATGGGATTCGATAAAGTCCCATCCACTTTGCAGGGACTGTAAAACGCCACGTGGGACCCTGGCCTTATACTGCATTTTAGGCCTCATGCACGCATGTTTTTTTTTTTTTTAAGGCCATCACAGGGCTGTTTTCCAAACAGTTAAAGTCTATGGATAAATCCACAAATTGTTTTTTTAACAGACAGTGAATAACATTCAACAAAAAATAGGATGTTGCTGGGCATCTTCACAGCCTAATGGACCCATTACAAATCAAAGGATGTGTTTTAATGTCTGTCACAATGGATTTGTGTCCGGGTGATGGCCCTTAAAAACAAATCAGTGGGTTGGGTCAAAAAAAGACCAAAGTTCTTCCTTTTTTTTAATGCACAGATAGATGACAAACGGACATTAAAAATAGTCAGAGGGCTGGAAAGTGGCTCAAAAATATATGACTCGTGGAAGTAAAAAGGTTGTTAAAAATGAACCATTTCATATGTTTTTAGAGTCTGTTTTTACATAGTTCATGAGCGTGTAAAAACGTTGTAGTATTGCTAGTTGGCAACTTCTTTCCCAGCACTCAATGCACATGATCTACCAGCAACTCCTAACTACAACCTGGCATGTATACTCTGTACACAACTTTGTTTTTTTCTTTAATGCCATCAATGAAGTGATAAGCAGTAGATTTTAGTTTAGGAGGCGTCAAGATATCTTCAATTCTGCTGGATGCTGAATAGGGTTAGAAAACAAATGTCTATTTCCCCTCCTTGAATCTTATTCTATGAGATTAGCCATCCCATGCCAATGAGTGCCCTGGACTAAGAGGACACATTTCCGAGAGGTCAGACACCATAGCTGACTATTTACTTATTAGGTTTAGCTGCTGTCCACTAAATCTTTGAGCTTTTCAAATATGCACACATCCTGTCTTCCAGGGGATTAGCTGAGTGATCAGTCGCTCCCAGTGTTTGACAGCCAGTCTTGCTTGCACTGACTGGTCCATTTCTCAAGAATAACACATGAATTGGTGAGGGTGAAGCACTGGAGACAGTCAGAGGCCAAATAAAGACAGCACACACTCCCATGTTGTCCCCTATGTGATATAAAATATCCATTGCTACTCAGGCTCTGGGATGTCCATAGCTGGATGCTGGCCTCAGCTGTTGTCTACTACAGTTGCTTTATCTTAAGAATCCCAGATGCCACATATAGAAATCCACCCGCCCCATCAAGGAAGACAGTAGCTGCTGAAACATTGTGTTGTCATATGGTTAATAATGAAATTCAAGAGTCAAGAGCGAAGCAATAATGTGTTGTGAGATGAGCTGGGGGATCACATCTCATATTACCTAATGGTGAGGCTAACATTTCCCAGTTATAGAAAAGAGTATGTCCGAAAGTGATTTAAAGGGTCCCTAGTCCTAAAATGTAAAATATGTAACTGGTATTAGTGGTCAACTTGCTGGACTTGTAGCAAACTCTCAGCTGTTAGGAGTATCTCTATATCTATCCCATATCTATCTATCGATCTATCTATCTATCTATCTATCTATCTACTAGCTATCTATCATTCAAAATTCCTTTATCACAGCGTCACTTGGACCTGAAAGGTGCTGGAATATATAACATTCTAAATTATTGGGCATTCATGGAAATGCATATCGTAGTGTATCATCTGCTGTCTTTTCTTGTTTCTCTTTGTTAAGTCCTTTCCTTTAGTTTTGTAAAGTTACACATTTTATTGCAGTTGTTTGCCAGATTCCCAGACTTTCTGAATTATCAGATGCTGGATTAGAGGATTTACAGCTATACTTTCCACATACATATTGTAGATATATCACACTGACAGCACCAATTCACACCTCTGTGTTATTATCTGCAGATTACTGTTATTATTATACATTACAGAAATCTATACTACACAAGTAAATCTATCCAAACTCTAAGCCTTTCATTATATCAAACCTTTCATTATAATAGAATTTAGTGTGAAAGCCTGGACATGTCATAAGCAGATGACATTTAATATTACAAAAATACACTTAGGTTTGAATACATTTGCATTTTTACCCAAAGGTATAGTGAATAATCACTATTATTTCACATCTATTCACAGGGTGTGTTCAAAATATTAAGGTGGTGTATCCACACAAATTGTCTGGTCTGGTGTATCTAAGCTAGTGAGACGTACTCAAATCTTTAGAGTGGGGTATGTAAGCTGTTAGTATTGTGTATCTAAGATGGCATATTTAAACATGTATGACACAGATACTAGGCTTCAGTCAAGAAATAGTTAAAGTCTATTGCAAGCATTTTATGAATTGTATACCATAAATACTATCTGAAAGTGTGTAAAACAAATATATAATAATAATATGCTCAAAAGAGTGGCCGTGGTTAGCTAAAAGCGGGGGTCCTACTTATCTGGTCCCTCTCAGAGCCACGTTATGCTTCTTTTCTCTGGATGCCCATTGCTTACTATGGATGATTCTACAATTATGGACTCCGCTTTTGGTTTAGGGAGGGAAGTCTTCCACTATTAGGGAGGGTGTAACAACTTCCATAATAAGAATAGGACTGCCACCATTGAAGGAACCCCACAAAATGGAGCTTATCTTAAAGCTACAGGGACCCCATGCAAAATCTTTTAAAAGGACCCGACTCACCATGTACCCCTCTACCAGGGATAACATTGCACCCTCTATCCCTAGTCCTCTAGTTCTTTGTTATATGGGTGTATTACAATGAACACAACTCGTTTAATATATAGACTCACTAAAGATGAAGGATAAGGATGGGAAGAACCTACAGTAGATCACTCCGTACAGCAATATTAAAGAGTCTAAAGTACTTTAAGAATGGATACATTCTACAGCAGAGTTCTATGAAGTCACCAGACCTGCCTCACTGTAACAAATGACTGAAATGAAATGTCAACACAGTCTGGTCCTGGTGTCTTCAGCCACTGTTTACATTTGACTTGTTCCTTAAGTAAACTTGTGCTTGCACTGGGGCATTGGGCTGGGGGATTCTGCTCCTGTGCTGGACCCTCATGTTTGTGGGAAAGTGAAGTAATGCTGGTAATGATCAGTATTGCCCCTCCCTGCACTCTCTCCCTGCTTTAGCAGTCTTCCTGAGTCATTAGTCTGGCCAGTCCAGAGCTGCTGAGAGGAGGTTGCTCTCTCCCTGCCCTTCATAGCTCATACCTTCAGATTGTAAACTTATTTGCTTCCTGGGAAGACAGCATGGATGGGAAGATTACTTAGTCCTGACACGAGGAGTTTTGCTAATTGGAGAGAGAGTTTTGGGAGCTTTGCAATTCTCATCCATGACTGAGCTACACATTGTTGTGCACACAAGGAAAAGCCAACACAGCCATGGTCCCTGTGCTGGGCAATGCCGGCTATGCCAATCATACAGGGCTGGTAAGTTGCAGAACTTTAGCTGTCAAGGTAAACTTGAAAGCTGTATTCCTTTAGGGACGGAGACAGAGAGAAGAAGTCAGTAGTGAAGCTAGATGTCTAGAAAGCTAAAACATTTCTTAGTGCTGCTTGAGTGTGTACATATGCTATGCAAATGCTAAATGAGTATTATTTGTCTACTGTGTTCATGCATTGTAATAATGAGAATATTGCATATATATATATATATATATATATATATATATATATATATATGGGAGGGTATCACTGCTAATTAATGCTATACATGGAAAGTGAATGAATGTACTGTAATATTGTCTGGAAGAATCAGCAATACTCTACAAAAGTACATCTACTGCTATTACCAATATATGTATATATAGCACTGGAAAAAGTTTCAGAAAGACTAATTCTAACACTAAGGCCACTCATGCATCCTTGGGAAAAGTTCTACTACTACTATTATGGTTAAAATCACTACTACTAAATGTATGCAAAAGCAACAGCCCCATGTATTTGCATGTAGCACAGGGAATGTACTACTGTTGCTATATGTTTTATAAAGTGTCAGCACTATGATATGTGTAAATGTACTAGTACTGTTACTGCTCTGTATAGCATAGTATTCTGTGTATCATTACTATTGTAATACTCAAATGAAATGTTACTGATGTTTAACTCTGATTGTAAAGTTGCTTTTGCACCATGATTTTTGTTTCAGACAGGGAATCTTTTTTTTTATTTTTTATTTTTTTGCTGGATACAACAAAAACGTGTCTGTTGATCTCTTTGCATTAGTGTGCATCACTTTTATTTTTCTGCATCCTGCAAAAACAATGATTTGTTGATTTGTATGCATCAGTTTGTATTTGTAATTTGTTTGTATGCATCAGTTTGTTTGCATTTTTGTAAAGGGATGCATTTTTGTTGGATGGAAAAAGTGAAGATTTTTTAATACAAGCTTATAGTAATATTTGATCTCTGTTGACAGGTTGCAGACAGGTTCCCTGGCAGAGAAGTACCACCACCTAGGAAAAGGTTGCAGTCATCAGATGAAGCTCTCCAAGGCAGCCGTCCTCCTCCTGAGGGAGCTGGGGCATCCTCAATGTCTGAACTGTCAGAGGGACCTGGGGTAGGGGAATGGTGTCCTTACTGTCAAGCAAAACTGGCAGAACTAAAGAAACAAGCCCTCAAATTGGCTGGTCCTGGATCCATAATGGTAAGAGTACCTTATGTTAACCACCATCCAGTTTAGAATAGGTGCTATATGTCCTTATATATTGATCTTAACATGAAGGGGTCTGTCCAGTATTTAAAAAAAGATTCCGTTTTTTTCCACCAAGAAACAGCACCACTCTTGTTCAAAGGTTGTGTCTGATATTGCAACTCATCTCTACTGAAGTAAATGGGACTGATCTGCAATAAAAGACAAAGCTCATGGACAAGAATGGAAATGTTTCTAAAAGAAAGATTCTCCTTTTTTCTAATCCTGACCTCAACATTTTATGACAATACTGATCCCTTTACTGATCCTTGATTGAAATTGCATACTGGTGACTGGCATCTGACAACTTGTGAATAAATCTTAATGCAGGGTCATCTGTGTACAGAATTAATCTTGTTCTTGCAATTTCTTGATTTATTTTTGGGACAGTTGGTTATCTGGAAGCAATAGTGCACCGACAAAGACCACAGGATTCTGTCTATGGTAGGAATAGCATAGTTGTTAACTATAAATAAGACTCATGTTTGCATCTGCTTTGTTCCTGTCTGCAAATGTTTGGGTTAGTTGAAACTTCACATGCTGCTCTTTGCCGCCATCTAGCAGAGAGTTTTCATTACAACACAATCTGTTTGTACCCAATGATACTGTGGTTTTATAGAGAATAGTGAAAAAATTGGAAAAACTGGGATCAGATGGAGCTCTGCTAGTTTTGGGCTACTGTAGTATGGTCAGCAGACAGATGCATAAGAGACAGATGCGTATGTGACTTAAATCTTTAATCTACTGTGTTAAAATGACTGTGGTTTTGTCATTTTTACTCATCTTATCTCATCGGAGCATTTATCAAGAACAGTTTTTTGCAACATTTGGGGCTTACTTTGCATACATTTTGTGATAATTTACATTTTTTACGCCGCTCACTCCACTCTCTCAAGCTGATATATTATCAAATGGGACGCAAAAAAAAAAAAAAAAAAAAAGTTCTAACATTTTTGCAATAGTGCTGGCATAGAAACTGGAGTATCACCTCAGGACAGAAATGTTAGACTGAGACCGGTTTCAGACGACCATGGCCGTGATCATTGTGCTATCCATGTATTTCATGGATAGCACACTGACCCATTCTTTTCTATGGGCCCATACACACGACCGTGAATTTCACGGTCCAGTGTGTGGGCCGACAGTCCAGGCCACAAAATATAGAACATGTCCTATTCCTTTCCTATTTTGCAGCCCTTGCTTCCGTGGCTCCTATTCATTTAATGAAAGGGGCCGCGGAAGCACAGCCTGTGCATGGGTGGCACAAAGGGGACATCCTCATGTCCCACGTGTGCTGCCTTTAGTTCATGGTCGACTGGTTGCAGCACGGTCATCTGCAACCGATCTTAGAGGTATTTGCAAGAGTTTATATTGTCATACTACACAGTATGAAGGGACAAGCAGTCCTAGTAGTTTCATATTATAGGACCCCTTTGATTTATAGATGCAATTGACTTTTCTAAATACAATATTTTGGCCTTTTACAGTCTTGAGTTTGAGTCTTATTAGTGTATTTCATACGTTTACTATATTCAATGTATTAAAATAAAAATAGGCAAATATATGTTATCTAGAAAAAGATTTCATGATTTTATGATGTACGAATACACTATAGCAAAATGATGAAATTGCTTATATTAGTTCATTGTTTGTGTCCCTGATTGATCTGTAATAGAGCACACAGATCCTTGTCCTCTGTATCTAGTGCAACCTTCGAGAGATGTCATTTTTTCACTATTTGAGCCAACATCTGGTGTTCAGATAAACGACATTCATCCATAATTTCTCCCTGTATGTGCAGATATTTTTTTTCTTCTTTTTTGGAATGTGTGTGAGAACGAAAACTGCTGTGACAATTAATGACAGGGTGACCCAATGCATTGCTGTGTGATCTTGGCTCAGGAAGGAAACCAGCCCGTCCCTTTAACATGGGAGGGATCTGTGACAATAAAATAACATTAGAACACGTTTCCGAGTCTAAAAGGGACAGTAACGCAAATATATTTTTGCAAACATTTCTATTGTTTGTCTGCTCTTACTACATACATGATCCATTTCAATAATTCCAGGAGTGCATCTGGGGACAGTTGTCATCATTAGCCAGCTAATAGCCCAGTGATGTAAACATAATGCTGCGGGTGAGTGAGTCAGTCCACCTGTTAAGCATTTACTTCTAAATTTTTACCAGAAGGGTAAAATGTGTTTTTCAATGACATTTCCAAAGTGCCATATGATATAAGGATCATATAATAGGCTTTATTAAGTGAGGTTTAGCTTGAGTTAATGGATGCAAATATTTGATGAATTACCTACATAGGAATCCTTAATATTGTGTTATTATAACAATTGCTCCATTTAGCTACAGTTTGTAGCCAGAATTACATACAGGGCTATTGGGGATTGATGTTGCTCATTATATCCATCAACAGAGCTAAGTCAATATACACCAGCCTGTAGTATGTCACCAAAGCAGTCTGTATCTGGATATATGCAACACAAAGACAATTGCCATGGGCCTTTAGAGAAAGTGCACATTAAAAGTTAGCCTCATGTAAATGGATGGTGAGAACCTACACAGGGATGTGGTCTTTACAGGTGCTATGCCACAATGATGCCAAGCCTGGAGGTGGAAATGCAACTAGACCTCTGAAATGCTAGGGGCACTAGGACCTCCTGTCATGGGTGGTTTGAATGGGGCTTGATTTTTTTTTTATTATTTCTGTGGCCTCACTGTCCTTTATGCCACGGCTGATGGGTTTGTAAAAAGGGGTAATTTCAGCTCTGCACTTCCCTCTTGTACCGTTGTGGTTCGACTGTATTATATATATATTATATAGTATTACTGGCTACTCTAATCTAATCTATGTTTAACTGTAAATTTTTGGAAACTGAACAGAAACTGTGCATATTGCAACACTAGATCTTGAGACACCTATTAGTCCATCCTCAATGTTGATATCTTGTCCTCCCAGCACTACAGGCGTAATACCCCAACAAATATTTCAAGAACTAGGGTCCTTCCTTTCAAAAAAAATGTTAATTATGGAGCTCTTCCCTACAAATGTCCAAGAGTGATCATAAACCTAGGCTTAAACAGGTGGCCATCAGCTAATGCAATGGATCACAAAATTCCTACAACTAGCATTAGTGCCATGCTAGACAGCATGTTCCGTCTTGCAGCTCAACAGGTGGAGACATAAGCATGGGAATGCCTTAACTACGATGTAATCCTAATATATATCTAGGATTTAGTAAAGTGCAGTGTTACTGGATGTCATGAAATAAACTCATAATGTGGAATTATGGGAGGAGGTCTCCTTATGTAAACTTTCCTCTTCCCATTTATCTTACTGTGCTATATACATCTACTGTACATTGTAGTTGTCTCTCAACTTTGCTGGTGCCATATAAAGAAATGTTTACAGTAACTAATAACAGTGTATATATACAGTACAAACCAAAAGTTTGGACACACCTTCTCATTCCAAGAGTTTTCTGTATTTTCATGACTGTAAAAATTGTAGATTCACACTGAATGCATCAAAACTATGAATTAACACATGTGGAATTATATACTTAACAAAAAAGTGTGAAACAACTGAAAATATGTCTTATATTCTAGGTTCTTCAAAGTAGCCACCTTTTGATTACTGCTTTGCACACTCTTGGCATTCTCTTGATGAGCTTCAAGAGGTAGTCATCTATACCAGAGAAATGGCATAAATGGTCAGATCATAGATGTGACACATCTCTGCTGCACGACCCATATTTGTGATAAATATGCACCACTTTGTCATTTTCCCAATTCCCACACCACTTTTTTGAAGAGTGGGCAGGGCAGGGTTAGGATCAAGGGATACCTCAGACAGTCTGATTGACTAGATCTCACATCAGAAAAATGGCAGAGGTTATACCAGAAATCTATGACAGTTTCTGACAGGTATAGATTTAATTTTTGGTGAGCGAAATATTAAGATTGACAGATAACGCACTTAAATATTACTTTTCCCCCAATGTGTTCATGTTTGCACTTATATTTCAAAACTCAAGACTTATTTCAAGGACCCCCCTTATATCATGCTTTTTGGTGTCTAGATAGCAGAAACATGAGAACACACTGCACTGTAGAGCTGCTTTAGGAGGCAACCCATACATTGCCTGCTTGTATATTAAATACTACCTCCATACAGTATCCAAAAATTACTACCATATTGTAACACATTACACATAAATATTACACAGCCATACAAATCCTATACAATACTGACATTCAATACCTAAAAAAGACTGCCTTTAAGTGTCCAAAACCTATTGCCATATAGTGTCTAAACAGTGAAGGAGTCACTGGTAAAATCCCTGGTGCTCTAGGGACAAGTCCATTTGCCACCCCCTTAAACTGGTTATGCCCTTTTTTACATTTGACATAGTGGGAACACTGTTCAATTTCTTGACTAAAAAAAAGAAAAATAATCTTTTTTCTGTCTAGTATGAAGCATTTTTTTAACTAGGGAAAGAAAAATAACTGGTGACCACTCTGTTCCATCCATGTCAAACAGCTTCTCATATCTTAGCTTCCATGTGACCTGGTTAGAATTAAAACTTATTCTTCTATTTCAAGACAAATAGCTGGGGGTTGGTTGTTCAGATAATTCTCTCACTTTATCTTCACTTTGTGGCGACATATTTATGCTGGTTTCAGGCTTAGTACACTTATATGAAATGGATTTTCCTGTTGTGAGTAGGAACGTAAAATAGAAATAATGGTAATTGTCTAATTGAACAGATATTGAAAGCTTTCAGAACCACTTAGTTCCCTGGAAGTGATATCATAAAAGAAACATAAGTGTCCAGGAACCCATGTACTTTTCCTCCCTTTTTACTGCATTGATGTCAAGTTTTAAAGTGGAACCATCTTTTGTAGGCAGCCATTTTCTGGGATGACGTCATTGGATAAATGTGAAAATCCACATATCGAGGGAAAGTTATCAAAACTAGTTCCAAGGAAAAGTGGGGTAGTTATATGTGGTAACCAATCAGATTTCAGCTCTCTGGACAATTACTCCACTTTCCAACAGCACCACGCTAAAGTGTCATTGTTGCCCATAGCAAACACTGTTCTGGCTGTAGAATTGAGACTTGAACTTTGCTGGTGTCTATGGACAATGAGGCTACTCTCCAAGACATGGCTTCAAGTTGAAATTAAGACTGTTTTAGACTAGTCTGGTCACATAAAATCATACTTGGCAACTCTCCAGGAGGCGCCCCCAAAAAAGCATAACCTCCTGGACTTCTGTAAGAGCTGGCAAATCTCCCACATCCGCCAGGCTAGCAGTGATTTTAATATGTGACTTTGGCAATTTTTGTGTTACACATAAAAGGCATGTAGCCATAACATTTTGTGCTCATGTCACAGGAAAGGGAGCGTGTCAATATCCAAAACGGCTGTGTCAATGTACAGAAGGGTGTGGCCTTGCCTGAAAATCTTTTAAAACTGTCTCCCAGACACCCATGCCCAGATGGTGGCAAGCATGCCTATATACCAATATAATAATCTCAAGTGAATGTTTCTCAAGAATGTAGTTAAAATATATGTCCATTTTGAACCCCCTCTATATACTAGAACAATGAGTCACTCAGACATATATAACAGGGCAAAAATTTGTTGGAATGACCGTTATGTTAGGCTATATTTCCCCTGATCCAGAAAGAAGCTGGATGCGAGTTTATTTTAACCTGGGGTTGTCTTTGTAACAGTGGGGTTTTTTTGTTGTTATATTAGGAATTTTTTTCTGCGCAAAACATTATTTCTAAATTGAGATGAAATATGCATCATAACAATCAAGGGTTAAAATCAGAAGATATAAGCGATTTATGGAAATATCATCCCTTTTTTTTATGTATTACCCAAAGTCTCAACTCCAAACCCAAACAATCCTGTAGGATCTACTTACTGACACCTTCCAGTTTCCTGTCATAAATTAGATTTGGACATCCCTGTTATTCTTAAGGATTTGTCCATTTGTCGGTGATTACATTGTTACTTTATGTATTATAACCATCATTGTTTAATGAAACAATGTCATTTTTCCTGCTGGAGAAGTCTGGAAGAAGGCAGGACCTGTAGGGGAAATTTGCTCTTATTGACCTTCATTTCAATTGAAAAGTTTCCTGCATGATGATTATAAAATTCCTTTGGAACTAAATTTAGTTTTTTTTTTTTTTTTATGATGCATTGTGTGCCTACATTAGGATGTAGGTTTAGGGTCCAGCGTCTGGAAATAGGAAGCAAAACAAATGTTTTCAGAGTCATTGAAAGCTTCACGGCTGGTGGATAATGTTACGTTGCTGGTTGCTCTTGGGAAGTAGATTTATACTTACAATGCATAGATTCTTCTCATGGCTTTATCTGTAGCTTATTGACATTGACCTGTCTCCTTCTGGGTGGTATATGCTTTGGGAAAATATACTACATTCTGCTGAGACCTGGTTCTAGAGGGTCGGTGCACCTGTCCTAGAAGGTCACTCTGTGTGGTCGCAATTATGTTTCTTTCAAAGGGAAATGTCTTTGATAATAGAAAAAAAGGAACTTGATGATAGGTAAGAGAATATCCCTAATACATTTCCATCTTTGTAAAGGGCACTATTAATGCAATGTCCTGTCATTGTGTTAAAGCTTGTTTAAGGCTAGAATTTCAGACACAAACCTCACATTGTGTCTGAAGGTTATAAAGAGCATTGACCATCAGGAGAAAGGTTAAACAGATCCCCTCTGTTCAGATCTATTCAGCATTAAATCTCTCAGAAACGCTTTACCATAGTCACCATAGTGATTGAGAAAAAGCAACACATGTTTACATTCAAATTCACAGTCCAAAATAATAATAATAAAAGATACCATACACAAGACTGCAGACATGAAGAAATCCATGATGACTAGAGGAAAGCAGGGACATTTAGATATACTTGTACAAAGAAAGTGCTCCATGACCTCCAACATGGTTGACCATTTAATAAATTGTTTTGTCTTAGAGAATAAAAATATTTATATTTATTAATATTTGTCAACATGTCAAATTGTATTATTTGGCAAAAGAGACATTCTAATCAGTTGGTTGTATAGTATCTCTAAGCGATCATGTGATTGGGGCACTGATACAGTGTCTCCTACTCTCAAACCTACCTGACCTATCTGTTAAAATTAATGGTGCCATACTTACCCAAGTCCCAAAAGCCTGTTATCTTGGGATAACCTTTGATTCTGTCCTGTACTTCAAGCCGCACATCTAACTCAACACTTCTTGCCACCTCCAACTGAAAGACATTTATCGAATCCGCTCTTTCCTCACTCTTGAGACTACAAAATTGCTACTCCATGCCCTCATGTTCTCAAGCTTGGACCACTGCAGTACCCTTCCTTGTTGCCTCCCAGGAAATGCTCTTACTCCCCTCCAGCCCACCCTCAACTCTGCTGCCCAGTTAATGCATATTTCCTCTTGTTCATCATGAGTCTGTCCCTTCTGCTAATCCTTTCACTGGCTACCTATTGCCCAGCAAATAGTTTAAACTGCTAACACTGGCATACAAGGTCATCCACAATCAGTCCCCTCCATACATCTCTGACCTAATCTGCTATCTCTCAACATGTAATCTCTGATCCACTCCAGACCTCCTCCTTCGCTTTTTCTCTGATTAGCTCTTCACACAACCGTCAAGTTTTCTCCTGTGCATCCCCTATACTTTGGACTGGCAGAAGTCACTTTTGGGTGAATTCAGAGCTTTGGACTCAATAAGGACCTTTATCTAGTCTATTCTATATAGCTAGATGCTATTTGAGCCACGCTCTCCTGACCCTGCCTAGACTAAGTCTAATTTTCTGACAACTGACCAGCTAAACACTGTGCAACCTACATTCTCTAAGATTAGTTCAACAAATATGCCCTGAACTCACATAGCGTACATATATCTGATTCCTGGTTTAGGTGATCTAATACGCTCTGGGCTATGTATTTTTTGAGCTGTATTTTTTTGAGGTATATTTTTTCATGAGTTAATGCAGCTGGGTATATGTCAAATGGATCATTGACATATGTGACTGTGAATAATATTGACACACGTGTTACACCTGAAACGCATGATATATGTCCTTATCTCTGATCTTTAGTGTGTCTCGGTTTTCCTATATGATTTTATCTTATATAAAATAAAAGTGAAGCTGTATCTTACAACTTTATCCTATTTCCTTATACTTTATACTTTTGAACTCACTACCATGACACATAAGCGCAAATGGACACTGCTGGGCCCCAATGCTAAAGCTTTATTGGGGCCCCAACTACTTTGCACCATTTAGAATAGTGGTATATTTTATGTGACAGAAGGACCAGGGACTTTGAGCAACTGCTACTTCTGCACCCCCCTGCATAAGACCCATGCAACCACAATCTTCAAGAGTACGTAAAAATTCTGGACCACTAGTTGATTTAGAATTAAAATGAAATCACAAAATGATACTGTCAGTGTCTGTTAGCTTAGACCACCACTAATTCATAAATAAGTGGTCCCAATGAAGCCTGACAGTGCTTAAACTCTGACAAGACACGACCTGTGAATTTGAATGGGTTTGGTCACTTCATAAAATAGGTTTTAGACTAAGGCCCAAAGTAGTGGCCCGCAGCAAAAAAGAAAAAATGCATCGTGGTTTTCCCCGCATCACTTTTCATAGAAAGTCTTTCTGCTTCCATTATACCTATAGGGAAACTGCCAGCATTTCCGTAGGTATAATTGACATGCTTCGATTTCCAAAACTGCAACGGTTTTGGGAAATCGCAGTGTTGCACTGTGTGTATTTTTCTGCAATGTGTGGATGGGATTCAGCAGCAGTGACTGTAAAGTGCGGCATTTACGCCACGTGGGGCCCCAGCCTTAGGTGGATTTCCCCTTTAAGTGTACATTTTTATAAAATAAGTTACTTAGTTTTAATAAACCACTGTAGAGTTCAGATGTTCATGATTTCCACAATTAAATTCATTTGGAATATGCTGAAGGCAATGAATGAAAATATTAGTCTCTTAGCAATTAGTTGTAAAATTATGAAAATTCCATATTTTATTCATTTTGATGCTGTTAATATTTCAGCAGTAGGATAATACATGGCACAGTGGCGGGACCGAAGAGACGCTTTATATTTATTTTAGATGGAGTGATTTATATTTTTTAATTACTCTGTAATTTTACCCAAAATGTTTTTTACAGCTATGGGATTTTAGACTGCTCTTCTGACATCTATATCATTTATTAATTATTCCTGAACTTATCTACTAATATTTAACATTTATTAGCCTACTGCCAGTGCTTGTACCCTCAACGATCTGATGTAAGGGAACTCAAAAGCAACTGTTTAGCTTCCCTGCACCACCACCATAAGAGTGCATTACACAGTGCACATTGAAATAAATGGGGTGCCTATGTAAAGTACAGATGTACTGAGTTTTTCAGAGTGATAAGTTTCTGAACAGAGGACTCTTCTCTACAAATAATGAATCCCCTATATCAATAATGGGTTTTCTAAAGCAGACAACCTCTTCTCAGCACAGCGATCTGTTTCCCCTTACCTGCTATAGCCTAGGCAAGCCTGTCTTGCATATATAGGATTAAAGGTGTCATCCCGTCAATTTCTTTGTCATTTGTGGGTCCCGCAGAGTTAACCTAATGACGAGGGTCATGCTGCTGGCCACTCCGGTGATTAGGTTGCAGATCGGGGATATTTGTAGTGTAAATTCTAGTTTTGTTAGTGATGTTGGCTCCGGGAGAACAAAATATGGTCAGGAGTCCATTGAAGTCAACAAGCATACATAGATTCTAATAGATGGCAGTAGTTATCCTCAGCAGGTGAATACAGCTTTTGGCACTAGCTAATAGAAGGATGTCCAGATTGCCAAAGCAGTCCATATATATTAGATGTATGGACTGCTGAGCATGCATGTGCACATGGTAGTCGTACAAGATAGCTGTTGGCTGGTTAAGTGTTCGGTCGACAGCTATTTTCTTTGTATGGTCAGCATTGCTCTTTAACGGAAATAATTCTTTTACAATTAAATATAAATTCTAGAGCATCTGTTCTTAGAATTCTGCAGTTGGACATTCCTCTGTTATTCCTCTTGTAAATGTATGAATAAATTGAGAACTGAGTATTACCATTCCTCTTATGTCAGACTGTGTGATTGGTAACACCTAGTTATCAATTTACTTGTACGTTTCCAGGATGAACAGCACAACTGATGGGGCAGATTCATCAATAAAGACATACTGTATTGTACACAGGTCTTGAAGATCCCTGTGCCACCAGAAGATTAGAATTTATAACAAGGTGCAAAACTCGTCACAAATCAGACACATCTAAATGAAAGCTACTCTGATGGCACTTCCCACACCAAGCTCTTGCCCCCTTTTTGGAAAGGGGCGAGAGCAGCGCAAAAGGTTGAAAAAACAGCACTTGCGACAAATATTGTTGTACGTGCCATTGAAAAGGCACTTTTCTGGCATATGGCCTTAGTAAATATGCCCCATAGTTTTAAGAAATGATGCAGAAGTGGATGACTTCTACATATGCAAGAAATTCACCATTCACAGTAGCATGTATTTTTCTCTTCAGAATCCATATTGAAGGTCTGGTATAAATGTATGTCTTGAGGAATGTACTTTCTTGTCTGTTTTCTATGACATGCTGTCTTCTTAAAATACCGATTTAATCATTCCTAACAAATGTTTTACCACATGTTTCTGCTCCTATATGAGTGATTGCAGAATGAGGTGATTCATAGTGCACTCCGTCGTCCTGTTAGGTCATAGATGTATTTCAGGGAACCTATCATTTATCAGCCATTGGTTTATGTGTATTTCATAGACATATTCATCATTCGCTTGGAAGGCATTGTATGTTTTTTTTCACATTACTCTTTCCTATAGATTGAGTGCACTATTTTGGGAGCTCTGTTTTGACCATTTCACTGTAGCCGTAGGTGGAGGCTCTACTCATGGGGATCAGTTTTCAGTATGATATATGCACTAGCTCAATATTAACCATGCTTATATTTTGTTGACACCCAACTCAGTCTAAAATATTGGTTGCCCATTTTCCCGGTCCAGAAGGTCAATGTAGAAATCATGTAGCACAATGGGGGAGATTTATCAAAACTGTTGCAAAAGTGGAGCAGTTCTAAATATCAACCAAACAGGATCTCTGAATAATAAGCGGTGAGGCTTGCTGTAGGCAATTCCTCAACTTTTCCTTGGCACAGGTTTTGATTGCTTTCCTCCAATGTTCTTGAAGCAAGCACATGAAGTACTAGAAATGTAGTGATAACCTGTGCATCTCAGCCCTTGTCACATTACTTCTCCTACTACATTACTGTCTCCTACTTCTCCTACCTTCTTCAGAGGTACCCCAACTTCACCAAGTAGGGAGAATGAAACTGTCATAGAGTTAGGGCACATGCACATGAACGTTGTGAAAAATGGCTGTTAAAAATGGATGAAACTGTTAATTTTCAATGGTTGTTTTCCATCTATTGCCAGCCTGAGTTTTTTGACATTGGTTTGTCATCAGTCATCAATTTTTAACTCTGCGTTAAAAAAAAACGGCTGATCCTCATTGTTGTTTTTTCTACCCAACCCACTGATCCATTTTTAATGGGCATCACTCATATGCAATTCCATGTTGATACACATTACCAGATCCATTGACTTGTATTGCGTCTGTCCAGCAGTGAAAATGGCCAATTTCGGACATTTAATATTTTTTGACAGATGTTATTCATGGTCTGTAAAAAAAGAAAAAGAGACTTGTGAACACACCCTTAAACTTTCATTGTTCTGAAAATGGAAGTGTGGCAGTCATGAAAAAAACGGCCATCACATGGTGTGCATGATGTCTTATGGCATTCTTTTGTCTTAAAAGGATTGGGAATAGTTAGCTGCACAAAACCCCTTCACACTCAAGTAGAGGGATGTAACTGTACCAACCGCAAATAGGATGTGAGTCTTTTCTTTGTACTTTGTGTGGCCATTCTTTTTGGGAGTGAGCAGGTACACCACAGAGGTAGTCCATGCAGATACTTTATGACCCTTGGAGAATAGGGGGTCCAATCGAGGTCGGTGTCATCTTCATTTTCAGAAGTTAAAGATTTATTCAAGTGAAGGGAAATAGAATGGAGACACCGGGACCTCCTACACCAGGTAGTTAGTTGTGTTGTATGAACAGCACCTGAAAGGGGCCTAATTTTTATGTTAGTCATGGCGACTCCTTCCTTCTGTTCTTTGTAGTCACCTTCTTTTTATGCCTCATTTACAGGTAGACAAAACTTTTCCCTGATTAGAAGCTAAGTAAGGGCTTGAGGTGTCCCAAAATACCTCCTGTCATTATTGCTTATATCACAAAGCTTCTTGTGGAGTTATAATGTTCTTTTTGGCCAGTAATGTCTAGTTCATGGGAATTGTCTAGCAGATCACCGCAGACGGGGAGCCATTTAGGTGATGAGTAAGTATAAGTCGAGTCTGCCCCTGCAATCTTAGCGTGACCTGGTGAAAACATAGTAAATGACTCCATACATAGCAGTCATCATTCCAGTAAAAACAACATTTTTTCTTACTGGCAGCACATTGGTAAATTGATCCATTGCAGAATGACATTAGCACTGAATAATTTGTGCAGGAACCTTTCATTGCTTTACTTACTCATTCTAGACTAGGAATTTGGCTTATGTATATGACCAATTTGCTATATAGCCCCAACTTAACCTGATTCACAAACACTCTGCATAGTAGATTCATATTTCTTTCATAGCTCTGCAGACAGAATTTCATATTGTCGACTGGCCAAGATTTCTTGCTGTAATACTCGGGTCCATTGTCCATAGTCGCTCTGACGTTCCCATGCCATATTGTGTTTACTATTGTAGGTCTTGCTTTTCAGAAAGTTCCTTCCTGCCCGTGTCATTCTTACTTTCCCACAGCTGAGCATTGTGCAGAGCTCTTTATGAGAGCCAGATTGGCTTATGGATACGGTAGCAATGAACCCAGTCTACTGATATGAATTGATGCTCATATGCAACTGGCTGTATCGCTCATCTAGCTTTTCGACACATCCTGTCCTATTTCTCACAATTGATCTGCTTGCAGTCTGTCTGGAGTTTGGCAAGTTTGAGGAGTGTGCCTATTGTTTTCCTTTTCATTGTCTAAAACTTGTGTATCACTTGTATACCAGAACTACAAAAAACATGAAATTGCTATGCCGGGAAGTGCAATAGGCTGTGGCTGACACTTCAAAGCATCTATATTGTGCACTACACATACACATGATTATTTTTATTCTTGTATGAAGATATCATTGAGTGAAATGATAAGTCCCACGTGCTTACAGCTCTTTTACTACAGTGTCATAAGATCATTGTCTACATTAGAGTTTCTCAACCTTTTCAGAGCACCCCTGGAAAAACACAATATCTTTGGGGCACCTCTATCAAATAATTTTTGCCATAAAATGTCCTAAGGACACAGATAATTTTGCATGAAGGGATGCAGTCATCTTTCCGACCAGTGACTTCCTGGCAGGTTAGTATTCACAGGTCTATATCAATGTCTTATTTCAGCTATAGTATGATTTAGAATAAGAGGGACAATGCAGAAAATGTAAACTACAGAATTATGTACTTTAAACTTAACATATTAAAGCCTCATACACACAAGGCAGCTATATAGTGGTGCATATAGTGGTGAGTCACTATGGTTCCATATTAGGGAGCTGTTGACACTCCTTCTGCCTCTATAAGCAACCATTTGATGTAGGTATTCTTCTTGAAGCAACTCTTCATTAATATCTCTATAAGGGTATATTTATATATTTTTATACTCACTGTCAGCTCCTTTTATGTTATGCGATTGGGTTTGGCAGCAAGCATTTGGATTTCTGTAGGCCCCATTCAGATGAATGCGCAATCACTGCAAATGTTTACAATAAATCTGTCTTGTGTGAATTTGTTCTATTGTTGCATTTGATGAAACAAAGCACAATGGAATTGGAGGCATGGGGAATAACAGTATGGTTTCATATTGAGCTGTGCTTGAGGCCTTAATGTGTAACATTTGTATGGGTGCTGTACGTATAGACTTGGAATATCCTCCTTTAATAAGACCTTTACCCCTTCAAGACATCTCAGCAGTTGTTAATGACTTACTTACATCTGCATTGTTGTAGTGTGTTTGCATTGGCCTTCTTCCAATCCCTTGTTATCGCACCACTGAATTCTCCTACACAAGTCTCAAAATATACAAGTCTAGTATAAAGCCTTTGCTAAGCCCCTCTGTCTGGCCTGTCAGATACCCTGTGTAGAATTTGTCCATTTAGATTTTAAAACCTGGACATAGTTTATGTGTGAGTTTTACATGAGTTATCATTATGATCACTTGCTCATATGCCATTACTAAGACACACAGAGTCCTGTAAGTCATCAATGGGAATTTTTATGTATTAACTCATTTATACCCAGTGCTGTATGTTAAAAACATATAGCCCCATAGCTATGTCAGTCCCTTGTGATTATGTGATTATGACTCCAAGGTTTTCCACCCAAGACAGAGGGACATTGTTTCCCCTTCCACAGCCTCTCTCTGATCGGATCAATCTGCAACCCCTTAGCTTGCTGACAAAGGGACTCCTGCACAGGTTGTTGTCACCCAATAGCAGAGGGTAGTAGCTTAGACTGGGTTCCCTTTCTTCATAGTCTTTAACCTTCCTCTAGTGTTAGCTTTCTGTTACTCTTTCTTATGTTAACGGGTCGGTTTTGACCCGTGTCTTAAATCACCCCTAGGATACCCTAAAAACAGTTATTTATGATCCAATTTGTTTCTTACCACTTAGTTACCTTGTTAGGGTTTCTCATCCATGGAAGGATTGATTTTAATATTTTTGTTGTGGCCCCCTGGGCCTTTCATTTGAGAGCGTACCCTTCATTTTCAATATAAAAATATTGTCAAATGAACCTCAAGAGAATAATATAAACTTAAAAAAGTTTGTTATATTACCTGACTATTACTGAAGGGTTTTAGAACACATTTCTTAAATGTAAAAAAAATATACATATGTATATTTTATATTATTAACTCTAGTAACATCTATGGTGTTACGGGTCAATTTTGACCCATATCTAACTACTTTATGAAAAAGGCAAAAAACAAATTTTTTTTTATAGAACTTTAATACAAATAAAATATGAAAATTATATTAACATTAATATCAATAATAATAAAAAGTAGCTTTTCTAGGTCAAACAAACAAACAACAATCAATCAAGCAAATCAAATCAACAGAAATCAAGTACTAGTTTTTAGATGCATTAGTATTTAGATGCATGTGTGGCAAAAAGTGACACTTTTTGTGTGTTCTTTGCAGAGGTATTTTTTGCAGGCGAAGCACGATGTGTTTGTCTTTCTGTCCTTATTGCTAGGGCAGACCTGACACCTCTTTCTTTTAGAATCAGGTGGTCTCACTGGGGTTGTGGCTGTTGTGGTTGATGTTGAGGCAGGGCTGGTTGAGGAGGATGCTGGTGATGATGCTCTTTGTGTTGCTGTGGGTGTGGGCGAAGCACTTGTTGAGCTCTGGAGTTGTCGGACCAAGGCTGCAGCGGCTGGGTCTCGGGGCACCCGTTCCCTTTGGTCAATGTGCGCCTTGACAAGGAATCTTCCTAGTTCCTCAAGAAACATCCTCCGCTTGTTTTTTTTCTTTGAATTCCATCCTTGGTGAATGTGGGTCCACAACACAAATGCATTGTATGCTGACACATCAAGGATGTTGGAAAATACAACCATTGGCCATCTCCTAGTCATTCGCTGGCAAGTGTAGGTGGCAGTCAGCTTGTCCAGGTTGTCCACTCCTCCTTTGTTTTTGTTATAGTCCAGGATGATTCTGGGCTTTTTGTCACTTCCTGATGACACAGCTGCATCTTTGTGAAGTGTGGACATCAGTACCACATTCCGTCGTTTTTTGGGGCAGTATGAAACAGCAGTGGTGGTGTCTGTAAAAACAAACTTTGAGGAAAGTGGAGCCCTGTCCTTCATCTGCAACAATTCAGCGGGCAGCTCAGGTTTGTTTTTTTTCACTGTGCCCACCATGGTGATTTTCCTCCTGAGAAGTTCTTGTCCAAGGTCATAGCTGGTAAAAAAATTGTCACAAGTAATGTTGTGACCCTGCAGTCCTGTAGTCATATCGAGGACTACATGTTTTCCTTGTTTTTTTTCAGGGATGCCGCTTGCAGACTTGCCTGTGTAAATCTGTAGATTCCATGCATAGCTAGTTTTTGCATCACAGGCTGCCCAGATTTTTATGCCGTATTTGCCTGGCTTACTTGGCATGTATTGCCGGAAGGGGCATTTTCCGCGGAAAGGGAGAAAACGTTCGTCTACTGTCACCTCTGGCCCTGGGTTGAACATCAGTGGAAGGAGCTGCACCCATTTCTCCCAAACATCCCTGATGGGAGCAAGTTTGTCAGATTTTGTTCTGGTGTCTCTGTTGTCAAATCTGAGGACTCTTGATATCATTTGAAACTTTTGAAGTGACATTGTTGCCCGGAAATTATTCCTGCCTGTCGATGCGTCCCAGAGACTATCAGTGGCCTCATTGCAGGATTTGTACACTCCAGCAAGGAGAAGAACACCAATGTAGGCATCCAGGTCATCATCATGAAGGTCATTCCACATGTTGCCGTGGACTTTTTTTCCTTCAAGGTTTGTCATAGCAATAATGACTTTTTTTTATTGACAATGGCATAAACAGATCAAAACATGTCTTGATGTCACTTACTCTTGTCACAGCAAACCTTGTGATCCCAGGAGTCATTTTTATGACATTTGCAGCATCTGTCCTGCCATGTACATCTGGAGGTACTGAGCTCCAAATGATCTTGCCACTTTTGGATTTGAATCTTTCAGCGGGAGCAGCTTCAGCACCGGTGACCTCCTCATCAGACTGATCAGAACTGTCTGTGTCTTCCGGTTGATACTCCACATCATCTTCCTCCTCAGAAACCTGTTCATCTGTATCAGTTTGCTGCTGTGTGTCCTCTGATTCATTATCATCCAAGATATAATCCAGAATTTGGCTTGCATCTAATCTTCTCCTCATTGTTGCATGGTGTAAACTGAAGATGTATACTCTGCAAAGTACCAACTGTAAGCTGATTTGGCCATACATGCCTGGACATGTCCCTAACTCAAGTTGTTGGAGGTAGAGCTGGCTGTGGGCTGTTGGTTTATATTGTGTTTATGAGTTCAGTTTTGGGACTTATTATTGTTTTTTTACTCTTATATTAGACCTGGGTCAAAATTGACCCTAACAACACAAATGTTATAATTTTAATAAGAGCATTTTACAATTTAGTAAAATAGTTTTATTTTATTGTATTTTGTTTAAAAATAAGTTCCTGAAAAAGTCAAAAAGTCTTGATGCAATAAACAAATGTATGTAGAATTTGTATGCATTTAAAACCTAAAATGGGTCGGTCACGACCCTAACACTAGAGGAAGGGTTAACTGAATATATGAATCCTATAGGATTGGAGACATAGTTTTAGATACACAAATGTACTGTAACTAAGTCAGTACAGCTGAAGGTTTAAATTGACCAAAAAAAGCTGTGGTTATTTGCTCAGGCTAAAGCCCCACATTGCGGAATGCAGCTTAAAAATGCACGGAAAAAAACTGCGGAAATGCATTGCGTTTTTTCCCTCAGCATATTTAATTGTGTTTTTGCTGCATTTTTTTCCCTTATTAAATTTATCTGGAAAATATGAGTGTTCCTGCAGGTAAAATTGACACCCTTCGCTTTTTCAAAATCGTGTCCGTTTTTGAAAACACAGCTTTTCGCAGCGTTTTTTTTTCCCGCAATGTGTGGATGTTTTTAGCCAGAATCTCAATCACTTTGCTGGTACTGTAAAATGCAGCGTTTTTTTCTGATGCATTTCCACAGCAGGAAAATGCTGTGTTTCTGCAATGTGGGGACTTAGCCTTATACAGGCATCAAAGAAGGCATCTGAGATTGGGAAAAAAGTTTCTGCTTTTTTTTATCTAGAAGCAGTGTCACTCTTGTCCATCAACTGTGTCTGGTATTGCAGCATTATAGCAATGACAATTCACATCCCATAGACAGGAGTAGTGCTGTGACTGACTTTTTCCACATCACGAACAACCCCGTTGTTTCTATGGCTGTAGAATGATAAAGTTGTCCATTGATTTCCCTATGACATTGGTGCTGGAAAGCATAACAGAGCCTGACATTGTAAACATCAAAGTCTGTAACACTCAGGGCTTTTCCTCTAAAACTCTGCTATTCAGGAAAAGAGAGCACTTGGGAAAACACTACATTTCCTATGTGTTGATCGTAGCAAAACAAAACTGTCCCAATTCATATGTGAAACGTTTGTTCCTGATACTGCTAAACTTCTGCCTGGTGCCCATTTACTGAACACTTAGAACATAAAAGTATTAGCAAAAAATAACTTTTAGCTATATCATTTAATATAATATATAATGAATAGATCTATTCTGTTCTTGGAAAAGAGCAGGGATAGCCTCTATAGCAGCTCCTACTGAGACCAGTCATCTTTCCCAGGCTCCTGATCAGCACATCTGCCTGGTTTCACAATGGTATAGTATCAGGGCATACATTACTGCATATAAAGCAGATTTTCAATCTTCAGGACCCTAATAATTCTGGGCTCTAATACAAATGGTCTTTATTTTTTATCACACATTGACATCACACTGGATATAATGATATCACTTTTGAGTGATCTCTGCTGTCTCAGCCCTATAACAAAGAGTGGGTAGTACATGATACGAGGATTCCTGGCCTGGCCCCAGAGACTCTACAGTACACTAGATATAACCCAGTGTATGATTTTAACCTAGAATGTTCCTTTAAGAATTATTGTTCCATTAGCATATGGATACACGTGCACAAGGTAACTAATGGGGTTCACTGCATAGGGACAATGTTGAATTTACAGCATCTGTATCATCTATTGGTACTCAAATACTAGTTATGCAACCTAAAATATCTTCAAAGTGACATAGGTACTAGGTATAAAGTTGTTACCCAGTCCTGGCTATGAATGGAAGGTTCAGTAGTAGCAAAGACAGAAAATAATCTAAAAGGAAATTTAAATCTAAAGGGACCTGACCACATATTTTAGAACAAACAGACAATGCAACAAAATCCAATCAACACATGTTATTTTTTCCACTTGTGATGTATAGGAAAATCCCCCACCGCCATGGCACGTCTGTGCAGGACAGGTTGAAGTTCATTACACCCATCAGGGTTTAACCTCGGATTTCTATGTGAGGGAAGAGTTTCCTATCCAACCTCCATGTAATTTGTGTTTTGGCAGGCATCATATCCAACTGTTTAGGCAACACTTCTCTTTCCTGGATCTGTTGTTAACTCAGGAAAAACAATAGGTCAGCAGTTACGCCCAGATTGATGCTTGTTAGAATTAGAATAACCATAGAATAACACAGTAGTAGCCAGACAGAGCATGTGGCTAAGGTTAGCGACCAGCACGTGTGTAAATAAAGAAGACTAAAGAAATTTAGTTATCAGTTTATGAGTGGAAATTGTGGATTATATACACATGGATAGACTGTGGCTCTGCCAGGTGTAATACGTGGTTTGTAATTATTTCTTTTATCTATTATATTAAGTTGGGTAGACAATAAAGATCCAAAATTATATCTATAAAAAAAAATTTAAAATTGTGAAAATATCTAAAACACCAGGAGTAGACTACAAATCCAAGTGTCTGTTTTAAGCTGTGGTGATAGATGGTCATAATGCAGTTCTCACCCAATTGCCAACAATTAAGATTAATAGTTTCCCCCTTTAACATGCACAATCTTAGGCAGGGTTCACACTACCGTTGGAGTCCGTTATGAAGGTGTCCGTTTAAAAAAAAAAAAATAATGGTTCAGTTAAAAAAAACTGACACATTAGCATCAGTTAGTGTCGGTTAGCATCAGTTAGTGTCCATTTTTTAACACTGTCCGTTTTTTTGTTTTTTTTTTTTGTTTCTCCTTTCTGAGCATGCGCAGGGAAAAAACGGACATAAAATAACGGACAGTAACTGATAACTATCAGTTACTGTCCGTTATACGTCCGTTACCCATAGACTTCAGTGTTAAAAAAAAACGGACACTTGCTGTCCGTCAAGAATCCGTTTTTTTCAAACTGACAAAAAGTCCTGCATGTAGGATTTTTTGTCTGTGAAAAAAAACGGACTTCTGACGGATTTGGTGTAAACTGACACAAACAGACACAGTATAAAAACCCATTGAAATGAATGGAAATTTTAACGGTTTTCTGATGGTTCAGCTAGTGTCCGATGCTAAAATCTTGTAACGGACAATAGCAACGGACACTACTGACGGTCACCAACGGTAGTGTGAACGCCCCCTTAGATAAACACTGGTGTGACAAGTGAGTGGCGCAATCTCCCACTGCTACCTAGCTCAAAGAATAGAATTGACCCATGTGTTTTTGCTCTATAAGCCCAAGGGGAGGCAATCTTGGAAATTCATGTAAGTTTCAAACATTAG
This sequence comes from Leptodactylus fallax, assembly GCA_947044405.1. NCBI lineage: Eukaryota > Metazoa > Chordata > Amphibia > Anura > Leptodactylidae > Leptodactylus > Leptodactylus fallax. The sequence goes on along the minus strand of CAMRHE010000300.1, from coordinate 984,837 downwards.
GAGCAGCCGACCATAGAAAAACTGGCCATTCATCTAAAATAGTTCCTGATGATGTTTCACAAATAGGTGGAGTCTTTGTGGCATCTTACGACAAAAAGCTAACATTGGCCCCTCTCCCCATTCAGGGATCAAAATTCCAAATCAGAATGTTTTTAGGGTGACAGAGGAATCTAGAGATACCCTTAAGAAACTCATAGAAATATTGCCCTTGTTCAGATTTGGCCCCAGTGCTGCAAAGCTCTATCCTATCTATCTATCTATCTATCTATCTATCTATCTATCTATCTATCTATCTAGCTATCTATCTATCTATCTATCTATCTATCTTACCTATATCTGATCTAAATGCTTCAATAAACAGTTTTGCACTTGAGGATGTAACAATGAAAACTCTTGATGTCTCCTTGTGTGTTACGTCTATCTAATTTTCCGTCATATACATTTATGGACAGCTGTCTGCACTTGAGCCTTTAAACCATTTAACCAAACCCTCTGTAGTTTCAAGACTGTGCAAATATATTCTCTTTTAGAAACCAGACACCCCCAGGGAATACAGGCGGTGTGAAAAGGAGAATAAGCATTAGATAGACTGTAAATACCTTGAACCTGGGGGCTGGAGGCTGGGGGGCATTCTCCCCCTTCCCAACTCCCTTCCCGGTAATTAGGCCTTAGGCTCTAAAATGACACCTTCCAGAAAGAAAGCATTTTTGTGGCAATCCTGTGAAACAGATGTTCTAGTCATGACTCCTCTGGAAGTGAGAGACAAGCGTAGATGCCTCTGCCAGCCCATGGATTTGAGCAATAGCAATTAAACAGAAGCTGTGTCATCCTAATTGGGACGGAGAATATTGTTTGGGGAGATAGACTACCTGGAGAGCTAACAGCCTCCTATGTGGGAGTTTAGTGCTTTAGATAAGAGTGCAATGAATTGCAGTGCACCCGCCAATGGATTAAGCACTGCTTTACATCCCTCAAACGACCGTTTGTTTAGAAAACTACGGATCCCTTTAGCATCTTAAAAAGGTTATAAAAGCAGATTATGACACTGGTTCTGATCAGGCAGAATGTTTAATGCTTTGCGGCATCATAAACCAAGCAACAGATAAGGGATAATTAGTATATAACCCCTAATGATCATCCCCATCATCATTCCCATCATCATCACTGTCATCATTATTGTCAGCGGCACTACTGGCTACAACATGGCACATTGACATACAATGGATTCAAAAGTTTTCCTAAAAAAAAAAAAAAACTTTTGTTCTCATTTGTATTCCCATCACCATCCACACACATCTGCATAATAGTGGTAATGATATATAGAACGTCAAAACCCCTCTCTTTATTGCCGAAGCCTTTCGTGTAAATGAAGAAGACAATGACTGTGTAATAATCACTGACTTAGCTGTCTGTACTCTGTGTAATGTGCATTCCTTAACTTTAAATCCAGGAATATAGTCGTAGGATATATTGAGGTGGCAGTCTTAAGAAAGACACCAATATACAGAGAACATGGTAGATAGGGGCCCTGTTACAGATTTTACTTAAGTTATTCCTGTTTCAATACATAAACCTCTGTGAAAATGTCTGACTTGTATTACTACATTTATAAATCCCATTATTGTTGTTATGTATATAGTTTCTTTCTTTCTTTCTTTCTTTCTTTCTCTCTTTCTTTCTTTCTTTCTTTCTTTCTTTTTTTTTCTACTCAGACAGATAAAGGTTCACTCACATTCACTTAAACTGAAGCTGGGCTGCAGTAACCTAGCACAGCCACTACTCAGAGTATGGAGCTGTCTAATTTAGGCTCTGCTTCTGGTGCAGTTCCAGTACTGGTGGAGGCTGATATCCATTTAATATTATATAAACATAATATAGTGCTGTTATTGGATTACTTTATGAATGGGTTGTTATTTGTTCACTGTATGTTGTTGGTATCATTTGGGCACTATATGGTAGTATTTACTTAGGCACTACAGTGGGGAAAAAAAGTATTTAGTCAGCCACCAATTGTGCAAGTTCTCCCACTTAAAAAGATGAAAGGGGCCTGTAATTGACATCATAGGTAGACCTCAACTATGAGAGACAAAATGAGAAAACAAATCCAGAAAATCACATTGTCTAATTTTTTAAGAATTTATTTGCAAATTATGGTGGAAAATAAGTATTTGGTCAATAACAAAAGTTCATCTCAATACTTTGTTATATATCCTTTGTTGGCAATGACAGAGGTCAAACGTTTTCTGTAAGTCTTCACAAGGTTGGCACACACTGCTCCTGGTATGTTGGCCCATTCCTCCATGCAGATCTCATTTAGAGCAGTGATGTTTTGGGGCTGTCACTGGGCAACATGGACTTTCAACTTCCTCCAAAGGTTTTCTATGGGGATGAGATCTGGAGACTGGCTAGGCCATTCCAGGACCTGGAAATGCTTCTTACGAAGCCACTCCTTCGTTGCCCTGGCGGTGTGCTTGGGATCATTGTCATGCTGAAAGACCCAGCCACGTTTCATCTTCAATGCCCTTGCTGATGGAAGGAGGTTTGCTCTCAAAATCTCATGATACATGGCCTCATTCATTCTTTCTTGTACACGGATCAGTTGTCCTGGTCCCTTTGCAGAGAAACAGCCCCAAAGCATGATGTTGCCACCTCCATGCTTCACAGTAGGTATGGTGTTCTTTGGATGCAACTCAGCATTCACTCTCCTCCAAACACAACGAGTTGTCTTTCTACCAAACAGTTCTACTTTGGTTTCATCTGACCATATGACATTCTCCCAATACTCTTCTGGAACATCCAAATGCTCTCTAGCAAACTTCAGACGGGCCCGAATATGTACTGGCTTAAGCAGGGGGACACGTCTGGCACTGCAGGATCTGAGTCCCTGGCGGCGTAGTGTGTTACTGACATTAGCCTTTGTTACGTTAGCCCCAGCTTTCTGCAGGTCATTCACTAGGTCCCCCCGTGTGGTTCTGGGATTTTTGCTCACCGTTCTTGTGATCATTTTGACCCCACGGGGTGAGATCTTGCGTGGAGCCCCTGATGGAGGGAGATTATCAGTGGTCTTGTATGTCTTCCATTTTCTAATTATTGCTCCCACAGTTGATTTCTTCACACCAAGCTGCTTGCCTATTGCAGATTCAGTCTTCCCAGCCTGGTGCAGGTCTACAATTTTGTTTCTGGTGTCCTTCCACAGCTCTTTGGTCTTCACCATAGTGGAGTTTAGAGTGTGACTGTTTGAGGTTGTGGACAGGTGTCTTTTTTACTAATAACAATTTCAAACAGGAGCCATTACTACAGGTAATGAGTGGAGGACAGAGGAGCCTCTTAAAGAAGAAGTTACAGGCCTGTGAGAGCCAGAAATCTTGCTTGTTTGTAGGTGACCAAATACTTATTTTCCACTATAATTTGCAAATAAATTCTTAAAAAATCAGACAGTGTGATTTTCTGGATTTGTTTTCTCATTTTGTCTCTCATAGTTGAGGTCTACCTATGATGTCAATTACAGGCCTCTCTCATCTTTTTAAGTGGGAGAACTTGCGCAATTGGTGGCTGACTAAATACTTTTTTTCCCCACTGTATATGGCATGGCTACTTAGCACTGTACATTTTATTTATACAGCCTGTCACATTTTACAGTGAAAGATAGTAAAGGCACTGTATAGCATTGTTATTGAGACAAGTGTTAGTTATGTTCACATCATCTGCTATAGGAACAGAAAAAAACATGGCAATGATGGATCTGCCATATGAAGGACAGGTTTCTTTTTGTTTTGTTTTTTTGTTCGATATGCGTCACTTTTCTAGACAAAATAATGAAGTGTCTGTTTTGTCTGTAATTTTTGATGAAGTCTGCAATGGAAACACCAAACTGAACCTCCAACGTAGATGTGACCCTAGTTTAGTGAGGCAGTGTATGATACGGTCATCTCTGAAATGTATGACAATACACCATTCATACACTAAATAAAATACCACACAGGGCACCATCCAACATAAAGCCACCCCCAGTGGCGTAACTAGGAATGGCTGGGCCCCAAGGCGAACATTTGACATGGGGCCCCCCCCAAGCCGCCGCCCCCAACACCCCCAAGCCGCCGCCCCCAAGCCCCCCACACACACAAACCGCATTCCTGCGCACACTATTATGCCCCATAGTGGCCCCTGCACACGGTATTATGTCCCATAGTGGCCCCTGCACATGGTATTATGCCCCATAGTGGCCCCTGCACACGGTATTATGCCCCATAGTGGCCCCTGGACACGTTATTATGCAGCATAGTGGCCCCTGCACACAATATTATGCCCCATAGTGGCTCCTGCACACAGTAGTTTGCCCCATAGTGGCCCCGACACACAGTCGTTTGCCCCATAGTGGCCCCTGCACACAGTAGTTTGCCCCATAGTGGCCCCTGCACACAGTAGTTTGCCCCATAGTGGCCCCTGCACACAGTAGTTTGCCCCATAGTGGCCCCTGCACACAGTAGTTTGCCCCATAGTGGCCCCTGCACACAGTAATTTGCCCCATAGTGGCCCCTGCACGCAGTAGTTTGCCCCATAGTGGCCCCTGCACGCAGTAGTTTGCCCCATAGTGGCGCCTGCACGCAGTAGTTTGCCCCATAGTAGCCCCTGCACACAGTAGTTTGCCCCATAGTGGTCCTTGCACACAGTAGTTTGCCCCATAGTAGCCCCTGCACACAGTAGTTTGCCCCATAGTAGCCCTGCACACAGTAGTTTGCCCCATAGTGGTCCTTGCACACAGTAGTTTGCCCCTTAGTGGCCCCTGCACACAGTAGTTTGCCCCATAGTGGCCCCTGCACACAGTAGTTTGCCCCATAGTGGCCCCTGTGTGAACCGAGAGCAAGGCAGGTGGTTTGGACTCCGCAACCAGAAATGAACGCACACGCGGTAGTTCAAGAAAAGAATATATATTTACTATAAGTTAATAAAGGCTATTTGAAGGTAAAATGACAGGGATAAAGACAAGCAAAATATACAATATAGCATGAACAATTTCAAGGCAAATTCTGCAATGGTTTCTACTTTTACTCTGTCCACTTCTGCAGTATGGACACTGAATGAACAATATACTCAAAACTATCCCTAACTGACCCTGACATCACATTTGGGTGCACCCCTTTTTCCCCAGTGGTCCAGGTGGACCGCTTACAGTCCGTAGAAGCGCGCGGTGGGGCCCAAAGTCGTTCCTTTCTTTTATAGTGAAGCGTCCTCTCCTCACTGTTATCAGGATCTTGGGAGAAATGAAGTCCTCTTTAACAGGGAAACCCAATGAATGCAATGTAATCCAACAGCAGATTCCACTCAGCACACTGACAGTCCTGCCGAATCCATACACTGAGCTGGGATGTAAGCCGGGATTTAGCAGGTGCTGTCCAGTACATCAACAGCACTGCGAGTCTCTATCTGTGGTATCCATATACACAGTCACAATGTCAGTCTCACTGATCAGCCACTGAGCACAGTTCCTTTCAGGTGGACTCACTAGACCTGTTGTCTCTTTACACTCTGTTTGTCTCTGGACCAAGATACAACTTAGCTGTACAGAAAAATATCCACACCAGTTCAACACAGCACAGACACCTGTCTTCCCTCTTGCCAAGATGGCTGCTGCTCTCTGTCTCGTCACTTCCTGCTTCTCTGCTCACACTCTGTCTGCAGAACAGACAATTTGACATAAAAGGGGGGGGGTCTCACTCCAGCATCATGTCACAATTACAATGGCTGCTGTCTTAAAGGAACAGAATCACAGAAATACATTCAACATTAACAGTTTATACAGACAAATGAAGCTTAGGACAACATTGGCTGTCTCTTACACCTGCACACAGTATTATGCCCCATAGTGGACCACCCATGAACGATTATTATACTCTGGGGTCTTTTCAGACCCCAGAGTATAATGATCGGAGACCCAGGGGAGGAGAGAAACAGAAAACACTGCAACTTACCTCTTCCTCGCTCCGGTGCACTCCCGTGCGCTACTTCAATGTCGGACCGGATCTCGCGCGATCCAGGCCGGCGTCGCGACGCGTAATGACATCGGCTGACGTCTGGGACGTCACCAAACAGGCCCGAAGCCTGCGGAGCGGCGGAGAGGTGAGTTACAGTGTTTTTTATGTTCGCTCACCTCCCCTGGGCCCCCGATCGTTATACTCCGGGGTCTCAAAAGACCCCGGAGTATAACGATAGCAGTGATTGTGGGGTTCGCGGTAGCGACTGCCACAGGGCTCCGGGCCCCGTAATGTTCCGGGCCCTGTGGCAGTCGCTACCACTGCTACCCCGATAGTTACGCCCCTGGTCACCCCTGTACTTTGATTTTTGTGGCATACTTTCTGTACATATATGTCTATATCTGTATGTGTGTATTCTTGAGAGACCAGGTAGTTAACTGTCATCAGTGGGATTGCCTATTGGTAAAGTTAAAGTATTTATAAATTATTACCTAAATATCACCTCCATAGTATTATTATATAAAATTTTTATGTTAAATTTCCTGCAGTTGTCCACAATGTTTATAACAGTAGTATTGAATGTCGTCTGAGAACATACTACAGGCTGCTGTTAGTTGCAGCCTTTAGTCTGCTGATGGGTCTCGTAAAGCAAATACTGAAAAGTTATTTCTTATTGTCATTTTTGGCCTGTTTGCAGGTAAAGTGAGATTATATTGGAGAGCTGTTGTTCAAGGATTTGCCATTTTCCTGTTTGGGGACTTGTTATGTAAGTAATTTCCTTAGAGATTGATGGCGAACCTCTATTTTATATAGTATTCTGTTTAATGCAGCACATGATGTGAGGGCAAAAATTACAAAGCAAATGTTTTAGTTCTGGTGGTCCACAAAGAAGATATTCTGCATGAGGCCAGCTTACTGAGGAGGAGATAAGAGGGAAGGAAGTTGTAAGAGAATGGATGAAGCTGTGGCTGTGGGTGCTGACAGAGTGTGAGTTGTACATTAAACAGATAAGTGCAGTTTCCTGTGTCGTCTATATGGCGCATTCCTATGACCAGACTCATCTTTATGGTTGGTCATGTTTCCACTGTGCAATAATAAAAGTGGCTAGGAGGATCTGGAATAAAACGTGAAAATGACAAGGATTTTTATGGATCACAGTTGGCAGCAACTTGTTACTAAGTTTTATTGTTGGAAGCGTTAAAAATCAACAGCCCCATTTAACAACCTCTCAAGGGCTCCTGGCATTCCAGGGCTGTAAAAGAAACTGTTATTGGCTTCTCAGGTCTGGGGTCAATAGCCTATTTGTACAACCAAAGTCACGGCCATCCTGCCCCCAAGGCTTGTCTTATTTGCACAGCTTGCTGAGTTTTCTTTGTTTCCTCATGTCCTTTCTGCTAATCATCTAATATATTTTATTCTGCTGCTAAGTGGTTATGGACACTTGGGCCCCCTGCTTAACTACCATTGGTTTTACATCTGGTCTTGTGATTGCCACTGATCCTGGGGATCACTTCTTACTGCAGGGGAAATCTGTGTACAGTCGAACATTTCCCCTGCAATGTCCAGTACAGGGAATTTACAGTATTACATTATTCCTATTCAAATTATGTCACCTATTGCCAAAGAATAAGAGGAGGTCCTAAGCTGGTCACCCCCTTATTTGACATCTCCTTTCATCACTCCATCAGCTTTGGTCAGAACCAAGAAATATCAAGATCCTCTGGTTTTCTGGATTGGAGAACTATAGAGCCCTAGTAAAGTGTCCTATAACAAAAATAAAGTAGTAGGGGGAAATTTACTGTGCTGGCTATGACTGAACTTTCCCTTAAAACTGGCGCATTTCCAGTGTATCTAGTTTTAGACCATTTTTCCGACTAGACAGACAAATGGCTTAGTTAAAAATGGGCATGGATTAAGATTTGGCAATGTGCACTCCTGTTGCGCCAAATGGTAGTATAAATATGGACTAGGTATAAACGTAGACTACTACACCACATTTATCATCCATCAGCCAATTTTTAGTAAATGTGCGCCATAGTTTTTTGGTTGGTTCGCCAGGTCACTACTTTTCACATCATCACTTAGGAGAGCCTGGCACTTTTTTCACCCTCTATTCCCATCTCATTTAGAAGAAAAATTTGCAGACCTGCTGTTTCAACTGTTCCTGGGAAGGGGGGATGGGTCCAGCCCAGCTCTGTGGGACTTGTGAGGTCTCATTAGTACATAGTTGTCATATTGCCTTAATCTCCAGAGACAGGCTTCACAATTTAACCCTGTAAATGTTTCGTCACTGTTTATCCACTGAGATGTTTTTAGGACCTACCAATTCTGTAATGGGTAATGCAATGGGTTACAGTTCTCTAAGATACTATTGCACTGGTTAGGTTTGGTTGCCGTAACTCTGCATTAGCATCTTCTTGCAAATGTGTTAGTGGAGACAATCTGTAACAGCTAAACACAGCAAAAGCACAACTTTCCCAAGATGGTTGCTCTTGTTTGCACCAATATATTGAACTGTAGTACTATGAAAATAAGATTAGATCAAGATCTGAATGCTCCCATTCACTGACAGCAGCACGGTTCTTGAAAAATAATTTCAATACACAATGAGTAAGCTCCATATATTAAGACTGAATAACCCCTTTAATTCCATGGTCTAGTATCTTGTGGATCAAGAGATGTAAGGTTGTAGGGGCCACACTCTAAAAGATTTGGCTAGTGCTAGGTTATATTTGTCTTTGTGGGTATTATTGGTATGGTGGGTTAGATAATACACTTACTTCATCTGTAGCATATGGAGATAAAAACAACTTCTCTTTGTATGAAGCACCACTTACAGGAGCCCAGAAATAGCGCAGGCCTTGGAAAGATTTTGGCAGCTCTTCATGATACAATCCAGACTCCTATCTCTGTTAAATGAGTGCACATATCTATTCCCGCTGTGTCTGCTCATGAGAACTTCTGGAAATTTGTTGCAGTTTGTAATCTCTCCCTAAGCTGTCTATAGATATGTGCTAGCCAGTGTTACTAGTGTTCCTTGAGCCCCCCACTCCCATTTCCCACTACTGAGGTCCTTTCATACTTGGGAGTGGGAATGATCATCAGTAAGGTCTAATAGTTTATTTATGGATTATCCCATGAGAAGTAGACCCCAGAGACAAGTGACTGGCTCCAAGTCCAGCTCTAAATCAGACCTTTATTTTGTCACTGGAGGATCCTCTAGTACTGTGGAACAAATTACCATTTGGCCCATAGGTGTATATTGATACTCCAAGGCTCTAGTACAACAAGGGTCCCCTATGTACCAGTTGCCAGTTATAGTACTGTTGTAGTTTTGTGTTGCAGATGGTCTCCCCTCAGGCACCTGGGCCCAGGTGCGACAGATCTTTACATCCCCTATAGCTATGCCTTGATTTGTCTGACAGCCATAAGCCCCAACTCTCCCATAAACATATAGAATGGGCCTGGTGCCCATTCAAGGTGCTTTCACTCATAAGTAATCAAACTTCATGGGAATAAGTCTGAGCACAAAAAAAAAAAATTAAGGAAATATTACAAGAATGCAATTTTTAATGGGTGTTAGTTTCCTGAACTCCCAGTTCTGACGCCATAGTCATTATAAATATAGGGTCTTCATTCAGGTAAATGGGATATAATTATGTTTTTTGGGCTACTGTTTTTGTTTTGTGTTGAATTGCGGATTAGAAATAAAAGTTACACTTTCTAAAAGAGCATTAGCCTTCCTTTAACCCTTTAATTGGTTATTCAAGCAGCTTCTTTTTTATTTTAATTACCTTGTCATTCGGAAGTCCTGAATTACAGGATAGGAGAGGTTGGGCCAGATAATTAGAGAGTGGGATTTCTAGATGTTTAGCTTTCATTTTATCTTCACACCCAATGGACACAGTCTTTTTCCTGAGGATAGTGTTACAAAGGTATATATTATTCCAGTGGAAGCGTCCATCCTTCTGAGCTACGTAGCAGATGGTCTTGGTAGTTCTTATCTCTGTGATGAGTTCCTACTCTCCCACACCTCATCCAGAAGCCTAGGTAAGAGACCACAGTGAACTCTTATCAGCCTCCAGATAATCCTTTTTGGAAACTGTATTGCAGTATTTGAAGTAATGTAAAGGGATTTTATTTAGATTCTCTGTTGACCTCTTGAACCTTTGGAACATTTATGATATGAAATCTACAATTTGATCTTTTAGTAGAATTTTTTTTTTTTTTTTTAAATTCTTTATTAATTTTTATTTTTTCCAGTATTTTGTATTACTATTATATTATTTTAAAATTATATTTAAGGCAGATGTCTTTATGTATTGTGTAATACTGTATGATTTATGATTAGTAGTCTTTATTGGTTTTGTTTAACTAAAAGCACATGCTGGGAGTGGTAGTTCCAGAACAGCAGAAAAACCACATATTGGAGACCACTGTACTAAATGATGTTAGCATTATTTTATTTGGTAGGGATAATGACATCCCATGGTGATGTTACATCTCATGTGCAATGCAATGAGTAACACAACATAAATGGTGGTCAGTTTGCTGCTTGACCCAATAGAAGACTTATCATAGGATAATGGGTTTGTCTTCTGCAGGACCTTTAGGGCCCATTATTGTCTCTAGAGCACGCTGTAGTACCAGCAGCCAAATCACCATTTGAGCAAGAATTGCATATTGACATGCTTGGGCCCTAATAGAACGGGGCCCCTGTACCCCGTATCAGTTGCCAGTCATAGTATTGTTGTCTTCTTATCTGGAAGAAAGGCTCCCTCGGGCATCTTGGTTTGGGCTTGCCTAGGCCAATATATTGCCCTAATTGTATAGTCCTCTATAGTTGTGTATTTGTCTGTGTGAGTGTACACTCTAATGTCTTGAAACATTTAGTGGATATGTAATGTATACTTTACAGTGTGTGCCATTTTCTTGAGTTTTTTGAACAGATGTGTATTTTCTTTTTCCCATTGGGTTTACTGGTAGTTCTATCAGCGTGTGGTGGAGATGATGTATCTGCCGTGTGGTACTGTTAAAATGTTTTTTTGTATCAGTTCCTGTAATACTGTCTCTGCGGGATATGTTCTTGTTTTGTCTAACTTTTCTCCATGGGAGACAAAAAGGCTTACCGAGGTTCATAAAACACTCTAAACATGGAGGAGGGTTGAGTTACTTAGTAGACAGGAATAAGATACAATGTCATTGTTATGTTAATCGTTTCTATACATTCTGATGACTGATAAGTTTGGTCTGTATGACATCTCTATTATTAATGGACACTAGACTATACAGCTTGTATTTAAGTGCACATAGTCTCTGCTGCTAGACCCCTTACAAAGTATGACATGAGAAGTAGGCCAAGGCCATAAGAGGTGCCTGAGATTTTCCCCTTTAAAGAGATTAAAAGCAAACATTTCTTGAAAATATACACGCTTGCAGTCATTTAGACATGTTTCTATTCACTGACAGGTCTTAAAATTCCTTGCAGGGTGCAGGATATCCATGTTTCTGATAATGTGTTATTTATTACTTCCCATTCCCATACAGCACAAACATATTATGCAGCGCTGTACAGAGATTGTCCCAATTGGGATTACAGTCTAAATTTCCAATCTCACACACACAATAGAAAAATTAATAGGAAGCCAATCGGCTTATCGGTATTACTTACTTAAAGGGGTATTCTCGTCTGACGCTAGGTTCACACCTGTGTTTGGGTTTTCGTTCGGGGGGGTCTGCTTGGGGACCCCACAAACAGAAATCTAATCTGCTTAAAAAAGCGTTTACCCTTGGAAACCCATGGACCCCATAGACTATAAAGATATGTTCACATGGAGTTTTTTTGCAGGCTGAAAAAATCTGCTTCAGGAATTAGGAAATGTTTTTTTTGACGCTTTTTTTACATGATGCATTTTTCATCGCAATTTTTGTCCCAGAACACTGTATGGACCTGAAAACTTCCCTTTAAAAAACACTAGCGTTTTTTTATGTGGTTTTTGCAAAAACTGCGTCAAAAAACACATCAAATACCACGTCAAATATGACATTGTGTTTTTTCCGCCTCCCATTGATTTCCATGGCTTTTTCAAGACAGAATCTGCCTGAAGGTTGGTCATGTCGCTTTTTTTTTCCCTCTAGCTGTAAAAATCAGCTAGAGGAAAAAAACTGCTACTGACTCCCATTGAAACGAATGGGAGGCGTTTTTTGAGGCGGATTTTGACCTTAATGGGGTCTGCCCGGTTTCCGCCCGAAAGGGGAGCAAAAATGTGGAGAGAAAAGCGCTGCTTGCAGGACTTTTCTCTCCGCATTTTTAAAGCGGAATGGGGGAACGGAATCCCCCAGCGGAGATCCAGCACAGGTGGGAACCCAGCCTTATACCTTCATAAAGTTCTGATAGTGGGTTTTGGTTGCTTACCAGAGACTTAAATGGAGAAAGTTGAGCATTAGAGGCACATCTACATTCACAGCAGTGGCAGCACAAATCTGGATGGGGAGTCAGTAGAACCCAGTTCTGAGGATAATGTCAGGTCCCAGAGGGACATGTAACTATCAGACATTTATGGCATGCATTATACTCGTGTATTAATCTATAAAGGCATTTAAAGGACCATTTCCATTTAACCCTTTAATTCTTCCATATGCCAAAAGAAAAATATTCCCTTCAGAAATACTTTTTGCAAGGAGACATGTATTAGAATGGGAAATACTACAAACTTGAGTAATTCATTCCACTTGCAACCAGGAACATAGCTGTAGGGGTGCAGAGGTAGTAGTAATATCCCAGCCCTCTCTACCCCATAAGAAGGGGGTCCTGCTGAAGAGTTTGCATCGGACTGATGGAGTTTAAGTCTCCTCTTACATATTCCCATATCTAGTTTCATAGAGTGACTGTTATTTGACTTTTTATGTTATTATCTGTGTAGATTTTCTTGTGAACCTTGGATTTTTTGATGCCCCCTCTTAAAAAGTATATTTTACAGAGCTCACAGTAAGCTTTGATGCGCTCTAACAGCACGCTGCACACATTAACTTGTGATAACAACATTTGCCCTGTGCTCTTCTCCAGCTTTACGATGGCTGCACAAACAAGCTTATTTTTAGCCAAACCCTTTGAAGAGGACATTTACTAAGAAAAAAAAAGATTGAGGACATACAGCTGTGACATATTTATTAGCTGCTTGTCATTTTCAGCATGCCACTGATAGACTCTTCCTATAAATGTAATGGGTACTTGTAACTCTTGTAAACAAAGGCCATCGCCCGTAACCAAACACTTGGACACCTTGCTCCTATCTGTCATCATCCAGCCTCATTCATTCTCCTCCAATGAGTTCACCAACTCATGGGTTGTGCCGCTTGTTGTTGGAGCCTTTGAAAAGTCATAAACATTGGAGGTGGTATCTATAATTTCCTGACATGATAATGTATATATATATATATATATATATATATATATATATACATAAATTGTAGCATCTCTTTAATGCTCTAAAGCGTAACAGTTATTGTTCTTACTAGTAACAGAAGCCAATAAACTTGTCAGCTAATAACTTTTTTCTAAGGACACGGTATACCCATATATTATATTTTACACATTTTATTAATGAATCCTATGCACTGGGATTGGCTATTCATAAACAGTCTGTACAGTTTTGGTAAAAATTGTTGGACCTCTCCATCATCAATGAGCATTTTTTTGCCCTGACTGCTTATAAAGTCATCCAGAGTCTTTTTTCAGAAAAACTGCCATTTTCCGCAGAGGAAGTATCTGGCATTGAATGAAAATGTGATATAATACCATACACAATCGTGTATAGTCTCTTGTTGTTCTGTACAGTTGTGACAGATGACTGACAGTTCTTTGTATTTATCTCCCCTGGGTCTGGCAGCCACCAAAGACATTCCGTTTTTGATGTAATGCAATGACATAGTTACAAGGGGTGGGGAGATAGCAGTTGAACCTGGGACCTGTAGTCTGAGGAAACCCAAAGTACTCTCTGGCACCCATAAAATTCTCCAGTATTATAAATGGCATGTGGTAGGTAGGTGGAGGCTGTTAATGGTTTTGCACTGGGGCAAAATTGACACTCAGCCATATCAAGACAAGAACCTTACAAAATGATTTGACATATTGGGAAGTCGTTGGCTGAAGTGCTAATTTTAATTTATAAGATTAATCTGGGAAAATCACTTCATCTCTTTATGCCTTATTGATGGATGATGTCCAGAAATGACATCATTAACCACCAGAATGTGTCTCCCAGAAATGCAAAGTGACTCACTGTATAAGATCTGTATGTGTCTTATTTAATCTGTGTGTCTATGAGATGATCTCTATTCTTTTATGTCTGAGAGGATTTAAGGACATGTATATATAAAAACCCTTTTTCATTATACATTGAGATTTTACACTGGACAAAGTCATTTAAAGGTTTTAACAGCTGATAAAGACAAAAGCTATCATTGCTGTGAGTCTGTAACCATCAATCTAAAAAAACAAAAAAAAAAAAACTTCTGAGGACTTGTGACTTCATAAAAACTCACAAAGTGTTCTTTTCTGAATTATGAGGTTAGTTCTCTCTTTGAAAACCATGTCACCTTGGTTAAAGGAAATGATGGTAGATCAAGCTCATGAATCCCCCACAGATAACATCTTCAGACAGATCTTAATGTCTCATCAACCTATGTGTGAAGCCAAACCTATATGTTATGACTTTTTTTTGCAACATCTTCAGTTGCTTTAGAACTATAGCTATAGGAATGCTTAAGAGGCCACTATACAACTTTATCATGGCACATTACCATCATATAATACTCACATTTCTATGGACAAGTCTAAATTGCTGATTACCAGAACATTTTTAGTGGAAGACGCAATGCTTTGAGGGTAAGGTACCTCAAAAGAAATGAGTTCCTTCATATTGACTTCAATTGGTATAGTAGTGTTAACAAAAAGTCAAAGTTGCAGTAAGGTGACCCTCTTGTGCTCGTATCTATGCCATTGTCAGAATTTGTTGTTCTCAACACAGGAAAGATGCATTTGTCATCCTGCCTCCAGTACTTTCCAAATAGACACTTTGTACAATTTTCCTTATATATAAATATATATATATATATATATATATATATTTAGTATTTGGTGTAACTAGCCGTAATAATTGTTCTCTAGTTTAGTATACCCATACCCTATTAGAGAATTATCCGAATTAGAACAGTTAGAAAGAACATCTGTTGCTCTGAAGGACTTGACAACTGTATTACATGGGCAGCAGATTGACGTCAGTGAGAATTGTGTAATTTTTCTTTTTTTCCTGAGATGGTGCTGTAGAGAAGACCCTTCTAAAAAAAAAAAAATGTAATTGTCCAAAGTAAATACCCCTTGTAATATTTTTACTTGCACCTACACAGCAACCTAACAACAATAAGAATGTGCGTTTATTGGGTTTTAACCAAGGTTATTGCCACTTTCTTAGTTGGACCTTTTGGGCTCATTGGATTTCTTCTTCCCATGTAGGGTAAAAATATTTTCTCCTCTTTTGTAATCCATGTTCCTCCCAGGAAAGGTCTGTGAGAAACATAAGTTTACCATCCGCCAATAAAATAAATTTTAATAGTTCAGGTTTTTGCTTTCAAGTCTGTTGAGTTATCGCTGGGAGGCACAGGGGAACATGCTTTAGTTTAACCTTCACACCCTTCTGCAGGCCAGGTGTTTTGTCACATCGTGTTGAGCGGGTCACAAAGTAATCGCTGCAGCACAGCTGGTCCATCACCAAGCAGCAGGAGGAATATAGTTACAACAATATATCCAGGCTTTGTAAAAATGGTTCAGTGGTTTAAATGCTGCCTTGCAAATAGCCAATCAAAATTCCAGTTCGGGAGAGAGAATTCTTGCTTTGGAATAGTTTAAGCTGACCTGTAAAATGCTTTGTACGCCCAGTGTGGAGTTCAAAGGGACCCAACCGAAATATTTACATGTGGATTGAAAAGCATATAAATCCATCAGTGTACCTCCTTACTATTAATGTATGGAATGGCTTTAAATGGTTTTAATGGAAGGTGTGGCCTGTGACAGCAGAGCGTGAAGTCCGGGCGTAGACAGATAATTTTTCCAACAGAGGGACGACTTAGTCCCTTGGTGTAAACAACTAAAATATAATGTGTGTCCCATGTTCTATGTGAATTATATAATTAGAAAAAATGCATGATAATGAACAAATGTTGCCAGCAAGTTTGATTCAGTATCAGGATGCTTCATGGTTCCACATAGATAACTTCATACTCTATAACAGTGGTCACCACTTGGTGGTTTTCCAACTTCTATTGGGAAGGCCACCAGCCCTTTGCTTTATTGGACCTATATGTTCTATGAAAATGAAGCTTCCTTTTGTATTGTGAGATGTTATCATCTGCTGTGGATGTATTCTCTAGTTTGTATGATAATTCACTTTATCTTGCTGCTTAGAGTGTTACCTTGGTCATATGTAATAGAAAAGCCTACTTACTTCATGATGGTCAATCTGAAGGCCGCCTTTGCTAACTAGGGATTCCTTACAATTTGGTTTGAGACTCCCCAGTAGATAGTAGCATGAATTGTCAATTTCATAGACGGATTGGTGTCAGTCTTGTGTTCGAACAATAGGGGTTCCCTTCTAGTAATAAGTCTGGGAATTTATACTCCAGGGGACATTTACATGATATTATGATCTAAAGTACATATTGCATGCTATAGCTCTGTTTTGTCTCCAAGTCTGCTGGTTGCTCTAAAGTCTTTAAGATTACTGTCTGCTACATCTAGTGTTGTCTTGCATCTGAAAGTGGGATTACCCTAAACATTGTGGCTGTCCCATTCTATCAACTATGCTACTGCGACTTTAGAGAGGAGCTATTTTCAGGGTGAATAAACTTAAAACGCAGCATAGTTTATAAGTGAGAGCACATGGAGCATATTAGAGCGTACTGTATTTCTGATAAATTTGTGACGGTGAGAGATGTTTTTCGCTTGACTTCTTGTGTGGTGATGTCATTGGCTGCGAGGGCTGGCATTTTGAATCAGTCCCATACCAACTTCATATGACTGATAACAGAAACATGTTGAAGCTGACATTGTGACAATGCAACTTTTTGGTGTTGATAGATCTTTCATTTGACAAATTTGACAACAAGATGGTTGGGTACTGCTGTCTCTGTCACTCAAGTTGTTCTCGCAATAAGACTCATGTATTTATTGAGTGACTGAATGTTATGTCAATTGTGCCTCTACTTCAACTCTGAGTGTCAAAGGTTTCTTTATTCCAATGAGTGTGATTGTTAGCAGTGTGTCAAGCTAGACACTCATTCTACCAAATGGATGAACAGGTGGAATAGATAAAGGCATGTGTGGAACTTACAAAGCTTCTACTGGGCAAGCTACGTCCTGAGATAAGGTTGTCATTGTATACTATGTTCTCCATATACTGTGTTTTCTCATGTGGCAAAGGACTGTAAAGTAGAGAAGACTTTATGTTTGAACTATTTTTAGACTATTTTGTATAGTTTTTTTTTGCTTTTTTCCAAGCTCATTAATTTTATCTACTTCTTTCAGAATGCCCAATTTTCAGCTTTAATTTTCGACAAGCTCCAAGTGCCTGACTATCTGCAGAAAAGCAGGAATGAAGGAGAGAGTCGCTGTGACGTCTGCTCAACTCACCTGAATCAGCTAAAACAAGAAGCCGTGCAGATGATTCAAACCATCAATCATGCCGGAAGTACGGATATTCTCGATCGTCCTCAAACTTCGGTGCCTGTGGCTACCGTTATTCCAAGGCTCTCGCCCCAGAATGTGGTCACAGTATCCTCGCCGAAGGAATTGCTGATGATTGCAGGGCAGGTGGGTAGACAGTCTGGAAAATCTACAAATATTTTTTCCGGGACAGAGCGAAGGAAAGGACTTGGATGGCCTCATGGGCAGGGAAGTTTTCCAAGTTCAAGTGTACAAGTGACGGTGGGTTCCAGCGGCATTGGTGGGGCATTGAGCTCAGTGACGATACAAGCTCAACAATATCTAGAGGGAATGTGGAGCATATCAAGGGTGAATAGTTTCCTTCCTCCTTCCAGCCAAGTAAGTATCCACAATACAAATCTATGTGTGTAGTGATGTCATCTACCTCCTTGTCTGTGAATTAACTCTTAAATTGTATCACTCTACATTTTCTTGCCTAAAAATGGCAGAATATAAAAGGACTATATTAGTGAGTTCATGACACTTACTTATGCCTGTCTAGGGGCTGAATTCAGGTCTGAAATATCTGATCCCAGCTGGAGATTATGAGAGCTAACCTACTGTATGACTTGTGTTGAGACTCCAGAGATGATTCCTTCTTTGGGGTCAAGTGCTAAGTATCAAATGTTGCAATCTTTTACTCATTTGATGGTTCAGGAGACAATTTTCCCACCGGTCAACATTCCCATTTTCAAGGGATTGTGAAGTTATTTAGATCACACAAGGCATGTGATTTATGCAAATTAATTAAAAGGAACTGAAATTTTGGGGTGGAAGGTTGTATGAGGCTGTTAAAGGTTGGTAGGTATAACACCAGCAGATCTGACTGGTCCAATTCATACAGCTTTGTTAGTGCCTCTAATATTTGCCCTAAGTTGAAGGGGGTATGTCCTACTGACAAGGTCTCTTTAGAGGAAAAAGACTGGATCAGTTGCAATATTAGGTCCTTACCATCTTTACTGAATTTTAACATGACAGTGACATCCAATATATTAGTTTCCTGCTTATAGTTAAACAACAAAAGAGAAATATTAATGGTTTTTTATGCATAAAGCTTATTACATAAATGATCCATAGCAAACAAGAGTGTTGCAGTGATTTCTGAGTTTGGCAAAGTATTTGGAGTGAAAGACCATGATTTAGAGGGATTTTCAACTTTTAGTGATCACTAGTTTTAAATGACAAACTACCCTCTATTTAGCACAAAAACCTAGCACACACCTAAATAATGTAGCGTATTGTGTATTTGTAGGCATGAACAATTTAGCAGAGCTGAAATAAGTAATGTCAGAGGTTCCATATCTTAATTGGATGACCGGAGGAAGTCTGTAAGAATGAAAATTAAAATCTGAAAATTGGATACAGGAAGACTGAGGCACGGAATTATGTTTTCTAAATACCATTTTCCTCTGCACATATAACTGGCACTGAGTATTTCTATAAAATGTTTTTTTTTTTCTATTTTCACAAGAAAGTAAAATAAATTGCTTTTATAATTTGAAATAGAGGATTTTAAAGAATGTTGTGCGGCCTTTGTATTATGCAAACATATATAGAATACTATAAATGTATTCTTAAGCCAAGGAAAGCATGTAAATAAATGGAATATAATGAAAACTAATGACTTACTACTCCTCGGTGTACGACTTGTATATCCATGGAATAACTTAATTCGACCACTGTGGGATATAAAGGAAGACATCAGTGTGAAATAGAGAACAATTTAGCTCCCGCTCTTACTATGCTGTTGACTTTTAACAAAATAATAAAAAAAAATACTGAAGTGAGAATGCACATGGTCTTCAAACTGAGAAATGCAGCACAGTGAAGACAAGGACAAGCCTTTAGAATACCATATGAGATTAGAAAAACAACATATAATTCCTTTAAAGTGTGTTAGTTGCAAAATAATCTGGAATATTATGACAACCAGTATCATGTTATATTTTAATTATGGGTTATTATGTAATTTACAGTTTAATTTCCCTTCTACACATAAGCTTTTAATGTGAATATCCTTGTTTTTGTATCTGAATCTATCCCAAATTCTCTCCTGATTCATTTCTTTATGCATCTTTATAGCTATCTGATCTCAATTTCTGTAACACAGAGCCACAGATTCCCAGTTGCTAGAAAGGTATATTAAGTAGTACATGTTCAGCTAGATGACTTAGTTGAAATGGTGTTAAAAAGTGGATATTCACTTTAATGTGAGTCTCACAGGAGGTAGCTGAATGTGCTTCAATGCGTTTTTAGAAAGTAGAACCAGGAGTTACCATATACAGTGTATATGTGTTATTGCTGTTGAGTAGGGAAATCGCCACCAAACCACTCCTGCCTCATGCCCTTCTTGAAAGAGAATATTATAAATCGTGTACTCAATTTCTGGAGATGGGTTATTGATCCATGAGTTGATTCTTCCACCAAGATGTGGAGAACTGGCTTCTGTCTCATGGTTGTAGTTTGCCTTCTTCTGGATAACAGAAGAAAGCAAATTACAGGATAACAGGTAGGACTTGATAGATTTACAGCAATGTCTTTTTCTTCCTTACTATAATATACTGTATATTAGCAGGAGTTTACATGTCAAAGTAGTGTTGATCCTGGATTAAGGCAGGAAAGTAGCTATATGGGGTGCAGAGGTAGCAGTTGTGCCTAGACACCTCTGATATATAAGAGGACGCCAGTCTTCTGAATGGCACAGAGTAGGTAGAGGACCCTGTTACCGATTTGGCACATGTTCTCAGGTACCTCAAGTTATTCCTGTTGGTAGTGGATTATGAGCATTTTATTATATATGTATAGAATTAATTGGAGCATTTTGTACAATATAGCAAAATTTAATGGCATTTTTAAAAGTTTGGTTTATGTCCATACAAAGCCAGGAAACATTCAGTTTTATAGGTCTAGAGTCTGGTTTTCACACTCTTGCAGTAACTTTGCCCTGGGTGTGTTTCTACACGAGCCATTAAAAGCATGATCATAATTTATGTTGGGATCTATTGAATTATATTTTTATTTATTTTAGTGTAGGCTCTTCGAATGTAAGGACACTAAGCAACAACAATGTCTGTATTATGGATCTGTGTGGTATGGATCCATAATGTGTCATGATGAAATATATCTGAGCCCCTAATGGACCTCATCATTTGTAGAGTCGTCGTCTCACGGAGAAATCATGTGGTGTCACTGACATAGCTGTGTGTACAAGCCCTTCCTATAATTGGAGAGCGCCACAGAAAGATGTATTAGCATTGATGGAAGAAACCATAATGCTGACCATACACTTCACATAACTATCAGTCCACAGCTATTCCTAATGGCCCACTGCATACACATGCATGCTTGGCTCAGGCATGCATTTTCTGTACGTGTTCTGAATAGGGAGCTTGGGAATAAACTGATGCCAGACAACACCAGTGGCAGCTTATTTCCCTAAGAATAAAAGGATCAGCTAAAATCCAGCAGCCTGATCTTACTCTTAAATGCATGTACACAATAGATGTTTGGCCAGTCTTACTATATCACCAGGTTTAGCAGACGTTAATCTAATTTTTATGGCCATCTTAGGTGGTAAGCATCATCCTTCCCTTCTGTCAGGTGGTAAGTCTTAGATCACTTACTGTGTGACTTCTAGGATCCACACCAATCCTTAGTGGACTCCCTGTTTTTCCTCCTGTGGACAGCTGCAGCGGAGAACTTACTCAGACTACTCCATATAAGATATAGAAGATGTAGAAGTAACAGAGTTTGCTCACTCTTGTATCTGTCCACAGGAGGAGTATGGTCCCCATCTCAGGGATTAGTGGGGAGACCAGCATATGATCTTGTTAATAGGTTATCGATGTCAGAAACTCCATTCACATTGCCTGTGTATAAGCAGCATAACAAGAATCCAAGCGTGCCCAACTTTACTACATAAGTCGCAATAGCCAAGCACCAGAATGAGGAATAAATACAACGGTAGTTTTAAATGTCGCCTAGTTTATGGAAAATAATTTACCTTTGGACTGAAGAATCCATTATCACGTGAATAGGTTTGTGTATTATAGGGTTCTTTTTCCATTTATGTAGAACATTGATTTAATTTCATTGTGAGTCTTATAATGGATTTATAATTGGAACCAGTCACTATAATCAATAGCAAGATTATTAACCATGTAAATAAATCCTGAGGATTTAGGATGAGGTAATTTAGCCAGGTTATTGAGAATCAATGTGTGAAGCCAGACAGGATTATAGCTGGCAGTAGAGGTAACCCATTTAGATTCTTAACACCAATAGAAAGGTTCCATTGATTGTGGAAATACAGATTTATTTTGGAGATATGATAGAATTTATATAGTGATGTTCCCAGAGTCCCAGCTGGTTGTTGCTGTTAGGTCTAGACTGAGACTTGTGGTGTATGAACAAATTTAATCAACGTGTTATTGCTGCTTATATTACTTAAGAAAGCAAATTAACATGATCCCAATCAGGGGCGAACATAGAGGTGAGCGGGGTCCATATTAAACTGGGGACACTACTGTAACCCCAACCACTCAGGACAAGAGGACATGATACTTGGTAGCAACACCATGTCTGGTCCTTGATTCTTGGCTTAACTCCTCAGATTCCATCTTTTACTAGAATGTGGCCAACCTGGGCTGCACCCCCTCTCTTCAGGAGCCCTGTACAGCATGGGTTCCCCCTATACACACATCAATATTGTTTAACATAATAGCCAGTTGTACTGCCACAGTACATGGGGCAAAACCTATTATGACTCCATACAAGTTGTTCAGTGCTGTAAAATGTCATCCAAACAAGTATATGATACATGAGCCTTTACTGTACTTCTGTAGGTCTCAGATTATGTAGATAGTCTGTATGCCTCGGACTGTAGAGGCATATAAGGGAGAATTATGAAACTGTAGAAATGGAAATGTACTTATTGCTATGGGCAACAAACACAGTTTTTCTTTTATACAGTTTTCATAATCTTTTCTGTCAAGTTTCAGACAAATCCAACAGGAAAACATTCATGGAGTGCTCCATCAGACTCCGTTTGTACATGTGCAATTTCTGGATGCTATCATTGAGCCTTGACTATGAAATCTAGTTATAGGTCCTAGATCTACAGATCACATGAAATTAAGAAAAGAAAGACCTCTCTTGAACTATGTCTAGTATTGCAGCTTAGTCACTTTCACTTGAATAAAGCTCACCTGCAGTACCAGACACAGCCCTTACACAGTAGGGGCACTATTTATGATCTCAAGCAACCTCTTTAAATAAACATATTTTAACAGAATACAACTGATCTGATTCCTTTTCTTTGATCTAGTATTAGGCCACACTGTGAAGTCAGGTTACTTTTGTTACCAAGGATATAGTGATAGCATTTATTGTCATTTACACTGAAAACAGCTTTTAAGGCCTGAGGTTTAGCACTTCATATATCACACTAGTGTTAATGGGAAAACATGGTCACTGAAGCTTAATTCCTTTTGTTAAATCTTAGCCTAAGTCATTATAAAGCCACCCCAGGCAGTGCTTGACTTATCTTAAAGCTCTCCTTAGGCACAAACCTTTGGTTGACCTCAGAGGTGTACAGAGTTTCCGATGTGTGTGACCTCAGGTTTCTCTGATATAAGAGTCGATGCCGAGTCTTGAAACATGACCAGATTGAAATTTAACATTTTGCAAATTTCTAAAACCTCTAATTGCTAGTTGCCTTTAGGCAACTGCCTGGTATATTTCTTGGCTAAACCAGGTCTAATCCCAGGGTTTATCAGGTTTCGCTGTTTGGTACACACACATATACTCTATAATCATCTACTGAAACGTTGTAGCATTTTCTTTTTTCTGATTTTTAGATCTAATGGACCAATTTAGTGGAATGATTTTGAGCAATTTCACTTTCTTTGTGGCTAGAAAGTCAGAGATGTCTTGGAGACTGCTTGCAGGAACCTGAAGTAATTAACTCCCATCCATTAGCGAAGATTAAAAGCTGCAGTGTCTCTTTATTTTTTTTTCCTTCAGAATCATTTTCCTTTTCCTTGAGAGCCAACTGCAGTTGAACATAATAGTACATAAATAATTTATGACTAGACTTTAAAATTGAAATCAGGAGCGCAGGATGGGAGCTATGCAAACTGTTATTTTAAGCAATTCAGTCAGATAACAGAAATCACTTTTATGGAGAAAAAAGAACTAAAAGAGGAAAAGATAAAAATCAATTATCCAGATTGCCTCTTCATTTTACATTCCACTACTTCACTCATCAGCAGCAGTGCAAGACTCCATGAGGAGACAAACAGCATCTCTCAGTGTTATGACCTTGTGTTTGTCAGAGGGCTTGGAGACATGGGGCTACCAAGTTATTTTCTGTGAACCTACTGCACAGCTGGATCTACCTGCTGATTTTGGTTGGTCGACCAACCACCTAATGTGCATGGGGTCGCCCCTAGACTTTTCCCCAGACGCCAGGGTAGATAAGTATTGGACAATTGGATTTCAACTGCACAAACCTTTTGTTCTCAGGGAGATAAGCCACTGCTGAGCCCTGTTGGAATGATCAGAGTATCATAGGATCCTTTGGTGGGCTCAGGTTGTAACACAATAATGGACCAGCAGAAGACATCCAAATTTGAAGGGTACTATGGTCTGTTTCCAATGCTGCTGGTGAGCTGAATGCCCATTTATACAGGAGAGTCAGAAAAAATAATTCAACTTTGATTCGACTTTGCAGCCAACTTTATGGTTATACAGTTTAGATAAATGGTAACCAAATCCGTCAATTTCAGTGGCTTGACTAATGTGTATGGGTGTCTTCTGATGATTTCCTGAGAGCAGATGTCAGTAAAAAAAGATCAGGAATGTCAGACTTCGGCAGGCCAGATCATTTGTTCCATAAGGAGATAAACCACTACCTACCTAATCAGTCTGCCAGCAGATAATTCCCCTATCACCATTGAAAAAATATATACTCGGCAAAGAACAGTGTGCATGCTCATGGTTAAGTTGGGTATATTAATTTTCGATATTAGATGTAAGTGTGGGATCTCTCTTACAGGGCGAAAGGTGGCCGCTAATGCTGTTCAGCCAATAGCTGAGGACTCCTCCATATACATGCGGAGCAGATAGACAGTCATGCCTATTTATTTAAATGGGGAGAAGAAAACCGCCTCTGTCAGAATCCTCTGGTAGTAGCTTAGTTCCTATGGAAACAAACATTCAGCCATGGTAAAATACTTATTTTTGGTGGCACCCATATGCATTATCTCGGGAAGTTGATTCCTCCAAAAATTGATTTTTTGATTCCATTATGTTCTCCAAACTTTACCTCTACTAATCCCTTTCCTGGATGGTGCATAGCTACAGTATGACAAAACCATGACGGCCTTTTGTTAGACCCTACTATGTTCCATGTCTACAATGCTTTGTCTAATCTGTTTATGTTAGAAAAGTTCCCTGACAATAAATATATCAAAGGGTATCCCGCTAAAAGGACCATCAGTAATCAGATATAATCTGTGGGAGATCCCAGCAGCAAATGTTTAAGTCCCATGCAGCGTCACTATAGGATATATGTATTACACAGCTCTTATTGAAATTAATGGGCTATCCATACAATGGACATGATGAGCCCTCCAGAGACAAATATATATTTAAATCATACAACAAAAATATAATACTGTTATTTTATAGAACCGCTTCTGAGATAGGTGGGGCAGATTTTCATTGTTCCTTTGACTTGCTGTCATAAAGCCATAGAATGCAATTGACTGCAGTCTATAATGTTAAAATGGGACATAATATAACTTGTCATAAGTACCTTCAGATTGAAATTATTCTTTAAGTGGGTTGACTGTTATTAAAATAAAGATTTTTTTTCTTTCCAGAAACAGCACCACTCCTGTTCATGGTCAGCGTTTGATATTGCAGCTCAGCCCTAATCCAGAGTTTGGATATGAGTTACAATACTTAGACGTAGTCCCTGAACAACCCCTTTAATCTGTAAATTATAATCACATATAATGATAGGGTCTCTGAAAATACACATCGCCTACAATTTTGTATTGAAAGATCTTTGATAAAAGTAATGTCTATGTAATAAGTTCCATACCGTCCAACCACCACATATGATCACCATTACTGGCAGGATTCATGGGTTACATCTTTTTTATCAAGATGAATTTCTGTAGCGTTGCGCAATCCTCCTTATTGATGCTCATGCAAAGATGGACCACCGCAAAGAGCACAAGTGTTTGATGGGAAGGAAATTCTTGGCGTTCAGTACATAATATGTTAACCATCTGTTTATCTGTTATATATAATCAGCATATAATCATCAGTACAACACAGCTGAGAATAGTACATCTGGGAATAGGTGTTGCAAGCATAACTAATGCCTTCCTTAACTATTCCCAGCGGTATACAAAAGGGACAACAGTATAAAGTTGTAGTAATGGCCAACATTATATAATATATTTTCTTTACCATATCCCCTATTTGGACGTTATCTTCTATTGCGTGTCTCCTGACATTCCATTTGTAATGGGGAGTTGTTTGACTTCTAGAATCCCTTAGAGGGAGGTATTTTTTAGATCACCCACCATTTCACGTGTTCTGTTTTTTTGCTCTCTTCTGGATCCACACAACTAAGAAATATAATCCAATGAAAACTCTACAAAAGACCCATCTCTTTGAGAAGACTACTCCCTCACCCAGACCACATTTTCTGTGATGAAGTTTCAGTTTTCCATACTGGCCATCTTCTTTGAGAAGATCATCCTCCTAAAAGACCACTTTTTAATGCAATTTTGGGTGATCGTCTCATAGAAGTTTCTCTGCCTGGCACAGTTTGTGCCTTTTTTCAACCATCTACTCTTTGTAAAATTGGAAAAAGGGGCATTGCCAAGGCTTTGAGAATATAGCTACAAGGATATAAGATTATGGACAAAAGATTATACTTGAATTAAATGTACAAGAGCATAACCAACATTTCAGTGTGGCCCTGCATCTTTGCTTCTTCACCCATCACCGCACCTCAAGTTTGTCCCCAGCCTTTCTTGGAGAATAAGGAAAACAATGCTCACAGGAGTAAAAATGCACTCAAAATAAAATGCAGATATGGATATGGAACAAAAAAAACAGAAGGGTCAAGACCTAGATAAACATAGAATGTTAGGGCTATAATAACCAGACACAGGTAGAACAAAGATCTTGACCCTTCAGTTTTTTTTGCCCCATATACATATCTTTTTAATGTCTCCTGCCTCATTGTTTGCATATATGTTTTTATGAATTTTATAATGAATGTATAGTATTTTTACTCCCGTGAGCATTATTTTGTTTGGTGAGAGTTTATATTGCTTTTGGGATTTATTATGATGGATTATTATCTCTTACTATTTATAGATTATGCTAGGAGAATAGGGAAGTATAACCTTCTGATTGGTTCTTCCTATTTGTTTCCTAACATTGCAAGTATTGGGGAAGCAGTACTTGCTTAAAGATGTATTCCTATTCATTTTCCATCTGAATACCCCTGTTCTTCTCTTAGGTGGTGTCCCACTTCTCTGGACCCCCACTTATCAAACATCTATATCTATGACTCTTTAAAAAGTCCTCTCACCTTTAGTAAATAATTTAGGACTAGGATATTGGGCTCCACTTCCTCTTTCTAGTCAGTGACATACTGCTGCTAATTCTCAAATGAATGGGGATGAGCTGCAATACCAAGCACAGCCACTATACAGTGTATAGCGCTGTGTTTCTAAATTCTATAGTAATCAATATCATGGTCCTGGATTACTCTAATAATGAATGAATGAATTCTAGGGCACCTTTTATCAAATGTCCAAATTGCTCTCCTCTTTTGATATTTCTCCTGGAATGTATGAATAAATTGACAACTGAGTGTTCCTCATTGACACTGTCCAATCATTGCTGATAAGAGGAATAAAAAAAAAAATACCCAGTTGCCGGCTTATTTTTACATTTCCAGAGGTAATATCAGAGGGACAGCACAAGGTAACAGCTGCTTGCTCTGAGTCTATGGTATGTTTCCCCACGCTTTAGCTACTACATTGTCAGACATTTCTAGTCTATAGAGAAGGGATGACAAATCAAGGCTCGGCTGCTTGATCTTACAAATGTGCACCATTATCCCTTCTCGCCAGTGATTAAACATTACTGTTCCAACATTTCATTACACATTAGTAAGAAATTGATGTGTTATTGGTTTTGGAATCACATGACTGAACAAGTTTTCCAAGTACCCAGAAATGCTTCCTAGCTGTCAACCCAAGGCCTGTTCTCGCTGGTCTAGCCATCCATTACTAATGAAGTCATTTGAAAACACAATGGGACATATAGATTTTCTTTAAATGCATTATTCACTTGCTTTGTTTTTAACTTGGCTGTCTGTCTGGGCATCAATCTTTAGTGCTTCACGACTGGTCACAAATTACAGCAGAACATCTTGGTCTCCTTCATTTTTCACCAGAGCCTTGCTTTTGTTGAATAGTAGATGTGTGTGCAATTTAAGGGAAGGGTATAACTGGCTGAGGACAAATGCGTATACATAGCGTTCATTAGGACGCGTTGGTCTGAAAGCCATTTTTCAAAGTGGATAATGGGGAAGGTACATACACCACAAGTGAAAGGGGATCTATTGGAGCAGCCTGTCTTGTGATTTATAGTACTGGCTTTACTGCCATTTAGCTGGTGATTGGTGAAGTTTTTTTCATGTTCCTAAAGTGCGGCCGCCATAACTCAAATAGATTATTTATAGACAAAGACATAACTGGTGCAAATGTAATTAAATAAGGAACGCTGACAAGACTGGCAACCAGTCGGATCTTAACTACCCAAAGCAAGTGATAAAAGCGTTTGATTGGTTGCAGTCAGTAGTAGTATATTTTCGCACATTTTTCTCATTTATAGTCTCTATTTATTGTATACACATTTGTCAATTTTTGTTGTTGTTTTTTTTTTTATAGTGTTCGACTTACATTTATCCAGTTACAGTATATAGATTTTTTTTTTTTTAATTAAATATATAGACACAAAAAACTCCAGTAAAAACTGATACATTATGTTATATCTAATGTCGGTTCTGCAGGGGCGGAGCATGACATAGACTTGACCCTTTCAGGCACTGCATTAGATAAATTAACAAAGCTACCTCAATGTAAGGGGGTTTGCTTAGTAATAAAACACCCCCTAAATATACATGAGTGGGTTACATATGGTAAAAAGTGGTCTGATCCTTAGCAAACTTTGGACTATTACATTACCTTGTATAACAGGGCAAAATATAAAAATGACTACTATACAAAGCCGAGGCCTCCAACCTGTGGCTATCTAACTCACGAAAAACTGGTGTTTATTCTTCACCTTTTTCTGGAGGTTCCTTTATTAGAATACTTTATGCAATATTTCCTTAGAACTGTGTGTTATGACATCCTTCTGCTATTCTTACTGAAAATGTATAAATAAATTCAGAACTTTGTTTTGTCATACTAATATGATCAGTGATAGAATATAAAGGGGCACATCCTATTGACAATGAAAATGGTAACACCCAATTGTGAGTTTATTCATACATTTCCAGGAGGAATAACAGAGGAACAGCACTACAAAGTCTTCTAAGAAAAAATGTTTCTGAGAAATACAAGTATTTACTATATCAGACAGGTCAGGAAAGGTGACTAGTCCTCTTTAATCCTAAATGTATTGCAAAACAGAAAATACTATTCTCCATTGCTTATGTGGTGCTAACATAGTTTGCAGTGCTGTACACAGATTTTTATTACTCTTGCCAGTTCCTATGTAATAGTAACCTAGGAGCATCTAAGTCACCTGTTGATATAGTCTTGTATATGATTTATACAAGAAGGATAATTTCTGACAGTCCTAACTGAACCAGATAAAGAGTTGCACAAGGCACAAAATATCATTGCTTATCCTATTTTATTCAGGCCTGTCAAAGTGTGTCACCGTGCAATGACTGTAACAAAAGGTGCCCGCACTTCTGTGCTTGTCGTCTGCAGTTTACAGCCATCCTTATGATACGGCACAACAAAGCATGGTTGTCCTCCCTCATTATGTGTCTTTCCCATAATGTGACTGTAGAAGCCTGTACAAGAAAATCCAGACAGACAGATGGCTTGCACCCTTTTCATTCCTGTATTTTCTGTGTTTTTGTTTTAGCCTGACTCTACATCCATAGACGGGGGAAGGGAGAACCTGAGTGCAGAGACATCTTCAGGGCAAAACATCAGCGAGCAGAGTTTAGCAGGACGATCACAGAGATTCGTACCATCCGCAGTAGTGTCTTCTGGGACATCGGCTGCAGCTTCCTTCTTCATCAGGTACATAAAAATTTCATGCATGAATACTGGAAGCTCAGAGCTAGAGAAAACCTCAATTTCAACTCAGCAAGAGCATGTAAACAAACTATACAACTATGGGTTTATATGTATATATATATATATATCTCACAGTTTTTTGACAATACAATTTCCATAATATTACATTATTTTTCTAGAAGCCGAGTCACTGTCCATAGGCAACATGGATTGTAAACTGGTCGATCTTTTCTGGTTTATATGTAGTATCAGTCTTGTGTAGTAACTTTTTCTAAGTTGTGGCTCTCCAGAGCTGGCATTCCCAATTCTGCAGACTCTATGGCTAAAATCGCTTTTATTGTTCGCTTTGGTGAATTGCATTCTGGGTAGAAGTCTATACACCAGAAAGTGTATACTAATTATTCCTCTGCATCGAAGCTTGGATAAACTGATAGGTTTGTGCCTGTTGACAAGGTTTTGACAATTTCCTATGGCATCCAGCAGATCTGTGGATATTCATGCTGTAACTCATGAGCAATGCAAATATCCTGTTTACTCTAAAACAGCCTGTTTGACCTCAGAACTTTGAGACTTTACAGTACTTTACTAGTTTTGTCTTGACTCTTCACCCTAACCACCCTAGCTTAGAATCCTACTCATAGGTAAGAGCTAATGCAAACATTCAAACCTTGATCTCTACAAAATATTACTTTTTGCATAGCTATAGATGAATCTGCCTTGAAGGCAATATACTTTCTCTAAAGAGAGCCACTCGACCGATCTCTTTAGGTCCAATTCCAGTTTCTAGTAGCCATACATCCAGTAAATTGATGGCCATGTAATACGTTGATGAGTTGGGCCCAGCAGAATTAAATACCCTTTTAATTTGCAGTTCTGTGGATCATAAAGGGGGGTTCCAAGTGGAAGACCCCTTCTATGATGTCCAGAGGCCCTACTATGACATATAGACAGGGGTTGTATTGATGTGACAGCCCCTTTAAATAGAATGATCGGTACTCTGGGCTACAACCTGCCTGCCATACAAGTGATGCATAAGTACAGACTTCCAGGCTTGTATTACAATGATCTTTTTGGAAAGGATAGATCTGTTCTATAAAATAAAAGTCAAGACATCACCAAGAGCAGAAGCTTTTTTTTCAGTATAATGTCAAGTCTTATAAAAGGGCTGCTTAAGATTATTCTTGCTTTAAGCATCTATTGGCTGTTTGTTTTGTTCAAGATAGATTGCCTTAAACTTCAGACTCCGCATGTTTGGTATGCTGCGGGCGCCTGCTTGGCTTGCAGAATTGAGACATACATCTGAAGCTCAGATAGATTAATATGACAGAATCACATTTACTCCCTAACTGGCTGTGGATTAAAGCATCTCATTATTTACTAATGAACAATAATGTTATACATAATCTATGGGTCGCCGTCCTATCACTGTCTCCTGATGTCTCACTAGTAGGCATTTCTTGGTCATTATATTGGCCATAAAATAGAGTCAATAATTGAGGTTAGTCATAGAACAGACACCTTATCAGCTCCAGGCATGGAGAAGCAGCTTGGAAATATTCCTTGTCCTGATTGTGTTGTGACTGAGCATATGATTAAGGTATCGAGCCAATATGTCCTTAATGAAACACACAGACATATGCATTAATATCATGGAAAACCTCTAAGTGACTAATATGTTTTGTTCAAGGCAACTCAGCCTTCAATTAGCTCCTATAAATTGGTTCCATAGATTTCAGGCCAAGTTTGCCAAATTCTGCTCAGCAGGTGTCAATGCTCTTTTTGTGAATTTCCTTTTTTTCCCATTATGTAGTCAGTATATAATATGTAGAAAATAATGTAATAAAGCTTAAGCTAAAGGAAGACCATGTTTGCTTTCTCTCCCCTTCTTTTTGGACTTACGGTTCCCAGCTATTTTGATTGTGGCGCACAAGTGGTAAAACTATGCCCCTATGCACAGTATTTGCAAACGATTTCCTTCTTTTCCTGTAAAAAAAAAATAAATGTATTTATTATATTATTATTATATTTATTATCATAATTAATTGTATTGTTTATGTTAAATGTAGCTGGTTCATGTCATTTTGAGTTTTTCTGTTTTTTGTCTCGTGACCTTGGGACATTGCTATAGAAACTGGGACTATAGAAATATATTTAGTTACACATCATTAAAATGTTATTCTGTAGATTTATAAACACATGCGAATGCCAGGACTATTGTAATGATGTATTATGATGATATAATTTTTTTGCATTAAAATATCTATAGTGTAGGTTAGGGAATGTTCAGTGGACAGTATATTAACCTATATCAATGCACAGAATCGTTACTTGAAGCTCCTGGGCCACAATTCAGAATATGTAATGGGGCCTTCCTTACCATGAGCTATCTATAATACTAGTGTCTTCTTATATTGTAGAGAGGCCTTTGGGCCCTCTGAGGCTCCTGGGCCTGGAAGCGATTGCTAACTCTGCATTCCCTATATTCAGTATCTCTCAGACTCACACCACTTATGGCTTTTCGGCACATGCATGCAAATGTGTTATAGATTTATGTTGTACAGATGTGTAATATGCTCCCATACCCTCTGCATGCATCAAGAATTGTGCAGTGTTCTACCATATGTTGTGTTATGGAGGTATTGTCACAAAATCACCATAAAGTGGCAAATGGATTCGCTATGGGTCTGTTTAATAAATGGACTTTGCCATGTGCATAAACCCTTGCTTGAGAGCAGAAGTAAAACACAGCTGCACAGGATGCTAACTTTTACTACCTTTTTCTGTATAGTATTTTGAAGGTTTATTGACTATTGGAATGGGTGACACTACTCTGATATTCAGAAATTTAGTTTTTTACCACTATATACTAAATTAAATTAAGCAATAAAAAATGTAAAAAATTCAATTCACCTAAATCACTATGACAAAATGTAGTTCCATAAACTGCTACAGACTTGGGCGTAATTGGTGTTACTGGGCCCCAATACAAGGTCTGTAACAGAATCCCCACCTGTCATGTACTATTTACAATACTGGTGTCTTCTTCTGTGGCAACGGTTCCTTTGGGTTTCTTCAAGCACCAGGCCTTGGGGCTGACTGCTACCTGTGCTTCCTTTAGAGCTATGCTCCTGGCTAAAGAGTAACAAAAGGTTGAAGGAAACAAAGGAAACTGCCGGGATATTGTATGTGATGAGTACATAGATGCAGGGAGGGCTCTATGGCCATAATTAGGAAGGAAGTGGTTTATTACAGTTGTAAAGCACTTACAATAATTAGACTGAAGTCCATCTGACAATCTAAGAGGTTACACAAATTAATAGCAACAGTTGGCTATTCCTTTCAAGCCCATGCACCTGGCAAGGGGAGATGGGAATGTAACCCTTCCTGTGGAATAAAATTCCAGTAACCTGACAGCCGTCTCGTGAAACCTCAAGAAAGTCCAGATGTTCATCACTGTACAGAAAAAAAAATATGGATCGCTGGAGGACAACTTAGGTGCTGGAAAAAAGAATCATGATGAATATCTAGACTTTGCAGGTGGGAGCTGCAGCTTGACATTTCTGCATAAAAACCAGATGCTTGAAGATCTGGTATTCAATTAAATCACTGCGTGTTAGAAGTTGTGGTGGTGATGTTCCCTCATGCAGATGGGAAGTGCAGGAAAATAACTTTAAAAAAAAGTATTGAAATGAATGACACTCGTAGCATGTATTATGCTTTACTATAATAATTCATTGTCTATAATAGTTGGTCTTAATATAATTGTGTGTATTTGCTGTGAAAGCAATATATTAGGGCATATGCCATATATGGACCTCCCTCTCTAAGCTATATACAGTGAAACCTTTCTGAAAGACCACCTCTTTGAGAAAAGCACCCTCCTTATCCATATCAGATTTCTTATGAGAGTTCTTCAGTTCTACCATATTATGCATACTATTATGCAAAGAGTCCTGGCACTAATATCTGTGCTTCAGTGACTAAATTTACTCACACCTTCAATATATAGGTTATGGCTTCAAGTTTGAAACCAGATGTAGAAGCAAGACACATGTGAGCTACAGACTATTACAATTGAGGAAGCTAATGGACACCCAAAATAAGTATTGCTTATGTATCTTGTTTCAAACTTGAAGCCATAGCCTGTATGCCGTATGTGTGAGTAAGGCAAGTCACTGAAATATCAGCATTATAGCTGGTGGGCAAGCCAAGTCACGTGCACCATGATCAGGTCTTGACTTAACATAATATTCTGCATATTGATCACCTTTTTTGAGCAGAGCATCCCAATACAAGACCAATCTTCAACGGTATTATAGGTGTATGTCTCAAAAAGGTTTCATTGTAAACATGCATGCTTAGCTCAGTCTCCATATGTATGTCAACTGTGAGAAAAGAATAAGCCAGCTTGTTTACTATGGGAAGAAAGGACTGCACTTATTGAGGACCAGAATGCCCTGATCGTCTCTTCCCCTCGTCATCACCCAAGGCCCCCATCCCATAGTTCAGGGGTCAGCAACCCCTGGCACTAGTGCCTGGTTCGGCACCCCGGGCTTATCTACGTGGCACAGTGCTCTCTGCTGTCTTAACACATGGCAGTGCTGCTCCAGGTTGCAATCTCTCTCACTCGAAGGAGAGGATACACTGGGGTGGAGAGCATCAGGCATGATGTACTAGTATCTGGGCCATGGGGTAGTCTAGTCAGAGGACAGCAACTGCATGTGAAAAATATAATAAGGCAGCGAAAATTGCCTTTGTTCATTTCAACAAGGCTGGGAAGATTGGTTTGGACTTCTTCAATGAAAAAAAACTGGGCTGTGTGAGTGGCATCCTCTGCCCCCAACAAAGCAGGCTTACTGCAGAATACAATTAGCTCCATGTTTAGCCCAGTCTTATCCACCAGATAAGGATCATCTATGCGAAAAAAAAAAAAAAAAGTCAGGGATCCCACTGAAATGTAAGTTTAATCAACTACCAAATCAGTTGCTATTATAGTTTGTGTTATATGACTTTCATGTAGGGGTCGACATCCTTTCAATTATTACATGGCACACTGACTACGTCATCTTTGATTTTTTTTTCAAAATCGGCACACCATCCAAAAAAGGTTGCTGACTCCTGCCATAGTTGACTGGCTGATGATTTTTATCTTATGTGTATGGGCAGCTGATGTATAGCATCTCTACAGATGATTTTCCAAATTTGCCTGTCAATGTACTGTTTGTGCTTGTTATTATTGTATATACATAGAGCAAAATTGTAGAATAAAAAATTATAAAAATTATTTTGGGTAGAATTTTTGGGAAAATTTTCCTTGCACAATTTTCCCCTGCACAATTATTAAATTTGTTCTAGTTGTGCAGAAAAATAATTGAATACAATCTAAGCATAGTAAAATATTTAGTTCAAGGCAGATTGTCTTTTTTGAGTTTTAATTAAGTCGTTTGATGTTTTGGCAATGGTTTTTGACAGTGTCCAGAAGTAAAATAACACTACATTTGTTAAACTGAATGGAAACAAAGTTGCCTCGGAGCTATAATGTGCCACAAGGGGTGTTGACATCTAACATTTTTTTTTCTTTTCAATTTTTTTTTTTATGTTCCTTCTGTTACATGAGGTGAAGTTGAGGAAAAGGGCCAGATTGAGAAGAATCTCCCTCCAAATTCTCAGATTTATTGCTAGTGTAATTGGTAAGGAGCATAAAACATGCAAACCATATGTGACTGAGAAGCACGCTATCTTCACTTGCTAGACGCCTGTTGGAAGTTCGCACTGTGCCAAGCAGATGGCATTTGATCTGATAGCGTAGAAGTGTTTATTTTTGTCATGTTCCTTCTGATGGGTGTTTTCTTGAATTCCTTTATGGAGAGATGTGGTTGCATTTGATTATTTGGTTATTCTTCAGCCCTTCTAGTCTGAGATACGTTTTCTAAACATGACAGTCTTGGCTATAAAGGTGCATTGTGGACTTGAATGCTTATATTTCAAGGAAAAACAGAAAAACATACAAAGACTTATTGGAAAAGGAGAGTTTAGATTTTACTTTAAGTTTGATGGTTTTATATTATGCCATACATTGCAATGAAAATAACAGCAGTGTCGGATCTGTGACAGGGAAGATATCATTGACTATAATGGGGTCCATTGGCTTTCCATCATGTAGCTCGGCATCCTACACCATTTTCTTTGTCAGTCTTGTTGGAGCTGTCAACGAAGGCTTCTAATAGAGCCTCTAGTACAGATGTGAACATAGTCTAATATATTATAAACTATTAAATGTAGATATCTGGGTTCATAAAATTTTTCAGTTTAGTAGCATACATTATAACAAATTACCTTAGAACTTTCCCAGTGTTTGGTTAGATTGTAGAATAGACTGCCTAGGGACTGCATTCTATCCAGAAACAGCTCCACTCCTGTCAGTGGGTTATGTAAGGTATTACAGCTTATTCTTATTCAAATGTTTAATGAAGCTTAAAGGGGTAACCCACTTATATAAAATTGATGGCCTTTTCTTGATGACAGTAAATTTAGAGGACCCGTCATCTCTCCTTACATGTCTATTCAAGTAATTATTTGAATTCCCTATAATATAACAATTCTACAATTCTCCTTTGTGCTGTTCCTCTCTTATTACTATTAGAAATGTATGAATACATTGACAATTGGGCGTTACTAGTTGGGAAGGGTGTGTGTGTTCCTACACAGTGTTCAATCATTGCTGACAGGATTAGTCTGTATATGGAGACACGACTCCTCTTGTGAAAGGGGTAACACCTAGTTGTATATGTATGCATTTCTAGGAATTACAGAGGAATGGCAGAAGGTGTGATCTGACACAGAAGAGCTGGGAAGGAGTGGTCTGATATACAATATGGCTGAAGGTGTGTGGTCTGACATACAGAAGAGCAGGGAAATGAGTGGTCTGTTACACAATATAGCTGCTGGAGGTGTAGTCTGGCTCAAAGTAGAGCTGGGAGACAGGGCCGTAATTTGTAGGGATGCAGAGGGTGCAGTTGCACCTGGACCCTGGGGCTTTAGGGAGGCCATAAAGTGTTTCTTCCCAACATGAGACTTGTACTATAAACAAGATATTATAGTTGGGGGGCCTGGATAGATTTTGCATTGGGCCCAGGAACTTCATGTTATGCCTCTGCTGGGTGAGTTGTGGTCTGGCACATACCCCCAAAGAGCCCTGATCTTAACATTACCGAGTCTGTCTATTATTTCATGAATAGACAGAAGGATTTGGGCAAGTCTACATCCACAAAAGATCTGTACCTAGTTCTCCAAGATGTTTGGAACAACTTCCCTGCTGAGTTCATTCAACAACTATCTGCACAGAAGAACTATCTACCTAGAAGAATTCTTTCTATTTTCAAGACAAATGGTGGTCACACCAAATATTGCTGTGATTTAGATTTCACGGTTTTTCATTCACTTCATTTTATTAATTGACAAAAATAAACTATTTAACACTAATATTTTTGAAAGAATTTTTACTTTTTAGCATTCTTTCCATACTGGTCTAAAACTTTTGCACTTTACCATAATATAAACTACAAATCTGAGCAGTCAGCAAGAATTCAAATATTAAACTCAGCTGTACCTATTGTCCATAGCGAGATGCAGAACTGAATGATCTGAAGCATGCACAACTTCTTGAAGATACATAGAGACTTTATTATTTTCCTGTAAAATCTGTTTCTTTTTATAGTACATTTCTTCACTCGCTTCTCTACCATGAAGCCCAAATCACCCTCAGCAGGAATATGAGACGGTTAATTATGCAGCCATGATAAAGATGTCAAGTATACATTTTTATTTTGTGATGACAGGGAGAACAAATCAAGGCTTTGAAAAAAGTGAGTTGTTGAAGCGCTTTGCTATGAGGCTTCCACGTTCCCGGGGAATGCATGACTAGCTACATAAACAAACAATCAGTGGGTGCCATCACCCAGCACAGGATGATTAATGTGAGGGATGGCTTTGCTTGTTCCCAGTGATTAATTAGCCCGCTTTCCACCCATAGATTCCTCTTTTAACAAAAGGTGGCTGAAAAATAAAACAAAAGTTGCTTTTTTATTATTATTTTGCCACAAGCTTTGAATTTTTTGGATTCTAGGATTCTATCATGCACGAGAAGCTGATACAATTGTATGGATATCTGTCTATGTTCACACATTGAGGTATTTGGCAACTAGCTAATGTATGATATATGAAAATGCTTTGTTTGCCTGAGACGAAATTTACAAATTTTGAGATGCACCGTCCGACTCTCTGACTCCGGCATCTTTATTGAGAAACTATAAGTTAGGCCTCTTTCAGAGCCCCCAATGCTCAGTTTAACCTTAGAATAATTTACAGTTCTATGGTTATCTTAAAGGGGTTATCTAGGATAACATGTTTTTGGCAAGGAGACTGAGGAAGGTAACTCCACCCCCCCAAAAAAAACCCCCATACTCTCCTGTCCCCAAGGCTCCAGGGTTTCCCACCGCGGTCTGCTCCTGCTGCTCCCGAGGTCCTGTTTTGGCGGAAGTCCTTGTCGCCAATCAGTAGCCTAAGTAAAGGAACAGGGATGTCACTCACATCCATCACCTTCTGGGAGCATCAGAACTGGACCACGGTTAGAGACACACTGGAGCACCGGGGACAGGTAAGTATGGTTTTTCTTTTTTTGTTTGTTTTTTCACCTACCCCAGCCTCCTTGTCAAAAACGGGTTATCCTGGACAACCCCTTTAAACTTGGTTAGGAATATGGAAATATGTTCTCCTTGATGGAAAAAAAGAAGTTCAGTCTATAGCCACTATTTTGAAGGTAGCTTCCTATAGATCAATGCCTGGTTTCCTAAGAAATCTAGAGACATTGTGGCAGATTTATTAAGATTGGCGTTTCATAAGCCAGTCTTAATAAAGGCCCCAACTGGTGCAAGGCAAGCCTGATTTATCCCAGCCTCTTAATAAATCAGCCACACGCCCGTGCTCTAGACAAAGTCTACGCCAGTCAGAAACTGGTGTAGAATTCCTGTATAACTCACATCAGGAATATGTATAAATATGTTCGGCCAAGGCGTCCCTGACCTGGCCTACTCTGCTCTAACTACATTCTGAAAAAGTGGTGAGCAAGGTGCAGAATGGAGGATGTGGTACTTCTTTGATGCAAGAAAAGGCCTTGAACCAAAGATGTGCCACATTAACACTCAATTCCCCCCAATGTCTGGGCTTAAAGCCAAATCAGAACATCTCTTCCAAAAGGCAGAGAGTCTCATCCACAGACAACTGTATCGGGACAAGGGAGCTGCCTTACATATGGTGGCACTAGTTTTTGTTTTTCCCATCAAGAAGGATTTGTTTCCCAGAATTCTTAGTAGAGCTTGCATGGTCTTTTACACTTTACACACCACAGGGAGGCCTGCAAAGGCAATGTTTCCCTAAGGATACATAGTACCCCTTAATACATGGTCCAATTAAAACGGTTTACCAGGATTCGAAAATTAGGGAAATTTCTTCCCAAAATGGTAGAAAACTTGATTATCAACAGAATATGTGTGATATTGTAGCTCAGCTTTATTTGCTTCAAAATACTTGAACTACAGTGCTATACACAACCTGTAGACAGATGTGGCACTGTTTTGGAAGAAAGCAGCCATGTTTTTCTAATCCTGATAAACCCTGTAAAGGGGTTGCCCAGATGGCATGCAGTGTAAATAGTGAAGGGGTCATGGTGCTTGCACAATTGCCACAGCCCCTTCAAATAGCTGATCAGCAGAGGTCCTGGGTGTTGGACCCCTAATGATCTTTTATTGATGACTGACAAGCCTGACAACTCTATTAATATAATAATATTATAATATGACTGCTTCTTAATGTTCATATTTGTTACCCCAGGGGTTCTATTCAACTTAATTTAGATTACCATAGGGTTTCATGGTTATCTAACCTTCATACAGGTTTAATGTAGATATGGCCATCTGAAACTAGCTTTAGGTCAAGTTCCTGCAAATGTAACTTTTAATACTTATTATGTCTGTAGTGATATGCTCCATATTGAGGAGTCAGTTTTAGTCTATTGGGAATTTTACAAGTGCATTAGTTGTCATGACATTGGTATTCCTTTACTCAAGGGATGTCTTGTGTGTATTTCCTTCACCTCTGTAGTACATAGACAATCAGTGTTACAGATCTGTAATACCAATGCAGTGCTGATGACATACAGATGGTATATATGAACCGTAATTATGGATGTATTGATGGTCCACATATATATATGTTCACCTTGAAAACCTTTATGACAGCACTTTTTCTAACATTATAGATAGCTATAGATGATACAATATGATTGATAATTGATGCATTTATAGTGATTGTTTCCAGCTAATGTAAAGCCTTCATTCTAGTCTGGATAGCACATCTGTGTGGAACGTGTTGCAGATTTAACCGGCCAAACATAATAAAAGCTAGGACCTTGATATATCAATACCATTATTGCCATTAATCTGGCAAGGAGTTAACCAGGTTCCATCCAGACACTGTCCTCGGTCACTTTATATTTCAGCGCCTGGGGATAAGCCATAAGTTTGTTTTATTCTACTTCTTGACACTAAGCTGTAAAGAGAGAAATCTCACAGGTGTCTTAAAAGACGGTTTCTATTAAAGGGGAGAAGGGTAAAATAAAATAAGTCAGGACGTCTTCCAGGTAAGGTAGAGAGGGCCTGTTCTGTAGAACCATTAATTGGAATGAAGGAGTCTCAAGATTTTATGATGTGTCTTCAGGATGAACATAAATTGCCAATAATCATCTAGCATTAGTAGCTTATAGTTCGGTAGGAACAGAATTAGATACGGATGTGGAGAAAGTGAATACTGTGAAGAGCACAAGTTCCTTTAACTTCAATTGACCATACTTTTTTGCTTTGGATTCATTTTAGACTATTTTACAAAAAACATCAATTTCTGCTATGGTACTGGTTCATAGCACAATACCCCTTATTACACCATAAAAGGACTGCAGAGCCTGGCATCATCTTATTGAAGTAGGTACTGACATGACTGTGGAGAAAGAGAATCTTGCACTGAATCTTACCTCTCATATGGAAGCAACTTGTTGTCAAACTAAACTTCAGACCCCATTACCTGGTCCCCCCTAACAGCTACAGTGTATTCCATTATGGATGTTTCCTTTGAATAAAATTTGCATAAAGAGAGTCCAAGGTAATTTTTTCTGATACAGAGCTTTGAATCCCCTGCATAGATATTGAGTCAAAGAGAACCTGTACAGTACGTTACAAAGCACCCCCTAGTGGTGGCTGTAGTCATCCAACATTTTATCAATTAACTCTATGGGGGCACATTTATTATGTTCCTAAGCCACTTTTGTTGCTATTGCAATTTTTTAAATATTATCTCTGACAATGTTTGCTGCAAGTGTAATTTTTTTACCGTCCCCCAATTTCCTGAAAGGGTGTGTGGTGTGGGGTATGGCAGGGACAGGGCCATTGGCCCCCACCTGAGTTCTTATAATTTATACTAGTTTTCTAGCACAAATGATTCCTGAAATTTACATCACCAAGGAGCTGGCATAGATTTCATTACAGGCACAGGCAACTGGCGGAGGAGGCACCTGATTAATGATGAGACATGTGCCTCATCGTTAATCAGGGGCATCCTCTACTGTAGACTGGAGGGGAAACCTCTGGTCTTGGTAAATCTTCCCTATGTCTATGCATGGAATTTTCAGTTTTGTGTAAATAAAAGGGAGTTCCATCATTATGAAGATAAATTAGAAATTAATCAGCACAGAATTTTTGACCTCTTTAGTTAAAAAAATAAATAAAAATGATGTTCAAACGCTGATATGCACTTTTTGTAGTAGATACAAATAGGGCAAACATGTAATTGTTCTAGAGGTGCCTTTCAGTACTGTAGAGATTATAAAATGCCACTAGTAGAATAGACAGGTATTTAGGATAAATTAATTGCTTTTTCAGAGCGTTGCACTGCACATACTCACAAGAGTCGTAAAAGCGAATGGACATTGTTAACAGCATTATAAAAGCATTCTGCCTCTCCGCAGCCAGCAGAAATGCTCTCAAATATGTACTTTAGTTTTATAGCTTTGCAATTTTAAAAGTAGAGAGGTGTTTTAGCACTCCTTTGATATCAGTCAGCCGGCCCACATCTTTATCTGTGTTATTATAGCAGTACAGTGAATATTATTTATTGTCCTCTTGTGTCAGTGTTTATTCCAGCTGCATTCTGAACTTTCTGATTTTTGAAAGACTTTTAAAATGTAAATTTTTCTTATTTTTGGTTATGAAATGCCATTTTATATCATACAGTGAGTCAGCAGCCTCTAACATTTTAGGTTATATGGACGACATAGAGGGGTTTGTGACCCCCCTCTAAGAACCAAAATATAGAGCAGACCACAAATTTTTATTTAACAGTTGTGTGATTGACCATTTTAAAGCTGTGTTCTCCCACTGAGATGAATGGAAAGTAAGCAGAAGGGTTTGCATTAGTTGATCCCAGGCAGGGGCTTACTTATAGGGGATCCAGTGGTAGTAGTCTCTACTGGGCCCTGGACACCTAGGGGGCCCCAAAGGCCCCTCTGCTACATTAAATATACCACTATTCTATATGGTACAAAGAAGGTAGGGGCCCATTACAGATTTTGTATTGGAGCCTAGGAGCTTCAAGTTAAGCCTCTGCTCCCAGGTTTGT
Organism: Leptodactylus fallax; assembly: GCA_947044405.1. Lineage (NCBI taxonomy): Eukaryota > Metazoa > Chordata > Amphibia > Anura > Leptodactylidae > Leptodactylus > Leptodactylus fallax. The sequence continues at coordinate 942,022 of CAMRHE010000300.1, read as the reverse complement.
GTGGGCTGTCATGTATGGGATTGTGGGATGTCATGCGGTTATTTCTGCCTTAGTCACTTTCTTTGTATGGTAACTAAAGTTACTATATAAGGGAAAGTAGGAAACAGTTGGGAAGTCTGTATATACTTGTATATAGACTGGGTGACCGGGTGACAAACACCAGTTCATCATAGCTTTTAAAATGGCAGATTATGGTTACAACTACCTTTTCCATCTTAAAGTAAGAAAAGCAGCAGCTCTTAAACAGTCACCCGCAATATGAGCCAGTCTCTCCTCAATATAGAGCTTTTACATTCATTTGGATGAATATCGTTCATGACAATGACAGCTTTGACCTTTTTCTTCCTGTGCGAAGCAAGATTACATTTTTTTTTCTGTTTTCTTGATAATATTTTTAATTTTCATCAGATGATTATTGGTGTAATTCAATTACTGGAGACTATTAAAATGCGGCTCCTACTTAAGAGACATTTTCAGTCTATTAGAAAAGATAACATTGAAGTAGGGCATATTCTCGGTTAATATATATGTGCGGGAGGACAGAGATGCCAGTGCTATGTCATTATGACTTCTTGTTATGCAGAAAAATGCTGCCCTTAATTATATTACTGTGAATTTTCTAATGAGCTTGTATATATTTCTATGTGAGCATCTCTGCCTGTTATTGTGTTATGTATTAGATCTGCATTCTTTAGGCCTAAAGCTGGACATAATCATAACCATTATCATTAACCATACAATTGTTCATGAGGATTGGTAATGATAATTCTTTTGTCTATAGTTAGAAGTGAAATTTTCTTTGTAAGAATCTCTCAGCAATCAGCGCTGATTGCTGGAGAAAGCAGCTGCTGACCATACAGTACATTCCCCTGCAGCGGCCACTGCTGGGGAAATGTAGTATTACATGGTGACCGGTCAAATAATTGCTGAACTTCTGTCAGTTTTCTTTCATGTTAGGAAATTAAGGTGGGCACATGATAACCCCCTAGAGATTCCAGTAACTGCACAAAACCATTGTATTTTCTTTGGTAAAATTTTAGTGGCCTGCACCACTTCTTTATTCAAACAACATTTGGACATACAGTAGGAGAGAAGCCTGACCACTCGCAGCACTAAGCTGGGGACAATAAATGATATGGACATTGGGGGCACCTTAATGCCAGTCTGGGGACAAGAGAAAGCTTCACCGTTGGTCCTAAAAGCTCTTTCCATAGTTGTCAAGCTAGTTTACAGCCCTGTTTAGTGTGGATAACTGCACCTTCTTTAACACTTTCTCTGATTCTTTCTAGTTTAATTCCTTGTTAATTCAATGTTCTCTGCTTGCCGTCACAGAACAGAGATATTTTTTTTATTATAAAAATATTTAATTTATCTTTATGTTTTATATAGGCCAGCTTAGAGAGTGGATGATTAAACATGTATTGTCCTTGTATGCCCTGTCAGATTATGCTATTGCTGAGTCAGGTGACGGCTACTAAACGGTTAATTAAAGCAGATCATTATAAAGTGACCCTGATGAGCACCAAGGAGACAGATGCGGCTATGTGTCCTCGGTCTTCATATATAATACACTAATGCTCTGCATTTATTTTTAGCCATCTTGACTAGATGTGGTTTTTAATGCTATCCTCCAAGGACATGAAGCTGCAGGCTTTATATATATAGATAATATGCTATTATCGCTGCTGCCGATACTATTCCAATGGACTAGCTACAGAACAAGTGCTTATAGTGTTTTATTCATATGTGACTATTTTTCTGTTACTGATTTTGTGGGTTTCAAATTATTCCTTTATCACTGTTTTAAAGAGACAGGGAAAAATAATAAATAAATGAAAAATTATTTTCATTTACCTACAATGTTCCTTCTAATCTACCATCATTTCTATCTATCTACTGGAATATCTTAGATTCACATGACTAGAGTAGTGCTAAATCATTGAAATCTTGCAAGTTACCAGGTCTTCTGTACATACATTCTGATGGTCCATTCTATCTATGTAAATACCTATGTCCTTACTGTATCTATCTTTTGGGATTCACATGATCATTTTACAAACTATCAGGCCATCTCTACGTAAATAGTGTTGGCCCATTACATCTACTCTGTTCACGTAAAGGCCATATACAAATAAAAGAGAAGAGAAAAGATTACTGGCCATCTTCTGTGAATGAGTGCCCCCCGATTCTCCCCAACAGGTAATATTAGGGAAATAAAGGATCTGACATGATGAATCGCATCATTATCCTTTGTTAACATTGGAGGTAACCTGTCACTAGAGGTGCTGACAGCTGTTTACTCTTCTGCACCCATTGAAAATACATGTACGCTTGACTGAACCAAGCGTGCAACAGCTATTGAAGGTGTATGGGCACTTTAGAAGTTTTGGATTATTAGTGGCAGACAATTGCAATATACAATATGGAAAAAGAATATTTTTGTACTACATTTCTGTCAGGAAGCCCCCATTATCAGGTCCCTTCAATAATCCTTTGTATGGAGAGACCACACCAATACTGTTTTGTAAACCTGGGAAAGCCTCTTTCTTCGCCGTCTCTTAACTTTGTGGAACATTCTTAGCCATTACATGCTGAGAATGTTTATGTTACATACGGCGCCCCTTGCAGAGAGAACAAATGTAAACATCTTAGTAAATGCTTGACTTACGTCATTCTTTATTTGTGTTTTGTCTTCCCTTATGGACAAGCTTCCCATGTAATCAAGATAAAGATCATTTGCCATACACCCTACTGTATAGTGGGAGAAATATCAATGCCACCTATGTTACCTAACGGCATAAGTTATGGCTGATCTGTTGTGGATAACTTCTGCCGCAAAAGACGTTTTTCCTATAGTTAAAGTATTCACTATAAAGTGCTCTATATTTTGTAGCTATATCTGTTTCTGGGAATGCTGGGTGACAAACAGTATTGCTGGCATTTCATCTCATATAGGGTCACCTAACTTTTCTTCTACATGGCAATATATTAAAGAGGATTAGGTTCCAGATTAACCCCATTCATGTAAAATGATTTGCATTACTACACACAACCCATGGACAGATGTGGCAGCCGTATTTTCTAATCCTGCGCAACCCCTTTAACTGATGTTGTATCACTGTATAACAATGTGGGTAAACTATTCAGGACCCAAGACAAGTCTATATGTATTGGGGTCCTTGCAGTGAAGGGCTCCAGTCTATTTTGGCATCATCCCTTATTTTAAAGAATGTCAAGAACCAGTATAGGATCCCCTCTTTGTAGGGGGGAAGCAATCCAAGGGTCATGGAAAGGAGATGGGACAACCAAGCATCAATTATTCTGTCCCAGATAGTTATGGATGTGATTGCTTAGTTTTAATCTTGCTGTGAAGGCACTATTACCTCTATTATACCCCAAGGCAAAGGAAGGTAGGGAAAGAACCTCTGGTGGAACTTTAATAAGGGCTATCACAGTCTTTCATGTACAAAGTTGAGGAAAGGGGTTAGCTGTAATACTAGACACAAACCATGAACAAGGGTGGCACTGTTTCTGAACCAAAAGCAGATCCTGTTTTGTAATTTCATGGAATTCCTTTAAATCCTACTAAAACATCAAGATTAAAAAAAAAATGTGGTAGCACAAGAGTCTTAATGGCTGCTGGTCTGAATGTCCAAATGAATCTGGATTTTCTTGGAGCCCTGCCCAAGGAACTGTGTGTTATGGAGGAGATTACTAGTGAGACAACTAGTTGTAATACAGCTAATTATCAGTTGACTTTAGGAACAATATACGACAGAAGTGTGGGACGTGTCTGAAGACTTCATCATGCTTCACATCAGGTTTTTGGTTCAACAACATAGACAATTCTCAATTGTCTTCACACTAGTGAACCCTATTTTGGAGACCATATTTAGGAAGAGAGGGGGACAAAAGGAGCACAGAGGGGACTGTGTTGGGGCATTTGTGGTTCAGAGCTGCGCAAATTAGACTGGATTAAAGTTAATCTGTCTGTTGAATACCAACAAAGGAAGCACAACAAAGACTGATCTAATATAGAAGAGGAGAGCACCGGAATTATCTCCTTCTCCGTCCAGGCAGAAGATCATTTGGAGAAGCAGGAAATTCATTCTCATAATCCCTTCTTAAGTGCCAGATACAATGTTCTTTTCTATGCTACATGGGAAAGGGAAAATCCTTGTACTAAAGAAGATAAAGCCTAAAATAAAACACATAGGCTAAAAATTACAGTAATTGGATAAGGTTACTTTTTCCACTTTGGCTGACTCTTATACAGTTAATGTATTTAAGATTTTCCTTTATCAGATGAATGATCTATATCCTAAATGTCAGAGAAAAGTGACAAAGACTCATTTAGATGGCCTAATATGAATGAATATGAGCAGTAATATGGCTGCACTTTCAGAATCCCACACAGTTCTACTAAACAGAAGTTAAATCATATAATCGTTGTATGTGATCTAAGTTTGGTTTTGGATGTAGCAGACCTTTAAATGTGACTGTATTTGAGAAGTGTGAAATCGCCTACTTTTAACTTTTCTGATTTATCACAATGAATGCAAAATTATCACACTTTTCACCAAAATGCAAACAAAACAATGGAAATAATCTCCACTCATATGCAGGCACTTCAGTACTATGATTGGAGGGATCTCCCCTGGTTTTATCTAGTTATAACAGCAGGACTGATATTGTCATAGTCACAATGGAGGGCTAATCCACTTGCCCTGGAATTTGACAACCTCTACATATCCAGTGCTGCTGATGTATAAATTGGTGGAGGCTCTTGTATGATGTGAAGAACATACAAACACAGTAGACTTCCCACTTTTACTGTTGCTATCATAAACGTACTTCCCACAATATTCCTCATCCCAAAAATTGGGATTGGGATGTGTCTATTCAAAATTGGGTGGGATTAAGACATTGAAAATACCTTGAACTATCTATCTATCTATCTATCTATCTATCTATCTATTTATCTATCTGTATTACTGTTAGGATCATACTATGAGTTAACATCATAGGTATATTAAGGAACATTTGGGTTCAGAAACCACAGAAGCTTTTAGCTGAGCCAAGCTAAGCCTGCCCCTCATAATGGCTACTCTCTGATGTCTTTGTTGACATCTCTATAAAAATATAACCTTCTCTGCTACTTTTCTTACAAATTCCTTATCGTTTAAGTATAAAATATGCTTGTTTAGATTGATTTTTAATATTTTCGCTTACCCCCAGGATGTTCCTAGCACTATATAATGTCAGTTTAATGTAGCTTCTTATGATCCACAGATTACCACGGTGACACTTTAGGAAACGCTTGATATTTGCTTAATATCTTCTCTAATTTCATGTTTCGTTGAGAGCAGATGAGCCAAAAAGCAAGTGCTAGCATCCTCTCTGCTCGTCTTATTTCTTATATATGTATACAAATAAAAACCGCATATATTGGCCGATGCAATATTCCCATTAATGGCAAAATTTGTCTACTGGAACATTTTGAGTATTGAATTGCTGTGTCTATCTCTTTCTCCCCTTTCCACTGGGGATTTTCCAGGCTGAATCTTTTGGAGATGTAATTATCTCATCAGCTTCTCGGCTACATTTTACTGATTGTATATTGAAGATGTGTGTCTTCTAGTCTCCGACGTGCTTCTAAGGGCATAGAAAAGAAAACTGCTCATATGGTGTGCAAAAATAAAGTAGAAACCACAGTTTGTCTAGAATCTGGGCCTAAACATATAAGTATGTATTACATGACTTGCATTAGACATCTTGTCATTGATTAGGAAACAATGTAGTGAGGAACTGCTAATTGGATCATTAAATATGAAATATTAAGCAATGCGATTCAGTCCATCAATAATACAGCATTTTTCTGTTGACTGTATTCCTTCTAGATAATAATATTTGGAAAATATATATCCATCCATTTTTGGCTAATGCAGGTATTTATATATAGTCAACCTATTTTCAAGTGACAAAATTGGTCCAACTGATATGGCCAAGTAGTGAGCTTATTAATCATTACTTATACTGAAAGATTCAATTTGTTAAGCTTGAGGTTTGATTTGAGAAAAGTGAATCCCAAATCACATATTTGTACAATTGATAATTGCTTAAAGGGAGCAATGGGGTTCTTCATAATTGCAGGTGTTGTCTAAGGCCCGGTTCACATCTGCGTTCGGACCCATATACTATAATGGGGTCCGTGTGGTTTCTGCTCGGTTTCTTCATGAAACATGCAGAGAGAAAAGTCCTGCAAGCAGCACTTTCCTCCACATGTTTCGTGCGGAAACCACATGGACCCCATTATAGTCTATGGGGTCCACGGGTTTCCCAGGTAAACCGCTTTTTTATGTGTATAGGTTTCTATCCGGGGGGTCCCCAAGTGGACTCCCGGAATGGAAACCCGAACGCAGATGTGAACCGGGCCTGAGTACCCCTAGTTGGCATGTGGGTAAGTATAAGGCAACCTGTAACAGTGGATCAAGTTTACTTCTGGGCAAAAATTTAATAGGGTCCTCCTTCCAACTACCAGAGAAACAGAGGCTTCTCTTATATGCCCAGGCTCTGGCACAATAATGGGTCCCAAAGTTTATCAGAAGACAAACCCACTTGATACTGATATTGGAATCACTAGGGTCTGTTTTGTATGCATTGATTTACAAATAACCTTTGACACTCTATTGATGATGAAATATGTGTGCAATGATAGCAATAAAGTCTACAATGCAGGTAAATGTTGACATGTACATGTTCTCCATAGATGGAGGGTGGGCCCTTCATCTATAGTTTGGGTTCTTAAAAGCTGTGTAATCACCTCCTCTTCCACATATTAAAAATTTTTGGGGTATTCATTAGATCTTTTCATTCTCCCATGTTGGGAATGTTGGGAGTTCTGTGGGCAACTAGGTGATAAAGGCCCCTAGATATCTCCATCCTATAAGCCAGCCTTGTGTATGTTCATTAAAAACAGAGTGATTGTGCAGAATTGTTCTTTGTTGCCTATACTAATGTATAGGAAGCAACCCATTGACTGGAGGCACATAGCAATAACAATGAAAAATATCTTTAACTCAGTCGTATGGTAATAATCTGTAAACTTGACACAAATCGCTTTAAGAAAATGAAAAATCTACCTTCTTAAGAATTTTCATTTGCACTGGAGTTCCCGTAATATGTATGAGAATGTAGTTTCATCATATTGATAAGATATTAGAGTAGCTTGCAATATCTTCTTAACTGCTGGCTGTAGGAAGCCCATCTGGTCCAAAGTGCGGCTGGGGGACCATTGAAGCATTTTTTACGATGTCAATGAGATTTCCGAAGTCCTGGACTCAGCTGTCAAGCTGTTGGATAAAAAGTTATGCAATAATTGAAATTCTGCTGGGGGACAGATTAAATCAGTAACTTGCCGGTTCTTTCTCAGCGCACAGTTTTGTCTATGAGTCTCCTGGTGATATGTTCTTATGAAATGTGATTAGGATGAAATGACTTGATTTGTTAAACAGGCAGAAATGACAATGAACATCTGTTTTGATGGCCTGAATGACGCTGGGTGTTCACAGTAATAAGACTTCTTTCCCTGATACTTTGTTTTTAGAGCGGCTCAGAAGCTTAACCTGTCTTCAAAGCGCAAGAAGTATCACCCGCCTCTTCCTCATTCCCGGGAGTACTCCACTTACTCAACCAACTTCAGTGGGATTCTCCAATTATGTCCTCCTCCAGCTCCTCCATGTTTAATGAGAGCCGTGTCCAAAATCAAGGACAATCCAGGCATGGGAAAGGTAGGAAAATAATTCGGCTTTTTCTGGACAGTCTCTATTATGGCTGTTACTGCATTTCTAAAGATCATTCAAGAGCCAATTAGGGTATATCAGCATCATAGTGGACATTCAGATAAAATGTAGAGGCGCTAAGTATCAGCAGGCCCTGCTCTGGCGATTCTGGTCGGTCGCCGTGGATGGCCAACAATAACAGCTGATTGCTTTGAGTTTAAGTCACATAGGTTGGGTTAGGAAATTGCAGTTAAAGGGGTATTCCCATGAACATAATCATATCTATATTTGTAGATAATTAAAAGTTAAAAATTTTTGCAAATATAAGTAGTTAAAAATTCAGCAGAGTTTTAAAGATTTCCTCTAACTATCTTAGTGGTGACAGTCTGTTGTCTTGATCGGTTGCCAATGGATACGACCACAAATGCAGAAACTTTCTATTGTTTGGGACTTGTCAGGAACCCAGCCATAATTTTCTTATTGTAGCTGGGTTATCAGGCAGAGACACTACATGTATCAGAAGATATCCCAGCTACGATAAGGAAATCATAGCTGATTTTCTAACCTTAGAAAGGTCCTGCATTCATGGTCGTATCCACTGGCAACCGATCAAGACATCAACATGTGACCACAAGTTATTTAGATATAATCTTTAAAATTCAACAAGATTTTTAATTAGTTATAATTGCAAAAATGTTTAACTTTTAATTATCTGCAAATTTAAAAATGTTTATGTTCATGGAAATACCCCATTAAGAAGTTCTTCTGACATCCTAGTGCCCTAACTGGCTAATGAACTGAAAGCTTCCTATGGTGATGAGCCACATGGGCACTGTCCACCCTTAGCCTGACACTTCTTGTATAGTAGAAGTATGAAATGCATCTGGTACAAAAATTTTTAATATTCCACCGAGCTGTTTGCTGATGTAGTGAATAGTGATAACAGACACAAATTATTTCACATCCTGCTAGATCTCTTACATCCTCGTATTGTTATGTGCTCCTCAGATTATACAGTCTTTACAGAATCCTACTGGCATTGATAAACATAATGGAGGGAATTATCCACTCCATGTATTAATGTGTTGGAAACATCAAACAGTAGCATCCACTTATATAAACTCACCCTTTAAAAGCAATGAGCCAATGCTGCAAGCTTCCTTCCACAGAGTTTCTTTTCCCGCCGTCTCTGTGGAAGTTATTAAATTTAATGTTGGAATAGTACAAATGATGTCTGAAAGCCATTTTATGATGACACTGAGAAGAAGTTGGATTATACTCAATCTCTGACATTAATGTGCTACTTAAGGTAATTTATCATCCGGTGGCATTAAAAAGACATCTTTTCACTGAAAACGCTGCCGAGCATCTTAATTTGCCATTTCCTGACTACTTTCCAAGCGGCGGAGGTATTTGTATGTCAAATTTATACATGTATATTATTTCACCTAAGACAATCTCTATTCAGTTTTATCTATGCCACACTTTAAGATGCAAGTTCAGTGTCCTTGTCATTTTCTGAATATTCTAACATCTAACCGAAGATGGTCTTTTAAATAAATAAATGCACCATTTAGATGGAGAAGTAATATTTCTAAGGCTTTTTTTTGTAACCCTTTACACCCATTTCATATGGCTGACTTAGTTATAATGAATATGTAACCTCTACACCTCAATATGGCATTCAGATATTGCTGTTGTGGTTAGATTCACTTCTGAGACCATTTTCCTTGATTAAAAGCCTTCTACTGTTTTGTGTATACAGCTCCTATTCAAACCTATGTGTTTCCATGGTAATGGATAACAAGCCCTATATAGACCGCTCCTGCTGTCATATATTCATCTGACTGTTATTGTTTATTAAATCAACAAATATTTGTTATAAAGAACATACTTATCAAACTACACACAGGGTAGAGGTTACATTTACAACTGGGCCTTGCTTCTGGAGGCCCAGAGGTTGAGTAATGGTATGGTCCAGCTAATTTGCATATATAATGTATGAATAGTGTTAATAAATAGCAATGTAAAGTCATTGTCAGCTTATTGGTATGGCTACTGCATTCCTCCATCTACAGTACCCCTTTGTGGCGTGGATGAGGAGTGTCAAAAAACCTCAAGAAAACTGGAGCTTTTCAATCCAAGACAGGAGATCTGTTGAGACTCAATAGTGTTGAAGGGATTAGAAAATTCCTTTTCAAGTGCTGTACTAGGGGGTTCTAAGTTTAGAAGAGTCTCCTGAACAATAAACTAAATTAGAGAGTGACTAGAAAGTTTATCCTTGAAGCACAGTGGGCAACATGTAATTCTCAATTTCTTTTGCGGTGGCACTATAGCAAAATGAAACACTAAAATGTTCCTCCACCATAGAAGATGGGGCTTCCAATGGTTAGCATTGTCCAAAGTGGACAACCTCTTTAAAGAGTTTGTCCTATTAAACCCTGTTAGGGTACGGACATTATGGGGGGGAAGGGTGTGTGTGGAATCTCTTGTTGGAACCAATGAAAGAATAGCTTTAAAGGAAGTCTACTTTCTCCCGAAAGAATATTCAGCTGGCACCACAGAGAACATTACTAGATCATACCTCTGTTCACTTTTATAGATTTGGAGAAAAACAACTTTGAAGTCTTATGCAAGTTAAGCTCATAAGCTGTTCTGGGCAGCTAATAAAGCAATATCTTACACCAGGGAACTAAATTTAAAGGGGATGTCCCATTAGGCCAACCCCCTTGCCTACTGCAGTTTCCTTTTGATCATGAGAGTGAACTACGTGCTCTTATTGAAATTGAGTAATACTTGGCTATACCAAGTCCTCCAGAGTTAAAGAGCTAAAACTATTGATGACCTATACTAAGGATAGGCCATCAATATTGCATCAGTGACTCTTTGACAACAGACCCAAAATCAACTATTTTCAGCAGCTGATAAATAGAGAAAAGAGCAGAAAGCAGACAGCTATGTTTTCTGTGTAGTGGCCATATCTGGTTATTGCAGCTCAGCTCATAATTACTTGAATGGCAGTAACCTGGTTTTACCACTACACAAAGAACAGAGCTCTCTGCTTCCTGCTCTGTTCTCTGTATATCAACTGCTGCAAATAGGCGATCAGTGGTGGAGCTTGGTGTTAAATACCCACTGATCTAATATTGATGGCCTATCCTTAGTATAGATCATTAATAATTATAGTCCATAAAACCCCTTTATCTCTGGAGGACTTGGGACAGCTATGTATTACTTGATTTTAATAAGAGCATGTAGTTAGACTTGTGATTGGAAGGAATCTGCAACAGGAAAGGGGGTTGACCTAATGGGACATCCTCTTTAAATCTCGTCCTTGGTGTAATTTATTATCTGCTTATCAGTATCATTTTACAGTCTGAAGATGAACTTCTTTTTGTGTTCCGAAGCAATTTACATTAGTCTTTTACTAATTGGATGTCATTTTCTCTCCAGCAATTCAGCAATATCAGCACTGTGCAGAAAAATATATAAATAAAACCGGAAAACCAGCATTGTAACAGTGTGCCGCTGATCACTGATGCATTAAGCTCAGCTATAATGCAGAACGTGCATTGTATAATGTATTTCTCCATTGTCACAACAGATTGGCATTGTCATCTTTGGGGAGAGTAGATCCTGTTCACTAACTGCATCCTGCTGGCCAATTATTATTCAGTGGAGTAAATAGAAAGCTGCCGCTCTGGCACTGACTAGACTCCTATACCCATAGATATTGAAATCTTATTAAGTTACACATCCCCTTATCCTGACGATGCCCAGTCCTCATAATGAGAGCACACAATAAGATCATGTCTTAGCTTAGTGAATAAAACTGCCAGCTGCGGGTCATGCCGGCAAATAAACAGCTTGTATGAAATATCTTTCATAAACCAATTTTGTAAGGGTTATGCATATCTGTCAGTTTAGATTATATGGAATGGAACATATTGGCACCGAGCATAGACATCCCTAATTAGATTGATGCTGCAGCAAAGTAATGAAGAAGCCTCATTGGGGATTGGGAAGTGTGAGCCGAAGACAACATCTTAAAGTAAAGCTGGGAATCTTAAAGGACATGAAGAAGTAGCAGAAGAATTCTAAATAGAAAAGTGAAATAATGAGGATGATAGTATTCTAGAATTAGATAAAGTAGTGTCTGATACTGTATATTTTGTCAAATATTGTCATTAGAATCAGGAACATTAAGAGGTTACCTTCACATGTAGCAGTGCTGAGAGTGCTGGGTGTAGCAAAGCTGATTAAGTTGCTTTGCAAAACTCATTTTAATATGGAATATGGAATTTTCTGGCCTTTTTATTATTTTATTAGTTGTCTTTTTATTTATATATGTGACTTGTTACAACATAATTTTGGGAAAGATTTGCTCTTTAAGACTCTTGTTTTAGAAATAAAAATGTTGACAGGTTCACTTAGGGTATGTTCACATGGCGGAAAGTGATGATGAATTTCAGGCGCACTTCTGCCTCAAATTCCTCTTCATGTTCTGGCCCCCTGGCTTTTACTGGCAGATGAATGGGGTTAATCAGCAGAGTGTCTTGCCCTGGGTTCTGCGGCTGAATCAGAATCCTAGTTATTTTATTCTCTAACTAGGGGCACAACTATAGAGGGTGCAGAAGTACCAGTCGCCCCTGGGCCTTGGGACCCAAAATCCCCTCTGTCACATAAGAAGACATCAGTATTAGAAAAAGATGAGGCCCTATTACTGATTTGACATTGTGGCCCAGGAGTGATACGTTACACTTTGACTGTAACCCTAAGACTTGTAGGTGAGTAAAAAGTGTCGAGCTGTCTGAATCATACAGGTTGTCACTTCCCTTCCCTCACACAAGAGTGAATGGCTGTCCAGGAAAAATACTATGTCATAAACATATGGGATTATAAATTACATTACAACCTATCATGATTGGTTTCTACTGGAGGGCAGGATTTGTTGCAGCACATGTTGACATTAAATACTTTATAATTGATAGACACAGGACTGACAGGCCTCTTGGCTATGAAATGGTTAAGCACGACTGACAAAGACTGTTTTTTCCGTTCTCCCTTGAAAGCTCTTGTTAGAATAATGCTGATGACCTTGGTGCATTGACTTTGCTTTTTCAGAGCTGTTTTATATGGTGGGATCTCAGCATTTACTACATCCATAGGAACATCTAAAAAGCTGACATTAGAGATGTGTACTCAGAATATCTATACTCTGGATGCTGGAGGGAGCTGGCTGATGGAAATGATGAGTAAAGGTCGAGATCAATATAGAATTTTCTTCTTCCTTGCCCAGGCACCGTAATCTAATAATAAGCGTGAGAGCAATGAAAGGGGAGTTGATGGTCCCATTTATCTCGACTCGGTTAGCATTATTTAGCTTAGAAAGCTGCAATTATACACTGAATGTATGGAATAAATAGACTGTCTACAACATTTCAGATCCATCAACTAAAGATGCCTGATAAACACACATAGGTAGTCTGTACTTTTCTCTGGGGTTTATCACAATTGAAACATGTCAGTTTTATTCTGTTAAAATTTAAACTGTATTTAAAGAGTTGTATTATGTGCCCCTAATAGTATTCTGACACTGATAAAGCCTAGGACCTGAATAAGGTTGGTTGAGGCAAAGTCTTTGGTAAGGATATCCATCCTACTCTTAGGACCAAGACCCTATTTGGCCAACCACATATAGAAGAGGTAGATGTACATGAAGGCTCCTGCTGGCTCTCTTGATCTGGTTGTAATTTTAACATCAAGATTGGAAGAACAGGTCTGGTCAGTGAGGGTTGGTGTTGGAGGTTTCTGGAGAATGTGGCTCTGTTGTCCTTCCTATAACATGGCGGTGGTGAAACCATCTATTGAGATGGAACTATGCCGTAGTGACTTGCCAAGATGGTAACAATGTTTTCTATGGGTCACTCATTCCTTTTGTAGCTAGGTCAGGCATTGTAATGTTGGGAATGTTTTTACCACAAGGTCAGTAAATAATCAGAAGTGCAGGCTATGGTCTAACAGTACACACCTTGGGGCTGATTTATCACAAGGGGATTTTTTTGAGACACTTTTATGATTTGGCTTATTTTTCTAGAAATGTTTTCATATGTGAAAAACTTATCAAACTGTCTTATGCTGGTTCATATTTTTTTTTTCAATTCTCAAGGTGAGGACACCAGCATTCAGTAGTTTTTTGGTGCATTTTTACAGTCAAGTTAGAAGTATAGTTTAGTAAAGCAAAAATACATACATACAATATAGGGAGCAGCATAGTGGCTCAGTGGTTGACTCTGTTACATGGCTACACTGGAGTTCCTGGGTTTGAATCCAAACAAGAACAACAATTTCATGTAGTTAATATGTCTCCTTGTGTTTGCGTGGGTTTCCACCAAGTACCCTGGTTTCCTCCCACATTGAGGAAATGTAGATGTGAGCCCTCCTTGGGTCAATGAGTTATATCAGTACCTGTAAAGTGCTTCGGAAATTTGCTTGATTATAAGTAAATAAAAAATAAATTAGGTGTACACCTATGCACCAATATAAACCACACCCACATTTCACATCACTTTTGAAAAAAAGGTGGATTTGGTGCAAAACATTAAATAATGGAGCAAGTGAATAATAAATTAGGTGCATGCAAGAAACAAAGTGTTAGGAACTCACAAGCAGGTACAGGTTCAAATGTAGTCCGAATTGAGAGAAGCAGCAAAACTCAACCTATCGACCACTAGTGGAAAAAAGCGTAACCAAACTGCTACACACCCAGTATGAGCCAAAGCCAATCTCAGGAAGTCTTTACCAGAGCTCCTAGTGGAGGAAATGGACTTGACAGAATCCCAGACCGGAGTTGACAACACAGAGGAATGTGCAACAAATTAATTAACCACGAGCAGAAGCCAGAGAGCAGAATCGCAACCAACTCACCAGACACAGAGTAAATGACAGAGCAGGGTCAGCAGCGGAGATAGGAGCGAGTGACAGAAGGAGAGGTCGAGGTACGAAGCCAGAGTCAAAATGCCAGAGAGGGTAAGTTCAGCACAGTCGTAATCCAAAGAGAAGTCCAAGTACACAGTCCAAAGGTCAGAGCCAGAGAAACACACACAGCAGCCGGAACAAGAAGCAACAAGGATGGGAGCCAAAACCAGGGTGAAACCAATAGCTGGCATGTAAGAGAGAAATGGAGGAGATTATAAAGACTCGGACCGACCCATAAATTAAAGCACAATTTCTTAAAGGGGACTTCGTCTCTGTGGACCTGGAAGTTTTAAAGGGGCCACAGCAGACATCACAACTCTAACACAAAGCACCAAATAGGGAACAAAGTGCCAGAATTCTGTCACATAAACAATGATAAATTAGCCCCTTTGAATGATCCTGAGAGCGCTCTTCAGAGCTTTCTAGTAGAGTACTCTATTTCTCCTGAAATAAAAGGACACTAAGAGAGTTGTTATAAGTAGGTTGTTGTGTTTATGGGCCATAGGTTCAGTTCAACATAGGCAAACTTGTTATGGAAAGAATGGGGACTGGTTGGGGAAAGGACTTCAACATGATCAATGAGGTGATGAGGACTAAACCCTGAAAGCTGTGGACAATTCTTATACCTGCCTCTAGTGCTTTATTACCATAAAGTTGTCAGATGCAAAAAGTTGCATATCTCATTAATATCTGGTGTCTCCTAATTATTCTTACCAGATCCCGTATTCACAAGTGTCATTTAACAGGCTTGAATGAAAATGTGTGGTCCCGAGCCAAGTGAAAATGAATTTTAATTAGTCTTGCTCACCACACAGCCTCAATGACTTTTCACCGTACACCTCTGAAATACTTCAAGGTTAAAAAAAAAAAAAAAAAAAAAAAAAAACACCACAGTCTGCACAGAATAAGAGGAGAGCCAGACAAAATTCATGAAGCTTTTATAGACGTTCAGCCTTGAATCTGTCACCAACAATACACATACACTTTTGAAGCAGCAATTTCATTTATTTTAAGGCTCACTTAGTTTCTAGGACTGCCTTTTCCAATTCATATCACTGCCGCAGCGGAAAGAGAGCATTGTACTCTATTAGGCAGTATATTCTACAGTGCTAACGCATAAGGAAGGGGTAATGTGACTTTTTATGAAAGCTTTTATATTGTGCTTCAGATGGACGGGAAAAATGTGTCCTACACAAAGAGAACCTTATTAGACGCACCGTCCAAATTGTTGTTATTCTAGACAAATAAACAATGATATTCTTTCAGAATATATTTTCTTATGTTGCATTTTTGATTTCTAGCAGGATAGTGATTTTTTTTTCTTCTCTAAACAAAAAATGTCCTTAAAATAGATTTTCTTTCAATGGAATTTTTTTTCATTATCCATTAAAATGAAATTTTGCCTAAATACTTCTTTCCAACTTGCTATAGAGATGTCAGAAAATTCCATCGGAGCTTACAGCACACTGGTTCAAAGCCATACTGGTGCTACCTAAGGTTCTTTTGATATGTCTGTGTGATGTGTCATAATATAAAGTTGGACTTCCCCTTTAATTCTTCTGGTTAAGGCCTCATGCACACAAAACCATTGAGGAATACAGAAAGAAAATCTGTTTAATGATCTGTCCTGGCATACTGGTCATCAATTAGGGACATTGCATGTGGTTCCGACCCTTATGTACCTGTAAGCATTGTATGCCACCCTAAGGTGCTCATACCTAATATACATGTAGTTTCTAACTTCTCATGATTTATAGTACATAAGAATCAGTGAGAACTTCTATGTGCTTCTGTATAAAATAATAATAATATTAATAATAATGCTGATGTCTTCTTTTGTTGTAGCGAAAGCTCCATGGCCCAGTAGTGATTGCTACCTGTGTACTCTATACTCCTGGGTACATGGATGTACTGGTATGGAACCATAAAAGGTCCTATAATACGTGATCTGGCAGTATGCATTGAGTCTTACTCTGTGTTACTAGATTAAATAGATCATTGGCCTAAAATTTAAGGGGTTTCACCATAACCACTTATCAGTAAGTGGTAAAACAATCCCTTTAATTTCAGGAACATAATTATCACCTATTGACAGAATCCACCATTGGTGGATGTTCATGCTTTCAGGCTATTTCTCCATTCATTCTCATAACTGATGGAGATAGTAGAATACAGTGCTTGGCCAACTACAGAACTTCCATAGACTTTGAATGGAGTAGCAGAGCATCTGTGTGACCACTGTTCCATGGAAACAAGGGCTACAAGCTTCCCATTTTCATGATCAGTGGGGTCTCAGCGATGGGACCTACAGAGATCAAAGTCTTATCACATACCCTGTAGAAAGTTAATGCATTGTCATGGTGGAACAACTTTAATAAGAATTCCTGCCTCCCACAAACTCAAAACATTTAGCTATATATGTATATTATAATATTATCTTTAATAATATTATTATTTTAAATATTAATATCTCATTTTGTAAGATATACTTTTATAAATGTATTACTTTATTTTGGCCCTGGTTAGAATCTGGTGAGAGAAATATAGAATTGATTTTTATTTTACAAATATCAGCATGGAAACGGAATCTGGCCGGGTTTATCAAGTATTCTCTGCTATGTGGTGTCAGATCGACTGAGTGACAGAGTCTGTAATTCTGTCTGAAACGAGGTCTGCAATAACATAGTCACGTCAGTGCTTATATAAAGGAACAAGCTCCTCTATTGTGGCCCTTCAATATAACCAGTGACCCTGATTTAATGTCCGCACCCTTGATTGTGAGCTCTCTATACATTGAGCAAGCATGGAGTGGTGCTAATCTAAAGGTATAAGAAAATAGTGGAGCATTATAGGCAAGGAGCACAATTAACCATGAATAGTACCAGATTGTCCCTCAGTTTGACAGATAACTCAGTTCTACTCAACCACAGTCTGCCACATTAAAGCTTCAGGTTCCATAGCTGGGATGATTTTTCACATGATCCAACCTGAAAGTCTTTGTAATGATAGCCTTTGCAGCCATACTGACAAAACAATGATAGACTTGTGAATTGGTCATGGAAACCTTTTATCCAATGATTAAAGAGGTTTTCTGGGATAAAAATATTGATAACCTATCAAAGGCACTGGTCATCAATACCATAACGGATCCAGTGTCCCACTGATCAGATGTTCTCAGCAACTGATAGAAAAAGAATGGAGCAGGAAGCAGACAGCTCTGTTCTGTGTGTACTGGCTAGACTTGGTACTGCAGATCAGCTCCTATTTATTTGAATGGGACCTAAGCTACATTGACTCAGTTCAGTCACTACACAGAGAACAGAGCCTTCTGCTTCATTCTCCATTTTGTGTTTTAACTGTTGACAACGGCTGATCGATAGGGGTGATAGATGTCAGACCCCCACAGATCTGGCATTAGCGACCTATAGTTAGGATAGGTCATCAATATTTTTAGCTTGGAATTATTTTAGGCATTGCTGAGTTTCTTAAATTAGACTACAAATTCACAAATACTCTTTCAGTCTTCTACTTATTCCAAAAATCCAATGAATTTGAATATTTGCTGCCTCAAAAATTGAGTGATAACCAGTTTGGTTGATAGTCATTACAGCTCCCACATAGGTGGTCACCAAGCTTTACTAAACTTTGAATGTCAAATACTGTACATATACAATAGTATGGGAATAGAGGATGTACCAGTATGTTTACAAAACTAGGCATGTTTTATTAATTGGGACTATAGGCATGATGGTTGACAACCTGTTCTAATCTTATATATACATGGCACTGGGTATATATTGTGAAGGGCAACATTATAAAATCTTCTTGAATTTGGAAATCTTGCAGCACAGAGCATTACCCTGTCTACAAACAAAGCCGGAACAATATGGTATTTCCCACACCGCCCAGGAAATGAATTCACCTTCTTCCCTCCAGGGAACACTTGTAATTACAAGGGGCTCACACTTAGTCTGTAACTTCAGGGCAGCAGGTCAGACATAGTGCAATACATGACTGCAATAATGAAAGGGCACGTTCTTATAAGTCACAATGTCGCTTCCTTGAAAATTCCTAGGAGTGTCCTTGGTAGTATTTGAAAGGTTCCTCCTAATAGAGGTTGCCATTTTCAGGACTGTACCTTTATTCAAGAGCAGACAGACTATAATTTTTTTTTTCCACTCACTAAAAACATTAATGGATTCTTGTATAGACTAAAGTTCTCAGAAATCTAAAATATTAATTTTCTCATGTACTCATCTTGGGTCTTAAAGCTGCAGGGTGGTGAATGAAAAGATAGTATGTGCTTGTGTTGGGGATGGTTTAACAGTCACACATACACACTCTTAGGGGTAGTCTTAGAAGGCTTGCAGCCTGTGCTGTCGTACATGGCACATCACATCACTAGAGACAGGGCAGGTACCTTGAGCTTGCTCCTCTGATCCCACAAATAGTGTGCAAACTTAGGAAAAGGCAACTGTACAAGATGCAGCTTCATTCCTTAGAAACTTATCGATTATATTTTATAGTATTGTTTTGGTACCACAATGTATTATGAACACTGTATGACTATTATTTGAGCAGTTTATGGTACACCATGTACTCAGTAGATGGTAATGCACAGTGCACCAACCAACCATAATGCATGTATGTTATGCACGTCACAGGCAGCAAGGAGAGGGTTACCCCTTACTGCCCACTTTTGGTGGACATGATACATACTACATTTACAGTACAGACCAAAAGTTTGGACACACCTTCTCATTCCAAGAGTTTTCTGTATTTTCATGACTATAAAAATTGTAGATTCACACTGAAGGCATCAAAACTGTGAATTAACACATGTGGAATTATATACTTAACAAAAAAGTGTGAAACAACTGAAAATATGTCTTATATTCTAGGTTCTTCAAAGTAGCCACCTTTTGCTTTGATTACTGCTTTGAACACTCTTGGCATTCTCTTG
The DNA here is from genome assembly GCA_947044405.1 of Leptodactylus fallax. Lineage (NCBI taxonomy): Eukaryota > Metazoa > Chordata > Amphibia > Anura > Leptodactylidae > Leptodactylus > Leptodactylus fallax. The sequence goes on along the minus strand of CAMRHE010000300.1, from coordinate 922,300 downwards.
ATGAGTTTCAAGAGGTAGTCACCTGAAATGGTCTTCCAACAGTCTTGAAGGAGTTCCCAGAGATGCTTAGCACTTGTTGGCCCTTTTGCCTTCACTCTGCGGTCCAGCTCACCCCAAACCATCTCGATTGGGTTCAGGTCTGGTGACTGTGGAGGCCAGGTCATCTGGCGTAGCACCCCATCACTCTCCTTCTTGGTCAAATAGCCCTTACACAGTCTGGAGGTGTGTTTGGGGTCATTGTCCTGTTGAAAAATAAATGATGGTCCAACTAAATGCAAACCGGATGGAATAGCATGCCGCTGCAAGATGCTGTGGTAACCATGCTGGTTCAGTATTCCTTCAATTTTGAATAAATCCCCAACAGTTTCACCAGCAAAGCACCCCCACACCATCACACCTCCTCCTCCATGCTTCACGGTGGGAACCAGGCATGTAGAGTCCATTCGTTCACCTTTTCTGCGTCGCACAAAGACACGGTGGTTGGAACCAAAGATCTCAAATTTGGACTCATCAGACCAAAGCACAGATTTCCACAGGTCTAATGTCCATTCCTTGTGTTCTTTAGCCCAAACAAGTCTCTTCTGCTTGTTGCCTGTCCTTAGCAGTGGTTTCCTAGCAGCTATTTTACCATGAAGGCCTGCTGCACACAGTCTCCTCTTAACAGTTGTTGTAGAGATGTGTCTGCTGCAAGAACTCTGTGTGGCATTGACCTGGTCTCTAATCTGAGCTACTGTTAACCTGCGATTTCTGAGGCTGGTGACTCGGATGAACTTATCCTCCGCAGCAGAGGTGACTCTTGGTCTTCCTTTCCTGGGGCGGGCCTCATGTCAGCCAGTTTCTTTGTAGCGCTTGATGGTTTTGGCCACTGCACTTGGGGACACTTTCAAAGTTTTCCGAATTTTTCGGACTGACTGACCTTCATTTCTTAAAGTAATGATGGCCACTCGTTTTTCTTTACTTAGCTGCTTTTTTCTTGCCATAATACAAATTCTAACACTCCATTCAGTAGGACTATCAGCTGTGTATCCACCTGACTTCTGAACAACACAACTGATGGTCCCAACCCCATTTATAAGGCAAGAAATCCCACTTATTAAACCTGACAGGGCACACCTGTGAAGTGAAAACCATTTCATGTGACTACCTCTTGAAGCTCATCAAGAGAATGCCAAGAGTGAGCAAAGCAGTAATCAAAGCAAAAGGTGGCTACTTTGAAGAACCTAGAATATAAGACATATTTTCAGTTGTTTCACACTTTTTTGTTAAGTATATAATTCCACATATGTTTAATTCGTAGTTTTGATGCCTTCAGTGTGAATCTACAATTTTTATAGTCATGAAAATACAGAAAACTCTTGGAATGAGAAGGTGTGTCCAAACTTTTGGTCTGTACTGTATATATTTTGCAAAGCCCTGAAAATGCTTCCTAATAATCCCTTTTGTCTGTTATATAACATTCTTTTTTTCTAAATTTACCATTTATTTACTGTCACAATTACCTTGAGCTGAGTTAATTAATGGATGAAACCATTGTGAATATAGCAAAGGTAGATGCGGTACAGCATTAAATGGGATTGACACACTGAGCCATGAGGTCATTCACATTGTGCATTGTAGAGATTGAAAGGCTGTATACTAAAGGCAGGTGAATAAGGCCTCAGGAGTGTACTTAGATATAAACAAGAATGCGTCAATTTACTGACAGCACGCAGAAATCCGGAAAATGGTGGGCAGAATAAATAGAAAGTTGCATATTATTTTAGGTTCAATATTCTGTGCTGCTTTAACCCTTGATATATGTTTATAGCGAGTATCAGACTAGGGTGCCTAGGGAACACCAGTAAAGATACCTGCAAATATTACCAGACACTTGTTCACAAATTCCTAAAATTTCGGCATTTGTTTTTTCAGTAGTATTTTATTTATTATTTATTTATTTATTAATACTTTCTTCTATAGCGCCATCATATTCCGCAGCGCTTTACAGCCATTGTCAGTCACTGTCCCATATAGGGCTCACAATCTACATTCCCTATCAGTATGTCTTTGGAGTGTGGGAGGAAACCGGAGTACCCGGAGGAAACCCACGCAAACACGGGGAGAACATACAAATCTTTCTGCCTAGCCCTTGCCTCTAATTGTATCTGTCCTGGGGGTCCTGTCAGTAGCCTGCTGCCTGATTCTTGCCCTGAACTAGGACCCTCTTAGTTCTGTGAGCGAGGGATATATTTCTACACATGGCCCCTGCAGTGTGATTAAGAAGATGGGGCCTAGGGAAGAAAGATACTGGTTGGCCTGTACCTAGATGTAATCTTAGCTGCCCAATGTGTCTATAGTATATAAAAATAAACTGAGTAGTTTCTTAAATAATCTGCCCAGTATATTATACTGACACACAGTCTGGTGGAAATGCAGTATGATGAGTATCTGTATGAGGTATCATAACTGTATTATGCCATGACCAGGCTCACCTGTGGGCTATTCCAAGCCGGTTTGTAGCAATTGGATCTTTGTTTTTCTGATGCAGAACTCTGATACCTTGCACTGAAATAAAATCAAAAGATACAATACTGGCTGCCAGCAGTCACCAATAGAGTGAACTCACTGCATACTGGTTTATAGTTGAGCTCAATTATGCAGTTAGCTCCTCATCTCCCTCTAGTGGTGGCAGCAAATATCCACAATTTTACCATTTAAAGGGGTTGTCTAGAAATGTGATACAATAAATAAATAAAAAAACGTATATTAAACCATTTAATGCCCCGCCTTTCCATTACTGCCACTCCAGTTTTCCCCAGTTGTATCTGTTTGCATCTCTTCCATTATGACATACCATTCATGCAGTGATTCTGGCATCTACTGTATGACACATGGACAACTGAGTTCAGTAAATGGCTGCAGCAGTCATACTGACATCCATGTGCTGGGGGAGATTGGCAAGGACCACAGGAGGAGTGGACCTGGGGCTCTGCTAAATTAAGCAGGTTATTATTTTACTACATTCCTTACTCTTTTCCAAATTTTAGCAAATCTTTGACATTCCCTTTGTGTCTGGAGGGTTTCAATGTTTTGTATCAGGAAAAGTGAGTTCTAACCACTAGAATGTTTTATTAAGACATTATTTGGCTCAGAATTTTGGAGCTATTTAGATTGTAGTCATTTACTTTACTGTACAAACCTGACATTTCTAGGGAAGATGAACCTATTGGGCATTGTGTTTTTATCAAAATGTTAATTGGTTTGTGAACAAAGTAGGAGCTCAGGCTTGACATGCACCTTTAGACCTGTGACCTTCCACAATAAGCACTCTTATGTAAAACCAGCTCACGCAACCTTGGAGCTTAATTCTGCATATATTAAAAGGCAGCAGATGGGCTGCTGGGGAAATCTGGGTTTCTCCAAGTATAGAGCAAGTAATTAAATGTATATAGAAGATACTTGAGATGGATTTGGTGCCTTCACAACAAAGTCATAAAATGCAAGAGATATGAGAATAGAGTCTCTGGTGTATACTAGTCAAGCAAAATTAGCATATATAAAAATGTGTATATGTATGTTATTAATTAAAGCCCCCACCCTGCTGTGATGTATTGATTGATGTACAGATTGCAGTATGACACAATCTGTGAGAAATTTTAAATAGGAATATAAAAATTAAAATTTTTATTTGCAATAAAAAAAACCTTAAAAAATAAAAGAAGTACAAATACTAAATCATGCGTTGAGTACATGTTGGCACTGCAGGGGTTACACAATATTGGAATTAAACTGGACAAAATAAAAGTATTCACACCCTGGTAATAATCATTAGAGATAATCACTGTCTACTTATTCTTTGTTTGCTTTGTCCTGTATCCCCCCTCCCACTTTCCTTTTTCTCATTTGCTGTGTTGCCAGAGGTTAAGCCCCTAGGCAAGGAGTATACTGAAAGCCTATGCACTTATTATGCATCCAGCCAAATGAATGCGGCATGTGAAATACAACAGGGTGGAAGGATATTTTGGGCTTTTCACCTTTCACATCTATCTATCTATCTATCTATCTATCTATCTATCTATACCTATCTATCTACTTATCTCTTGAAGTTAGTAATCCATTAAAAGCCTGTAACCATTGTGAAACATAATATGAATTATTACAAATTAATATGAAGTATTATTTGAGAACTTGAACTACACATTTCCCACTAACAACATTTATCCCCTATCTATGGAATAAAGGATAAGTGTATGATTGCTGGGACCCCCAGCAGTAGTGCATATACATGACCATTGCACAAATTCACCTCTGTGGGATCACATCACTGTACTTGGCTATCTCTGTCAGTCCTGTAGAAGCAAATGTAATGGTCAAGCATGTGCACTCCTTCATTCACACAAGGGACTTAGTGATCTGTCTCCCCATCCTGTAGATAATGGATAAGGCTGGGTTCACACCAGTGCTCGCTCTTCATTCGATGATTCCGTCCCCGAATCCGCTTGAAAAATGCGGAGAGAAAAGTCCTGCATTTTTTCGGGCTGAAACTCAGTGGACTCACATTATAGTGTATGGGGTCCGCTGGTTTCCACAGGTAACTGCTTTTTAAGCGATTGGGTTTCCGTTTTTTTTCGGGTCCCCAAGCGGACCCGAAGAACGGAAACCGGTTGCAGGCGCTAACCTACAGTCAGTGTTAGTAGGAAAACCACTTTAAGCACTATACAGTACAATATGTTATTTTGGCAGTATATATTGTGATGGCAGTGTATATCATATTTATTTAGGCGACTATGTGAAAGTTTGGCTAATGTATGGGACTGTACCATACTGTATGATGCATATATCAGACACTTCAAGGTATGGTTATAGTTGTACAATGTATGACTTTACAATATATGGAGGTTGTGTACAAAAAGACAGAACGGCACACAGTAGTACCCAACATAAGGCCAGTCCTATTTTGCTAGCTACAGTATCTATCTAGCTATCCATCTATATAAAGTATGTCTTTTAGACCTATAGTCCACTCTTCAGATTCAGTACAGTGACTATAGCAAGTGAGAAAATAATTGGCTACTTAGATGGGAGTACTATAGAAAATTATTCCCACGTAGATGTAAATCAGATGGAAGTGGAATACCTTCTTTGACTGCTGCTGCATAAGCCCCATTCTTTAATATACACTTGAGAATTTTTGTTCATTCATTTTCCTGACCACATGCGGTAATGCAGATTCAACATTCCTTTTTTTTTTCCTTCCAGATTATAAAGTCTTTTTACAACATATAGAATTCAGTACTTAGGCTCCAGGCGACTTGTGAAGATGAGATTGCAGGCTATGTTTGACCTTAGAAATTACAATTTCTATGATGATTAATTCTGTAAAATGGCGTGTTAAAGACTCAGTATAGGCATGCATGCTATGATGTTGTAATTCACATATGACTAGTAAAATGTGTAAGACCTTATAACAGGGAAATTCATTTTCCATCCACTCATGGGAGCCTTTTTTACTGCAAAATGGTCATGTTATCCATAATGGAGTTGTCTAGTTTATAAAATCCATTTTCAAATCTCCTGGTAGAAAACTTTGTTTGAGGGTGGTTTTTGTTTCAGGATCCTCATTTGTTTGGCTACAGAGATTATTTTGCTCTGGAGGTCCCAGTTATGGAAATGAAATTATTTATTTCAACAGCAGCTTTGTAATGCTTCATATGATCTATCTTAAGAGGTTGCACATGAGTTAAGGATATTGAATTATACTGAAACATATTAGTTACTATAACTTCATTCTAATAATTGTGATTGATGCTCTTTCAGGTGAAAGTCATGGTTAGGATCTGTCCGTCTCAAGGAAGTCATGATACATCTGAGTCCATGTCTTTTTTAAAAGTTGATCCACGGAAAAAGCAGATTACTCTTTATGATCCGTCTACTTGTGGTCAGTCCATATCAGGCCACAGAAGAGCTATTGTTGCTGCTCCAAAGATGTTTGCCTTTGATTCTGTGTTTCCTCAAGATTCTTCTCAAGTAAGTCAAGACCATCTACAGATGTTACTGAACCAATTTTTAATATTTTACCCATGGTCTATTGTGTTAATATTTGTTTTGCTTGCATCTAGATTATAATTGTAAATTTAATTATCAAGAAGTCACACAACTATAAGTTATTAAAAAACAAGAATGTGACTTATTTCTTCAAGGAGCTAGGTCATACCAAGTCAATATCAATAACTTGGCCCTCTTTGCCCTTTATGATTTACGTTGCTGGTATTCTGCGTATAGCCTCTATAGATTCAGTCTATACTCTATAGATTCACTCCAGTAAAATGAAAGTCAAATACGGTCAAATTGCTTTCTTTAGCTTTATGTCCTTTATTTTAATTGTCATGAGTACTGCTTGTGGTACAAGGGCACTGGAAAACATAGATTGCTGCAGTGTTATCGCATATTGAAAAAAAAAAAAACTTCTTATATTTGGATCACCTACACTGAAGGATATAAAACTAAATAAACTAATAGACTAATTGTTTTTGTCTTTCATTTTACCTGATTATGTTATAAAGTCCACATACATCATACTCATCCAGTGCCTAGAAGACTGATTTGCTACATTCCTTTTGGCTCTTTGAAGGAGAGAATCCATTATCATACTTCAGATGGTATCCCCTGCTATTTATTCATTCACATGAGTCATAGGAGACAAAATGGAGTCTACCCTAATCTAGGGTCATTCAACATGTAGAATCCCAGTATCATTCACAAGATGTCCCTTCTTTTTGCTACCCTATCATAATACCTATTATGGAAACCACCAAACATATATAGTTCAACATTTGTGTGGTGCATCTAAACCCTTCTTGGTTCTTACTGTAGGCTGAAGTTTGCTCTGGGACTGTTGCAGAAGTGATCCAGTCTGTCGTGAATGGTGCAGATGGGTGCATATTTTGCTTTGGTCATGTCAAGCTTGGTAAGCTCCCAGATTTGTTACAGTTAATTATATGTCAGTCTGTTAATTACATGCTGTTGGAATCTGGTTCAGCAAACATAGTGACTGCAAATAGATTAGAGCTTTAATTAGTTATATAACCTGCTTCAATTCATTTCTGTAGAAATGTTATGAAATCAATTGGAAATTTGTAAAATTCTGAACCCAACCAATGTATGTCATTGTATTAATGTTGCGTCCTCATCTTTGTACTTTTATCATTATATTTATGTCTTATGGAAACAACAATCTTTTTGCTTCTCGAAAAGTCTGAATAGATTCTTAGAAAGAAAATGATTCCAGATATTCTGGGAATTGGCCATGATATTTTTAGCCTGCAGTTTGAGATTTGTATGACAATGAACGTTGCTTCTACATCTAAATGACTCCATTGTCATCTAATGGCACTTCCTTTTTAGGTAAGACGTATACGATGATTGGCAAAGATGCCTCTACACAAAGCCTCGGCATTATACCCTGCGCAATCTCCTGGCTTTTCAAACTAATCAACGAGAGGAGAGAAAAGACTGGAACTCGCTTCTCAATCCGGGTATCTGCTGTTGAAATCTATGGCAAAGATGAAAACCTTAAGGATTTATTAGCTGAAGTAGCCAGTGGTAGCCTTCAAGACGGACAGTCCCCTGGGGTATATCTCAGAGAAGATCCTATATGTGGAACTCAGGTATAATAACATTCCATGGATTATTTATTTATACGTTTTATTTTCAAATCTCTGACTTTCTTACGAATCTCTTTCTTTTTAGCCATTATAGACCTGATGAAGCTCTGTCTTGCCTAAAAGCCAGAATCCCTTGTCCCTAGCTATCCATATTTGTTTTTCTGATTGCCCCAGAGAGTTCAGCAGTTGAGGAAGAAAATGCACCCTTATCCTAATTAAGTGATTTTTTTTTCTCCATGTTTTCAGCTTCAAAACCAGAGCGAGCTGAGAGCCCCGACGGCCGAAAAGGCTGCTCACTTCCTTGATGCTGCCATTGCTGCAAGAAGTACCAGTAAGGTGGATTGTGATGAAGAAGACAGGAGGAACTCGCATATGCTATTCACCCTTCATATATACCAGTATCGTATGGAAAAAAGTGGAAAAGGAGGAAGTAAGTATTGGGATTAGGCATCATTTTGAGTCACAAAAGTTGAATCACTGTTGCACTATTAGTTCAGGGGTCCAATATCCGAGGAGTGGTGATTAAATAGGAATTAACTCATAAGTAGTATTTCCTCAAAGCTGTATGCTTTGGAAAGAAAATAATTAAAAGGGTTGTCCAGGATTAGAAAAATATGACTGCTTTATTTTGAAAGCAGCAGCACCACACTGTTCCAAAGGTTGTGTCTGGTATTGAAGTGCATAGGAATGAGATGTAATACGTCAAACAACCTAGGGATAGGTGTGACACTGTTTTCCAAGAAAGCTGCCATGTTTTTGTAATCCTGGACAACCCCTTTAAAACGCAACACATAAATCATGTCCTTATTTTGCCTTAGCATTGTTTCAGCCATTCTGAAAAACTTAGCAGACCTCATGTCACAATGGGCAAAGGCATGGGCCAGCACCAGGAGGGAACAATTTTGATTATGTTACAGCTTCCCCTTTGAGTATAATTTGGACCATGTGCAAATGTAGAACATAAATAGACTTTGCACTAAGAAGCAATAAATTTGGTTTGTGTTACAGGTGCATAAAAAATTAACATTATTAACAGGTTGATGGAGAACAATGGCGTTTCCTACTCTGAACAGTAGAAATGCAGATTCTACAAGGTTTATGTGTACTGGGGGAATACAGAAATGGAAGGAAGTGGCTGTAGGTTTAAATAATAGCTGAACTTTTTAAGGCTGTAAAGTATTAAAAGGTCAAGTGCTGCACTTCCCTCCAGAGATGTTGAGTAGCAAACATTTGATGGCTATAGAATCTTTAGATCATTATCATGGTAAATGCAGGAATTTCAACAATACATACAGTTGATCAAAAAAAACATCTCGGTTACTATGGGTATTCATTCACATATTTTATGAATATTAGTGGAAGACCTAATTTTTTAATGAATATGCTATTTTCTCTTTGAATAGTGTCTGGAGGACGCAGCCGATTGCACCTTATCGACCTTGGGAGCTGTGAAAAAGTGCTGAGTAAAAGTCGTGATGGGGGAGGAGGCCTCTGTCTATCTCTGAATGCTCTGGGTAACGTTATATTAGCCCTTGTGAATGGTGCCAAGCATATCCCATACAGGTTAGTCCAGTGTACCCTATCTCTACAATAGTCTCTGAACACACTATTTAATGTATTGTATTGTACAAATGTATCATGTGTTATTGAACTTTATGGTTCAGGTGGACGCCTCCAAGCTTGGGTTAATCTCCCATCATGATCGGAATTCGTATTTAACCATTCACTTGCGTGCCATAAAAAAGTCATAGACAGTGACCAGAGCTCTTCCACCCATTTGCCATCATTACCAAGAGTAACTTCAATTTCTTAAGTAATGTGTAATAAGTAACCATTTGCTCCTATAGCAAATGTTGTCAAAAATGCCCTTACTCCACCATGATCCCCACTGCAAAAAGATTTAGGCTATGAAGAATGTATGAATAGTCATATCTTGAAGCTCCTCGCCCTCAATGAAAAATATGTAATGAGGTTGTAAAGAGACATTTGGACCCCCTATCTACAGTATAATACTGAGGTTGTAGAGAGGCTTTTGGGCCCCCTGAGGCTCATAGACCCAGTAGCAATTGCTACCTCTGCACCCCCTAAAGCTGTGACTTTGAAAGTATGATTATTTTGACACTTCATATTTTCCTCATTCCATGCTCTCCCAATGATCTGTATTCACATTTCCTCACTCTGCTTCCCTTTTCCTTCCTGTGAATTTTTTTTTCTTTAATTGTGTCTTTGTTAGTAGTCTATGATGTTCATATATGTAAATAGGTTCTTATAGAGACACTTCCGCAATGCAAAAGCAATGTGTTTTGCTTAGTTCAGGGCTTGAGGGGTCCAAACTACTATCTATAGACAACATAAAGGAACACTCCAGGCAAAACATATGCACTTTGTCTCTAGGCTTAAAACAATGTATAAGTTGTGCCTTGTGTGTTATCTATAGGTAACTTTAGCTTCATTATGTCCCATGACTTAAGAAATCCATCAACATCTTTAGATGTTTAGCTTAAGTTTAGAGTGGAAGAGACATTAAATCAAACATTATAGACGCAGCTTATTTGGAACCACTTCCAATTTGCTCTATCATTGAACTGCTGAGTACGCTGGTTCCTCGAGTGCTCTCCAGCCATATTATGATTAGCATGGATCTCGGCCACATTAACGGCTTCATTCCTTGAATTGTTTGCAAATACTGGTGTCAAAAATGGAAATAATTAATCCCTTAGTTGCCAGCAAGGGCATTAACCAAGTTGCCTTGAAGTTTATTGCAGACTGGACAGGTTAAATTACAACTTGCTGTCATTTATAGCATTGCAAACAGCTGGTATTTTTAATGTAATCCCTTTACTTGCTTGTTGGCATGCCCTTACAATACTGAAATAACAAAAGGAATGTCTCCAAATGCCCAGCGCAGAATTTTAATTCGCCTTTCCCCTTGTTAAATAGGGACAGCAAATTAACTATGCTCCTGAGGGAATCTCTGGGGAATATTAACTGCAGAACAACGATGATTGCCCACATCTCAGACTCTCCATCAAATTACCCAGAATCCCTCTCCACCGTACAGCTCGCTTCAAGGATTCACCGAATGAAAAAGAAAAAATCCAAGGTTAGTCTGTTCTCTCTATTGTACATTCTGTAGGAAAATATATTAGTTGAATTATAAATCATTCACTTTATAAATCACATTATAGTGTCCAGGGATTTATAACATTAAAGAGGTTTTCTGGAAATTCACCATGATTACCCAAGCTGTCAGTATGTGATTCCGAGACCCCCACTTCTCAACACAATATACTACGTAAGCAATTCTCTAACATATAATCGACCATGTGTTTCCCACTTCCCATACACAAAGACCTTGCACCAATTTTTGACTTCATTTTATACAGAACTGTATTGCAACTCACATTCAAGTCTATGTGTAGTTCAACTCTAGCATCAATTTAATTGAATCCTCCCCACAAAAAGTTATGTATACAGAGCTTTCCTCCCCTAGAAGCTTTGTTTTCAGGGAAAAATAATCCTGTATATACTTTACACCAACCAATGGAGTCTGTATTGTCGTTCATTTAGGCTGTGCAACTCCATTCTGTGGTATTTGTACAGCCTCTGTGTGCTGCCTTTTAGGCTTTCTGGTCATGCTTCTGTTGCATGCATGGGTCCTACTTTACATGCATTCAAAATAATTCACTCTTGTGCAAGCCACCAGCACTATAAGAGACATAAAGCTCCATCCACCCCATGCCTCACCCACATCTAAATAGGTTCAAATATCTAAGCTCAAAAATATGAGCATGTCTTTATCACTTTATGACGCATGATTGACTGTAACTGCAAAGTATAGTAGTGGGTTATAAAAAAAAGTGGATAAGCTATTTGCAGTATCAATAGTGGGTTACAATAATAAATAGATAAGCTATTTGTAGTATTTGTTGATACTTGGTTGGGTAAGGTTCAGCAGTGGTTAGAAGAAGCAGGTCATTAGACCTTAGATAAGTTTCTCAGTCTCTTAGGTCACAAGGAGTGAATGATACTAAGAACTGCAGCTGTCACATTCTAAGCATACTGCCCTTTTTTTTTATTTTCTAGTATGCATCCAGCTCATCTGGAGGAGAAAGCTCTTGTGAAGAGGGCAGAGCACGAAGACCTCACCACATGAGACCCTTTCACCCAAGGACAGTTGTACTTGACCCCGATTTTCCTGCACTTGGAATGCAGAGTGATCCGGATTATTCTTCCAGCAGTGAGCAGTCATGTGACACTGTCATCTATGTGGGTCCAAATGGGGCGGTTTTGTCTGATCAAGATCTGACCGATAACGAAGGTCCTCCAGAGTTTGTCCCTATTATTCCTTCACTTCTTAAGAAAAAGAGCAAAGATAATTTATCCAACCTTCGGAGTTCTGATAATGATCACTTAAAATGCAACACATTTGCTGAGTTACAAGAGAGACTTGAGTGTATTGATGGCAGTGAAAATCCTTCCAGGTTCCTCCATGAAGAACTTGCCTCAACAGCTCTTACTGCAAAAGCCATGAATTACCAGGAAAATATACCTTCTATGCCACAGCAAGAAAAATTGCCACCCTCACCCAGGAAAGGACAGAGTAGTAATGTTACACCTGCTTTTCCATATAATTGTTCAGGTTTGGAAACAACTTCACCTCAACTTACACATGAACACCCTCAACAACATGCCAAAGCTGAAACTGCACGTTTGGACTGTGTCTCAAATGGAGATCAATTGACAATCACAGAAAGGCAAAAAGGTTCATTGCTAAGTAATGGCAAATTCAAAGAACAACCAAAATTATCTACTGATCCATCAGTCAGAGAAAAAAGCCTCCTTACAAAAAGACCTCTCCCAAGTCCTGCACCACCACCTCCTCAAACAAACTCTCAAGTAAGCTTAGAATCATGTAGCGGTGTCAGGACACCTCCTGTCGGAATGAGCAGATTAAGGAACCAGGACAAGCACAATTTACTAGGCAGCACATTTCCGGTTATGAAAAGCACTCCTAAACAGCCTGGCCCAGTTGAGGTACGCAGGTTTTGCTCAGCAGTGAAAGGTAAAGGATTTGATCGTGATATCGTAACCACAACAGTAACACTGCAGAAGCCTGTTGAGCTTAATGGAGAAGATGAGCTTGTGTTCACTGTTGTTGAAGAACTGTCCATAGGTGGTATTCTTGATAATGGAAGACCATCCAGCATCATTAGCTTTAACAGCGACTGTTCTCTGCAGGCCCTTGCTTCTGGATCTAGACCAGTTAGTATTATAAGCAGTATTAATGATGAGTTTGATGCCTATACCTCACAGATAACCACTGCTGGTGTCAATATTGATATTGTTGTTCCCTTAGCCGAGGATCAGTGCACAATCAGCAGCAGGCGCTCTTCTATAAGCTCTTGGCTGAGCGAAGTGAGTATCTGTACAGTTAAAAGCGATGGAGCACAGGCATACAACACTATAATTCCACACTCATCACATGAAGGCGATGAAATTTTGGACTGTCTGGAAATGGATATAGACAACACAAATGTTCATATTGGCAAGAATCTTAAAAATTCTCTGAATGATAGTGGTTTTTGTTTTTCTGAAATGGACAATGACAGTATCAGTTCCAGTATCATGTATACTAGCAATGAGAAGAGCCTTAAGACCTCTGAGCTAACCAAAGCTATACCAACTGCTCATCAAGCAACTAGCCAACCTAGAGCTTGTAGCACCTGGGGCACAATTTCAGTGGAAACGATCCATTCTAGTCTTCCTCGGAAAAATAAGTCTACCTCAAGCACAACACATGCTAATGCATTAACATGCAAAGAAGGCGTGTTTGAAGACCCATGGGCAGTGCGACAGGATAACTCCTTAGAAGGAAGGACTGAAAATCACACACTTTTTGCAAAAGCATCCACTTTGGTTACAGACAATCAGTTTAAACAGAGCTCAAAAATTGCACAAACCAGTATGCCTAAGGCTATAAAATCCCATACAACATTGGGATGTTCACAACGGGTGGTAGATGGCTGTGAAGTGGATCCTAAACCTTCCACTAAAAAGAATGAGCCCTTCACAAAAGTGCCACAACTAAGGAGAGGTGCCACAACATTAGGTGTAGTAACAAACTACAGTTCCCAAAGTGAGCATGGGATCAAAGGAGCCTCAGATGCCATGTTTTCTGATGGTAGTTTAAAATTGTCAGGAGCTAGAAAGACCTTACCACAGAAGGCTAGTATGTTGCCAAGACCAGGTGGCATTGGTCCTCCTGCTCCTCCGGTAAGAAAGTCTAGCTTAGATCATAAAAATAATCCTCTTCACTCTAATAGTCTTAGCAGGCTAGAAGGAGCTGATTATAGCAGGTCCACCTTAAATTTAGAAGATGATTCTGAAACACAACTTGGCAACAGAGCTGCTAAAAGTGACCATTCATTGCCTAAGGCAGTTTCCAGCTTAAAGAATAAATCCAACAAGTCTGAGTCTGTTCAGCGCTATGGAAGCCATATGTCTCTGGAGAGATGTGAAAGTCTAACATCTGTTGGCTCAAGAACAAGCGGGAATCGTGATAATAGTAGTGTCAGTAATATCAATAAGGCGGGCCGTACAGTGCCTAGACTTGGCAATCCACCAGCCTCTAATACAATTACCTCACCACCTTCTTGCAGCTCTTCCACCAAAAGCAACCAGGCTAAGAGTTCTCTTTCCCAGAAAGCTACAACAAGCCTAAGCAAAAACCGCAGCCTTTCAACCAATGGGTCTAAACCTTTAAGTTCTTCTGTAAAGTCTCTTAATCAAACAAACAGTAAATGTTCTGGAATACCCCCTAGTGGAAAGGCAGGTTCAAGAGCAGTGCAGAGTGCTAATAGTAAACCTGCAAGAGGAACAATTATGGGCACTAAGCAAGCATTAAGGGCTGCCAACAACCGTGTCAATGAGTTGGCTTCAGGTGGTACTGGGAAAATTGGCCACTTCCGAGGGTCAACAGACTCTGATAGTGGAAATGACAGTGGTATTAACCTTAGTGATGAGAAATCTCAGGCTCCTGTTCTACCTTCACCTTATAGTAAAATAACAGCTCCAAGGCGCCCCCAGAGGTACAGCAGTGGACATGGCAGTGATAACAGCAGTGTGTTAAGTGGAGAGCTGCCTCCTGCAATGGGAAGGACAGCCCTCTTCTATCACAGTGGTAGCAGTGGTTACGAGAGCATGATCCGGGATAGTGAAGCCACTGGAAGTGCATCCTCAGCCCATGACTCAATGAGTGAAAGTGGAATGTCATCTTCTGGACGACTGCGGAGTTTAAAGTCTCCAAAGAAAAGAGGTAATAAGAATTTCAAATTCTTAACCATACCCACTTTTTTGTATCATTTTGTTAGTTGATATATTTTTGTGTTTATCTTGTATGCCCTATCGGTATCCCATTGTCTTTAATTGATTGATTTTGTTGACTATAAATTGATCAATCTGGCCCTAAAAAGTTGTTTTTTTTCCATAGGTCTTCAGCGTAGGAGGCTTATACCTACACCTCTCCCTGAGACTGCAACAGTCGGCAGAAAGAATAACGTCACAGGCCAATGGGTCGATCTCCCACCTTTGCCTGGCACTTTAAAAGAACCATTTGAAATCAAGGTTTATGAGATTGATGATGTGGAACGGCTGCAGAGACACAAACGTGAAGAGCCAGAGGTCAGGAGATATATTTTAATTGTCAGGATTATATAATACATATATAGACTGAAGAAGTACACTATTAGGGAGTTCTGGGGGATATCATCCATGTTATCATCCATTATTGACCTTTGTCTGTTAGAGAAAGAGCTTCATTGCTTTGGAGGACTCACCATGTCTGTGTATCATATCGACAACCCATTGATTTCACTGGGATTAGTGTAATTCTTAATTTCTCCAGCTGTGGCACTGTAGGGAAAGTAAACTCTTGCGGCCCAGTTCCTCCACAAATTACACCTAATCGCTACTGTGAAACACCCTGTAATCACCTTTCATAGTGCAACCCATCTAACAAGAAGGACAGACAATTCCTTTAGGAATCTGTAACACAATAATCACGTTTTTTTTATTGTACAGAAATGCATTTCAATTAAATTATTGTATTCTAATTTGAAAACTGTCTTTGAAGTTGTACAAATATGTCTGTTTCAATGTATATAGATAGTGACAGCATGTGTAAAAAATAGAAAACTAGGATGTATTGCATGTGGATTTGATCCCATAATGAAAGTGACTGCTAAGCTTGAGGTTTGTCCATGTGTGCCAATAATGCCATCTCAAGTGGTAGAGTATTTACATAGAAGTGTTAATAATATCATAAGATTCTAAAACCCACTCCCAGCCTACTCCTTGGATTCCAGTTACAGGATGTTTGGATTAAAGGGACTGTCATGTTTAGAAAACCAATTTTGAATTACCATTTTGGGACATTCTGTGTTAGTTGCCACATTACAGTGGGAGACTGCTGATTTCAATGGGTATTGAGTAATATATTAGTTCCTCTGTGGGGGTGCTATAGGCAAATTACATACTTCCTTCCAGGTTCCTCCACAAATTACAGCAATCTCTAGCGGTTCCAGCAGTGGGAAAACCTGTAATGAATTTATTTTTCAATGGACTCTTTTGAGAAAAGCAGATTGTAAAAGACCTTTAAGGGTTTTCATGAAATTGTATTGGAGATTTTTACATTGACTTATTGCAGCTAAGGCTTTATTCAGACAGTCTAATGACCTGTACTAGTGGTACCATAGATCCTTATAATACTGCCAGTTCAGGACATGGAGGTCAGGATGGGATTTGTGGCTGTAATATAGATTATATACTATAGATATATTACAGCTGTCTGAATGTGGCTTGGCTAATAGACCAGTCATTTCTTTTGTAATAACTTGACATGGAATTCATAGATAGTGTATTTTTCTGATTTACTATTTGTGGAAACTTGACTCTAATTTAAGTTTTTTTTTACTTCTATTTTAGCCTTTCCAGGATATGGAAAAGGTAAGAATTGTAAATATTATCTATCTTTTGATTCTTAAATTTTGATTCTCTTCAAAGTATGTACAGAATTTTTTCTTCGAATGTTCTGTAAAAATCTCAGTAATCCTAATGGTTTTTTATGCCTTACTTAATTGCCTATTACTCAGACATCTCCCTAAAAGTAAACAGGCTCAGTTAGTATGATTTTTATAGTCATTTTACATTACAGTCATGTTTTTAAAAACTGAATTCCAGTACAATATATCTGGTGCTTAATTTGCTCGCTCCTGTAAATTTGTATTTGTCTTGCACTTAATTAGTGAATTAGAAAATTTTTTTAATGAAACAAATTGATAAAATGTGACAGAGAAAGAAAAATAGCCCATTATCTTATTACACTGGCATACATCTGCTCAAAATTTCAACTTTTTTTTACTAATCTATTTCCACCATAAGAATTTTTGTTAATTAACAAACCATAATTTAATGCATTTCAGAAGCGTCTGTATTTGATAGATACCTTTTTTAATTTTTAATATAATTAAAATATGCAATATACAGCAGATTGCTAAGGTCAACCTGAAAGTAAAAAATATCTGTCTTGTAATCACTATGTTATCTGAAATCTTTCCAGTGCTGATAACATGCTTTATCTATTTTCTTAAGGGTCTGATGTACTTCAACACCAAACTGAAGGTTGCAGAAAGACGTCAACAGAGAATCAAAGATGTAAAGGCGAAATATGAGATGTTGAAAGATGAGTTGGAGGAGACAAAGGCTCGATTAATGATGGATCCCAACAAGTGGAGAGGAGAATGTAAGTATTGATTGTCAATGTGTACACATGTAGTGATAGTAAAATGTGGTGAAATACTGCTTTTCTTAAACATTTATGGGTTCTAAATGACATTTTTACAGCTAATGTGGTGACAGAATTGATATATTTCAACGTGATTGGATACGTTTATAGTAAATCTTCAAAATTATGGTTTCTTGTACCTTTATTTCTAAATATTATGGTTGGTTGAGGCCCCTACTCAAAAAGTTGTCTTTTCACCAATAATTGTCTTGTAATGGGTAGCCATACACATTAGATAATTGCCATCACATCTTGTTATGATCCACCTGCAATATAATGTGCACAGGGTTTAACCAAATGTCCCCCTTGCCTGTCATTTGAGATTATGTTTTAACCATCATTAGCCAGATACTGACCTCCCATTGACTATATTATATATACATGTATGGGTGGTCAGCATCTATCTCTGCTGCAGAAGAAGGATGCTGGCTGGGAACCACAGGAGCTGCTGGCTAAAAAAATAAATAAATAGAAAGACAGGTAAAAAATAAAGTAAAATAAAATAAAAAATCCTCCAATACCACACCCATATCACAAGTTCTGGCCCCACCCCCAGCGACAAAACACTATGTGTCACCTACATAAAAATTACCATAATGGAGAGGGAAAACGGTTTTCAATTTCTTTCTAAGTAGCACTTTGTGCTATTAAAAAACAAACAACAAAAAAAAAAAAAACGTGAAAAATAAATGCTTTCCCCCTACTTTTTAGTTTACATTTTTCCGGATATAAAAAAAAGAAAACAAACCCCATCTATCACTGAAAAAATATGCAAAAATTATTTGAATAATCCAAATATTTAAAAAAATGTTCTGACCCTCAAAAGAGCATGTATCAAAAAAACAAACAAACAAAAATGTCTCTGGTCCTGAACCAGGAAAAATGGCCTGATCCTGAAGTGGTTAACCAAATATAGTATGAAAAGATAACTAGTTTTCTTCTTGAAGATGGCACAATGATGGATTTTTCCAAAATTATTCTATATAAGTTCACAAAGACATAATGTATGAAAATAACATGCATATACTGTAATACCCAAAATGTATTTTTATATGTGATCATCACAGTATTTCTGTAACATAATAATCATTTTTGTCACACTTTTTACCAACAGTTGAAATCGACCCAGATCTCGACAGAGAGTCTCAGGAGTATCTAGAGGCACTAGAACAAGTCACAGAGGACCTGGAGCTCTGTGTTAACATATGCAAATCTCATGTCATGATGGTGACCTGCTTTGACATTGGAGTAATCGCGGATCAGCAAGATGGTGGAAGAGAAGTGGAAGTGTAAAGAACCTGAAGAAGAGTGAAGTTGAATAGAAAAAATAATGGACATAAAGAAGTTGATTTAGAAATGGCTCTGTATTGTGCAATGAAAAAATGTACATCAGAATGTGAAAATGTAAAATTGGAAAGAATGTTACTGGATTGATACCGATGATGAATTGTAATGACTTAGAAATGAATATGATGCCTCTAGACCATACGTAGGCATATCATGATTCCTTGGGTTATTTGGATATGCAGTGACTTGACAGGGGCAGACATAGACAGCAGAAGACACATATGTAAGGAACCAAGTGGCCACAGTGCTAGTAAAGTGCAGCGTCTCCTTTGCATCCTTTCTCTGCATAGCACTATTAAAATACCAGTGCAGCGCAGGAATAAATTTTATCTTTAAGCTCCATGGGGAGAAAAAAAATGAAATCTATTATAGGAGTAAAGGCTCAAGGGTTTGATAAGGGTGGGTTCACACTTGCTGCGGCACTCCATCTGCCGCGAATCCGACCTAAATGTCGGAAAACTGGATAGGGAAAGGTTTGCGATGCTTTGCTTAAAAAACCCATTCTATGGGTTTTTAAAGCAATGCGCGGGTATGCACTTACACCCTCGGTACGGCGAAGCCAGTTTTTTCCGTCGGACATGCAAGACTGTTGTGGCTTCGCGGCGCAGAGGGCGTAAGCGCACACCCGTGCATTGCTTTAAAAACCCATAGAAGTGAATGGGTTTTTAAGCAAAGCATCGCAAACCTTTCCCTATCCAGTTTTCCGCCATTTAGGTCAGATTCGCGGCGGACGGAGTGCCGGCGCAAGTGTGAACCCACCCTAAGGCAGTAAGCTTTTAGGGCCATTGTACAGCTGCACATGATATGATATGTCTGACCTTGCCTGCTACAACCTGCAGGACTGTCCTGATTGACCTATAAAATCTCTTTTGCTATTACCTTTATGCCTTTTCAGATAGGCGTATTCTACCTGTTCAGAATACCTGAATGTAATACCCAGACTTCTTGTAGTTCTACTGAGCCAAACTTACAGCACCATATGCATACCAGTAGAACTTAGGGAGTCCATGTTTTATATTCTGTCATGTATGTACATAGGTACAATACCTCTGTCTAAATGAGGCTTTAAGATGGCGTTAAAGATGATTACATCCTAATGAGACAACATAATGCAATGGGATTCTCAAGCAGTGTGAAGTAACAGTAGATAAAGAAGAATGTGGTAATGAAAGAAACAAAAACATCACAT
The DNA here is from genome assembly GCA_947044405.1 of Leptodactylus fallax. NCBI lineage: Eukaryota > Metazoa > Chordata > Amphibia > Anura > Leptodactylidae > Leptodactylus > Leptodactylus fallax. Next base: position 902,277 of record CAMRHE010000300.1, on the reverse strand, counting down.
TATGCGTTAAAAAAACACATTATTGAAGTGCCTTGTTTTCTTATAAATTTTTTTACATTTTTTTGGTGCTAAATTTTCAAAGCCAGCAAACCTAAGCAGACCATTAAATGTAACAACATTTATACTGTACAGTGTAATTACTTGTAAAAAATACAAAAAAGTTAAATACAAAAGTGAGAAGTTTTGTAGCAGGAGCAATAAAAAAAGTATGTTTCTGGACCTGAATTTGCCTTCTGATTTAACAAAAAAAAGCTGTTTTATGCAGCAAAACAAAAAAAAAAAAGTTCTCCTTCTTCAAAAATGAACTAATATTTTTCTGAGCAATTTAATGTAAAAAAAAAGGTTGATTTTGCTTCACTTTGTTTTATACAGTTCTCTATTCAGCTAAAATAATGCCCCCTCTTGTATATTTTACAAACCTATGTCATTAATTGTACATTTTTTTGATTGCTCATGCTGTACCATACGGGCCATAGTACAGTGATGCATGGAGTTTTTTTCTATTTACACTGTTTATGCATTTTTTTAAGTAACTTTTTTACAGTTTTTCTATGGAAGGCAAAAGCTCAGGTTATACCTATACATGCTGCATGTAATGTGTGCATTTTTCTGTTTTGTAATGGACGTCTCAAGCACCGATTGTTGTATGATTGCCAAACACTTTGCAAAGGTTTATGTGTGTATGTAATATTACATTTCATATGAAGTCATATTTTCTGATCATCTTGTTTTTTTATATGGGGTTTCCAAAACCTTTGTATAAATGTATAATAACTTACTTAAACTTTTATCTGTGAATAAAAGATGCATTTATTAATATATATATTTTTTCTCTTTATTGGACACATTTACATTAAAGTTCTATTAATTTGAGGTTTGGCTATGATATTTTCCCATCGAATCAAAGCTGAGTAAGCTAAAATGGATTCCCTAATTTCTTCTGATGGTTGTACCATTTTATCTCCTTGTTAAAACCTGGAAAATTCAAAACTGAGTTGGATGACCAGTGGCTGAGGGTTGTTTCCTGAACCACTGGTAGTCCCAGAATATGTAAAGGATTTAATGATTTACCATACAGTAAGGGCCCGTCAGAAAATAAAGAGGAATTGAGGTGGTCATCCGTCTTAAATTCCTCTTCATTTTTTGGCCTTCCGGCTTTCAGTCGATGCTTAGTCTCAGATGAATGATCAGCTAGCACCAGGAGTTCTACAGCTGACCAGAAACAGAATCTGTGGCAAAATCGAGCAGGAAGCCTATTTTTCCAGTGGTCTGCCCAATCTCTGCCTCCCATTGAAAACAGTTTAAGAAAGAATCAGGGCGGAATCTGGTGCCAATTTTGAGAAATCCATCTCAAAATCTCAGCCGTGTGAACATACCCAAAGGGTTTATTCACCTACTTCATTAAAACCACAACCCTTAAATTCTGGTAATCTGGAATCCAAAGAACCCAACAGACAATAGATGGTTAATCATCAGTTTTAATTACTCTAACGTTTGTTGTCTGCTCAGTACCAGAAATATCAACATTATAACTGTAGCCAATGATTCCAGTTGGATGGGAATTATAGAGACAATGTGGAGAAGTAGAATATTATATGCATCCTATGTACCTATGTAAGCACAGCTAGAATGGGGTGAGGTGAAAAGTAAAAATTCCCAAATAATGGAACTAATAAGGACTGGTAGATCAAGTTTTCAGGATACAGCCATTAATTAAAGGGGTTATTTATTTCAAATAGAAGACCCCACTGTCTGGCACTGACAGACCAGTGGAACCTGACATTGGGTTCAGTTCTTCTGTAGTACCACCACAGGGAAAAATGAGGCATTACATATGATCTATTAAAAACAATAGATTGCCCCTCTTTGTAGCTCCAGTTAATTGACAAGGATTAGGAATCGAGGCCCGTCTGTATTGCCCCAGAATGCCCTAAAAGAGTATTTGAAAATTAATAGGCTACAACATGTCTTGTCATCAGATATATGAAGAAAAACGGTTTTTTTTAATTTTGGAGAGTTTTCATAAACCTGCCCTATTGTGTCTGCATTCTTGTTACACCTTTTATATAAATCCTTCATGTAGTCATTCACAACAATGCTCCAGTCTAGTCCCTAGCACTTAAAGTCCTTAAAAACATCAAAATGTTCTTGTACTGAGACATATAGCCAGGGTATCTGGACAAAAGTGGACTGTACAATCTCCATGCCAATGGTGCCCTGTTAGGAAGTAACCCAATATAGCTATAATACTATTGTCCAACTATGTGAAATATAGCATGTAAAATGTCCAATTAAAGCTGAAACAGTGGACACAATGGAACCAAATAATTGGTTCCTTGAATTGGCAAGTAGGCGGACAATGAAATAGAGTGAGTTATATTAACACAAATTATGCCATGCATCAAAGAAGCATAGATGCTTTTTACAGATCACTAGTACAGCCACACATTGACTATTGTGCGAAATTTTGGGCCCCAGTGTACAAGAAGGATGTAGTTAAACTAGAGATAGTGCAGAGAAGGGTGATCTAGACAGGGGAATGGGTGGATTGGAGTACAGAGACAGGTTAATAAATTTGGGGTTGTTCAGTATAGAAAAAAAAATAGATATAGGGAGATCTAATAAAAACAAATACGTGAAAGGACAGTACAAAGACCTTTCTAATGATCTTTTTACTTATAGACCTGTGACAAAGGGACATCATCTACATTTAGAGAAAAGAACATTTCACCAGCATCACAGATGGGGATTCTTTACTGTATGAGCAGTGAGAATATAGAACTCACTGCCATAGGATGTGGAGATGGTGGAAACATTATACAAATTGAAGAGGGCCCTGGATGTCTTTCTTGAAAGGAAAAGTATTGTAGGTTATGGATATTAGATTTTGGAAATGACAAGTTGCTCCAGGGTTTTATACTGATTGCCAGATTTGGACATTGTGTAATAAGAATTTCCCCTGACATTGGGGAATTGGCATCAGCCTCATGGGGTTTCACTCTTCAGTGAGACACATGTATGGTTTGGTCTGTCCTAACAGGGCACAGAGATGTAAGATATTCGAACTCAAGATCCTCTATTAATCAAAGGAAATTCAAAGTTGCTTAAATGAGTGGGTCTTCCTTAGAAGCAGCTATGTATTTGGAGGGGGCAAATGGTTTTATTAAATACTATACAATACTTCCTTGGGTTCTCTCGAGTTGCTCACTGTTGGCCTCAACAGTAAGATCACCACATGGAAGTCATCTTCTCCTTTAAAGAACCTTAAAATACCACTATACTATATTTTTATAAGGGTTATTGATGCCCACAAGTTCTGCTTTGGAATGATATGCTACAGATTTATTAGTCTAAAGGATACTTAGTATGGTGACAGGCACCCTTAAACTTATCTGACATATTCCAGAATGTCTCAACAAAATTTTCTAGGATTCAGCCTGATCTATGGATATGTACAGTTTTATTACTCTTTGTAGGACAAATGGAGAATCTTTGCTCTGTATCGATGACAAAGAGTCCATTTTGGTTGTGTTTTTCGATAAATGGTACTGGCAAAGATGTGCCTGGCACTACATCAATGCAACAGTCCCTTGATTTCTGATAGCTAGTAGCAATATATAACACCGGGAGCAAGAAGGTCAGGATGTAGCAATAAAGAAAGTTATGTACCATTTTCCAGGTCATTGCTTGTTGCCGTTTAATTGTCAAAGTCATAACCAATGATATACAACAGACACATTAGGACAGAAAATAGTGCTGATTTCCCAACCGTGGAACATGGCTTTACTGCTGAAATGAAAGTCCCTGCACAGATGTGAAGAATACAAACATTTATGGTCTAAATGCTTTAATTATAGATTACTTGCACATCTCTGTTACTATAAACCCTAAACCTAAAAGGACAGAGATTATAAAGGCAACAGTATAAAAATAGCAAAGAGGTATAATTTGAAGCCCATAGACTGCAATGCAATATCTGGAACATGGTGCCATCAACCATATGCCTTTGATAATACTGGCATCATCTGATGTTGTGGAGTGGCTTTTAGAGCTCCTCAGATACTGGGTTCAGGTGCAGTGTATGCCTTTGTTACCCCCTATAGTTATGTTTTGCATTCTCACATACTGTATGAACGTAAATATTTTTGGTGGTTCTCAGAGATGGGCGCCCTATATGGGACAATGACTGACAATGTCTGTAAAGCGCTGCAGAATATGATGGCGCTATACAATTAAGCATAATAAATAAATAATAATAATGGGCAAACTAATTAATCACAACTGTGTTCAACCCAAATATTTAACAAAACTGAATAAATGGCGATTCATTTTGGTGAACTAAAATGACCACCACAACATGTATTGCTCAGTAAAAATACGGAAGTGTCACTGTGATGTTTTAGTGCCACCTGACAGCCTCTCAGCCAGTAGTCAGTAGTAAATAAGAGGAATTCACAGCACTCTCCACTAGCTTGACTTGCAGGTAGGGCTGGGCAATTTTGCCAAAAAATAAAATCTCAATATTTTTCAACCCTTCAATCATTATTTAATGCCCACGATCAGAGGGAACTCTGATCGTGGGCATTATTGCCAGATCTCCGCTGTGTAATACAGCAGAGACTTGACAGTCATGGCACTCACTCTGCTTGTGAGCAGGTGCCATACTGAAGGTAAACAACCATGCGGCAGCGGCACAAATATAAATTTCATCACATGTATTCATCTGCCCATCTGGACCTTCTTCTGCCAGGGTCAAAATCAGTTTATAGTAAGACCACACGTGCCTCACCCAGGTGAAATGGGGAAATCTTGCCTCCTAACCACTCAGATGCCGTGATTACTATTGATCACAGCATCTGAGGGGTTAAGCTGCAATCGCAGCATTTCTCGACTCCACCGCTGTCACCCTGTGCTTTTTGGTGTTATGGTTACCCAAATCCATTCAGACTCAACTATGGAGCAGTGGAGAGAAGTGGTGTAGGACCTCTAATGATGATATGGGGGGGGGGGGGGCAGAGCTTCTGTGTTGTGTATGAAAGACAATAAAGAGTTGAATTTTATCTCCTGTAGGTTGTCAGCACTTGTATGAGATTTGGTTGAAAGGGAAAGGCTGAGATTTGCAGTTCTGTCTTATACTGTCCTTTACTTTTATTCAAGCATCTCTATGATGTTCTGCAGCAGCTGAGATATGTACTGTCACTAGTCGTGACTGTTTTTTGAGCATTAGTTCTAGGAAAATGGAAATATCTACTGCTCTATGTTCATTACACTGTAACATCTAAACAGTGTGGTAAGTTGCTGCAGTAATGGAAATGATGCAAAACACTAGAGTGTACAAGTACACTATAGAAAAGGTCACACGTTGTGAAAACATAAATTTGGCTGATGACTACTTTTACAGTACCAGCAAAGTGAACGAGATTTTGAGAAATCTCAAACACTGTGGAAATGCTGTAAGGATAAAGCTCCACGTAGCGAAATGCAGCAAAAAAAAAAAACTGCGGAAAAAAACAAACACAGTGGAAACCCATCACAATTTTTTTTTTCCCATCATTTTTCATTGCATTTGCAAAATTTTTCTCTGAGGACTTTCTGCCCTTATTATATCTATATGGAAACGCTGTGATTTTGCAACGTGGGGCTTCAGCCTAAAGGTTAATTTTAGCTGCATTCTTCCCATATACTTAAGTAGTATTATTTTTTTTTTAAAGGAAATTGGATGAAGGGTTTTTCAAGAAAGTGCACCAAAGGGCAATGGGACCCTGGGGGGGGGTTCTTTATGATTTGATACCCTCTACTTTTACTGCCTTACGAAGCACAATTGGTTTTGTAACCCCTGAGCTTTGGGGGGGGGGGGGGGGGGCGGCCCAGTTATGATACAAATGAAGGCGTTCAACACCAAAGTGGAGTTAGGGGGGGGGGGGGGGGGGGGGGGGGGACTAAAAATGATTAAGATTAAAGCGGTGCCCAAACTTCTTCCCATATGACTGTATATGAGATGGAGAAGGTAAAAATGAAAAACGTAGTGGAAAAGCAGTGAATAATGTAAATGCTTCTGCAAATTTGTGGCCTTAGCCTAAGGCTATATTCACACGACTGTGAAAACCAGATAAATCTGTCTGTTTTTAACAGCAATTTGCATCCATTTAGCATCTGTTCCATGTCCATTTGACCATTTATCATGGTGCGAGTGTCATCTGTTTTTCATCTGTTTTTAATTGGTCTTTTTTTGACCCAACCCACTGATCCATTGATAACAGCCATCTCTCAGATGCAAATCCATTTTGATGGTTGCAAAAAATGGACTCAATGGTGGTTATTTATCATCTGCCCCTTTTTTGGCCATATTTTTCGTAGCTGCACCTAGTCTTATATATATAAAAATGAGTTTCTGTCTGTCTGTCTGTTCTTTATGTGCAACCAAACAACTGGACCAATCCTCACCAAATTTGGTACACAGGTACATCAGGTGTCCAGGAAGATTTTAGACCGGGTCTCAGCTCTCTAGGACGTACCATTTCTGAGATATAGTATTCCCAAAAAATAACCTGCATTAGCTAATACAAGCCTGTAAGTCTTTCACTCATATTCCAACTGCCATACACATGGTCACATGTCCCTTATCAGCCAATAGAAGCTCGCAGGCGCTTAGTCTCCACAAGCACACAGCTTTACTCCAGGTTTTCATAGCAACCAAGCTATTTATGACCTGCATGAGTCAATAGCAGTTTGCAGGTCCTTAAATATTCAGTCATATGACATGTATCAGCCAATATAAGTTCACATTTCATTTACCAGGTTTCCATAACAACACAGACATAAATAGACGGTACTTGTACTGTACTGTACTGTACTGCCATACTGGATGTCAAGTGCAAAACTGGCTAATTCTTATGGGGCCACTACACAAACAAAAAATGAAATATACCCGAGCGAAGCCAGGTCCTTCTGCTAGTTTTAGATAAATTTTACTGCGGTGTCTATCTACGATATAAATAGTTTAGGTGAGCCTTTACAGGCTATGTGCGCTTTGACTCTTTTTTGTTGAGAAAAAGTACAATTGCCCCTTTTTAATGCAGTCTCACCTGACAGGCTTTTTAAGCTGCCCATGTACTGGAGTACATTTGTGCCTTTTTTGCCCCTTTTTAAAAGGCACAAGTCATAAATAGAGCTTGAAAAGGATCTACATTTAGACCACGCCCCCTTTTCCCAACAAAAAGAAAAAGTGCTGAGGGCAGCATAACAGCTGCGAAAAAAGGCGCAAATACTTCATAAATAAAGCACCAGGCAGAAAAAGACCACAAAAGGCTAAGGCCTCATGTAGCGGGTTTATCCGCATCCCAATTTTTCCTGCAGAGCTTTTGACAGAAAGTCTGTAGAGGTTTCCTCTGCGGACTTTCTGCTTCCATTATACCTATAGGGAAACTGCCGGCATTTCCGCAGGTATAATTGGCATGTTGCAATTTCCAGATCTGCAATGGTTTTGGAAATCGTGGCATGTCCGCTGCGTGTATTTTTCCACATGGTGTGGTTGGGATTCACTAAAACACTGCGTTTTTTTCTGCAGAGTTTCCACCGCGGCCAAACCGCTACGTTTCTGACATGTGGGACCCTGGCCAAAAGATGCAATTTATACCAAAGAAAGGCACAAGCTTAATAGCTTAATAAATGTGCCCCAATGACTTCAGAGGGGGCTGTGTGGCCATCAAAACGAACAAATATAGAACATATCAGTTTTTATTTCAATGGAAATTTTTTTCTGTCAGTCAAAAAAACTCGTTCACTCTGATTGGTTTTAAAGTGGTCATATGATAGTTGTTAAAGAAACGGCCATCACACAGATGTTTTCCACTGTAAATAAAAGCCTAAGGCCTCTTGCACACATCCGTTTCAGTTTTTCAGCCACGAAAAATGGATCTGAGCAGTTCTTTTTAACATCCAAGTTTCTTCCATTATTCATGGATGCGTGAGTCTGTTCCTTTTTAACAGTTCCCATACACTTCAATAGGCAAAGTCTGCAGTAAAAAAAAAGACTTTAGTAAAAAATGTGCAATAATAAAACATGCACTTTCTGAAAAAAGGAACGGATCTGTTACATAAACGGATGTCTGCATTGTCAGCTTTCTATGTGGGAAAATCAGATGAAGATGAAAATGGGTGTGTGCATGAGGCATAAGGATTTATTTATCCATTGTATTCATGTCCTGTTTTTTTGCTGCAGTTTTCTGAACTTGCAAAAAAAAAAAATGCTGTTTTTTTGTTGTGATTTTGGAAAATGACAGTAAAAGCACTACATGGAAAAAAAAGTACTACATGGAAAAAAATATAGCTTACAAGTGACACCATGCATATGTTTCTTAGACTAGGGTGCTATGCAACGTTATTATTACACTTCGTGATTGGGTTAGATTGTGCATTATTATTGGTAATATTAGCTTAAGGGGCGCATAAAGTAGCAACTGTAAAATCACAAGAGCATGAAACCAACCGGGGCATATGCAATTACCTATAACCCAATCGCCACCCCAATAACATAAGAGGAACATTTTCTAGATGATAACAACCCCCTATGTGTGATCCCAACCTGATACAGACAGTCAGGGGAAAAAATGACATGTTCTCTTTAAATTTCACATTAAAAAATCTCCTTTCTAGTGAGATCCTTTCTACATTTTTTTCATGAAAAGAGAAATAAACATAAATGTTCCCATGTGCAGCATTTCCATTATAGACAGCAGCTTTGGAACATACGTCTGTACTAAATACATATCCTCTGAGGTTCCTTTAATGATTGACAGATTACTGCTGGAAAAAATGCATTTCCTTAGCAAAGCATTTTTCAGAGAATCATAAAAGAAAGGAGCGGGTTTTCTAACTGTGGCTCGGAGCGATCTTTAAATGTCCCCGTACATACATGAATCCCTTTAATTGGTTTTTCTTATAGTGTTTTGGATGTTATATTTACTCTCTGAAGTTGAAAGTCTGCATCCCAAAGCTGGCGTTAAATCTCGCCATTTCTGCCTAGCCAGCAGAATGAATTTTTCCACAACTTCCTCTGCCCTGGGTCTTCCCTTTATCAACGACTGTGTCAGAGCAATGCTCACCACAGCACACAGATACCTTCTAAGGCTGCCAGCCATCTGTTATTTAAAGGATCCCATCTTTACAATTTAAATGGGGATAAGCTTTTTTTTTTTTGCATGCAAGTTCCTTTAATCTCCTGCCGTCCAGTAAATGAAGGCATCTGTTACTTAATGGAAAATACCTGAAAGTAATCATGCGGAGACTAAGACTTAATTGGTCGTCGATGTAACCTGCACCTGGATAGAATCCACACCCAACATATGTATGCAAGATGTATTCTGGTGGCATAGAGGTTAGGTTACTTGGGGGTCATATATATGTGTGTATATATTTGAGAGGACATTTCATATCCTCTGACATTGGCGGTATTATATACTGCTAGAATGGTAGAATTTAGTGTACTGTTATTCATCTTTGCTGGTATGCGTCCAGATTGCAGAGATATCAGTACTGTTAGTTTCAGCACCAATATCCCTGCAAGGTCATGGGGCCGGCCTCACAGCTCAGCATCATCATTGGGTGTTGAGGAACGCTCCTCAATGGTGAGCTGTAAGGCCAGCCCTTCTGACTGATATCTCTGAAACCGGGGAAGATCCTACAAAGTTGACAGTGAGCTAAATTCAGTTTTCTAGTGGTATATAACACCGCTAATGTCATAGGATGTGAAAGATATATAAAAAAGCACTTTTTTATTCATTCATTCTGTACCTATTCCCCCAGTATTACACACACCTATAATGAAGGAGAGCACAGTGTAGCCTCCCTGTATTTGGGAGAATATGTAAAGAAAAGAATAATTACACTGCCCCCCAGCAGCAGATGGTACAGTCCTCCAGCTGCCCATGTGATGTTGTGCTGAGGCATCATGGGAATGATAGCACAGCACAGAGAAAGAGAAATATAAATGTCAAGCTGGAGTCAGGTCAGGAGCTGAGTAGAAGCTGAATTGTAGGGATATGAGGGCAGAATACATGAAAGAAGCCGGGAGAGTGACAGTCAGGTGAGAGACACAGGGATGAAATAAAGGGTTTTGCTTCCTTGAGTATAGGGCTCTTGGGCAATAAAAAGTGCACAATAGTGACAGTAATGCAATAGCATTATAATGTATCCCTATGGTGATAGCGTGACGTTGCACTGGTACATACAATTTCATGCAATCCTGACTAAAAGAAACCCATTATATTGCAGCCTGTCGCAAATAGCATGTTATTTTTCCACCACATGATCTTACCAATTTGCACGTGATAGTATGTCATTGTGATTTTAATATTTTACCTTTAGTAAGAAACTTCTCCTCTAAATTGCAAAAAAATTGGCAAAGCAAAATATGATATTCTGTGTAGCCATACCAAATAAAATTGTGATATACTTATCGTATGTGATTTTGCAATGTGAACTCAATGACATGTGATAGAGCTTTTTGGATCTCCAGCCATAGAAGATTGATTCTCTATATTGGATCTCTCGCAGCAATATTGTGGCAGAACCCCCTGTAATTCTACAAAACCTTAGGTCCTCAAATGAGGATTTATATTGCAGCCACACAAGAACCTCCTGTGGTTCATCTGAACTGAACTTAGGTCACCATAGGTACAGTATATACACATAGGTTGTAAGGGAATTGCTAGTTGAACAATTCACCAATGCTGCTGCAGAAACCTGGAAGGAAGGGAAAGACAGAGACAGTGAGCCCTAAACTCGACCCAGCCCCTGTCCCTCCCTAATTGCCACGACTGTCCTAATGACAGGGACAACTTGGCGGCGATCCCTTCTCTGAATAAGTGAGAACACAAAAAAGACAAAACAACACGGAAGAGGAGTCAGCAAGCCAAGGGTTAAAGCCAGAGAGACAAAGCAGTACCAAATCGCAATCCAAAAGAGTAGTCACAATTAAGCCAAAAGTCAGAGGTCAGAATTACAAATAAGCAGAAAGAGAAGCTAGCGAGGAACAAAGTCAAAGGACAGTGTAACAATAGCCAGCAACCATGTGTGATCAGATGACCTGTTTATAGGAATTCCAGAATTTGTCCCAGATTTGATTGGCAGACAGCCTTGCCTGTGTGATTGACAGCCTAAGATTAACTGTTAGAGGAGTGGAGAGAAACAAAGGTGCAGGAGACGGGTGTGGCTGAAATTCAGTTACAGAGAAGAAGTACTAGGACAGTGTTCAGACTGAGCAACAAGAACCTTAAGCAAAGAATCAAACGGAACATGTCTCCTGCACTGCAGCGTGTGAGCAGAGGGTGGTGCAGAGACCTAACCGGGCAGAGACGTTACACAGGTTCTATGGTGATCTAAGATCAGTTTAGGTCTGGGTGTTGTGGTGGATAATACATATGCGAAAATGTGCTCTTGAAATAGCTGTCTAAAAGAAGACCGGCTCCAAAAGCTTGAAAAAAGCCCTAAATGTATTGTGTACCGTGTTAGAAGTGATATCAACAGATGACAAAATTATATCCCTCTTATACTATCCCAAAAAATATGACTGTCTAAAAATATGTTTTTAGTTTGCATTAAAAAAAATGCTGCACTTTCCGTTTCATACAGGGTTCCCCTAGAAGCACTGTTTGCGTATGTGATTTTGCAGTGTGATCTCTATTACATACAGTCATGGCTGTAAGTGTTGGCACCCCTGAATTTTCTCCAGAAAATGAAGTGTTTCTTACAGAAAATTATTACAATTACACATGTTTTGTTATAGACATGTTTATTTCCTTTGTGTGTATTGGAACAATAATTTACACAAAACTCCAAAAATGGGCTGGATAAAATTGTTGGCACCTTTTCAAAATTGTGGGTAAATAACTTTGTTTAAAGCATTTGATTTTCGTTCAAACTCACCTGCGGCAAGTAACAGGTGTGGGCAATATAAAAATCACACCTGAAACCAGATAAAAAGGAGAGACGTTGACTCAATATTTGCATTGTGTATCTGTGTGTGCTACACTAAGCATGAAGAACAGAAAGAGGAGAAGAGAACTGTCTCAGGACTTGAGAACCAAAATTGTGGAAAAATATCAACAATCTCAAGGTTGCAGGTCCATCTCCGGAGATTTTGATGTTCCTTTGTCCACGATGCGCAAAATAATCTAGAAGTTTACAATCCATGGCACTGTAGCTAATCTCCCTGGACGTGAATGGAAGAGAAAAATTGATGAAAGATTACAATGCAGGATAGTCCGGATGGGGATAAGCAGCCCCAATCAAGTTCCAAAGAAATTCAAGCTGTCCTGCATGCTCAGAGTGCATCAGTGTCAGCGTGAACGATTCGTCCACATTTGAATGAAATGAAACGCTATAGCAGGAGACCCTGGAGGATCATACTGGTGACATAGAGACATAAAAAAGCTAGACTGCAGTTTGCCAAAATGTATGTGAGTAAGCCAAAATCCTTCTGGGAAAACATCTTCTGGACAGATGAGACCAAGATGGAGCTTTTTAGTAAAACACATAATTCTACTGTTTACCGAAAACAGAATGAGGCCTACAAAGAAAAGAACCCAGTACCAACAGTCAAATACGGTGGGGGTCCAAAGATGTTTTGGGGTTGTTTTGCTGTCTCTGGCACTGGGTACCTTGACTGTGTGCAAGGCATCTTAAATCTGAGGATTACTAAAGGATTTTGGTTCTCAGTGTAGTTCCCAGTGTCATAAAGCTGCGTTTGCATCCTAAATCAAGGGTCTTCCAGCAGGACAATGACTAAACACACTTCAAAAAGCGCCCAGAACTGGATGAAAATAAAGCGCTGGAGAGTTCTGAAGTGGCCACCAATGAGTCTGGATCTAAACCCAATTGAACACCGGTGTAGAGATCTTAAAATTGCTGTTGGGAGAAGGCACCCATCAAATATGAGAGACCTGGAGCAGTTTGCAAAAGAAGAGTAGTCCAAAAGTCCAGTTGAGAGGTGTAAGAAGCTTGTTAATGGTCATAGGAATCAAGTGATTTCAGTTATTTTTCGCCAAAGGGTGTGCAACCAAATATTAAGTTGAGGGTGCCAGTAATTTTGTCCAGACCATTTTTGGAGTTTTGTGTGAAATTATATAATTTTTGGCTTTTTTTTCTCTATTTTTTTTGTGTTGTTCTAATGCACACAAAGGAAATAAACGTGTATAACAAAACATGTGTAATTGCAATAATTTTCTGGGAGAAATGCTTTATTTTCTGAAAAGCATTCAGGGGGGTCAACACTTACGGCTATGACTGTATAATAGATTTATGTGAAACCCCCAGCCATAGGATTCTTTCAGGTGGCCACAACATTGGCACCTGTGTTACAAGTCCCACTGCAGTTCTACAAAATCTTAGATCTTCAAATGGACACTTATCTATATTACGGCCACAACACCAAAAACGTAGATCACTATAGCCATATATAGAAATAGGTTCAGTGGTGATAAATTTAGGTGTGGAGATTGCGACAGGTAATACATATGCAAAATTGTGGTCTAGAATAGCTCTTAACGCTTGAAAAAATCCCTAAATGCATACTTGCCAACATTTGCTGGCAGTTATCCAGGAGAGACACAAGTTGTGAGTGGCACCCAACTTCCCGTGAGACCACGCCCAGGCCTGGAAGATTTGCCATCTCCAGTAGGTCTGCCCTTTTCTTGGGAACATTCCAGGAGGTTTGGCAAGTATGCCTAAATGTACTGGTGTCTGTTTATGTGGCAACCCCCCAGATTTCCCCTAGATGCCAGAGGCTGGGTGCAACTGCTACTTCTGAATGCTCCATAGCGGTACCCAGTGATGCCCCTAATTGCATCCTATCAACATTTTGTAACAAGTTATTTCTGTTCTTACAAAATACATGTCAAAAAGTAAATAAAAGACTAATTCCCAGTGTGATATATACATTGTATGTTTTTCATATTGAACAGGTTATAAGTAATCATAGTAGATGGTGGAAGTAATGAAGGGTTCTGTTCTTGCTTGTAACTTCAGGAGATTCAGAATTTTATGCGTGCAGAATAAAAGTAAGCATGAAATGCATACGGATATACATGCTGTATAATTTATTAAAACCTCTTAGTTGCAAAAAATAATTTGATATTGCAAAAAAAATTGGCTCCTAATATTATTAAAGCAAATAGTCAAAATGTATTTAATCAGCTAAAATGAATCTTCCAAGTGATTTTTTTTCTATTGAATTTTCACAAATATTCGTCTCCCACATTTCCCATCTAATCTAAATCTATGATTTTCATATTTTCCTGCTGAGTGAGGTATAATTCACAAGATTCGTGAAATAAGATTTATCCCTAACTTCCAGCAGGAACCAATTCATCTGATACGTGATGGTCTGTTCCATATTTTCTTTATCCTTAGGCTGTCATGATGTGCAGCCAACATCCTTTTTATGTCTGATGGTTTCTTTTTGCCAGAAATGGGTTTGGAATCACAAAACGGCAAATTCTAGGCCAATTGCACATGATCCACTGTTTACTAGGGTTCCCCCAAGGACACAAAGCATCATGAGCAAAAATTTCCCAGTATATGGTGGTATTATTTAGAAAGTGAGTTGCAATATTAAAGAGGACCTTTCATGTCCTATATGCTGTTTTACATACCGCTAGAGAGCTGACAGAGCGCTGAATTCAGCGCACTGTCGACTTTCCCGTTATGTGCCCCAGGGCTGGAGATATCGGTGGTCTTCATTTCACTGTCCACCGTCAGAAGGGCGTTCCTGACAGTCTAGCTGGGTTGTGAGGAACGTCCCCCCTGACAGTACTCGTCCATAGCCCTGTACTGGGGGGGGGGGCATTCCTCACAGCTCAGCGTCATCACTGGGCTGTAAGGAACTCCCCCTCTGACAGTACAGGGCTATGGACGAGTACAGAGAGAGAGGGCATTCCTCATAGCCCAGTGATGACGCTGAGCTGTGAGAAACGCCCCCCACCCCCCAGTACAGTGCTATGGAAGAATACCGTCAGGAAGGGCGTTCCTCACAGCCCAGCCAGACTGTCAGGAACACCCTTCTGACAGTGAGCTGAGATCGGTAACGGCGCCGATATCTCCAGCCCCGGGGCACATAACGGGAAAGCCGATAGTACACTGAATTCAGCGCACTGTTGGCTTTCTAGCGGTATATAAAACCGCATGTGCCTGAGGACATGAAATGTCCTTTTTAAGTGGGAACTATATGGCAGTATGGCTGTAGCGCCTGGCCAGCATCTACCGTACATGTTTTAAACATGGGTCTTTAAACATGGCACCTGCTCAGCTGTATTACACAGCCGAGAGCTGGTGGCAATACCCACGATCAGAAAAGAGGGAAAGTAAAAGAAACCAAAATGGCTAAATAAAAATCTAAATATTAGACAGTCCCTACATTGGTATAAACAAAAAGCACATCTTGACCAGCCAAAAAGATGCATATGGAGATATAAAGTGAAGGGTATCAGTATATTGCTTTTCAAAAAAAGTTTTGGATTTTTGTAAATTTATTAAAACAAAGAAAACCCGACCTTCAGAATATAGGTAATATGTCATTTTTGTTGCATAGTGAATGCCAATAAAAACAAAAGCCATAGGAAAATAGTGCAATTGCACTTTTTTCTAATTCAATCCTATTCGGAATTTTTCTCTATGTTCCCGAACACAAGACATTTGGGCCAATATACTCAGCAAAAATGCTTGCATAGGCCTGTCCAGTGAAATACAGAGTTCTATATGATAGACCCATAAGTCCGTACCTTGGTTACCATTACGCACCACTCAATGGACCATGTTCTGATAGTTTTCTGCCTCTGAATACAGGCACATACATTCATTGACAACAAAAAATAACACACCAAGAAGGAGTTAGTGGAATTGAATGACACTATATATGTGTGATCGTAGTGATGATTTATATAAATAATTACAATATTAGACCAATAGGATAAGTATATTGGGAAAAACTGTCAAATTGAGCGGATGCTCTTGTACCCTGTTGGGCCATCTCTAGCCTGGATACAAGATAAGACACAGTTGGGCATAGAGGCATACATGTTCCCTATGGTACCCTGCAGCGCATTTGTCCACAGATTTCTTACAACTCCTAGGCTGCCGAAGCTGGCATCCCAGTTGGTCCCATAAATGCTTAATTGGTGAAAAATCTGATGACCAGGCAGGCCAAGGAAGTGTTACAATCTGACTGAGACATTCCTTGTAACACCATGTCTGAAGAAGAGAGCCAGTACTCTTGAAAGCTTACTTATAAATATACTCAGTTAGCCTCTAAAAGGTATCGCTTGATTTCTTCACTCTTCCACTACTTTCAATGGCTAACACGGTACAACATTATACTACTATCAACTTGAGACATTCCTTGGAAAGCCTTGGTGTGTGAGGGCAAGCATTATCCTGCTGAAAAATGCCAATTGAAAGCTCTGCCATGGAAGTATGTGACCACAGTCCTGCACATATTGCTGAGCTGTTATTGTCCTTCGTATCACTACAAGGGGGTGACTGACTGTCGTATGCGATAGCTTCCTAGGTCATCATACTAGCACGTGGGGTAGTGTGTCACTCCACAGCAAAGGCAGGATTGAAGAACTAACCACAAGACTTCCATACTTAAACCTGACCATCGTTGGATCCAAACAAGACCTGTTCCAGTCCATACCAGTCCAGTTCCTGTGTCCATGACACCACTGCAAATAAAAGCGATGGTGGCTGACACATAATGGGTACTATGTCCCCAAATTTCCTTCTGATAAGAAGCACCTGGAAATGGTTGAGGCAAAGACAGGGGTGTGTAATGTAGGTACCACCTATGTCTGGATAGTGGACAAGGAAACTGTGGGAGCTGCTCGTGCTTGTTGGCAGATGAAACAATCTCCTCTACGTATGATCTGCCTGGGCCGTCTAGAACCTTTTTGACATATGTGTGTAACCTCATGTAATTATTGCAACCAAAACCTCCTGACAGCTAGGTCAGAACAGCTTCTTCACCAAAATGACCATCCTGCTTCTTTCCAAGTCATCAACTGAGCCAAAAGTCTTCAAGTACATTGTAGAGGCATGTCAAGCAGTCTCACCAAAAGGTACACTACCCAAAAGTAGCTTCTGAGAGCGTTTTTAAAGGCAGCAGCACTTTTACACCCTCTTGTGGCAACACTCAGTATCTAATCAGACCACACCTAGGCTCATTTACATATCTGCCTGAGACATAGCTGCATGCCGAGTTTTGCAGCAACCCAACATTTCTGGGTGCATTATTATTTTTTCCAATTCGCATATTATGGATTTGTGTGCATGATCCCTAAGAAGAGAATGCAAACCAAACCATGGTATAGGAAGGAATATGGGATACCTTGAAGACCATGTAAAATTGCCTGTATAAGAATATTGGATCTTAAAGATTGATATGAAGAATGTGATAGACATCTGACAATGATTTCACAGATCCTACACAATGGTGAATAATACGTTACTGGCATGAAAGAGCAACTGCAGGAAAGTGCTAAATGAATAGTTCCCTAAAATTGGTAGCAATGTGCAATACATTATTAGAGATTGGATGGACAGGATCCCTTATTCAGAACAGCTCACAGATTTCACCAATATTTCACAGATATAATGCTACATTTCTCCTGTGGCATCACTTTAAGCAAAGTTGCTGCTGGGTTCTCTCACAGACGGCTCAAAGTGTACAATCCATTTTTGCTGTAATAGATATTTGTATATTAATAAATGATGTCTAATTGATATTTTCTTGCGATCGTTGTTGCATCCATTGTGTGATATTCAGAATTCTATAGTACGGCCATAAAAACGTAAAAATTGATTTTAGTGTGCATAAGGATGGGATGTGATTAATATCAGGGCCCTACGCAGTTATTGCAGGATTTTTAAGATGCAGTAAAACTAAAGTATCTGAGATTTCATGATAAGATTTTCAAGCACTTTGCCAAAATCCAGTACAACATTAGTTTGTGTGACTTTATATAGATAGACTTTATCTATCTATCTATCTATCTATCTATCTATCTATCTATCTATCTATCTATCTTCTTCTTCTATGCTGAAAATGGACAGCACTCCAGAATTCTAAATCAAATGGGTGAAGATTTATTCCAATGCACCATTTCGGTCCTAAGGCTACAGGGCCTTTCTCAAGCAGCAACACAGTGAAATGTGCAGACTTTATAGTGAGGAGCTTGCCACTCCTTCAATTAATGACAATCAAGATATCACACTAAAAACATTTGATCAAAAAAAAGTGAAATGCATATCAAGTGCAAATACACCATTGCTTCATCAATACAAAACAAATGGTATATTATATATACAATAAATACAATAGAAACGTAGAAATATATGTGCATATTAGTTAAATATCAAAACTCATGTGTAAGTCATACAGAGTGAATAGTATACCAATTTTCTAGTATTAAAAACACAACTGTTGCATAAATATCCAAGTGATAAGGGATTAAAAATGATAAAGGATTAAAAACTCGCCCCCATAAGGTAAAACGCCATTAATCACGCTATTCAGCGTGTATAGGTGTAATGGAGTGGGCAGGACCGGAAATATTAGTATTCCCGCATGTGCAATGAAACAGAGAAAGTTTAAACTGCTGGCAACATCATGCCAGGATGCATATAGATAGAAACACAATGTGTACAAGGCAGGGTTACCAGGACTCATTGACACATACCATATGTAAAGAATTTGTATAGATACACATTGAATAAAAAAGCTGCAGTAACGCAGTGTGTGAACACACATCAAGTGGAAAGGTTGCAATATCACAGTGTGTAAATACACCTTTATGTTGATTACACTGCATATATCTGCAATAAAAAAAAAAAAAAAAAAAAAGCAAATGAGGGAAAACAAATTAAAAAAATAAATAAATAAATGTATGCCACATTGTTGATCAATCACATAGTGACTAACTCCAATCAGCACATTATTAACCAAATAAATGCTATGTCGTTGTGCAAGGTACAATGTAACAAACACTTCAACTAGCTTAATATAATTAGTTCAACCAGACCTGACTTCTTGTCTGTAACCCTGTCAGGGGAATAAGACAGATGTCATATGTTCCGTCACAAGCGACATATCGAAGCACCACATATCGCCTGAAAACAGAGCACCAAATGGCCTATGGGAAGAGACTTAAATAAAATTAAATTGAAAAAAAATTAAAGAAACAAAAAAATATTTAAGAAAAAAATTATTTTGAAAAACAAAACAAAAAACACTAATACATACATAAAATAAATATATAAATATTAACTAATGATACGAATGTCAATGAGACCAGAACACAACCCAAGCCAAAAAAAATTGTACACAAAAAAGGGAAAAAAATTATCATGTCACCATCAACCTACCAAAAGTAGTAATGGCAAAAAAAACAAAACATAATTTTAATATTAATAAAAGTATACAAATGTTTCAAAAGTACAATAATAATAATAATAATAATAATAAGGAAGAAGAAGAAGAAGAAGAAGAAGAAGAAGAACAGCAAAAAAGAGGGGGGGGAGTTTTCAATCCAACATGTTGAGTGTATTTGAATCCCGATCAGAATCCCAATCCCTTCCCTTCCCAATAGTGTAAATATATGTGAAAAAAATATATACATAAAAAAATAAAATCATATAAAAAACATCATATGCCGGATCTTTAGGATTTGCACTCACAAGCCGAGTCAGGTTATTTTTTGCTGCTGCTCTGTTCTTGGAATTTGTATCTATCTATCTATCTATCTATCTATCTACAGTCATATGAAAAAGTTTGGGCACCCCTATTAATCGTAATCATTTTTAGTTCTAAATATTTGGGTGTTTGCAACAGCCATTTCAATTTGATATATCTAATAACTAATGGACACAGTAATATTTCAGGATTGAAATGAGGTTTATTGTACTAACAGAAAATGTGCAATATGCATTAAAACAAAATTTGACCGGTGCAAAAGTATGGGCACCTCAACAGAAAAGTGACATTAATATTTAGTAGATCCTCCTTTTGCAAAAATAACAGCCTCTAGTCGCTTCCTGTAGTTTTTAATCAGTTCCTGGATCCTGGATGAAGGTATTTTTGACCATTCCTCTTTACAAAACAATTCCAGTTCAGTTAAGTTTGATGGTCGCCGAGCATGGACAGCCCGCTTCAAATTATCCCACAGATGTTCAATGATATTCAGGTCTGGGGACTGGGATGGCCATTCCAGAACATTGTAATTGTTCCTCTGCATGAATGCCTGAGTAGATTTGGAGCTGTGTTTTGGATCATTGTCTTGTTGAAATATCCATCCCCGGCGTAACTTCAAATTTGTCACTGATTCTTGTACATTATTCTCAAGAATCTGCTGATACTGAGTTGAATCCATGCGACCCTCAACTTTAACAAGATTCCCGGTGCCGGCATTGGCCACACAGCCCCAAAGCATGATGGAACCTCCACCAAATTTTACAGTGGGTAGCAAGTGTTTTTCTTGGAATGCTGTGTTTTTTTGATGCCATGCATAACGCCTTTTTGTATGACCAAACAACTCAATCTTTGTTTCATCAGTCCACAGGACCTTCTTCCAAAATGAAGCTGGCTTGTCCAAATGTGCTTTTGCATACCTCAGGCGACTCTGTTTGTGGCGTGCTTTCAGAAACGGCTTCTTTCGCATCACTCTCCCATACAGCTTCTCCTTGTGCAAAGTGTGCTGTATTGTTGACCGATGCACAGTGACACCATCTGCAGCAAGATGATGCTGCAGCTCTTTGGAGGTGGTCTGTGGATTGTCCTTGACTGTTCTCACCATTCTTCTTCTCTGCCTTTCTGATATTTTTCTTGGCCTGCCACTTCTGGGCTTAACAAGAACTGTCCCTGTGGTCTTCCATTTCCTTACTATGTTCCTCACAGTGGAAACTGACAGGTTAAATCTCTGAGACAACTTTTTGTATCCTTCCCCTGAACAACTATGTTGAACAATCTTTGTTTTCAGATCATTTGAGAGTTGTTTTGAGGAGCCCATGACGCCACTCTTCAGAGGAGATTCAAATAGGAGAACAACTTGCAATTGGCCACCTTAAATACCTTTTCTCATGATTGGATACACCTGGCTATGAAGTTCAAAGCTCAGTGAGGTTACAAAACCAATTTTGTGCTTCAGTAAGTCAGTAAAAAGTAGTTAGGAGTATTCAAATCAATAAAATGATAAGGGTACCCAAATTTTTGCACCGGTCAAATTTTGGTTTAATGCATATTGCACATTTTCTATTAGTACAATAAACCTCATTTCAATCCTGAAATATTACTGTGTCCATCAGTTATTAGATATATCAAATTGAAATGGCTGTTGCAAACACCCAAATATTTAGAACTAAAAATGATTAAGATTAATAGGGGTGCCCAAACTTTTTCATATGACTGTATCTATCTATCTCTCTGTCTATTTGTCATCTATCTATCTATCTATCTATCTATCTATCTATCTATCTATCTATCTATCTACTATCTCCCTTAAGACCCCTTTACACGGGGCAATGATTGGGCTAGTTATTGAGAACAAGTGTTCCTAGGAACCAGTGACATAAGTACCCCACCCTAGCTACAGGGTCCACGACCTTAGGGGGCCCGGTGGGCCCCTGCTGCTTTTTTTTTTTTTTAAACTGTCAGTTACCTGCTGGAGCAACCCCAGCAGGTAATGGGCCCTATTTACTTACCGATCCATGTTCCTGCTCCATGACACCCTTCTGCCCTCCAGGGGGCCATGTGCATCCCATATCACATTGCTGGGGCCCCCTGGAGGGAAGAAGGGGCCATGAGTTGGAGCGGGGATTGGCAAGTAAGGCCGCGGGCTCGCAGCCAGAGTATTTGTTGAGCGAATCCCAGCAAATGCTGCTATTATTATACTCTGGGGTCTCTTCAGAGGTATAATGACACTCTAATAATAATACTCTGGGGTTTCTCCCCAAGTATAATGATCGGAGGACCAAGGTAGGTGAGAAAACATAAAAATCAGTGTTACTCACTTCTCCTGGGCTCCTCTATGACTCTCTACTGTCTTTGGGCCTCTGTAGTGACGTCACACATGTCACGTGGGTCAGGCCTGCTTAACCCATGTTTGTGACGTCATTGAAGAGGGCCGAAAACAGCAGGGAGCCATACTGGAGTGAAATAGAGATAAGTATCACTGTTTTTTATGTTTGTCACCTCCCCTGGGCCTCCGAACATTATACTCTGGGGTCTGAAAAGACCCCAGAGTATAAGAATAGTTTACGGATGGTGAACCCCAAAAATTTCGGGTTCTGCCGAATCTAAAATTTTTGCAATATTTGCAACGAACATCGTTGGAGTCATGATGGGACATAATACTGTGTGGAGGGTGGGTGCGCTATATGACATTATACTGTGTGGAGGGGCCGCTATGGGACATTATACTGTGTGGAGGGGCCGCTATTGGACATAATACTGTGTGGAGGGTGGGTGCGCTATATGACATTATACTGCATGGAGGGGCCGCTATGGGACATTATACTGTGTGCAGGGGCTGCTATGGGACATTATACTGTGTGCAGGGGCCGCTATGGGACATTATACTGTGAGGAGGGGCCGCTATTGGACATAATACTGTGTGGAGGGTGGGTGCGCTATATGACATTATACTGTGTGGAGGGGTCGCTATGGGACATTATACTGTGTGCAGGGGCCGCAATGGGAAATTATACTGTTTGGAGGGGCCGCTATGGGACATCTTGCAAAAATAAAGATTTTTTTGTAGCCAAATGATTGTTTGCAATAAAACTACAACATGTTTGCAAGATGCTGGCGGAATGTTCCTTTTTTTGGATATCTATCTATTTATGTATCTATGTCTTTGACTACCCCCCCCATTTCTGTTTTTTATAAAGGTGACATTTCACTACACAGATCTTAGCTATCGTAATTACAATATACCCATTCCTATTTGGTAGATCAATTATGTGGAGGTAATATGTGAGCTACTAAAAGATGTACCTGCAAGGAGAGAAGTGTATTACATTTATACGCTTGTAGTAATTAAATCTATTGGTCTGACATTTGGTAGACCGGTCATAGTGAAGTTTAATTACCTCTGTTCTTGCACATAAGGGAATGCTGTAAAAGAATATTAGTAGCATTTCCAGTGTGATTATAGCACATGGAAAATGTCCTCTATATTCACAATTAATGGTTTTACAATCAATAAACTGTAGCTATGGTCAAAGTTCTCATTAAATATCTGGAGGATATCTCTGCATCTATCTATCTATCTATCTATCTATCTATCTATCTATCTATCTATCTATCTCTCTCTCGTCTGTCTATCTATCTAACTTTCTATCTATCTTATCACATTACACCTACTGGAGCTTTCATGACATCCCATTATAAATTTATAGGCGTTAATTGCAATTAATTGAGCATGTTACCTCGATTACGATTAATGATGGTTATTTATGTCACACCCCCTTTAAACCACGCCCCTTTTATAGTATGAGTACGTGTTGGGCGAGATTCGTTTTGCGAGGTTCGCCCGGTGGTTTCGTTCAGACTGAATGCAGCCGAACTAAAACTGCTATTATATTCTGTGGACCCTTCAGATGTGATAATTATGTCTATGTGTCACAGCTCCACATGATCGACTGAGGCCCAATCACAGGCCTCAGTGGTCCCTGACGTCAGGCAGAAGCACCGAAGAGAACAGGGAGTCACCCTGGTGCCCAGGATAGCTGAGTGAGGCTAAGGCCCCATGTAGCAGGTTGCAGCAAAAAAGCGCTGTGGGAAAAACCGTGGCAGCAATGCATCGTGTTTTTCCCCGCATCGCTTTTCACAAAAAGTCAGTGGTTTTGGAAATCACAGCATGTCCACTGCGCATATTTTTCCCCAATGTGTGGATGAGATTTGCTTGAATCCCATCCACCTTGAAGTGACTGTAAAACGCCGCGGCCTTACACAGTTTTTCATGTTTGATCACCTTCACTTGGCCTCCACTTATTATACTCTGGAGTCTGAAGAAACCCCAGAGTATAATAGCAGTTCCAGTTCGGACGTGTTCAGTCTCAAGAAAACTGTAGGTAGAACCTCGCAAATATTGTAATAGCTGAACCGAAATAACCAATGTGAACAAAATAACGCCAGTTATCCTGGTTGATGTTTGGTTTTGGTTATTATTCGTGCCTTAGCATTCGGTGGCCCCACTCTGCAACTTTTCATGGTACGGCACTTGGTTGCTCAGTTGCTGTGGTTCCTAAGCGCTTTTACTTTTCAATAATACTACTCACCATTGATTATGGAATATCTCAGAGGGAAAACGTTTCATGAACTGTTGCGTTACAATGGGGCATCCTGTTACAGTACCCCACTGGAATTCAGTCAGCGCTTCATAATGAACCATTGTATCACAAATGTTTGTATGGTGACTCCATGGTTAGGGGCTGGATGGCTATGGGACTGAATGAAGCACCTGAAATCAATGATTAAGAGATGGTACCCAATACTTTTCTCCATATAGTGTAGATGGTAAACATGTAGAGGTTAAAGGGGGTGTTTGTTTTAGAAAACCTTAGATAATGGGGGAAAAAAGGAGGTGTTTTATTTGGGATCTCCATAATTTAGTAGTAGTGAAGACTTCCATAAATCACATGAAACACCTGAATTCAATGATTAAGGGGTGTGTCCCTATCTATCTACCTATCTATCTATCTATCTATCTATCTATCTATCTATCTATCTTTATTTATATAAAGTTATTTCTCTCTCTCTCTCTCTCTCTCTCTCTCTCTCTATATATATATATGTATATACATTTCTGTTTCTCTTTTCTTTCTTTCTATCTTCTGTATATTTATCATTCTACTGCTATCTGACTTTCTGAATCGCTCATCTATCTATCTATCTATCTATCTATCTATCTATCTATCAAACTAATATTTATTTTAACCTTCCTGCTTTGTTATGACAGATGGTGCAGCCATATTTGTTGTCATTTTCAAAGTTGCTTCTCAGAATCCAACAGTCAAGTTACAAAAATATGTGTGAATTTCATGTTACCCCTTTTACATAAATGTCAGTGCAACGAAACAGAAAAAATGGCTTTATGCATTTACGTAAAACAAACATAAATATATGTCCAATTTTATGTATTGTGCGAAAATTTTGTAAAATTTGGAATATTCCTTTAATTCCGTATTCAGTTACAGAACACAACCAAATAGTGCTAGTTTCTTTGGGAAATCCCAGTGTTTATAAATTCCCAATATGTATAGAGTTAAACAAATAAAGTGATTGGCAATTCAAGGATTAAGATATTTTTACACATCTTGGAAAGGTTACAGAATTTTTGAATTTTAATGTAATGGTATGTGAGAGTGCAGCCTGCAAGCTCAATCACCCCATGAATTCCAACAACTGCTTGCCCAGCTGGTGATCATACCATGGAACCTGCCTGGGGGCATCTCCAGATGGCTCAGTGTGTCTCAGAATGAATGTTGGGAAAACTAGTTATTTGGAGAAGCGATAAAGGTTATCAGCGACAATGCTGGGAAATTTAAAGGGACTCATTTATCTTTTTGCAAAGAAAATGCTTTACTTTTTTATTTTTATTTTTACAGATGATATTATCATTATATTGTGCTGAAATTTAGTGATTAATAGTGTTTCTTGTCATTTATAGTTATTTTGTCATCCTGACCATATAACTGACTTATATAAAATTGTAGTGCTGACACACTAGGGCAAATTCAAAATTAGGCTAAGGTGCCAAGTAGCGGGCCGCAGCGAAAAAGCGCAGCGGGGAAAAAACGCAGCGGAAACGCATCGCTGCGCATATTTTTCTGCAATGTGTGAAAGGGATTTGCTGCAGTTTTTGTGCCACGTGGGGCCTCGGCCTAACAGAGTGGAGTGAACCTGGTGCAAACATTGCCATTAGAATAAAATACACTTACCTGCTCATTCATGGTCCAACATCTCCATCTACTAAGAACTCACATGAACCAATCAGCCGACACTTAAAGGGAATCTGTCAGGGCAATTTGGGACACTAAACCACCCACAGGTCCATATGGACCTGGGGTTTAGTATCCCAAATCTCCCTGTTATAATGTAATCCATGGCCGTATTAAAAATTTTAAAAGTTTTATACTCACCCCTCCGCTGTACTTCCTGCGCCTACACAGTTCTTCAATGAAGCCAGAGGAGTACACCTTGGCTTCAGTGCGCATGCCCCGTACCTCCGGCAATTGTGCAGTGAAGCTAGGGTGTCTATCTTCGGCTTCACTGAAGAACAGCGCAGGCACTGGGAGCACCAGAGATTGGTCCGATGAGACTAATCGGACCCTTCTCTAGGTAAGTATAAAGGTTTTTTATTTTGAATGCGCCTGCGGATTGCATTACAACAGGGCGATTTGGGACACTAAACCCCAGGTCTATAAGGACCTGTGGGTGGTTTAGTGTCCCAAATTGACCTGACAGGTTCCCTTTAAATGTGACAAGATGGGCAATTTTTGGCATTGTTCTAGTAATTCTTGGTTATCTTGCTAAAGTTTGGACCCTTATTAGAATGGGGTTGAGTTTTTACTTCTACTTTGGCCTACACTTGTTCATGAGCACAGGTGGTACCACATAAGCTAACAAATTGCAAAGGAATATCATTGTGCAATATACAAGGGTTTAAGGATGTTATTGAGGGTGTCTTTTGCTTGAAAACCCCTTTATGATTTAGAGTAGAGAGCTGCTTAGTAGGAGAGATACTGCTGTCACGGGACTCCTTCCTGTTTGGGCAGGTGCTGTGTCTTTGAAAACAATCACCTCTTAATCAAATTAGAGAAAAAGGGACACAAGATGTGGTCAAAATCCTCATGGAAAGAGATATTGGCAGCTGTTCAGTATCAATGTCTCAATTTTTCATTTCAGTTTTTAATTCACAGGGTACCCTGTAGATGGACATGTCCTAAATGTCCAGAACATTGTACCGATCTATTGTACATCATGTAAGGTTAAAAGTGTGAGAAAGTGTGATTTAAAAACAGATGCTATACATCCTAGTGTATTTCCGAGTTTGATTCATGTGCCATCTGTGTCCGATCCACGTGTCATCTGTTTTTTTGAGTCTGCAAATAAAAAAGGATGCTGTCCTTATTTTTCAGCATCATCTAGCAATGAATCTGTGAAAAATGGATGAAACATCCATGTGTGCTGTCCGTTCTTTTTTTTTTTTTTTTCAGAGGCCCATAGACTTGCATGGTATAGAAGAGCAGAGAAAAGAGACAAAAATACACTGTAAGAATTGGTAGTGTGAATGGGCCTTTAGGACCCTTTCATTGTGTCCACGTGCTGTTCATGAAAAAAACGGACAGCACACAACCCATATTAGTGAATGGAGCTATTCATGCATTATTTTTTTTTCTCTTTTCTCTACTCATCTTGGCTATGTAAGTCTATGAGATTGTGAAAACAATTGACTGCATCCGGACATCATCTGTGTCTATCCATCTTTCATCTGTTTTTTACAAATTTATTGTTGACAAAGAACAAAAGAAGACAACATCTGTTTTTTGTGTGAATGCATGGATGGCACAGGGATTGGAGATGGATCAAAACGGAAATACACTTTTAGGTTGTGCAACATCCGTTTTTTTGACAGCTTGCAAAACAGATAGTTTATTTGTAAGCAGTCTAAAAAGATACTTGTAAAGCCACTATCACTATTATTTGTGGGTTACACATCATATGGTAGAGGATATGCCTTATCCTGATCTTTCTCAACAAAATGATATTGGATTCTACCTATTTGCATTAGGGCGAGAGTTCTCCTTTAAATCAGGCTTTATTTATGTGGCTAGACATACAATTCACAGTGACGGCAAGCTATTTTCTTCAATACAAATGTGTGAGTGAAGGTGCACAGTTCACCAAACCCATGTTATTATCCTGAGAATTCAAGTTAATGGGGATTTCATGAGGCAATCGGCCACCACTGTTAATTCTTTCATTACCGGGAACTTGTCGTACAATGGAGCTGCTGGAGACGGTAATGGTTTGTATTTTCTTTTATATATTTCAGTATATTTGCAAAGAGAAAAAGGAATTGTTTTTTCTGTAGGAAATCAATATACAGCAGCTGTCTATATGCGGCTGCTTAGCGGCGGCGCCATTGTTTCCTTGAGTCAACAAACAGAAGTTACTGGGTAATATACATGTGTTTTGTAACACCGGCTCATTAATTCTTTTCACTGTGTTGTAATGAGCTGTATGTAAATTTTTTTTTTACCGTTTGCTTTTTTTTATTTCATTCTTTCTGAAGCATGGAGTCATGGACACATTTTCACCATAATAAATCTTGAATTATAATAGATTATTCTATGTTTTGAAGTCTAAATTGGAAAGAAAGATTGAAACAAAAGGACTAAATGCAATAACATAAGAGAAATTGTATGTGCTATTTTGCAGGAATATATGGGCTCCAGATCCCAAGAAAAAATCAGAAACTTGTGGTGCAAATTAGGGAAGGGTATGACATTGAATCCCTCCCCTTTGGCATTGATGATGTTGTACCCAGTTTTTGACTGATGTTCCTTAGACACAAAAGGAAAAATTATTCTGAGGTTTCACTTTTACAAAATGGGGTAGTTATACTGATGAAAAGTAGTGGCAGAATTCTGGTGCAACTTGCACCAAAGAAGATGGAGTACATGCCTTACACCACATTTATTAACTGTTATAAAGATTTATTGGTCCTTGTCTAGTAAGGGGCATGGCTCAGTAGTAAAGGGGTGTTTTTTTTTTTAACAGTCATCACACAATGATCTGCCTCAAAATCTGCAACAAATTCCACCTGAAGGCTGAGGCCCCACGTTGCGGAAAAACTGCTTTTTTTGTTGCAGATTTTGCTGCAGTTTTTTGAGCCAAACCTAGGAGTGGCTACAAAAGGGATGGGAAATATATAGGAAGCTCTTATACTTCTCCTTTCTGTTCAACCCACTCCTGACTTTGGCTCAAAAAACCACAGCAAAATCTGCAACAAAAAAAGCTGCATTTCCGCAATGTGGGGCCTTAGCCGACATCTGACTCCCATTCATTTCATTGGGAGGCAGTAGCTAATGTTTTCAGCTAATGAAAAAAATACTTCTTCACCTGAGAACTCCCATTGAAATGGGAGGCCGAAAATACACCTTTTCCGTCTGTGTCAAAATCTGCTTGCGAAATTTGGAATTTGGTCCTGCCCAATAAAGGCAATATATAGAGTGGCATGCTTCTCCAAATTCTGCTACAAAATCTGCTTCAGGCTGAAGCCCCTAGTAGCGAAACGTGGCAAAAAACATATTGTATTTTTTTTCTGCAACGTTTTTCATTGCGTTTTCGCAGTTTTCCTCTGCAGACTTCTGCCCTTATTATACCTATATGGAAAACGCCAGCGTTTTCGCAAGTTTAAGTGACATGCTGTGATTTTCAAAAACACAAGCGTTTTTGAAAAGGCAGCTTTTCCATTGTGAATTTTTTTTCTGCTATGTGTGGATGGCATTAGCCAGAATCCTATTCACTTTGCAGGATCGCATTCACTTCAGCGTCAAATTCAGCATCAAAATCCTCAACAGTTTATGACAAACAGAAAAAATCTGCTTCAAATTCCTGAAGCAGACATTTTATGCTTGACAAATTCAGTATCAAATCCCTATGTGTGAACACCCCTGGGACGTATCCATAAGTTTACTCAGTATATAAGATATTGACTCTAGTGACAATTGATAACCCTGCAAGCAGGGCTGTCTTCTCCTACACTTTTTAGGTCAACTGCTTTATCAGCGCTTGGGCCCACCATAGGATCTTCTGATACATTAGTATAAGTCCAACCCTGAACCAGTACTATGAACTCAAAATAATAGCAGCAGCTAGGGGTGTATATAGGTATAGGTATAGGGGGTGCAAAGACAGCAATTGCTACCAGGCCCTGGAGCCTCACTCAGGAGGCCCAAAGGCCTCTTTACAATATAAGAAGACACTGATATTATAGATAGCACAGGGTAATTGGGGGCATTGTTACATATTTTGCATGGGGGCCCAGGAACTTCAAGTTACGCCTCTGGCAGCAGCCAGGGGGTGCACTCATGGATATTGTCATTATAACATTATCCTGGCAAAACCACGCAGCAGCTAAATACTGTATATATACGTAGACAGTTCCGTTTGCCCCTTTTCATAAAAAATATTATTATGGACCAGTAGAATAAATGTGTCCCAATTTCCCATCTCTGCAGTTATAATTTACATGTAATATGTTCCATTCCAATATATGAAGTTAAGAGATCTGTGTGACAATCCAGTCATTAAATATAGATAGAAATAGAGAAGTCAGAGGTGTGTAGTAACAGGCCGTTTCCTGAGTGGAAAGTCATAGCCTGAAGTCATTTCAGGTCAGATCTATCCATTAAAATGAGTTTCCCTAATAAAATCCACAGAAAATCACTCCATGGAATTTTTATACTGGTTCAAATATTTTCCTCCCAAATATTTGTGTATCCTTTTGCTGAAATTTTTACCCTGCATACAGTGGTAAAGACTGTTTTTTCAGAGGACTGAACAAAGTGTCCCGTATGTCACTACTAAAACATTCTGCAGCAGCTGCAATGTGTATTACAAAGTTTGTTATTATTTCTTCATTTACTTATATATCGCCTTCATATTCTGCAGCACTTTACAGACATTGTTCCATATAGGACTCACAATCTATATTCCCTATCAGTATGTCTTCGGAGTGTGGGAGGAAACCCACGCAAACTCCTTGCAGATGTTGTCCTTGGCAGGATTCAAACCCAGGACTCCAGCGCTGCAAGGCTGCAGTGCTAACCAGTGAGCCACCATGCTGCCCAACAAGTGCAGGTACATTGCATTAGCCACAGATTTACATTATAATTTAGATTATAATAGATGCGTATTGATTTATAGGTGGCAATCCACATTACACTCATCTAATGTGTATGAAATGCTTGGCTGACATTCATTCATATGTTAAGGGAAGATGTTGTCAGAGGAGACTTTAAGAGAGTTAAGTCGTTGTCAGAGGAGACTGGTGGTGGCGTATTTCATGTGAATGATGTCCATCAAAAATAGGACATGCCCTATTTTTCACATCCGGATGGCCAAATACCGGTTGATGGGTCCATTTTTAACATCTGTCAAAACAGATTTGCATCTGAGTGATGGCCATTAATAATGGATCAGTGGTTTGGGTAAAAAAGGCCAATGAAGTTCATCTGTTTTCTTTAACAGACAGTTAAAAAACGGAAGACAAACAGACGTAAAAAATGGACAAACGGAAGGAAAATGGATGAAAAATATGTGACATATGGATGGAAAAGGGATGTTAAAAATGGACCATTTCATCTGTTTTAACAACTTTGTTTTTCAGTGTTTGTGTATATGAGGCTTAAGAGAAAGCAAATGCATAGAGGACAGGAAAAAGTAAATGACAAAAAGTGGGGTTAGTTCTGTTCTGGGGTTTCTTGAGTTCACCAGGGAAAATGACTCTGTGACTTCATTTCCGTGCAATAAGAGTACATGTCTGTTGCCATGTAATGTTGATCCAAAGCAAGGCAAAAACCCCATAAGGTGCAACCATTTTTCCATGTCATAGGGGAAAAGAGAATTCTCTGGATCAAGGACTCATCTCTATTCTTAAACTCTTTTAGTGAACTTCCCATGACAACTTCCTCTGACAGAGAGTTCTAAAATCTCACTGCTCTTAGGCTGCGGTCACACTAGTGTTTGTGGACCGTTTGGGGACTCTGTCCCCATTCTGCTTAAGCGGACCCCAAGAACCCAGCGTAACAGTAAATAATTCCTTGCTATGCATATGTAGGCTTTTTCTATCCTCTAAATAAAGGATGCTCCCTTTCTACAGTTACATTCCGGGGTATGAAGAGATCATGAGAGAGATGACTTTTCTACCTTCATTACCAGATTTCCCCTTTAAAAGGAGTCTGTCACCAGAACCCAGCATATCAACCCAACCCCACATATGGACAGTTTAGGGGTAGCTGTTTTTGCCAATATGCAAATAAGCTCTTTGGAGCAATGAGGGCATTGCCATTGCTCCAAAGATATAAGCAGCAATACCCTCATTGATCTAAAAACCTCATTTTCATAATGACAAAAACAGCAATATGTTGTTAACTGAGACAGCGATTCACAAGGAGAAAACCTCATTTGACTCATCTGTCAGCAGGGCTGGGTTGATATGCTGGGTTCTGGTGTCAGAGTCCCTTTAAATCCAAACATGCAGTTTGTGCAGACTTACATCTGCTCTGTCTTTCTCATCTTTCCTCTTGCATACATAGTGCACTTAGTTATTGCCCGTCATGACAGCATAGTACCCAGTGTGTCTTCCTTTCAGCTTCGTTGGCATTCCTAACTGTGCAATTAAAGTGAGACTCACGCTGCCAAGCCACAGCGTAGAGCCAACATATAAAGGACATTCCACCCTTTTCATTTGCTTTTAATGCCTGAAGTTTACCAGCATGACCACTGAAACCCTGGGCGTAGACACTAGATTTATGGAATAAATATTTGCATTAAATATATGTCTGTCTTTTATCTCATACCTGTCAGGGAATAAATAATAACTATCTATAGCAGAAAAGGTTGGTTATGTATGAGTTACAGAACATTTCTTTTTAATATAAAAAAAATAATCTTTCCTCTTCTGTCAAGTTTGTGAAATGGGTTGTCCGCCTTGGTGATCATCTGGGATCTGTAGGGAAATTGCCAACCTGGCTTCAGTCTCCATGCAGAATAACCCTGGAGCAAATGATACGAAGCATCACACGGAGTCCACTGAAATGATTAGGTTGCTAATAAAATTCTGGGCCCATTCGTGAAGTATTACCCACCTTGTTCACATACTGCAGATATCCTGTAGAAATGTCTGTGACTAAAAATCAGTAGGGTTGTTTTGGAGGCAAGCACATGGATTTCTACATGCTCCATTCAGGTGAAAGGGACAGTCGCAGAACATTTTATAACAAATTGACATGTGAATATATGCTAAAAGGTTATATGAAAATGGATTCTATAAATCAGACATCTCCTGTTAGATATATAAGTATATAGCATACTGTTTCGAATATAGAATTGTTACTATTTTTACCAAAAAACGGAAGTCAAGTTAAAAGAAAAAAAGGGTGTGGTGTTGGGGTTGTGGATTCACACAGAGTACGTAAGATACAGTAGGTGTACTAAAGGTAATATATCACATAACAACCTACTATCCTGCAGTGGCCAATGGACACATGGTGTTGTGGGTAATAACTCATTGGCCATTGCAGGTGGGTGGAGTTTCATCCAGGTATAGATGCTACGGTGGCCACTATATATGGCACCATCCTCAGATAACTAACCTGGGGGTCATTAATAGGCCTCCGGCTGCCATAACAACTCATTGCTAAGGTGTTAGAAGGGAAAGGAGTTGCAGTGATGGGTTGACAGAAGGAAACCCTAAGTGCTTAGATGGCACAGAGTTATTACCGACCCCAGATTTATCAGCAGGAGCCTCTGGGCTCTTACACTGATCACAAGAACACAACTCCTGTGCACATGATGTACTGTAGATGTACAACATTTTTCAGGAACTACTTCCATAAATGTAAATGATTGGTTGTTACCGGGTTAGAAGGATAAACAGGTGCTGTGTATGTTATGATCTACACTATGGGTTACAGCAAATTGGGGGATGTGCCTATACTTTCCTATTTAAAGCAATGGTAAGCACAGGCGCAGCCAACCAATAACGGTAAACACAATAATTGGGCTGCCCTTTTACTTTCCATTGTTTCAAATACAAAAGTACAATTGTGTCCTGGAAATTTGCAGTAAACGCCTCTGGCTGTGAGCACTGCGTGGTAAAGTATTGGGCCCCATTGCCACAGGTGTATAATATCCAGCCCCTAGCCATGTAGTCTTTACAAATATGTGTGAAAGAATGGCTCATTCTAAAGAGCTCACTGAATTCTAGCATGGCACTGTAATAGGATGCCACCACTCGGGGTGTACCTAATGGGTGAAACCACCCCCTTGATGATCCTGGTCAGCCACTGCTCTCCAGAATGATCATCATCAAGAGAACAGCAGCTTATCGCATGATTCTGCGTTCTCTGTTGCTGGCACTGGCACAGCTTTGATATAGTTAGTGTGCATAGGCACATCAGAGCAAAGAAGTAAGGAATATCCTAAGAGTGCGGAGTTATTGCTCATCCCATTAGGGCAATATATTGTGTTGAGGCAGGGCTGAAATATGGGGACTAAACAGGACATTATACCAAGTGGAGTGCATAATGTGTGTTGAAAACTTGCCTGTCCTGGCAACTACCCCCAATGGAAAATCTTGTGTATGCCCCTGCCACCACTGCGATAAGTCATTTCATTAAATGTCTTCCCTTTTAGATATTCCACCATCAATTGTGAGTGGTATTTTGAAGAGTAAAACCACAGCAACTAAGCCATAAAGTATTGAACCATGTAAAATGACAGAGCAGGATCGCTGAGTGCATAAACACTGTAATGACTCAATAACTGCAGAGTTCCAAACCTCCTCTGGCATTAACATCAGTACTAAACCTGTGCTGCAGGAGCTTCATGACATGGATTTCTATGGCCATGAAGCTGCATGCAAAACTTGTATCACCAAACACAGTTCAAAGCATTGGAATAGCTTCTCTATCTGGCAGTCTGGTGGACAAGGCTGGGTTTTGCAAACGCCAAGAGAACATTAACTGCCTGACTGCATTGTGTCAGCTGTAAAGTTTACTGGAGAAAGAATAAAGCTATTAGACTGTTTTAAGCTGTTGACCTAGGTCTCCTAGTCCTAGTAAAGGAAAATCTCATTTCTTCAGCTTACCAAAATATTTTGGACAATTGTATGCTTCTAACTTTTTGAGAACAGAGCAGGCATTGTTGCAAATTTTCTGGACAATTTGCCAACACTTGGGACAATCCGCCAAAATTTTGTGCCAAAATTTTGTCAGAAACTAAGCCATCTAATAAGTGGTGTAAAGTTAGACTAGACAGTCTAAAAGTATGCCAGATTTTCAAACAGCATTAGATACTGGCACAGCTTAAGACTGTCTAGTTTAACTTTGCACTGTCTAAAGGTTAGACAATATTAGTTTATCTGCCCCACTGTCCTTCTTCAAGCTGTCAAGCTCAAGGGACTCAAGTTTATACATTCTAAATCAGTTGTGGTGTCATGTGATGTCTATGATGTCATGTGCCTTGTGATGTCATATGCCTTGCGAGGTCATTGTAACTGTAAGGAAGAGCTGAATTAATTATGAAATGGGAGAGGTAGGATTTTGGAAATCGCAGCATTTGAATTATACCTAAAGAAATGCCAGCGGTATCTCTATAGTTATAATGGAAGCTGAAAGTGTGTGTGAAAAACATGGCAGGAAAATACAGCGATTCGTTGTTGCCGCGGTTTTTTCCTCAGTGCTTTTTTGCTGCGGCCCGCTAAGTGAGGCCTTAGCCTTAAGGAGTTTTATCCAGGATTTAATATAGTTATATACATATAATATATACTCTCTCTCTCTCTCTTTCTCTCTCTCTATATACAGTTGTACTAAAAAGTTTACATACCCCGGCAGATTTTTTGTTTTTTTGGCCTTTTTTCAGAGAATATGAATGATAACACAAAAACTTTTTCTCCACTCATAGTTAGTGGTTGGTTGAAGCCATTTATTGTCAAACTTCTGTGTTTTCTCTTTTTAAATCATAATGACAACCAAAAACCCTGTTCAAAGGTTCACATACCCCAGTACTTAATACCGTGTATTGCCCCTTCAAACATCAATGACAGCTTGAAGTCTTTTGTGGTAGTTGTGGATGAGGCTCTTTATTTTCTCAGATGGTAAAACTTCCCATTCTTCTTGGCAAAAAATATCCAGTTCCTGTAAATTCCTGGGCTGTCTTGCATGTACTGTGCGTTTGAGATCTCCCCAGAGTGGCTCAATTATATTGAGGTCAGGAGACTGAGATGGCCACTCCAGAACCTTCACTTTATTCTGCTGTAGCCAATGACAGGTCGACTTGGCCTTGTGTTTTGGATCGTTGTCATGTTGGAACGTCCAAGCACATCCCATGCGCAGTTTCCTGGCTGATGAGTGCAAATTTGCCTCCAGTATTTGCTGATAACGTGCTGCATTCATCTTTCCTTCAACTTTGACCAAGTTTCCTGTGCATTTGAAGCTCACACATCCCCACATCATCAGTGATCCACCTCCGTGCTTTACAGTAGGAATGGTGTTCCTTTCATCATAGGCCTTGTTGACACCTCTCCAAATGTAACGTTTATGGTTGTGGCCAAAAAGTTCGATTTTTGTCTCATCACTCCAAATTACCTTGTTCCACAAGTTTTGAGGATTGTCTCTGTGCTGTTTGGCGTATTGAAGGTGAGATTCTTTGTGGCATTTGCACAGTAATGGCTTTCTTCTGGCAACTCGACCATGCAGCCCATTTTTCTTCAAGTGCCTCCTTATTGTGCATCTTGAAACAGCCACACCGATAGTTTTCAGAGAGTCCTGTATTGCAGCTGATGTTATGTGTGGGTTTTTCTTTGCATCCCGAACAATTTTCTGGGCAGTTGTGGCCGAAATTTTGGTTAGTCTACCTGATCATGGTTTGGTTTTTACAGAGCCCCTGAGTTTCCATTTGTTAATCACAGTTTGAACACTGCTGACTGGCATTATCAATTCCTTGGATCTCTTTTTGTATCCCTTTCCTGTTTTATACAGTTCAACTACCTTTTCCCATAGATCCGTGGACAATTCTTTTACTTTCCCCATGACTCACAATCCAGAAACGTCAGTGGCTGGAGGAAAGATGCAACATTCTGTCTTGATCCCAAAATTCAACAGCTTTGTATTTTTCATGACATTTGCATATGGTTGCAGGTTGCGAAAAAAAACAGAATCTTCCATGGAATCGGGGACGGAATCCACTCCCAAATCCGTGGAAGATTCCTCCGTGTGGACCTAGCCTCACTTTTCAGCTTTACAATAGTTACAAGGAGTGCACAAGTTAAGCACCTATTCATCCAGAATAAATAACCACACCAAACAATATTGTGGCAAAGATTTGTGACGTTAGCCACTGTTTATTAACAACCCCATACAGTACAGTTGAGTGAAGCCAACTGATTGCGACACCTCACTCAGTGGTCTGGGGTCCTCCTGCCCCTGGCTTGCCCATAGACTAGAAGTTAGCAGTGCACGTACATTTCCACTGACTCACCTGAGCAACTGCTGGCCACTCTGACCAACCTTCGTGGTTGTCTGAGTCTATTTGAACCAGTCCCTTCACAGACAAGAAACCCTGCTGTGAAGTTCATGGCAAAAAGATTATGTTAAGGGCTGAGTGGGTCTTGCTTTACCCTGTGATGTAGAAATAGCATTAACCTAAAAGAACCTGCACTACTCCACCCCTAGTCCCCTCATCCAATTACCTTGAGACCTATGTACCATCTGAAGTACTGCCTCTTATTGTTCCCTTCAGAGTCCCAGCATGCAGAGACATGTAACCAACTTCATTTTGCACCTAGCATACTTAAACAGCCCTATAACATACTATACTAACCCTTATCTCCCACTCAGACCAACCTGGTACCTGGAGCCATGTAACCAAATCCATTTTGCACATAGCCCGAATAGCCCACAGCCTTTTGTCTTGATAGGTTGCCATGAATGCAGGAACTTTCTATTATGTGGTGCTTGTCAAGAAACCCAGCCATGATTTCCTTATTGCAGCCGAGTTATCTTCTCATGCATGTAGTGTCCTTGCCTAATGACTCAGCTATAAAAAGGATATCATCACAAGTCCCAGATCATAGAAAGTTCCTAGTCAAGGCTGCTTTCCAGTGCCATGAAAAATGGTGCTCCTCGATGAAATTAATCCAGGAGGGCAATTTAAGGTAGACTCCAGCTGATTAAGGTATAACCCTTGTTCCTGACTTCTATACTAACTCCCATTTTCACCTTGGCTTTTTTTGCATTCTGCCTTTGTTTTTCACCTTGGATTTACTCTTGACTGTACTCTTTGTCTTATTCTCAGTTCTATACCCTGGTTCATCTTCTATTTCCATACATGGAAACAGCAGCAGCAACAAGATCAGCCATGCTCTTTCATGCAGATCACATCCTTCAAAAACACATCTAAAGGTAAAGCCCAACTAGTTTTCATGCATCCTTTATGTACTGACAATAGGGCAAAAAGGATGCACCTAATAATTCAAGCACTTCCACCGGTGAAGCTGTGTGCCTGCACTGAAATCTATGCTAGCTAATAGCATAGACATCATTTAAAGAGGACCTTTCACCACCTCCACCAATTTTAGTTCTTAGCATCTATTAATAGGCACTTCTCCACTGATTCCAGTGCAGTTGGAATTTTCTCTGTAGCTCCCACCATTCCCAAGCAACAAGCGCAGGTAGTTTTGGTGTCTAATGTGCTATTTAAGCTCTGTAATGTCAGAAGGGCAGTGTCAGGCAGGCGGCGTGATTCAGAGCGCCAATCAGAGACAGCCAGTGTCAGAGCTCACGATTACACTGCTTGTTTGCTCCTGCCACCGCCATCCTGACAGTACAGAGATTCCATACATGGAAACATTTCATACAGGCAGCAACGAGACCAGCCATGCTCTTTTAAACAGATCACCTCCTCCTTTGAGGTGGTTACCACCCCTTCTGCCACACCACCCCATCCCATGAATGTGTGTTTGGGTGCCAGATGCTGATTTTCATGGTGTGGCATCTTTGCACCACAGATAAAATGCATTAGGTTTGCTGCTTTCCTGTCTGATCCAGAAGTTTTCACTATTCCTTAGAGATTTTCCAAGTCTTTTTTGAGTTGGGGTTGTCTGGGAGCCTCCTGTACATTCCAATTGGCAAGTATAACTATGTGACTGTCTTATCTTTTGGCTTGCCACATGTTGACTGTATTTCAGGTGATAACTCTTGTCTCTCTGGTTGATTATACTACAGACAGTTTCTCCTTCAGTATATCCACAATCAGTGGCTTCAAGAACTGCAACTTGGGAATCTGCCAAGAAAAACCCTTTCCTCTTTATGTAACAGGGGAAGAACAGAAAGATTCCTTACACTCTACTCCTCAATTTAATCAGTGGCAAAATTAATTAGCTATATCTGCCAAAAAATATCTAAAGGCAATGCTCAACTTTAGTTTAATAGTTTTCATGCATTCTTTAAGTACTGTATGTACTGACAATGGGGGAAAAATCATCGAAACCCATATATAGTATGCCAGTCTTGATAATCCCTGCTCCGGCAAAGGATGCACCTAATAATTCAGGCACATCCACCGGTGAAGCTGTATGCCTGCACTGAAATCTATGTCAGGTAACAGCATAGGCATCATTTAAAGATGACCTTTCAGTACCTCCATCAATTCTAGTTCTTAGCATCTGCTAATAGACATGTCTCCACTGATTCTAGTGCAGTTGGAATTTTCTCTGTAGCCCCCACCATTCCCAAGCAACAAGTGCAGGGAGTGTTGGTGCCTGATGTGCCATTCAAGCTGTGTAATGTCAGAAGGACAGTGTCAAGCAGGGGGTGTGATTCAGTGCACCAATCAGAGGCAGCTAGTGTCAGAGCTCACGATTACACCCCTTGCTTATTCTTGCCTGACACCGCCCTCCTGACCGAACAGAGCTTCAAAAGCATGTGAAACACCAAAACTAACAGCATCGATTGCTCAGGAATGATGGGGACTAGACAAAAAATTCCAGACGGTGCCAGAATCAGTGGAGCAGTGTTTATTAATTGACGTAAACAGCTGGACTTGTTGGAGGTGGTGTAAGGTCCTCTTTAAACCAGTAGGCTGGCATAGCTACATAGTACATGAGGTTTGATGAAGACATCATTCCATCAAGTCCAACCTATAACCTTACAGTCCCCTACAGTGTTGATCCAGAGGAAGGCAAAAAACCCCATGAGGCTTACGCCAATTGACCCATTTCAGGGGAAAAAAATTCCTTCCCGACTTCAATCTGGCAATTAGTATAAAACCCTGGATCAACATGCCCTTAAAATCTAGAAGTCATAACCCATAATATTGTTCTGTTTGAGAAAGGCATCCAGGCCCTCTTTGAATTTGTTCAATGAATCCACCATCACCACTTCCTGGGGCAGAGAGTTCCATAGCCTCGCTGTTCTTACTGTAAAGAATCCTCTTCTATGTTGCTGGTGAAACTTTCTCTCCTTCAGTCAAAGAGGATGTCCCCTTGTCACTGTCACTGGCCTAGGAGTAAAAAGATCATTAGAAAGTTCTTTGTGCTGTCCCTTCATGTATTTGTACATTGTTATTAGATCTCCCCGTAGACATCTTTTTTCTAAACTGAATAACCCCAAGTTTGTTAATCTATCGTTATACTCCAGTCCACCCATTCCCCTAATAATTTTGGTCGCCCTTCTCTGCACTCTCTTTAGTTTGATTATGTCTTTCTTGTATACTGGGGCCCAAAATTGAGCACAATAGTCTAAGTGTGGCCGTACCAGTGATTTGTATAGAGGCATAACTATGTTCTTGTCATGGGAATTTATACCTCTTTTGATACATCCCATAATTTTATTTGACTTGGCAGCAACTGCCTGGCATTGGTCACTAAAGGTAAGCTTGCTGTCCACCAAAATCCCCAAGTCTTTTTCATTGGCAGTCTTACTCAGCAATTTACTATTAAGTACATAATCATACATTTTATTTCGTCGACCAAAATGCATAACCTTACATTTGTCAACATTAAACTTCATTTGCCAAGTCTCCGCCCATGCTTCCACCTTCCCTAGACTCCCCTGTAATATTCTACTATTATCCTCATTTTTAATTACCTTACAGAGTTAAGTATCATCTGCAAATATGGACACCCTGCTTTGTAAGCCCTCATTAATAAAGATATTAAACAGGAGAGGGCCCAATACTGACCCCTGTGGCACCCCACTGGTGACTGTGACCCAATCTGAATATTTATCATTTATAAGCATCCTCTGTTTCCTATCAGTGAGCCAGTTGCGAACCCAAATGCATCTGTTTTCCCCCAGTCCCAACATTCTGATTTTGTATACCAACCTTTTATGTGGTACAGTATGAAAAGTCCAGATATGCTACATCTACCACATTATCCATGTCCAGTCTAGAACTGACCTCTTCATAGAAGCTAATCAGATTAGTCTGACAGGACCGATTCCTCATAAACCCATGCTGATTGGGTCATAAGATTATTTATATTGAGATACTCCAGGATAGCATCTTTTGGAAAACACTCAAATATCTTACCCACCACAGAAGTCAAACTTACTGGCCTGTAGTTTCCAGGCTCACTTTTAGGCCCCTTTTTGAAAATTGACACCATATTTACTATGCGCCAATCCTGTGGAACAGACCCAGTCATTACTGAATCCTTAAATATTAGATATAAGGGTTTGTTTATAAAATGATTATAAGGGTCTGTCTTTTGGCATAAATGATGATGTCTACAGTGGCTCCTCCCACACTACTCAAAGCACAATGCCCCTTTTCTGGAAAGTGGCAAGGGTGGCATAGAAAATTGTGCAAAAATTGGTACTTTTTCATTCCGTCCTTTCATTCCAATCTGGTGTACAAGACATGATAAATTTTCCCCAATATGTCTATCAACAGATCTTCCAGTATAAAATGCAGTCACTGTCTGGAATATATATGTGTTTGTGTTGCTGTGCAGAAACTCTTTTATATGCAGGAACTTGTAGATTAGGTTTTGAGTCTTTTTAACAATCTGGTTTGCCAATTTGGGAGGCTGGTACAATGATCTGCAGGATGTAATCTACAAGACAATTCATCAGGGTATTGAATATTCCAATAAGTTCAGGATAATGCCTTCCTGGGATGCTCACACACATTGTACGTGGAATTTTGCTAAGGAAGCTCTTTATTCTCTGGATGGATGACTGGGGTGGGTGATGTCGAAGTGGGGAGAGATTTCATAAACACATCCCTGGCTCAGCTTGTTGAGAATTCCAACATGTAATTTGCTGATATGTGAGTTAAAAGGGCAGCTGTCTGCGCTTACTTAAGACTCTAGGGTTACTTATTATTCATAGTGTCGCAGGCAGCTTGTTCTAGCCAGGGACAACTGTGCACACAACCTATGAAGTGATGGATTTGTATTATTAATATATAGATAATTGGCCAAACAGATGTTGCAGAGCTAAGATTGTCAAATGTAACTGCATTGAGATTGTGAGATGCAGCAGTGGTGAGATTGTAAAATGGAGCAGCACTGAGAATGTCAGAAGTAGCAGCGCTGAGTTTAATGGCAGTAGTATCACTAAATCTGGGCACACACTAGATTTTCTTTGGCTGAAAAAGGCAGATTTAGGGCATTATGGCCGACAAAGTCCGGGAATCTAAACTGTAGATTCCATTCTTTAGTCTGCCAAAAACAGATTGGTGATGCTGGATATTTTCAGCCAGCTATCGTCTGAAAATACCAGTGTTTGGCATGATCGCCACTTTTGACAAATCATCAGCCACCGTGCCCAGACCTACTGCCCCCCTGTTCAGGCAGTGTTGTTAATGACAATGGTGGGATCAATTGGATGGTCAGATGATAGCTATCTGAAATCTAAAGCATATGGCCGGCGTAAGATTTTGGGGCACAACTAGGGATGGGGGTCAGCAACCAAATATTCCTATTGCAAGTATTTCCAGATGTACAGTAGTAGTGTCAAGCTTGTCAGATTTTGTAGAACTTTGTCAGTGGTAGCAGAGCAAAGGTTGCGAGAGGTAACAGCACTCAAAATTGTCAGATGTAGAAGGGCCGAACTTGTGACCTGTAAAGGTGCCAAGCTGAGTTTTTGGAATGTTGCTCAGGTAGTGAGATTTAGCTGCAGCGATATTTTCAGATGTAGCAGTTTTTAAAATGAAGAATATATGTACTTGTTAAAGCTAGGTTTGTCACATTGTGTAATTGCAGTTCTACATAGGGCTGCAGGTAAGCCTACTGCATTATCCAAACTAAGAGAATTATCATAATACATACTACAAACAATGCAGCCCTAAAGAGTTAAAAGGCAAAATTCCCTCAGCTATATCCAAGATATAAAAGGATACATTGAAGTCTGCACTTTCTACATTGGAAACATGAATATAAATATTTAAACCTCTTTCCAATCCAGACAACCTCTTCATCATACATGGATATGGAGTAGACTGTGCCGGGTTTATGTTGGCTCAGTTGTTTTCCGTAAAGTGAGATGTCTACCATCATTGAGCAAATACTGGGATCACGTGATGATGAACTGAAGAAAGATTTTCAAGAAGCAGATGGATTTTAATTGCATTTTCTTTTACAGTGTGCAAATGCAGTCTAAAATATTAAGGAGAGTAGATAAATGCACTTTATAATATACAGTCTTTGACAAAAAAATATTCCGCACCCAGAAATGTTGAATTGCTGCAAAACTCGGCATGTAGTTATGTCTCAGGCAGATGTGTAAATGATTCCAGGTGTGGTCTTATTAGACACTGGGTCTTGCCACAGAAAGTCATAAAAGTGCTTTGTTTCCCCATTGCCCTATAAAAAGGTTTTCAGATGCTACTTTTGGGTAGCGTACCTCTTGATGTGAAATTGTTGACTGCTACATGTGGCTCTACGATTCACTTGAAGACATTTTCCCAGTTGACAGACTTTGAGATGGGGCTCATCACTGGACTGAGAGAAATAGGATGATCAGTTTGACTACCGTCTACGCCCTTCTGGCTAACAGTGGTTATGTGAGGGCACATACATGTGCCAGAGAGACTCTGGACATGCCAGACAGACTGCCAAAACAAAGGATTATTTGATCTGCTCACAAGAAGTAGCATCCCACAGTTCCCTTGTCCACCATGCAGATGCAGGTGGCACCTTTATTACATACCCCTGTGTTCTGACTCAATAGCTTGGCTGCAAGTGTGAGGTTGTGAGAGTGTCCTGTAGTCTCTATGCTAACCAGCAATTTACACCAAGATATCTATCAGATAGTGTTCAACTCAACTGAG
Organism: Leptodactylus fallax; assembly: GCA_947044405.1. NCBI lineage: Eukaryota > Metazoa > Chordata > Amphibia > Anura > Leptodactylidae > Leptodactylus > Leptodactylus fallax. The sequence goes on along the minus strand of CAMRHE010000300.1, from coordinate 858,158 downwards.
GAGGCGTAGATAAGATTCCAGATGCTTTAATCCAGGTAAATCTTGTAAAACCTCATACAGCAGTAGGTGAAAAATGATGAAATACCAGGAGCTGAGCAGACATGTTGCTTACAAAGAAGTGAAACTAAGAGTGAGAGAGACAGAGAGGAGGAGCTACAGCATCACAGCTAAGGATACAGAGAGAGAGAGGGGACAAACTACAAAGACAAACAGTATCACAGATACATGTCAGTGAATTAAACCAAATCCTGGGACATGACACCCTGTGTCTGCCCAGACCATTCAGGTGCTTTGCAGAAGGAATTTTGGTGTCATGGTAATTCATTGCTGCATCATGGGCCTGAAAACAGGGAAATACAATATGGGTGAATACTGTTAGTAATGATTATAGTGAGTTCACTCCATATACAGTATACTAGTAGTAATGGACATGTTGGATCTGTAGTTCTGTGCCACCAGTGCTCTCTTACAAAGATAGGTGCACAATTGATAAAAACTGGTTAATTTTTTCCTATTAGCTACAATGGAGAACACAATTTGATTGAATCTATCTGTCTATCTAGCTATCTATGTATCCATCCATCTATCATTTATTCCTCTATTGATCTAAATGTATAAAAAGTAAGCAGCACAGAATATCAGAAAATACCAGGGCTGAGTTATCATGTCTTGTACGGCAGTTTTCTGGAGTACAAGGTATGAAAAAGTCATAATTTTTGTTGCATGTGCCTGCTTTTTGCACACAAATTGCAACTAGTTTTATTTTGCGCTCGCTTGCTGCATTTCACATAAGTTGGCAAAACAAGGCACGGATGGGTTAGAAACAACTGGACCCGATAAATTTATAACTTATGCCAGAGAACTGGTGATACCTCTGGAAATTACAGAAACTTAAAGGGGTTGTCCAGGCAAAAAATTAATATTTTAAATAGGCCGGGGAGGTGAAAAAAAAAAAAAAAAAATCATGCTCACCTTCCCCGCTGCTTCGGTGCCTCTTAGCGCGGTACAGTCCTGCTGGTCCATTGTTGTCTTCCGGCGGAAGTCCATGCTGCACGTGACCCTGGGTCACTTCCTGATGCCATTGAAGCAGCTGAGGCCAATCAGTGGAAAGGAATCTGGGAGTTTCACTTCTAGAAGACACCAAAGCTGCAGGACTGGATTGCTCTTGGAGGACACCGGAGCACCGGGGACAGGTGGATATAATTTTTTTTTCACCTCCCCTGGCCTATTTTAAAAATAATATTTTTGCCCGGACAACCTTTCTAATGTGAAATGAAAGATAAGAATCTCATCTCTTTTGACATCAGAATCACTATGTTATACATGTCATAATGTGAGAGCTGTTGGAAGTGACCCCCCCCTCAGGTTCCCTGCATTACCCATCCATCTGTTATCTATAAATATTGATCTGCTGGCATATATATTTATCTTTCATCTATCTATCTTAAGCCTCTTGTTAGGTATCTCAATATGTGTAATCAGACTAGTATCTATCATACTTTGCAATGCAGCACTGCTCACAACAGTTGCTTTAAGGCTGCTATGCCTACAAGTGAAATTCTGGCTGGGTCTGTAGCCTGTCAGAGCTCTGAGACAATGAGACTGCTGCCCCATTGTCCAATCCTGAACTGAGGTGGGGTATTTAAACTCTGCATTTAAACTACTCAGGTGCTTGCTATTGATTGTAGTAATCTCGATGATTTCACTATTATTGATTTTGGCTTGTTTTCCTGGATATCTGATTCCTTACTGATCTGGCTTTTTACGGAAACTCCTGGACTTGAACCTGACTTGAACACTATTATTCTTCTGTTACCAATTTGGATAGTCCTGTGCACTCCTGGTTTTGACTCAGCTTATATGTTTCACTCTGCTGTAGGTTTGCTGGTTTGATCGTTGCCACAAGTGCACCTATTTTCTGATACCAGCTTTGGTGTGGTAACCTGGGTCCCTGATTGGTAAAGTCCAACCTGCCTTGCATCAGGGTTTGGTGAAATCCTCAACGGTAAACCTTAGACTCTACCAGCCAAAACAGTGTGGAATTATAGGTAGCTTGTTTGCTATCTTTGATCTGCCAGTTTCTTGCAGTGTATTTGGAAATTGCTTAATGGGAGTCTGTCACCAGGGTGTAGCATATTAAACCACCACCAAAGCTGAGTAGGTCAGGCTCACCTGAATATAATATAATTTATGCCACCGTTGGTGAGATATTCACTTATTTCACAATATGTAAATGAGCAGTCTAGAGCACTGAGGGTGGCTCCTTTGCCCCACACTGGTCTGATACGCCATCCTTCCCTCCCTTCTTATAGTGACAGGGCCAGAAAGCTATGTTGAAATCTCACCTAGCCCTGTGTTCTCACATTTGCACCAGTGTATTAGAGCAGTGTGGGACATTTATAAGTATCTAAATAATAAATTATTTTATTATTAATTTTTAGCGTACCATTAATTACATGGTACTGTACATATGAAAAGTATTTACCTACATAACACAAAACAAGTACAATAATCTAACTTAGTGACTAACTGGTACAATGGGAGAGAGGACTCTATATCTCATATCTATCTATCTATCTATCTATCTATCTATCTTTTTATCCAGCCATCCTCTATCTATCTATTTATTCATGATTATCTATCTATCTATCTATCTATCTATCTATCTATCTATCTATCTATCTATCTATCTATCTATCTATCTATCTATCTATCTATCTATCCTCTATCTATCTATCTATCTATCTATCTATCTACTATCCAGCCATCCTCTATCTATCTATTTATTCATGATCTATCTATCTATCTATCTATCTATCTATCTATCTATCTATCTATCTATCTATCTATCTATCTATCTATCTATCTATCTATCTATCCTATCTATCTATCTATCTATCTATCTATCTATCCATTATCTATCTATCTATCTATCTATCTATCTACCCATCTTTTTCCTATCTATAGAAGCCTTCTAATCATTAAAAACATGGAGGAACATTTTTATTGCTTTGCCCTTAAAAAAAAAAAAACTACAAAAACATAACAAAAAAGCAAAATAATGACAGGAAAATTGGTTTCCCATTGGTGGCCTTTTCTTTTTTCCGCAGCCCGGCAGCCAGAAGGGCTATTTACTTTCACAACCAGCTTCTACAGTAACCTTCTAATCAATTTCCCCCTGGCTTGCTTTTTTGGAATGCAGCACGGCCAACACTTTCCTCTGACAAGTGTAAATGTCACAGACTCAGCAACTTGACATGTTCATTCTCAGAGGAGGCTGAAACGATTTCTGTCCTGGTCCACTCCAGCCTCTGAATGTGGAAGTGTAAAAACATTGTGGATAAAGCAAACAAGCCTGGATCTTGCCGAGGATTAAGGCCGAGATCCTTCCTGAATACATATTTACACTGGGTAATAGGAAAGGAGCCGTGATGCGTGTTGCTTCCTGCCCAGCCGATCCTAGGTGTTTTACCACATTAAAGATTGGTCAAAAGGTGAAAATGTACGCAGTGTGGCAGGCGGGAATGCAAAATAATCTTTGGCTTTTCTTGTGGTTTTCTCCTGAAGGCTCCAGGTCACCTTATTTGCATGTAGTTTGGAACACAGCCATTCTAATTGACTGGGATTGTTAGAACATGGATATAAGCCAAGGAGCATTGTATACCCTGTATTTACTGACACGTTGTGATATTGTGTTGTGTATTTTCTACAATGCAGTCTTTTTTTTCCTAAGTTTCCGTTTTTGCACATTATAACAACAATATATTCCTCAGCGCTGTACAGAAATAGTAATCTCAGAAGCCCCAATGCCTAATCTGTATTATAGATAAACCAGCACTGCATTTTATGTTAGATGATACTCTGAGCAGTTACTTATACCATCCCCTCCAAATGGTAAACTGCCATGTACTGTCTAATTATAAGTATGGTGGTGAAATAGCTGTGCTATATGTAAACTATATACCACTTACATAAATTTTCTTAAGTAGCAATACTATACAATCCTGAAAGCACCATATATTTTAGATGTAATATGCTGTATTTAGTAGCAGTGAAACAGTATGCAAAGTAAATACTGTACCTACCTCTATAAAATTGCAGCTTCCCAGTCGACACTGCAAAATCACATATAATGTTTGTACTGTTTATATACTTCTCTATGCCACTGTGTATATAGTTTTACATGTAACCCGTATGGTTTTCCCTATAAGAAGGGCTGCACCACTAGACGTGGGAGGAACTGAGTTTTGGCAGAATCTAGCCACCAGGTTCTGGAATGTGTGAGGTGACCTGGAGTCTTCTTTCAGCTTCCATAAGGAAGGTTGTGAGATTGTGGAGCTAGAGCTCAGCTACTGAAACTGTTCTGCAGCCCTGAAACAGGGAATAAGAAGCTGACAAAGGCAGAGATATTGAGATGTTAAAGAGTGGTATATCGAGAGTCTGAGGAGAAGTGGGGCAAGAGCCACAGAGTTTTAAACTTACCAGAGCCAGAGGACTAACAGGGCATCCTTCCATATTGAGAGAGTAGGTGACTGGCACTTAGGCCTCATGTACACGGGCCGTAATTGTATCTACAATTGCAGGCCCATACATACAAGTACAGGCCCATACATTTCAATGGGACCATACGCACAGTCATACTTTTTGCAGCTGTGTGTCCGGGCTGCATTTAAGAGCTATAAATACTGGAGCAGGCCCTATAATTTTCCGCATTTGAGGCTCAGCCCACTCAATAGAATGGATTGGTCAGTGAAAACTACGGATGACACCCGGATACCAATACATGTGTTGTCCATGTCGTTTTCACTGACTCGCAGACTGCAGACGAAACATGAAGTGTGAGAAAGGAGAGATTCTAATGCTGGCTGCTGGAACTACCATCCACGGGGCACATCCCATACTCACAGTGGACCTCTAATATAAGAACTGTAGTGCCATTGTATGGAAACTGTTGCTTGTCTTACTGCACCGTTTTTAAAGTAAAGTTTTGTGTGACCTCTTTTACTGTATACCTCGTATCTTCTGAGTTTCATTCCCGCAACAATATCATATTCATAGATTGTAAGCTCTTGCGAGCAGGGCCCTCAGTCCCAGTGTGTGAATTGACTATTTCTTTGTAATGTATCTTTTTTGTCAGTGCTTGAACCCTACAAATTGTACAGTGCTGCGGAATGTGTTGGCACTATATAAATAAATTGTATTATTATTATTATTATTAGGCAATCCAACCTCCATCTGGGTCAGAAGGGCTGAAGACTATGAGGATCTGACCCAGGGAAAGACTACGAGCACCATCAGGTACATTGCAGGCCCCCTCAGCTCTGCATCATCCTAGGAGGAGAGCTGAAGGTTTTGGTTGTGCCAACAAGCAACCATGATTACTGCCGTTTTTACTACTACTACTCCCAGCTTCTGGGTTCCCTCCAACAGAGTACAGTGCTGCGGAATATGTTGGTGCTATATAAATAAAATGTATTATTATTATTATTAACAGAGTGCTGCGCAGTGCCTATATAACACTTCCTTACAAGTTATCTAATAATACTGCTATGCAATGGCTAGTAAAACAACTATACAATTAATATTAAGATTTGTGGGGGTCAAAAAATGTGAGTGCCAGTCCATAGGGCACCCCCTTCAGTAGGGGCAAGGGATGGGCACAGGATCATACTTCTCAGACTAGCCCCGGCTAAAGCCATAATCACAAGCAGAAGACTGTATTGTTGTTAAAATTCATAATGTTGTGCAAATCCATAGTATGGTGCCTATAGAAGTGCTGTATATAGGTCCCTATTGCACCCCAAACTACAATTTCATAGATTGATCCATCCATATTTTTTCATTGGGTGCTATAGCATAGAGATATAGTGTGCTTCCCTAGAAGCAACATGGAAACACCATACAGTTGCACACAAGCACCTAAAGGGCCAATATACAATCCTGGAGGGACTCTTTATGCCTCCACAAAAGATCCATGCAAATGGCTATGCTATTTCTTTTGAAACAACAAAAGCACCCATGGGTGCTATTATGTTGCCCTATAAATTCTATGGCCCCTACAGCAGAGTGTTTGCTAGATTTACATTCAGCTGAAGCAAAGATTTTGTTTGTTAGCCTAGCTTTATTTCTAAATATGCTGCCAAGGCAGAGTAGTTTGTTAGCGACCCTCCTGGCACCCAACAAACATGCCCTGCCTAGCAAAAACCTTGTATGGATCCTAAAGGGGGGGGGGGGGACTCATAAAGGAAATGGAAATACAACAGTGCCTGTACCCATGTAACTGTGCCCCTGCCAGAGTAATCCTATTTTCTTTGTTTGTCACCCAGAGAAATCAGTATCCATGCCGACTCGAACTTTGTTTTACAAAAATAACAGGTTCCTCAGTTCTATCGATGTAACCACGGTAGTTCTCTCTTCTACAAATTCAATGGTTTAACAGATGGTCCTAACTAATAAAAAGAGCCATTTTAATTAGTGGTTCTGAAGACAGTAATTCATATTGGTGGGCTTGCCGTAAAATTTCATTGACCAGAGTCAGCACTGTTGAATTCCAGCGGATGCCATCTGCTAGGTGGTAGATGCTGGCGACTGAAATTGCCGTTTGCATCTCTCACTTCATTGACTTGGAAGCCGGTTTAGAAGGGACATATAGCATTGGCTTAAGAAAACTCTTCATTACTGCCTGCCTGGAGTCGTAAAAAAAGGCTGCAGGAAGGATGCTTCCAGTAGAAGATTACAAAGGCTTACCCTGCTATCTATGACAGCAACTGTCTCTAAAACCGGCTTTCGCCACCGTTTATAATTTCTTTGGCAGCAGATTTGTAGCATTTGAGGATCTACCTGTTTATTTGCTAAACCTCTTACCCAGTTTATTAGCTTTCACATAAATCTGCCCATTAAAATACATCTCAGCCTGGCTTTCCTCTGTATACAGAGGCTGGGGCTGGACTGTTAGGGCTAAACAAGAGAGCGGACAAACATAGCTCATTACTTTAATAAATGTTTACAGCGGAATAAAGTACATCTGCCTGGATTTACTGCGGGTCTATAAATCCCATCTGTAACCTCATACAATCTTAGATTCATTCATGTTTTAGTTGTGATTATTATAAAACTTTAGGAACGTTTTATGATATAGTTGTAAAGTCCGCTCCCACTCTTTTATCATCCATGTTTCATCAAACTAAAGCAAATTAATCCATAGAAAAAGGTTCCCTTTAGATAAGTATGTCAGTACCTATGACTTGTCGAAGCTGAAGCAATGAGTGCAATGCCAGTGATGTAACTAAAGTCCTGTGGACACCAAAGCAGGTTTTTGACCAAAGTCTCCTAATTATTCATACTGTCAGACATAGCCATAAAATACTGCCATACAGTACATAATCCATGTAATACCTCCATATAGTACAGAGCCCATATAATACTGCCATGCAGACAAAGATTATGTAATACGGCTATATAGCACTTAGTCGATTTAATGTTGCCATACAGCTCATGTAATACTGCCATACAGGACGTAGCCCATGCAATGCTGCCATACACAGTTTTTGAATACGACTGTGTACAGTCCATATAATACTTCTGTACAGATTCTATGTAAAAATCAATGAACTGCACAGATCACATAGTACATTTGGTACAAAACATCCATAGTACCATGGTACACACTCTAGTACTTCTGTACATAGCTCATATAAAACTGTTGTATATAGCCTACATAATACCACTGCACACAGTCACTTAATACTCATGTATACAGACAACAATACTTCTGTACACAGCACATGCAACACTGCTTTATGTGGCCTATGTAATACTGCTATTTACAGCCTGTATAATACTACTGTACAAAAACCACACAATAACAATGTGCATAACCTATTGCTATAAGCAATCCATGTAATACCAATGTGTAGAGCTTACATGGTTGCAATATACATGAAATGTAATACTGCTACACATAGCCTACCTAATACCATTGTAAAAATACCATGTACGCAGCCTACTTAATACTGTACCAATGTAAACAACTCATGTAATACTGCTGTACACAGTCAAACTAATACAGCTATACACAACACCCATAATAACCGTGTGCAAACCCACCTACTGTACAGTAATACCGCTATACATCCCTATGTGTAAGTTTTTGGGGCCAAGTGCACAATTTGTCCCTCACCTATCATGTCCCATTTGAAATAGTGATTTGTTCTTATATGGTATCACATGTGTGTGTCTTTGACCTCAGAACACCAGGACTTGGGTGCAGCTGCTACCTGAGCACCTCTACATTACACTTTTAGGATGAAGGAATAGTTGACAGACTACTGTAGTTAGTAGGATGTCTAGGTTAGGAGCTGAATGATATACATATTGTAATGGTAATATTAGGACTAGAGTTTACATTATTATTCAGTTTCGCACATGGACTATGATCAGTAAGAGACACGCAGAGACGCCGGTTATTGGAGAACATGTTGATATATTCTAATGCTGAATGAGCAAAGTGAGTCACTTAAAGGGTTCAGTCAAGCACTAAGCAGAAATGTGTTGTAAAATTGGCCTGAAATGGGCTGGAAATGTTAATTCACCACAAGGGATTTTTGCAGCTCTCTGCCCGGTTAAGGGTAATTTAGTCCAGTTCTTTCTCTAGGTGCAGCTTCTTTAAGGAAGGAATTGATCTGGACCTCTGATTGTTCACATTGTATCAATATTAGGTGAGACGGCTAAATAGATAATGCTGACTCTTCGTTTCCCAGAATCCATTGTGTGGCTATAACGGCTTGCTGTGCAGTTCAATGCCAAACAACATGATATGCCCTATTATCTACCCAGATGGAAAACAGGTCTAGTAATGAATGCTGCGCACATCTGGACATGTGTTTCCCTATACCTCTCTCCAGTTTCCATTATAAAGCTCTACTTTTCCGCCTGAATTTTGTGTTCTGCCTAATTTAATCAGTGATACATAATAACTTGTTATGCTCAGTGTTCTGAATTTCAGTATTATGTTATTATATTCTTACTAGACAGTAGGCAAAGCATGACAGATGCTGTACAACTGACACAGCATGCAGGTGGATTTATATATTACTGGCCCTGGCAGCAGGAAGAATGTATATAGTACAGTGTGTATATAGTGGCCCTCATTTACTAAGGCAGATGCGCCTCGAAAGTGGCTAAAAATGCACCTCAACTTTTTTGAATGTTTGTCACATTGTGGCACATCAAAGCTTTCCACTTTTTTAGAAAGTGGGCGGAGTGGAGGGTGAATCTTGATGGGCTAGGGTGGTGACATCCCGGTCCATAGATTTACTATAATTCACCCCAAAAAACTGGTGTGAGTTACAAACACAAATCTATGCCAGTCCCTGCCTAATGAAGGCCTCCAGAGCTGCCTTTGTATAATCCAAAGACAATCAATGAGGTACAGATGTAGCAGAGCTATCCTGAACCTTTGCATTTGGTTAAACTGCTGCAGTGTAATGTCTTTTTTCCAATGACATTTCACTGTTTTTTGTTATCTTCTGTGATAATATATCATGCTGCAGCAGATTAACCAATTGCAGAAGATCAGTTAATTCTGCGACATCTGTACCTCATCTACCTCAAAACAGTGCCATTAAAGACTACCACTTATCCTGCAAAAAAACTCCCTCGTACAGCTACATTAAAGGAAAAATAACAAAGCTTTATATGTGCAAAAAGACAAAAAATGTTTTGGTCATTACCTTTCATGTTCTATACAATTTTACATATTATATATTGCTGCAAAGATGAAAGTGCACTGAATTCAGCGTACTGTCAGTTTTGTACGCATCTGTCCCAGTGCCAGAGATATTACTCATGTAATACTGCCATATAGTAACTTTGGTACAAAGCATACATAGTACCAATTTATACACTCTAAATAGTACTTCTGTAGATTTATATAAAACCATTGCATATAGCATACATAATACCACCGTACACAGCCACACAATACTCATGTATACAGATGACATAATACTTCTTTACACTGCTCATGCAACACTGCTATATGTAGCCTATGTAATACTGCTATTTACAGCCTGCATAATACTACTGTACAAAAACCACAGAATACCAATGTACATAACCTACATAATATTGTTGTAAGCAGCTTGTGTAATACCAATGTATATAGCTTACATGGTTGCAATGTACATGAAATGTAATACACACAGCCCACATAATACCACTGTAGAAATCCCACATAATATTGATGTGTACAGCCCACTTCATACTGTACTGTCAGCTTTGTAGGTGTTTGTCCCGGTACCAGAGATATCAGTACCGTTAGTTTCTGCTACCGATATCACTACACTGCCAGAGGGGCCGGGAGAACTTCCCTGACGATATTCTTTTATAGACTTGTACTTTAAAGGGGGGCATTCCTCATACTCCCATAATATGTGTCATCATCAAGGGCATGAAAGCTCCTCTTTAAGGTCCAAAACAGGCCAGTCAATAAAGGGTTTAAAGCTTTTGGTCCCCAAGACAAGCTCCACAGCCATAACCTTGGTCCTTAGAGTTCATCATGGTAGTCACATAGAATCCTACATTTAACTGTCCCCTTTGCCGCCTCTACTAATTATTAGCATTCTTATTATAATCAATTCACCCATTTTTAAAAAAAAAATTCATTATTTAAAATGGCATAATCTGCATCCGCTCCCTCCAATGGAGCCTTAGGCATCTGCCACTCCGCCGGCCCCTCATGGACATAATCTTTGTGTCTGATAAAGATGTTGCTGGAAGGAAGAAACTAGTTTTGATGGTGATATTCCTGAAGCCGCACACATTACTCTTATAAAACATTTATCTCTCTGTAGGAATAGTGTCTAGACTGGAGAACAAATGCTTTAAGCTATTTAGCATAATAAAACTCCAATAGTATAATGATGTGACTAAGGCCGTGCTATAAAAAGACTAGGGGTACATTTACTCCACACTCTACTACTAAACTGCACAGTTTATATTGAGTTTCCTGTGTTGAGAGCTTGAAAAGCAACCGCATCCACACAGATTTACTGCCCTAGTCATGTCGCGTTAGAGGCGCTCTCAGTAGATAATGTGATACTTGTTGGAAAGACTTTCACACATTTAGCAGCTATTATTATGCCTTTTCCAGACGGTCCATCAGGTCGTAACATTTGATTTTACTTTTTTATGTTTGACACGTTAATGTAACATTTAAAGGAAGAATAGTGATTTAATCTTGGATTTAGATTCATGCTTAAAATACCCAAAGAATTTTGTCTAATAGTAAAATGAAAGAACTAAAACTATTTTCCGTACATAATTTCCAAATTACTCTTCAAGGGTTAGGATGGATTTAAAGTGACCATGTCAAGTAACTTCTGTCAGGTGATAGAGGTAGAGAAGCTGATTTGGAGAAGGATTTTTACATAAAAAGCAGAGTAAATTCTGGCAGGACTCCTAGGAGAGAAACTGAGAGTCCTGTGTACCCTGCCCACATACAGTGACTGACCACTATGCATGTATCAGTGTGTGTACACAGAATTCTGTGAATCAGCCTGTGTGGATGAGGTAATCCGGACTCCTAGTGTCTCCTAGGAGTCCTGAGCCAAATTATACAAAAATATGTGTCACAGAGATCAGCTTCCCTCCTCTATCATATCTGGCTCCCAGGAAAGGCAGCAGATATGACATGATATTAGAGATAAAGGCTATGTAGACTTTTCAAACTTTTTTTGATACAGTGCAATAAAAAAAAAAAAAAAAATAAAAATAAATCAACTTTCAGTTTATGATTAACAATTTCGCCCCTGTACCAACATCTTCTATGCAGACGTATGTCTCTCTATGGCTACAGAATACAAGCAAATCCAGTTCCTGCAAACACCACTTCTTTTACTGCTAATCTACTGTCTATCTATCTATCTATCTATCTATCTATCTCTATCCACCAGTGTTAGACTGAGGTGCCTAGGGTCCACCAGTAGAATTCCTACATCTTTTCAGTATTAGTCTGCAACCCAGCCCTCACTTTGGCCCTTTCAGTAGCTTGCTGACTCTTACCTTAGACTAGGACCCCCTTAGCTATGGTAGCCAGATGATTGGTGATGGGAGCCCCTCAGAGATAGGGCCTAGGAGGGAGGATAGTGGTCAACCTGCCTCTGTGCCTAGATGTCATCTTAGTTACCCAGTAGATCTATCTATCTATTTATCTAACTATCTATAATAAACTGGGTGGAATATTTCTTAAACAGTTTATTATATGGGAACATAGATGGAGTGAGATGCTCTATGTCTGTCTGTATGTAGTGTAGTGAGTGTATTATGCCATGCACCACTCTTGGAGGTCTAGGGGCCCACTAGCACCCCTGGTTCAGGGGTCCACCAGGGAAATTCACCTGTGCCAGTCCAAGCCTGTAACTATCTGTCTATAATCTGTCTATCTGTTTGTCTATCTATCTGTCTATCATCTATACTGGACTGGTCTTGGGAGTGTGTAACCTGTAGTCATATAGAGTACATCAGCAGCCTGGCTTTGACTACCACAGCAGACATTGTATAAGACTGTTATCACTAGGATTTATGTATCATTTGTTGTATATTGGTGTAATTTGAATACTCTATGGTTTCTGCTACTGTACTGTATATTGTATTGGTACGGTGGTGGCCGATTGATAGCACTGTTATATAAGCAACTGAAGAAGTGTTTGTTACAAAAATAGCCAGAACTCTTTGCCCTTGAATAACTTTTTGGACTTCAGGCATACAGTAAAAGAAATGATTCCTTGAACTACTATACTACTGCCGTTAACTAAGCAAACTTTTAAGTATCCTTGTATGTTCGTTTTTGAGAGTAAGATGTCGGTGGCTTGCTAGCATGCTGGTTTAAAACCAACACTCATCTATCTTCTTCTGTGGTCGTCTGTCTATGCGGCAGTGTCAACCCAATGCATGTTCAATACTCTCCAACCACGTTTTGCTGCTTGTTACCGGTGTCTTTCCCTTGTGTGGTCTACCTCCTCCATACAACTTTGACCTAAATATAAAGTAGGTATCAATCGGCTCACAGGGGTGATCACACAGCTTTTTCAGTCTGTGAGAATGTTGTTGGAGCTCATATTGATACCTATCCGCAATAATATTAACAATCTTTGTATCTATAGTGCCAACATATTCCACAACATTTTACAAATCATAGGGTTCGTGTACAGACACAATGAGACACTACAGAGTAATAAACTATCAATTCAAACAATGGCCCTGCTCGCAAGAGCTTACAATATATGAGGAAGAAGGGGTGACGCAAGAAGAAAAGTGCTTGCACATTGGTCTGGCCATCTTTTATAAGACAAGGTATTGTAACACAAATAAAGCTGCATGAATGTATGTACAATTACATTGTGTTACAGTGAAGTGTTACTGTTAGATGAAAGCACCATGTTCTGTGGAATAATGTAGAAGGGTGGGTTAAACTGGCAAGACTTAGTTTAGGGAGAGTAAATGTAACAGAGCTAGATTAGGGATTGTGATAAGTGTACCTAAAGTGAAATGTTATAGAACACTTTGAAGCTGTGAAAGTTGGGGATTAATTTAATTGTCCAGGGTAGCGCATTCCAGACAACTGGTGCAACTAGAGAAAAGTCTTGAGGACAGGAGTGGGAGGTTTGGATTATTAAAATGTTAGTCTTAGATCAATGGCAGAATGGAGATAGGATAGTATACAGAGATAAGGAATGAGTTGTAGGATGGTGCCAAACTGTGGAGGACTTTGTTGGTAAAAGTGATAAATTTAAATTGTAGAGACTGGAGGCATCAGTGTGGAGAAGACTTGATGTTAGTGAAAGTGTAGAGACCGTTGTTGGTGTTTTATATATCCACCTATCTAGGAGGCAACTCTTTTGGCATCTATGTTTCCAAAAATAAGTGTTAGTACATTAAAAGCACTAGGACCCAGTCAGCACATTTCTTGTGGGAAATCATTTAAAGATTATGACCACCTGTAGCTTCTATTTTAGTGCACTTGACACACATTATGAAAAAATGATAGTTCACCATCCTAATGGCTCCATTCTAGGGGTTAGGAATCACTGCCACTCCATCTTTTGTAAAACTGCAGCTCCCAGCATACTCTGGCAGTTGTAGTTTCACAACAGCTAGAGTGCCCCTGGTTGCTGACCCTTGTTCAATGAAGAAGTATTCCCAGTTCAAGACTGTGGAACCTCGAATCTCTAAGCCAGTGTTTCTCAACCCTTTCAGACTCAGGGTACCCCTGGAAAAAAAAAATTCCTCAGGGTACTGCTACCAAATAATCTTTACCAAAAGACAAAAACCTTAAGGATGCAGATAATGTTGCATGAAAGCGTAAGGTCATCTTCCCAACCAGAGAGTTGTGGCCCCCTGGCAGGCACACCTGTTGGGAATCACTGCTCTAGCTGGGAATCACCAGTGTAGTCTGGTCTACATTGATTTGTTCAGCACTGTAAACATTGGGGGCAGCACAATATTCAACCCCTTTATGAACAACCCCTTTAAGTTATGCTTAGAAACAAGTTTTATTTCGTTGAAATAGTATATAATGCCTTACTATTATCAGAGTGTATGGATATATCACCTCTACTTGTGTGTTCCCTCATTTTGCTTTAAGTGTCCGTCATGATTTCCCCTTTGTTTGGGTACCTCTATATGTAATAGAGAATGTGCAATGCGTTCCTGAGAGGCAGTTCTTAAATAGAAAGTCATTAACATTTTCTTAGACATTTCCACCCTCTTCTCATCTTTCTTCAGGTGCTACATCATTCTTTTCAGCAGCAAATTAATGTTTCCTGCAAAATCTATTTCTCTTCTCCTCTATCTTCTTTTACGCCGACAAAGATTTTTCAGCGCTGAGGTAATTTAGCCGGTCAATATAAAACATGATGTGTTTTCTTTCTCGACTTAAAGAAAAAAAAAAAATCTTATCTGGTATAACGGCAACTTTGTCAGTCAGATGTTCAACAGCTCACAATTGGTCTTTTATTTCAAGGGAAAAAAATGTAATGAAAGGAACATTTCGAAACCAATTTTCAGAATCCTTTCCCCTTAGGGCTTCGAATGGTAATGTTAATCTTCACCAAAAAGCAATAGTCACACATTGAATGAAATTGTAGATCCAATCACTCACTGACACTCACACAGGAAGACGGAGATGATTGAAATTAGTCTACCTGTCATTTGCTCTGCATTTTCTCTCAATTTGTTGCGCCACGAGAGTAGATAGAAATTTTATAGTCAACCTTATTTAACCTGTTTTTATGTCTTTCCTAAATGGCTCCCTCATAGACTCAGTGGGTTCTATCTACTAGGAAGATTTAATGTATTTTAAAAAATTTTAACGGGGAAATTATTACAACTTTTTTTCAACTAATTATTTTTGTGATAACATGTTTTTTTCTGGTTTGTTTACATGAGTACAGATGAAGCAGTCTTCCCTACACTCCTACTCTACATTCACATGACGGTGAAAACTGGCCATGTAACGTCTGTTTTTTTAACGGATGTCACAATACAGCACTAAGTTCACTGTCAGTGAATGGGAGCTATTCACATGACTGTTATTTTGATGGTCATGTCCTTTTTTCGACTGTTTGCACGGATCCCTCCATACACTGAAATGTATGGGAGGTCCGTGAAAACAGGCGCCCCTCGGGTGCAAGAAGAGGGCTGTGAAAATCACGTTTTTCACTGCCGTTTTGCTCCTCAGTCATGTGCATCTAGCCTGAGCTGTGGACAGCTTGTCTAGAGATTTGCTTTATAGGAGGTGCCTTGACATAAGAAACATCAGTTAGAAAACCAATGTTTGAGTTGGCAGAGCTACATAGTGACAGGAGGCGGACTACATAAAAGGAGTCCGGAGCAGGCACAGCTAGGGGGAGGACAGCAGTCCACTGAAGACTTCGCACTATCTTGCATTTTTCAGAATTGCCAGATAGGCAGTCCAGCCAGATAGGCAGGGAATACTAGTACTTCTATTTAGACAATACACAGTATATTAATTTCACAGTGTATAGTGGTGGTGGCCCTGTTATATATAAGTACAAGTCACTTGAGTAACATATGCCACTGCTACTTGAACACCATACTGTATGTCACTGTTTTGCAGAAGGTACCGAACAGTGCATCTACTTGAGGCCAGCCTAGGATGTTATATACAAATGTACTCTATTGTTTGCCAGGATATGGTAGTATTATGTGAAGATATGTATTAATGTTAGTGGTAAGTGAATCAATTCACAAATAAAATTAATTAAAAATTTCCCAAAAGTCTTGGATTTCAGTAATTTCAGAGCTGGGAAGCTCAAGCGCCCTCTGTTGGATGTAAAAAATCCTCAATTTGCTTTTGACCCACTGAGTCTTGAGAGAGCAAAAGGGATATTAGCCAAGCCAGTATCACATGAGTGATACTGGCTTGGCTAATATCCCTTTTGCTCTCTCAAGACTCAGTGGGTCAAAAGCAAATTGAGGATTTGTTACATCCAACAGAGGGCGCTTGAGCTTCCCAGCTCCTTTTCCCATAATGCCTTGTGATATGCAGATGCTTAGTAGAGGGCAAAAAGGCAATTCAAAACTCTATACACCTTCACTGGTGCTCCCCACAAGGAGAGAGATTCCCTTCCCTGAGTAATTTCAGAGGTCAAACGTTTTCTGTAAGTCTTCACAAGGTTGGCACACATTGTTGCTGGTATGTTGGCTCATTCCTCCATGCAGATCTCCTCTAGAGCAGTGATGTTTTGGGGCTGTCGCTGGGCAACACGGACTTTCAACTCCCTCCAAAGGTTTTCTATGGGGTTGAGATCTGGAGACTAGCTAGGCCACTCCAGGACCTTGAAATGCTTCTTACGAAGCCACTCCTTCATTGCCCTGGCGGTGTGCTTGGGATCATTGTCTTGCTGAAAGACTGAGCCACGTTTCATCTTCAATACCCTTTCTGATGGAAGGAGGTTTGCACTCAAAATCTCACGATACATGGCCCCATTCATTCTTTCATGTACACAGATCAGTCGTCCTGGTCCCTTTGCAGAGAAACAGCCGCAAAGCATGATGTTGCCACCCCCATGCTTCACAGTAGGTATGGTGTTCTTAATAATAATAATAATAATAATAATAGTCCTTTAATAGTCCCACAGTGGGGAAATTCAGTGTGTTACAGCAGCAAAGATAAGCAGATACAAATACAAATACAACATGTACAGGAATGTTCCAAGGTGAGAGGCATTACATTAATAGCAGACAGACAGATAGCACGTAGCAGAGGAGGGGGGGGGGGGGATTTAACAGGCAGAGAGATATTTCAGTTCTCTGTGTGTAATTATCTCCGCTTAGGTCGGTGTTGGTTGTACAGCCTAACCGCGGTGGGGGAGGAAAGACTTCCGATAGCGCTCCTTCTCACACCTAGGGTGGAGCAGTCGGTCACTGACAGTACTGCTCAGCGCGATCACAGTCTCATGCATGGGATGGGACTTCTTCTTCTGCATGGAGCTCACCACAGACAGTATCCTTCTGTCACCCACCACCTGCACTGGGTCCAGTGGGCTCCCCAGGACAGAGCTGGCCCTTCTAATCAGCTTGTCAAGTTTATTTCTGTCCCTGGTTGATATACTGCTCCCGCAGCAGGCCACTCCAAAGAAGATGGCTGATGCCACTACCGAGTTGAAGAAAGTTCTAAGAAGTGCCCCCCGGATTCCAAAGGCTTTCAGTTTCCTAAGCAGGTAGAGCCTGCTGTGGCCCTTCCTGTACAGGGCCTCCATATGATCTGCCCAGTCCAGCTTATTATTAAGGAGCAAACCCAGGTACTTATAGGTGTTCACAATCTCAATGCCCGTCCCCAGGATGTCCACTGGATTTGGAGGGCATCTGCCTTTGCGGAAGTCCACCACCATCTCCTTGGTCTTCCCCGCGTTAATCTTCAGGTGGTTCCGGTGGCACCAGTCCACAAAATCCTGGTTCAGTTCTCTGTACTCCCTGGATGCAACTCAGCATTCACTCTCCTCCAAACACGACGAGTTGTGTTTCTACCAAACAGTTCTACTTTGGTTTCATCTGACCATATGACATTCTCCCAATACTCTTCTGGAACATCCAAATTCTCTCTAGCAAACTTCAGATGGGCCCGGATATGTACTGGCTTAAGCAGGGGGACACATCTGGCACTGCAGGATCTGAGTCCCTGGCGGCGTAGTGTGTTACTGACGGTAGCCTTTGTTACGTTAATCCCAGCTTTCTGCAGGTCATTCACTAGGTCCCCCCATGTGGTTCTCGGATTTTTGCTCACCATTCTTGTGATCATTTTGACCCCACGGGGTGAGATCTTGCGTGGAGCCCCTGATCGAGGGAGATTATCAGTGGTCTTGTATGTCTTCCATTTTCTAATTATTGCTCCCACAGTTGATTTCTTCACACCAAGCTGCTTGCCTATTGCAGATTCAGTCTTCCCAGCCTGGTGCAGGTCTACAATTTTGTTTCTTTGGTCTTCACCATAGTGGAGTTTGGAGTGTGACTGTTTGAGGTTGTGCACAAGTGTCTTTTATACTGATAACAATGTCAAACAGGAGCCATTACTACAGGTAATGAGTGGAGGACAGAGGAGCCTCTTAAAGAAGAAGTTACAGGTCTGTGAGAGCCAGAAATCTTGTTTGTTTGTAGGTGACCAAATACTTATTTTCCAACATAATTTGCAAATAAATTCTTTAAAAAATCAGACAATGTGATTTTCTAGATATGTTTTCTCATGTTGTCTGTCATAGTTGAGGTCTACCTATAATGTCCATTACAGGCCTCTCTCATCTTTTTAAGTGGGAAAACTTGCACAATTGGTGCTGACTAAATATTTTTTTCCCCACTGTACATTCCCTATCAGTATTTCTTTGGAGTTTGGGAGGAAACTGGAGTACCCAGAGGAAACCCGCGCAAACACAGGGAGAACACACAAACTCCTTGTAAGGATGTAGTGCTAACTACTGAGCCACCCTGCTGCCCATATATATTGCCATATATTATGAATAGTCGACATCTTTGAGAAGACCTCACCCTATATTTTCGACACAATTTGAGGTTTCGCTGTACGTATATATGTGGGATATCCCATCATCCAAAAATGTTTGCCTGACTGTGATCTATGAGCATAGGAAATATAAATAGCTGCTTCATTCCAACATCATACAGCTGCAGCGCTTGTCATTCTTAACATTACTGACTGACACAACAAATAGCCAACACTTTAACATTCTCCTCTTTATGGGTTGTGAAGTGGGGAGTGGACAGGCAGGATTGACACTGGCCCCTTTTTAGGGAATATCTTCTGAGAAACCAGATGAAATCAATTTAGCTGTGGTTTACGATTTCAGGGGTCACTAAAGGTCTCCCGGAGCCTTGATGTTGCTGATAGCATGTTCCTGTGTTAGGCTTCATGTGCACAAAAGCTTTACCTAGACTCATGGAGCTCCTTTCTGCTTCATTCTCTGGACTTTCATGCAGCCTGTGTGCTGCCTTATGGTACCTCTGAAGCACTGTCTTATGGATTGTTCAGAATTCTTTTTAAGACTATCATTGCCATGTCCATGTCCATAAGAGACTCTTTAGAATAATATTATTCCGACCTTAATTATTTAGTAAAAATCCTATTTAATGCCTGTACATACAAACAACTGTGTTTGGACACATTTCAGGGATTGCAGATGGTGAGCCAATTTAAATACTTGGGAATGATAATAGCGAAGGACTTCTCCCAGTCATGTGGTTTAAAGGGTTACCATCTTCTCTCATACCTCAAAGAGAAATTTGTAGTTTGGAGGGTGCTGCCCCTTCCAGTACCTGGGAGAACCATCTCCTTAAAATGATAATTATTCCAAAACTACTGTATGCACTTGAGCCTGTTGATACACTGATCCTCAAAAGATTTTTTACTTTAGTTATTTCCCTGGTTACTCCGTTTGTATGGGAAGCTGGGAGGTATAAGCTTAAATTGATGTACTTGTAGAGACCTAAGGCAGGGACCGCTCTACCTGACCTTTTCCTATATTATTTAACAGGACAGCTCAGTAACATATCCCTCTGGCTATCAGCTGACCCTCTTCCTAAGGCTAGACACATACATAATTAATATAGAAAAACTCCCACACTTTTATAAAAATTAATAATGATAAATGTATTCATAATATGATAAAAACATACAAAGACAATAGACAAAAAATACAATACATATAGGGGAAAGACCTGGATGGTCATAAATAGCGGAAATACCTAAAACAAGGCATGCTGAACGGAAGTGAAAAATATCATAAATGCACAGCCATCACAAGATATAGCATATCAACGCAGGGGACTCATAGCCTACAGTATATATATCTGGATGTAACACATCAAAAAGGGTGGTAACAACCATTCCAAATAGAAACACAATAGAAACCGGTATATAAGAGAGACCCATAAATAAATGTAAGGCAAAAGAGTGATATACCATACTGATAACAGCACGCTACACCTGACGCGCGTTTCGCCCGATACGGCTTCGGATTTATGATATTTTTTTTGTATTTTTTCTATCATATTATGAATACATTTATCATTATTAATTTTTATAAAAGTGAGGGAGTTTTTCTATGTTAATTATGTATATGACTTTGATCCCATGCACTTGTTCTTTATTTGCCTTTTCTCAGTTGTAAGGCTAGACACATGAAAGAGGCGCAAAATGTCCATTTTTCATCGCTGTCTTGCACCCAAGGGGCACCCGTTTTCACAGATCCCCAAATATTTCAGCATATCGAGGGATCCGTGAATATGTCCAAAAATAGGACATGAGAATAGTTCCCGTTCAATGACATTAATGAAATTAATGCTGCCGTGTGACAACCGTTAAAAAAACCAATGTCACATGGCCAATTCAGTGTCAGTGTCATGAGAATGTAGCCTAACCCAGAGCATTATTTGTTACACTTTTTAAACTTCTACTCCCTCTGGCTGATTTTGGTATTTCATGACTGCCGTCTGAGGAGCTTGCTTCCCCTTCTTAGATGAGGCCCAATTCTCTGGGGTTGTGGCAGAGTCTCCCCCCTGGTTCCACATGGGATTTACTCATCTAGAGGATCTGCTGGACCTTCTTTACTGAATTAGGCGAGAGTTGCTGATTTTGTGGATTCCTGAGATTTCATTCTGGGACCATCACCAGATCTCCTCGCAGAATACTTTCTGCTGTATACAACTGCACCATTCTCTCTTACTTCTCTGTTCTCCCCTCCATTGCTATGTCACTGTATGTACTAATAGGTATTTTGAGGTCTAGATGCTTGTGGGTCTTAATGTCCACTGTGTATTCCCACCTACTCTCCTTTCTCAGCGGAAGCAAAATAAAAAGATTTGATTCACGCCCACAGAAAATAAATTGATTCAGCTTTTCATTATACATAACCGAAACCAAGCATCAAACCGGATGAAGTGATTTTGTTGGTTGGGGTGAACATATTACTAGATACATTAGGAGCCAGTTTCATAATTTTTTCTTTAGTAGCCAGTTAAAGGGGTTGTCCGGGGAGTTAATATTGCCTTATAGATAACCTTTCATATCCTCTAAAATGTGCCATGTTACCTACATGCACTGTCAGTTTTGCTGGTATGTGCTCCAGTGCCAGGGATATCGGTGCAGTTAGTTTGTGTACCAATATCACTGCACTGTCAGAGGAGCCAGCCTTACAGTGGGGCGGTGAGGAATGCCCCCCTTCACAGTACTATAGAAGTCTATTGAAGAGTACTGTCAGGGAGTGTTCTCAGTGCCCTGTTGTGAGGCAGGACCCTCTGACAGTTCAGTGATATCTGCACCGTTATCTCTGGTGCTCGAGCACATACCTGCAAAACTAACAGTGTACTCAATTCAACTTTGCAGTGGATTCTAACAAGCCACATCTTAGAGGACCTCTTTATTTGATCCGGCGGACTCTCAATGATGGACCCGGGAGTTCTGGCCTCCCAAGTCCCCAAGTCATGTGATTGGGACCAGCCACAGACCCCCGGGTCACTCTGCCCTCTACCTCCTTGTCAGCCAGTGAGATCAGGGGATGAGGAAGGGGGCAGAGTAACCAGAGTACAGACCTAAACTAGAAAATGGGCCTAAAAAGACAGGTTTTGATTCCTGCCCTTCATTCAGTCAGTTATTAATTTATTCAGTGGCTGGGTGGCAATTCAGTGGGGGCAATTCTGTGACAAATAGTTGCCCTAGTGTAGTGAATGAAGAAGTAGAAAATAGGGAAGATAGTATTTACTATAAGAAAGTAAAGTCACTGCTGCAATTGCCATTGCCAAGGTGAAAGGAGAGCCATATAACCTCACATCATATGTAAGGCGCAGAAGTCTCTGCTTATAGAGTTTTCGAGACTTTTTTTGTTTGGTTCCAACCATAGTGTGCTTGTTTTAGTTGTCCAACAAACTATCACAGGAAAAAAATATATTTAATAGTGCAAGTTAAATCTGTCTCTCTCCATTTTTATCCATAATCACCTATATCATTGAGATGTAAGACATTCAATATTTTAGACTGTGATCTTCTCATATCTCAGAATGTCCCAGATAAATATTTGTGAATGTTAGTCGCACTGTCCGCTTACTAACCACTGCCCCATAGCACGATTGACATCTCCCCCACAGTCCACTCACTACATGATATCACAAGGGAGATGTCCCCTTCACTTACCTACACATATTTCAATCTCCTATGGATCTTATTGTACTAAATTAAAGGGGTTATCCAGTTTTTAAAAAATTTGTGTCAAATCACAGGATGCATCAATACAAGACAATCTGTAATATATATCCTGTTTAAATTCGGCACAGTTTATCTGATTTATTTTCATTGACCACAGCTGTGATGTTTCATTTGCAAGCTTACTACCCCGCCCTGTTAGCAATTCATCCATAAAACAAACCGTCACAGCAACACGTGACCTCTTTGCCCCTTGAAGCCACTCATACTGACCTCTGTGGGAAAGTTTTATCGGCAGGTCAGATATGTGGAGGAGAGTGCCTTCATGGACTGAAGAAGTGAGACACAAGACAGACCCTGTGGCAGGGATGATACTTGCACAAAGGGGAGAGTGTTGAAGGAAGGGGTATACAGAGAGTCAGAGTAGGCAGATGAATCATGGGAAATGTAGTTTGTTCACAGATTCACTGCATGTAAATAACAGTGATAAAAGGAGCAACAAGTACAAAACAGCCAAGCAAAGGGTGCACAAGGGAACAGTGAGTATTTAGCACTGCCGTAGATGTATTTGCAGTTAATTTTTGGAAGCTGGATAACGCCTTTAAACTTAAATACTTACCTAGCTCTGGTATACAACTAATTTCAATTAATTGCTTTTAGCTACATTAACTTTCACTTACTTTCACTTATTTCTATTTACTATGCAATGTCTTCTACAAAATTACACTTACCTTGACTTTCCTTGACTTATTCCTATCTACAATGCAAATATTGCTACTAAATTACACTTACCTTAACTTACGCTATTATTTTCTGCTATACAACTTATTCTACTAAATAAGACTTACCTTGACTTATTCCGACCTGCTATACAATTTATGCTACTAAAATTACACTTACCTCGACTTATTCCAACATACTATGCAACTTAGTATTCTAAATTACACTTACCTTCACCTACCTTATTCCTATCTCTATGCAACTTATTCTAATAACTAAGACTTACCTTAACTTATTCCGATCTACTATGCAACTTATGATACTAAATTACTCTTACCTTGACTTATTCCTATCTATTATGCAATTTATGCTACTAAATTACACTTACTTTGACTTACCTTGATTTAACCTTGACTTATTACAACCTACCATGCAACTTATGATACTAAATTACACTTACCTTGACTTACCTTGATTTACCTTGACTTATAACAACCTACTATGTAACTTTTTCTACTAAATTACACTTACCTTTACCTACTTTATTCCTATCTGTATGCAACTTATTCTAATAACTAAGACTTACCTTAACTTATTCCGATCTACTATGCAATTTATTATATTAAGTTACACTTACTTTGACTTATTCCTATCTATTATGCAATTTATACTACTAAATTAGACTTACCTTGACTTACCTTGATATATTACAACCTACTATGTAACTTTTTCTACTAAATTACACTTAACTTGACCTTATTCCTATCTGATATACAACTTATTCTACTAAATAAGACTTACTTTAATTTACCTTGACTTATTCCTAACTACTATGCAACTTATGCTACTAAATTACTTACCGTATTCTTATCTGCTATGCAAGTTATTTTAATAATAATAATAATAATAATAATAATAATAATAATTTTTATTTATATAGCGCCAACATATTCCGCAGCACTGTACAATTTGTAGGGTTCAAGTACTGACAAAAAAGATACATTACAAAGAAATATTCAATTCACACACTGGAACTGAGGGCCCTGCTCGCAAGAGCTTACAATCTATGAGATAGAGGGGGTGTCACAAGAGGTAGCAGGGGCAGCAACAGATGTAGCATTGCTTGTACAATGGTCAGACAATTTTGTGATAGAGGTTACTGTCATTACACATATATAAAGCTGTATGAGCCGTCACCAGTCGTGTCCTTTAACGTGCAGATGGTGTCTGGACATATAAAGTTAGTCTGATACGGCATCATATCCTGTGAGGTAATGTTGGAGCATAAACAGAGGAGGATACGTTTTAGGGATTCTAACTACGGAAGGGTTTACATTAGGAGTTGTGATAGGCCTGTCTGAAAAGATATGTCTTTAGTTTACGCTTGAAGCTGTGGAAATTGGGGGTTAATCTAATAGTCCGGGATAGAGCATTCCAGAGAAGTGGTGCAACTCGGGAGAAGTCTTGTATATGAGCGTGGGAGGTTCTGATAATAGAGGATGTTAGTCTTAGGTCATTGAGTGAACGGAGAGTACGGGTTGGGCGATAGACAGAGATGAGGGAGGAAATGTAGGGAGGTGCAGCATTATGGAGAGCCTTGTGGATGAGGGTGATAAGTTTATATTGTATTCTGTATTGAATAGGCAGCCAATGTAGTGACTGGCACAGACCGGAGGCATCGCTGTAACGTCTAGACTGATAGATGAGCCTGGCCGCCGCGTTCAGAATAGATTGTAGAGGGGAGAGTTTAGTAAGGAGTTACAGAAGTCAAGGCGAGAGTGAATCAGGGCAACAATAAGTGTCTTTAGTGTATCTGTGGTAAGGAAGGGGCGGATTCTGGAGATGTTTTTGAGGTGGAGATGACATGAGCGTGTGAGTGATTGGATATGGTGGGTGAAGGAAAGGTCTGAGTCAAACAAAACCCCGAGGCAGCGGGCATACTGCCTAGGAGTTATGGCAAGGTCAGAGACTTACCTTACTTTCTTAACATACACTACTAAATTACACTTCCCTTATTTCTATTTACTATGGAACTTATGCTTTTAAATTACACTTAACTCGACTTACCTTATTCCTATCTCCTATTTCCTATAAAAGCTATTCTACTAAGTAAGACTTACTTGACTTGCTTTGACAAATTTCAACCTACTATGCAATATTCGCTACTAAATTATACTTACCTTGACTTACCCTATTCCATTCTGCTATACAAGTTATTCTAGTAAATAACTTGTAAACTTAGCTTGACTTACTTTGACCCACTTTAATTTATTCAGACTTACTATACAAATTATTCTAGTAAATTACACTTGCCATATCTGGTAATCTTGTTCTCATCCTCTGCTCTATTAACAGGTTTGATCATTTTGAAATTGGCAGAGATAAGTCTTAAACTCATCTCTGATGGCTCTGGGCATGTATATTGTGCTGGTGAAACTGCTTTATTTCACACCTTGTCTTATCAGCAAAATGCTTATGAGCCCGGAGCCGCCAGATATGAGTCCAAGACGCATCTTGAACAAATTTAAAGGGGTTGCCCGAGATCATAAATTTCAATGCAGGCAGCAGGGGAGGGTTAGAAAATGCAAAAAGCTCTGATACTTTCCTGCATCCTCCCTTCCGTTCTTGCACTGGACCAGCCATCACCACCAGAGCGGCTGCAGCAGTGACGTCAAGTCGACAGGACCGCTACAGTCAGTTATCACTCTCAGCTGTATAGTACAGCCACTCTGTATACCTAAAGAGTAATGGAAGTAACGGCCGGCCCAGTGCAGGAATAGACAGGTACAGTGTAACGTCTCTGCCTATTCGGGTCTCTGTGCCACCCTCCGCTCGCACGCTGCGGCACAGGAGGCGTGTTCAGTTTGATTCCTTGCTTAGGGTTTTTATTGCTCTGTCCGAACACTGCTCTATTACCTCTTCTCTGTAATTGAATTTACGCCACACCCATCTCCTGCACCTTTGTTTCCCTCCGCTCCTCAAACAGTTAATCTTAGCCTAGCCTGTGTGATTGACAGCCTGTCTACCAATCTAGTCTGGGACAAATTCTGGACTTTCTATAAACAGGTCATCTGCCCACACAGATTTGCTGGCTATTGAGACTTGTCCTAGCTAAGCGCTTCTCTTGCTAGTTTGTTACCTGCATTCATATTCCTGACCTCTGGCTTTACCTTTGACTATTCTCTTGGATTTTGATTCTGTACTGCATTGCTCGACTGTTACCAACCCCTTGGCTTGCTGACTCTGCTTCTGTGCTTTTTGTCTTGTCTTGTTCTGTGTACACTTATTCAGAGAAGGGACTGCCACCCAGTTGTCCCTGTCATTAAGACAGTTGTAGCAATTAGGTAGGGACAGGGGCTGGGTCGAGTTTAGGGCTCACTGTCTCTGTCTTTCCCTTCTTCCCTTGTTTCAGCAGCAGGACTAGGGAATTGCACAACTAGCAATTCCCTTACATACAGATTAGTATAATTTCCTTTCTTGTTATTTTCTAACCCTCCCCTGCTGCCTGCATTCAGATTTATGAGGGAGAACATCACCAAAATCCAGCACTTAATCCAGGACAATTAAAATGATAATTCTTTATTATAGAGCACATGGATTAGAAACCTGACAGCTCAGAAGCTGACATGCTGAGCTGTGTGGCTTTTAATCCATTGGATCTACAATAAAGAAATATCATTTTAATCGTCCTCTTGGATTGCTGGAATTTGAATTTTTTGTTAAGGATAACAGATTTGGGACATGTTGCTGGTTTAGGGGTCCCAAAATTGGTGACCATACCCCTTTCCTTTTAAGGGGTTTTCAAGGGCTAAACTATAGATGATCTATACTTGGGAAAAGTCATCATTACCAGATTGTGGGGTCTGCCACCAGCACAGCCACAATCAGCTGATGGAAGAGACTACAGTGTTTGGACAACTACTACGGCCTCTTTACTGCAATAGCAAATATATTGTATAGTGACTGTGTTTGGTATTACAGCTCAGCCCTATTCACTTGAAGCAATATAATTAGTTACTGAAGTGGGCCACGAGAGCCTTAGAGCCCATTCACACTAATTACTTTTCTGTCCATGCACTATCCATAGAAAAATAAGACAGAACACAGACCCATTATAGTCAATAAAGCCATTCACACGCCCACTGTTTTTCAAAGACTAAGAAAAAAATAGTGGCTTGCACTATTTTTTTCTATTTTCGCTACTAATTTCGGCCACTCAAGTCCCTGGGTCTGTGGCACATTAAATTTTGAGGGCACCCATCTTTTTGTCTAGGGACCTCCACATGCCTTAATCCAACCTTGCCCTTAATGCCCAACATATATTATAACGGCTCCCTTAATGCCTAGCACATAGTGTAATGACCCCCTTAATGCCCAGCACAAAGTGTAATGGCCACTTTCCTTCCACACACAGTAAAATGGCCCCCTTTTGCCCTCACACACATTAAAATGTCCCCCTTTTGCCCTCACATACAGGAAAATGACCCCTTTTGCTGTCACACACAGTAAAATAGCCCCTTTTTGCCACCCACACACAAATATGACCCCCTTTTGCTACTACACAGTATAAATGTCCCTTTTTGCCCCCACACAGTATTTGGCTACTCCTCAAAAATGATAAGATGAATATTTTTGCACTTCTGGAAAAATGTACTGCGACCTCAGCTCTCAAGTATACTAAGTTCCTCTCTCTTATATACCAATTGGTATTCTGTATCAATTTCTATATTTAAACGTTAATGTTCCATGTATGTATAATCTTTCCATATATACAACTTTATTCCTCTCTTGTATGCACAGAAATTCTTATATTTACTTACCTCTCTTCAGCTTAACTTGCTGAAGGATTCTCTTACCAAAACATAATCAGGAAGGTTTGGTGCCATCATGCTGACAATCTCCCCAAGCTCCCTATGAACAAATTGCTACAGTTGCTCCCTCCACTGATCCGGCAGTTGATCTGTTGCATTCATAGAAATGGCAGATGCCTGGGAGTGACCAGTCACATGTTAGTCACATGGCAGTTACATGACCTCTGCCATGTATCCAGTTGATATGAAATACACACATTGAAAACTTATCTGACATTGTGGATAAACTCTTTAAAGTTTGCATACCAAAAGCTATCTTCCTCCTGAAGAAAGAGTAAAAGAAGAAGTAAAGGAGGAGCTGTCAGAAAAGCGCCATGTATCTGTGGCTGGCACAGGACAGGTGAGTTGTTTCTTGGTGCCCTACAGAGATCTTCTGATCATCCATGTGCTTCCCCCCCATGCACCAGCTGTGCTTCCGCGGCCCCATTCATTCAATTCCATGGTGGCAAAACCAGACAGGAATAGCACGTGTCCTGAGTTTTGCAGCCCCGACTGTCAGCCCACATACGGGACCATGTAATTTATGGTCGTGTGCGTTGGTCGACAGAAATGAATGGGTCAGTGTACTATCCAGGATAGCACACTAAGCCACCCCACATTCGTCTGCAAGAGGCCTTAGACACAGGAATATTTTTATTGGTAGCTTAATTATTATGAAAAAATACTGTAAATGCACAGCAATGAACAAAAATGCTATTTGTAACACTTTCAGACTGGTGTGAGATCTTTCAATATATGCAATTTTATGACAGTCACAAACAGTAGAGTTATTGCAAACATTTGTGCAACTAAAGATCAGTTGCACTCGTGTCAATGGCCTTGTTTCTGCAGCATATGTGTAGGAGTTCCTGCAGGCCCTATTCAGTGACAGAAATCAATTTTTGCAGACTTACTGCCATTCTTAATCTAAACTGCCCTCCTGATCATTGGTATGGTATTGGTATCATCATGGCTGTCTACTATCTAAGGTGTGTGCCTAGCTTAAAGGCAGCTTGTCACCAAGGTGAATCATATTAAACAAGCTCACCTGAATGTAACATCTTTTTCCCCATGAAAATGTGTGCCTCTGTTGCATTTCAGAATATGCTAATGAGCAGTCTGGAACACAAAGCACGGTTCCTTTGCTCCAAAATGCCATGCCCTACACCGCCTAGGAACGCCCTCGTTTTCTCCTCCCTTCTTTGGGTGACAAGGTCAGGGATCTAAGTTAAAATTTTACCTGGCCCGGTCACTTGAAGGGAGGGGGGAACATGGTCGTATTAGAGCAGTGTGTGGCATAGCAGTTTGGAGCAACAGAACCATCCTCGGTGCTCCAGATTGCTTATTTGCATATTGGGAAATAAATGGATATCTCTGCAACAGACGCATACATATTCATGGGGAAAAAGGCATTACATTCCAGTGTGCCTGGCCTATCTGTATTACTGGTTTGACATGATTGTTTTTGGGATTTCGTTTTCACTGTGCAAATATTACTACAAATTATATGTTGACTTTATTCTGCATTCAGTAGGATTTCAGCAATACCAAATGTATGTAGTTTTTAATGTTTGTATGTGTAGTACTTTTACCAAATAAAAAAATTTTAAAATAAAAAATTTGCTTTGCATCTCCAGATTCATATCTATAGCTGTTTATTTTTTACTCAGTTATGTTGGGGTTTGCTTTAAGGTTAGTTGTAGTTTTTATTGGTACCATTTTGAGGTACATATGACTTTTTTAATGACTTTTTATTCCATAGTGACTACAAAGCAAAAATTCTTGCATTGAATTTTGTTTTTTCTATGGCATTTACCGGATGTGATAAATAATGGAATATTCTAGTTTCATTATGTTTATTAACCATATAGATGCTGTGGTACAAAACAAAGGGTATTATGGGACTTACAGGTCTGTTAAACATATGCACTGTGAACTTTGCTGGTGCATATGTTAAATATGCAGGGATTGCAATGTGAAAAGAGACTAAAAAATTAAACTCTTGATGTTTCTGCAGTATGGCTGCGGCTGGAAGATCTGTGATATGTACAGGAAAGCTGGGATCGGAGAGTCCATTTTATTCCATATGACATGTTTGCAAATATGAATTAATTCAGTCCATTGTTTAGAATACAGAAAACAGAAAATCTGGTCATTCCCATGATTATGCAATCTTCTTAGTACTGTGTTCAACCGAGCAGAGAAGGAAAAACTTCTATTTTTGATTTTCTGTCATCTGGGCATATTTGTCACTGTCATTCCAAGAAATAAGTGAAATTTAATTTTGGTCTCATGACCAAAAACGACATTAAAGTAGATATCTGACATCGGAGAGTGACAATCCATTCCAGTCACGGAGACCAGCCATGCTAAAAATGAGCGAAACCGTCCCACTGGGACTCACTTTAAGTGACAGGACCACTCATCTATGAAATTATACATGCGTTTTTATTTTGGGGTATAGAGTCCGTCCTTTTATTTTCAGTCTGACAGGACACACACACAGTTCCTATGTACTTAGGTTCCAGCTAGTTTGTTACCTGCAATGCATTGTGGGAGAACATTCAACCATTTTCTTTTTGTAGATATTTAATATATCATTACATTTTTAATAGGCAAACTGCTGTACGGTTACAGAGGGGCTACGACTATGTCACAAGATCGACAGGGCAGAGCCTTGTGCACAGAACTGTACAACCTCTGTGCATTGCTGTACAGTCTGAGTCAGACTCTGTGTGTAATGTAGTATGGTAGAGAGCTTGTACAGCTTTATAGAAGCTTTATTACATCTCTGTACAAAACAGAGCCATAATACAGCCATGTGCATTAGCCCTAATACTGCACATATTTAGGAGGTTTTCACAGTGCTGCAGAAATAAAAAACAAATGGCCACTACAAGGGACTTTATGTGCTAAAACTGTTTTATTGAAGAGCTCTTTGAATGGGAAACCATCATCATGGACCATATCCACAAACCCCAGTTTTCTCTTCCCATTCATTTTTCAAGTGAAGGGCAGCAAACACCATGGATAACGCATGTTGCCTTAGACATAAGGACTGAGAAATGACCAATGCCTCTTTGACAGTTTTCCAGCCACATTCATGGGGCCGCAAATGCCGTCCATATAATGACATGTACTATTTTTTTTGCGGTCTGAAACACCAGACTACAAAAAACAGGACATGTTTGCGGCCCCATTGAAATGAATATGTCCGTAACTGTCCTCAATTGTGGATCCACAGTTGCGGACAGTTACGGACCTGCAAAATATGGTCATGTGAATGGGGTGTTACAGAGCTTTCAATGATACAAAGCACAGTGGCCCCCACACAGAACAATCTGTTCCACAGTGGCCCCCACGCAGTACAATATGCTCCACTGTGGCCCCCACAATCTGTTTGACATCAGCCCACGCACAGTACAAAATGTTCCACAGTGGCCCTAACACAGTACAGTATTCTCCACAGTGGCCCCCACACAGTACAATATGCTCCACAGTGACCCCCACCCAGTACAATATGCTCCAAAGAGTCCCCCACACAGTATAAAATGCTCCCAAGAGCCCCCTCAGCGTATAGTGATATAAGATGAGTTTTATGCCGTATATCAATGCCCCTTATTCCCGTATCTAGTCTAAGTGTTTGGGCCAGTGGTTCCATGGAAAGAACAAATATCAGGGGCGACAGGGGGCATCCCTGTCTGGTCCCATTTGTTATCAGAAAAGGGTCCGATACCACTCCATTGCTGAACACTCTCGCAGAAGGTGCAGAGTATAGCGCCTCTATCGCTCTCAAGATAGCTCCAGAAAATCCCATAGATCTGAGTACCGAGAAGGCATACGACCAGCAAATGCGATCAAACGCCTTCTCAGCATCCAATGCGAGGATCACCGCCTCCACTCTCCTACTATCAATGTGATGCATGAGGTTCAGAATGCGTCTAGTATTATCGGAAGATTGCCTCCCTTTGACAAATCCCACTTGGTTATTATTTATCAAGCTCGGAAGACAAGCTGCTAATCTAGTTGCTATTAATTTAGCATAGATTTTCAAGTCAGAATTCAATAAAGAAATAGGTCGGAAATTTTGGGGGCTAGTGGCCGGTTTTCCCGGTTTTGGCAGCGTAACCACTAAGGCTTCTTGGTTTTCTTTTGGGAGAGTACCAGATTCAATCGCGGCCTCCAGGAAGGACAGCAACGGGTCCTTCAGGATTGGGAAAAATTGTTTGTAGTATTCATTAGTGAGGCCATCAGGGCCCGGCGATTTATGAGAAGGCAGCGATTTAATAACCGACAACAACTCCTCCGAAGTAACGGGTGTATTTAAAGAGTCCAGTTGTGACTCAGTAAGCTTAGGCAAACGGCCAGCTGCAAGGAAGCGCTCAATGTCGCCTCTCGTTGGGGGAGTTACCGCTGTGTCTTCCGCGATATTATAGAGACCTTCGTAAAATGATCTAAATGCGTCAGCTATGCCTCTTGGGTCGTATATTTTATATGCCCCATCCTTACTGTGAAGGAATTGAATTCTGGATTTCGCATTCTTTTGTTTAAGTTTTGAAGCTAGTAGTTTGCCTGCTTTATTGGACTGAGAATAATATGTAGCTTTGGTCCGTTTTAGATTTTTCTCGTATTTCTGCAATAAACAAGCTGTCAGTTGATGGCGTAATGTCATCAATTTCGCTGCATTGGATGGAGAGGGGGACTTTTTATTACTGTCGTCAATGGATCTTATCTGGTGGAGCAATCTATCCATCTCTGCCAATCTATTTTTCTTTTCTATATGCCCCAAGCGAATGAACGTTCCTCTAATAAAAGCCTTGTGAGAGTTCCACAGTGTATCAGGACTAGGGGCAGAAGGGGCATTAAACAGAAAGAATTCCTTCAGATCGTTCTCTAAAGTTGCTCTTAATTTCGGTTGTGACATTAAGAATTCGTTACACCGCCATACGAACGCTCTTGGCCATTCATATTTTTTTGCTAAGGTCAAGGTTATTGCTGCATAGTCTGACCAAGTGATTACTGAGCTATCAGATTTTAAAACCATAGGGAGGCTGGATTGCTCAAGTAGAAATAAATCTATCCGTGAGTAACTATTATGTACAGAAGAGAAATATGTATAGTCTCTCTCTGTATTGTGGAGAATACGCCAGGCGTCAAATAATTCATGGCGCCATAGCGCTTGCGAAAAAGAGGGGTGACGTGTCAACCCTCCCGAAGTGGTGTCCACCACCGGGTCCGGAGCCATATTAAAATCTCCCATCAATATGAGACATCCCTGCTTCCTTTTTTCCTCCGCTTTTACCAGTCTCCCCAAAAATGTCACCTGTTTCCTGTTAGGGGCGTAAGCTGATACCAGCGTATAAGTAACACTGTTGAGAATGCACGTCAGTATTATAAATCGCCCCCCCGGGTCTGCATATTGTGACAATAGTTGAAACGCCACTGAGTCCCTAATTCCTATCAACACCCCTCTACGTTTCAAGGAATAGTGAGCATGGAATACATTTGGATACGCTGGGTGTTGAATGCGAGAAGCATCTGCTTGCAAGAGGTGGGTTTCTTGTACTGCAAGAATGTCACAGCATTGGTCTCGCGCCATAAGTTGACCCTTTTTTGAGGAGAGTTCAATCCTCTGACATTCATAGACATAACCTTAAGTACCATAATATACAATTATTAATGCATTAAGAGTCTTACCACACTTGCCCACAACAAAGGACGTCCCTGCATGGTGGAGTTGACTCCGCCATTTGTATTCATTTCGCCCAGTGTGCCAGAACCAGAAAGGAAACAGACCATAAAAACTACAGAACCGATGGACAACCCATCTTAGCTGTATCAAGGAAAAAAAAACATAGAAAGAAAAAGAACAGTACAGCAGACCAGCAGCTGTCGTGATCTTGGGGGGATTTGTTCAACAGCAACGAACATATGGAATCCAGGATAAGTGAGTCTCTAGCTTTGTAGCCCTCTTTGCGGACGTCTTTGGGTTTTCGCTTGGCGCCAACCATCTGACATTGGACCGGGTGAATTTTTGAGTGGAGGATCAACCGTTGGAATATTCCATGCAGTTAGCAATTTTTTCCCTTCCTCCAGAGTTTTAATTACATGGACGTGATTGTTGCGGGAGATGATCACTCGGACCGGGAATCCCCATTTATACAAAATGTGGTGTTGACGTAGTGCCGTATTAATAGGGATAAATTGTCGCCTGATTTGCAAAGTTGTAGCTGAGAGATCCGAATAAATGGAAATCTTGTGGTATGGTTCAGGTAGGCGGCCTGTCTTTCGTGAGGTCAGCAGAACCAGCTCTTTAGTACTGTAGAAATGTATCTTTGCCAGAACATCCCTGGGTACGGTTTCATCTAGATGTGAGGGTCTCG
The DNA here is from genome assembly GCA_947044405.1 of Leptodactylus fallax. Classification (NCBI taxonomy): domain Eukaryota; kingdom Metazoa; phylum Chordata; class Amphibia; order Anura; family Leptodactylidae; genus Leptodactylus; species Leptodactylus fallax. The sequence continues at coordinate 823,479 of CAMRHE010000300.1, read as the reverse complement.
GAACTCTGTGAGCTCTGTCAATAGTTAAATCCATTTTCGTGAGGTTTGGTATCAGCGACCTGATCATATCTTGGAGGAAAACAGTTAAATCCTTTGGAGGAATTGATTCCGGGATCCCTCTAAATTTTAGATTATTTCTTCTAGATCGATCTTCTAAGTCAGCTATCTTAGCTTTAAGGAAGGACACATCTCTTTCCACGTCGTAGTGCGCATCTATAAGAACATTATGTGATGCAGCAAATTCCGCCATTTTAGCTTCAACATGTACCGTACGGCTTTTTAGCTCTTGAAGATCTCTATCTAGCGGTTTCACCATAAGGGACATGTGTGTCTTTAATGACTTACAAAAGGCCATAAGCATATTTTTCATGGAAGCCTCAGTTAGCAAATTCTCTGTCGCCGGTATATCTGCAAAGAAATCAATAGATGGAGGGGTATGTTGTATATTGTCGTTCACCTCTTCTCCCTGCAGATCAGCGTTCTGAAGCCTGGGCTTTTGTTTAACCGGGCTCGCAGTGGGCGAATGCTGCATCCCTGGGTTGTGTGCAGCTGCAGGCCCCGCAGCGCCATTTTGAGCAGGCCCGTTATCTGTATCCCTCCCCGGCCCGCCGGGAGATCCAGGCGATCCCGAGCCCGCACTTTCCAGGAGCTGCGGCAGAGACGGGGCCGACAGCGCTCTCCGCTGAGCGTCTCCTCCGGGGGGTCCCGAGAAGGAGTCGAGGCCCTGGAGGTTGTTTCTGTGCGCGGTCCGGCGCCATCTTGGTCCTCTCCCCCCCCAGGAGAGAAGAAGAAATCCAGGAGTTTTTGCAGCTTCACCGCAGATTTTTGCTTCCTGGGCATCTCCGAGGGTGAGGACTCGTTGCTAGGGTAAGTTTTAATTATTAACACCGCGGGCTCGTCGCTGGTAAGTGTCGCTCAATGAGACTCAGGCTAGGAGCTCTCAAATCATGCGACCATCTCGTATCGCGGCTAGACTCCGCCCCCCCAAGAGCCCCCTCGAGCCGCTTCATGCAAACCCCACGAAATGTGTTTTGCCATCCAGTTAGTTTCAGTGATATTTTTATACTCTGGGGTCTCCAGAAGCTCAGGAGAGGTGAGTATAAGTGTTTTTTTAAAATCACCTTTCCTGGGCAGGCTACTATTGGTAAGGGGCCCGGCGACATGTACATACATCACATAACACTGAGCCCCTTTCCATTAACGATATGTACCGTTCCGGGCCCGGTTGTGGGGTGACGGCGCATGTGCCCATAGAGAGCGTTCTGAGTGCCTCCTCTGGCATGTGTGCCATAGGATTGCCACCACAGTACTAGACCATCATAAAAGATTGCTTTGGTGACTACCATGGGCTTGAATCTCCATTGATTTCTAGGACAGGGCGGCAGTATTCTATAGTATACTATATTCAAAGCCGTTAGAAATGGAGATTTCCAGTGAAGAAAATGTTTGGGTCGTACTTTAATGGTTTGGGAGTATTTTCTAGCAGATAGTATAAGCTGAAGAGCATGCTGGGATGTACTAGCATTTTAACAGCCACAAGTTGTCTAAGCCTGATTTGCTGTATTGTTCCATGCATTCATTGTACGGCCTCACAATAACAATCTAAATCCATGCAGTTTCTAGCTGGGATAATCTGCTTGTGAATGAAGAAGTGGAGCACTGATGGATTTAATCTGTTAATATAGTAAGACAATTTATGAGCTGTTAACAAAACTATTAGAGACAAATAGCGCATTCACTCTTTGTATAGGTTTGTGGTTAAATGCAAATGATTTTGCGCTGTGCTGCATTATGTATATATATATATATATATATATATATATATATATAGTAAATCAGAGTTGGACTGTCTTTCCTTGGACCTACCAAGGGAATGATTGTAAGGGCCTGCTTTCCATAAATACAGATACTTTCCATAAATTTTTCGTTCCCTCCATGTCCCGGCGGGCCACAGACAACTCTAGACATCTTCTTGGGTACTAAGGATGACAGTCTAGGTAAACATGCTCTCAACTTGTCAGTCTAAGGGTGGGGAAGTCTAGGAGTCACTATGACTTTGTTGCCCAAGAGCCAAGAGATGTCTGGAATTCAATACTAAACAAAACAAAAGCATCAAATATAAGGAAGTGGAAGGACTAGTTCTTTTGTTCTCAAGTTTATTTCCCAATTTCCACCCTCTGAAGGCCCCATGTCCTGTAGGAATTTGCCCTGGTTGGGTGCCTTGAAGCAGTCTTCTTTAGTTATACCACTAGTACACTGTTAATATTTTCTCCTGTAAGAAAAGAAGTATATGTCGGTATCACATAAACAGATGGAGTTGTAGATTATTAATGTACCTGCACTGCATTAGGGAGATACATTGTACACAAAGCATTCTGGATACTGTCAAATCCCACTCCCATAATGCTTTGTACATATATGAAATTTCTTTCTTGTTTTCTACTTTCTTGAATTATTTACATAATCCATATTGTACAATATTTGCAATAAATGTGAGTTCCTTACTGCTGCAATAAACTGTTATCCGAAAGGAAGCAGGCCGCTTCAAGTCCATTACCAAATAAGCAGAGGCAGACTGTTAGCCATGCATATGTTCCTGTGTTTGTAGTGTCGCACCATAAAAGTGTTTCTATGGGACTCTTTCATTAGTAGTCCCATCACTCGGAAAGCCTCTCTCATTAACATTTAAATAAGTCCTGTGCTACTATGTCCACACCAGTACATTTTATTCTTCAGTGGAAGGCTGAATCTTGTTCATTGTTCGCGGCTGAGAATTTGTTTGCAGATGTAATTCCCTCTAATGGTTCAGTTAGAGAACACGTGTCGGTCCTATAAAGATTGTCTTCTATATACCAATCCTACATTCTCTTCTGCTCTATTTCACGGTTCAAATTCATTACCATAAACTGGGATTGTTAAAATAGATCATAAAATTTATGGTGACTAGATGAAGTTAATGTGTCAAGCAGATATTCTAGGACTGTTGGAGTAATGCTTCATCATGGTATGAATTTACTACGTGATGTTCATAGATTTTCTAAAGATGTGATGTAAAAATATAAAAGTACCATAGAAAAAAGAATTATTTAATATTTGAATGCTAAACCTAACGTGATTATTCAAAAATTGAACATGCAAGTACTATATATATCATGGAACTGTATATGACAGCAATTCTGATCATTGACATTCATGAAATATATATAATATATCATAAATATATCACTCTTTTTAGCTAAATGAAGGTCATAGGACCTTTAGTTTCCTGATAGGTGGGGGACCCAGAGTAGGGATCTCAACCTGTTAGACTGTTGCTTACCCCTTGTGGGGTGAGGCATGGCACAGTTACTAAGGCACTGGTGATAACACAAAGCACAGAGTCCCCTCAACCATTTCACCACCACATGATAAACATACACCAAACATATATACATAATTCAGTTATATATACAGTTATATTTCTATATGCTCTATAGAAATACATATCTGCAGCAATTAAAGTGACTGTCTACTACCTACCTATTAGACGTCATACTAACAACTCACTATGACCATCTAGTTTAGGACAAAATGGAGGAGATGGTTCTAAAAGGTGGTATAACAGGTGTATAACTTGAGGAGGTGTAGAGGACGTGGTCGCACCCAGGCCCTGGAACCTTAAGGGTGCCAATATGAGGTGACCAGTACTATAGACCAGTGTCGGACTGGGATGTCTAGGGCCCACCAGTGGAATTGTTTCTAGGGGCCCACCATCAGAACCCCTGCAGATCAGCGGTACCGAGACAGGGTGGCTAAAGGTAATAACATGCCGGGAGCCATGCTGCTCACCCACTATACCATGTGCACCACTGCACTACCTAAACCTACTGCTACACCTTGTATGGCAAGTGAACAGCGTGGCTCCTAGAATTGTTACCTTTACCTGTAGCCGCACTGTCCTGGAAAAGCTGATCTGCAGAGGTCCTGGCTGTTGTATCATCGTAGATGTAATATTGATGGCCTATCCTAAGGACAGGCCATCAATATTAGGAAGATGGATAAATCCTTTAAAGAGGTTGTCGAAGGAATTGGAGCAACCCATGTAGCTGGCAGGATGTGTAAAGTAAAAAATAAGTAAATTAAAAAGCATACTCACCTGTCCCCGGCGCCCCCGTTGTCTGCTGCCAGTGTCCATTCAGTCTCATGCCGGCGACTCCTTGCTGGGAGTCCTGCACCTCATGTGATCGCTAAGACCAATTAGGTACAGGATTTCCAGAAATGAGGCGCCGCCATGAGACCGAACAGACACAGGCGGGGACAACGGGGTGTTGGGGACAGGTGAGTATACTTTTTTAAAAATGTTCTTATTTTTACACCTCCCTGGCGGCCGACACAGTGGTTGCTCCAGTTTATGGACAACCTCTTTTAAGGGGTTGTCTGGGCCAAATTTTTCTATGGTCACTTCACTGGTCCCCCCACATAGTGGCCTCTTCACTGGTCCACCATACTGTATGGGGAATAGTGATGGGGTCATTATATTGTGTGGGAGCAGTGATGGGGGCTGACATCCTGTGGGGGAGACATTAAACTGTGTGGGGCATATTAAAGGGGTTGTCCAGGGTTAATCTTTTTTATGGCCTATGCTCTGGATAGGCCATAAATACCTGATCGGTAGAGGGCTGACACATGGCGCTATCAGCTGTTCGGAGCCACTTACGGCGCCCGTTCTGTACACAACACAGGGCCCGAAACAGAAAGCTCCATCCGCTGTATAGCAGCCCGGCGCCTTCACTGCAGCTCAGCTCCTACTGACTTCAATAAGTGCTGAAATACAGTGAAGGTGCCCGGCTAATACACAGTGGACAGAGCTTTCTGCTTCTGGCCCCATATTGTGTACAGGACAGGCACCAGAAGTGGCTCCGTACAGCTGATCGGTTCGGGGTCGGCCCCCTACAGATCAGGTATCTATGGCCTATCCTGAGGATAAACCATAACAAATTATGCCTGGACAACCCCTTTAATATACACCCCTAATGCACCACACTTTAAAGAGATTGTCCAGTATAATTTTTTTCTTTTTTATAATTAGTCTGGGGGAGGTGAATCCCCCCCCCCCCCCCCCCCCCAAAAAAAAAAAAACATGCTAAACATACTCACCTGTCTCCAATGCTCTGGCGTCCTCCCAGCACGGTCTGGTCCTGCAGCTCCGCTGTCTTCTTTTTGCCGGAATTCCTCACTGGCTGTGACGTCCCAGGTCCCTTCCCTTGGGCCGCTGATTGGCCTCAGGGGTCACGTGACGTCACAGGTAGTCACGTGCAGGGGGAACTTCAGCTGGAAGAAAACAACAGAGCTGCAGGACCAAACTGCTCTGGGAGACACTGGGAACAGGAAAGAAAGTTTGTCGGGGTTTTTTTTGTTTTGTTTTTTTCACCTGCCCCGGCGTAATTAAAAAAAAAAATGAAGGAGCCACTGTATGGAGTATAAGCTCCACAGTGGCCCCCACCCAGTATTATAAGCTCCACAGTGGCCCCCACCCAGTATTATAAGCTCCACAGTGGCCCCCACCCAGTATTATATACTCCCCACAGTGGCCCCCACACAGTATTATAAGCTCCACAGTGGCCCCCACCCAATATTATATGCACCCAATAGCCCCCTCCGCTCCGCTTCAGTGCTATTATTATACTTTGGGGTCTCCTCAGACCCCAGAGTATAATAATCGGAGGCCCAGGGAAAGTGATTAAAAATAACAAACTCTCATACTCACCTTGCCTTACCTTTCCTTGGCATCCTAGCTCCATCCTGCCGTCTTCAGCGTCTTCAGGTCCTTTTCCGACGACGCTGCTGAGGCCTGTGATTGGGCCTCAGCGGTCACGTGGGGGCGCACTGACGTCATTACGCGGTCGCGCCCCATGTGACCGGCGGGGCCTAATCACAGGCCTCAGTCACATGACAGAAGAGCGGCGGAGAGAACGCTGTGCCCAGGAGCGGTGAGAGTATGTGTTTATTATTTTCAGTCACCTCCCCTGGACTGCCATCTATTGGAAAGGGGCCTGCAATATGCTAGGGTCCCTTTCCAATAACAGTATGTATAGCGGTCGGGGAACCAGGCTTTCCCCAACCGCTATCATAGTGGTCCGGGGCCCGGCCATCTCCAGCTGGCCGCGGGCCCTGTACCCTGCCTGGTCCGGTCGCGGTCGCAGGGTCAGGGGCCCGATCGGGATGGTCAGGATCCCAATCGGGCCCCCATGACATGAGGACTAATAGTCAGGGCTCGGGGCCCACCGGTGGATTCACCGGTTCCCAGGTGGGCCAGTCCGACCCTGCTATAGACAATATATTATAGCTGGGGACTCTGTACAAATTTTTCTTGTGAGATGTATTGATTAGTCCGTCTTACTATGGACGGTGCAGGTCATATGTGGCCGGGCTCTGGGAGTTTTCCAAAAGCTGGACTGTGTGATGGCTCTTAATAGGAAGAATAGAGTTGCACCTAAGAATAATACCACAGGAGAAGTTCTGTGTTGCACTCCTGTGGTGCAGCAAACAAATGTCAGGGGTTGCCCACATAACCCATATCGGGAAGGGGCATGCTATTTAAGGGCTCATTCTGGCACTGGAGTAGAGGCATCTATCAGAAGAGAACTGCTTGCTAATCAGATGGCTTCATGTATGGCGTGGTCAGTTTGTGGTGAGGAGACAATTTAGTACCCCTGACTTGGTAGCAGTTCCCTGGAACTGGGGCACTAGCCAAACTCTGCTCAGTGGTGGCATGGATTTTAGGAGGCAAGTGGAAGTGCGCTGTCTGGGCCTGGAGAACCACTCATTACTGCTTTCCTCAAGTGTTCCCCTACCGCTGTATCTTCACCTGACAACTATTTTAAAATAAAACTGTACCGCTAAGGCCCCATGGTCTCCAGTTTGTTGGTTTCCTTTCCTCTGTCAGCGAAGAGCCAAACACTTGGAATGAAACACAATGGTCTATTTCTTACCTTTTTATGTGTCCTGTGTGTTGAATGATAACAAATATTGCAATACAATGCTAATATATACACATATACTGTAGATGAATTGTGGACCCTCAGAAAAATTTATGTTGTGAGCCCAAGGAACCACAATCCTTCCCCTCCTTCTGTTTCTTTCATAAGCATTATTTAGAACACTTTCAAAGTTTGCACATTGAAGATGATAGCATAGAAAGGGTTACAATGAGATACTATTGCTAAAGATACTGTCAGTAATGTGAGGTTGTCAGGTTATTACTTAAATCTATACTACTCTGTGATTTCATCTTTTCCTGTAGGATAAACATTGACACTGCATGCAACAGCACGTTGCAATGTAACATACTTGAAATAATTTACCCCCTATGGTATAACATATTTAGAGAGACATTATAAGTCAAACTGGGGCTCTGTGACAACAAGCTACATCCATTTATGCAGGTCAATGAAACCTGAGTTTACTTCTCAGACCTTAATATTTTCCTATATAAGAGTAAATTGTTCTTCAAGTTACCAAAGCTCAACTAAGCCTTATTTGAGTAGATACTTACAGTTGAAACCAGAAGTTTACATACACTATATAAAAAGACACATATGCAAGTTTTTCCTCACTATCTGACATGAAATCAGAATAAACCTTTCCCTTTTTAGGTCAATTAGGATTACCAAAATTATTTATATTTGCCAAATGCCAGAATAATGAGAGAGAATTTTTTAAGGCATTTTTATTACTTTCTGCAAAGTCAAAAGTTTACATACATTCCATTAGTATTTGGTACCATTGCCCTTAAACTGTATGACTGGGGTCAAACGTTTTGGATATCGTTCCATAAGCTTCTCACAATAGTTGGTAGGAATTTGGGCCCATTCCTCCTGACAGAACTGGTGTAACTAAGCCATGTTTGTAGGCCGCCTTGCTCGCACCTGCCTTTACAGCTTTGCCCATAAATTTTCAATAGGATTGAGATCAGGGCTTTGTGATGGCCACTCCAAAACATTGACCTTGTAATCCTTAAGCCTTTGTAACCAGTTTGGCAGTATGCTTCGGGTCATTGTCCATTTGGAAGACCCATTTTCGCCCAAGCTTTAACTTCCTGGCTGATGTCTTGAGATGTTGCTTCAGTATTGCCACATAATGTTCTTTCCTCATGATGCCATCTATTTTGTGAAGTGCACCAGTCCATCCTGCAGCAAAACAACCCCACAACATGATGCTGCCACCCCGTGTTTCACAGTTGGGATGGTGTTCTTAGACTTGCAAGCTTCTCCCTTTTTCCTCCAAATGTAATGATGGTCATTATGGAAAAACAGCTCAATTTTAGTTTTGTCAGACCAAGCCTGCAGAATAATGAATGCAGCTCTGAGATATAATCCAGACTAGAGTTAACAATTTTGGAGAGCTCCATAGTGCCAATATTCATATGCTTTGATCAAATTCACCAGGATATTTTATGAATACCAGATAAGGTCAGATTTGTTCATATCTAAAATGGTCCTTAACCTTTCAACAATCTTTTCTTAAATTAAAAGTACAAAATTAAAGTAATAAATGTAAAGTATAAATTAAAAGTATAAAAAAATCCATCTTTCTTCTCCTTTTATCTGGCTCATTTCCTTCTCCCTCCACCTGCTAAACTGATGTTCACTTTGAAATATTTAATAGCAGTGTATGGAAAGGAGATGGTAAGGAATAAGCAGGAGCTGAGTGAGAAACAGGAGAGAAACACACAAGCAGAGACTGCTGCAGATAACAGTAAGCTTTGTATCTCACTACAAGTACTTTGCTCACATCCATAGGGCTTTATTCATATCATTACTTATAGGATTCTCCTTTACTTTCTGTGTGTAGTGTATGAGAGACATCAGAGCAGCTATCCTCTACCAACCAGCTGAGGAAAAAGTAAAAATTGACATGACACTGGGGTGGTGTAAAAAATACAAAAACATTCATATACCCCTTCCGTTACCTCTCTTGGGCCTCCTCGTGGCATGCGGCACTCCCCTGGTGATGTGCGGCGCTCTTCTGTGATGTCATCGGCTTGGGGGGAAAGGCTGAGGCCTGTGATTGGGCCATCAGCGGTCACATAGTCAATCACAGGCCTCAGCTCTGAATTCGGGTTGATGACGTCACAGAAGAGCTCCGGATGCCATGAGGAGGCCGAAGAGAGGTAACAGAAGGTGAGTATGAGTGGGTTTTTTTGTCACTTCCCCTGGGCCACCACCTATTATACTCTGGGGTCTGAAGAGACCCCAGAGTATAATGCGGCGGCCATTTTATTTCGCCCAAGACGAATCTCCATTTGTTTGGTTTAGTAAAAAATCTGAATGATTTGAAATATTCGGGACAAACCCGGCTTGTTACAAACCCATCTCTAATCTAGACACAGGGATTATGATATTACCATATAGCACTACCATATAATAGATATTAATGATGTTCTGTATGTAATGGTTTAGGGGTATAATTATAGGGGTTTCAGGGGTAGCATTTTAATGGAACATGATAGGTAGGGGGCTCTGTTACAGAGTTTCAAGTTACACCTCTGTATTGATTTGAGGTGGCTCATTCTAAAATCTGCACCACCACATGATTACTTTATATTATACCATCCAATAACTTTCATCTTTTCATTTGGAGGGTCCTGAAGTAGTGGCATCATGATGGCATTTAGAGGAACAAATATTGTTTTAAGGGAATATTTTCCTCAACCTCCTGGGAAGTCTGTAATTAATTGCAACACTAAAAATCCCACAAGGACACTTATGCGCTTCTTCACCCTTGGGGCTAATATGGACAAATGCTCACTCAGAGTTTTATGACACGCTGTAATTCTGTTAGGCCCAATAATGTGTCAGCTAGAGATATATGAACAGCGTAAATGTAACTTGTCAGATTGTAGCACATAAGCGTTGGGTAAATTGCACCCTCAGACAGTTTGGCTTAATAACATGACCCTGAGCGAGGGCTTGTTCTATCAGGTGGCCCAGGTCATCTACTGAACCGATGGTTTGTTATGATTATCTGGAGACAATGCAGTATCTGGGATATATACCTATCCACACACAATTGTGTATGAGACACTTATAACATACGCGAGTGAGCACTTATGGAGACCTCCACTGCAGAAAATGTGCTCATAACTACACTCCTCTTCATCAATACATATTCATATGGAGTAGAGTACACAACATACTAAGTTTTAAGCTGACAGTACTGTACTGAATTTTATCTTGTTTGTGTTCTATATATGTATTTGTATATATTCAGTTCGGGCGAACCAACTTCGCCCCCCAATGTTAATATGAAGAGGAGAAGGGTGGAGATTAGTGTATATGATGCTACAATTCCTCTCAGTGTTTGTATGGTGTTAGGTTGTTTAACCACTTCCAGACCGCTCATTGGGTTTTTATGTACGGAAGGTGGTTGTCTAGTTCTGCAAAGACGTACCAGTACGTCCAAGCAGAACTCATCAGCTGCACAAAATCGTTCAGCTGATGAAACGGGGAGCCGGCTGTAACTTCAGCTGGAGCTCCCAGAAAGAAGACAGGGAAAGTTTATTACCTGCCCTGCCTTCCCGATCGTTGTGTATACAGTGCTCAATGAGGGCTATATACAGCACTATGGGTGCCGCCATCTTGCGGCTCCCCTCTGACCGGCGGTCACGTGATCCGCCAGGATCAGAGTCTGTTAGAGCTGCTGGGTACTACAGGACCTAAATCAGCTCTATACTAATGTGCAAGTAACGTGCAGGAGGTTGTATTCTTCCTGCAACTGGGGCTAAATGTACCAGCCCCAGTTACAGGGGAAATCAGCCTCCCGAAAAAAAAAAAAAGGTGATCAGATGTCCCCAAAGGTTTATTATGACCTTATGGGGACACAATGTAAAAAAGAAAATACAAAATTAACAGAAAAGTTAAAAAAAATGTAAATAAAAATAAAAAAATAAATTAAATAATACGCCAATAACACGCCCTTATTAAAGGTTATAGTCCCACCCCCGACGACACCATACAAAATAAAAATTACCGTTACGGAGAGTAAAAACTATTTTATAAAGTTTTTTAGTAGCACTTTGTGTTATTAAATAAAAAAACCCTGAAAAGTGGAAAACAAACACGTTTTCCCTCCTCTTTTGTTTATATTTTCCCAGATATAAAAAAAATTAAAACACATGCAGAAATAAAAACAAAATAAAAATAAAGCCCTATGTGTCACCGAAAAAAGACGCAAAAATTTGTTGAATAACACAAATGATAAAAATGTTATAGCCCTCCAAAACTGCACATCTGGTCTGGAAAGGGGGTAAAGCATCTGGTATGGAAGTGGTTAATGTGACTGCATGTTATGTCCATTTTATGCCACAATACCTTGGTTCCCTGTGGTTCTACTGAGCCACATAGTGACCTAAATTTGGCTTAATAGAACTGTGGTGGGGGGTCCACGTATTGCACATTACTGCCATCTGAAAATGACCTTCCTTTGTCAAATGTAACCTTAGGTAAGAAAAAGACTCATATGGTGGTGTACGAAATGCAATAGGGGACTGCAATACAGACCCATTGACCCTTTGTTCCATATGGTGCCTCTTAGCTTTGTAATAGAGCATGCATAAAATCTAAAGCATGCATAAAATCTAAAGTAGGTACAGTATGGTCTGTAGAATCACAGCTGAAAAAAAAAGCAAAACAAAAAGAAACAATCAAATGTGAACACATCCTTACAGGTACTAAAGTGTCATAAACCTCACCACTAAATATGAGCCTGCCCATACATCCCCTAACAGTAGTTACATGATCGTGAGCAATCAACTTCAATCCTATTGGGTCTAATTTGGCAAAAAAAAAAAAAAAAAGCAAGTGGGAAGTCCAGTCAGTTTAAAGAGGGGCTGATTGAAAAGAGTGCAGTATATGATAGCCGGGTGCAATTTAGGCTCATGGCATAGAACAATTAGTCCCAGCCTTCCAGTCAGGAAGGTTGTAGGTGATACGTTTATGTTCTAAAATGAAAAGAGATTGCCATGTTGTCATCTGCCATTTAGTAAAGTTCTAGTAAAAAAAAAATTAAACCATAAATAGAAATAAAATATAAAACAAAATATAAAATGAATTAAAAAAGGTAAACAAAATATCACATTTACCATACTGAGTTTATTTTTAGAATACGTGGATTAATATAATAGTATGTAAGAGGGATGAAACATTATATGACAGTCACCTCCCCATTTGACCTGCACTTTAACAAAACTTACAGTGTGAAAAAGAGTGTCTACAGATAGCTGATGTGGTGGATATCTCCATTGTGTTGTGTGAGGAAATGCACATCTAATATGATGTACACTACAGACCAAAAGTTTGGACACACCTTCTCATTCCAAGAGTTTTCTGTATTTTCATGACTATAAAAATTGTAGATTCACACTGAAGGCATCAAAACTATGAATTAACACATGTGGAATTATATACTTAACAAAAAAGTGTGAAACAACTGAAAATATGTCTTATATTCTAGGTTCTTCAAAGTAGCCACCTTTTGCTTTGATTACTGCTTTGCACACTCATGGCATTCTCTTGATGAGCTTCAAGAGGTAGTCACCTGAAATGGTCTTCCAACAGTCTTGAAGGAGTTCCCAGAGATGCTTAGCACTTGTTGGCCCTTTTACCTTCACTCTGCGGTCCAGCTCACCCCGAACCATCTCGATTGGGTTCAGGTCTGGTGACTGTGGAGGCCAGGTCATCTGGCGTAGCACCCCATCACTCTCCTTCTTGGTCAAATAGCCCTTACACAGTCTGGAGGTGTGTTTGGGGTCATTGTCCTGTTGAAAAATAAATGATAGTCCAACTAAACGCAAACCGGATGGAATAGCATGCCGCTGCAAGATGCTGTGGTAACCATGCTGGTTCAGTATTCCTTCAATTTTGAATAAATCCCCAACAGTGTCACCAGCAAAGCACCACCACACCATCACACCTCCTCCTCCATGCTTCAAGGTGGGAACCAGGCATGTAGAGTCCATTCGTTCACCTTTTCTGCGTCACACAAAGACACGGTGGTTGGAACCAAAGATCTCAAATTTGGACTCATCAGACCAAAGCACAGATTTCCACAGGTCTAATGTCCATTCCTTGTGTTCTTTAGCCCAAACAAGTCTCTTCTACTTCTTGCCTGTCCTTAGCAGTGGTTTCCTAACAGCTATTTTACCATGAAGGCCTGCTGCACACAGTCTCCGCTTAACAGTTGTTGTAGAGATGTGTCTGCTGCTAGAACTCTGTGTGGCATTGACCTGGTCTCTAATCTGAGTTGCTGTTAACCTGTGATTTCTGAGGCTGGTGACTCGGATGAACTTATCCTCCACAGCAGTGGTGACTCTTGGTCTTCCTTTCCTGGGGCGGTCCTCATGTGAGCCAGTTTCTTTGTAGCGCTTGATGGTTTTGGCCACTGCACTTGGGGACACTTTCAAAGTTTTCCCAATTTTTCGGACTGACTGACCTTCATTTCTTAAAGTAATGATGGCCACTCGTTTTTTTTATTTAGCTGCTTTTTTTCTTGCCATAATACAAATTCTAACACTCCATTCAGTAGGACTATCAGCTGTGTATCCACCTGACTTCTGAACAACACAACTGATGGTCTCAACCCCATTTATAAGGCAAGAAATCCCACTTATTAAACCTGACAGGGCACACCTGTGAAGTGAAAACCATTTCAGGTGACTACCTCTTGAAGCTCATCAAGAGAATGCCAAGAGTGTGCAAAGCAGTAATCAAAGCAAAAGGTGGCTACTTTGAAGAACCTAGAACATAAGACATATTTTCACTTGTTTCACATTTTTTGTTAAGTATATAATTCCACATGTGTTAATTCATAGTTTTGATGCCTTCAGTGTGAATCTACAATTTTTATAGTCATGAAAATACAGAAAACTCTTGGAATGAGAAGGTGTGTCCAAACTTTTGGTCTGTACTGTAATGTGGACAGGGGCGTAATGATCACGGTCGCAGGGGGTGCATCTATGACTGGGCCCGCAGGAGGAGGCTCCCACTGACTTAAGCAACCAATGTTTCCTGTGGTTTAGAGCAGTTGAGGAGCAAAAACCAGAATGATGTGCTTCTTCATTAGCACAGATACCAGGTCATTTCTATTGTGTTTTACTTAAAAAACATTTCATTAGGGTGAGGGTGTCACTTACTTATTTTCAGCCCGTGAAGCTGAGGTGACACAGCGACTTTCTTTCTTTCATTGACGTAAGTGAATGGAATTGCATTGCAACCCTGAGGTTACTGCCACTGCAACGTCTAGTGCTGTATTTTTTGCAGCTATAAGTTGCAGTCACAGCACCCTTGGGGTCGCAATTCACTTACATTAGTAAAGGAGTCACGGGGGCATGGCAATCTTTGGTCACATGGCAGGAGTCACGGCTAAAATCGCCACAAAGCCTTAATCTTTGTGCTCTGCACTGTGCATATATGGACACCCAGGCCCCATACAGATCAACTGTTTGGGCAGCCTCTAGGTGCCGGAGATGATGCAGTGGACGTGGGGGGAGGGACCACGCAGGCTACTTCTAATCAATTAATAGGAGCAGTGCTGCAGTTCACCAGAACCCCCAGTGGACCGGGCTACTGCTCAATGCCTATTACTTGAATAGAAGCAGCCTGCATGTACCCTGTCCATTACATCAGCTTCCAGCGCTTAGAGGCTGCCGAACAGCTGATCTGTTCAGCATCCGGGTGTCTGACCCCCACAGATCACATACTGATAAGCTGCTAAAAATAAATATATCTGCTTATATTAAATATTCCACTATAGCACATTAAAAGTGTGAGGGGTGGAATATTTTTGACATAATGGGTGAGGAAGGGAGGCCCCGGGGCCCATGGGACTCTAGTTACGACACTGTATGTAGACTGTGAGGAGCAATGAGAGAGGGAGACATAATGAGAGCTGCACTGAAAAAGAGTGTGTACAAGTTATGGCCTAATCTGTCGAGTGATAGAAAGTCAATAGACTAAGAGGCTGCAGCTTCTGTCCAGGAACTTTGGGCACTATAGCTGTACTGTGGGTCAGTCCTATGGATTATGGTCAGCATTTCTCTAGATTAAAAGTGTTTGTGGGCATCTGCCTGTTGGATTACAAGTGTTGCTGTCGACAGTGTCTCATTGAAGAGACAGAAAGTAAATGAGATCTGTTGACTAGATGAGCTAATCCATTGGGAACAAGGGTCTACTTGGAGCCTATTTAAATCTATGGTGAATATACTGGTCTTCACTACCTGACATAGCTTCCACCTGGACCTGAACATCCCCATGATCCCTAAGCAGTGGATGGTATATGCTTTGGGACTAGCTGACTGGCAGTCCACTCCCTCTCTTTTCACTCCCCCTCCTTATCCAATGCTTTCCCTCTACTTGCCACACAGAATCGTGTACCTTATACCAGGCTAACTGTGTCTGAATTGTGTAATATGGCTCTGACTTTTGGCAATAATTGGTTGTACTGGCATAACTGACTGCATTGCTATGCTTTTGTCACGGGACAGGGATATAATTTTACCCCTTTATAAATCATTGGTGTGGCCCCATCTGGAATATTCAGTTCAATTCTGGGCACTAATTCATAGAAAGGATGTCCTTGAGTTGGAAGAGGTTCAATGAAGGGCCACAAAACTGATAAGGGAAATGGAAGACCTCACTTATGAGGAGTTAAATCTGTTTAGTCTGGAGAAGAGGCATTTAATAGGAGATATTATAAACCTATATAAATATATATAAATGGCCCATAGGGGGAAATATGGGGAAAAGCTGTTCCATGTAAAATCCCCTCAAAAAACAAGGGGACACTCTCTCCAACTGGAGAAAAATAGGTTTAATCTCAAGAGCCGACAAGGCTTCTTCACTGTAAGGACAGTGAATCTGTGGAATAGCCTACTCCAGGAGATGGTCACAGCAGCAAAAAGGATTAGATGCCTTTTTAGAGCAAAATAGCGTTGATGGTTATGGAAATGTAAAGACTGCAACAACGTTTCCCATACCCTGTTTGAACTTGATGGACATATGTCAACCATACTAACTATGCAACTATGTCTTTTGGTACAATACCACTTTTGTAATGTTAAAAACGCTTCACTAAAAAGCGATTTAAAACAAAACAGTGTCCTGTTGAAAAAGTTCTGATACAAGTACTATGTTCTCTTTCTGTGTCCTGTGTGTCCCTTATCTAATAAGTATAACCACCAAGAACTGTGCCCTCATAGACAGATTTTTTTTTGTAACCGCCAAGCTACTTGCCTCCTTATGCACTCTATTACCACTAAGTTGCTTCTTGTAACACTGCTTGTTGCCTTTACACTTGCTGCCTCAACTTAAGTAAAAGTCCCTGTTAAGTTCCTTCTTTGATTACTTGCACTTTCCTTCAGTAGAGCCCCAGATATGCCAAATATCTTTTTAAGGTCTGACCCCCTTATAAGTAAGAGAAGACTGTGAGTTTGCCATATATATATATATATATATATATATATATATATATATATATATTTATATATATTGAAAGGATCTGGGGTGCTGGGTGGGCTGACATGAACACAGACTCCAAGGTATTAGTCCAAGTATTGAGTTTTATTCACTCAAAACACTCCTTGGTACATGCAGCATAACAGAAACTGAAAAAAATAAATACCTGCCCGTCTGGGCTCTAACTGGACAGAAATAGGTTACTTCACCTAGAATAGGAAAAAGTTCAAACAGTCAGATTGTCTTCCAGCAGTAGCCACTTTCTTTATGGCTTTCCAGCCAAGCTCTGCCATAGTCTGCTCTCCTAGCAGACTTCTTATATCCCCTTAACGAGGAGATCCCAGTCAGCTGGGTTTCTTTCAGGAGTGTCCACAAAGTGTGGACTGGAGGGGATGGGAATGGCAGGTCCCACTCCCAACCTACCCGCCATTCCATAAAAAATCCAGTCCAGTGCACAGCACTTAAATAATGCTCAGCAAACATAATTGTCCAAAATCCATAATTCTGGATTTCCGTCATCTCACCCATCTGAGCAACCTGAGTGAGATGTACATCCCTTCCAATATTTTTCCAGTCATCGGCTTACAATATATACAGGATATAGTAGGAATGAACCCTGATAAGGATTCAATTTGTAGCTGATAGCTGGTATGTATCATCATGTAAAGAGGAGACTTAGACTGGGTCCTCTCCCACAATGGTCAGGTGTACCTCTTGTGCTGTTTATATGCTGCTTAGGTACATAAGTCCTGGTTACACATTGCATCTGTGATGTTTTATCATTGCAAACTTATCATATGCAAACTGTACATTTCATATGTTGCTTTGATTGTGTATGGTGATTCTTCTTAACAGTCAGAACAGAGTTGCGCCTATTGATTGTGCCGCAGGCAGGTTCTCTTTCGTGTCAATTACGATACAGCCTTTGCATACTACTTACTAGGCATGAAAGTCTCATATAAAAGGGTGTTTTTCCCACACCTTCAGGTCTTCCTTTCCGAACTCAATTGCGTTGTGTTTCCATGGCAGTCTGTGATAGAACCCTGACTGTATCCAAAGGCAAGCTTAGCAAGCTTAGAATGTGCCTGAAATGCAAGACCCTTAGGAGCTGAGGCTGAGCATAAACCTAGTGAGAACTGGGCAATTTATGTTTGTTACAGAGGAAATGCTGAGAAGGTTGTTTTGCGTTCCAAGGAACTACTGTCAAGCTTGAGCCACTGTCATGTTCTTCTGTTGAGACTGAGCAACTGCTGCTATGTACTTTTGTGCTAAACAACTGCTATCTCAGTAAGAGCAGCAGTGATAACAAGACCACGTAAGTGCATGTGGTGTTTCTTGGTCAAGCTATAAAACACAGAGATCCAGTTGCCCTGTCCTTAGGTAGGTCATTGTAAGGTAGGTTTATCAATCGGGGATCTCCACCTTACAACTGACTTGTAAACTTGGTAGTGGACAAGAGATGGAAGGTTTAACTAAACTTCTGTATATATATTTTAACAATGTTCAGCCCTATTTAGACCATTCTTACTGCCAGAGACCCCTTACTCAAAGGTGAATGATGGCATAGAAATAGCAGGTTGGTGGCCATTCATGGTTCTCTGATACTTGAAGTATTGTGTAGCGTGAGGTTTCCTATGTGTGTGGGCCCTCCTCCCACTTGATAAAATCATGCTATCATACAAGCACAAATAAAAAAACAATATTTCCTACAGCAAATATTCTGATCTTATCCTATTAAACACTTTCTTTCCTTAAAGATAATGGTACAGTCACACAGACACCTAAGACATAAATATAAATCTCTTATACTAATTTATCCTATAGTGGTCAACATGATGAATGATAACACGATCTCAAAGCTGTAATCTAAGATTACACATCCCATTTACCCAGATTTTCGGTATCTAATGAGTAATGGAAAGCCCTATAGAGTTTCTCTTAATAAAGCAATGATGGACCACTGGAACCAGGGCTGAGCAAACATGAGTGCACTTTAGACAAGCTCGGGCCTAGATAACTGGATTATACACATATCTAAAGTATATAGCAATATAAAGGAATTTAATCTCGGCCATAGAGCACAGAAATTCCTCCTTTGTCACCGGCTTCATTTCAGATTCTACTTTAGATAGTTATAATAAAGGAGTTGAAGTGTTGAACAGCACAAAGGCAATTCTGCACCAAGCGCGTCGGTAATAACTGTATTTCAGAGCGACATAAACTCTTTCAGTAAGCAATAACGCTGCATAGTTCTTACTGGAGAATATCAAACTTCAAGGCATATGCTGAGATGAAATTGCTACAAAATACCACCAATCACACCGAGCCACCGTGATTACTGATTAGCCCAACACAGACCCGGGAAAGGAGCAGAATATAAAAAAATATACATATAGTTTTTTTGTTCCTTTTTTTCTTTGATATTTTTGCTTTTGCACTTGGTGGCAAGTGTAGCTTTATGTGTTTTTAGTTGAAGAGAGGGGAAAATGAGTTGTAAATTTGAGCTTTTACCGAAATAGCGATGATATCTGTTCTTAGCGTCTGTAGTTACAATCCTGGTAATATGATTCTGTGTTCAGGGTATCGGCTTTAATAACACATCAAACCTATCTCAGCCTGACATGGCAAGACGACAGCAAGTGAATACATATCAATTCTCAAATAAGATTTTTTTTTTTTTGCTTTTACTGGGTAGCAAAGATATTTCTGTATGGGGAAGATTTTATATGTTATAAAGGACGAAGAGTAAAAAGATCACATTTATTTAGTCTTGTATTTTTTTTATTTTAAAGGGGTATTCCTATCTCCAGGGTCATATTTATACTTGTAGTGTAAGCTAACTGAAATGTTTTATTCAATAAATTTCTTTATCTATTTCGCTCTGTTTCCCAGATACTGCTCAATGTGCCTCCTCATTATTTGCAACTCCTTGCCTAGGTTTCAGTCCACCTCTGCTATTTAGCTTCAGTAGTCAGACTGGCATTGTCACTCCACATTCACACGAATGAGTTTCAGCCGTGAAACTCGGTCCATGTATTGGCTGCATTTACCAGCCTGAACAGTAGGAAGGCAGAGGGACTCCGAACAGTATAGTTATCTATAATGCTAGGAGTCCTTGCCTCCCAGTGACATACTGTCCTGAACTGATTATAGATGTGACTGTTCCCAGTCACATGTCTTCACTGTAATTCAGCAATCCTCACCCTTTCTTGCACCCGGGAAATCTTGAACTCATACAGAGTCTCACATATGAAACTTTGTCGTGTGAAAGCAGCAAAGAGCCGAGGGCTGAGACCAAATCCCTGTACTTTTACACTTAGTTAATAGAAATGTTAGTTACATGCAGGACAATTTTCCCACGGTATGGAGTGTGTTGGGGGGGGGGCAAGGGGGTACTTGTGGGACAATTGCCTTGCTTAGAACTACCGTTTCTATTAACCAAGAGTAGAAGTACAGGGGGCAAGCGACCAAGAACGTGGTCTCAGCCCTCGGCTCTCTGCTGCTTTCACACGACTGAGTTTCAGATGTGAGACTCTGTATGAGTTCAGGATTTCCCAGGCCTGTACCTTATGCCAGTGAGAGGCTACTAGCATTATAGTTATGTATGGTGCTAGTCCCTGCCTCCCAGCGACATACTGTCCTGTGGTCATTAGGGTATAACAGTCTAGCTCATAAGTCTCTTAAGAAGTGTTTACTATTAGAATACATTTAGATGAGGTACAACAAGAACCTTTCCTCATCTACAATGACCATACTAATCTCTTGGAAACCCTGACCTGTAGGGGCCACAACATGGGGACAGTTCTCTGCTATCTCACAGTTATAACAGTCTCTCATGAGGCAACAGTCTTAGTGGTTACAAGTCTGTTACTGGGGAAAACTAGTATGGCAGGTCCATGTCAGAAAACTGAAAAATTACAGTGGTATGCATAGTGCATATACATGACAGTATAAAATTGTAACATGGACAACATAACCCTATATGAAATCTAACCATAACCCATAACAGGATACTTGAGATAGAAGGGAACACTACATTGACAGTCAGTGTCAGGTCTCAACCCTCTTACATCTTCCATTGCAGTTCCATTATGTGTATAGAAAAATATTTCAATATTTTTGAAAATATTTTTTTACTTATTTTATAAATATTTATACATTTAGAAGATAAACATTTTTTTAATAACTTAGGTATAAATTAGTAACAAAAAAAGTAAAAATTTTAAGGGTAAATACTGAAAATCACATAAAGGGAGATGTTGGGCAAGCGGCCCGCAACCGGTAACCAAATCCACTAACTAGAAGATTGAAATTAATTTCAAAGGGACTTTCCTTGCATTTGTTAGCTGTTAAAGCTGCAGTAACTGCTGTGTAAAATATATATACTCATAAACTTTAATGCTGTGATTATTCAATTTCCAGTTATTCGCTATCTGCGCAGCTCTGGCAATTATTGTGGTGCTGTATTAACAAATATGTTTCTTACTTTGTTCTAGAATATTAAATTCAATTGATTAAATATTTTGGTCTCTTGTGCTTTTAATGGCCACAAAAAAATGAAATGAAGAAGGAACCTAATTACAAAAGCCATTGGTTAAAGTTATTTCAGGAAGAATAAATATTGAACAAATTTATGCCCCTCTACAGACCTATCAAATTTATTGCCTCTGGGTCATATAAACACAGGCATTGGCGCTTCATGTGGCATCTGGTGCATTTGAAAGACTCAGCATAAAAAGCCTGAACTGTGGCTCTTACTCAGTGTGTCTGACACAGTATTTGTGTATGCAAGGAAGATCAATTGTGCATATGGGTGTGTGCTCTTGCATGTGTATGTGTGTAGAGTAGAAGATTTGTAGCATGTAAGTGCTAAGGTAATGGTTTGTATCTGAGTGGAGATATTTTGCTGTAACAAAAATGACAAATGATAGTGAAGAAGTATTACACAGAGTTGTAAAGGATAACAGAGAATCTGTTAGCAGAATCTTAGGTGTAGACAGGGGGGGGGGGCTGATGAGACACAGATTAGTGCCTCTGTTTTTAGACAGGTTTCCTGGTAATATCAAACTATCAAGATATACCAGCCTTATACAGCAAATATAATACCATGATATGGTCATATATCTATATCCACAAATATTGCTATGTAGTTCCCACATAACAGTGCAATTCAGTTCCCAAATAATGCTTAAGCACTTGTTGACCTCTTGTAGGTTATATAACGCTGCAGAACGTATAGCTGCAGGAGGGAGGACATGATTGTCAGTGACAGTCAGCCTCCCTGAAGAGAAGGCAGGGGCAATCTACTCCCATCCCTGCCTTCCCAATAGTTGTATGTACAGCGCCCATGTTGTTGCTTCCACTTGGGGGAACTACAGGAGGTGCTGCGTACTACAGAACCCAGATCAGCTCTGCACTGAGGCTGTATTTCTCCAGTAACTGGGGCTAATACCGCTAAAAAAATAAAAATAAAAATGTTGACCTTATGGGAGGCACAATGTGTTATAAAAATAATAGGACAAAAAAATGTAAAAACCCTAAAATAAAGAAAAAGCTACTACCACTTCCACATGATAGGTTCGAACTATGCTGGCTAACAGGCTGTTAGAATTGAGAGCTGATATATATACACCCCACAACTGCTGTCAACTCCCCCCCCCCAACAACAGACAAGGCCTGGCTGCATCCTGAAAAAACATATAGTAGTATAATGTTGTACCGAGTTAGCCATTGAAAGTAGTGGAAGAGTGAAGAAATCAGGCGATACCTTTTAGAGGCAAACTGAGTATATTTATAAGTAAGCTTTCAGGAGTACTAGCTAGCTCCCTTCATCAGAAATGGTACATATGTTAGACTTGAGCTTAGTTGATGGTTTGGCCAATATACACAAGCTTGCAACCTGTGTAAAAGGTCCTTGCTGTTTATTTTATTATTATTATCATTGTTATTATGTTGCTGGGGTGCCAGTACTTGTGGGGTGTATGTGGATCCTGGGCAACCCTTCTAAAAGTATTGGTGCCACCTATACACTGTTAACCAGCTTGGTGCACCTCATGTAACTGTAGGACTGACACCTTACACAAACCTTTTTTGTGTGCATTTGGAATACCAAGCATGGATTGCATTGTAGACCCGTGAGTGCATATTTAGGACAGCATTTTGACTTCCGCCATCATATACCACTGCATCAGGTTACGTCCTGCACTGAACTACTGCCTCACCTTTTATCAGGCAAATACTGCCTATTTTCAGTGATATGTTTTAATATGACCTTGAAACGCAACAGATGCCTTGTGACACACATGCCAGTGGGTGTTTCTCTGTGGAAATGCATTGTGCATTTTTTGGTGAATTCCTGGATGGCAGTCTGGGAGGAGGGAGGGATGGCTTGTTTTTCACTTAGATGCCTTATGCTAATTCAGTTGATAAACAGTGGTGTTCTATGACAAGCATTGAATCTGTTACTAATGATAAAGGGTTGCCCACCTCTATAGACCACAGCAACTCTTCCTTGTGAGAACTGGCTTTGGTCCAAATACTTAAGTACTTTGGCTTACCAGAGGGTTTTCCTGTTTGATCCCTTTGAAACTAGAGTTTGCAAAACTAGCAGCTGTAACCATGCACCAACTCAGTCCAATAAGAAAATAGAGTATAGACTGACATAACTCACTATGTGATTAAACGTGTAATAGAATATGTATAATGTTCACCCCTAGATACAGGGCATGTAAATTCTTGGCAAATAGGTGGATGCCCCACATACATCTTTTTCACATGTGCCCATCTTGTCAACCTGTGCTAGTTTACATTAAATGGGCATATTCAATAGTCAATGCTTTGATACAAGGACATATACAGTACACCATAGAGGTAGACCATGGAGCTGCTAGGAGCCTATTTCCGTTGCCCCAGCTCTGCTTGGCTACACATATGATATGTTAGTATGAATATAATAATCTTGATAAGGCTAGTGGTAAACAAACACTTGGTTTTTGGGTGTATTTTTTATAGCGTATGCAATAGTATAGGTTTGGCCCTATTTTCAAATTTGCTTTTGGGCCCTCTGTAATGTACAAATCAGTAAAAATCTATCTACATAAATCCAGCCTGACCAGTGTACATGCAACGCACTGAAAAGCACAAATACCTATCTATCAAAATGTTATACAACATAACCGAGATCTTACAGCTGAGCGAAGGTCAAACCTGAATTTCTGATTTGTTCTGATGTACTTATTAATAAAGACACTTCCATAAATAATGCCGAATACAGAAACTGCAGTAAAAAACTTAAATGCAGTGTCTTAGCAACAGCGAGTGTCGACTTTCCATGTGATCCATTGAATCAAAGGGACCTGTTCTTTATAAGGACACCTTTTCCTCTGAGAATTACATGGCAACAGACTCCTGGACATATTTATCCAGGTATTTGAGGTTGATTACCTGGACTACATACTGCCCTGTAATGCACAATGCCATTCTCTATACCGTCACATCCATAAATGGACATTTCAATATATGGATAGCATACACAGTGTGTACAGTTTAACCCTTTATTGGTAACATAGACTCCACAGGTTAGGGAAAATATCTTGGGAATGTCAAAGGGAACATGCAAATATTTGGAAGTGAAGCAGAGCTGAGTATAACAAAGACTTATGGCTCTAAACAGCCTGCCATTGTGGGGTATCTGGCGGTCCCATTGTTTTATTACAGTGCAGCTGATATTTGTATGACCTGACAAATGCATCATCTGAGATACTGCTTAGCCAGCAGATGTTGTAGGATTTGTACAGAATACAGTAAAGAGTTACCATCCCTATGACCTCCAACACATCTTAGACCGTTCTTATTTACATGTAATCTCTGTATTATCATGTATATTACCTGCTCTATTCTAAATGATACAAAAGCAAAATACATAGCAAAACTACAGAAAATTTGTTTAAATAAGCACTTTTGCTGTAAACTGATCCCTAGTCTGCACTGCCCTGCTATTTGGGAAGTATGCACAGTGTGTATGTGCACTGGTTACCTTATAATGATCATTTTCTTACTGGTAAGTTAGCTGCTTGCATCCTTGGCTTCTCACTGGCTTCCTACTGGGCTTGTGCTAAGCAAGCAGAGCTGCAGTTTAAATTATGGGGGAGCAACAACCTTAAAGGGAGTCTGTCACCAGAACCCAGCATATTATCAGCGCTTTGGAGCAAAGAGGGCATTGCCACTTAAGTGTTTGGAGCAACAACAACACCCTAGTTGCTCAATAGTGTTCATTTGCATATTGACAAAAACGGTGATCATGTATTTGTTAGGTATAGCTAGAGGTGGAATCTTCTCATGAGCTCATTGTACTCAATTCTGGTAGATATGTACACCTAAACCTTAACCTGCAATGAAAATAGTGGACATGTGACCCCTCCAAAAATATCTTGGCTGGGACGTATTAAAATCCATCAACCAGGGGTTCCTATTATTCTAACTTGAAAAGCACTGTAAAAAGTGGGTACAGTAAGTGTTTTTGGGTCATTGTGATGGGTTGACATTCAACGAGAAGAATGGACATGACACATTTTTTCTGTCAGACTCTGTATGAATCTGACAAGAATCTCTTTTGCTTAAAATTGGAGGCATATAGAGGTACAGTAGAACCCCACTTACATCTGTGGGTGCCAAATTATGACTGGGAACATATACCAAGGTAAAAAAACAGACAGGAATAGGATCTGTCCTGAGCTCTCTTCCCTGCTCATGGCCCCATACACAGGATGGTCATATGTATGGGGCCATAGAAATTAATGGGTCAATGTGTTAGCTGTGAAAAACACAGCTAGCACTCTGACTATGCACACGGTCGGGTGGATGAGGCCATAGGGTCCAAAGGTGCATTCAGATGGCTGTATTCATTCTGAGAAATGTGGCTGCCACACGGACCGTGTTTCTCCAACTCAACACTGCTGTCTGAATAGAGCCATTATTTTCAGCATCTTACAATATCTATGGATTTCACTGTGTTAAAATTTGCTACATTGTAACCTTGGGGAATGTCACTTTTATTTTGGGTTTACAGAAAGTAAAATGAATCATGTGATGATCTGACAGCTTGATAATGTCCTTGTGTTGATTTATGGCTTGTTCAGTAATCTCATGAAGGACTGATGGAACATTTGCATGTAGAAATTGTAAAGAAAGTGGCTTCTGTGTGTGGGGTATTCCAAATGGAAAAGTGTAGTCAGATTTACTTGTCAGCACGGTATGCTCTAATTCTGGTTTTACATAGCACATGTAACTCTAAAGTGCACTGATAGCGAAGCTTATATACTATGACAAATATTTTGTAATGCGCTTTTCTCTACCTCATACATTGTAAGCTCTTGCGAGCAGGGCCCTCAGTCCCAGTGTGTGAATTGACTATTTCTTTGTAATGTATCTTTTTTGTCAGTACTTGAACCCTACAAGTTGTACAGTGCTGCGGAATATGTTGGCGCTATATAAATAAAATGTATTATTATTATTATTATTATTTTCTCATACTAAGAAACTCAAGGCGCAGGGAACATTGTGGAGTAGGGGAGTTAGTGGTTGCCATAGAGGTGCTCATCCCCAACACCCACAAGAGTCAAGTTACCTATCAGTATATTTTTGGCATGTAGGAGGAAATCCATGTAAACACGGGGAGAACATACAAACTCCATGCAGATGTTGCCCTTCAAACCCAGGACCCCAGAGCTTCAAGGCAACAGTATTAACTACTGAGCCACTATGTAAATTATGTGAATACATTACATTTCAATATTTAATTATAGTATATACATATGATAAACAATTGTGAAATAAATTATACATATGCTAAAATGGCCACAAAAATGTGCATGCAACCTATGTATAGTCTTTAAATGATATAGTTTATTAACCATTTTCCCTGGTTAGTGACCAGACACATTTTCGCTTATTTTTGGTACATACGGCTTTGAGGGCTATTTTTTGTTATGGTTATTAAAATGATTTTTGCATCTTTTTAGTGATAAATAGGGCTTTATTTTTTATGTAATTTGTATTCTTTCATGTTTTTTTAATATCCTGCACAATCTAAACTAAAAAGGAGGGGAAATGTGTCTGTTTTTCAAATAGCACAAATTGCTGCTACAAATAATATTTTATATAGTTTTCTCTCTCTGTTACAGTACTTTTCATGTAGATGACACATAGTTTTGTGCCACTAGGGATGGGGCTAATACCTGTCATGTGGGCATGTAGTAACATTCTTTTTTTTTTAATTTTACTTTATTATTATTTTTTTCTATTTAT
This sequence comes from Leptodactylus fallax, assembly GCA_947044405.1. Lineage (NCBI taxonomy): Eukaryota > Metazoa > Chordata > Amphibia > Anura > Leptodactylidae > Leptodactylus > Leptodactylus fallax. Next base: position 796,684 of record CAMRHE010000300.1, on the reverse strand, counting down.
TTATTTATTTTTTTACTACACATTGTGCCCCTAAAAGGTCATAAAAGACCTTTGGGGAATAATGTAACATTGCATTTTTTTTTCTTTTTGATGATTTCCCTTATAACTGTGGCTGATACATTAGCCTCAGTTACAGGAGGAATACAGCCTCATAGTATGGAATAAAGAACGGAACTGGGTCTTCTAGAACCTAGCAGTTTTCATGCAGATCCTGGCACCTGGCAGATCGCATGACCACCAGGTCATGAAGAAACCTGCACTGTGGCGACTCCCATAGCTGTGTACACATCACTAATTGAGAGCTGAGTTTGTAGGCAGGCACAGTAATAAACCATCCCTGTGTTTTCTCTGGGATAACAGCCAGCTACCTGTTTCTTACCATTAAAATGTATATGAAACATTGAGTAATGTTTTAAATACTTTGCTTTACTTTTTAGTTTTTTGTTATTTTATGTTGTTTCCTCCATTTGTATGCAAAATTGCTTTTCAAATTCTGCAGGTTTCATTTAGAACAAAAAAGTGTTTTAGCCTCATCCCTATTTCTGTTATGTGGCCTAATAACTTAGCTCTGGGTAAGGGTACAACAACATGTAGAGGACACTGTTTGTTGGTGTTTACAAACTGATTATCAATGGCCATGTAGTTTGTTTGTTCACTTCCAAAATTGTGCTGCTGGAGCTAATAGCAACTTTTATATCTCATTCTCAAGTGTTTAGTACATGCCAATATTGTTTTTTTATGCTGCTCATTAGTGAGCTCTCTCTACATGTACTATCTGTGGGACACATCATAGTAGCTAGTCTCCATTCACTATCTTCAGGAAAAATAAGAATTAGACGTAGAGCCTGAAAAAGGTAAAATTGCTAAAAATGCATAAAAACGAGTCTTATATAGAGATGGGCGAACTTCCCAAGATTCGTTTTGTGTTCTGATGGCTTGGGTCGCTGATTCGCTTTGGGTTGAACAAGTTCAGATAGAAGCAGAAGTGAAATTATGATACTCTGGGGTCTCTTCAGACCCCAGAGTATAATAGATGGAGGCCCAGAGGAAGTGTAACCACCATTGGTTCTTTCCATATGACATCATCTGACTAGCCTACTCGTCTCTGGACCAATGCCTGATGAAGGGACAAGTTCCCGAAACGTTAACGTTGTGAATAAACACATGAATAAACACTTTTTGCAGAGAAAAAAACGGAGTGCCATCACAATTTTTTACATGGTTTCCACTTGGGAGTTGGTCAGTTCCCTAGTGATCGTGCACCCGAATTTATTTTGAGCCTTTCGGAGTCGACTGTCGCCCTGTACCCCATTTCCCACAAGTCATGCACCCGAGGTCATCACTCAGGCATGTGAATGGGCCTCAGCGGTGATATGGGCACGCTGAACATTATGACACCATGCTCAGCATGCACATGTGACCGCTGTGGTCCAATCACAGGCCCCCACAGTGACCCGTGTCGCATAACGTCACCAGGAAAGCGCCGGATGGCGCAAGGAGGCCCAAAAGAGGTGCAGGAAGGTGATTATAAATGTTTTTTAGTGTTTTTTTTAACTGCCCCTGGGCCTTCACCTATTATATTCGGGGTCTGAAGAGAGCCCAGAGTATAATAATTTACTGCAATGCATGTTGTTTTTGCCATTTTAGTTCATCAGAGACTAAATCCCCAATTGCTTGGTTTAATTAAAAACTGAACAATTTGGGACATTCGGGTTGAACCTGGCTTGTGCTGAAGTGGTTCACCCATCTTTCCTCATAAAATTGTCAGAAATTGTCTTACGTGTCATGTACCAGAAAAGGAATATTTAACCACTTTTGGACCGCCCATTGGGCATTTACATATGGGTAGTGGCGCTATTGTTCTGCAAGGACGTACCCATACGTCCTTGCAGTTTTAAGCAGCTGCATGAAATCGTGCAGCTGCAGAAGTGGGGAGCCGGCTGTTACCACAACTGGAGCTCCTCTAGAGAAGTCTGGGAGCGCTGTATACACAGCTATGGGAGCCGCCATGATGCAACTCCCTTCTGACCTGGTGGTCACTTGATCCACTAGGGATCAGATCCTGTTAGAGCTGCTGGGTCCTAGAGGACCCAGATCAGCTCAGCAGCCATGGACAGGAGGCCGTATTCCTCCTGCAACAGGGGCTAAAGTATCAGCCCCAAATACAGGGAAAATCAGCCTCCCCACCAAAAAAAAGGTGTTATTATGACCTTATGGGGACACAATGTAAAAAAATAAATAAAAAGTAAAAAATTAAAGTAAAATAATAAAAATAAATAAATAATATGCCAATACCACGCCCACATCACAGGTTCTAGCCCAACCCCCAATGACATAATACAAAATAAAAATTACCGTAATGGAGAAAGAAAACTATTTTAAAAGTTTTGTAGTAGCACTTTGTGCTATATATAAAAAAAAAAAGTGAAACGTAATAAACTGTGACGTTTTCCACCTCTTTTGTTTATATTTTCCTGGATATAAAAATAAATAAATAAATAAATAAAAAACATGCAAAAATAAAAATAACATAAAAATAAAGCCCTATGTGTCACCGAAAAAAGATACTAAAATTAGTTGAATAACCCAAATGATAAAAATGTTATAGCCCTCAAAACTACATATATGAAAAACCCGAAAATGTGTCTGGTCCTGAACCAGAGAAATTGCCGCAGTACTGAAGTGGTTAAATAAGTTTTCCTTAACCCCTTCAGGTCTGAGCCCAAAAGTGCGTTAAAGACCAGGCCTCATTTTTCAAAACTGACATATGTCACTTTATATGGCAATAACTTTAAGACGCTTTAACTTGCACAAGTGATTTTGAGACTGATTTTTCGTGAGACATTGTACTTCATGTTAGTGGTAACCATTGATCAATATTTTTGTATTTATTTATAAAAAAAATAGGAAATTTGATGGAAATTTGGAAAAAAATCGCAATTTTCAAAATGTGAAATGCTCTGCTTTTCAAAGAGATAGTCATACCACCCAAATAAGTTAATAAATATTATCTTTTTTTATATGTCCCACTAGAACACCTGAACCAACGATACTCTAATCGCTGATTCAGCACTATAGACTGCAATACACGTGTATTGCAGTCTATACAGGAATTCAGCCTATGTAGACATAGGCTGATTTCCAGAGGTCCCGGCAGGATCAACCAGATAGTGGGGGCTTCAGGCAGCCTGGGGTCACTGGCCAGACCCCGGGCTGCATATTATAGATATCGGCACCCCCCGATCTCGCCACAGGGGGTGCCGGGGGCGGCAACATGGTGGAACCCCTTGGATGCCGCGGTCATGTTTGACCGCAGCATCCAAGGGGTTAAAATCCATGATCGGCGCTCAGCACCGATCGGAGTTTAAGGAGCAGGTGTTAGCTGTCAGTTACAGCTAACACCCTTTCCCAATGCCGCCCGCGGCACTCAGTGCCGCTAGCAAACACTTAAAATGCCGCGCTTGCTATTGACCGCGGCATCTTAAGGGTTAAACAGCGGGGATCGGTGTTATCACTGGTCCCCGGTGTTGCAGCGGGAGCCTGGCTGTCAAATACAGCCGGGCTCCCGCGGTGATCGCACGGGCTCTGCTTCTGAGCCCACTCGATCACCGTCACGTACCTGTACGTGGGGATGCGGTAACTAACCACATTCTCCCACGTACAGGTACGTGAGAATGCGTGAAGGGGTTAATGGAAAAAAAAAAAAAATCACTTTAGCCCCATCTTTTGGAAGGTAGCTCCCTATAGATCAAGGAAACTACATTCCAAAAAGTGGCGAGTGAGTTTTCCTTTATCCATTAAGAAAACTTATTTGATTGTTCCTTTCCCATAATTCCTAGTACAAGGGTCAGTAACCCCTGGCACGCGTGTCACTCTTGCTGGCACGGCAGCCAGAACGGGACCTGCAGGTATTAAGAGAAGAGGGAGCGTCCTTTAGTGCTCTGCTACTGCAATGATTTAAGACGCTCCCCCTTCTCTTGCTAGAGAGTGGTGAAGAAAGCCAAGGAGGCGGAGCTCACACTGTGCAGCAAAAGGACCCTGCCTGCTACAGTGATGAGCTCCTGCCCTGTGCATCCTGCAAAGAAGAGGAGAGGAAAGCTCCATTCAACAAAGTGAAAGTAAAAAAACACGAGGTATATGCTGGGGTTACTATTCTTATTAATGTCAGGCATTTGGGGTTATTAATGTAGTTTTAGTAACTCCATGTGCCTCACATTAATAGCAATTAACCCCATCATGTATCTCACATTAACCCCTGTGTGCTTCACATAAGAGTTACTAATATGTGAGACATATATAGGGAGGTATAAATAAAGGACCTTAATGATGAAGATACTTAATTATTACCTCCATATGTCTCACATATCAGTAATCTTTATGTAAAGCACACAGGGGTTAATGTGAGGGACATGATGGGGTTAACTACTATTAATATGAGGCACATGGAGTTACTAAACTGTAATGCACATAACCATACTTTTTATCTAAAATTGTGAATAAAATTATGGACTATTATATTTCAATGGGCCCATACACACAGCCATTGTTTTTGCGGCTGTGTGTCTGGGCCAAATTGAAGACCTGCAAATTGTGGAGCAGGTCCTATATCTGTCCTATATCTGTCCTATACATACTCTATATCTGTCTGCATTTGTGGCCCTGTCAATTCATTTTTAATGTACTGTACAAGAAAATCATTTAGGTTCTGAAGCATAATGTTATTATTGGAATTGCCCCCTCAAGCAGCTGCATAGGGAAGTAGAAAAGAAAATCAATTTTACCACTTCTTCTTTGCTGGTTCCATTAGCAAATAGCAGGTGCCATTTATGGAATTCTGTTAATGGTGTCGTGATGACCATCATGTGGTACCAGGCATTGTATCTATTCACAGTTTTTGTATTGTGCTGATGGCACCTGCAGGGAAACAGTGGGGAACTCTCCAATGTTATCCTGCACTATTATCTAAACCACTGGGGAGATTAAGAAATTGCTCATAATGCAGTCTCATATTCTGATAAATTAACAGTCATGTCTGTCTTTCGCAACCTTTTTATTGCTGTAATGCATCTAAACAAAAAAATTAGGCGGTTTTGTAAATAGTATTGGTTACATAACTATAATTTTCTGCCTAAAACTCTTATGCAGAATTATGTGTTTCCTAGGTAACCAATTATAAAATAATCTGTATAGTCTAATCTTCAACCATTCTCTTCTATGTGTTCCCAAATGTATTCAAACATACATTTAGTAGTCAGGCACAAAGTGAGGGAAATATGACAGGGAGTATACATAAGTATCCATGACTATGGAGCCACGTAGGTCTGCATAGGAGCTGTAGATGAAAGACAGTAGGGCATTTGTATGCAAGATTATATGCAGTGTTGATTCATTTGTTAGGTAACATGCACTGAAGCAATCAAAATGATTGCAATTGAAGACTTAACCTAGGGCGGAACTAATGCAAATTTGCGTAAATAAGGTGGTTTTTATGTAGTTTTGGAGGCAATGTTGTCGGTAGAACTTATAATGTCTATTATGTGTCCAACTCTTCTAGGCACTTCTACACCGTTTTTGAGGGAACTTGGCAGGGAGGATGCTCCAAAGATCTTGGAGAACTAAGCACTGATCTTCTGGGGATGTAGGCTTGCTCAAATCCTTCTGTCTCTTTACATAATCCAAGACAGACTGGATGATAAGATCTGTGGGGGCCAAATCATCACTTCTAGGACTCCTCCTCCATAGGGTGGGCACACCAAATATTGATTTGATTTAGATTTCTCTTTTGTTTATTCACTTTGCACATTGTTAATAAAAATAAACTGTTCACACTTTTATTCTTATTATTCTTACTTTGTGGCATTTTTCCACACCTGCCTGAAATGTTTGCATAGTACTGTATGTTGACAGGTATGGTCACAGTGATCTGGAGCCTTGCTATAAACACTTCATTTGTTTATATGTTATTCTTCTGTATTAAGGCCAGATATTACATTTGTGGGTTTCAGGCCTGGCACATTATATTTTTATACAAGTAAACAGTAAGATTGTCCTGGGAAAACCCTTGGATGAGCGTGGAGCCTTATTTTCTCATGACAACATAATTTTGAAGTGTGAAATAAATATAGATATTTGAGAAGGACTTTGATCATCGGCTCCCAGAATGTAGACTACAAGAACATAATTAGTTCCACAAGTAGAAATGTGTTTATCTATGTGAAATGTGGCTTGTTAGAAGGTCATGACAGAATATGGGCTGCAGAGAGTGTGAGGAACTCCTCAGAATGTTGCTGAGTGTTGAATATTTTCTAATTACTGTATTCTTGGTGTTACATGGTTAAGCTTGCAGCTGCCTTCTTCCAAAAATATCTACTATTTCCATAGAGAAGTGTCAACTGCTTTGTTTTGCAGCATTTCGTGGCACAGTCTCTAGCAGACATGACAATGATCTCATGTTCATCGCTTACCCACCCACACAAGCAAGCATTTTCTTTACAGTTAATATTTTGTAGCTTAGTTTCTACAAAATACTATCTGTCTCTCATCCAGGGGTATATCTATAGGGAATGCAGATGTAGTATTAACACCCAGGCCTCATACACACAAAGTTTTTACTGTCCGCAAATACTGATCTGCAATCCGCAAAAAACATGTCTGTATTACAGTATGTCATCCGCAATCATGGATCTGCAAAAAAAAATTGTATTATCCACTACACTTGTCTGTGCCACAAATGTGGCCAAGAATAGGATATGCTTCATAATTTGCGTTTTTTTTTGTATACGAGTGCATGGCCACAAAAAATGCATATGTCCGTACTTTTATCCGCAATTGCAGATAAAAACTACAGACGTGTGCATGAGGCTTTAAGATGCCACAAAAACTACTCTTCCGCATAAGAATACACCAGCATCAGGCCCGATTCACATCTGCGTTCGGGTTTTCATTCGGGGACCCCCCAATGGAAACCTATACGCGTAAAAAAGTGGTTTACCTGGGAAACCAGTGGACCCCATAGACTATAATGGGGTCCAAGTGGTTTCTGCACGAAACATGCGGAGAGAAAAGTCCTGCAAGCTAAACTTTTCTCTCCGCATGTTTTGTGAGGAAACCGAGCGTATAGGTTTCCATTCAGGGGGGTTCCCAAGCAGACTCCCCGAACAGAAACCCTAACACAGATGTGAACCGGACCTTAGCTATGCAACATAGTAAGCAACAGATCTATCTATCAATCATTTTCTTATCTCATATTTTACTGTAGGTTTTCCTTACCAATACATATACTATTAAGAATAATGTCCAAAAACTGCTTTGATGCTAGGGTTTCTGTGTTATTTTTCTATCATAACCGGAGCATTTTGAGGTAAAGGTGTTTTGAAGTCATGCATCAAACCCAATTGAAGTCTGAGGACATGCCTGAACAATAGACTACAATCCCATAATGGTACATTGACCATCCCCATACAGAAATGACCTTTCAAGTAATATATATGTTGCGTCCATTAAGCCGGGAAGTGCTATCACTGAGGCTTCTGGTCAATCAAGGTTGCTTGGGGCTGTGGAATTTCCATGTACAAATCTCCTTTCAGGTAATAAAGACTGCCTCAATAGAGATGGCCTGGTAATGGAAGGTGCTGTAAGCTACTATTAAAGTCCTCACTGTCAGCTTAGTGGCAGAAAAACTTTTAATGAGGAATCCATTAGAGGTGACCTAATGAATCTGGAATTATTTTCCAGCCTGCCTAATTATAGAGGTCCCAGAATACTTATTTCTATGTCTTTAAAGATACTCTGTCAGACTGTACTATGTGACATGCAGTATTACACCTTTATTAGACTAAATTCTCTTGTTAACAGCCTGGGTACACATGACTGACAGTCACAGTTACAATAATTGGCACAATAGATAGCTATAAAATGGATATATATATATATATATATATATATATATATAACTGTATATATTGACAGACAGTGGATAGAAATGACATAAGTAGGTCCTAGGGCTTGCAGCCACAGCTGTGTTGGGTTTCGGAACTTCCGAAGCTCCACCAATGATGTGCATCACCCTCCAGCCTGAGAAACATGTCATTGCTGGAGTAAGGGACTAGGCAGGTCCGGCAGCTGGGCCTAGGGCTAGAGATGAGCGTACTTTTCAGAATCCAATCCAGTTTGGATCCAAAAGTTTGACTCAGTCCAAATTGGTTCGGTCTGAACTGGATGTGCAAATCATGTTTGGCACTCAGAGGTCTCCTAGGTCTATTTAACCCCTTTCTAGCTCTCTAATGCAGCAAACACTTAGTAATGGCTGGTTATAGATAAACAGAGGACAGTCAGTGGTAGCAAACAACCTTTTAATAGCACACTCACTGTCTGTTTTTCACTGTTTTGGTGTTTGGCAAGGAAGAAGAATGTACAGTGCCATTTTTAGAAAAAAGAAAATCAATTAAAGAGGTAGTGAATATAACTTCCCTGATTATTTGCATTTGGCAATTGAAAAAAACAGCCAATTTTAGCCAAATACACAGAAAAGAGTGCCATGTGGTATGACTAAATTGTCTGTTCTTGGTCTTGGATACTGTACAGAATAAATTTGAATGTTTTCACTGAGAATTGGGATTGGGATTGATGCATCTGCTGCAGCACAATAACACTAGCACATCACTTCACAACACATCATACAGTTTACAATTGCGACAGACAGACAGAATGTGCCCCTATAGTATCTCTCTTTTATGTTAAATCAAAGTCCTCTTTTACAGTCCTAAGTACACTACATTTCTGCGAATCTGTGTATTATTTCCTATCTCTCTTAGTCTGACTGTCTGAGATGCTTCTATCTGTCTGATCTCTCCCCACAAAATGGACCTCTTCTCTTTCAGTCTGGGCTTTGAACAATACCTATGAGTTATTAGTGACCTCTGACCTATAGTTCTTTATGATTGACTGTTCCCTGTCATGAGAACTGCTTGCAGGGCATTATGGGTAAGTCCATCTGATCCCTGAGGTGATGTTATCCTTCTTCTCTGCTCTCTCCTTCACGTGACAGCCGCCAATTTAGCTGGTTCATGCATATAAAATTACAAAAAATTTTGATTTGTTTGAAGCCAAAGGTTTTTAAAAAATTGTACTGAATCCAATTTGTTATGAACTGGTTTGCTTGTCTATAGCTAGGGCATGTGAGTATGGTGTAGTTTATTATATTTAACCACTTCCCTGCCTGTTTTGGGAGCCCAAAACATGGTCAGCAAAATGATAGCCAGCTGGCCGCCGTTTTGTGTGTTTCATGTGAATCGTTTCTCAAAAGTCTCTTTTGGGAAAGTCATCTAACAAATTTCATTTAATTGATTTACTCATCTTTAATAGATAGATAGTGATAGGTAGAGCTGGTGTTCTGTCTACCCTCTATCTCAAACCTATGGGAACATTTTTGTGTATACCATACAGACAATATAATAATAATAATACATTTTATTTATACAGCGCCAACATATTCCGCAGCACTTTACAAATTGTAGGGTTCAAGTACAGACAAAAAAGATACATTACAAAGAAATAGTCAATTCACACAATGGGACTGAGGGCCCTGCTCGCAAGAGCTTACAATCTATGCGGTAGAGGGGGTGACATAGGAGGTAGCATTGCTTATACAGTGGTCCAGACATTGTGATAGAGGTTACTTTCATTATACATAATAAAGCTGCATGAGCCGTCACCAGTCAGTGTCCTTTAACATGCAGATGGTGCCTGGAGATATAAAATTACAGTGTGAAATGGCATCATATCCTGTGAGCTAATGTGGGAGCGTGAACAGTGGAGGTTTCGTTTTAGGGATTCTGCAGAAGGGTTTACATTAGGAATTGTGATAGGCCTGTCTGAAAAGATGTGTTTTTAGTTTGCGCTTGAAGCTGTAGAAATTGAGTGTTAATCTGATTACCCGGGGAAGAGCATTCCAGAGAAGTGGTGCAACTCAGGAGAAGTCTTGGATATGGGAGTGAGAGGTTCTGATAATAGAGGATGTTAGTCTTAGGTCATTGAGTGAACGGAGAGCACGGGTTGGGTGATAGACAGAGATGAGGAAGGAAATGTAGGGAGGTATTGAATAGGCAGCCAATGTAGTGACCGGCACAGACCGGAGGCATCGCTGTAGCGTCTAGACTGATAGATGAGCCTGGCCACTGCATTCAGAATAGATTGCAGAGGGGAGAGTTTAGTAAGGGTAAGACAAATTAGTAAGAAGTTACAGTAGTCAAGGAGAGAGTGAATCAGGGCGACAATAAGTGTCTTTAGTGTATCTGTGTTAAGGAAAAGGTGAATTCTGGAGATGTTTTTGAGGTGGAGATGACATGAACGTGCGAGTGATTGGATATGTGGTGTGAAGGAGAGGTCTGAGTCAAACATAACCCCGAGGCAGCGGGCATACTGCCTAGGAGATATGGTAAGGCTGGATACTGCAATGGAGATATCAGGGACAGGTCTATTAGATGGTGGAAACAGCAGTAGTTCAATCTTTGAGAGATTCAGTTTTCAGATAGAGCGAAGACATGATATTTGAGACAGCAGGGAGACTGTATTAGTGCAGGGGTGATGTCACGGGATGACATATATAATTGGGTGTCATCAGCATAAAGATGGTACTGGAAGCCAAATCTGATGATGGTTTGTCCAATGGGGGCTGTGTAGAGAGAGAAGAGCACGGGGCCTAGGACCGAGGCCTGAGGAACCACAACGGCAAGGGGAAAGAGACAGAGCCCGCAAATGTTACACTGAAATGCGGTCTGAGAGATAAGAGGAAAACCAAGAGAGCGCGGTGTCCATAAGGCTGACAAAGCGGAGCATAGTGAGGAGGACTTGATGGTCAACAGTGTCAAATGCTGCTGAGAGATCCAGAAGAATAAAAAAAGAATATCCACCATTAGATTTAGCCATCAGGAGATCAGTGGAGACTTTTGTGAGGGCTGTTTCAGTAGAGTGCAGAGTGCGGAAGCCAGATTGTAAGGGGTCAAGAAGAGAGCAGAAAGATAGCGGGTCAAACGAGAATAGATCAAGCGTTCCAAAATTTTGGAGAGGAAGGGGAGATTAGAGACAGGTTGATAGTTAGCAGCACAGGACGGGTCAAGGGAGGATTTCTTCAATAGCGGGGTTATGACAGCATGTTTGAAAGAGGATGGAAAAATTCCAGAAGAGAGAGAGAAGTTAATTATTTTAGTAAGGTAAGTCGTGACAGCAGGAGAAAGAGACTGGAGGTGGTGTTAGGGGAAAGGGTCACTACTGCAGGTTGTAGGGCGAGAAGAAGAAAGTAGCTGAGACATACTTATCACACCTTTGCGTTTACTACAGTTGAGTACTGTATGTACAATTGTTTAGTCTAGGCAATCTCAAATTTTGAACCGCTATAATATGGCCATTCAAGACAAATAGAGTGTGTTGAAAGATAAAAAAAAATGGATTCCTTTTCTCTCTCTCTCTCTCTTTTTTTTGTTGATAACATCACAGCAACCCTCCTCCATGTGGCAGGAGAGTTTAGTTCTTGATCATTTGCAACTTCTCATCCCTTGTGGTATGGACGTTGGGTGTAAATTTGCTTTGCTTTCTCTTTATGGTTTTACAGGGGAACAGGTGGTGATGTCAACCTGAACAACCACCTCCCCTCCCTTGATTGTTCTATAAACCTCGTACCCAAACAGGAGGTATGAGTATGGTACTGCATGCAAGTGAAGGGCCACCAGCCGCCAATTTTATTGGGCCAAAAATGTGTAGTCATTTTTCAAGTATTTTATTGGAGCAAGATCTATTAATACAGTAGTGATAGCAGAGTAGCAACAGTCCTGAATTCAATGTAAGCAAATGCCTGTTCAGTGGAAATGGATATTGGCCCCATAGATTTGGCAAAGCTCATAAACAGTAGTAGCTGGCAATAGTTTGTGAATTAAACAATAGTTGGATAAAACCACTTAACTGAGGTAGAGGTTGCACTTTAGTGAGCAGAATATGGACAGGAGTAAACATTACTCTTCCAGGGAACTAACTCTGAAATGGCGCAGAAGTATGCCTATATAGAGAGCAGCTGTTCCCTGCATTGGAATGTGCGCCCCTCCATGCTACACAGTGATGCCTCCACAGAAGATTCTCACCTTAGAACCCTGTCCATGGTGAACGCTTAGCCAAACAAAGGTTCCATATACTTCTATGAATACCTATGAGAGGACATAGTTAAACACAAATCACACAGTGTGTGACTACAAAATGTACTTTGAGATGCACAGAAAAATAACTAAACATATTTTACAAGGCGTGCACAAGTTCGCCCATTGTGAGCACTGAGGTCACATCTAGTTCAGCTACTTAAAGGGGTTGATCAGGATAAAACAAAAATTAAACACTAAACTAAACCCCCTACCCCTGCCTAACTTCTAATTTACTATAATTACCCATTACCATTATTGTAAAGCGCTGCGGAATATGATGGCTCTATATAAGTAAGCATAATAATAATAATAATTACCACCTCAGCAGGGTCGGACTGGCCCACCGGGGAACCGGTGAATCCACCGGTGGGCCCCGAGCCCCGACTATTAGTCCTCATGTCATGGGGGCCCGATCGGGATCTTGACCATCCCGATCGGGCCCCTGACCAGAGGCGTAATGATAAGCGGTCGCAGGGGGTGCGACTGCGACCGGGCTCAGCGGGGTATGGGACCCGCGGCCAGCTGGAGATGGCCGGGCCCCGGACCATTATGATAGCGGTCGGGGAAAGCCTGGTTCCCCGACCGCTATACATACTGTTATTGGAAAGGGGCCCTGGCATATTGCAGGCCCCTTTCCAATAGATGGCAGCCCAGGGGAGGTGAATCAAAATAATAAACACATATTCTCACCTCTCCTGGGTACAGCGTCCTCTCCGGCGCTCTGGTGCCCCAGCGGTCACATGGGGCGCGGCCGCGTAATGACGTCAGTGCGCCCCCACGTGACCGCTGAGGCCCAATCACAGGCCTCAGCAGCGACGTCGGAAAAGGGCCTGAAGACGCTGAAGACAGCAGGATGGAGCGAGAATGCCAAGGAAAGGTAAAGCAAGGTGAGTATGAGTGTTTGTTATTTTTAGTCACTTCCCCTGGGCCTCCGATTATTATACTCTGGGGTCTGAGGAGACCCCAGAGTATAATAATAGCACTGAAGCAGAGGGGGGATATTGGGCGCATATAATACTGGATGGAGGCCACTGTGGAGCTTATAATACTGCATGGGGGCCCCTGTAGAGAGCATATAATACTGGGTGGGGGCCACTGTAGAGAGCATATAATACTGGGTGGGGGCCACTGTGGAGCTTATAATACTGGGTGGGGGCCACTGTGGAGCTTATAATACTGTGTGGGGGCCACTTTGGAGCTTATAATACTGTGTGGGGGCCACTGTGGAGCTTATAATACTGTGTGGGGGACACTGTGGAGCTTATAACATTGGGTGGGGGCCACTGTGGAGCTTATACTCCATACAGTGGCTCCTTCATTTTTTTTTTAAAATTACGCCGGGGCAGGTGAAAAAAACAAAACAAAAAAAACCCCAAACTTTCTCTCCTGTCCCCAGTGTCTCCCAGCGCAGTTCGGTCCTGCAGTTCTGTTGTTTTCTTCCAGCTGAAGTTCCCCATGCACATGACTACCTGTGATGTCACCCCTGAGGCCAATCAGCGGCCTAAGGGAAGGGACCTGGGACGTCACAGCCAGTGAGGACTTCCGGCAAAAAGAAGACAGCGGAGCTGCAGGACCGGACCGTGCTGGGAGGACACCGGAGCACTGGACACAGGTGAATATGTTTAGTGTGTTTTTTTGGGGTTTTTTTTTGGGGGGGGGAGAGTAGGGGGGAAAAAAATTATACTGGACAACCTCTTTAAAGTGTGGCGCATTAGGGGGGCCCTGGGGAGTATATTAAAGGGGTTGTCCAGGTATAATTTGTTATGGTTTATCCTCAGGATAGGCCATAGATACCTGATCTGTATGGGGCTGACCACGGACCAATCAGCTGTATGGAGCCACTTCTGATGCCCGTCCTGTACACAATACAGGGCCAGAAGCAGAAAGCTCTGTCCACTGTATATTAGCCGGGCACCTTCACTGCATCTCAGCACTTATTGAAGTCAGTAGGAGCTGAGCTGCAGTGAAGGCGCTGGGCTGCTATACAGCGGATGGAGCTTTCTGCTTCCGGCCCTGTGTTGTGTACAGAACGGGCTCCGGAAGTGGCTCTGAACAGCTGATGGAGCCATGTGTCAGCCCCCTACCGATCAGGTATTTATGGCCTATCCTGAGCATAGGCCATAAAAAAGATTAACCCTGGACAACCCCTTTAATATGCCCCACACAGTTTAATGTCCCCCCCACAGGATGTCAGCCCCCATCACTGCTCCCACACAATATAATGACTACATCAGTGTTCCCCATACAGTATGGGGGACCAGTGAAGAGGCCACTATGTGGGGGGACCAGTGAAGTGACCATAGAAATATTTGGCCCAGACAACCCCTTAAAATAGGTTGTCCATAAACTGGAGCGACCACTGTGTCGGTCGCCAGGGAGGTGTAAAAATAAGAAAATAAAAAAAAAAAAAGTATACTCACCTGTCCCCAGCACCCCGATGTCCCCTGCCTGTGTATGTTCGGTCTCATGGCGGCGCCTCATTTTTGGAAATCCTGTACCTAATTGGTCTTAGCGATCACATGAGGTGCAGGACTCCCAGCAAGGAGTCGCCGGCACGAGACTGAATGGACACTGACAGCGGACAACGGAGCGCTGGGGACAGGTGAGTATGCTTTTTAATTTACTTATTTTTTACTTTACACCTCCCGCCAGCTACATTGGTTGCTCCAATGCCTGGACAACCTCTTTAAAGGATTTATCCATCTTTCTAATATTGATGGCCTGTCCTTAGGATAGGCCATCAATATTACATCTGCGATGATACAACAGCCAGGACCTCTGCAGATCAGCTTTTCCAGGACAGTGCGGCTACAGGTAAAGGTAACAATTCTTGGAGCCACGCTGCTTACTTGCCATACAAGGTGTAGCAGTAGGTTTAGGTAGTGCAGTGGTGCACATGGTATAGTGGTTGAGCAGCGTGGCTCCCAACATGTTATTACCTTTAGCCGCCCTGTCTCGGTACCGCTGATCTGCAGGGGTCCTGATGGTGGGCCCCTAGAAACAATTCCACTGGTGGGCCCATAGACATCCCAGTCCGACACTGCACCTCAGGCACACTTTCTGAAACAGAGCGTCACCAATTCTCCCCCCCCAACCCCATCATACCTACCTGTCTTCAGGGCTGAGTTAGTTAGGTAGGTTGTGCTAGTAGGCCGCAGGCTAGCTAGGGAAATAGATATGGGGTGTGTGAGAGAAGGAGAGAGGGAGTGAGAGGAGGATCATGTTAGTTGTAGTCTAAGATAGTAGGAATCTACCCATGTAAACAAATGCAGAGGATGCCAGGAGATCCCAGAGAAACGCAGAAATCACTTAAAACACTGCTAAAGGTACTTTTTTTAAAAAAGGTTTTTTTGCCCGGAAAATCACTTTAAGGAAAACCAGAAAGGTTCTTATAATGTGCGAAAGATCCTCAGTGCGCCAACACCGCTGTGGCCCCACCTGAGTCTTCTTTCATATAAAAACCACACTCACCGCCAGTGAGTGTCGGGTTCACAAGATAAATACAAGACAAGCTTTCTAAATTTTATATATTTATTAACCCCTAAATGGGTCGGTATTAAAAACTAACACATGCAGTTCAGAACAGATATGCAGATGTATGCAAGCATTAACAGTTACTAGTTACAATATACAGTACTTAAAATAAAAGGGAATAAAGGTGAAATAGTTACTTTACCACGCATCTCCTTGATGTGGCTCTATAGTCCAACACTCACACATGCTCTGGTATATGTGAGTAACCAGTGGAGGCTACTAGCAGCAGCATGCCTGCCTCATGCTCTCACAGTCTCTCAGTAAAAAAACTCTGTAGTCTGTGATGGTCTCAGCCCAGTCTCCTCCCATTGCATCTTACCTCATCTTTTATACCCTTTATGCCACCTCCCAGAATGAGGTCACCGGCAGCAGCAAGTCTGATTGAATAATGCAATCAAGTCCAGATTCTTTGTATATGGCTGATCCAAGTGAAAGGATACAATGTTATCAGCCATATCTGATCTCCCTGCACAATGCATGTTTCTTTGATCACTCAGGGCTGTGTATGAATAAAATGGAGCCCTGCTGGGATGGATACAAAGCCCTATTGTTTCAGCCTGGCCACTATTGCCAGTATACACCTAGGATTATGGCTGCGCACCTTATGAGTAAATGGAACTAGAAAGAAATACGCTACCCAGAGACCAAAATACAGCTCTGAATTATAGCCATATTTAAGCAGAATCATCACACCTCCCCCTTTAGATGGGGCTTGCAGGAAGTAGGGGCCTACTCCCCTCTTCTGAAAGCACCTCCACCTCCAGCTTCTCAGGCTCTGGCCCCAAGGCTCCCTCACCTCCCCCCGGGGTCCCAGCAGACTCGGGCCTTGTCAGACTCCGAGGGTGGTTGAGCGCCATGCGCCTTCAATATGTCCAGATTAGGGTCAGCTTGGACAGCATCTCTGAACTCTTGGCTGGATTGAGACAAAAGAGAGGTGCATGTTACATAGCTGCCGGACCCTTCTGGCTCTCTAGTCTGACTAGGGACACTTCTAAGGCTCAGGCCCTGATCCACGTACACTTGGCTACCCCCTGCCTGTTCTGGGTCCGCTTTCTGAGTGCTGGCACCCTGGGGAGCCACACTCATAACCTCAGGCCCTTGGGATACCAGTTCAGAGACCCCATCCCGGCGGTCTCTCAGGGTCTCTCTCACACTAGCCGCTAGTTGGGAGAGTTCTAGGGGATTCTGCACCTCCCCCTTTGCTTCCAAACCTAGGGGCACCTCTGGTTCTGGCACAGGTATGTTTGGACCCTGTTCCTCCTGTACTTGGGTGGGTGATGGTGATACCTTGGGCAAATGACTGAGATTATGCTTTCCCAAACCATCCCCCCACAATACATTGACAGGTAATACATTGGACATACCCTCTTCTTGAATCACACCTCCAGTACCCCATGCCATCTGCATTTGGGCCATGGGCACTCCTAGAATAGAACTGGACAGAAGAGACGTGTATGTCTCATACCGGCCGGACTCCTCCGGCTTCAAGGGAGTGAGGCTAGTCATGGCGGTCTCAGCACCAACTCCAGGTGGTGTAGGCAACGGTTCAAGGGTCGGAGCGCCCTCCACCCTTGTAGCACTCTGGCTGCGGGCTAACACCGCACTACCAGCAGTCCGTCCCTCACCTGAATCGGCCATGAGATCCACATAGCCTACCTGACCACCTGGCACATGGTCAGCAGTTGGGTGCTTATTGGATGCACTGGGCGAAATAGTAGAAGTCGCTTCCAGTGACTCAGAAGAGCTACCCTGTACACTTTCACAACAAGCATTGGCAATTACATTGACAGTACATTCATCAGCAATTGTTAATTCACACCGGGCCTCAATGAGATTTGCGGTAGACAGATTAACAAGCTGGGAGGGCGACGCCCCCGCAGATGCGGGTGTGTCTACAGACTTAGTCTCATTGGCTCCTAGCACCGGAGGAAACAAAGCATCAATAACCTTTTTGCTGAGCTGGGTTGCAGGAAGCTCATTTGCATCTTCCCTGCTCTCAGCTGAAGGCAACTCATTAGCATGTACACTTACTGCCATGGGAAGTATCTCAGAGGGGGGGTTACGGGCCCTCTCTGCAGATATGATGGACACATTATCAACATTAATCATAGACAGTTTATCACAGTAAATTGGGGTGCTCCCCACCCCATATTGGGACATCATAGGTCCTAAATCAGTTCCCAACAGTACATTAGCAGGCAAATCAGTCAATAGTCCCACAGTCCGCATTCCTTTTCCTGCACCCCAGTCCAGATACACAGATGGGCCACCTGCTGTGGCTTGGGAAGCCGGGAAGTTCTCAGGGCGGTTGGGGTACTCCTCCTTGAAATGTCCTGTCTGGTTACAGGCATGGCCCCGCCGCACCTCCCCTTGGGGTTTGGGGAAGGTCACTAGGGTGCCCAGAGTTCTTGGGACAGGGGAAGGACCACCCGGGGCATAGTTTGTCTCACCCAACCTGACGACAGACGGCTGTGGTGAACTCCGGCCTGGTTTCTCCTTCCAACTTAAGGGTCTCTGCAGGGTTGTTGGAGCTTGCGCCTGCTGGGAGATTTCCATCCTTTTGAGCTCAAGCTGATACTCCCTCTCGGCCTGTCGCTCAGCAGCCTTCCTCTCTGCCTGTCGCTCAGCAGCCTGTCGTTCTTGTTCTACAGCTTCCTGAAGACGGTACAACACCTGCAGGTATGTGTGAGGGTCACTGGTGCCTACTTGCTGCAGGGCCATTTGCCAGTATGAAACCATTCCCCCGACAAGGCTGGGGCTACTGGTCCCTCCTGGTGAAGTAATCCTTCGGACCGGGCTGCTTGCTGCACTTCCTGGCCTAGCCCCAAAATCCGGACTCTGCTTGATTCTCTGCATGGCTGTGGCTGCCTCCATTTCAGCCATACGCTCAGGATCTCCAAAAGCCTGGTTCAGCAGTTCTGGAGATCTGCTCCTGAGCCCACTAGCCGTCCACTGGTATTTGCCAAATAAAAGATAGGATAGAATACAAAGAGTAAGGGAGGGGAACAGCACTGTATCAAACTTTCACTGTATCTTAATGCTTGCTTTAATACCGAGCTTGTCTCATAGGATTACCATAATCCCCAGCATGTGAGTGATAAAGGTCACCAACACATGCCATTTATCCTAAGATCCCACTACGCTGCCACCAATGTGAAAGATCCTCAGTGCGCCAACACCGCTGTGGCCCCACCTGAATCTTCTTTCATATAAAAACCACACTCACCGCCAGTGAGTGTCGGGTTCACAAGATAAATACAAGACAAGCTTTCTAAATTTTATATATTTATTAACCCCTAAATGGGTCGGTATTAACATCTAACACATGCAGTTCAGAACAGATATGCAGATGTATGCAAGCATTAACAGTTACTAGTTACAATATACAGTACTTAAAATAAAAGGGAATAAAGGTGAAATAGTTACTTTACCACGCATCTCCTTGATGTGGCTCTATAGTCCAACACTCACACATGCTCTGGTATATGTGAGTAACCAGTGGAGGCTACTAGCAGCAGCATGCCTGCCTCATGCTCTCACAGTCTCTCAGTAAAAAAACTCTGTAGTCTGTGATGGTCTCAGCCCAGTCTCCTCCCATTGCCTCTTACTTCATCTTTTATACCCTTTATGCCACCTCCCAGAATGAGGTCACCGGCGGCAGCAAGTCCAGATTCTTTGTATATGGCCGATCCAAGTGAAAGGATACAATGTTATCAGCCATATCTGATCTCCCTGCACAATGCATGTTTCTTTGATCACTCAGGGCTGTGTATGAATACAATGGAACCCTGCTGGGATGGATACAAAGCCCTATTGTTCCAGCCTGGCCACTATTGCCAATATACACCTAGGATTATGGCTGCGCACCTTATGAGTAAATGGAACTAGAGATAAATACGCTACCCAGAGACCAAAATACAGCTCTGAATTATAGCCATATTTAAGCAGAATCATCACATAATGGGATAGGTTTCCAAACCTTACGTGTGCACCCTAGCTACAGCATAAGAGAGCCCAGCCAGCAGAGAGATAGGTTTAGAGTCACCTGTATCAAATTGTATATTCCCCTTGTGAATCAGTGCGTCCATTGCTGAGACATCACAGTTTGTGTCTATATGAAAACGAGCTCTTTGGAGAAATGAGGCGTTGCAGCTTACCTCTATAAAGCAACAACCTCATTGCCCCAAAGAGCTCATTTGCATATTGACAAAAACAGTAATATCTCAGCACTGGAGGCACCAATTCACAAGGGGAAAACACTGTTTAATTTAGATGACCCTAATATTGGGTTGATATGCTGGGTTCTGGTGACAGACTCCGTTTAAATAGTATGTCTAATTTAGAAAACTAATTTTGAAAGACTGTATGAGGGAAATCCATTGTTTGTGACACTCATCTGTTAACCTGGGAGGAGAATGTCACAAACAGCACCTCTTGTTTTGGAGGACTAATAATCTAATGCATTATATAAACAGCCCATACATTTCAATGGGAACCGTGTAATGCTTTGTTTATCCTGGGGTGGAGCTGCAGATTAGTCCTGATAACTGGGACTAACTGGGAATAACTGATAGCTGTGTCAGTTTATTCCTGGGGACTTTTAAGATAAAGAGGGATATAGCCATATGTGAAAATGACAGAATGAGCCCTCTATTGTTATCCCTTAGGAGACACTTACTAGTTTACATTTCATTAATTAGGTGTTGGGAGCTTTTTACTTTTTGATTATACGTTTAGCAATGTCCTTCCAAGAGCTACTCCTGTAGACACGTTCCTGACGTCCTTTATGCTAAGTATAACTTTGCTGTCATTCTGAGCCCAGTTGTGCCCTTAAGATTATGTATTCTTCATAAGAGACTGCTATACCTGGAGGTTATTTTGATCTGGAAATCCTTTGATTTGGACACATGCAGCTACAGATATAGTATGTGATGCTTTTGAAATATATTTTTTTACTGTGGCTCAGCAAAAATCAGTTTATTATTCAGTTTATGTATTCAGAGAATTATAAATGATATGTTTTGGGTGTACATTTAGAGCTAAGAGTCAATAGAAATAGCAGTTTTATATTTTATATATCATATAATCACTCCTTTACAGCAATGTTAATAAAGTTATACATATAGGGGATTTCTGACTTAGCAATATTATGGAATTATGAGTTATTGGAGGGGATTTTCTGATTCCGGACCTCCAAATAGCACAGAGAGGCCACAAAGAGCACTTTCCTCTTTGGAGGACCTGACAAGTCCATGCATTACATGAATGTTCCATTGGGATTTTATGGAACTTCTTGTAATGTTTAACCACTTCATGACCAGGCCATTTTCCCTGGTTCATGACATATTTTCAGGTTTTTTTGGTGTAAACAATTCGGAAGGATATAACATTTTTTTCAACTGAGTTATTCAAATATTTTTTTTTGTCTTTTGTTGATACATAGGACTCTATTTTCATATTTTTATTTTTGCATTTTTTAAACATTTTCTTTATTATCAAGGAAATGTAAAAGAAAAGGGGAGGAAAATGTGTCTGTTTTCACATTTTTTTAACGGTACGAGTACTACTAATTTTATTTTTTTTTTTAATTTTCCCCTCTCAATTACAGAAACTTTTACACATAGTTTTGTGTCACTGGGGTGGGGCCAGAATCTGTAATGTGGGCTTGGTAGTGGCATTTTTAAAAAAAATTTATTTTCTATTTTTCATTTTTTTGTGTTATTTTTTTATCATATTGTGCTGAATATGAAGTCGATTAAATAAGTCAATAAACATTTGGGGGCTTTTTATTACTTTTTTTTTTTTTTTGCTGATTTCCCCCGTAACTAGGACTGATACATCAGCCCCAGTTACAAGAGAAATACAGCCCCCTAATATACACGGTGGTGCTGATCTGTTCCAATACATGACCGCCAGACTGAGAGGAAGCCACATCATGGCAGGTTCCATAGGTGTATGCACATCATTTATTGAGCGCTATATATACAGTGATTGGAAAAGCAGGGACTGTAAATAAACTGTCCCTGCCTTGCCTTTCCCTATGACTAAAAACTGTCTCCCTGCTGTTGCTGCTACACAATCTCCTGCAGCTACTAACTCTACAAGGACTTACAGGTACATCCTTAAACATTCATTGCCGACCTCCCTGATGCATAAGGTCCCCACTGGGGGTGCTGCAGGGGAATGAAATATTTGCTGCCCATGTTCAACACAGGTTATAACTAATCATTGGGGATTCCCAGAAACTTGCAAATGGTTCAGTATGTTGAAATTGACAAACATGGCCAAAATATGTATTTTGTACTAATGTATATAGCCCTTTAAAAGCTAGCTTAAGAAAATGAAATCACATTTTAACACAATTTAGAGGGAATTTTAAACTGTGCATATCAGGATTTCTCCAGGGGACCTTGGTATTCACTGGAATATATTATTTGCTTTGTGCATTGTTACAGCAAGCGTTCACATTTAAGTAATCTCATGAGGTATTTCCAATGGTAAAAATTCTGTTATGACTCTTTTTTTGTTATAAAACAAAACACCAACAGTAGACTGAAAAAATCTATGGATCATTATAGGAATTGATAAAAATGACTATTATGCACCATAGACAGCCCCTTAATCTTGACACCTTGTGCAAACAGTGAGTTTTACTGGCTGAATACTCATTTCGCTTGTAGTGGCGGCTACATGGGAATTGTATTACTACATGACATCCATTTAGATGGATGAATATCCTTGTAGAACCATTGCAAGTTCAGAGCATAACTGCACACAGCATACATTTCTTAGTGGTTCAATAGAGTTTGTTCAGATATAATAATAATAATACATTTTATTTATATAGCGCCAACATATTCCGCAGCACTGTACAACTTTTAGGGTTCAAGTACTGACAAAAAAAAAAGATACATTACAAAGAAATAGTCAATTCACACACTGGGACTGAGGGCCCTGCTCGCAAGAGCTTACAATCTATGAGGTAGAGGGGGTGACACAGGAGGTAGCAGGGGCAGCAACAGACGTAGCATTGCTTATACAATGGTCAGACAATTTTGTAATAGAGGTTACTGTCATTACACATATATAAAGCTGTATGAGCCGTCACCAGTCATGTCCTTTAACGTGCAGATGGTGCCTGGACATATAAAGCTAGTCTGATAAGGCATCATATCCTGTGAGGTAATGTTGAAGCATAAACAGAGGAGGGTACGTTTTAGGGATTCTAACTACGGAAGGGTTTACATTAGGAGTTGTGATAGGTCTGTCTGAAAAGATATGTCTTTAGTTTACGCTTGAAGCTGTGGAAATTGGGGGTTAATCTGATAGTCCTGGGATAGAGCATTCCAGAGAAGTGGTGCAACTCGGGAGAAGTCTTGTATATGAGCGGGGGAGGTTCTGATAATAGAGGATGTTAGTTTTAGGTCATTGAGTGAACGGAGAGTACGGGTTGGGCGATAGACAGAGATGAGGGAGGAAATGTAGGGAGGTGCAGAATTATGGAGAGCCTTGTGAATGAGGGAGATAAGTTTATATTGTATTCTGTATTGAATAGGCAGCCAATGTAGTGATCGGCACAGACCGGAGGCATCACTGTAGCGTCTAGACTGATAGATGAGCCTGGCCGCCGCATTCAGAATAGATTGTAGAGGGGAGAGTTTAGTAAGGGGAAGACCGATTAGTAAGGAGTTACAGTAGTCAAGGCGAGAATGAATCAGGGCAACAATAAGTGTCTTTAGTGTATCTGTGGTAAGGAAAGGGCGGATTCTAGAGATGTTTTTGAGGTGGAGATGACAAGAGCGTGCGAGTGATTGGATATGGTGGGTGAAGGAAAGGTCTGAGTCAAACATAACCCCGAGGCAGCGGGCATACTGCCTAGGAGTTATGGTAAGGCCGGAGACTGCAATGGAGATATCAGGGACAGATCTATTAGATGGCGGAAACAGCAGTAATTCAGTCTTTGAGAGATTCAGTTTCAGATAGAACGAAGACATGATATTAGAGACAAAGAAAGAATATGGGGGTGGCACCGAGCTGCCCACACTGAGATATACTCCAATAGAGTCCGGAGGTGTATAGATGTAAACCTCCTCACTTTCCTAGGCTGTGCAGTGGTTGGCAACAGCCTATATCCGTACAGTACCTTCTCAACCAAGTCGGAGAGGGTAGAAGCAGCTAAAGTCACAACCGCACGTCACTTAGGCGACATCCGAGATGAGATAGAGGGATACCAGTAGCGAACCTGTATCTGAATCCACACCAAGGGACAAAGAACAGGAAGGCTTGTAGAAAGACACAGCGCTTCACCACGGATGGTACGTCAAAATCACACTTTAATCCGGACACGGATGTGTTTTTTATTCGTGTCTGGATTAAAGTGTGATTTTGACGTACCATCCGTGGTGAAGCGCTGTGTCTTTCTACAAGCCTTCCTGTTCCTTGTCCCTTGGTGTGGATTCAGATACAGGTTCGCTACTGGTATCCCTCTATGATATTAGAGACGGCAGAGAGACAGTCACTGGTGTTCTGTATTAGTGCAGGGGTGATGTCACGGGATGACGTGTATAATTGGGTGTCATCAGCATAAAGATGGTACCGGAAGCCAAATCTAGTGATGGTTTGTCCAATGGGTGCTGTGTAGAGGGAGAAGAGCAGGGGACCTAGGACCGAGCCCTGAGGAACCCCAACGGCAAGGGGAAGAGGGGAAGAAACAGAGCCCGCAAATGATACACAGAAAGTGCGGTCAGAGAGATAAGAGGAGAACCAGGAGAGAGCGGTGTCTGTGATGCCGACAGAGCGTAGCATAGTGAGAAGGAGTTGATGGTCAACAGTGTCAAATGCTGCTGAGAGATCTAGAAGAATAAGAAGAGAGTAATCACCTTTGGATTTAGCCATCAGGAGATCATT
Organism: Leptodactylus fallax; assembly: GCA_947044405.1. Taxonomy (NCBI): domain Eukaryota; kingdom Metazoa; phylum Chordata; class Amphibia; order Anura; family Leptodactylidae; genus Leptodactylus; species Leptodactylus fallax. The sequence goes on along the minus strand of CAMRHE010000300.1, from coordinate 772,058 downwards.
GGAGACTTTTGTGAGGGCCGTTTCAGTAGAGTGCAGAGTGCGGAAGCCCGATTGTAAGGGGTCAAGAAGAGAGTTAGCAGAAAGATAGCGGATTAAACGAGAATAGACCAAGCGTTCCAAGATCTTGGAGATAAAAGGAAGGTTAGAGACAGGTCGATAGTTAGCAGCACAGGACGGGTCAAGGGAGGATTTCTTCAGTAGTGGGGTTATGACAGCATGTTTGAAAGAGGATGGGAAAATTCCAGAAGAGAGAGAGAGGTTAAATATTTTAGTAAGGTAAGTTGTGACGGCAGGCAATAAATATTCCAATATAAAATAACTCATTTTTAAAGATGGTGTCTATCGAAGAACATTTGGGACAACCTACCTATTGCACTTTAGCCTACTAAAGTGAGACCCCCTCTGCTTGGTGCTGTTATCAGCATTATGGGCTTACACAGAGGGACGGAGGCCCAATAGAAAAAATATATTTAATATAAATAAGACCCCTTTCTGGTACTGGTTGACACCTCCACACACCTAACCACTTTATGCAGGAGGACTTGTTTTATGTTAGACCAATATCTCCTTTCCATGATTCCTTGGTCAATTCACTATATCTGTTTTTTCTAAAGTTGTAAGATTTATGGAAAGATGAATCATGCAAAGGTTCTCATCATCCATGAAAATAAGGGATACGACCTAACTGGGCTGTGTGCCTTCTTTCCTAGGGCTCTATATTAGCTGCATGCTCTCCTTTTATAGACTGTACATGTGTAGCTAGCATTGGTGCACTGTAAGATCTCAAGCTTGTTGGCCCTCCTACTGAAAAAATATAGCTAATATTGTGGTAGTGATGGGGTTTTTCAACCAGATGACCTCTTGTCATCAGCTATATGGGTAAGAGCCATTATATATATATCCACCTTTTATGATTTTAATTTGCTTTCTATTAATCCTATAATCTAATAGTATCATAGTCTTGTCCTACAAGAGAGAAACACTGACCACTATGAAAAGAACATGACGTAAGAACACTTGTAAAAAATGTAGATAATGTAAGGGATTGACATTTGGGGTTTTGATGCACAGGACTAAATCCAGATGTTAGTGGAACAACTACCAAATCTTTTGCCACTTGTTGACCAAAAGTTTAGCAAAAAGAGCTTAATAAAAAACAGGGATTACCAAGTTCTAACTCAAAACCAGTTTGGTTTGTATTTAGAGGCCAAGCTAGGTCAATGACAATGCATTGTAAAATAACCCTTTGTGGTTTAGAATAAATGGTCATAAATCCCCAAATAGTCATTCATCTTGATGAACACTTTGGTTTTTTTTTTCCTGGCGCAGGTAACTTAATTTATATCTATGGGTTTCATCTTTCTTTGACATATACATAACCCGATGCCTTCCATATTAGCTGAGTAGAATCATTCTAAGTAGTGTTTGGCTGCTTGCCTTTCTTGCTCTCACATCATACTCTTATTATCGTATACACCATTAGTTGAAATAATTTGGCGCCAGGTTCTACTTGTAGCTGTTTTCCCCAAAGGTTTGAAATGGAAGTGTATTGTATATTAAATTCCTTAAAGTTGTTAAACCGATGCTACAGAGTTCTCGGAAAGTCTTGACGTGACTTTGAAACTGCTGAACTAATGTTTGATTGCATTAGAAAGCATAAGAGCCTACAATATCATATGTATTGATCTTAAGGTGCCTCAACATAGTTCAATGAGCTTCTTGATGTATGACTATCTTTAAACCAAAACAATATGCTGTGCAAAATCTATGTGCAGTTATTAATAATTTCTTTATGGTCTGTACTCCCATATGGTACTGTCATCAGATAAAAGGTCAACATAACAGTAGGCTTGCTTAGGTTATTTAACATAGCAGATACTTAACCATGCAGAAATCATGGCAGTGAAAAATTATTTCTAATGTAGGACAAGAGTAATTCACTGAGAAGAGATTAACATTTTCATAAAAGTTTTGTTTTTTAGTTATGTCATGTTGACTTTAGCTGTGATGAAAATAAGTGACAAAATATTCTGGCAATGCAGATACTTAAAAGGGTTTTCCTGGGAGTTTTATTCGAGCTGGACCTGGAGATTCTGGGTTGGCTCTGACTCTAGGTTACCTGATCGAACCAGTATCCGGCCCCCTGGACGCTGCGTCTCCTCTCTCATTTTCACAGGTGCTTACCTGTGCTATGTGTGGGGGCTGGCAAACTATAGTAAAGATAGTAGAGATATCTGTTGTCAAGATATTTTTTTGTCAATTTGTCAAAATTTTGCAAATGAGCTCTTTGGAGTAACAAGGGTGTTGCCATTGCTCCTAAGAGCTAAGCATCAATGCCCTCGTTTCTCAAAAGACCTCATTTGCATATTGACAAAACAGTGATATCTCGGCACTGATTCACAAGGAGAAAAGAATGTTTGATTCAGGTGAACCTAACCTATCTATCTGCAGGGCTGGGTTGATATGCTGGGTTCTTTAGTCAGTAGACATCCAGTAAGGATGGCAGAAAGGGTGGAAGTAGTTGAGGGTGACAGTGTCAAACAACAAGGTGTCTAATAGCATTTTACTAAGAAACCGCATAATATGTTTAGACAATCGCAATGTCAATGACAATAGTATACCAGCACAATAAGTCAGAAGAGCAAGGTACAGTAGTTGTAAGAAATCATTAAGGGACAACAGGTTTAAAGAAAGAGTACATGTCACAACTGATCAGTCTTAACTGAATGGACACATAGAATATTTAAGAGCAGCCATATATATGAAACTATACCATAGCCATTGACAGTCAGTGTAAATCTATCCTGGACAACCTAGTCTGTAGTACTGGGATTACAGATCATTTAATGCATCCATGTAAAAATCGATGTATATTAGAAATACAGTTTTATTTGAACCACGTATTATGTCCTTAAGGCAACACCTCAAAAATAAAATAAAGTCCAGAGATATTGTGAAACACAAACCTTTATAGCTAAGGACTAAACTATGTGTACTGAATGGATTCTCTTCAGTAGTGCCCATATGGGTTCATGTTCAGTCTTATGGTCACTCTGTGCCATTGTGTAATGTCTGAATGGGGATACTGTAATACAGTATGTGTCAAAACAAGCCATCATTTTTCTGTATACAGTATATTCCCTATGAATGCACGAAATCAGAAGTGCATAGTCTAGCGGTATAGTATAGTCCATACAGCACAGATGCATATTATGGTTGTGTGCATGAATCCCAACGTCCACTGTTTGTTAAATATATCTAATTTTAAGTTCCATATTTGGATGTGCTTTTCTTATAACCTTTGTCCTTTTGTGCAGGTTTCTTTCTTTATTAAAAGCCTAATTTCCCATTTCCAAAACTGTTTTATATGGAGACAATAAATGAATAAATGTACTGCCAAGAATCTATTAACTAATTCTCTCTGCTACATCTTGGCCTTGCAAAGTGCCTTGCTCGCCACCCTGTCCTTGAGCACAGTACAAGAGTGTAGCAGTGACATTAGCAATTAATGCAATGCCCCTTCTGCAATGACAGCTGAGCTGAAGAGCCAGGACCGTATTATACTGCGGAACATTTATGAGCTGTAATTAAACAGTACATAGGGGTAGGACATCTCCGCTTGTATGGGTTTTTAAAGGGATTAAAGTTAATAGCCCAAGGCATTAGCTTTTATATTTTATACAGTTTCGAGCAGGTGGATGACTAATTTAGTGAGCGCAAGTTTTAATTTCTATGACCACCCAGATCTTTACGGTAATGATAAAGGTGGAGAAAAAAAAAAAAAATCGGCAAATGGAGTCCTATGCATGGTCACAGCTTAATGTTAGGGATAAAATTCCTCTGTTTTGTACATTCCATTAAAATTTGCACCAGTTTGGACTCATTGTAACTATTGTATATGGCAGTGGTCTCCAGCTTTCCAGTAATTGTGAAGCTGCAGTTTCCAATGGTTGAATACTTCAATTACGATGTCTGCTGTTGCTGTCCCTGCTAAAATTAGTCCAAACCACAGCTTTTAAGGGGGATTTCTGGGACTTACATATTGAGAACCTATTCTTAGGATAAGTTCATCAATATGTGATCGGTGGGGGGCTGAAGAAGTTGCAGTGTTCAGGTGATTGCTGCAGCTTTTTCACTGAATATCAAACACATATCATAAGGACTGTGCTTCATATTGCAGCTCAGCCCCATTCACATGAATGGGGCTGAGCTGCTGCTGTACCATGTGACTAATGAGCACGATATATTGGCACAGGGAAGAGACCACAGAGATTGTGATCACTGCAACCTCTTTAAATACTATTAGTGGTTTTAGTTTCATGGCTGATCCTTGCAGGGGTGGATTAAGAGTACCATGAGCCCTGGACTGTTCAGAAAGCATGGCAACCCTCCATTTACACCAAAGATCCCTATGACAGAATAATGTAACACAGCGGCCCTACAGAAAGTGTGGCCCCCTCTCCAATCACATAAAAAATCCCTGTGACAGAATAATGTAACATAGCAGCCTTCCATGCAGTATATCCCATAGAGGTTCCCACACAGTTTAATGTCCTGTAGTGGCCCCTCTTCATAGTATACTGTCCCAGAGTGGCTCCTTAGACTAATTAAAATGAAAAGAAGCACATACATAGGGATAACTTTTCCAAAAAATTTTTGGGGGTCACCAACCACAAACTACTGTTATACTTTGGAGTCTCTTCAGACCCCAGAGTATAATAAGCATAAACTGGGGAGATGAGTAAACATAACAGATAGTGTTACTCACCTCCCCTAGGCTCCTGAATGACATCAGGGACCACTGGGGCCTGTGATTGTCATGACGCTTGCGTCTATATGTCATGACGATGGCGTGATCCATGTGACAGCTGAGGTCCAATTACAGGCCTCAGCAGCCCTGCTATTAGTCATTCAGGAGGGTCAGAAGAGGCCCATAGATGGCTAGGACCTACACTGGAGCCTAGTGGAGGTAAGTAACACCGTTTGCTAAGAGACCCTAGAGTATTATTCTGGCAGATCCGGGTCAGTCCGAACAAAACCACCAAGAGAACCTTGTCAATATCCAGAAGATGAATCTCCTGAGGTTCCTCCAACAAATATACACCTCCAGTAGACTCCTGTGCCCCACATCAGTAATTAACTGGCACCTCCAGATCCACCTTGACATGGGGGTCTTTCCTCCAGAGTAAAGACTCATGTAAAATCTTAAATAGCCTTACATTCTGATTCATCACTGTTAGAATTTATCTTCAAACATACTAAGGAATTTTTAAGGAGATTGCTTCTGGTTTAGTTGTGTCCTAGAAATAACATATCCTTTATTGCCTTTGTTTTGACTAGACGTTGATGCTTTGCAGGCTGACATCAATGGTCTTTTCATGAAAAGTAAGTAGATAAAGAAGAAGAAACGATAAGCTGAGAAGTCGTCCATAAAACACAGTGATGAATTTCTGCATCAAGCGTCTATAAACAAAGGGAAGAAGATGAGTTATGTGTTTAGCAGGACTTGCCCAACAGGGTAAACACAAAATTGTCTATGAATTTATGAGTAGTTTGGTTTGATAGTTCATTTATTAACCCCTTCACATACTTCACTGCAATAACATGGTGTAAGGAGAGATTACCTTCTGTACCGCTGTACTTTTATGGCATAGGGTGGCATGGGCCTAGGAGCAACACAATAGAGACTGCAGCACTTAAGTACCTTTTAAGAGAAGAGAACTCTTTCTGTAAACCCATTGGTATCTGTAGAGGGTGCACGTGGATTGTCATGTAAGACATGCTCCCTGGTAAGATTGGGGTTAACAATGGGTTGCACTACATTATCCCCCTCAGACCCCAGCTTTTTACCTGCTTCACCTCTCTGACTATTCCCTTTGCGCATACTGCAAATCTTCCCTGAAACACCTGGTTAATGCGGCCAGGGCCTACATACTGCGCTCTAGAAGTCTTCCTCCCCCCCTCGCTCCAGCATTGGATCCAGAAGATGGAGGAAATTCAGAGTATGGAGGATCTTACTGCATGACTTTGGAATACGCACGAGTCCTTCATCTTGGCTTGGACACTGTGGATCCTCTTCCAGGGCTCGCAGGACTATCGAGACCTAATGCGCTAGGCTGCATTCTGTGAACGTGCCTCCTGTGTTGGGGCTACTGGAACCCTAATCCTAATCTCCCCCCCCCCCCTTTTTTTTCCCCTCCCCTCTCCTTCTTCCCCCCTCCCCCTCTGCCTGGTGCTTGCACATCTACCTTCCACTGGGAGTATTATTACAGGTGTCTCCCACCTTGACATAATGTTCGTTGGTATCCTACATTTGGTTTGTTTGCCGGCTCCTGTCTGTTTGGATGCTCCTTTTATACGGTTTACATTTCTTTTTTTCTTGTTTGTCTGTTTTCTATTATATAAATAAAGAATTTATAAAAAAAAAACCAATGGGTTGCATGGCAGTTGAGGCATAGTAATGGCCATCTGCCTCTTAATAGTTATAGGCATCTAACTTTGCAATATCAGAGTAGAAAAGTTAGGGAATAAAAGTGATCACAAGTTCAAGTCCCCTGAAGACCAAAATAGACCGGTCCGTCATAAAACTGACGCTGCTGGAATGGCAGGACATTTCAAAGTTTGCTAATGTTTTTCTAAAGACTTCACACAAGTGGACATCTTAAAGTGGTTATCCAGTGACAACAAATAGAATCCATATGTCATATATACAGTGGGGAAAAAAGTATTTAGTCAGCCAGCAATTGTGCAAGTAATCCCACTTAAAAAGATGAGGCCGGCCTGTAATTAACATCATAGGTAGACCTCAACTATGAGAGACAAAATGAGAAAACAAATCCAGAAAATCACATTGTCTGATTTTTAAAGAATTTATTTGCAAATTATGGTGGAAAATAAGGATTTGGTCAATAACAACATAACAAAAGTTCATCTCAATACTTTGTTATATATCCTTTGTTGGCAATGACAGAGGTCAAACGTTTTCTCTAAGTCTTCACAAGGTTGGCACACACTGTTGCTGGTATGTTGGCCCATTCCTCCATGCAGATCTCCTCTAGAGCAGGGCTGTCGCTGGGCAACATGGACTTTCAAATCCCTCCAAAGGTTTTCTATGGGTTTGAGATCTGGAGACTGGCTAGGCCACTCCAGGACCTTGAAATGCTTCTTACGAAGCCACTCTTTCGTTGCCCTGGCGGTGTGCTTGGGATCATTGTCATGCTGAAAGACCCAGCCACGTTTCATTTTCAATGCTTTTGCTGATGGAAGGAGGTTTGCACTCAAAATCTCACGATACATGGCTTCATTCATTCTTTCATGTACACGGATCAGTCGTCCTAGTCCCTTTGCAGAGAAACAGCCCCAAAGCATGATGTTGCCACCCCCATGCTTCACAGTAGGTATGGTGTTCATTGGATGCAACTCAGCATTCACTCTCCTCCAAACACGACGAGTTGTGTTTCTACCAAACAGTTCTACTTTGGTTTCATCTGACCATATGACATTTTCCCAATAGTCTTCTGCAACATCCAAATGCTCTCTAGCAAACTTCAAACGGGCCCGGATATGTACTGGCTTAAGCAGGGGTACACGTCTAGCACTGCAGGATCTGAGTCCCTGGTGGCGTAGTGTGTTACTGACGGTAGCCTTTGTTACGTTAGTCCCAGCTTTCTTCAGGTCATTCACTAGGTCCCCCCGTGTGGTTCTGGGATTTTTGCTCACCATTCTTGTGATCATTTTGACCCCACGGGGTGAGATCTTGCGTGGAGCCCCTGATCAAGGGAGATTATCAGTGGTCTTGTATGTCTTCCATTTTCTAATTATTGCTCCCACGGTTGATTTCTTCACACCAAGCTGCTTGCCTATTGCAGATTCAGTCTTCCCACCCTGGTGCAGGTCTACAATTTTGTTTCTGATGTCCTTCCACATCTCTTTGGTCTTCACCATAGTGGAGTTTGGAGTGTGACTTTTTGAGGTTGTGGACAGGTGTCTTTTATACTGATAACAATGTCAAACAGGAGCCATTACTACAGGTAATGAGTGGAGGACAGAGGAGCCTCTTAAAGAAGAAGTTACAGGTCTGTGAGAGCCAGAAATCTTGCTTGTTTGTAGGTGACCAAATACTTATTTTCCACCATATTTTGCAAATAAATTCTTCAAAAATCAGACAATGTGATTTTCTGGATTTGTTTTCTCATTTTGTCTCTCATAGTTGAGGTCTACCTATGATGACAATTACAGGCCTCGCTCATCTTTTTAAGTGGGAGAACTTGCACAATTGGTGGCTGACTAAATACTTTTTTTCCCCACTGTACATGCAAACTAAAATGAAGTAATTTAATGCAATTAAAATTTTTTACTGGTTCTTCCAGAATAAATATACCATGTTTGGATGACCCCTGGGTCTGACTATGCCCTGTTTCTACTGATAACGACCTGTATACCTATGGCGCTTCTGGTCAAGCATATGCAGTACTTTCCTCCTGTTCTTGCATACGCTAGCTCAGAACTGCTGTGATGCAGATGATGGGAATACTGCTGAATATGAGTGGACTGCGTCACAGGTGCCGCCTAAGCAATAGCTGTGCTTGGATTTATGTGAGCGTGCATAGCCATATCTATGCATGCATAGGAGTCTGGGAGGTATCATTTCTGCATCCTGCGCAAGTGCCACATTTTACTGTAGAGTGGTGTAAAGGAGACCAGACAACAGGTGTCTGAACTCGGATGTTGCACACAGAGAGCATTATGAAAGAGCAGGTACACATGATAAAATTAGCTGGCACACAATAGTTAAAGGTACAGCAAAAAAAATTAAGCTTAGTGGTCAGATAATTCTCTTAGGCTAAGGCCCCACGTAACAGGCCGCAGCCAAAAAGTGCTGCGGGAAAAACCACAACGGAAACGCATTACAGTTTTTCCCGCAGCGCTTGTCACAGAAAGTCAGCAGATTTTTCCTCTGCGGACTCTCTGCTTCAATTATACCTATAGGGAAACCACCAGCATTTTTGTAAGTATAGTTGACATGCTGTGATTTCAAAAAACGTAACGGTTTTAGAAATCGCAGCGCCTCCGATGTGGTATTTTTCTGCAATGGACTGTAAAATGCCAAGGTCTTTGCATTTACACCACGTGGGGCCCCGGCCTAAAGGACTTTTAGTCATAGAAGATAAAGTTTACCCATTTCAAAAATATTTTAGTACATAAGTTTGACACAACCTAATTTCCCTATCTTAGACACATTTGAGCCTATTTTACAAGACATTTAACCTATCAGTATGTTTTTGGGACTGGCAAAGTACACAAAAGGCAGGTAGAGCATACATGTTAGCTTTGACCAGAATCAAACTCAAGACCCCAGCAACACAAAGAAACCACTGAGCCACCCTGTCTCCCATATGACAGCTCTACACCTAATGACTGCCTGGTTTTTCTTCCCCGTTCACTTTCGCACATTACCATGTAAATAAATTCGATCTGCATTCCCTTCAGCTTCAATAAATCTGTCATTTGGAAACAACTTACAAACAAGTCACTTAGAACTTGAATTGCTTCATTTCAAAGCTGAAATTTAATTTGCATAAATTAAGCATTACTTTTAGGTTAATAAGGTTTATATTGTTGGTAATTTCACTACCATTTTGCCTCTAATAGGAGTGTGGAAAAGGGGTTAATCGATGTAAATGGTTCATAATCCTTCAGCATTTGACACTATTGTTTACACCATGTTTAATGGGAGATGGAGCCAGATTCACTAGAGCCCATTTCAGATATTTATCCCTGAATTCATTTAATTAAAGGGGTAGTGACACCTGTTTTGTGACAAATAAAATATTGTAGGGCTATTGTTAATGATTGAAGTGATGTATATGGTGTCTCTTAGAGAACCTCTAAACAAGAGCTATCACAGTTCGAAGACCACCCTTTCATATGAATGATATTCTTGGTACTACATGTGACAGCCTAAGCATTAATTACATTATGATTTAACAGGAGCCTGCCTAGGATATGAAGGACAATTTTAGGCTGCAGGATGCTACCCCAAATTTACACCTACTTGTGGGTCAATGGTGTTAGAGGATTGAACTGCCTAAAATTTGGTCTAAATTTCAGATGACAAAGAAAATGACAGTTGACAACATGAAACTATAAGATAGAGGTCAAAATGGGTCTCCTATGGCTGCTATAAAATTAAATCTCTTACTATCCTGGTAAAATTACTGAGACTTGGCTGCCTCCTTTCCAAAAACTGTTTCTTTTGCATAAAATTAAAAAATCATGATAAAAAGGAGCAAGACTATACAACTGTATCCCCCACCTGCAAGGGGACAAACTCTAGGACTAGGTCAAGGTTGGTAAAATGTATGAGGAATATACATGATTGCTACATTTCCGCCATAGAAATCCGTCCTTAAGGCTAAGGCCCCACGTTGAAGAAAAGCAGCTTTTTTTATTGCAGATTTTACAGAGGTTTTTGGAGCCAGAGCCAAAAGGAATGGAAAAAATAAAGGAAGTACTTACACTTCTCCCTTCTTCTCAATCTATTCCTCGCTCAAAAAAAAACATAGAAAAATCTGCAAAAAAAAAAAGTTGCCCCACGTAGCGAGCCACAACCAAAAAGCTCTATAGAGCCTAGGACACCGCACAGATAAACTGCTCTGACGGCCTTTGGGTAGCTACAGCAGTGAACGGGGAGTACATGCATTCTGCTACTATCCATGTAGTAGGAGCAGAGCAGCAGCCCCAGCTCTGCTTCTATTACTTGAATAGGAGCAAACTGCACATGCTTCCGATCCACTGAAGAAGCTTCCAGAACCTTGAGGTTGCTGAAGCAGCTGATCTGTGTGGAGTACAGGTGTCAGATCCCTACAGATTAAATATTGCTGTCCTGTAGAAATGTCATCAGTATGAAACCTCTTTAATTCAATTACTGCAAGGGGAATAAAAAAATGGATTGCATTTGTAAGATGATGACCCATCGTCTATGTAGCCATCGAACACCATCATCCTCTAAGCCAGTGGTCTGTAACCTGTGCAACCCTTGACTGTGGGAATCATCTGGAGAGCCACAAGTTGGAGGGCCCTACTCTCAACATTTATAGTTTTTTAATAGATTTTTTTTTTTCTATTAAATTCCACTTGTAAATGAGTTGTACATTCCTTCTCGCACCAGTTTTAAGTAATGTACAACGCATCAGAATAAATTAAACAACACTTACCGGTACATTCCATCATTTTCTTATGAATCTAATCAAACATTATATTACTTGAAAAACAGCGCAATGGTTTTTAAATGAGGAGCTTAAACATCAGTGATTTTATATATTATACAGAGAGACAGGTCATAGGATGGTTCTTTTTATGGGAATGTTTTCGCTTTAACCGCTCGAAAGAGTAATTTCATATAATTACTTTTCCATTAACTGAAAATGCATTTCATGGGAGAACTGAACATGTTACAAGAAGTATTTAAGTAAAATATTCACACATGGCTGAAGGATAGTAAGGTGCTAGAATAAAAACTGGGCTTCTTCTGGTTTTACACTGATGGCCTGCCCTTAGGATAAACCATTAATATTAGATCAGTGGGAGCCCAAAAACTGGAAACATTTATATTTGTGGTCCCTTCATTGTCAGAAGTCGCTCTCCATGGTCAAATATTAATGGCATATCCTTCATCAAATTGCTGATCAGTATGGGTCTCAGAACATAGGCACCCACATATCAAACACTGATTGCCTAACCTAACAATTGACCAAAAATGTTAGATTACTGGAGAACCCCTTTGAAGAGCACTTCCACCCATATATCAAAGACATACTGATACGGAATTTAGTTTGTGAGCCCTATATGGGACATTGACTGACAATGTCTGTAAAGCGCTGCAGAATATGTTGGCGCTATATAAGTAAGAGACATAAATAATTAGTAGGAATGCATGGAAGTCTTCTGTGCAGAGTTAGAGCACACATTTCTGATGGTCTACTTGTCTTTTTGCAAGCCGACTTTTCAGGTATGCAGATTCTTACAGGCCATGTATGCTGTTAAGAATCCTGGGAATATCTATGGATTCATATGGGAATGACCTGGAATATCTCCTCCAAATAAAACTGATCCATCTGCAGACATCTGTTTCTGAGTAATTGCCCCTCATCAGTGCAAAGCAAGTTACTGGTTGGCCATAAATGTGGGTCAGGAGGGGTACTATGTCTCCTTAAGGAGAATCACTTTGGTTTTGACCTGAATTCACTAAATGTATTTTACTGAGGCGAACAGTAAGAAGTCCTCTTTTCTGAAAGAAGTATACTTTTGGAGTAATTAAACCTCATTGCATATGTGATACTTTTGTTGGCAGCATTTTATAACATGTTTTATTATTATTATGCTTTCTTCCATGTGGGTGAGTGACAGGTCCCTTTGCCATAACACTATAATAAAGTATCTTTTCTGAGAGATGTGAAAACCCACATTTAGAATAATACTGTTGTCAATCAGTCCTTTATGTTTGCACGTCGTTTTGTCTGAGGTTACAACGTTTTAAATAAAACTACGATCTCCGCTTCAGTCACTGCTATTTCATTCCTCAAAGGGGGATTATTACATACATTCTACATATGTTACTTATTTTAACATATGCCTTGTCTGTTTTTTCTTAGTCTAAAATAATGGCAAAGTTTTTTAATATGGTTCATTGTTAAACGCTTTGGCAACCTACAAAAGAAATGTATGTAGATGGATAGAAAAAGCAAAAAAAAAAAAAAAAAAAAGAGGCAACACTCCAATGAGTGGAAGGTAAAAAAAATTGGAAGTTTATTCACCCAACAATGCAATATTTCAGTCCAAATCAAACTGAAAAAAACACAAATGTGAGTGAAGAAAAATTATTATTGACTCATATGTAACATCTGGATGCAACCCCCCCTCAAACAAGAAAGTAAAAAAAAACACCTGTAAAAACATTCCAGAAACAAAGGTTTTTTGCAAAAAAAAAAAGACTAAATCGGCCTAAATAAAGACTTGACTTTTGCTGCTGTAGTTCTCTCACTTTGTTTCTGTCAAGCCCATCTAGACTTGAAAGGTGTTTATAGATAGTACATTCACAGTCTTGCCTCTCATACCTGTGGGTCTATGCTGAATATGGAGCTCACCAGGCCATGGCCGGCATGGCTACCATCACCAGCCAACAAACTGCTTACCTCACCAGCCTTTAGGGAGCAGCTGCTCAGTCACATTGCCTACTTCTCTTGCAGTGTAGGTTCTTCCCCCACCTATCAATGCAAATATTACATGTATCAAGGTGAGAACAGCCTGCTAGCTATGTTATGCCTCTGCACCACCTCACAGTCCTGTCAAAGAAGATGGTCAATATGTAAGATACTGAAAGTCTATCAAAGAACATTTTGGTATTGATCATATAAGATCCTCTCATAATGGTGGTCTTTTGGTGATAGATCACTGTACATGGTAAAAATTCCCAATAATGACCAACTATGGGGTAACATTTTGTTCCATCATCTTCCATCATGGCTAAATAATCAATGAGTCCATTGAAATGTTCCACATCAAAATGTCTTCAATCCATCAGCCTTCATAAGACCAAGTCATCCTTGTACACCGTATGAACTACCATGATGGCCACACATCTATGTTGCCCTCTGCCTAGGAAATCCTAATACTGCATGTTTGCAGTCTCTCTTTTGCTATTTAATAGAAGGACATGCAGGGGTGGGGAGGCACAGTAGTTGGGAGTTAGGTTGGTGAGTCCATACATGACAGTCATTGATCAATGAAGTACTAGGCTTTGTTTTTGTAAGAGAAGTGTCTTAAAATATGTTATTATATTGAAATGTGTCACTTTCATGAAACCAAATTAAGAATCCCCGGGTGTTCCTTCTGTTTGGCTGACAACACTTTGGACAGCTGTGTTCCAATTTCACAGGGAAGACGAGCTTATCGGAAGTTCTTGGCATCCAAAATCTTCATATCCTTGACAAAAAGATCCTCTGTGTATTGGGAGGGATTCAACTAGTCCCACTGTGCAGTTGCCAAACCACTTGACTGCATCTGAGGTTACTCTTCATTGTGGAAATGAAATGAGGAAGGCTACATAGTACTATTGATGTGTATTCTGTATACAGATCATAACATATATTGAAAGTTATATTGAGCGTATCACTATTGACAATCGTGGAATTCCCAGTATTAACATGGGTGTCAGCTAGTATGAAAACTATTCTCTCTTAGGCTAAGGTGCCATAAGGTATCACCTAGGCTATGGTAGCCCTTACATATACAATCACTAAGGATGCATCAACTACTCCTACTGAAGGGGATGCTTCAGATGGCATCACATCCAAGAATTGTGACTTCTATCTTATAATTCTATACCAGTATTAATAAGACATGCAGATGTCGAAGAGTTATCTTGAACTTCTGCAATTGGTTAAACTGCTGCAGTGTGATATCTTATCACAAAAGACAACAAAAAGTCATTGAAAAAACATTTTTTCAATGACTTTTCATTGTTTTTTGTTGTTTTCTGTGATAAGATATCACACTGAAGCATTTTAACCAATTGCAGAAGTTCAGATTAACTCTGGTACATCTAGTATGTTATTACATTATAGTTATTCGGTATGTTTCATTATTTCTGCAGTATATGGTGATCTCTACCTAGGCATTGGCTGGAACTGCTACTAAGGCACTGTACAATATATTTTTGTTGCAGTATATAGTGGGAGTCCTATATATAACTGTTGTTTAGACAGCTGTGAAAAAAGTGTGATCACCATCCTGTATGGTGCTTATTGTTAAAGGGGTTGATTGGGCAAAAATGTTATATTTCAAATAGGCCAAGGGAGATGAAAAAAAAAAAAATCATAATCACCATTCCCTGATGCTCTGGTGCCTCCCAGCATGGTCCAGTCCTACTGGACCATTGTTGTCTTCTGGCGGCAGTCCCCGTCGCATGTGACCATGGAGGCCAATCAGCAGCTAAAGCAGAAGAGATCTGGGACGCCACAGCCGGTCAAAGGTGAGTATGATTTTTTTTTTTTTTTTTTTTACCTTTATTTTTTTGCCTGGACAACCTCTTTAAGCACTATCTGAATTCGCTATTTGTACACTGTATGAAAATAGACCATATAAAGGAACGGGGCACCAAAAGCAGGTTCTGTACAAGTCACCATCCAATGTCATCCTAGCCCCAGTCTTATCACAACTTATGTGAAATCTTTGTTTTTACCTTTGAGGTAAAAGGTTATGAAATATTTGCAAGAATTTTCATGGTACAGTGCCTTGCGAAAGTATTTGGCCCCCTTGAACTTTTCAACCTTTTGCCACATTTCAGGCTTCAAACATAAAGATATAAAATTTAAATTTTTTTGGTGAAGAATCAGCAACAAGTGAGACACAATTGTGAAGTGGAACAAAATTTATTGGTTATTTTAAACTTTTGTAAAAAATAAAAAACTGAAAAGTGGGGCGTGCAATATTATTCGGCCCCTTTACTTTCAGTGCAGCAAACTCACTCCAGAAGTTCAGTGAGGATCTCTGAATGATCCAATGTTGTCCTAAATGACTGATGATGATAAATATAATCCACCTGTGTGTAATCAAGTCTCCGTATAAATGCACCTGCTCTGTGATAGTCTCAGGGTTCTGTTTAAAGCGCATAGAGCATCATGAAGACCAAGGAACACACCAGGCAGGTCCGTGATTCTGTTGTGGAGAAGTTTAAAGCTGGATTTGGATACAAAAAGATTTCCCAAACTTTAAACATCCCAAGGAGCACTGTGCAAGCGATCATATTGAAATGGAAGGAGTATCAGACCACTGCAAATCTACCAAGACCTGGCCGTCCCTCTAAACTTTCATCTCAAACAAGGAGAAGACTGATCAGAGATGCAGCCAAGAGGCCCATGATCACTCTGGATGAACTGCAGAGATCTACAGCTGAGGTGGGAGAGTCTGTCCATAGGACAACAATCAGTCGTACACTGCACAAATCTGGACTTTATGGAAGAGTGGCAAGAAGAAAGCCATTTCTCAAAGATATCCATAAAAAGTCTCGTTTAAAGTTTGCCACAAGCCACCTGGGAGACACACCACACATGTGGAAGAAGGTGCTCTGGTCAGATGAAACCAAAATCGAACTTTTTGGCCACAATGCAAAATGATATGTTTGGTGCAAAAGGAACACAGCTCATCACCTTGAACACACCATCCCCACTGTCAAACATGGTGGTGGCAGCATCATGGTTTGGGCCTGCTTTTCTTCAGCAGGGACAGGGAAGATGGTTAAAATTGATGGAAAGATGGATGGAGCCAAATACAGGAACTTCTGGAAGAAAATTTTTGGAGTCTGCAAAAGACCTGAGACTGGAACGGAGATTTATCTTCCAACAAGACAATGATCCCAAACATAAAGCAAAATCTACAATGGAATGGTTCACAAATAAACGTATCCAGGTGTTAGAATGGCCAAGTCAAAGTCCAGACCTGAAACAAATCGAGAATCTGTGGAAAGAGCTGAAAACTGCTGTTCACAAACGCTCTCCATCCAACCTCACTGAGTTCGAGCTGTTTTCCAAGGAAGAATGGGCAAGAATTTCAGTCTCTCGACGTGCAAAACTGATAGAGACATACCCCAAGCGACTTGCAGCTGTAATAGCAACAAAAGGTGGCGTTACAAAGTATTAACTTAAGGGGGCCGAATAATTTGGCACACCCCACTTTTCAGTTTTTTATTTTTTACAAAAGTTTAAAATATCCAATAAATTTCGTTCCACTTTACGATTGTGTCCCACTTGTTGATTCTTCACCAAAAAATTTAAATTTTATATTCTTATGTTTGAAGACTGAAATGTGGCAAAAGGTTGAAAAGTTCAAGGGGGCCGAATACTTTCGCAAGGCACTGTATGTCATGGTGATATTACAGTATTACAGTAAGTGAGGCACCTGAGTATGGCTCACTTTGCTAGGTCACCTACTGCAGAGAGAGCAATGGAGAAGGTTCCTGCTGCAGCAAGATGCCTCCCAGCATCATATTAGTGTGACTTGATGTCAGTGAGATGTGGAGGAAGAAAATAATCAACCCTTACTACTGCACACCTAAAAAAGGTTTTTTTTTTTTGCTCTTTTGGATACAGTTGGACAAAACATGATCAAGGTAATGGAGATGATCAGAGTAAATGCTGCTAATGTTTAATGTTTTTGGTGATTTTATTTTTAATGTCTGTGTCCTTTTAAAAGCTGGTTGTGAAGACATTCATGATGACTAATAACTACAGTCATTCGTCATGTGTTTCCTGGTTTATTCCCATTGGATGTATTTCTCCATTCTAACAATAAAGACTAATGAATGGATTGATATAAGCGTGTCACACGATTAATGGCATGATGTCAGTGATGACAGACAGCAAGCAGAAGTGCAATTCTTCATGGCTACGACAAAAGCACATTTGGAATCAAAATACAATCCATAATGTCTCCATAGTTAATGTTAGTTTTTCATTTTTTGGAGGTGAGAGGGGGCTGAGACTTCAATAATAAATAATATTTTTCATAAGTCAACTAATTGGGCTTCATAAAAAAAAGGGTAAAGAAAAAAGCTTGACTCCATAATGGATGGGATGCTATTGAGATACTGTATACTTAACTGGGTGGCTGGGACCTAATGCATAATAAAAACTGAAGCTGGAAGATGTATATGGGTAAATATTAGTAAAAGATTGGCAAAACAATTTATGTTTAAGCAATGTTTATTAAGGAATTTTCAGTACAATACAAAATAAGAGGTAGGGGAAGAAAAAGGAAACCAAAAACAATATAAACCAACAAAGGCGCTAAGGCGCGCAGGCCTCGCCCTAATACAAAAGGCTATAGGGGATCCCCACCCGCTGCTATGAAACACATTATGCTAGTAATGGGGCGAAGGGCCAGGGGTATGAGAACATACGAACAACACCTGCATAGAACCGAAGAACGGACAAAACAGACCAGGGAAACGTACAGCTGGGACAAGCAGTAGGGAAGGCACATGAGGAGGATAAGGAGGGGGAAGGGGAACATCAGGGGAAGGGCAAAACGATCAGTATCCGCTGAAGAAATAAAGGGGGAAAGAAAATAATAATATAAATTAATTCCGGATCATGAGAAGAAAGAGGAGAACTTGGCCAGTTTCTGAAACGCCACCCAAGGCTGCCAAAGAGCGTCAAATTTGGAAGGATCGGAAGAATCCTCCGCCACCAGGGCCTCCATTCTCCTTATTAGGAGAAGCTCCAGTAGGAATTCAACCAGGGAAGGTGCAGCAGTGCTCCGCCAGTGCCTGGGAATGACGGTCCTGGCGGCCGTGAGAAAGTGTCGCAGGAGATCCTTCTTCACTGAAGAAATCCTGCCAGGGATAACTGAAAGAAGGGCCAGTTGGAGAGTAGCTGCGACGGTACGATCACACACCTTAGTATACAGGTCAAACACAGCGTCCCAGAAGGGCCTAAGAACGGCACACTCCCACCAGATGTGATACAGAGTACCTTTCTCTGTGCCACAGCGCCAACACCGGTCAGTCACAGCAGGATATATTCTGTGGAGGAAGTCAGGACACCTGTACCATTGAGACAGAATTTTGAAATTCTTTTCTTGCACACTGCAAGGCAACAGAAGCTTATAGGCAAAGAGGAAAGACCTATCCCAGTCAGCGAGGGGCAGACCCGCACGGAGGTCTGACTTCCAGGGAACTGTATATGAGGGGGGGCCCGGGAGTAGCGTCCCGGAGA
Source organism: Leptodactylus fallax (assembly GCA_947044405.1). Lineage (NCBI taxonomy): Eukaryota > Metazoa > Chordata > Amphibia > Anura > Leptodactylidae > Leptodactylus > Leptodactylus fallax. Next base: position 753,285 of record CAMRHE010000300.1, on the reverse strand, counting down.
AGAAAGCTGTAAAGCATTGAGAGCGCACGTGGGGAAGAGTCAGCGTGGGAAAGGGTGGACTCTAGGTCAGTCGTAGTCGAGGAAAGGAGAGGAGGCAAGGAGAATTTCCGCAAGAAGGCCACAAGTTGGCTGTACTCCAGCCAGAACAAGTGAAGGTCCGGATGAGAAACGCGCAACTGGGCCAATGAAGGAAGAGGTGGGTCCCCGGCGACCTGCCTAAGTCTTACGTCATCGCTGCTGCGCCAGCAAAGGAATCTGTCTACAGAACAGCCCGGGGGGAACATAGGATTATGAAAAAGGGGACTGAGGGGGCCAGGAACTCTAGCCGCTCCCACTGGAGCACACCGAATCCCAGGTCTTAAGGAAGTGTGAAGAAAGGAATGAGTGCCCAGCGGATCCCGGACAGAAATGAGCTGGTATCCACGGCAACGAGGAGAGGGGAACCGAGAGCAGGTCAGCCTTGATAGAGACCCATTGCTTATCAATGCTACGGAAACTCCAGTCGAAAAGATGGAGCAAAAGCGCGGAGCAATAATAAAGTCTGGGATCTGGCAGGCTCGTGCCCCCCCTGTCCTTGCAGCAGGTCAATGTTTGATATTTTATCCTGCTCCGTGCCGAACCCCAGACGAATCTCCCGGGAAAACAATTTAACAGCATTTGCATTTGGTTTATATCATTTTGGGATGTTTGCACTCAGGTTCAGACTAGTCCACAGGCAAATACCCTGGTGGGTCCCCAGCTCACCTTTGCATGGCACAGTACAGTCACCGTACTTCATACACATATCTCCAGCTGATGGAGCTAAGGAGGTCCCTAGTTCAAGGCAAGAGCCAGACAACAGTCTACTGACAGGCCCCCAGGACAGAAACAATCAGAGACAAGGACTACTAAGTAAGCTAGTGAAAAGTAAATTGGTTTTGGGGACATTTTAGGAATTTGTGAATGAATATCTGGGAATATTAATACATAGCTGTATACTGGGCTCCCAGAATGAATTTTACTGGTGGACCCTAAGCACCCAAGTCTGTCACTGTTTGCACTGATTGTTTAATACTGGAATTTATCTTATGCCTTTATCTTATGCCTTCATTCACACCTAACACCAAGGACATCCCAAAACACCATAACATGGGAGACCAATAGCAGGAAGTGACCTTCATCATCACTTCAGTGCAACCCCCTGATCACTGTTCTGCTTAAGGGACTGTAATAGAATTTGGCACCAACAGCCTTCATGACCAAGGTAGTCAGGGTGAACCTAGCCTCTTTGCTACCGGAGGTGGACGATAGAAAGGTGCTCCCCCCCAAAAAAAAAAAAAAAAAATACACAAAGTTATAAAACTGTTTTTAAAGAATTCTACTTACTGCATTACTTCAGTATCAGATCAACAACACAGCATTAACAATGAAAGTAACTTCACACATCTTCTGCTTGGTGGATGGACGAGCCCACGTGGCCCCCATTCTCTATAATAGGAGCCCCGCAGATAGCTGAGTACTGGACTTCGGCTATCTTTGGCACTCCCATTGAAGTGAATGAGAGCCACGCGGGTTCGTCCATCCACCAAACAACACGCCTATATTCAGCCTGGCTGCAGCCAGGCTGGATTCCCCACCCAGTGGGGGGAAAAAACCCCAATTTTCAGGCCCAGTGGGGGTCTCAGCAGACAGACTCCCATTAATCAGGTATTTATACTCTATCATTTAGGTGAATACAGGGCAGTAACATTTTGTGACTTACAGGTGACGTCTCTGACTAACCCTTCACATTTCCCTTTTCTTCCCTTTGGACCGCCATGACCGCTTCTTCCAGCTGTGACTTATCTCTGTAAAGTTTGCAACACAGACATCTTTGGCTCCTTACTTTTCCAGGCATCCAACCCACATTGTCCTCACCTACACAAAGGCCCCATCCTGCTGCTACCCCAATTATAAAATATATGATATAACCCCCCCATAATGAATAATACTCCCAAGTGCATCTTTATATTAATAATGTCCGTGTGTACCCTGTATAAATAGTGCCCCTTATTAATAGTGCCCCAGGTGGTAACTAATTAAAAGGTTTCCAGGTCATTAATAAAAAAAATCAGTGGGACTCAAAAACCCAGGACCTCCACTGATCAGCTGTTTGAATGAACCATGGTACATGTGTAAGCACTTGTGACCCCTTCTCTGTTTACATAGTGTCATTCATCTCATAGCAGTCATGTCATGTAACTACGGCCTCGTCCTATACACGTCTATGTGACAAGTCTGTAATTACATCACACGGTCACTATAAACAGACAGTGTGTGATATAAACAGGTATCGGGTCCCCTTCATACTGCTGATCGGGGGACAGGGGACACTGATCTCTTACTGATGAACTGTCCTAAGGATAGATCATCAATAAAAATGAGCTGGAAAGCCCCTTTAATAAAGCCCAAGTGCCACCTTAAAGGGGTTGTCCAGAATAACCACTTTTTTAGTATGAGGCTGTGGAAGGTTCTCTGGTGTCTCCCAGCGTGTTCCAGTCCTGCTGCTCCGGTGTTTTCTTCCAGCGGAAGTCCCCACAGCACTGTGATGTCCCATGTCAGAGACCTCAGCGGTCATTTGCAGTGGGGACTTCCGCTAGAAGAAAACACCGGAGCATCAGAACCAGACTGCAGTGGGAGACATCGGAGCATAAAGGACAGGTGAGTAGGGTTTTTTTTTTTTTTATCACTATCCCCAGTCTCATATTAAAAAAGGTTATCCTGGACAACCCCTTTAATTAATTGACCCCTTATATTATGCCCCTGATTCCCCATGACATAAATACTGCTCCCTTAATGACCCTTTATATAAATGATGCCCCCTTCTATTCATAATGTCCTCTAATGACCCCTTATATAAATCACCACCCCCTTATTTTCAAAATGTTTCCTAATGACCCCTTATATAATTGATATACCCTAATGAACGCTTATATAAAAGACCACCCCCTTATATATATAATGCTCCATAATTGCCCCTTATATAAATAGCCCCCGCTTGTATTAATAATGCCCTTATATAAATAACACCTCTTAAGTTCATAAAGCCCCCTTATATAAAATGCCCCTTCCTAACGACCACTTATGAGGGGTGTAACTAGCAAAGACTGGGCCCTCCAGCAAACTTTTGACTTGGGACCCCCCCAAGGCATAGCGCCCCCTTTTCTGGCCCCCAAAAAGTATAACGCCCCATTTACACACACTATAATGTCCCACAGCGGGCCCTCCACATGATATAATGTTCCATAGCAGCCACTCTACATAGTATAATGATCCCTGCACATGCTATTATGTCCCACAGTGCCCCTGCACATGGTATTATGTCCCACAGTGCCCCTGCACATGGTATTATGTCCCACAGTGGCCCCTACATACGGTATAATGTCCCATAGTGGCCCCTACTCACAGTATTAAGTCACATAGTGGCCCCTGTACACAGTATTATGCCCCCAAGAACTATTATTATACTCTGGGGTCTTTTCAGACCCCAGATTATAATGATCGGAGACCCAGAGGAGGTGACAAACATAAAAACCACTGTTACTTACCTATCCTGGGCTCCGGCGCACTCCCTGCTGTTTTTGGCCCTCTTCAATGTTGGCACAGACTTCACGTGGGCCAGGCCAGCGTTGCAACGCATAATGATGCCGCCCTGGCCCATTTGACATCTGGGACATCACCAAAGAGGCCCGAAGACTACTGGGAGTCACACCTGATCACAGGAGAGGAGAGTAACACAGGTTTTTATGCTTGTCCCCTCCCCTGGGCCTCCGATAATTATACTCTGGGCCTTTTCAGACTGCTGCTAAGGTCCCGAGCCCTGTGGCAGCCGCTACTGCTGCTACCCCAGTACTTACACCACTGCCCCTTATACTATCAAAATACAACTGCGCTGAAAAAAAAAAAAAAAGTTATACTCGCCTACCTGCGATCCCTTGATTGAGCCGCCGCCTCCTCTTCTTGATCCATGCATAGGATGTCTGCGTCTCAGCGCAGGAGGCGCAATGACATCATAGTATCACCTACTGCACCAAGAAGCAGACATCTCCTAAGCCAGCTAAGGATAGGTCCCGCTCAGCTTTTTTTTTTTTTTTTTAAGCAGCCTGTCTTGGTGTAAGAGACAGCCAATGTTGTCCTAAGCTTTATTTGTCTGTATAAACTGTTAATGTTGAATGTATTTCTGTGATTCTGTTCCTTTAAGACAGCAGCCATTGTAATTGTGACATGATGCTGGAGTGACTCCCCCCCTTTTATGTCAGCTTGCCTGTTCTGCAGACAGAATGTGAGCAGAGAAGCAGCAAGTGACGAGACAGAGAGCAGCAGCCATTTTAGCAAGTGTTGTATTGAACTGGTGTGGAGATTATTCTGTACAGCTAAGCTGTATCTTGGTCCAGAGACAAACAGAGTGTAAAGAGACAACAGGACTAGTGAGTCCACGTGAAAGGAACTGTGCTCAGTGGCTGATCAGTGAGACTGACATTGTGACTGTGTATATGGATATCACATATAGAGACTCGCAGTGCTGTTGATGTACTGGACAGCACCTGCTAAACCCCGGCTTACATCCCAGCTCAGTGTATGGATTCGGCAGGACTGTCAGTGTGCTGAGTGGAATCTGCTGTTGGATTACATTGCATTCATTGGGTTTCCCTGTTAAAGAGGACTTCATTTCTCCCAAGATCCTGATAACCGTGAGGAGAGGACGTTTCGCTATAAAAGAAAGGAACGACTTTGGGCCCCACCGCGCGCTTCTACAGACTGTAAGCGGTCCACCTGGACCACTGGGGAAAAGGGGGTGCATCCAAATGTGATGTCAGGGTCAGTTAGGGATAGTTTTGAGTATATTGTTCATTCAGTGTCCATACTGCAGAATTGGACAGAGTAAAAGTAGAAACCATTGCAGAATTTGCCTTGAAATTGTTCATGCTATATTGTATATTTTGCTTGTCTTTATCCTGTCATTTTACCTTCAAATAGCCTTTATTAACTTATAGTAAATATATATTCTTTTCTTGAACTACCGCGTGTGCGTTCATTTCTGGTTGCGGAGACCAAACCACCTGCCTTGCTCTCGGTTCACAAATTGGCGTAGTCGGCAGGATCCGCTTACCAGAATGGACGGTGACGCACCCGTTCGGGAGAATGGTGCTGGAGGAAGAATGCCAGCAGGGGCTATAATGAGTCAGTTAGCTAAATTTGATGGCAATAATATGTCAGTGAGTATGTGGGTGGAACAGATACGAATGATACAGCGAATGTATTAGACCACACCAGAAGTACTAGTAGAGCTAGCAATATTGACATTACAAGGGGATGCTAAGACCACGGTGATATTGAGGCCATTTGAACAAAGGCAGACATTTGAGCAAGTAGACCAGATTCTAGAAACCATTTATGGAGAAACTGCATTGCTGGGGTCTCTGCAGGCTCGGTTCTTCCAGAGGGTACAACAGGAGAATGAAAGCCTTCCCCAATATGCAAATGCCCTACAAGAACTGCTCCGAGATATTCAAGTGAAGGAAAGAGGGGGCTCGCCAGCCTTCTGTAACCCTGATCGGACTCTCCGTGACCAGTTTGTCCTGGGGATACGTGACGGCAGTTTAACTGTGACTATGCAGGATTTTATACGACGAGAGACTGATGCTAAATTCCATGATGTACAGGTAGAGGCCATCTCCCGTGCCAATAGTATGTTCCCGAAGCCCCAGACCGCAGTTGGAGTTACTTTGTCACAGGGGGCTAGTTCTGGCTCAGAGACAGTAGAAAAGGGGACGGTTAAAGAAATTCTCACAGTAATGCAGAAACTGCAAGAGCAAATGGAACACTTGCACACCCGTTGTGATGAACATTCTATGAAAATTGCAGACTTCCAGAAAACTGGAGGTGAAAGGGTGAGCCGTCCATACCCAGAAAATCAGAATCACCCACCACCCCGCTGGAGGGATGAGGATAGGACCTACCGAAGGGGTCCAAATCAGTTAATGCAGTGCTCAGGAGAAATCGAAGGGGCTTACCGAAGGGGCCCAAACAGATGGCCAGAACGACGGGAGATACGCTGCTGGGAGTGTGGACGGATGGGCCACGTTGCTGCTAGATGTCCAGAGCAGCGACAAACTTATGAGAGACCGCCGTTAAACTGAAGTCCCCTGCTGCTGTAGGGCGTGTAGTAGGGGAGACTGACAAGGAGACTATGTGGGGAGAATGCCCTAATGATGACCTGATCGCTGCAAGTCCTGTTATACAGGTGGAAATGGAGGGTATTCCGGTTACCGGGATGATTGACACGGGTTCCCAAGTAACGACCTTGAGTAGAGACTGTTATGAACGGTACTTCCAGCAACATGTGAAATATGATCCCCATACATTCGTACGAGTGGTCGCAGCTAACCAGTTACCAGTTCCAGTCGTGGGAGTGGCCTGGATGAATGTCCGGGTATGTGGCCAAGATCTGGGTAGGAAAGGCATTGTGGTGGTACAGGAGTCACATGAAGTAAAGGTCCCTGTCATTTTGGGGATGAATGTGTTAAAAGAATTAGATCAGATCCTCTTTGAAAAGAAAGGTCACGGTTATTGGAAAGAAACCACCACCCATCGGCCTACTCAAACAGCTTTCCAGCGGCTGATCCGGACATGTGGCTTACAGAAAAGTTCGGATGCGCAGCGTCCTCTGGCTCGAATTTCAGTTCCTTTGCATACAAAAGTTATACTACCACCCTGTGCATAAAAGTACAACCCTCTGGATATACAGTCATAGGCAGGGACTGCCAATCTTAAAGTGGGGGGGAATATGTAAGAGACAGCCAATGTTGTCCTAAGCTTTATTTGTCTGTATAAACTGTTAATGTTGAATGTATTTCTGTGATTCTGTTCCTTTAAGACAGCAGCCATTGTAATTGTGACATGATGCTGGAGTGACTCCCCCCCCCTTTTATGTCAGCTTGCCTGTTCTGCAGACAGAATGTGAGCAGAGAAGCAGGAAGTGACGAGACAGAGAGCAGCAGCCATTTTAGCAAGTGTTGTATTGAACTGGTGTGGAGATTATTCTGTACAGCTAAGCTGTATCTTGGTCCAGAGACAAACAGAGTGTAAAGAGACAACAGGACTAGTGAGTCCACGTGAAAGGAACTGTGCTCAGTGGCTGATCAGTGAGACTGACATTGTGACTGTGTATATGGATATCACATATAGAGACTCGCAGTGCTGTTGATGTACTGGACAGCACCTGCTAAACCCCGGCTTACATCCCAGCTCAGTGTATGGATTCGGCAGGACTGTCAGTGTGCTGAGTGGAATCTGCTGTTGGATTACATTGCATTCATTGGGTTTCCCTGTTAAAGAGGACTTCATTTCTCCCAAGATCCTGATAACCGTGAGGAGAGGACGTTTCGCTATAAAAGAAAGGAACGACTTTGGGCCCCACCGCGCGCTTCTACAGACTGTAAGCGGTCCACCTGGACCACTGGGGAAAAGGGGGTGCACCCAAATGTGATGTCAGGGTCAGTTAGGGATAGTTTTGAGTATATTGTTCATTCAGTGTCCATACTGCAGAATTGGACAGAGTAAAAGTAGAAACCATTGCAGAATTTGCCTTGAAATTGTTCATGCTATATTGTATATTTTGCTTGTCTTTATCCTGTCATTTTACCTTCAAATAGCCTTTATTAACTTATAGTAAATATATATTCTTTTCTTGAACTACCGCGTGTGCGTTCATTCTGGTTGCGGAGACCAAACCACCTGCTCTCGGTTCACATTGGGCTGGTTTAGGTTAAATAAATAGTGAAAATGCCACCCCTCATTAGAGGTGCACCCCTGAGAGTAGCCACCATCTTGGGCCAATCCCTAGCTGCAACATTTTCACTCTGTGTTGCACATTTATTTATGAAAAATGATTTTTTGTTCAGTAAGTTGTTCAGTGATTCTCTTAATCTAATTCTTTCAGATGTCTCAGCTTGGTGGAACTTTTCTAACAATACTATACATCAATCTGCTCAGCTCCTTCTGCTCTATAACATTCTGCAGATTGGAGTGTATTTTCAACATTACAGATTCAGTTTAAAAACGACATGTCTACCATAGACACAGTGGGGTAATTTATCAATCCCTCTATGCCAGAAAACTGATATATAGATGATATTGTGGCGCACATTTGGTGTAAGGTCCTTTTTGCATCAAACTGCACAACCCCCGTTCTGCGGCTTGCAAGCTACATTATGAGAATATGGACAGAGAGGGGTGTGTCAGGTAGTGATGCCTCAGCCCGACATATTCCCTATAAGCAGCCCCCGCACACAGTATCTGACCCCTTTTTGTAGCCCCCACACAGTATATGACCCCTGTAATGGTCCCACACAGTATTTGACTTCTTTTTTTATAGCCCCCCCCACAGTATCTGACCCCTTTTTATGGCCCCCACACAGTATATGACTCCCTTTTTTATCCCCCCCAAACAACATATGATCTCCCTAATTATGGCCCCCACATAATTCTTGACCCCCTTTTATACCCCCCACACACAGTATATGATCCCCTTTTTTACACACACCCCATACAGAGTAGTGGCTAATAATTTTTGCTCAACTGTCCACGCTCCTGTCTTGGCTGCCCTCTGCTGCCACCTATAGGGTGCACTATAGCCGATGCTGAAGAACGCTGGAACACTGTACCTAGCGTCCTGGTGTTCTTCAGTGTCGTGATGTAAGCGTAGCACCACCTAGAGGCGGCAGCTGAGGCTGGTTATAAGTATTAACTTCTGCTTATTGCAATAACACAATAAGTAGCAACCGATTTTCAAAAAATGCCACCCCCCAGTTTATTCCATGGGGCTCCACCTGAAGCCATCACCTCAGGTCGCCTTATGGAATATATACCCCTGTCTATAAGTCATGTCATTCTTCTTGTGTGAATTATAATGGTGCATGGGTGCGCGCTTGATTTATGACGAGACAGCACATACCCCGTGCCTGTCGGGGTCTTTATTAAGACTGGCATATGAAATATATTAATTTGTCTATACTTCTGCTTACATATTGTTTTGGACCTAAATATTTATTTTAATTTTTAACAATGGGAATTCATGGCAAATAGTAAAATAAAAGGCTTGAAAAATGCTTCAAACAGAGCAGAAACATCGCTACTGTATAAGTGAATAAATCTTTTAACCTTTGGAATGTTACCTTTCATTTGGATTTTACATGGCAAACAATAAGTATAGTATGTGTACAGTTACACATTTCTAGTGCCTATATAATGTGGTGTCTGTATCCTGAGTACACTAGATACAAGATATATACTTATGAAATACCGTCTGTTTCTCAAGACATTTCTATTCTGTGGCAAAAATCTAATTAATATATTATTATATAATATAGATAGATAGATACATAGATAGATACATAGATATAGAATTACTTTATATAATTTTATATGGTATATGATTTATTTTTTTCTATTGATTTAGAACCAGATCCCTTTTTGAGTTTTCTATGGTTACTGTACAATTGTAGAATAAATTTATGATGTCAAAATATAAAGGTCTTGACAACGTTCTGAGATTAGATTTGAAAAAAAAAAAATAACAAAGAAATTGGAACGAATCATAATTCATTTTGCCAGTTTTGTTCTTCAAGAAAATATAGAGAAATACAGGATGGGATTAAATTTGTGAACGAGATCCAGAGACTTTTGACCTATGTATTTGGCAATATCTAGTAAACACAATCGAGCTACGCTTTCAAAAATGACACTAAATCAAATGGATTCTGGAGTGGAAGGACATGGCCAGAGGTTTCATGGGTGGAAGGTCACGCATTGCTGAGTTGAAGGTCAAATATGGCAAACTATGAAATTTCACATGCAAAGGTTAGAGTTGTCCAGAGAAATGTAAAAAGATATTGCTTTTATATGTTTGGTAACTACCACGTCTGGATGTTATACCTGTAGGACTGTACATTATGCATTGCTACATAGTCTTACGAGTGGTCAGCTATCTGCCACAAAGCTGAATACTGATTGTAATATAGCTCAAAATATAAGACTATTATATTTTGGATGGATGATATATTTTCTGGATTATTGTACTGTTACTAAATCAAACTACATATAGATCAGGAATACTGAGTATGCAAGTATGGCAGCTATTATGAGGACCCTCTATTAAAGGAGCATTAAAGGGATTTTCCCACAAAGCAATTTATCCCCAATCTGTAGGATAGAGGATAACTTGCAGATCAGTTGGTGGTCGACCACTCAGACTGTCACTGATCAGGGGAACGGGGGACATTTATCAAAATTCCCCCACTCTCCTGATCAGTGGTGGGTTTATCTGCAAGTTATCACCTATTCTATTGATAACTTGTTTCATGGGAGAACCCCTTTAAAAATGAGTAAAGTTGAGACTGAAAATTGTATTTTTAAGCATTACTAAGGTGGCCAGGGTCAACTCCAGGTGTATCTGGGCTTCTAGATGAGACAATGGACCACCATTTACCCAAACCTCACATGTAGAGGATGAAAATAATGTGCTACCCAACCTGTCATGTGACTGTCTTGGGAATGTCTTCCAGTGGCTGCCAGTCAGCTTCACTCACACTGCATTATCTGCAGGAACCATAGGCAGGACAAGTTTTAATGGTGCCCAAGTATGTCATAATGTGCCCCTACCTCAGTCTTTAAACATGATGATACAGATGAAATATCATTCAGTTATTTGTCTGCATTTTCCCAACCACCACCAATCCCAAACCAGATCTGAAGACAGAGTATTGTTTTGTTTTATTAATGAATTCCGTCCTAGGTGACTGCCTTCTCTGCACACCTTCTCCTACACCAAATCACAGATCATACACTCACAGTGCAAAAAGTGTTCTGACTATAATTACTCATTAAAGGTAACCTTGTAGGGTTGATGCACCATGACTTTTTATTTTACTGCTGAAGCTCACACAGCTCCACTGCCAAGATATAAAAAGCTCTGAACAATTCAAAATTGTGTTAAATTTAGTGACACAGCAGTTTTGCTGACATCGGCATCTTCATGCTAAGTTGCTTAATGTTATACAGTATATAAATGAATCTAAAGCAATTACTTTTTTTGAAACTGTAAAATACAATAAGAAAACTTTGCCAGCAAAATGCTTAATTAAATATAATAATTTTGAAGAGACGACAATTTTTTCCTATAGTGATGGTGGGCAATTCAAGTGTTGTGAAATTAATAATTTTCATGCATGTTGAGCAAGCTTTGTATTGACAATTCTAAGGTCTGGTTGATTTCCCCACTTCAGCATTTTATTCTATTATATAGATGAAAATCTTTGATACTGTGAAACCCTTTGATGTGACACGGGAGGGCTAGGCGGAATAGTATGTAAATGAAGGACTGTGCAGGTTCACAATATCACGGAATATTTCATTAAATGAGAGATATTGGGTGGGGAAGCTGCATGGAGATAAGATTGAAACATGAAAGGGTTAGGTTCACTTATTCTCGGAACGAAATGACCTATCAAGGATATTGAATGTCATGTCAATACTAGTCATATTTTGTGTGAAAATATTAATTCTTCTAAGACATTCCATTAGAATGTCCTACAGCCATTTCTTTGTAGGTTAAAAAAGCATATTTGGTGGTACTTGAACCTGAAAACCAGAAGAATAGACCAAAGCAGAAGTCATTAGAGATGCAAAACCTGGTATACATTAGGAATAATAGGATTATTTGTTGTCTATGAAAAGTGGTAAAGGTTGTATTTTACCTGTGTTTTCTTTGAAAGCTTTGGTGGTAGAGTTAATGGTCAAAACCAGGCCACAGTATTTTGTGGGACCATATTTTGTAGGAAAATAAGCTACTTACAAAACCAAGATGATTTATGATGCATATAGCTACTGTGTCTCTCTATGGTAGTTACCTGTATAGCGTCAGCATATTACATAGCACTATACAGAGATTGGCATCACTGTCCCACTATCCCTGTCTGAGACACAAATTAGGACCAATATTATAGGAAACCAATACATCTATCAGTATGTTTTTGGAATATGGGAGGAAATCAGAGTATCTAGAGGAAAACCTGATAAATACATACAGTGCTCCATGAAGATGTTGACCTTAATGGGGTTCATAACAACAGTGCACACCATTAAATCGATCAAGCCAGAATCAAAAGGACCATAAAATAATTCCAGCCAAGTCAAGACTCTTCTAGCATTGACTATGTTGAGATCTTCTTGACCTGTAGTAAGTTATATTTCATGTACCCCAAACTTACGATTGTGAGTTACTGAAAGATTGTCAGTTAAATCAGGATAATAACTAATAGCATGGCCAATTTACCAGTCCATATGTTTTAAGCGACAGATTAGACCAAGGGCCAATGAAGTATAAGGCCTGTATGGGATCCTTGAGGATGGAAGCTTCAATTTAGGATGACCCAATACCCCAATGGACATTGAGAGCTGCATGATTAAAAGTCAAGAAAATGCGTATCTGACCTGAGGAACACATCACTGATTTTTGAAAAGTCCTACTGTCCTGAGATGTGAGGGGTTATAGTGGTCCCATCTCATCCATGTGGGAAAAAATGGGAAACATCATTGACGTGCAAGTGATATACAATGTAAACTATCAGATGATTAGTTTTAGGAAGTGCAGAGGTAAAAGTCAGTGGTTACAAAGTTCTACCACAGCAAAGGAGGGGGTGGTCTCTGGTACAATTTTACAAGGGGTCCAGGAGCTTTAAGATACACCCTTTGTAGACTGCTGAGAAAAATAACTTTAAAGCATGAGGTAAGTCTATAATGGATGATCACTTAAAATCTGTGCAAAGTGTGTAAGCACCACATTTAACTTCATAAATAAGGTTATAAATGTCTCCCTAGAGGACAAAGTGACAACTAGATCCTAAACCAAATAATTATGTAGGTAAATCCATAAATGCATCCTAAAGAGTAATGGAATAATTTATGAATGTGGTTTTCTAAGTGTGAGGTCACATTATATGATCTAGGACACAAAGTGTTTTCATGAGATGCAGCTACCCTCAGTTTATTTTACACTACTTATGAATCTTGTTAAAAATTACATTGAATCCAACATTTTTGGGCTTTTTAACCATTTCTCATCCCGGTGCACTTCATTAAAGCCAAGTTTATCTGAAAATATGAGCAGACAATGAAAGCTGTTTAATTTTTTTACAATTTTTTACTTTTTATCTGCCATTTCCCTACATTCTACTGTATGTATGACTATTTTGATTATTCAAGAAATAATGTTTGTACTATAACTTGCCTGGGGCATCTTTATATCGAGTCAAACACAGATTCAGGACATGAATTAACCAACAGTGTGCTTTAACGTCTGTCCTGGTAATAACAGAATTTTTCCTTCTGCCTAAAAAGAAGCTAAAGTGAAATAGTTGAAAAATATGTATAATGATTATATAATAATAATAATAACATAACCTGTACAATATTAACACTAATAATAATAATGCTAAAATTAATACTATAATACATACAGTTATAGTAATGATATAATTATCTAATCAACATATTAATGATAGTATGACAATAGTATATAGTATAATATATATATATATATGTGTTATAGTAAGAATTATATTGTACAAGAAACAGTAATAAAAATAATAGCAATAACAACAAATTATTATTTAATAAAATAATAAACATGTTGCATATTAAACAATAACAAATACAGTCATATGAAAAAGTTTGGGCACCCCTATTAATCTTAATCATTTTTAGTTCTAAATATTTGGGTGTTTGCAACAGCCATTTCAATTTGATATATCTAATAACTGATGGACACAGTAATATTTCAGGATTGAAATGAGGTTTATTGTACTAACAGAAAATGTGCAATATGCATTAAACCAAAATTTGACCGGTGCAAAAGTATGGGCACCTCAACAGAAAAGTGACATTAATATTTAGTAGATCCTCCTTTTGCAAAAATAACAGCCTCTAGTTGCTTCCTGTAGCTTTTAATCAGTTCCTGGATCCTGGATGAAGGTATTTTTGACCATTCCTCTTTACAAAACAATTCCAGTTCAGTTAAGTTTTGTGGTCGCCGAGCATGGACAGCCCGCTTCAAATTATCCCACAGATGTTCAATGATATTCAGGTCTGGGGACTGGGATGGCCATTCCAGAACATTGTAATTGTTCCTCTGCATGAATGCCTGAGTAGATTTGGAGCTTTGTTTTGGATCATTGTCTTGCTGAAATATCCATCCCCGGCGTAACTTCAAATTCGTCACTGATTCTTGTACATTATTCTCAAGAATCTGCTGATACTGAGTTGAATCCATGCGACCCTCAACTTTAACAAGATTCCCGGTGCCGGCATTGGCCACACAGCCCCAAAGCATGATGGAACCTCCACCAAATTTTACAGTGGGTAGCAAGTGTTTTTCTTGGAATGCTGTGTTTTTTTGACGCCATGCATAACGCCTTTTTGTATGACCAAACAACTCAATCTTTGTTTCATCAGTCCACAGGGCCTTCTTCCAAAATGAAGCTGGCTTGTCCAAATGTGTTTTTGCATACCTCAAGCGACTCTGTTTGTGGCGTGCTTTCAGAAACGGCTTCTTTCGCATCACTCTCCCATACAGCTTCTCCTTGTGCAAAGTGTGCTGTATTGTTGAACGATGCACAGTAACACCATCTGCAGCAAGATGATGTTGCAGCTCTTTGGAGGTGGTCTGTGGATTGTCCTTGACTGTTCTCACCATTCTTCTTCTCTGCCTTTCTGATATTTTTCTTGGCCTGCCACTTCTGGGCTTAACAAGAACTGTCCCTGTGGTCTTCCATTTCCTTACTATGTTCCTTACAGTGGAAACTGACAGGTTAAATCTCTGAGACAACTTTTTGTATCTTTCCCCTGAACAACTATGTTGAACAATCTTTGTTTTCAGATCATTTGAGAGTTGTTTTGAGGAGCCCATGATGCCACTCTTCAGAGGAGATTCAAATAGGAGAACAACTTGCAATTGGCCACCTTAAATACCTTTTCTCATGATTGGATACACCTGGCTATGAAGTTCAAAGCTCAGTGAGGTTACAAAACCAATTTTGTGCTTCAGTAAGTCAGTAAAAAGTAGTTAGGAGTATTCAAATCAATAAAATGACAAGGGTACCCAAATTTTTGCACCGGTCAAATTTTGGTTTAATGCATATTGCACATTTTCTATTAGTACAATAAACCTCATTTCAATCCTGAAATATTACTGTGTCCATCAGTTATTAGATATATCAAATTGAAATGGCTGTTGCAAACACCCAAATATTTAGAACTAAAAATGATTAAGATTAATAGGGGTGCCCAAACTTTTTCATATGACTGTATATATACAATCTATAAGTATTAATTATACCTTAATTTAAATGTTAATATTATTTAAATTCAGTCTTCTGCAGGAACTCCATGTGCCATTTTAGAGCCTTGTCTCTATATAGCACTATACTAAAGGGGTGTTCTGAGCTAAAAATATTGATGACCTATTCCAAGGATACCCGTCACTGCTATCAATGAGCTGTTTTCAGCAATGGAAACAGAAGCAGGAAACAGACAGCTCCATTCTCTGTATATTGGCTGAACTGAGTCACTGCAGCTTAATGCCAATTCAAATAAATGGGAATTGATCTGCAGTAACCTGGTCTGACCACTACACAGGGAACGGAGCTGCCTGCTTTCTGCTCCTATCTTTGTGCCTCAGCTGCTGAGAACAACTGATTCGGTGGGCGTGTCAGGTGTAGGACTTTCACTGATATTATAGTGAAGACCTATCCTAAGGATAGGTTATCAATTTTTTTTTTTAACCCAAAAGCAAAGTATTTAGATAGCACTTGATAGATGGGGGACCTTGACTCATTTGGATCCAAGAGTTTCAATTTACACCTCTGGCCATGTTGTATCTTATATAAAATGATCTGTCTGTGACGACACAAACTCATAAAGGTTCTGTAATTGTTCTAAGTCAATCATATCCATCAAGGTTTGTTGGGATCCATTTGAAAGTAAATTCCTCAGTCATTGCTCTGTTGAGAACAGAATCAATGAGCTACAAATGGTTGCTGCATCATTCATAGAGTAAAACAAGCAAGACAGAAAATGCAATAACAGCACAGATAAAAGGATACATAATAATTATAAAAAAAAAAAGATGAGACATATTTAAATCAAGCATCAAGTGGCGGGAACAATTAGACATAAACAAAACAGTTTTTGCATCGGGGTTGAAGTCCAATTAATTATTAACCAGAATTTCCACCTCTGTTCTACCTCCTGTTAAAATTCATAGCGTCTGCACTCATCAAATATTGATTTTTTTTTCCCAACCAACGCTGATGTCTTCTCCCTTCAACATTATTATAATGAGGGATAACAATCAAATTGTCCTTGCTGAAACTCAATCATTTCCCTATGCCATCTGCATTGATCTTTTTTGGTAGCTTTTACCATAAATTATTCCATTCAATTAAGTGAACCTGCTCAGAGTGGCATTTTGCAAACTAAATAATTTATTGAGTATTTTGGAGCAAACAAAAAAAAAAAACGATCTGCCTAATGTGTACATTTCTTACGAGCATTAATACCAAGGTAAGCACCTCTGCGGACATTTGTCGCTTTCTTTGCTCAGGGAAGGAAATCACCTAGGGATTGAAGACACCAGTCGTTAACAAATTAGAGAGTATTATGATGTCATCTCAAAAAGCTTTATTATTGGCAAGAAAACAGGTTTATAGTCACAGGAGGCAATAATGGTTGTGGTGCTGCTTCTTTGAGACCCCTGGAGAGAGAGAGCCCAATGCAGGTTAGATACGTACATTTCTCTCCATCGTCTCTCCAATGGTTCTCCAATGTTAGCAAACAGAATAATGCTTCCCAGTTGTCCACACACAATATAATTGTCCCTAGTGTTAGAGTGAGGGATGAAAGGTGTTAAAACAATCACCAAGTCCTCCTGTCCCAAGTGGTTAGCAATGTGGTAATGTTGTAGATTAAAATGAGCCTGTAGTGGCCACCACGGAAGTCACTGCTGTAGCCATTGACTGCATGGTCACATGTCCATGTTGAAATGTCATAGTTGTAGGCCAGAGGATATAGACAGAGTGGGTGACTCAGGAAGCAGCCGTATCTGTAGGATTTTAGGTTTAGCATCACATAAACCAATAATGGTTAGCACCTATACAAGATGGAATGGTGTGTGGGGAAAACATACTCTTTATAATAGCTTGATGTCTATGGATATGTACAGTAGAGGGACACAGTTGTTCATATATGGTCCCAGAGAAAGCCATAATTGCAATCATTAATACCTCCCTCTGGATAAATATTGGCCTTCTATCCCACCATTCCAGTGATCACTGTTAGTATTATACTTGTTTTGTGTATATTGTGTATTGTATGTGAATCCTCAAATATACAGCACCATGGAATTAATGGTGCTCAATAAATAAACAATGAAAAAAAAAATCTTGCATTGGTCCAGTATCCTTGAGAAGTCAGGGGAAAGAAGAATTGGACAGGTTGAAATTGAAAAAGCCAATTCCTCTCTTGCATTGAAAGACATCTGCAAGACATCCACTGAACATCAAAACTGATTGTGCAAGTTTATGGAAAGCAGTTGGGGATTGTAATATGACCTTTTTGGGCAGTAAACTGGGGGTCAGGGGGTCCTGGGGGGATTTTACATGTACCTGTATCATATTCTGGGGGGTGCATCAAACCTCCTGTACCCCATGGCCAGATACAATCATCTAATCCCTGGGTTTGGCAGCATCACAGGTAGATGTTGTACATATACATGCACAATATATGAACCCGGCCTAATACTGGGAATTCCTATGAATGATTATTCAGCTGATAAACAGCCCATTTAAAGGGCCCTAAAAAATGTATCCTGGTGGGGGGCCCACAATATTCATACAGCTTAGGGCCCATGTTAGACTAAATCAGCTCCTGATGGGGAGATCCACTGCAATGGGAACTGTTAGTATTCTGCAACTTGAAAATTGAAAATCTAGGTGACCCCATTGAGGTTCTTTTAACATTTAAAGCTCTAAGGAGACCTATTGTTCTTCAATTAATTGGTTGTCTATAAGGAAAACATAACCTAGAATGGTACATTGACCAGATATAGTGTAGGTACAGGAAAATGATGAATTGTCATCATTAGAGGAAGCTCTTAGTTTCTTTGAAAATAGCAAGTATTTGCCAGTGATGCCTGCGCTAAGTGGCTTGACTGATGGTTTACTTTGAGATACTCCCAGGTTACAGCTCCTTTATTTGTCCTACTGCTCTTGTCAAGAAAAGGACACGTTAATATTGTATTGAAGACACAATATATGGGTGAAGGCTCACCAAGGGTTATGACAGCCAACAGTCTACATACATGGTAAATGTCAGTGTCACGGAAGAAATTTCTAGGGTTAACAACAATCTAGAGTTGGTAAAATATAATCTCAACATTATGCATGGACAGAGATATTGGTCTAAATATATGATACAATGATAGTGAATTAGATCAAAGACTGTAAAATGATCAGAAGTGGTGGTAACCTCAAGTTTGTACATTTAGGCAAGGCCCCACATTTGTTTTGTGCAGAAAGTGAGATGACCAAAATACCTTAATTTGCGCATTTCATGATAGATAGATAGATAGATTTTTTTTTTTCTTAATGGCATTCACTGTACAGGATAAATATGCATATGGGAATGACTAACATGTTTGTTTCTATTTTTTTGTTTACATTATGTGTTTTTTTAAACCTTATTTTTTAAATTTTTTTTTACCTTTTTTTATTTTTATACTCTATTTTTAACTTTTTACCTGTCCCACAAGGGGACTTGAACTTGGGATCTCTGATCCCCAGTGCAATGTACTGCAAAACATTGTACAGACTCCCTATGTGTTATAGTGAGCGGCAGTCAGGAGGCCATTGCATGGCCCCCTGGATGCCATGGCAACCCCTCGGACCCCACAATCTTATTGCAGGGGATCCAATGTGTGGCGGCTGGCCATCTTGCCCCCAGACCCTCCGGATACTGTGATCGCTATTGATTACGGCATTTCACAGACTCCAGAGGCTAGTACCAGACCTCCTGTGCCTGTGGCATTACAGCACCGTACTATTACAGCGCTTAGCGTTAATTATACGCTTAGTACGATGTAATAGTACAGCGAGAGTGGGAAGGGGTTAAAATGTAAATAAAACTATATAAATTTGATATTCCCAGAATCGCACCAACCCATAGAATCTGCATAAACACAGTTTTTCTCTAATTCCACCCCATTATGAATTTTTTTCCAGCTTCCCAGTACGTTGTACAGAATATTAAATTGTACCATTACAAAGCATATTTTACCCTGCAAACATTAAGCCCTCAGGAAGTCAAAATACAAAAATCAAAAAATGCCTGCAGCAGGAAAGGGTTAAAATTCCCCTCGCGATAAATCTTCCCCAATGTGTTTTATTGTTTTAATGTCATTATAAAATATCTCTAAAGTTATATCTCTGGAATAAACTTGATACTTTTGCTCTAATTCTTCTTTTCTTGTAATAAATCTCCCTCTTCCTAGGTCGAGCTGCCCCCACGTAAATTTTTTTTATGTACCATTTTTTTTTTCTATTTCCCCTGAGAAGACTGGATTTATTAGGTTTTTTTCATCCTTTACCTCCATTGAAGATATCTACTTATTCATGCACATACAGGGACAATTTACCAGTGATGGGAATGTTACGTCTTGTTGATGACCCTATGGTGACACCAATGTGCAAGGTGAATCTTGTTGATGTCAGGTCACTGATGACCCCAAGCTTCTATCTATAAAGAGGTAGGGAGTTCTATTTCACTTTCATCTCTGGGCATTTAACTGTTCATTTCAGACATGAAAGGCAAATGGAGTCTCCGTTTGTGTATTTGGAGTTAAAAAAAAGGATTCCTTCCCTCTCTGGAGCTGAGGATTAGAACTGTTCTTCGAAAGAGATTGACAGCTCATTGATGTCCTCTGCCTTATGTCTCAAGTTTTTTTTTTTCCAGGAATTCTTAATGATGCCTTATGCTAAACAGATTGTTTTAAGTTTTATACTGTATCCCCCCATGGAAGCTATTATCTTGAGTTGTTGCATCTTACAGACTAATATGTAGGAAGATAAACTAGTAAGGCCATTTTATGACATCTAAATGAACTGACACATCAGTCATAGATGAAGGAAACTCTGATGCAAATATTTACGCAGCAAAATATGACCTGTGAGCGTAAGTTGTCACGATTCTTCATGAATGGAGCAGGAAACTGTTTGCATTCCGATTATTAGATGTCAGCAATGTATGGTATTCAGAGAAGATATTCACATAGTTGTGAATTGCTATCAGTACAGATGGGAATATTTTATGAAGAAAAGATCATTTGGATTCTTTCTCACGATTTTTTGGTTGTAATCTCTATGTGTCAATCACAGTAGAAAACAGTTATCTTCCATGTGTCCTCATGCTTTGAAAGTTTTTCTGCACCTATATTTGAGCTTGGATTGGGATACAAATAGCACCATGCATTTAAAGGGAGTCTATCATTCACTAAAACACTTTTAAGCTAATAGCACGTTGGAATGGCCTTTAAAAAGGCCATTCTTCTCCTGCCTTTCCTTGTTTTCTTCTCCCAGCCGATTATAAGATAATTCGTTTCTTCATGTATGTAAATGAGCACCACGGAGCACCCAGGGCGTTCCTTCTCTTCTGCGAGCACCCATCACGTCATCACTTATCACCACCCCTTCGTCCGTTGCGGTGACTCACCTCTTGGTCTTCTTTCTTCTCAGTTCTCGCCGGCAGCGAATTCTCGCGACTGTACATGCGCAATCAGCTCTGCCACTCTCTTGTGACAGACCACCGGAAAATGGCGGCTCAATTGCGCATGCACAATCGCAAGAATTCACTGCCGGCCAGAACAGAGAAGAAAGAAGACCAAGAGGGGAGTCACCGCAATGGACGAAGGGGCGGTGATAAATGATGATGCGATGGATGCTCGCAGAAGCATTTACATACATGATACAAACAAATTATCTTGGAATCGTCTGGAGAAGAAAACAAGGAAAGGTAGGAGAAGAATGGCCTTTTTAAAGGCCATTCCAATGTGTCATTAGCTTAAAAGTGTTTTTGGTAATGATAGACTCCCTTTAAGTTTTCATTTGTACCTACAGGCAGGACTTCCATCAGAAACTTTGGGGCCCCATTAAGGCAAATTTTGCTTCCTTGGCTTATATTATCATTTCCGGTTCTGTGTCTGAGGCAGGTGGTCTACATGACTGGTGGGGGGGGGGGGTTCAGGTGGTAAGACTACATGACTGGGTGGACAAGACTCAGAGGGGACTGAATCATTAGAGACCTGTGTTTCCCAACTTTTTCAGACTCCAGGCATCCATGGAAAAAGAAAATTTCCTTAGGGCAAACAATAGTGGCATAACACTCTGTAGTGACAGCGCCCCCGCTCAGAATAATGCTCCCCAGTGCCCCCACACACAACATAATGCTCGTCAGTGGCCCCACACATAGTAAAATGCTCACCAATGGCCCCACACACAAAACAATGTTCCCCAGTGGCCCACACACAGTACATTGATCCCCAGTGACCCACATACAATACACTGCCCCTGCTACACACACAGTATAATGCTCCAAAGTTGTATTTCACAGTATAAGGGTCCCTAGTGGCCCTACACAGTATAATGGTCCCCAGTGGTCTCACACTGTATAGTGTTCAGAGAGATTCTTTGAGAACCTCCAGCCACTTCACTAGTATTCATCAATTTGAGTTCATGTCAGCAGTGAATATTAATGAAGCAGGCGGCGAAGCCCTTGTTGCCTGTTCCACTTCTGTCCACAGAAGAGATATGCAGACAGTAAGTGGCAGCACCACCCACATCATTAGTATTCATCAACAATAACATCAGTGAATATTAACGAAACGGTGGGGCATAGTCGCTCTGACGCAGTATTAGGTCAGTTTCTAATGAAAAGGAGCCTGTCAGCATGCATATACGTCACATAACTTTAATTTGTGGTGCTTCCCGTTAGAGCTGTGACTACCTATAGGGTAGAGGTGTCATTTGAATCTACTGGTCTCCTATGCAAAATCTGTAATAGGGCCACCACATTTTGTGCTCCTTAAGGGTAAGTTCAGTTGAGGCAGATTTATTGCAGGCATTTTTGTAACTGGAATTCAGTTCCATATTTCTGGGGATGTTTCAGCAGAAAATGGATTTCAGTAAGCCCCATTCAGATTAATTGGACAGTAACAGAAGTTTCTACAACAAATGCCCTGCTGTTTGTGAGTATACCCCCTGGTGCCACTGCAACCTCTGTACCCACTATAGTTCTGCTTCTGCTATAGTGTCAGGTTGTAACATGATCAGTACAGCATGTATGTGCTTGCAAAGATAGATAGATAGATAGATAGATAGATAGACAGATAGATAGATAGATAGGGATAGATCATCTATCTAACACCTGAAAACAGGGACAAACATCTGAGAGGCTTCTATTTCAAAATAGTTACCCCTAACAAATTCATGCAACCACAGGAAATCACAGTGTTTTTTATATCACTCAATCTAGGAGTGGAATGATCCTCAGGTCAGTTCATTCACGGGAAATGTAGATTTATCCTTCCTTAGTCCTTATTCACATGACTGTTCTATTTTGCAAGGAACTAATGTCCATGAAAAACAGATATGTCTGTCAGTTTTTGGCCTTATTCACATGGCCATGTGATTGCTGTTTTTTGAACGGCCATCATACAGTCATTTTAAAACCCATGAAAATCTATGGCTATATTCACATGTCTGTTGTATCTGCTGAAAGAGAAAAATATAGAGCATGTCAGTTTTCTTGATGGAAGAGTAAAATGCTCCGTTAAAAAAAGCGGACAAGTGACACTCATTTACTCTCATTGCTTTAAAAATGGCTGCATGATGGCAGTTCAAAAAACAACAGTCACATGTCCATTTTACACTGTTGTGTGAATAAGGCATTATTCTTATATTTCTACTTTTTTTGATGTGTCTTTCCTTAAAGGGGTATTCCCATCTCAAGGATCCTGTCTATACTGCTAGCTTTTGTAAATTCAAGAAATTTCCTAAATACATTGCTTTAGCACTGCTGCCTTGTTTGCCTACTATGTGAAATTATTCCTCCCATTGTTTACATATCATTTCCTTTGAGCATGGCCTATTTGATAAGCAGGACTGATGATGAGAGTCACTGCCCTCTGGGGGGGCTGAGTGCTCTCACTGTTATCTATAGCTCTGCCTGCAGGACAATCAATTCAGCTAATTGCAGTTTGCTGATAAAGGCTCCGGGAGTCGAACACATGGATAACACTGAGTCCATTCTCTAGAAGCATGGTAAATGTTCTATACAAACCTGTGTAATGTAATATACATTTACTGTACTTATTATTTGATCTGCATTTATATTATGTTTCTAGTAAACATAAGTCTATATTGTAATACTTCATAGTGTCCTATTTATTAGTCAAAGCTGCCTTCCCTCATCTTGCTAAATAATACAGGAAGTGAGAAGAAACAAAGCTGCTGAAACAGGGAGATAGGAAAACCTCTTTAACTTTCTTCTTGGCTTGAGAAAACCCAATATGAGTTGCACAAGATAACCAGGATTTAAATAAAAAAGTTTGCATTGCATTGAAAATGCTACAGAGTAATGCAAACATTTTTTTTTTTTTTAGCAAAGTTTGTCTTTCACCACTCATCTCAGAATATCTTGAGCCAAAGGAGTTGAAGGCTAGCAATGTTGTCAGCTGTCTGCATTAAAGTCTTTGGTAAGTGAAGGAAGCAGCCAAGTAAGCATGCTCAGATCTGGATAAATCCGATCAATCAGGTTCAGTAGATAATAATCCCTGGCTTCATAATTACATGTAAAATGAGTCCAATATGTTACATTTTGTACAGTCAGACAAGCTCTATTTGCTAATAACTGCAAATGTTTGCAGTAATCAGCCAAGAAACAACAGTCATCTCAATGCCAGACTGTAAGCAATAAAGCAATAGTTTGCATCTTATTGAAAAAATCGCACTTTTCAAATATTCTGTGAGGAGTCATCCGCAATTATCATTATAATCAGATCTTTAGATGTGGGATCTTCTTAGAATTGTTGCATGAAACTCAGCCTTGACTGAAAAATCTTCGTTCTAATCAGTAAATTTAGATGTTGTTAGCAAGCAAAAGCAGATGAAATTCCCTGTAAAACCTTGATCCTGTAATTTCCGTGCATATAGTAAATCTCTTTATAAAAATCAGCAGTATAACCAATCACAGGCGATTAATGTCGGCCAAAAGCAATCAGCCTTATTGCAGGAGGACGTGCGCGATTTTATATTTCTTAAATAGCATGGAGAAAAAAAGAAATGTGGCGGCATTATGTATGAATGGGCAGGCAATTATCTGGGGAATTGCTCAGATTGATTTCTCAATGAAGGGATGTGCTTAGTGCAGCCGTTTAATCTCGTGTTACAGGCTATATCATGAGACATACAGATGCCTTCCGAATACTTTATTACAAGGGAAATAACGGGCAGATTTTCTTTGATCTTTCAATGCAGAACTTGAAATTGTCTCCTTGTGTCTCTTTCATTTCATTTGATTCCACAGGTTAATAACAAATATTTATTACTCAAGGGAAATCTCCCTAACTATGTAAATATGTCTGCACTAGATAACACGTTGGATTACAGCGGTCTTTCATTTACATGAAGGGCCCAGCAATGTACAGAATGGGTTGAAACTACTTTATATGTATAATAATGCAGAAGAAATACGTATGTAAAGACAAGGAAAAAATTATTAGTTTAAATGGAGTCAACAAAAATGGGGTAATAGGTGGGAAATTATATAAAACAAAGAGTACTTACCTATTAGATCTTCTGCCAAACATCATTGCCACTCCAATGCCCTCCGCTATGTTTATTTACTGAGCTGCGGGACTGCACCCAGTCACTGGCCTCTGCGGTCTCTCCTCATTTGGGCAGGACCTTAAAATGGTTGTCCAAGACCCAAGACCCACAGGATAGGTCATCAATATCAGAACGGTGGGGGTCAACTGCACTGCACCCTGCACTGATCAACTGATTTGTCTGCTGGAAGCTGTATACAAGGTATGACACCAGAAGCAGCTCTGCTCCTATTCAAGTGAATGGGTGCAGAGTTGCAGTTCCCAAATGGATCTGTACAGTGTACAGATCCAAAAACTGTATACAGGGTATGGAAATGTACAGTCATGGCCAAAAGTTTTGAGAATGACACAAATATTATATTTTCACATGATCTGCTGCCCTCTGGTTTTTATGTGTGTTTGTCAGATGTTTTTATCACATACAGAAATATAATTGCATTCATATTATGAGTAACAGAAGCTTATATTGACAGAATGAGTTAATGCAGCAAGTCAATATTTGCAGTGTTGACCCTTCTTCTTCAGGACCTCTGCAATTCTCCCTGGCATGCTCTCAATCAACTTCTGGACCAAATCCTGACTGATAGCAGTCCATTCTTGCAGAATCAATGCTTTAATTTTGTCTGAATTTGTTGGTTTTTGTTTGTCCACCCGTCTCTTGATGATTGACCACAAGTTCTCAATGGGATTAAGATCTGGGGAGTTTCCAGGCCATGGACCCAAAATCTCTATGTTTTGTTCCCTGAGCCATTTAGTTATCACCTTTGCTTTATGGCAAGGTGCTCCATCATGCTGGAAAAGGCATTGTTGAGCGCCAAACTGCTCTTGGACGGTTGGGAGAAGTTGCTCTTGGAGGACATTCTGGTACCATTCTTTATTCATGGCTGTGTTTTTAGGCAAGACTGTGAGAGAGCCGATTCCCTTGGCTGAGAAGCAACCCCACACATGAATGGTTTCAGGATGCTTTACAGTTGGCATGAGACAAGACTGGTGGTAGCGCTCACCTCTTCTTCTCCGAATAAGCTGTTTTCCAGATGTTCCAAACAATCGAAAAGGGGATTCATCAGAGAAAATGACTTTACCCCAGTCCTCAGCAGTCCACTCCCTGTACCTTTTGCAGAATATCAGTCTGTCCCTGATGTTTTTTCTGGAGAGAAGTGGCTTCTTTGCTGCCCTCCTTGAGACCAGGCCTTGCTCCAAGAGTCTCCGCCTCACAGTGCGTGCAGATGCACTCACACCTGCCTGCTGCCATTCCTCAGCAAGCTCTGCACTGCTGGTAGCCCGATCCCGCAGCTGAAACACTTTTAAGAGACGGTCCTGCCGCTTGCTGGTCTTTCTTGGGCGCCCTGGAGCCTTTTTGGCACCAATGGATCCTCTCTCCTTGAAGTTCTTGATGATGCGATAGATTGTTGACTGAGGTGCAATCTTTCTAGCTGCAATACTCTTCCCAGTTAGGCCATTTTTGTGCAGTGCAATGATGACTGCACGTGTTTCTTTAGAGATAACCATGGTTAACAGAAGAGAAACAATGATGGCAAGCACCAGCCTCCTTTTAAAGTGTCCAGTGGTGTCATTCTTACTTAATCATGACAGATTGATCTCCAGCCCTGTCCTCATCAACACTCACACCTGTGTTAATGGAGCAATCACTGAAACGATGTTAGGTGGTCCTTTTAAGGCAGGGCTGCAATGATGTTGAAATGTGTTTTGGGGGATAAAGTTCATTTTCTAGGCAAATATTGACTTTGCAAGTAATTGCTGTTAAGCTGATCACTCTTTATAACATTCTGGAGTATATGCAAATTGCCATTAGAAAAACTGAAGCAGTAGACTTTGTAAAAATTAATATTTGTATCATTCTCAAAACTTTTGGCCATGACTGTAGACTATAGCAGTGTTGCCAAGGTATTTCACTTGAATAAGAGCAGAGCTGCTTCCGTCCGTATACCTTGTATATGACTTACAACAGCTGAATTGCCTGATTACTTGTCACTTTTTTAGACAGTGGGCAGAGCGGGTCCGAAATCTAGGTGGGCGGAGATGAGGGCACCGTCCATCAGATTTACGATAACTCAGGCCAGAAAACTGGTGTGTTATATCACAAATTATGCCCGTTCCTGACGGGTGTAGATTGTGATCAGGTGCACCTACATGTGCTAGAATTACTACAAGAACTCTTAGTAATTCTGGAGAGTTTTGCACCTGTCAGGGAATCAAGATTTGTGTGAGAATTGCCAGTCTTAATAATGTCTCAATAATGTTTAATATTCTGTACTGGTTACTCTATTTTATCTGACTGAGCTGCTCAAGGGCTGATGATCTTGATAAAGCTTGACCACCTTATAAACAGCTTTAATGGGAGTCTACTATTTCCCCCAAACATATTCAACTGCTGCCACCATGTTACAGAGCACATTACAGTGATAAACAACATACCTTTTGTTATGTATATTACTTTTGTAAATTTGGAGAAAAACTATGTTTAAGTGATATGCAAATTAGACTGTTGGTGCACTAGGAGCAGGCCTTCAGCTCCCCCGAGCCCTACTCTTCCTACCGTCTCTTGCTTGGACTGCTCTTTAGTGAGAGTGATGTGAAAATTCCCACTGCTATGACCACCCATCCTACATTAGTGGCAAGAGCTGTGTTCCAGGAAGCTGAAGGCCCGCCCTTAGTGCACCAAATGACTAATTTGCGATATCATTGCCTTATTTGCCTTATCATTTCAAAGTTGTTGGAGTCATATAAAGGAATGTTTTAGAGATCAGGGGGTTCATATACTGTTCTTGCCCAGGGACCCTCTGCTATCTGTGATAACCCCTAATGAATTATAATAGTAAGAGAAGAATGCATATCTATCTATCTATCTATCTATCTATCTATCTATTATACTCAAAATCAAACAAATGAATAAATAATATTCTGCTAAAAACCTGCACTGATTTTCACGCAGGGTTCTGCTTAGTAAGCATCCTCTGGCCTTTTCTAAATCTATCTTATCCCTGTCTACAAATCTTTCACACATACACTGTGTGAATACAAATATTTCACAGTAGCTTGGCTCACAGCCGGCACTGCTTTTGGAATCGAATGCCTCATGTATGGATGAATGGATGTCTCTTGTCCAAATATTTACTTAGGCCCAAATTAATCCTGTGTCTGGAGTCCCTTCCATGCACTAACATCTGGCACATCTCTCTTTAATATGTATAAGATGAACTTTTGGAAGACATTTGGGCCAAAAAAATGTAAAAAGTCTTCCTCTTGAAGGAAGCCTCAACGTAGAAAAATGTTGTATAGTGTATTGCTATTTATTGGAATGGAACGTTCCCTGCTAAGCGCTGGCTGCTATGTGCCTTCTTCAGGTCTGCTATGCAATTCTGATTTTGCATTTTATCTCATAACCATAGCCGAGAACTTCTACAAAATGTGTGTCTCTCAGGAGAGTCCTTCAGGCCTATGGTTTACATAGGAAGTCCTTTGATTTCAATGGGTACTTTGTAGTGCTATATTTTTCCCTGTGGTGGCACTGTAGGGAAAGTGAGCATTTGCTACTAGTTTGATCCATTGATTTTATCTGGTCGCTATGGTTCCCAGCAGCTCTGAAGTGTCAGAACTAGTTCAACAGTGACGCTTACACAGACAAAGCAATTAGAGAGAATCTAATAGGTGCTGACGGGCATGGTGGCAATATGGCTGCTCAACGCTGGAGACATTGATTTCTTCTGCAAAGTGCCTATATATCCAGCCCATCTTCTCCAAAACTGCTGTCCAGTCACCATCCACTGCAAGCAACCTGGATTCTTCCAACAGCAGAGATTTATGTGACACTGGCTTCTCACTGTATTCTCCTTTTTACTATGGCAGATGTCCATGGTACAGCAGATCTTCAACAGGGTTGACACAGTGAAGTGGAAAAGAAACCATGCAGATCTCCAGACCAAAGAGATGAAAAATGCGCTTCTCCTGTCTCAGGGGATGTGCCGCCTGCCACCATGGAACCTGAAAAGCCGAATGCAAATGGATGTGTTTGCATAAAGCTACAACACTTTTCTCACTAGAATATCAAAGTGCAGGGTTCCTACGCCTCTCAATTCTTTACTTGTCACGACAGGTGACACCACTCTGCCAAAACAAGTGGGAGACTGCAATAGAAATATAGAGCCACCATTCAGCCACTATGTAAAAGTAAACATACAAAAATACACAATGCAGTTCCAGCCACAAACAATAGACAATGCAACATTATGACATTAATATTTACATAACATATTATGTAACATATATAGCAGACTTCCTCCACTTTAAATTTATGCTTAAATCCTATAATTCTGCCCTTCACCTAGGCAAACAAGCCTATTTCACTGCTCTCATCTCTTCTCTCTCCTGTAACCCTAAAAGACTATTTGAAACTTTTCACTCCTTACTCACCCCTAAGGTGCAGGTGCCATTCACAGACCTTAGCGCAGATGGCCTGGCCACTTATTTCCATGATAAAATTGATAAGATCCGTCAGGAAATAACTGCCCAATCCCCAGGTGACACTGACCCCCTCACCAGCCGCACATCAGACTGTTCATTCTCATCTTTTGAACCTGTTACAGAGGAGGAAGTATCTCAGCTACTTTCTTCTTCTTGCCCAACGACCTGCAGTAGTGACCCTTTCCCCTCACACCTTCTCCAGTCTCTGTCGCCTGCCGTCACGACTTACCTTACTAAAATATTTAACCTCTCTCTCTCTTCTGGAATTTTCCCATCCTCTTCCAAACATGCTGTCATAAACTGCTAAAGAAATCCTCCCTTGACCCGTCCTGTGCTGCTAACTATCGACCTGTCTCTAACCTCCCCTTCATCTCCAAAATCTTGGAACGCTTAGTCTATTCTCGTTTAACCCACTATCTTTCTACTAACTCTCTTCTTGACCAATTACAATCTGGCTTCCGCACTCTGCACTCTATTGAAACGACCCTGACAAAAGTCTCCAATGATCTCCTGACGGCTAAATCCAAAGGTGACTACTCTCTTATTATTCTTCTAGAACTCTCAGCAGCATTTGAAACTGTTGACCATCAACTCCTCCTCACTTTGCTCCGTTCTGTCGGCCTCAGGGACACCGCTCTCTCCTGGTTCTCCTTTTATCTCTCTGACCGCACTTTTTGTGTATCATTTGCGGGCTCTGTTTCTTCCCCTCTTCCCCTTGCCGTTGGGGTTCCTCAGGGCTCGGTCCTAGGTCCCCTGCTCTTCTCCCTCTAGACAGCCCCCATTGGACAAACCATCACTTGATTTGGCTTCCGGTACCATCTTTATGCTGATGACACCCAATTATATACGTCATCCCATGACATCACCCCTGCACTAATACAGAACACCAGTGACTGTCTCTCTGCTGTCTCAAATATCATGTCTTCGCTCTATCTGAAACTGAACCTCTCAAAGACTGAATTACTGCTGTTTCTGCTATCTAATAGATCTGTCCCTGATATCTCCATTGCAGTCTCTGGCCTTACCATAACTCCTAGGCAGTATGCCCACTGCCTCGGGGTTATGTTTGACTCAGACCTTTCCTTCACCCCCCATATCCAATCACTCGCATGCTCATGTCATCTCCACCTCAAAAACATCTCCAGAATCCGCCCTTTCCTTACCACAAATACACTAAAGACACATTGTTGCCCTGATTCACTCTCGCCTTGACTACTGTAACTCCTTACTAATCGGTCTTCCCCTTACTAAACTCTCCCCTCTACAATCTATTCTGAATGCGGCGGACAGGTTCATCTATCAGTCTAGACGCTACAGCGATGCCTCTGGTCTGTGCCGGTCGCTACATTGGCTGCCTATTCAATACAGAATACAATATAAACTTATCACCCTCTTTCACAAGGCTCTCCATAATGCTGCACCTCCCTACATTTCCTCCCTCATCTCTGTCTATCGCCCAACCCGTACTCTCCATTCACTCAATAACCTAAGACTAACATCCTCTATTATCAGAACCTCCCACGCTCATATACAAGACTTCTCCCGAGTTGCACCACTTCTCTGGAATGCTCTATCCAAGACTATCAGATTAACCCCCAATTTCCACAGCTTCAAGCGTAAACTAAAGACATATCTTTTCAGACAGGCCTATCACAACTCCTAATGTAAACCTTCCGTAGTTAGAATCCCTAAAACGTACCCTCCTCTGTTTATGCGCCAACATTACCTCACAGGATATGATGCCGTGTCAGACTAGCTTTATATGTCCAGGCACAATCTGCACGTTAAAGGACACGACTGGTGATGGCTCATACAGCTTTATATATCTGTAATGACAGTAACTTCTATTACAAAATTGTCTGGCCATTGTACAAGCAATGCTATGTCTGTTGCTGCCCCTGCTACCTCTTGTGTCACCCCCTCTACCTCATAGATTGTAAGCTCTTGCAAGCAGGGCCCTCAGTCCCAGTGTGTGAATTGACTATTTCTTTGTAATGTATCTTTTTGTCAGTACTTACTCTATAAGTTCTACAGTGCTGCGGAATATGTTGGCACTATATAAATAAAAATTATATTTATTATTATTATTATTATTATTATTATTATTATTATTATTATTATCCCAGACAACACCTTCCATGTGCAACTCCTATCATTGGCAGACCCACACATTTAACTCAGAACTGCCCCAATATGTTATATCAAGGAATGTGAACACTATAAACAAGTTTATGAATCCTCTGACATCAGTGAATACACCAACCTCCTGACATTAATTAATATATGGTCATGAAATATTGGAAATGTAATTAAAATCTATGGAGAAAATACACATGCAGGAGGAAAAGGATTCTTTTCATGAGAAATTTATTGTCCACTTTTGCACTGTAAGAACATTTCTCTATGTGAATCATCCATTACAATGGGTCAGCCATCCCTGACATCTGGGATTTCTGTAAATTTATGTCTAAAAATTCATGACATGTGCAAGGTTAGATGTAAAGCTGAGTGTTCCAATACTGTAAATTTCTACAGAAAACTAGAATAGTGATTATCAATGGATTGATGAAAGAGTTTACCACCTACCATGTGCCATTTATAATGCTGCTGTCTTTTTATGTAGCAGAGGAGCTCCCTCAGGCATTAGAGCCCGGGTGCGAATGCTACCTTTACCCCCTATATACCTGGTATAATTTAATGTCTTAGCACAATAGAAAATCAAAGTCTGACCTCTGTAAGGCTTAAGGGTATGTCCACATGAGACTGATATAGTATGCAGCGGTTTTTGACCCAGAAGATTTAGACCTATGCATTGCAAAATGTAATATATGCTTTATAAATCTGCAGCAGAAACTTACATGCTACACATGAAAAAATCCACACTGCAGGTCAGTTTAAACTTTTATTTTAAGCAGTATATTGATGAGATTTAGTTACATTTTATCCACTTTGCTGGTTTGAGTGCAGGAAAATCCCCAGCATACCCACTAGGTGTACACATACCTTAGAATGTTTTACAGGAAAAGAGAAGTGGTTGCCTAAAGATTTATTTATGTTCCTATGTTTCCATTCCCATCCACACAGTTTACTACTCTGCATGTCAATGAAACACCCATACTGACCTTAGGTGCCATTAGATAATATTCAGTCTAATATATATATTGTTCCCCAACATCTGCCATTGGGAAAGATAAGCATTTGTTGAAATACAATATATCCAAGATGGCTAATGCCATCTAGTATCTGGGGAGATACTTTACATAGACGGGATAGTGTCACTTAAATGAAAGTCATTTGTCTCAAAAGAGTATAGTATTGAACACATGTTCTTACCTTTTATGGAAATGTATCAGTTGAGGTTTAGCTTTTGGGGATACATAAAAGAAAGGGTGCTTCATTGGGAAAATACAAATCTCCCATTTTGAGATAAAGGTGTGTAAGGAGGTGGAGGTTTGCCTTTTTAGTTTGGCACCCTGAGGTGGGTGACCATAGATTGCCATACGCAGTCTTCCTAACCAAGGTTAACATCTCCTGAGTAATGATGTTTATTCGATGTAACGCTTGTCCAGATGTACTGTATAACTGTTGGTAAATTGCTGTGTTCCCTTTGCAGGTACAACATATAGAGGAGGAACATTGGTATTGCACCATGGGAGGATTTAATGGGCACATCCTGTGGTATGACCTCACACTAGCTGTGGCATGACGTTTGCTTATACCAGGGTGAGCCCTTGTTAGAAATAGGAGAGTCTTTGTGTTCTTTTGATAGACGTTGATGGGTGAGGCTGTGCAGTTGGTTGAACCACATCATACCACCAACCACACTGTAGCTATAGGGGTTGCAGGGGTAGCAATTGCTACAAGGTCCTGGAGTTTGAAGGAGTGCAAAGACCTCTCTACAATATAAAAAGAAACCTGTTCCCGACAAGCAACTGGAGGTCTGTTTTGTGAGTGAGACAGGAGTGATGCCCCCAAACTTGTGTGTGTAAACTCTGCGTAAGTGAATTTACTTGCCTATGAGTGCTTTACCTTGTGTGTGTTGATCACTTGTCGTCTTAAAGCTTTGGTTCCAGTATACATCAGCGTCTGGTGGTTTTACAACACAACTACACTGCAGTGCCTGGCCTATGCAGGGGTTCTGAACAGCAGACAAGCATCTTGCTAGCATTTTACAGGCACATAATGCATGCTATGAGCTTTATAGTCAGCTATCTATTCCTTAAAGAGGAAAGGTTTGGTGTGATTCTTGGATGATAGACCCACTGGAGATGCAGATCCTTATATTCAGGAAATGGAAGGGACCAACATATGCTGGGTCCACTCTATTTAGGTACCATATGAGACACAAGGTCTGTTTCTATAGTATACACAACCTTGCCCTGGGAAAACCTTTTGAAGAGTGCTAGCTAGCACACATAGAGCCAAAAGACATTCAACATCCATCCAATATGTGACATAACTGAGCTCAACTGATTAATGCCCATATGCAGTATACAAGGATTTTTTTTATATGTGAATGCATTTCAATTTTGTTATGTACTACTATATATAAAGTTATGTTTAGCAGACAGTTGTATGTCTTTGGCACTTATTGTCACTTAGGAGACTAAGATAATAAATATTGTCCGATAAAGGAACGTGATGCTGACATCTCATTCATTCTGTTGACTGAAAGGTTATAGGGTTAATGGTGCGGCTGAGACATGTTTGGGTAACACCTCTCACTTTGTCACTCTCTAAACCACCAAGTGTGATAGTGAAAAAGGAACAGAGGTCACACGATCATAATCTATCTGTCACAATGTTACCATCATTAATTATATATGTAGGTTATATATGTATTGGTTTTCTAAAGGCAGTCAATTTTTGGAATGTATTTGACTCTTAAGAGTCTAGAGATACATTTTCTCCATGTTTTTTCTTCCAAAACAGAAATTTTGTTGATTTTGTATACAGTGGGGAAAAAAAGTATTTAGTCAGCCACCAATTGTGCAAGTTCTCCCACTTAAAAAGATGAGAGAGGCCTGTAATTGTCATCATAGGTAGACCTCAACTATGAGAGACAAAATGAGAAAACAAATCCAGAAAATCACATTGTCTGATTTTTTAAGAATTTATTTGCAAATTATGGTGGAAAATAAGTATTTGGTCACCTACAAACAAGCAAGATTTCTGGCTCTCACAGACCTGTAACTTCTTCTTTAAGAGGCTCCTCTGTCCTCCACTCATTACCTGTAGTAATGGCACCTGTTTGACATTGTTATCAGCAGGGCTGTGGAGTCGGAGTCGGAGTCGTGGAGTCGGAGTCGGTGCCTATTTTGGTGGAGTCGGAGTCGGTATAAAATGGACCGACTCCGACTCCCAAAATATATAATAAATTGGTACAGTTAGTAGTACAATGCAGTATGTGCTGAATATATTTTCATAAGAATTTGGGAAAATGATGAAATGTTGAAAATGATGAAATGTCCTGTAAAGGTCTGTTCTATTCCTCATATAATGATGGGACTGAGTTCTGAGTGAACCTATAAGCTTTAGCACCATTATCTGGAGTAAGCAAGTCGGAGTCGGAGCTGGAGTCGGAGCCGGAGTCGGAGTCGGAGTCGTAGTCAGGGGAAATTGAGGAGTCGGAGTCGGGGCTTTGGCGTACCGACTCCACAGCCCTGGTTATCAGTATAAAAGACACCTGTCCACAACCTCAAACAGTCACACTCCAAACTCCACTATAGTGAAGACCAAAGAGCTGTGGAAGGATACCAGAAACACAATTGTAGACCTGCACCAGGCTGGGAAGACTGAATCTGCAATAGGCAAGCAGCTTTGTGCGAAGAAATCAACTGTGGGAGCAATAATTAGAAAATGGAAGACATACAAGACCACTGATAATTTGCCTCGATCAGGGGCTCCATGCAAGATCTCACCCCCGTGGGGTCCAAATGATCACAAGTGAGTGACCTACAGAAAGCTGGGACTAACGTAACAAAGGCTACCGTCAGTAACACACTACACCGCCAGGGAATCAGATCCTGCAGTGCCAGATGTGTCCCCCTACTTAAGCCAGTACATATCTGGGCCCATCTGAAGTTTGCTAGAGAGCATTTGGATGTTCCAGAAGAGTATTGGGAGAATGTCATATGGTCAGATGAAACCAAAGTAGAACTGTTTGGTAGAAACACAACTCGTCGTGTTTGGAGGAGAGTGAATGCTGAGCTGCATCCAACGAACACCATACCTACTGTGAAGCATGGTGGTGGCAACATCATGCTTTGGGGCTGTTTCTCTGCAAAGGGACCAGGACGACTGATCCGTGTACATGAAAGAATGAATGGGGTCATGTATCGTGAGATTTTGAGTGCAAACCTCCTTCCATCAGCAAGGTCATTGAAGATGAAACATGGCTGGGTCTTTCAGCATGACAATGATCCCAAGCACACCGCCAGGGCAATGCAGGAGTGGCTTCGTAAGAAGCATTTCAAGGTCCTGGAGTAGCCTAGCCAGTCTCCAGATCTCAACCCCATAGAAAACCTTTGGAGGGAGTTGAAAGTCTGTCTTGCCCAGCGACAGCCCCAAAAGTCATCCCTGCTCTAGATGAGATCTGCATGGAGGAATGGGCCAACATACCAGCAACAGTGTGTGCCAACCTTGTGAAGACTTACAGAAAACGTTTGACCTCTGTCATTGCCAAAAAAGGATATATAACAAAGTATTGAGATGAACTTTTGTTATTGACCAAATACTTATTTTCCACCATAATTTGCAAATAAATTCTTTAAAAATCAGACAATGTGATTTTCTGGATTTGTTTTCTTATTTTGTCTCTCATAGTTGAGGTCTACCTATGATGACAATTACAGGCCTCTCTCATCTTTTTAAGTGGGAGAACTTGCACAATTGGTGGCTGACTAAATACTTTTTTCCCCACTGTACGTTGGTTTTTGTTGATTAGTTTTATTATATCTAAAGTGAAACCTCTGCAAGAGAAGAGCAACCAGTAACCTTTATATCAAGTATATATTGACCCTTTACTTTAAGAAGACCACTACTCTTGAAAAGCAGATTTTTTACCATGGTTTTGGTGTTAACACCAGAGTGTTCTGGAGTCCTCTACTGAAAAGACTCCATGTGCTGTCATATACTGTCCCGTTGAGTGCTGTTTCTTGCTTCCAGTGTGAAAATGTCCATTACATAGTATGGAGTGAAGCCAGTCACAAGGGGTGGTATAGGGAGGCACGGTGAAGGCTACATGCTTTTCTTTG
Organism: Leptodactylus fallax; assembly: GCA_947044405.1. Classification (NCBI taxonomy): domain Eukaryota; kingdom Metazoa; phylum Chordata; class Amphibia; order Anura; family Leptodactylidae; genus Leptodactylus; species Leptodactylus fallax. The sequence continues at coordinate 716,538 of CAMRHE010000300.1, read as the reverse complement.
AATATGCTATTACATGCTCTGTACAAGACTACATTCATATAAACAGACCCATTGATTTCTTTCAATGAGCCCAGCCTGCAAAACAGACAGAAACAGGACCTGCCCGAGTTCTGCCCCAGGCTCACAACGCTATACACGGACTTATGATAGTACATGGGTGTGTATATGAAACCATAGAAAATAATGGCTTTGTGTACTAGCCATGAAAAACAGCTACCACACGGACATTTGTGTTCATGGAACCCAACATGTAGCATTAACACAGCTGTGTACATGAGGTCAAATCCTAACTCTCTTACTATATGAGTCACTTCAATTGATAAGGAACCTGTATAGTTAACAGAAGCTGGAAATTTCTATTGATCTTTAAATCACCTATTTTTCTAGAACTTTAGAATAGTAAAAGAAGTGGATAAAGCGTATATTTGGAGCACTGTGTATTAAGCTCTCTTTGTGAAAATCCCCAGTAAACCAATGAAAAGGATTATTCTGAATGCGATAAGCATTTCACAAAAGTAAATCGCTCATATAATTATGATCATACTAAACTGGTGTACTTTTTTATTCTTTGTTCTCTTGGATATATAAAATTACCAGCTAAATGGCTGAACATCATGTATATATCTCTATTGAAGATAATTATTAAACGATAAGACAAAGGTTTTGTTGTGTGAATTGAATAGAAATTTGAATAAACGTTGGAGCTGAAAAGTTTTTGTGAATAGGGTTCATTCTTTTTGGATAAGAAAAAATGTTCAGTACATTAACACATAGGCATCAATTTCTGAAAGGGTTTTACACTTTCTCTACTTATTTAACCCCTAATGACTAGGCCGAAAAGTGCGTTAAGGAGCATGCCTCATTTTTCAAAACTGACATGTGTCACTTTATATGTCAATAACTTTGAGACACTTTAACTTACACAAGTGATTTTGAGACTGTTTTCTTGTGACACATTGTACTTCATGTTAGTGGTAAACACTGATCAATATTTTTGTATTTATTTATAAAAAAAATAGGAAATTCGATGGAAATTTGGAAAAAATTGCAATTTTCAAAATGTGAAATGCTCTGCTTTTCAGTCAGATAGTCATACCACCCAAATACATTAATAAATATTATCTACCACATCTCTGCTTTATATTGGCATCATCTTTTAAGCATCTTTTAATTTATTTTGGACGTTAGAAGGCTTAAAAGTGTAAAAATGATTTTCCAGATTTACAAGAAAATTTCCCAAACTCATTTTTTAGGGACCACTTCAGTTCTGAAGGGGATTACCCCTCAAATAATTCAAAACAGCATTTTGGAAGTTTTTTAACCCTTTAAGCATTTAACACAATTAAAACAATATGGAGGTGAAATTTTAGACACTTAATTTTTTTCACAATACATTAATTTAGCCCTAAAATTAACACATTCACAAAGGGTTAAAGGAGAAAATGGATCTCACAGTTTCTTATGCAATTTCTCCCGAACAGAGAAATACCCCACATGTGGGTGTAAACTGATGTTTGGGCATTCGGCAGTGCGCAGAAGGAAAGGAGTGACACTGGACGTTTGAAAATCAGATTTTGCTGGAATACTTTTCTGGTGCCATGTCTCATTTGCAGAGCCCCTAAAGTACCAATAGAATGGAAACCCCCAAAAGTGACATTTTGGAAACTACACCCCTCACAGAATTCATAAAGGAGTATAGTGAGCATTTTCACCCCACAGCCGTTTCACACATTTTATTAACATTGGGATGTGTAAAAGAAAAATGATTAAATCGTCACTTTTTTTGTCAAAGTTTTCATTTTCACAAGGGGTTAAAGGAGAAAAAGCACCCCACAGTTTGTTAAACCATTGTTCCTGAACACTGCTATACTCCATATGTGGTCGATATCTGCTGTATGGGTACATGGTGGGGCTTGGAATGGAAAAAGCGCTATTTGAGTTTTGAAGGGCAGATCTTGCTGGAATAATTTTCAGGTGCCATGTCTCATTTGCAGAGCCCCTAAAGTACCAATACAATAGAAATACCCAAAGGTGACCTCGTTTTGGAAACTACACCCCTCACAGGATTCATCAAGGGGTATAGTGAGCATTTTCACCCTACAGCCGTTTCACACATTTTATTGACAATGGGATGTGTAAATGAAAAAGTACTAAATTGTCACTTTTTTGTTATGGATCAGGGTGTTAACTGTCAGTTACAGCTTACACCTGCTCCCGATGCCGCCCCGCTCAGATAGGGGCGTAATAGTATGCCATTTGTGTTAAGGCCCAGGAGGTCAGAACGTACTATTACGCCCGTGGTTGTTAAGGGGTTAAAGGGTCCCATGACCCTAATAACTAAATCGCAAAGTATCCAGAAGTGATCATCTGTTATCTGTGGAGGAACCTGGCAGTAATTGCTCAATTTCCTTGCAGTGCCACCTCAGGGGAAATTAAGCATTACACTATATACACTAAGATAGTGTAGGTCCTCCAGAGTGAAAGAAAGAGTAACTACTGTCTACCCTGGCCAAGAAATGAGAATTCTGAATAGGGGACCCCCACAATCAAACCAAAATTCCCTAATATGTTATATCAATATGGGTTTTCTAAACTGGACAATGTTTTTAAGACCAGGTGCTCCCAATCCATAGAACAAGGCTATGATATGATGTGGTTGTCACATACAGGGGAAAATTAAGGTTAGTGGAGTCCCCCAGGAAATTTTTTGGGGAACCCCATTCAACCTCAGGAACCTGGTCCATCTGACCCTTTATAGCTGCCGCACATGGGAGTGGCACACATGCACATGGCTTTCGCCTTTAAATTCTTTGAGTGTTATGAAAATAGGCAACCAACAACTAAAAAGACAAAGCCGCAATAATTTCTACGTCTTTTGCTTGAGTAAGATTACAGAACAGCCGTCAGTGAATCCTTGATTCTCCTAATAGATAAAGGTCACAGCCATTTGCAGAAACAGTGCTGCCAGTGATATAACATGTACATTCTATATCAGTGGTTTTCAACCTGTAGTATGTGTACCCCAGGGGTATGTCCTGAAGGTTCAGGGGTGCACACTGCATTTAAAAGGAAAAACCAACACTATTTCTCCTTGTTACCATCACCCGCACCCATTGTGCATCCACTGAGCAGGATGAGGGTATAGCTGTCCTGTAATGAGCATGTACCTCATGTGCTACAAGTGCATGATAGCCACAGGTACCTCCAAATAAGTGTTTACCAGTCAAAGGTGTCCCATAACTTTGCGTTCCAGCCACAAGCGCACCTATAAGCATCTTAATTTTTTTTTTAACATTTATAACATTACTTCCTTGGGGGTACTTGGAATGAAAGCATTGAAAAACACTGTTCTAGATAGATTTACATATACTGTATGTACTCACTATACTGTTAGGACCTGTGCAAGAGGTTGTGCCATCAATAGAAATGGCAATGAGAATGAGTAAACTGAAAATGCATTTTAGAGTAAAGTATTTGTAAAGTATTGTTGTTAAAAAAAATTCCCCACAAAGACACTGCAATTATATAGCACCCCCTAGTATTCATAATGTAGGTCTATGCAGTTAACTCTAGAGAGGCTCTCTTGTCATACAGTACAACTTCTGCTGTATCCTCTGTTAAAGAAGCAGAGATATAATGTCGATTGGATATAGACTTTTCTCCTGCTTCACAGAGAGCAAGCTGAGCATGGGCAAGCCAAGCAGTAAGGGTAGAAACAATTAGGTAAGTACCTCACCACTCCATGTTCTGTCCTGAACAATCATTCTTATATCATTTTTATCTCTGTTCCTGATAAGGAGAGCAGAATGGAGTGGTAAGATGCTTATCTAATTGTTTTTACTCTCATTGCTTGGCGTCTGTATCAAGAGGGCTACCTTTTACTGTTATTAATGTTGCTGAGAAAAAAGCCTATGTACAGCTTAAATGCTCTCCCAGCCTCTTTTCACTATAGATCCAGCAGAAGCTATACTGTATTCTACTGGGCATACATGTATAATAGAACCTCACTAAAATGACATGCTTGACCTATCCATTCATATAATTGCAATATTTCTGCAAGGATATATATATTTTTAATAACAATACCTTGCAAAGTTACTCTAAAATGCATATTGAGTTTATGTGTTGTCAGTGGTACACCTTGAATTTCTTGTCATGGATTCTATGAGAATCTGAAAGAAGAACGTTACTGGCGTTTCTCATCATGTCAAATACCACACAGATATTTTCCCTTAGGCCGGAGCTTCACGTGGTACAAACACCACGGTTTGCCCGTGGCAGAAACAGCGCGGAAAAAAAACAGCGTTTTACGGTCACTGCTTAGTGGAAGGGATTCTAGTGAATCCCATCTCTACAGTGCGGGAAAATATGCGATGCGGACACGCTGCGATTTCCAAAACAGTCCCAGAAATGCTGGCGGTTTACCTATAGGTATAATGGAGGTAGAAAGTCCACAGAGGAAACCTCTGCAGACTTTCTGTGAAAAGCACTGCAGGAAAAACCGTGGTGCGTTCCCGCCGCAGTTTCTCCCGCAGTGCTTTTTTCCTGTAGGATGCTACATGGGGCCTTAGCCTTAAAGACATTGTTCTAGATGATAGTAAATGTACCGTACTTCATGAAAAGACGAGTAGGGATTTTACTTGCCCACCGGGTCTGTATGCATTTGTGTTTTTGTTGCATATACATTGCTAGTTAATTGGCATATATCATATGGTTTTAGGGCTCTAATTATGGCTTATTTTTGACTTTTTTTTTTTTTTCAATAGCCAATAGCTATTGAAAATCATGTATAAAATACATGTATGAAGTTTTAATAAAAACAAGATCTGAAAAAAATCTGTTTTTGTCTTCAGTAGTGATTTACTATAGCCCATATGTCCAGGACTAATGGACTTATAGTACGTACATGAACACAGCAAGCTGTATTGGTTAAGGCCTTGATGTAGCTCTTAGCTTACACCTTTGGCAGGACATACCTATAAATTTTTCAGCCGAGTAGAAATACACTTTGACTTGTAATGTGTTGTGATCAGCGATCAATATCCCTTTACTGTACATTGTCAGTAGTTGCTGCAGAGGTTTTTTTTTTTTTATAATAATTGGCACGGCCTCGTAAATCTCACTGTATCTGAGTTGTGAGCGAGATGCACACTGTTACTGTGAAATTTCTCAATGTTTCTATTGGAAATTAACTGTTTATAATATGGGAAAAATGCTGTAAAATATATGACATGTTACGATACTAAGATGTACATTAAATGATGAAAACATTTAATAAACTCATGGGGAACACACTGCTTTTAGCTCTTGGGAGAGTCTTTAAAAGAGAGTCCAATCAGGTAGATAGATAGACAGACAGATGGACAGACAGACATACACTGGATTCAAGTAATGCTTTATTTAATAAATTCAGGTTTAAGCTAGTAATATAATTTCAGATATTATGATGACATCATTCAGTGGTGTGTGGTTTCATCAGTAAATGTGCTGTGTCTGGGTAATAACCGTGCAGTCAATAGCAAACATGCAGCGTGTGTAGCCCAGGTAATTAATCAGTGATTGTAGTGATCAGTCCACGGCCAAAAAGTCATCAATCACCTAAACGCAACTTCTGGTCTTCTGGAAGATTCATGCTATTATTCGTAGAAATGTCTTACTTGTGACATGAAATCATTCTGAGGGCTCTCTGAGCACGTTATTGTAAATTAAGATCATTATGTCATAAAATACTGTACTGATCTACAAAACGTTGGCACAATAAGACACGCTACGGCAATAAAGCAATGTAACCAATCAGAAGATACAGACTAACTGTAAAATGGCTGACATCATTTCATTGTTCACACATTGGTATTATTTTAAGAGTATTTCCATCTTGAGGCCGATGGTTAGCTCAACCACATCTCATAGCCTTTGTGAGCAGTAAAGGCGGACATGTGTGAGCAACATTGTCCTGTAATTTCAACTGGAGTTCCATGAATAGCCAAGCTTGCTTGCTTCACCTTCAGCCATCTCTCCAATGATGGCAACTGTGAGAAGGGACTTGGGAGAACCTGTTATTAATATTGCTGCAGGTCCAATAGGTGACCATTTATTGGACATTTATGAAATATCCTAAGGGTATGCCATAAATGTCTCAAATGGGAATGCCCCTTTAAGGAATTTGGAGTTAAATGAAGTTCCACAATTATTACCCTATTTCGAGGGTGGCTAGAAAAAGAGGGTTTTTCCATCTAGACCCAGCATCTCCATATATTACATCAGTGTTTCCCAAATTTTTTCAGATTAAGGGCAACCCTGGAAAAAAAATGTCCTTAAGGCACCCCTGCCAAAAATTTTTTAGCAGCCAAAAACGTCCTAAGGACACAGATAATTTTACTTGAAGGTATGCAGTATCTTCCCAACCTGGTAGGTTATGGCCCCCTGGTGGGTTTCCAAAACATCCCTGTTGGGATCGCTACAGACATGGACAGTCCACTGATTTGAATTTCTCCCATGCTGGCCCATTCAATTGAGACTGAGCTTGCAGTACTGTGGAAACGCTGCAGCTTAAGAGTACCTGCAAAGTTAATGAAATTCTGGCTAATCACATCCGCACGCCCGCGTTTCTGAAAATCGCAACATGTCAATTATACCTGCGGAAACGCTGGCGTTTTCTGTATAGGTTTAATAAGTAAGAAAATCCACAGAGAAAAATTCAGCAAAAACACAATGAAAAACACTGCAGAAAAAACCTGATGTGTTTCCGCTGCATTTTTTTCTGTAGCTTTCTTAGCTGCGTTTCGCTGTGGGGCTTTAGCCTTACTCACACTTTGCCAGCATTGTGTAAGCAGATTGTCTAGAATGATGCCAAGTAGCCAAGGGTAATGCCATTTGGAAATAATTCATTCCTCTTGTATCAAAGGTACAGAAAGCTGATTAATTAAAGCAAACCTGAAACAAATTTCATGGCAATCTGATTAGCCAAAAAAAAGCAAAAGAAAATATTTCAGCTTGAATTTGTGCCGTCTTCACCACATACTCTATGCGACAATTCATCAGAAAGCAGAAGAAGAAAATTATCACATAAAAATGGACATCTGATGCTCTTAGGATGAGCAAACACTTCCAATCAGTGGCAGAAATCTGGAGAGTTCTCACTGACAAATTAACAAATCAAGATAGAGCTGGAAAGAAATTTCACGCAGAGTGGAAGCGCTGCCGTCCTGTCTGAATCAGGAGCGTACTGAGCACTTCTGCCCTGATTGGCTATATATACTGTACAGTATATAGAGCAGCACATACTGTAGATAGAAGTGTCACTTGTGCTAGAATTAAAGACAAACATTAGACCAAATAAAAGTTACTTAAATGTATCACTAGTAAAGATATATATATATTCTTTGTATTTTACTTAAAGGAGTACTCTGGACTGACCTGGTTTGATGTTTTTTTGGATTTGTCACATCATGTACTGCGCCATTATGTTTATTGAAGTGATTGCCCAGCCTTGAATAGCATTTATTTTTTTTCTTAAACCTTTCTTTGCCAAAGACATATCTCATATATCCTGCTCGAGAGGCACTTCAGTAACCAAAGAGATATGCTGCTAAAGGTTGTATCCCTAGGTTGTAGATTGCACCTACGGCTATGGGGTTGTGATTCTGTGATCTGGGCACATCTTTATGCAGCTCCAATTCCTGTCTAATCTCATTTGAAACCTGAGATTTTCATCATGAAAACAAAGAATAGGTCAGAGTGGATTGGATAGGTGCAATCTAACCTGAGATACAGTGCCTTGCGAAAGTATTTGGCCCCCTTGAACTTTTCAACCTTTTGCCACATTTCAGGCTTCAAACATAAGGATATAAAATTTAAATTTTTTGGTGAAGAATCAACAACAAGTGGGACACAATCATGAAGTGGAATGGAATTTATTGGATATTTTAAACTTTTGTAAAAAATAAAAAACTGAAAAGTGGGGCGTGCCAAATTATTCGGCCCCTTAAGTTAATACTTTGTAGCGCCACCTTTTTCTGCGATTACAGCTGCAAGTCGCTTGGGGTATGTCTCTATCAGTTTTGGAAGAGTGAAGAAATCAGGCGATACCTTTTAGAGGCTAACTGAGTATATTTGATAAGTAAGCTGTCAAGAGTCTAGCTCTCTTGAAAGCTTACTTATCAAATATACTCAGTTAGCCTCTAAAAGGTATTGCCTAATTTCTTCACTCTTCCACTACTTTCAATGGCTAACACGGTACAACATTATACTTCTATCAGTTTTGCACATCGAGAGACTGAAATTCTTGCCCATTCTTCCTTGGAAAACAGCTGGAGCTCAGTGAGGTTGGATGGAGAGCGTTTGTGAACAGCAGTTTTCAGCTCTTTCCACAGATTCTCGATTGGATTCAGGTCTGGACTTTGACTTGGCCATTCTAACACCTGGATACGTTTATTTGTGAACTATTCCATTGTAGATTTTGCTTTATGTTTGGGATCATTGTCTTGTTGGAAGATAAATCTCCATCCCAGTCTCAGGTCTTTTGCAGATTCCAACAGGTTTTCTTCCAGAATGGTCCTGTATTTGGCTCCATCCATCTTTCCATCAATTTTAACCATCTTCCCTGTCCCTGCTGAAGAAAAGCAGGCCCAAACCATGATGCTGCCACCACCATGTTTGACAGTTGGGATGGTGTGTTCAGGTTGATGAGCTGTGTTGCTTTTATGCCAAACATATCGTTTTGCATTGTGGCCAAAAAGTTCGATTGTGGTTTCATCTGACCAGAGCACCTTCTTCCACATGTTTGGTGCATCTCCCAGATGGCTTGTGGCACACTTTAAACGAGACTTTTTATGGATATCTTTGAGAAATGGCTTTCTTCTTGCCACTCTTCCATAAAGGCCAGATTTGTGCAGTGTACGACTGATTGTTGTCCTATGGACAGACTCTCCCACCTCAGCTGTAGATCTCTGCAGTTCATCCAGAGTGATCATGGGCCTTTTGGCTGCATCTCTGATCAGTCTTCTCCTTGTTTGAGATGAAAGTTTAGAGGGACGGCCGGGTCTTGGTAGATTTGCAGTGGTCTGATACTCCTTCCATTTCAATATGATCGCTTGCACAGTGCTCCTTGGGATGTTTAAAGTTTAGGAAATCTTTTTGTATCCAAATCCTGCTTTAAACTTCTCCACAACAGTATCACGGACCTGCCTGGTGTGTTCCTTGGTCTTCATGATGCTCTCTGCGCTTTAAACAGAACCCTGAGACTATCACAGAGCAGGTGCATTTATACGGAGACTTGATTACACACAGGTGGATTATATTTATCATCATCAGTCATTTAGGACAACATTGGATCATTCAGAGATCCTCACTGAACTTCTGGAGTGAGTTTGCTGCACTGAAAGTAAAGGGGCCGAATAATATTGCACGCCCCACTTTTCAGTTTTTTATTTTTTACAAAAGTTTAAAATAACCAATAAATTTCGTTCCACTTCACAATTGTGTCCAACCTGTTGTTGATTCTTCACCAAAAATTAAAATTTTATATCTTTATGTTTGAAGCCTGAAATGTGGCAAAAGGTTGAAAAGTTCAAGGGGGCCGAATACTTTCGCAAGGCACTGTAATTCACTGCTAAAGGGGTGCTATTGGGCAGCAATTTTAGAGGACAGTTTGAGCACTAGTGGATATCTCTAGGAAATCTGCCCCTTCTCCCAATGCACTTGAAGTTTATTGGCATTTCTATAAAAGAATTGTGATCTCTGCATTGCTTTATCGGTTTGTGGACATGAAGGTAAATTTCTACTCTTATTAAAGGCCTCTACATAGCACAAGTTTTGGATTGTGAAGTATTCTAGATCTTACAGACCCCCATTAAAACATGCACCTGTGAGCTTATACATACCACATGTCTGCACTCATATCTTACAGTTTTTTTTGGAGAGTACATTGCTTTGCGTAAGGGCACTGCTTGAGTGCGCATTTTAGTTAGAAATGTAACATTTTCACTGTTTGCTGAAGTTGCATAAAGGAGGTTGTGTATATTATTAGTAAGTTGTGTCTTTGTACACGGTATGCTCTGCGCTCTCAAACAATGTAGATTTTAATAGCACAGCAGCTGTTTGCAGTGTGCAAATCATATCTTTAGCACATTTGTGGACGATGACCAAATATTGCATTCTTGTTCACCGTTTTTGAGGGCACATAATCTTCTTAATGGTTGCGGTGTGCATACAATTTCTACACCTTAATCTATATTTTTACTTTGCATTTGTACTTTTAAAGTTGTTGGTTTTTTTTTAAATTTAGAGGTGTACTTACTTTTCAAGGTGTGCAAACCCTATATTTTATACTTTGCTGCATTTTTTGCTAAAGAGCCAAGAGTGAAATGGGAATATACATGACGTGCTTATATCTCTCTCTTTGGCTGAAAAAAATGCAGAAAAATCAGCAACAAAAATGCAGCTTTTCAGCAACCTTAAGGCCCAGATATAGATGGCAAAGACAGCACTCTGGCTACCTGCAGCCGCCACTAGAGGGAGCTCAAGAGCTACTGTAACTGCATACTATTTATACAATGAACACTGTGATACAGTAAGCTTCCCCTTGTGGTAGTGTCAGGTAGCAAGTTTGCTCTCTTTTAAACCTAAGACTTTGCAGAGATTTTAAGGCTTTGTGTTAGAAAAGCTCTGACCACTCTAAATACAGTCTGAAAAATTGGGAAAACTTTGAAAGTATCCCCAAGTACAGTGGCCAAAACCATCAAACGCTACAAAGAAACTGGCTCACATGAGGACTGCCCCAGGAAAGGAAGACCAAGAGTCACCTCTGCTGCGGAGGATAAGTTCATCCGAGTCACCAGCCTCAGAAATCGCAGGTTAACAGTAGCTCAGATTAGAGACCAGGTCAATGCCACACAGAGTTCTAGCAGCAGACACATCTCTACAACAACTGTTAAGAGGAGACTGTGTGCAGCAGGCCTTCATGGTAAAATAGCTGCTAGGAAACCACTGCTAAGGACAGGCAACACGCAGAAGAGACTTTTTTGGGCTAAAGAACACAAGGAATGGACATTAGACCTGTGAAAATCTGTGCTTTGGTCTGATGAGTCCAAATTTGAGATCTTTGGTTCCAACCACCGTGTCTTTGTGCGACGCAGAAAAGGTGAACGAATGGATTCTACATGCCTGGTTCCCACCGTGAAGCATGGAGGAGGAGGTGTAATGGTGTGGGGGTGCTTTACTGGTGACACTGTTGGGGATTTATTCAAAATTGAAGGAATACTGAACCAGCATGGTTACCAAAGCATCTTGCAGCGGCATGCTATTCCATCCGGTTTGCGTTTAGTTGGACCATCATTTATTTTTCAACAGGACAATGACCCCAAACACACCTCCAGACTGTGTAAGGGCTATTTGACCAAGAAGGAGAGTGATGGGGTGCTACACCAGATGACCTGGCCTCCACAGTCACCAGACCTGAACCCAATCGAGATGGTTTGGGGTGAGCTGGACCGCAGAGTGAAGGTAAAAGGGCCAACAAGTGCTAAGCATCTCTGGGAACTCCTTCAAGACTGTTGGAAGACCATTTCAGGTGACTACCTCTTGAAGCTCATCAAGAGAATGCCAAGAGTGTGCAAAGCAGTAATCAAAGCAAAAGGTGGCTACTTTGAAGAACCTAGAATATAAGAAATATTTTCAGTTGTTTCACACTTTTTTGTTAAGTATATAATTCCACATGTGTTAATTCATAGTTTTGATGCCTTCAGTGTGAATCTACAATTTTTATAGTCATGAAAATACAGAAAACTCTTGGAATGAGAAGGTGTGTCCAAACTTTTGGTCTGTACTGTATATGCACGCTATAACATGTATTAGAAAATTACACATAATTTTGGACCTTAAAGAGATTCACTTTAAAGTCTGAGAACATTTAATAGCATATAATAGGATTTCACAGGATCACATAAATGAGTATGCGTACTCATACTTGGCTTCATGCTACACATTTTGGGTGGACCTACCCTTTAAATAAATCTTACAGCATATATTTCACCTTTTGTTTTTCAGAATCCACTAAACAAAGGATTTATTGACAGCTGCTCTTGTCTTTTATGTTTGCAAAAGTATTTTACTTGGATAAATTATTCTGTGCACCATACAGGCCAAACAAGGGAATCTGTGCCTACATTTTATTATGTGTGCCTGATTTATTTCCCATCCATAGGGAAGCCATAAAACAGCTGTTATGCCGGGGTATTTAAAACACGAAAAACAGTTACTTGTTTTATGTGAAATCCCAACTCTCTCTGCTGGATTGAAATATTTATTTAGATAGTCAGTGAGGGCTGGAGATGCCTGGAGGGGCGGGTTTTAAACATGCACGTATATGATCAGACGTCTCAGCAGTTTAATCTGGCTTTTGTGTTGTCCTGAAGTTTCCAAAGTAATCAGAGTAAGCTTCCCCAGATATCAGAACAGATCCGTCTCGCTATAAAACCGACTTCACAGCTGGCATGGCCAATACCATTGGGAATATATTTAACACTCGCAGAAACTGATCCTAACAGGTGTACATTTTATTAGTCTTTTCTTACATAGCAAATGAGAGAAACAAACCCCAACCCCACTTGATAAAAAAAAAACTGAAAAAAATAATTAATAAATACCAGATAATATAAACTCAATGCTAATGGGTAAACAATGTCATAGCAACTGGTACAAAGAAATGTTTTTTATTTTATACTCAGGTGTTACTAGAAAACTTTGTATCTTGTTAGAATCACTTGAAGTGGTTTGTATTGCGTATGCACCTTGTGGAGAGAACCTCTGGGTGTAGCTCTCAGATGTAGATTCTAAAAGGGAAAACATAACTGTGATTTCCCCTCCACAGCTGACAAACATGCCTATCAAACTGGCCATACAGCTAATATAGCTGTCAGGTGAAAATGTTTTCAGGTTTAGCCAACAGCTATCTCCTAGGACTTCTCCATAGGCCAAGCCAATCTACTTATCTCCCAGCACAATAAAGGAACAGGTTTTTATAATACCAACATGCCCAATCCTTGTCTGTCCTGACATCTGCCATTTGGGAATATCTGCTAACATTAATCTAATGTGTAATGGAAGCTTTAAATCCTATGGCTATGTTTGTGACTCTCAACCTCTGTACCATGGCTGAACTAAAAGAACTGGGGCAAGGGGGCATTTTCTTTCTTCAAGCAAATTTGATGAAGAAATTGTAAGATATATTGTAATTAAGCATCTATGAGCAGGCCACCAGGGGTCAGGTCACCATCCTTACTGTTAGAGATAGGTGAACCTCACAAGATTTATTTTGCCGAATATTCATGAGGTTTGTCCAAACTAGTTTGAATAGAACCACTTCCCAGGGAAGTGAAGAAAAATAACAAATACTTATTTCCTAACCTCTCCTGGGCATCTTTGCAGCATCCCCAGAGTATGAGGCTAAGGTCCAACATAGCATCCCACAGCAAAAAAGTGCGGGAAAATGCATTCCGTCATAACCCCACTACTGAAGAAATCCTCCCTTGACCCGTCCTGTGCTGCTAATTATCGACTTGTCTCTAACCTTCCTTTTATCTCCAAAATCTTGGAACGGTTAGTCTGTTCTCGTTTAATCCGCTATCTTTCTGCTAACTCTCTTCTTGACCCCTTGCAATCTGGCTTCCGCACTCTGCACTCTACTGAAACGGCCCTCACAAAAGTTTCCAATGATCTCCTGACGGCTAAATCCAAAGGTGACTACTCTCTTCTTATTCTTCTAGATCTCTCAGCAGCATTTGACACTGTTGACCATCAACTCCTCCTCACTATGATCCGCTCTGTCGGCCTCACAGACACTGCTCTCTCCTGGTTCTCCTCTTATCTCTCTGACCGCACTTTCTGTGTATCTATGTATCTTCCCCTTGCCATTGGGGTTCCTCAGGGCTCGGTCCTAGGTCCCCTGCTCTTCTCCCTCTACAGAGCCCCCATTGGACAAACCATCGCTAGATTTGGCTTCCGGTACCATCTTTATGCTGATGACACCCAATTATATACGTCATCCCGTGACATCACCCCTGCACTAATACAGAACACCAGTGACTGTCTCTCTGCTGTCTCAAATATCATGTCTTCGCTTTATCTGAAACTGAATCTCTCAAAGATTGAACTACTGCTGTTTCCACTATCTAATGGATCTGTCCCTGATATCTCCATTGCAGTCTCTGGCCTTGCCATAACTCCTAGGCAGTATGCCCGCTGCCTCAGGGTTTTGTTTGACTCAGACCTTTCCTTCACCCCCCATATCCAATCACTCGCATGCTCATGTCATCTCCACCTCAAAAACATCTCCAGAATCCTCCCCTTCCTTACCACAGATACACTAAAGACACTTATTGTTGCCCTGATTCACTCTCGCCTTGACTACTGTAACTCCTTACTAATCGGTCTTCCCCTTACTAAACTCTCCCCTCTACAATCTATTCTGAATGCGGCGGCCAGGCTCATCTATCAGTCTAGACGCTACAGCGATGCCTCCGGTCTGTGCTGGTCATTACATTGGCTGCCTAATCAATACAGAGTACAATATAAACTTATCATCCTCATCCACAAGGCTCTCCATAATGCTGCACCTCCCTACATTTCCTCCCTCATCTCTGTCTATCGCCCAACCCGTCCTCTCTGTTCACTCAATGACCTAAGACTAACATCCTCTATTATCAGAACCTCCCATGCTCATATACAAGACTTCTCCCGAGTTGCACCACTTCTCTGGAATGCTCTATCCCGGACTATTAGATTAACCTCCAATTTCCACAGCTTCAAGCGTAAACTAAAGACATATCTTTTCAGACGGGCCTATCACAACTCCTAATGTAAACCCTTCCGTAGTTGGAATCCCTAAAACATACCCTCCTCTGTTCACGCTCCCACATTACCTCACAGGATATGATGCCGTATCAGACTAACTTTATATGTCCAGGCACCATCTGCACATTAAAGGACACGACTGGTGACGGCTCATACAGCTTTATATATGTGTAATGACAGTAACCTATATCACAAAATTGTCTGACCATTGTAAAAACAATGCTGCCTCCAATGCCGCCCCTGCTACCTCTTGTGTCACCCCCTCTACCTCATAGATTGTAAGCTCTTGCGAGCAGGGCCCTCAGTCCCAGTGTGTGAATTGACTATTTCTTTGTAATGTAATTGAATTGTACAGTGCTGCGGAATATGTTGGCGCTATATAAATAAAATTTATTATTATTATTATTATTTTGGTTTTTCCCGCTGCACTTTTCACAGAAAGTCACTGAAGCACTTTCTGCTTCAGTTATACCTATAGGGAAAACGCATTTCCATAGGTATAATTGACATGCTGCGCATATTTTCCCACATGTGTGGCTGGGATTTGTTTTTTTCCACGGCATTTATGCAACATGGGCCCCAGCCTAAAAGTGTTTTGTTGGTGAAGAACGCCAAAAGTTTTGTGTTTCAGATCTAAATAAATTGGTTTGCCAATCTGTACTTCCTGTAAGGAAAGAATATACAAATAATTTTACCTTGATGGAAGAAGGAAAACTTGCTCTAGCACCACATTTGGAATTTATTATTATTATTATTATTATTATTATTATTGTTTATTTATATAGCACCATTAATTCCATAGTGCTTTACATTTGAGGGTTTATATACAGTACACAAGATATACAAAACAGATAATACTAACAGTGACCAACTGGCACAGTGGGATAGAGGGCCCTATCCACAAGGGCTTACAATCTATGAGGGAAGAGGGATAGAGACAGAAGGTGAGGGGAGAAGCTGTACAGATGGTGGTGTGGTGACAGTAGCGTTATTGGAGGTTGTAGGCCTTCCTGAATAGGTGAGTCTTCAGGGCGTTCTTGAAGCTTGTGACTGTGGGGGGTCAGTCTTATGTGTCTTGGTAATGAGTTTCAGAGCATGGGGGATGCATGGGAGAAGTCTTGGAGACGTTTTTGTGAAGAGCGGATAAGAGCAGAACGGAGTAGGAGGTCTTTGGAGGATCGGAGGTTACGTGTGGGCAGGTAGCAGGAGATTAGTTTGGAGATATATGGAGGGGACAGGTTGTGGATGGCTTTGTATGTCAGCGTTAGTAGTTTGAACTCTATTCGTGGGTGATGGGTAGCCAGTGAAGGGATTGGCAGAGGGGAGCGGCTGATGAAAAACAGGGGGAGAGGTGTATTAAGCGAGCAGCACAGTTTAAGGTGGACTGGAGGGGGGCGAGAGTGTTTGCTGGGAGGCCATGGAGAAGAGTGTTACAGTAGTCTAAGCGGGAGATTATGAGGGTGTGGACTAGCATCTTTGTAGTTTCAGGAGTGAGGAAGGAGCGGATTTGGTGGATGTTCTTGAGTTGGAGGCGGCAGGAGATGTTGAGGGTTTGAATATGCGACTTGAAGGATAGGTCAGAGTCTAAGGTTATCCCAAGGCAGCGGGCCTGTGGGACTGGGGTGAGAGTGGTTCCATTAATTTTGATAGATGGGTCAGGTAGGGGGGTCGTGCATGGAGGGGTGAAGATTATGAACTCCGTTTTCTCCATGTTGAGTTTGAGAAAGCGGGAGGAGAGAAAGGAGGTTACGGCTGCTAGACATTCTGGGACTCTGGACAACAGGGAGGTAATGTCTGGTCCAGAGAGATATATTTGGGTGTCGTCAGCATAGCAATGGTAATGGAAACCATGGGATTCTATGAGTTGGTCAAGGCTTAGGGTGTAGATGGAGAACAGGAGGGGTCCTAGGATGGAGCCTTGGGGGACACGTACAGAAAGAGGGCGTGGCGGGGAGGTGGTGTGCAAGTGGGAGACGCTGAGTGTGCGGTTGGTGAGGTATGAGGAGATCCAGGAAAAGGCCAGGTAAGAGATGCCAAGGGATGAGAGCGTTTCTAACAGGAGGGAATGGTTGACTGTGTCAAAGGCAGAGGAGAGGTCGGGGAGGAGGAGGACAGAGTAGTGACGTTTGGCTTTTGCAGTTAAAAGGTCATTAGTGACCTTGGTTAGGGCAGTTTCTGTGGAGTGATGGGGACTGAAGCCTGACTGTAGTCTGTCAAAGAGCACATTGGACGAGAGATAGGAGGACAGTTCAGAGTGGACGTGTTGCTCCAGCAGTTTAGAGGCGTACGGGAGCAGTGAGATGGGGCAATAGTTGGCTGGAGAGGACGGGTCGAGGGAGGGTTTCTTAAGTATAAAGCCAGAATATCACCTTCAAAACGAAGATAGAGAAATTTTTCTCATCAGTGCAAAGCAGGATACCTGTCTTCTTCTTCTGCCCCTGTCCCTTTTGCTATCAAACTGGACTGCATCAAAATTCCAAGAGTCTGTTTTAGTGAGGAAGTCAAAGCCCTCAAGTCTTGGCAAGAATACTTGGCCAAGGTGAATCAAAGAATTGGGTTATGGATCCTCAGACAGCTCACCATTGAGGGCAATGCATTCGTCCTGTGGAATTAATTCTTGTCTGTGCTCCGGTACACTGCACAGGCCTGGTCCCTTTTTGTCACCATAGCCATCATCAGGACAGTGTTTCGCTTTGTTTGGGGCTCTAAGATAGGCAGATTGAAATGAACTATTATGTACAAAGAGCCCTGCAAGGGCGGAAGGGTATCAGATATCTCCACTTTGCTGCGTATTTTCTTTTTATGTGACTGTTTGCCAGATTCTGAGAAAGGCTCTGCAGGGCAAAAATGGACATTAAATGCATTGTTTAACTCGCCTATCCCCGGTGCTCCGGTGTCCTCCCAGCGCAGTCAGGTCCTGCTGCTCTAGCGTCTTCTCAAAGTGAAACTGCTCGCTGTCTGTGACGGGCCGGATCCCTTCCACTAAAGCCACTGATTGGCCAATCAACGGCCTCAGGAAAAGCCCCAGGATGTCACAGATAGTGATATCTCATGCCCTTCACTGAGGCCACTGATTGGCCTTAGCAGTCATGTGTGGCTGGGACTTCTGTCACACGTCAACACTGGACCGAGAAGACCAGACTGCGCTGGGAGACACTGGAGCATCGGGAAAGGTGAGTATGATTTTTAAAAATTTTTTTCACTTCCCCCAGCCTATTTAAACAATAAATTTAATGTCCATTTTTGCCTGCTCTTTATGTTTTGTTAGTAGTTATCAGTCACTCAATGTCGACAGATTAATCTCCAGAAATGTTGTTAGGTTGTGGTGATAGTCAATATCTACCAAATAACCATATAGCTATACTTTAGGAATCTCCTTTGGTTACAGTAGTTTTATCATTGGTATGTTATATTAACACCGTTATATATATAGTAGGCCTGTTACAACAAAAGTCACTATGAAGTTTCCTTTCTTAGACAATATTGTTTCCCTAACATCAATTATAAACAAAATTTACAATATGCCATGCTATATCACTGCTGTGTAAGTGATAGTCCCTCATATATGATGGATATGGAAGTGGACCACGTGTGCAGTTTATACAGTTCAGGCAATGTGTTGCATTTAGAGGCGATCAGTAACACGAAAGGTACTACTAATAGAACTGAAGCGCAAATGGCACCTAAATGGTTAAATCCATTCAATATGTCCACTACATGATCAGTGTATAAGCAGCTTGCATGGACAGATCAACTCATTTTCATTTTATGAGCATCATTTGCATTTATACCCTTTCCTGCTGTCGCTAAATCCGCCCCCTTCACCTCTTCTGAATCTATGGTTGTACTGGGTATAGTTAGGCAACGGCCTCCTTCTGATATTTATTGATTATATCTCTAATTGTATCCGGAATTTGCACTTGTTGTATCAGATCCAATATATTAGACTGTTTCTATGAGAATAAAGCATTGTATGACTCTAATTTGCTCTATAGGGAGGTATTTAGATTTTAGGTTTTAGACCATAAATGTGAAGGTAAAAATGGCATGGCACAAATATAATTCATATATGGCAGAGGCTTTTTAGAAAGCCTGAGTGTAAAATAAATGCACCGCAGCTCTTTCCTTATAAAGTAATGGGGATGTTTCTGTTTTCAGTTTAAGATCACAGTGGGATACAAGATACTGTATGTCTAATATTAGCTATTTTTGATTGAAAGGTTTTTCAGAAATATGCAGAGCACAAGATGTCCTATTACTGTGACCCCAAGTTTTCACTTGTAAACTACAGAAGAACATGACAGCAAGGGTGTTATTTCCCTGCAGCGCCTCCGTAGAGGAAATAAAACATTACATGTTGTCCTTTATAATTAATTCACTTCCCAAGCTTGAAAGTGTTGGGTTTTCCAAAAATAAAGATGCTCTTTGGAGCTGCTTTCTGCACAAAAGAAGGGTGAGGCAGCACAGTCAAAGTCTGTGGACTAAGTATGGATGTAGTGCTGTCATACATTCAGGTTACTGCAAAGTACATTGCTACTGATTTATCTTAGAAGACTGTGTCATTTTTTAGTAACAGAAATCTCTGAGTAGTGACAAATGGGTTTGATCTGTCCATTCTAAAAAAAAAAATAAAAAAATAGCAGTGGTCCGAAATTACAGAGCTCTCCAACGGGATATTCTCACCTATATCTACAATATATTAAACAACTATATTGACTAGATTTCCTTTTTAAAATTTGACATTAGCAAAATTGAGCGGCCAATTTTACGTGAAAGCCGACCCTTGTATTTTCACCAGATAGCATCAAGATGTTGATAAGTACTCACACATTAAAAGTAAATACGTATATGTCTAAACCTTAGGTGTCAAACTCTTTTTTGCCAAGGGCCACATCAGCTTTATGGTTGTCTTCAAAGGGACATTAGTAATTCTGTGACTGTGTAAACATAGCTATTGCCAGTTAGTTGTAGTTACATTTATAGTCTGTTGAAGGCAACCATAAGGATGATGTGGCCCTTGGCAAAAAAGAGTTAACATATTGTTAATACACATAGTTAATAGTTTCCTAATTCTCTCCCCCCCCCCCCACAGGTAACAGTCTCTCATAGTTAATAGTGTCCATATTATCCCTCCCTACAGGTAACAGTCTCCCCATAGGTAATAGTGTCCTATTTGTCCCCCCACATAGATATTGGGAACCAGCACATATAATAGTTCTGCCTACTTTACCGCAAATTACATCACAGGCCACACAATGCTGGTGAATTTCATACTTACCTCTTTTTTTTCTGCAAAGTGCTGATGCATCACCCGGCTGTGTACCTTTTCTATTATCCTCCCGGCTACCCTGTCACCTGTACTCTGGTATCACAAATGGTACCATAAAGAGGGAGACAGCAAGCAGGAAGGACATTAAAAGAGGTGCACAGCCAGGCTACACATCAGCGCTTTGCAGGAAAAAGGTAAGTATTCAATTCCCTACACCTGGATTCAGTAGTGTAGCGAGGGGGCCTATGAGGCCCCCAGGGTCTAGGGGCCCATTTGCAAGGGTGAGTGCTGTGACTCCTTTAGCTATTTGTTCTGTCTTTGGCCAAAAGATCCATAGCACTCCCCAGCTATAGGGTACTGGGGACATAACATGGTTAACTAGCCCTCGATACATAATGTGGCCCCATTTTTTTGGTCCCCCACACAAAATATGGCCCCCCCCTTTTTTTGGACTCCCACACAGTATATGGCCCTCTTTTTTTGGCCGACACACATTATACGGCCTCTACCTAGTGATATATTAGGCCGCTACCGTTTGGATTATTGCAAGCAGCCGATCATATGCTCACCGATCCATGTTCCTGTCCAGGCTGGCCTCCTCTGCCACCACCAGGGCATGATGTACCTGATGACACCAGGGTGCGCTGTACCTGCAATAATACAATAGGTAGCGGTCCATTAAAAATGAATGCCGACCCTCCCCCCCCCAGGTCATGCCGTGAGGTGCCACAAAACACAAGGTGGTCCGTGGGCCTTTTGTTTGACACCTGTGACTTAGCTGAAAACTCTGCCATCATCAGGAGTTGTTATAAAGTTTGGGCCAGATGAAGAAGAAAATGAAAGAGAACATCTGTAAGTCACTGGATTTATAGAGGCCTAATA
The DNA here is from genome assembly GCA_947044405.1 of Leptodactylus fallax. Classification (NCBI taxonomy): domain Eukaryota; kingdom Metazoa; phylum Chordata; class Amphibia; order Anura; family Leptodactylidae; genus Leptodactylus; species Leptodactylus fallax. Next base: position 695,537 of record CAMRHE010000300.1, on the reverse strand, counting down.
TGATCTCCTAACATGTCTGTAATGGTGAATGCTTGTATTCTCTGTGTAATCCAGGCCTAATAATTGGTAACTGGACGTTCTCATACCCCTCGGAAATAGGATGTGACCCTATGCAGTCTGATACTGTCAGTGATGAATCTGATTGGATGCTGTCAGTAGGTAGGGGCTCAGCTTGTTACCAAGCAGAATGTTTATTCCCAGTTGACAATGCTGCATGTAGCACTAAAAGGTGGTGTTGACTATAGTAGGTGAATATCAGGGTGGCGTTTGGGATGGGGGGGCACAAGGGAGTCACATGGAGACTGTGTTACACTGTGAATGATTTTACATTGTGCCTGAGAGCTTAATGTTACACCTCAGTAGATTGAAACAATTCTAAATCTGACCATCAATGTTTATCAGCAATGTTAGCCTTGGGTTTATTAAACAAATATTTACAAACATGCTTAGATATTTTTTTGGTTATATATATCTCTAATTGCCCATGTTATAAATTATTACAAATTTAGTAGTATTAATTTTAAGATATAAAAATATATAACACAATAATGTATGACAAAAACAAAAATAACATACCGTACAATAGCAGAATACATTTCTGTTTATGTGAAAGCACTTGGGGAAAGAAAGGACTTTGTTATCATTTTGCTGTCTCAGTGGACCACCCATGAAGCCCAATTAATATTTTTTCTAAATGATAAACTATACCCGGATTGAAGCATTGTCAGGAACGTTTAACCTAAATGTCCTATACCGGCTAAATAATTTGAAACATTTTCCATTCCATTAAGCAAGCTGATAGTAATGGCTTTATTATCCTGTACCTTGTAAATGTCTCATGGGATGTTCTATAAATTTATATCACCCGCTTGGGTTTTATGTTTTCTTTTTATTATTTTTATTTTTTTATTAAGCAACCTCCTGATTTCTATAAAGTGTCAGATCCTATTTATTGGCAATAAGGCAGAGACTACTAAAAATTGTAGATGAGTAAACTGCCCCAAGGCAAGTGACTAGTCACAGACCCCAAAAATGGACAGATCCTATAAAGCATAAATCTATGCTTACATCAAGATATCCATTTACATAATTCAACTAAGTGTGCTCTGTCTGAAAGGAAACATTATTAAAATTTGGAAATGTATTATACGCAACCTTGTGACAGACGCGATTATATATAATACAACCTGAAGTAGGTGATTTCAGGAGAGTCGACTCTGTTTAATCTACTTTACTTGCTTTGTAATGAGTGCATGTCTGAGATACTAAGCTACGCTCTTATTATATTAGATATAAAAAAATTACTAGATATTGTTTTTGCTATATGGGTTCTTCATAAAGTCCTTTGAAAACAAGGGAGATAACCATACAGTACAAAAATATAAAGAAAAGACAAAAAAAATGATAAAAAAACCAAACAGATTGGAACCTTGAATAAATGGTGCACACCTGTCAGGAGTACAGACATCATATAAGAAAAGAAGATACAGTCATGAGAAAAATAAAGTACATACTCTTTGAATTCTATGGCTTTATGTATCAGGAAAAAATAATAAAAAATCTGGTCCTTACAATGTCTTAAAATTGGGTAAGCACAACCCCAGATGAGCAGCAAAACATGACAAATTATACCATGTCATTATTTAACAAAAACTAGGCCAAAATGCAGAAGCAGAATGTGAAAAATTAAGTATACCCTTACTGCTTCCAAATAAATTAAGAGGGAAAATAGTAGCCAACTGATGCCAATTAAAGAGGACCTTTCACGTTCTCATGTATATGCGGTTTTACATACCGCTAGAAAGCCGACAGCACGCTTTCCCGTTATATGCCCCGGGGCTTCCAGTTATACAGTATGCCCCAGCGGTTTCCATATAGGTGTATTGAAAACAGAAAGTCCATAGAGGAAACCCCTGCGGACCTTCTGTGAAAAGCGCTGCGGGAAAAACCACAATGTTACCGCCATGGTTTTTTCCTGCAGCCCGCTACGTGGGGCCTTAGTCTTAATAAAGCCCAAGTGCCACTTTCATTAAATTAATTGACCCTCATATTATTCCCCTGACATAAATACTGCACCTCTAATGACCCCTTATATCAATGACCACCCCCTTATGTTCATAATGCCTCCTAATATAAATGATGCCCCCTAATGGCTCCTTATATAAATAACCTCCCCCTTGTATTAATAATACCCTGTAATAACCCTTATATAAATGACCCCCCCATTGTCATAATGCCACCTAATGAATCCTCCCTTTATAGTTATAATTCCCCCTCCTATCCACCCCTTATACTATTAATATACCCACAACTGCGCTAAAAAAAAAAGAAAAAAAAGTCATACTCACCTGTGATGCTGATGAATGGAGCTGCCGCTGCCACCGCTTCCTCCCTGTCTACGCACAGGACGTCTGTGTCTGAGCGCGGGCGGCGCGATGTTGTGACATCATCGCGCCGCCTGTGTGAGAAGCAGACATCTGTCTGTGGTCTTGGGGTCTTGTAAACCGCAAGCCTCATGTGGCTTGCGGTTTACAATACTGTGAAGTTGCAGGATATGTTTTAACTAGATCGGTGTCTGCAGACACTGATTCAGTTAGAAATAAAGGATGTATTAATGACAGCCCCAGGGTGGGCCCCAGAAAGTCAGTGGGCCTGGGGCAGCCGCCCCCTCTGCCCCCCGCTAGCTACGCCTCTGGGTCAGATGAAACCAAAGTAGAACTGTTTGGTAAAAACACAACTCTTGGTGTTTGGAGGAGAGTGAATGCTGAGTTGCATCCAAAGAACACCATACCTACTGCGAAGCATGGGGGGTGGCAACATCATGCTTTGGGGCTGTTTTTCTGCAAAGGGACCAGGACGACTGATCCGTGTACATGAAAGAATGAATGGGGCCATATATCGTGAGATTTTGAGTGCAAACCTCCTTCCATCAGAAAGGGCATTGAAGATGAAACGTGGCTGGGTCTTTCAGCTTGACAATGATCCCAAGCACACCGCCAGGGCAACGAAAGAGTGGCTTCGTAAGAAGCATTTCAAGGTCCTGGAGTGGCCTAGCCAGTCTCCAGATCTCAACCCCATAGAAAACCTTTGGAGGGAGTTGAAAGTCTGTGTTGCCCAGCGACAGCCCCAAAACATCACTGCTCTAGAGGAGATCTGGATGGAGAAAAGGGCCAACATACCAGCAACAGTGTGTGCCAACCTTGTGAAGACTTACAAAAAAGGATACATAACAAAGTATTGAGATGAACTTTTGTTATTGACCAAATACTTATTTTCCACCATAATTTGCAAATAAATTCTTTAAAAAATAAGACAATGTGATTTTCTGGATTAGTTTTCTCATTTTGTCTCTCATAGTTGAGATCTACCTATGATGACAATTACAGGCCTCTCTCATCTTTTTAAGTGTGAGAACTTGCACAATTGGTGGCTGACTAAATACTTTTTTCCCCACTGTATAATAGAAGCAGAAAGTCCACAAAGAAAAACTTTCCACCACAGTCTTTTCCGCAGCATTTTTTGGCTGTGGCTCGCTACGTGGAGCCTTAGCCTGAAAGCAGAAGTTTTAGCAGTTTGCTTGTCTGGAGCATTCAGGTGTATGTTAACACAATGCCAAAGAAAAAAGCAGTGATCTTAGAGAAGCAATAGTTGTTGCTCATCAATCAGAGAAGAGCCATAAGGCCATTTCCAGACTATTTGAAGTCAATAATTCTAAAGTGAGAACGATTATTCACATGTGGAAAACATTTAAAAGAGATGACACAATCTTCCCTGGAGTGAATATTCCAACAAATTCAATCCAAGGGCACACTGTGCAATGCTCATAGAAATTGCAAAAAAAATCCCACGAGCTACATCTAATAGTCTACGGGCCTTAGTTTGCATGTTAAATTTTACAAAAAAAAGACTTCTAAACAAGCCATATTTGTACAGAGTTGGTAGGAGAAAGACTCTTATTTCTAAAAGGAACATGGCAGCATGACTCAAGTTTGCAAGTTGCATTTCAATAATCACTTCAACAAGACTTCTGGAACAATGTGTTTTAGGCTAAGGCCCCACATAGTGGACCACAGTCAAAAAACGCAGAGGGAAAAACCGTGGTAGAAGCGCATCGTGGTTTTTCCCACAGCGCTTTTCACAGAAAGTCTGCAGAGTTTTCATCTCAGACTTTCTGCTTCAATTATACCTATACGGAAAACACCAGCATTTCCTTAGGAATAATTTACATTCTGCAATTTACAAAAACGCAATGGTTTTTGAAATCGCAGCATGTCCGCTGCAGATATTTTTCTGTAATGTGTGGATGGGATTAGCCAGAATCCTTTCCACTTTGCAGGTACTGTAAAACGTTGCGTTTTTGCAATGTGGGGCTTCAGCCTCAATGAGATTTTTCCCAGAAAGCTTCAGAGTTGCAAAAAAGGTTAGATAATTGAAGAGCAAAAGAAGAAATGAATATCTGACAATATGACATTAAAGTGATCTGGCCCTGAACATACAGTGTCATTTTACAGTATACAGTGCTGGCCAAAAGTATTGGCACCCCTGCAATTCTGTCAGATAATACTCAATTTCTTCCAGAAAATGATTGCAATCACAAATGCTTTGGTAATAATATCTTCATTTATTTTGCTTGCAATGAAAAAACACAAAAGAGAATGAAAAAAAAGTCAAATCATTGATCATTTTACACAAAACTCCAAAAATGGGCCGGACAAAAGTATTGGCACCCTCAGCCTAATACTTGGTAGCACAACCTTTAGACAAAATAACTGCGAACAACCGCTTCCGGTAACCATCAATGAGTTTCTTACAATGCTCTGCTAGAATTTTAGACCATTCTTCTTTGGCAAATTTCTCCAGGTCCCTGAGATTTGAAGGGTGCCTTCTCCAAACTGCCATTTTGAGATCTCTCCACAGGTGTTCTATGGGATTCAGGTCTGGACTCATTGCTGGCCACTTTAGAAGTCTCCAGTGCTTTCTCTCAAACCATTTTCTAGTGCTTTTTGAAGTGTGTTTTGGGTCATTGTCCTGCTGGAAGACCCATGACCTCTGAGGGAGACCCAGCTTTCTCACACTGGGCCCTACATTATGCTGCAAAATTTGTTGGTAGTCTTCAGACTTCATAATGCCATGCACACGGTCAAGCAGTCCAGTGCCAGAGGCAGCAAAGCAACCCCAAAATATCAGGGAACCTCCGCCATGTTTGACTATAGGGACCATGTTCTTTTCTTTGAAGGCCTCTTTTTTTTCCCTGTATACTCTATGTTGATGCCTTTTCCCAAAAAGCTCTACTTTTGTCTCATCTGACCAGAGAACATTCTTCCAAAAAGTTTTTGGCTTTCTCAGGTAAGTTTTGGCAAACTCCAGCCTGGCTTTTTTATGTCTCTGGGTCAGAAGTGGGGTCTTCCTGGGTATCCTACCATAGAGTCCCTTTTCATTCAGACGCCGACGGATAGTACGGGTTGACACTGTTGTACCCTCGGACTGCAGGGCAGCTAGAACTTGTTTGGATGTTAGTCGAGGTTCTTTAGCCACCATCCGCACAATCTTTCGTTGAAATCTCTCGTCAATTTCTCTTTTCCGTCCACATCTAGGGAGGTTAGCCACAGTGCCATGGGCTTTAAACTTCTTGATGACACTGCGCACGGTAGACACAGGAACATTCAGGTCTTTGGAGATGGACTTGTAGCCTTGAGATTGCTCATGCTTCCTCACAATTTTGCTTTTCAAGTCCTCAGACAGTTCTTTGGTCTTCTTTCTTTTCTCCATGCTCAATGTGGTACACACAAGGACACAGGACAGAGGTTGAGTCAACTTTAATCCATTTCAACTGGCTGCAAGTGTGAGTTAGTTATTGCCACCACCTGTTATGTGCCACAGGTAAGTAACAGGTGCTGTTAATTACACAAATTAGAGAAGCATCACATGATTTTTCAAAGGGTGCCAATACTTTTGTCCACCCCCTTTTTTATGTTTGGTGTGGAATTATATCCAATTTGGCTTTTTGACAATTCTTTTTGTGGTTTTCCATTGAAGACAAATTAAATGAAGATATTATTACGAAAGCATTTATGATTGCAATCATTTTCTGGAAGAAATTGAGTATTATCTGACAGAATTGCAGGGGTGCCAATACTTTTGGCCAGCACTGTATATGTTTTGGTATATGGACCTTCAGCAAACACAAATCACTATGTGTGACCTCCATAAATGAAAAGCACTGTCAATATCGTCTAATAATTACGGTAGTAATCTTTGCTTTGTTAAAAATAGTAATGCAGCAAATCCCCAATGAATGATATGTCGCCGCGATTACAATACGTGGGGCCTTGGCCTTAGACAGATGAGACCAAAGTGGAGATATGTGGCCATAATGCATAGGGCCACGTTTGACAGAAACCAAACACAATGGTGTAAAATACCAATCTGAGTAATATTTAACTTTCTTATGACCCTCAGCGGCTCTTGTGCCACTGCTTCCTGGGTTCCTTGTCAGTCTCTGTATTCTGGTCTGCAGCGACGACATTTTGACATGGACATGTGGCCTATACAGACAATAACTGGCAGCACTGAGGTCACTGCTACAGCCAAGCATATGTTTATATTGAAATGTCATCATTGTAGGTCAGGATATAAGACCAGATGAGGATCCTAGAAGTAGTGGCACAGGAGCAGAACATGATCTGTAAAGTATTACTGTATTAGTTTGTTTGTTTTTATTTTTTTTTTAATATATATATACATAGCAAAATTTTTAGCTGCTAACTGTGACAATTTTGCCCAGTTAGTCCACAGTCTTAGGCTCTAATCAGATGACATGTTTACATCTGTTTAATGGATGCAAAAAAAGGACACAAAAAACACGCAAATGGATGGTCATCCGTTTATATCGACATCAATGTTAACCACTTCTGGACCGCCCATTGGGTATATACGTCCAGAAGGTGGTTGTCTAGTTCTACAAGGAGGTACCGGTACGTCCAAGCAGAACGCAGCAGTTGCACGAAATCGTGCAGCTGCTGAAACGGGGAGCCGGCTGTAACTTCAGCCGGAGCTCCCAGAGAGAAGACAGGGAAGGTTTATTACCGATCGCTGCCATCTTGCAGCTCCCCTCTGACCTGGCGGTGACGTGAGCCGCTGGGTGCAGCATCTGTAAGAGCTGCTGGGTCCTACAGGACCCAGATCAGCTCTATACTAACGGGCAGGAGGCTGTATTCCTCCTGCAACTAGGGCTAAATGTACCAGCCCCAGTTACAGGGGAAATCAGCCTCCACAACAACAAAAAAGTAATCAGTTGTCCCCAAAGGTCTATTATGACCTTATGGGGACACGATGTAAAAAAAAATTAAAAACAAAATTAATAGAAAATATATATATAAAACGCCCTTATTACAGGTTATAGCCCCACCCCGACTATACCATAAAAAATAAAAATTACCATAACGGAGAGTAAAAACTATTTTATAAAGTTTTTTAGTAGCACTTTGTGTTATTAAATAAAAAAAAAAATGAAAAGTGAAAAACAGACACGTTTACCTCCTCTTTTGTTCATGTTTTCCCGGTTATAAAAAAAAAATTAAAACACATGCAAAAATAAAAACAACATAAAAATAAAGCCCTATGTGTCACTGAAAGAAGACACAAAAATTAGTTGAATAACGCAAATGATAAAAATGTAACAGCCCATAAAACCGCACATACAAAAAAATCCGAAAAGGAGTCTGGTCTGGAAGGGGGGGATAAAGCATCTGGTATGGAAGTGGTTAAAAAAACAGATCTGTTTCTATCTGTTTGTTTGGACAGACATTACAGTATGGTATACTGTTATTTTGGGTCCTTCAAAAAAAACAAACAGAAGCTGATCCTTTTTTGTTTTTTTTTAACATTTATGTCTATATAGATGGATGGCCATCCATTTGCATCTTTTTTTTGCATCCATTAAATGCATGTAAAAAAACATGATCTCAATGTAGCCTTAGGCTAAGGCCCCACGTAGCGAAACACAGCAAAAAAAAAAAAAAAAGCTGCGGAAAAAAAGAGACGGAAATGCATGGAGTTTTTTTCTGGAGAGTTTTTCATTGCGTTTTCATTGAGTTTTCCTCTGCGGACTTTCTGCCCGTATTATACCTTTATGAATAACGCCAGTGTGGGCGTTTTTGAAAATGCAGCTTTTCTGCTGCAGATTTTTTTCTGCAATGTGAGGATGGGATTCGCAAGAATCCCATTCACTTTGCAGGTACTGTAAAATGCAGCATTTTTCACAGCAGTGGCCAAAACATTGCATTTTCACAATGTGGGGCTCCACCCTCAATGAGATTTTTTCCAGGAAGGTTGCAAAAACGGTTACAAAAAATTTGAGATAATTGAAGAGCAAGAGAAGAAATGGATATTTGACAATATGACAATAAATTGATCTGGCCCTGAACATACAGTGTCATTATACAGTATATATGTTTTGGTATATGTTACATTGGACCTTCAGCAAATCACACAAATCACTATGTCCGACCTCCATACATGAACAGCGCTGTCAATATCGTCTAATAATTACAATAAGTAGATAATCTTGGCGTTGAAAAAGGTATTAATGCAGCAAATCCCCAATGAATGACATGTCTTTCTATGTGAATTTCTGCAAAAAGGGATAGTTCAAATTGAAGTGCATGGAATAAGCTGGAGACCAATTACAGGGGCTCTATCTCCCCCTAATCTGTTTCAGCCAAGATGACACTAGAAGTCAGGAAGATAATGGAGCATAGTCCTTTATTTCCCTGAATAATAAAGCAGACAAAGTAGAGTTTTTATATAAATAGGTGATGCCCAGAAAATGTAAATCCATCAATTAGTGTCGTCCTCTGGTTAATGAGTCTTACACATTCTCTAGGTTGCTATAGGGAACAGCTGAGGTCACACGGTGGATAATGCAGCACTAATTTCCTACCCAAATTCTGTCATTTTCATGTGCGACTGCTGTAATACTGTACCAAAATACAAACAATTACTGTAGAAACGGCTTTATAATAACTTCCTGTGCAATAAGTGACAGTATGAGTCAGTTCTGTGAATTATTTATTACCGTATAATTAGGTGGAGGAGTCAATGATGGATTTGCGCATTTCTCATGTTTGAAAACAGAAATTAAGCTCAATGATTTCTATTCAATAAATCAATAAAATCATTCTTCAGCAAATACAAATAAACATTCCTATTATGTCCTATTAAACCTACTGATACATCTTGAAACATTGACCCAGATTTACTAATAGTTAGACAGTGTAAACTTAAACAGGCAGTCTGAAAATACACCAGATTTATCACAGTGGCTGATGCTGGATGATAAATCTGGTGTATCTTTAGGTTAAGGCCCTACGTAGCAAGCTGCAGCCAAAAAACAAAAAAGTCCGCTGCGGAAATGAATCGCGTTTTTTCCGCAGTTTTTTTTTCACAGAAAGTCCACAGAGTTTTCTTCTGTGGACTTTTTGCCCCTATTATACCTATACGGAAATTGCCTGTGTTTCCGTAGGTTTAATCGACATGCTGCGATTTACAAAAATCTTTTTCTGCAATGTGTGGATTGGATTAGCAGGAATCCCATCTACTTTGCAGTTAATGTAAAACACTGCGTTTTCACAACGTCTAATCTTAGTTTATACCACCTTTACTTTGGCAAAGTGGTGCAATTAAGCCGCACCCCCTTTGTCTACCAAGCTCCAGAGTTGCAAAAAAAGGTTACAAAAATTCCAGATAATTGAGAAGCAAGAGAAGAAACTGGTGTATATATATTTTTTTTCATCATTAAAGTTTTTATTGAGATTTTACAATAAGAAAAAAACAACATGAACAATAGTTGAGAACGGGTGGGGGAAAAGGGAGGGGGGATGCTGGGAACACCACGGGAAATAACAACAGGGAGGAAGGGGGGACAAGTAAGTCAAGAAATAAAATGTAACAAATAAACATATAGAGGTTAAACATTGTGAATTCATAAGCACAAATATAGAAGGAAAAGAATGGAGGGTTACGTGGGGTGGAGGAGGTCTCAACTCTCCACAGAACAAATGGAACTACCGTGGAGTGTGGGGAAGACAAGAGAGCAAAGTAAAACAAAAAATAAAAATAAAACTGAAGGTACCAGGAGAAAGGGAAGAGTATAAGCCAGTAGGGAAGACAAAAAGTTTAGGGAGGAAGGGAAGTAAAGGCGGACTGAAAGTCAGCAGAGTGATAAAAGATATTCCATAAGAGCCACATCTGCGGGTAAGTTGGGTGTACTGCTAGTGGGAGGTGGGAGTAACAGAACCCAGCGGGACCAACTCCAAAAGGGGAAGGAGGGAAGAGGTAGATGTAACCCGGGGGAAGCAGAGAGGCAGCAAATCTGGGGTGTAGAAGAGAAAAGCGGAGCACAGAGCAGCAGAGAAGTCTGGGTTGCCCAAAACAGGAGTCATAGGACTGTTGTTTTTCAATAAACGCCTAACAGCGTTGTAGAGATCACAAGCCCCCAGTACGTGGTGTGTAACATACGAGAGAGATTGAGACGCGCTGTCTGACCAATGGCGCTTATTGAGGCAAGGTAGAGCAGTAAGGGGGAGCTGGCTCAGAGACCTCTCCAGGGCAACCCGGAGCTTAGAGTGCGCCGAGTGATGCCAATCGAGGATACGTGCAGTTGTCACAGCCAGGTGATAACCAAGGCAGTCCGGCACATCCAATCCCTCCCTCCGTTTGGGTTTGAACAGAGTGTGCTTCGCGATGTGCGGGGGATTCAAGGCCCAGATACATTTAGTGAGAGTCTTCTGGAGAGTAGTAAAGAAAAAGGCTAACGGATGTCACGCAGCAGCATTAATTTCACTGTCAGTGAATGGGGGCTATTCATATGACTTTTATTTTGTAAAGGAGCATCAAAATATAGGTCATGTCCTATTTTTGCCCGTTTTAACAGATCCCTCCTTACACTCAAATGTGAAAACGGGTGCCCCTCGAGTGCAAGATGGCCGTGAAAAACTGATATTTTTCACAGCCATTTTGCACCTTTTATGGGTGAATCTAGCTTTAAGCAAGATACAACATAGTATGTTCACTGCAAGGGGGCTACAGAGCATATCAGACCAAAGAAAAGTCAGTGTTAGTCTATAGAAAGGCTAACACTGAGTTCTAGGTACACAGCTAAGTAGCTGCTACCGGATCCTGCCCTGAAAGATTTAAGTTAGTAACTTTTTAAAACCAGTCTGGACCACTGTAAGGAGTGATTCTTGTTAACTTACATCAGATATCTGGTGTAAAATGTCACAAACCTTGGTGTTTTGCACCTCGCAAGCAATGATCGCTGAAATGTAGCCTGTAACTGGCAGAGACTAAAGCAGAGGAGCTGTCACATTTATGAAGAGATGTGCCCCATAGCAGTGAGTGGAGTGATGGGCACACAAACAAACTGGTGCTCCATTCACAAGGAGGCTTTAGGGGGACCTTAGGTGTTCCTATTCTTCTGATTATTGGGGGACTCAGTGTTCAGGCCCCAGCAATCAGACACTTATCCCCTGTCCTATGGATAAGTAGTCTTAATGGCACAACCCCTTTAAAGTTTAAGATTTCTGCATCAGGTTTTCTGATGCAGGTTTGAAGTCACTTCAGTGGAGCTCCTGTAAGATATAATACCATAAACAACTTGTGTGCAGATATGGTGCTATTCTTGGAGGAAAGCAGTCATGACTTTCTAACGCTGCCTAACCCCTTTAGTCTAAGGCCCCACGTAGCATCCCGCAGAGCTTACTTGTGGTGGCGGCAATGCATCGCAATTCTTCCCACAGCACTTTGCACGGAAAGTTCAGAGTTTTCCTCTGCGGACTTTCTGCTTCAGTTATATCTATAGGGAAACTGCCGGCGTTTCCGTAGCGTAACTGTTGCGGTTTTGGAAATTACCATGTGTCCGCACTGTGTATTTTCCCGCAAAGTGGGGATGGGATTCACTAGAATCTCATCCCCACTTTTCTGTGACTGTAAAACACCTCGGAAAAAGCCACGTGGGGCCCTGGCCTTAAGGTTAGGTTCACATTTGCGTTGGAGTCGACTCAGCCACAGAATCCACTGAAAATCAGCAGAGAGAAAAGTCCTATATGGAGGAGTATTCTCTGCAGAAACCTAATGGACATTATAGACTATAATGGGGTCCGTGGGTATCCTCTGCTTCCGCGGACGGGATCTCTGTCGTTTGGGTTCACCTGGCGGAGCCAGCGCAGGTGTGAACCATTGCTATAATTGTTATTGGATTTTGGGAAAATATAATAACGGCAATGGTAATAATATATGGTGGGTTTATTATTATTACTATTTTCATTATTAATAATATACAATTAAATGTAAATAAAAATAATTGCGCTCAAAATACTGTGATAGGAAAACATAGAAAGAAGATGTAGCAGTAATAAACATAACAGCAAATAATAATATCCATGCATTGTACATGATGATTTTTTTTATCCCTTGAAACATAGCTGTTTTTTCCCTCCTGTTCAGACCCTGATTCAGATCAGTCTTTTGGTTGACTGCACATCTCCTCTAGTCTCCATATAATCAGCTTGAGCAGGCATGAAAGTTACATTTGCACCCAATCTAGCAGCTGATTAGTGCTGGAACTAGACACTGCACCTGTATGATGTGACCTCTCTGTCCTGACTTGATGTTATCATCATCTGCCAAGGAGAGCGGAATACGCAATACAGTCTACAGCAGATCTGATTGCTATCTTTCAATCCAAGGATAGGTCTTGACAGTATTATCTGAACAGCAAGGGTCTTACTTTCCTGGTTACTCTCAGAGCACATTTTAAGGTCACAGTGGAAATCGTTCTAGATTATTAAATCACTAAAGTGAAGTTATAATGTTGAACAGTATTAATATGAAGCCGAATCAAAGCGTGAGAATATGATCAGCTCTCCTAATCATGAAAAGCTACTTGTGTCCTTTAGAGCTCCTTAAGAAACAGGGACAGGCTAACTAAGACGCTGTTTACACTGATGGGATTTTGGATTGTGAATAGGATTCATTTTTGGGTAGGTCTATCCCTCTTAAAAACAAAACAAAAAAAAAACTTGCAACATGTGACGTAGATTAATGTCCAAATCATAATAACACTGTAGCATAGGATACTTTATGTAGACAAAGATAAGAAGGACCAAATATTATATATAAACTGAGAAATACAGGGGCATATCAGTACGGTTTCTCTGCCATGAAACTATATATACCAGTATCATAAAGAGGGAGGCTGGGTCCTATTACAGACTTCGTATTGGTCCATGAACCTCAAGTTTCTGGAATTGTTATAGGACAGCAGCAACTGCAGATACAGATTTGCTTAATGCTAGGTTCATACTAGCATTTGTTTTTTTTTCCATTCTTCGGGTCCGCTTGGGGACCTGAAAAACGGAAATCCAATCCGAATAAAAAGGAATCCCATGGACCCCATAGTACACGTAAGAGAAATTGGTCCAACAATACTTTCTCCATTTCTCTTACATGTGCTATTCCATTCCTCCTAATATCCGATCTGAATTAAGACCGAAAATGTTTCATCATTTGTATGGATATAATAAAATTGGAGCGTTAAAGCATAAATATATGAGTGCCGGAGCTCTTTGTTATTAATTTGTTAAAGGACTCCAATTTCTCATGACACTAATTTAGTACAATTTTGTGATATCCTATTACACCCTTGAAAATCTGAAATTCACAAGATAAAAGTAGACACTAGTGATGGGCGAACTTTATTCACATAGTTTAGCCACACTTGTTTGGTCTAAACTGGAAGTGCTATTATTATACTCTGGAGTTTTCTCGGAGGTTCCAGGAGGGGTGGAAAAATAAACAGCTCATACATTTGCACTCTTCTCCAGTCTTCTATCCTGGCCTCTTCCAGTTTCCTGGGTGAATATTACATATGAAAAATTAACAATAATTGCAAGTTATATTAATAGGGTCCATTGAAGAGTTAATACATTACCTTTCATAGCGTGGCGCAATCTGGTTTTTAAAAGTGTATATTAATTTGCATGTCCACCTACTGAGCTGAGGGCTGGTGGACACATATGCTTAATCTCTCTTCTCACTGCTGGATACTCATTCCTATTCTTGGTGATCCTCTGTTCACTGAGCAGCAACCTATACACATTGCTTTTAGGACCAGAGCCTGTGCAGCAACAGAAAGCTGAGAAGACTGCTATTTCTTATCACTGCTCCACACTCCATAGTACAGTTATTATGCAACTGTATGCAGGGGAACCTACTGGGGACTATATTTATGACTGCCAGAAGGCCTCATGACACGATCAGCTGCGCAACTGAGGCCTTTCCGATGCTTTGTTCCATTCCGATTATTTATAGGACCTGCTCTATGAATATAGTAATGGGGCATCAGAACGGGGCCCAGGGTTCACTCACCCTGCACCTCAATCGTGTCCATGAAGAACCTATTGGGGACTATATTTAGAAGCTTGGGAGTGAAACATGTATTGGGGCAGGCGTGTGTGGTCTGTATGTGCTAATACATGATATACATCGATTCTGTCCTAGCACTAATATTGTATGTAGGTGCTTAGCATAGCTTTTATGTAGTTATTATTGTTTTGTGTTGTGGGTTGGTATACTATGTAACAGTCTTAGATTGCAGCCTCAGCACCTTTCTTGTCATGTGACCTTTTACAATTTTACCTCTTTTTGTCTCCAGATTGTATGATACGATTAATGTTTAAATATTTACCATAGATTTTCTATGTCATTTTTGGTGGTTTCTTTGTAGTTGGCACACAAAATAACTTTGTTATAGTGTGCTCTTGTTTTTTGATTGTTGGGGACTATATTTATAGTTGCCAGAGGGAAAAGGAGACTAACTGAGAATTTACTACAGACTATATTCATAGCTACTAGAGGGAAATTTAGACTTATAGAGAACTTTCTGAGAACTATTTTGCTATCAGGAGAAGGAGAATGACTTCTAGCAGTGTGGAACAGTTAGAATCGAAAGACATATTATATGCATGTCAGGGGTTTTGGGAGTTGTAGGCAGAAAACAGAGATATGGCACTGCCGGACAACCTGCCCCAATAGCCCAGATTAGAAGTGGTGCAGATTCATGGGACAACCCTTTCAGAAACGTTACCAAAAATATTTAATAAAAAAAACAAATTGAGCAAAAAGTTATTTTTTGATGATGGATTTTATTAGGGGGGTTTAATAGTTATTGTTACATCTATGAACCACATTATGTGGAGCTTTCCAAATGCATGTGCCAAACATATGCATAGGACCCATTTCATCTAGCAGTTGTCAAATGAGTGTCCTTTTGGCATATGCCAGACTGGTGTGTGGCAACATACCTATTTTTCTATATAGACTAATTTCTAGACAACACTATAACTAAAAAGTCAAATGCGGTAATAAAATATATAATACATAGGGAGTCTGATAGCAAAGTATGCTACTGTATGGATGTATATGAGCTGCAGCCTTGTGTTGGTGGTATATATCAACAAATCCTCATGTACATCCAACATTAGGATCAAATGTAATATGAGCCACAGAGTTCTCAGAAAATATAAAGAATTGTTTTCTAGCATATGCTTATGGATTACTGAAACAGACTGGTTAGCAGAGCAGACGGGTCCTCTTTAAACAACCACTGGTGCATTGCGTTCTACACCGAAATGTGATGATAAAGTGTCAGCAATAGGCAAGGCTTTATCAGTATATTAAGAGTATTGATACATGAATTCTATACGTTGTCCTTAGAATTTACCCCAAAGACCAAAGCTTTGATAACTTTCCCAGCATCTACATTACAGCTCTGCACTGGCAGGGATGCAGCCATAAGAGGCAGGAATTACTAAGTAGTCTGAGACCATCTGTCCTCTCAGGGAGGTAAGAACGTTCCTGATTGAGTGACACCTGCTTGTCAAGAAGAGCCTATGGGGAAATTTGTGTTAGGATCACTGAACCCTGAGTAACGTTACCTGCATATGAATCTCTTTCTACACCTTCTAGGAATTTCTCATCCTAAAATGGAGAAATAATTACTGTGGGTAATCGGAAGTCTCCACGCAAAATATGGATGAGAAATTGTTATGTGCTGGGCTGGAAACACTGGCACTTTGGAAAATAAAATAAAAAATCATACAAAATAAAAATTGTAAATATACAGTGGATAATAAATTATTTATTAAGGGTCTATATACAGTAAGGAGCTAGCTGCATAAAGTATCTATCTACCTAACTCAATACACTTGCCTTTTTTAAGCAGTGAATACAAAACTGAGTATAGTGAACAAACCATATCTGGTATCAGTTACCAATCATATAATCAAGTGAAACAATATATATCAATCAGACTCCCAGTGTAAGTATAATGGTGCTATAGAAGGATACTATGTATCAATAAAGTGTATCATTTACATAGATACACTATACATACACTTTACACTTAATAGCTAATAATAAGCTTATGGGGTACATATGTGTGAAAAAGAAATGCCTTATAAAATCCAGATAACAAGATATGAAGCTAACTTGTCCAGTCTGGAGTCTAAACGATCACAGATTAGACACATCCTGCTGGTCATGTGATTAGGCGCACATATGCACTAAACACTATGAAGACTCATCGCCATTTTTATCAAGGGGAAAAGGTCTGGCAGACTATGAGACCCCACATAGCGGCCCACAGCAAAAAAGCACATTGCGGTTTTTCCCACAGCGCTTTTCACGGAAAGTCCGCAGAGCTTTCCCCTGCAGATTTTCTGCTTTAATTATACCTAAGGGAAACCACTAGAGTTTTTGGAAATCGTAGCATTTCTGCTGTGCGTATTTTTCTGCAGGGACTGTAAAACGTTTACGCCACATGGGGCCCTGGCCTTAAACGGCAAATAATGCTGCTGGTACTGAAATAAAGCCACAAAAATGGTGTAAACTATTGTATAGGCGCCAGGGTAAAGGTTGTAGTAAACAACTGGGTAGTATAAATGGTCACATAAATAAAGTGTCCACTCCATAGTGATGTGCAGGAAACTGTAACCTGTACTGTGAATAGGGGCATACTCAGCTAATGTGTTTTTCCTCTTTTATATAAATACAACAGAAAGAAACGCTTCCTGTTTGGAACCAGTTAGGATTTACAACATGGCCCAGATACCCTACTTTCCCAGGTGGTTTGGGGCTCACCTTGTAGGGTTGTGTTCCACAACCACTTAATGCGTGTATCAAGTTAGAATAGTGAAGGCTGCTCGTTAGGGCTCTTCTTGGGTGTCCTTCTGATTCCAAGTAGTAGAAATAATAAAAATAAAAATTCCTTATCCACAGCAACCAAAGTTGCAGGGGAAAAAAAATATTTGAAGGCAGAGACCAATATTAGGCGCTCTTCACTTTAACCCTCCTAGGGTATGTGTGATGGCAGATGAATGAATGGTAGAACAAACTTGTCTGGCTTACTCAGATGCCTCTGAAAGACAGAAGGTATGGTTGATTTGAAAAAGAGGTTTTCACCTCGAAACGCGTTATCTTTGTACCATTTTTTTCCAATAAATTTATTATACTTCATTGGATAGTTCTACCATTCATTCATCTGCCTTCCCACATACCCTAGGAGGGTTAAAGTGAAGAGCGCCTAATATTGCTCTCTGCCTTCAAAGACTTTTTTTCCCCTGCAACTTTGATTGCTGTGGATAAGGAATTTTTTCTTTTATTATTTCCTCTTTTTTAGATACACACAATGTGAATATTTTTTCTTAAAGGCACAGAAAAACCAACAGGAATCCAGATGGTTTCACATATAATTTTTTTTTATTTTTTAATAAATAACTGTTCTGCATAGATTTTGATTGTCTGTCCCGTCTTACTTCTATGACCATGCCAGGCCAATTGTGTGATCTT
Source organism: Leptodactylus fallax (assembly GCA_947044405.1). Classification (NCBI taxonomy): domain Eukaryota; kingdom Metazoa; phylum Chordata; class Amphibia; order Anura; family Leptodactylidae; genus Leptodactylus; species Leptodactylus fallax. The sequence continues at coordinate 677,630 of CAMRHE010000300.1, read as the reverse complement.
TCTCATTTGATATTGATCATATATTTGGGGTATTTTGGTCCATTGTCCACTTGTCATTTGTGAGTCTTGCTATACTCAAAAAGGAGATGTTGCAAATATAGTACTATGGTTTGGCCATTGAATAATATTAAGTTTTTCTGACGGGGCATATTGGTGTACTTCCCACATTTGAGGCCCATATAAGAGTGCTTTTTTTTTTAAAAAAGGAGGTGTAGCACGTATATAGTGCATTGGTTTGATACCAGATCAAGAGCGCTTGTGCCCTCTTTTCTGGCGGAGACATTGCCCCTATAGGGGTTGATGACCTGTCAGTTTACTTCTTTAATATTTAATAAGGAAACTGTATATTTGGAGCCCTTCCATTAGATTCTGGAGTCATATGACTATGCCCCTATTCACACTACAGGTTGCGGCTTCCTGCACATCACTATGGAGTGGACACTTTATTTATGCGACCATTTATACTACCCAGTGGCTTACTACAACCTTTACCTGGCATCTTTTTAATAGTTTAGACCACTTTTGTGGCTTTATTTCAGAGCAGCATTATTTGCCATTTAATTGTCTGCCAGACCTTTTTCCCTTCATAAAAATAACAACTGAGTCTTCATAGTGTTTAGTGTGCATGTGCGCCTAATCACATGACCGGCAGGTTTAGATACCGGACAGGACAAGTTAGCTTCATATCTTGTTATCTGGATTCTATAAGGCATTTCTTTTCCACACATATGTACCCCATAACCTTATAATTACCAATTAAGTGTAATGTGGGGCTTATGTATAGTGTATAGTGTAAATTATATACTTTATTGATTGATACATATTATCCTGCTATAGCACCATTATACTTACAGACTGAGAGTCTGACTGATATGTATTTTTTCACTTGATTATATGAATGTTAATTGATACCAGACAGGGGCATAACTAGTAAAGACTGGGCCCCCTAGTAAACTTGACTTGGGACCCCTCCCCCCCATGGCAGAGAGCTCCCTTTCCTGGCCTCCACACAGTGTAACACCCAGTTTACACACTATAATGTTTCCAGACAGTATAATATCCCATAGCTGCCTCTCCTCACAGTATAGTGTCCTATAGCGGCCCCTCCACAAGGTATAATGTCCCATAGCGGCCCTTCCACACTGTATAATGTCTCATAGCGGCCCCTCCACACGTATAATGTCCCATAGCTGCCCCTCCTCACAGTATAGTGTCCCATAGCGGCCTCTCCACACCGTATAATGTCCCATAGCGGCCCCTCCTCACAGTATATTGTCCCATAGAGGCCCCTCCACACAGTATAATGTCCCATAGCTGCCCCTCCTCACAGTATAGTGTCCCATATCGGCCCCTCCACACCGTATAATGTCCCATAGCGGCCCTTCCACACAATATAATGTCCCATAGCAGTCCCTCCACACCGTATAATGTCCCATAGCAGCCCCTCTGCACAGTATAATGTCCCATAGTGGCCTATAAACATAGTATAATGTCCCATAGCAGCCCCTACACACAATATAATGTCACATAGCGGCCCCTACAGTGTTGATTACAAATATTGCAAAAATTTTGGGTTCAGTAGAATCCAAAATTTTTGGGTTACACCACCCACAAACTATTATTATTATACTCTGGGGTCTTTTCAGACCCCAGAGTATAATAATTGGAGGCCCATGGGAGCTGAAAAACATAAAAACCAATGTTACTTACCTCTCCTGGTCTCCGCCTCGACTCCTTGCTGCTTTCAGTGGCCTTATGTACCGATCCCTGCTCCTGCTCACGACCACCGCTTCCCCTTCTTCCCTCCAGGGGGCCCCAGCGACATGATATGCGATGTGATAATTTGGGGTTTAACCTATACCCTGGACTGGCACCCTCATTTACGCCTGTGCAGTCTGTGCAGTGTTTGGACATCTATCTATCTATCTATCTATCTATCTATCTATCTATCTACATATCATCTATCTATCTATCTATCTATCTATCTATCTATCTATCTATCAAGATGTCTGTCTATCCATCATCTATATATAGTCTATAAAAACAATTATTTTGGAAAAATGATTATTGTGATTATTATTATGATTATTATTGTTGTAATACCCAATTTATTACCTGTCTACCCTTTTATTACCTACTTATATTTATCATCTATTAATTTTCTATCATTCTATCGTCTATCCTTTTCTATTATCTTTTAATTATATATCTATATTATAATTTATATACTGTAGACTGAAAATGACTCAACAGAGCTGAGCCAAAAACTGTGCACATTTGTATGTGTTGTATGTGCGTCTATTTTGTCAGTATATGTCAGTCTTGTCAGTCTATATCCACTTGTCTGTCTATCTATTATACATTTTATATAATCTATGTATCTTGTAATTATCTATTTATCTATTAGTCAACTATTTTACTATCTATTTAGTTTGAAAATGGCTCTATAAAGTGGTGTCAAAATATTGCATGCTTGTTTGCATCTATCTATCTATCTATCTATCTATCTATCTATCTATCTATCTATCTATCTCTGTCTATGTAATTGTCTGTTTGTCTTTCTATCTATCTGTAGCTGCATCTCAGTGTACACTAAAAATTTATATTTCAGAATTTGAGCACTACATGCAAAATGTCATTATTTTTCATATCTGTTCTATTCTTTATAAGAACTAGAAATTATACAATTTTTCTCCCCCCACAGAAGATCAAGAGGAATATCTGCCGGGCCGGGACAAAACATCAAAGAAACACCCCAGTGATTTTTAATTTGTAGAGACATAATGTAACCTGTCTGATAGATCTCTTTGGAATTATTTTGCTCTGCACAATATTTCCTTTAGGGTAAACAATTAGTTGTCTAATTAATTTTCAGATTCATTATTTCATTCTGTCCTGGGGAGCAGCGTTGTGCTTGATTTGTCACCGGATAATCCCAGAGCCCCTTTGTGATTTATTAGTATAGAACCTTTCTCTTAAAACAAAATGCTAAATGTATTATTTAAAGTTTACTTACATGGGGGGTGTTTTATATGCATAAGTAACGCAAAATAACATATCTAGGAACTGAGCGTTGTAGGGAGTCAAATGTTTGAACAGGAATGTATCACATTTTTTACAATGATATTTTTGGACTATAGGATGTACCTGGAAAATAGTAAAAGAAAATAAGTAAAAATTTTATTTTAGTTAAAACTTCATTGGTGGTCTTGGGTAGGGAAAGGGTTATCATTACTAAATCTGGTGGTCTGGGATAATGCAACCTCACATGATTATTTAAAGGAGTTGTGCAGTTATGGAAACCTATCCCTTATCCACAGGACAGTGCATAAGTTTCCGATTGCTGAGGGTCTGATTGCCAGGTCCCGCAGTGATCAGGAGGACGGGAACCCAAAGTCCCCCTAAAGCCTCCTTGTGAGTGGAATACCAGTGGTCTGTTCAGTGCTATGGGGCTGCCGGGACTATAATGTCCGATGGCGCCTGCAGACCCATAGAATTAAATGGAGGGATAGTCATAAATGCACACTGGACAACCATTCAAAAGAAAGCTTTAGTGGGACTTTTGGTCCCCCCTTCCCCTGATCACCTGGGTACCTGGTGATCGGGCACTCAGTGATCAGATGTTTATCTCCTTTAAGGTAGAAGAGAGAGTTCATATTATAGGGTAGTAGGGAATTAATACCTAGTGGTCTAGGATAGAAAAGGTGTTAAAGGGGTTTATCAGAATACTAGAAAATCCCTGGGGTGTAAAAGGGTGATGCAAAATAAAAAATGAAGTGATACTCTACCCTCAGTCCTCTGTGCAGGTGACTCCTCCCTCATTCCCTCTGGTGTCAGGACTGGCCTGGCCAGAAGTGCTAAGGCTCATATGACTGTTGGGAGAATCAAGCCAGACACAGAACTTGAGGAAATGGTGGATGCCCTGTCCAAACAGAGGACCGTGGGTAGGCAAGTTTCTTTTCCATTTTGGTTTTACAACACTCTCATCCACCTCTAGGTTTTCCATTTATCCTGGAAAACCCCTTTTAGTTGTAGTTGTAGTTCCATATGGTAAAACTGGTCTACAGTGCATTAACTTAGTACAGTCATGGCCAAAAGTTTTGAGAATGACACAAATATTATATTTTCACATGATCTGCTGCCCTCTGGTTTTTATGTGTGTTTGTCAGATGTTTTTATCACATACAGAAATAGAATTGCATTCATATTATGAGTAACAGAAGCTTATATTGACAGTTAGAATGAGTTAATGCAGCAAGTCAATATTTGCAATGTTGACCCTTCTTCTTCAGGACCTCTGCAATTCTCCCTGGCATGCTCTCAATCAACTTCTGGACCAAATCCTGACTGATAGCAGTCCATTCTTGCAGAATCAATGCTTTAATTTTGTCTGAATTTGTTGGTTTTTGTTTGTCCACCCGTCTCTTGATGATTGACCACAAGTTCTCAATGGGATTAAGATCTGGGGAGTTTCCAGACCATGGACCCAAAATCTCTATGTTTTGTTCCCTGAGCCATTTAGTTATCACCTTTGCTTTATGGCAAGGTGCTCCATCATGCTGGAAAAGGCATTGTTGAGCGCCAAACTGCTCTTGGACGGTTGGGAGAAGTTGCTCTTGGAGGACATTCTGGTACCATTCTTTATTCATGGCTGTGTTTTTAGGCAAGACTGTGAGAAAGCCGATTCCCTTGGCTGAGAATCAACCCCACACATGAATGGTTTCAGGATGCTTTACAGTTGGCATGAGACAAGACTGGTGGTAGCGTTCACCTCTTCTTCTCCGAATAAGCTGTTTTCCAGATGTTCCAAACAATCGAAAAGGGGATTCATCAGAGAAAATAACTTTACCCCAGTCCTCAGCAGTCCACTCCCTGTACCTTTTGCAGAATATCAGTCTGTCCCTGATGTTTTTTCTGGAGAGAAGTGGCTTCTTTGCTGCCCTCCTTGAGACCAGGCCTTGCTCCAAGAGTCTCTGCCTCACAGTGCGTGCAGATGCACTCACACCTGCCTGCTGCCATTCCTCAGCAAGCTCTGCACTGCTGGTAGCCCGATCCCGCAGCTGAAACACTTTTAAGAGACGGTCCTGCCGCTTGCTGGTCTTTCTTGGGCGCCCTGGAGCCTTTTTGGCACCAATGGAACCTCTCTCCTTGAAGTTCTTGATGATGCGATAGATTGTTGACTGAGGTGCAATCTTTCTAGCTGCAATACTCTTCCCAGTTAGGCCATTTTTGTGCAGTGCAATGATGACTGCACGTGTTTCTTTAGAGATAACCATGGTTAACAGAAGAGAAACAATGATGGCAAGCACCAGCCTCCTTTTAAAGTGTCCAGTGGTGTCATTCTTACTTAATCATGACAGATTGATCTCCAGCCCTGTCCTCATCAACACCCACACCTGTGTTAATGGAGCAATCACTGAAACGATGTTAGGTGGTCCTTTTAAGGCAGGGCTGCAATGATGTTGAAATGTGTTTTGGGGGATAAAGTTCATTTTCTAGGCAAATATTGACTTTGCAAGTAATTGCTGTTAAGCTGATCACTCTTTACAACATTCTGGAGTATATGCAAATTGACATTAGAAAAACTGAAGCAGTAGACTTTGTAAAAATTAATATTTGTATCATTCTCAAAACTTTTGGCCATGACTGTATATTTCCCTGGTGGTCTAGGGTAAGATAGGAAGTTAATACCAGGTGGTCTAGACTATAAAATGGAATTAATATTTTGTTTCTTGTTCATCTATTGTAAAATATAGGGTAATATTTGGTGGTCTGGTGGTTTACTCACCAGAATCCAGAAATGTGTTCCTCAGTGTCTTGTCAGGAAGTTGAACATGATGTCTGTATCACATTCATCTTTCCTTTCTCTTTCCAGCATTAATCTCGCAGATTAATACCAGGAAGAAGAATAAAGGACTGTCTATGATCAGGCAGATGGCTGAGCGCTCTACCTGATTAATATGGAAGTGGTTCAGGAAGTGATAACTGACCCTATAACTTGTTAAAAGCATGTCTTATAGTCCAAAAATATGGTTATTAAAACCAGATACTGATATTGTTTTTTGCAATCTGATTTTAATTTCTAATTGTATTTTCTATATTTTATAAGAAACCCCAGTCAGAAAAGAAATCATTGACTTCTATGGAACGGTGTTATGGTCATCAGATCAGCTGTCAGCGCCATAAGCAGTTGGCTCTGATCTCTGTATAGTGGGTGGACGTTGGTGGCCAATTGCTTCCAGCTCCATGCTTTGTATAGCAGAAGTGGTCCTGAACAGCTGATCTGTGCGGGGACCGGCTATTGGCTAGCCACTGATCAGATATTTATAGTCTATCATAAAAAAAAAATTCCTGGCTAATATTGCAGGAGGTTTACTAGGCACATGCTGTAGTACTTTGTGATATCACCATGAATTATAACCAATGAAAATCTCAAGCCTGCTACAGTACATGTGATAATCTCAGCTACTTTTGTATCACTGCTTGCAATGTCAGGCGACTTAAAGCAACAATTGACCTCAAGTGTATAAAAAATTACATCTAGTACTTCAAACTACAACAGCACGAGGCAGTGACAAACGCACTGCTGAAAATGTGAGGCCCATATCAATCATCCCGCCTCCCATTATCTTGCCCTTTTCCTGAAAGGATCAATAAAACATTTGCATATTTTGCTATCAATATTTAATGTGATGCAGCAGGACACTTTTGATGAGTCTGAGTCCTTCTGCGAGGTCCTTTAACATGACAGAGGCTGGGAGCTCAGCGGGAGCTCAGGTGCTGGGGTCACTATGTAGGGATTGTCCCAGTCATAGGATCTGGCCGCCTGAAGACAGGGAAGTGAGCTCTGGGAGAACAGTGATGAATTTTAACGATTTGGGAAGACAAATGAGCCTTGGCTTCACCGCAATTAGTCGGATGTGGGAGACGTGTAGGGTGTAAATGAGGGATATGATCTGCTGTTAACTCCCAGTGTGGTAGGAGCTCCTGTTGTAAAGCTCATAATGAGGAATTTGGATGACACTGTAGACAGGTTGACAGAACAATTAGAGGGGCAAGTGCTGTTGATTCACATCCAGCAACTTATCAATACCATATTGCGTGACGGCAGGGAGACCCTAGTGCTAGAAATGTCTCTACACACACTGCCTACAGTCATAATGCATTAGATGGAGCAGAGCTGGGATTGTCATTTTGCATGATGTGTTAATAGTGGTTTCTATGTGTCTTTCTCTATCTGTCTGTCTATCTATCTATGTATCTATACTTACCTATCATCTATGATTTAGCTTGTAAGTATTTATCAATCCTTTATCTATATATCTGGGCTAAAAATGGCTCCAGAAAGTTCTAAGTCGCATCTGCCTGTCAATCTATCTAGTCCAAAAGAAAATACAAAACAGCACAGTATGGGGTGGGTGCAAAACCACAATCCAAGCCTTGTAGATCAATGGAGTGCTGAAACCTTTCCTGCATTGCCATCTATCTATCTATCTATCTATCTATCTCGAAAGAGATTACAGCATCTCAAAGCTTCTTGCTATAGACATCTTGCCATCTTTATTTAAACAGGTACTGAATATTCATAAAGTCCAACAGTGCAAAGATAAAACTGTCTTTATCAAGCATAAAACAGGTTGTGCATTACAAACATATATACCCCATCCTATAATATTCATGGGACTCCTGAGATCCCAGAGTATAATAAGTAGAGGCCCAGGGCAGGGGAGTAAAAATAACCAACACTTATACTTATTTAGATTGTGAGCCCTATATGGGACAGTGATTGACAATGTCTGTAAAGCACTGCGGAATATGATGGCGCTATATAAGTAAGATAGACAAATAAATAAATAAATAATACTTACCTTGCACCTCTCCTGGGCATACATGTTCTGTCAGGCTCTCTCCAGCATACTCTTCAGTCCTCTTCTGCCTGTAATTGAGATCAGGCTCCCCTGAGGCACTGGCGCCATTATACTGATGCGCCGCACGTGACTGCTGAAGCCCAATTACCTCAGTCGCAGGCCGGAAGAGCCCCGAAGAGGATGCTGGGGACTGTCAGAAGCTCAGGAGAGGTGAGAATAAGTACATGTTATTTTCAATCACCCCCCCACTTGGGTAGATTACTATTGGAAAGGGGCCCGGCGTTATGTGATGTCTGTACATGTCGCCGGGCCCCTTTCCAATACTAGCCTGCCCAGAGGAGGTGATTGAAAATAAGATATACTTATATTCTCAGACATCAGACATCAGACATAACATAACGCCGGGCCCCTTTTCATTAACGAGACTTATAGTGGTTGGGGAACCAGGCTTTTCCAAACCGTTATCATGGTGCTGTGAGGCCCCAGCAATCTCCAGCAGGCTGCGGACCCCATACTCCCCCAGGTCTAGTTGCAGCCCCTGCAAGCACCATCTTTACGCCCCTGCAGACTAGTTTCAACTTCTGGTGTTAAATCCTTGATAAATACCAGCAATGTATAAGTATGATCTAAAGTTGTACCTATGAGTAAGTCTCAAGTTTCCCATTCTACTGGTATAAATAGATGTAGCAGAGTTGAGTTTATTTGGCTCATTTGACACAGTCTGATTTTGCATAGATCTCTATGTAAAACACTTACTGTATATTATCTACACTTTAACAATGCAGAATAGAGGCAGGCCAAAACAATAAGAGAGTAAATTGTATCCTCACCCACATAATATCTTTATATTAATATCACTATTGTTCTACACCAGTAGAGCTCAGTGTCGTCTTTTGTTGTTATGTTATACATTTGTCTAAGCCAAGGACACTCAGATTCCTTCAGGTCGCACATTCTCGTATACCCGCATCCTCATTTTGGTATGACAGCTGGAAGCGGTGAGTGGGGGTGACATGGCTCGCTCAGCCCATCAGACCTCTGGGATAGAAATAAAAGCTTTCTTAGAAAACCTTGCAAGTCTCTATTGCCCCCCGGTCTAAATTATTTCTCTGTACTCTGCAGTCAAGCTCCAACCTCTGTCTAGTGTCCCACTGGCTTATTTAATGAACAGTCATTGGTTTAGTAGAAGAAAATCTATACCACTGCTTGCAAATCTGTCTTTCTCTGCTAAAATAAGGACAAACATGTATGGGCTCTGCAGGAGCTCTGATTCCGAACAATAGCCTAGGAGAGGAATGATCACTGTCTCAGGAAAGCTCCTGAGCTGGGAAGATTCATGCACCTTCTTATTCCTTCTTCACCCCCATGTCAGGCAAGGAGATGGTCTCTCAAATGTAAAGGTAATATAAAATATCAGCCTGTCTTCACTAAAGTTGAGACCCTTACACAGAATAAGACACTGCCTATATCCCATTAATTGGGTTATCCAGAAATACATATGGAGGAACTGTCCTTATATAATCTGTGGGGGTTTTGGGGCTCACAAAGGTGCAATGGTTTTCTACTTTCTCTACCATTTAGGCACATTGTGACATGGGTATATGCAATTCATGGCGCAAGATGGCATTTATAGATCCTTGTCCAATTCAGTGTTAGCAGAAGCAGTCCTGAATGACGTCCTGACACCTCTAATGTAGAACTTCTATTGTGTCAAACTGTGATCTATTGTTATAATAATAATAATAATAATAATAATAATAGTCCTTTAATAGTCCCACAATGGGGAAATTCAGTGTGTTACAGCAGCAAAGGTAAGCAGATACAAATACAAATACAACATGTACAGGAATGTTCCAAGGTGAGAGGCATTACATTGATAGTAGACAGACAGATAGGACGTAGCAGAGGAGGGGGGGGGGGATATAACAGGCAGAGAGATATTTCAGTTCTCTGTGTGTAATGATCTCCGCTTAGGTCGGTGTTGGTTGTACAGCCTGACCGCGGTGGGGAGGAAAGACTTCCGATAGCGCTCCTTCTCACACCTAGGGTGGAGCAGTCGGTCACTGACAGTACTGCTCAGCGCGATCACAGTCTCATGCATGGAATGGGACTTCTTCTTCTGCATGGAACTCACCACAGACAGTATCCTTCTGTCACCCACCACCTGCACTGGGTCCAGTGGGCTCCCCAGGACAGAGCTGGCCCTTCTAATCAGCTTGTCAAGTTTATTTCTGTCCCTGGTTGATATACTGCTCCCCCAGCAGGACACTCCAAAGAAGATGGCTGATGCCACTACCGAGTTGAAGAAAGTTCTAAGAAGTGCCCCCCGGATTCCAAAGGCTCTCAGTTTCCTAAGCAGGTAGAGCCTGCTGTGGCCCTTCCTGTACAGGGCCTCCATATGATCTGCCCAGTCCAGCTTATTATTAAGGAGCAGACCCAGGTACTTATAGGTGTTCACAATCTCGATGCCCGTCCCTAGGATGTCCACTGGTTTTGGAGGGCATCTGCCTTTGCGGAAGTCCACCACCATCTCCTTGGTCTTCCCCGCGTTAATCTTCAGGTAGTTCCGGTGGCACCAGTCCACAAAATCCTGGTTCAGTTCTCTGTACTCCCTGTCATCATCATCTGTGATGAGACCCACTATTGCAGAGTCGTCAGAATACTTCTATAGGTAGCAGCTGGATGAGTTGCACCTAAAATCTGCAGTGTACAGTGTGAAGAGGAAAGGGGCGAGAACCGTACCCTGAGGTGCCCCCGTATTACAGATCACGGTACCTGACACACAGTCTCGGGCTCTCACGTATTGAGGTCGATTTGTGAGGTAGTCTAGGATCCAGTTGGAGAGGTGGTGGTCCACTCCAGCAAGGCCCAGCTTGTCCCTCAATAACCTGGGCTGTATGGTGTTAAAAGCACTGGAGAAGTCAAAGAACATTATTCTCACTGTGTTCCCTGGTTTCTCCAGGTGAGACAGAGCCCTGTGCAGAAGATGGATGATGGCATCATCTACCCCAATGCCCGGCCGATAAGCAAACTGGAGGGGGGTCCATAGCGGGGCTCACTAGAGGGCGGAGATGTGTGAGAACCAATCTCTCCAAGATCTTCATCAGGTGGGATGTCAGTGCTACAGGTCTGTAGTCGTTGAGGTCCATAGGGTGGGGTTTCTTTGGAACTGGTACCACACAAGAAGATTTCCATAATTCAGGGACTATTTCCTGCCTCAGGCTCATATTATACATATATGTAATTATACCACACAGCTGGTCCCCGCAAGTCTTAATTAGCCTTGCACTGATGTCATCTGGCCCTGCGGCTTTCCTCGCCTTGATCTTTTTCATCTCCTTCCTCACCTGGGCCCGTGTGAAGGTCAGACTGTGGCCAGATAAAGACGGATTTCTGGATTTACTGGTCTGTTGGGAAGTGGCCGCATGGGGTGAAGTCATTGTGGTGGGGGGAGCTGAAGGACATGCTGGGGTGGGAGGAGCTGGTGTGTGATCAAATCTGTTGAAGAATAGGTTTAGTTCATTAAGCCAATTAACATCTGCCTCAATCTGGCAGACAGACTGTTTATGACCCGAAATTGACTTAAGCCCCTCCCAGACCCCCCTTATGTCTTTTCTTTCCATTTGCTTTTCCATTTTTTCTTTATAACTGGCTTTTCCCTGCCTGATTTGATGCCTCAGCTCCTTTTGTACTTCCCTCAACCCCTCCTTATCTCTTGTCCTTATATGTGGTAAAGGAGTTTTCTATTCCATTTCATTGTAGTTGTGTATAGTATGTGGCATCCTCTTCACTGTACTGACCAATGAGAATCCTAAACATAGGTTTTAGGGAAGGCACATGTGCCCAGTGGCCTCCACTGATCACACTCCCTTTACATCATACAATTACCATTGTTCATGCCATATCAATGTAGCATTATCCATTCTTTCAAAAAGTTGCCATGGGGCCAAAGCATTTTCTAGCTAAAGTATGTGATAAGAATATTGATGATCTATTCATTGGATAAGTCATCCATATCAGATCAGTTGGGGTCCAACTTCGGGAGCCCTGCTGTTTGAAGAGACCACAGTGTTCGGGAGGGTGCTATGGCTTCTTCACGGAATAGCAAGTCTAGCACCATAAATTGCGTAGGGGCTGTGCTTGGAATTGCAACTCAGCCCCATTCACTTGAATGGGACTGAGCTGAAAACAGGTCATGTGATGAAGGAATGTCACTGGCCTGTGAAGAGTGCCGCTACCACTTCAAGTAGTTGATCTGTGTCCTGAGTCCTGGGTATTGGATTCCCAACGATCAGACACTGATAAGCTATCCTAAGGATAAGTCATCAAAATTTTGCTCCTAGAAAGTAAAACTTGATTTACATGTATGTTTGGATAGTTAGTTGCTATAATGTAGACAGTGTGCAGTATAAACAATGAAGAAGATGCAGCAATGACACATGGACTAAAGCCCCTTCAAACAGCTGACCAGCAGGGGTGCCAAGGGATGAGCCCTCACTGGTTTGATGGCCTATCCTTAGGATATTATGAAACCTTAAACCTCTCTAAAGGACACCTGTAAGGTTGATTAGAGATACTAAACCACCCATATGTCCTTATGGGCAAGGGGTTTAGTATACCAAGTAGTCCTATTGTAAAATTGTCCGTGCCTGTATAAACCCTATATACTTACCTAGCGTACTTACTCTTGGCACCTGCGCAGTTGTTTAGTGGAGTTGGGGAAAATATACTTTGGATTCACTGCGCTGCACTGGAACAAACGCACAAGTGCAGGGTGCACTCGGGATTACGTATAAAGCTTTTTTTTTTGTTGTTGCGGGTGCAGACCATATTACATCAGAGATATATGGTACACTAATCCTCACTCAGTCCATAATGACCCGTGGATGGTTTAGAGTACCAAATCAGACAGATACAGTAGCTTCCCTTTAACAACGCCTGTAATATTCATCAGGCTGTTAGAAAAATCAATCATCTGTTTTAGCCTGGACATTTGGCCCAGGACGGGAAGGCTTGAGTTTCCGAATTTGTTTGTCTGTTGCTTTGAGCCTCAAACCTTTCACAAAGTGAGATATTGCCTTCTTGTTTTGTGTCTTAAATAAAATGCTTGCCCACAGTACTCTGCGGATAGAACTCAGTGATGTCCATATGTTCTGTTTTATATACCTGGGTTTATATTCAGTCCCAGTCCTGCCCTGAAGATGAGGAATTGTGCTGACTGGAAAGCCGCTGTAAGTGAGGAGGTGCCCTCTCTTGCCCTCGTCTTACATCTGAGATGTTAACACAGCATATGCTGGAATCTTTATGAGACTTGCTGCCTCGCTACATATTTTATTTATAGTTAATATGTATTTAAAGCAGCGGTTTCACTTCTCATTTACTCATCCATCTTGCGTTCCCAGTTCTCCCATGTAACCTCTTATTTGTCCACATTAGGATGTCGTCTTGGTTTTCTTTACTGAGCTGTCACCTTGAATGAGGCCTGTTTATTGCATTGTTCTACTATTACTTGTATGCTATTTCCATGTGAGCGTAAAATCCTTTATCTGAAGGCTCCCTCCTCCCGTGTACTGGTGTTAGGGCAGAGAGGGGAATAACTTTGTATATAGTAAGAGCCTTTCTATACAGTAAATTTTCTTCTTCTCAGTTGACTTCTGTAATGTGAGATTCTTCCGATATCATTTTTAGATAGGACGATTTACATTTAGGGACCTATACATATACATATAGTGCCCTAATAAAAGCCATACAAGAGTCACATATAAAGTGCCACATAGCATTCAGGGACATAGTTTCTCACTATGTCCAGTAATAAAAGGTTTATAATGTACAGTCATGGCCAAAAGTTTTGAGAATGACACAAATATTATATTTTCACATGATCTGCTGCCCTCTGGTTTTTATGTGTGTTTGTCAGATGTTTTTATCACATACAGAAATAGAATTGCATTCATATTATGAGTAACAGAAGCTTATATTGACAGTTAGAATGAGTTAATGCAGCAAGTCAATATTTGCAGTGTTGACCCTTCTTCTTCAGGACCTCTGTAATTCTCCCTGGCATGCTCTCAATCAACTTCTGGACCAAATCCTGACTGATAGCAGTCCATTCTTGCAGAATCAATGCTTTAATTTTGTCTGAATTTGTTGGTTTTTGTTTGTCCACCCGTCTCTTGATGATTGACCACAAGTTCTCAATGGGATTAAGATCTGGGGAGTTTCCAGGCCATGGACCCAAAATCTCTATGTTTTGTTCCCTGAGCCATTTAGTTATCACCTTTGCTTTATGGCGAGGTGCTCCATCATGCTGGAAAAGGCATTGTTGAGCGCCAAACTGCTCTTGGACGGTTGGGAGAAGTTGCTCTTGGAGGACATTCTGGTACCATTCTTTATTCATGGCTGTGTTTTTAGGCAAGACTGTGAGAAAGCCGATTCCCTTGGCTGAGAAGCAACCCCACACATGAATGGTTTCAGGATGCTTTACAGTTGGCATGAGACAAGACTGGTGGTAGCGCTCACCTCTTCTTCTCCGAATAAGCTGTTTTCCAGATGTTCCAAACAATCGAAAAGGGGATTCATCAGAGAAAATGACTTTACCCCAGTCCTCAGCAGTCCACTCCCTGTACCTTTTGCAGAATATCAGTCTGTCCCTGATGTTTTTTCTGGAGAGAAGTGGCTTCTTTGCTGCCCTCCTTGAGACCAGGCCTTGCTCCAAGAGTCTCCGCCTCACAGTGCGTGCAGATGCACTCACACCTGCCTGCTGCCATTCCTCAGCAAGCTCTGCACTGCTGGTAGCCCGATCCCGCAGCTGAAACACTTTTAAGAGACGGTCCTGCCGCTTGCTGGTCTTTCTTGGGCGCCCTGGGGCCTTTTTGGCACCAATGGAACCTCTCTCCTTGAAGTTCTTGATGATGCGATAGATTGTTGACTGAGGTGCAATCTTTCTAGCTGCAATACTCTTCCCAGTTAGGCCATTTTTGTGCAGTGCAATGATGACTGCACGTGTTTCTTTAGAGATAACCATGGTTAACAGAAGAGAAACAATGATGGCAAGCACCAGCCTCCTTTTAAAGTGTCCAGTGGTGTCATTCTTACTTAATCATGACAGATTGATCTCCAGCCCTGTCCTTATCAACACCCACACCTGAGTTAATGGAGCACTCACTGAAACGATGTTAGGTGGTCCTTTTAAGGCAGGGCTGCAATGATGTTGAAATGTGTTTTGGGGGATAAAGTTCATTTTCTAAGCAAATATTGACTTTGCAAGTAATTGCTGTTAAGCTGATCACTCTTTATAACATTCTGGAGTATATGCAAATTGCCATTAGAAAAACTGGAGCAGTAGACTTTGTAATAATTAATATTTGTATCATTCTCAAAACTTTTGGCCATGACTGTATATACTAGCATTCCTAATGTCTAGGGTAGTAAGAGGTTTTAACCTGCATTTATGAAATCTGTGCAAAGAAGGTAGTCAATGTCTGTATCCTTGGTGGGCAGTGCAGGGGTTTATGTTTCCATTCCTGGTAGTTTAGGGGAAGCAAAGAATGGGTCAATGTTTGTACCCATTGTGGTCTATGGCAGAAAAGGGGTAAATGTTACCATCCTTGAAGATTTAGTCCCAGAGTTCTGAGCCTGTGGTACGTGTTTGTTATATTGTATGCTCATGCTGTGCCATTAATAGGCAAGAGAGTGTGCGGTCATTGCCATGGGGTAAAACTGATATATGTAATTTGTATGAGTTGGGGATTCTTAGAATCATTGAGAAGCATTAGTCTAGGGCAATGGATATGTCAGTTATTTCAAGTTAACCCCAATCCATAGGAATGGTGGGGGTCTGACCACTGGATAACCCAAGAATGGGTTCACAAGAATGGGTTCAATTGTACCCCCAGATGAATACAGCAGCTAGTCACACATGTTACGCAGCTCCATTTCCTTTAAATGGGAGTGGCAAGTACTACAACTTGGGCAGTCCCATGGAGAATAATGGAGCAGCAGTGCACATGGTCAACCTGCCTCTCCATTCAGATGGAAAAATGGGAACCCATTCTCGTGATAAGTCTATCCCTGTGGATAGGGGGTAAATTGAAAAGAACAGAATACCCTTTAAGGGTTTAATGTCTGTGTCTGTGGTAATCTAGAAAGGATTAAAAGGACTTTCTCATGTTAGATATTTATTATGGTATAGCAACAGGGTATTCCCATCTTAGCTATGAAGGGTATATCCCCCACCCCCTTCTATTCTGGAAAAGTAGCTGCTGCGAATGCACATTTGAAACAATCTCTATTCCAAATCTCAGTCTCATGTGTGTGTGTATTTATACTGAATTTTAAGTAAAATTAAAATCTAAATAACATACTGCATGCTGATAGCAGAGAACAATAGACATGCACCCCCATAGATTAAAATCTAAATCTGTCTCTGTGATAGACAACGCACATTTATCCTCCCTGTGCTTAAAGGGATTTATGTGCTAGATCTTGTATGCTAAAATTTAGATTAGTGAATGTGAGAAAGTGAATGAAGTATCTGACATGTCTCCATTCTTCTGGATCTATAATGTGTAGGGAGTCTTGGGACAGCAGAACAGCAGGGAAAATGAAGAAATTAGCATAATCTCAGCGTGGCATCAGCATAAATATACTATTACTATGTATTTCAAATTGTTTTAGACGGAGAATTGTTGGTTATCTATCTATCTATCTATCTATCTATCTATCTATCTAGTTAGCTGTCTGTCTGTCCATCATCTATCTATCTATCTATCTATCTATCTATCTCATACATATTATCTATCTATATATCTATTTATTTATCTTATATGTATGCATGTATCTATCTATCTATCTATCTATCTCATACATATTATCTGTCTATCTATCTATCTATTTTATATGTATGCATGACTATCGCTCTATTCTCATCTATCTATCTATCTATCTATCTATCTATCTATCTATCTATTTATCTAGTTAGCTGTCTGTCTGTCCATCATCTATCTATCTATCTATCTATCTATCTATCTATCTCATACATATTATCTATCTATATATCTATTTATTTATCTTATATGTATGCATGTATCTATCTATCTAAATATCTATCTATCTATTTTATATGTATGCATGTATCTATCGCTCTATTCTCTATCTATCTATCTATCTATCTACAGTTAGCTGTCTGTCCATCATCTATCTATCTATCGCATACATATTATCTATCTATCTATCTTATATGTATGCATGTATCTATCTATCTCTCTATTATCTATCTATCTCATACATATTATCTATCTATCACTATCTATCTATCTATCTATCTATCTATCTATCTATCTATCTAATTATCTGTCTGTCATATCTATCCATCTGTCTATCTATCTACTGTATTTCATATCTAAATCATTTATTTTGTATGCACCTACCTAATCTCCTACAGAACAATATAACGTGTTTTCTTAAGAATAAAAAAAAAGGCAAACACTTATGTTCCCCATTGTTTTTCCCAGACATTACATAGTTTTGCTCTACAAATTAGGCAAAACTCTCAAATTGAAAAGAAATTCTGTTTTTATTATTAGAGACAAATTTAGTGAGCAGAAAGCATATGTTTCGCTGGAGACCACATGCTGGCATAAGGGAGCTGGTAGACCACGCTCCAATCACCTACTTCAAACAATTGTAGAGGAACCACCTGGGACAAGTCCCCGGCTATTAGTGCAGACTCGTGGAGATTCTTAATGCCACCGAGAGACCCAAAGGAACAGATGAGTCAAATGAGAAAATGTCACAAGGAAAAAAGCCAAAAGGATAATCAATATCCAGCTCAAGCTTTTTCTCTAACACATTTTCATAGTTTACAAAAATTTGAGGGTCTGGAGGACTGGAGCCATTCATGTCTGGAGATGCTGAGGGTTTACTGGAGACCTTTTATGTTACAGCAGCTAATGCAGGGATTACAATGAAGGGAGGCAGATCTCAAGGATCTGTATTTTCAAAGAGAACTGTTGACTATTGATCTGTAATAGAAATGATAATGAGGTTATTTTGTGGTTAAGCTCGGTAAATTAACCTTGTGGTAGCTGGAGACTGGAAGGATAGTATGCAGGCTATCTGTTATAGGGCTTCTAGGGAAGAGAGGGTTAACATTTCTAGTCACAAGATACTAGATAAACATACATCATATGAATAGTTGTCTTTAAGACTCTCTTATTTTTACCTTACTTGGTCTGTAAAAATTGGTAATGTTGTTTTTTCAGAATTTACAACAGTTGACATGTAAAATCTACTTCCGATTTTAAGGGAATTGCAAATACATTGTGAGAAACATTGTTAAAGATTTATTCCTATTTTGGCAAATCAGAGCCAAGACAGGAATAGCTGGCTACAAGTCCCGACCACCAGGGTGGACGCACAGAATCTCCTCAGCGGAGCTGCTCTATGCTGTTTCCAGTACCCCAGTAGAGGTGGATGAGAGCTATAGAAAGAGTGGATGTGTCATTTCTGCCAAAATTTCCAGACCACAAGATGGAACAGTGATGTGAGGGATGTACTGTGGTAGAAGATGGTGGATGTAGTTCCTCTGGGGCACTCCCTTATGGGGACTCCTAAATGGTGCAAGGTGGGGTGCTCTTGATGTTAAGTACAAATTCTTGCCTTAAAGGCAAAGTGCAATATTATAGGAATATAGAAAAACAGAAAACAATGTGAAACTACTATATACTATATTTTACTACTATAAATACTATAAAACAGTAGCAAACATACTAAGCAGGATCGGTCCATATAAACAGCAATACTTTTCCTCAGATAGTGTTCCTGTGGGACACTAGATGTCTATCAATCTATCCATCAATACATATTTCCATTATTTGTACAAATATCAGACTATAGTGATTTCTGAGCCTTCTGCACGCTGTATGCCGAATCCTGCATTAAACTGTCCTCTAAAACAAACACTCTGAGCCATTATTCTGAAGACGTAAATGATGGTGCCATGTTGTGGCTACATCCGAGCCCCTGAATACATGTGCTGATGTGTAATGGATTTATCTCAACACAAATTGTGTTGCCAAATGTTTCAAAATTCTCTTGTCTACTCTTTTTTTTTCCCACTAATGGCTCATAAAGTGCTACAAGAGACATTGTTTTTCTTTGCCACATACGGTGTCTAGAAGCATTCCTTTGTTTTAAGAAATGGAAGAAAATGAAATTCAGATTTGCAGTTTAATAATAACAATTTGAAAATAATTTGACTGCTAAGGGCAGCAAACATGTCAAACTACCAAGTGATAGGGATATGTGACTGCAGAGCTGGAAGTGGCAGTCCTATATCCTTGTTTGTATGGGCAATAAGAAAAGTGGACTGTGCGTAACACCACCTAGTGGGAGGTGGAAATAGTACAGTTCAAAACAATTTAAAGGAATACAAAGAGGCACATTCACCAAGCTAAATGCATCAGAATTCTGGCTTAATTTGAGCTACAAAACTGGCCTTCATGCGGGGAACCACATTTATATTTTAGACACTTTTTGGTCTTGTCAGGCAAGGGGTTGAAGCTTTGCAGACAATGGACCAGGAGCGTTACTAAAAACTTTTGATTTTCTGGCAGTATTTCTGTCATTAATACTTTTTGTAATATACTTTATTGACAGATTTTGTCTCCTTTCTGTGAAATCTTGCATGTCTTTATTCTTTCCCTTGATTCTGTATTGAGATCTGTTCCTGCGTCTCACTGTGTTTGGTGTACAGGCTTGTGTGCAATGGAGGGAAGATAAAGGTGGGGGAGGGTCACTTCAAATAGTTATATCTCAGGCATTATAAAACTTATAAATGTTCTTCTGTTGTCCTATAGAAGAGGAGATTCTAATATTTCATATGAAAATACAGGCTGATACACAAGTCCACACACTGTAAACAGTGAGAAGCAGTCTACTGCTCTCAATAGAGAAGCAAGGGAAAGAATAAAGAAATGCAGGTTTTCACAGAAAGGAGACAAAATTTGTTAATAAACTACATTACAAAATTTATTATTGACACAAATACTGCCAGAAAATCAAAAGTTGTCCGATAGTTTAGATACACTTTAAGATGTAACAAAGCCACAATTACTGTATGGCACAATTTTTTGGTGATATAATGTAAAGCTACACCAGACTTATCATCCACCATTAACAAGAACTGTATTAGTGAAGGTAACACAATAAAAGATAATGAAGAAGTAAAGAAAGTGTAAACTTAGACTAGACAGACTTAAACCATTCCAGATATATCAGTGTCTAATGCTTTTGGAAAAATCTGGTGCACTTTAGATTGTCTAGGCTAACTTTACATCACTCATTTTGGCTTGGTTTCTGACATAAAAAATGTGCTCAATTCTTAGCACATTTTTTTGGCAGATGGTGTCATATATTAAGCCCCGCCGCCTTCCTTGATAAACCCCTGCCCACTTGACAGACAAGGTTCAGAAATGATTAGAAAGTGTCTAAAACTCTTTTAGTAAATGAGGTGTAAAGCTTGTACAATTTTTGTCACAAATTACACCTGAATTGTGATGCATTTTCACAGTGTCGGACTGGGATGTCTAGGGCCCACCAGTGGAACTGTTTCTAGGGGCCCACCCTCAGAACCCCTGCAGATCAGCGGTACTGAGACAGGGTGGCTAAAGGTAATAACATGCCGGGAGCCATGCTGCTCACCCACTATACCATGTGCACCACTGCACTACCTAAACCTACTGCTACACCTTGTATGGCAAGTGAACAGCGTGGCTCCTAGAATTGTTACCTTTACCTGTAGCCGCACTGTCCTGGAAAAGCTGACCTGCAGAGGTCCTGGCTGTTGTATCATCGTAGATGTAATATTGATGGCCTATCCTAAGGAGAGGCCATCAATATTAGGAAGATTGACAAATCCTTTAAAGAGGTTGTCGAAGGAATTGGAGCAACCCATGTAGCTGGCGGGAGGTGTAAAGTAAAAAATAAGTAAATTAAAAAGCATACTCACCTGTCCCCAGCGCTCCGTTGTCTGCTGCCAGTGTCCATTCAGTCTCATGGCGGCGACTCCTTGCTGGGAGTCCTGCACCTCATGTGATCACTAAGACCAATTAGGTACAGGATTTCCAGAAATGAGGCGCCGCCATGAGACCGAACAGACACAGGCGGGGGACAACGGGGTGCTGGGGACAGGTGAGTATGCTTTTTTAAAAATTTTCTTATTTTTACACCTCCCTGGCGGCCGACACAGTGGTCGCTCCAGTTTATGGACAACCACTTTTAAGGGGTTGTCTGGGCCAATTTTTTCTATGGTCACTTCACTGGTCCCCCTACATAGTGGCCTCTTCACTGGTCCCCCATACTGTATGGGGAATAGTGATGGGGTCATTATATTGTGTGGGAGCAGTGATGGGGGCTAACATCCTGTGGGGGGGACATTAAACTGTGTGGGGCATATTAAAGGGGTTGTCCAGGGTTAATCTTTTTTATGGCCTATGCTCTGGATAGGCCATAAATACCTGATCGGTAGGGGGCTGACACACGGCCCCATCAGCTGTTCAGAGCCACTTCCGGCGCCCGTTCTGTACACAACACAGGGCCGGAAGCAGAAAGCTCCATCCGCTGTATAGCAGCCCGGCGCCTTCACTGCAGCTCAGCTCCTACTGACTTCAATAAGTGCTGAAATATAGTGAAGGTGCCCGGCTAATACACAGTGGACAGAGCTTTCTGCTTCTGGCCCTGTATTGTGTACAGTACGGGCATCAGAAGTGGCTCCATACAGCTGATCGGTCCGGGGTCAGCCCCCTACAGATCAGGTATCTGTGGCCTAGCCTGAAGATAAACCATAACAAATTATGCCTGGACAATCCCTTTAATATACCCCCCAGGGCCCCCCTAATGTGCCACACTTTAAAGAGATTGTCCAGTATAATTTTTTTTCTTTTTTATAATTAGTCTGGGGGAGGTGAATCCCCCCTACCCCCCCCCCCCAAAAAAAAAACATGCTAAACATACTCACCTGTCTCCGGGGCTCCGGTGTCCTCCCAGCACGGTCCGGTCCTGCAGCTCCGCTGTCTTCATTTTGCCGGAATTCCTCACTGGCTGTGACGTCCCAGGTCCCTTCCCTTAGGCCGCTGATTGGCCTCAGGGGTCACGTGACATCACAGGTAGTCACGTGCAGAGGGAACGTCAGCTGGAAGAAAACAACAGAACTGCAGGAACGAACTGCGCTGGGAGACACTGGGGACAGGAAAGAAAGTTTGTGGGGGGTTTTTTTGTTTTGTTTTTTTCAAACATCCTGTCCTGCCATCTATTGGAAAGGGGCCTGCAATATGCCAGGGCCCCTTTCCAATCACAGTATGTATAGCGGTCGGAGAACCAGGCTTTCCCCGACTGCTATCATAGTGGTCCGGGGCCCCGGCCATCTCCAGCTGGCCGCTGGCCCCATACCCTGCCAGGTCCGGTCGCGGTTGCGCCCCCTGCGACTGCGATCGTAACGCCACTGGTCAGGGGCCCGATCGGGATGGTCAGGATCCCGATCGGGCCCCCATGACATGAGGACTAATAGTCGGGGCTCGGGGCCCACCGGTGGATTCACCGATTCCCTAGTGGGCCAGTCCGACCCTGCATTTTCATTACTTTATCTACCCCAATGAGATCATTTCTTTACCACATCTCCTGAAAGTCAATGTCCAACAGTCAGTGGTGATTTCTTAATATATTATGTGACAGCTTAGGGGATTTAAACTCAAAATGGCGGCTTGTCCTGGTACGGACAGCGGTGGTTCATGGTACTGGACGCCGGAAAGAAAGCGTAAAATAAACGTGGCTTTATTCAGCTTAACTGCAACATAACAAAATAACAAAAAAACCTATGCCACAGTTAGGGCCTAACTCACTCCTTGAGCCCCTAACTGTCCTGACTGTTGCTCAGCTCCAGCAACCGTCCTCTGTGGACGCCAGCCCTTCTGGGACAGAGCCTATCTCTCTGTCCTTAGCTGGTCCACTTGAGCAGCCGGACTAATGCTCCACTCAGCAAAAGTCCCCTATGGACGCCAGCCCTCTGGCACAGACTGTCTATCTGTCCAACTGGGCCACCACCTTCTGCTCCATGCAGGATACTCCAGCCTTCTGGAGTTACACGCCACCCCCTCAAAGGTGTGGCTGAAGGCCTTTTCAGGGCTGGGCCTGGGTCGCTCCACAGCGCCCTCTGGCTCACATACCTACATACCCTCCCCCTCAGCTCACTACCCATGGGGTGAGTTACAATGGGACAAGACATATGTCGCCGTCCCTCTTCAATGCTATACATTTGTCCAGTGTCTCTCCAGATGTCTCCATCTGGCGGTCTCAACCTCCACGTTCCAGTCAGTCGAGCCTTCCGTCTTCTCCTCACTTTAAACGCTATGCCAAGATCCTGGCCATTCTGCGCAAAGGCAAGCTCTACTCCATCACCTCCACAATTCGCCATACAGGGGATCACATCACTTCCATCACATCTCTCGGCACAGTCTTCAGACCTCCCATTGCACGACTTTGATTCCTCCAGTGAATAGCCGCAAGAATCCTCATCTTCACCCATCATGAATCCACAGTAGCTCAGAGACCAACTAACACGTACTTCCTGCACATCAATGACTTTAGAGTATGAATATTTCACGGGTACCTTTTCTGTAACCTTCATCTCAAAGCAAACTTTGCCATCACCATCAAGGCTTAGAAGTTTAGGAGACATAGGCCGCTTGCTCTCCTCTTTGTTTGAGATACACAATCTCTGCACTGCAATATCTTCTCCTTCTGCACGAGGGCCATACAGTACACCCTCACATAATAGCTCACGCTGAACTACATTTTCTGGTATGTCTTTAACAACTGCCACATCATATATTGGAATGGTTTCTGTATAATGCTTCCACACCTGTACGGCAGCAGGACAACCACTTCCATACTGTAGTCTTACCTCCTCTTTCTCATACGCATAACTTCCTGGAGGCATGTTGCGGTACTTTGATAGATTGCAAGAATATTCGTGCCAACCCCTTTCTGACAGTACGGGAGCTGGTGATATCGTCATCTCAACATTTTCCAAGTAATTTTCATTCTCTGTGCTAACACTGGAGGACTGGGATACCAAGTTTTCAACATCACAGTCTTTACTGTCAGTACCCAGATGCTTTTTGGTTACATGTTCTGGCTGCCTTAATGGTTCTGCTTTCTTTTCCCTATGCTGGCAGCTTTCTCTAATTCTAATGCCTTCTGTAGCGCACAAATCTCTGATTCCAGCTCCAGAACTTTTTCCACTGCCACATTTTTCTGAGCAGCCTCCATCTCAGTTTTTACTATTGCAACTTGCAGAACTTCCTCAATCTTCCTGACATCTTCTATGGCAGCAGATGGAGATGCCATCTCTTTATCCACTACGCCTCTTAATTCTAGGATATTCTGCAATGTTCTTCTAACATTTGTCAGGTCAGCATCCTGGATAATATTTTCTGCTTCCCCCACTGTTCCCTGAATTATATTGGATTGATCCTCCAACATCCTCTGATAAAGCTTCTGCTCATCTGCAGACTTTTTGTCAAGTCTTTCATTCAAGTCCCGTATCTCAGTGGCTCTCTTATCTTGCTCTTGGTTGAATAAAGACTCTATTTCTTGAATCACATTTTTCAGGGATAACAGCTCTGATTCTTTAGAGGTTAACAGGCTCTGCAGCGAGTCTCTCTCATCTTCTAGTGCTGCCAGCTTTGGAGATAGTGCAGATGCCGACTGTTCCGTATTGGATAAAGACTGCTGCAATCGATCCAATTCTTCTTTTTTAGATTCCACTTCGGTTTTTAACTGTTCAATCTGAGAAGTGCGCTCTTCCAACTTTATTTCTGATTCACGCTTCACTTGATTCATCTGAAACTCCAGCTGTTTCTTGATTTCCTCCTGCTTGTTCACTTGCACCCTTAATTTAGCAACAAGCATTTTTAGATCCACAATCTCAGCAGATAAATTAGACAGGTTTCCTTCAAACTGAATCCTCATGTCTTCTGTCTGGAGGTCCAATTCTCTTTTGGCCTTTTCCAGCATCTCATAAGCATTAGCTTTGTTCTCATACAATATCTGCACAGATTCCAGGTTTTTCTCAACTTCATCCTTGGAGCTAACCAAATCCTCCATTTCAGTGCGCAGTTGCTTGTTGAGCCTCTCTAACTCGGCCTTCAATTCAAGGGCCTCTTTTAGGGAGCGAGCCAAGGCAAGAGCTTTGGTCTCTTTTCCACAAGCCTCTGCTTCAGCACGGTCACGTTCTTCTGCATATCTAGCAGAAAGAGTCTTCTCTTCCCCAAGCAGCTGATCAAACTTTTTCTGCTTCCTTTTCAAATTTGACACAATCCGATGTTGATGATCAAGATCTACACCTACATCTTCTAGTTCCTGCTGCAGTCTAATTTTTGTCTTCTCAAGTTTGTCATAAGCAGCAACCTTCTCCTCAAACTGTTGATTTGTAGCTTCTAGCTCCTTTTGCAACTTTTCCTTTAGTTCTTCAACAGAGTCCAAGGACCCAATACTATCCTCCATTTTTTCCTTCATATCAGTCGCCTGAGCCTGTAGTGTTGAAATCTGCTTTGTCAAATCTCTTTTTGCTATCTCCTCTTCCTCTAGTTGCTCAAGGAAACCATTTTTCTCATCTTCCATTTGTTTTAGTTTTGTACTAAGGTCAAGCTTCTGACGGGTTTCTTCTTGCAAAAGTTCCTGAGTGTCCTGAAGCTGAGATTCTAGTGTAGAAAAATCTTTGGAAAGTTTGATAAACTTGCTGTCTGCTTGAGAAAGAAGCCCTGTAACATTATCCAATTCCACCTGTAATTTGTTTGCCTTGTCTAGCAGCTCCGCTTGAAACCTGTCCCCTTCTGTGACCTGTAGTTGCAGCTCTTGAAGTTGAGTCTCTACTTTTTTATAACTCTCCTGTAAGGCTTGCACTTTCTGAGCATGGACAGACGACATTTCCATCAAATCTTTGTCTTTATTTTGCACCAAAACAGACAATTTCTCTTTATCTTCACAAGATCTTGACAGCGCCCTCTCCAGGCTGCATATTCTAGCTTTGAGTTCCCTTTCTCTTTGTTCCAGAACTCCAGCTCTGCTTCGCCATTCATGGATTTCACCATTTAGGCGAACCTGCTTTAGTTCATGCAAGTTTTGCTCTGACTGCAATGTCTGCACCACAGATTCTAAATCACTCTCTTGGTCAGAGACATGCTTCCTGAGCTCTACAATTTCATTTTCTTTGTTAATTAATGCCGCCGAAAGCTTTTCACACTTCCTCACTTGGTCATCCAGACATTCTGACTGACACTGCAAAAATTTACTTCTCTCACATTTAGCAGTTTCAAGGTCATCTCTTAATTTTTCAATGATGCTCTCTTTGGCACTGGAGTCTTGGACATGCTGCTCCTTTAAATCCTGCAATTGCTTCTCAAGCACTTGCTTTTGCTCTACACTCTGTACAACTTTATTAGATAGAGCACATTTCATATCAGCAAACTCCTTTTTAGTGACACAGTCCATTCCAGGCAAACCCAGTACCACATTTTCACAATGACTAGGATATGAACTTCTTATAGTTTCAAGCTCTTTCTTTAACTTAAGGTTCTCTTTTTCTGATACCTCAAGTTGCCATTTCCAATCAGATATTTCATCCTCATACATGAACCTGATGGTTTTAATCTCATCTTGAAGCTGCTGCACCATAATATTTTCATCTTTGGCGCTCTGATGCACTCCAGTATGAGACATAGTCATACACTCAGCAGGGACATATTCTTTCATAGAACAGAGGTGCTTTAGAAAAACTGAGTCACTCTCATGCACCACATTATCTTTACTTGCATTCCACATGATCTGCTCCGGGTTTTGTGTCTCTCTGCATTCAGACTTCTGCACTAATAAACCTGTGCATGACTTCTCTGCTTTTTTACAAGCTGAAATTCTCTTTTTCTTGCCCATGGTTTACTAACAAGATTACACAATATTCCACAGCAACCTTGGGGTTCAACCGGCAGCAACTGTTTGCTATTTTCTGCAGTCACATGTATTCAAACAGTTAACTTATGTGGCACTACAACAACCAGCATTTTCTTCTGTCTTCCACAGAAAACATCAACATGGCACCATAGCCTTTCACATACACTTGTTTGCAATATCCAGCTTCTATACACATTGCTATGTTGCAATTCACTCACCCCCTCCTGGGTTTCTTCAGTTGAAATCACAGATTTCTTCCAGCTGTAGGCCACAATGCACACTTTGCAGTACTGCAATCACAAACCACTTGTCTTCCTGGACTTGCGTGGATCTCTTTATGCGCGTGATTCTCCACCATATGTGACAGCTTAGGGGATTTAAACTCAAAATGGCGGCTTGTCCTGGTCCGGACAGCGGTGGTTCATGGTACTGGGCGCCGGAAAGATAGCTTTCAGACAGTCCAAGCGTAAAATAAACGTGGCTTTATTCAGCTTAACTGCAACATAACAAAATAACAAAAAAACCTAGGCCACAGGCCTAACTCACTCCTTGAGCCCCTAACTGTCCTGACTGTTGCTCAGCTCCAGCAACCGTCCTCTGTGGATGCCAGCCCTTCTGGGACAGAGCCTATATCTCTGTCCTTAGCTGGTCCACTTGAGCAGCCGGACTAATGCTCCACTCAGCAAAAGTCCCCTATGGACGCCAGCCCTCTGGCACAGACTGTCTATCTGTCCAACTGGGCCACCACCTCCTGCTCCATGCAGGATACTCCAGCCTTCTGGAGTTACACGCTACCCCCTCAAAGGTGTGGCTGAAGGCCTTTTCAGGGCTGGGCCTGGGTCGCTCCACAGCGCCCTCTGGCTCACATACCTACAATTATTATTCTACATGCATGCAACAAAAAGACATTAAAAACAGATCAAATTGTCAGTTTTTAATGTCCATTTTCTATCGATGTGTCAGTTATTTTTCATCAGTTTTCTGACAGTCTGTCCGTTTTTAATGTCCATTTTGCCCAAGTGTGTCATCTGATTTTAACTGACCGTTAAAAAATGGATAAATTTCATTGGCCTATTTTTTTCACTCCACCCACTCATCCTTTTTTAACGGCCGTCAAACAGTTGGAAATTTGTTTTGACTGTTGGTAAAAATTGAGCCATTTACTTGTATTGGTCCATCCAGCCATGAAAAAAATAGACAAGAATAGAACATTTTCTATTTTTTAAAGGTCTGTCACAAAAATAGACATGTGTGTGTCACCATTAGCTTCCATATCTATAATAATGGATGTTAAAGGCATTTTCCCACAAACATAACCAGATTTAGACACGCACAAAATAAATTTTTCAGATTTAGACATAGTTTTGTGGATTGCTGATCTGTATTTGCGGACAGCAAAACCACTACGGTCGTGTGTATGTAGCCTATGCAAACTGGTAGCTGAAGATTTTTACCATCAAATAACATCTTTGCAGGGGATTTGGATTTTGACTGCCCTAAAGATATATAGTTTTTTGAACGGACTTGTATTTTTAAAAAATAATGTTCAATCATAATTTTAGCAACCTTTGCAAGTATGAGATGGCATGTAGACCCTTAGGACATCCAAGCCACCACAAGACAAGTACAGAAAAATATAGGAGGAGACTTAATTTGTGAAAGTGTTAGTCTTATATAGGCAGATTCCTTACTACCGATAACAATGAAAATCAGCAACTGTTTGGTTTAAAGGCCGGTTATACAGCATGGCACATGGGTTGGGTTCAAGTTCAAAGGCAGTTAATATGTTCACTGTTCCAAGACGTGCACAAAGGAAGCTGATATTGTGCAGAGTTGCAGATTGCAGCCAAAGATGTCCAGTGTCCACCAATGAGCAATTTTCATCTAGCCATAGGATGCTCAATGAACAACTCCCACTTTTGTCCCTGTAATTTTGTTTCTATCACATCATGTGTTGGGGAGATGTCCTCAATGACGGACAGCTTTCCAGGCAAGGGCACCCACATTTTTTCCATTGGATATCCTAGCCACCCTCTGAATCTTTGTTTTATTACTTCCTACAATAATTAATACCTGTATATCCATTGTTAATGTATTCTATTCCACAGGTCTCTGGAAGTATACTGTATTTGAAAGAACATGCACAATACACCTACAATATTCCTACCAAACCTAAATGTAGTTAAAAAGCATAGGGCTAAATGTCAGAGCACTAGGATTTTACAGTTTGTGATCCATCACTGAGAGCTGCTCTTTACATTTGGCTAAATCCAGACAGTTCAGGGAAATTATACATCATAGACAGAAATTATACAGTTACCATTGATTAAAAGCGTTATAATTCTTTGTGACTCCGGCAATCTATTTTCTGTCAAGCTAAGAAAATGCCTTTTAATGTTAAGATTAATTATTGATCTGTCCGATTGCTGCGTCCCGCTGACCAGTTGGAGGCTGGGAAGGCTTCAGCTCCATTTCTTCAGACATTTGTGGCAATATACATATAATTAGAGGCTATAACATGTCAATGGTCTATTAAATGAGAAGTAGCAAAGCAATTTAGGACTCTTATGTGTTATAATTTGTGGGTGGTGAAGTGTTTGTCGTGAGTACATGGGTGGTTGTAAAAGTCTATTAATGAGTGGTAATGAATAGGACCGAAATCATTATTAAATGTATAAAAAAATTCTATAGATCCTGATGACTTAAAAGGGCATTTTCTCAAGTGAAAACAATAAATAAATTAGATATATATCCTCTTTGGCAAATCATTAAAATGTTTTATTCTATTTAGTTATATCCCTCCCAATCCCAACTTTCTTAACTCATTTCCCAACTTTGTAGCTGCTACAAAACCTCCCAGAAATGATTGGGGGAGTGATTGTTCCTCTTGAGCTCTGCATTGACCTCTGTAATCAGATTGGTGCAGAACAAGCACTGATCAGCAAGTCTTGTAGCTGATCAGCACTCATTAAGAAAAATCTGCATGTCAAATACCACCCTTAGGCCTTATTAGCACGACAATGGAAAACAGCCATGTGAGAGCTGTTTTTGTAATGCCGTTGCACAGCGTTTTTGAGAACACATTAATTTCATGTCAAAATCACCGTTTTTCATGACTGTCAAAAAAAAACTGACGTGCTCTATCATTTTGTCTGTTTTCACCGACACATGGACCCAATAGAAATCAATGGATCCATTTTTATTGGATGTAGAAAGGGTTGACGTTTCTGTTATGTCTGTTAAAAATGGATCAGTAGGTTGGGTAAAAAAAATAAGACCAATGAAATTTATCAGTTTTTTTTCATGATAGTTAAAAACATGATGCAAAACAGATGACACAGATAACTAATAAAAGTAGCACATTTCTTGGCACATGGCCATTTTGCACCACGAAGTGGGCCATTTTGTCAATTTTCTGACTCCGATACCACTTTTGAGAAAAGTGGCCAGAGTGAGGTGGAGATCAAGGTGGGCTAGGGTGGGGAAGAACTGGCATGAGTTATACCTAACAATTATGGCAGTTCCTGACTGGAATAGATTTCATTTGTGGTCTTAATAAATTTAATTTGTCTGTTTTAATAAATTCCCCCAAATGTTTATGACATGTACGAGATTAGCTCTACACCCTAATTTTCTCATAGATGTCTTCATCACCTTCATTTCCTCCTCAGAATCACATAAGTCACCTATGTTTGTCCCAATATAAAATTCTTTTACCAGAACTCCAGTTAAAAAATCCTTATCCTTTATTGTATGAACAGTTAAAATCCAAGGTACAGACTAGGTACGGATCACACTCAGTTGACGTGTTTCTTGGGTCTTTCATCTTCAAGTCCTTGTAAGGCTCTGCTCATATCTCATTTTTTGGATATGTTAGAAGTATTTGTTGGGAGGATTCCCTTCCTTGACAGAAGATTCTGATTTATGATACTGTAATGGCGTACAATGGCATACATTAGCCTTTAACTCCAATCGTAAAAATAAATAAATAAATAAATAAATAAAGTAATGCACCCCACTGCATAAGAAATGATAGTAGACTATGCACTTTTTTTACAGTGAACAAAAATGTATGCAGACTGGTCCAGCATATGCTAAAATCTCTTTTCACATATGCTGTGTGCATGGAGACTTTTAGATATGCTTAGTGTATAAATTGTAGGCTTTACCATCATACACACCAAATGTGAGCAAAACCACAAGCTGTGAATTTAAACAGGGGACAAGTCATGCTACACAGCATGTCCATATGCCTCTTCTTCCTTGTCCTTATTTATTTCTGTCCCTTTTTATTTCCAGAGTAGATCAGAGTAGAGAGTGACAGCAACACCTACTCTTTCTGTCTGGAGCTTTCATTTTGCATTCTTATCCAGGTCACCCAGTCTTCTCCTGACACTTTTAAACAGGGCATTGACTTTATGTCCCCCTAAATGACATTTTTTGTGGTCAATTTCTGTAAAATAATTGCACGTGATACTTTCTATGTTTTTTAGCCAAGCTTTAGAACACATAGATACAAACAATGTCTTACAAGGAAACTCCAGAAAGATTATTGTTTTGTTAGTTTGTAATTTACAGCCTCATGCACATTAAGTATCTCATACACTTTCATAGAGAGTATAACATCGACTATCTGCATCTGCCAGTCTACTGCCGCTCCCTGCAGATGCAGCTACCAGGTCACCTTTGCTACATGCTGCATAGTCCTTGCTCCTGAATGCCACCATACACAAGCATGTCCTGCTGCTGGAACTGCCTATAGTGTGCTCTCTTCCTGTTACTTAAAGGATCAGTGCGCGCACATACAATCTTTCTCCAGCCTATCAATGTCAACTTAAGGCTAAGGCTCATACCGGGCCCAGCAAAAAGCGCTATGGGAAAAACTGCAGCAGCAACACATCACAGTTTTTCCGTAGCGCTTTTCACAGAAAGCCCGCAGAGGTTTCTACTGCAGACTTTCTGCTTCTATTATACGTATAGGGAAACCTCAAGTGTTTCCGTAGGTATAATTGATGTGTCTGCTGCGAGTATTTTTCCGCAAGTTGTGGATGAGATTTACGCCACGTGAGGCCCCGGCCTAGGATTTTAAAAGCCATCTTCACTAGCCACACCCTAACTGAGCAAAGAACTAGCTTGTCCAGTCCCACTTGTATGTTGACTGACATCTCCTTGTGCCACATTGCAACTTGTGCTTTTGACCTTGTTTCCGATTTTACCAAGTTATAAACACTACTTGCCTATTTGCTGCTGACCTGGCTCCTGACAACCGAACCTATGCTGCCTACCCTGACAGCCCACTAGTACTTGATTAAACTTGAACTCTGCTCATCCTGATCTTTGGCCTATACCTGACTATGCTTTTGTCTGACCCTTTAGTGCTGTGCATTGGTTTCTCCTCTGGCCCTTTACCAGCCATCACAGAGGGACCACTATAAGAGATAGCAACCTGGTAGCTTTCCCACAGTGAAGACCAGATCCCTATATAGGGATTAAAGTGTTAAAACTGGAGAGGTTAATTAGACAACACACTTTTTTGGGATTGGTCCAAAAATTTAACAGGTTAGATGGCACAGTGGGTAAGATTCGGAGAGTCAGAATGCAGGACACAGGATATCACTGAAGTACCAGAACAGATCTGATTTATCAACAGCAGTTTATTTACTGGCAGTAAGTTAGAAAAGCACAAACCAATAAAAGCATTTTCTGGA
Source organism: Leptodactylus fallax (assembly GCA_947044405.1). Classification (NCBI taxonomy): domain Eukaryota; kingdom Metazoa; phylum Chordata; class Amphibia; order Anura; family Leptodactylidae; genus Leptodactylus; species Leptodactylus fallax. The sequence continues at coordinate 645,049 of CAMRHE010000300.1, read as the reverse complement.
GTTTCCCTTCAAGGCTATGGACACCTGTAGATCAAAAATATCTTTAAATAACTATATATATTTTGAGATAAAATACAGTGGCTACGGAAAGTATTCAGACCCCTTTAAATTTTTCACTCGTTTCATTGCAGACATTTGCTAAAAGCAAAAAAGTTCATTTTATTTCTCATTTATGTACACTCAGCACCCCATCTTGATAGAAAAAAACCAGAAATGTAGATATTTTAGCAAATTTATTGAAAAAGAAAAACTGAAATATCACATGGTCATAAGTATTCAGACCCTTTGCTGTGACTCATATTTAGCTCACATGCTGTCCATTTCCTTCTGATCCTCCTTGAGATGGTTCTACTCCTTCATTGGAGTCCAGCTGTGTTTAATTAAACTGATTGGACTTGATTAGGAAAGGCACACACCAGTCTATATAAGACCTCACAGCTCACAGTGCATGTCTGAGCAAATGAGAATCGTAAGGTCAAAGGAACTGCCCAAAGAGCTCAGAGACAGAATTGTGGCAAGGCACAGATCTGGCCAAGGTTAAGGTTACAAAAGAATTTCTGCAGCACTCAAGGTTCCTAAGAGCACAGTGGCCTCCATAATCCTTAAATGGAAGAAGTTTGGGATGACCAGAACTCTTCCTAGACCTGGCCGTCCAGCCAAACTGAGCAATCGTGGGAGAAGAGCCTTGGTGATAGACGTAAAGAAGAACCCAAAGATCACTGTGGCTGAGCTCGAGAAATGCAGTAGGGAGATGGGAGAAATTTCCACAAAGTCAACTATCACTGCAGCCCTCCACCAGTCGGGGCTTTATGGCAGAGTGGCCCGAAGGAAGCCTCCCCTCAGTGCAAGACATATGAAAGCCCACATAGAGTTTGCCAAAAAACACATGAAGGACTCCCAGACTATGAGAAATAAGATTCTCTGGTCTGATGAGACGAAGATTGAACTTTTTGGCGTTCATTCTAAGCGGTATGTGTGGAGAAAACCAGGCACTGCTCATCACCTGCCCAATACAATCCCAATAGTGAAACATGGCGTTGACAGCATCATGCTATGGGGGTGTTTTTCAGCTGCAGGGACAAGACAACTGGTTGCAATTGAAGGAAAGATGAATGCAGCCAAGTACAGAGATATCCTGGAAGAAAACCTCTTTCATAGTGCTCTGAACCTCAGACTGGGTCGAAGGTTCACCTTCCAACAAGACAATGACCCTAAGCACACAGCTAAAATAACAAAGGAGTGGCTTTGGAACAACTCTGTGACCATTCTTGACTGGCCCAGCCAGAGCCCTGATTTCAACCCAATTTAGCATCTCTGGAGAGACCTGAAAATGGCTGTCTACCAACATTCACCATCCAACCTGACAGAACTGGAGAGGATCTGCAAGGAAGAATGGGAGAGGATCCCCAAATCCAGATGTGAAAAACTTGTTGCATTATTCCCAAGAAGACTCATGGCTGTACTAGCTCAAAATGGGGCTTCTACTCAATACTGAGCAAAGGGTCGGAATACTTATGACCATGTGATATTTCAGTTTTTCTTTTTTAATAAATTTGAAAAAATATCTACATTTCTGTTTTTTTCTGTCAAGATGGGGTGCTGAGTGTACATTAATGATAAATAAAATGAACTTTTTAGCTTTTAGCAAATGGCTGTAATGAAACAAAGAGTGAAAAATTTAAAGGGGTCTGAATACTTTCCATACCCACTGTAATTTTTGTAATAGTTCTGTATAAAAAAAACTTTGAACCATTTGGCTTTTGCAGATGCCATGTACGGTATATACGTTACAATACAGGCTGCACAGTGCCATTTATTTACAAATCTGTGAGACTGACTGATGGCTCTCTCTGGCTCTCTGGTTCCTCCATCTTCTTGATATTTGACCAAATCAAAGTTCAACTCGGATATGGTTATAAATAAACCAAGAAATTTTAGGAGATAGAAAGGAGACACTGGAGTATAATGTGGGGGAGAGGGTATATATTGCTCTGTTTAGGCCTACAGATTGCAATTTGTTACTGGAAGCATAATAAGTGTGAGTTATCCCATTGATCCCATTAGATGATTTTTATTTTTTTATTGAACACAGACCTCCAGGTAGTAGGTCCTGGAGCTTGATGTTAAGCCATATTTTGGACTTATTGGAGGAGTGGTGATGGTTCATTGACTAGATAGTGTGCTTTGGTCACAGTACAACATTTTTTGGGCACTATATGCCACATTATAAGGTCAATAGAAGTTACTGCACAGGCACCATTATGTGGTAGAAGGGCTTTTCAGCCATCTCTGGGACCAAGGCTACCTCTGTATCCCTTGTGGGGTGTGCATCGGCATCACATGGCACTTAATACTCAATAATATAGATGTGCAGCATGTATAAATCTTAAAGCAATTGTCTAATCAGGAATCTCAAAAATGAGATGTAAATCATCACCCCAGGGGATTACTATTTTCCTTAGCGCTTGACTGCTTTCTTCACCTCTATTAGCACAGAGCTGTAATCTGTGGCAACAGCTTAGCTACGGTGACTACAGGGAGTCTGAAACACACCCTCTGTCTCAATTTTGGTTCATGCTGCAACTCAATCCCTCTTCCCTACAGCTCTGCCTCCTCAGATTGGCTGCTGGGTGCAAACACAAGTCTATCACAGGCTCAGCAAGAAGTCAGTGCATGGGGGACTCTTTTTCCATTACAGCAGAAGCACTGAAGATAATAAAGTACAGATTACTAAAAATCCAGAAATCCAGAGAAAAAAACAGCAGGTCGCTGCCATTAGTATACTGTAGGAAAAGTGATGCATTAAAGGGTGGCATATATATGTATACATATATACAGTATATATGTGTGTGTTTATATATGTGGTATATACTGTATATATACGTGTATATCTGTTTGGGTACTTCAAATTTGCAGTACTTACATATTTACTGTATCTACAAAAGGCTCTTCTTAAATACAATGCATCTCAGTGCAGAAATCAATGTATAACTAACCACCAGCCTTGAAGATTGATTCCTTACATATAAAGCTGCGTTCAAAGCCTACATGTACACAGCAATAAATGAAGCATTCCCAAATTCATAAACTATAGGACTATCAGAATTATTATTGTTATTTTTCACTTTTGTCGCTTAATTTGACCGTTTTAATTCTCATTACCTGTATGAATGACTTTAATTTACAGAGCCGTTAATAAACCTATTTTACCATAGTTGGCCTAGGTTGCTATGTATATTAACATATGTGAATGGCCCAAAGGGAGCAGCACTTATTAATGGTTTTTCCCTCTAGTTCTGACAATTTTAGTTTGTTTTTCATTACAAATGGAATTTAATTTGCTATCAAATTAAAAAAAGAAAAAAAAAAAGAAAAAAGTAAAACATTTGAGAAAACGGCAGCTAATTACGCCATGTTAGCATGGTGGCATGCAGATCTGACACAAAGGAGCAATCTCAATATGTTAAGCACAATCATTTTTAACCAAAAATTGCATTAAGGAATCGCAAAATTGGGTATTAGGCAGCATTCATTTATTCTATATGTTTAAAAATGCATGTAAAGTACATCTATGTACATGCTATAGAGGCAATTTACAGAGATGTCCCCAATGATTGCAGTTATTCATATCAACCCTTAGCCTTCATTCACACGAACATTGTTCTTGGCCATGTGCCAACTTTTTTTTCCAACGGCTGTCACACAGATGCATTAAAATCCATCCATGTGATTGAGTCATGTCCTATGTTTTCATAGAACCCTCGATAGACTTAAACCTATGGTGGATCTGTGACAACGGGTACCCCTCGAATGCATAAGTCTATGAAAAATGTTTGTGTGAATGTAGGCTTACACAGAGTTACAGCTAGGGTTTTCTTTAGCCTAGACTATGACTGAATTTTTCGCAGTAGTCCCGGCCAATGCAGAATGGTTTTGTAAAGCTCCTCCATGCCACTTGCCCATTATGCCTTATAAAACTAAAATAAGTGCTCCAAGTCTTAGTTGCATTTTCGGGAATGCATCTTCAAAAATGCATGAAATAAAACTCATAAGTTTTGGAGACTGTATTTTGCTTTTTTATTTAATCAATTACACTGTAATGATTAAAATATTTAAAAAAAACATAGGTCATTTTGCCAAAAAACGCAAGTGTTTTTCAAAATGCAACAAAAAAAAATAACCAAATCAAAGCACTGTATGAACCCAGTCTAAGGGCCCTTGAACACGAACGTCTGTGTGTGGGCAGTAGGACCCAGACTGAACTCAGCCGTGTGCATAGGAGCCACAACCACTCACTGTATCATAACTGACTATGATGCAGTGGCTCCTATGCACATGGCCAAGTTCAGTCTGGTTCCTACCCCCAACAAATGGACCACTTCCCACAGATGGAACTTGGTTGTGTGCAAGGACCCTTAAGAATTTGTTCAGTTTTTTCTAGGTCGACCATACACTGTGGCCAGTAAAGCATCTGCACCACATCCAAAGCTCTTGTCACTAATGCCAACAGTGACGTTGAGACTTTGGATACATCATGGATACAGTGCTGGCCACATTGTGTGTGCTCACCCAGATTTTAAGCTTCAATGAAACCAAGTGTGGAATAAGTAAAAAAAAAAATATATAAAGGACAAGTGATACTTTTTTCATTCCAGGTTTTAGGTTCAAAACTGCAAAAAGAAGCCTGAATAAAAACTGTGATCACACAAGGCAGATTAGCTGTAGAAATTTCTGCGATTATAAATTTGTTCCATGTACAGTGTTTGAAAGGAGCTTTTCTCTGCCGCACATACATGGACTTTTGCAAGCTCCATTCATATGAAATGGAAAGTCTTGCAAAAATATTTTGTATGTGTGACTTCACCCTAAGGCTGGATATACACTGAGCTAACTTGCTGCGATTTACAGTTGCCGCATAGCGGATGGGTTTTAAACAAATTCCATCAAAATGCTATATTCAAAACCCACAAAGCAAAGTGACTTGCGATACTGTTTATTGAGGAGGGTCCAAATAGTCACAAAAGTCATCAACAGTTTTAGGCCTCATTTTTTGTACTTTTTTTTAACTGCATGTGTTCTGGATTTAATACCTACACTCACCATTTTCCCTCTTATCTAAATATTTGACATATGGTGCAGGAAGTCTGGTTCAGCAAACTGTGTAGAACTATATCCAGAAAACAGATATGACAGTTATACACTGGCATGATATGGCCCTCTGAGTGTGGCCTGAGATGTAAAAATACTGTAGACATTCTGCACCATCAAAGATCATGGAACCAATCTCTAAAACATCAGACACCGCTGACAATAAATTAAATGTCATATACGCACTGTGAGCTTAAAACGCTATACTATGTGGCTGCACTAGCTACAAATGGGGTTGTCTTTTGCTATACTTTTTGGGACAGTTATTTTATTAGAGACAGAACCTTCAGAGGGTTCTCAACCTGCAGTATGCATTCCTCAGGGGGTATACCCAACAGTCCCAAAGGATTCATGTTGCATCTGAGAACCACTGTTCCCCCACCCAGAATGAATGCCAACACATGGATGTGGATATCAACCTTACTGTAGAAGCTCAGTGAGGCGATGATTGCTGTTACAAGTGCCCTGGGGAGTGAGTGTTAAGCTGTATTCATTGCTCACCACACTGCTCCTCACTTCCTCTATGCTCCAGGTATCGAGTGCTGACATCTCAACAGGCCCCAGAGCAGAGAAGAAGCATGAAGCAGAGTGATGAGTAATGAATGCAGCTTACCACTAGCTCCTTACACATCACTAGGAGTGGAGGCCATTATGCTACATGTGGTAGCACTGAAGGGACCATTATACTGAGTGTGCAGGTCATTATACTACATGTGGAGGCACTAAGGAGGCCATTATACTGAGTGTAAGGGTCATTATACTATATGTGCAAGCACTAAGGGGATCATTTTAGTACATGTGAGGGCACTAAGGTGATCATTATACTACAAGTGGGGGGCACTGTGGGGGCATTACATAATTGTTGATGGATACTCGGTTGGGGCTTTTTCTTACTAGGGGGCACTTCGCTTGAAAAAATTGAGAAGCACTGCTCTAGTACTATGGAGGACCAGTCTGTCCCTGAATAGAAAAGATGTTAAGAGGTTATATAATTATATGAGTTAATATACTTTATTAACTTTTGTAGATTTATATCCCTTTGTCACATGACCCCATGTTAATACAATCGTATACACAAAGAATAAAACCACATTGCATTGCGTTGTACTGTTCACTTTGAAATGACCCCGCTATCTTATTCCCCACATAATCAGTCTCAATTTCTTTCAATCTGTTAAATGTATCTCTTTGGAAAATCAGCCTTTACTGACATTCTTACAATATGATGCCATCTTCCAGATTTATGCATCTCGTGTACATTTATATAGCCCATTCCAAATAGAAATATTACCATAAAGTTTCATACAAATGTGAAATGTAATTCTAATGTCAAATGTAATAATCAATATCTAGCTGATATTAAGAGCTTTTACTGCGAATATTGCCAACATTTCATTATTTGTGTCCCAGACTAATGCAATCATTATTTTCCACTGGCAAAAAGACTTCCAACAGCTCCGTTCTTCAATCAGCCAGGAGATCGTGCCCTGCTCGAAACAAAAGTACTGACTGGTAATGGAGAGACAAAGATAAAATGGTGAAGGGGGGGGGGATGATTTTAAAGCATTGCCATGAAATGTAAATACATATCGCACATACTTATGAGCTCTCTTGGATACGGCTAGGATATAATTACCCTTGGGACCTGTGCATACAGGAAAAATGCTTTGTAATATGTATAATCATGCAAATGTGTCGAATGCAAATTTCATTAACTATTGTTAGTGGTAAAGTGCTAAAAGTTAGTAACAATAGAAAGTATTTGATTCTGAACCACCTAGTCTAATAGAATCACATATAATTGAAAAGAATTTGTGGAAGTGATGAAAACAGATGCAGTTTAAGATGATGAACAATTGAACTTAATTATATATGAGTGTGAAATTCCCAGGGACAAGGTGTAAACTGTTACAGGCCTGAAATGTGGTCCCTATATGTCACAATCAGATTGGTGTAAGCTACACCAAAAGATATATGTGGTGTTAAAGGGAGTTTGTCAGATCGAAAATGCCTCCTAAGCTAATAATAGTGCCATATAGGGGCCTTTAGTAGAAGCAGAAACATACCTCTGTGGTCACAAATTGATGAAAAATTACAGAGATAACCATCTTTTCTGGAATAAGCAAATCAAGTGCATCGGGGCTGGCCTGATTTGCCGACAGACAGCTACCAGTGCTCCCCTTCTACTCTGAAGTCACTGCACCTTTAGCTGTGATTCACATTTTCAGCCTCTCCCTGTGTCATGACTGTCTGTAGCCAAATCTGGCAAATCAGGCCTGCCCCCTGGTGCAGATTGCAGATTGGTTTGCATATTCCTAAAACGCTTATCTCCGCATTGCTTCATTATTGTATGGCCACAAAGGTACTGTATGTTCCTACTTCCATTAAAGGCCTCTGTGTGGCACATTCTGGACCCTTTAAAGTAAAACTTGTCCTCCTCCAAAAAGGTATTGTCAGCTTGGGATTCCATTAGTTGTGGTCCTCATTATAGTTTTTAATTGACTGTGGAAATCAAGGATAGCAGAGCTGGAAGAAAAGAAAAGTCAGCTAGAGTTGCATAGATCACAGGCGGAATCAGCACTTTGCTGTTAGAATAGCAGTTTGTATGTATTTAATGAAAAAATTTAAAGTCTTGCCACAAAAAACCTCAAGAAAAGATTTTTCACTAACAGTACTGACCTCATCAGTAAAAACTATGTCAAACTATCTGTGGAGAGATCAAACTGCTCTATTACAAAACAGACTTTTGCTCTATTACAAAATAGACAAAATTAGATGATTGGCAATGTAAGGGTTAACTGTTCTTTGTCTGTTTTACTTACTGCTGCAGTCAAACTCACACAGCACATACACACGTGGACAAAATTGTTGGTACCCCTCGTTTCATGAAAGAAAAACAAACAATGGTCACAGAAATAACTTGAATCTGACAAAAGTAATAATAATAAAAATTCTATGAAAATGAACAAATGAAAGTCAGACATTGCTTTTCAACCATGCTTCAACAGAATTTTTTTTAAAACGAAAACTCATGAAACAGGCCTGGACAGAAATGATGGTTCCCTTAGCTTAAGATTTTGTTGCATAACCTTTTGAGGCAATTACTGCAAACAAACGATTCCTGTAACTGTCAATGAGACTTCTGCACCTCTCAACAGGTATTTTGGCCCACTCCTCATGAGCAAACTGCTCCAGTTGTCTCGGGTTTGAAGGGTGCCTGTTCCAGATGGCATTTTTCAGCTCCTTCCAAAGATGCTCAATAGGATTTAGGTAAGAGCTCATAGAAGGCCGCTTCAGAATAGTCCAATGTTTTCCTCTTAGCCATTCTTGGGTGTTTTTAGCTGTGTTTTGGGCATTATCCTGTGGCAAGACCCCCGACCTGCGACTGACACCAAGCTCTCTGACACTGGGCAGCACATTTCTCTCTAGAATCCCTTGATAGTCTTGAGATTTCATTGTACCCTGCACAGATTCAAGACACCCTGTGCCAGATGCAGCAAAGCAGCCCCAGAACATAACAGAGCCTACTCCATGTTTCACAGTAGGGACAATGTTCTTTTCAAGATATGCTTCATTTTTCCGTCTGTGAACATAGAGCTGATGTGCCTTGCAGGAAATTTAAATTTTTGTCTCATCTGTCCATAGGACATTCTCCCAGAAGCTTTGTTTCTTGTCAACATGTAGTTTGGCAAATTACTTTTGTCACATTCAAGTTATTTCTGTGACCATTGTGGGTTTTTCTTTCATGAAACGAGGGGTACCAACAATTTTGTCCACGTGTGTATATTGTCCCTCACTCCTGCCTGTAACTGATTAAATCTGACTAAAATGTGCTCTAATTCTCCTACTCCTAGCTGTATTTTGAAAGATTTTCAACACATCCATCCCCAACATCCACCATCACTGCAATGCCTCATGTTTCAGCCCACACAACCTTATATACTTATATACTTATACTTAGCCTTATATGACATCAGCACCATTAAGTGTCCACTTACCACTGACTATTTGCTGAGAGGCTGTCAGGTGGCGCCAAAACGTCACAATGACTAACAAGACACGTGTCTCTTCTGTATTTTTACTGTGCAATACATGTGGTGATGGCAGTTTTAGTTCGTCACAATTAATCACCATTTATTCGGTTTTGTTAAAAACAACAGTTTGGAATATTTGGGTCGAATTTGGTTCATTGCGAATCAGTTCGCCCATCTTTAGTTGGCCCTTCAGGCATATTTATCTGGCACAGGGGTCAGTCTACTGTTTTAAATAAAGACCAGTGCAGCTGCAGGTGGCAATCTCTCTCTTTCTTGGACCATGGAAACACTGTCTAAGGCTAAGGCCTCATGTCGCGGAAAAGCATCTTTTTTTGTACCACATTTTGTTGCATTTTTTTGAGCTAAAGCCAGGAGTGATTTGAGCAGAAGGTAGAAGTATAAGAGCTTCCTTTATATTTCCCATTCCTTTTGTAGCCATTGTTGGATTTGGCTCAAAAAACCACAACAAAATCTGCAACAAAAAAAGCTGCGTTTCCGCAACATGGGGCCTTAGCCTAAAGCACTATGAAGGAAAGTGTGACACATGACATCCTAGTGTCCATGCCGTCAGCTAGCCTTGTCAGAGGATAAAAGTCTTTTTGTACATTGAAGTAAGTGCAAAAGTTCAGTATAATATGGCAGCTGATCAGGCTAGACAGATTTCTATGGATTATTTCAACAATAAGACTGGGCTATATAGAAGCATCCTCTGGCCCCCACAAAGCAGGATTACTGCAGACCAATTTGATTTTATTGCCCCGCCAAAATTGAATTCTATGTTCATGTCACATTGAAATATAAGTTTAGAAAATAGTTAATTGGTTGCGGTTATGGTTTGCATTATATGACTTCCATGTCAATAACAGTTATTGCATGGCACATGAGTACTTTATCCTTTATTTAAAAAAAAATCAGCATGCCATGCAAAATAGGCCTCTGCCGGCCCCTGTGCTAGGCAGTACTATGTAATGTTCTACCCATGTGCCTTTATATCTAAAAACAGGGATACCATCTTAGTGTCCAATATACCACTGCCCAAATAGGAATATTTACTGGAAAGTTTTAGTTTTTATTGTCAGATTTCATGTAGATATCAGGACTCCAAATGACAAAAGCTGTCAAATTATACCCACACCGGTCTAGTGGTGAATAGCAATAAAAACAGAGACTCATTATCATGTGAATTGAAAATTGGAAATCTTGTGAAAGTACTGTAGCATTCATAGTAAAGTGATTCCTATCACTCACTGTGTTAAAAGTTATTTTCAAAAGATGACATTTATAACGTAAAAACACAGAGAAAAACATGCTTCAAAGGACCAAATTCATGACATTTCACATTGGCACCACAGCATGCTCGGAATGAAATGTCACATTTAAGACAGCAAATTACAAAATAACAATAATGCTAAAAAAATCCAGAAGATGTTTTAACCCCCTATTTGTTCCTCCAATGCTATATACAATACTTTTTAAACATGAGTTTTTCAAACATACAATGTTATTTTGTATTATTTGATCATAAAAACTCCTTTGTTTTGCCACCTGTTTAAGAAGCCGAGAGTCTTTGGATGTCTTTATCTATGATGCATGTTCTTTTTTTGCAGCTTTTAAAACTCTGGTGTAGTAGTAAAAGATTCAACAGCTAACTTTATTTGTAAGACAACATAATAAATGTGGCAGTAAGTAATAGAGAAGCATATTGCTTCATTATTCCCAAACCTACATTCCCTTTTCCTGCCCTAATTTCATTGCCAGCCTTCATACTTGGTGTTCTATCACTTTTTCTTTAACTAATAGCCCCATTATGGCTGCAGCACATTTTGTATTTCTCTCTGAGAACAGTCTGCCCCCCCCCCCCCATCTATTATTACTACTACTGGGTTCTTTATTTGGAATTTTGCAAAATAGCAAACAAATAACTGAGATTAAAAAAAAGTCAAGATGATATAATTCAGATTCAGGGACACTGACAAAGAAAAGAGAAATCTGAGCAATATCAGGAAAGCTGCTTATTGTCTATGACTAGCATCCCTTCATCAATAACACAAGCAGCTAGTCAGAAGTAGATAGACTTTTCATACACTTAGTTTGAGCTGTGAGAATCTCAGAGCAGCAAAGCTGTGTATAAACATGGAGAGGCTGTGAAGAGGGACCTTAGTACTTTGTGCTATTTAAAAAAAATGTAAAAAACAAGACATTGCCCCTGTTGTTTTTGGCTACATTTTCTCAAATATTAAAGTAAAGAAAAACCACAGAAAAATAAAAGCAACATAAAATTTTAGCCCATTTTTATCCCGAAAAAAGACACAAATAACACAAAGGAAAAAAATATTATAGCCCTCAAAACCACATGTACGAAAAAAAAACAAAAATGTGATTGGTTCTGAACCAGGAAAAATAGCCTGATACTGAAGTGGTTAAATTCTATAAAATTGTAGAGTGGGAGAACACTTTGAATACATTGCCTCTCTATGGGGCAGAGCAACAAGCGACTCCTACTCTGGCATACGTACATGTTATAGTTGTTTGTTCACTTGAATACAAGAGCCAAATGACTTCAAGATAATTGATAAGATCAATGGGTATAATGTTCACATATTGTAGGTACAATTTTGAAAATATGAAATTTTGAAAAACCAAATGTAGATGCAGCACCCTCTGGAGGTTGTGATGAATGCCCACGCTATCATGTTTTAACTAAGTATAAAATATACTCACCATCGTGTTTGTGCTTTAATATAATATGATGTAAACTCTTGCATAGGTTATTGATGAGTCTACTGCTTTACATAATCAATCAATGTATGCTAATATCTGCCATCTGCTTCTCAACATGGAAAAGGTCAAAAGAATTATAGGGATGACATTTTAAGCATAGTAAGCAATCACCTCCCGGCTATAGATACTATGTACCAGTACTGTCTGTGGATTAAGCAACATTTTATGGGAAGAATTTAGGAAGACCTTATAGAAATTTGCAATACCTTTCCTCAAGCTGCAGCTTAAAATGTTATGAAAGTGCTGACCTTCTCTTTGTCATCATCATCATAGATGCAATTCTCCTTATAAGGGTAATCTCATTATGTTTAAGGCCTATTACAGAGTGTAATATTCTATTTCTGTAATGCTAGGTTCACACTAGCGTTCGGGTTTCCGGGGACCCGAAGAACGGAAACCCTATCCGCTTAAAAAGTGGCTACCCACTAGACTATAATGGGGTCCGCCAGGTTTTCGCGCGAAATTGTCAGAGAGAATTTAAGCACTTTTATTTTAAGCACAATGGTGGTGGAATCCCAAAATGATCACGCAATTACACACGTTTATTTCCTTTGTGTGTATTGGAATAACACAAAAATCAGAGAAAAAAAAAGCCAAAAATAATATAATTACACGCAACTCTCCAAAAATGGGCCGGACAAAATTACTGGCACCCTCAACTTAATATTTTGTTGCACACCCTTTGGAAAAATAACTGAAATCAGTCGCTTCCTATAACCATCAACAAGTTTCTTACACTTCTCAACTGGAATTTTGGACCGCTCTGCTTTTGCAAACTGCTCCAGGTCTCTCATATCTGAAGGTGCCTTCTCCCAACAGCAATTTTAAAATCTCTCCAATGCACACAAAGGAAATAAACATGTATATAACAAATCATGTGTAATTTCAATAATTTTCTGAGAGAAATACTTCATTTTCTGGAAAAATCTCAGGGGTGCTAACACTTACAGCCATGACAGTACATGTCTCAGATTGCCGATATACCCCAATCGCTATTTAGAGGTATATTACTGCTATTAGAGTGGCTTTCCACCCAAAAAATGCATTTTCACACTGATAACATATAAAGGATAGGTCATCAGTATCTGCTCTGTAGGGGTCTGACAACAGGATACCGCACTGGTCGCCTATGGGCGTCAGAAGCTATAGCAGTGGACAGGAGTGGAAGAAGCTCTGCTTCTACTCAAGTAGCTGTGGCTCTAGCCTATTTCTTGAATAGTAGCAGACTATTTTCACTCCTTGCTCACTGCTATAGCTTCTGGTGCGGGTGTCAGACCACCACAGATCACATGCTGATAACCTATCCTGTGGATAAGTCATCAGTATGAATATAGCAATACAGAATCAGATCAATATATAGGTCAGTATAGAAAATCCCTTTACTAACCTGTGATGGTTGGGGGGATAGGGCACAGATTTAGCACTGGCATGGACATTCAAGGGTTTAAAATGGATGTCAATATGAATAGATACTGTATCTTATTAATCATAGATGCATTTGATTCACAGTTATTTGGATGTGTACAGCCACTCTTAAGGCCCCCATACATATTAGAGAAAAGTCCGCTGAATGTGCCGATATTGGTGGGGCTGACTGCCTATCCTGTATGTATAGGGGTCTCTCCACTCTCACGTGATGTTTTTGAAAGAAGGATCCAGTATGTTAAATTTATCCTGCCCAATCCTTTGTACTGCTAGAAGTGTCTGAAAGAGGCTTACTCTCCTCTCCTTATTGAAGACACATGCACACTCGGCTGAACAAGAATGCATGTGCATGAAGGAGTCAGGATGATGGCCAAATGAGTTTACAGTGACAGATACTGAAAGTGTATGGGTACCTTTAGGTATAGTGTAGGACAACCCTTATACCAGCACTATTACATATAAATCACTGTCCTAGACATTTTTGCATTTTTATAACATGATCCTCTGTTTTGTCAACCAACCAAGATCCATAGGCTAGGGCTCTTCATCCCAATTGCCGTGGCACATACAGTAAACTACCTCTTACATTAGTGTGAGGAAATTGCAGACAGCATGCTCTTGGGAAAGCAAGGTCATTTATCACCATGAAGATTTGCCTCTTACTTTGCTTCCCCTACTGTTATTAAACGGTTTGTTACATCTGACACTACTTGTGGAGCTGCCTGGCTGGAAGCGCTGTATTCCCTGGAGACATTTAGAAGGGAATTGGAAAGTATTATAGAGCTCTGCTTCAAGTTAAACCTTGGGAGATGTGGTCTGAAAGGGGGAAAGAGAAGAAGCTATGATTGTAGGATTCTGATACAAGGGGTTGTCATTGATCAAAGTGGTGCAGTTTGGTGTTTGTGAATATTGCTCAGGTGTCTGAGTAATACTTAATCATGAGCCTAATTCAGTGCAAGGAAGCAGAACCTCATGTGAGCACCACACTGAAGAAATGATTTTATTTCTACCACCTGCAACATGGATAAATTGGATTATTATACAGATTGGAGCTAAAAGCACCAACTCTAGAGAAAGGGACAATTTGAGAGAGATACACAGAAATAATGTGATTTTGTCAAAGGTTTAATGTCTTTGTAGCTTTTGCACACAATATTCTGGGGATGCTTGAATCTCTCAAGAGGAGTCCCAAAATCAATTTTTATCAAGGATCTAGAGATTGCAGAAAGCAGGAACAAATATGGCAGGTTGAAATGGGTTTAATGAATTTTGAACTCATAATATTTGGAGCAAGTTAAGTCTCTATCCACGTTAATACGGTGCCTTGTGGTTATAGTATTAAATGGAGCTACCACCAGAGGGCACTGCAGAACTTACTGCATACTATTTCTACCCCAGAGCTGCAATAGGACAGAGGGGGCAGGAGTCCCCAAAAAACAGCTTCATACTATTACTGTGTTCTGATCACATGAGTACTTTAACTGTGCCCAATTGATCAACAGCAGGACCACAGCTACAATAAACAAATGGGTTTTGTTGAAACGTCTGGGATCTTCTAATATAACTTTGATCCTGATGTTTGGTCACTTCAATACCATGGTCAATACTGAATGTGTCATCTAAGTGGTTTACAGTCACCCATCATTTCTCCCCTGGTGAGAGTGTCGGTTGCCAATGGGTTTTCAGTAATAGCATCTGGGGGCCCAACCATGGCTGACATCTTACTACAACTCTGAAGCTCTGCCAAAGACAGGGTCAAGTAGGATACTTGTCTGTGTAATGCACATTACTGTAATCCAGAAGTAGTGGCAAGGGCAGGAAGAATGTGATAATTCAATTTATGTCTATCCAGGGGAATTGAAGAAGAAAGGGACTGCAAACACTACAAAGGTTATATCATGACATTAATAAGCAGAATCTGTAGATACTAGAAAAGAAAAATGGAATGGTGGCCACTCACGTTAAAAGGAGTCTTTCAGTTCCAAAATACATCCCAAACCAATAATACTGCCATGTAGGGGCCTTTACAAGACACAGAAGCATAACCTTGTGGCCAAAAATGAAGATGCAATGCAGAGATAATCATCTTTTTATGAATATGCAAATCAGCCTGTAAGTGCATTGGGGTGGGCCTGATTTGCCAGTTTTACCTACAGATAGCTACAAATGCCTTGAATGTCCTCAAAAATTGCTGCCCAATGTCACCCCTTTAGCAGTGAATGACATTTTTAGTCTCTGCATGCATCACAGCTGCCTGTAAGCAAATCTGCCAAACCCATAAAAAGATGATCCCTGCATCCCTTCATTGGTTTGTGGCCACAAAGGTATTATTCTGCTTCTATTAAAGGACTCTGCACAGCACTATTATTGGTTTGGGACCTGACTGATTTTCTTTAACGTGGAATCTGAACTTTTTATTGGAAATCACTTGTTTAAAGGTGGTAATTCTATATACTATAATGAGCTATAATACAGACAAGGGAAATCTGGTATATAAACAAAGAAGATGAAGGAGGTAATAACTTTTATTTTCTTTATATCCCTGCCTTCAATAATAACAGAGGATTTGATCTTTCTGCACCTGTATGTTTCTGGTATGTCAATTTTAAGTATTATTATAATTTACCAACATAAACATCAGTTGCATTTTGCTCCTATTGCTTGCTATCAATTGCGCTCCCTTTTGCTGGCTGCTCATTACATGGTGTCCCTGCCCGCAATCGTTAATAACCATTTAACTAAATGACTATTAACAACCCTTAATGGATATCGCCATTTAGTCAATAACCCTCTTTATCTCTCTCTCATTCTCCTTTCTCTAGTGATTCTATCTCTCAGTAAACCAACAGACATTACTGAAGCATCGAGCCTGCGACATAAGACATCTATGAAATGTTTGATGAGATGCTTACTATTCATCTGTAAGGTCGGCCGGCACAATGTATAATATTGTGGATATATAATTTCATGATAGATGTGCAATGTAACCTGTAAAATAAAAATGCATGCAGAATATAGAAAAATTAGGGTATTAGGTTGGGTTCGGACAGAACACATTTGTGCCCTCAAAGAGAGACTGTAACTGATATATGATGTGCCCTCTAAAAGCGACTGTTAAGTTGCTATTAGTAATTGCAAAGCTCAGTGCCCTTAACAGATTGTAACTGAAAAGTCTTCTATCCATGTTTGACTGTAACCACCAAGCCAAGTGGTTCTACTTTAACCACCAAGCATTGAGCCCTGTGTTGAAGTGAAGGTTTGGGTTAAAGGGGTTGTCCAGTCAAACATGGACAACCCTTTTAAAGTTTAAATCAGCTGGGGGCAGTAAAAAAAAAAAAAAAAAGGCACACTCACCTGTCCCTGTTGCTCCGTTGTCCTCCCGCACCTTCCGGTTCTTCTGCTTCGGCAGGTCTCTTCCAGAGTTGTGCTGAAGCCGCTGATTGGTCTCAGTGGTCACGTGACCACTGAGGCCAATCAGCGAAGGGCCTGATTGTCACTACCTGTGACATCGTGGGTCCTCTTCCTGAGGCCAATAAGCGACTTCAGCACTGCTCCAGAAGAGACCCGCTGGAGCAGAAGAACCGGAAGTAACAGCAATGGGGACAGGTGAATATGCATTTTGAGTTGGCACTTTGAGAAAAGTAGTTTGGCACTAGCTTTCTATACCTACCGGGCTCACTAGTAGTTTCCATGCCCTGTTCAATAGTTATGCCACTAGCCAAGAGGCAACAAGGCATGTGGGCATAGCAAATCATGAACGCAGCTGTGGCTAGCAGGATTCATTATTTTAACATTACTCTCCAGTTAGTGGTTAGTTGAGCCAATACTGGAAAAATGTCCATAATATTAAGTCAATTGTACTTTCACCTAATTTGCTGGAAAGCGCCAAGGATCAAGAAAGACTGAGCAAAATGCCTTTAAGGACATGTGACAGCCAGTGGACTGGACGATCAATAGCTCTAATTTCCCTTCTCTTAATTTGCATTAAAGTCACCTTTCCATTGAGCTTGAACAATTTGGATGTCATCTAGCTAAGACAGACAACAATGTGGCTGAACAATGTCTGATTGTAGGTAATGTGGCAGAGAAAGAAGTTAAATAATACAGTAAAAAGGGGACCAAAATCTGTTATCTAGACTCATCAATGTGATAAAATTTGGAAATGAATAATTCATTTCTAAACGTTGTTTTTCCCTTAGTGAATTTTTCTGGATATAGTATTCACAAAAAGATGGTGACTATGATAATAGAATAGAAATCTCAGGTAATTGACGTTATATGGTGGTATGCTTGGACTAAAAACAGTGGGTAGACCCTTGATACAGAATTTTGCAGGAGTTTTTTCTCAATTTGCTTCTTCCTGGATCTTGGATAGCCCCTACAGATGATGGTTTTAGGCACTGGTAAGGGGTTTGGCAGAGGACAGATATGGCAGAGCAGAAGTTAGATTTGAGCTATATTAATTTGACCATGCAAGTTATGAACCAAGTTTTTTTATGGATCCATATGGAATCTGTTTTTTTTTTTTTTTTTTTAATGGTCCATTCACATCAATGCCAATTGCGTTCGTGAAAACATATCCAAAAGTCCAATCCATGAAAAAGTAGTACATACACTGCTTTTTCATGGATCAAAGCATATCACCAATAAACAAATTTGTATGAATAAATAGCTTGTTTCTGCTACTGACAGGTAGCTCAGCTTTGCTTTAAAGAGGACCTTTTACCACCTCCAATAAGTCCAGTTATTTACATGAATTAATAGCAGCTGCTCCACTGATACTGGCATGGTTGGATGTTTTTCTGTAGCCCCCACCCTTCCTGAGCAATCAATGCTATTAGTTTTGGTGCTTGATATACTATTCAGGCTCTGTACTGTCAGGAGATTTGTGTCAGGCAGGGGCAGGCAAGGGTTGTGATTCTGAGCTCTGAATCATGGCTCCCCACCTGACACTACCCTTCTGCGGTGAAAGGTCCTCTTTAAATAGCACATCAGGCACCAAAACTAACTGAACTTGCTGCTCAGGAAGGTGGAGGCTAGAGAGAAAAATTCCAACTGTACTGGAATCAGTGGAGCAGTGCCTATTAACAGATGCTAAGAACTAGAATTGGTAGAAGAGGTGAAAGGTCCTCTTTAATAGCATCTCAGTAACACATGAAAGCCCCCCCCCCCTTTTAAGCTTAGTATGGAATCTGATGGCAAAAAAACAAATATGCATTATTGAATACTACCCAATATCTCCATAAGTGGTGCTATATAAAGACGCTATGGATTTATAGGGACTTTATGCCGTAATGATATTGCAGCACTAAACAAAGATACTATGTGACTGTACTATGGAGTAGGGTTCTGCTGTGTGCATAAGCCTTGGGTTAGACAGGATTTTTGTATATGATTTGACAGATAGTAGTTGAAAAAGTGTTATGAATCACATTAAAACACATTAAGAGCTCTACAAATACATTCACAAAATTGTCCATCTGGATGAAGCCTATAGTAGTTGATATAGCTCAGGTTTGTTTCATAGTAACTAAGGAGCACCCCCTTTGACTTCTATAATGAGACCTTTATATAGCTGGAGAAAAAAGCCCCCACAAGCATCATGAAGCCATGAAGCTATATTGTGACAAACTGTGTGGTCCTGCTGATCAATAATGCTTTTAAGGTTAGACCTACTGTAAAAGGGCAAACCATAGATTTTTACCTTCCTTCTGGTGGAATAGGAGCACTGAAAAAGAGGGACAAATCCTCTAGATACATTCAATACAATAGTCTCTAATAAAAGGGGCATTGGGCCATTATTAGATTTACAGGGGCTAGGGATGTGCTTAGAGAATTTGGTTAATTGCTTTCAAAAATGTAAGTAAATGTTCTCATTGTCTGATATGGGTGATGTAAAGATACCGGTTTTATTCATGTTGCTTGTTAGGTAAGAGATAAAGTTACTGTAAAATTGTAAAAATGGTTTTTTTGGTTTATTCTGTTTTCCAGTTTTGATAATGCTCATAAAGTCATAAAATCCATGGTTTTGTTCTCATTTTTTTATCAGATAAAATTATATTGTATTAACCAGAGGGAATAAAAAATGGGTCATGTTCTGGCATGAAACTCCAGTAAAACTGCCTGGAAATATTGATCCCATTTGAGGGTCAGTCCAGCAAAAAAAAAAAAAAAAAAATTTCTGGGAGGCATGTATAGACTGTTTCAAGTGCAGCAGAATAATTTTAGGAGTGCTGTGGTTGCTGTTGGCTCCTGAAATTTGAAGAGGCACAAGGGCTCCTCTGCCACATTGGAAAATAGTAGTAAATCTAATAGCACATGATAGGTGCAAGGACAAGTTGCAGGCATTACAGTGTTCTGTTTAGTTATTATGGGTAATTTTATAAGTTTTATGGACAGGCCTAATAAATATCGGATTTATAAGCATGCAATATTTTCTAATATACAATCCCCAGGTATTCGTGTCATAAGGAAAGACCATGCTGCTTGTAGAAAAGATGATCAGCCCTGGTTGGTTGGATCTTTTTGCAATAAGGTTGCTATAAGCATTGTAGAACTTGCTTTTCCAGAGAAACTACATTTTTAATAAAAAAGGGGTAGGCAGTTGATCAAAGGGCCCTTTGCATGGTTGGAATTAAAGGGGGTGTATAGAGTACAATTGTACTCGGGACCCAGGAGCCTTAGGGGGCCCATAAGCACTGGCATCCCTATTGAGGTTGCGGTGGTCAGAGGTACCACCTGGCCCATAAGCCAAGGGGGACCCACATGTTACCCTCACCACACTAAGACTGATTAAAATTCTTTGATCTTGTTTACACAACAACTATTCTAAATTGCACAATGTATAAGTGGGGCCTTATTACAACTTTTGAACTGGGACCCAGGAGTTTCAAGTTATGCCTCTGGCCCTTTGGTCTTAGGTGGCAAAATCCAGCACCATAATGGGAGGCTAAGTTTGACTTTTATTTTGTGGTCTCCTCTTTGTATGTATATGCCACTATCGATCTCATTAGATAATCTAGGAGCAAAACAAATAGCACCAAAAAAAATATTTTTTTGTTTAAAATTTAACTTTTAATAATGATATTTAAAACAGAATAAGCCACAAAAAAATAATTCAAATCCAAATTGAACCCAATCTATAGGTTCATCTACTGTAGATAATGTATCCAATCAAAAGGACAGTATAGGGCCCCAAAATTTATAAGAGGAAACGCGTCCATTAAATATAGGGTTAATGGGACCTAAGTCCATGCATATCATCGGGAACTGCAGTTGTAACTGCATTATTCATATCTATCGGCTTACTATTTGAATTATTCTCCTGATGAACCCACAAAACTCTTGGGGAAACGCGTAGAGATTGAATTCCTAATATTGGTGGCATCGATATGTCTATATTATATATAGACGCTACTGGTGAGCGCATACTGCCCTAGGTGATCAGCATATATCAGATAGTGACCCTAGGAAAGTTCTACCGTGGGTTACATAGTGATTAGCTAATGTTTGGGCATAAAACTAGCCTCACATAGCTATACAGAACATTGTACTCTATATTACCACGGTGAACGTTTTGCTTGAGGTTGTGATCTTCTATTTTCATTAGATCACATTGTTATTTGCGCCCATGGTGTGCAGACTTCATATAACTATTACTGACACATTAATAGAAGTTACTAACACTGCGTGGCATTTTGCTCACTTATTGGCGTTAGGTTCAGTTATATCATTATCTTTCATCTTTGCCACCAATTACAAGAACGCTAAGCTTTATTTATCCATTATGGTTTTTATATATATTGAGCCGATACTCTTTCATACAAAAAGTGAATTATAAAAGGGTTCAGAGGTTGGGCATTTTCGTCTATTTATCCCTAAGAGGAATCACACTCCTTCCAATCATTGGATTGGGGTGGGACCATAAACACTGATATGCATGGACTTAGGTCCCATTAACCCTATATTTAATGGACACGTTTCCTCTTATAAATTTTGGGGACACAGAACGCTAGCCCTATACTGTCCTTTTGATTGGATACATTATCTAGATGAACCTATAGATTGGGTTCAATTTGGATTTGAATTATTTTTTTGTGGCTTATTCAGTTTTAAATATCATTATTAAAAGTTACATTTTAAACAAAAAAATCTTTTTTTTGTTGCTATTTGTTTTGCTTCTATTTTGTAGTTTGAGCACTATTGTACACGTGTTTTGTTTTCATTAGATAATCTGTAGTAATTATTAGACATGATGGACTATATATTCTAAACAGTGTCGGACTGGGATGTCTAGGGCCCACCAGTGGAATTGTTTCTAGAGGCCCACCATTAGGACCCCTGCAGATCAGTGGTACTAAGACAGGGCGGCTAAAGGTAATAACACATTGGGAGCCATGCTGCTCACCTGCCATACCATGTGCACCACTGCACTACCTAAACCTACTGCTACACCCCGTACGGCAAGTGAACAGCGTGGATTCTAGAATTGTTACCATTACCTGTAGCCACATTGTTCTGGAATAGCTGATCTGCAGAGGTCCTGGCTGTTGTATCATCGCAGATGTAATATTGATGGCCTATCCTAAGGACAGGCCATCAATATTAGAAAGATGGATAAATCCTTTAAAGAGGTTGTCCAGGAATTGGAGCAACCCATGTGCCGGGCAGGAGATGTAAAATAAAAAATAAATTAATAAAAAAAGAATACTCACCTGTTCCCGGCGCTCCGTTGTCCGCTGCTTGCGTCCATTCAGTCTCGTACTAGTGCCTCCTTGCTGGGAGTCCTGCACCTCATGTGATCGCTAAGATCAATTAGTTACAGGATTTCCAAAAATGAGGCAGGCAGGGAACAACGTGAGTATGCTTTTTTTTTTTTTTTAATTTATTCATTTTTACACTTCCCTGGCCACCACAGTGGTTGCTCCAATTTATGGACAACCTCTTTTAAGGGATTGTCTGGGCCAAATTTTTTATGGCCACTTCACTGTTCCCCCCATACAGTGCCTCTTCACTGGTCCCCCATACTATATGGGGAACAGTGATGGAGCTGACATTCTGTGTGGGGGAAATTAAACTGTGTGATGTATATTAAAGAGGTTGTCCAGGGTTACTCTTTTTTATGGCCTATCCTTCACTGCAGCTCAGCTCCCACTGACTTCAATAAGTGCTGAGATGCAGTGAAGGTGCCCAGCCCCTATACAGTGGACAGAGCTTTCTGCTTCTGGCCCTGTGTTGTGTACAAGACGGGCGCCAGAAGTGGCTCCATACAGCTGATCGGTCTGGGGTCAGCCCGTACAGATCAGGTATTTAAGGCGTATCCTAAGGATAAACCATAACAAATTATGCCTGGACAACCCTTTAATATATGCCACTAATGTGCCACACTTTAAAGAGGTTGTCCAGTATAATTTTTTTCTTTTTTATAATTAGTCTGGGGGAGGTGAAACCCCCCCCCCCCCAAAAAAAAACACACTAAACATATTCACCTGTCCCCGGTGCTCCGGTGTCCTCCCAGCACAGTCCGGTCCTGCAACTCCGCTGTCTTCTTTTGCCGGAAGTCCTCACTGGCTGTGACGTCCCAGGTCCCTTCCCTTACGTCGCTGATTTGCCTCAGTGGTCATGTGACGTCACAGGTAGTCACATGCAGAAGGAACTTCTGCTGGAAGATAACAACAGGGCTGCAGGACTGAAACGCCCTGGGAGACACTGGGGACAGCAGAGAAAGTTTTGTTTTGTTTTTTTTTTCACCTGCCCCGGTGTAATTAAAAAAAAAAAAATTATATCCTGCACAACCCCTTTAATGTCCAACCAGGTTATTGGCCTCCATCACCGCTCCCGCCCCACACAATATAATGGCCCCATCAATGATCCCCATACAGTATAGGGGACCAGTGAAGGGGCCACTGTATGGGGGGGGAATATTGAAGGGGCCACTATATGCCCATACAGTGGCCCCTTCACTGGTCTCCCTTATAGCAGTATTGGAGTTTCTAGGACTTAGGTATTGTTATGCTGGAACTCTAGAGCAGACAACAGCATAACAATACAGTGGGAAATTAGCTGGGGTAGGAGGGGGGGATTACAACTCTCAACAGACCCAGAGCATCTGCAGCTGCTGGCGGTTGTAGTTATCAGAGTGGTCAGTGAAGTTGAAAGATTTGGGGGCAAAATATGGGGAAAAGTTGTTTTTTGTTTGTGTGGGTAAGTTTTACTTACTTTTCACACTGATGGTCTGGGCTCCTATGCAGAAACCCGCTGCTGCGCACAGCGTCAGTACGTCAGTGGCGCTTGCAGCAACAAGCTACAACTGGATTAGTTCCAACGGCTGACCATCAGAATCCAGGCTACAGGGGGAGGGGCCCACAAGAAGGTAGGGATGGTCTCCTGCCGCTGCGCTACACCAGCAGCCGGCCATCTTTAATCATTACAATGTTGCCTTCAGCCTGGGGCCCCCAAGGTTGCCAATCCAGCCCCTTACCGTCCCGATCATGCCCCTGTCCAATTCATTTGCATTGGCAAAATGAGGACTGATAGTCAGGGTTAACCCGGGGATTCACCGGTTCTTCGGTGGGCCAGTCCGACCCTGATTCTAAATGTATCATATACAAGAATAAATATGTATGAAATACTTAATATGTAAAAAATAAACCAACTTAATGAGAGACACAAGAGACCATACAAAACAAGTGAAGCAAAATATGTTTGCCGTTGACTATTTTACAGGACGCATATTAAAAAAAACTCAAGTTCCATAGGGAAATGTTTATGAAAGCAATCTGCAAATGAGCAAATGTATTAATTAGCAATTTTTTTCTTTTGCATAAATCCATATTTTTCATTGTTAGTAAACCAGGCCTGGAGTTATAAAAATATTAATTACTGCTGTTTTCATCGCAGTCAGAAGTGAAGCGATCATCAGACACAAATCTGTTATTTATTCAGGAAAAACAAATTAAATCGGCATAAAATCTGCGCTTTAGGTATTTAAAGTTTTTAGTGCATAAATTCTCCAGCTGTTCTGTGCACTGCATTTATCTGATGTTTTCTAATGTACTTAAAATCTTAATAAATTTCTGTGTATTTTTATTAAGCAAACAGATCTGCAGGAAATTATTTCAATTGCATCTAAAATACTGGGTTAATGAAAAATCCTTAATATGGAAAATGTAAGTGAAGCATAGAGGCAAATGGCTTATCTATACATAAAGTTGGTCTTGGACCAAAGCCTGAAAATTTATTGCACATGGCCAAGCTATGGGCATGGATCCTGTGAAATAGCATATGGAGACTTGTGCTTCCATATTAGGAACATCTAGACATTTATACTGCTATTCAGTCCTTTATGAGCAAAGATGTACTGCTTTATTGTCCAAAGTTCCAGAATATCTTGTAGCCATAGCCACCTTCCTCTCCTTCAACTTTCTCAAACTCGATATGGAGAAAATGGAGTTCATCATCTTCCCCACCTTGCACAGCCTCCCTACTTGACCCATCTATCAAAGTTAATGGCACCACACTTACCCCAGTCCCAAAACTCTGTTGCCTGGGGTAAACTTTGATTCTGACTTATCCTTCAAGCTTCACATCCAAGCCCTCAACACCTCCTGCCGCCTCCAACTCAAGAACATTCATTGAATCTGCTCCTTCCTCACCCCTGAAACTACAAAAATGTTAGTCCACGCCCTGATAATCTCCAGTTTAGACTACTGTTATACCCCTCATATGTACAGCACCATGGAATTAATGGGGATCTAAAAATAAACAATAATAATAATATAGAAAAGAGAGGACACTGTAGAAAATGTAAAATTGCCCTTCATTGTTTTCCTGGATTATGACACCCAAGAAAGGAGGTCCTTGTAACCTTTTCCTCCTACACACCCCTCCAAGAGTGTAAGTATATTGTTGTGCAAGCAACAAGACTGCAAGAGGAGTGATTGTGGTGAATAACTGACTTACCTACAATATTAGTGATAGAAATCAGTGATAGAAATAAATGAATTACCATAGGTTAAAAAAAATTACCAGGTTTTGGACTTACACTGGCTTAATGGACCTGTTTTAGTTGCATACCTATACTTGGTACAGAGGATGGGTGACCACCTAATGTTAAAGCTGTGTTTCTGCCGTTTCTGCCGTTTTCATACTGAAACCGGTGGAGAGAAAAGTTTTCCATGCAGGACTTCTCTCACCACAGATTTTTAGTGGAATCTACGGAGCAGTCTCCTACGGAGACCCTGCCGCAGATGTGAACCTAGCATTAGTAATAAATGTTGGCCAATCAAATAAATGGCCATCCATAAAATACAAGGCCTAGCTGTGGCTGTAGGAGTGAGCATCACCTAACAGGGCATATGGAAATGGTGTATTAATGAGACAACCATCTTAAAGGGGATATTCCACGATAAAATACACTGCATACACTCTGTTAGCTTACCAAAAATATACCTTATCATGGGATTAATTTAAAAATTCTCAAGTGTCTAGATCCTGCTGATACATACTTGTTATGAGCACCTCTGCTTTTCTTATAGTTAATGTTCATCTGTAGTAATTTGCATCTAATATGTTCACTGCTGCTTAGAAGAAGCCACTTCTATTTTACACAATGTATTTTTTCGTCTACACAATAGCAGGAATGACTATACCTCTATGTACTATACAATTAGACCTGGGCCATGAGTTACTGAGTATGTGTGACCACATGCTCAGGACATGTTAGGTGGACATACTGATAGCGAATTAAAAGAAGATACAAAGAGATAGAAAACAGGGTACAGTATGTGACTACAAATAAGAAAAAACTCCAGTTTGGTTCTCTTTCATCAGTCTTCTGGTTTGTCATCTCTGCTGGAAATAAGAGCCAGGTTACTGAGTTTTCTGCAGTATTGGATTCTGGATTAAAGGAATTCTTACCACATATATTAATTTCTAGACAATATATGCCATATTAATGTACTCCATTGTACTTGCATCTATATATTATAACTGAAGGCAAATAGAACAAAATATATGTTCGATTAATTGACGTTCAATTAAAGCTATAAAAATAATGTGAATGGAGGGGATTTCTTCTTGACTTGAATTATAATCTTATCATAACCCACTGCAGGATTTTCGGTCATTAAGAATCAGCTCTGTCGCTGGGAATGCAGCATTTTCCTTGTTTTATAACCTTTTCTTGATTTTGATACTTCGCTTTGAATCGGTTCCAGTTTTTCACCTTTTCTCCACATATTATGAAAGCAATAAATAAGCGTGGTTAAAGTTGCCAGCCAATCAAAAATGGGAAGCAGAAATGTCAAAGCACTCTATCATGTCTGTACCATTTAAGGTGTAGCAATATATTTGCGTGACTTATGTTGTTGAGGCGGTACAAATTATGTTTAATCAAGCAGAGAAAAATGGATACTAACCTTTGCTTTGTCATTACAAAAATACCAAGAGCAAATGTTCTAAGGTGAACAGATAGTTGAAGGTTTCAAGTAAATAAAATGAAATCCTAAAAATCAATTTTTACAGCATCTTATAATGCCCCTTAGGTGAATATTTGGATTCTCAAAATCAATGTTTTAGAGTAAACAGAAATCAACTAAACAGCATAAATTAAAGGCTATGTTTCATATTGTTACACACTTTTATTGCTCCAATATATCTAAAAAAATAAATTGGCTGTCTCTTACATTGTTACAAAAATGTATGCAACAGTGCTTGATTAAAAATATCCTACAGTTTTGTGTCATGTATGCAGACCTCTTTGTCTCCATGGTTATAGACTACAGACCAATTCCGTGTGTAGTCTGATCTTGCAATCATACTCTTTTGATCTAGCTCATACATATACTCTAGATGGTAAGATGGTAAGCAGGGGATAGACAGATAAGTGGGAGCATGAGTGCTAAATCAAAAAAATATCTGTTTATGTCCATTTTTTGGACTGGCACAAAACTATGGTATACTATGTTTTTGTGTCCAAACAAAATGGACAGAAACAGTTAAATTTTTCTTTTTTTTTCAACATTGATCTCTATGTAAACAGATGGCCTCCATTTGCATCTGTGTTTTGCATCCATTAAATGGCTGGGCCCCAAGGTGAACATTTGACATGGGGCCCCCCCAACCGCCCCTCCCAGACCGCCCCCTCCAACACCCTCCCCCCAAAAAAACCTCATTCCTGCGCACACTATTATGTGCTATAGTGGCCCCTGCACACAGTATTATGCCCCATAGTGGCCCCAGTACACATTATTATACCCCATAGTGGCCCCTGCACATAGTATTATGCCCCATAGTGGCCCCTGCACACAGTATTATGCCCCATTGTGGACCACCCATGAACAACTATTATACTCTGGGGTCTTTTCAGACCCCAGAGTATAATGATTGGTGACCCAGGGGAGGATACAAACATAAAAAACAATGCTACTTACCTGTTCCTTCGCTCTGGTTCACTCCCTGCTACTTCGGCTTTCTTCAATGTGGGACCAGGCCGGCGTCACGTGATCCGGCCGGCGTCGCAATGCAAAATGATGTCGGCTGACGTCTGGGACGTCACCAAACAGGCCTGAAGCCTGGAGAAGCGTAGGAGGGGTAAGTACATTGTTTTTTTTATGTTCGCTCACCTCCCCCTGGGCCTCCAATTATTATACTCTGGGGTCTGAAAAGACCCCGGAGTATAATGATAGCAGTGATTGCGGGATTCGGCCTAACATACCGATCTCCGCTAATGCCGCCTCTGCAGAATGGGAAGCGCAGACGGCCACGAGCAGGACTCCAGGGACCGGTAAGTATATAGGGCCTGTTACTTCTGGGGTTACACCAGCCCCGTAATGTCCCAGGCCCTGTGGCAGCCACTACCGCTGCTACCCCGGTAGTTACACCCCTGCTTAAAGGGATTATCCGGTTTTTAGTATTGCTGGCCTATCCTTAGATCTCTAGGGTTCTGACACCAGGGTTCCCTGCAGATCACCTATACTGAGACCATGCAGCTCTTGGTAATGTCTACATACTGCAAGTTGCGCTGCTCACTTGCCGTACAAACTGTAATGGTGGGTGTGAGTACTGGACTGCTGTCCTATAGACTTCAAGGTACCTACAATATTACTAGAAACTGTCTCAGTACAGGTGATCTGATTGGGTCCCAAGTGTCTGACCGCTGCAGGTTTAATATTGGTGGCCTATCCAGTACTAAAAACCAGATAACCACCTAAAAACTGGGTAACTTATTCTAAAACACTGGAGCTATGGATCATGCTGACAATAATGAAGACACTTGAAGTGTAATAAAGTAAGGGTATTTTTAATGGAACATTGTGGGAGTACTTTGGTCCCTTCATCAGGTGAAATCTGCATTCTGATTAACAGATGACCATTTATTCTGTCACTCAGGTTTTGGAAGATGCAACAGCTGATCCTGCCTTTACCCAGACAACCCTCCATAGTGTTGTTCCTATCTTAGCACAACCACAATAGCCAAACAAATTTGATTCTCCTTTTGTACATAATCAAGTGGACATATTACCCTAGCGGTGCCACATTATTTTCTTTTACTTTATCTCCATACAAGAGTGTGGAGATGCAGTGATGTCATCAACAGTTGATGATATCTCTATCTAGGCATCTTCCTCTACTATGGCCAACCTAGTAAGTACAGCCATTGCAAATATTATCCATTACTATTGAGTATTTACAATAGAATTTTTTATTAATAACCAGATATTTTATGACATGCCAATGACAAGTCAAGTCGCAAATAGTCCATTTAGCACAGAAGTGGTTCATGTGCGTTATCAAAATCCATGAATCTGTTTTCTTGTGGGAGATTAGGGAGGTCTTCCTTCAAGAACCAATGTTAATCCATATATGTCTCAAATTACAGTAAAATCCTTTTAAGGGAAGCAATAGCTAGTTAGTGGGTTCCAAATAAGACTAGATCTTTCAAGTTCATTTGTTTATGGTTATTTACACCATTAGATCAAAAGAAAGGCCAAAACCACCCTTGTTAACTACACCATAGTCTCCAAGATAAGAGCATTATAGAGACTGTTTTAATTGCAAAAAAATGAATTTAAAATATTTCTTTAATTTGAGTAAAAATTGAAAGTAAAAAACCCAAACCTTAATTTATATGCAAAGGTGTCAGGGTTTTTTCTTTTCTTTTATTTACTATACTCACTATAACTGAGACATGATCCTCCCATAGAGATGTCACTGCTTTATAGTGAACATATGGACTACATTCTCATAAATGTATATCAATCCCCCCCAAAACGAATATGGCGACTTCCACTGCATATAGGCAACAGATGTATGTTTACATCCTGTGTCATAACTTAAACAAACATTGCTATACTTTAACGAATCACTTACATTTGCCTACATTTGTCATAAGCCATAAAAACAAAAGCAGAAACAAAAAGTTGTATAGTAAAGATGGCAATTAGGTTATAGTCAGTATAAATTCCATGAATGATAGAGGTTTAGGTACTATAACCCATAAAGAGCACAATTAAAAGCCAGAATTTCATTATAAAAGAAAGGAGTAAAACACATTTCAGTCAAGTTTTACTTGTTAGGAATCACTAATAAAGCTCTTTCCACAACATAACATGTCAATAAGGGGCACTTTCTTACCCATGGAGCTGTAGCGGCCACTGCTGTGAATAATAATTGGCAATTGCAAGATCTGATCTTAAAAGACTGTTGCTATGAGATGTTTGCTCATTTGAGTGAAACAAAAAACTTTACCTTTGAAAACCTCTAAAAACCTTCCTCTGAACTAAAACAAAACAATATTGATTGATAATAATAAATGCATAAAAATAATTCTGCAGAGATGTCCAAATAAAGTGAAGATTAAATTGCCCACAAGTAACCTGTGAGCTCACACAAGCAGGCTATCTTTTTACAGACGTCACAACTCCAGGGTTTTTTTTGAATGTTAGAAATATAATATAAAATTATTAAAGTTCAGGGATTTATGAATGAGGTCATGTATGGGACATTGGACCTGTGTTTTTTACATAAATTTGAATATGCAGGAAAAAATAATTACATAGAACATTAAAGAGATTCACCATCTACTGTAACGTCTCTGCCTGTTCGGGTCTCGGCGCCACCCTCCGCTCGCACGCTGTGGCGAAGGAGGCGTGTTCGGTTTGATTCTTTGTGTAAGTTTCTTGTTGCTCAGTCTGAACATGGTCCTAGATAATTTAATGGATTTCCGGCCACACCCGTGTTCTGAGCATTTCTCTCTGGACTGCTTAGAGTTAATCTCTTCCTGGCCTGTGTGATTGACAGCCTGTGTACCTATCAGGTCTGGCGCTGGGCCCAGACTTTCTATATAAAGGATGTCACTTTCTCAGCAAGTCGCCGGTTATTGCACTGTCTTTGCCTGCTCTACTTGTTATATCCCTTACTACTTTGTTACTTGATTCTCTGACCCTTTGGCTTGCCTTTTGACTATTCTCTTGGATTTTGACTTTGTACTGCATTGCTCATTTGTTACTGACCCCTTGGCTTGCTCACTCTGCTTCTGTGTTTGTTTTGTCGTGTCCTGTTCTGTGTGTCACTTACCCAGTATAGGGCTCGTCTTCTAGTTGTCCTTTTACCGTTTAGGGTAACTGAGGCAATAGGAAGGGACAGTGGCTGGGGTGAGATTAGGGCTCACTTGTCTCTGTCCTTCCTCCCAGACCGCTGCAGTAGTGTCAGGGTATTGCTACGTTTGGCAAGATCCTTACATCTACTTTACTTTATAAAAAAAATCTGAGATGAGATGGATGGCATGGCGGTTTGTGTTAAGAGTTCTACTTCTTTGCAGTTATTTTAAAAAGGTGCTGTCCGATAACCTCATGAAAAGTTATCTGATACCAACCACTATGATGCCATATTTTAGATCAGGGACAGCTCCAGCTTTATGTGGGCCATTAGGTGGAATAGTTACAGTGGGCCCCCTTATGCTTCAACCAAATAAGGCTGGGGCTACATGGTTATTTTAGCAGCAACGCACGTCACTGTGTTATCTTGCATCATTGCAAGTAATGTAAGTGAATGGGACTGGAATGAGCACCACTCTCAGTCCTAAAAAATTTGTGCACTGATTTTTTTTTTTTTTTTTTGGGGGGGGGGGGAGTGACAGTTGTGACCACTGAAATTTCAGATAGCATTGCAAAATTATTGTGTAGCCCCAGACTTATATGCACCAATAATGGCATGGATAGCATACTTGTAACATGTTTGTGCTTTTTTGTAAAAATGACATAAATATATTAAATATATTTTCTCAACATTTCTACCAAACAAACCTGAAAAAATCAATTACGCCTTTTTAATTTATGTTATTAAATAATGGCCATGAACAATATATCTTACTGCATTGTACAGGTTGATCTGATTATGAGGATAATATGTCCATATTATTTACTGTGTTGTAAAGCTGTAATTAAAAATGTATCTGTTTTAATAAATGTTGCTATTTTTTTTTTTTTAATTACCAAATAAAATTCTTACTTTTAATTTTCAGCTTTTATCTTCTTATCTGGTAGATACAGGTTTATCTGTATATTCCAGCACATTATTTCTGTAAAGAGAATACAATTAAAAGTCAGGCTGAGAAAATCCTATGATAATGCACTTGCCCCCCATGGAGTAGGGTGTGGGTGTGAGTTCAGGCAGGGACAACTGACTGAGCTAAGTGGCAAAGAAAGGGCTATGAGGCATAGCAACCAATGAAAAATGAAGGCAAACGATACAAAATTTGATCGGGATTTATGACAAACCATAAGGGAATATTTATACACCATTCACACGTTATTGGGTTTATATGAGTTGAAGCAATTTTCAGTCACTGAAACTTTTGCCACATATATGCCACTTATGAATTCATGTGTGGGGGTTCAGGGCTAAGATTTTTGCATAAATTTATTTGTATTGCACATTAAAGAAATTCTCCATCCACGTTTAGTCGAAAAAAATCTGATTAATAAATTAAGCAGAGGTGGATAATGTCATGGTGTAACCGGTGTCAAGAGCAGGAAATGCCCCAAGGGAGTATACCATTTCATTACCAATCCCATGTGCATATACACACGTATAGCTTTAATTTTGGAGTATGGTAGGAAACCCAAAAAACCATGGGGAGGACATACAAAATCTATGAAATGTTATACTTGGGCTTTCAAAGCAAGGACCCCAGTGCTAACCATTGATCCACTGTGTTGCTATCTTCTAGAGCACATGATATCAGCCCATGTAGCCATGCCTCCTCATATGCAGGAACAGCCTTGGTCATTGTATTGGTACTGGTGCTTACTTTATATGGCCCCATGCGTGCTATTTTGGGGAACAATTTAGTTTATTACTTTAGTAAATATACTGACTGATGCCAGGGTTGGACTGTAGTCTCCAAACTATAAATTCAGCTTAAAAACTATGCTTCCTCTGCCTGTCAGCGACAGTCTCTTTAAATCTATCAGTACAGCGCAGAGCATGTCATGTAGTCAGGAACACAGCTGAAGTTTGTATGGTCTGGTGATTGCGAAGGTTGTAAAATAAATGGCTTTTTTGTACGATTTGTTGAACAATAAAGTTTTTTACTGTTAGTAGGAAAAAGTTACTGCCTCAACAAGAAATTTATTAATCTGCTGTGTATCAATGCACAGCATGGTCACAATAGTCTGGATTGCATACATTCTGAAAACGCAAATCCTCAGATTTCAAGACAAAGACAGTTATTTGGGGCATGAATCTTTATATGGCGTACATAAAATGAAGGTCAGGTACAATAATAACGTTGTTTAGGGCACAAGTTCATGGTTAGATCAACCATAGGCAGGAGTATAGCTAAAGGGGGTAGAGAAGTAGTACTTGCAATGAACCCTGGTGGTTCAGGTGGCACCAGTATCGCAATCCTAGAAACCATTTTAAGACTTTCCCCTTATAATTAATCAAGTACAACCACCCATTCAGGAAGGTCTAACAAAAAAGTTATGGACATTATCTACACCGCATTCTTTCCTATAGAAGTCTTGTTACACTGAGAGGTAAGCAGGTACATTTGCTTTCTGTAGTGAGGTCTCATTGGTGTCATTTAGTGTCATTGGTACCTCTTATGGGTAATCTGAGTTTGAACAGCCCTTTAGAGACTGTTTTTTTAAAATGATGATATATCCCCTATTTGATATTTGGCCTCTATTTACCACATCAATGTTGACTATGGGAAAGAAGACTCCGATTTTGGAGTCCCGACCCTTATTTGACACCATATCACAACTGCATATAAGAGACCTCTCCTATTTGTGGCTGTAAAGAATACATTTCCGCAGAAACAGCAAATAACTGGTACTGGTATTTACTCAAGTTATAAAAAGCTTACAAGAGGCATCAGGCTTAGTGGTTACAGCAGTCTTACAAGAGTAAATAGGTGACAGTGACAAATAGTCTCTGAGAGAGGTCATAGTTTTGGTAGCTACATGTCTTTAGAGAGGCACATGTTTTGGCAGACTTACTCTCTACAGAGGCACACAGCTTGGCACAGAGCACAGTCCATTGTGAGTAGATACAACACCCAGTTCAGTGACAGACCATCTGTGCAGTAGCGGTCTGAAACAGCATATCCCTTTGCCTCTCAGAGCAGGATTATCAGGTGGATGGCTTACAATGTTCTGGACTCATAGGAGAAAGGAGTCCGTCAATTTCTCTGTGGTACTCTTTCTATTCTCTACAAACCAACAGACATTGCCACATTTCCCCTCCACTGCATCTCAAGGGAGATGACTGACTGTTTACTATACCATTCATTCTTAACTGGTCTCACTTACCCATTCACACAGGACTTAGTCTTACCGCAAATGCAAGTACTTCCCTGGCCCCCCTAATTCCCCAGACTTTTATCCAATTGAGTATCTATTGGAAAACCTTGATTTCATGTTTGCTCTGTGGATTCTCTCCTATGCAGCAATCATGGGATGTACTGCAGTCAGCATGGCTCCAGATACCTTAGACAACCTACTAGCACCTTATTAAGTCATTCCCAGGCCGGCTAGCTGTTGTCTGTGCTGCACATAGGGGTTATTCTGGATATTATCTGGTGGTCATATTAATGTGATTAGTCTCTGTATATGCATGGAAGTACTATAACTTAGGCTACATTAACATATGAGCATGCCTAACCATAACCCATAGAAAATAGGATATAAGAGGTGAAAGGGAACCCTGAAATCAGCATCAGGTTTTTTACTCACTGAAAAACTATCAGAGCCAGGACACTGGTAAGGTTATGTTAGGAGTAGGCATTGAGAGAACTGGTAGGGAGTGTGGGTGGTGTAGGCCCACAAGTTTGTGGGGACCCCTGTAATCTAGCAATATTTCGTCCCTGGTGACGAGTGACGCTCACAATAGTCGGACTCTCACAGATTGGCATATCTTTGCCATATACAATTAGTATCCTTACTGAGACAACCCCTTTAAGTATAACACGAGAAAATGTTGTCTACTCAGTTGTGCTAAATAATGTAACTTCTTTGAAAATGCAAATTACATTCGCAAACAATAATTAGGAATGCTTTTCTCCACTACCTTTGTTATTCATTCAATGCTTCTGGCAAACAATCTAAGTTTCACGTGAAGGTTCAAAGCACTGTAACAATTTCTCATTAAACAATGCCAACAGTTTGAAGTGCTTAGCAATTTGTATCAGAGCTTTCTTTTTAGCTCTTGGGAAGCAGAATGTTTTATTCCATGTAATATAGATGATAAAATAAAGGATTCTTATAAAATATGCAGATCATTTGGTCAGGCAATATGTCACTCACAGCAGTTTTACCCTGCCAATGATATTATTAAAACAGATGTAGTTATATAGCGGAGAGTGCAGTGACTATGTGTTTTGTGTGACTGTATGGCCAGCTCCTTTTTATTTTGGATGAGGTATTTATGCATAGACCTATATAGGGTTGATATTGTGTTTGGATGAGGGTGACTGCTACTACACAGCTAAATAATCACATAGCACAAAGTCAATGGGTTACAAAAGATACACTATATGAACAAAATGATTTGGGCACCTACACATTAGACCTACAGGAGCTTTCATGATATTCCATTCTAAATCTTGATGCCTAATTCTGGACATTAATTTTGCCCCCACCTTTGAGGCTAAAACAGCTTTTACTCTTCTATGAAGACCTTCTACAAGGTTTTAGATTGTATCTGTGGTTTTGCCCATTGCTCCAGAAGAGCCATTGTGAGATCAGAAACTGATGTAGAATGAAAAGGCCTGGCTTGGAATCTCCATTCTTTGTTCATTCCAAAGATGTTCAATGCGGTTGCATTCAGGGCTCTATGCAGGCCAGTCAAATTCTTGCACACCAATTTCAACCAACCAAGTCTTTATGCACCTTGCTTGGTTCACTGGGACACAGTCAAGCTGGAACAGAAAAGGAGCCTAGGCCAACCACTGGAAAACAACCCCACAGCATGGTAGGTAGGGGCCCCATTACAGATTTTGCACTAGGGCCCTCAATCTTCAAATTATGCCTTTGCAACAGACTGCCAGTTAAAGAAACATGATTCATCTTTCCACAGAGTCCAGCAGCACCTTGTTTTACACCACCCTATCCATTCTTG
The DNA here is from genome assembly GCA_947044405.1 of Leptodactylus fallax. Classification (NCBI taxonomy): domain Eukaryota; kingdom Metazoa; phylum Chordata; class Amphibia; order Anura; family Leptodactylidae; genus Leptodactylus; species Leptodactylus fallax. The sequence goes on along the minus strand of CAMRHE010000300.1, from coordinate 609,035 downwards.
ACATTGTGCTTGGTGATGTAAGTCTTGCATGCACCTTCTTAGCCATGGAAAGCAATGCCATGAAGCTCTCAGTGCACATTTACTGAGTCAGCAGAGTGGTGGCAACTTTTATGCACTATGCGCTTCTTCACTTGGTGACCCTCTTTGTTACTTTAAGTGGTCAGCCACTTGGTGGCATCTTATTACATTACCACGCTGGAACTCAGTAAGCTCTTTAGAATGAGCCATTCTACCACAAATGTTTGTAAAGGTGACTGCATGGCTAGGGGCTGGATTTTATATACCTGTGGCTACAGGACTGAATGAAGAACCTGGATTCAATGATTAAGAGATGTGTCCTAATTGGATACATGTAAAAGGTTAAAGGGGTATCTGTTATAGAAAATCTTACTTAATTGAGGAAAAATGTTGTCTTATTAAAAGATTTCCATCAATTAGCAGGGATTGAGACTGTCTGTAGCCTTTTAATTAGGAATACCTGGTACATCCATACATATGATCCCAGCCTGCTGATTTCAGTGACCATCTACTTGACTATAACTTGAATGGCGTACAAATGACATATGCTTCCATCACTGCATTCAAGATGAGCAATAATGCATCCTTATTCTAGGGTTTGGTGGCGGGCCTAACAATCAGACCCCAGTTGATATCAAATTTTTCCCTCATCCTGTCTTTTGTGGGGCAAACTCTTTAAAGTTCCCCCTAGGAACTACAGCTGATCTGGTGGCCCTAGCAGTGAGACAGCTTAATTTTGGGAGACTCTTCTAATAAAAGTGGATAGTAAAAAACAGACAACCCCTTTAAATTTAAGTCCCATGGAAATCTAGAATGGCTTCTAAAGCCCTTTAGAAAATAATAACTGGCACTCGCCTTTTATTTTTGCTTTGACCAAATTTTATGAAAGGATACGATAAAAGGGTTGTCCCATGACAAGAAAAGTGGAACTGAGCTGCAATACCAGACACAAGTCATGGACACATGTGGCACTGTTTCTCAAAGAAAGCAGCCTTGTTTTTCCTATAGTGGTATCCTGGGGCAACCTCTTTAAAGGGAATCTGCCATTAGAAAATCCCTTACTAAACCAGACTCTTTTAGTGCATCCTCTCATGAATCCACTCGTACCTTTATGATTGTGGATTGCTTGTATGATGAGAAAATAGTGTGATAACAGCTGATCAGCAGCGGGTAAAGAAGCCGGACCTGTGGCAGTCAGCTGATCACAACACTGGTTTCTCTTTAACAATGTTGTCTTTATGAAACAACCCCTTTAAGGAAAGTATTTTTTTTTTTTTTTTTTAGAAAACCTTTTAAGGATTTACACTGAATTTGGTTAACTTCTGAGAACTACTAATCTTAGCAAAACACATACTTTTTACATTTTCTATATAGGCCAACATCATGAAGGCAAAATTATGGATTTTTATTGTAATCCCTCAGAAGGGTTTTATCTTGTCATATTTGTTCACTTTAAAGTCTTTAAGCACTTTGAAAAAATAATGATTTCTAAGTAAAAAGCTGACTGAATCAATGAACACGAAAACCTACTAGAAAGAGTTGTATTTCCTTTACTGTAACAGAAAATCTAAATGATAAATTATTAATTGAAACATCAAAAGCTTGTAAAGAGAGTGAAAAAAAAACCCCTCTTTTTAATGTACAGTAAATGTGGGTCTAGAAAAATGGGCTATAGGCTGTTTTTTTTTTTTTTCAAGAAACAACTCCAGTCTTGGCTGTAGGCTGTGTTTGGTATTGCAGCTCATCCAAGTAAACTGACATAATCCATAGACAAGAATGGCGCTGTTTCTAGAAAAACATAGGACAATCCCTTTAAGCTGGTTAAAGACAGTGACATGCCATGGAAGTCTAACATTAGTTTAGAAAATGACCAGATCATAGAAAATGTTAAATCATGAATGGCCATCTTGAGACAAAATGAAGCCATGAATTTCCGTTTTCCAGTTTGGGATTTATAGTCCCCCTTTACACCCTTAGGGCTTGCCCAAAGACACCATCCCCAGGGAAAACAATTTGCCCTCCAACAAATACCCAGTGCTTTCACTAGTACTGGGGTCAGGAGAACAAGTTGAATCCCTCTGTAAGGGGCTCTTCTCCCATACAGTGCACACTCATATCTTCTTATGGATGTCTACACATTCACTAGCTGTCAACTGAACAGCTCCTATCTCACATATATATATATATATATATATATATATATATATATACATATATATCAGTCAGTTGAGTGGGGTAAGTTGTTGGCAAGCACCTTTGGTAGCAGCTTATCTCAAGGGACAAAAATGGATTGTTGTTGAAATTACACAAACTCGATTCTTCTCTCCTCCATCATTGTGCCAAATTAGAGGGAATACCCAACTTTTCTGTAATGTGTTTGGAGGACTTAAGTTTTTGTTAATGATGGCACTGGCTCTTATCAGCTTGGTATTGTGACAGAGCCACAGGGTAACAGAAGGCTATTTATATTGTCTTGCAAGTTTACCATTACTCAAGTGCTACTTGAGCACCAAACAGCTCACCCTTTGAATTGCCCCAAAGCTGCATTAACACCAGGATGCTGACTGCCTCTCTTCAAATATCTATCACATGAAAATACCCTTTAGATTGAGACCATTGTCTATAAAAAGAAATAAAGTCATGTTCGTAAATACACTTTGGGTATACTAACTCTGATATGTTTGGTCTATAAAGTTCTATTTTCTTGCATCTTTATGGTGCAATAAAAAGTTTTAGACTAAAGCTCATGGTTTTTGTAAACTTCAAATTACATTGGGTTTCCCCAAAAGGAATCTTGTGAAGGCTGTGAGAAAATAATGCTTAGACGGCGTGCTTGTATGAGACATCGAAATTGTCTGGCACACTCTCAGCTAATTCAACAGCTTCTATTACAGGGCACAGGGAAGACTGAATATATTAGCACATGGCTGTTGCAAAGAAGCTTTTCGAAAAATAAATTGTTCATTCATTATAGAATATAATCAATATTAGCAGATTTACGTTATTGGTTGGTAAACTATAGTGAGAATACAATAGTGATAAAAGGCTGTATAAAGAGCAGGAAGCAATGGTCAAATGCTAATGAAATAGGATTGATAGCAAAGGGAATTTTTACTGTCTGAATATTAAAAATGCCCCTTAGGGCAGCAACATCTGTCTCTCTTCCACGTCTCACAATAAAACTAACACTGTTTCTTACTTTGTTCCCACTGCAGGTTAAATAGCCTTTGAATTCTAATTTTCTAGAATTGTTATAGAATAGAATTTAATTTTTTTTTTTTCCTTGGATTGTTATTGTAGTGAATGATCCTGCTCATCTTGACTATATCTGGATGCTTGCCAACCAAACAATATGAAGTAACAATAATAAGCTAGAGATGAGTGAATGGGCAGTTCAAGTGATGGAGCTGTGCTGTTGTACCAGATACAGCCCATAGATAGCAGGTGAATAAAGAAACCAGTGTCTGCATATATTAGTAAATGTGGTCTCCTATTATTTTATACATGAATTCTTTGTGAATGGAGTAAAGCACACACTTCTCAGTGTAAGTTAGTAGGGACGCATACCATAGACAGTGAGCTGTTCTCCTCTTATTCTGCACAATAGATAGATAGAGGAGGGACTCAGTCGCTGTTCACACTGCAAATGTACTTTGAATGAGGCACGGCCTTGATGAAGGGTGGCATGGCTTGTATTAGTCATTGCTATTTAGGTTGTGTTGCATATTGTACTCTGTTGATGCCTGACTTGCACTGTGTAATATGTTGGTTGTGGCATGTAACTTGAGCTGGTGCAGATCATCATTTGTGTCATTGCCTTGTGAAGCTTTTGGGGGGATGGATTGCGTCTCTCTATAAAGGCGTAATTGAGTTGTGCCGAGGGAGTTGCACTGTGGGATAACTTATGTATTGCTCTCCCACTGTGCCACCTACTACGTTCGGGGTGTCTAGGATACCCATGGGGGGGGGGGGGAGGACAGTATTTAATGGAAACATGTCAATTGAAAAATGCAGTACAATTTGCAAGCAGCATGTTAGAGAAGCTGAGCAGATTGATATATAATTTTGTGGTATCATACTTCATATATATAAAGATATCATACCTTCAACACTTTTGTCTTTTTAACACAAAAGTATTATATTTTTCCCTACAACTTTGTGGGAAAAGATTCAGTATAACCTGTCATTTATCCATTGAAATCTCTGTTTTTTCTTTGATGAGAAGCCAGGCAGAGGTCCTATCAGTAGATGACAGCCTCCCCTCTATGTCTATGCATACAGAGATAGCTGGCAATCTTTTCCCACAAGCGTATACATTAATCTGCTTGGCTCTTCCTGCTCTATAACATACTTCCTGCAGATTGAACCAAATTTTCATGGTGAAAGGTACCCCTTAAGGGTAGAGGTAGCAAGGGAAAGGGCCTGTGTAGTAGATGAGAGGAGTGTCCGGCTGCTCATTTAGCTTGAGGATGAAAGGTGTCTTGGCAATCGCTGACCTAGTAGTTTTTTCTCTGAACTGGAGGACCGATAAATATCCTGTTAGCTGTGACAAAGACTTTAGGAAGCAAGCATTGCATTACGTGTACCAGTGGAAGTGTGGTGTCTGTTGCCAAGTGTCCAGCGAGCAGCTTGGACTGCTGTCATCTGCTGTTCCCGTCCAGCTGCACTTTGCCTGTGTAACCCCAGTAAAGTTTGCTACAGTGAAGATGTAGGTATCTCAGGTGTCTGTGTGTGTCCGCTCTTCCAACTGCAGTGACTGGGTAGCTGTTTCTTGAAGACCAGTGAGACAAATGGTTTATATCATGAGACCTAGCATTCTTTGTTTATTGATCAGTCAGATAAATGGTTTATTCGGTGCTGAGGCTTGTGTTATTGGCTGCAAGTAGGTGAACACCATATTGCACATTGCCCTATTGGTGCAAGGGATGCGGATTGTTATCCCTTATTTAGCTGTAATCAGTCTCACACACAGAGCTCTATGGAGAAGGGAGAGGGAGGCGGAGGCTGTTGACGGCTGGTTAATTGATTTATTGCCTCATTCTTTGCACTGCTAGCCTCTTATCTACAACCTGGCATTGTTAAAAGAGCACAGAATAGCAGAGTGCAGTAGAAGCAATTATTTAAGTGTCTTTTCTAGCAGACTTATCCTATCCCTCTCCTTTTTATAGGATAATATGTAGTTATACAGTAACTCAGCCTGAAAAAAAGATATTTCTTTAAAAATATATATTATAAACTTTCTTTTATTAACATGTACTATTAATTTATGCAAAGTTGTTTATAACTGGAGGTATGCTTTAATATGATACCTCTATGAGAATGTATACCAGTTTAGAAAGGAGGGGCGATAAGGAAAACAGCCAGATAAGTGGAAACAATGAGTAGTATCCATATTACATTTTTTATAATTCATTTGTGCTACTGATTTATGCAAACATTGTTGAAAAGGGAGGACGAAAGAGAAAAAAATCTAGAACTAAAAATCAAAACTACATATTTGATGGTGGCAGCCTATGGTAAGTCATCCATTTTCTGTAAAAAAGCAAACATACAATGTATCCAATGACTTTAAATGCTCTTCACGTCTACTGGTGATGTGTGACAACTATTATTACCATATAGATATTTTCTTATTTACACTAAAGAGAGCGGGTGATGGATTTCATACTGATAAAGTCATCAATATCTTCCTGCTGAACTCTTAGCTTAGAACAGCAAGCACAGCTGGCTAGTGTTATAAAATAGTCCAAAAAGATTTACAGCCATGTTTACAAGGAGAGGGGCTAGCTTTAAGCAAATAACCATATAACTAGAGATATGTTTTTCTGAAAATTTTAATGGAATCATCTTCATCTAAATGAAGCTCCTGGTGAGTATGGATATTAGTTATATACAGTAAGAGATTTGTGAGATGATAATGTCACATGGCTATACAGCCCTCTAAACTCATTAAAAAATACCCCTGGCAAAATAGCTAAATTGTGTTATGCTATGTCCTTGTACAGGCAGGGTGGACATGCCATTGGTGCACAGGGGCCAGGTAGGTCAGTGGACCCTATCATCTATGACTGTAACAGCATCTTTCTACTGTCTTATACATTGCAGGTGTGCTCTAGGCTGAGATATAGGTAAAAAGTGACCCATAACTGTTTTTGCACAAGGGCCCTCAGCTGTCTGTGTCCATTTCTGGGGGATGGGAAGGTGCAGCATGACACCAAATAAATAAAAACCTTGTACCATGTCCTACCCTCTCAGTTCTTACACAGAATTGTTCTTTAGTGGGAGAGTGTTGAGAGATAAAAAAACAATCTTGTTACTTTTATGTTATTGACTACTTTCTAGTTCAAAGTAAAAATTGGAGTAGGTATTATATAGTAAACAAAGTGCTTCTTAATATTTCTTAATGCTAAGGCGCCCCATGTCTTTTCATTTATTTATTTGTATGTTTATTTATTTATACATTGTGCCCCCCATATAGTCATATTAGACCTTTGGGGGAGCGGGCCATTTTAACATTACTTTTTTTTTTCTTTGCTGATTTCCCTGGTATCTGGAATAATGTCCCCTAACCTGAACTGCAGAGCTACTACATTTCCCAGCCCCTGGTGGATCACATGACCGCCAGGCCAGAAGGAGAGCTGCATCATGTTAGCTCCCATAGTTATATATACAGCATTCAGCTGTTTTTGCTTATCTCTGCAAGGATGGTACGTCCTTGGTAGGTAGATACTAACTGCCTGGACATATACAGTCAATGGGTGGTCAGCATCAGGTTAAAAATGCCGCACACAGATTATGCTGAGTTTTGAAAAGAATTCTCTGACCCAAGAAATGCACCAAAGGTTGAGGAAAAACAATGTGCTGTTTGTAGTGGTTTTTATGTTTCACTGTTGGCTTTAAGCTAACATCTGGCATTAAAAAAACACAAGAAAAAACATCAAGAATAAAAAAAATGCAGAAACTTTTCCTAAATTAATTATGTTTGAAACTACCCTTTCTCTGGGTTTTGCACACTGCATACATAAGGTATATATGTTGAGCACAGGCAAATTAAAGAAAGCCAATTGTGTAGATGTTGTTGTATTACATTACAATTTAAGTGTGGCATTTTCATGCAGTCTATGGTACAAAGCAAGAAAGCATGTACTGATAGCAGAGCAGAAATGCTTCAGTTGTCCCAGGGTCATATTGATAAGAGTTGAAGAAATTGCTGTGCTCTTTCTGTCTGTCAGTTTTTCTTCATGTAAAATGTGTTTCTTTTTTATTTGTTACCTTTGAACCTTTATAACATTGTTTGGAAAAGGCAGAGTTACATTCATGGTCATGTCAAGCTGTCATCAGTATGTGATGCACTGATGATCCACAAATATATAGCAATAAAAATATAGATGGTAGATCTTTCTTGTTTAGTCTTCAACCCAGCATGACCACCAAATGTTTTGACTAGAGACGGTTGAACCTCTAGATTAGTTTTGTTTCAAGTTCTAGTAGTTCAGTCCAAAGATTCCTTTCAGGTCAAATAAGTTCATCACAAATCAAAGTTGAAATTGTCTTGAAACCTTGTGTATGACATTGTCAGGGCTCCTAGGACTCTATCCAGCCCATTTCTAACTCTCTAAGGCAAATATGAAGTATGGTCAAAGTGATAGTAGCATGTATGTCTATGGGAAAATGGATGGTATATAGTGGATAAAACCACTTGTTTAACCATACACTGTGCTGCCACTTTTTTTTTTTTAATTTTGACATTTAAAATGTTTCTATACTCAATGGACCGAGTGTTGGACATTCATTAGCAAAAGCAGTTGGCAAGTCACCTTCATGAAGTGCTCCATAAAAATTGTTCACAGAACCTAGTTGGTTCCCTCTAGACTACATAGTTTTTACCCTACGGTTTCACCCCTTTGTTTTTCAGGACTGTGCCGCTTCAGGCGATACCCTTCATATCTGGTGGACTTGCCCCCTAGCCCATCGCTTCTGGACGTCCATCCATACGATGGAGCAAAAACTCTTGGGACAGTGAATCCCTCTAACTGTGGTTGACTCTTACGTTTTTACCCCCTTGGCAAGGGCCCACCTGCCCCTCACCACCCCGACCCATGCAATGTAGCGCTGTCCATTACTATTTTCTCCCCTCTATGTTTGTTATTGGTTAATTATCTTTTTATTCATATACTATTATTGAATTTCTTATTTCTGATAAGTTGATAATGTTTATGTGCTATGCTCTATATGCTCCATATGCTATTGTTTTGCCTTACTGATTTATTGTTGCTATCATTCAATAAATACCTTTGATACCAAAATTGTCCAATTTTTTTTATTTTTTTTAAATGCTCCAACAATTTGCTTGTTTTTGGGGAAGATGCTTGCCTGTGTTTACTTCAGACACACACAGCAGTTTTATTGGAAAAAAGAATGGTTTTATACAGATAGCCTGTTTTGGGGAATGGTAAGTGCAACAGTTTTGTTATCTAGAAGAAAAATGTGTGGCAGTGTATTAGGTTCAAAAGTGATGAAGAAGAAGTGGCTTACCAAAAAAAAAAGTCATAAAAAATGATCCCTTTATGGGAGCAGAATGCAGCACCAACATGGCATCAGTATTGAAAGAAGCAATGGTATTATTTTTTAATTTTGTTTGTTATTGTGCCAACAGTGTGGCAATGGGAGGTAGCATCTATAGAATCTGAAGAAAATTTGTGACAGACTATCAAATGACCACCTGCCATTTGAAAAAGTTTTGAATATTAAATATGCTAATTCCACCATTTTGGATTTATAGCGAGGTTCTAAAAGTAAGGCAATCCAGTACTCACGCCTCTGCTTCATGCTAATAATACACCTGTCACTACAGTGCTGGCCAAAAGTATTGGCACCCCTGCAATTCTGTCTGATAATACTCAATTTCTTCCAGAAAATGATTGCAATCACAAATGCTTTGGTAATAATATCTTCATTTATTTTGCTTGCAATGAAAAAACACAAAAGAGAATGAAAAAAAAAGTCAAATCATTGATCATTTTAGACAAAACTCCAAAAATGGGCCGGACAAAAGTATTGGCACCCTCAGCTTAATACTTGGTAGCACAACCTTTAGACAAAATAACTGCGAACAACCGCTTCCGGTAACCATCAATGAGTTTCTTACAATGCTCTGCTGGAATTTTAGACCATTCTTCTTTGGCAAATTTCTCCAGGTCCCTGAGATTTGAAGGGTGCCTTCTCCAAACTGCCATTTTGAGATCTCTCCACAGGTGTTCTATGGGATTCAGGTCTGGACTCATTGCTTGCCACTTTAGAAGTCTCCAGTGCTTTCTCTCAAACCATTTTCTAGTGCTTTTTGAAGTGTGTTTTGGGTCATTGTCCTGCTGGAAGACCCATGACCTCTGAGGGAGACCCAGCTTTCTCACACTGGGCCCTACATTATGCTGCAAAATTTGTTGGTAGTCTTCAGACTTCATAATGCCATGCACACGGTCAAGCAGTCCAGTGCCAGAGGCAGCAAAGCAACCCCAAAACATCAGGGAACCTCCGCCATGTTTGACTGTAGGGACCGTGTTCTTTTCTTTGAAGGCCTCTTTTTTTTTTCCTGTAAACTCTATGTTGATGCCTTTTCCCAAAAAGCTCTACTTTTGTCTCATCTGACCAGAGAACATTCTTCCAAAAAGTTTTTGGCTTTCTCAGGTAAGTCTTGGCAAACTCCAGCCTGGCTTTTTTATGTCTCTGGGTCAGAAGTGGGGTCTTCCTGGGTATCCTACCATAGAGTCCCTTTTCATTAATACGTCGATGGATAGTACGGGTTGACACTGTTGTACCCTCGGACTGCAGTGCAGCTAGAACTTGTTTGGATGTTAGTCGAGGTTCTTTAGCCACCATCCGCACAATCTTTCGTTGAAATCTCTCGTCAATTTTTCTTTTCCGTCCACATCTAGGGAGGTTAGCCACAGTGCCATGGGCTTTAAACTTCTTGATGACACTGCGCACGGTAGACACAGGAACATTCAGGTCTTTGGAGATGGACTTGTAGCCTTGAGATTGCTCATGCTTCCTCACAATTTTGCTTCTCAAGTCCTCAGACAGTTCTTTGGTCTTCTTTCTTTTCTCCATGCTCAATGTGGTACACACAAGGACACAGGACAGAGGTTGAGTCAACTTTAATCCATTTCAACTGGCTGCAAGTGTGATTTAGTTGCCACCACCTGTTATGTGCCACAGGTAAGTAACAGGTGCTGTTAATTACACAAATTAGAGAAGCATCATATGATTTTTCAAAGGGTGCCAATACTTTTGTCCACCCCCTTTTTATGTTTGGTGTGGAATTATATCCAATTTGGCTTTTTGACAATTCTTTTTGTGGTTTTCCATTGAAGACAAATTAAATGAATATATTATTACCAAAGCATTTGTGATTGCAATCATTTTCTGGAAGAAATTGATTATTATATGACAGAATTGCAGGGGTGCCAATACTTTTGGCCATCACTGTATGTGAGCAGTGAAGCATACAGTCTACCATGCTTGCAAGTGTGTACACAGACCCAGGGACTACTTGGTCTACTTGGCCAGTATGGTCGTGGTCATCATCATAATCATCCTCTTGACACAAATAAGGGTCACTCTCCTCCCCTGGCTGGGACAAGTCAAAAGGAAATTCTGCCTCCTCCTCCAGTCTAGATGTCCCAGGTCAATGACAGTGATTAAGAGATGGAAGCTATTCTTTTTCCATCCTTCGCTGCATGAATATGTTTCCTCTAAGATATACAGTATCTCAAAGGGATGCACTTGTCCTTGTTGATAAATTTGGTGGCCTCCTCAAAGGGCTTCAGAGGATGACTTTCCTCACAAGCCTCCAGTTGCAGATTTCAAAATAACATATTGTTCCTGTGCTCTGTTACATGCAGTAATCATTCATCACGTTCTGCTCCTCACAAAGATGCTCCACCATGTGCAACATGGAATTCCAGCGAGGTGTAGGCCATTTTGTCACAGCAAGTTCAGCAGGGTGTCTTTAGCAACAAAAGAATGGTTGAAGTACGCAGACATGTTTCTGTCCATGAATAGTACCTCCTTTAAGCCACTATGTGCATTAATAAAGCAAATTGTTTAATTATATAATTAAACTACCAAACCTAGCGCCATACAGGAACGATGTGTTATTCTACAAAACTGCAGTGCATCCATTATATTTGTTCCATTGTCTCTGGCAAAACTCCCCAGTTATAGTTTGCAGGGAGCCATCTAGCAGGATACTTGCTGCTGGATATGATGGAGCAACTCGTCCGCTTCTCTGATCCAGGCCCATTAGCTGTAAAACTGCATGGCAGCTCTTCAGCTTACAACCATGAAATGAGGTAGAGGGAGTGGAAACAATGGATTTCCCTTGTATAGTTTGGACTTGGAAGTGGTCTAGTAAGGAAGAAATTGAGGAGGTGGATGGACCATGTCTGGTATGGGAAGGGCCTTGCATAAAAGGGGTGATACTAGTCCCTGGCCCTATTGTGTTTCTGGACTGTGGCCGCTGCTGGTGAAAATATTGACTCAAGCTGTGAAAGCAATGCATTGTCAATGCCCATAATTGTTGCTCCAGGTGTTAAAGTTGGCATGCAACGTTCCCCATACTGGCAGTATTACTCACTGAACCTGTCACTGCCACTGCCAATTCTATTTTCCAAAATCAGTTGACAATTGTTCCTGCATGGCCACCTCTAATTTTCTACTTGCAGATCTTTTACAGAGCTATGGATTTGTTGTTTGGTAACGTACAAAAAAATTCCCACACAGGAGGGATCTACATCTGACTGTTTCTGTCATCTCTGCCACCTTATCCTTCCCCTTGATCTACCCCAGGTAGGTTTTTTGGTTGTTGGTGCTGCACATTGGCTGGAATCGTTACCATCACCACTTTGCCACCACCCTCTTCCTCCTATATTAACTTTTCACCCTGATCCAGTTACCAGGTCCTATTCTATCTAGAATCATCATTGACAATGTCCTTGTCTTCACCACTTTTTATGACTAATCATGGCCATTTTATTCCCACCTTGAGATTTCCCCTTAGTGCCCTTACCAGCATGACTACCAGTACCATACCACCTGCCACTCCTACCTCCACCACAATTATTATCTGAATAAGATCTTGGGGTGGTGCTATAGCATGGAGCTCCATCTCCATCACTCTAGAGACAATGACCTAACTGTCGTGGATGGTTCACTTAGTGCCAGTAGTTTGAAGGAGGTAGAACTGTGGGGAATGAAAACCTGAGTGGAAAGCAGACAAAGAAGGGGTAGCATGAAGCCCAGAGGAGGATAGCTCAGATGAGAGTCTTAGACTGGGAGAGAGTAAAATGGCATATTATAATGTTACATGAGGTTCCAACTGCAGCATGTTAGCAGTTAGTGCTGTTGTCATCGATGCCAAAGTTGCAAAAAAGTGTGGCCAGTAATGAGGGAAATCCAATAATCAATTGGTGCGTTCACTTACCTAAGTGAAAGCAATGGTGACTACAGTACTGACTGGGGCTGTCCTGTGGCTGGAAACCCTTGTGGCATCACCCTTAAAATATCATAGTCAACAATTACTCTTATTATGTCACCACTTTCCTACCGAAAACAAAAACCTCAAGTGAAGCAGCCCATTTACATATATAACTTTATGGCTATAATGATTGCAATCACTGCCTTAATCTATTGGGGACATGATCTACTACACATTTTTTTACCAAACAGAATTATTGAAGTAGGCAGGTATTTGGATGAATAGCAATAAGTTATGGTTGTGGCCAAAAAAATTATCACATATACTGCCAAGATTTGCAATTGATGCATTAGCAGTCAAAAGTATCAGTATTTCAACTTTAATCCCAAAAACAAACATACAAGAGATGGGGCTGCATAGCTAATATGAAAATGGGCTCTGCAAGATTTTCCCATATCTTACCAAGCAGGATAGAAGACATTCTGTTTTATTCCCATCTACATACTTGGTCTGACTGTATAGCAAATTTCCCACCTCTTTGTTTGCTAACAATGTAGCTTTTCTGGAGAGACATGTCCTGCAGAACAAGAAGGACTGGACCTTCTTCGCAGGTCTCCTAGTAGGTAAATAAAGAAGATATGTCCTTGCCTGATGACAAAGAAAAGGTGAAGAACCACGTCTACTTATTAAAATATCTTATCATGCCCTTCATATTCTGCAGACTGCTAGTATGGTCGGATTTTATACATGTCTAGCATCTTAGTATGGGGGGAAATTATACAAGGTTATCAGAATATTGCTTCATGCATTCAGTGTACAATATATACATCCATATACATCTCATACTGTAGATCAGTTTATTTAATTCATTCATATTGGTGGACTTTCTTGCAGATTCCAGCAACATAAATCAGCATGTTGCCATACAAAGAGTAGATTAATCATTTATGATTTTATGCTTCAGTGAGGGAAAAAATGTACGATGCGTATGACAGACACAAGCCTTTACTTTATGACCAGACAAACAAGCTAACTCCCCACTGGTGATGGAATGAGCAGAATCTCCAACACACTTTCTTGGTTCTACAATCTAGCACAAGCAAAATGTTTTTGGGTATAATATTGTGAACAATCTTGAACACATTCTATAGAAAACTTGAGTGTATTAAAATGATTTGTTGCATGTAAGATACACGTAGAAGAACTTACTCTCGTAATGTCACTTATATCTAATGCTCATTGACTGGGAGCACAGAATGATTCCCGAATGTTTAATCAGAAATCTTCTGGACATCTGTGTGAATCACATCACTGCAAATGTCCTAATTCCTAGAAGTCAGTCACTAAAATGTCATCTCTCCATGTAAATATACAGTCATATGAAAAAGTTTGGGCACCCCTATTAATCTTAATCATTTTTAGTTCTAAATATTTGGGTGTTTGCAACAGCCATTTCAATTTGATATATCTAATAACTGATGGACACAGTAATATTTCAGGATTGAAATGAGGTTTATTGTACTAACAGAAAATGTGCAATATGCATTAAACCAAAATTTGACCGGTGCAAAATTTTGGGTACCCTTATCATTTTATTGATTTGAATACTCCTAACTACTTTTTACTGACTTACTGAAGCACAAAATTGGTTTTGTAACCTCACTGAGCTTTGAACTTCATAGCCAGGTGTATCCAATCATGAGAAAAGGTATTTAAGGTGGCCAATTGCAAGTTGTTCTCCTATTTGAATCTCCTCTGAAGAGTGTCATCATGGGCTCCTCAAAACAACTCTCAAATGATCTGAAAACAAAGATTGTTCAACATAGTTGTTCAGGGGAAGGATACAAAAAGTTGTCTCAGAGATTTAACCTGTCAGTTTCCACTGTGAGGAACATAGTAAGGAAATGGAAGACCACAGGGACAGTTCTTGTTAAGCCCAGAAGTGGCAGGCCAAGAAAAATATCAGAAAGGCAGAGAAGAAGAATGGTGAGAACAGTCAAGGACAATCCACAGACCACCTCCAAAGAGCTGCAGCATCATCTTGCTGCAGATGGTGTCACTGTGCATCGGTCAACAATACAGCACACTTTGCACAAGGAGAAGCTGTATGGGAGAGTGATGCGAAAGAAGCCGTTTCTGAAAGCACGCCACAAACAGAGTCGCCTTAGATATGCAAAAGCACATTTGGACAAGCCAGCTTCATTTTGGAAGAAGGTCCTGTGGACTGATGAAACAAAAATTGAGTTGTTTGGTCATTACAAAAAGGCGTTATGCATGGCGTCAAAAAAACACAGCATTCCAAGAAAAACACTTGCTACCCACTGTAAAATTTGGTGGAGGTTCCATCATGCTTTGGGGCTGTGTGGCCAATGCCGGCACCGGGAATCTTGTTAAAGTTGAGGGTCGCATGGATTCAACTCAGTATCAGCAGATTCTTGAGAATAATGTACAAGAATCAGTGACGAATTTGAAGTTACGCCGGGGATGGATATTTCAGCAAGACAATGATCCAAAACACAGCTCCAAATCTACTCAGGCATTCATGCAGAGGAACAATTACAATGTTCTGGAATGGCCATCCCAGTCCCCAGACCTGAATATCATTGAACATCTGTGGGATAATTTGAAGCGGGCTGTCCATGCTCGCCGACCATCAAACTTAACTGAACTGGAATTGTTTTGTAAAGAGGAATGGTCAAAAAGACCTTCATCCAGGATCCAGGAACTGATTAAAAGCTACAGGAAACGACTAGAGGCTGTTATTTTTGCAAAAGGAGGATCTACTAAATATTAATGTCACTTTTCTGTTGAGGTGCCCATACTTTTGCACCGGTCAAATTTTGGTTTAATGCATATTGCACATTTTCTGTTAGTACAATAAACCTCATTTCAATCCTGAAATATTACTGTGTCCATCAGTTATTAGATATATCAAATTGAAATGGCTGTTGCAAACACCCAAATATTTAGAACTAAAAATGATTAAGATTAATAGGGGTGCCCAAACTTTTTCATATGACTGTATTTCCACTTTGCTTTCTAGACTGGAAATACATTTGAGAGACAATAACCGAGGTTTATAGATGCTACCAATTTAATTTGCAGAGAAGGAGGGAAGATTTCAGAATTTCTTTAAAGAGGACTTTTCACCACCACCATCATTTAATAGGTGCTGCTCCACTGATTCTGGAACAGTTGGAATTTTTTCTCTATCTCCAACTATTCCCAAGCAATCAATGCTGTTAATTTAGGTGCCTGATGTGCTGTTTAGGCTCTGTACTGTCAGGAGTTTGGTGTCAGGCAGGGGGGTGTGATTCTGAGCTCTGACACTGGCTTCCTCTGATTGGTGCTCTGAATTACGCCCCTCTGCCTGATACTACCTCTCTGACATTACAGAGCTTAAATAAATCATCACCAAAATTACCTGCACTTGTTGTTTGGGAATGGTGGGGACTAGAGAAAAAAATTTCAACTGTTTTGGAATCAGTGGATCATTGCCTATTGAAGCTTAGAACTTGAATTGGTGGAGTTTTCATGAAAGTTGAAATATCTGCAGGGCCTTGTTAGGCAGTCTGTTATATGACTGTATAAACCTTTATGCATGGTGTCCTATTAGTTTTTATGCTGCTAATATCCCCATTATGGCTGTGGCACATTTTACATTTGTCTCTGAGTCTGTGGACATGTACAATAAGGAACAGTCTGTCCCCTCCCCCTATCCATTATAACTACTACTGGTTTATTTCACATGTAATTCTGCCAGGAGTAACTGTATAATGGCAAACAAATAGCTGAGAAAAGTCCAAGTCAGAATAATATGGAAGATCTAGGAACACTAAACTGCAAATACAGGGCAAATATATATCATACAGCTAAAGAGATCCCTGAGCACAGTCAGGATAGCTGCGTACAGTCTTTAATCACACAAGCAGCCAGAAGTAGATATAGGTGCATATAAAACCTTTCTTCATATGTGAATGTGCAGAATATTCAGTCTAGTGCACAAAGAAAGCAATTTGCAGATGTGCTGTGAGGAAAAACAACCTCTCCACTCTCTATTCACTGTGAAGCCATCTTGATTTTTAATGTAATCTATAGATTGGACTTCTCTAGTAACAGGAAATGAACTGCAAATTAGCTAAAGGAGACATCTAGTGGCAGGAACTTTAGAGAGGTTTTCAGACAGAAAGCAGCAACAATTTTAATTAAAGTACTTTACATTGTGGTCCAGAATCACATGCTTTATTAAATGAGGCTAACTTGCTAAAAAAAAAAAAAAAATAATGTCCATTTAAGGAAATTAATGTCTTTGACTTTTGAATCAATTGAGAACTTTAAGAATTCAAGATATACAGTAGAGACCGTTTTGAAAAGTTTTACTAATTTCAATTCAAAAGCTAAAACTATAATTTTAACATTTGTGACCCATTATTTATAGTCAATGAATAAGTATAGTTTGGTCCTCACTAGTTTACAGGTTGTGATGATACCGTGTAATGTACGAAAGGGAGGAAAGGAGAATTTCTGAGGCTGCTTAGTAGTCTCTGGTGTTGGGACCAACTTCAGGGTTGCAGATATGGATAGGCTAGCTGCATATAAGTTAGGGAAACTTCCAGATAAGTGAAGGGGAGTCATGAGAAAGTCTAGGCCAACAATGGACCTAGGATTATATGGAGAAGGAAATAGTTGTTAGGGAGGTCATAAACCTTAGATGAATGTCAGCCAAACTCACCGATTTTGGCAGGGCCAGATGATCAACCATCTTATGTCAGGGAAAGGGAAAAGAAGACTTGGGCATCTTAGATTTCAACATACTTAGATTTCAACATACTTGATCCCTTTGGTTAATATGGAAAAGTGAAAATCCATCACAGATTTGTGCTCTTGGTAAGGGGGTGGTCTTTTCAAAGATGTGGTCTTTACATGCTTGGCACAGCTGAGGGTTAATGTGTAAAATGATGTCAGGCAAATAGCTGTTGGCCAAACAAACCTTTGTCTAATAGCTGTCTAAAATGTATGGCCAACTGTAGGCTTGGTTACAAACTAAGTGGTCAGACTTGGTACTAAACCAAGAGTTGATGTACAGTACAGGGCCAGGTCTCAAACAAACAAGGTCAGCAACTGTAGGCAGTACAGCACAGAAAAGGACTGAGCTGGACCAAGTTGGGATCATAAATGCAACATCAGAGGCTCAGGATCAGGGATCTGAGAAGGAACTTGGAACATAATAGCAAGATCAGGAAGAGAAGAACATAAGATCAGGAAACAAGTTGAAAGATGAATGAGACCAGTCAGAGCTAGGTCCCTTCTCTAAGGGCTTTATAGCAACCATTTTGGTATGTACGCCCTTGTGATATTTTTTATACATTTCCCTAATGCACTTGATGGAGCTAACAAAATATGCTATGCTTATCTCAAAACTGAATGCATTACATAGATATATGACATCACTGACACCTCTTGTCAACCTGATGCATACAGACATAAGAAATGAATGGAAGCTTCCATTCTATTCCGCATATTCTGCTATTCACACATTTCTCTCTAGAGCACTAGTGCCATCTAGTTTAGCGTATTCTTTGTTCAATACAGCATGCTGAATTCTATATCTATTGAATAGCTACTA
Source organism: Leptodactylus fallax (assembly GCA_947044405.1). Lineage (NCBI taxonomy): Eukaryota > Metazoa > Chordata > Amphibia > Anura > Leptodactylidae > Leptodactylus > Leptodactylus fallax. The sequence continues at coordinate 590,916 of CAMRHE010000300.1, read as the reverse complement.
GTTACCTCTAATCATACCATTCTGTCTGTTCAGAATGTAGTGTAGAGTTCATTACAAATACATTTTTGGAGGCTATGGTGTTAAAAAGCAAATGAACAGATGGATGTGAAATATTTTCTGAAAAATACTCAGCAGGTGATAAATATGTAACAATTTCCAAACTGATTAACCTCTACTCTTCCTTATGACAATGTTTCAACAAAAATAAAGTTGATTTTTAATTAAAAATTTTGGATAGTTGCCCAATTTAAGAATTATTTTATAGCAAGGTTGATTAAAAAATAAGACAAAAAATAAAAATTTTTCCTTAGGAGGGGAAACAAAACCAACGATTATTTGTCTTTTATAACACTTTCCGTTGGAAAGATATTTTTGCAGATGATTAAAAGACACTTGGAATTTGTTCATTTATATGAAATTATTAAAATTATCCTGTGACTATGATTTTACCATAAATCCTGCTTTAGCCAATACATTTACATATGCCCTATTAGCAGATACTTGGAATATAGCATGGGAGGGGAAAAGTTTGGAGAACTGCTCTTGTCCATAGACTATGTATAATTTTGTATCTCAGCTCCATTCACTTTAATGGGACTGAGCTGTAGTACTCCACATAGCCATGTATGACAGTGGCGCTGTTTTAGGAAAACAAAGACTGTCATTTTTTTAAATTGCAAACAACTTTCTGAAGATTTCTTAAAATGTCTGGTTGTTATGGATTTATAACTAGTTAATTTGAACAACTGCAGAATTTTGTCATCATTCAAAAGAACTGCGCAAATCTGTTGCAACTGCATAAAAAATATTGTATTTTGTTTTAAGCTGTCATTGGCTTGAATGGTAGCAGAGAATGGATGCTTAATCTGTTGTCAATGACCCAAGCAGACCATTCTTTTATAATATGTCTGACACCCTGCTCACAAGTCAGATAATCTATACAATCTAATCAGTCATTTGATCTACAGATCAGGAAATGTCTATACCACGGAGCACATATATTGCCATGCTGTAATTATTCAATGTACCATGCTATTGACTGGAAGAAGCACTATACAAAATAAATAAATATATACATAGATCCTATAGTTTGCTAGAAGTAATCGATTAAGAATTAGTCTCATTGGTAAAAATGGGTCGATGGTCACTATTGACCTGTATGTGGTCACCTTGTCACAGTATTAACAGGTTTCAGTAATGGAGAATGTGTTCTGACAGCTCAGGCTGAGAGATCATGTCTTTGGCAATTACGTGTGTACATAGAAATCATACAGTACCATAGCAAAATTCAGAATGGCCCCTGCTCCAAAGAGGTGAAGAAACTTGTATTATACACAGTCAAGGCACATTATTATGACCACCTCCTACTTTTGAAAAAAGTGATGTGTCAAGGGCTGATTTAGGGTAGGTTTACATATATCAGTTGCATCAGCATCAGTTTTTTTGTCCCAGTCATTACAACTGATGCCAAAACTGATGCAAAAATGCATCAGTTGTCATCAGATTTTTTTTTTTTTTTTTACAAATTTCTACTCGAAAACCATAAGTTGTCCTCAGTTGTCATCAGTTTTTACCATTATGGTCTACAAAGCATGATGGGCTGCTGAGGCCAATAGATTGGGGCTTAAAGGAGCATTATACTGTGGGGGGCACTATTGGGACATTAGTGCTCCCACGCAGTATAATATCCCATTATTGTGCCTCCGCAGTATGCTCTTTAGCAGGGCTGTTTTAACACATTGGTGGGCCCAGTGCAAAGGTTTCATAAGTGGCCCCCCATCACCATCACTTAGGAATACCCAACTTGCACAAATTGTAATGCCCCCTTAGAGACCCTAACACAGTATAATGCCTCCCTAGTGGCCCCTTACAATATAATGTCCCCCTCCAGCTATCCCCACAGTTTAATATGTCCGTCCATCAGCCCCCAGTTTAACCACTTTAAGCCAGGGGTTTTCAGATTTTCTTTTCTCCTTTTACTGCCAGGGCAATTTTCACAGTTTTGAGATGGACAAATGAAACCGATGTTGCAACATTAAAAAATTATACTAACCCCCCATTCATATATATTTTCTGAAAATAGACACCTGCAACATTGTCAAAATGCCATTTGATACTGTATATGGACAGGCACCTTCATGCAATTTTGATTTAAAGTGAATGTTTTATAAAAAAAAAAAATATATATATACAAATAAATGTATATTAGTTGCTAAAAGTGGAAACCAAAAAAAAGTTATACGCACCACACCTCCTACAAATAAGAGATCAGCATGTGCAGAGTTCATTCATATCATATCAAGGCCTGCACCTGCATGCACATGTCTTCATAAAATCACCAGAACTGAAATGGACAAAAATCTGCTTTGAAGCTGGAAATGTTAAAAAAGTATCATCCTATAAAATGTAAGGATTACACACCATGAATAACAAGTTCACCCCTAAACCCTATATATTTCTTGAAAATAGAAAACCTGAAGATTACATGTGTCTCTATGGGTTATCAATAGCCATGTCCAACTTCGTGTAACTTTGTGACAAAAAATTTTTTTTAAAAAATGCACTAAAACATATATTGCACCTAAAACTCATATTCAATCGCATTCACACACAAAACACATATAAAATAATAGATCAAGGTGTACATAATTTATATATGTCACAAACATCAGCTACAACAAGAGCTTGTACTCTCAAAAACACTGTTACAGAAGTCAAGCAAGATTTTGCAGTCATTCACTATGTTCAAAACCTATACTGCACATAGTAAACTGTGACTTTGATACCAAAATCTAACTAAAGAGACAACTTAATATTTCATATATACAAACGCCTTCTTGCAACTTTTCAGCAGAGATTACAAGCAAAAATTGCACAAAAATTCAAATTTGCCACTAAAGTGCCTGTTCAAGCAATCCCTTTTTGCAAACAAAATGTACTTTTCAAAAAACTGCAAGATGTGAGGAATTCATACATACCACACATATATATATATATTTACAGGTGCGGGTGTTAAAGAAACGCAGAAATCGCAGAAATGCAGCAACCAATTTTGTGCATGTAAATTAAATAGGGGTTTATATAAGAATATAATTTTCTATCCCCCTATAAAAATTGTATCTCTAATGAATAATTATAATCTCTATACCTACCTAATGTGATAACTAGGGCCAGCTTCAGATTGGAGTAACACGACCGCTTTATTGCTCATATTTTATGAACCTCTGAAGTTCCTGCGGTTCATCATTACTGGTGTTAGAGAGTCTGATGACTACTGGAAGTCTAGATGTTTCGTATGTACTGTGGGAGCAAAAAAACAAAACACCCATTTGAAAGCTCCCAAAAACTGGAGGAGCTGCAGAGCCCAGGAGAGAAATTGCCAGCTTCACTACGGTACATAGACTGTGCAGAATCTTCAGGCAGTACCCCGCGGCATCTGACGCTGAATACATTTTAAGGAAGCTGGATGGAAAAATGCTGCTGGTAGTATTTTTTCATCTGGCTGAGGCACAGATCCGGTGCCAGAACTGATGTCTCTTGTGCCAGAACCGATCCCATAGAGAACTATGGGATCTATCCTGGCATCAGTTTCCCTCCAGCTTGTGTGCACCATGCCAAAGGGAAACTGATAGGTGTGCCGTATATATGTGAACGCACCCTAAGTGTATATATAAGTTATGTGATAGGCTGTCTGAGCACGGATGATTATTTGCTTTCGGGCCAAAGGTGGCAGCAGAGATGTAACTTGGAGCTCCTTTCTCCATTCCTAAATTGTGCAATTTAGAGTAGTTGTTTATTTTATGTGGCAGAGGCACCTTTGGGACCCCCCAGGGATTAGGGCTAGTAGTGACTTCTACCACTGCATCACCTATAGCTATGCCCCTGGAAATCAAAGAAGTTTAATCAGACTTAGTGTGGTGAGGGTAACCTGTGGGTCTCCTTGACTTATGGGCAGTTGGTACCTCTGACCACTGCCACCTCAATGGGGATGCCAGTCCTTATGGACCCCTTAGGGCTCTTGAGCTCAGGTGCAACTGCACCCCCTCAAGTTACGCCCCTGGGTGGAAGTATTTCCCAAACAGCGCAGTTTATAAATAGTTTTACTTCTGTGATGAAAGTGTATTGTGAGTAGACAAATGGCACCATTGGGAATAACTGAAGTGCAAAACTGCAGAGCACCACATATCTTTGATGTGAGAGGTGAACAAGTTACAGTGGAGCAGCTCACTGTGAAAATGAACCAGGTGGCTGCCAAACATGTGTCTAAAACAACAGTTCAGCAAATCCTACTCTACATGGGACTCTGAAAAAGATGGATGATCACTGCACCTATGCTAACAAAGAAAGGTTCATCAAAATAAAAGACTTCAATTTGTACAGCAGTATTGGAATTGGACCACAAAGGGTTGTCTTCTCCGATGAGTCATGTTTTCTGCTTCATGAAAAAAAAAACATGCAACCATTGTTGGAAGAACACAAGCTAGTGGTGGCACTTTTGTGGTCTAGGGAATTTTTCCAAGGCATTCTCTGTGCCCACTCATCCATGCATAACCAGGTATAACCATGCATTCTCTCTGTCTTCTCTGCGGCAGATGGAATCTTCAACAAAGACAATGCAACATGTCACACGACTAGAAATATCCGAAATAGACACACCCAGCCCATCTAGCCATTGTCCATGCTGCACACAGTAGTTACTCTTGATATTAGGTAGTGGCCATAACAATGTTACTTGATCCTGTAGATAGTGGTGTGAAAGAGAGAAGTGGGAGCATTCTGGTGCTGGGCTTCACCATGGACAGAAGGTGTAGCTTGCTATTATGATAGGTATCCCTATGCAATACAGTAAGTGTTTTGAGCAAACACAACACTAATCTTGATGTCATTACTGTCTTCAACCAATTAAGTCTTAAGCTGGCAATACACACTAGATATGTGTTGACCAAACTCACCAATTTCGTTGTGGTTAGCTGAACATCTAATGTGTATAGGGACGTTTTGACTCTCCTGGATGGATCCTCCAAGGATCAGATTGGATTTTAACTGCTTGATCCTTTTGCTTTTGTGGAGCTAAACTGCTAGGACGCATGTGTATGGGGGAGCCATAAGAGATAGCTTATGGCTTACAGCTATCTAAAGTGTATGGCAGGCTTAATAGCATATAAGATAATTCATGATGTTGGCGGGGTAGAAAATGTCTGGGTCTCTTCAACAAGTATAGAATGTATACAGTATAGTCTGTAAAGGTTTACCTTGTTTTTCTTTGAAAATTTTGTCTATTGCAATTTTTTTCAATAACATGAAACGAAAAAGAAATGGACAAGGAGAAAGTGGGAAGGTGGAATAGACCCTTTGGGTGGTTTGGATGGATTCCAAGGTAGGGCCTCGTAATTAATATGCCCAAGGCAAGTGCATCTGCCCTTTGGTGGTGGCAAGTGGTAGTGTCTATAGGCCATGTTGGTTGCATGCTTCCTTCTGCTATCCAATATGGAACCTGAGATGCAGTATTAAGGCAGTAGTTTCTAGACACCATAGTTCTTACAGTTTACATATATATAGCTTCTCCTTCACCAAAATTATGTTACTTGTTAGAGTTTCCCATGTGAATGTTTACCCCAAATCACCATGACCGAATCGATTGAATTTGCAGAGGTCTACACAAGGGGCATAGAATATAGTAGCAGTTGCAACTGGCACCATTACCTGACATTGACACAAACATCTCTGCTTCATAAAAACAATATTATGCATGAGTAGGGATGGAGCCAGTTCTCGCTAGTTCTGTCAATCCGTTGTTAAAAATACTACTGGGTCTCAAAACCTGGAAGAAAAGGTGCCCCTGAGCCTTGTAGAGCAAGAAGCCATAGCCTTCCTGCCCTACCACTTTATGACTTGCAGTTTGCAAGCCACCTTACGCATGCAGTCTACAAGCTGCTATGAAGCAAATGGTAAGAAAGTATCAGTTGATTGCTCACTGCTCTTCTCTCCTGCCATGTTCACTACGTCCTGCTTAGAGCAGACATGACAAGCCAGCAATGCACCTGGAGTAAAGGAACAGTGGTGTTGAGAAGCACAGCTGCTTTAACCATAGGGAAAACAGTGCACCTACACCGTGCCCTATGGTAGTGCGGGCTATTCTGCTAACTCAGATTGAGTGGGATAGTCCCGCATCTTGGGTGCTGTCCCACTGTTTCGGGCAGCAGGTCCCTATTTCAACTCTATCTGCGTTCTAAGGAAGCAAAAAGCTATCATCTTTGTGTGCTGAAATTCAGACTTATACTTATAAAGTCTCTGGCAGTTAGGTGCAATGAGTGCTGAATGGGAGTCATCACTACAGCTGGAGCCTGCAAGCAGGTTAGGGGAGTATAACATTATTTGTATGTATTATATTGATTGAGCAGTTATTAAATTATGTGGGGGGCACTTGTGGGGATACTATATGATATGAGGACCAGTTGAGGAAAGATTATATTATGTTGGGGCCACTTGAGGGGACACTAAGTTATGTGGTGGTCACTGAGTGGGCATTATACTGAGGGGGCCACTGAGGGTACATTAGACTGTGGGGCACTAAGGTGGTATTATACTGTGCATGGAGCATAGTACTAAGTTGGGAAGTATGTTTTAAAGGTGACCAAACTTAAACCTTTGCATTGGTGGCCCTGTTGATGGGGGGGGGGGCATTAACCTGTGTGAAGGGTCATTAAACTGTGTGGGGGCACTCAGAGAGGCTATATCCTTTGTGGAGGCACTTATAGTGGACATTGTGTAGAAGCAATGATGGGGCCATTATCCTGTGTGGGGAACCCCAAAAAATTTTACTGCCCATAACTCCTCCCAGCCCCCACACAGATGCTGTTCAAAATTTGATTTCCACCTCTGTGCATGGAAAATGGTGGCGAGGGAACAGATTTTGCATATGGTCCCAGAATCTTTAAAGTACACCACAAGATAAACAGGGACTTTTCATTTTGATAAACTCCAATAATAATAATAAAAATTAATGCACTTTGATTATGGCTCTTTCTTTCGGTTTGTAAACCCATTTTGATATTGTGGGCATTGAGGACATTTCATATTTGTTACCTGGAGCATGTTTTGACTCACAATTTCGATGTCAGATCCCTTCTATTGACAAGAAACTTGGTCAGACTTGTTAAGAGTATGGCAGGTGGAGGAGATGAGCTGCTGACAAGCAGTCCTGGTCCCACTTATCTCAGTGCAGACAATAGAATTGGTTCAGAAAAATCTAACCTATCCAGTCTAATTTTCAGAAGATTAAGTTCAAATTTTTGAAATATGGCTATGAATTTCCAGTGCCCAAGGCCAGTTTTGTGTCTAACATTTAGGGCAGGTAGATTAGACTAAGGAAAAATAATACATTGTTTGCCTGAATAAAAAGCAGAAATTTTTTTCATTAGACATTTTCTAAATGTTTTTCTATTTTTAGTATAGCAGTTTGTATTACGAGACTGTCAGTATGTGCCATAAAAGATGAAAAACCTTCAATAAAAAAAAAAAAATTGCCTAGTTTGGCAGCCATGAAAGGCATTTTAGAGAATTATTTATTTCATCCAGCTTGATATCACATAAATATAATGGCATATTTGATTAAAGACTAATATACCCAGAATACTGTAGAATTCATGCCTAATCCCACTGTGTATTCTGAAACCTGTTCTAGGTTCATGTTTTATGCAGAGAAGTAACGAAACCTGTGGAGACAGCCGCAGGCGTTAGTAATTAAAATATAACCAGGCGCCACTTGACCTAAAGGCATATTATGATATAACCCTTCACCTTCCAGATTGTAAAAATATTGGGAACCCCCTTATGAGCCAAAGATGAAAAATAGGGCCAAAACCCAGAAAACAAGTGGTAGTTAGGAAGTATCTTCTTGTCATAAATTGAGCATTTCTAGTCCACATCTGAAAGTATTACTGATATAATAAGCAGACAAAGAAATTGAACAAAAAGCTATACGGATGAACACAATGAATATAAGACACAGGCGGCTGATGTATGCACTGAGCAGAGAAAACCAATTCTTCCCACTGAAAACACATATAATAACCGCTCCTGCCTTTGCTATTGCTTCACTTGTACAAGTGATAGACTATTGACTGTAGACAGAGTAAAATGGCTCAACAGAAATTGATTGCTGTTAAGCATTAGGATACAAGTAAACTCACTGGAAAAGTGAATATTTCATCCCTTAAACTTTAAGCTGACTGCAAAGTGAATGGCAAATGATTACGCGCTCTCGAGCGATCAATCTGTGCTTGGGTTGTGCTAGGTCTAGTACAATAGTTTAGTTTGATGAAATGTTGCTCCGCTCATAGATGATTTATACAGAGGAGGATCTGGAATGTGGGTTTTGTGTTCGGTGACTGAGCCACTTATAGAAAAAGTGATTGTAGTACGTACCTTGCAAGCAAAGACATATTGCCTGATTGATTCTCTCTTCTACTACAGTGCAACAAAGGAATAGCAATGGTTGTTCAGGTTGTGCTGTATACAGAACAGCCATTTTTACATGATAAGCAAGTACACGGGGTAGCTTGAGGTTCTTGGTTCCTAGTATGAAATACATTTCATACCTATCATAACTGACAATGACCTCATGTGCTACAGATCGCCACAGACACCAATAATATAGAATCAATATACTGTGAAAATTCTTTCAGACAGCAACTAGGGAAGAGAGATAAAATACATTGGATATAAGTAAAAAATAAAGTCATAGAAATATTTGGCTGGGGTCAGTGGTGGTCTTTCCAAGACAAAGTAGGTTTACTGCATGTGAAGTGAATGTGACAAGGTAACCTCTGGAGAAGACAGGTCAGGCATCTGAAAAACAGGATGGGACTCTAATTTTTTAATCTAATTTCTTCAACTACGACTCTGATTCTGCACCTCTTCAGATATTTCTACAGTGCATCTGTCACCACTTGGTGGTGACCACTCCAGGGATCATGACCTGGGATTCCAACTAAGAAAGACCTGACAGCTTCAGACATGAAACCATTTATGATTAAGAGTCCTCTTCTTCTTTCAGATCTGTAGCAATATGTATATAAGATTAGTTATGTTTGGTCATTGCTCACCTACTGTTGACAACATCAATGGAAAGAACTTCTGGAGGCCAGTGGAGCCTTTAGTAAAGTCAACAGACCAATCATGATCCCAATATTTAGCATGGGTTTTTTTTTGCACTATATCCCTTATCTTGACTTCAATTGCCTATGTTCTGAGAATATGGAAAGGCACCAAGACCCCAGTTTGAAATATTAAAATATATATCATCTAAAATGTAGTTTTGCCAGGATCTCCCCAAATACTCTGTTCTAACTAATTTCTGAGTTTACTCAATAGTTTGGTAGAATTTTCTGTTCTAATGTTTCATTTGTCTGTAATTTATAAGCAAATCAAAAAATGGCACGCTTGGTTTCTAACCAGGAACACCAGCTCTGTAACCATACTGATTCATGGCTACAACATCTGAACCCCATTGGTATTGTTCTATGTCTATTCAATTCCTTGCTTTGCCAGTGTTATTGTAATCATATCATGACTCAGATCTGTAGGTGGTCCTCATTAGCTACATCCTCTTTAGCATTACTTCCGTTCAACCGCTCATTAAGAGCAGCATTCGTCTCTGTCTTAAGAAGCTAGCAATAATCTTCCACACTCATTAATTATATCTCACCTCAAGTGCACCATTTTCTCCCAGCTGGCATCCCTGCCAAATTTCCACTCTTCAGCTTCTTAAATCCACTTTATTTAGCTCTTTCCCCATCTGCCAATTCACAATGCTAATTCTTAACCAGGGTACCAATCTCTTATAGATGAAGATTCCAAATTGCAATTATCACACATAGATTCCTTAATAGGAAAACTTCACTATGTCAGGTTGAGAAGACTCCGGTGATGGGTGGTAATACGTTTCTATGTAATTTTTGACTGATCTTTCTACCATTTCTATAAGACATGTACTCATAGACAGATATATCAAGTGAATAACTGTAGGGGTGCAGAGGTGTCTGTCACAATGGAGCCCTTATGCATGTAGAAATCAAAAGGTCCCTTTGTCACACAAAAAGACACCATAATTATAAATGGTACATAATAGGTGGGGGGGGGGGGACCAGGGACAGAAATAAACTTGACAAACTGATTAGAAGGGCCAGCTCTGTCCTGGGGAGCCCACTGGACCCAGTGCAGGTGGTGGGTGACAGAAGGATACTGTCCGTGGTGAGCTCCATGCAGAAGAGGAAGTCCCATCCCATGCATGAGACTGTGATCGCGCTGAGCAGTACTGTCAGTGACCGACTGCTCCACCCTAGGTGTGAGAAGGAGCGCTATCGGAAGTCTTTCCTCCCCACCGCGGTTAGGCTGTACAACCAACACCGACCTAAGCGGAGATCATTACACACAGAGAACTGAAATATCTCTCTGCCTGTTAAATCCCCCCCCCCGCCCCGCTACTTCCTATCTGTCTGTCGGCTATCAAAGTAATGCCTCTTACCTTGGAACATTCCTGTACATGTTGTATTTGTATTTGTATCTGCTTATCTTTGCTGCTGTAACACACTGAATTTCCCCATTGTGGGACTATTAAAGGACTATTATTATTATTATTATTATTATTATTATTATTATTATTTTTTTCTCTTAAACGAAACACACATATACACATACATACACAGATGTTATACATCTGAATTGTATCATTACATTTGTGCTGTATATGCTACTCACTATCACTCTTACATGTGGAAGGGAAAATATAGTCCTTGATAATACCCTGTATCAAGTGTCACTGCTCTTACAGTAAAAAATCCTTTTCTATGTTAGTGAACTGTAGAAGCCTTTTTCCTCTAGATGCATTAGGTTGCTTTGGAAGTAGTTACCTGACAGTGGTTGCTATTTTATAAGGCAAAAAATACATATTAAAGGGAATCTACCACACCAAAAGCTATATCACTATGCCACTAACTGCCCCTAACAGCCCATAAGTGGTTTAGAAGCAATATTGGTAGTGACAGATTCCCTTTAATCTTTCAGCAATGTTATATAAAAGGTGTGTAAAGTATTTTATTTTGTCTTTTTTATGTCTTCACTACTGCTAATATCATGTACTCCCACAAAATGTCTATTGTTGTATCACTTACATTTTGTTTCCATTTGCAACAGTTATTAAAGTGGTTATCCAATTTTTCAAAATTGCTGTTCTGTCCATAAGATGAATAAGGTAAATGGCTCATCTGCATAACTGGCTGTACTTGTAAGGGGAAGTTTGACCTATTCAGTAGAATGATGTGCTTATCAACGTGGATTTGGAGGAGGATAGACCTCACCAGTCAAATAATGATAGACTCTCCTAAGCAGAGATGAAATTTGAATCTCTTTTAGGCTCCAATACAAAATCTGCAGCATGGCCATTACCAACTGGGTGCCATGATTACTTTTGTGTCCAATGTGACAAAAAAAATTTTGGCCTCCTCAGGCTCTGGGGTACATGTGTAAGTGCTACATCTGCATGCCTCTATAGCTTCTCCACAGATGCTAATGGTTGCCCATCAATGTCAAAGTCCTGAAAACCCCTTTAGGCTAAGCCCCCACGTTGTGGAAACGCAGCTTTTTATGTTGCAGATTTTGTTGTGTTTTCTTGAGCCAAAGCCAAGAATGGCTGCAAAAGGAATGGGAAATATAAAGGAAGCTCTTATACTTCTCCCTTCTTCTCAATCCACTCCTGGCTTTGGCTCAAAAAAACGCAGTCAAATCTGCAGCAAAAAAAGCTGTGTTTCCGCAAGTGGGGCCTCAGACTCAAGCAGTGTAGAAAATGTGGCTGTAAGGAAATGGAAGGTCCAAATCTTTATCATCTGTCTTGTAATGTGTTTTGGGATTCGGATTCTTGGGGTTAGAAACACAGGAATAAATATTGATTCTAGCCTTTAGGATATAGGGACAGAAAGATATGAAATACTTGTGATTAAATGAAGACAATAAATTCGCCCTTCGTATTCTATGCATCTACTGTATGAGAAGAACTGATAGATCCCCTCAGTCCCAAAAAGAAAACAACTGAGACTAGAAAGTATGTTGATTTTACAAAACTAAAGTAAATTGTTCCTCTTTGGTTTTGACACAAACATAAGATCTGAACTGTCTTTTATTTTTAAAACTATATAATAATTTAATTTTGTTTGGAGAACAAAGAAGCAAAAACACACATATAAAAAAAACAAGTAAAAATGGAACCAATGTCTGCCGTCTAGTACATCCAAAGTGCTGCAAATTGAAATTTGATGTGTACATCAGAGCGTCTTCAAGCACTCGTCTGCTAGCTAAAATCGTGATCAAACATGTCTCAGATGTAGCGAGATTGCTAATAATGGCTAGCATTGTGTTTGTTTGTTAAGATAACCGCGTTTGATCTCCGTCTTTCTTTCGATTGTTAACTTTTAATTAGTTCTGTCTCCCAACTGTTCAATCCACATGATATTAAATCTTGCAACGAAGAAGAAGGTTTCAAGAAGAGGATGAAAAAAGGAAACGTTGTACGTATCTGAGGGAACGTTAATCATCAAGACTTTGACGATGTATCGGCACCGCGGTCCAGATGGAGAGCCACAGACATGTTTATGCATTGGGAGGAAATTCAAAGAAACATTTCTCTGCTGAAGAAACAATAGAATACTACTTGCGTGACTTCTGCAAAAGTCATGAAATAATAGCAAGATTTGTGCTGATGAAAGGGTTTTTCCACGGCGGCTTAGATGGAATTTGCATGCTTCAAACGATTTGTGGAAGACTGAACTTGGCTAGAGATGAGCAAATCTTTACAATTCTAATCTCCACCAAGTATCCTGACTGTGAATCATTCAGATTTGATATGAATCTCAGACATGGTGAATCAATACTATCATCCCTATTTCATGTACAGATTAATTTAAAGGGGTAACATGAGATTAGAAAACAATCTGCTTTTTTCCAGGGACAACAAAAGCCTTGTCCAAAGAATGTGTCTAATTTGCAGCTTAAGGCTGGGGCCCCACGTTGCAAAAATGCTGCGTTTTACAGTACCTGTAAGTAGATGGGATTCTGGAGAATCCTATCCACACAATGCAGAAAAAAATCTGCAGCAGAAATGCTGTGATTTCAAAAATGTTTCTGCCTCATTTTCCTCTTTTTTCCATAGCGCTTTTTGGCTATGGCTCGCTACGTGGGACTTTAGCCTAACCCCTATTCACTAGCAAATGCTCCATAATTGTATTCAACTCTAGCTGGAGCCTAAGGATGCCGATAGACTTGAAATCATAACTTACTGCCTGGATCATTGGGATAGCAAAAGAAATGCAGGACTGTCTTGCTCAATCAGGGTAGGCGGAAGGGGCCCACACAACCCTAGGGCCCGATGTAGATGTAGCATTTGCCCTATGGTTAAAATGGCCCTGTCTGCACCACTTAAAAGAAATGTATCACCATTTTTTTATTTATTAAAACCAGAAAGTGAAATATATCACTTGTTTCTAATCTGTTTTTATTTTGTAGATTTTTTATTCTATTTTCTGTACATGATTATGAGCTCTTCCATCTTGCCTGAGCTCCCCTATGCTGTTTTAACAGCATTCAGTGATATGATTTACCGTAGGGTCATATCAGCAATAGATAGCAATAGTCTGGAGCCAACTCATTCTATGGGAGAGTTTAGTAGACAAGCTCTGTGCAGGGCAAGGCAGTAGATAAACTGTGACATCATCTTTTGTTAGTAGTGGATGCAATGATGGGTAGCTATTGGTTTTATCTGTAGAGTTGTAATTTTCTTTTGTAATGCTATCTGTGGATTTCTTGTGTTGCGGATTGATTGTGAATGAGGTGACTACTACAATGCAAATCCGTACAGAATAAAATCATCAAAAACTCTTAAAAATATGTTTGACATAAAAACTTGAACTCGAAAATAGACAATTTTTGGTGACACATTCCCTTTATTCAGTCAGCATTTTGTCAAAGCATCACTGACAGTGCCATTTCCATGAGCAGCGCTTTCAGCCTGTGCTAGTACTGTACTGTGGGATTACAGGATTCCATAAACTGCACCTAATGGGAATTTTTAAAGTCTGTTTTACTTGAGTATGCAGTGTCATAGTTTGCATCAAATGTATCAAATGTTGTGAAATAGTCAATAATTTTGGTGTATCTTTAACACTTATGTGCTAAGATGTTGCTCCATTTTCTAAATCAGCCCATTTTTGCAACTTTTTAAAAAGTCACATTTGATAATTTAGCTAAATAGTCAGCTAATCTTTTGACCAATTTTGCAAAAGTGCAGTGAATGGCATAAAAATGTCATATGATTTTTGTGTGACTAAGTCAAAAAGTATTTGACTTAAAGGGGTTTTCCGGGCAAAAAAATGATTTTTAAAAAAGGTCTTTTAGTGCTATCATTGGGTTAATAAGTGCACCCAAATGCCTTTAGCAGTGTTTTGAGTGATTTCTGGCTTTTGATGGGAGCTCCTGGTATCCTCTGCATTTGTTTACATGGGTAGATTCCTGCTGTCTTAGCCTACAACTACCATGTTGCATTGCAGTTCACTCATATCCCCCCTCTCACTTCTTCCCTCACAACCTTCCCATTTCCCTAGCTAGCCTGCGGACTACTAGCCCTACCTACCTAGCTAACTTACTCAGTCGCCCAACCCCCTCCCCACCCCATCATACTTACCTGTCTTCTCGTCCTGGAGATGACTTCCGACGGTGCCGCTGTCCCCTCTTCTGCCTGCATCTGGGAGCCGGCGCCTGCACAATAGAACACCGGCAGAAATGAAGAGAAGCAGCAGGCCTACCACGCATGTGCAATAGAACACTGCTTCTCTTCGTTTCTGCCGGCGTTCTATTGCACAGGCGCCGGCTCCGAATCCCTTGTGAAGGAAGCGACACCCAGCAGAAGAAGAGGACGTGAGCATTGGTGAGTATGATGGGGGCGGGGGGAGAGTGGAGTACTGGTGACCTCCCGTCTCCAGAAACAGCGAAATGGAACGTCACCAGGAAATCTGAAAATGTGCCTGGGGTGGGTAAATATAAATTTTTTTTTAAAGGGAATAAATTAGAAGTTAGGCGGGGGAAAGGGGGTTTAGCTTAGTGTTTAAGTTTTAGTTTATGCCGGACAACCCCTTTAACAAATCCCCCCAATATTATAAGATGCCTAAAGAAAGCTAAGGTACAGGATGTATACAAAAAATGCTGTCTAATCTACCAGCCGTATGATATAAATTAGGAGGAGCTGAAAATTAATTTAGGAGTCCAGTGGGTCCTACTGAACGATTGACAGCCTTCACCATACAAGCCTGCAAAGAAAGCAGTCAATATCTGAGTAGGACCACCCACTTCAGTCCTATGGCCAAAATGAGTAGATGTTTAAATGAATAAATTTTAAGTTATTCTGAATCTTTTCCCACAAAGTTACAGATCAGTTTTATCAGCTCCTCTTGCTCTACAGTCATGGCCAAAAGTTTTGAGAATGATACAAATATTAATTTTTACAAAGTCTACTGCTTCAGTTTTTCTAATGGCAATTTGCATATACTCCAGAATGTTATAAAGAGTGATCAGCTTAACAGCAATTACTTGCAAAGTCAATATTTGCCTAGAAAATGAACTTTATCCCCCAAAACACATTTCAACATCATTGCAGCCCTGCCTTAAAAGGACCACCTAACATCGTTTCAGTGATTGCTCCATTAATACAGGTGTGGGTGTTGATGAGGACAGGGCTGGAGATCAATCTGTCATGATTAAGTAAGAATGACACCACTGGACACTTTAAAAGGAGGCTGGTGCTTGCCATCATTGTTTCTCTTCTGTTAACCATGGTTATCTCTAAAGAAACACGTGCAGTCATCATTGCACTGCACAAAAATGGCCTAACTGGGAAGAGTATTGCAGCTAGAAAGATTGCACCTCAGTCAACAATCTATCGCATCATCAAGAACTTCAAGGAGAGAGGTTCCATTGGTGCCAAAAAGGCTCCAGGGCGCCCAAGAAAGACCAGCAAGCGGCAGGACCGTCTCTTAAAAGTGTTTCAGCTGCGGGATCGGGCTACCAGCAGTGCAGAGCTTGCTGAGGAATGGCAGCAGGCAGGTGTGAGTGCATCTGCACGCACTGTGAGGCGGAGACTCTTGGAGCAAGGCCTGGTCTCAAGGAGGGCAGCAAAGAAGCCACTTCTCTCCAGAAAAAACATCAGGGACAGACTGATATTCTGCAAAAGGTACAGGGAGTGGACTGCTGAGGACTGGGGTAAAGTCATTTTCTCTGATGAATCCCCTTTTCGATTGTTTGGAACATCTGGAAAACAGCTTATTCGGAGAAGAAGAGGTGAGCGCTACCACCAGTCTTGTCTCATGCCAACTGTAAAGCATCCTGAAACTATTCATGTGTGGGGTTGCTTCTCAGCCAAGGGAATCGGCTCTCTCACAGTCTTGCCTAAAAACACAGCCATGAATAAAGAATGGTACCAGAATGTCCTCCAAGAGCAACTTCTCCCAACTGTCCAAGAGCAGTTTGGCGCTCAACAATGCCTTTTCCAGCATGATGGAGCACCTTGCCATAAAGCAAAGGTGATAACTAAATGGCTCAGGGAACAAAACATAGAGATTTTGGGTCCATGGCCTGGAAACTCCCCAGATCTTAATCCCATTGAGAACTTGTGGTCAATCATCAAGAGACGGGTGGACAACCAAAAACCAACAAATTCAGACAAAATTAAAGCATTGATTCTGCAAGAATGGACTGCTATCAGTCAGGATTTGGTCCAGAAGTTGATTGAGAGCATGCCAGGGAGAATTGCAGAGGTCCTGAAGAAGAAGGGTCAACACTGCAAATATTGACTTGCTGCATTAACTCATTCTAACTGTCAATATAAGCTTCTGTTACTCATAACATGAATGGAATTATATTTCTGTATGTGATAAAAACATCTGATAAACACACATAAAAACCAGACGGCAGCAGATCATGTAAAAATATAATATTTGTGTCATTCTCAAAACTTTTGGCCATGACTGTATATCATGCTGTATGCATGTTGGAGTGCATTTTTAATGTGGAAAGATTTATTTAAGAAAAATATGTAGTGCAGATCAAAAGGCACCATTAGGAGGTACTATTGAGAGCAATGCACTGCACACAACATTCCATCCACTAGCATACTGTAGCTTTAGAGGACATGTCCATTTTCTAATTCCCTACTACATGATAGATTCCATTAAGGACCCTCATCTATTAACCAGATGAAGACCAGCTGCAAAGAATCTTTCCATGCATTACATGGATAACTCATTGATTTAAATAGAAAAAATGTAATACTTCATTTCTCCTGTAGTGGCTCAGTAGAAATATTGAGCATCTTCTGGTGAAATACACCACTAATTTGATCCCAGATAATTCCAGCAGTGGGACCCTGAGGGACCCCTTGAACAAAAAAGTTTAGTTGTAAATGAACAACCCATTTAAAAGGACACCTAATAGAGATCCTAATTTAAAGGACTCCATCATGTGGACTTGCTGTAAACACTGGTCTCATTAGCGGCCAATCACAGTCTGCAAAATGTGAAAAGGCTGATAACTAATAATTAATTTTTGCATTTAGTGTCTCTATTTTTTTTTTTTTATCCTTTAGTTGAGCGTATCTCATTTGTTACAGGGAGTAAATCCGCAGTGACAGCTTAATAGGCTCACCCATGCTTGAGTTGAGTATGAGACTGTAATATTAATAAACTATTGACCAGCAATAGATTAAACAAACTGAAGATGTTCCCCCAGTAATTACTTCAGAGGGACGTCTTAATGCGCTCCTCACTTATAAGACGCAGTGAAAAAAATTTCACTTTTACTTGGAAAATTAATAGTTGCTTTAATTAATCCAAAAAAATATCTTTGTAGCTAAATTGAAGAAGGTTTGATGGAAATAAAGTTGATGATTTCATCCTGATTTGACATGCTTGTTTAGGGAGATATCTGCAATAAAATAACAAGACTAGTGCTCCTTAATAAATAATAGAGAAAAATGCTACATAAAACCCACTGCAATAATCTGTAGGATAATATGACATGAAGGCAAAAGATAATGGAATGTTGACATCTGATACACATACTTTATAATATAAGTAAATTGTAGTTACTTATTTGGCACAACTAATTCTGGCCTGACAGAATTGTAAAGGATAGATGGATGGATTGATGGATAATAGATAAATAGATAGATAGATAGATAGATAGATAGATAGATAGATAGATAGATACAGTGGGGAAAAGTATTTAGTCAGCCACCAATTGTGCAAGTTCTCCCACTTAAAAGATGAGGCGGCCTGTAATTGCCATCATAGGTAGACCTCAACTATGAGAGACAAAATGAGAAAAATATCTAGAAAATCCATTGTCTGATTTTTAAAGATTTATTTGCAATTATGGTGGAATAAGTATTTGGTCACTTACAAACAAGCAAGATTTCTGGCTCTCACAGACCTGTACCTTCTTCTTTAAGAGCTCCTCTGTCCTCCAATCATTACCTGTAGTAATGGACCTGTTTGAATTGTTATCAGTATAAAGACATCTGTCCACAACCTCAAACAGTCACACTCCAAACTCCACTGTGGTGACAACCAAGGAGCTGTGGGGACACCAGAAACAAAATTGTAGACCTGCACCAGGCTGGGAGACTGAATCTGCAATAGGCAAGCAGCTTGGTGTAAGAAATCAACTGTGGGAGCAATAATTAGAAAATGGAAGACATACAAGACCACTGATAATCTCCCTCGATCAGGGTCTCCATGCAAGATCTCACCCCGTGGGGTCAAAATGATCACAAGAACGGTGAGAAAAATCCCAGAACCACATGGGGGACCTAGTGAATGACCTGCAGTAGCTGGGTCTAATGTAACAAGGCTACCGTCAGTAACACATTATGCCTCCAGGGACTCAGATCCTGCAGTGCCAGCGTGTCCCCCTGCTTAAGCCAGTACATATCCGGGCCCATCTGAAGTTTGCTAGAGGCATTTGGATGTTCCAGAAGAGTATTGGGAGAATGTCATATGGTCAGATGAAACCAAACTAGAACTGTTTGGTAGAAACACAACTCGTCGTGTTTGGAGGGAGTGTGCTGGTTGCATCCAAAGAACACCATACCTACTGTTAAGCATGGGGGTGGCACATCATGCTTTGGGGCTGTTTCTCTGCAAGGGACCAGGCGACTGTCCGTGTCATGAAAGAATAATGGGGCCATGTATTGTGAAATTTTGAGTGCAAACCTCCTTCCATCAGCAAGGGCATTGAAGATGAAACGTGGCTGGGTATTTCAGCATGACAATGATCCCAAGCACACCACCAGGGCAATGAAGGAGTGGCTTTGTAAGAAGCATTATAAGGTCCTGGAGTGGCCTAGTCAGTCTCCAGATCTCAACCCCATAGAAAACCTTTGGAGGAAGTTGAAAGTCCGTGTTGCCCAGCGACAGCCCCAAAACATCACTGCTCTAGAGGAGATCTGCATGGAGGAATAGGCCAACATACCAGCAACAGTGTGTGCCAACCTTGTGAAGACTTACAGAAAACATTTGACCTCTGTCATTGCCAACAAAGGATATATAACAAAGTATTCAGATGAACTTTTGTTATTGACCAAATACTTATTTTCCACGATAATTTGCAAATAAATTATTTAAAAGTCAGACAATGTGATTTTCTAGATATTTTTTCTCATTTTGTCTCTCATAGTTGAGGTCTACCTATGATGTCAATTACAGACCTCTCTCATCTTTTTAAGTGGGAGAACTTGCACAATTGGTGGCTGACTAAATACTTTTTTTCCCCACTGTAGATAGATAGATAGTGTAAGGGAATTGCCAGTTGAGCAATTCTCCAGTGCTGCTGAAAAAACCTGAAAGGAAGGGAATACAGAGACAGTGAGCCCTAAAGTTGACCCAGACCCTGTCCCTACCTACTTGTCTCACTGTCCTAATGACAGGAACAACTTGGAGCCGGTCCCTACTCTGAATAAGTGACAACACAGAACGCAGATAGGACGCACAAACAACAAAGGGAGGTAAGCTAGCCAAGGGGTCAGTAACAATTGAGCAATGCAGTACAGAATCAAAATCCAAGATAATAGTCAAAGGAAAGCCAGTGGTCAGAAAATCAGAAGAGCAGGTAACAAGGAACAAGGAGTATAGTCAGTAAGCAAAATGCAATAGCAGGCGCCAATGGGAAAGTGAGCAAACAGTAAATAGGGAGAAAGAACCCGCCCCAGACTTGATAGGAGGACAGGCTGTCAATCACAAAGGCAGGACTAAAGTTAACTCTTAGTGGAGCAGGGGGAGAGCAAGGTGAAGGAGAAGGGCGTGGTGGAAAATCAATTAAGGAGGTGAGGGAATAGGACAGTGTTCAGACAATACAAGAAAAACCCAAGGAAAGAATTACAACCGGGCACGCCTCCTGCGCCGCAGCGTGCGCCCGGAGGACGACGCCAAAGCCCGGACAGGCAAGGACGTTACAGTACCCCCCCCTTTTACGAGGGGCCTCTGGACCCTCGCCAGATGGACCAGGTTTCGAAGGGTTCTGGCGATGAAAGAGATTAATTAAACGTGGCGCATGTAGGTCCCTACCAGAAACCCACGTTCGCTCTTCCGGGCCATAACCCTTCCAGTGCACGAGGTACTGAACAGCATTCTGCACCCAACGTGAATCCAGAATTTTTTCTACTTCATATTCTAGTTCCCCTTGGACCACCACCGGCGCAGGTGGACTGGAAGAAGTAAGGACAGGGGAGATATACATCTTCAAAAGCGACTTGTGGAAGACGTTGTGGATACGAAAAGAACTTGGAAGTTGTAATTTAAAAGATACTGGGTTTATGAGTTCAGAAATGACATAGGGCCCAATGTAACGTGGTGCAAATTTCCCCGAAGGAACTCTAAGATGCAGAATCCTAGTGGACAGCCAGACTCGATCTCCCACTCTGTATTCAGGGCCAGGTAAGCGTCTTTTATTTGCCTGCCGTTTTTGATATTCTTGGGCTTTAACCAGGCTCAGATGAGCCTGGGCCCAGACTGTGCACAGTCACTGATAAGTCTGTTCGGCAGTGGGATTAACAGACTCGGTGCTACGGAGAGAGGAGTACCTGGGGTTAAAACCATAGTTGCAATAAAACGGAGACATTTTAGTGGTGACGTTAACCCTGTTGTTTATTGCAAACTCTGCTAGAGGAAGAAAGGTTCTCCATTTTTCTTGAGCATCAGACACAAAACACCTTAAGTACTGTTCCAAAGTTTGGTTGAATCTCTCTGTCTGGCCATTGGTCTCAGGGTGGAACGCGGAAGAGAAAGACAGAGAGACCCCCAGACGACCACAAAATTCCTTCCAGAATCTAGAGACAAATTGTACACCCCGATCAGATACAATATTTTCCGGTACACCATGCAAGCGGAGTATGTGATTAATAAAGAATGAGGCTAGACATGGAGCACTAGGAATTTTCTTTAGGGGTACAAAATGACACATTTTGGAGATTCTATCCACAACAACCCAAATCACAGTCTTCCCTTGGGAACAAGGCAAATCAGTAATGAAGTCCATAGACAAATGGGACCATGGTCTCTTAGGTATAGGAAGGGGATGAAGAAGGCCCTCGGGTAATCTCGTAGGAGTCTTCATCTTAGCACATGTCTCACAGGCAGCAACAAATTCACATACGTCTCAAGACCAGGACGGCCACCAGTAAGAGCGGGAGAGAAGGTATTTAGTCCCAGCGAAGCCGGGATGTCCTGTTAAGGTAGAACAATGAATTTCCTCCAAAACACGAAGACGAAGATTTGGAGGTACAAATAGTTTCCCAGTGGGAGTATTACTGGGAGCAAGATCTTGTGAATTAACCACTAAAGTAGCAAGATCAGGAGTAATAATGGCGAGAACGACTCCGGGAGACAAGATTTTATCTGGGACATCCTTAGGGACACCGCTGGGACCAAAACTGCGAGATAGGGCATCAGCCCGTACATTTTTAGAGCCTGGACGATAGTAATTGGAGAACCCCAAGAAACGTTGCAGGGCTTTAAGGTTGGAGGGGTGTTCCCAGTTTTTAATAGCCATGACTTTTAGTGGATTCATACAAAAAGAATCGGGAGTAATAACGTAACCGAGGAAGGTGACCCTTTGGACTCCGAACAGGCATTTGGACAGTTTGGCAAAGAGAGAGTTTTGACGCAACAGTAGCAAAACACTCCTAACATGCTCAATATGTGTGGCCCAATCAGGAGAGAACACTAGAATATCATCCAGGTAGACAACCACATAACGACCGAGCAAGTCTCTAAAGATATCGTTAACAAAGTGTTGAAATACTGCGGGTGCATTACATAACCCGAAAGGCATTACCAAATATTCAAAGTGACCTTCCGGGCTTGTTGAACGCAGTTTTCCATTCATCTCCTTCTCTAATCCGGATCAGATTGTATGCCCCACGGAGGTCAATTTTAGAAAACCAGCGGGCACCCACAATCTGATTGAAAAGATCAGGGATCAGGGGAAGAGGGTACTGATTTTTAACCGTAATTTTATTTAATTCTCGGTAGTCAATGCATGGTTGCAGTCCGCCATCTTTCTTTTTAACAAAAAAGAACCCAGCTCCCATGGGAGACTGAGATGGACGGATGTGACCTTTAAGAAGACTATCCTGAGTGTAATCCCGCATAGCCTCACGTTCTGGAACAGAAAGATTGAAGATCCTTCCCTTAGGGTATTTGGAGTCGGGTAGGAGTTCAATCGCACAATCGTAAGGTCTATGCGGCGATAAAACTTCAGCAGCTTTAGGATCAAAAACATCATGAAAATCAGACAGAAATTCAGGAAGAAGCGTCTCCTCACTGAGACAATCGGAGGCATGCAAAGCAATACAATGGGAGGAGCACTGATTCCCCCATTTCACTAACTCTTTTTTGGGCCAATCAAAGATAGGGTTATGGAGGTCTAGCCAGGGAAGCCCTAAAATTATATCAGACGAGAGATCCTCCATAACAAAAAAACTCATGAGCTCCGTATGTATTGATCCCACTTGCAAAGAGAGTAAGGGGGTTTTAAAACAGATTTTACCCCTGGCCAGTGGAGTAAAATCCGCCCCAGTAACCAACAGAGGAGTATCTACTGATACAAGTTCAATACGTAAAGCAGAAACAAACGAAAATTTAACAAAGTTAGTGGCAGCCCCAGAATCTACTAGGGCCTGCCCAGAAACAGATCTGCCCCCAAAGGACAGAGACACAGGTAACATCAATTTTTGAGATTTTTCAGAAGATACCTGACTGCCTGAGTGGTTCTTCTGAATACCACTCAGGCCCTGAAGTTTTCCGCTGGTGTACGTGATTTGATGGAACAGTCTCGGATGAGGTGACCCGGTTTGCCGCAATACAGGCAGAGATAATTCCGGAGACGATATTCTCGTCTAGCCTTGGTATCCAGTGCTCCCAACTGCATAGGCTCATCTCCAGTGGTGACAGAAGGAGAAACAGATTTTTTAACAGAAAGAGAGGGATGGACAGAAGACTTAGTGGGACCAATCCCCACCTTCTCTTTACGTCTGTCCTGGAGTCTCCTGTCAATGCGGACGGCTAAGGTCATGGCCTTTTCTAAGGTAGGGGGATCAGGGTGACCTACCCAGACATCCTTCACTGAATCATTCAGGCCCTGTTTAAAAAGAGCTTTCAAAGCGGAGTCGCACCAACCTGTTGTTATACTCAACTTCCGAAACTCAGAGCAGTAAGTTTCAGCGGATAGTTTACCTTGCCGGAGGGTAAGAAGTTGGGACTCGGCAAGTCCAATTTGATCAGGCTCAGCATAAATGGCCCCCAAAGACTTAAAAAATTTTTCCAGATCTGTCCACTCTTCTGTCTCAGGGGGGAGTTTAAGGGCCCAAGTCTGTGGATCCCCCTGTAAGAGGGAAATGACCACCCCCACCATCTGAGACTGCAACGCATAAGGGTTGACACGAAAATACAACAGACATGATTCCCTGAACGTCTCAAATTTACCTCGGTCCCCTGAAAACCTATCCGGGAGTAACATTTTAACCCTGGGAAGGGAAATGACAGCAGGTGGTGTAGCAGCAGCCTCAGCTTGATTCTGGGTGAGAGTGTGTACCTGATTGGCCAGCTCAGACACCAAACCTGCCAAACCCTCCATTTGAGTCACAAGGTCCTGAATAGAGGCCATGCCAGTAATGAGTAGAAGGGTTAAAGTTTTTTTTTTTTTTCCTGGCCTGCTATTCTGTAAGGGAATTGCCAGTTGAGCAATTCTCCAGTGCTGCTGCAAAAATTATTTAAAAGTCAGACAATGTGATTTTCTAGATATTTTTTCTCATTTTGTCTCTCATAGTTGAGGTCTACCTATGATGTCAATTACAGACCTCTCTCATCTTTTTAAGTGGGAGAACTTGCACAATTGGTGGCTGACTAAATACTAGATAGATAGATAGATAGATGATAGATAGATAGATAGATAGTGTAAGGGAATTGCCAGTTGAGCAATTCTCCAGTGCTGCTGCAAAAACCTGAGAGGAAGGGAATACAGAGACAGTGAGCCCTAAAGTTGACCCAGACAATGTCCCTACCTACTTGCCTCACTGTCCTAATGACAGGAACAACTTGGAGCCGTTCCCTACTCTGAATAAGTGACAACACAGAACGCAGACAGGACGCACAAACAACAAAGGGAGGTAAGCTAGCCAAGGGGTCGGTAACAATCGAGCAATGCAGTACAGAATCAAAATCCAAGAGAATAGTCAAAGGAAAGCCAGTGGTCAGAAAATCAGAAGAGCAGGTAACAAGGAACAAGGAGTATAGCCAGTAAGCGAAATGCAATAGCAGGCGCCAATGGAAAAGTGAGTGAACAATAAATAGGGAGAAAGAACCCGCCCCAGACTTGATAGGAGGATAGGCTGTCAATCACAAAGGCAGGACTAAAGTTAACTCTTAGTGGAGCAGGGGGAGAGCAAGGTGAAGGAGAAGGGCGTGGTGGAAAATCAATTAAGGAGGTGAGGGAATAGGACAGTGTTCAGACAATACAAGAAAAACCCAAGGAAAGAATTACAACCGGGCACGCCTCCTGCGCCGCAGCGTGCGCCCGGAGTACGGCGCCAAAGCCCAGACAGGCAAGGACGTTACATATAGATAGATAGATAAATAGATAGATAGATAGATAGATAGATAGATAGATAGACAAATACACAAGGATAGGTACAATCTATATGAGACTGTAGGTAAGCGTGCCATGCAGCAAGAAATGAAAAAAAGTGTGACATGTCTAAAACCTGAGGGTCAGTTTTCAATAGGTTTATGCGATGTATATCATGTATTCTATTCTAATTGTTATTTTCTTGTAGATATGCTATACTGTGAAAAATTACACAACTGAACAAAGCCACAACAAGTGGAATCCATACATTTGCTCTTTCCCTCCGATTTTGAAAAATTAATAAAATATACAGTAGATTTTTGCACATTTTTGCCTAGTGGGTGATTGAAGGACAGGGATGTATCTTTATAATATATATATATGTATATATATATATATATATATATATATATATACCATTTTATTTAAGGGGATTGGTCACACTATGTGGTGGTTTATGTGACTTTTCTGCACCTAACATAGTTGTTTTGGGCTACTTAGAGGCGAGATTGGGTAAAGCCGTGTCTATAATCCTCTTATTGGGGTTTGCACTAAGTGGTGATATCAACTTTAAGAGATTGCCACCTTGTTTACATATTCAATTAGCTGTTGCTTTTATGGTTATATTTTTAAAGCACAACATGACAATATAGTCTGATACCTTTTGCTTTATATAATTATACTAGCAGAAGGACCCGGCTTTGCACAGGTATATTTAATTTTTGTTTGTATAGTGACCCCATAAGAATTGGCCAGTTTTGCACTTCACATCCAGTATGGCAGTCCAGTATAGGTATAGTCTATTTATGGCTGTGTTGTTATGGAAACCTGGTAAATGAAATGTGAGCTTATATTGGCTGATACACGTCATATGACTGAATATTTAAGGACCTGCAAACTGCTATTTACTCATACAGGTCATAAATAGCTTGGTTGCTATGGAAACCTGGTGTAAAGCTGTATGTATGTCAAGACTGAAGAATCTGTGATTTTCCATTGGTCCATAAGCGTCATGTGATCATGTGTATCTCAGTTTGGATATCAGTGAAAAACGTGTGTCGTTATGGAAAACCTGGAGTAAAGCTGTGTGTCTATGACCTTGTGTAACAGTGTCATCCACTAGCTTATACACATGATATGACTGAATATTTAAGGACCTGCAAACTGCTATTGACTAATACAGGTCATAAATAGCTTGTTTGCTATGGAAACCTGGTGTAAAGCTGTGTGCCTGTGGAGACTAAGCGCCTGCGATCTTCTATTGGCTGATAAGGGACATGTGACCATGTGTATGGCAGTTGGAATATGAGTGAAATACTTTCAGGCTTGTATTAGCTAATGCAGGTCATTTTTTGGGAATACTGTATCTCAGGAACGGTATGTCCTAGAGAGCTGAGACCCAGTCTAAAATCTACCCGGACACCTGATGTACTAGTGTGCCAAATTTGGTGAGGATCGGTCCAGTCGTTTGGTTGCACAAAAAGAACAAACAGACAGAAACTAATTTTTATATATATAAGAGATGTGCTCATTAATGCGGTTGCCATTAGTATAATACTGTACATTTGCCATGGTTACTTATGGTGTGAGCATTAAATCGCTCCAGTAACAACGATGGCGCATATTGCAGTTTGTGCATGTGTATGTTGTTGCTGTCACATGACTGGTATCATCTCCTTCTTTCCATATACTAATATGGCATCGGTTTAATGTTAGAGCATTATGCACATACACACGAGTGTGCGCATACACAGTTGGTGAATTCAGTCCCTGCCCTTAGCGTCACTACAGACATGTGTGTTTTGAGTAACTTGACCCCAAAAGAAAGGTCCTGTCACTTAGGACTGAAATGTTACTGTGACATGGAATAAAGAGTTTACCTTCTTTTTTTGCATCTGAAATCCTGGAGTGCTACTAATTTTTCTTTTTTTTTATAGATAGATAAAAAAGGAGAGATAGATAGATAGATAGATAGATAGATAGATAGATAGATAGATAGATAGATAGATAGAGATAAAGTATGGAATTATTAAAGCTACATACAGTCATATGAAAAAGTTTGGGCACCCCTATTAATCTTAATCATTTTTAGTTCTAAATATTTGGGTGTTTGCAACAGCCATTTCAATTTGATATATCTAATAACTAATGGACACAGTAAAATTTCAGGATTGAAATGAGGTTTATTGTACTAACAGAAAATGTGCAATATGCATTAAACCAAAATTTGACCGGTGCAAAAATTTGGGTACCCTTATCATTTTATTGATTTGAATACTCCTAACTAATTTTTACTGACTTACTGAAGCACAAAATTGGTTTTGTAACCTCACTGAGCTTTGAACTTCATAGCCAGGTGTATCCAATCATGAGAAAAGGTATTTAAGGTGGCCAATTGCAAGTTGTTCTCCTATTTGAATCTCCTCTGAAGAGTGGCATCATGGGCTCCTCAAAACAACTCTCAAATGATCTGAAAACAAAGATTGTTCAACATAGTTGTTCAGGGGAAGGATACAAAAAGTTGTCTCAGAGATTTAACCTGTCAGTTTCCACTGGGAGGAACATAGTAAGGAAATGGAAGACCACAGGGACAGTTCTTGTTAAGCCCAGAAGTGGCAGGCCAAGAAAAATATCAGAAAGGCAGAGAAGAAGAATGGTGAGAACAGTCAAGGACAATCCACAGACCACCTCCAAAGAGCTGCAGCATCATCTTGCTGCAGATGGTGTCACTGTGCATCGGTCAACAATACAGCACACTTTGCACAAGGAGAAGCTGTATGGGAGAGTGATGCGAAAGAAGCCGTTTCTGAAAGCACGCCACAAACAGAGTCGCCTGAGGTATGCAAAAGCACATTTGGACAAGCCAGCTTCATTTTGGAAGAAGGTCGTGTGGACTGATGAAACAAAGATTGAGTTGTTTGGTCATACAAAAAGGCGTTATGCATGGCGTCAAAAAAACACAGCATTCCAAGAAAAACACTTGCTACCCACTGTAAAATTTGGTGGAGGTTCCATCATGCTTTGGGGCTGTGTGGCCAATGCCGGCTCCGGGAATCTTGTTAAAGTTGAGGGTCGCATGGATTCAACTCAGTATCAGCAGATTCTTGAGAATAATGTACAAGAATCAGTGACGAATTTGAAGTTACGCCGGGGATGGATATTTCAGCAAGACAATGATCCAAAACACAGCTCCAAATCTACTCAGGCATTCATGCAGAGGAACAATTACAATGTTCTGGAATGGCCATCCCAGTCCCCAGACCTGAATATCATTGAACATCTGTGGGATAATTTGAAGCGGGCTGTCCATGCTCGGCGACCATCAAACTTAACTGAACTGGAATTGTTTTGTAAAGAGGAATGGTCAAAAATACCTTCATCCAGGATCCAGGAACTGATTAAAAGCTACAGGAAGCGACTAGAGGCTGTTATTTTTGCAAAAGGAGGATCTACTAAATATTAATGTCACTTTTCTGTTGAGGTGCCCATACTTTTGCACCGGTCAAATTTTGGTTTAATGCATATTGCACATTTTCTGTTAGTACAATAAACCTCATTTCAATCCTGAAATATTACTGTGTCCATCAGTTATTAGATATATCAAATTGAAATGGCTGTTGCAAACACCCAAATATTTAGAACTAAAAATGATTAAGATTAATAGGGGTGCCCAAACTTTTTCATATGACTATATTTGCCACAATTATGGCCTGACAGAAATGTAGATTAGGGATGGATGGATAAGCATAGACCAAAATCCTGATCATTATTCAAGATAAAAAGGCAGTGCTCCAACTATTGTGATAAAATAGTGGGTGAATAAAGTACCCCTGTTATTGGTCACAATTTTTGGAGTGCTGCCTTTTTTTCTTGTTGATAGATTTCACTAGCAGCGACATTTCTCAAGCAAAGTTTTCCTGTGAAAGGTTTTTTGTGAACCGAAACGTTTCTCCCAGAGGCATAGCTAGCGGGGGTGCAGAGGGGGGTGGCTTCCCCGGGCCCACTGACTTTTTGGGGCCCACTCTGGGGCTGCCATTAATACATCCTTTATTTCTAACTGGATCGGTGTCGGCAGACACCGATCTAGTTAAAACGCTTCCTGCAATTTCACAGTATTGTAAACAGCAAGCTACATGAGGCTTGCGGTTAACAAGTCCCCGAGACCACAGACGGATGTCTACTTCTCACACAGGCGGTGCAATGACGTCACAACATCGCGCCGCCTGCGCTCAGACACAGACATCCTGTGCGTGGACAGGGAGGAAGTGGCGGCTCCATTCATCAGCATTGCAGGTAGGCAAGTATGACTTTTTTTTTTTTTTTTAGCGCAGTTGTGGGTATATTAATAGTATAAGGGGTGGTTAGGAGGGGGAAATATAACTATAATGGGAGGATTCATTAGGTGGCATTATGACAATGGGGGGTCATTTATATAAGGGTTATTATGGGGTATTATGAATACAAGGGGGAGGTTATTTGTATAAGGAGCCATTATGGGGCATCATTTATATTAGGAGGCATTATGAACATAAGGGGGTGGTCACTGATATATTAGAGGTGCAGTAATTATGTCAGGGAGAATCAGGGGCATAATATGAGGGTCAATTAATTTAATTAAAGTGGCACTTGGGCTTTATTAAGACTAAGGCACCACGTAGCGGGCTGCAGCAAAAAAAAGCGCTGCAGAAAAAACCGCGGCGGTAACATTGTGGTTTTTCCTGCAGCACTTTTCACAGAAGGTCCGCAGAGGTTTCCTCTGTGGACTTTCTGTTTTCAATACACCTATATGGAAACCGCCAGCATTTCCATAGGTATAATTGACATGCTGCAATTTCCAAAACTGCAACGGTTTTGGAAATCGCAGTGTGTCTGCTGCTTTGCAGTAAAATACACGCAGTGGATACGCTGCGATTTCCAAAACAGTCGCAGTTTTGGAAATCGCAGCATGTCAATTATACCTACGGAAACGCCAGCAGTTTCCCTATAGCAGGGGTCTCAAACTCAATTTACCCGGGGGCTGCTGGAGGTAGAGTCTGGGTGAGTATAATAATAGTAGTATTTGAGGCCCGCGGCCTCACTTACCGAAGCCCGCTGTTGCTCACAGCGGCATCCACTTCCCTTTCTGCGTCCCATAGCAGAAGGGGGAAGCGGGGCGGCCACGAGCAGACGCCGGGTAGGGAAATAAATAGGCCGTGACCTGCCGGGGATACTCCAGCAGGTCACGGCCTATTTATATAAATAAAAAAAAACTTATCCTCACCTACCTGCGATGCCTTGATGCAGCCGCCGCCTCCTCCTCTTGTCCGAGACGTCTATGTCTCAGCGTAGGAGGCGCGATGACGTCATTATATCGCTGCCTGCGCTGTGATGCGGACGTCTCGTAAGCCAGCCCAGGACAGGCCCCGCTCAGCGTTGTTTTTTTTAAAGCGACCTGTCCTGGGCTGGTTTACATTAGATAGTAAAAAATGCTGCCCCCCAGACAGTGCGCCCCTGGTGCCATTCGTATCAAACTCGGGCCGCACTAACATTAAACTTTGATATTGAGGTGGGGGCCGCAAACTATTGTCCCGAGGGCTGCAGTTGGCCCGCGGGCCGCGAGTTTGAGACCCCTATCCTATAGATATAATTAAAGCAGAAAGTCCACAGAGGAAACCTCTGCAAACATTCTGTGCAAAGTGCTGTAGGAAGAACCGCGATGTGTCGCTGCCGTGGTTTTTCCCACAGCTCTTTTTTGCTGTGGGACGCCACGTGGGGCCTTAGCCTTAAGGCGTTTTCCAGCTCATTTTTATTGATCTATCCTCAGAATAAATCATCAATAAGAGATAAGTGATTCCCCACTGATCAGCTGTAAGAAGGGGCTATGGCGCCTGTTTATATCACACACTGTCTGTTTATAGCGACCATGTGATGTCATTCCAGTCTTGTCACATAGATGTGTATAATTGGGGGTAGCAGCAGGATGGGGGCTTTGTGTAGGTGAGGACAATGTGGGTCAGGTGCCTGGAAAAGTAAGGAGCCAAAGATGTCTGTGTTGCAAACTTTACTGAGACTGGAAGAAGTGGTCATGGCCGTCCAGATAAAAGAGACGGGGAATGTGAACGAATAGTCAGAGATGTCACCGGTAAGTCACTGAATGTTACTGCACTGTATTCACCTAAATCGTCTGCAGAGCCCTGTGTAGAGCCACTGTATACCACTATACGCTCACCGTATACTCATAGTATCAGTATACGAACATGTCCAAGTTGGGGGCCCACTTGGACATGTTCGCTCCCCCTGTGCTGAACCCCTAGCTACACCTCTGGTTTTTCCTAATGGAATAAAGAGCCACATTTAATTTTTTTTTTTTTTGGAGAGCTGCCCATTTTTTTTTGCCTCTAACTGTGTGGGAACCTTTGCCTGAACCCCGGGATATTGTGCTGCTCTGGACTTTATTTTTTCTAGATAGATAGATTATACAGTATGGGATTATTGAACTGTGTCACTGTTGCCCTTGTTGAGATGCTTTGGCATGGAGAGGCAGCTGAAAAGGTTGAATGTTATTTTTTAGGGTGAATGGGAAGTTCAAATGTTATCAGCGCCTGAGAACTGAAGAGCTGTAATTAGGAACTCAGACATAATTGTATTTGATTGAAGTAGAAGATCTTTGATGTGCCGGAGCAGTTTAGGAAGATTGCCTTTCAAATGTGAGCTGGGATGTACTAATGACAGCAGTGGGCTGTATATGAATAAGATCACTTGTATGGAAATGGGTGCATGCACTTACCAAGAGCATCTCATACCAGTATTATACAGTATCAACTCGGGCCCGTGGGCAAGGCATTGTGTAGACTCCCTCTTCTTTGGGGGGAAAGCAAGAGGCTCAGAAAAAACAGACAAAATTGGTGTATTTTCTTATGGACTGTGCTAGTTTCCGAATAATTCTATATAATATATAAACAATACTTCTAAAAAGTGCCACATAAGGTGCCATAAAATGCCATTTATTGACCAAATAAGAACGCAGAATTTGTGTCCCATGCTTTTGCAAGGAAATCTGACATACACTGTCTAAAGAACAGTGTTATACCATTCATTTGTACATATTGTGCTCACTTATGCTCAGATAACAATATCATACCACGCTATGCCATGCTAAGCCAAAATAAGTGCCCTTATAGTACCATCATGTATATTAGTGTTTTATATTGCCTAAAAAAACCATGACATAGTCAGTTATACAGAATTTGCAGCCCAAAAAATGTATTGGATGGGATATGTTGATATGTGTGCTCAGACATACTTGACAACTTTTGTGGGAGAACAGGAAGTTGGGGACAGCCACAGCCCATATACAGAAGACTACTCCCGTTTTGGGGTATTTGATGCCCCCTTTTTGTGCTATGGGAGTTAGAATTTTTGGAATAGGATGTTGATTCAGGGACTTAATTGCTATATTTGGAGCTGGGAAGGATTTTTTTCCTCTGATGGGGCAATTGGCATCAGCCTCGTGAGGGGTTTTGCCTTCCTCTAGATCAATGTGGTAAGTTTATAAGCTGGACCTGATGGACCCAAGAACACACACTCATCTGAGTTCCCTAAATTTACTATCTCTGGGTAAAAGGAAGACAGCAAGATTCCGATTGATAAACCTATATAGACCATATAGAAGGCTATATGATGCTAAAATTCTGACATGTGCTCAAGACATTAGATCAGGCTGTAATGATAGGTGGTGTATACAGACTCTGATGCTCAAGGTGGCCCGAAGGCCCATTTGCCATATAAGAACACATCAGTATTACAAATGATACACCATAGATGGAGGCCCTACTACAGATTCTACATTTGCCCAGAAGCGTCAAGTTATGCTTCCACATGTAGCTCAAGCTGCGGATAAGATCCATAAAGCCTATCACAGCCAGCTTCAATTTTCCTAGATAATATCAGTAAATTAGAAAGTGGGAGAATTCCATATGTTGTGTATAGCCCAGGAAACGAAAGACAGAGGTCACCATTACCGCTCGCCTTGTCGCTTCCAACACTGCATAATGCAGCAATCATTGCTATGGGGAACCTTTGGTGAGATATTTTTCACTCCAGCAGATGTTCATTCATGAGGCCTGTAAACACCTGAACAGACGGCAGAAACATTACTTGTCCCTAGTACAAAGGAGGGAGCGACCCTTGGAAGCTGCACCTAATACACAATGTCAGGTTACCCTGACAAAGTCATCACATTATAACAGCGCTCCATTTATTATATTATTGCTGCGGCAGATTTTACAAGTTTAGCCTTTCTTTCATTATCTGCACCTCATTAACAAATAGGTTTTTGTTCCAGGAGCTGGGGAAGACCTATCAGGACTGCATGCTGTGAGGAGAATGAGGGACAGAGATTTGAGGCGAAATATGAGATGAAATTTCAGGCCACATTTATTTTACAGGTGTAGTCAAGCAAACACTTCACAAAATGTGATTTCCTTAATAAGTCTCTTAGGAGATAAGCATCTCAGTCATCCATATGAGGTGTGAGGTATCTGGACTGTGTCGTTAAATCAGGCATGGCAAAATGTATTCTAACATGACATAATCACGATATGTAGCCGCCTGGTTATTTTGGTTTTTCTCTGTTTGCATGAGATCTGTTATGGTTTTAAGGGCAATTGTTCCGTTTCCAGTTCAGATTCAGATTCAATAAGTGAAACAGTAATTGTAGTTGTAGTAGTAGTAGTGGTATAGTTGTAATTATAATAATAACAACTATAACGATAGTAGAAGTAATAATAATAATAATACTATTAATAAAAAGGACAGTTATTGTTATTATTATTATTGTTATTTATTGTATTATTATGCTATAGGGGACACTGCATACTACAGTCATGGCCAAAAGTTTTGAGAATGATACAAATATTAATTTTTACAAAGTCTACTGCTTCAGTTTTTCTAATGGTAATTTGCATATACT
The DNA here is from genome assembly GCA_947044405.1 of Leptodactylus fallax. Taxonomy (NCBI): domain Eukaryota; kingdom Metazoa; phylum Chordata; class Amphibia; order Anura; family Leptodactylidae; genus Leptodactylus; species Leptodactylus fallax. The sequence continues at coordinate 556,748 of CAMRHE010000300.1, read as the reverse complement.
CCAGAATGTTATAAAGAGTGATCATCTTAACAGCAATTACTTGCAAAGTCAATATTTGCCTAGAAAATGAACTGTATCCCCCAAAACACATTTCAACATCATTGCAGCCCTGCCTTAAAAGGACCACCTAACATCGTTTCAGTGATTGCTCCATTAACACAGGTGTGGGTGTTGATGAGGACAGGGCTGGCGATCAATCTGTCATGATTAAGTAAGAATGACACCACTGGACACTTTAAAAGGAGGCTGATGCTTGCCATCATTGTTTCTCTTCTGTTAACCATGGTTATCTCTAAAGAAACACGTGCAGTCATCATTGCACTGCACAAAAATGGCCTAACTGGGAAGAGTATTGCAGCGAGAAAGATTGCGCCTCAGTCAACAATCTATCGCATCATCAAGAACTTCAAGGAGAGAGGTTCCATTGGTGCCAAAAAGGCTCCAGGGCGCCCAAGAAAGACCAGCAAGCGGCAGGACCGTCTCTTAAAAGTGTTTCAGCTGCGGGATCAGGCTGCCAGCAGTGCAGAGCTTGCTGAGGAATGGCAGCAGGCAGGTGTGAGTGCATCTGCACGCACTGTGAGGCGGAGACTCTTGGAGCAAGGCCTGGTCTCAAGGAGGGCAGCAAAGAAGCCACTTCTCTCCAGAAAAACCATCAGGGACAGACTGATATTCTGCAAAAGGTACAGGGAGTGGACTGCTGAGGACTGGGGGAAAGTCATTTTCTCTGATGAATCCCCTTTTCGATTGTTTGGAACATCTGGAAAACAGCTTATTCGGAGAAGAAGAGGTGAGCGCTACCACCAGTCTTGTCTCATGCCAACTGTAAAGCATCCTGAAACCATTCATGTGTGGGGTTGCTTCTCAGCCAAGGGAATCGGCTCTCTCACAGTCTTGCCTAAAAACACAGCCATGAATAAAGAATGGTACCAGAATGTCCTCCAAGAGCAACTTCTCCCAACCGTCCAAGAGCAGTTTGGCGCTCAACAATGCCTTTTCCAGCATGATGGAGCACCTTGCCATAAAGCAAAGGTGATAACTAAATGGCTCAGGGAACAAAACATAGAGATTTTGGGTCCATGGCCTGGAAACTCCCCAGATCTTAATCCCATTGAGAACTTGTGGTCAATCATCAAGAGACGGGTGGACAAACAAAAACCAACAAATTCAGACAAAATTAAAGCATTAATTCTGCAAGAATGGACTGCTATCAGTCAGGATTTGGTCCAGAAGTTGATTGAGAGCATGCCAGGGAGAATTGCAGAGGTCCTGAAGAAGAAGGGTCAACACTGCAAATATTGACTTGCTGCATTAACTCATTCTAACTGTCAATATAAGCTTCTGTTACTCATAATATGAATGCAATTATATTTCTGTATGTGATAAAAACATCTGACAAACACACATAAAAACCAGAGGGCAGCAGATCATGTGAAAATATAATATTTGTGTCATTCTCAAAACTTTTGGCCATGACTGTACACAACCCAACTACTGTTATAGAGGGAGCTCCAGATTACATAACTAGAGATGGGCAAACCTCACGAGATTCGTTTTGTGAATATTTGTGAGTTTCGGTCCTCTGATTCATTTTGTACCGAACTTGTTCAGATTAGAAATGCTATTATTAAAATACTTTGGGGTGTCCCAGACCCCGTAGTATAAGAAGTGGAGGCTCAAGGGAGGTGAAGAAAAATAAACATTTATACTCCCCTTTCCACACCTCTCCTGGGCATCTTTGCGGAATCCAGGGCTTCCCTGCCTTCTTTTCAGGCCTTTTCCGGTCTCTGCTTGCCGTCAGTCAGAGGCTGGAAAATGCCTGAAAAGGATGCCAGGGGAATGCTAGGCACCCAGGAGGGGTGAGACAAGGTAAGTATAAATGTTTGTTATTTTTTATAAGGGGAGCTCCAGACTACACCCCTGAGAGTGCTGTTACGTGATCTCCTTGCACTAGTGTTACAACTCCCAGACTACTTTCATTGGGGGAGCTACACACTATACTACCAGACTACTGTTATAGGGGGAGCTACAGACTACACATCCAGACTATAGGAAGAAGACGGTACAAAAGATGATGAAAGCTCAAACGCTAAATAAATCATATACATAATTTCATGGATAGGCAGAAATTAAAGTGAACATACTCATTAAGTAGGTGAAGTCTCTTGGTTTTCCCATTATTCAATAAAATAGACCTTGGAAGGATGGTTCAGCCTCTGTGGTAATTGCATTTGGTGGATCCATTTCATAGGTACCTAGCGCAATAAAATAAGATAATTAACTATCTATATTGCAACACTATAAAAGCACAATAAAATTCAAATCTCATTTGTTCCACTTCCAGTTCCAGTTTTTCAGTTGCAATAAAATTAAGATAAAAAAGTAAAATCCATGTTCACGTCAGGATACAGGGTGTTACACACAGGTGTTCAATAGATAGATGTTTTCTAGCTCCATATGTATAGCCAGTATATGTGTTATTTTACTGTATTTTGTTTTTTGCCTATATTTTTACTAATTGACTGCGGCTCAACGACAGCACGGAGGAAACCAGATGAAAAGCTTCGCTCCTCAGTATTGTAATGAGATTGGCAGGCACACAAACATAAAATGCCCATGTCAATTTGAACTGCTGCCAAATGTGAAGGTTTATAATAGCATATTTAAGTATTTTGTCCAGTCAGAAATTGTATTCATACGGAGAGAGTTATGGAGATAAGAATTTAGATATTTGAATGCAACCTGCGTCCAACTGTGAGGAATGCTAATCCTCTTTTAAGACAGTAATTTAGTGGTCAGTCAACCGCTATGTAAAAATCAACATCCTAATGCTGTCCATCACACAAAATGCAGGCAACTTGTTGTTTTCTAGCTGTTGTGGAACTAGAAATCTCAAAAAGCCTTGCAATGTCCTTAGCCTAGAACAGCTTGACTATGATCAATTGCCTATCCTAGAAAATTAGACAGATAATGTTGATGCCTGCTATAATTATCAGTACAAGGTTTAATATTGGGATGCAGAGGTAGCAGTTATGCTTGGGCCCAGTGTCACAAGGAAAGACACCAGTAATATAGTTGAGGCACAGTAAGGTAGGTGGGTAACCCTTTCATAAATTCTGCACTGTAGCCAAGTAGCTTCAAGTTATGGATCTGTACTGTTGGTCTATCTATCTATCTATCTATCTATCTATCTATCTATCTATCTATCTATCTATCTATCTATCTATCTATCTATCTATCTATCTGTTCTGTACCCCTGTATGAGTTATAGGCCGGCTTTTAAGAAAGACCAAAAGAATGCGAGACATTTCAGCTCACATGCCCTTTACAATGTCAACAAGGTCCCTTTGGTTCATTATATATTGCAGATATAAAATACAACTACAAATACAACTCTTTATAGCAGACTGTCTTTGGATTGGGACAAAGGTCTAACCATACTTGTCACGTAAACTTTACTCAAAAGGGGCAGGAATTATGTAACTCCCATTGAAAAGTTGGCATACCCATCAGGTTTAGGAATTGTCCTGAAGTGGGCCTTACATACCTTGATTTTGCCAACTGAAATGTTGGTAACTATGCTTTAGCTATAGATGATGTAGATAACTTAGGTTTTGATGTCAGGAGGAGCCCAATAGCTCATCTGCCACAGGACAGCCCATGAGATCCAGCAGAGTTGGTAATGGAATTAAAAGGACATAAACCTGCCTGGTATAACTGCATGCTGTCTAAGGTAGTCCAGTCCAACCAAATTTGGTGGTTCTAGTTACAAATTTTAGAATCTCCTGAGTGGTACCTATAGATTCTCAATAGCTAAAAGCACTGCAAACTGGGCAGTTTACTAATTAATGTTGATGGTGGATTATTCTTATAAGTGACCCCATCATCAATTGGACAGTCACACAATGTCCAATCTAAATCTAATGTGTATGGCTGACTTAAAGGGGTTTTCTGGGCAAAAAAATTATTTTTAAAAAAGGTCTGTTAGTGCTATCAATGGGTTAATAAGTGCACCCAAATACCTTTAGCAGTGTTTTGAGTGATTTCTGGCTTTCTATGGGAGCTGCTGGTATCATATGCATTTGTTTACATGGGTAGCTTCCTGCTGTCTTAGCCTACAACTACCATGATGCATTGCAGTTCACTCAGATCGCCCCCTCTCACTTCCTCCCTCACAACCTCCCTCCCCTGTTTCCCTAGCTAGCCCGCAGACTACTAGTCATACTACCTGGCTTACTAACTCAGTCCCCCAACCCCCTCCTCACTCCATACCCATACTTATCTGTCTTCTTGTCCTGGAGATGACTTTCATCGGTGCTGCGGTCCCATCTTCTGCCCGCACCTGGTAGCTGGTGCCTGCGCAATAGAACTACGGCACGCATGCACAATAGAACGCTGCTTCTCTTTGCTTCTGCCGGCGTTCTATTGCACAGACGCCAGAGAAGGAAGCGATGCCCAGCAGAAGAAGAGGACGTGGGCATTGGTGAGTATGATGGGGAAGGGGGGGGGGGGGAGAGAGGGAGTACAGGTGACCTCCCGTCTCTGGAAACAGCGAAATGGAACGTCACCAGGAAATCAGAAAATGTGCTTGGGAATATGGGTAAATATACATTTTTTTAAAGGGAGTAAATTAGAAGTTAGGCGGGAGAAGGGGGTTTAGTTTAGTGTTAAAGTTTTAGAATATGCCAGACATCCCCTTTAAGTTTAAAATAAGTAGCCATTGACAAATGTACAAGAAAACCTGCTGAACATTTGGAAAAAAAGAGACTGTATAGATTTACTATATATGGATAGTGGAGATATGTGAAATTTTCATTTCTGTCTGGAGCTTCATGTTAGTGTATTTGTAGACTGAAGCTTCACTTTATACAGCTATTTTGTTTCTTGGCTGGCATGTATTACTTTAATAAGCACATGGTTATTACGCCAGGCTTTCATTCACCGATCTACATCACAACTGCCAGAAGCGGCACTTACACCCTATCACTATCTTTCCGTTACTAATAATTAATATTTACATAAACCTTTTAGCAAACAATTCTTAAATGTCTTGTTGTAATTACAGATGTAAATAGTTATCGGAGAAAAAAAGCTTCTGGGTTAATGGGATGTAGAACAGAAGTGAGTCCCATATAGAGTGATCCATGTATAGAGGAGAACTCCGGGTGAATTATGCAAATTGGACTAATTCATCACATTCATGAACAATGTCAATATAGTTGCCCTACAAATAGCATCTACTGCGGTCTATGGGACATTGTATTTATGGCTTGGAAAAACTGAAACAAATGAGACATATCTGATAAGGCACCATGCTGATAATGAAATAGTTGTAATTAATTGCGGAATGATCTATCAACGGTGATACACAGAGATATATTTATTCTTTCCACATTATACCCTGGGGCGTACTTAGGGAAATGAAATGACAATACCTTGGCTTTACACGCCTACAAAGCCCATTGTGTAATGTGACGACTGACAACGTGTTAGGGCTTCATGCTCACAGTCATTTGTGATTTTTTTAACTGATGCATTTAAATATATGCAGAATGTTATTTATAGACATTTTATCAAAATTCTAATGCAATGTTATTATTGGAAAAGAAATAGAAAAAAATCTGATAATATCATTGGAAACAATTAGTGTGCTGTTTATGGCAGCCTGTTGTTTCTCAGGGTGAGTTCAATCAGGGTGTGTTCACATCAAGTAATTTTTCCACAGTGAAATCTGCATCTTATTATTTGCAATGGTAATCTGCAATGTAGTTCATACATTTTATTTAATGCGGAATTTAAATTCCAGAAAAAAAAGATTTGACAAACTAATTTGAGGAGGCTGCCTTGTGGAAACTGTGGCAAGTAGCCACATGTCAATTAGTCAGATAAAAAAAAATCTCCATAGCTCTACATGCGTTGCTAACACTGCCCCCAAAGGACAAAAATATAACTGCTATTATACTGTATTCTATGGACAAGAATCAAAATAGTGTAATATAATCATCTACAGTTAGGAATCTTATTACTATAATACAACCACCAATGGGCCAAAATATTACTATGATAGTATTCCTCCATATGTATAAGAACACTGTTACTATGATACTGTCCTGATGGGCAATAATATAACTGCTATAATAAAGCCGACTTGGAGAAAAACATAACAACTATAATAGTTTCCCCTATGTAAAAGAATAAAACTACTATAATACAGCTTCTCTGAACAAGAATATAACTACTATAATGCTGCCTTTATGGGCAATAATATAACTATTGTGATACTGCCCTCTACTAGAAAAGAATGGGCACGGTGGCTAGTAGTTAGCCTTGCAGAGCTGCAGTCCTGGATTTGAATCCTGCCAAGGATAACATCTGAAAGGAGTTTGTATGTTCTCCCCGTGTTTGCGTGGGTTTTCTTCCACACTCCAAAGACATACTGATTGGGAATGTAGATTGTGAGGCCTATATGGGACCACAATGTCTGTAAAAGCACTGCAGAATATGATGGCACAATATAAGTAAATATAATAAATCTTGCGCGCTCCCCCTAGTGGGGGCTCAGTGGTTAGCACTGTAGCCTTGCTGTGCTGGTGTCCTAGGTTCAAATCCGACCAAAGAGAACATCTGCAAGGAGTATATATGTTCTCCCTATGTTTGCGTGAGTTTCCTCCAGATAGACTAGTTTCCTTCCACACTCCAAAGACATACTGATAGGGAATGTAAATTGTGAGCTCTATATAGTGATTGACAACTCCTGTGGTGCAGAATATGATGGCGCTATATAATTATTAACGACCATAATCCTTCCCCCTACAAAGAGGTATATTGACTTTAAGTTTGGGAATATGCACATATGTCTCAAGTTTTTATTTTTATGTAAATTATTCATTTTAGACACATTATCAATATTTAACTCTTATTTTGTAGGTAACATTTATACTGTCCTGGAATATACCCTATGTCCAGGAAAGTAACTGTTATAACTGTATGTTCAAGATTATAAGAACTAAAATACTGCTTCAAATGTAAAACAATATATCTACTATAATACTACCTTCTATGTTGAATAATAAAAGTACCGTATTCCTGTCCCCATGTGCAGTGCTATAACTACTATAATACTACCCCTATGTTCAGGAATGTAACTATTATAATACTGTCCCTTATGTACATTATAAGAATAAAAATACTGCTTCCTAAGTACAATATATCTACTATAATACTGCCTTCTACATACAATAATATACAGTGGGGGAAAAAAGTATTTAGTCAGCAACCAACTGTGCAAGTTCTCCCACTTAAAAAGATGAGAGAGGCTTGTAATTGTCATCATAGGTAGACCTCAACTATGAGAGACAAAATAAGAAAACATATCTAGAAAATCACATTGTCTGATTTTTAAAGAATTTATTTGCAAATTATGGTGGAAAATAAGTAATTGGTCACCTTTGGAAGGAGTTGAAAGTCCGTGTTGTCCAGGGACAGCCCCAAAACATCACTACTCTAGAGGAGATCTGCATGGAGGAATGGGCCAACATACCAGCAACAGTGTGTGCCAACCTTGTGAAGACTTACAGAAAACGTTTGACCTCTGTCATTGCCAACAAAGGATATATAACAAAGTATTGAGATGAACTTTTGTTATTGACCAAATACTTATTTTCCACCATAATTTGCAAATAAATTCTTAAAAAATCAGACAATGTGATTTTCTGGATTTGTTTTCTCATTTTGTCTCTCATAGTTGAGGTCTAGCTATGATGTCAATTACAGGCCGGCCTCATCTTTGTAAGTGGGAGAACTTGCACAATTGGTGGCTGACTAAATACTTTTTTCCCCACTGTATGTTCATATCAATACAGTACTATAATACTAGTCCTTGTGCTCAGAAGACAGATATACTAATCTGAACTCTATTCACCAATATGATATTTATAATGCTACCTACTATGTACAAGTATCTAAAGGCTTTAAAACGTATTTCCAATGTACTAGAGAATAGCTCCCATAATACTGCCTATACAGTATGTACATGAATAGAACAAATATAATACTACTTCCTATTTGGAATTATATAACTACTATAATACTGCCTCTAGGTTAGGTACAAGAAAACAACTATGCTAATATTGCTCCCTTTGTATATGAATGACTACTGTAATACTGCACCATATGTACAAGAAAATAACTATTATAATACTATCCCTATGTGCAAGAATATGACTATGCTAATTCTGCACTCTATGTACAAGAATATAAATAACTACTCTAATATTGTCCCTTATGTACAAGGATGTAACTACTATAATACTGCCCCTATTGGATGTACAAGAATATCAAATATACTATGATACTTCCTCCAACAGAGAAGTATAACGTTCACAGCTGACTGAAGTTTTCTTTTTTATGTAATGTATATTAGACACATTCTTAATATTTAACCCTTGTTTTATAGAGTGTAGATGAAATATATTATAATAACATTAACAACTGGAATAAAATGGTAAATGTAGAATATGCGACTGTGTAAAATAAGAGGCCTGGAGGTGCATTTATACATAAATAATATCCATCATTATTACATGGTTATTTTTTTTTCATTGTGCGGGATAATTATACACTTTAGCTACTGATAGCCTGGATTCTGAACAAGTTGCTGTATTTTAGGAGAGTTTTGAGGAATATATATTGACAGACGTATAAAGCTGTATTTCTGCAGGCGACAGTTTTCTGTACACAGTAGAATATTACTTTGCAGTTAGTGTTATAAGAATGAGCTATAAAACTAAATGATTTCCTCTCTGTCTCACTGATTTGCATTCCCAGTAAACTCTATTAGAATCCTACAATAGTATATGGATAGTATTAGGCAATGGGAAAGCAACGGAAGAGCTGTTGTGCAGAAAAAAGTGAAGAAGATTTCATTCTGAGGATTGTTTTGGGTCACAAGCAGGACTGGTTTTAGAGAAAATGGAGCTCTGCGCAACAAACATAAGAGGGCTTCAGTTTCAGATGTTCAGATTTTTTTTTTCTAGAGTTTTAGCCTACATAATACTGTGTTGCCTCCATACATTGTCAAAACAATATGTCAACATACAGCCCATGTAATGTCACCTTATAGTGCCCAAATAGTAGCAGTATCCAAACAATATCCTATAGCCTACATAATAATGCTATATAGTTCCCAAATAATACTGCAATTCAATTGCTACATAACATCACCATGCACATGGTGGTTTTAGGTGTCTCAGGGGTTTCAAACATCTGAGACTCCCTACTAAGTATGGCCACTGAGTAAATAATATTTCAGTGTTTTTTGTATCTTCTTGTCTTATGTAATGGATTAAAAGTTAAGTTTTATATTTTTTGGTAACTGAATCAATTTTTTAGAATATTTTTTGCCTTTCAACCCAAAGTCCAGAGGTGGGATCCACAATACCGTTACAAGACCAGACAGATCCTGATGGAAATTCATGGACTTCTTCAACATATGTGAGTTAGGCATGTGATTTTTGTATATTTATTCACTGGCTCAGCTTGCCAACCCCTGAAACAGCTTACAGGTTTTGATCAGTTGAAGAGCAAAAGGGCATATAGTACTTAAATAGAAAGAAATGTGAACATGACCAAAGATGTAACATGAAGTTCCTGGGCCCTAATGCAAAATCTGGCCCACCAACTATAATGTATCATGTAAAGTACTTGTCTCCTCATATTGGGAAGAGACATTTTATTCACCCTCTGCACCCCTTCAAACTATGTCATTGCACATGACCTAAGGCCTTATACTCAAGGCCGGTAGAGGTGAACTATAAACACCATACATGCTTTAAGGCTCCATGCACACGTACATGCATCCATATCTGAGTTTGGTTTATGGGGTTATAGGTTTGGGCACTGTAGCAATTGCATGGTCACTAAAATGCAGCCATATTATTGACCTAAATATTTTTATACAATTCCTATATCTACTGTCTACACCATAAAACATACCTGCAGGCAACTCTGATATAAAATTCCCTCAGCTCCCCTTACATAACAGAATAAATCAATGTAACTATAGCCCAGCGGATTTTTATTTTGAGGTAAACAAAGCTGTGTCTAGATTTATCTGCCTACAAAAAAATACATAAAAATAATATAAAAAATATTGTATTTGCTTTATATTACAGCTTCCATTAAACAGTTATACCCGAGTACGTCAGATGAGGAAAGGACGGTATTACCCGCCTGGCAGCTCAATGGATTATACAGTAAATTTCACTCCTGATGTGTGGCTTGCATCTTTGTACTAATACCTAAAGCTCTTTCTGCATTATCGCTCACAGAAGAAAATGATGGATAAGTGGCGTTGACAAAAATCCAAACTGTGTGGACTTAGAGGTTGAATACACTCAGCATCCTCTCTGATGGGTATCATGTCGAGTTGTTCCATCTCCAGGAAGTTTACGTTACTTTAAATCAGAATTCACTTTGAAAATGGGAGATTATTTCCTTCTATTCCCCCTCGCTGCCTCGTCTTATCAGATGGTATTGTCAGCGGGCTGTTAAATACACAACGTCGTTAGCATAACATCTCAGTGTTGGCACAACAATCATTTGTGTCCTATTTATCACCAGTGCCAACACCCTGCTAGGACGATCACCAATCACACCCCATGCTTATTACAGCATTCAGGAGAATTAAAAGGGCCTGTTATTGAGAGTGACAATGGCTGGAGCATTGCTGAACAAAAGAATACCTCCGACTTCATGTTTATATGTGCACATATCATGTAAAACACACTTCATGTATGATCCATGCACTGTAGTGCAATTTGCAGTGAATCAAAGCCATCAGTCTGCAATCAGTATGTATTTAGATTTTGGAAAAAACACATTTGGGTGAATTTGTCAAGACTGGTGTGTTGTACATCAGTCTTTATGTCCCCTGCACTAGCGCAGGAAGTGCTTTATGCATGATGAGGCTATACACTATCATGAATAAGGCACATCCTCCTGGCGCCCTTGCAACTAGGGGCAAATCTACTCCAACCCCTTCCAGGCATAAATTTTGCTCTCATTACAGCCACTTTTGTGGCATAAATAATGATGAATTTGGGCCAGAAAAATGCCAAGGCTGTGGCAAAAATACCTCTTGTGACTATATTAGTAGCAAGTGGCGTTAAATAGTAACAATTGTTTTAAATATAACAAAAGTGGTATAACGCTAATGACATAACACTATTCTTTGTGTGTTTTTGATGTCCCTCTTAAATTTACAGTCATGACAGTATTGTTAGAGCATTGTACAATGGAATTGCTTTAACTTGGATTTAATATTTGGGTATTTACATCATGTTATCACTTTTTGGTTTTGGTGTACAATAACCTAAAATTTGTTTAGTTGCACAATATAGCGGCATTTTTTAGTAAACTGCATTTTTTAGGTGTGCAGGCATTATTTAACAGTACAGTATGGCAGCATTCTATAGAGTAAGGTGACATTGTTGAGTTGTATGGTATGACCAGGGGCATACCCTGGATTTAAAGATGGGGGGGGTCACCCCCAGCAGCAGGACCAAATACCCACATCAGTCAATGCCTAACCCAGCATTGAAATCTCTGTCAATGTCCTCCACAAGTTCTGAAGTGTTTGTAGGAGATCAGCACTGCCACTCAGGACAGGGATAGCAAAGGGGTATTAGAACCACACCGGCTTTACTGATGCTGATCAGGGTCAGCAAGAGTGGTTTTATCCATGAAATCACCCTTTTTTGTGCATTCCTGGGTATAGCAGCATTATTTAGTTATACAGTACACATAATGATAGGTCATCAATGTCAAAAATGAAAAATTTCCATTTGCCTGCTTGTGATACTGAAGTCTAAATTTCCAGAACTGGTCATGACCTACACGTCTCTTCATAACAAATGTCTTTCAACATTTGGCCAGAAAACATCCAGGTAAAGCATCTTAGGTGGGGATGGGGCTTTGTTACACAGTGTACATGTGTCAGTATAGGTTGCTACAAGGACTCAATGTGGTCAGTATGTATGGACAAATGTTAAACAAAAAGTGCCCACTCTATGGCAAATTTATACAGGATCACGTTGCATCAGATCAGTGGCATTCTGAACTCCCTCTTGGGAAAACAACCAATAATATCTGGTCAATCTCCAGCAGATGGTTACGTTTACAAGGACTGATACTTTTTTCCCAAGGATTTCTGTATGGGCTTGATAAAATATATACCTATCAATCTAAATAAAATCAGGCGTAACTGATTATTTGGCAGTCACAGAAAAATCCCATACCCAACGCAGAGGCCAAGGTACACACACATATATACACATGTCAGCCATTGTGGGCCGGTCAATTAAGTAATGCAGGTCCTTTTCTCCAGCAGCTGTAAATCTTCCTTCCTGCCATTACTGGTGTAAATGAAGCTTTGGTATTGATCATTTGCATCTTTGTTCCATGACGAGAATTTACTGCAATCAGTGCGGAGGTTTGTAAAAAATGTTGCAGTGATAAATTAAAAGATTATGGGGCCTCTATCTGTCGCCTGCAATCAGCCCTTGTAGAAAATGAGAAATAAGAATTACTACCATGAAGTGAAGATTATGGAGGTTCGAAATTTATGGCCGAAAAAGGTTGATTATCTTGAAAGCATTAAGACTTATGGACCACCAGAAATCACGAGAGAGCTTTTTTATATGCCTTCAACAAAAATGGGACTTTTTAACAAATGCTAAAAAAATTTTAGCTACGGGTGTTGCAGACATTAAAAAGTCAAATAAATAAAAATTTTGCAGAATTTAGAACGTGGTTTAATACTGTAGATCTTTTTTCACCATTGGTGTCAAATGAAAAGCAGAGAATATATTTGTATCCATATATTATCATGAAAATCTTGATCTAATGTGGATAGAAATATAAACATCATAAAAATGAATAAAAAGTCATAAATACAATGTATAGTATCACATTTATGCAGCATCTAATGATCCAGAAATTCTCATAATCCGGCAAAATAAATTCATGCTGGATTATAATAACATTAACAATTCAGTGGGTAGCCTGATGGACTGTGAGAGGGAAGGGGGCACCAGTAGGGGGTCTGGCAGCTTCTAATAAGTAAGAGATCTGCTTATAATGAATTGTATTATCTATTGAGCCACCTTATGGGGGTTGACATTAAGTGACAAAATGTCTTATTGTGTTCCCTGTGCCAGTGTTATGATGTAGATATTGCTGGGCTCCTAAGGAAGCCTGTTGTTATTAATGTAGGGGAACTAGATGGGAATCAAATAAAGTTTTTTCTTTATTCATTATTAGCACCCACTAGACTGTCCACTAGGCACATCTGTCCAATAGTCTGGCATATTCAATTATCTGGCACCTTAATGTGTATCTAAATGACTTCCGATGATATGTAGTTATTACAAGAGGATATAATGATTGGCCATGATCTCTCATTATATCAAAGGGCCTCATACTCCTACCTAGATTACCTTATGGCATGGATAAACTGTATATTGTAGGCAATGTGCACATGTAGCACAGTTTTTTTTTTCCATAAAAAAGACAGATTCTATGTAAGTCATTGAGTGCTATTTTCCCATTATTGTAAGTCAATGAGGTATGTTATGTATTGGTCTTGTCTGTTGGGCACTGGTGACGTTGTTGTACAGTATGACGGATCGGGTACTGTGTTGCAGTTGCCAATCAAAACGTAAATCTTAACACAGATGTGAACAGACTAACATGCATTAAGAGAAATGCTTATTGTTGTACCTTTGCCAAGTTGGGTAGCCTCTGGGTCTGTACAGTTGGACTTGTGGAGAGAGTTTAAGGTCAGGTAGGCCTTACTGTATTTCATTTTCCTATGGGAGGTGTATATCAGTATATGCTTGTATCTCTCCATATACTCATAACATAAGGGGGCAAATAGTTCAAGCAGTGTGGAACTGGAGTGCTTAGGGCCTATCAGTATATAGCTAAATGCAAAAATTACCTGACACCCCGCTGCCTCGGGGTTTTGTTTGACTCAGACCTTTCCTTCACCCCCCCCCCCATATTCAATCACTCACACGCTCATGTCATCTCCACCTCAAAAATATCTCCAGAATCCGCCCTTTCCTTACCACAAATACACTAAAGACACTTATTGTTGCCCTGATTCACTTTCGCCTTGACTACTGTAACTCCTTACTAATCGGTCTTCCCCTTACTAAACTCTCCCCTCTACAATCTATTCTGAATGCGGCGGCCTGGCTCATCTATCAGTCTAGATGTTATAGCGATGCCTCCGGTCTGTGCCGGTCACTACATTGGCTGCCTATTCAATACAGAATACAATATAAATTTATCACCCTCATCCACAAGGCTCTCCATAATGCTGCACCTCCCTACATTTCCTCCCTCATCTCTGTCTATCGCCCAACCCGTACTCTCCGTTCACTCAATGACCTAAGACTAACATCCTCTATTATCAGAACCTCCCACGCTCATATACAAGACTTCTCCTGAGTTGCACCACTTCTCTGGAATGCTCTATCCCAGACTATTAGATTAACCCCCAATTTCCACAGCTTCAAGCGTAAACTAAAGACATATCTTTTCAGACAGGCCTATCGCAACTCCTAATGTAAACCCTTCCATAGTTAGAATCCCTAAAATGTACCCTCCTCTGTTCACGCTCCCGCATTACCCCACAGGATATGATGCCTGTGGTCAGACTAACTTTATATGTCCAGGCACCATCTGCATGTTAAAGAACACGACTGGTGATGGCTCATACAGCTTTATATATGTGTAATGACAGTAACCTCTATTACAGAATTGTCTGATCATTGTACAAACAATGCTACCTCCGATGCAGCCCCTGCTACCTCTTGTGTCACCCCCTCTACCTCATAGATTGTAAGCTCTTGAGAGCAGGGCCCTCAGTCCCAGTGTGTGAACTGAATATTTCTTTGTAATGTATCTTTTTTGTCAGTACTTGAACCCTACAAATTGTACAGTGCTGCGGAATATGTTGGCGCTATATAAATAAAATTTATTATTATTATTATTATTATTATTATTACTTGTTTGCAAATTCCAAATTCCGGCCTGGCTCTTGTCTTGAACTAGGAACCTTCTAGATCTGTGAGCCGGGGAAATGTTCCCACACAGCAGAAGACACAGGCAGCAGCAAGACGATTGGTTATTGGGGACCCTTCAGTGTGATTGAGAAGATGGGGCCCATGGAGGAAGTATATTAGTTGGCCATGCTCTACACCTAGATGTCACCTCAGGAGAGCAGTGCTGAAATGAAGCCTAACACTGGTTGGCTGAGCCTCAGCCAATCAGTGCAAAGCTTGTTTTCACTCTTTACTCAGCAGTACTGATTCTGAGGATGGGGTGCATGGAGAAGAAGATCGGCAAGTGACAGGATGCTGGTAACATTTTTGGAATTTGCAAGAAGTGTCAGGTAATTTTTGCATTTAGTATGTAGCACAAGTGAGGACTAAGTGAGGTATAGTGTACTATTATACAGTACAGGAGAAGCCTGGAACTAATGTAGCAAATGTCAAAGCAAAATGGGAACTTCACACAGTATATGTGATCCCCTCCTCATGCCACCATACACTTACTAAAGGAGTTCTCAATATCTGTAAGCACTCATAACTAAGGTCCCCTCCCACCATTCAAACATGTTCTGAACCCCCTCCCCCATTCATACATGTTTTGCACCCTCCTCTCTACTATTGCTACATTTACTGAGCCCCTTCCCCACCATTCATACATGCACTGAGCCTCCTCCCCACACCATGTATACATGTACTGAGCCCCTTCCCCTCCATTGCTACATTTACTTAGCCCCTGCCCCAACTGTTCATACAAGTGCTGAGCTCCCCCCGCACCATTCACCCATGTACTGAGCCCCCAGACCTTTCATTCATGTACTGAGGGCCCTCCCACACCATTTATACATGTACTGAGTCCACCTTCTCCACCATTGCTACAATTACAGAGCTCCTCTCCAAACTATTAATACATATACTGACCCCCCCTCCCACACCATTCATTTACTGAACCCTCCTCCCCACCATTCACACATTTACTGAGCCTAACCATACCATTCATGTACTGAGCCCTTCCCATCATTCATATATTCATACATTCACTGAGGAATCCCCTTCTATGCACTCATACATATGCTGAGGCCCCACCACCACATTTACTGAGGGACCACCTGCACCCACTCATACATTTACAGATGGATCACCTTCGCCAAAAACACATTTACTGAGGGACCCCTTCCCTCACTCATGAATTTACTCCTCCCACACCAAACATGCACATACTGAGTGATCCATCCAGCACTGTTAGTGAATGTATAAGTGGGAGAGGGGGACCCTCAGTAAATGTACAGTATAAATGGGGGAGAAGGGGACCTTCAGTAAGGCTCACATCATATTTGTATTGTGTTTGTATTGATGGTCCCCATTACAACTAGTAAATGCAAAAAGGGCATACTCTTGGAATAAACTGGGCCACTGTGTGGCTGTCTGCATGACTGTTTTTGTTTTTATCCATTAAAAAAGTATATCTCACAGTATACTTTTTTTTAATAATGGGAGTGTATGGTCATTGTACATTACTATATGCTTTGATATATGATATACAGTATGTAATATGCTTGGTTTATATTATATTTGTGCTATGCAAGGTCATACATTAATATATGTAATGAGCTTGGTTATATCTTTATATGTGCTATATCTCATTTTAACTTTATACATGTATATGCAGTATGCCCAGCTGCCCTTTATAAATGTATTATACCTGCGTCACAGCTTCCTGCCTATAATCTCGCGCATGCGTGGAGTGCTCCATGTTGGTGTCATTTCCCATACAGTACTGCATGAACCGACCAAGGACCTATTGGGTCATGCATTATACTATAGGGGATGATGATACAGGGAAAATACTCAGTAATGTGCAGTGCTGGTTGCCGAATAGTCAGCACATTTCTAAGGTTTCCATGTGGGAGCTGTGGTGCAGGCTATTAGCAGGAAGCTATTGGTTGGGCTCCCAGACCAAATTCCTTTGGTGGGCCCTAGGCCCTTCAATCTGGCACTGCCCAGGGATGTAGCTATAGGGGTTGCAGTGGTAATACTACCATGTGACCCTGGTGCCTGAGGGGCCCAAAAGACATATAATAGAAGCTGGCCACATGGGGAAGGGGGCTGTTACAGATTTTGCGTTTCAAGACAAAGCTTCTAGTTATACTTCTGGGTCCAGACAAAGTATTGTACCTCTGTGCACCTGGGGGAGTACAGATTTTTTTCCAAAAAGCCTGATCTGGCTATATATCTCTATACTATCTATTCACATTTGGTAAGTAGGCAATCTATATAAATTTCCTACTTCTTGGAGACAAAAAGAAAATTGCAGACCTCTAATTGTATGATATAGTGCCATCAAGCAGAACATTTCTATAATTAACATGGAGCGCGTGTGTTTCTCTACAATGTTGATAATGTCTTTATAAATCGAGAGAGACAAGTCCTGTCTCTATGAAGTGGAAAGCGGAGATCAGACAGTAGTTAAGAACATGAGGTCACACAGAACTGGGACGACTGATTAAATGATTCAGTGACAAAGGGAAGTGACAAAAAGGACCAGTGACAGGTCCACTAGATGATTGAGATGGAGCTGTTCATTAACCCATGTATGTTTACCCTAATTCTCAGCACAAAAAATACATTCAGCAGATTTAGATCGATGTAATTACCTCCAGAAGAAACATAACCTGATTAAGACTTAAACCAAACCTAATTTTCTGAACAAGAAAAAAAAAAATCTCAATATTGCTAAGCGATATTAAATCCATATGACCCAAAAAGCTGCAGCTGAACCCATCGGCCGAATGTCTGTGTCTAAAATTGATGAATATAAATAGCAGCTCTGAAGTCTACTCAAGCATCGTGCAAGAACTTTCAGGGAGTTCACTACATTAGTCACAGGCAATGAGCACTAAATGAACTGGAATTCTGAGGGTTTGGAGATAATACTGTCATGACGCCTGCACAAGGTGAGAAATAAAATACTATGACATTTTGGTTTAGTTGTTTTGTACTGTATATTGTACTAATATTATTACGACATATACATAGCGCAGGTTGCAGTTTTATTGATAACATACCATATATTACACTAATAAAGTATATAATAATAATAATAGTCCTTTAATAGTCCCACAATGGGGAAATTCAGTGTGTTACAGCAGCAGAGATAAGCAGATACAAATACAAATACAACATGTACAGGAATGTTCCAAGGTAAGAGGCATTACATTGATAGTAGACAGACAGATAGGAATTAGCAGGGGGGGGGGATTTAGCAGGCAGAGAGATATTTCAGTTCTCTGTGTGTAATGATCTCCGCTTAGGTCGGTGTTGGTTGTATAGCCTAACCGCGGTGGGGAGGAAAGACTTCCGATAGCGCTCCTTCTCACACCTAGGGTGGAGCAGTCGGTCACTGACAGTACTGCCCAGCGCGATCACAGTCTCATGCATGGGATGGGACTTCTTCTCCCGCATGGAGCTCACCACGGACAGTATCCTTTTGTCACCCACCACCTGCACTGGGTCCAGTGGGCTCCCCAGGACAGAGCTGGCCCTTCTAATCAGCTTGTCAAGTTTATTTCTGTCCCTGGTTGATATACTGCTCCCCCAGCAGGCCAGTATAAGACAATAGAACAGTATAAAAAATATATTATACTAATTATTTTATACTCCCAATCCCCATGAAGGCACAATAGGCACCATACTGGTCCCTCTGAAAGGCGAAATCCTTCTTTCAACCTATAAAGCCACAATGGACGACAGACCCCATTCAGTCCCTATGGATGGTTCACTCTTCCACGTGTGAAGGAACCGCAAGTTCCTTCCCAGTCCCTCTAAATGGCCCTTTTTCTCTGCCATCCTATATGAAGGACCTTGTCTCTTGCCAAGCATCTATGCAAGTCTCTTTGCCTTATTGAACCACATGAAGGTTCTCTAGCTTCAGTCCCATCACACACTGCCAATTATTTAGCTATGTGTGTCAGAGCATCCACAATCCTGCTCTGTATTTTTCATACAGATTAGGGCCAGGTAGGATGTGGAAGGACTGCGCAGTTCCCCAATAACCTAGCAGAGTGTTTATGAGCTACTTGCCTGCTTGTCTGGGATTTTAAACAATGTTTTATAACAGTAGGAAATGTGACCAAATAAAACATAATCATTAGTCACACATCAAATTCCCCATTACACCAGCACTACTGATGCTCTGATAGTTCTCATGAGTCTATGTTTATTTTTCCTGTGATGATGTCACATACTGTATAATGCTGCAGCCAATTACTAGCCTCAGCAGTCTTTTGCTGTACATGCAGGCATCTTTGATGAGGCAGGTAATTGACTACAAAGGTCATGTACATGATGTCATCACTACAGTCAACAAGACCAATGGGAACCACCAGAACATTGACAGTGGATAAGTGGGGAATTTAAAAGGTAAGTAATTGTTATTTTTTAACCTTTATCATATTTCCTTTTGGCTATTTTTTTTTTTTTCAAATCCCACAAATTCCTTTAAGAAAGAAGTCAAGGGGTCTTCCACCACTGGTTCTCCATGACTCTGCATATTATTTTATCCTTTAAAAAAAAGCATGTGCTAATGTCCAAAGAATACAGTACTTGTTTGTTTATAATAGGGCCGGGTAGCCTGTTATGCTGGAGCTGGGCGAACCAATTTGTTCTGAGCCAGGTTTCACTCGAATATTCCAAATTGTTCGGCTTTTAACAAAACCAAATATATGGTGAATTGTCTCAGATGGACTAAAATGGCCATGTACTGCGCAGTGAAACTACAGAAGACACACGTGTCTGTCAGTAACTGTGATGTTCTGGCATCAACTGACAGCCTCTCAGCCAATAGTTAGTGGTAGATGGACACCATGCGAAGGTCATTTACAATATATAAGGTGCTGAGGGCTAGAACAAGAGGCAGTTCAGTGATGGTGGAAGTACGGAATGGATGTACTATTCATTACTGCATGATCCAAAGCAATTGCACCATTTTCTTAAGCAATACACAGCACTTAGTGCAGCAAAGCTTGCAATACAACTAGAGTATCTTAGGAGTAGGAGAATTAAAACAAAGTTTAGTCAGATTTAATCAATTACAAGCAGATTAGTGATATAAATCATAAATAGGCGTGAGTGAGAATATCTGTGGTGTGTGAGCCAGACAGCTGCAGTAATACAAACAAACAAAGCAATGCTTGAATTCCCCTGCTGTGACACTGCTATATGGTTCAGCCAAAGATTACTTTGATCCCATTTAGTTCCACCACTAGGAAACATGTGTTCAGGTTATTTTCAAGGGTCCAGTCTCACAAAAAAGATTCTTTAAGGTCATAATTGCAGCAGGTTGGCCACCACAAAAAACGCAGACAGCCAAGTCCCTACAATCTACAGTAGAAGCTCTGTGGATGAGATATTTATTTTGCTTACTTATTTAGCGCCATCATATTCTGCAGCACTTTACAGAGATATTGTCAACCCTGTCCCAAGTAGGGCTCCAATCTAAAATCCCTATCAGTATCTTTGGAGTGTGGGAGGAAATCGGAGTACCCAGAGAAAACCCATGCAAACACGGGGAGAACATGCAAACTCCTTGAGATGTTGTCCTTGGCTAGCTTCATCATCTCATACAATGCTGGCCTACAGAGTTGGACCAGAATTAAAAAAAATATGGCTGTCTTCTTTTGAAACAGTGTTACAAATGGTGCAACTGCAACTGGGCCTGGAAGGGTAGGAGGCCCACAGTTGGTGATGGCTGGAGCCCACAGAATCATGATATCGGTGCAATTTTTAAACTCTGGGGCCAAGAATAAAATAGGTGGAGGCTCAGGGCAAATGAGGAAAAATAACAAACAGTTGTACTCACCTCTCCTGGGAAGCTGGCGGTCAACTGGCGGTCACCTGGCATCCTCTTCAGGCAATATCTGGCCTCTGACTGATGTCACACGCCCCAGGGTCATTGGGTCTCAGCAGTCATGTGGGGGTGCAACGATGTAATGACACTTTGACCCAGCATAATGACGTCGGTGTGCTCCACATGACCGCATTAGTGACTCCGGTGCGTGTGACGTCAGCCAGAGGATGTAAGAGGCCTGAAGAGGACACCAAAGACTATCGGATGCCCAGGAGAGGTGAGGCAAGGTGAGTATAACTGTTTTCTATTTTTACTCTCCTCCCCTGGGCCTCCACTTTTTATACTCAGGGGTGTAAATAGACCCCAGAGTATAATAGAGTTTCGTGGGTGAGAAACCCGTAAAGTTTCCGGCTCAGGACAAATCTGTAACTTTTGGAAAATCTTGTTTAGGATAAGTAATCAATAAAAAGGAACTGGAATACTCCTTTAGGCCGGGGCCCCACGTAGCATAAATGCAGCGATTTTGCCATGGCAGAAACACAGTGGGAAAAAACCTGGTGTTTTACAGTCCCTGTAAAGTAGATGGGAATCTGGCTAATCCCATCCACACATTGCTGATAATAATCTGCAGTGGAAATGCTGCGATTTGAAAAACGCGTCTGTCTGTAGGTTATGCCTGTCATTGCAGCTCATCTAACTTGAAGTGAATGAAGCTGATCTGCAATTCCACACACATCCTGCAGCCATAGACGACAAACTTATGGCCAGGACTACACTTTTTGTAGCGCAATGAATTGATTTTAACTATTGAGCTACAACTGCAAGCCAAATGCACGGATTGAGTAGTATATGCAATCTTGTGGACTGCAGCTGTCACTCAGTAGTTAAAATCAATCGGTATCAGTACAAGAAGTCGCCATGTAACCCTGACCTAAAATTATATTCACACAAAAGTTAATTTTTTTAATGGATGTCATACAGCAACATTAAATTCAATGCAAGTTGCAACGGACTGTCAAAATATAGATCATGTTCTATTTTTGTCCATTTTCATGGATCCTTCCCTACAAATCAAATGTATGGGGGATTTGTGAAAACGGGTTACCCTTGGGTGCAAAACAGCTGTGAAAAATGAATGTTTTGTTTCACAACCATTTTGCATCACAGTTGTGTGAATGTAGGCTAAGGCTTTCCTTCTTAAAACTCTCTTTAAAGCCATTCTTCCTAACTTTTGCACCCAGGACATACAATACAATACACCCTAAAATTACAGAAACGTCACATCTTTTTGACACAAAGACATCACGCATCTTTCTTCCATTTTATCTGTAAAAGTCACAGTTAGCTTAAATCTCCCGAAAAATCCTTTTCGAAGACAGATTAATACCAAACCATTATGTTCCGGCACAGTATAATAGTGACAAATTGCAACATGCTTTCCAATCTCTCACACTACATCAGCCTCAGCGGCAGCTGCAATGATACAGAATGATTCATCTTTAATGAATTCGAGAGCACTTTCGTCTTCTTTTTCTTGCTGGACTATAAGGTGCAAATATTGAGCAATAAGGTTCTATCCTCATCTGTATGCAAATCTCCTTTTGAGCGGTTCAGCCAGCATTATCCAAATTGTCCAGGAGCAAATTGTGGTTTGTCCTACCTTGTCTTCCACGTCTCCTTATTATTAAAGCTCCTTCTATGAAGTTGGTGTCATTTTGATATCAAGACAACAAAGCATTTTAACCTCTTAACGACACGTCTGAAGGGGGTGTATTCAGAGCTGCACTCAATTATAGCAATCTGAACCAATTTTCACACATTTATGTAAACCTTAAAGGATCTTCAAATGGTCACTTATTACGAGCTCAGAGTCTATTTTTATTCAGCCAGCGGTGGCTTATGAGAGGTTTATGTGATTATTGAGCTGCCAATGTGGAGACAAAGGATGGCTGCCAGGGAGCAAGATGGAAGATTGCCACGACTAAGACGCACATGGAAAAGCAAATATATTTGGCTTTTTAGGACAGAAATACTGTGGAAAGTTTACACCTCC
Organism: Leptodactylus fallax; assembly: GCA_947044405.1. Lineage (NCBI taxonomy): Eukaryota > Metazoa > Chordata > Amphibia > Anura > Leptodactylidae > Leptodactylus > Leptodactylus fallax. Next base: position 533,737 of record CAMRHE010000300.1, on the reverse strand, counting down.
TCCATGAGTTGGATCGTGAAATAATTAGGCCCTAGGGAGGGTAGCAGTTCTAGGCTCCGTCCTCTCTGATCTCTAGTCACAACTGCCCAGGCACCACAATGTTATCATTCATATGGCTCATTAACCCCTTAGTGACTTCAGATGAAGGGTTTTTTCAGTATATACTGTCTAATTTTTTTTTCTTTGTATTTGTTTTTTCATGAATTACTTATTTTTGTTGCATATTATATAAGTACAAGAGTATACATAATAGTATTACTATAGATGCCCATGCAGCTGCTATAGGGTCCTTGGTGAGAGGGGGACTAACCCTGCTCGTTCCATCCACTTTCTACTGCAAGCTTAGCAAGTAATGAAGAAGGGAAGTAGCAGGGTCATGGAAAGGGATTTGAGTGGGAAACAAATATCAGATCCTTCTGTTCCGGGTGTCAAAATCAGGCACAATAATAGGGGAAATCTGTTGATTTTATTCCAGGAGTTATTAGTTTAAGGCATCATGCGCACAACCATAATGAATTTACTGTCCACAAATACTGATCCGCAAACCGCAAAAAAACACATCTGCATTGTATCAGTATGTCATCAGCAATCATGGATCCTGTATGATCCCCTACACTGTTTCGCAAATACGGTCAAAAATAGGACATGCTTCATAATTTGGAGTCCTTGAATATAGCACTGACACACGGCTGCAAAAACCGCGTGTATCTGAGCCCATTGAAATGAATGGGACCGTACTTTTATCCGCAATTTTGGATCCGCAATTACGGATAAAAACTGCGGTCATGTGCATAAGGTGCAGCAAATAGCAAAATATCATGGTGTTACAAGTACCTTATTGCTACCATTCACCAAACTTAGATAATAAATAAAAAACATACACAATACTATAGTAAATTTTGGCCATGATGCCTTCATTAAGGAGTTATCATTACATGAATAATAAATAACATTAAATGAATAATAAATAATCAATAAATATATTTAAATCAATAAATATTTAAAACCACTAAAATTCAGAAGATTTGTGTTAAACCAAGTGCCCCTAGCATTAGATGTAAGGCTTAAAACTCACCTAGGCAGATTTCATGGAAACCACTAAAACCTGCTTATGCTAGGCATAGCTGACTTGATCTTGACCTTCACTTCAGATAAGAACCACTGGGAATATAAATAAGGGGAGTGAAGGAGAACAGACCAAACCAAAGAACTACTAATATAATTCGGAACACAATTTACTTTAAAGCCAGGGACGGGACCCATGTGGCAAAAACAGTGACGCTTTTCTTTAATAATAATAATAATAATAATAATAAATTTTATTTATTTAGCGCCAACATATTCCGCAGCACTATACAATTTGTAGGGTTCAAGTACTGACAAAAAAGATACATTACAAAGAAATAGTCAATTCACACACTGGGACTAAGGGCCCTGCTCGCAAGAGCTTACAATCTATGAGGTAGAGGGGGGTGACACCGGAGGTAGCAGGGGCGGCAACAGACGTAGCATTATTTGTACAATGATCAGACAATTCTGTAATAGAGGTTACTGTCATTACACATATATAAAGTTGTATGAGCCGTCATCAGTCTTGTCCTTTAACGTGCAGATGGTGCCTGGACATATAAAGTTATTCTGATATGGCATCATATCCTGTGAGGTAATGCGGGAGCGTGAACAGAGGAGGGTACATTTTAGGGATTTTAACTACGGAAGAGTTTACATTAGGAGTTGTGATAGGCCTGTCTGAAAAGATGTGTCTTTAGTTTACGCTTGAAGCTGTGGAAATTGGGGGTCAATCTAATAGTCTGGGATAGAGCATTCCAGAGAAGTGGTGCAACTCGGGAGAAGTCTTGTATACGAGCGTGGGAGGTTCTGATAATAGAGGATGTTAGTCTTAGGTCATTTAGTGAACGGAGAGTACGGGTTGGGCGATAGACAGAAATGAGGGAGGAAATGTAGGGAGGTGCAGCATTATGGAGAGCCTTGTGGATGAGGGTGATAAGTTTATATTGTATTCCGTATTGAATTCTTTTCTAATGAATTCCATCCACACATTGCAGAACAATACACGCAGCGGAAATGCTGCGATTTCCAAAACCATTATGTTTTTGGAAATCGCAGCAAGTTAATTATACCTATGGAAACGCTGACGGTTTCCCTACATGTATAATGAAAGCAAAAAATCTGCAGAGGTTTCCTCTTCCTGTGAAAAACACTGGAAAAAAATGGTATGCGTTTCTGTCATGGTTTTTCCCGTAGTGCTTTTTCACTGTGGCCAGCTACGTCGGGCCTTAGCCTAAAACTTTCACTATTTAATAGACACAGATGGGTGTACTGAGTCATCATAAATCAAGTTCGACCTGAATATTCCAAATTGTTCAGTCTTTAACGAAAAACCGAAGAAATGGTGATTCATCTCAGACGATTTAAAATGGCCAACGCCACATGTTTGAGCAGGAAATACAGAAGAGACGTGTGTGTGAGTCACTGTGTGATGTTCTAGCATGGCCTGACATCAGCTGACAGCCTCTCAACCAATAGACAGTGGTAAGTGGACACCCTACAGTGCTGATGTCATATACAATATGTAAGATGCTGCAAGTGTCAGCAAAAGATAGTTGCAGTAATGGTGGAGATAGTGTAGGGTCTGTGATTCAACTCACTGCATCATACAGAGCACAGATATAAAAAGTTTGCAAGCAATAGTTGGAATAGTGGAATTTAGCCAGATTCAAGCAATTACACAGGCAGATTAGTGATAGAAATCAATAGATAGGAGTGAGAGCATTGTTGTGCTGCTGTTTGCTCTAATACATATTTACAGATACACAGTTAACCCCTTTATTGCCAATAATCTAATTTTGTCTAAGTCTTTTGTGCAATAGATCAGTTTCATCTGTATACACAGTCTTTAAATATACTTTTTGCTCACAAAATAATACTGTTAGTAAAAAATCTTTTTATTAAGGGCTGTTTTAGGAAAGACTTTACATTTTTTTTTATTAAATACATAATAATTGCTGCTCTAACACCACTCAGTCAGACATGTCCTGTGGTCTGGTCCACCAAACTTTCCACTATACCGCACTGTTGGTGCCACAGTGTTGATATTAAAAAAAAACAACATTTTGAAAGCATCACATTTGCTCCCATAAAGGGATCATTTATGGTGGCTTTTTTTATTTTTTTTGAAAAGCCAATTCTTTATCACTTGTCAAGTGGCTTACAGCCGCAAATTTGTCTCCCAAATAATAACAGGCCTGTAGCACTTACAAGTCAACAAAAACATTTACTAAAAACACATGGCTTTTTGCAATATAACTGCCTGTCTAAAAAACCACAGGCATGCATCTTTCCCCTAATAAAAGGGTAATTGTTTGAGCATTTAAACGTTAAATGCATAAAAGTGAGAGGCTGCTCAGTGTATGGTTAATCTCTGAGCTTGTATCCACTGCTTACCATCCGTTTTTCCATAGACATACATGTCACTTTCACTTTCACATAACTTCGGCTGTGTTTGGCTAGACAGCTAGAAGTTGGATAAAGAGGTTTCTAGGAGCCCTCACAGTGTTATATACTATTACGCCAATTTATGCTGTGATCTCTACGTCATGACACTCAGTGTGCCAATGTCACCGTTGAGGCCTAATCACAGGCCTCAGTGATGACCCCAGGCATGTAACATCACAGAAGAGCACCAAACACCATCTCTTGCACTCATCTGAGACGTCACATGAACGGAGGAAGAAACAGATGGCCAAACGCTGCAAGGAGGCCAGGAAGAAGTGAGGGAATTTGAGTATAAATGTTTTTAATTTTTTACACCTCCCTTGGGCCTACTCCTATTATACTCTGTGGTCTATGGAGTATAGTACCCCAGAGTATAATAATTTCATGTCTGGTTCTATCCGAAGAAGTTTGGACTGAACCAAACTGGAGGATCACTTCATCCGAGCACCAGACAAAACAAATCTTCAGAGGTTTGCCCATCTTACTCTTGGGGTCCTTTGTCATGATTGTAAAATTTTCCTAAGACCACTTTTAGGTGTCCTATTATGGTCACAGCACATGGGACCAGACTTAGATTGCCATTTCCTAAGGTATATAATGACCTAGGGAACAGGTTTAGAGTTATTTTAACTGTATCCCACAAAAATTCAGACTGGGCTCTGATTGGATAATAGAACCATATTTTTTAACCTATTACTTAAATAGACATGCCACTTTGTCTCTTAAATACAAGTGGTTAATTCTTAGAACAATAAGTCTCCATCGCTGACCCTCTACTTAAGCTAAGCTACTAGCAAGTAGCAGCATTCTTCTGAACATTTTTGAGGAATTGTCTGCATTTTATGATTGATGAATTACATACGTTTTCCCTAATACAATTACATACAGATATACAGTGTAGTATTCCCATGGGCTGCGACAATCAATTTCATTATGGTCATTTTGAGAGTCCTATATGATTGATGTGGCAGGTGACCACTAGTACTGGTATGAAGGGATTAAGAGAGACAAGTGATTGGTTGTAAGACTTAAGGGGCTTTAAATAAATACTAAATTCTTTATATTAGGTTATTTTGCTTTAGAACATTTTTCTGTAGAAAACAATGTAAAGATCTTTGTATTGAGATGCAGGGAACAGCGTTGACTTGGCAATGACGAGAGCATATAATGGTAAAGCATTTATAAATTCAACTACAAAGGGGGGCTGTAACAAGCATTTCTCTGGCTCTTACTAGATCTGGGGGCATCTTCTCTGCATAGCATACAGTATCCCAAGGTCCCAGAGATGACCTCGTAGGCATTTCCTTATCTTCAGACAAGTGATAATAATTTAGTGGTGAGAGCTCCCATAAGTGTGCTAAAGGGAGTCTGTCAGCAGGAATATCAAACTAATGATAGTACCTTGTAAGGCTTCTTCTACACTTTCCAAAGATGCCTTTCTTATTTGGTATTGCAGCTCCATTTTCATAAAAATCTGTGTTTTTTTAATTCTTATGCAAATTTCAAGTGTTCATTTAATTTATTCCATCATGTTAATAAAGTGAGATATAAAGGTATTTCCCATTAAGATAACCACCTTTAGAGTAACGTCCCAAGTTGCGGGCCGTTACGGGCTGTGGGAAAAACCGTAACGGAAATGCATTGTGGTTTTTCTTGCAGCGCTTTTCACAGAAAGTCTGCAGAGTTTTCCTCTGCTGACTTTCTGCTTCAATTATACTTGTAGGGAAACTGTCGGCATTTCTGTAGGTATAATGGACATGCTGCTATTTCCAAAAATGCAACGTTTTTGGAAATTGCAGCATTTCCACTGTGCGTATTTTTCTGCAATGTGTGGACGGGATTCCCATCCATTTTGCAGGGACTGTAAATTGTCATGGTTTTTGCTGTGGCATTTACACCACATGAGGCCCCAGCCTTAAAATAGAAGCTGGATTTATAATACCCTGGCCAAGTTAAATTGACTTGTTGACAAGCCCCTGGCACTTAGTACCTGGGACACATGTTCTGATCCTGGGTCTGGCTTCACTAGCTCCCAGAAATCAGCTGTTATAGTTGCTATGTTAGGGACACAAGTAAATGGCTATCCATATATTGCATGTATGGGCAGGGTCCATCAGAGAGGTTATCTGCTCTGACTAATAAAGGGGTAGAGACACCCTTCAACATTCATAAACTCACTTTATGATACAACCCATTTAGGCTCTGTTCACATCTTGGATTGAATTTCTGTTCTGCTATGTTATAGGAGGTTTACAATGAAAATAAATTAAATATCAGACCCATTTCATAATGGACAGGAACATTACCAAATAAACCCAAGAATTTGAGTTGTTGGGTTTCCATCAGGGCTATTCCACCAGATAAAATAGTACAGCATGTTGCACTATTTTGTCTGCCATTTTATGTTGAATCTGTGACGGAGGCTCCTTACAGCATTAATCTGTAATGCCAACACAGATGTCAACATGTAAGTGAGCTGCAATACTAGACACAGTTTATATGGATGAACAGCTGTGCCTATGTAAATAATGAAAGAGACCCCCACAATAGGCTAGAGTAGACCATTAACATTATATTCCAAGTGAACCCATTTGAAGTGTTCCAGAGAGAGACATTCTCTTTGTGACCACTCTCTGATTCCGCTAACTAAAGTAAGTTCTGAACAAGGGAACGTTGTAATGGATTGTCTGGAATTGGGCTTTCCTAATCAGACAAACCCTTTAAGGGAAGTTAGTGCTTGCAAATCTGTATGTTAAAGCAGCTGCAGATTCCCCTGGCAATGCTATAATTATTTAAGAACAATCTGAAACATTCAGGAGGTAACAATTTGTTTGCGACTGGCAGCACAAACGTGCAATGGCTTTTAGATTAATGTACCATCTCTGTGATTATATGCAAATGTCTCCCTATCTGGAGCTGTTTAATTTTCCATTTAGAAATTGGATGTGTATTTTGAAGAGGGAGGAGTCACCACAGTGAGATGTGTATGGGATGACTATCAACCGAATGGAAGAAATAAAAATGTTCTCAAACAAGGAATTACAGTCAGACAATTAATTGGGCATGTATGTGCATAATTAAGCATGCAAACATTGTTCCTTGTACACATAAATTATCATATAAATGCTTTCATTTCAACATTCCGGTTGTTAGGCAGAGGTATAGTGGTGCAAGCGTTCGCTCATGATATCTGCCAAAACATGTGCGAAATTTCCCTCAATTTTTTTTTTCTATTTAATTAAATGTGGAGACGGCATAACAGTGTATGAAGGTTTTTCAAAACTTGGCCATTTGGTGCAAAAGTTTACGACGAGGTTTTGGAGGACTTGATAAAGTTTGCTTTGAATGACATTTTTGAGATTTTTTTTTACCTTTTTAAATGAAATGGAACATGTTCATGCAATGTGTAATGCCAAAAAAGATGAAATAGTAACAATTCAATCTTAGATGAGACACTTAAAATTGTGGCATCATTTTCTAATTTATTTCAGATGGTTTGTTTATATTATCCTAAAGTATATGGCTAGTCATTTGCATATACAATCAGAAATTTGTGAATATGCATCATCTGTCAAACACGAAGCAGTCAAGGTACTGCTATATCCTAAAACGGGAACTTCAGGTAGGATACATAAAGGTAAATTACATTTCCATTGCAAACTTTTCTTTTGTTGTGTTGTTTGAAATGAATACTTCACAATAAAAATGCAGTACAATCCACAGGCAATATATTGTAGGTAGTGATGGGTGAACCTCATGAGATTGCTTCACCAATAATCTCATGGTTCATTGGGAAAATTAGTTTCAGACTGAACTGGGTCCACACTGCATGTGTTGAAAAAGTTTTATATATTATACTGTGGGATTGCTTCAGAGCCCAAAATATAATAACAGGAAAGTGTGTAAAAATTTTAAAAACATTTACCCATCATTCCTGGACTCTGCTGTGGCACTCTCTGGCTTTCTGGTCCTCTTCCCAGTCCTCTCCATTGCTAACTGACATTGAGTTCACCTCAGGCTTGTGACACTAGGTTCACATTAGCGTTTGGCTTTCCGTTCTTCGGGTCCGCTTGGGGACCCGAAGAACGGAAACCTAATCTTCTTAAAATAGACTATAATGGGGTCTGCCGGGTTTTCGCCCAGTTTCCTCACAAAAAATGTGGAAAAAGTGTGAACATAGCCTGAGTAAATTTGCTTATGTTCTTATTTATTGTCTTGCACATGCTTGATTGCACTTGATATCCTTTTATTAGATCACTTGTATCAGTGATATGTGGCATTCTTACAGTATTTTCCACTATCCTTAGAACCCACAGTAATACATGTCAAATCTTGATGAGATCATAGCCATTTTGTTGGATTTGTGCACGCAATCCCCAATAATTTCAGGTTTAGTAGAGCCCAAAATTTTTGGAAAATTTGTAATAAACCTGGCTTTGTCCATCTCTAGTTATAGAGCATGGCGAACTAAACAGATTAATTTATAGTTTTGTGGTAAAATACTCAGTATAACTTATTCATATATATCTCTTTAGTTGAGATAAATGTGTGTGTATATTCAGAGACAACTATCAATCACTAAGTAGAACCTCTCACTGGACTCTTATGCCTCTCCATCATTTCAATGGGAGTGCCAGATATAGTTAAGCGAAGTGCTTTGGCTATCTCTGACATGCCCATTGAAATGAAATGAGAAGTGTCTGCACTGCCTGATGATTGTTCCATTCAGAATAGGGGAGGAAAGAACCCCGTTCTCCTGATCGGTGGGAGTCTGAGTGGTCAGACCCCCACTGCTCTGCAAGTTATCCTCAACCCTATGGATAGGAGATAATCTTTAAGCCAATTCTTAGCTTGAAACATTGTGGACTTGAGCACTATTGGCATTTTACTTTATAAGCTCTGTTGTGTGAAATAATTACAGTTGTGCTAAAAAGTTTACATACCCCGGCAGATTTTTTGGTTTTTTGGCCTTTTTTTCAGAGAATATGAATGATAACACTAAAACTTTTTCTCCACTCATGGTTAGTGGTTGGTTGAAGCCATTTATTGTTAAACTTCTGTGTTTTCTCTTTTTAAATCATAATGACAACCAAAAACATCAAAATGACCCTGTTCAAAAGTTCCCATATCCCAGTTCTTAATACCATGTATTGCCCCCTCTAACATCAATGACAGCTTGAAGTCTTTTGTGGTAGTTGTGGATGAGGCTCTTTATTTTCTCAGATGGTAAAACTGCCCATTCTTCTTAGCAAAGTCTCCAGTTCCTTTAAATTCCTGGGCTGTCTTGCATGTACTGCGCTCTTGAGATCTCCCCAGAGTTGCTCAATGATATTGAGGTCAGGAGACTGAGATGGCCACTCCAGAACCTTCATTTTCTTCTGCTGTAGCTAAAGACAGGTCGACGGCCTTGTGTTTTGGATCGTTGTCATGTTGGAACGTCTAAGTACGTCCCATGCGCAGCTTCCTGGCTGATGAGTGCAAATTTGCCTCCAGTATTTGCTGATTTGCTGCATTAATTTTTCCTTCAACTTTGACCAAGTTTCCTGTGCCTTTGAAGCTCACACATCCCCACATCATCAGTGATCCACCTCCGTGCTTTACAGTAGGAATGGTGTTCCTTTCATCATAGGTCTTGTTGACACCTCTCCAAATGTAACGTTTATGGTTGTGGCCAAAAAGTTTGATTTTTGTCTCATCACTCCAAATTACCTTGTTCCAGAAGTTTTGAGGCTTGTCTCTGTGCTGTTTGGCGAATTGAAGGCGAGATTCTTTGTGGCATTTGCACAGTAATGGCTTTCTTCTGGCAACTCGACCATGCAGCCCATTTTTCTTCAAGTGCCTCCTTATTGTGCATCTTGAAACAGCCACACCGATAGTTTTCATAGAGTCCTGTATTTCAGCTGTTCAGATGTTATGTGTGGGTTTTTCTTTGCAACCCAAACAATTTTTCGGGCAGTTGTGGCTGAAATTTTGGTTGGTCTACCTGACCGTGATTTGGTTTCTGGGAATGTTATCAGGCCAAAATCACCAGGGTATGTGAACTTTTGAACAGGGCCATTTTGATGTTTTTGGTTGTCATTATGATTTAAAAAGAGAAAACACAGAAGTCTGACAATAAATGGCTTCAGCCAACCACTAACCATGAGTGGAGAAAAAGTTTTTGTGTTATCATTCATATTCTCTGAGAAAAGGCCAAAAAAACAAAAAATCTTCCTGGGTATGTAAACTTTTTAACACAACTGTATTTACTACTGAGCTGATATGGAGGTGTTATAGTTACATTTTGTGTGGTGATATTATTTGGACACTATGTGGTACCATTTGTTGTGCTCCTTATGGGAGTTTTTGGTAGACCATTGCTATGATTGTATTACTGTAAGCACTACATTGTAACTATATAATTTTCGCCTTTACTTGCAGCCCGTTCTTTATCATACTTTCCAAACTATGCAAAATGTCCATCAAAAAGATTTGTTAATATTAAATATTTTTTTGTCTCTGGTATGTCCTATGGCTCCAAGGGTTATAGGTGATAACTTTGTAACAAATAACCATTTGCTAGGTTCTATGTGTCAGATTCAACAATTCACACTTTTCCACTTTCCTTTGCAAGACAGATACACTTTCCTGATAAAGATGATAGTTTTCTTTGTTTTGCAAGAATTTCTATTTTGCCTTACAGCGGATCAATCCTCTCGTCTCTTCCATATAAGAAAACATTCAATTTTTGACCATGTCCCCGTTGTGCATTATGTATCAATAGAGAAAGATACAGCCTGGGGCTCTGTCATCTCCACAACACAATCCAATTCATACTATCGGCCTATGGAAATGAGTCACCTGCTTTTCACCTTTCTGCCTATATAAATATATCTTTATGGTGGGCTACGCTGTCTGGCTATTTTGGAGATTGTGTTATTTAAAAATAATCTTCCCTTCGCTTTTCTTGTTGTTTGAACAGCACAAGATCAAAGAAAGTTTTCCACATGCCCTGTGCAAATAAAAAAATTCTGTCAAAAACTGGAAAATATAGCCTTCCTATTTACATGTTAACAAGCTGGCCAGATGAAATGGAGTTTTTATCGTGGTACATTTTATTTACGCTGATATGTCCAAGAGTGTAGTGTAATTCTGAAGTAGGTATTATCTATTAAGAAACGTCACAACTGCAGTTGCTGCATACAGTACATTTTTGTGTATTTATTTTGCTGGTTTCTTTTCATTTTATATTTTTTCCCATATTAAAGCACATATATACTTTTGCACCCAATTTTTTAAACTCTATTGTATCTAAAATAAAAATCTAAGAAACTCTCTTGAATAAAATATCCAGCTGTGTTGTGTATACAGCTCCAATGCGGACTTCGATATGTTCATTGCTAGAGTACATTTTGGTCATAATTTCATTCTACTTCTTACCGTGGTGGTCGCTGACTTTGGTTTTAAGTGGTTGTTCTAATATTAGGCCACATCAAAAATCTGTGTGGGCCCCCTTTCTGATGCTGGCTCATGGCTCAGCTCACTATTGTTGGGATTAGATGTCCTGATACCTGTTTTTCTGCTTCCTAATGCTTTCAAGAGAGGAAAGTGGTTCAACTTTCAGAGGGGAGGACAATGATGTCGATCATCATATGGAAGATGTCAGCCATGTTTGAAATTTTCATCTGATGGCCAAGTAAAAGATTTGTTGTTCATATTAAAGATCTTTCTGCAAGGAACAATCTTTGAAAAAAGTTTGCAGAACGCTCCCAGAAAAATTGATCATTCTTTGCCTGGAGTCATTGAATATGTGAGGCCAATATAAATGATTGAAAGACCAATACGGACTAAAATGTACATGATTGCATCGAAGACATGTTCATTGCAGATGATCATTTGTTCAGTGGTTGTTCATCTGCTTCCATCTGATGTGTGTGACCACCTTAATCCTAAAACCCCACGTAGGGAGCCGCAGCCAAAAAATTATGTGGGATAAACTGCAGTGGAAACACATCACAGTGCTTTTCGCTGAAAGTACACAGAGTTTTTCTCTGCGGACTTTCTGCCTCTATTATACCTATACGGAAACCGCCAGTGTTTCCATAGGTATAATTGACATGCGGCGTTTTACAGAAACGCAGCAGATCTGAGACTAGGAGATATTTCTCCCTGAAGTCAGTGAGTGTCTCTTTAATTTTGACTGTCTCCTTAAAAATGGTGCTCTTATATGTTCAATAAAACCACATACCTGCAATTGCCCAAATACCAGGGTTCAGGTGCTTAAAGGTTTCTAGGCCTGGCCTGTGGTTCATAGGACCAGTCATAGCTATGAGGTCATTCAAAAATTTAACTCAGAGTCTCTGTCCCATACCAATTCAAAAAAGTGAGCAGAGCTAAAGCTCATCTCCGTCTTGACATGGATATCAGTCAGCCTAACCAGAACATACCTCCACACCCTAGCTGGGGAGAAATGACTCATTGTCTTCTTTCCCTTACTAGAATGATCTAAGGCTGAGGGACATTCCATCTACCATCTCCAGCCTCATTGGTATAGTGACAGATATGACAGTTATAGTGCCCCCCACAGTTAATAGCAGTCCTCTCACACACAGGTAAAATTACCTGCGAGGGGGACTACTAGGGCACTATTACAGTAATAGTGCCTGCCAGTTAATAACATTACCTGTGAGAGGGAGACTATTACCTGTGAGGGGGGTCACTATTAGGGCACAGTTACAATTATAGTGCCCCCATACAGTTAATAACAGTCCCCCACACACAGGTGATGTTATTAAGTGGGGGACACTATTACTGTAACAGTGCCCTAGTCGTGTCCTCCAGAGGTAATAGTCCCCACCTCACCCAGGTAATATTACCTGTGGGGGGCACTATTACAGTGATAGTGCCCCCAAGTGATGGTCCACCCTGCCCTACCTATACTTTATTAAGAGAGTTCTCTCCATGTCACCCCTAATTGAGTGAGGGACCCTGACCTACCTATACTTTTATTAAAGGAGTGGCCCATACCACCAATAAGTTATGCATGATATGGAGAGACATACCTTAATAAAGTATAGGTAAATGTATAAATGTAATCATTAATCATACACTTCATTGCGTTTTCTTACGAGCCGTCCAATCGCCCCAACCCTGCCCTGCCCCCCAAAACCCTGCCCCCCTCTGGGCCATGGGAAAATTGGCCTACATGTAAGTGGTCCTTGGTACAAAAAAGATTAGGGCTCCAACGCACTTATTCCTCATTTGTATATTGTAAAATTCTTGATTTGGTGCATAGGAGGCAACAGAGCTAAATAACAAAATACATTGCTGGAATCAGGAGAAGCTAGCCTTCAAGGTACAGTTGCTTGTTGATTAACCTTTTCCATGCTGACAGACACTCTTTAAGCTGTTGTAAAGAACTGGTCTGTACTGAGAGGAGCAGGAACATAGAATTGTGCAGTCAGGTATATGAGATTTAGCACTGCATTTATCCCATTCCTCTGCAATGCATTAAAAGCAATTTTGATAGGAAAGGATTAAAGAAAGATTTTCGGGGGGGGGGTGAGGGGGAGGATGGATAGAACTACAAATTATTCCGATCTCCACACAGATGAAAATAAACCAGTGTGGATAGATGTCTGCTGGTTGTATATTGATCTATAAACCAACTGCCTTGCACAGCCAACCTACTGTAACTACATGCCATAATAAAATGTAAATCCTAATCCTATTTTCTGACTCAGGGCATATTTTGGTTTTCTGTAGTAATAACAATTGTTATATGGGAAGCAAAAACCAAATGGATTTAGAAATCATCGCATCCTCAAATTTCATAGATATTGATATTTTATCTTATAGTTTAGATATATCATGGCTGTATTTTTGAAATCAAGAAAATTTAGTTGTAGAGGTGAGCAAAATTTGCAAAAATTGTAAATAGAACTTTTGGTGGCATATTGCTGAGAGTGAATTTCCTATTATGTAGCCATACAAACTGCATTAAAGACAATGAAGGTTTACATTTGCCAGCCTATACAACAATAGTCAAGCACATTTTTGGGAATCTGTATATAAAACTTTTGATCTCCTCCATATGTCTTCATCATCCTGATTCATATCTATTCTTGAACAGGGGTTGATATAATGCATGTGCAGTCTGCTCAAACCCCATTTTCATGTACATTGCCATTTTATTCATATGCAAATGAATGAAAAGTGCTTTTCATGGGAATCTACAGCTGAGACTTGAGGACAAGGCTCCACATAGTGAAGTACAGCAAAAAAAACGTTCAGAAAAAAACGCGTTGGGAACACATCAAGTTTTTTTCCACAGTGTTTTTTATTGCGATTTTGCGAGTTTTCTTCTGTGGACTTTCTGCCCCTATTATACTTATACAGAAAATGCCACCAGTGTTTCCGTAGGTATAATTCATATGCTGCGATTTTCAAAAATGCATGTCCACTGCGGATTTTTTTCTGCAATATGTGGATGGGATTATCCAAAATTTCATCCACTTTGTTGGTACTGTAAAACCCACAAAGTGGGGCTTTAGCCTAGAACCCGGGTAAACTAAGACAGACCTCCACTGTATTTCCCCCCTCATTTACATGAAAATGGGGCTCCAAACCTAAATAACAGGGGCATATTTGGAAACTGTACAAGGTACTGTGATTAGGTTTATAACCAATTCACTTCTCACAGACTCTCTTTGATGTGTACATGCATGTATTTTTTTTCATTTTCTATAGAAAATAGGGGAGTTTACTAATGATATAAGGCTAAGGAGACTAAGGATATGCGGTAGGCGAGGGTCCTGTTTTGTAGCATTGTGACCAACTAGCTTCAGGCTACATCTCTAGGAGTCAATATACGCATGTGTGAATATTATCTCACAGAAAATAAATGGTTTCAAACGATAAAACTTAACTTTTAATATCTTAAAATAAAAAATACAAAGGACGTCCACTAGTCTACTAAAAGACAGATCAATGTGGTCTGTGCCTGTCTATTCAGAGTTTATTCAGGGTTTAAATGTTAGACAGTATTCACACTCTCCAACTTTCCATTGGACCTAGGGTGTAATTCAGATACTTTCACCACCCTTAGACTAAGGTTGTGGTATCCCAACTGCATCATGCAACAGGTCAGTATTATGTCAGTTGCTCTTAGCGCTAGGAAAACCCAAACACCTGGTCCCCACACACAATTTGTAAAGCATCACTGACTAGACTCCCACACAGCCATGCTATACCTCCACAACCCTAGTCTGTAGTATGTACATAAACCTGTAAACTAGGTACAGGTCACAGTAACTTCATTTCCTGTCATTAAAATATTGTAACCATAAGGGAAACCCCGATATTCTGCCCCTTATGCTCAATAAACACCTATGTTGCAGCAGAAGATAAACTTGAAGATAAACTTGCTCTACGCGTTTCCCCTGTGTTATCTATGTCAGGTTCGTCAGGAGCTAATACTAAAACTTATAAATTGGTCTAAGCTGCCAAAATTTCAAAATTGCAGTTACAACTGCAGTTCCTGGAGCACTGATGGTGTGCTCCAGTGTATAGAATATTTTAATGACAGGAAATGAAGTTACTGTGACCTGTACCTAGATTACTGGCATATGTACATACTACAGACTAGGGTTGTGGAGGTACATCATGGCTGTGTGGGAGTCTAGTCAGTGATGCTTTACAAATTGTGTGTGGGGACCAGGTGTTTGGGTTTTCCTAGCGCTAAGAGCAACTGACATAATACTGACCTGTTGCATGATGCAGTCGGGATACCACAACCTTAGTCTAAGGGTGGTGAAAGTATCTAATTACACCCTAGGTCCAATGGAAAGTTGGAGAGTGTGAATACTGTCTAACATTTAAACCCTGAATAAACTCTGAATAGACAGGCACAGACCACATTGATCTGTCTTTTAGTAGACTAGTGGACGTCCTTTGTATTTTTTATTTTAAGATATTAAAAGTTAAGTTTTATCGTTTGAAACCATTTATTTTCTGTGAGATATGAAGCAATAGGGAATGGTGTAGAACCCGCTGTGAGAATGTGTGAATATTACATTAAATACTGGTATCCCATCATTGCTCCCTTCTCTCCTTGAATATTATATTGATAACATACAATATTCTGTAGAAATCTCTGCTCAGAATCAATAATTATTTTTAGACAATCACTTCAGCCGAGGTCTATCATCAGCAACATGCTGATTACGGATTTTGGAGACATACAAAGCCATAATCTTCACTTGATCTCTCGTACTGTTGTTCTACACCACTGATATATTTGTGACCCCGCATGTTGTATGCTAATAGCTTATTGATTGTAAACACTGTCAGAATATGAGAAGTATATTATTTTCTCAGCACGTAAATTAGTGAAGAATTAGGACAAATGTGAACTGGATAAGGGAAGTTGTGCAATAGTTCTCCATTCTAAAGTTTTATTGCAAGAAATGGAACATTACAAAATAAAAAGATATCTATACAGGGTGCACAGAGACAGCACTTGCATGGTACTTTAATGCTCCTCTGCCATGCAAGAAGACCCCAGCATTATAAATAACACATGGTAAGCAGGGGCCTTATTAAAGAATGTAATACCTTCAAGTTATGCTTCTATTAATGGGACTCACTTTCCAACTCTATAAATGTCTGTTGCTGTCACCTCGATTCAAGTTCCTCACTGAATGAGGTTTTTGCACAGTTTCTCTTTCATCTGATATTGCTAAAGTTTTGGCCTCCACATCAGAGGTGCCTACCGCTCTGGGATCACTAATGACCGGTTTATATTGACAAAAGGATTTATCATCATGGCCTCTCCATGTGAAGTTTCAGATCGGGGATCTCTCTGACTGGTATAATGTCTGCTTTGGCTTTGATAATTGTATTTTCTGGCTTTCAGTGATAGATTTCACCATTATAGTTCTTTCCCCCTAAGACATCTATTGCCCACGAGTCTACAGTTTCCTTTTTAGCAGAGACATACATTGCATCTTATCAAAAGAAGTGTCTACTTTGCTAAATTATTCTGAAGACTTATGGTTTGGTCCAGTGTTCAGGAAACAAAAAATTCCTGTCTTGCTGAAAAGATTATAGATAGAATAATTTACTCTGTGATGCATTTGACCTTCTAGCTTTTTTTTTTCATTAGTATGGTATTGTTTTACTACAGGACATAAAGAACTAACCTTACCCTCAGATGGCATGCAGGACATAGATGAGGGATAGGCAGAGTAGGGAGTAGGCAGCTGCCTTGGGCACCATCTAGGTGGTCTCACTTTTATTGTACAAACAATTGAAAGCTGTATGAGCTGCAAATAATAGTGCAGGTACTGGAGGATGATTGCCCTTTCAACAACTATCATGCTTAAATTTGAGGACAAAGGAAGGGGGTTTCTGAGAACTTGACCACCCCTGCCCCACTACTCCTGCACAGGATAAAATAAAACATTAGGGCAGATATAATAGCCTTAAAGATGTACAAACATAAAGCAGCTATCCTCAGAATAATAAAGCTTACCTGTGCGTATATTGCTAATGTACAACCTGGGCCCCCAGAGTCCCATTTATTACCTGTGAGGAGGGCAGGACAGAACCCTTGTTCCTCTGCCTCTTCTGCTGAGTCTCCGACTCCTGTACACATGACCAACTTCACTCTAGTGGTTGACATTAGTGATAGTCAATGCAGCTGCAGGGGAGATAGAGGAACAAGCTGCCCTACGCACAGTTAATAAACAGAGCTTCAGGGGACCGAGGTATATATAAGCAATAAAGCTTTGTCTTGCAGGGAATGGACTGGTATTATTACTCCTTGAATAACCTCTTTAAGGCTAAGGTCCCCAATTGCGGAAAAGCTGCTTTTTTATTGCAGATTTTGCTGGTTTATTGAGCCAAAGCCAGGAGTGGGTCGAGCAGGAGGGAGAAGTATAAGAGCTTCTTTTATATATCCCATTCCTTTTGTAGCCACTCCTGGGTTTGGCTCAAAAATACACAGCAAAATCTGCAATAACAAAAACAGCAGCTTTTCCGCAAAGTGGGGCCTTAGCCTCAAGTTTCTTCAAACATCTTCTTCCCAAAAGCAGTTCCTCTCTTTTTCCATGGCTTATGTGTGGTGTTGCAACTCTATCATTGGACTGAGCAGCAATTTTAGACATAGTTTATGAACAAAAGTGGTGCTGTGTTTATATGTGCATGTTTCATATAAGAACGAATTGTTGGACCATACAACTCAATTGGAGAATTAGAATGAGCTAAGTGACCGCCATTACTTAAATCTCCTTCCCATCTTGGATGCAATTTTGAGGAGGGGCCAACCTCTCAAGATTCCTTTTTCGTGTTTGGACTCAGCAGCTCAGGTCCCTGAGTCGTTTCGGTTGGACAAGTTCAAACCACACCTTAAATTGACTTAAAACATAGTGTAGAACATTCTTAGGGCCCCTATCTATCTATCTATCTATCTATCTATCTATCTAATTTTTAGCTTTCTAAGGCAAACAAGGCCGAAGTTATGTCAATGTGAAAGTGACATTATTATACTCTGCGGTCTCTTCAATAGGTAAAGGCCCAGGGAAGGTGTAAAAAATAAAAAAAAACATTTATACTCTCCTTTCATTACCTATTTTGGGCCTCCTCCTGGCATCCGGCGCTCTCCCGTTGAGATGACGACTGGCGCCCTTCAGTGACGTCATTTGCCAGGGTCACAGCTGAGGCCTGTGTTTGGGCCACCAGCAGTCATATGGGCAAGCTGTCATGACGAGTAATGCGGCGACCATCACATTTCACCTTGATATAGCGTATACCAACTGCTTCTCTTCACTGGTCCCCAATATCTTGTTGCCACAGTATTCTGTATGTGCAGGTTGCATAGAAAAGCAGAGTCAAATGAGTTATTGATTGGATCATCTAGTAAGTAAATAACTCTGTAATGATAACCGTGCCCAGGAATTTATATGATATAAATCTGTTGTATCTGCAGCGGAGTTTTAACGTTACACATGGACCAGTCCAATCCAGTTCAGTATCACAGAACATCTGTGACAATGACAGTGTGATATGATGTGCAGGGTACCTCATTCCTGGCCACAATATTACACTATAATTACATTATAATTAATGAAAGCTATTCATTTTTTCATTGAACTCAGCACTTTTCCACATTATCTACGGATCAATACCAGCTTTATGTGTCTTGTGGCCACTCGTATTGATTGTGATCCATAAAAGTGAGTTATCTGTGACAGATTTTTTTGTTTTTTTATTATACAAATACGATAATGATCGGCAATTACTTGTTTATTTGAGGTCTCTCTGGAGCGTTGATTCCTATTACAAATTTTATTAAAAAATCAAAGCAAGAAATCAGATGTATGGTTATAGTAAATTTACCTAGTTAGGGCGAGACTGAGGATTGCAAAATAAGTAGGAATAATATGGAATGTTAGGAGTGTTTTAATTAATTGTATTATTAAGGAGGCCAGTATTCTCTTCCCATATCTATTAGCAAAGGAGGAAACTGGACATGGCCGTGTATTACATGATCACCCTTGGGCAAATGAGGCAGTTCTCTAAGGGACTTCATTAATTATGGGCCTATACCAACAGAGAGCTGTTTGCTGGGACAATCTTTGGTCCCACCCTAGCAACACATGATAGCACTTGTAATAGGGTGAGGGGCAACAGTAATAGCTTCAAGCAGGGATGTAGCTATAGGTGGTGCAGCAGTAGCAGTTACTACTGGGCTCTGGAGCCATGAGGAAGCCCCAACTGTCCCTCTGACAGATAAAATATACCCCTATTCTAAATGGTATAAGGAAAATAGGGGCCCCATTACAGATATGGTACTGGGGTCCTGGAGCAGTTACTCCTCTGATCCACTCTACAAGCGATTTACCTTACAAAAATAAATTTTTATTCACTCAGTTCCATTCAACAATCTGTGTTACAAATAAAATTCTAGCATAGCCGACTGTGGAGATTGCTTTGAACCATTCTTACATTGCTTCATTTTCTTGCAAATGTATTTTCTTCTTGGCAGGTGAAAGTGATAAGAAACCGTCACTGCTGGCAGACTTCCGAAAGCTACAAGTATATATACTTTATTACAAGGAGCTTGGTAACAATTCAATGTTCTCATTTTCTACCTTACATCTGCATTTACTGAGCTTGCACAGGGTAGGATTTAAGTCCCGCTGTATACATTTTATAACAGGGTAACATCTCAACAAGATTGGATGACGGTTATTCTTGTATATCTTGCTTTATGCCGTAAGACAATGTAGGATGTGGGCTTAAATCACACAAGTTCGAAATATGAGTATGGCGCTTGGAGAAACCGAATTGTAGACTGGGAGTTTAGTAAAGGTGCCTGTAGATGACTTATAGCGCTCGACAGGAATGTTTTTCAAAATAATTACATTGTATCCCAATCACAAACTCACTGCGTATCAGCATTGTTTATGGAGAGGGGAGGGCAGGCACTTCCTGGTAGCACAGTCTGCGTCTATAAGACTGAGCAATAAAGGTGACATATTGAAAACTAAAGGGATACTTGGCTGTATTGTAACTTTCCTGGAGCCCCCTAAAATGAAATAACAAAATCTAGAACCAATATGTCCTTGAGTTGTGTGAAGACTTTTATTATTCTTCTGCCGTTTCAGGATTACCTTAGTCTGTAAGAAACTCAATTTCCAAAATAGACAGTCATTTTTTTTTACCTTGCTCTCTAAACAGCCTGAAAGAGTGCTGTGTAAGTGTCACGGTTATATTTATGATGAACAGTGCTGTAGGTATCTCTCAGATAAGGCTCAGATAGACCTGGAATTGTGGGAGGGTACTGTAAAATGTAATGGCTCTGTAAATCTTTGGAATTGCTCTTTCCACAACAATTTTCTACTGAGGCCATGTTTGCTTCAGAAACTGGCAGAAATTGGGTTTCTCACTGAGAAGGTTCTCTTGATTCTTGTATTGCTTTTCCGACAATGCTGCTTCCATGTGTCTCAGTAGTTAAAGGGGTTGTTCAGGGACTTGGGGGCTTGCTGTACTGTAGTCAGCCAGCCTGCCTAACACAAGCAAACTACCTGTGAAAACTAGAGAGGAGGGAGATGGGGCTGGATCTGTGCATGCAACCTGGGGTTAGAAGCAGCTGGAACCCCCAGATCTAGCTGGAACAAATGAAGTGCATCTGACTGTATAGGGAGGGCGCAGACTGATTGGAGGTGTCAGGGTTTGCAAGAAGCAAAATAGGGACAACTGAATACAATAGTGTGTATTCTCCCCACCCCATTTAGGTGGGCTGGTGTTGGTCCAAGACTGAGAGAGTGGTGGGTTAAGGCAATTCTCTGCTCCATAGAATGGATGTTGGGTACCGGCAGAGCTCGGGCCAAAATTTCTCACGCTCCTCTCCGTGAGGAGGATTTATAATGTTGCTGCTGACAAATTTGTCTTCCTACCTACCTGGGGACGAGTTCTCCCACCTTCCCCTTTTGTAAAGGCTTCTAAGGTCTTACATATAAGCACATACAAGCAAGGAAATACTGAGTTCTGTTGATGTTTCTCTGTTCTGTTGCAGTTCTATCACTTTGTTTTACAGCTGCTGATCTGACATGTTCTGGTGATTGGAGAAAGGGCGAGGCAGGAGTCTGGCAGCTGGCATATGGTCCATGTTACTTATATATTTCTGTTGTGCCTTAAATCTGTTGGAATTAACTGTTGAATAAAATAACTGTCAATAAAAGGTGTGGCCAACCATTCAGCAGAAATGGTTAATGGCTGTTCTGTGTATTTATTCATAGGCTACATGGAAGGAAGTTAACCAGGTTATTGGTGCATGGGCAGTTTGCATATATACAATTGGAACCAGCCTGAAACCCAAGTCCAGCTTGAACAAATTGCCAGAGGAAGTAAAAGTCCATGGACAACCTCTTTAAAAGGAAACTTACAACAAATCTTCTTATAGAATCATTTACTGCAATTGTCCAGCCCAAAGCCACCTTTGGATAACATTTTATCTGCATCCTTGGGGCACAGATACAACTGAATAGTGAAATCTCAGTGAAAATAGGCAGGGTGTGTCAAACAGGGGGTATAACTTAATATGAGACACTGCAAGTCTTAAAAATGCGCCAAGATTTTTGCACATTTTTTGTTGGAAACTAAGCCTACCAATAAGTGGCGTAAGTTAGATTAGGCAGTCTAAAACTACACCACATTTTTTTTTAAATCAGCATTAGACACTTTGGAAAAACTTGTGCAGTTTAAGACTGTTTAGTCTAAATATGCACTGCCTGAAACATAGACAGTATTAGTTTATCTGCCCCGCTGTATATGGGGGCACTCTGTGGAAAGCACTGAAGCACTGTGTATAGGAGCTCTTGTATGGTATGTATTGTATATAGGAGTCCTTATATGGCAGGCACTATGTAAGGGAACACTCTCTGGCAGGCACTGTATATGGGGACACTGTGGCAAGCACTGAAGCACTGTGTACAGGAGCTCTTGTATGACATGTACTGTATATAGGAGACCTTATATGGCAGGCACTATGTAAGGGAACACTCTCTGGCAGGCACTGTATATGGGGACACTCTGTGGCAGGCACTTTGTATGAAGCCCCTCCCTATCAGGTACTGTATAGGGGGAATTTATTAAGATTGGTGCATACTACAACAGTCTTAATCAAGTTCCTGGCTGGTGTGAGCTGCATATGAATTATTAAGAGGTTCCAGCATGTGCACCTGAATTGAGATCTATGGCAGTCATGAACTGGTGTAGATATCAAGTATAACTGGTCTGAGTTATAGTAAAAATGTGAGGCTGAGGCATTGCAAACTCAGCCCGCTTTGGTCTCTGCCCCACTCCTACCACTTTTGTAAAATGTGGAGAGCTGGGAGCAGAAGGAACATTGTGGCGCTTCTTTGAAAGAAGAAAGGGCCTTACACCAAAGATGAGACACCTTTACACCAATCTACTGTTTTCTGGTGTAGAATGGTTTATAAATTCATGGGAGCCCTTCCTAAGAGTGATAGTGTATAGGTGCACTATCTGGCAAGCGCTGTGCATGGTGGCTCTCTGTGACAGACACTATATGGAGACACTACTTGGCAGACATTGTATGTAGGAGTACTCTTTGTATACCTCCCAACCTTCCCGGATTCTGTGGGACAGTCCCGGATTGTGGGTCCTGTCCCGCGGTCCCGTTCGGCGGGAGGTATGTCCCGGATTCAACTCATCTGCGTCTGGAGAGGACGCAGATGAGCTGAATACCAGTGGTGAAGCAGGAGCCGTCCGCAAACAGCTCCTGCTTCATCACTGTGCTCCTGTATTCTCCAGCGCTGGGAGCTGTAGGTGTGATGTGATGCCGTCACTCACATCGCGCCTGCAGCTACCTTAACACTCCAGGAGAAGAGACAGCAGGGGAGTTAGGAGAGGTGAGTATCAATATTTTTTTATGTTAAACTTTGGCAGATAAAGAGGAACATTAAACTGTGGGGGCAGATGGAGGGGGACATTAAACTGTGGGGCATATGAGGGGGACATTAAACTTTGGACGCAGATAGAGGAGGACATTAAACTTTGGGGGCAGATAGAGGAGGACATTAAACTTTGGGGGCAGATAGAGGGGGCATTAAACTAGGGGCATATGGAGGGGCATTAAACTGAGGCAACTATAGGGGGACATTAAATTGGGGGCAACTGGAGGAGGACATTAAACTGAGGGCAACTAGAGGAGGACATTAAACTGGGGGCAGTTGGAGGGAGACATTAATGTCCCCCTCTAGTTGCCCCCAGTTTAATGTCCCCCTCCATCTGCCCCCACAATTTAATGTCCCCCTCCAGTTGCCCCAGTTTAATGTCCCCCTCTAGTTGCCCCCAGTTTAAACTGGGGCAGCTGTAGGGGGGCATTAAACTATGGAGCAACTGGAGGGTAACATTAAACTGGGGAAGCTGGAGGGGGACATTAAACTGGGGCAGCTGGAGGGGGACATTAAACTGTGGGTGTACCAGGAGAGAGACTTTATTCTGTGGGGTCAATTTGAGGAGAACATTATAATGTGGGGACATATAACATTAAGGTGACTGTAGGAGCATTATACTGTGTGGGGAGCACAAAGACAAATGGATGGGAATGGGTGGAGTCAATTTAGAAGTGGGTGGAGCTAAATTTGCTGTGGCACATTTAGCCCGCTGCATATTTTGTCCCTCTTTCTGTCCTCTGAAAGTTGGGAGGTATGCTTTTTGTCATGTACTGTGTATGGAGACAAATTTTGTGGGCCACTGTGTATGTGGCACTTACTATGGGAATACTTCTACCAGGCAATATTTACTATGCACTAGTATGCAATATATATGAGGCAATTTAGGATACCATGTGGCCACTTGAAGAGGTATAATCTGGAAATGTGGCTCTTGGACCAAAAAAGATTCACTCATGCCCTAATATATGGCTTTTATGGCCCTAACATGTGTAAGCTCATGATACAAGAAACTTAGATTGTGATTTACTCTGGGGACGAGGGCAGATGTGACTATATTCACTACATAGGCCTCTGTTGGCTCTGTATAAATAAAGGGAAATAAATTAAAGGCAAACTTACAGCCAGGATATATATCACATGTAACAAAGCCACACAATGTAATTTTAACAAGACCAAACCTCAAATTCTTCACTCATTTATCATGTACTAAGTGACACTAGTGCTCAGCACAATTTATTTATTGGTGATCCTACACTACCTCTGGATGAGGTGAATGTGTTAAGGAGTTGTCAGACATAAGAGGTACAGTACATGTGTTTTATAACCTGTCTGTGCCAGAAGTTGCATAAGCAGACAGTGCCCCGGAGGATTAGAATCCGTTCTGATCCTCCACACTGGCAAAGTTTATACGACTATACTTTAGTGATTCAGTGCATCTCCTTTAATTTATGACTTCAGAGTCTTTCAATCATCACAATCCGAGAGGAGAAAAATCCCTACAACACAGAACAGATGTTTTGCTTTATTTATTAATAAATTATAGATTGACGGCAACTTAAAAAAAAAAAATCGGAAAAAAATGACGCATGTGCACTATATCATCTCAGCCAAAAAGCAGTTTACTGTTATCATCCTGAGATGTCCTAAGAATGTAATAAAAGGCAGCAAACAGCCCTGACATAAAACGCTTTATTGCAGATTTTCAAATTTAAGGTTTCTTTTACTGCTAATGAAGAATACAATCATTTTAAAAATAAATGTAATAAAATGTTATGGCGGATGTAGAAGACGCCGGCGCCGTGCAATCTATTTTATTGCCTGATGTCGTTTTTGCAATTCTCCTTCGTACTAGGCACATATAAGGAAAGAGCAGCAGACAGATCTACGGAGCAGCCGAGGACAATTTGACCACTAGAATGAGCTATATTTAGTATAGGGACATTATCATTCCAAGGAACAAGATGAGCCATTGTTTACAAATCCGCAAGGATATCGAGTTTTATTGGATAATTCCAGTGGTTTTGTCATACAAAGAGCTTCATGTAATGTGTAAGCAATACATATCTCCACTAAAGGGGTTGTCACATGAAAACAACCCATCTGTATGCTCTATTAAGGCATATGGACACCATGGGTGGTGGGAGAAATGATGTGATATTCCCTGGTTAGGACTTACCTCTGACTCAGAATGGATGAGAACACTGCAGTGAAATTTCTTTGCCATCTTGTTAATAACCAGGGGAAATCACCATGAGGCATCTCTTTAAAGGAATACGTTAAGCAAAATGTATACAGTGGATTATGGCTAAAATAGTGCATGAGATGGTGGTGCATGACACAGGGATAAAAAAAAAACAAAATAATATAACTGAGTCATGCATCGCCCCATCAAGCCCTGCACTAAACATAATCCTGAGAGTTCATTTAAAGAGGACCTTTCACCCCCTCCAAAACCTCCAGCTCTTTGTAGCCTTTAATAAGCTCCACTCCACTGATTCCAACCCATTTGGATTTTTTCCACTAGTCCCCACCATTCCTGAGCAATCGGTGCTGTTAGTTTCAGTATGCTAATTACAGTAGACTCTCTACTGTCAGATGGGTGGTGTTGGAATGAAGGAGATAGACAGGGACCACCCACCAGACAGTAGATATCTTAATTAGCATATTAGGTGCTGAAACTAACAATAATGATTGCTTGTGAACTGTAGGAGCTAGAGAAAAAAAATTCCAACCACACTGGAATGGGTGAAGCGGCGCATATTAAAGGATGTAAAGAGGTGAAGGTGGTGAAAGGTCCTCTTTAAGATGTAAACAGGATCACATGTAGATATAAGATATATTACTAAGTTATTGTATGACCATATGCAGTAGTTAATCTGGTAAATGTTATGTGATACAGAGCTTTGTGTCTGACATGTGATAGGCAGATGTTCGGGCATATGTACATGTGTGAGTGGTTAGTGGCATCAGAGCTAGTGAACTATGCCCCCAAGTCAAAAAAGGTTACATGCAGTGGGTAGCTGCTAGTGATGAGTCTGGGGTACCACCTGTGTAGGGTGATAGTTTTGTGATGTGTCCTTATTGTTATGGTGTGCTGCGCAACAGCGATAATGGACTGGATAATGGGTTAGTGTATGGTCAGCCCAGTATGCTTGAGCATGCCCCCTTGAGCAGCTCAAAGATAATATAAAGGAAGACTTTCCTGCCTGTAGTGGGGGGTAAGTAACACTTGCTATTAAGATACACCCCTTTACAGCTGAGATAGAGCCATAGAAAAGTAATAAAGCTCCAGTGTCACCTTGTCGTGGCAGATGGGCTTATAATTACAGTTTGATCAAAGTGTAAAAACCAAGAACCTTATCTTTATGTATTCTTATATACAGTAGGTATTTGCAGTAATGCTCTTGGTGCTAGCAGAATGCTAATGCAGTTGTTGCCTGTATGTGAGGCAATGTGTCAATGTGAATGAGAAATGTAGACCATATGAGTATGCAAATCTGCAAACAGTAAGCAGTTGTTACCAGACCAAGTTACTGTCAGTGCATTGATACCAAGCAAAGGCGACTATGAGAAGGGGGTTGTGACCAACACCAGTAGAGAGTGAGTGTTTGGAGTATAACTGAGCTGCTGTGATACTATAATACTGACCTAGAGTGAGATGGTGCAGAGGTGCATGTGCCAGCTTTGTGATGCAATTGCCACAATTTGTTGCAGATATCAGAAAAGTGGTGTAAGTGTGTCAAAAATCAAGCCAACCTGTCACCTCTTATAAGATTATTTGGAAACCACCAGGCTAGTTGTCTTATCTGAGAATTTTGCAATTGCCAGACTCATTGTCTCCCTGTTAATAAAGTTCTTCAGTTCACATCTGTGTCTGCTTATATACAGTGGGGGAAAAAGTATTTAGTCAGCCACCAATTGTTCAAGTTCCCCCACTTAAAATGATGAGAGCGGCCTGTAATTGACATCATAGGTAGACCTCAACTATGAGAGCCAAAATGAGAAAACATATCTAGAAAATCACATTGTCTGTTTTTTTAAGAATTTATTTGCAAATTATTATACCAAAGTATTTGGTCACCTACAAACAAGCAAGATTTCTGCTCTCACAGACCTGTAACTTCATCTTTAAGAGGCTCCTCTGTCCCCCACTCATTACCTTTAGTAATGGCACCTGTTTGAAATTGTTATCAGTATAAAAGACACCTATCCACAACCTCAAACAGTCACACTCCAAACTCCACTATGGTGAAGACCAAAGAGCTGTGGAAGGACATCTCAGACCTGGCCCTTTCCTGGATCCCCTCATACCTCACCAACTGCACATTCAGCATCTCCCACTCACACACCACCTCCCTGCCGCGCCCTCTTTCTGTAGGTGTCCCCCAAGGCTCCGTCCTAGGACCCCTCCTGTTCTCAATCTACACCCTAGGCCTTGGCCAACTCATAGAATCTCATGGTTTCCATTACCATTGCTATGCTGACGACACCCAAATATATCTTTTTGGACCAGACATTACCTCCCTGTTGTCCAGAGTCCCAGTATGTCTAGCAGCCATAGCCTCCTTTCTCTCCTCCCGCTTTCTCAAACTCAACATGGAGAAAACGGAGTTCATAATCTTCACCCCTCCACGCACGACTTCCCTACCTGACCCATCTATAAAATTAATGGAACCACTCTCACCCCAGTCTCACAAGCCCACTGCCTTGAGATAACCTTAGACTCTGACCTATCCTTCAAGCCACATATTCAAACCCTCAACACCTCCTGCCGCCTCCAACTCAAGAACATCCATCGAATCCGCTCCTTCCTCACCCCTGAAACGACAAAGATGCTAGTCCACGCCCTCACAATCTCCCGCCTAGACTACTGTAACACTCTTCTCCATGGCCTCCCAGCTAACACTCTCGCCCCCCTCCAGTCCACCTTAAACTGTGCTGCTCGCCTAATACACCTCTCCCCCCGTTCTTCATCAGCCGCCCTCCTCTGCCAATCCCTTCACTGGCTACCCATTGCCCAGCAAATAGAGTTCAAATTACTAATGCTGACATACAAAGCCATCCACAACCTGTCTCCTCCATATATCTCCGACCTAATCTCCCGCTACCTGCCCGCACGTAACCTCCGATCCACCAAAGACCTCCTACTCTGCTCTGCTCTTATCCGTTCTTCACACATCTTGTGTACCGTATGTTAATCCTCAAATGTAAATCACCATGGAATTAATGGTGCTATATAAATAAACAATAATAATATTTTTAAGTGGGAGAACTTGCACAATTGGTGGCTGACTAAATACTTTTTTTTCCCCACTGTACTTCTGCTATTCCTGAGTGAGGAACTTCTCTGCCACCATGGGCAGACCATCCCAACCAACCAATCCCTTTACATCTGCATCTCGTATATCTGGCTTGTCCATGTCTAACATGATCAACCCTTCATTTTAAACATATGGCCAATACTTCTACAATGACAAAAGTGGATCCCTGGAAGTTCCAAGAGATTGACGCATCTAAATCAGCTGACCATTATGGCAAACAACCCTTTCAAAGTCTCACCCTGAGGTACATATGCACCAGAAGGTGTACTCCCTGGTGCAGATTTACTAATAGTCTCTAAGTTTTGGACAACTTACTGCAACTTTAGCCTAGACAGCCTTTAACCGTAACAGATTTATCAAAGTGACTGATGCTGTTTGATAAATCTAGCATATCGTTGACTCTCTAGCCTAACATGACCCCACTTATTAGTTGACTAAAAAGTTTTTTACGACATTCTTGGTGCAAACTCAGGCCACAGGTCACAACTTAGGCTGTGCCCCTTTCCTATTAGAGCCATGTCCTATCCTGATAGGCCACGCCCTTTTCTCATGCATTGCTTTTATAAGATTAAGCCCAGCGTATGACCATACCCTTGGACATAGAAAGAATACTGACAAGGTAAGTTTACCTGGCACTGAGTACTTGAGGGGGCGTAACAACAACCCCCATACCTTGCTCAGAAAACTGAATATTTGTCCAAGGTGAAGAAAAGCTTACTGTATATATAAGTGTCCACTTTGTTTTTTATTGTGTCATTGGTTAGGTAGGCACAGGGTCAAGTGAAGCATCTCTGCATTGGGAGAACCTCACTAAATAGTACCTCAAGTCTCAGCTTCCTGGAAACCGAAAAGGGAAGCAGCACAGGGTGTATAGCAAAATACCAATGGATTTATTCTATTGTGTACGGTTTTGATATACACCCTGTGCGCTGCTTCTCTTGGTTTGTTTGATTGTTTGCCCCAGCTTTGACCAGGTATGCTGTCCTTACGTTTCTTGAATTTAAGCTTCCTGAAGTGTGAAATAGGGGAGATGGGAAGACTAAGAACAACAGCAGTACCTGATTTTTATACTTTTTTATGGAGTTTCTCTGTCGATACCACATTGGAATGTGTTGGGAAAGTCGCAAATCTACTGTAAAAAGTACATCATTTTTGTTACTGTAGTCTTAAGAAATAAATCACTTTTTATGGTGGTTTAAATTGAACCCTAAGGTATTTTTCTAAAATGACAATATTAGCATACTGAAAATATTCATATATTTTATTTTATGGTATTGAACAATAGTGTTTGGGAAATATGTCAGAAATACCTGTATTTTACCCATAAAGTAATATGTGTGTAATAAAATATAAAAGGATAGAGAATAAAAGGACAATCAAATTTTAATGATCTGGATGAAACTTGTAGTCTCACAAGACTTATCCTCACAGCTTACAGAAACACTTATCATTCTCCTGTGATAAGAATTCCCGGCAGGGAAGAACAGCATTAGAATGAACTATGTTATACAAAGACTTGATGCAAAAATTCTGTGGGAAACATAGCTGTAAAATTCTGAGTTTATAGAGCGGAGCCCAACAACACAGAACTTCTCTATCTTTGGAGGATCTAAGATGTCTATGGATTACATAGATAGTGAAATGCTTAAAGGTGTATTCCAGTGTATTCCAGTAACACAAATTTACCACCTATCTGAAGAAAAGCTTACTGATCAGTGGGGGTCTGATTGCTGGAATCCCCAGTTTTGAATAAAGCAGTAGATAAGGCAGCATGCAGTGCTTCATGTGTTTTAATGGGACCACCGGAGATAGCCAAGTGCTGTGTTTTAGCCATCTCTCCAGCAGTGCCATAGAAATCAATGAAACAATGGATTGGGAATAACTTCATGTTACTGGAACACCTCTTTAATTTTTCCTGTGGTGGAACTGCAGAGAAGCTAAACACCTGCTGAGGTCCTCAATAGCAAGATACCTTGTAAACAGTGGCATGATTGTGAATTGTACATTTTTTTTTTAGCACATTTGAAATTGTGCTGAATTGGTTTAATGAGAAATTATAGTCTTCAACCATATTAGAAATCAGTTAAGTATGGACATATCTGCATCCTGTCAGGTTTTTGGCTCCTCTCCACTGCCTTCCTGGATTGGTATTTCAAAACTGGCACTCCTCCACTATACTTCTGGGATTCCTGGATATGCTGCCAAGGTTCTTCTACTCACACACGCTCACATTACACACGCTCTGACTTCTGGCCCTAAAAGCGCCATCATAATTTGGACTTCTCCTGTATGTTAGTAGAGTGACCTTTTGATAAGTTCCCTTTGAAATGAAAAGTCAATTCCTCCAGGCCTATTTTGTATCTGCCCTCTGCTCTGGTTACGAGAATAAGTTTCCTTTATAGAGGGAGCCTCTCTAATATCTCAGAGTAGGATAGTCGAAAAAAAATTGTGAGTGATAATCATTATGGACATCAATGTATTGTATCTCCCAATGGACCTATTATTCAGTTATTCAGACTTTCTACACATTGTGAATTTGCCTAGCTACAGATGCATCTACACTTAATTTAGCTGTAACTTGGTTAAAGACTCTAATTTCGACCAGATAAATATATTGAAGCAAAGGAAAAGCCTTGAATGACTGCAATTCCCAACAAACCCACTGGATGGCCACACAAAAACATATCTACAATATCACATTATGATATAATATTGGGAAAAGCTCTTCATCTCTTGACACATATATCTGGACATGTCCTGCCTAGTTGGAACAATGTGAATTCCAGAAAGTTCACATCTAGTAGAGAAAAATCTAACTACCCTTTAAGATGATGCAGTAAAGAGAGAAAACTTATAACAAAATATTAGTACTCCTATTTCTACCCAATCGTTGGCCCATGAGAGCCACTTATCCCCTATAATATAAACGTCTGATCAGTCAGCGAACCTCCACCAGTACTGAGAACAGAGGTCCCAAATCACTAATCTTGAATTGAGTGATGGATGCGAATGTCTGTTTCTCTCTATTCAAGTCTATGGGCCTGCCAGAGATTACCGAATACCCGCAACATTCCAATTGTAATTATTTACTTCCAACCCACAGCATGTCAATTATTATTTAGTGAAATCTCATCCACTATGCTGCTGCTGTACATCTTAGCAGGTAAGCTGGCAGCAAATACGTGGAGGCTAACCTGTTGCATGTTGTCTTATGTAACAACATCAAAGAGGGAGTCCACATTTGATACATCCCCTTCAATTTGGAACACAATATAATAGCTTTCCTGCTCCTTTAAGATACATTCGAACATTATCCACGTTTACTTGCATGAGATCTGTATGCAGGTCACACATTTTATCTTTGCCTTCTCTTCTAAATTGACATGTTTCTGAAAGAACCCTGAAAGCCAAGTTAAATGGAGAGATTACTATATGACCCTTTAACTTTGTCTAAAGTTCAGTAAAAGATTCAATTCCAAGAATAACCTCTTGACTATAAAAATTATTCTGCTCACATAGGGGAAAAATAGAAACTGAAAAATACCCAAATAGGAGCAATGGATGTTTTGCAAGTCTAATGTGTAATATTTGAATAATTCTTGCTGAGACCAAGTGAATAGAGAAATGATTAAAAAATGAAAGAAAAACATCCTTGGAACAAGTGGAAAAGTTTTCTTTTTAGTATATGTAGATGGATATAAGGATGTAAAGTATGTGCCCTCCACCATACTGGGAGGTTATTTTAATGGATGCTAATGTGAGCCAATGCACTTCAAAAGATAAACAGATAGATATATGGTAGATAGATAGATAGATAGATAGATAGATAGATAGATAGATAGATAGATAGTCAAATAAACACCTCAAAATAAAAGCCCATTCTATCTTCATTCATCTAATAAATGTTACAAAGCAACAAAAGTCAATTCAATTACTTGTCGATAATCACCGTGGCCACAATCCATCAGGCTCTCGGTCTCATTCAATTAGGCTGAGACCTTCTGGTTAGAGAAAACTATTTTGCCAGTATGAGCACAGACATATCAGCAAATGTTGAAGACATGATATGTTTATGTTGTACTTGGTCTGAATTTAGCAGTTGCCATTACAAATCCAGTATCGACAGTAATAAAATAAAATGAATGGGCCTGGTTCCAGTTTACATCAGCATTCTGCATAGTACTAATCTATTGGTTTTCAATAATCTGATTTTTGTAGTAATAACATTATACATTTTCATATTGTTACTTTGTTATAACAGATTATTATAGTTATTAACCCATAATCATTCCATGTCTTGCTGTGTGGTCATACGTGCTTTCTCTTTCAGAAGACTAACCAGGATTCACCTGAAGAAAGACTTTGTCAATACCCCAGAAAGTCTTCTGCGCTCTGCATTCTGACTAAGCACTCCCCTCTCCTTATTTCTGCAGTCCTCTAACACTCTTGGGCAGCTCCTGAGAATGTTGTCTTTGGGAGTATCCGGTAGTAAAGAGGACCACAAGCTGCAGGTGGGATGCAAAACAGAGTCTGGGCACCAGTTTTTAATTCACCAAGGAAGGCTGCAGGAAAGCAGTCATTAACAAGACCAAGTAGATCACTAAGTATGGAGGAATTAACCCCTTTACCACTCTGGACCACCAAATATAAAAAGTATCTATTCACCAGACACTGACACAATTTTGTGCACATAAGGATTTAATGGGTGTAGCTTTTTGATTTCTTTTACTACCATTTTTGTAGCAACTTTTTGAGATACACATAGCTGATTTTTAATACCTTACTAGTTATTTATTTGTTAAATGTACAAATTTCCACTAAAATAGTATAAGAATGGATATGCTGTATTGTTTTGGTCATTTTGCTATATAATATGTATAGTCTTGCATTACAGTACATCAATGGCGATGGTTTGTGTTGCTGTGAGCAGTATGTTTTTTTTCCTTTATTTGTATTTTATTTTATTATTGTTATACCTTCTTTTTGTATATATTTTTTAACTTGCATGTCATCCATTAGGTCATAAAAGACTTCTGGGGAACATTCATTCTTCATTGTATTTTTCTATTTTGCAGTTATCTTTTGAAACTTGGACATCCATAGAAGCCCGCTTTCAGGGCAAAACAACCCCGTCATGACATTGCTATGCTAGGATGGGGGGACATCTTGCCATCATGTAAAGTGATAGAGACAGTGGCATTGCTGCATTGCAGAATCCTCTATTGAATTCATTCCACTCACTCAAGTAGACAGAAAACGAGAAGACGGAAGTAGTGTGGTTATATCTAGCTTCTCCTTAGGTTCCTATTTGTCAGACAGGCACCTGATATGTCCCTGCTAAGTTAAAAGAGCTATCATTACAGCATTAAAGCCCATGGCTATGTACCAAACATATAGTGCTTGGATGTTAATTGGTTAACCACTCGACAACTCTTGACCACCAGGGAAGCTTGTATTAAGAGTCAGACATTAACTTTCAACTACCCTAGACCACCAGGAAAACTTAACTGCTTCACTACCCTAGACCA
Organism: Leptodactylus fallax; assembly: GCA_947044405.1. Classification (NCBI taxonomy): domain Eukaryota; kingdom Metazoa; phylum Chordata; class Amphibia; order Anura; family Leptodactylidae; genus Leptodactylus; species Leptodactylus fallax. The sequence goes on along the minus strand of CAMRHE010000300.1, from coordinate 499,906 downwards.
CCAGGGAAGACTGCAGTCGTATATGGCAATTATAATAGCAAATTATTCTTTTATTGCCAAGTTGCTCATTGACAGGAGGGGTTATTTTCTAATATATATGGATATTGAAATGTTAGCAGGACGTGGCTGATTTCTAATGATGTTTTTGCAGATCATTATCATAGGTATGTAATGCTAAATTGTATAATCCTTCATCTAAAATGGTGTATGTTCGAGTGGACCTAACAGCTTCATGGTCAGAACAGGCTGTAAATTAAATGTTAAGTGTTCTCTTAACCTACAGGAAGGGTTCTCAAAACGGAGCTCGTATTTTTATGGCCTTCAGGTTTTCTAGATTACTTGTAATAGACTTTTTATGCAACAAGGCAACTGTCGCACAACTTAATTGGAATGCCATGTCGAATTTTTAAATTAAGAATCTCGTACTCAAGCATCGCTGCTTTTTTTCATTAGAAGAGTGAAAACTTAATTGAATCCCGCAACAAAAATACTACACATCTTTAATTAAACAGGAGCATTTCACAAACTATTTTTCCAAGAGGCTGATTTCATTATTTAAAATATATTTGGAGTCTTTATAGGGAAATTCCAAAAGAATATTTCTGCAAATGTCACTTTATATTCCAATAACAGTATAATGATTCTGGATTTACAACTGGCAGAGTGTAGAATAAGGAAAAATGGAGCAATGAAAATTAAACGGCTTTTACTTCTACTCAGTTTTTCTAAAATAAAACACAGCACTTATATTTGGCTTTTTAACCATGGGCCTGATTAGGGCAAAATTCCAAATTTACACTTTGCTGTTTGAACCAGGTCATGCCGTGATGTCATGACCACAAGGCATATCTTCTCCTATACCCCAGAGGACTACTGCTCTTAGTGCTTCTGTAAAGTTTACATAGGATGTAACCAGGACCTGGAGCCTGAGAAGGCATGAAAGATCCCTCTGCCCTATATTATCTATATAAGTAGTACACTAATATGCATAATGAGTGATAGGTGGTCCTAGAGGTCCTAGGAAACAGACTTTCCACTAGGGTCCAAGAGCCTGACGTTAAGCCTATTCGCTGTCCAATCTTGATGATATCATCAGGGAGTATCTTTAACCTCACGATTTGAGTGTATTGGTTCTTTTGTCCAGGTTCCACCTGTTATTAATACACCATCTACCCAGTATTCTTACCTCTAATTTCCATCCTAGTTACTGGGTTGGTGTCTTCCTTGGTTTAACACTTCAGTGTGGTTCACTGACTTGGTTTGACCTTCCTACAACAAATTTTCCATTATAGCCATAGACTCTTCCATCGAGTCAATTGAAGAATCTATGCACAGAGGGTTTACATTCTAATTTTAGTAGAATATTCAAGACAATTCTAGAGTGGGACAAGACTTTTAATATTCTGTAGTGAAGAGATAGATCAGTGCACCATAATATGCGCTGTAGATTTGCTAAATATAGTAATCTGTTTTTAAAATTCTGTGACTGTGAAAGGACACATTCTTTTATTCACACTGAGCAGTGATACCCATTGCCTTGACCCATTTCTCAAAATTAGTCAGCAAAAATCTTGGGTGAGAACTAGCTTCATGACAATGACAATGACAAACATTTGTAATGCTCATTTCTTACCAGGGGACTAAAAGCGTATATATAGAGATATTATTCTATTCTTTAAATTTTCAGTGCTGTGAAATATGTTGGTGCTACAGTATATAAGCTATCAGAAATCAGTATTACCATAAATATTACTATTGGCCATTGATGAGAGAGAACACAGCCCAGGTCAGTCCCATTTACTACTTGATAACAAGAACCAATGCAAGACTCAACTTTACAGAGGAATTGCACTGTCAGCAAACATGGGGGTAGACAATTTTCCATGGGTCATGGAAGGGTGAAAAATGTCAGGTCCTTTCTGTGCTAATTGAAAAAATTTAAAGAGGTTGTATGAGATTTAAAAATATATGGCAATGCGGAGGGCAAAAACCTACTGATTTTTTTTGCCGTTGTCTGATCTTTTTTTGTTGTTTGTCTATTTCTTATTTATTCTTGGTAGATCTTAAAATCATACAAAATGGCTTCAAGAAAAAGTGCTACACTTGTCCATGAGATACAAAGCCAGACATAGCACCATTAATCCCCTTAAAATTGTCTGTTGTAAGTAAAATTAGCACAAACAACAGCTTATAGATTTCTTTCATAACCTATCGTCATTGAAGTAGAACTGCATTTACATTTAAAATGATACAGATAGCAAATGCAAAAACCAGAATGTGGAAAATCGTGACTTTTTTTCATCAATATTTCTCTAGTATGCTTGGAAACACTGTGTGGGCACATTTACATCTGTCAACACAAATTACATATTGCTTGACAGCTGAAAGACCACTGGTTGTTTTGGTATTGTAATAAAGTTGAGTCCACATACAAATATGTATACATGGTAAGATAAATACAGTAATTAAAGAGCAATGAATGAATACAATGCAGCGGGCAGAACATTGCTATAATTTATTAGCATCTATAATGTGTTGTATAAAAACCAGATGTCTCCATAAAACCAGGAGAAATTGGAAAGTCGTAATAAAGGGCCATATAAAAGTAAGGATTTTATTAAAACAATATGAATTTACTTGCTGCAATATGTATGTTATATTAATATCTTCATATACCTTCATACTAATACAGTGGGAAAAAAAAGTATTTAGTCAGCCACCAATTGTGCAAGTTCTCCCACTTAAAAAGATGAAGCCGGCCTGTAATTGACATCATAGGTAGACCTCAACTATGAGAGACAAAATGAGAAAACAATTCCAGAAAATCACATTGTCTGATTTTTAAAGAATTTATTTGCAAATTATGGTGGAAAATAAGTATTTGGTCAATAACAAAAGTTCATCTCAGTACTTTGTTATATACAGTGCCTTGCAAAAGTATTCATACCCCTTGAACTTTTTCACATTTGGTCGCCTTACAACCACAAACTTATTTGTATTTTATTGAGATTTTAACTGATAGACCAACACAAAGTAGTATATAATTATGAAGTGGAACGGGAATGATACATGGTTTTCAAAATTTTGATCAAATAAAAATCTGAAAAGTGTGACGTGCAAAAGTATTCAGCCCCCTGTACTCTGATATCCCTAAATAAAATCCAGTGCAATCAATTGCCTTCAGAAGTCACTTAATTAGTTAATAGAGTCCAACTGTGTGTAATTTAGTCTCAGTATAAATACACCTGTTCTGTGAAGGCCTCAGTGGTTTGTTAGAGAACACTAGTGAACAAACAGCATCATGAAGACCAAGGAACTCACCAGACAGGTCAGAGATAAAGTTGTGGAGAAGTTTAAAGCAGGGTTAGGTTATAAAAACATATCCCAAGCTTTGAACATCCCAAGGAGTACTGTTCAATCCATCATCCAAAAATGGAAAAAGTATTCTACAACTGCAAACCTAACAAGACATGGCCGTCCACCTAAATTGACAGATCGAGCAAGGAGAGCACTGGTCAGAGAAGCAGCCAAGAGGCCCATGGTCACTCTGGAAGAGCTACAGAAATCCACAGCTCAGGTGGGAGAATCTGTCCACAGGACAACTATAAGTCGTGCACTCCACAAATCTGGCCTTTATGGAAGAGTGGCAAGAAGAAAACCATTGTTGAAAGAAAGACATAAGAAGTGCCATTTGTAGTTTGCCATAAGCCATATAGGGGACACAGCAAACATGTGGAAGAAGGTGCTCTGGTCAGATGAGACCAAAGTTGAACTTTTTGACCTAAATGCATAGCACTATGTGTGACGGAAAAGTAGCCCTGCTCATTCCCCTGCACATATCATCCCCACTGTGAAACATGGTGGTGGCACCATCATGGTGTTGGGATGCTTTTCTTCGGCAGGGACAGGGAAGCTGGTCAGAGTTGATGGGAAGATGGATGAAGCTAAATAGAGGGCAATCCTGGAAGAAAACCTGTAGGAGGCTGCAAAAGACTTGAGATTGGGAAGGAGATTCACCTTCCAGCAAGATAATGACCCTAAACATACAGCCAGAGCTACAGTGGAATGGTTTAGATCAAAGAATATTCATGTGTTAGAATGGCCCAGTCAAAGTCTAGACCTAAGTCCCATTGAGCATCTGTGGCAAGACATGAAAATTGCTGTTCACAGACGCTCTCCATCCAATCTGGTTGAGCTAATTTGCAAACAAGAATGGGCAAAAATCTCAGTCGCTAGATGCGCAAAGCATGTAGAGACATACCCCCAAAAGACTTGCAGCTGTAATTTCAGCAAAAGGTGGCTCTACAAAGTATTGCTATGGGGGGCTGAATACTTTTACACGACACACTTTTCAGATTTTTTTGGATTAAAATTTTGAAAAGCGTGTATCATTTTCCTTCCACTTCACAATTATCTGCTACTTTGTGTTGGTCTATCACTTAAAATCTCAATAAAATGCATTTAAGTTTGTGGTTGTAAGGTGACAAAATGTGAAAAAGTTAAAGGGGTATGAATACTTTTGCAAGGCACTGTATATGGAGGGGACAGGTTGTGGATGGCTTTGTATGTCAGCATTAGTAATTTGAACTCTATTCGCTGGGCAACAGGTAGCCAGTGAAGGGAATGGCAGATGGAGGCGGCCGATGAAGAACGGGGGGAGAGGTGTATTAGGCGAGCAGCACAGTTTAAGGTGGACTGGAGGGGGGCGAGAGTGTTAGCTGGGAGGCCATGGAGAAGGGTGCTACAGTAGTCTAGGCGGGAGATTATGAGGGCGTGGACTAGCATCTTTGTAGTTTCAGGGGTGAGAAAGGAGCAGATTCGATGGATGTTCTTGAGTTGGAGGCGGCAGGAGGTGTTGAGGGTTTGAATATGCGGCTTGAAGGATAGGTCAGAGTCTAAGGTTATCCCAAGGCAGCGGGCTTGTGGGACTGGGGTGAGAGTTGTTCCATTAATGTTGATAGATGGGTCAGGTAGGGGGGTCATGCGTTCAGGGGTGAAGATTATGAACTCCGTTTTCTCCATGTTGAGTTTGAGAAAGCGGGAGGAGAGAAAGGAGGCTATGGCTGCTAGGCATTCTGGGACTCTGGACAACAGAGAGATAATGTCTAGTCCAGAGAGATACAGTATATTTGGGTGTCATCAGCATAGCAATGGTAATGGAAGCCATGGGATTCTATGAGTTGGCCAAGGCCTAGGGTGTAGATTGAGAACAGGAGGAGTCCTAGGACGGAGCCTTGGGGGACACCTACAGAAAGAGGGCGTGGCGGGGAGGTGGTGTGCGAGTGGGAGACGCTGAATGTATGGTTGGTGAGGTATGAGGAGATCCAGGAAAGGGCCAGGTCTGAGATGCCGAGGGATGAGAGAGTTTCTAGCAGGAGGGAATGGTCGACTGTGTCAAAGGCAGAGGAGAGGAGGATAGTGACCTTGGTTAGGGCAGTTTCTGTGGAGTGAAGGGGTCTGAAGCCTGACTGTAGTCTTTCAAAGAGCATATTGGACGAGAGATAGGAGGATAGTTCGGAGTGGACGTGTTGCTCCAGCAATTTTCAGGCGTATGGGAGCAGTGAGATGTTGCGATAGTTGGCTGGAGAGGATGGGTCCAGGGAGGGTTTCTTAAATATAGGTGTGACGGTTGCATGTTTGAAGGCGGAAGGGAAGGATCCATTGGTTAGGGATAGGTTGAAGAGATGGGTTAGGGCAGGCGTAATGTCTTCAGAGAGTTTGGTGATGAGATGTGACTGGATTGGGTCGAGTGCCCAGGAGGTGAGGTGGGATTTAGAGATTAGGGTGGAGAGCTTTTCATCAGTTATGGTGGAGAAACAGGTTAAAGATGAAGAGCACCGAGCAGTTGAATAGAGTGGTTGTTGGGGGTGTAGGGTGAGACTGTCTCTGATTGTGTCAATTTTGCTTTTGAAATAAGAGGCAAAGTCATCGGCTGTGACAAGTGACATCAGAGGGGGCACAGGAGGACGGAGAAGGGAGTTGAAGGTAGTGAATAGCTGTTTGGGGTTGCGGGATAGGGCAGATATTAGTGTGGTGAAGTAATAATAATAATAATAATAATAGTCCTTTAATAGTCCCACAGTGGGGAAATTCAGTGTGTTACAGCAGCAAAGATAAGATAAGATAAGCAGATACAAATACAAATACAACATGTACAGGAATGTTCCAAGGTGAGAGGCATTACATTAATAGCAGAAAGACAGATAGGACGTAGCAGGGGGGGGGGGGGATTTAACAGGCAGAGAGATATTTCAGTTCTCTGTATGTAATGATCTCCGCTTAGGTCGGTGTTGGTTGTACAGCCTAACCGCGGTGGGGAGGAAAGACTTCCGATAGCGCTCCTTCTCACACCTAGGGTGGAGCAGTCGGTCACTGACAGTACTGCCCAGCGCTATCACAGTCTCATGGATGGGATGGGACTTCTTCTTCTGCATGGAGCTCACCACGGACAGTATCCTTCTGTCACTCACCACCTGCACTGGGTCCAGTGGGCTCCCCAGGACAGAGCTGGCCCTTCTAATCAGCTTGTCGAGTTTATTTCTGTCCCTGGTTGATATACTGCTCCCCCAGCAGGCCACTCCAAAGAAGATGGCTGATGCCACTACCGAGTTGAAGAAAGTCCTAAGAAGTGCCCCCCGGATTCCAAAGGCTCTCAGCTTCCTAAGCAGGTAGAGCCTGCTGTGGCCCTTCCTGTACAGGGCCTCCATATGATCTGCCCAGTCCAGCTTATTATTAAGGAGCAGACCCAGGTACTTATAGGTGTTCACAATCTCGATGCCCGTCCCCAGGATGTCCACTGGTTTTGGAGGGCATCTGCCTTTACGGAAGTCCACCACCATCTCCTTGGTCTTCCCCGCGTTAATCTTCAGGTGGTTCTGGTGGCACCAGTCCACAAAAAACCGGTTCAGTTCTCTGTACTCCCTGTCATCATCGTCTATGATGAGGCCTACTATTGCAGAGTCGTCAGAATACCTCTGTAGGTAGCAGCTAGATGAGTTGCACCTAAAATCAGCAGTGTACAGTGTGAAGAGGAAAGGGGCGAGAACCGTACCCTGAGGTGCCCCCGTATTACAGATCACAGTACCTGACACACAGTCTTGGGCTCTCACGTATTGAGGTCGATTTGTGAGGTAGTCTAGGATCCAGTTGGAGAGGTGGTGGTCCACTCCAGCAAGGCCCAGCTTGTCTCTCAGTAACCTGGGCTGTATGGTGTTAAAAGCACTGGAGAAATCAAAGAACATTATTCTCACTGTGTTCCCTGGTTTTTCCAGGTGAGACAGAGCCCTGTGCAGAAGGTGGATGATGGCATCATCTACCCCAATGCCCGGTCGATAAGCAAACGAGAGGGTCCATAGCGGGGCTCACTAGAGGGCGAAGATGTGTGAGAACCAATCTCTCTAAGATCTTCATCAAGTGGGATGTCAGTGCTACAGGTCTGTAGTCGTTGAGGTCCATAGGGTGAGGTTTCTTTGGAACTGGTACCACACAAGAAGATTTCCATAATTCAGGGACTATTTCCTGCCTCAGGCTCATATTATACATATATGTAATTATACCACACAGCTGGTCCCCACAAGTCTTAATTAGCCTTGCACTGATGTCATCTGGCCCTGCGGCTTTAATCGCCTTGATCTTTTTCATCTCCTTCCTCACCTGGGCCCGTGTGAAGGTCAGACTGTGGTCAGATAAAGACAGATTTCTGGATTTACTGGTCTGTTGGGAAGTAGCCACATGGGGTGAATGGGGTGAAGTCATTGTGGTGAGGGGAGCTGAAGGACATGCTGGGGTGGGAGGAGCTGGTGTGTGATCAAATCTGTTGAAGAATAGGTTTAGTTCATTAAGCCAGTTAACATCTGCCTCAATCTGGCAGACCGACTGTTTATGACCCGAAATTGACTTAAGCCCCTCCCAGACCCCCCTTATGTCTTTTCTTTCCATTTGCTTTTCCATTTTTTCCTTATAACTGGATTTTCCTTGCCTGATTAGATGCCTCAGCTCCTTTTGTACTTCCCCCAACCCCTCCTTATCTCTTGTCCTGAATGCCATCTTTTTCTCCTTAAGTAGTGTTTTTATATCAGAGTTAATCCATGGTTTGTTGTTGGAGAAGCACCTCACCACTTTTGTGGGTACTGTGTTGTCCACACAAAAATTAATGTAGTCCGTTATGCAGTGTGTGAGTCCTTCTATATCTTCTCCATACGAATCCTGCAAAACTTCCCATGCGGTTGTGTCAAAACAATCCCTCAGAGCCTCATCACTCTCCTCGGACCATATCCTCACTGTGCGGGTGACAGCTGGTTCTCTACGTACAAGTGGCTTGTACACAGGTCGGAGATGTACTAGGTTGTGATCCGATCTCCCCAGGGGCGGTAGGGCTGATGAGTTATATGCCTCCCTCACGTTGGCAAAGAACAAGTCCAGTGTTTTGTTGTCTCTTGTGTGGCAGGTTACATACTGTGTGAAACTGGGAAGTGTGGATGATGGAGAGGCGTGGTTGAAATCGCCAGACACAAGAAGGAGGGCCTGGGGGTGCTGAGACTGTAACTGGCTCAGCGTGGCTTGTAGGACCTCGCAGGCAGCGTCAGCTTTCGCAGAGGGGGGGACATATGCAGCTATCACGATGACATGTGATAGTTCCCTTGGTAGATAGAAAAGTCTCATGCTCACAGCTAATAGTTCAATGTCCTTACAGCAAGTTTGCTCCTTAATCACAATGTGCCTAGGATTGCACCATCTATTATTCACAAACATTGCCAGCCCCCCTCCTTTCCTCTTACCGCTCTCCCTTGTCCTGTCTGCCCGAAGGAGTTTAAAACCATCCAAGGAGACCAGAGAGTCAGGAGTAACTTCAGTGAGCCAAGTCTCTGTAAGTAGCATCATGCTGCACACCCGAAACTCCTGATGATGCCTGGTGAGCGCTGTTAGTTCATCCATCTTGTTTGCAAGAGATCTCACATTGCCCATAATGATGGAGGGAACAGTTGGTCGGTAACGCCTCTTTTTAATCCTCTGAAGAGTTCCTGCTCTGCAGCCCCTCCCCCGCTTTTTCTTTCTCCAGAGTTCTTGGGGGATGGGTGGGCAAATGGTATGCAGCCCTGTTGTTGTGACTCTAAGCTGCAGTAATTTCTCTCTTGTGTAGACAAAAGAAATGCCTGCAGACACAAGAGTCTCCATTTCAGCAGGACAAAAAGACAGATAAAAACAAAAAAAAAAGTATCACAAAGGTCCAATTCCAAGTCTTTGTTTCTTCATTTCTTCATAGTGTAAAGTCCATTAAGTAGAGAGATAAAAAAACAGACAGAGAAAGAAAAAATAAGAGAAATAGAGTCTCAGAGCTGCCTAACAGGCAGCCACTTCAGCGGCGCCATCTTGGAAAAAAAAAAAAAAAAAGTAGACCTGCTTTGTAGAGGTGAGTGCGTTCTTGAATGTGAGAACTGCCTCTTTATACCTAAGGTAGTCCTCCTGAGCGTGGCTTTTCTTCCAGAGGCGTTCTGCAACCCGTGAGGCACGTCTCAGTTTTTTAGTCAGGTCAGTGTGCCAGGGTTGCATATTGATCGGATGAGTTCTGGTGTTAGTGAGAGGGGCCACAGAGTCAAGGGCTGCAGTGATGGTGGAGTTGTAGAAGTCAGCGGCGGTATCTGCATCCTGGAGTGAGGATATGTCAGTGAGCTGTCGGAGTGAGTCTGAGAGCGTGCGGATGTCAAGGCGATTAAGGTTCCTGCGGGGGTGTGTTGGTTTAGGGGTTGGGGGTCTATTACAGAGGAGAGGGCCGAGAATGTCAGCAGGTTGTGGTCAGAGAGCGTTGACTGAGAGTTAGAGAGCAGAGGCAAGTGAATATGAGGTCCAGCGTGTGCCTCTTTGTGTGGGTGGCAGAGGAAGACCATTGAGAGAGGCCAAAGGAAGTAGTGAGTGACAGGAAGCTGGAAGTGGAGGGGTGGGTTGTGTTAATGGGGATGTTGAAATCACCCATTATGATGGTGGGGGTGTCAGTGGATAGGAAGTGCATTAGCCAGGTGGTGAAGTGGTCGATAAAGGCAGCGGTAGGTCCTGGCGGTCGATATATGATGGCCAGTTGAAGGTTGGAGGGCGAGTAAATACGAACAGAGTGCACTTCAAAGGAGGGTAGGGTGAGAGCAGGTATCCGTTGGGTTGGGGCAAAGGAGCAATTGTCAGACAGGAGTACGCCTACACCACCACCAGGTTTATTGTTGGGGCGGGGAGTGTGCGAGAATTGCAGACCTCCATAGGAGAGTGCAGCAGAGGAAGTGGTGTCTGAGAGTGTTATCCACGTTTCTGTGATACCAAGAAATGATAATTTATGAGAAATGAAGAGGTCATGGATGTAGTCAAGTTTGTTGCATACAGAGCGAGCATCCCATAGTGCACCAGGGAGTGTGTGGGGAGGGGCAGGAGTGGGTAAGATAGGTGTAAGATTTAGGAGCTTCCATGCGCTGATGCCGGTTGTGCAGAAAGATCCGACAGCAGGGAGGTGCTGGGGCGGTCCAGGATTAGGAGATATATCGCCAGATGTAAGGATTAGCAGGGAGAGGGATAGCAGGTGTAAATAGGAGAGAGTGTGGGGAGGTTGAGTGTGTCTGGGACGGAAAGCTTGCAGGTGTGTGAGTAGCTGTCCAGAGAAAGTCAGATGGTGGGGTAGAATAGATGGAGAGATAAAGATATTCTTAGTGACATGGCTGGTTTGGGGTGGCAAAGTGGTTTTTACAAGAATGGGAAGAACAACAGTGATTAAAGTAAGAAGCATTTCTATAGTTAATAACTAAGTTTCCTTTTAGTGGCTAGTTACCTTCAGTTCCAATTCTGGCCTAATTCTGGTCTATACACTTAGAAACTGCACTTGGAAAATGCACTGACCAAGGTCAACACTGACAACTGCTCTCAGATTTATACTAACTAGGAATACATTTGTTTCATGTGTATCAGGTGTGAATGCGGGGTGTGGAAGCATGCAGATAGAATCAGAGACATCAGGAAGGGACAGGTGATAAACCAGCAGGGGGGATGGAGACAGTGGTTTCAAATTTAATACAATTACAAAGTGTAAAATAACATACCAGCAGATAGATATAATAAAATCAGCAAGCAGAGGTATATTATGAATGGAGCAGGAGAGGTTAACGTCTTATTTGAGATCACTCTGTAGCACATTTTTTGTGTATGTTATAGATGGTTTTATTGCCACATGTTCTTGTCTGTATTTCTCTTTGTACAATAAAGGAAATAAAGATGTACTGTATATGCTATATACTATATGATGTGCGATCAATTATTTTTGGTATTCCACTTTGTGTTTCTTTGGATATCTGTTTATGATTATAAAGCAGGACTTTTCTCTCCACATTTTTCCGCATTTTTCATAAAAATGTCTTTGGGGTCCGTGGGTTTCCGCGGGTAACCGCTTTTTAAGCAGATTAGGTTTCCGATTCTTGGGTCCCCAAACGGACCCAAGGAACAGAAAAGCCGAACTCTATTGTGAACCTAGTGTAACAGTCTACATGGGATCCTTTAAAGCATAAGTATACTTTTATTTATTTTTCATAAATTAATAGTGCAGGTGACCAAACTTTGGAATATACTTTACTAAAGAAAAATACCTGTTTCTTTATCAATCTCTATTATTTTGTCCAGTACTCTGTACACAAATAGCTTAATTTACAATGTAGTCTATGGAGAGGGTTGGGGGGAGATGAAGAAGAGAGAAAGAAATTTGAGCCTGTGCACAGAATGAAATGAGTCATTTCTATCATGACAAAGCTGCCAGAGTTGTGTGGCTAGTACTATTCCCATTAACATAGGTACAGGAGTGAAGAAGTCACTGCTTTCCACAAAATCAATACACTCATCTCCTTCTGGTGTTATTTACCCAACATATGATTGTGAATTGATATTTTATTCTCCCCCCCACTTCATAATACTATCCCCATAGCATACGGTGCTCTCTTTACAAAAATAATTATATGATCTATCAAGTCACTGCCTTCAACAGCATAAGCATACTCCTCTCCTGATGCTGTCACCTTATCCAATGATCTGATTGTTGAATGACAGAATAAGACTGGTTGCTAAAGAGTGCTAAAAAGCGCTACCAACCTAGACAAATACATATATAAGTGTACATGTTGCCTTGGCAATGTCCTTTTTCACAGTTTTACCAGAAAATAAAATGCCTGCTTTAATTTCTGTCTTGAATATTTTGTGCTTGGTCCAGTAATGTTTATTTGAAGATCAATCTGCTCTAATTTCATGGCGAAGGTTTACACAAAATTGCATATATTTACCAGAATGTGATCAGCAAGCGTAAAGGTTGGGGCCTCCTTGAAAGCCATCCTGGCTCCAGCCATTGTAATGTATTCTATAATTTTGCTTGTTGTACTATATACATATGGCTCATCAGGCCACAGGCTTGTGGACTACAGTATATATTATGTATATGGCTGTAGAAGCAGGTTCCTCATTTGTGACAGTCACATTTTGTCTAGGTCATCGTGTCCTTTACTTTAATATTCAGGAATTGTTAGAATACATTATGCACTAAATTAATTTGATACACTTTCAAACATATTTTGCATAATCGAGTGGACATGTGAAGAATGCAGATTGTTACATATAATGCTGAATCAGTGGACCCTGCTCAGTGCCTCTAGGAGGGGAAATCTCATATTAGAGGGCTATTTTATGCCAATACTGGCCTAGATAAGCCAATGGTTGTATTTACAGACAGAGGTGCCATAGGCATTGTGTGTAGATACACCCTAAATCATCATTTGTGTCCCTAATGTAGTAATGGATCATTAACCTTCACCCTTCCTCCATTATAGTTGTAAAACAAATTATCCCAGCAATAAAATTAAATTAATATACCCCCATCCCTCCTCATAAGAATACACAGGCCCCATTTGGAGAGATTCTTCAGCTCTTGGAATGTACCATTTATGGCAATTTAAAAGTAAAACACACAGGAACATACAGTGCTGAGAAAAAGTATTTTCCCTCTTACAGATTTCTTTTGTTTCTGCTTTTTGTCATACTTAACACTTTATCAAAGATTATCAAACAAATTTCAATATCAGACAAAGATAACCTGATTGAATACAAAATGCAGTTTTCCAATGATGATTTCTTTTTTTAACGTAAAAAAGCTATCCAAACCAACGTGGCCCTATGTGAAAAAGTAATTGCTCCCTAAACCTAATAACTGGTTGTGCCACCCTTGGTGGCAACAACTGCTATCAAGTATTTGCGATAACTGGCAATGAGTCTTTCACATCTCTATGGAGTATTTTGGCCCACTCTTCTTTGCAGAATTGTTTTACTCCAGCTACAATGGAGAATTTGCAAGTATAAACGGCCTGTATAATGCCAGGCCACAGTATCTTAATCGTATTAAAGTCCGGACTATAACTAGGCCACTCCAAAACTTTCATTTTGTTTTTTTTTTCAGCCATTCAGAAGTGAACTTGCTGGTGTAGTTTGGATCTGCTGCAGAGCCCAATCATGCTTGAGTTTAAGGTCACAAACTGATGGGTGGACATTTTTCTTCAGAATTTTCTGGTTAAGTCATCCATGTCCTGAAGCAATAAAACAGCTCCAGACCAAAAAACTACCACCATCATGTTTGACTGTTAGTATAATGTTCTTTTTCTGAAATAATGTGTTAGTTTTATGTCAGACGCATACCTCCCAAAAAGTTCCACTTTTATCACTCCACAGAATATTTTCCCAAAGGTCTTTGGCAAATATGAGATGAGTCTTTATGTTCTTTTTGGTCAGCAGTGTTTTTTGTCTTGGAACTCTCCCATGGATACCATTTTTGCCCAGTCTCTTTCTTATTGTTGAATCATGAACACTGATCTTAACTGAGGCAAGTAAGGCCTGCAGTGCTTTAGTTCTTCTGGGTTCTTTTGTGACCTCCTGGATGAGTTATTGATGCGTTCTTGGAGTAATTTTGGTATGCCAGCCACTCCTGAGAAGGTTCACTACTGTTCATGTTTTCTACATTTGAGGATAAAAACTCTCACTGTGGTTCACTGTGGGCACTGAAGCCTTAGAAATGACTTTGTAACAGTTTCCAGACTGATAGATGTTGATGACTTTGTTTCTTATCTGTTCTTGAAATTCTTCAGATAAGGGCATAATGTGTGGCTTTCTGAGATCTTTTAGCCTATTTCATCTTGTCAGACAGGTGTTAAGTGATTTCTTAATTCTACAGGTCCAGCAGTAATCAGGCTGTGACTAGCAATAATGAACTTTCCAAAATAATGTGGTTAACCACAGTAATTCATGGGGGAGGAGGGGCAATTACATTTTCACATAGGGCCAGGTTGTTTGGGATAGCTTTTTCCCTTAAATAAATAAATAATTCTTGAGAAGGGGTGTCCGTAAAGTGCAAACTGTTTATAAGTTTATTAGGCATTTACAGTGTAGTGGTGATGAGAAGGTGAGATAAGCAGAAGACAGTAGAGGGCCATAGATGTGAGAAGCAAACCCCAATATTCTACAAACATTTTTAAGATATTTATGACTTAAAGGAGTATTCCCATGAAAAGAAACATGACTCAAAATATTCAGTCAAAAAAGTTATTAATGTGCAATAGATCTTCTGTATTAAAAATAAGACATTTCCTACAGGTTCCTGCCTGGTTTTACTTTCATGATTCTCTGGTATGTCCTACTGAGCACATAAATGGGGGACAGGAGTAGCAATAGCCATACTACCATGTGCTCCTGGGAGATGCAGTTGCTTGACATGATTAGTTACAAGGTAGAAGTGTGACTGCCAACAGAAAATGAAAAGAGTAGAGCTGTATAGGGGTAAGTAAGGAGGGTTAAAAGAGTCAAAATGACACTGCAGAGCAAGGTTTTTTTTTTTTCAGTTTGTGGGATAACCCATTTATGATGTGGACTACTTGATGGGTGGAGAATGAGGTACCAATCCATACTCCTGCCCCTAAAATGCAAATGCAGCATTAAATAAGCAAGAAGTGGCATTCAATGTGTGACACCTGCCTGAAGAGTCACAATTAAGATGACCATACATATTAGATGTTGGCTGAACCCAATTGGACAGGCTGAACATTTTGTGCTTATGGGGTCCTTCTGACTCTTCCCTATGACATATGTCTGGCATCAGCTTTCTCCTTACTCCCTATGCAGAATATGTGTAGGCGCATCCAAGCTATAAAATATGAAGATAACAATTTTGCAATAAAAATTCAATAACGTAATTGTCCTGTCTACAGTACAGCTGTATCGATGAACAAGTAATGGAAATACTGTGTAAATGTAAAAAAACCTTATAAGATTATTAGCTTTTAGACTTTAGTTAATTGGGCATATTGTGATTACATCGGATTTTACAACTCTGTTCACATCTACACGTTCCACATTATGATTTTCTTCCAATAAGTTGCAAAAACAACATTATTGGAAATTCCAACATCCTGAACAAATGTTCAAACTGGTAATAAAGTATTTTAAATAGCATTCTCCCTGCTTCATGAGCGGCAAACTTCTGTAGCACAGACTGTTTGATCAGCTGTGTCCTGTTTTCGGAGTGTGTAATACAAAATCTGATAACACTGCAGAGCGTAGAAATGAAAGTTACAATCCTAGAATCTGATTGTTTTGCATGAGTTTGTTTTCACTCGTTATACATTCCATTGCAAATGATTTTTTTCCATACACCTTATCTTTTTTCCAGGATATACAATGCAGGATAAAGATCTTTCTGGGAAAATGCCATAATATTACATTAGGTTTATTGACCTAACATTACTTTATAAATCCTTCAATCTATCATCTAAAATCAGTAATAGAAAGAAATACAATGGGAGGAATTTATCAATGACTATTCACCAGTTTTGTGGTGTAGATTCAGTGATAATGTTATGCATATTTCTCACTAGACCCTTTCTTCCTCCAAAGATGTGAAACATCCCCTATTCTGCACCTCTCTTGCCACTTTCCGTGAGTATGGGCAGAGCAGGAAGACACCTTGGCCCAATATATTTATTATAATGTATAATTTATACAGTAAATCTAGGCCAGTTTCTGACTGGTGTAGTCTTCCATTTTGGTACATAGGCGTGCGCCTGATCGATTGAGAGGCCGGAGCTTCTTGATAATTTAGATGTGCCAAGCACCAGTCTACCTTTATTGAGACCGGCATACAAAACTCTAGTTTTATAAATTTGTCCTATTGTTTGGTCCAGTTTGTGCTCTGTGTTTAGAGTCTACGTAGATCTCAAAGATAATCCATCTTTCAAGTTTAAATTGGTTTTATGTAAATCATATCACTGCAATACAGTACCATTTACAACTATATGGACCTGTTTAGTACTGCAGCTTATCCCTACTGAAGTGGATTGGGCAGAACTGTACAGTCATGGCCAAAAGTTTTGAGAATGATACAAATATTAATTTTTACAAAGTCTACTGCTTCAGTTTTTCTAATGGCAATTTGCATACAGTCATATGAAAAAGTTTGGGCACCCCTATTAATCTTAATCATTTTTAGTTCTAAATATTTGGGTGTTTGCAACAGCCATTTCAATTTGATATATCTAATAACTGATGGACACAGTAATATTTCAGGATTGAAATGAGGTTTATTGTACTAACAGAAAATGTGCAATATGTATTAAACCAAAATTTGACCGGTGCAAGTATGGGCACCTCAACAGAAAAGTGACATTAATATTTAGTAGATCCTCCTTTGCAAAAATAACAGCCTGTAGTCGCTTCCTGTAGCTTTTAATCAGTTCCTGGATCCTGGATGGGTATTTTTGACCATTCCTCTTTACAAAACAATTCCAGTTCAGTTAAGTTTGATGGTGCCGAGCTGGACAGCCCGCTTCAAATTATCCCACAGATGTTCAATGATATTCAGGTCTGGGGACTGGGATGGCCATTCCAGAACATTGTATTGTTCCTCTGCATGAATGCCTGGTAGATTTGGAGCTGTGTTTTGGATCATTGTCTTGCTGAAATATCCATCCCCGGCGTAACTTCAAATTCGTCACTGATTCTTGTACATTATTCTCAAGAATCTGCTGATACTGAGTTGAATCCATGCGCCCTCAACTTTAACAAGATTCCCGGTGCCGGCATTGGCCACACAGCCCCAAAGCATGTGGAACCTCCACCAAATTTTACAGTGGGTAGCAAGTGTTTTTCTTGGAATGCTGTGTTTTTTTGACGCCATGCATAACGCCTTTTTGTATGACCAAACAACTCAATCTTTGTTTCATCAGTCCACAGGACCTTCTTCCAAAATGAAGCTGGCTTGTCCAAATGTGCTTTTGCATACCTCAGGCGACTCTGTTTGTGGCGTGCTTTCAGACGGTTCTTTCGCATCACTCTCCCATACAGCTTCTCCTTGTGCAAAGTGTGCTGTTTGTTGCCGATGCACAGTGACACCATCTGCAGCAGTGTGCTGCAGCTCTTTGGAGGTGGTCTGTGGATTGTCCTTGACTGTTCTCACCATTCTTCTTCTCTGCCTTTCTGATATTTTTCTTGGCCTGCCACTTCTGGGCTTAACAAGACTGTCCCTGTGGTCTTCCATTTCCTTACTATGTTCCTCACAGTGGAAACTGACAGGTTAAATCTCTGGCAACTTTTTGTATCCTTCCCTGACAACTATGTTGAACAATCTTTGTTTTCAGATCATTTGAGGTTGTTTTGAGGAGCCCATGTGCCACTCTTCAGAGGAGATTCAAATAGGAGAACAACTTGCAATTGGCCACCTTAAATACCTTTTCTCATAATTGGATACACCTGGCTATGAGTTCAAAGCTCAGTGAGGTTACAAAACCAATAGTAGTTAGGAGTATTCAAATCAATAAATGATAAGGGTACCCAAATTTTTGCACCGGTCAAATTTTGGTTTAATGCATATTGCACATTTTCTGTTAGTACAATAAACCTCATTTCAATCCTGAAATATTACTGTGTCCATCAGTTATTAGATATATCAATTGAATGGCTGTTGCAAACACCCAAATATTTAGACTAAAAATGTTAAGTTAATAGGGGTGCCCAAACTTTTTCATATGACTGTATACTCCAGAATGTTATAAAGAGTGATCAGCTTAACAGCAATTACTTGCAAAGTCAATATTTGCCTAGAAAATGAACTTTATCCCCCAAAACACATTTCAACATCATTGCAGCCCTGCCTTAAAAGGACCACCTAACATCGTTTCAGTGATTGCTCCATTAACACAGGTGTGGGTGTTGATGAGGACAGGGCTGGAGGTCAATCTGTCATGATTAAGTAAGAATGACACCACTGGACACTTTAAAAGGAGGCTGGTGCTTGCCATCATTGTTTCTCTTCTGTTAACCATGGTTATCTCTAAAGAAACACGTGCAGTCATCATTGCACTGCACAAAAATGGCCTAACTGGGAAGAGTATTGCAGCTAGAAAGATTGCACCTCAGTCAACAATCTATCGCATCATCAAGAACTTCAAGGAGAGAGGTTCCATTGGTGCCAAAAAGGCTCCAGGGTGCCCAAGAAAGACCAGCAAGCGGCAGGACCGTCTCTTAAAAGTGTTTCAGCTGTGGGATCGGGCTACCAGCAGTGCAGAGCTTGCTGAGGAATGGCAGCAGGCAGGTGTGAGTGCATCTGCACGCACTGTGAGGCGGAGACTCTTGGAGCAAGGCCTGGTCTCAAGGAGGGCAGCAAAGAAGCCACTTCTCTCCAGAAAAAACATCAGGGACAGACTGATATTCTGCAAAAGGTACAGGGAGTGGACTGCTGAGGACTGGGGTAAAGTCATTTTCTCTGATGAATCCCCTTTTCGATTGTTTGGAACATCTGGAAAACAGCTTATTCGGAGAAGAAGAGGTGAGCGCTACCACCAGTCTTGTCTCATGCCAACTGTAAAGCATCCTGAAACCATTCATGTGTGGGGTTGCTTCTCAGCCAAGGGAATCGGATCTCTCACAGTCTTGCCTAAAAACACAGCCATGAATAAAGAATGGTACCAGAATGTCCTCCAAGAGCAACTTCTCCCAACCGTCCAAGAGCAGTTTGGCGCTCAACAATGCCTTTTCCAGCATGATGGAGCACCTTGCCATAAATCAAAGGTGATAACTAAATGGCTCAGGGAACAAAACATAGAGATTTTGGGTCCATGGCCTGGAAACTCCCCAGATCTTAATCCCATTGAGAACTTGTGGTCAATCATCAAGAGACGGGTGGACAAACAAAAACCAACAAATTCAGACAAAATGAAAGCATTGATTCTGCAAGAATGGACTGCTATCAGTCAGGATTTGGTCCAGAAGTTGATTGAGAGCATGCCAGGGAGAATTGCAGAGGTCCTGAAGAAGAAGGGTCAACACTGCAGATATTGACTTGCTGCATTAACTCATTCTAACTGTCAATATAAGCTTCTGTTACTCATAATATGAATGCAATTCTATTTCTGTATGTGATAAAAACATCTGACAAACACACATAAAAACCAGAGGGCAGCAGATCATGTGAAAATATAATATTTGTGTCATTCTCAAAACTTTTGGCCATGACTGTAGTACCAATCACAGCCACATGGAGTAGTCTGGTGTCATAAGCTGCCATGATGGGGGTGCAAACATTACATTTCTTCATTCTAATGATAAGTGAAGGTCCCAAATGTTAGATCCCAGCTTATCACACAATTATGGTTTGTTCTATGGTTCTAAAAAAAATAAAAAAAAATAAAGCATCTCTATGTCTTTTACTACCACAACTATGCCATAGTTTTTCCTGGAGCATTCCTTTATGTTATGTAAATTAATGGTTGACAGCACTAAGTTTACAATTTTCTAGCCTCATACTACTAGAGTTTTTCTACACTTAGGAGACTCAACTGTTCACGCCATGAGATATGTTGCAAAATTTTTGGAAAGGACTATGATCCTCTTCACCACAAACATTCCACTACCAAACAGATTGCCCTTATACATCCTTTCATGGGACTCTGGTTAAGGGGTAATTCTGCTACTATTGACTGTCTTACTCCATTTAATTATTTATAGATGATGTCTGGTGAAGTCTGTAGAGTGAAGGCTACCCTTCCATGATGTTAAAAGTTTTGGAAGAGACAATTTAGTGTAAACTGTGCGACTTAATTGCAGGTGGAATGCCTGAACAGTTTGCCAAATTATTATTTTTGATCTGTAGGGTCTACCCAGTAAATATCCTCCAATAGCGTGACTAGTCTCATATTAAGGTTCCTTGTCCTCACCAGTCTAAGGATCCACTCTTCCATCACTGTACATACAGCACATTTTACTGTTAAGATCTAATATGTTATCTGTGAATTGTCCCCATAAGAAATACTGCAGAGCCAAGTGACATTTGATTCCAGTATCCGTTCCAAATGAAATTGACTTTCAGTATATCACTTTTTAGTTCATTATTGTGTCAGAGCCTGAGCCGATCAGATGATCCTCAGGCACTAGATAAAGGCAACCCAAACCAGAGACATACAGTAAATACAAATGCAAAATTCATAACTGGACCCCCAATTATCACACATCATTTATTGTTCCAGTCCATTCTTTAGACAGAGGGACCCCTTGTGTCCCCTAGAGCTCCTGGTGTAACTGCTATCTGTGATGTCTGCTATCTTCGCCTTCTCCATAGTAATCCAAATGACAAGGGCACCTAGATGTATGTATAGCATACAAACAAATCCAGTATTCCAGTAACCCATAAAGGGGAACAATAAAGTTTTACTAAAACATTGTATAGCAATAACAGGAATCAACAAACCACAATAATATAGCTATACTGCAACTTGACTGCCCATTATTGAACCATCACAGTTTGCATAGTGCCCCACATTATACCGTTACATTGTGCATAATCTCGGCTTTGAACCACTAGAAGGAGGACGCTGCAAACTACATAATTTAGTCCTACATACGCAATGATCATTACAATAAACTTACCATAGGTTTCTGTTTTTTTTAATACCTAGCTGCTTTGATATCCTATAACTATCTATTTTTGTACAGCACATTCATCATAATCTGCGATGGGAAAACCAACAAAGAAAATATCCACAAGCAGATTAATAGTTTTGGAACATCAAAAATGCAAAACACCTTTCCATGGAAAATAGAATAAAAAGGGCACAAGAGATAAAAAAGACAACAAAGTACAAATATGTTCCTGTCAGATGTCCAAACCACAAGAGCAGTTGTGATTCTTTGTTTTAGAAATTAACCAAATTTGGCAGAGAGGAAAAAAAGGAAATCAGCGTTTAACCACTTCAAAGGGCGCTTATTAATCCTGATTGTCACAGAGCATAGTAGTAAAAACATCCTCCGTCTGGTCACTGCCCAAATATGTTTATTTAGGTATCGCCTGATTTCTTCACTCTTCAAATATGTTTAGACTGCGGAAAGGAAACAGGCCAAATCATGGGGTTATACTCAAGGTCAGAGGCCCAAAGTTCACATTTTTGCAAATGCAGAGCCCTATTTGGCCTTTTAAACCCAGCTTGAGCCCTGATTGTTATCTGAAATGTATGTGATTACTCATAATACATTCCAGATCTAAAAAAACATACAAAAGTCAATATATATACTGCATATAACATACATAAAACCACAACGCATCACAGCTTTCAACAGTGTTTCACTATATAAAAAAACATTTCAGGTAGGTGAACTTGTGACAATTATGGTCTCCTTCAGAAAGCAATGAATTTAGGAGTTGGGTCACATCAAAGTACTTTTTAGGGACCATAAAGAGATGCAAGTTATGTGTTTAAGATGATTTCAACCTCTGGTAATATGGCTGCAACCTATGAGAAGGTTGCCATTGCACCATGGGTGAGAGGACTTACTGACCTATGGGGAAATGACATCTGCATATGGGGGGGGGGGGAATTTATCATTACCTCTGCCCTAGTTCTCTGGCGTGTAGGGATAATATTATGGTGCTAGGCCCTTCTTGTGCCAAACATGCGCCACAACTCCCATTCTGTACCTCACTGGTCACATTGACCAAATGTGGGCAGAGCAGGGCCTCAGTCTGTATCATTTTTTGGATTTCTAGTTACCACATTGAAGAAGATCTGAACTGTTGCTACAACTCCACCAATACTCCATATATAGATTGTATCCCTCGAACATCCAAGTTACCACATTGAAGAAGATCTGAACTGTTGCTACAACACCACCAATACTCCATTTATAGATTGTATCCCTCGCACATCCAAGTTACCACATTGAAGAAGATCTGAACTGTTGTTACAACACCACCAATACTCCATATATAGATTGTATCCCTCGCACATCCAAGTTACCACATTGAAGAAGATCTGAACTGTTGCTACAACACCACCAATACACCATATATAGATTGTATCCTTCGCACATCCAATAAAACCAAAAACAAAATACAACTCCACAGGTAATGCCAATACCTAATGATGCGTTGTATTTTGGTTTTGGTTTTATTGGATGCGCAAGGAATGCAATCTATATAAGGTTTCTATACATATTGTGAGGAAATGCATCAGTGGATTCATGATGCATGACGACTGAATTTTTTCTTTAGTAGAAAAGTTTCTATTTTTGGTGCATGCTGATTTTGTGCCACATGGTGCACTTTTTTCTAATTTTCCACTCTTATAAACATCTAGAAATAATTTTGGTACATTTTGCTCCAGTGCTACTGGTTATTAAAAATGGCGTACTACACATCAGTCTTATACATTAAGCTCATTAAGAGCATTCTCACTTATTCACTGTGTAAAAAAAAAATTAGTCCACCAATGGAAAAAAAAAATCTGATACTCTGCTATATAGTGATTGAAATTATGTCTTTTTCGTATTTTACTTATTGTTATTTGTTACTTTTTATTATACTGCATTTCTACGAGAGTGAAACCTCTGCAGCAACCATAAGCACAACTCTCTTCAGGCATTAAAACTCTGTTCAGATTTGCTTTGTCATCAGTGCTCTGACGGGTTTGTTGCACAATGGGCACTAGGGGCGCCCAGTGGACTCCACTTACTTATAATTAGGTTTGTTGCGTATTGCTGAAGTGTGCATCATTTTGATGGGAACAACTGAAATAGAGTATAAATGAAACAGCTCTTACAGCCTCTATTCAAACAGTAAATCACAGCATAATCTGAAGAACCCATAAGGAGCTGAAGCTAATATAGCCACTCAATCGCCTAGACACAAATCTATATTTCTGCTGCTAAGGTTTCTGATGCATGAGGCCAAAACCACACGTACTTGCTGTGGATAGCCAATTGTCCAAATGATTTTGGCTGTAATACCACAATTTTAGCCACAGAGTAGTAGTAATTAACAATCATGCTCATTAGTTTTGTAACAAAAACTGCTGTATTATCAGAAAAATCATTTGACCAGTAAGCAAGCTATATGAAAATTCTGGTGACCGCTTGTGTGATTGATTTCAGACGCATTCAGTCATCATTTTAGGGGAGCATACCCTAGGCAGGCTTTGGGGGCTTTTGATTTTCACAGGAGGGTATATTGCATTAAAAAAGTTGTAACAACCCTCAGAAACTGAATGTTTTAGATTCATGGACATTTGACTTTTAACCCTTATGACAAATACTGCACTGTGTCACTTTATTCGGAAAGACTATTCAGGGGAATTAGGTGGGGGCAGTGCTATCAGAACAGGGGGCAGCAAGTCCAGGGTATTTAGCTATACAGCCTGGCTATGTTAAAAATAAAGAGTAAGAGTTGTCAAACATGTTAGTACTATCTGTGTACTAGTAAAGCAACCAGCACCCAAAATAAAGCCCCACTGTCTATCTTTCTATTTAAAACATTTCCTTATCTATCTATATTCATATGCAAAAAAACATTTCTCTCTCCGACAGGATGCCCCAACCCTGATGACCTTAAGATGAACAATTCCATGCGCTGTCTGAACCACTAAATTGCATGGTACACAATGATTTCTTTCCCTGGTAATATCAAATTTTGGCAGCTCCATAGTAATGTAGAAAATGTGTGAGCTCCATATCAATGCAGCAGGTTGGCAATATAGCTGCGAGATGATATAATTTCAGATTTCCTCAACTGCATGATAAATGTGTCTGTTTGAATTTCTTTCAGATAATACATGGAAACTCATATTCCAATATCTTTTGTGCGGATTTCAAGTGAAAAGAAGACTGCTGGCAGGTAGGAGGTTCGCAGTCTGCTATATGATAAGGAATGAAATACTTCTGAGCGTGTGTGTATATATATATATATATATATATATATATATATATATAAAATTTTTATTTTTTTCAATTAAACAATTCCTTTAAGACAAACACTTATCTTCTCTCTACAGAATAGTGGATCTGTGTCAAATCACTAGAGGTCTGATGAATGGGATCTCCACGTGACGCATGAGAGCTCCACGTGAATGGAGCTAGGACTACTGGGATGGGTATCTCCAACAGCTCCATAGAAGTGAATGGAGTGATGCCCTCACATGCACACTACACACAGAGCACAGGCCCCTGTTCTCTTGATTGTTGCTTGTCCCACTGGGTAGGGGTTAAATATATCCAATGGGAAAACTTCTTGTCCAGGCTTAGATAGAAATAGTTGCTTTCTACCAAACCAGTGCCATACATATTATTTTAATAATTTATATACCTCCAACATATTCCACAGTGATGGAATTTTTTCTCTAGCTCCCACCGTTCCAAGCAGTCAATGCTGAGTTTTGGTGCTTTACATTCTACTTTGACTCTGTTTTGTCAGGAGTTCGGTGTCAGGCAGGAGCAGGCAAGGGTTGTAATTCTGAGCTCTGACACTGGCTGCCTCTGATTGGTGCTCTGAATCACACCCCCTGCCTGACACTGCCCTTCTGACATTACAGAGCTTAAATAGCACATCAGGCATGAAAACTGTTGCTCGGAAACAATTTCCAACTGCACTGGAATCAGTGGAGAGGCGCCTAGTCACAGATGCTAAGAACTTGAATTGGTGAAGGTTGTGAAAGGTCCTCTATAAGTGAAGGTATACAGAAATACCAGACAAAACCCTGGAGGTGTGGCACTGTTCCTTGAAGAAAGCAACTACTGTATGTGTTTTGTGACAATCCGTTATTGCCCCTTGTGACGAAAGAAACTCACTTTGTATATATCCTTACTTGATTATAATTTCATGTATATATGATTAGTGAATATAGTGTGTCATCAGTGTATTACATTGGTATGTGTATTAAGTAATGCCTGGAATGGATCAGGGGGTCAGGGGTGAGGTGGTCTTTTTCTGAAATCACAAGACCAGTAAGCTAAATAAATAAATAAACTACCAAGCAAGGTTTATTGCTTTACAACTAGCAGAACTAACTGTTCCTATGAAAATCAGTCAGGCAAAGGAAAAAGGGTAGTGACGGAATTTATATTAAATCAGTCACCACCCACCTGTATGGTAGTCATCTTTCCCATGCGCAGATGGGACAATTCATTTACCACCTTTCCAAGATAAGGAAAGGGGCGGAGGGGTCACCCTGGAAGTAGGAGTGTCTTCACAAGCCAGGAGCTCACCTTTACAAAAAAAGTGAAAAAGTGAGTGCGGTGGAACTTTGTAACACTTATGGAAGCCAGCAAACAAGCTGAGAGTCGTCCGTCTTTCTTCTGCAAGCTCCATGGAAACAAAAGGACTTTAAGCTACAAGGTTCTTCTGTCTTTCTCCCTTTTCATTTAAAACATTTTTTGCTTGTTTGTCTCTTATATATTTATTTATTTTGCTTACTTGTATAGCACCATCATATTTCACAGCACTTTTACAGACATTGTGGTCACTGTCCCAAATAGGGCTCACAGTCTACATTCCCTATCAGTATGTCTTTGGAGTGTGGAAGGAAACCCATGCAAACATGGGGAGAACAAACAAACTACTTGCAGATGTTGTCCATGGCAGGATTTGAACCCAGGACTCCAGCCAACATGCTGTTTATATATATCAGCAATGAACCCTTTGGGTATTAAGTTGTTAAATTCAATGGTACTTTGTGTTTGCTCTATGAACCCATTACCTTTTTTAAGGTGTGTTTGCATTTGGAGAAATGTGTGCATATGTGAGTGGGGTGCTACCGAACCAAGTAAGTCAGTAGTAGTGACAGCCTGTATTTGGGGTGCTGAGACTGTGTTGGGGTGCAATTTACTCTCAATATGCAGCCTGAGTTAAGGGTAATTGCAAGACTGAGTGAGTGGAGTGAATTAACCCCTGTCAGCTGCACCCACGTCTCATGTTAGGACAGTCTGTACATGACACCTCTCATCAATGTAAAGTTGGGTACTGGTATTGCTAACAGTGGTGCAGAGATAGCAGCTCCATGCAGAGCCTGGTGCATGGGGAGACTTTTCCTACATAATAAGACACATGAAGGTGCATCTCAATAAATTAGAATGTGCACCTGCACATTTTACATGGCATATGGTAGGTAGGAGGCCCATTCATAGTTTTTGCACTGGGGCCCAGGAATTTTAAGCGACACCTCTGTCCGATCCCTATAAATACAAACAATTCTATTTCTTCAATTCCCTTCCACTATAATTGTTGTTAACTGTGCATTGAATCAGAATTTCAACACAATTCAGGCAATTTCTCCCCTAGAAAATGCATTATCAGTAATTTTAAGATCTCTAATTCCTGGGTTAAAGTGTCACAGTTGCATAAATCTCTTTGTGTGGGAGATAAATGAACATTATAAAACACAAATGAAAAGTGATCGCGGCCTCCACCTCTCACACATGAAATAGTTGTGTTATCAGAAAATGAATTTATATTAATTACAGAATTAATTCCTCTGCTCGGGTACTAGAAAGCCCGGCATAGCTAATATTATCGGTGTGAGGAGTACCCAGTGATCCACGACTAAGTGACTTGAATCTGCTTTGTACATTGACGCTTCATACTCTATAGAAACCAAAGAATTTACATTTAACAATTTGCATTTTAATTGTTTCTTTTATAGAACAAAGTGATAAAATCCTGGATGTTTTTTTTTTTTTTTTTCTTTTTCCAATATTTTTATTTTATTTTTTCTTTTTCTGATGACTTAAATGAAACCTTATTCAAATGTTATGTTGAAAGAAGTTACTTTTTATTGAAACTCATTTCTAAGACAACTTGTCTTTGTCACTTACACAATAAGGCACTTGGAGGGCAATTAACAATTATATCATTTATTATCTCTGTCCAAGACTTTGTAATCAAAAACCTTTTCATTATGCAGTGTTCTAGTTTTTCAGCCTTAAACAGGGATAATTTTAATAAAGCATTATTTTACACCATACCTACAGCTCCATACAGTGTATGTAATCACTCATTTCTAGAGATGGGCGAATTGATTGATACCAAGCCAGGTATGACCCAAATATTCCAATTCATTTGTTTTTTTTTTTGTTTTTTTTTACGAAACCGAACAAAAAGAGTTTCGACTTGAGTGACCTAAAATGGCTGCCGCATTATACTCTGGGGTCTCTTTAGACCCCAGAATATAATAGGTGGAGTCCCAGGGGAGGTGAATAACATACAAAAAAACCCATTCATACTCTTCTTTGCTTCCCTCTTTTGGGCTTCCTCACAGCGTCCGTTGCTCTCCTGGTGAAGTCATATGCCTGGAGTCAACACTGAGGCCTGTGATTGGGCCACCAGCGGTCACGTGAATTCAACAAATGATCTCACACGCCAATGGATGATTTTGAAAATTATCCGTGTTTTTATTTAACACACATGTTTAGTCACACTTGCCAAGCCATGTCACCAGCTGAGGCCCACTCAAAGGCCTCACAGATGACCCCAGGCACATGAAGTCACCAAGGAAGTGAAGAGAGAGCTCCTTGTCACCATGAGGAGGCCCAGTAGAAATAAGGGAAGTTTAGATTAATGTTTTCTTAAAGGGATTCTATCATTTAAAAAAAAAAGTTTTTAAACTAAAAGCACGTAGGAATAGCCTTTAGAAAGGCTATTCATCTCTTACCTTTATTTTGCAGGTCCGTGCCACCATTTTTAAATTTTTCTTCTTTTCTTCATTATGCTAATTATGCTCAGAGAGAGCAGGGGGCATTTTCCCTGTGCTCAGAGAACAGCTTAGTCATCAATTCCAGCTCCGCCTCTGTCTTCTGTTCCTGATGCTTCTCCTCCTCGTTGCTCCTCCTCTTACACGAGACCACTGCAAAATGGCCAACTGAACAGCCAACTGCGCATGTTCCGTCAGCCATTTTGCAGTGGTCTCTTACACAAGACCACCACAAAATGGCTGACGGAGCATGCGCAGTCGGCTCTGTCCAACCCGAAGGAGGAGTTGGAGAAGGAGACTTTTTATACACACACAAGACATGGATCTTCAAAGGATCTTGGAATAACAAAATGCAATATAAGTAGAGAAGTTATTTACAACAGGTCAGGAAATAAACAGTCTGGAAAACTTGTGAGGCGTGATGGAGAGAGGGTCACAAATCACCACCTGATTGCAAACAGATAACAGATCCCTCCGTCACGCCCCACAAGATTTCCAGACTGTTTATTTCCTGGAAAACGAATGGAACTGCAAGATCCAGCACTCCAGGAAGGGATTTAATCCAATGTAAGCCTTTATTTAATCCATATAAAAACTGGATATACAAAATATATTTTTAGTGAAAAAAAAGGCATGAGAATATCTTACGCATTTCGGGATATATGATCCCTTACTCATAGCATGCAGTTCCGTTTGTTTTCCATATTCATTGTCTCTTACCGAGGAGATGAAGATCCGGGCATCGGAGGTGGGATATATTTATCTTAATCATTGACAAAGCAAGTTGGAGTGTTGTTTTGAAAAAATTTTTTTCCTTTTCTGTTTATTTCCTGACCTGTTGTAAATAACTTCTCTACTTATATTGCATTTTATTATTCCAAGATCCTTTGAAGATCCATGTCTTATGTGTGTATAAAAAGTCTGTGAATTTTCAGTTTCTTGTCTTACACCATGTCTGAAGAAGAGAGCTAGCACTCTCGAAAGCTTACTATCAAATATACTCAGTTAGCGTCTAAAAGGTATCGCCTGATTTCTTCACTCTTCCACAAATTTTTGCATAAGAATGGCACAAACCAAAATTTGTAAATGGGAAAAGTCCCATGATCCTTTCATAATGTTCTGTTAGTATATGGATGCTTTAAGATCTCACACTTTTGCTATGAGAATGCCATCACTTTCCAAGACAAAAATAGGGCAGGAACCATAATTGTTCCCATAGACTACACCGGTCACTGTGCCATGGACAATGGAAGCCATAAAGCCAAGGTGAATTTAGCCTTATCCCCCTTGCAGATGACCATATGAATGGTCAGTGTGCTATCTAAGTTTTCCCCAGATAGCACACTGACCCATTCATTTCAATGGGCCCATGCACATAATCGTGAATTACATGGTCCCGTGTGTGGGCTGACAGTCCAGGCCGCAAAATATGGAACAAGTCCTATTCCTGTCCGATTTTGTGGCCCTGCTTTTGTGACTCCTATTCATTGAATCAAAGGACATTCCATGTATCCCCTTTGCACCACCCGTGCCGTTCCATGATGGTCATATACAACCAGCTTAAATTATGTATATACTGTATCTTCATGGTACAATGACCTATAGACCTAATTGGGTCAATAAGAGCTCTGTCAAGTTTTCAGTCATGGTTAGTGCAGCAAGCAGAAGCCTCAATCAAACCCTTATTGACCCCATGAGTCTCATTAGTAAAAGTGTCATCAATCATGACAATTGAACCTATGACATCAATGTGAACTTAGCCTTAATTAAAACATCTTCATTTCATCTGATACATAAGGATATGTAAAGAAGTCTAAGCACCAAGCAATTCACCTTATAGAGATATAGAGAAAACTGGAGAGCCCCAAGTGTAGAAGAGTGGAATTGGAAGATTTAACCTCTAGTAAATATTGAGTTGTCCATTTTTGAAAGGGCATAATACATTTTTTAAATGTCCACATACCAACATTGGTCATTCATTGGTGCTTATCTATATGCTGGCACTGAATGATACCTATAAAATAGCTATATATCACCTAGAGCATAGCACGACTCATATTTTAAAAAAATTTTACTGATTATAATTTGATCCTTAATCTGTTGTCTTGAAAGCTACTGCCCACCAAGGCAACACAAAGAAAACAGAATAATTACCACACTTTTGGTTAATCTGATGTAAAATTGCACTAAATGTTGAATAGGATCCTTTGTTAATATTTAGTTTTTGCTATTTGGCTGAAAGCAAATGACAAAAATGAACTCTGTCTTCATGCCATTCTCCATCGGAGTTGGCTTATCTTCGACAGGAGAAGTCAGAATTAAAGCTAAGGTTTAATTTAGCATCTTCACCTTGGGCCATTGAGTGTCAGTCTTTTGGTTGCTTGCTTGTCAGTAAAGGACAGCCTCAAGCCCCTCATTATCACATCAGAAGTGTAGACAAGCAGATGTATCTTGATGGTTTATTTAATGTGCTCTGCTGTACTGTAATTAATCTTCAGAAGAGAGAGAATAAAATGCTGTTGTTTTTGTTGACGCGTCCCCCTGCAGTCGTTGGGATTATTGTATACTTGATATGCTTGGATCCCTGGCAAAATGTGTGTTTATAGGAGCGTTTGTGCCAGGGCAATTAAGGGATGAAGAGCCCATGACAAAGTCGTGTGTTCTGTCATTTACCATTATAAAGTAGCTTCATCTGACATTGCACTGCTGTATGTTCCACTCAACCAAAATGTTGTAATATAGCATTTGGATTCTGGAAGTCAAACACTAGGTTTTGCGCAGAATAATTTCTTAAATAGTATGTTTTGTGAAGACACTTCATGTTAATATGCCATATTAGAGGGGGATCCCCCACACAGGATCTATCCCGGAATGGAGACCCGGTTCTGTCCTTTGCACACTGTTCGAGGTACAGGCTTTGCTATGGCCTGACACCTTGTAGTCAAGCTGTGTGTGAAGGTCTCTAGATAAAAGGAGGCATTCCTGCACCTTTTGGTTGGAGCCCAGGATTTACCTGAAAGCTAGTGAAGAAATCCTTAGTGTGTGTCAGAGCGCAACCCCTGTATGAATAGGAAAACTGCTGTATGTTACCACTAGACTGCTACTCTAAGGCCTCCTTCACACAACCGTACTTTTGATCCGCAATTGCAGAGGTAACTGCAGGAAGACAGAAAGCAGAAATGTTACTAATCAAAATGCCCTGGAATTCTTGTGTACTTTATGACAATCTACTGGTATATGCACTTTACAACACATTTATTTAGTGTTATAGTTACTTTTTGCACCTCTATCAACTATGGGACATGGCTTAGTGGGAAAGAGGCATGGCTTAAGATGCAACTATAAGCAACGGAAATCTGTTGCAAAGTAAGCCAACCAGTAAGTGGTGTAAAGCGAGACAAATGTATCTAAATGTAACAATTCAGGACAGGTACGCCAAATGTAGTACCTCAACTCCCCATGCAGACTGGTAGTTGTGTCACAAGGAAAAAACACCAGATGGCCTTTTTAATACCGGAACTGAAGTTTACTTTGCTAGCTGTACTAGATAAGTGACAAACCCATACCACAACAGCACCCTAGTCAGTTACTCACATGAGTTGTTGGGCATCACTTTTGTCTCCTACCTACAAAGTCTCTTGTTTCTCTTGATGCATTAGTTGCTACCCAGGACAGTACAGACCAACCAACCAAACTGACTTGCTTGACGTAAACTCCCAGAAAAGCGTGAAGGCTCACCTATTTATAAGAACAATCTCCAAGGTGTAACCAAGCATCACACTGCAGCCAGTGTTCAAACTAAAACAGACAAACAATGCAAAAAGCCTGACAATGTAAAAATCCAATATACTTTATTCAAAAACTTGTTACAGGTCACACAACAAAACATCCAAAGAAAAAAAGGACATCACCATAATTCAAGTCAATATAGTAATTCCATAGCATTAAATACAATAGAAACACAAAAGTGCATGATGTGCTATTGCAGTTTCCCAATTAACCTAATAAATACAACAGTATCACAATGGTAAATAGATAAGGATACAACAATATATGAAAAAATATTACTTGAATATAGCAAAGTCACAAATAAGAATATACAGTCATATGAAAAAGTTTGGGCACCCCTATTAATCTTAATCATTTTTAGTTCTAAATATTTGGGTGTTTGCAACAGCCATTTCAATTTGATATATCTAATAACTGATGGACACAGTAATATTTCAGGATTGAAATGAGGTTTATTGTACTAACAGAAAATTTGCAATATACATTAAACCAAAATTTGACCAATGCAAAAATTTGGGTACCCTTATCATTTTATTGATTTGAATACTCCTAACTACTTTTTACTGACTTACTGAAGCACAAAATTGGTTTTGTAACCTCACTGAGCTTTGAACTTCATAGCCAGGTGTATCCAATCATGAGAAAAGGTATTTAAGGTGGCCAATTGCAAGTTGTTCTCCTATTTGATTCTCCTCTGAAGAGTGGCATCATGGGCTCCTCAAAACAACTCTCAAATGATCTGAAAACAAAGATTGTTCAACATAGTTGTTCAGGGGAAGGATACAAAAAGTTGTCTCAGAGATTTAACCTGTCAGTTTCCACTGTGAGGAACATAGTAAGGAAATGGAAGACCACAGGGACAGTTCTTGTTAAGCCCAGAAGTGGCAGGCCAAGAAAAATATCAGAAAGGCAGAGAAGAAGAATGGTGAGAACAGTCAAGGACAATCCACAGACCACCTCCAAAGAGCTGCAGCATCATCTTGCTGCAGATGGTGTCACTGTGCATCGGTCAACAATACAGCACACTTTGCCCAAGGAGAAGCTGTATGGGAGAGTGATGCGAAAGAAGCCGTTTCTGAAAGCACGCCACAAACAGAGTCGCCTGAGGTATGCAAAAGCACATTTGGACAAGCCAGCTTCATTTTGGAAAAAGGTCCTGTGGACTGATGAAACAAAGATTGAGTTGTTTGGTCATACAAAAAGGCGTTATGCATGGCGTCAAAAAAACACAGCATTCCAAGAAAAACACTTGCTACCCACTGTAAAATTTGGTGGAGGTTCCATCATGCTTTGGGGCTGTGTGGCCAATGCCGGCACCGGGAATCTTGTTAAAGTTGAGGGTCGCATGGATTCAACTCAGTATCAGCAGAGTCTTGAGAATAATGTACAAGAATCGGTGACGAATTTGAAGTTACGCCGGGGATGGATATTTCAGCAAGACAATGATCCAAAACATAGCTCCAAATCTACTCAGGCATTCATGCAGAGGAACAATTACAATGTTGTGGAATGGCCATCCCAGTCCCCAGACCTGAATATCATTGAACATCTGTGGGATAATTTGAAGCGGGCTGTCCATGCTCGGCGACCATCAAACTTAACTGAACTGGAATTGTTTTGTAAAGAGAAATGGTCAAAAATACCTTCATCCAGGATCCAGGAACTGATTAAAAGCTACAGGAAGCGACTAGAGGCTGTTATTTTTGCAAAAGGAGGATCTACTAAATATTAATGTCACTTTTCTGTTGAGGTGCCCATACTTTTGCACCAGTCAAATTTTGGTTTAATGCATATAGCACATTTTCTGTTAGTACAATAAACCTCATTTCAATCCTGAAATATTACTGTGTCCATCAGTTATTAGATATATCAAATTGAAATGGCTGTTGCAAACACTCAAATATTTAGAACTAAAAATGATTAAGATTAATAGGGGTGCCCAAACTTTTTCATATGACTGTATGTTGTGACTATTGGGGGGTAGTTTAGCATCAAAGGTGGCAGCTTCCTGGACTTCACAGAGGTGTTGGTGGTACTGGGTGCCAAATAAACAGCATATCAGGTAGTGGCAATCCAGAATAAATGGCTTTATTCAGCTAGTAAGTGATAACAGGATCAAAAATAACAAAAAAGCCTAGCCCAAACACAGGGCAATAACTCACTTCTTGAGCCCTGACTAACTTCTGGGGGCAAGAAGCTTTACTGAGATTTCTCCTCAGCAGTCTGGCTCACACTAGAGCTTAACCAAGTCCGTTGTAGAATCCAGTCCTCTTGGGACAGACCACCTGTCTATCTCTAACTGGTCTACCCTCTACCTGCTCCCTGCAGGTCACCAGCAGCACTCTCCTGCTGTGTGCACTCCCTCTGTAGTGAAGCCCCACCTATGGGTGTGGTTGAGGACCTTTTTAACCCTGGTTTTGGGTTGCTCACCAGCGCCCTGTAGGTTCACACTCTCACATTCCCTCCCCCTCAGCTCACCACCCATGGGGTGAGCGACAATGGGACAAAACATACAATGTCGACGTCCCTCTTTAATCAAATAATCTTGTCCTGTGATTGTCCACATGTTCCAATCTGGCGGTCTCATTTTCCAGATTCCAGTCACTCGACATTTCCAGTTTCTCAGCCTCTTCTTCTCGCTATTAGCTTCGGGCTGTAAAACTATTTCTGCCTCTTCTCTTCTTTTTGAGTTGCCTGTATTACTTCCCGACTCCCATTTCACAGATAGCATGGAGACATTATTCACCACTTGTCCACTAGACATTTGGCTAGAGATAGGTACAGACACAGCTTTATCCACAATGGTTTCAGACACTTTATTTGTTGGAACAACATACCTATGGTCAGTTTTCTTACGTAGTCTTGTTCCCCAATTTTGACGACCCTTCATCTTATTTACTATCTCATGGCTCTCGTAGCTCTTGACCTGTTTTAACTTATGAAAGACACTCTTCATCTGTTTTGACCATGTAAGAGAACTGCAGCATTTGTCTTGAACAATAACACCTTTCTTTTTAACCCTGGCAGGCCTAGGGGGTGTCATACTCTCAACTACTTTATGCCCAATAATTTTGTAGAGCAGCCCTTTTTGCTGTTCCTTTTCATAACTTAAGGCATCATCTACTAGGGGAACTACATTGTGTAAAACTTCAGGTGAAAAATCACGTTGTTCCATCATAATCTGGTCACTGGTATCCCCATCACTGGACAGGTCGCTCATATCTGTCTGACTTTTTGGCTCCCCTGTCTCTGCCTCTATGTTGGCAGCTTTCTCTAATTCTAGTGCCTTCTGTAGCGCACAAATCTCTGATTCCAGCTCCAGAATTTTCTTCATTGCCACATTTTTCTGAGCAGCCTCCATCTCAGTTTTTACTAGTGCACCTTGCAGATCTTCTTCCTGTTTGTCCACTTGCAGTTTTAGTTGAGCAGCAAGCATTTTTAGATCTATAATCTGAGCAGATAAATCAGACATTTTTTCCTCAAACTGAATTATCATGTCTTCTATCTGGAGGTCCAATTCTCTCTTGGCCTTTTCCAGCTTGTCATAAGCATTGGCTTTGTCCTCATACAATGCCTGCGCAGATTACAGGTTTTTCTCAACTTCTTTTTGATTCTCCTGTAAAATTTGTAAATTCTGAGCATGGACAGATGACATCTCCATCAATTCTTTATCTTTATTTTGCACCAAAACAGACAATTTCCCATTATCTTCACAAGATCCTGACAGCGCCCTCTCCAGGCTACATATTCTAGCTTTGAGTTCCATTTCTCTTTGTTCCAGAACTCCAGCTCTGCTCTGCCATTCCTTCACTTCTTTGTTTAGTGGAACCTGCTTTAGTTCATGTAAGTTTTGCTCTGACTACAATATCTGCATCACAGATTCTAAATCACTCTCTCGGTCAGACACCTCCTTCCTCAGCTCTGCAACTTCATTTTCTTTATCAGTTAATGCAGCCGAAAGTTTTTCACACTTCCTGATTTTGTCATCCAAACATTCTGACTGACACTGCAAAAATTCACTTCTCTCACGTTTAGCAGTTTCAAGGTCATCTCTTAATTTTTCAGTGACACTCTCTTTGGCACTGGAGTCTTGGACATGCTGCTCCTTTAAATCCTGCAATTGCTTCTCAAGCACTTGCTTTTGCTCTACACTCTGTAGAACTTTATTAGATAGAGCACATTTCATTTCTGCAAACTCCATCTTAGTGACACAGTCCATTCCAGGCAAACCCAGCACCACATTTTCACAATGACTAGGATATGAACTCTTCATAGAGTCAAGCTCTTTCTTTAACTTAAGGTTCTCTTTTTCTGATGCCTCAAGTTGCCATTTCCAATCAGATATTTCATCCTCATAAATGAACCTGATGGTTTTAATCTCATCTTGAAGCTGCAGCACCATAATATTTTCTTCTTTGGCGCTTTTATGCACTCCAGTATGAGACATACAGTCATCAGGGACATATCAAATCATAGAACAGAGGTGCTTCAGAAAAACTAAGTCACTCTCATGCAACCCATTATCTTTATTTGCACTCCACAGACTCTGTTCCGAGTTTTGTGTCTCTCTGCCTTGAGACTGCTGCACTAACACACATGTGCACAGCTTTTCTGCATTCTTACAAACTGAAATTTTCTTTTTCTTGCCCATGGTTTAACAACAAGATTACATAATATTCCACAGAAACCTTGGGTTCAACTGGCAGCAACTTTTTACTATCTTCTGCAGTAACATGTATTCACCAAACAGTTAACTTATGTGGCACTACAACAACCAGCATTTTCTTCTGTCTTCCACATAAAACACAAACATGGCACCATAGCCTTTCACATAGACTGTTTGCGATATCCAGTTTCTACACACATTGCTTACTTTCTTGCCATCAGCAAACACTTTACAGACTTCTGAGCCACAGTATACACAAAGTCCATTCCCTGGATTCCTCTTCCAGAGTTTTACTTTCACCAGTTTTACACACAACTTGCTATTTTGTAGTTCCACTCACCCCTCCTGGGTTTCTCACTTGAAATCACAGACTTCTTTTTCCAGCTGTAGGCCACAATGCACATTTAGCGATACTGCAGTTACGAAACACTTGTCTTCCAGGACTTGCGTGGATCTCTTTTTGCCCACATTCTCCACCATATGTGACAATTGGGGTATAGTTTAGCATCAAAGGTGGCAGCTTCCTGGACTTCACAGAGGTGTTGGTGGTACTGGGTGCCAAATAAACAGCATATCAGGTAGCGACAATCAAAAATAAATGGCTTTATTCAGCTAGTAAGTGATAACAGGAACAAAAATAACAAAACAGCCTAGCCCACACGCAGGGTAATAACTCACTTCTTGAGCCCTGACTAACTTCTGGGGGCAAGAAGCTTTACTGAGATTTCTCCTCAGCAGTCTGGCTCACACTAGAGCTTAACCAAGTCCATTGTAGAATCCTCTTGGGACAGACCACCTGTCTGTCTCTAACTGGTCTACCCTCTACCTGCTCCCTGCAGGTCACCAGCAGCACTCTCCTGCTGTGTGCACTCCCTCTGGAGTGAAGCCCCTCCTATGGGTGTGGTTGAGGACCTTTTTAACCCTGGTTTTGGGTCGCTCACCAGCACCCTCTAGGTTCACACTCTCACAATGTGTACATAATCTCAAAAGCCAACTAACAATTGGTCAACTCTCATAAATCCCCATGTGAAATACCTGGCCCATAGTGTTGTCCTTTTATCTTTGAATTTTTTCTCTTTTGACCTGCATTTTTAACATGTTTTTGAATACATTGTATATTGGATTGTTACATTGTCAGGTCTTGCATCATTTGCTTAGTTTTGAAGTGAACATTTGCTTGTGGATACAGCTACACAGAAATAGTGTATTTCCTAGATTGGGAACCTCATTGGAGGTGTATATAAGTACACTCTGCTATGATTTTGGATAAAACTGCAGCTAGTGTAGGGTAGTGTCAGGGAACTCCTCCCGTGCTATAACAACTAGGTACAAATAAAGTTCTTCCTACACAAGTTGCACCTGCAAAGGAAACACAATAATATATCCTTACATTCTCAATGGTTACACAGTGTATTTTACCTGGACACCCAGAAATACAATATATGCCGATCAGCAACATCATCGGTATTCTACGTCACAATAAGGTTGCTAACCTTGGGTGGGGACACTATATGTTGCCACCTACTGTCACCCGCATAAGCTTACCAAACTAATGAGGTTAACTCTCACTTTCTTACATAAAGTAGAACCAAATTTATAATTCAGAGTTAGCCACTGTTATAAATATGGCACATCTTTAGACTGTGTAGTTTACATTTACTCTGTGTGACTATTAGACGGGATGGGTAAATCTTCTCCTATGTCTATGCAGATGGTTTGGTGCTTTGTATTACATAAATAATGCTCTAACCACTATAAAGATCAATGTTGGACACCCCTAAGGTTGACCCTAGATAGAATGAAAGATAGATAGATAGATAGAAAAATTAGTAGATAATTATGAGCTGAATAGATTAATAGATAATTCTGTGATATATTTATTACTGTATTTATTTCTCACAGAACCCTGCTACAAGCAATAAGTAACAGGAATATCTCTTGTAGATTACATGGTCTAAATTTAAGTACAACTTGCACATTTTTAGCATTACAGTATATTAGTCTTCTTATATATTTACAGTGGAGTATGTGTTCAGCTTTATGTCTTATAGAGAGTTGTAATTTTACTTCTGCACATTCCCTTCCCCAGCGGTTTAAAGAAAAAAACATTCACACAAAGGTTATAAATACGATCAAAAGGTGTCAAAATGCATTAGTCAGGACCTAGATCAAATGACTCGACCTTTCTGAAAGACATGGTCAAGGTAATACACATATACTGCAGCTTACTCTGTTCTCACTTTTCAAGGGTTTTCAGACTAGAGCCCAGATGTAATCATGGCTTGGGGCTAGCTGACTCTTATTATTTAGCGGAGCTTAAGAAAACTTCTTATATGTTACTGAAGTGTGCACTGGAGAATGTAAGGTTATATCCGACAATGGAAATGAGTGGTTAGAGATAAGTGGAAGAATATGTAATACAGTTCTAGGTTTTAATTACTTTACCAAACAACAGTAGAGCAGGTATCTATAACACAAAGATGTCACCTAAGGGTAAGCATATCATTTACGAAGGCCATAGACCAAGGAACGCTGGTATCATTGTGGCCTCTATATAGATAGATACTGTACATACAAAGAAATATTAAAAGTCATGATGAATTGATACACAAAACCTGAAGATACTTGTAGATACAGTTGTGCTAAAAAGTTTACATACCCCGGCAGATTTTTTTGGTTTTTTGGTCTTCTTTCTTCAGAGAATATAAATGATAACACTAAAACTTTTTCTCCACTCATGGTTAGTGGTTGGTTGAAGCCAGTTATTGTCAAACTTCTGTGTTTTCTCTTTTTAAATCATAATGACAACCAAAAACATCAAAATGACACAAAGAATCTCGCCTTCAATACACCAAACAGCACAGAGACAAGCCTCAAAACTTCTGGAACAAGGTAATTTGGAGTGATGAGACAAAAATCGAACTTTTTGGCCACAACCATAAATGTTACATTTGGAGAGGTGTCAACAAGGCCTATGATGAAAGGAACACCATTCCTACTGTAAAGCACAGAGGTGGATCACTGATGATGTGGGGATGTGTGAGCTTCAAAGGCACAGGGAACTTGGTCAAAGCTGAAGGAAAGATGAATGCAGCACGTTATCAGCAAATACTGGAGGCAAATTTTCACTCATCTGCCAGGAAGCTGCGCATGGGACGTACTTGAACATTCCAACATGACAACGATCCAAAA
This sequence comes from Leptodactylus fallax, assembly GCA_947044405.1. Lineage (NCBI taxonomy): Eukaryota > Metazoa > Chordata > Amphibia > Anura > Leptodactylidae > Leptodactylus > Leptodactylus fallax. The sequence goes on along the minus strand of CAMRHE010000300.1, from coordinate 460,213 downwards.
TACAAGGCCAAGTCGACCTGTCATTGGCTACAGCAGAAGAAAGTGAAGGTTCTGGAGTGGCCATCTCAGTCTCCTGACCTCAATATCGTTGAGTCACTCTGGGGAGATCTCAAGAGCGCAGTACATGCAAGACAGCCCAGGAATTTACAGGAACTGGAGACTTTTTGCCAAGAAGAATGGACAGTTTTACCATCTGAGAAAATAAAGAGCCTCATCCACAACTACCACAAAAGACTTCAAGCTGTCATTGATGTTAGAGGGGGGCAATACACGGCATTAAGAACTGGGGTATGTGAACTTTTGAACAGGGTCATTTTAATGTTTTTGGTTGTCATTATGATTTAAAAAGAGAAAACACAGAAGTTTAACAATAAATGGCTTCAACCAACAACTAAACATGAAAAAAGGCCAAAAAAATAAATAAAAATCTGCCGGGGTATGTAAACTTTTTAGCACAACTGTAGATAGAGAAATAGAAAGATTAACAGATAGACAGACAAATGCATAGCTAGTATACACAGGTATATAGACAGATTAACAGATAGATGATGATGATTAAGATAGATAGATAGATAGATAGATAGATAGATAGAGTACATAGACAGATAGACAGACTGATTGTAACGTCTCTGCCTGTTCGGGTCTCTGCACCACCCTCCGCTCGCACACTGCGGTGAAGGAGGCGTGTTCAGTTTGATTCCTTGCTTAAGGTTCTTGTTGCTCAGTCTGAACACTGTCCTAGACTAGGTAATTGATTTTCTGCCACACCCGTCTCCTGCACCTTGCTTCTTCTGCTCCTCAAATAGTTACTATTAGCCTTGCCTGTGTGATTGACAGCCTGTCTACCAATCAAGTCTGGGTCCTAACTTGCTATAAACAGGTCATCAGCTCTCACATGGTCACTGGCTATTGAGATTCTGTTTTGTGACTTTGTCCCTGCTACCTCCTTTTCTGCTATTTCCTGTATTTCTATTCCTGATCTTGGGCTTTGACTTTGACTATTCTCTTGGATTGTGATTCTGTACTGCATTGCTCGACTGTTACCGACCCCTTGGCTTGCTGACCTCCCTATTGTTGTTGTTTGTCCTGTCTGCATTCTGTGTTGTCACTTATTCAGAGTAGGGACCAGCTCCAAGTTGTCATCTGTCACCTAGTACAGTCAGGCAAGTAGGCAGGGCCAGTGGGGGGGGGAGTCAGCTTTAGGGCTCACTGTCTTGTTGTGCCTCCCCCCAGGGTTCTGCAGCAGCACAGGGGAATTGCTCAACTGACGATTTCCTTAGACCAATAGCATGCTAGCTAGCTATAAACACACAAAGCTAGCTAGATAAATACTGTAGATAGATATATACTGATAGATAGATAGATAGATAGATAGATAGATAGATAGATGAAAGATGATAGATAGACAGATACATAGATAGATCAATAGCAAATGCACAAAGCTAGCTAGATAGAGAAATACTGTACATAGATAAATAGACATGCCGATAGCAAGCTAGCTTAAAGACGCCGCAGCTAGCTAGATAATTTTGTACATAGATAATAGTCTATACTGTAGACTGATTGATAGATAGATAGATAGATAGATAGATAGATAGAAGATGATAGAGATAGATAGATATAGATAAATAGATAGATAGATAGATAGATAGATAGAAGACTGATACTGTACATAGATAGATAGACTGATAGCAAATACACAAAGCTACATAGATCGATGATAGATAGATAGATAGATAGATAGATAGATAGATAGATAGATAGATAGATAGATACTGTACATAGATAAACAGACAGGCCAATAGCAAGCTCGCTTATTATTGTACATAGATAGATACTGTAGCTAGATAGATAGATAGATAGATAGATAGATAGATAGATAGATAGATAGATATTAGAGATAGAGATATTAAAAACCAGAGGAATTGATACACACAACCTGAATATTCAGCTATTTACTGGCTAAATACAGTTGTGTCCCTATGCTCATAAATAGCACGTAGGACATTGACTGGCAAGCTATGTAAATTTTGAACATCATTAGATATATCCTCCCCTTATTACACTGTTGTGTTATAGCCTATTACCTTACAATCTTCTCCACATTTGAATAAATAGAGATCTGCAGTGATATGTTTTATTTTCCTGACTAGAGACTGTGAGCCATTATGATGAAAGGTCAGTGATCAGATCTGTGACTTGTCAGGACGGCTGTCATTAGCTGGTCCAACATAAATATCTGCTAGACACTAATGCATGTGTAATTGTCGGTAATCTTCTGTGTGCTCAGTGCTGGGGGCTAAATTTTAGGAGTAGTAAGGAGTAAAGTGCACAGAGAGAAGTAAGAACACTGCATCAGAAAGTGGAAAATAATTACAATAGTAGATAGAATTACATTGGACATAGGTCTGGGAGACGTATCTTGATCTTTGGGGGGAAATTAGAAAAACAGGCATCCCTGAAGAAAAACTGCCATTCATGTAGAGGCTGTGTTTAGTATTGCAACTTGTAATGGGGTCGCAAAGTATGATGGAGTTCAAATGCCCTTTTAGGACACTATGCCCCTTTGGTGTTAGAGTGCTTTTCCAACTCAGGGATGGTAGAGATAGACAAAAAGGTAACAGAGTAATGAAGGAAATTTACTCACAAGGAAGCAAAGGATGTAGGTGTAGATCTAAAATTTAGAATATTTGGGAGAAATTCCAGTGACAAATTCAAGCTCTTTTAACTTTACAATCCATATTCTTGCCCATAGAAAGCAGCATTTTAATAGTTAGGAGTTGTTCACATGGCCAAAAATGAAGAGGGGGACATTCACCTTAGATTCCTCTTCGTTTTCCAGCCCCCTTTCTCTGCAGCTCTTCCTCACTGATTAGGTTCAGTGACTTGGTAAAACTAGCGGGGTGTCTTACACTGCAAACTCTACAGCTGAATCAGCAGAAGAATCCGCGGCAAGATCAAGTAGGACAATTTTTTTTTTCAGCATCCTGCTTCAATCTCTGACCCCGTTTAAAACAATGGGAGGCAGAATCAGGGAAGAACCTACCACTTATTTTGGGGTAGATCCGCCATGTGAATGTATAATTAGTGTTATATGACATAAGTGAGTGCAGTCGCTTTTCCCACTCCACACACCATAAGTCATGATAGACAAAGAAGAATGTAACATAGGGGCAGAATTGCGCATACTGGGACTTTTGGAAAAAGGGAACTCAGGTATGGTACCTGTATGGGATGCCCTTCTACAGTGGAATTACATTATTGGCACACCAGGGCAAACAAACACCAGGCACTTCTGTCCTAGGTGTCGAAACCTGGTACGATAGTGGGGGCTTATTTTATTCTTTTATATGGCACGTCATCTCTTCTCTGTGCAATAACAACAACAGAAGTGAAATTGAAAATATAAAAGGTATCAAACGTAATTTGTTTTATTATTTTTTTTTTTTTCATTTAACTTCATATTATATTTAGCCTTACTATAATTTAACTTTGTGCTTTTTAGGACCAAAATGAATAATACTGTCACCACTAGAAGGAGCTTACTGCATACCATGTTATTATTAAGCTTCATGTTTAAGCCCTCTCTAGAGGTAGCGGCATTATTTTACAATTTAAAGGGGGTCTTTCATCCGAAACCAGCATACCAACCCAGCCCTGCAGATAGATAGGTTACAATCATCTGAATCATTTTTTTCCTTTGTGAATAGGTGTCTCCATTGCAGAGAAATCACCATTTTTGTCAATATGCAAAAGAGCTCTTTGGAGGAAAGCTTCCCACTGCTATGTGCTATCTTCTGTCACTCCCTGTTTACTCTCATGGAAAGGGCCAGGCAATATAAACCTAATCTTGCCTGGCCTTGTCAATCAAAGGTAGAAGGAAGGGGCAGAGTGTGGCTCATAGAGAGGGGAGATTTACCTATTTGGCACAATGCCCTCATTGCGCCAAAGAGTTCATTTGCATATGGACAAAAATGGTGATATCAAAGCTACTGAGGCATTTATTTTAAGACATTCACTTTAAGCTACTTTGAGAACTGCGCCGCCACTTTAAGACATGTAGTCTCCAAAAGGCAAATGCCTTAAACATGGAAGTAAAGTAATAAAACATGTTTCAATATAGAAAGCCATTAATCATCACTCATTAAAAGGCTATTACTTGCTGATAACAGGCTAGATATAAAGCTCCGCAGCTCTCACTATGGAGTTAGTCAGTGTCTCTAGCATTTAGATTCCTTGTGTTATTGTCTGTAAAACCAACCAATTTATAAAGTGCTGCATTAAGATAGGCGATTTTAACCCTTTCAGTAGTGATTCCCAACGTTCCCGGATCAAGAGTTGTGTTTGCACAGATATGTATGGTCTTGATCTCAGTATTGATTCAGATGCCCCAGTGGAGACGCCATATAAATAAACATCAGCTCAGTGAACTGTAAGGCAAAGAAACAGAATCCTATGATCAATAAATAAAATAAGCCCCCCTTTCTTCTTTACTTCAAGCCCCGCATTTCAATGTCTCCCTTATGGCTGATGTGGTTTTTTCGACAATAACAATAAGTGAGGTACTTTTATTTGAAGTACATGCATGCGAATGGTAAATAGATAGATAGATAGACAACATTGTTGGTACCCTTCCATTAATGAAAAAAACCCAGAATGGTCACTGAAATTGACAAAAGTATTACTAAATTTAAATTTACTGAAAATCAATGAATGAAAATCAGACATTGCTGTCAAATTGTGGTTTAACAGAATATTGACAAACCAATGAAAGTGGCCTAGACAAAAATGATGGTGCCCTTAATTTAATATTTTGTTGCACAATCACTACTATTGAGGCAATCGCTACGATCAAGTGATTTCTTTAACTCTCAATGAGACTTCTGCACCTGCTCACTCCTCGTGAGCAAACTGCTCCAGTTGTCTCGGGTTTGAAGGGTGCCTTCTCCAGATGGCATGTTTCAGCTCCTTCCAAAGATGTTCAATAGGATTTAGATCAGGGCTCATAGAAGGCCACTTCAGAATAGTCCTTTGCTTTGCTTTTAGCCATTCTTGGATGTTTTAAGCTGTGTGTTTTGGGTCATTATCCTGTTGGACGGCTGATGACCTGTGACTGAGACTAAGCTTTCTGATACTGGGCAGCATGTTTTTCTCCAAAATTGCCTTGATAGTCATGAGATGTCAATGTTACCTGCACAGATTCAACACACCCTGTGTAAGATGGAGCAAAGCCTCAAACCATAACCAAGCCTCTGTGTTTCGCAGAAGGTACAATGTTCTTTTCTTTGTATGCTTCATTTTTGTGTCTGTGAACAAACAGCTGATACAACTTGCCAAAAAACTCCAGTTTTGTCTCAGATGTCCAAAGGACAGTCTCCCAGAAGCATTGTGGCTTGTCAATATGCATTTTGGGAAATCCCATTCTTGCTTTTTTATGATTTGCTATCAACAGTAGTTCCTCCTCACTTGCCTTCAATTAGGCTCACTTTGGCAAAGTACAGCGACCAATGGAGCGATCTGACACTGATATACCTTGACCATAGCGTTCAACTTTAGGCTTAAGGCCCATGTTGCGGAAACAAAGCTTTCTTTGTTGCAGGATTGCTGCGGTTTTTGAGCCAAACTCAGGAGTGGCATGAAAAGGAATGGAAAATACACTCCTGACTTTGGCTCAAAAAACGCAGCAAACTCTGCAATGAAAAAAGGCTGCGTTTTCACAACATGGAGTTATAGCCTTAATCTCTTTGGAAGTTGTTCTGGGTTCTTTGTAAACCATTCATATTATCTGTCTCTTCAATTTGTCATCAATTTTCTTCTTGCGGTCACATCTAGTGCGGTTGGCTACAGTCCCGTAATATATGCTAATGTAACAAGAACATCAAGGAAATGGTCTTATAGCCTTTACCTTTAACATGTTTTTCTATAATTTTATTTCTAATCTCCTGAGGCAACTCTCACCTTAGCTTTCTTTGGTCCATGTTGAGTTTAGTCCACACCATGACACTAAACAGCAAAGTGACTACTTTTAACCCTTTAACTAGGTAGATTGACTTATTACAAGTGTGAAGACACCTGTGATGTTAACTACAGGACACACCTTAGTTTAACATGTTCCTATGGTCAAATTATTTTCAATCTTTTCTAGGGGGTAACATTTTTGTCCAGGTCAGTTTCATTAGTTTGTTTTTTTAAATTATTCTGTTGAGACGCCATTCAAAAACAATGTCTGTTTTCATGAATGGATTTTCTGTAAATTTAAATGTATTAATACTTTTGTTAGTTTCAATTGATTTCAGTGACCATTGGGGGTTTTCTTTCTTTAACAGAAGAGTACCAACAATTGCTACCAAGTAGATTTAGAGCTAATTTTCATCTAGAGTAATAAAGGAGTTCATGTCAATATCCATTACAGTTTGTCGTGGTGAAGGGGTTAATGATAATATCCTTTGTGATCAAGGACAATAAAGAGGTAAATAGAGATATCCATGGTTATTAAGTACCATTTCCTGCCACAGACCATGTCTATTAACTTCCCTAAGCCATATAATGGTAAACATGCTGTAATTATGTTGTTATACAATATTGTTCCCCAGATATTAACCCAAAACTACCTATGATCAGCATGTATAAGGACGATTTTGCAAGACCAGTACAACCAAACTGACATAAAGCTGTCAGTTTGGTAGTGCAGCACTTCATCCATTTGAGAGCTCACTGCATCATAGCTAACTATGATGTAATGATTCATATAGCCAAGTTTAGTCCACGAAAAATGGACCGCATATGCACAGTTTTTCCCAGACAAGACTCAGTCACATGAAAGAGGACTTAGGCTAGGTTCACATCTGGGCCAGAGTCTCCGCAGCAAAAAACGCCAAGAATATAAAAATGCGGACACTTTGGGGTCCGCGGGTGTCTGCGAGTAACCGTCGTTGGGGTTCGCTGATGGAGACCCATGCGCAGATGTGAACCTACCTAAGGCATATGAATATTAAAAAGAGTTTCTGGTATCAGAATATTGATGGCCTATCCTTACGATGGACCATCAATATCAGATTGAAAGGGGTTTGACTCCTAGCTGTTTGAAGTGGCCATGGGAGCACTGCAGCCTCTTCAGTGTTTGCCTCTGTCCATCTACCCGCACATCATACATATACTTGTAGTAACATTGGTGCAAGTTGTTGCAGTTTTGTCCTACCCAATACCCTACACTGTGGATTTTACTAATTTGGTGTGCTACCAATATGACCTCTAGTTGTATACCACACCAGTGTGCAATCTAGTGAACCAAATCATTTATTTTTATTAAATTAAGCAAACATGCACAGATTAATAAAATTTACATGGATGTATATTTAGAAAAATGAGGAGTCATTAAGGCTATAATCAAACTGGGGTTTGACAAGAACAATTAATGAAGTGTTGAGCAGAGTAGGTGGAATCTCTCCACCTAATATTAGGGGACGTGAGACGCTAATTACTACTCTATTTTCAGGTGTTCTTATTTTTGAAAGTGAACTATGATATCACTGATCCATCGGTAAGAAGAGGCAGATTAAAACTAATTTTGCTGCTCATCCGCTCTTACATTATGAGGTTGGAGATCGGAACCCACATTGAGCATAATTGCTATTTTCTGCTCAGCTGCTCATCACTGAAATGAAAAGTTTCTTTAGATAAAATTCCTATATTCTGGCGACTTATCTGCTCTTTACAGAATATAAAATACATTTTTACGCTTCTGTTATCTACACTTCTGTGAACACTAATTTGCACTGTAGCTTTCGTCTCTCCCTGTTTAATAAATTCAATGTATCTTGTTATACTTTAGATGTATTGAAAATGTAACATCTAACTGGTTCCTATTAAAGTGGAAACAAAGGATATACAATTCATGGAATAATTTAGGTTGGCATACAGAAAATAATACAAATGATACTGTAACTATTTCTTCAGTCCAGTAATCAAAAGGTCCTTCCACCTAGGGGTAAGATTAAGGTACCTGGAAGTCACATCCTTAAAGGTCTAGAGCAGGGAAGGGGCTTATAAAGATATCACTAGTGGTTTAGGTTACCAAAGGGAATAATAATGCTATCCTTGGTGTTCTAAGGTGATGTCAGTAATGGTATCCCTGGTGATATAGGGTGGTGTCAGTCATGATATCCCTGGTGGTCTAGAAGTGGTGTTAATAATGATATCCCTTATGGTCTAGGGTGGTGTTCTCCAAAGTTTCTAAACCGCTATTTAACTTCAAAGTACACCAAAACTCAGTTTTGATGCTCTTAAAAGTACATGAGGATAGTATTCTCCAATGTCCTGATGTACAGAATATTCCATTGAATACACTTAGCACATGCTAAGAATCAGGGTGAAGTTGTGTTAGTAGAAACATCTGGTGTGGTCCACAACACTGAAGAGGTTATTGAAGAAAGCCCTGGCAATTCAAGAATACAGTTTTATACAATTACAAAATCTAAAAATTTAATGATTACTAAGAGGAGAACTCAAAATAAGGTGTCAGGGAAACAAAGTTTTTTTATGCCCATATTTTAAGCTATATTCACTTTAAGAGTAAGGGCCCACATCATGGAAAAGCTGATTTTTTGAGCCAAAGTCAAGAGTGGCTTGGAAAAGAATGGGAAATATAAAGGAAACACTTCCCACTCCTGGCTTTGTTTCAGAAAACACAGCAAAATCTGGAACAAAAAAAACAACAGTTTTTTTTGCAACATAAGGCCTAAAGGAGAATTTTCTGAATTATAACTGATTGCTTATCAACAGGGAAGTGGAGGGTGCCCCCATTGTCCCACCTTCACAGATCATGAAAATGGGTGTCCTGTGTCCTCCTGTTTGAACGGAGCAGTGATCGTTTATGCATGCTGCTGTTTCATTCTGTATAGGACTGATGGAAATGGCTATATATTTTTTTTTCTCTCTCCCACACACACACACACAACCACAACCCCCCCCCCCCCCCACCCCCCCCCCCCCCCCCCCCCCCCCCCCCAAGAGGGGGGGGGGGGGGGGGCGCCCCCCCCCCCCCCCCTTCCCCCCCCCCCCCCGGGGCCGCCCCCCCCCCCCCCCCCCCCCCCCCCCCCACAATTTTTTAAAAAAAAATATTTTATCTCTTTTTTATATATTATTGAGGTGTTTTTCTTTTCTTTAAAACACACACTATAATACACCCCCCCCCTTTTTTTTTTTTTATTCAAAAAAAAAAAATTTTTTTTTTATCCCCCATTATTATTTTTTTTTTTTTTTTTTTTTTTTTTTTTTTTTATTTTTTTTTTTTATAATATTTTTATTCCGCCGGTTTTTTTTTTCTCTCCTCCCCCCCCCCAAAACCCCCCCTCCCCCCCCCCCCCCCCCCCCAAAAAACAGCCGGGTTTTTTTTGTGGGGGCAAAAAAAACCCCCCCCCAAAAATTTTTGCCCCTCCCCCAATTCCGTCAGATAACACTCGATTTCTTCCAGAAAATGATTGCAATCACAAATGCTTTGGTAATAATATCTTCATTTATTTTGCTTGCAATGAAAAACACAAAAGAGAATGAAAAAAAGTCAAATCATTGAAAAAAAAAAAAAAAAAAAACCACCAAAAAAAAAAAAAAACAAAAAACAAAAAAAAAAAAAAAAAAAAAAAAAAAAAAAAAAACAAACAACAAACCCCACCACAAAAAAAAAACAAAAAAAAAAAAAAACACCACCCCCCACAAAAAAACAAAACACAAAACAAAACACAACACCACCCACAAAAAAAAAAAAAACCCCAACCACCCCCCCACCCCAAAAAAACCCCCCCCCCACCCAAAACACAACAAACAACCCCACACCCCACACCCCCAAAAAAAAAAACCCCCCCCCCCACCCAACACCAAACACAAAAAATAAACAAACCACCCTAACAAACAACCCACAACACAAACAAAAACCAAAAACCACACACCCCCCCCCCCCCACACACCACCCCAAAACACAAAAAAAAAAACACCCAAAAAAAAAACCAAAAAAAAACAAAAACCACACAAAAACACAACCACACAAAAAAAAAAAAAAAAAAACCAAAAAAAAAAAAACACCCCCCCCCACAAAACACAAAACACCCCTTTTTTTTTCTAAAAAACCCCCTTTTTTTTTTCTACAACCTCAATTTCACCCCCTTCCCCCAAAACCCCCCCTTCCTCCCACCCCACCACACAAAACCCCCCCAAAAAAATTTTCCCCCCCTCAAAAAAAATAAACAACAAACCCCCCCCCTTTTTCTTCCCCCGGGCCAGAGGGGGGGGCTTTTTGGGAACCCCACCACAAAACCCCTTTTCATTCAGCCGCCGACGGATAGTACGGGTTGACACTGTTGTACCCTCGGACTGCAGGGCAGCTAGAACTTGTTTGGATGTTAGTCGAGGTTCTTTAGCCACCATCCGCACAATCTTTCATTGAAATCTCTCGTCAATTTTTCTTTTCCGTCCACATCTAGGGAGGTTAACCACAGTGCCATGGGCTTTAAACTTCTTGATGACACTGCGCACGGTAGACACAGGAACATTCAGGTCTTTGGAGATGGACTTGTAGCCTTGAGATTGCTCATGCTTCCTCACAATTTTGCTTCTCAAGTCCTCAGACAGTTCTTTGGTCTTCTTTCTTTTCTCCATGCTCAATGTGGTACACATAAGGACACAGGACAGAGGTTGAGTCAACTTTAATCCATTTCAACTGGCTGCAAGTGTGATTTAGTTATTGCCAACACCTGTTATGTGCCACAGGTAAGTAACAGGTGCTGTTAATTACACAAATTAGAATAGCATCACATGATTTTTCAAAGGGTGCCAATACTTTTGTCCACCCCCTTTTTATGTTTGGTGTGGAATTATATCCAATTTGGCTTTTTGACAATTCTTTTTGTGGTTTTCCATTGACGACAAATTAAATGAAGATATTATTACCAAAGCATTTGTGATTGCAATCATTTTCTGGAAGAAATTGAGTATTATCTGACAGAATTGCAGGGGTGCCAATACTTTTGGCCAGCACTGTACATGCAACTTTTGCAAGACTAGTACTTTTTGGTCTATTCAAGACCTCTCTTCTAGGCTGTGATGAGATTGACATACTTTATACAGTACGCACATATCCAAGTTAAGGTTTGCGTCAACTGTTTATCTCATGCATTAAGTTTGCTACATCTGTATGGTACCTAAAATGTGGAGAAGATTGAAGATAACATCTCTGCTGAGAAAAACCTGCCTTCCAGCTACAGATACAAGGTGGACCCTCAACTAATGTGTATTGCTCCGATATGTTTACTTTGGAATGACACTTCAGATTGATATAAGAGGGTCCATTATTTTAATTAACAAGAATCCCTAGGAATTATAAATATTTGATAGCACTGACACCTCCCATTAGGCTTCTCCTGACCTGCCTGATGGATGAGTTATTGTGAATTTCATTAACGTTGAACATCTACTTGCATATAAGGCCTGGAGCGTAATACAATGGAGAGCCACGTGTATGGCTGTGGCAGAAATCTGGTTAAAATGAAACTTCCTTTAGATTAAATGTGTATAATATATTACACTCATCCAACCACAGCAATGACAATTAAATCTAAATTCCCCAGCTGCCATGTCATTTACATAAGTGGAGCCGGAACTCACTATCTCGTATGTGCCGACGGATAATTAAAATGATCTTTTTTATGGCCAGCCATAATTTTGTGGAAACATATGGCAGTTTAAGTTCTAAAAAATGTAAAAGATCTCCAAATTTAGGCTCTGAGTTAGAAAAATATGTATTTTCAGTATAGTTGTAAAGGAAGCAATAGTCGGACGAAGAGTCTGGAGACTATACCCTTAAAAGGCACCACAATGGATCTCCTATAGTTTACGATACTTACATGATAGATCATAAGTGCCCGATCAGAGGGGACTTACTGCTGGGAGCTTCATCAATCATGAAAATAATGGTAATTGTTGAGAATGCTTACTGCCATTCCATTCAACTTCATTGGACTGCCTGAGATAGCTGCACAGTGAACTCGACTTGTCTTTGGCAGTCTCATAGAGAGGAATGAACAGCAATATCCATGCTTGACTGATACACCATTTACACATTGGCATTTGGGGACACTTTTTCCCATGATCACAGGGGTCCTAGTAGTCAGACACTTATTGCCTCTCGTGGATAGGTGATGATAAATTGTCATTTAAGCAACATCTCTTTAAATGACAAATTCCACTCTGCTATATATACTGTACAGTCAGAGTACTACTGCACTTCCATCTCTTTGTCTACTAATTTCAAACAAATCCCAGAGAGGTGTCATTTGTATTGTAGTGAAAAATTGCCTTAAAGTTATATGTACAAATGTAGGATTTTTTGGCCCGAATTTACAACTGTACAATAGTCAGGATTCTACTATACACATACATTATAATAACCAACCATCAAAGCTAATGGATATCATTTATAAAGCCTCTAACAGAAGTCAGATAGTTATCACTTATAGCCACTGGCCAGGTACGGTAAGTCAATCATAGCAGCCAAAGCTGGACTTAAAGTTGCCGGCTCCTGCATATCAAATTCCGCATATCAAAATACATGCAAACTATATTCCAGCCATTGTATTGATATAGCTTATTGTTTATTCAATAGGATAGAACATATATTAAATTAAACTTGGAAAGGCCAATGAATCACAAGCCAGTCAGGATCACAGTGAAGATTAGTTTAAGTTAACTGTGGCTCCTAGACGGTGGCAGCATTTCATCATCCTGACAAGTCACGTCATTAGGCTGCATAATGTAACAAAGTGACCCCGGCTTTGGTGAAATACTATCTAGTCACTTGCATTCTTTTATATAAAAATACATCTTGCTGCACTTCTGAAGGTCATTAAATCATGGCTTACTCTCCCACATGAGATGGAAATGGCTCTTTGTAGCTGCAGAGGCTATAGCAATATACCTTGCCTTTGTTATCAAGATTTGCTGAAGAAAACTGGAGAAGTTCTTGATGATATGTGAATGCTGTGTGTGTTTCGACATCTCCTTGGTAACTTACACTTGATCATTTGTATCTCTAGGTTCAGACTTTAGATCTTGAGGACTAGTAAATCCAGATAGTACTGTTTTCCAGTGCTTGACTCATCTCCCCTAGAAGCTGTAAAAATATCAGAGTGGTGCACCTCACGTGGACCCTCAGGCAAATTCTACTGGATTTCATTCTAATATATGGGGAAATGTCACACCTATGAGCCAGGAATCATAAAGATTGCCAATCCTAGGGAATTTACCACGATGGAAACATCTGTAAAATACATTTATGAGGTCACATGCTGGTATTTCAGATAGTAATAGAATAACTGACTTTTTCAAGTCAAAATTAGAGTAGCGTATGCAGGAACTGAAGGTATGTAAAGCTATATTGAAGCAGATCTGTCAGGTCTGTGTCTGAGGGTAACACAGGATGGAGGGAGAAAATCTAAGCCTGGGGATATATAGCCTTCTATTATTTTATTCAGTATTTTCATGTTAAAGAAACTGGTTTTATTCTACCAGAACTCAGAGAAATCCTGTGAGGGAAGCAGGTCTATGGGGATCATAAAGACCAAACCATGAATAAGACATAACTATGAAACTTTTCTTTCTTCAAAAATGGGTCAACCATAACTTTAATTTTTTTCATTATCTGTAAAAACCATTACTCAGTATAGGACATGAGTTTCAGATTGATAGGGGTCCAACACCCAACCCCTGGACCAATCAGCTGTTCAGGCTGCTTCTAGGTGCCAGAACTACACAGTGTATAGAGATGTCATTGCCCACCATGCAACCAAAGAAATTGAATGGAGCCCCTGAGATCACCCCCACTATGGGGCGCCCCCACTGATCCCTTACTGACCAGCAATTTTTTACCTATTGGATTAATTAATTCATTAGGAAATGGTTGATATTAATACTCTCCTTTCCTCTACTAGTTCCTCAACTTCAGCCTGACATGCTCGTGTACATTACTTCATCATGTTGTCAGAGTAATGTGCAGCAGCTCCTAAAGTCACTACATGAGTCTTACAGATAATGTGACAGACAAGTGTGGGGAACACTAAGGGGGCAGTATACTGTATGTCGGCAGTATATTCTGTGTGAGGGTACTAAGGAGGCATTATACCTGTATCTGAGGTACTAAGGGTGCAGTATACTGTGTGTGAAAGCACTAAGGAGGCAGAATATAAATTTGTTTCTGGCCCCAAAAATGATAAATCTTCCTGTGTACAGAGCCAGAATCAGAAGGCTATGTTCTCTATATAGCAACAGTATCTCCTACCCACTTGAATGGGAGTGGAGCTGCAGTGCTCTGGCATGGCTGCTATACAAAGCCTTCTGTTTCCAGCTCTGTACACTGTAAAGTTCCGATGCTTTGAGGCAGCTTGAACAGCTGATTGGTGGAGGAGCCGGTATGGGACCCTCACTAATTTGACGCTCATGACTTATCCTGAGGATAGGTCATTAGTATCAAAACCCAGAAAAACCCCTTTAAGTAGGAGGAAGCAGTTTGATGTAAGGAACAAAGGGGGAGGCAACAGTACTATGTAAGGAATTGAGGAGGAAGCTGTCCTCTGTATGGAATGAAGATGAAAGAAGCATTCCTGTGTAAGATACACATGTCTGATGCCTTCCCGTCTATACCCTGCTGTCTCAACTCCACTTCTTGCAAAGAACTGTTGTCTCCATTTCTTACATAGTGTAATGGCTAAAGCTGGTCCAATACATAAGTTCCCAATCCATCCCTGAGTAGAAAAGAGGCAGAGGAGTAACAAGTGTCAATAGCACCCCATAGTACTAGTCAGTTCAAGACATGAAATGTCTTTACTTTTTCTCCTGTGTCTTCTACCAATTTGGACTCCCAGTGATTTGTCATCAATATTCCACTACAGTTTTAACCTTCCACTATCATTATTCCCTGGCTGTGTGTGAAAGCACTAAGGAGGCAGTATAAGAGGACCTAGATATAGCTTTGTTTCTGGCCCCAAAAATGACAAATCTACCTGTGTATAGAGGATAACTTGGTTAATGGGACCTCTAGTAGCTGCTCCACCAACTACCTTTGTATTTATGCTAAAGAACAGCTGGATAAATTCAATATTTGTCAATTAAATATTTAATCACATCAGTTCTTCAGTGCCAAAAAAAAAATCCAGTTTTGTAAAAAAAAATATTGCTTCACTGCCTCTAAAATAAAAAATAAAATAAATGTGCAAATAGCGTTGATATAAATGTTCAATTATTTTGTGTCTACAGCTCCTATGTAGATCTATGTGTCTCCAAAATTACAAATCACAAACAAACCCAATCTGGAGTCTGGTACTGCTTTCATACTCCTGCTCATCCACCCCATTTTCTACTCTAGAAGAGGGAGCAATGAGAACAGAACATGAGACTACTGGATTAGACCAGAATAAGGCCTTGTAGTCTGTAACCATGGAGACAAATAGCTCTGTATCCAAAGAGAAAAGAAAACATGGGTGCTCTTTTGGGCTATATTGATTGGTGCTGCTAATGTAGTAAAGTTGTGCTACATATAGAATCATCTCTATAGTGAGTTCATGCTGGTAGAAGATTCCATCAATGGAGAAAGCTGCTGTCATGAACATAAATTTCCACACAAAAGAAAACTTGCAACACAGGAAAATATTATGCCATCTGGTGCCAGTAGTTGACTTTGTAGAAAGATACATCCACAGATGTCTGCAATAGAAAAAAAAAACATTTGCAGAGCAATTCAATCCCAATCTGAAATCTTCATAAAACAATAACAGAGAAAGTTCTTTCCTATATACCAGAAAGTTTAAAGTAAGAGCTTTATATAGTATTACATGCTGTTAATAGAACATTAAAAATTCATACTGCAAAAAGTCCAACATTTAAAGGGGTCCTCTATGACATATCCAAGTGATATGTTAAAAGTGCTTGATTGACGCCAATCCCATTGTTTGTGTGAGGCCACATTTAGCTGAAGTCATTCAATATTGTAAAGCAATGTTCCTGAACCAGTAGTCATATGTGGCTCTTGGGCCCTCTGCATGTGGCTCCCATGATATTGCCAGCTGACAATATTTTTGTGCACTAGTGGTACCAAGGAGGTTATAGCATTACTAATCTTTGTCTTAGATATTTGCTGTAGAAGAAACTTCTTTGGTGTTTTCAAGTGTATTGGTGGAATGACTCACATCCACAGGCTTCATCTGTAGAAGATGCAGACAAAGTCATGGCATTTTCTAGCATTGTGATTGGTTGATCCTAATTCATATTTTCTACGTGATGGTTCTGCCGATATCTATGGAAGCGGCTCACACCATCTGGCTTATCTCAGGGATTTCTACTGTACTGAAGTCTATTTAAATGAAATTTGATTAGATCAAGTACAGGTCAGTAAAATTACCATTTAAATTGAACATCGAACACAACCAACATGGTCCGTGGTGACTTCTTGTATTTTCCCAACATTCTCCTTTATCATTTATCTGAAACGAAGCATTCCCCCCAGAATCCAAAATCTTACATTTTTATAGAGCAGTGTACATTCTAAATCAGGGAATCAGCCGGAAACAATAGAAAGTAGTCATTTAGGAGTTTGCCTCCAGAGGAACTTTTTACATATTCTAATTTCCTTTACTTAGCTAGCAAATTCAGATTTCCCAAGTGATAATTTCATATTAGTACTTTAATTGCCTATCTAACTGACAATACCAAAGGCAATGGGATAGAATATCATTTATTTAATTCTGCTGCAAGATAACTTTCTTGCCATAATGTGCAACCTGTGATAAATAATAGACCCTTTAATGGGAATACATTCACTTGTCCATTACCAGTAAATGAAATGCACAGTTAATACCACCACTATGATACTGATCTATTACAACTTGCAACAGACTGAGAAATATTGTTATTATTAGGAAGAAGAACTTTTCCTTTAATGACCTACTCAAAGTATGATCATGGAGATCTGTCAGCAGAACAAAGGATCTCAAAGGAGCTCCATAGTTATCCAGGATCAGCAAAATATGGTATATATAATGGTGGCTATGTCCAGTATTGCAGCTATCCATTATGGTATCGCTAAAGCTGCAGTATTCATGGTGCTGCGCCTGAACATGCTATGGCCCCTCCGTTCTGCTTATTGGTACAGGTTTGATCCTAAGACTCCTAATGGATTAACGACTCTGACCTGTGCTAATGATAATTAAAATACTGAAAAACCTCATTAACATAATTGTAAACAATAGCAAATTCTCAACTCATGTTTACAAATATTTGTGCCACTTACGTTAGGTTCCCCAAGAGGACCTGAAGAACGGAAATCTAATCTGCTTAAAAAGCGGTTACCCGCCGACGGGTTTCCACCCGGTTTCCACCTGAAAAATACAGAAAAATGCGAGAGAAAAATGCATTTTTCAAGCAGATTCCGAAACGTAGTTTGAATGCTAGTATGAACCTAGCCTTATTTTGATCTCAGAATTTTATCATAAAACACTGAAGCTGTTGTGATTTTTTTTTTGTTAAGTTAATGCCCAAATTATAATATAAATTAGTCTAAAATTCTTCCCTGATGAATTTCTTTACAGTAATACCTCGTACACTCGCGTTTCCGAATTTGCGAATTCACAGATTTGCGATATTTTTTTGGCAACTAACATATATAGATTTTGCTCTTTTTTTTTCAGATCTGTGAAATTTAATTAAAAAAAACACCTTCGCTATTGGGTAGAAGCGTCCTGTTCGTTACGTACCCGGTAATTAGTTTCATTTTACTGTGAGTGTATAAGAAAAATGAATGAATGTATTAATATACAGTACTGTACAGTATACTTTAGCATACTGTACAGTACTGTAGGGTAAAGTTTATTGATATTTAGGGGTTAAACATTAGAAATCGGCATTGTAAGCGCTTCTAAGCGCTTGTACCAAACATTCGCGATTCCTCGCGATCCGCGACCCGCTCTGTAACCTAACCTCGCGAATGTACGAGGTATTACTGTATATACTTTTATAGAGATCAGAGATAGAGATCAGATTCATCAATCCTATATAGAATTCAGATTCAAATTATAAATTATATAATTCTAACTGCAGCCATCACTAAAGGAAGATTACCATGTATGGAATTATATTAAAGATCAATAATGTATGCCTTCAGTAAGCTCCCTCTAATGGTGGCTACAGGCAACCTGAATTTTATTACTGAATTTTACTCAATGTTAAGGGAAACTGAGGATTTAGAACTTGGATCACTAAATACTGTGATCCCTGGATTACTGAATGCTCTATTTTCACTCAACATGTTTTTTCATATTTACCTGTCACCCCTTAAACTATGTTTGGTTTCTGTCTCTGTCGGTACTGCCAATGGCTTTCTGTGACTTTGTTTTTAACTAACCCATTAGGGCACTACCTGTCTGGCTAGTTGATTATGAGACCTCCCTTTGGTAACATTAAAGGGGTTATCCAGCTTCCAAAAATTACCTGCAAATACGTCCACAGCAGTGCTAAATACTCACTGTTCCCTTGTGCAGCCTCTGCTTGGTTTTATTTTACTTGCTGCTGCTTATATCACTGTTATTTACTTGCAGTGAATCTGTGGATAAACTACATTTCCCATGATTCATCTGCCTTTTCTCACTCTCTGTGTTTGCTGCTCACAGGATGGAGTGAGTTTGCAAACCAAACATCATAGCATCATGTCACTTCATATGTGGGAGTGATTTATTACCGCGTGATTTCATTGGAGGGGAGAGTAGAGAAGGGAGGGGTACATAGATAGTGAAAGCAGGCAGATGCCTCATGGGAAATGTAGTTTGTCCACAGATTCACTGCATGTAAATAACAGTGATATAAGGAGCAAACAAGTAAAATAAAGCCAAGCAAAGGGTATACAAGGGAACAGTAAGTATTTAGCACTGCTGTGGATGTATTTGCAGATAATTTTTGGAAGCTAAATAACCCATTTATCCACTGACTTATTTGTGTTTTCACCACAGTGGTACGCTCTATATGTAGAAAATGATCTACTGAAAAATGAAAACTAATTTTAGTCCTGGGGATCATAGAGCACCTGTATTATCTTCTTAAATACTGAGCAGTGAGATGTTTTACCACATGGTTAAAAAATGCAATACAGATCCAATGTAAGGTGAAATATTTTTCATCAGTAATAATACTCAGGTTGACAGAACACAATATACAATTAGGTTTCCAGGTATTCATCATGCTCACAGCCACATACCAGGAAGTTTCTGCTTTGCTTTCCATTAACAGGTGACATATTATCTCAAATGATCTCAAAATTGCTCAGTGGCCTTCACAGACTCTCTCCTGTTTAACATATCTGCTTGTATGTAACCATTTACATGTAATTCGTTCACTTGGATGATGATGGTGCATTTATATGATTTTTGCCTAAGCTTGAAAACAGAAACATATAGATATACACTACAGTGCAAAAGTTGTACATACATATGTGTGGAAAAAGATGCTGCAAAATAAGAATGCTTTCAGAAATAGAAGTGTTAATAGTTTATTTTTGTCAAATAACAACAATGAATGAGGTGAATGAAGAAAATCTAAATCCCATCAATATGTAGTATGACCAACCTTTGGAGGAGGATTCCCTGAAGTGATGATATGGCCCCCTAAGATCTCTGATGTTTCTCAACAATATTCAGTCGGACTGGGAATACATGAAGAGACAGAAGGATTTGAGTGAGCTTACATCCACAGAAGATCTGTGCTTAGGTCTCCAAGATGTTTGGAACAACCTGCCGAGTCCTTCAAAAGCTGTCAGCAAGTGTACCTAGAAGAATTGATTGAGCGCTGAAGGCTGTCACACCAAATAATGAAGCGATTTAGTTCATTCACTTCATTTTGTTAACTGACAAAAATAATCTATTAACATTTCTGTTTTTGAAAGCATTCTTACTTTGCAGAACTTTTTCCATACCTGCCTACAATATTTGCACAGTACTGTACTTGCTTCTATCATTAACCTCATGAAAGAGATTCATCATAATGTGGCTTACTAGCCCCAACACATAATATGGCCCCTACACAGTATATGGACCTTTTTCTTTTTTTTTTTGCCCCCACACTGTATATGACACCCTTTTTTTAACCCACACAGTATATGACACCCTTTGTTGCCTCCACACAGTATATGGCCCCCTTTTGTTATTGGACCCCACACAGTATATAGCCATCTTTTTTGCCCCCACACAGTATATAACCCCCATTTTTGCGCCTACACAGTATTTGGCGCTTCTTTTTTTTGGACCCCACACAGTATGTGATCCCCTATTTTTCACCCATACAGTATATGGCCCCCTTTTTTTTGACCCGGTACAGTATATGACCACTTTTTTGCCCCCTCACAGTATATAGCCCCCCTTTTTAGGACCCCCACATAGTATATGATCCCCTTTTTTTGCCCCCACACAATATATGGTCCCCACATAGTCATATGTTAGGCCACTACCTATTGAATTATTGCAATAGGTTGCGGCTGATAATTTACTCACCTATCCATGCTCCACTGCCACTTGTACTAGGCGCTGAAGAACACCAGAACGTAACGTCCTGGCATTTAACAGCGCTGTGATGCAAGGTGCCGCGCTGCCTAGAGGTGGCACCGAAGGCCGGCCTGGAAAGAAGCATGGATAGGTAAGTAAATTATCCAATATGTAGCGGCCAATTGAAAAAGAATGCCAACCTACAGTTCATGTCATGAAGTGCTGCCTGAGTCCATCGCCTTAGGACGCTTCATTGCAAGCGTGGCCCTGGGCCAAGGGCCATAAAACACAAGGCTATGGTCTGGATTTGGCTTGCAGGCCTTGTGTTTGACACCTGTATTGTAGATGTTATATATTATTGTATATCCAAGGATAGGCCATCAATGTTAGAAACTGGATAACCCCTTTAAGGACAAGTAGAATCTCCATCAGGTTCCTGGTTTCAATGGATTAGTAACTGTGAATTATATAAACTGAAGCCCGATGAAATACATGCATTTTATAGCTAACTTTGGAAAAAGTTGTTGTTTTTAAATATTTTATGGCATTCATTTTTCCAGGTACTTTGACAATTTAATGAAAAGATTCTCCAGTTTTTAATTTCATACAACTCAATTTGCTTGTGATCTATGATTAAACGAGCCCTTGACTCATATATAATTATAAAGTAAAACATTAACATTAGGTGGATGCCGCATTAATCTTCCTGCAGCTTTAATGGGAGAAGTCATAAAAAAAGAACATTTTGAAAGAAATCTGACAAAAAAGTCTGACTTGATTGAAGTGTATGTAAATGAAAAAAACATGGATCTCATATCTTAATTCTCCTGCATTCATTTAACTCTTTGATATACCAACATAAATAGCGGTCTCTTGCATCCTCTCTTTCATTCCATTGCCATCTCTTTTTACAAAACTGAAATATACTCAGATAATACAAAAAATCAGCACATAACTGCAACATAAATCTGGAATTTCAGAAGATTGGAAGCATAACACTGAGCACAGAAAATCACTGTAGAATTTCTTCTGAATAAAAGTTATAGCAGCAGATTTTGCAGTTTTATTAGCATCTTTAATGGAAAATAAGAGTACTTTCTATGGTCTACCAGACTTAATGGAAGGTTTGGCTCGAGGTAGTCCAGAGGCTCACAACTACTGGTGGATTGGGATCCAGCATAAAATTGGTTTTGGAGACAACCCCTATCATATTGTAGTTGCAGACTGGAAACACAAAGTGTCCTGGAAAATAATCTAACAGTGGCCCTATGTTTTGGGTTAGCAAACCATTAGACATAGATATATTGGTGATAGATCTAATAATGCAGCATAATAATAATAATAATAACAACAATAATATTATTAATAATAATATTATTGTTGTTGTTATTATTATTATTAACTTTATCATCATTAGGCTGTGTTCTTATGCAGCATTAACATCATAGTATGCATGTGGTATATGTGGTGATCATATGTTGTTTTTAACTGGAAGCAACTGCATGGAATAGTGCCACCTTCTATCAAGAGAAGTGGTACTGTGCACCATCCATATATACAGAATAAGTGCAGATAATGAGAATTACACCCAGCATACAGGACAAGAGAAGTGGTACTGTGCACCATCCATATATACAGAATAAGTGCAGATAATGAGAATTACACCCAGTATACAGGACAAGAGAAGTGGTACTGTGCACCATCCATATATACAGAATAAGTGCAGATAATGAGAATTACACCCAGCATACAGGACAAGAGAAGTGGTACTATGCACCATCCATATATACAAAATTAGATCAGATACTGAGAATTATACCAACATGAGAAGTGGTACTGTGCACTGTCCATGTATACAGAATAAAAGCAGATAATGAGAATTACACCCAGCATACAGAAGTGGTATTTTGTGGTGTCTTTACAGGGCAATTAAAATTGAAGGGGTACTGTGGAACCTTTGGGGCAGAATTGCACCCATCATACATCACATACACAGCACTTACTCTGTACAGGAGGAGAACACCCCCCTAATCAGCAAATGGAGGTGCACACTGGGAAAATTCCAGTTTAACTACATTGCCAATCTACCCCTGGTGATCCCTGTGGGTCTGGCTCCTGGATTCTGATTCTGTCAGCAAAAACCTGCTCTGATTAGACATGTCCTCTACAAAACAATTGTAGTATAAGAGGGAGTCACTCTTATAGTACAAGCTACTATGATGGAAGTCCCTAGAAGGGATAACTGTCTATAACATCCAAATAGACTGGCGTTGTCTTCCAGAGATAACACATTCTTTAACCCCTTTCTGAGCGCCCTATTACAGCAATGCTGGGTCTTTGTGGCCTGCCCGGGGGCCCGCGCAGAATTTACTCTGTCTGAGCTCTCAGTAATGGCCACCAAGTGATCCCCCACGCATCCCGGGCTCCCAGATCTGTCAGCTCGCTATTGCAGCCGATCTGTGTCAGCCTCAATAGCTTTGTAGGGAAGTCCGATAGACATATGTTGTATTGCAGTCTTGGGACATGCAATCAGGACAACATGGACAGGACAGGCCACACTGGGAGGCGCGGAGGGTGGTAGGATTTTATTAAATATTTTTTCACGCCCAGGATGATTTTAAATTTTTATGCCTGGACATCCCCTCAATCTCTCTCCGATATGCCCGCTTGGCTGGTCTCTGTCCTTTAGAACGCCTCTTTCAGTGGTTGCTGTCTTTTCTTACATATAGCATAAGGCTGGACTGGATCAACAAACACTGGCACACACTATGATTTTTGTCTCCTAAATGATCCTCAAGTAGTTACATAGAATTAAAGCTTAAGGATCTATCTTCTTAAAGTAACAGCTGTCATAAGAGTAGTGTTCTGATAAATTGAAAGCTGGCAGAGACTGTTGAAACAAAAGCCCTAATATATCATATTCAAGGGTCAAAGGTATGGAAATAGATCCTTTTAGGTCATTACTTTTGCAAGTCACTAAGTTCTGCATTAATTCATAAGACTAGAGTTTATTTGAAGACTGATGGAGTTTTTTGGGCTTTTGATATTTATGAACTATTCTTAGGATAGGTCATCAATATCAAATAGGTTTGAGTCTGACACTTGGCATAGGTCATCAATATCAAAAGCCTGGAAAGCTCCTTTAAGGCTAATCCTCAACATAGCAAAATGCAGCTATGCGGAAAAAGGAGCAGCAAAACACATTGGCCCTCATTTACTACTTTGTTTCCGACAGGATTCTGTAGGAAACTTGCACCATGTGTTGACGAAATTATGGCTCACTGTGTTGCATCCCTTCCCTGTACCCCACTCACCACTTTTTTAGACAGTGGACCGGAGCCTCTTAGTAATTATAGCAAGTCGTAGATCGGTGGCAAATGGTGTAAGGATTATCAGTTTTAATTGATTCCCCACATTGCGTTTTTGTCCACAGGACCTTTCATTGCGTTTTCACTGTATTTTTCTATGTGTTTTTTCTTCCCTTGTTAAATATACAGAGAAAATACTCACGATTCTAAAATTAACTTGCTGAGCTCTTGAACATCATGTGTATTTTTGAAGACACTTTTAATGAATTTTTTTCCTGCAATGTATGGCTGAGATTAAATTAAATCTCATTGACTGTTTTAATACTGTAATAAACAGCATTATTTTCTGCTGTGCTTCTGCAGCAGCTAAATACACTGCGTTTCGTAACGTGAGGCCTTAGCCTAAGCCCTCATGCACATAACCATAGTTTATTTCAGTAAATTATCTGCAATTACATGCCCGTTTGTGTGCAGGGACTGCTGCAGTCAATCACAGGCCTCAACAGTGACCTCTTCACAAACGGCATGTGACTGCTGTGACAGGCACAAACTGCTGGGGAAATATACAGATGAATGGATCTGCCACTGCTGGACCTAAAGCCATATACTTTATTTACCATTTCCCGATTCCGGGTGTAATAGCACAGCAGATATTGGATATTTAAATATGGCGCCCACTCAGTAGCTTAGCAGGTGCCATATTCATGGGGTCTTTACACAGCTGTGATCCAGAGGCAGTGCTAGCGCTCAGAGACCAAATTTGCACTGTTTAACAATTAGAAAGTATTAGTTTTTCTACCCTATTATTTATGGAAAAGGACATATTGTTATAACATTATGGTATAATATGTAATATGGTAAATACCTATATGCCTGTCATTACAATATACATATTATACAATATTCTCAATAGTGCTAAAAAATATTATAATACAAGCAGAATGAGAATTAAAAACATATATGTTTAGTCTATACCTTCTAACTGGTTTTACATTGGACTCCAGGTAAATCTACCAAATGTTTACCCTTTCATTGCTAGTCAGACTATTTAAGCAATCCCATGTCGCACCCCCATTGCTGAAGGTTAATGAAAGTGTCTCAGTCATCAAAGAAATGTCTTTGAAATAAATGAATAGATAATGAAGACCATATATATTACTTTTTCCAACCCCCCTGAGAATGTTTGCATGGGGGCTTCTGTCATTTACAGGGGATTCAATGAAAGATTAAACCGGCTGATTAAACTTAGAGGAGAAAATACGTGATCTGAAGAGGCTTTTTTTTTTTTTTAACTAATCCAAAGTGAAAAGAAACCACTCGTCCTTTTTCAATCACAATTAGAAGTAACAGCTCAGAAGAGGATTACTCTGTATAGTGATATTCTATAGTCTGGACAAGAGTGGGGGTGGGGGGCATAAACTGGATTAAATAATAATTGTATCTATTGATTTTTTTGAAACAGGTTGAAATGAGATATGAAGGTTGGGATAATAGTATTTCACATGACTGGGGGTTTATTTGATGAAGAATTGACCTTTTTGGCCCAGGTTCTAAATCTGCTACACATAAATAAATAAATAAAAATGGGGAAAAAAAAAAGAAATAAAAAATTAGTGAACGTTCCACAGTTTATTAAACAATTGAGTGTCATAATGGCCAGGTTAGGATGATTGATGGTTTATAAGAAAGAATACATTGAGATGTTGTACTTTAAATTGGATATTAAATGGCTTGTATTTGGTTGGCATCAGGTTAAGCACATGTGTGTGATGTCACACTTTCCTGACTCACTGACATAGGAGTAACTCTGTCAGGACACAGGGCAGATCACACTGATAAAATGTAGCTGATTTCCCCAGAGACAACACAGGAAATTAACTATGTGATTGCCTAGGTCAATGGTGCCGCCTCATAGTCAACAGTCTAGATTATCTTCAAAAAGTTTCTGTGACCCCAAGTATTAGGTGAGATAACAAGATGGTATTTCTATGAAAGGAGAAAATTTTTTTTTTTTTTTAATGTTAAGTTTCAAGAAGTAACCAACCTATCTGGATGATATTCTTGATAAAATAGAGTCAATGAAAGACCAGAGCTGAATCAAGTGGAACACCGGACAAAATTTTGCATTTATTCAACAACCCTGAAGAACAAATTCTTGGTGCATAGTGAAGATTACGGGGGCAGATCATGGCACCTTCTTAGCCATAGCTACACTATTGGTATAAATGACTGACAAACATAGATATGGGGGGACATATGGACACACACACAGAATATGACATCTAACATGATGGACAAGATGATAATGGGCATAATGGACAAGATCAAGATGGACACATGGCTGTTGATAGCTGATGCATCTATTCTGTATTCTTCCTATTTCTGTCTTCATGAAGACTTCAATAAATATCCAGCTTTTTATAAGAAATTGTGAGTCTTTCTGATATAACCCATTTTATACTTGTGGGTAAAAATTATGAAGAATATTAATATTTTTTACAACTTCTTATGTCCTTATAAAAGCCCTTCATCTTTGCTGTTTTTATTTACGCAGAGGCAAAACTACCCTTACATTCAGATGAAGAATTTAGCTACAGGAGCATGACAAAATTCTCTCTTCAGGTATCTACATACCCATAGGATACACAGATGTATTAAAACTTCATTTTGTTCAGTCATCATACAGCTGTCATAGAAGTGTATGAGGCCATTATTTTCATACAGTTTCAAACATTGTTGCATTCCCATATATTGTATGTATGGAGGTATTTTGCAGTATTTCTTCTACTAGAGAATATCCTCATATATTTGACACCCCAGTGAGTTTATATGGCAACACATAAAGAGTGAATGGCTTAGTACTCAAACCTGTAAGGTGTACAGTTTATGAGCTACCTGACAAAGCTATGTGTTCTTCTGTCTGCATTAGTCTTCAAGGTAACAAGTATAAGGAATTTGTTATAGTCATATGCCATTCTACTAACCCAGCAGTTGCCATTACAGACTTTGTGCACAAGGGTGTGGACTGCAGAGTATGTTTGGAGGTGTAAGCACTTGGCATATGGTCACCTGGACAACTGACAATAACTCACTCTATTAATAAAGAAACATTGCACAGAACACCTGCCAAGGACACGCGTATAAAATATACACAACCAATATAGCCTTAGCTGGTTGACAACAGAGACAATATTATAAAATATAGATTTTTATTTTACATAATCAATTAGCCATAGCTATCAATTAAATGATACTCAATACAATATAAATATTATCAATACTGTATATGTAATGCAGGGGGTGAAAATACTGTGCCACTGAATTGATTTGACTTGGGGCTACTTCTGAGTGCGTTGTCTAAATGGTCGTCTGGTTCTCACCCTTTCAATCTGGTACTGGGCTCTGGTCTTTGCAGCAAGGAACCACCAGAACTACCTCTAGGAGTAGTCTCAGTACATTGGTGGCTAAACCAAGCAGGTCAAGACACTCAGGTACACGGCACTGAAGGAATAAGCAGTGATGTGGTCAGTGGACAAAACAAGTTCAAGCAAGCAGAATTTATTTGTCATAGACTCATAGTATGCAGGCAAAGGTCAGGGCAGGTGCAACAGGTTCAGAGTTGAGTAAACAGGCAGAGGTTACACAGGAGACCAGGATATAATGAACAGATACACCTATGCAGGAAACAAAAACACTAGGATCCTTACTGCTCAGACATCTTCCCATAGGGAAGGTGCCTTAAATAGCCTGGAACACATACGATTTGCTGGAGACAGCATACACATGTGGACTAAATTGGTGGTACCCCTCGTTTAATGAAAAAAAAACCCACAATGGTCACAGAAATAACTTGAATCTGACAAAAGTAATAACATATAAAAACATTTTGACAAGCCACAAAGCTTCTAGGAGAATGTCCTATGGACAGATGAGACAAAAATCAAAATTTTTGGCAGGGCACATCAGGTCTATGTTCACAGATGGAAAAATGAGGCATATCTTGAAAAGGACACTGTCCCTACTGTGAAACATGGAGGAGGCTCTGTTATGTTCTGGGGCTGCTTTGCTGCATCTGGCACAGGGTGTCTTGAATCTGTGCAGGGTACAATGAAATCTCAAGACTATCAAGGGATTCTAGAGAGAAATGTGCTGCCTACTGTCAGAAAGCTTGGTCTGAGTCACAGGTCATGGCTCTTGCAACAGGATAATGACCCAAAGCACACAGCTAAAAACACCCAAGAATGGCTAAGAGGAAAACAATGGACTATTCCGAAGTGGCCTTCTATGAGCCCTGACCTAAATCCTATTGAGCATCTTTGGAAGGAGCTGAAACATGCCATCTGGAAAAGGCACCCTTCAGACCCAAGACAACTGGAGCAGTTTGCTCATGAGGAGTGGCCAAAATACCTGTTGAGAGGTGCAGAAGTCTCATTGACAGTTACAGGAATCGTTTGGTTGCAGTGATTGCCTCAAAAGGTTGTGCAACAAAATATTAAGTTAAGGATACCATCATTTTTGTCCAGGACTGTTTCATGAGTTTTCGTTTATAAAAAATTCTGTTGAAGCATGGTTGAAAAGCAATGTCTGACTTTCATTTGTTCATTTTCATAGAATTTTTATATATTATTACTTTTGTCAGATTCAAGTTATTTCTGTGACCATTGTAGGTTTTTCTTTCATTAAACGAGGGGTACCAACAATTTTATTCACGTGTGTACAGGGTATGGGCACTGATCCTTTAAAGAGGAACTTTCATGTCCACATGAATGTGCGGTTTTATATACTGCTAGAAAGCTGACAGTGCGCTGAAGTTAGGTTTTCTAGCGGTATATAAATCGCACATTCATGAAGAAATAAAAAAGGTCCTCTTTAAAAGTCAAGCAAGATCTGACTGTGCACCCTACGGAAGCATGCTCTCACATGATAATGTCACCCTCCAATTGCCCCCACAGTATAAAGTCCCTCCCCTAGTGCACCGACAGTTTAATGTTCCTCTCCAGTTACCCCTAGTTTAATGTCCCCTTCCAGTTGCTCCTAGTTTAATGTCCTCCTCCAGTTGCCTCCAGTATATTGTCCCCCTCCAGCTACCCCCACAGTTTAATGTCCCCCTCCAGTTTCCCCCAGTTTAATGCCCCGCTTCATCTGCCCCCAGTTTAATGTCCTCCTCAGTGTCGGACTGGGATGTCTAGGGCCCACCAGTGGAATTGTTTCTAGGGGCCCACCGTAAGGACCCCTGCAGATCAGTGGTACCGAGACAGGGAGGCTAAAGGAAATAACATGTCGGGAGCCATACTGATCAGCCGCCATACCATGTGCACCACTGCACTACCTAAACTACAACTAAAGTAAACTAAGCTACACTCTGTATGGCAAGTGAACAGCGTGGCTCCTAGAATTGTTGCCATTACCTGTAGCCGCGTTGTCCTGGAATAGCTGATCTACAGAGGTCCTGGCTGTTGTACCCCTGCAGATGTAATAGATGGCCTATCCTAAGGACAATCTATATTAGAAAGATGGATAAATCATTTAAAGGGGTTGTCCAGGAATTGGAGCAACCCATGTGGCGAGCCGTAGGTGTAAACTAAAAAAATAAATAGATAAAAAAAAAAAAAAAAAAAAAAAAAAAGCATACTCCGTTGTCCACTGCCAGTGTCCATTCAGTCTCGTGCTGGCGCCTTCTTGCTGGGAGTCTTGCACCTCATGTGACCGCTAAGACCAATTAAGTACAGGATTTCTAGAAAAGAGGCGCCACCATGAGACCGAAGAGACACAGGCAGGGGAAAACGGGGTGCTGGGGACAGGTGAGTATGCTTTTTTTTTTTTTTTTTACACCTCCCTGGCCTCCACAGTGGTCACTCCAATTTATGCACAACCTCTTTAAAGGGGTTGTCTGGGCCAAATTTTTCTATAGTCACTTCACTGGTCCCCCCATACAGTGGCCTTTTCACTGATCCCCCATACTGTATGGGGAACAGTGATGGAGCCATGATATTGTGTGGGGGCAGTGATGGAGGCTAACATTCAGTGGGGGGTACATTAAACTGTGTGGGGAATATTAATGGGGTTGTCCAGGGTTAATCTTTTTTATGGCCTATGCTCAGGATAGGACATAAATACCTGATCGCTAGGGGACTGACACACGGACCCATCAGCTGTATCGAGCCACTTCCGGCACCTGTTCTGTACACAACACAGGGCCGGAAGCAGAAGCTCCATCCGCTGTATAGCAGCCCAGCGCCTTCACTGCAGCTCAGCTCCTACTGACTTCAATAAGTGCTGAGATGCAGTGAAGGTGCCCGGCTAACATACAGTGGACAGAGCTTTCTGCTTCCAGCCCTGTATTGTGTACAGGACGGGTGCCCGAAGTGGCTCCTTACACCTGATCGGTCCGGGGTCGGACCCCTACAGATCAGGTATTTCAAGCCTATCCTGAGGATAAATCATAAAAAATTCTGCTTGGACAACCCCTTTAATATATCCCCCTAATGTGCCACACTTTAAAGAGGTTGTCCAGCATAATTTGTTTATTTATTTATTTATTTTATTTTTAGTCTAGGGGAGGTGAAACCCCCCCCCCCCAAAAAAAAAAAAAAAAAAAACATACCCACCTGTCCCCTGTGCTCCAGCGTCTTCCCAGCAGGGTCTGGTACTGCAGCTCCGCTGTTTTCTTTTGCTGGAAGTCCTCACTGGCACAGGTAGTCATGTTCATTGGGAAGAAAACAACAGAGCTGCAGGACCGTACTGGGAGACACTGGGCACAGAAGAGTAAGTTTTGGGGTGTTTTTTTCACCTGCTCCAGCCTAATTAAAAAAAAAAAAAAAAAAGTTATCCTGGA
The DNA here is from genome assembly GCA_947044405.1 of Leptodactylus fallax. NCBI lineage: Eukaryota > Metazoa > Chordata > Amphibia > Anura > Leptodactylidae > Leptodactylus > Leptodactylus fallax. Next base: position 429,509 of record CAMRHE010000300.1, on the reverse strand, counting down.
TAACCCCTTTAATGTCCCCCAGGATATTAGCCCCAAGGGGCCACTATAAGTGGGGGGGGGGGAGAATAGTGCAGGGGCCACTATGGGAGGGAGGGAGAATAGTGCAGGGGCCACTATAGGGGGGAAGAATAGTGCAGGGGCCACTATGGGTGGGAGGGAGAATAGTGCAGGGGCCACTATAGGTGGGAAGAATAGTGCAGGGGCCACTATGGGAGGGAGGGAGAATAGTGCAGGGGCCACTATAGGGGGGAAGAATAGTGCAGGAGCCACTATAGGGGGAAAGAATAGTGCAGGGGCCACTATAGGGGGAAAGAATAGTGCAGGAGCCACTATAGGGGGGAAGAATAGTGCAGGGGCCACTATGGGTGGGAGGGAGAATAGTGCAGGGGCCACTATAGGTGGGAAGAATAGTGCAGGGGCCACTATGGGAGGGAGGGAGAATAGTGCAGGGGCCACTATAGGGGGGAAGAATAGTGCAGGAGCCACTATAGCGGGAAAGAATAGTGCAGGGGCCACTATAGGGGGAAAGAATAGTGCAGGAGCCACTATAGGGAGGAAGAATAGTGCAGGGGCCACTATGGGAGGGAGGGAGAATAGTGCAGGGGCCACTATAGGGGGGAAGAATAGTGCAGGGGCAACTATAGGGGGAAAGAATAGTTCAGGGGCCACTATAGGGGGGAAGAATAGTGCAGGAGCCACTATGGGGGGGGGGGGGGGAATAGTGCAGGGACCACTATAGGAGGGAGGGAGAATAGTGCAGGGGCCACTATAGTGGGGAAGAATAGTGCAGGGGCCACTATGAGAGGGAGGGAGAATAGTGCAGGGGCCACTATACGGGGGAAGAATAGTGCAGGGGCCACTATAGGGGGAAAGAATAGTGCAGGGGCACTAAAAGGGATTGCCATGTTTTTTTGTTTTTTTTTATTGATTCAAATTTTATTGTTTTCAACATATACAAGATACAACTGCAGTAAATCTACCGAATAGTAGAAGTCAATCCACAGTATCACAAATAGTTAACGGCTGCTATTCATTTAACAACGTGAGGTGAAAGTACAGTACATAAAGTGAAATCCTATTACGTCAAAGTATTTCAGGAATAACTGATGGTAAGGGTAGGATGTTATCAACAACAAATAAAAAAGGGGGAGTGTTAGTATGTTAGTAGGTCGAGGGGGAGAAGTAGGGTGGGAGGGTCTGAGGGAGGGGGAGTCACTGGAAGAGGGTCGACTAGTGTTCTTTCCTGGAATTTCAGCCAGACTGCCCACGTTTAGTTGAATCTACAGTAAGATCTGATTCTCCAGCTAAAAAGTTCCTCAAAGCATACAATGATTTACTTTGTTGATCCAAAGCTGTTTAGATGGAGTGTCATGTTGAAGCCAGAACTTGGGTATAAGCACTTTTGCGGCAGAAAAAAGAAAGGTGATAAGGTTGTGTTTCAATGGTTTATAAGTGGCAGCAAGTAGAAAGAGGATCATTAGTTCTGTAATTATTTTAAATTCAGGGTCAGATAACTATCTTATAGTTAGCTGTACATAATTCCAAAAGGGATTAACTACAGAACAATGCAACCAAATGTGACTCTTCTAGCACCTCCAACAGAAATTGGTTCCAGCCAATTTTTTTCTGGAACAGCCAGCTAGGTGATCTATACTGACTAACAAGTTATAATGATACAATTTATATACGAACATAGGTAGAATGGCAATGTGCATACCTGAGGATGCATTTTATTTTGTCATCTCTTAAGGCAATTCCAAGTTCTGGTTCCCATAATGATATGAAGACCTGTTTGTAGTACATGAAGGGATTGATAAATCTACTGAGTACAGAGGTTTTAGTTAGTAGGGGGGTTAAGCGAGGCCAGAGGTAGCTCAAAGGGCGTTCTTAGGTCTTGGGTCCAGATGAATTTGTTCATAGCCCCATGGAGGAAAGAGCACCAGGCTTTAGTGACTCCAGTTGTGCTACATTGTTTCCTTCCTGCAACAGTAGGAGCTTGTGTAAGCTACAATATGTGCCATAAGCTTCTGCCATAATTTAGACGAGGTCTTTATTATGCAGTATAAGAGGTTCGAGGCCCATAGGTAACATCAAAGACAGCGTCAGGGCTGCCCCAGGAAAGGAAGACCAAGAGTCACCTCTGCTGCGGAGGATAAGTTCATCCGAGTCACCAGCCTCAGAAATCGCAGGTTAACAGCAGCTCAGATTAGAGACCAGGTCAATGCCACACAGAGTTCTAGCAGCAGACACATCTCTACAACAACTGTTAAGAGGAGACTGTGTGCAGCAGGCCTTCATGGTAAAATAGCTGCTAGGAAACCACTGCTAAGGACAGGCAACAAGCATAAGAGACTTGTTTGGGCTAAAGAACACAAGGAATGGACATTAGACCTGTGGAAATCTGTGCTTTGGTCTGATGAGTACAAATTTGAGATCTTTGGTTCCAACCACCGTGTCTTTGTGTGACGCAGAAAAGGTGAACGAATGGACTCTACATGCCTGGTTCCCACCGTGAAGCATGGAGGAGGAGGTGTGATGGTGTGGGGGTGCTTTGCTGGTGACACTGTTGGGGATTTATTCAAAATTGAAGGAATACTGAACCAGCATGGTTACCACAGCATCTTGCAGCGGCATGCTATTCCATCTGGTTTGCATTTAGTTGGACCATCATTTATTTTTCAACAGGACAATGACCCCAAACACACCTCCAGATTGTGTAAGGGCTATTTGACCAAGAAGGAGAGTGATGGGGTGCTATGCCAGATGACCTGGCCTCCACAGTCACCAGACCTGAACCCAATCGAGATGGTTTGGAGTGAGCTGGACCGCAGAGTGAAGGCAAAAGGGCCAACAAGTGCTAAGCATCTCTGAGAACTCCTTCAAGACTGTTGGAAGACCATTTCAGGTGACTGCCTCTTGAAGCTCATCAAGAGAATGCCAAGAGTGTGCAAAGCAGTAATCAAAGCAAAAGGTGGCTACTTTGAAGAACCTAGAATATAAGACATATTTTCAGTTGTTTCACACTTTTTTGTTAAGTATATAATTCCACATGTGATAATTCATAGTTTTGATGCCTTCAGTGTGAATCTACAATTTTTATAGTCATGAAAATACAGAAAACTCTTGGAATGAGAAGGTGTGTCCAAACTTTTGGTCTGTACTGTATATTTGTTAGACGCTATGGTCCCTTTTATGAATAGTACCGTTCCTTTTGAATCTGCATATTGATGCGAGCATTGGAAGGAGATCGAGTTGTGAAACATGGTGGAGACTTCTTTCATGGCTGAGGTGGGATGTGTACTGTGAAACTATAAAGCAAAGGAGTAATCAATGCCGTGTGGGCTACTATAGGGTCTCCGAGCACTGGGTTAACTATAGATCTGTAACCAGAGACATGTAGATCCAGTTCTCCTTGCAAGCAAAGCAGTGAGACCTTAAAGGCACTTAACTAACATACAGTATGTAACATGGGAATTGCAAAATCAACCTAAGGACACTATCTATCGGCAACAAGTCTTATAACCTGTGTAGGTTACATTGCTGAACAGGCGTCTAATTCTTATGCTGAGGTCTAACACACACCTCTACACAAGGCCAGCAAGACATACAACGATCATATGAAAGCTGAGCCTTAATGGATGAAGTACACGGTGACACATATATAATTAAAAGAGCGACCAACGCCATGCAATCCATGGTAGGGTTGCTGAGCATGGATTGAACTACATACCCACTACCAGAGATACATGTGGGCTAAATAAAGAGATCATGAAGACACCTATCTACCATGAATAAGTAGCTTGGTAAGTACAAATTTAACATAGAACAGCTATCTACTAACAACAGGTCCTATAATGTGCTAATATAGGTTACTTAACAGAATTACATAATAGGTAACTAGCGCTTATGCTGAAGCAAATTCATGTCATGTGAACCTCTACATAGAGCCATAACGGGCACTCAGCCAGTATTTTGTAGTTACGCCTTCATTTTATTCTTTGGGGACTTGAACTTGGGAGGGAAGCTGCTCTGCTTCAACTTGGGGAGAGATGTAAAACAACCTTCCCCATCTGGGAACAGCAGCCAAGATGGTACAGCTATTGGGGGAATGTCCAAGATCGATTACGCCAAAGACAGATCTTCAGGTAAGTGCATAATAATAATAATAATAAATAACTTTATTTATATAGCACCAACATATTCCGCAGCACTTTACAAATATATTCCGCAGTACTTTACAAATATATGTGTAAACAACAAAGTGTATGTTGACTCGTCGTCGTTTTTTTCAGTACAGAAATACTGGAGGGGAATATCCATGCATATGTGAAACTGTGCTCACTTAGCACATCCAGGAACAGCCTCATAGCCTGGCATTTTATGAGCGTAGACAGTGCCATATATTGAAAGAAGTGTATGTCTGTGCTCTCATATTTTAGCAGGCCTAATAATCTTGGTGGTGTCCACTGAGGAGAACAAAACCACATATGAAATCTCTAGGTGGTTCATTTTGCAGCGGTTTTGTTTTTATTGCTCTATGTATCCTTTTTGTCTCCACCTTGGCAGCTATCTCTTGCCCAAGTAGGTCCGTAAACAATTCAGCGGCGATGCCACCAAGGGTGTCTGGAGCCCAAGACTCAGGTACGCCCTTGATTCTGACGTTCTGCCTGCGGTTTCAGTTCTCCAGGTCTATAATAAGGCTATAATCTATTCATCTGTGATTTCTGGCAGTTGTTGAGCTACTGCTGCTGAGTGGTACGTCAGTTCCATGCAAGCGGTTTCCAAAGATTCTACTTGTCTCCCAAAAGTCTGTACATCGTTTTTTAGATCAGTTAATTCTGAGAGGATCAGTGCTTCTGTCTGTGGTAATGCTTTCTTCAGGAATGACTTGGTGATTATATTGGTCGAGATCTCAGGTCTCTCACTGCTGGGAAGGCTGTCCAAGTCAGAGTCTTCCAGTGCCTCACCATTACTAAACTCCTCGGGTGCCATCTTGCATGCCATAACGGGGGAGTGAACGTTTTTTTTTTCTGAAGAATTTCTGCACGTCTGGCTGATGATATTTGCTACCAGGTGTACCGGGTGTCTTACTGCATCTATCTCTTCCTATTTTGCCCATTATGATGGGCGATGAAAAGGCGGAGAATGTCATTTCAGCCCTAAAGAGCTGCAGGCTCAAGCCTCCATAATGTTCAGTGGTCAGGCTCCACCCTCTGTCATTTTTTTTTCCTGAATAAATTATTGTAATTTTTATGTGAAGCAGTGCTTCCTAGAACCTTATTTGTGTGTATATATATATATACAGTATATATATATATATCGGAGACCCAGGGGAGCATACAAACAAAAAAAACAATGTTACTTACTACTTCCTGGCTCCGGCACACTCCCCGCTACTTCAGCCATCTTCCATGTTGGACCAGATTTCACGTGAGCCAGGCCGGCGTTGCGACGCATAATGATGCAGGCCCAGTCCACGTGACTTCACCAAACAGGCCTGAAGCCTGCGGAGTGTAGGAGAGATAAGTAACAGTGTTTTTTTATGTTCCCTCACCTCCCCTGACCCTCCAATCATTATACTGGGGGGTCTGAAAAGATCCTCCAGTATAATGATAGCAGTGTTTGTGGGGTTCGCTGCCCGCGGCCTCACTTACCGATCACTTACCCGGGTTACTCCAGCAGGTAACAGCCTATTAAAAAAAAAAAAAAGCCCTCTACCGCTGCTATCCCAGTAGTTATGCCCCTGATTTTACACCTGTTCTATCCCCCACAATATACCATTTGGGCTTGTCTGCATCCTGCAGTGAACTATGGCTTCATCAGACATCAGGTAAATGTGGCCTCTTTTTCAGTGATATAATGTCTGATCTGTGCTTACCAGCATGGAAATACACTGATGACACATTATACCAAATGACAAATTTAGCTTTACTACATTGATAAACACATATACAGTACATGTGATCTGGCAAGGCATTATTTTTGCTTTATATAAGACAGAATAGTTTGGTCTGCATGACATTCTGTATTCTGTGCCAGATAGCACTAAAATAAGCTTGAATGTCAGCCAATGTGATGTCTAGAGATGTATCATTTACTTTGTAATAGAACTGACACTTAGACCATTCTCTGGTGACTTCACTGCAGGAAAACGGACAAGACAAATAAGGATCTGTCTCCTATTACACAAAAAAAAAAATCACTGACAATAACCATCCAGATTATGAAGACAGATTTTTATATAACATATTGGATAATAATAACATGTGTATGATGCAACCAGGCACCTGAATTCTGCTGATGGTGCCAGGAGGAAGGTGGCAGATCTTGTGTTCCTTGGAGCAGACCCAAACAACTACTGAAATTGTTTCTACTCATATAGGAAAGTTTTTGGAATTGATTTAATTATTAGTGTATATTTTCTAATATTTACTGGTCAACAGACCTGCCTGATATATGGTAGGAGGTTGTCTTCTCTTAAATGGGTTGTCCAGTTTCAGACCAATATTGAGAGACAAATGTTATTGTTTGTATAATGAAAAGTTCTATCATTTTTCAATAAACTTTCTGTACCAATTCCTCATGGTTTTCTAGATCTCTGCTTGCTGTCATTCATTCTGCTTACTTTCAGTAGATGATATATGGCCATGGTCATGTGATCACACACAGGAGCACAGATCGTTATAGTCACAGCACAGTAATCAGACATCTGCCTGGTAACGAGCTGTGCACCTGTGTGTGTTCATCACATGACCATGGACTGTATATCACATGACCATGGACTGTATATCACATGACCATGGACTGATTTTTACCCAATGGAAGGAATAAAAATGAATGACAGCAAGCAGCGATCTAGAAAACTGTGAGGGATTGATATAGAAAGTATATTGGAAAATTATATAACTTTTCATTATACAAACAATAACATTTGTCCCTTAATATTGGTTTGAATCTGGACAACACCTTTAACATCTCCTTCTATATAACCTATAAGGTCATATGGATGTCATACAGGAATTTCCAAGAATGGGATCCCTCTCCATGAGCAGATAGTATCTCTTAGACCTGACACACAGATGTATTATGTGGACACAAATGTATTTTAATAGTTACCATGTAATGTTACATTTTGCATTTTTCCTGCAGTGACCCATTTGGGACAACCAATGTGTGATGACCCTAAGGTATGGTGTAAGTATTTATTTATTAGGTCATTCTTCCTGCATTCAAACTGAAAGTTATTTCCTGTAATGACCAAAAGGTTATGGATCCTCTGTGTCACCAAACCGGTTTGACTTTGGGCCATTCCTTATGGGCATTATCTAAGTGGAATTTCTGGGGTTCACCCTTTAACACTTATACAGGAATTGAACTTTCAAGGAGACTGCCAAGTCACTACCTCTTAGAATCGATCAGGTGTTGGCGACAACTTTCCATGCAGGTAACAAAGGAGTCACGCAGAAGTGTGAATACTGACCAAGATCAGGGATGGCAACATATGTGTTGGATCAGAGGACAGGCATATAGACAGGACTGACGAAGTTTATTCAGAGAGGGTAAATAGGATGTAGGTCAGGGCTGTGGGACAGTTTCAATGGTCAGGAACAGGCTGGAGTAACAGGTGCAGCAACCTAGTAGAGGAGCATGTGGAGGATGGGGGTAGTAGTCAGTCGAAATTGGATTCATGGTGGCTGTATTTGCTTCCACCAAACCACAGGCACTCAGGGTGAAGTAATTAAGAGGGCCCTGCGGTATAAATGTTGGTGGTAGTAGTTTCCCCTGGGGCAGTCAATTTGATATAGCCTTCTTCTTGATAATGGTTGGAGTGCCCTTGATGTTGGTGCAAATTTAAGGAATCAGTTGAGAATGGAGCAAATAACTCTCAGTTCCAAAAAATATACCTGAAATTGCCCATGCTGTGGGGTAGATGTTTCAAAAAGGTTGCCAAGACTGTCCTGAACATTCTAGACTTGTTCATAGCTATGACCATCCAAAAATTCTTCCCACAGACTTTGTCATGCATAGAACTCCAAAAGTGAGCAGAGTTGCAACTGATCTTCATCTTGACTGCTAAAATAAAACTAACACTGAATTGTAGATGCCAGGCTTAGGACAGCCTAACCTACACATCCCAAGGAGAACTCAGGGATGTACCATCTACTTTTCTTCAGCCTCTTTGATACAGTCCATCTTAAAATTACAACAACTAAAAACAGGAAGCATCATAAAACATGACAAAATTCTAAATTAACCACAATTAACTCTTTTAGCAGTGTTCCACTGGGACAGTTAGAAGATGATGGCAGGAGGCAGGAACAAAGCCAGGGAACAAGTCAAGGTCAAACACAGTAAATCAAGCAGTACATACTGTAGAAACACCATAGTTGGATTCTAGCCTAAGGCCTAAAGGGGTTAACCGGCTTTAGAAAAGTATTGTTAACCTGGTTCTGAATGGATAATAAGTATAATTTTAAAAAAGTCATGGTCACCACGCCAATCCCCAATATCCAGGCACAGGAACATGTAACTCATTACAGTCAATGAGTGACTGCTGGTCACAAACTGCTGTGTTGGGATGTCATTATTGCAGAAGAAAGGAGTAGAGGCTTATGGGGGAACAAGAGGGGGGGGGGGGGGGGGGGGGGGGGGGGGGGGGGGGGGGGGGGGGGGGGGGGGGGGGGGGGGGGGGGGGGGGGGGGGGCATCAGAATAGTAGAGTTAGGGAATTAGTGAGGTGAGAATGACTTTTTAAGTTTTTGTACATGATTTTAAGCCAGGTTATCAATAATTTTTCTTGTTTGTACAACACCTCTCAATGGTAATGTATAATACAAAAGGGGAAAGCGTCTGCTTTTTTTTTCCAGAAACAGCACCATCTATATCTGAGCTATGCCTGGCATTGCAGCGAATGTGGCAGAGATCAGAAACAGCATACGGCCATATAGATGTGACACCATGAGTGCTGATGCATAGTATATCCATTCTTATTTAGATTAAAGGGAATCTATAACCTCCCACAGCCACTTTAAACCACTGCCATAGTCCTGTAGAGGCTCTGAGTACAATTCAAACCATTCTTTTTTAGCGTTTCTGAACCCATGGGATGTGTCGAAAAACTAGTTTTAGGCTGAGGCCCCACGTTGCGGAAACGCAACTTTTATTGTTGCAGATTTTGCTGCGGTTTTTTGAGCCAAAGCCAGCAGTGGATTGAGCAGAAGGTAGAAGTATAAGAACTTCCTATATAATTCCCATTCATTTTATAGCCATTCTTCGCTTTGGCTCAAAAAACCGCAGCAAAATCTGCAACAAAAAAGCTGCGTTTCCGCAACGTGGGGCCTTAGTCTTACTCTTTATGCAAATTACATCCACAAACACAGGGGGCATTGACTGCAAATAGAGATGAGTGAATCGATTCTGTAGAAGTGGAATTTGATCCGAATTTCAGAAAATCTTCGATTCTCCACGATTCAGGATTTCCTGATGTTTCGTGGCAACAAATATTTAGTAAGGACCTTTGTGACATCAGACGATCAAAAGATGTTCTCTAGTGATGTGATTGGGTAGGTGTGTCTTTGCTTGTTAGCAGATCCTTCCACATGAATAAAAGTTGTCCATGCTGAAGAGAGAGAGAGAGAAACATGACCGCGGCATCCAAGAGCTTCCCGCATTTTGCCGCCCACTCCGGTTCTCTATAGCCCGGAAATAGCTGTTTATTCGCCACAAAGTAATTCGGATCGAAGCAAATTTTTTCAGAACTTCGAATCGAACTGCTGAATCGAACTTTTGAGAAATTTGCTCATCTCTAACTGCAATCACAGAGCACAGCCGCCACTTTGTTAAACACGCCCATCCTGGCAGTGGTTTAAAGTGCCTGGGGGAGGTGATAGACTCCCTTTAATTACCATATTTCAGTCTACGATGTTTATCAACCACAAATAGTATTAGACAGAAAATGCAAGCAATAATTTCAATTAAATACACAATTGTTATAAACTTTAGACAGTGCAGTTTAGACTGGACAATTTTCAAATGTGCTACATTTATCACATGCCATTTGATAAATCTGTTTCATTTATAGACTGTCCAGCTTACAAATATATCATGAGACAAATTTTTTTTTTTTTTTTATAATTCTCTTTTTTATTAAATTTTAACAGTTTTACACATCCGTGTACAGACAGATACATAACTTCAAAGAGAAAAATATACATACATAATAAGTTCTTATAGATATATACATCTAGTATGCAATTTGGAAAAATGTAAGAGGTTCTCACGATCTCAGTTTTCATAATGTTCGATCCTAGTTTAATAGAAGCTTAGCGTGTAGACCAATGTGGTGGCGAATGAAGTATTCTTATCATGAGAGTAATTTTTAAAGTAACTGCTGGATCCTACATTTGCACAAAATGTATAAAACGGTTAATACATTTTTTGCATCTCTGAGGCCAGGACCCCACGTGGTGTAAACGCCATGGCTTGGCTGTGGCGGAAACGCCGGGGAAAAAACCACAGTGTTTTACAGTCACTGCAAAGCGAATCCCATCCACACATTGCAGAAAAATACTTGCAGCGGAAACACTGACGTTTTCCCTATAGATATACTGGAAGCAGGAAGTCTGCAGAGGAGACCATTGCTGACTTTTTGTGAAAAGTGCTGCGGGAAAAACCAAGGTGCATTGCCGCCGCAGTTTTTCCTGCAGCAATTTTTTGCTGTAGCCCGCTACATTGGGCCTAAGCCTAAAGGGGTTTTCCCACAAAAATAACTCTATTTAAATTTAGAGTTTTAAGGATTTTCTCCAATCATCTTTGTGATTTTTTTTTGCTGATTGCTTGCCAATGGATATGACCATGAATGCAGGAACTTTCTATGGTTTGGCATTTGTCAGAAAGCCAGCCATGATTTCCTTAGTGTGGCCAGGTTATCATCTCATACATGTAGTGTCCCTGCTTGATAACCTGGCCACAACAAGGAAATCTTGGCTGGGTTTCTGACAAATGACAGATCGTATAAAGCTCCTGCTTTCATAGTCATATTCATTGGCAACCTATAAAGACTGTCTAGGCTGTCACCACTAAGATGGTTAGAAAAAATCATTACAATTCTGCAAATTTAAATTATGTATATTTTCAAAAATGTTTAACTTTTAACTGTCTGTAAATTTAAATAGAGTTATGTTTGAAAAACTCCTTTCAGTCTAGGAATTTTGTTGGTAGTGAGATTGCAATAACGACTTTTTAACCCCTTCATGCCACAGCCTTTTTATGATTTTCGTTTTTGACTTCTTGCCTTCCAAAAGCCATAACTTCTTTGATATTCCATTCCCAGAGTCACATGAGCAATTAATTTTTGTGGGAAGCTAGAAAAAAATTCAGAGAGGGGTGGCATTGGAGAAAAACTGTGTCTGTGTGACTTCCTTACGGACTTCATTTTTACAACGTATCGCCTGTATTCTATGAGTCAGTACGATTCTGGAGAAATTTATATAGTTCTTTTTTAAGTTTTAACCCTTTTAAAAAAAATCCGAAACTATGCAAAAAAAAATTACAGTACCTGCAAAGTGGATGGGATTCTGGCTAATCTCATCCTCACATTGCAGAAAATAATCCGTAGAGGAAAAGCTGTGTTTTCAAAACACTTGCGTTTTTGAAATTCGCTGAGGAAAAAAATTGTGATGCGTTTCTGTTGCGTTTTTTTTTCTGCAGCGTGTTTTTTGCTGTGCTTTGCTACAAGGGTTCTTAGCCTAAAGTCATGCTCAACAGGCTAACTTGGCTTTTTTCCAACCACTTTTCATAAATGAAGTGAGTTGCCAAAAATTTCTCAAACAATACCAAAAAATGTCAAATTCCTCTTTTTGCGACTTTCTGACACCAGAATTCTGGAGAATTCCTTAAGTTTATACCAGCTATTAGTTAGCTTACTGTGTGCCAGAATGTTGTACCAGAATTCCGGTGCATTCCAGTGAATTTTGGTACACATTGTCACACTTTAGGCCGGGGCCCAACGTGGCGTAAATGGCAAAAACCGCAGCATTAGTCCCATCCACACATTGCAGAAAAAAATACACTCAATGGTATAATTGAAGCACAAAGACTCTGCGGGCTTTCTGTGAAAAGTGCTATGGGAAAAGTTGTGATGTGTTCCCGTTGCGGTTTTTCCTGCACTGCTTTTTCATGGGGCCTTAGCCTTAAACCCTGGCCCCTTTTTGGTAACTTATGCCACTCCCTGGTAACCATATCCCCTTTTTAACTGAAGACAAAAAAGTGTCCAAACACACACTAAATATGGTGAACTGTATTTTCTTTTGCAAATTAAGCTAAATTCTGGTACATGCAGCTTAATAAATCTGCTCCATTAGTTTATAGAGGATATTTCATCACCTCCATCAAGTCCAGCGCTTTACATCAATTAATAGCTGCTCCTCTACTGACTCTGGAACAGTTGAAACTTTTTCTCTAGCCCCCACCATTCCCGAGCAATCAATGCTGTTAGTTTTGGTGCCTGATATGCTATGTAGGCTCTGTACTGTCAGGGGAGGAGCAGGCAAGGGTTGTGATTCTGACCTCTGACACTGGCTGCGTCTGATTGGAGCTCTGAATCATGCCCCCTGCCTGACACTGCCCTTCTGATAACTGCGCTTGTTATTCAGGAATGGTGAGGGCTAGAGAAAAGAATTACAATTGTACTGGATGTATTAAAATTCAGTAAATCTGGAATTTATTGTATATAAGCAGCTGGAGTAGGTTTCAGGAGTTACTTACACCAGAAAGCTAGCATATATACTCTTAAATTTGTTGGACTGTATAGGCCCCACCCCCCACATGCCTTGCCCACTTTGTAAGAAAGTACTGTGATACGTAAAAAATAAAAATTTAAATTCACAATTTTAGGAGCAAATTTCTTGTGCTTTTCCTCATGGACTTTTTGCTTAGTTAATGTGCCCATGATTTCAAAAAACAGATAGATGGATAGATAGATAGATAGATAGATAGATAGATAGATAGATAGAAAGAATCTGGAAATTATAGTCCATAAATTCATACATTTTCTGGCTATTTTCAGTGAATAGTCTGACATTTAATTTATATTTGTAAATCCAAATTAAATTAATTTTCACACAAATCAAAAATTGCTTTTGCCATAATGGAATGAACAGTAAAAAGGTTAAAGCAAAATGTATAATGTATCTAGATTCCTTGATAGGTGGACTTTTCAGTAATAGATTCAAATGTCAAAGATCAAAGTTGGATTAATTTTCATAGTCGGGAGAACTTTGACTTTTGAATTAAATAACTGTCAGTAATGCAATAACATAAAAACCTATTATAAGTAATGTGATTTCAAAAAATAAAAATAAAAATGAATGGATATTGGAATTCAATGCAAAAATTAATAATGTTTTGGATGTATAAAAAGTTTTTTTTTTTATAATATTTATTATAATATTTGTACCTGTGAATTTTTGAAAAACAGATTCACACATGTTTAGCCTGAAAATTATTACAATGTTTTTAGATCACAGATAAATGAAAACTGTCAAAAAACTACAAAAAATGAAATTTTAAAAAATTAAATTAAATGGAAAAATAATTGCTGCATAAATTTACTAAATAACATGAAATCACTGGTGACTTATTCCCATGAGAAAAAATTATTTTTCATGTTCATTTTGATACTTTGTGATAGGAAATGGCCCATGAGTTTAAACAAAATGAATACTACGGTTTATTAATAGACCTGACCTGGGTTTGCTGGTCTTTTACAGATAATGGAAGTCATTTATCTTTGTAGAATTTATCTTACAAAGGACTTGGCAAATGAATGTTAATTTCCATAATGAAATCCGTTTTCCATTTTAAATAAAGAAAATAAAGACGGCAAAATGTATTGATTTTGAATAAATAATTCTTATAATTTTTACTGGCCCAGATGAGCTCAGCAAGATTCCAAGCTAACAGATACTGGCACAAGCTGTATATAGTTGAAGACAATCTGTCATGAATCATATTTAAAAATAATATACAGTATATATTTTTTTCAGATATAGGAATTCATTGTGAATTATAACACATTAGATTAAAATCTAATTAATAAAAATGGTATTTTATATTAAATTGCACTGAATTGAACCTAGAATGACTATTCAAAATTGGAAATTGAGAATTGTAATAAGATGCTTACATTTTTTAGCCTGTAGTTTTCATTTTAAGACATTTGTTTAAAAATTATAAAAACACAGTTACAACCAATATGATTTCAGAGGTTTTTTTTTTATTAATTATTTATTTTTAAAGAAATACAACATTTTATAAAAAGGGCTTGACTTATCGAGGGTACCCCACATAGTCTCGATGGAGATGACCTCTTTCTCTGCTTGATATTGCCATGTGTGTCTTTCCTTGTGAATGTCTATGTGGGGAAAGGTGCACACCACTGTCAATATGTGGAACAGCAATTATGGGCAGGGACAATAAATAGCTTTTATGGCCGATTGGATCGATATTTTGAGCATCAGAGAACACAGTTTAGACACACAGCAAGGCCCATTGCTTTCTAGTACTGACATCACCTCATGGGTGTAGGGCGGGCAGGACAGTTTCAACACCAGGTGGGACCCATCCTTCATTTCCTTCACACTGGACCATTCCCTGCCCCCAACGTCACCAGGACAAGACATTGCTTACACTTCCCCTCCCTCATTTCATGGTTGTAAGGTGAACCACACATTGAGTGGCTCTGTGGCACATGCAAGAGCGTCAGGTCAAGCAGCAGTATATGATGAATGATTACAGCAAACCAAACAATAGAGTGGAAAACTGTCTGTGAGAGGAAGAACAACAACTTCTATCTTATGATCATTTTTGAAAGATAGTTCAGCTTTTTCAGCTGGCATATTTTGCCCCATATTTTTCTTGAAATTTTGTAAATTGTTACTCAGACAACATGATGTTGATGTGGCATGTGCTACCATACAAGGATAAACGGTAGGATAATACAGTTTGTTTTCTGCCTCCCAAGTGCTGTTCTCATGGTCATAGAATCTGTTCCATTTCAGACTATATTCTTGCTTTTTCAGCTGGTAGACCAGGCAGCTGATAGTGTGTCACAAGTTTTTCTTCAAATCTTCTAATTGTCACTCATTGGTGATGCATCTGCTCCCATAAAGGGACAATTTTTGGTGACTTTTTTTATGAAGTCAATTCTTTATCCTTTCATTTTTCAAATGTCTTTAAATTCTATAGTTGCCAGTACCACTTGCCACTGCCACTATGTTAGCATAATAATAAAATAAAACAAACAACCCCACCATAGCTTCTTTCAATACCAAATCAATGTTGGTATTGCATAAAGCGATAATTTTTTATGTGATTTTTTCTTTTTTGAAAGGTCAATACTTCATCACTTTTCAACTAGACTCACACAGCCACTTTGTGTCTTAAATAACAAGCCTTTAGCATTAGGGTGGGTTCACACCTGCGCTTGAGTCCGTCCACTGCCAATCTGAGTGAAAATCTCGGTGAACGGGATAGGCATCGGATACCGACAGGTTAGCGACGCATTGGTTAAAAACCCATTCATTTGAATGCGTTTTTAAAGCAATGCGCGGGTGTCTGATTGCACCCTCTGCGCTGCAAATCCTTTTTTTGGTCGGAAACAAAGTTGGACAGGCAGGACTTCGTGTCTGATGAAAAAAACGGCTTCGCAGCGCAGAGGGTGCAATCGGACAACCGCGCATTGCTTTAAAAACCCATTCAAATGAATGGGTTTTTAACCAATGCGTCGCTAACCTGTCGGTATCCAATGCCTATCCCGTTCCCCGAGATTTTCACTTGGATTGGCAATAAATATTTTAATGAAAAAATGTTGGCCTTCTGAAGCTGACACTAGAGGGAGCTCACTACATACTGTTTCTGCATTCAACTCCAAAATAAATCAGTGTGTAAAAAGCTCCCACATTCCCTCTAGTAGCAGCTATTATTATTTAACTCAATGCAATAGATACTTTGTAAAATATTAGCACTGAATTTTGGACCTAAACATGGCATTATTATAAAAAGCAGACATTCACTTTAAATGGGCCTTTCACTTTAGACAATCCCTACTTGTTTGGTGACAGATCACAAAACCTCTCCTTGCGGTAACCACCAGCAATCAATGGGACAGTATGTGCTCCCTTTCAATGCAGCGCCACCACAAACAAAATAAGTATTACACTGTGACCATTCAAATCAATGGGTTGTCCATGTATTATGGAAAAAGACAAGTCCTCCAGAGTAAGACATGCTCTTTGTAACCGTCCATTCTGGCCAAAAGATGAGGATGCTGACCAAAGAAACCCCCACTATTAATTCATAGTGGGTTCTCTACACTGAATAACCTCTTTAAACTACTTCACTTTAAAAACAACACATGTATTTAGTATGCATTATCAGCTGGCACGGGCTATGGTGCCAATCTTGTACAATTATCTGAGAATCAACTGTAATGAATCCTCCCTACAGTATGTACTTTAGCAAACAAAAAAAACACAAGGAACTGGCAGAGAAACGTAAACTGTCAATCTTCAAGTTCAATCTTATTAAAATGTCTTGGATGACACAAGCTAAGTGTGTATCTGCATTTTGAACAGTCCCAAAGAGACTTCTTAGTGACAGATTATATCCAGACATGGTCCCTGCACTGAGATAAGTCTTTTGTTGTCTTGCAAGGAGCGTGCTGGCTTTCCAGATAATCAGCCGGTAATCACAATTTTGTTATGCGCTCTCATGATGGTCTACTCTCATTGACTCAATTTCTGTCCACAAAACAAATGATGTCTGTCTGTTTACCATTCATTTGCAATATTTAGTTTACCCGGCAAATGAAGTTGGCACACTGTCATATGCCCAGAAAGGAAAGATTTAACCTTGGTGAGGGGATGAGGCACAATTGGCATTCACATCTTCTGTTAAAGGATTCATAAAGTAGCAAATAATACCAACATTTGCATATATGGAAATGATATATGGTTGAGTTTGCTGCTGTGTTTGACCTACATATAGTAGGGACACCGTTTCACACCCCATAAGAATACCTTGTTTTAGCCACAGCACACAGACAAGAGCATAGAAATCAATCAAATTTATTACCATTTAATCTGTGATTCCCCAACTGATAACAGATGATATCAGGGGTCTCAGAAACAGGCGGATCTGAAATCTGGACAATCCTTTAGGCTAAGGCCCCACGTAGCGGCCTGCAGCAAAAAAGGAAATGGAAATGGAAATGCATTGTGGTTTTTCCCACAGCACTTTTCACAGAAAGTCCGCAGAGTTTTCCTCTGTGGACTTTCTGCGTCAATTATACCTATAGGGAAAACGCCAGCGACAGTATTGGAAATCACAACATTTCCACTGCGGGTATTTTTCTGTAATGTGTGGATTGGATTCACTAGAAGGGATTGTAAAATGTTGCGTTTACACCACCTGGGGCCCCGGCCTTAAACTAACTATGTAGTGCATTAAAATTACAAATATAAGATGTACTGTAGCTGTGTCACCCAGACTTTCTAAGGGTCACATACTGCGGCATATATAGTAGAGATAGTTCTTCATTCCAAACATCAAAACTGCCCTCTCTTCAATATGGTACTAAATTTTGACACCCAGGGCAGAAGGATCACAACAGCTAAAATCTTGTAACATTGGAAAATAGACCCTTGTGTAGAAATCGCTAATACCTTTGACAATCTTATTTATATCAAGTTTACATATAAAGTTGTGAGGTGCGTCTATAGGATCTTTGACTAAAGTTGCATTTTTGGCTATTTTATCCACTTTGAATGCATTAACTTTACATTAGAAATTAATATATATAGCTATACTTTTACACATAATGGCAGCATATTCAAGTAACTGGCTTGTATAGGATTCGTTCCCTGTTGTTAGGCCTGTGTCTTGATCTGTCAGATTAGCTATGTATAGTCAGTTACTACCCAGGAGTCCAAAGGCATGATCAGTGTCCAATTTGGCACACACTTCTGGCTTCAAGTGGAGCCTCTTAGTGTGCACATGGAAGATGGCCATATAATGAGGCCAATAGAGAACATCTGCCGCAGTTTACAATATAATGATATGAATGATGTCTGTCCTATTATTGTATGCTATCTTGTTGAGTTTGGAGCCAATGCCATAGACACTTCAATAATAATCTCAATGCATATTTTTACGGACATAGTTTTCTCAAGAGAAATTCTCTTTTATAATATAATAATAATGTATTTGTGATGCATAGGAGGTACAGTAGTGTGCAAAGGTTTTAGGCAAGTGTTGCAAAAATACTGCAAAGTAAGAATGCTTTCAAAAATAGGAGTGTTAATATATATATTTTTTTGTAACAAATAAATAAATGTTTGTTACACTTGCTGCACAACATCATAAGCTAATACTTACAACTACTGAAACATGGGGCATTAGTATGTCTGTCCAAGACCTCATGGGCTGCTCAGCTTGTACAGTGCTGAAGATTCCAGAAGGGTGTTCATATCAATGCAGACAACCAACAGACCCAAGACAGAAGGGCTTACATCTTGTAGATTGTAATCTCTTGTGGGGATGGTCCTCTTTCCCACTGTACCAGTTGGTCACTAAATTAGTCTATTTTACTTACTTTCAAGTGCATTACTCTCTACAAGTGTAAAACACCATGGAATTAATAAAGAATAAAAAATTAATAAAAAAAATAATAAAAATAGCAATTCAGTGTGCACATAAACTTCTTCCTCCGATTGGCTCTCATCTTGAGAACACAAGCCTTCCCACGATAACACCAATGTCAACAACTGCACACAGTTTTGATGGAGATCGGCAGGGAGATTGCTGCAAACATCTTGGAGAACTAACCACAGATATTCTGTGCATGTAGTCTTGCTCAAATCTGCCTGTCTCTTAAAGTAATCCCAGACATACTGGATAATATTGAGGTCAGCGCTTCTGTGGGGTCCATATTATCACTTCCAGGACTCCTTCTCCAAAGGGCGACCTCACCAAATAATGATTTGATTTAGATTTCTCTTTTATGCATTCACTTCACAGAACCTGTGAACACTTCCATTTTTGAAAGTTTTCTTATATGCATGATTTTTTTTTCCAAAACTGAAACATTTGCACAGTACTGTATATTTTGGTGTAAATTGGTATGGATACACAAGATATGATAGATTCTATTTTCTCCTCTAACTCAGAATCTAAATATCCTGGCCAAAGAAGAGTGGTTTCTGGCACCCAGCACCTAGGGCACATACACCTGAGCTCTACATTGTAATGAATATTAATGTATGTATATGTTACTGTTAAAGTGCAGAAATCAGTTAGTCTGCAGATTAGCTAGGTAATGTGCAGATGAACTGGGGCAATCCGTTAAAGTGCGGAAAACTGGTGTGATTTCTGACATTACCTAGGTAATCTGCACATTACCTACTAGGCACTCGTTAAAGTGCAGATAACATCTTTGCTGCAACAACAGCAACGTTGCTGTACGTGTAAATGAACATAATGTTATATATTTCTGTTGCGATATGTAAAGCATCAAGTTCATACAATGACATGCACGCGCTAAGAGGCAGAAATGAATAAAAACTGACTTAGCTATGCTATGCAGTGGCAGCCGACAGTAATTATGAGACATAAAAACGAACCGGCGACGACAAGCCGCTGCTGAGACCACACTAACAGTGGAGGGAGAGGGAGGCAGGAGCAGGGACAAGCCGCTGCCGAGACCACATTAAGAGTGGAGGGAGAGGGGGTCAGGAGCATGGACAAGCTGCTGCCGAGACCACACTAACAGTGGAGGGAGAGGGAGGCAGGAGCAGGGACAAGCCGCTGCCGAGACCACACTAACAGTGGAGGGAGGCAGGAGCAGGGACAAGCCGCTGCGGAGACCACACTAACAGTGGAGGGAGAGGGGGGCATGAGCAGGGACAAGCCGCTGCCGAGACCACACTAACAGTGGAGGGAGAGGGGGAAGGAACAGGACATGAGCGAAACAAACTTATGAATTTTAACGGTACACAAGCAGTGAATGTGCACATTACCTAGGTAAAGTGCGGAAAACTCTTGATTCCGCACATTAACTGAGCAAATCAGTTAATCTGCAGATTACCTAGGTAATGTGCACATTCACGGCTTTCGCACTTTAGCGGTAACATATACATTAAAATAAATGTAAAAGATGAAAAAGTATGAATGAGTATGGATAGTATTGTTGATTGTGTGGTTCTTAAAGGAAATCACAAAGGAATGCCAATACATAGTATTTGTAATGCCATCAGCAATAAATTCCTTTAAGAAACAAACAATTAGTAGTCCTTTAACATATGCATACCAATATACTTTCTCATCTAATTCACAAATTGTAATCCATACACCTATTAATATTCATTACAAAGTAGGTGGCAGGTGCAGATCAGTAGACCTTCATCATAATTGGGAGGCAGAATGGAAGTGGTGTCCCTGTTTTGTACCTCATTTTTTGGTACATCAAAATAAGCTAATGTGCTTGTAAATAATGCATTCAATGTATGTATAAATAAAGCAATATACACCAAGAAAAAAAAACAGGGTAACACATGTAAAAATGTATTGAATATCTTTATTTTCATCCAAGTAGCGGAATCACTAAAACACATAGATATCACCCATTTATATATTTATATCTGGTTATTTCTGACCAGATATGTATGTGCCATACAGGAACTACCTGCAGTGGTGCAACATTTAAAATTTTTTACAGCAATAACTGTAAAAATATGCATTTTCTATACCGATGATTATGTCGACAGTCCTTTCTACATTTTTTAGAACCAAATTATGCATTTGCCAAATTTTTCTAATGCCCTTGTATATAATTGTAACTATGAATAAGATCACCTAAAGGCAACTTTTTCCGTCTCAAATAAGGTTGATCTAGCCTTGCAAAAGGGCTCTCCTTGTTGCCTCATATATATCCTTTTAACAGTGTCAGGCAGAAACTTGCACTTAGATGAAACCTTAGACAGAATTTGTAGAAGGTCAATATTGGATCATTGGTTTTATGCACCCGAAAATTGTACCTGCTTTTGCAACTGCTGCTTGGCATTGAGTATTTCTGATTATCTTACTCTTAACCAATATACTGTAGTTAAATCCTTCTTGCTTTATTGTGTCCAGTTGTATTCTATTTAATGTACTGTATATGCTCCATTACTATGATCTAAGTACTTACATTACATGTATCAACATTACCTGCCATTAATCTGTCTGGACAGATAAGTTGTCTAGTTAGTTAAAGCAATGGATGGAAAAACTTGAAATGACCTGCAGAAGGAAGTTAAGAGAGGCAGAAAAGTGGGAAAAATTGCTCAGGAGCCGAAAGTAGAAGCATGGTAGCTCTGAGGAGTATTTATTTGCTGTAAATGAATCTATGTGTTGAGTTAATGCAGGCCACAAATTGACTAGTTATGACCACAAATCCATCTATATACTTTTCAAGGCGACCATTAAAAGTCAATACAACTGAGACAAAAGGTATTGTATGGATGGTTTTGTTAGGAAATCCCATATGTTTGATGTCTAGGACATGCTACAGTTTAAACCTCCATAAGATTAAGTTGCAGAGAACAGAGGTTACTTAAAGTGCAGATTTGCTAATGGTCTGGACGGTAACCCTATCAGCAGCATATTGTTTCTGAAGAGGATTGCTCTTGACCTTTTCTTAACATATTCTAAAATTACAATTCTTTTCAGCTGTTTTTACTCTAAGGAGAAATCAGTCAGATCTTTCCAAGCAACGCTATCAGCTGCCACAAAGTCCGCCAGTTCTGAAAAGTGATCATCCTAATGGCTTACGGGACGTACTTTTAATTCAGGAAGTGGTTTTTGTGCTGTGGAAGTAATCTGTATATTTCAGAAAAGCTGCCAAAGGAAGTAGAGCTGAGTTTGCTGCTCAGTATCATTGATTGTGATTGTTTTTGCTTTTACATGGGACTGCAGGTAAAACCAGATATAATAAAGGTACTTAGTGGATGAACATAAGTAAGCCTTATTAGGTAATATGACATCACAGTCAGAGGATTCCCCTCATCTTGAGTTTTCGCTCTGTTAACCAGAGTTAATACAAATGGAAAGAGCAACCCCTGCACTAGTGAACTTTGCACTACCATGTTTTATATAGTTGAACAATCATTTTCCCTACAGTGGCCACTGCACAAATTCCTTAACAATATCATTAGATCACCAAGGCCTTAAGGAAATAGGTCTACAAGGACTGACCAATGTGCTTCATACATAATGCTACACCACTGGGTACATATACAGTCAGAAACTAAACAATTTAAAAGAATAGCAGTAAGGGTACCCGGTGGCCGGAAATTCTTCTTCATTTTCTGCCATGTGAACTTACCCTAATACTATTACCTCTCCAAATGAGTTTTTGTTGTATCAAAGTGGTACAGTTAATTTTTTTTTTCCTTGCCAAACACCAAAACCCATTAAAGATAAAAGAAATAAATTAGTGCTTGTTGTTACACCCGTAAAAGCATATTAAAAAGCATGAAAAAATTAACTGCAGTTTTGTTACCATCGCCTACAATCCATTTGCCCATAGTCATATATGTTGAAGTCATTTTTACATTACTAAGGGTGGGTTCACACCTGCGCTTGCTATCCGTCCGTTGCCAATGCAGTGAAAATCTCAGCGAAATGGATTGGCATCGGATACAGACCGGTCAGCGACGCATTGGTTAAAAACCCATTCATTTGAATGGGTTTTTAAAGCAATGCGCGGGTGTGCGCTTACACCCTCTGCGCTGCGAAGCCGTTTTTTTTTCGTCGGACACGACAATGCATCGCTGACCGGTCTGTATCCGATGCCAATCCAGTTCGCCGAGATTTTCACTGGATTGGCAACGGACGGATAGCAAGCGCAGGTGTGAACCCACCCTAAGGCCTAACACGGTCAGAGTTTGATCAGTGATTTGCATCAGTGATGGTGAGCCAAAACCAGTTGCAGGTTGAGAACACAGAACAGGTGCAAATCTTTTCACTATACTTTATCTCTGTGTTACTGACTAAACACTGCACTTGTGAAAAAGGCCTAAAGCCTTATGCACATGGCCATGCCGTTTTTCATGGACCTAATGTCCATGCATGGGCAAGTGCACATGGCCATTATAAAAACCATGAATTTCAATGGGTCTATTCACATGGCACTATCTATGTCCATTTTGACAAAGTTAGTGCATGTAAGCCATGAAAAACAGAAATGTAAATACACACATTGGCCCTGATTTACTATTGTGGTTTCGACTAGACACTGGCATAAACATCTTTGGCACAGTGTGGCACATCCCTGGAGCAATGTGGTGCATCTTGACACATCTAAGGGCTAGAATTTCCTGACATGCTTGAAATATAGGTCTGGAATCTCATAAAAAGTGTGTTTGGCTTAGATGTGCCACAATGTGTCAAAAATGCGCCAAAATAGTGTTGAACATCTAGCACAATTTAAGCCAACTAAATGGTAGTATAGTAGGCAGCCTAGTCAGTCTAAAGATATGCCAGATTTATCATCCAGCATCAATCACTGTGTTAAATGTGGTGTAGTATCAGACAGCCTGTCTATATTTGCACTGTCTAACTAATAGTAAATCTGGGCCATTGGATACAATAGGGATGACTTATTAAGCAAAATATGTCAGAATTATTTTGCACCAAAAAAACACTAGCATGCTGTGTGCCACATTTATTAAAGGTTTGAGACACTTTTTAGACACTTTTAGGCCTTGACCAAAAAGGGAGTGTGGCCTTGCGAGGAAATGGGTGTGGCTTTGAAGGAAAGGGGCATGGCCTTACTTGCGCCTCTGTGCTGCAAAAAATGCGCCACAACAGCTTCAGACACTTTGATAAATCTGTTGCAGTTTAATATTGTCTGGTCTGAGTTTGCACTGTCTAGCTTTGAGGCTAAGGCCCCACATTGCGGAGACGCAGCTTTTTTTGTTGCAGATTTTGTTGCGTTTTTTGAGCCAAAGCCAAGAATGGCTACAAAAGAAATGGGAAATGTATAGAAAGCATCTTATACTTCTACCTTCTGCTCAATCTATTCCTGGCTTTGGCTCAAAAAAACACAGCAAAATCTGCAACAAAAAAAGCTGCGTTTCCGCAATGTGGGGCTTTAGCCTTAGACAGTATTCTCAAAAAGGACATGTGACAAATATGGCCATCACACGTCTGTTTTTTCACAGTTGTAAGAATAAGACTTTTAGGCTAGTTGCAGACGACCGTGGGTATTTTGCCGGTCAGCAAACTACTAATTAGTCTTCAGTTTTTGCGGACAGAGTGTCCTCAGTGTTTCTTCAGCATCAGTGAAGTATGTCCACAAAAATGGACAGAGTGTCTGAATCACAGATACGGAAGCTAGGTTTCCAAGAGTTCACACTAGACCCGGCCACATTGATTCTGTTTGTACCAATACCTGGTTTAAATCTAAAATCCCAACTATTGATATACAATTTATTAACGGCAGCAAAATCCCTAATTCCCCTGATGTGGAGGCAGACTCTTCCGCCGACCTTCGACCACTGGGTCTCTAAGACAAACCAAATAGCACAATTTGAGGAAATGCTAAGCTGGTCAAGAAGGAACAGAGCTAACTTTCTAAAAATCTGGTCCCCATGGTTAGAGCATAAGTGAAATGGGTGAAAACAACACTTCAAGTAAATTAGGAGCCCCCTGGAGAGGTCCTGACTTGAACTGAAACCCTCACTGGCATGTTGCGGGGAATGAGTGTAGGAAGCAGTGGATTATCGAGCAAGCTGTATTCCAATCCCCTTCACCCCCACACCCCTTCTCCTGACCCCCTGATCCCCATACTAACATCCCCCTGCCACCATCCCCCCCCCCTCCCTCACCACCCCCCTCTCTCTCTCTCTCTCTTATCTTCTATTTCTACTATTTACCTTTTCTCTCTTATACTTTCTTTGAAAATTCAAAAATGTTTTATTGACATGTATTGCTATCTTTTGAGTGTAAAGTAATAAGATGGAAATTTGTAATTTCTACTGCTGACTTTGTGCAAACTACTTGTTGCAATTACAATTGTGGTTTTCATTGTAATGTTTTTATTTGTCAATAAACTCAGAATTGATAATAAAAAAAAATGGACAGAGTGTCTTCAGTGTGCCATCAGTGTGTGATCCTAGTTTGCGGATCCACCATAAAAAAAAATACAGGAGACATCTAATTATATCCCTAGCTTGTCCGCGAAAACGGACGGCACACTGATGACACACTGAGTACATCAGTGTGCCATCCTAGGTTTTTAGCCTCCCATAGGCTTCTATGGGCGAGTCCGTTCCACAAAAACTGAACAGAATAAGACCTGTTCTATCTGATGCAGTGCGGAATCACGGCTCACACACTGATCAGTGAAAAACATGGTCATGTGCATGTGCCCATGAAAAACATGGATAGCACACGGATCTTGCCCACGTCATCTTTAAGGGGCCTAAGGCTGTGATTGAGTTAAAGAGCTAGAAGGGAGTTAGATAGAGTGTCACAGGAACCTTCAGAGTGTAATGTATGCCTTTTTAAGGTAATTTACAATTTTAGTTTGAAAGAAACAAGTTCAGACCTGAATTAAACCTTTTGGTCCAAACCAGCGATTCCAAAACAAACCTATTCTCTCTGAGTATACTGGAGATATTTATATATATATATATATATATATATATATATAAGGTATAGAGCATTTCACTGTCAGGCTGCTTAGCAATAACCAGATTTTCTGTTCTGCACTAATTAGAGAGTAATGGCCACATACACAAATTCTCCTAGGAAAATGGCACGGATTGGGTTCAGAGTTGGGTTTAATTTAGCAGTACTGAGGGGCTACATCTGTTTCCATAGGCAGCACAGGATTATAATTGTTTTTAGCTGACAGCAGGTCACATGAGTATTGGCTTTTTAATTACGACTGAAATTTATTTTCAACCTTGAGATCAAATTTCATTTCAATATTTTTGTGTTTTTGTTTGCCAAAAACCCGCTTTCTCGCCTCACCAAGCATTTCAATGAGACCGGGGAAATGATATTGCCATTCATACAAATCTGTCTATGTTTTCAGCATTTGAAACATGTATTTCAGAAAGACAAAATTAAACTTTATTGTAACACCTCAGGGTGCATCTGATGGAACCATTTCTACTCCACCTTGTGCTGTATGCCCGCTGTTTCTGTCACACTCATCTACGCCATGGTCTGTTGCTGTTGTAGACACGCTGAGTTCACAAAAGCATCTTCGCTCAGCAAAAAAAATGAAATCACTGAAACTAACTTTATTCAGCCTTTTGTCAATTTCAGCCTTCATTAAAATTTCACGATGAAATTACTATGACTGAATTCATTAAAATAAAATGATTTTTTTTTCTTTGTCTCAACAATATTTAACCCTCATCTATACCTGTACTCAAGGTCAGTCTCTTGCCTATGCTACTTCCCCTTCCACTTGACAAGGGTTTAGAAGTTTTAGCCAAATCACAATAAGAACTTCAAGATAAGCGAACCCTGGCATTTGTCCAGATTTGCCTGGTTCCGATGCTATTATGCCCTTTGAATGACTGGTGTGCTGATCCAAAGTCCAAACACTTCATTCCAAACACAGGATGCATTTCTTGAAGGCAAAATGTCCAAATATCATTTTAAAAGGGTTGTGTCATTATAGACACTTATCCCCTATTCACAGGACAGGGGATAAGTGTCCGATCTCTGGAGTCCAAAACGTGTGTATTTGCATGCTTTTCTTTGATGTCGATGACTCTTTGCTATACTGTCACTGCACTGTGCTATTTTCACTTTCGGTATTTTGTTGCTGACTGCTCCTTCTCCAGTCTATTTTCTAGGGGATCAGGGGAATCTGTTTTCTCCCTTTGGCTGTGCAGTGCACAATGCAGTCTTTGTGCTCATCGCCCTGACGTCTTGCATTCACACTGGATGAGAAAATCTATAAAAGGGGGATTTCCTGTGCCTTTCTTTCATGGGTCTTCCATGACAGTTGTGAGAACCCACCAGCGTGGAGTGTTCATCTCATTCCAGGGTTGAAGCTTGGGCTTTACTGGAAAGCTAGCGTTGTGAACCTTGGCATGCATCTAGAGAAGTGTTAATAATGTGAGCTGACAACAACACCAGTGTGTACAAGGAGACTGCTATGTGTTGCCATGGGGCTACTTCTCTTATGCTGTTAGAAGGTTGCTGAGCATTCTAGTAGACGATTGAGAAACTGCTGTTGAACTTTGATGTGCCTGAACAACTGTTGTTAACTTCTACTGTGTCAAACCTCAGCAAAGTACTGGTGATAATAAGACCTCCACATGAGTTTGTGTGCTGTGTTTAGTCAACCTCTTCAAGCACCAGAGTTGGTGCCCCGTCCTTGAATAGGTTTATGTATGTGGGAAGCAGAATCCATGATCCCGGTTGGCCCACAACAAGGATGGGAGGCTCCTCCCATTACAGCACCTCACCTATTCACAGGTTATATGTGGTATCACAATTCATCCTAATTTACTTTAATTTACTATAGCAGAACTGCAAAACCAAACGCACACCATGCACAGATATGGAAGAAAACTGCCATGTTTCTGTAATCCTGGCCAGCCCTGAGCATGTCCCCTATACCAAAAATTGCCTTCATGCAATATGAGTTCCCAAGTTGTTCTCCATATGTTCACCTATTTCTGCATTCTATAGTTTGCTATACCGGTAAAAAAATGTTCCATTTCCATTGGTGACAGTCTTTAATGACCACCACCCAGCCCTCTCAAGAGCATGGAATTAAGATATGTATCCTTGTATTATTACATTTAAAAGGGTCTCGAGAATGGGGGCCCCTGACCCCATTTTATGGCCAATTTGGGGTCTTTAGTGGGTCACTCCATTCACTTGTATTGGGGTTACTAATATAGTAATCTTCGAGTCAAACCCAGTAAGACGGTGGAAAAATATAATGAGTGAGTGCTGCAATCTCTTCACTGTGATTGTAATATCACATTCAGTAAGTCACTTGGTCCTACTGCAGGTCCAGTATCATTCATGTTAATGAACTAAGCTGCAATACTGGCTCAGCCCTCAAGCAATGTAAGGCATTGTGCTATGCAGCTCCTTCAGTCAGTTGATTGTCGGTTCCTCCAACTATCCTAAGGATACGTCATCAATATAAAAGTCTGTGAAAACCCCTTTCATGCTATGGTAGGGGATTTGAAGCTTTTAGAAACAAAGTTCCAACCACTATAAAAATAGGTTAAGAAATTAGTTAAAATTGATGTTTCAGTGGGCCCATTAACCATAGCCCTAATGGTCAGCTCAACCATGGGTGGAATAAAGCAGAAGACTTATGTTATTTAATGCAAATAATATGTTAAAGTATCATATTTTCTTATTTTAAAAATAATCCTTGACAACTGGTACGCTATTTCTAAAACCTTCAGCCTGTCCTATTTCCATTATATTTGTAATAATCTCTCATTTTTAGCAGCCATAAATCATGCTTTCTACAAAAGATATCTATATTTCTTTAGTCCATGACATTCGGACATTCCAAAAAGCCGCCACTTTGATTAATTAGATCCACGTCACTGAGAAAAAAAGTCATCAACGCCTCATATTATCACTTGTGTGCATAGATTTCATGGGCCCCAAAAAGAGGCAGCCTCATTTAATCTCCACGAGTCTGACCCGAGGCGACGCTATTGTCTCTTTGATTTGGACGGCGAGGTTATTAGGAGGCAGTGAGATTACTGAGCAGTGTCAATTACAGTTAATTACATTGACTGGTCAGAATACATACAGTAGTTAGATTTAATTAAGTGCGGAATAACTAGGTAGGACTCCATAGTAAATCCCATAGCTGTTTAATTAACAGGAGATAACAAGCGCTTGTGAGTTTATAGAGAGATTAGAAGATGGACAGAGCTGGCATGAATCTTAGCTGGTGACTTATACAGAGGTTTATTAAAAGACTATTGAAGATCATATCTGACTGAATCGATTTTTTGAGTGACTACCTCTATAACTGGTGCTATATTGCTTAGTACAAGCATATTTTAGCATATGTATTATGGTCGCAACACTGAGACCCCCTTCCTCCCAGGTAATGCCAGGTCCCATTCACTAAATGCTAGCTGAATTGGGTTATTTTGGCTGGGCTAAATGATTATCTAATGTGGAATGAGATCACCAGCATGCCTGATCTTTTGTTATAATGGAAGTTAAGTCTCAGAAATCATAGACGTCTAAAAGTAGCTTATTTCCTTGTACACACTGAAAACACATGCACACTTGATAGTCGGGAGGGATAGCTATTGGCTGATTTAGTTGGTTTTTCAGTAGTGTATGGGCACTTTGCAGATATAACATGATCATACATAATTTCTTATATTGTGTTATAGTTCTTTAAATGAAGGCTAGTGCACATAGCATGAAGTATTGTCATGGAGACATAACATAGACATTACAGATATAGTTATTTCAATCTTTAATAACTGACCCTCAGAAAAAACATATCCCTGGAGTAAAGTAAGGTAAATTTGTTCCAAAGAAGTAAGCAGCAATGTCCTTGTTCCTCCAAAGAGCTTACTTGCATATTGTCAAAGATTGCGATATCTTGCCAATAGAGGCAGCGATTCACAAGGGGAAAACACCCCTTGATTCAGGTGACCCTCACCTATCTATCTGGGCTGATATGCTGCATTCTGGTGACAAACTCCCTTTAAGAACAGCAGTTTCAGTTCAGGGTTGCTTATACAAGCATACTATTTGGTTAGGATTGGTATGGCAAGCAAATGTTACCAATGCTTTCAGCATAAAACAGTATCAGTACTTGAACAGTTATTTTGATGCCTGGACAATACTTTTTATGAAGACATGTATATTTACAGAGAAATTGTTACTACTGAATTTACACATGAGAGGGACTTCTATGTAAATCACTAATACATTTGAAAGTACAGCTAGGTACAGTTCAGCACTTTCTAGCCCCGCTATATATTGGAAAAGTCAATTCCATCAGGACTTCAGTGTAACTGTAAAAGATTTAATTGATTTCTTTTGTAAAGTTGATAAAAGCAGAGCAGGAGGCCACAGCAGCTATTCTGTGACTGTGTGAATAGACCCTAATGAACGGCAGATTGCATGGCTAATTTGAGCGTCTCTTGCTGTTACACTAATATCTGAAATTGTTAGCAAGATTTCATCCATGGAATTCAAACAAATTTAGTGCTAAAAACAAAATATTTTCTACCTCCATCAAAAATATTTGTAGCTGAGACAGGACTGCCATCAGAATGTTGGCAGTAGTCCGGTCAGGAGCCCAGAAGAAAGGGGCCTACAGCTGCAGCTACCCACCTCTCACCCTGCTACTCAAAACCATTCATCCAGGGCAAATCATAGATGGCAGCAGGGAATGAGAGTGATGGGAGTATTTCTTTTCATTTTTTTTTCTTTATAAACTGTGAGGGAGCACTTAGAGGGGATTATACTGTCTGTGGGGCCACTAAGGAGCATTAATCTATGTGGAGGACCACTGATGGGCTGTTTGTGTGGGATCACTGAGGTGTGAATTTATTGTGTGGGGGAAGCTTTGGGGGAATTATTCTGAGTGATGGTCCACTAAGTGGTATTATACTCTGTGTGGGGGGCATCACTAAGAATCACTGAGTTGGCATTATATTGTTTGAAAGCCTCATACTCTGTGGGGACATTATACTGTGTGGGAACCACTAAGTAGCATTATACTATGTGGGGGCCATTTAGGGGGAATTATAAAGTGTGAGGTCCCAAAGAAGAATTATAGTGTGGTCACTGAAGAGACCTTATACTTTGAAGGGACAGTGAGGGAGCATTATACTTTGTGGGGGAACAGAGAGATTGGATGGAGTCAGAGGGTCATTTGCTTTATTAAGCCACACCACCACCAACCCTCCCCCCCAAAAAAAAAGATAATCCCTGGCACACATGAGGAGCATTAGTACTATGACAATGTTTGTAAAGCGCTGCTTAATATGATGGCGCTATAGTAAGCAAAATAAATAAATAAATAAATAAATATGTAGGCACTGTTACTAATGAGCCCACTGGGGCACATTATTACTATGGGCAGGACACTATTTTCTGTGTACAGGAAACCTAAGATATTGTGTTGCAAATTCTGCAGAAACAAGTAGTGGAGGGTGGACCTCAGAATCATTTCCTCTGGTGGGGCCAAGAAATCACAGTCCACAACCGAGTAAATACTTACTGTATCTTCCACTTCTTTGATTCTTAATAGACATGTTTCATATTACAGATTTATTTAAAGTGCTTTTGTCTCATAATATTATATTAGGCAACTGTGATTTCAGAAACTCAGAATTCCCCACAGTTTTCTAAACTTCCCTCATCTTTAGGCTTGGTTCATATAGCAGACTATGGAGAGGAATTCAAAGAGGTCTAACCTTCATGTCAAAATACCTAGGCAGGAAAGTGTACAGTACATTCCATAAAGTGCAGCATTAAAACAATGATGCACAATGAGCTACATACAGTGCCTTGCGAAAGTATTCGGCCCCCTTGAACTTTTCAACCTTTTGCCACATTTCAGGCTTCAAACATAAGGATATAAAATTTTAATTTTTTGGTGAAGAATCAACAACAAGTGGGACACAATTGTGAAGTGGAACAAAATTTATTGGTTATTTTAAACTTTTGTAAAAAATAAAAAACTGAAAAGTGGGGAGTGCAATATTATTCGGCCCCTTTACTTTCAGTGCAGCAAACTCACTCCAGAAGTTCAGTGAGGATTTCTGAATGATCCAATGTTGTCCTAAATGACTGATGATGATAACTATAATCCACCTGTGTGTAATCAAGTCTCCGTATAAATGCACCTGCTCTGTGATAGTCTCAGGGTTCTGTTTAAAGCACAGAGAGCATAATGAAGACCAAGGAACACACCAGGCAGGTACTTGATACTGTTGTGGAGAAGTTTAAAGCCGGATTTGGATACAAAAAGATTTCCCAAACTTTAAACATCCCAAGGTGCACTGTGCAAGCGATCATATTGAAATGGAAGGAGTATAAGACCACTGCAAATCTACCAAGACCCGGCCGTCCCTCTAAACTTTCATCTCAAACAAGGAGAAGACTGATCAGAGATGCAGCCAAGAGGCCCATGATCACTCTGGATGAACTGCAGAGATCTACAGCTCAGGTGGGAGAGTCTGTCCATAGGACAACAATCAGTCGTACACTGCACAAATCTGGCCTTTATGGAAGAGTGGCAAGAAGAAAGCCATTTCTCAAAGATATCCATAAAAAGTCTTGTTAAAAGTTTGCCACAAGCCACCTGGGAGACACACCAAACATGTGGAAGAAGGTGCTCTGGTCAGATGAAACCAAAATCGAACTTTTTGGCCACATTGCAAAACGATATGTTTGGCGTAAAAGCAACACAGCTCATCACCCTGAACACACCATCCCCACTGTCAAACATGGTGGTGGCAGCATCATGGTTTGGGCCTGCTTTTCTTCAGCAGGGACAGGGAAGATGGTTAAAATTGATGGGAAGATGGATGGAGCCAAATACAGGACCATTCTGGAAGAAAACCTGTTGGAGTCTGCAAAAGACCTGAGACTGGGACGGAGATTTATCTTCCAACAAGACAATGATTCCAAACATAAAGCAAAATCTACAATGGAATGGTTCACAAATAAACGTATCCAGGTGTTAGAATAGCCAAGTCAAAGTCCAGACCTGAATGCAATTGAGAATCTGTGGAAAGAGCTGAAAACTGCTGTTCACAAACGCTCTCCATCCAACCTCACTGAGCTCCAGCTGTTTTCCAAGGAAGAATGGGCAAGAATTTCAGTCTCTCGATGTGCAAAACTGATAGAGACATACCCCAAGCGACTTGCAGCTGTAATCGCAGCAAAAGGTGGCGCTACAAAGTATTAACTTAAGGGGGCCGAATAATTTGGCACGCCCCACTTTTCAGTTTTTTATTTTTTACAAAAGTTTAAAATATCCAATAAATTTTGTTCCACTTCACGATTGTGTCCCACTTGTTGTTGATTCTTCACCAAAAAATTAAAATTTTATATCCTTATGTTTGAAGCCTGAAATGTGGCAAAAGGTTGAAAAGTTCAAGGGGGCCGAATACTTTCGCAAGGCACTGTATCTGATATCATTAAGGAATATTCTTTATGATCTTGCAATATTGAAAAAAAAATTATAAAACATTAAAATTATGTTTGATGAAAATATCAGTAACCAATGGATGTCAGCAGAGGTTCTAGAGGAGATGACTTACCAAGCAAAATATATCCAGAATGGTCTTGGATACCTAGGGAAAAAAAGATCTTGATAAACTTGATAAAAATTAATTCGGCTTCCATACATTCTCTAGAGACTGTGCCTGGTATTACATATAGCTTTGTCCAATTCACTTGAATGGGATGGAGCTGTAATAAGCTGAAATTACAATTCATGACCACTAAAAACGGTACTATACTGTCTGCTAAACAATATGAAGTGCCATGTCCCCTTTAAATAGCTGATCAGCAGGGGTCCTTGATATTGATGTCCTTTCCTATTTTAAGAGATAGGACATCAATATCAAGGAAAACCTCTTTAAGATTTCATCCAGGCGAAAGCAGGACCCTCTCCATCCAGAGAAACTATAGCTATTGCCAACCAAATATATGTGCAACTACTACTGCCAATGATGCCCAACAACAAAATTCTGCGCAGTCTTCCATAAATCAGCTTCCAGAGACTTACACATATTGAGAAGACGTGCTAGGCTTGCTGGTGATTGAAGGTTTATGACAGCTGGTCTGAGCCTAGATTACCATTACCAATGTATCCAATGTAAAACAGTATCTTCCAAAATTGAATATAATTGCACAGAATGAAACACAAAACCCCCGACTTTATTATCTGGAATGGAACATAAGATGGACATAATGAAAACTTCTTGTCCTGGCAATGATGGCGGTATTACACTCTGGTCAGATTATCAATGTTGAAATTTATAATAACAGGGTGTCATTTTCTAGAAACCGGGGAGGTGTTGAGCCATTATCTCTTGTCCTGTGTTTGTTCAGTGAAAGCTTTGTTTAAAGCCCAGCTCCTCAGTACATCTGCCACCACAGCTGTCCCAGCCACACGAGCAGCTTTTATCCTGCTAGATATGACTGCTGTTACATTTCATTATGGTTTTGCTGCAAAGAATTCATAGTCCATTGGTTTTTATTGAAGGAGACTTATAGTTTACTTCTCTCCTAGTGAAAGGACAGCTGTTTTATATGTACTTGGTGGAACACCGAGCGGATTAATTACATTCGGAAGGTAATATTTTAACAAGCACCTCTCTTGAAAATGCCAAATGGTTCAATCATGTTTCTGTGCTAATATAAATGTGTAGCGTGAACTGGACCAAGGAAGGCGGTGAACCAGAAAGTTTTCATTTAGTTACAAGTCGCCTATTATACTGTGACTTCCTGTCACATGCCAGGGTACTCCAGCCTGCAAACAGAATGACCATATGATATTTTACTTATATATACTTGGAGATTGAAAATTGCAACTCTCCAATAAATACTAAATGAAACAATACAATTACAGCTCCCTCTGGTGGCTGCAGTAGACCCCCAATCTTCCAATGGGTGATTGTCCCATGTAAAAAATGCCTCTGATGGGAATACTCTTTTACGTTTTGCACTACAACACCATGGGAGCAGCTCTATGAGCTAGATCACATTTGGGTATTAGCCATGTAGACTTCAAGAAGACTGTGATATGGAATCCAATATGTTGCCCAGTAGAGAATTGTTGTAGCAGGTACAAGCATCAGCTTAACATGTGATGTAAAGTCTTTGCTGTAATAATGAGCAGTGAAGCAATGAGAGATCCAGTGGGAGGCGTTACTTATAATCTATGGCATTTGCTGCATGTTAGGGATGTGACCTTGGTCTGGTGCTATAACATTTTATTATCATATAAACTAGGATGACTTACAGTGTCCTCAGCTCTCAGGCATAAAATGTCAAGATGGGGGCGTCTTTAAACTTCATAATGTGAATTTTTAATTAAATACAAAGGAACTTTCTAGATATAGAATCCCTTCCTCCTTCCAGATAAAAATTCTGATAACTCCTCTCATTTATTTCAGATATTAATGAATATACATATGTTGGATAAGTCAGTTTCAGTGAAATTAGCCTTTTGTACAAAGCTGTACTATGGCATCTATAAAGGTTTATGGGGTTAAAGGGGATTTCCTATAAACACAACAATATTTAAATTGTAGACAATTACAAGATGAACATTTTTGCTAATTTTTTGGAAGATTTTCTGTTATCATCTTAGGGGGCGTTCACACTACTGTTGGTGACCGTCAGTAGTGTCCGTTTCTATTGTCCGTTACAAGATTTTAGCATCGGACACTAGCTGAACCGTCAGAAATCTGTTAAAATTTCCATTCATTTCAATGGGTTTTTATATTGTGTCCGTTTACACCCAATCCATCAGAAGTCCGTTTTTTTTCTCGGACAAAAAAAATCCTACATGCAGGACTTTTTGTCCGTTTGAAAAAAACGGATTCTTGACAGACAGTAAGTATCTGTTATTTTTTTAACATTGCAGTCTATAGGTAATGGACTTATAACGGACAGTAACTGATGGCCATCAGTTACTGTCCGTTATTTTATGTCCGTTTTTTTCCTGCGCATGCTCAGAAAGGAGAGACAAACAAAAAAAAACCCAAAACGGACAGTGTTAAAAAATGGACACTAACTGATGCTAACGGACACTAACTGATGCTAATGTGTCCGTTTTTTTAACTGAACCATTAATTGGATCAGTTAAAAAAAATGGACACATTAACATCAGTTAGTGTTCGTTATGATAGGTGTTCGTTTTTTTGTTTTTTTTTAACGGACACCTTCATAACAGACTCCAACGGTAGTGTGAACCCTGCCTTAGTGGTAACAATCTTTTGTTTTGATAGGTTGGCAGTATGTATGACCATGACTGTAGGAGCTTTCTATGGTCTGGCACTTGACAGAAACAAAGCCATGATCTCCTTATTGTGGCCGGATTATCTTCTCATGTATGTAGTGTCCCTGCCTGATAACCTGTCCATAATAAGAAAATCATGGCTGGATTTCTGACAAGTCCCAGACCATAGAAAATTCCTGCTTTCATAGTTGTATCTGTTGGCAACCGATCAAGACAACAGACTGGCACCACTAAGATGGTTAGAGAAAATCTTTAATACTATAACATTTATTTTTCATTATTTATATTTACAAAAAGTTCAACTTTTAATTGTCTATAAATTTAAATATGCTTATGTTTGTGAGAAAACCCCTTTAATGTACCTCCATATACTGTACCTCCAATATTATATTAAGAGGGGTATAATCTTATTTTCTGTTTTGAATCAAGCCATGTTTCTTCAGGTGCCACATTATATTCATGTGGAGTGCCTGTAGATCTATAATGCAGAGATACATGGACACTGTGTGCCGCCATACAAGCCCTGTGGCACAGCTGTGGCATGTTCATTAGCCCTTGTCAAATCACCATGATTTGTTATGTCTTGGAGTTGGGTTCATTGGTCCCTTCCATATACCTTTATACATATATCCAAAATGGATCTCCAATGGCTGCAAAAAGTGAGTAGTTTTGGAAGGTTTTGTGGGTGTTGCTGGATGGTTCAGAAGTGAAAGAACATGTCATGTGAATAGAGATTCAACTGTTGAGTGTTTGAGTGTATTAAAAACATATACATGGCAACTTTTCATTTTATCTTATCTTCCTTGCTCTTACTGTACATACAAGGACATATCTTCAATGAGGTTTAATAGTTGTGATTCAAGCCATATAATATAAGGTAAATTATTATGTCAGAGTATGGCTCTAATAGATCAGCGGTCCCCAACCTTCTCGTCACCATGGCCCGGTAGGGGGGGGGGACATAATGTGCTGGGAGCCGTGTTTACCCAGGCCAGCCCGCCACCCCGCGGACCGGCAAAAGACCCCCAACGTCCTTATCCCGGTCCGCGGACCGGTGGTTGGGGACCCCTGTAATAGATGATAGTACTCTAGTGGGCCAGTTTGATCCTGGTTTTATATAGGAATATAGGCAATGTAGTAGAATAGCAACAGTAGATGAGGTTGGATGAAGACAGGTCTTGATCAATGAATCCACCATCGCAACATCCTAGGTGAACCTACTGAGTTCTCTTTGGTCATTATAATCCCCCTCCCCCCCAAAAAAAAATTAATTTAAATTCACAATTTTAATATTTTATAAATCTGT
Source organism: Leptodactylus fallax (assembly GCA_947044405.1). Lineage (NCBI taxonomy): Eukaryota > Metazoa > Chordata > Amphibia > Anura > Leptodactylidae > Leptodactylus > Leptodactylus fallax. The sequence goes on along the minus strand of CAMRHE010000300.1, from coordinate 392,140 downwards.
TACTGATAATATTGCGATTGATTGATTGCTCACCAGGACTTCTGGTGGCCAATCTCAGGCTTCTTTCCACTTTTATATGTGTTGCACATGTTGCTTATAAAACTTTAATGAATATCAGACCAGAGAGGGATTGGTGCAGGGACTGGTTTTTCCATCTGTTATTAGTCTTCTGAACTACTATGTGAATACACAATGAATAAATCCTTGAAAACTACACCTGGCAGCATGTTAAAGATTTCTTATTAAATCTTGTAGTATACTGTATAATGTGAATTATTAGTGTAAGACTTCAGCAATTTAGAACTAGAAGACTTAAGTGTATATGAAATGACTATGTGGAGTTTTACAGAGCAGGTGCATGGTAGAGTATGTCTGCCAGATCAAGTATTATATATGGATATACTAAATACACAGTATACATACATATCTATAAATGTTAAGTGTAAAGTAGGCAATGGATTAGATAAACTCTCAGCACATGAATTGTATTGTATTTTCCTGAGGATTTATTATGCAGAAGAAACCACAACAGACATGGTGTGTGTGAACATGGCCTTACAGGGCCTTATACAGGGAGGTAATAGTCTGGCAGAGAGCCAATCTGTGACAAAATCTCATGTAGATACATGCAGGTTGTTCAACATTTCAACTTCAGTTTTTTACTGCCATCATAGTGGTGTGCCATGTGTGAAGGTATCCTTGGGCAGGGAGAAATGGTGTGTTAGAGTAAGATCACGCGGAGGAATTAGGTGCTGAATTTGAGTGCCTCAAAATCAGCTCCAAATTTTATCCTGAATCTGCCTCTGATTGTATTCAGTGGGCGGCAGAGACCGACACAGGACGCTTAGAAACTAAGTGTCCTGCTTATTGCCGCTGAATCATCCAGAAAACCTACATTATGAGCCTCAAGCTGATTAACCCCATTGTGTCTGCGGCTAATCAGTGAGTAAACCCGCATTGGAATGCCAAAGCTCCACATCAGCTTTCCATTGATGGATGCACACGGCTGGAAAGTGGAGAGGAATCTGAGGAGGAAGACCGTCCCAAATTCTTCTTCATTCACCAATATGTGAATGAGCACTTAGGTGTAGTGTAGGACCATGTGGATAAGTGCATGACACAGGAGTTCAAAGAAAACCAAATACTGAACTCATGCAGCAATTCCTCAGAGCCTTCACAGCCTCATGGCATGTTGGTAAGATAGTCTTTTATTACGGTATAATCAGTTTCTATCTAACCAAAAGCCATATTCATGGCATATAAAATGTAGTTAAGCACTCATGCACAAAGCTTACTATGACTCCATGGACCTGTTGAGTTGTAAACAGCCATAATATAGCACCATAGCTCCAAATCCCTCCAATTTTTTTAAGGAGGTGAAGCAAAATTTGTTTGTTCAGGTCGGCAGTAGCCAAAAAGACCATACACATTACAACACAAAATGCTGGCTGCCAGTTTCTCATTCAGTTATTCACTCTATAGTTTAAGAATATACTTGGTTGATTCATTATTGGAAAACTGGTCAATTTTGGTCAATTTGGTATGAAGAATTGTTCAATTATTTTGAGTCTAATTTGGGTGTATTGGGATATTTTGCATATACCTATTACCTATATCTACCTATGCACATGCATTGTACCTGATCTTGCAAATGAACTTGATGAAATTCAGTTCTATATCCACAATAACCAAATGTGATAAACTAGGCAAAACATTAATACATTGAAATCACAAAGACAACAAAGGTTTTTCCCCAAGGCTGAGGCCCATGTGAGCCACAGCCAAAACCGCTGCGGGAAAAACTAGGGCGGAAACGCATCAAGTTTTTTTTTCCGCAGCGCTTTTCACAAAAAGCCCACAGAGTTTTCCCCTGCTGACTTTCTGCTTCTATTATACCTATATGGAAAATATCAGTGTTTCCGTAGGTATAATTGACATGCTGCGATTTACAAAAATGCGACGACTTTTGAAATCACAGCATGTCCGCTACAGATATTTTTCTGCAATGTGTGGCTGGGATTAGCCAGAATCCCATCCACTTTGCAGGTACTGTAAAACGCTGTGTTTTTTTTCCCGGCCAAACCGCTGCATTTTTGCAAGTGGGGCCATGGACTAATAGTCCCATTTGTACAACTGTAAGATGGGGAAACAGCCCTCATGTTATGAATGTACCTATTTCTGTAAATAAGTTTATTTTTTTTTAATAAAATGACATTTGGTTGTTTGACCACAAGAGGACACTGTTACCTCAGAAATGGGAAGGACTGTAATTCTGTAATTACCTGGAGTAGTGACGTGGAGACCCTGTTCTACAGAGGTGGAACTAGAAGGAGGAGCAGAGTGTGTGTGGCAGCCATCTTGGGAGTGTGCTTTGAGCTGTAGAAGAAGGAGGACAGGTGTCAGAAGGAGGATTCCTAAGGGATTGGAAATATAGCAAGGTGGAACTGAAGCAGAGACTGTTCCAGGTTTTGTTCAGACAGCATCCTAAGGAGAATATTGCTATCAAGGACCCGGGTGAGAAGTGGCCCTTTCAGTGAGACCGCATGTTTTCTGGATGAGCCCCGCTTTCAGCTGTTCCAGACAAAGGCTAAAGGTACCCAACAGACCCGGGTCAGTGGGGTACCTTTAAGAGAAGTAGTCGTGCACGCACTGCATTACATTTTTGGCACCAAAATTGCTTGGGACTGAGTAAGGGCCTGTAGTTAGAATAGTTAGGCATACTCATCTTCACAGGCCACACTACTGGTAAATTAGCTACCTATTCTGTATTAAGGACTCAAAGAATTCTATTGCGTTGTAACTCGCATAGAGGAGCTTCTGAGGAAGTTTATAAGCAACATTTTATACATTGTCACATTTCTTAGGCTTGCAAGCTGACCTACTATTATATTTACTTGGTTGTACTTTGTTTGGGGGGAATAGGGTTATTTTGATAAGTTTGTAAGCTCTAGTGTTATACCGCCGGTGACCCCTATCACACTCATTGAATTGTTCCTGTGACTACGGTGATAAAAAGGTAACAAGCGGCTGGTTAGTTGCAGCCTGCAGATAGGTAAAAAACTTGGAGGATACTGGAGCCGCACATTAGAGGGCACCGTGCTGTACAACACCAGGGTCTCAGCTTACTGGCTGAGTGTATGTAAATAGTTGGGAGTATTTTTTTGGTAAAGGGGTGTTACTACACTAAGTAAAATCTTGTTTTTACTAAATTGATTTGGAGTCGCTTCCTTTGTTCGTGACTTCGCTGTATCCTGGGAAGCCCACCCCAGTATACGGCTTACACAACCACCTGTTACCATGAAGACACCACGTTGATCACTTATCGTGATCAGAACTTATAGCCAAGGAAAACTTAGTGATGCCACTCATTTCCCAAGCAGCAGCTACTGCAGAGTAAAGGCTCTGCATGATAAATTACCAGATTATTGATATTAATATTACCAGCCCGCATGTAAGCTAATGGTCGTCCATGAAATACAGTAGATGTTGATCAGAGTAGAAGCCAATAAAATCCACTAAATCCTTATAGTTATAAAAGGTTGGTTTTAAAAGAAGAAAGTTGGTTTAGACAATAAAGAGTTACTTTAATACATTGTACACAGTACCATTTAAGTAAATTAAATCCAGCACTAATACCAGGTATATATTGGCTGTACTATGCAGTCACTATACTGAACTGTATAAAGTTCATTTGCCCAATACCTACACATGCTAAGCTAGGACTCTAGGCAATGGCCCTCTAACAATGCCCTGCTGCATTTTCCATCCTTCCATACAGTACCTATGAAGGAGCCTCTTAGTTATGATGGTTCTTTATTGGGTTGTAGCCATAAGAGAACAATATACAGAACTGACAACATTCTACTATATTTTTCACATTATGTACCTTGGATATGATGGTTCTTCATTAGGTATTAAGATGATAATACTGTATACAGTCAATATACAGAGCTGATTAAATCCAACTCCATTTTCGAACATCCTACTTCGGATATGATGATTCTTTATTAGGTAGTAGTTACTGTATAACAGGAAAATATACAGTACAGAAAAGACAACCTCCTTCTCCATTGTTCACCCTAGTGACGTTGGTTATGATGGTTATTTATTGGGTTGTAACCATAATAATAACAATAATAATCTAATAACATTATTTATATAGCGCCAACATATTCCGCAGCACTTTACTAGTAAGAGGGTACATAGACAGTATTTGACATTACAATGTGACAAAGAATTAACATATCAAACAACAGGAGTGCGAAAATAGGGAGACACAAGAGGGCTTCTTTGGTACACTGGTCCAGCCATCTTTTAATATATAATGTCATATAACTGAAGCTGTATGAGCCAGTCAACAGCCGGTATCTGTGAATATACAGATACTAAGTGCATGGAGTACAGAGTAACTTCTAGATGGAGCGGACAGCTTCTGAGGAATAGAGTAAGAAGCATAGCTTAGGATAAGAAATGTTAGCTTAGTGTGCAGAGGTGTAGAACAGTGTGATCAGGTCATGTGATAAGCCTGCCTAACCATAAGAGGACAATATACCAAGCTGACAACCTCCTACTCCATTTGTCACTTTAATTACTGTGGATATAATGGTTCTTTGTTAGGTTATAACCAGAGGCGTAACTTGAAGTTCCTAGGCCCCAAAGCAAAATTTGTAGTGGGGCCTATGTACTATCTATAATACCGGTTGTCTTATGTTGTTGAGAGGCATTTGGGCCCCCAGAGGCTCCAGGACCCTATAGCAATTGTTATCTCTGCACCCTGTATAGCTACACACCTGGTTATAGCCAGAACAAAACAATATACAAAGTTGATAACCACCTGTGGTACTTTATTTTTCACCCTATTTACCTTGGTTATGATGGTTCTTTATTGAGATGTAGCCATGGCAGGACAATATACAGAGCTAACAACCTACTACTCCATTTTATATTACTTACCTACTTTGTATATGATGGTTCTTTATTAGGTTATAGCTACTGTATAAGAAGACAAAATACAGAACTGGTGACACCCTATTCTATTTTTCACCCTACTTGCCTTAGTTATGATGGTTCATTATTGGGATGTGTCTAACCAATTGGCCAATATCAACTGGTATTAAACTGCATCTTGTATTGGCATCTTATCTGAGCGGATTGTTTTTACTGGCAGAGGAGAAATAATTACTGTAATGCGGATTTCTGCCTAAATAACCAAGAGATTGTAAAGATTTGGGGAATAACTGTCAAAAGATATGCCTCCCACAGTCATAGGATAAATGTTTCCAACACATTCAAGTGATCACTTGAAAACTTCCAAGGACTTCAGCAATGAACATTCTATCATGGTGTGTATATAGCAAAACGTGAAAAGCACCAGAGAAGATAGTAGCGGCTTGTGATCATATGTTTATAAAATAGACTGGCTTTCTGCCTAAACGTATTTGGTCCTCATCCAAATGAACTTCAAACGATAAGCGCAAAGCACAAGAGGATTTGAGAAGCGCTCCAGCAATTACATATAAAGAAGCATTCAGGGATTTCTTGTATATTTTTATTACTTTCCTCCCCTTTCCATCCTTCTGTATGGAATTTCTAAGGTTATAAAAAAAGATCATAAAAAAGATAAAGAGAAATAACAGACCTATGTTAAAGGAAGAGCAGTACGAAATGTGTCCTCCTTTAGTTCTAACTAGTTGTGCATGTAAATATTATGGCCACCATAAATATGATGTATTGGCGTTCCTGTGGCGATAGTGCTAACGTGAAAGAAAAAAAGAAGGAAATTACCATCAAGCACGGAGCAGGGAGGGATATTTGGTTTACAGAACATGACCGTGTTGTTTAACATATGTTAGCCCCATTTACTGCAGACTTCTAACTTTTATTACCTTTTACATCCTATCCATATAAACAGCCATAAAAGTAGTCATCCCTGTAGAACCATATAGGTCCTTGTTTGTCTCCGAAATCCAGATGCAGTCTACATAAACCAGAAGATTATACATGTTTGACTAAATTCTGAGCACTGTTTTGGAATAATCTTTATTAAGAAAAATATAGGATCTGAATTTTTATGTTTAAAAAATTATGAATTGTAATATTTTCCATAAATGGCATCATTAAAGAAATTGAAACAAGCTGCTATTGTGTAGCAAAACAGCAAGTGTTCTGTTTCCATGCAGCACCCCCACAGGGACAATGAAGCATTACACTCTTCCCAATAAAATCAATGGGCTATCCATGTAAAGAATGGTCTTTTAGTTGCACTCTGATTTTACTAATACATGAAAGTGCTGAACAAGTGACCATGCTTTATTAACTAAGAATTAAAAAAAATTTAAAGTATACAGTATATATATATATATTTGCATATTTTATTTTTAACCTAAAAGTATAATTAAAGTGCCAGTGCATTTATAAACAGCTCAGACACTAATATGGTGTACTAAATTCTTGCTTGCGATACATGCAGTCATATCTTTAAATGGCAAAATTCTAGCAGCCAATGGCCACTACTACAGTTTAGTTACTTTAGATATATTCCTGTGGCGCCTAGTAAATTCAATGAGACCCATATGAACCCAGTAAACACAGCCTAGTGAATAAATTTGGAATTTTACCATGTACAGAAGTGACTGTTTGAAAGGCAGGAAGGAATTTGAGGCTACATTTTGGGAAAACAGATCGTTGACCCCAATGGAAATACATTATCAAGGTGATCAAGGCCACATTTAGGAAATATGAAGACAATGATAAACACATGTATATATTCTATATTTTTTTCCAGACAGGTAGTGGTGAAATTTCATCACATCTCACAGCTTTAGCTGATGTTTGATGTTCCTTGGTCACAATCCAACTTATTTGCCATGAAACATACAGCGGATTTTACTTCTATCTCCTGATTTCACAAACACCTACATCACTGACATTTTAGTAAGGGCTTTCAGATTTTGCGTCTGTTGTCAATGGCTGTCTGCCATCTTTCCCAAACACAAAGTGTTCCACACGTCAAGTTTTTTTTGTGTTTATTCCAATGAAAACACTCAGTTAGACCAAAGAAGACAAATTAATATATATGTTTAGGTGAATTCTTGTCAAGACTGCACTTAAGAAATATTCAGCTTCAATTACTATCAGCATTGTTCTTTACTGTCCTCAGACATGTATTACCTTATATGTATTGGCCCTTGCCCTAGTGATGAAAATCTAGCTTGCTTATCCATGTGTACATAAATATATGCTAAAGTCAAATGTTGGTCTTTCATAGGAATGATAATTGAGCCTAACAAGAACCTAGAATACAACTTCATGAGGCTGGATATATATGTTGAGGATGTATCCAAGATTGCCTAGATACCACAACATGAATGGCTTAAAGAGAAAGGGTCAGCTCTCCTTCATAAAATAAAATCACAATTTTGGAGCATCTTTTCTTATAACTCTGTGTTGTGCTGTCCCCCTGTTATTCCTTCTAGAAATGTATGCATAAACAATTGGACAGTTGGGGAGTATGTCTCTACACGCTCTGACATTATCTAGTCAGTGGTGACAGTTTCAGACTGTACAAGGACACAAGATAAATGGTAGCATCCAGTTGTCAGATTATTCCTAATTATTCCATATTTGCCAACTCTGCTATAATTTCGAGGAGGCTCCCAATTGGAGGGTGACCTCCCAAACAAGTGGGCAAATCTCCCAGGTCTGGCAGAATGCTCCCACAGCCACCGGACTAGCAGTCATTTGATATGTGACTTGGACACTTTATGTGTCAGTCATGTCTCAAAAAGGGCCAACATATGAAGTACATATGTGACAAAAATTTGGCATGTGGAAGTCCAAAAGAGAGCATATTAAGGGCCAAAGGGGACTTGACCTCGCCCAAAAAAATTTGCAGTGTGCATGCCATTGCCAAAAAGATCCTCTTGAAGGCTAGGGCCCCACATAGTGGGCCGCAGCGAAAAAGCGCTGCGGGAAAAAAACGCAGCGGAAATACTTTGAGGTTTTTCCTGCAGAGCTTTTCACAGTCATTTCAAGTCTGCAGAGGTTTCCTCTGTGGACTTTCTGCTTCAATTATGCCTATAGGGAAACCACTGGCGTTTCTGTAGGTATAATTGACATGCTGCTATTCAAGGACATCACCCCAACCTGCTCAGTTAATGGTGGTGTGCTGTTGTTGATCCGCTTTTCATGTCAGTGAAAAACATCAACTATTTTTGTTTCATTTTCTATATTTTGTATGCCTCTGGACCCATGAAAAATGGTTGCACATGGATGTCAACCATTACTTTCATTGGTGTGATGCATCCGTGATGTATCAGCATCAGTGAAAATAAAAAGGATGTGTTTCCTGTGGTCCACAAAAAAAACACTGACGTCCGAACTAACACATTAGAAAGAAATAATTACATTTGGTGTCTGCATTTTTACAGACATGTGAATGTGATATGCAGACATGTGAATAAAGCCTTAAAAATGGACATACATATCGTTTTTGATGGCCATTTTACATCGGTTTTGCGTCCATTCCAATTTTGATGGCCGAGTGTGATCTATTTTGCATCAATTTTTAATCTGTTTTTTAAGACTAAGGCCACATGTAGTGACCCGCAAAAAAAAAGCATTGCGGGAAAAACCGCAGCGGTAAAGCATCGTGGTTTTTTCCTGCAATGCTTTTCACATAAAATATGCAGATGTTTCCTTGAAGTATGGAAATTTGAAAATCGCAGCACATCTGCAGCATGTATATTTTCGCAAGGTGTGTATGGGATTCGCTAGAATCGCATCCAACTTGCAGTGACTGTAAAACGCCGCATTTTTTTTCTGTGGCATTTCCTCCGCGGCCAAACTGCAGCGTTTACACCACATGGGGCCCTGGCCTAATAGACATCAATCCGTTTTACATCTGTTAAAAACAGATTCATTGATTTCTATTGGGTCTGTGTGTCCGGGAAAATAGACGAAGTTGGAATATGTCAGTTTTTTCACAACTCTTAAGGCAGAGTTCACACTACCGTTGGAGTCCGTTATGAAGGTCTCCGTTAAAAAAAACAAAAAACGGACACCTATCATAACGGACACTAACTGATGTTAATGGGTCCGTTTTTTTTAACTGATCCAATTAATGGTTCAGTTAAAAAGACGGACACATTAGCATCAGTTAGTGTCTGTTAGCATCAGTTAGTGTCCGTTTTTAACACTGTCCGTTTTTTTTTTTTTTTGCTTGTTTCTCCTTTCTGAGCATGGGCAGGAAAAAAAACGGACATAAAATAACGGACAGTAACTGATGGCTATCAGTTACTGTCCGTTATAAGTCCGTTACCCATAGATTTCAATGTTAAAAAAATAACGGACACTTGCTGTCCGTCAAGAATCCGTTTTTTTCAAACGGACAAAAAGTCCTGCATGTAGGATTTTTTGTCCTCGAAAAAAAAACGAACTTCTGACGGATTGGGTGTAAACGGACACAAATGGACACAATATAAAAACCCATTGAAATGAATGGAAATTTTAACGGATTTCTGACGGTTCAGCTAGTGTCCGATGCTAAAATCTTGTAAAGGACAAGCAACTGACACTACTGACAGTCACCAACGGTAGTGTGAACGCCCCCTAAAAGCAGTCAGTCAAAACAACGGACATGTGAATTGATACATTACACAAAGAATTTGATACCTTTCTTTTCAAGAAACAATACTTTACTATGTCAATTAAAGGGCATGTCCAACAATTTTTATTGCTTTAATGCATCTGAAATGAAACAAACTTGCACATAGTTTTAGCTAAAACTACTTAATATTACCTACCACATCTTACAGATTTGTGTCTACAGCTTCTATGTATGTGTCTCCACAGTTACTTATTATAATCAAATCTTGCATATAGTATAAAATAAAGTCATAGCTCCTTTTCTTCTGTATAAAAAATAGCAAGAGAGGAAAAAATGAACAAAATTGTTTAAAGGCCCCATAATCATTGAGGTCAATAGGTTACAGGTGACAGATTAAAACGTCAATACAGATTGTTATCATCATAGAAAGTGGCCTTAAGACTAAAACCCCACGTTGCAAAAACGCAGTGTTTTTGCTGCCACAGAAGCACTGGGGAAAAAAAAGCTGAGTTTTACAGTACCAGCAAAGTGAGTGAGATTCAGGCGAATCCCATCCACACATTGCAGAAAAAACTGTGTAGCACATTATACTATGTTGGGGGCCACTGTGCAGCACATTGTACTGTCTGGGGACCACTGTGGAGCACATTGTACTGTCTGGGGGCCACTATGGAGCAGATTGAACTGTTTGGGAGCCACTGTGGAGAAGATTGCACTGTGTGGGGGCCACAGTGGAGCAGATTGTACTGTGTGGGGGCCACTGTGGAGCAGATTATACTGTGTGGGGGCTCTTCACTATTTATATCACACCATAGCTGTTTTATAGCAGACAAATGATATTAGTGCAGGATGTAATAATATTCCACGGTCACTATAAAATAGATCCTATGCAATGTAAATAGTGAACATTAATTGTTCAAAATTATGCCAAATGCAAACTTTTAACTTTCAGTACAATGTTGTTTGTATCATTGAAAGCTCTGTAAAGGCCCATTCACACGACCGTATTTTGCGGGTCTGTAACTGTCCACAATTGTGGATCCGCACAGTATTAAGGTTAAATTGCCGTGTTGGCACTTTGAGATAAATTAGTGATTTTTGGGTTGCAGTTTGGGCACTCGGTCTCTAAATGTTTCGCCATTACTGCTGTAGGGGGTGCAGAGGTAGCAGTCACTGGAGGCTAAGGGAGCCCAAAGGCTTCATTACAACATAAGATACCAGTATTATACATAGCACATGGTAATTGGGTGCCCTGCTACAGATTTTGCACTGGGGCCCAGGAACTTCTGTGTGATCATCTTATCGTCAGGAGACTCTTCTGATAAAAAGGCATTATTCAAAGAGGGCAATCCTTATAACACAAGACCTGGTCATGAGAAGTTATATTTACTTCCTATAGTGGGAAGTGTTGCTATCTTCATTTTGCCTATGTGCAGTGATAGATATCCTTTGACTTTCCACCCACCACAAACTAATGTTCTTCATTTTTCAGCCATGGGAGGAATATATATTTTAATAAGACTATTAAAAAGCAGAGTAGCCCAGAGCAAACAGGAATTGATCCATTCACATCGCACGCAGCAAAGAATTCCTTGGGTATTTTTATGAAAGTTTTTTTTTTTTTAGTTAAACATACATTCTTTTAATTTGCCAATAATCCTGCTCGACAGGTGAAAATTGTCGCCAGGAAATGAATTATTGCTTAAATCACATTTTTATATTAAACTTATTTTTTAAGAATATTTGGTGATTTTAATTTCCCATGTTATTGTCTATATTAAAAAAAAAAATACTAAATTCCAACTCCAACCATTAGGCCTAAGGCCGAGGCTCCATGTGGTGTAAATGCCACAGTTTACAGTACCTGCAAAATGGATGGGATTCTAGCGAATCCCATCCACACATTGCAAAAAAATACCTGCAGTGGAAATGCTGCGATTTCCAAAACTATTGTGTTTTTGGAAATTGCAACATGTCAATTATACCTACAGAAATGCTGGTGGTTTCCCTATAGGAATAATTGAAGCAAACTATGGAAAACGCTGCGTACTTTGTGTGAAAAGCACTGCTATAGGTAATTTTCTGGTGACATGTCCCCTTTAAGACAAAGCAATTTGTTTCTGATCAGTAAGAAAATACATTGGGAAGTGATCTCTGTGCTCACACCAGTTATCTGGCCATACATTTGTTGTGATGATTGTACACACTTTTTAGCGGATGAGATAATTTCATATAGCCTGTTTTATTATATGCCATTTAATCCGATCAGAGCTGATTTGTAGTCATAATGCAGCTCCCTATGGTGGATCCTTGGTATTAGAGGCATTAATGTATATTTGGGTTGATATACTGTATGAAATACATCAACGACTAATTATCATTATGCTATTGAAACATATCATCTATGATGCTGGCTGTGGAATGATCCCCTGGTGTAACAATGGCAAGCAGACAAAGAACAGTCAAATGACTAAAACTTTAGAGATTTTGGATTTTTGGTAAATTAAGCTTTTGTTATAGTGCCACCTGCAGTACAGTAGTTATCATGGGCCATTAACTTGTGTTCTAAGAATTTCAGAAAATATAGCATTAAACTAATGTGATAATGTGATTGAGGCTGCCTTTACATATAGAGGTCTGTTTTATTACAAACTGCAGCAACTTTTTGTTATAGGGTGGATTCAGATAGTCAGGTTGGGTGCAGTCAAAACAGCATCAGTAAAAACTGCGTGCATTTTTACACCATTTTTAGGTTGTACAGGTAAAACATATTCAATAGATATAGTCAACCTGCAAAATTTTAAAAAAACCCTGCACTTTACGGCTGCATTATACAGCACAAACCCAGCTCTCACTGACAGAGTCAAAGATAACTCTGATTCCTGAAATTTAGGTGGTTACCGGGAATTCTTACTCTTAGGCCGGTTGCAGACGACCGTGCTGCAACCGGCATGCCGTGAATTAAAAGTACAGGCTGCACAAGGGGGACACGGGAATATCCCGGAGTGCCGCCCGTGCACGGGCCACAAAATAGTACAGGAATAGGACCTGTCCTATCTGATGCGGCCCAGACTGTTGGCCCGCACACAGGACTGTGAAAATCACAGTCGTGTATACAGACTCATAGAAAAGAATGGGTCAGTGTGCTATCCGTGAAATATGATAGCACACTGACCCACACCATGGGACTTACCCCTAGCAATGGCCTCCAGGCTGCCATTATCACAGTTGAGTGAACATCATAACAATGAAACCCAAAAGAAAATGATGAAATTTCTGTGTTGTTTTAGGCTGGCGCCCCATGTAGCGTAAATGCCGTGGTTTTCTCGCGGTGGAAACGCACACAGAATAAAATGCAGCATTTTACAGTCACAGCAAAGTGGAATGGATTCTAGTGAATCCCATCCCCACTTTGCATTAAAATACGCGCTGGAGACATGCGACGATTTCCAAAACCGTTGCAGTTTTGGAAATCACAGCTTGTCAATTATACCTATGGAAAAGCCGTCAGTTTCCCTATAGCTATAATTGAAGCAGAAAGTCTGCAGAGGAAAACTCTGAACTTTCTGTGAAAAGCGCTGCGGAAAGAACCATGATGCGTTGCCGCTGCATTTTTTTAACTGTGGGACGCCACGTGGGGCACTAGCTAAAAATTTGACTATAAACACAAAAATTGAAGTCAAAATGTAACAAAGCTGTGACTTTTGAAATGGAAAATAAAAACTGAAAAAGTTGCCACATGCTGAGGTACAACATACACTCTTAAAAGGGAAATTTGTCAATCATCCTATGTGGGAGGGATAAGCAGGACTCTCACGGTCTCTCCTAGGAGTCCTGTCTGTCCATTCACTGCTTTTTACTCAGAAATCCTGCCACAAATCATATAAAACTGTATCACAGAGCTCAGCATCTCATCCTCTACTATGTATTGCTTTGATATAGGACAGCAGAAGTCACCTGACAGTCCGTCTTTAGGGGTTTCTTTTTCCAAGAACATAGCTATATTTATATTTGTGGACAAATATATATTGACAGCTAATCAGGACAACAGATGTCACCATTAAGATGATTAGAGAAAATCTTTAAAACTCGACACAACTTGACTCCACATTTTAATCTAGTTATGTTGATGGTAAAACCCCTTTAAGGCCCAAACTTGACTGCATCCTCAAGGGGATGTATGCAGCAAGATACTAAGCTCCCCCTAGTGGTGGATACAGAAAGTCAGAAGAGTATTATTTATTTGTACGTCTATGAAGGGGATTTGGAGCTTTCCACCATAAAATTAGGACACTGACCACTATGAAGATACATGTATATTCATAAATGAATTTTGTATTATTTTGGCTGAATTGTGTTTAAAGGTAGACACTCAATTTAAGCTTTTCTTAGTGGAAAAATTCACTGTATGTCTTTCCTTGAATACCAATTACGTGCAGAGCAGGGGCCCTGCTGGAGGTTTTTCTGCCATTTCAGAGAACAGAGCAGGTTATTATCTGGAGCAGGAGAAGATAGCAGTTTTCTGTGCAGACGAAAGCGCTGGCTCCAGTATCAGTTCTCTCCTTCCTGTAGGTCACCTAATTGCCGTTTCTTTAAATCTTCTGTCAGATGTTATTTCAATCAGTCTCCTGAAGGCTTTTCCTACCTCCACGTTCTCTCCAGTTTCACTTTTTCTTCACAATGAATTTAAGCTTTTTCTATATTCTCCGCATTGTGTGGTCTCTGAAGGATCAGTCATGGGGCAAGTGATGCAGCAAGACCCCTCTTTGATTATAGATGACCTGCTCTATGTCAGATTAGGTAGATATCTCCACCACTGTGAACCTAAACGATACAATATAGCGGATGAATAACTCTTTCCAGTCATGGTGTCTGACTCACCTAATCTTTCTCAAATTCCCAAACTGAGATCGTTCATGTGTTATCTGTTACATGAAACGCTGCATAAATTTAGGGGCTGAGATTTTATTTATCTGGTAGATGGAATCTGGGAATGCATTCCTTCTTGCTTATGAAATTTTGTTGAAGCTATTTTCCCCATTCCAAGTACACAAGAATTCTCTTGTGTACTTGGAATATATTAGTGTTTATGGGAATAGCAGCATGCTAGGGGTTATAGTTTTACAACAGAAAATATTTGAGGGCCATGGTGTTAGAGAATTGCATAGACATCAATTCTAAAATATTAACCTAATTATCAATACTATCCTATTAACCTAGTAAATCAGCAGCCACAGCCAGTAGGGTCTATGTCTACTAGATCCATCTGAGGGGAGAATATCTCTGCTATAAGACATCTGATCATACAGAATCTGCAAGTGCCTTCATATGAAACTAGAGGCAAACAGCGATCAATCCTTATTTCTCCATCTACCATCATAGGAGGGCCAAGAAACCCCTATACACATTAGTTGGCTGGTCCCATTGAAATTGGCAGGTTTGTCTGAATGTCCTGTAATGTGTATAAACACTTTTAGAACATGGCACCATACACTTCTATGGGTTCCATATTACAGCTTCATACAGCTTGGAAGTAGAACAGCCATGTCTATGGATAATAAATGTATAGTATAGCTTAAGGCCAAGGTCCCACGTAGCGAGCCGCAGCCAAAAAAAATGCTGAGGAAGATTCTGCGGCAGAAACGCATCACATTTTTTTCCTCGCCGTTTTTCACAGAGAGTCTGCAGAGTTTTCCTCTGTGGACTTTCTGGACCTATTGTACCTAAACGGAAAATGCCAGCATATAATTGATATGCTGCGATTTCTAAAAATGCAAGCGATTTTGAAATCGCTGCTTTTCCATTGTGGATTTTTTTCTGCAATGTATGGATGGAATTAGCCAGACTCCCATCCACTTTGCAGGTGATGTAAAACGCAACGTTCTCGTAACGTGGGACCCCGATCTAAAAAAGTTTTCCGGTAAAGGGTCAGACCCCCATCAATGTAATATTGACATACTTTACTAAGGATAGGCCATCAGCATCAAATGTCATGCTCTATTTTTATTCATTTTCACAGAGCCCTCAAAACACTAAAATGTATGAGGGATCTGTGAAAATGGTGCTCCATGGGTGCAAAATGGCTGTGTAAAATGTACATTTTTCACAGCAGTTTTCTACCACGGTTGTGTGAATCTAGGCTTAACCTCTTGTATTTTAAAGATTGAAAGCCACAAGTGAAACTCCCTGCAATAATTCACATTCTGTAGTGCAGGTCACTTCTTGCAGCATATGGATTAGATTTGTTTAAATCCTATCTACCCTACAAGTACTGTCTATTGCAGTAGGTTATTTAAAGGGACCCTATATTGGTCTTAGCGTGTGCAGCATCAAGTATTGACCTTTCCGATGGTGCCTCTCACTAAACTTTCTGTAGCTGAAAAGTCAAGTTATAAGCTTTTAAAACCTGACATTGGCACTAATACCCTACCTAACTGCTGGACTCTCAGTGTGCGAACTAGCACAGTGCATGACCAGATGAAGATGCTCCTCACCCCCTGTGACTAGTTAAGGTAAATTTGCATATGCCAATCTAAGCTTCTAAGGCTGAAGCCCCACGTTGCAAAAATGCAGTGTTTTTGACGCTACAGAAATGCCACAGGAAAAAATGCTGCATTTTATAGTACCTGCAAGAGATTCTGGCTAAGCTAACCCATACATTACAGAAAAAAATCTGCTGCAGAAAAGCTGTGTTTTTAAAACGTTTTTGAAAATCGCAGCATGTCAATTGTACAAGCGGAAACGCTGGCGCTTTCCCTATAGGTTTAATTATGGATGAAAATCCGCTGAGAAAATCTCAGCAAAAATGCAATGAAAAACTATGCAGAAAAAAGCAATGTGTTTCAGTTGCGTTTTTTCGCATTGTTTTTTAGCTGTTTTTCGCTACGTGAACAGCAACAGAAATCTTAGGGACACCATAGGAAAAGTCATTGCCACACACTGGAACTGGTTTAGATTAAGGCCCCAAGTAGTGGGCCGCAGCAAAAAAGCAATGTGGGAAAAACCATGGCGGCAACGCATTGGGGTTTTTCCTGTAGCGCTTTTCACAGAAAGTCTGCAGAGGTTTCCTAAAAGGAACTGTGGACATTTTGACCTCCTTGTGGTTTTGGTTTACAATTACTGATGTAAATCACTGATCAAAACATTGACATGTGAATAAGGCCCTAGCACGTACCTCCAATTATAAATATAATTTCATAAATAAAAAGCAAAACTGAATATAATACACTTTGTAATATATCTTATTAAAGCAAAATGTTTCATTTTCTGTTTTTAAAGGATATAAAAATGGAAATCAATCTGTTTTACATCACTTAAAAATAGATCCATTGATTTCTATATAAAAACAGACAAAGGTAGAGCATGTCCGTTTTTTTTTAATGGCCTTTAGAAACCGTCAGTCAAAAAAACGAACATGTGACAAATGTTAATACCGTCAAACAATAAAACATGTCCTATTTTTACCTGTTTTCACAGATCCCTCAATAGAGTCAAATCTATGAGGGATTTGTGGAATTGGATGCCCTTCAGGTGCAAAATGGCCTTGAAAAATGTCCATTTTTCATGGTAGTTTTGCACCTTGGTCATGTGAATGTTGCCTAAATGTTATGGCACTTAGAGTGGATCCCTATTGGGAGATCCCTCTATGTTGTTTATATGTTAGACTAAGGCTAAGGCCCCATGTAGCGGGCCGCAGTGAAAAAGTGCTGTGTCGGAAACGCATCACAGGTTTTCCCACAGCGCTTTTCACAGAAACTTTCTGACTTCTCCTTCTATTATACCTATAGGGGAACCACCAGCTTTTCCGTAGGTATAATTGACATGCTGTGATTTTCAAAAACGCAACGGTTTTGGAAATCGCAGCATTTCCGCTGCGGGTATTTTTCTGAAATGTGTGGATGGGATTCACTAGATGGCTTTTGATGTGGCGTTTACGCCATGTGGAGACCTGGCTTCAGGGGCGCACTGCTAATGAGGCGAAGTGAGGCGGCCGCCTCGGGCGGCACTGTCCGGGGGGCGGCATTTTTACTATTTAATGTAAACCAGCCCAGGACAGGCTGCTTTAAAAAAAAAAAAAAAAAAAAAAACAGAGCTGAGCGCAGCCTGTCCTGGGCTGGTTTACAAGACGTCGCATCTGAGCGCAGGCGACGATACAATAATGTCATCACGCCGCCTACGCTGAGACACAGACGTCGCGGACAAGAAGAGGAGGCGGCGGCGGCGGCTGCATCAAGGCATCGCAGGTGAGTATAGCTTTTTTTTTATATATATAAATAGGCCGTAACCTGTTGGAGTATCCCCGGCAGGTCAGGGCCTATTTATTTACCTACCCCGCGTCTGCTCGTGGCCGCCCCAGCTTCCCCTTCTGCTATGGGCCGCAGAAAGGGAAGTGGATGCCGCTGTGAGCGGCCGCGGGGATCGGTAAGTTAGGCCCCGGGCCGCAAATACTACTATTATTATACACCGGGCTCTATTCAGACCCCGGAGTATAATAATTGGAGGCCTAGGGTTGGTGAGGGAACATAAAAACCAGTGTTACTCACCTCCTGCGATCCGATGTAACTCCGAGCAGGCTTGAGGCCTCTGGTGACGTCATCAGGTCACGTCGCCGGCCTGATCACGTGACGTCTGAAAAGACCCCAGAGTATAATAATAGTTCATGGGTCGGCCACTATGGGGCATAATACCCTGTGCAGGGACCACTGTAGAGCATAATACCCTGTGCAGGGGCCACTCTGGAGCATAATACAAGTGCAGCGGTCACTATAGAGCATAATACCGAGTGCAGGGGCCACTATAGAACATAATACCGAGTGCAGGGGCCACTATAGAGCATAATACCGGGTGCAGAGGCCACTATGGAGCATAATACAAGTGCAGGGGCCACTATGGAGCATAATACAAGTGCAGGGGCCACTATGGAGCATAATACAAGTGCAGGGGCCACTATGGAGGATAATACCAGTGCAGGGGTCACTATGGAGCATAATACAAGTGCAGGGGCCACTATGGAGCATAATACCAGTGCAAGGGCCACTATGGAGGATAATACCAATGCAGGGCCACTATGGAGCATAATACCAGTGCAAGGGCCACTATAGAGCATAATACCAGTGCAGGGGCCACTGTGGAGCATAATACCGTGTGCAGGGGCCAATATGGAGCATAATACCGTGTGCAGGGGCCAATATGGGGCATAAAACTGTGTGCAGGAGTTGCTGTGGAACATAATACCGTGTGCAGTGGCCAATGCGGGGCATAATACCGTGAGCAGGGGCCACTATGGAGCATAATACCGTGTGCAGGGGCCGCTGAGAGGCATAATACAGTGTGCAGGGGCCGCTGCGGGCCATAACACTGTGTAATACTGTGTGCAGGGGCTGCTGTGGAACATTATAGTGTGTGTAAATGGGGCGCTATAAACATGGGCTATGGCACCTGTTTATATTATACGCTGTCTGTTTATAGTGACCGTGTGATGTAATTGTAGCCTTGTCACATACTGTAGACATGTACAGGACGAGGCTGCAGTTACATTACATGGCCGCTATGAGATGAATTACACTATGTAAACAGAGAAGCGGTCACGGCGATTACACAGGTACCATTCAAACAGCTGATCAGTAGGGGTCCTGGGTTTTTGAACCCCACTGATTAGTTTATTAATGACCTGGAAAACCTTTTAATTAGTTAACACCTGGGGTATTATTAATAAGGGGCACTATTTATACAGGGTACACACGGACATTATTAACATAAAGATGCACTTGGGAGTTATTCATTATGGGGGGGTTATATCATATAGTTTATAATTGGGGGTAGCAGCAGGATGGGGGCTTTGTGTAGGTGAGGACAATGTGGGTTGGATGCCTGGAAAAGTGAGGAGCCAAAGATGTCTGTGTTGCAACCTTTACAGAGACAAGTCACAGCTGGAAGAAGTGGTCATGGCGGTCCAGAGGGAAGAGAAGGGAAATGTGAAGGATTAGTCAGAGACGTCACCTGTAAGTCACAGAATGTTACTGCCCTGTATTCACCTAAATGATAGAGGATAAATACCTGATTGATGGGGGTCTGTCTGCTGAGACCCCCACTGAGCCTGAGAATTGGTTTTTTTCCCCCCACTAGGTGGGAATCCATCCTGGCTGCAGCCATATATAAGTGTGTCACTTGGTGGATGGACGAACCCGCGTGGCTCTCATTGACTTTAATGGGAGTGCCAAAGATACCCGAAGTCCAGTACTCAGCTGTCTACGCTGCTTCTATTATAGAGAATGGGGGCCACATGGGCTCGTCCATCCACCAAGCAGATGATGTGTGAAGTTACTTTCATTGTTAATGCCGTGTTGTTGATCTGATACTGAAGTAATACAGGAAGAAGAATTCTTAAAAACTGTTTTATAACTTTGTGTATTGTGTATATTGTGCGACGATAACAGTGTGTTAAACTAGTAGCATGGAAACTCAGTTTTTTTTTTGTTTTTTTTTTGGGGGGGGGGAGGCGTCTTTCTATAGTCCGCCTCAGGCAGCAAAGAGGCTAGGTTCACCACTGCCTGGCTTTAAGCTACATTTACAACCAAGGTGCAAAACGACTGTGAAAAATCTCATTTTTCACAGACAAATATAGGATATGTCCTATAGTTTGACGGTCCATTACAACGGTCATATGAATAGCCCCCATTTACTGATATGGAATTTAATGCTGCCATGTGACATTTGTTAAAAAAACAGACAACTCAAAATGAGTTTAAAAAAATAGATAAGATAGATAGATAGATAGATAGATAGATAGATAGATAGATAGATAGATAGATAGATAGATTTATATTTTGTATATATGTATAGTGAAGTTTCGGGGTGGAGTGATCATTTGGTGACTGTGCGGCCAAAATGGTCAGTCCGCCCTGGTTACCATACTGTACCATAGACTGTAACACATTTTTTTTATTATAAATGTAGAACACCTACAGTAACTTGTTAAACTAGCTGAGTTTTTGGCACAGCTCCTCATCATATGATCAGTTGGCAGACTTGTTTTTGCAGATAAAACCCTTAGCTGGATCTTAAATCAGTGAGTTATTATGACACATTATAGCAACAATTCAATGATAAATTCAACTCTGCTACATGAGTTATCTATTAGAAATTGCAGAAGTGCACTGAGCATCATGCACTGGTACAGAAATAGACCTGCCATGTTCTATAACAGCAATACTAGAATTTACTTTCAACATAAGGTAGACAAGAAAAATTTGATCACAACACAGAAGAGCAGTAAACATCAAGTCATGGTACTGTGCATATGTCACTAAGAATAGATTTACTGCTGTGAAGCCCAGAGCAGCAAAAAATCAGTATCTGACTAACACAAGACAGCGGTATATCTGTTGTCATTCTTTGAGGGACTCATCATAGTCTTCCCAGGAAGATAGATGTACAGACAATTGGATCTATGCTTCAAAAAAAATCTATGCAGCAAGTACACACTACATTGCGTACAAGCAGGGAAAAATGAATACTCAGCGCTACTGTCTGTTTTTTAGATCTGCCTGGCTTTTTGCTCTTTTTAATGAGCTGGCCCTATTAAAAGCAAAATCAACCAAAAATGATTTTGCAGCACTGGGGTCCAGAATTCCTATTAGGGAAATATCTATATGGCTCTCCCCTATGTGGGTACAGAAGTTAATGCGTCCATTCTCTATGCAGAGCTGTGGAATATATGTTATATGTTAGGATATATTAGTTCTCTGCATTTCATAATCTGTTTATGGCCACAAAGGTATTTCTCTGTTCCTTTTAAAGGCCCCTAAACAGCACTATTATTACTTTGAGAGGAATTTGGGCATGACAGACTCACTTTAAGCATTTTAATTGGGTTGAGGTCTGGACTTTGACTGGGCCATTGCAACACTTTGACTCTTTTCTTTTGCAGCCATTTGCATTACCCAGTTTCAGCCAAGCTTTAGCTGTTGGAGAGATGGCCTTACATTTGACCCTAGAATACTTTGCCATACAAAGGTTTTCATGGTAGACTTTGGCTGCAAAATAACCTGAAATCATTACCCTCCCCGCCAGTGTGCTTGACAGTTGGTACAAGATGTTTGTGCTCTGTACCTTATGGTCAAACAAAAAGAACATTGTTCCAGAAGTCTTGTGATTTGTTAAGATTCAATTTTGCAAACTTACTGGGGTTGTGCCATTATCCACAGAACAGGGGGATAAATGTCAGATCACTGGGGTTTCGACTACTGGGATCCCCAGCAATCAGGAGAGTGGGGGACTGAAAGTACCAGTACACTTGCATAACTGGCACACAATTCAATTATATGGGGCTGCCAGACTGCAATCCCTGGCAGCCCCATAGATGGAGTGCCAGTCACGCAAGTACACTGCTGCTTCATTCACAGGGAGACTTCAAGGGGACTTTTGGTCCCCCACTCTCCTGAATACTGGGGGTCCCAGTGGTCAGACTCCTGTGGATATGGAATAAGTGTCTTTAATGGCGCAACACCTTTAAGCTGTGCTGCCATATTCCTTTTAGAAGGAAGAAGCTTTCTGAAAACCATTCCAACAAGCTATACTTGTTCAGTCTTTTTGTAATTGTACTGTTGTGAACTTGAACATTTAACATGTTAACTGAGAGTTGTAGAGTCTTAGATGTAGCTCTTGGATTTTTTGTAATTTCTATAAGCATTGTACGATCTGACCATGGAGTGAATTTGCTGGGAAGTCCATTTCTGAGAAGACCGTAAACTTGAATGTTTTTCACTGGTGAATGATGGCCTCATAACCCTTCCCATATTAATAGGCAGCAACAATTGCTTCTCTAAGATCATTGCTGATGTCTTTCCTTCTTAGCATTGTGCTAACCCATTGTGCTAACAAACGGGGACGAAGCCGTAACAGATGAAACGCGCGTTGGATGTAGCGTGCTGTTAGCTGTATGGTATATCACTCTTTTGCCTCATCACATTTATTTATGGGTGTCTCTTATATACTGGTTTCTATTGTGTTTCTATTTGGAATGGTTGTTACCACCCTTTTTGATGTGTTACATCCAGATATATATAGGCTATGAGTCCCCTGCATTGATATGTTATATCTTGTGATGGCTGTGCATTTATGATATTTTTCACTTCTGTTAAGCATGCCTTGTCTTAGGTATTTCCGCTATTTATGACCATCCAGGTCTTTCCCCTATATGTATTGTATGTTTTTATTATATTATGAATAAATTTATCATTATTAATATTTATAAAAGTGTGGGAGTTTTTCTATATTAATTATGTATATGACTTTGATTCCATGTGCTTGTTCTTTATTTGCCTTTTCTCAGTTGTGTACAATGTAGTCATCGCATCATGCCTGCCTACATCACAGCACAGATAGCGGGGATGGCTGAATGGATAGTGGAGATGGAAGCTGATGGCTTCCTGCTCTACCATTTGCATTTAACTCTATCTATGTCATGAGGATCAATATAGATTTGAAGTCAGGAAATACCAACACCTGGGACACCATGGCATTATGTCCAAGGTCTGAATCTGCAAGGGTATGGTTTTAACCATAAAGCCAACACCTTGCATATGCCCCTGTGCTTAACTGGACAATTTACTTAAAGAGGACCTTTCCCTACCTCCACAACTCCAACTGCATCCTGCCACTCCACTGACTGCGGCGCAGTTGGAGTTTTTTCTCTAGTCTCTACTATTCCCAAAATCTAAATCACAGAGGGTATATCTCCATTCAATGTATTAAATTCATATCACAGAATAGAATGGTCAATGGCCATTCTACTCTGTGATTTGTCTCTTCTATTCCCGAGCAATCGGTGCTGCCAATTTCAGCAACCAACATGCTAATTCAGCTCGCTACCATCAAGTGGGTAGTCTCTGACTGTCTGCTGGGTTCAACCTGGGATAAACCAGACAGCTTGGGATTGCCCACCTACCAGTAGAGAGCGTACCTGGTATATTGGACGCTGAAACTAACTGCACAGATTGCTCAGGAACAGTAGGGGCTTGAAGAAAAATGTCAAGTGTGACACAATCAATGGAGCAGCACCTATGCAAAGCATTGGAGTTGGTGGAGGTGGTGAAAAGATCTCTTTAAATCCATGTTCTACCTACATTCCTAGAAATAACACTTACATATGACAAGAACATGGTTTACTATATAGACATTATTATTCTAATGACGATATTATTTACTGACCAGGCTATGCAAAGTCTCCATGGAAAGGCGCCAGCAGCCCAATGTGCAGACATCACCAAATGTGAATAGAATAGCCAGAATGCACACAGTCTATATTAACATAATTGATCCTAGAAGCAACCTAGCTTTCCTATGTTAAGCAATCAGCTACAGTAAGTTTGCTTGTCACATTGATAATGTCATAAACAGTCAAATACCGATGTTGATTTCATGTGCAGATTCCATAAGAACTTACAATTTCATCATGATTGCTTCACATCACACATGTATTCAGACTATAAGACTGTTTCTACAGAATATATTAGAAGACGTGATGGTAGCCCATTTATCTGTACTTTATCCTTCTGCTGCACATGATTGCTGGTCTGTGATAGTAATGGTCTGAAGACACAGCAGTAGAAGATTGCTTGAGGTAATGTCTCCATTCTACGCTACGTTTCCTTATGGTGCTTCTTACAGCATGTGGCAGAAAATGATAAAACATGATTCGATGAGATGACAGGCTTTGGGACAGAGACGTGAATTTTAGCTCTTTTTCTGTATATTTTTTGCTTTGAATATTAACTACAGAGGAAGATACAGTGCACTACTGTATGTCCGTATTTCTGAAACATTCTACAAGATGTTACTGGGGCACTAAACAAAGCTAGAAGTTGAGGTGTTATATAAAATGATCGTGGATGGGGGGGCCATATATTTTTTTGGCTTCATATCAAGAATTCTATTAAAGAACACTGCTGCTAACCACTTCCCCATCTGGAACTGCCAATAACCCAAGCATAAATTGGATACCACTGGAAATGGAGCTAAGATGTGACAATTCATTTATAAAGGAGGGGGGTGAGGGCTGGTACAAGACCTGTAGAGATCTTGAGACCAAGTGAATTCCATTGATTTTACCAGCAAGGAACCCAACATGTATTGACTCCTTACTACCAAATCTATTCATGGTAACTACTGTTTCCTCTACAATTGTGACCAAAAAGTTTGAGACTGACACAAATTTTGGCTTCCTGCTTCAGTCTTTTTCGATCTTTTCATCAGATGGAGGGAACCGGAGGATGGGAGTAGTAGTTGTAGTTGTCAGTGGTTGCCAGCACTCACTCGACTCACTCCATTCAAAGGGGCTTGCCGTATACCTGATAGTTGTGGTAGTTCTCTGGGACACTTCCAGCTGTAGGCAACCTCTAAGCTCACTGAGCCAGGTGATGGTGGTCAGAAGGCCCCATGAGGGTAAGCTAAGAAATCACTCAGAGGACAGCAGTTGCAACAAATTGTGGAACTTACTGAGGCAGCAACATTAAGAGGTAAAGCCTCCATATGGAGTTTGTAGTGCAATGGGAGTTCCACTGTAGATTATGGTAAAGAGCCAGGTAACAGTTCTTACAGTAAGGGATGCCCAATATATAGATGTTAAATATAGTACCTTGTCTCTCCACTCCTGTAAAGCTATACTCCTGCCTCTCCCAGTATGTATGAGGGTTGAAATGATCAAATCCAAAGGATCCTTGTCGAACTGAGGGATTTGCAGGGTCCAGGCTGCGAGGCTCTAGTAAAACCTCAACCTCCTGTCTGAATTAGCAGCTTCTCTCTCCTCTCAGTAGGCTGTCAGCAGGTACTCTTCCCATGATAAGATGTGAATTATCACTAGCTGGAACCTCCATTCACATCCTTCCTCATCAGAGGCTGTAATGGACTGCCTTGAGGTGACAAAAGTCTCCTTCCCCTATCCCAGCCAACTGTTGGTTGGGCTGGATCAAGCTCTCTCACAAAAAGGGTGCACAAACTACACAATGGAATACTCCCTAATAGGGGGAAACTAGTCATAGAAGCTGCAGACTACATACATGCAGTGGCACAGATACAGTATAACAGGAGGACAGTGCAAAATAAATGCCATGTGTTTAGCAGTGTGAACTAGGATGCTGCACAATTAAATGCATTTCCTAACTTTTTAAACTTTTATTGCTAAATACCTCAAGTTTTTGCAAAGACTCAATATTTTAGTGTTGACCCTTATTTTGCTGGGTATCAGCTGCCATAGAAACCACTTTAGATTGTTGGAGGTATTAACTGCCCTACCTCCATTATGGGTTGTCTCAATACATTAGAAAATATACATTTAGGATAAGGCACCACGTAGCCTTAAAGAAAAAACACTGCGGAAAAAAACGCATCGGAAACTTTTTTTTCTGCAGTGTTTTTCATTGTGTTTTCACTGAGTTTTTCTCTGCAGACTTTCTGCCCTTATTATACCTATAGGGAAAACATCAGCGTTTCCACAGGTATAATTGACATGCTGTGATTTTCAAAAACTTGGATGTTTTTGAAAACACAACTTTTCCACTGCAGATTTTTTTTCTGCAATGTGTGGATGGGATTAGCCAGAATCTCACTGACTTTTCAGGTACTGTAAAATGCTGTGTTTTTTGCCGCAGTGTTTTCGCAGAAGCAAAAACGCTGTATTTTCGCAATGAGGGGCTTCAAACAAGAATGGCTACAAAAGGAATGGGAAATATGTAGGATACATGTATACTTCTCCCTCCTACTTAATCCATACCTGGCTTTGGCTCAAAAAAACATAGCAAAATCTACAGCAAAAAAAGCTGCGTTTCTGTGTTGTGGGCTTCAGCCTTAGAGTATTTTTCCTTGTTAACACCTAAGTGATGCCCAAAAAATGTGCTTTTTGTGGGTCATAATTTTGTCATAATTTTAGCACAGATAATAGCACTATACTGCCATATACAGAACACTTAGTACCATCATACAGTGCCCAAACAATATGCAACCATTAAACAGACCACATAATACCTCATTTCAGTTTCCAATAATAACCACTATACACACTACTCCTGAATCCTGAGGTTTCCATCCTTGAGGGTCCTCTAAAATACAGGAACATTGGACAATTGCCCAGTTTGGGTGTTAATCCATGACTGTAATATTTTGATCTTTACTGAAATTCTGCATGCTTGATTCATTTCCATTGCAGATGTTGAGTGAGCTTTGTTCTATCATTGTTTGTTTCTGCTGATGTTGTGTAATAGTTATTCATATGTTTTACTATCACCCTCCAACTTCATTATAATGCATAGTAATGTAGAATTACTCACACGTTGCAGACGTTGCAGCTCCTGCTCATCCATACAATTACATTCTTCAGGACACAATGAACTTGCTGTCCTCTTTATCATTATGATTTGAGGCATTTACAGACAAAGGTAATGGAAACAGGTTGTAAGATATTTCACATCACTGGTAGAGAACAATGCCAGGGTGAGCCTTCAGTGAGGTATAAAACTAATGTGACATTTTTATTTTTCACCTCTAGGCTCAGAGACTTTGTTTTAAGATATTTTATGTTGTATAAAGCCTTGAATGTAGAGCTGAGAATAACTTGCGATTGATATCTACATATAAAGATAATCTCTATTTTTCATTCATTGTATGATAGACAGTATTGAATGACACCTGAATAGACAAATTCTAAGTGACTTTTAAAGGGCTATTTTTTTCCAAAAACGATGACACATCTATCCTTGGATTTTCCCTGGCATTTCAGATCAGCTTTATTAAAGTGAATAGGATTGAATTGCAATACCACACACAACCTTTGGCTAGATGTGGTGCCGTTTTTGTTAGAAAGTAAACACTTCTGAGCAGGTGACCTTAAATACTGTATGTTATTTTGGAGAATAGTAGTGTTTTTCTAATCCTTTAGATCTCATGCACACGATCGTATGCACAGTCAGTGTACTAGCCTTGTTTTTCACGGCTAGCACACTGACCCATTAATTTCTATGGCCCCATATACAGGGCCGTGTATTTTCACCTTCCCATGTATGGGGCCATGAGCAAAACTCAGGACAGGTCCTATTGCTGTACATTTTGCAGACTGTGCTCACTGGCCCCAATGAATTGAGCTGCGAAAGCACGGGAGGCACGCAGATGACATGTAATGTCGCCTTACAATCACTTCATATGGACGTAGACTGGGATCTACTGCTCAGGAACTACCTGAGAGTAACAGGAGAGCAGCTACAATGAGTCTAGGCAACACAAAACTCGACATTTCTTCCTCAGCTTCCAAATACAGTTTTTCATGTGGTTCTGGGCCACACAGCACATACATATGTACAGTATATGTACTGTATATGTACTGTACATATGTATGTGCTGTGTGGCCCAGGTGGACTAAATGAAGCCTACCAGCAAATTAAGAATAAGCTCATGTCCTGGTATGAAGCCTTGGCATTAACCCATGCATATACCTCTGTGTATATCTATCATTGCTCACATGTAGTAAGTTTTGCATCAGCCATATCTTCCCCAACACCACCAGATATCAGCAGCCTACCTAAAGTGCTTCATGGGTCACCTGTCACTGACTCATCCATTAAAATCTGCATTTTACGCATTCTATGGCCATTCTTTAACCCCTACTTTAGGCTAAGGCCCCACGTAGCGAGCCGCAGCAAAAAAAACAAAAAAAACGCTGTGGAAAAGACCGCAGCGGAAACGCATCATGTTTTTTTTCCAGTGTTTTTCACAGAAAATCTGCAGAGTACTTTCCGCCCCTATTATGCCTTTATGGAAAACGCCAGCATTTCTGTAGGTATAATTGACATGCTGTGATTTTGAAAAACGCAGTTTTTCCACTGCAGATTTTTTTCTGCAATGTGTGGATGGGATTAGCCAGAATCCCATACACTTTACAGGAAATGTAAAATGCTACATTTTCACAACTTGGGGCCCGGCCTTAAAGGGACTTCATGGAGAAATATGGAGAGTAACCAGTGCAGAATCCCAGAGGCTGCTGCTTTTAATTGTTTGTCTTTTGTGCCTCTGGCATTGTGTTGGTTTGTTCAGTTCTATGTTAAATATGATTGTTAAGCAGTTTCCTCTGTATTTCCCCCCCTGCATTGTTCAAACCTTGCCTTGGTTCAGCCCTGGCCTATCACAGGCCTCTGGGCAGGGTTGTAGAGAGACCTCGTCTCCCCTGCTACGGTTGGTCTTTAGTCTAGGGTGTGCAGTTGTAAGAGACAGCCAATGTTGTCCTAAGCTTTATTTGTCTGTATAAACTGTTAATGTTGAATGTATTTCTGTGATTCTGTTCCTTTAAGACAGCAGCCATTGTAATTGTGACATGATGCTGGAGTGACTCACCCCCCTTTTATGTCAGCTTGCCTGTTCTGCAGACAGAATGTGAGCAGAGAAGCAGGAAGTGACGAGACAGAGAGCAGCAGCCATCTTAGCAAGTGTTGTATTGAACTGGTGTGGAGATTTTTCTGTACAGCTAAGCTGTATCTTGGTCCAGAGACAAACAGAGTGTGGAGAGACAACAGGACTGGTGAGTCCACGTGAAAGGAGCTGTGCTCGGTGGCTGATCGGTGAGACTGACATTGTGGTTTTTTTTTTTGGGAGCCCCCCGCAGGAGGCGCCCCGCCCTGCTGTTAAACCACACCCCCCCCCCCCCCCCCCCCCCCCCCCCCCCCCCCCCGTATAGGGCCGCCCGGGCCCCCCGCGGGCGGGGGGGGGCCCCCCCTTTGTTTTTTTTCCTTCCTTTTTGGTCCCCCCTTGGGGGGGGCCCCCTTTCTCCCGAGGTCCTGATGACAGTGGGGAGAGGGACGTTTCACTGTGGAGGAGGGGGAGCGACTTTGGGCCCCACCGCGCGCTTCTGCAGACTGTGAGCGGTCCACCTGGACCACTGGGGAAAAGGGGGTGCACCCAAATGTGATGTCGGGGTCAGTTGGGGATAGTTTTGAGTGTGTTGTTCGTTCAGTGTCCATGCTGCAGAATTGGACGGAGTGAGGGTGGAGACCATTGCAGAATTTGCCTTGAAATTGTTCATGCTGTGTTGTGTGTTTTGCTTGTCTTTGTCCCTGTCATTTTACCTTCAAATAGCCTTTATTAACTTATAGTAAATATATATTCTTTTCTTGAACTACCGCGTGTGCGTTCATTTCTGGTTGCGGAGACCAAACCACCTGCCTTGCTCTCGGTTCACAGATTGGCGTGGTCGGCAGGATCCGCTTGCCAGAATGGACGGTGGCACACCCGTTTGGGAGAGTGGTGCTGGAGGAGGAGTGCCAGCAGGGGCTATAATGAGTCAGTTAGCTAAATTTGATGGCAATAATATGTCAGTGAGTATGTGGGTGGAGCAGATGCGAATGATACAGCGAATGTACCGGACCGCACCAGAAGTGCTAGTGGAGCTGGCAATGTTGACATTACAGGGGGATGCTAAGACCGCGGTGATATTGAGGCCATTTGAACAAAGGCAGACATTTGAGCAAGTAGTCCAGATTCTAGAAACCATTTATGGAGAAACTGCATTGCTGGGGTCTCTGCAGGCTCGGTTCTTCCAGAGGGTACAACAGGAGAATGAAAGCCTTCCCCAATATGCAAATGCCCTACAAGAACTGCTCCGAGATATTCAAGTGAAGGAAAGAGGGGGCTCGCCAGCCTTCTGTAACCCTGATCGGACTCTCCGTGACCAGTTTGTCCTGGGGATACGTGACAGCAGTTTAACTGTGACTATGCAGGATTTTATACGACGAGAGACTGATGCTAAATTCCATGATGTACAGGTAGAGGCCATCTCCCGTGCCAATAGTATGTTCCCGAAGCCCCAGACCGCAGTTGGAGTTACTTTGTCACAGGGGGCTAGTTCTGGCTCAGAGACAGTAGAAAAGGGGACGGTTAAAGAAATTCTCACAGTAATGCAGAAACTGCAAGAGCAAATGGAACACTTGCACACCCGTTGTGATGAACATTCTATGAAAATTGCAGACTTCCAGAAAACTGGAGGTGAAAGGGTGAGCCGTCCATACCCAGAAAATCAGAATCACCCACCACCCCGCTGGAGGGATGAGGATAGGACCTACCGAAGGGGTCCAAATCAGTTAATGCAGTGCTCAGGAGAAATCGAAGGGGCTTACCGAAGGGGCCCAAACAGATGGCCAGAACGACGGGAGATACGCTGCTGGGAGTGTGGACGGATGGGCCACGTTGCTGCTAGATGTCCAGAGCAGCGACAAACTTATGAGAGACCGCCGTTAAACTGAAGTCCCCTGCTGCTGTAGGGCGTGTAGTAGGGGAGACTGACAAGGAGACTATGTGGGGAGAATGCCCTAATGATGACCTGATCGCTGCAAGTCCTGTTATACAGGTGGAAATGGAGGGTATTCCGGTTACCGGGATGATTGACACGGGTTCCCAAGTAACGACCTTGAGTAGAGACTGTTATGAACGGTACTTCCAGCAACATGTGAAATATGATCCCCATACATTCGTACGAGTGGTCGCAGCTAACCAGTTACCAGTTCCAGTCGTGGGAGTGGCCTGGATGAATGTCCGGGTATGTGGCCAAGATCTAGGTAGGAAAGGCATTGTGGTGGTACAGGAGTCACATGAAGTAAAGGTCCCTGTCATTTTGGGGATGAATGTGTTAAAAGAATTAGATAAGATCCTCTTTGAAAAGAAAGGTCACGGTTATTGGAAAGAAACCACCACCCATCGGCCTACTCAAACAGCTTTCCAGCGGCTGATCCGGACATGTGGCTTACAGAAAAGTTCGGATGCGCAGCGTCCTCTGGCTCGAATTTCAGTTCCTTTGCATACAAAAGTTACACTGCCACCCAGTCGGGAGACAATAGTGTCTATGCCCGTAGGCACCTGTCGGAAACTAGAGGGCATAGCTGTGTTGGTAGAACCACTGCAGGCAGCCGAAGGAGGTGTTGATCCGCTAGTGGCCCGTTCCTTGGCAATAGTTCGCAATGGAAGAGTACCACTTCGATGTGTAAACACTCAGGACCAGAGTGTGGACCTGACCCCAGGGAGGCAGCTGGCTAACATCTATGTGATGCCGGAGGAAGTAAGGAAAGTAACTCCAATGCAGCTGAAGCCGACTGAAAGGGATGAGTGGACCGTAACTGTGTCCATGGGAGAAGATGAGGAACCCACCTCTGAATGGAATGGCCGTGCAATTCGAGAACAGATGAAGATGGATGCAAGTTCATGTTCTCTGGAATGTGTGCAGAAGGTAGATGAACTGTTGTGGGAGAACCGAGCCGCCTTTTCACGGTATGCTGAAGATTTTGGATGTACCACAGGGATCTACCATGAGATTCCCACAGGAGACACCCCTCCAATTAGAGAGCGCTACCGACAAATTCCTCCACAGTTGTATCAGGAAGTAAAAGAACTGTTAGCTAAGATGCTACAGGGTGGGATCATCCAAGAAAGCCAGAGTCCCTGGGCAGCTCCTGTGGTGTTAGTAAGAAAAAAAGATGGGTCCATCCGATTTTGCGTAGACTATCGGAAGTTAAACGCTTGCACCGTACGAGATTCCTACCCCTTGCCACGGATTGAGGAGTCCCTCTCAGCGCTGGGGAGAGCCCGGTACTTCTCCTCACTAGATCTGGCTAGTGGGTATTGGCAGGTGCCGATGGCCACAAAAGACAAGGAGAAGACGGCATTCATCTTGCCCATGGGACTATACGAATTTAACCGGATGCCCTTCGGGTTGACAAATGCACCCGGAACGTTTCAGCGGTTGATGGAGAAATGTCTCGGTGACTTCAACTTTGAGTTCACTCTCATCTACTTGGATGACATTATAGTGTATTCTGCGACCTTTGAAGACCATCTCCACCAGTTGGGGCAAGTATTTCGAAGATTGCGGGAACATGGGCTCAAATTGAAACCCAGTAAATGTCGGTTGTTCCAATCTGAAATTGATTACTTGGGTCACCGCGTATCAGGAGAAGGGGTGAGACCATCAAGAGACAAGATAGCGGCTGTTCAAGATTGGCCAATACCGACTACCCTGCGAGAAGTGAGGGCGTTCCTTGGAGTACCCGGTTACTATCGACGGTTTATTAAGGATTTCGCCAAGGTAGCAGCACCACTTAATGCTCTCCTACAAGGCACATCCGGTGGTCCAAAGAACCGATCCTTGAAGTGGGGACTTGAACAGGAACAAGCCTTCCAGGCATTAAAGGATGCACTGACAACAGCCCCAATCTTGGCATATGCTGATTACCACTTGCCGTTCCAGCTGTATACGGATGCAAGCCTGTATGGTCTTGGAGCAGTGCTTTCCCAGCTTCAGGATGGCCAGGAGAGGGTCATAGCGTACGGCAGCCGGTCTTTGAGAGATTCTGAAAGAAACCCCGAGAATTATAGTTCATTTAAGTTGGAGCTGTTGGCACTGGTATGGGCCATGACCGAGAAATTCTCTGAATATTTGACCGGTGCTGAAGTTTTAGTACTGACTGACAACAACCCACTAGCTCACCTGGAAAATGCCAAGCTCGGGGCGTTAGAGCAGAGGTGGATAGCCCGAATGACTAAGTTCAATTACCGCATTAAGTATCGGTCCAAGACAGAGAACCAGAATGCTGACGGGCTTTCTAGGGTAACCGCCCAGACCCCCACAGTAGACGTGGATCATGAGTTGGAGCATGTGGAGGTGCCCGACTTCAGCAGATTTTCACAGGCCTTGGCCGCCGCTAATCAGTTTGAGATGGAGGGGACTGAAACGGCTCCTTTCTTTGGTCCCTCACGACAGGAATGGGCACAGATACAACAGACCCATGAGGGGCTGGCACAGATGATCAAGTGTGTTGAGAAAGGCCAGAAGCCCTGTAGAGAGGAAAGAGAACGACTGACACGTGAGATATTATCTGTTCTGAGTCAGTGGGAAAAGTTGGAGATGAAAAATGGAGTGCTATGCCGAAAGGTCTATTTACCTTCTGAGATCGACATTCGATACCAAATTGTGGTGCCTAGTGAACTGGCTCGCTCGTTGGCAGTTGAGGCTCATAATAAGAATGGACATTTTGGTCATGAGAAGACCTTTCGTTGGTTACAGCGACTGATTTACTGCCCTGGTCTTCGTCAAATGGTCGAAGAAGTATGCCGCAGCTGTCGAACTTGTGAGATCCATAAGGCAATAGAACAGAGAGCTCCCCTGCAAACCATCGTGACCCAGGAACCTTTAGAAATCGTCATGATAGACTATCTAATGGTGGGCCCATCCAATAGCGGACACCAGTATTGCCTCGTAATGGTGGATCACTTCACCAAATTTGTGGTGGTAACCGCCACCAAGGACCAGACAGCTGAGTCAGCAGCTCGTGCTCTGTGCCAAGATTTCATTCGAGTATATGGGTGCCCTAAACGCATCCACTCCGACCAGGGTGCCTGCTTTGAGGGACACGTAATGAAAGAAGTTCAACGTATCTACGGGATAAAGAAGTCGCACACGACTCCATACCACCCTCAGGGAAATGGGGCCTGTGAAAGATTCAACAGAACTCTGCTACAGATGCTGCGGACTCTGGAGGAAGACAAGAAGTTACAGTGGCCTCAGTTCTTGTCTGAAATGGTGTGGGCCTATAACAATCAGGTCCATTCTACAACGGGGTACTCTCCTTATACACTTCTCTTTGGGCGGTCTGGGCGAAGTGTAGGAGAATTACAGTTGGATGATGTGGATGGGTTCCCTCCGAGGGATCCAACCTCTTGGGTGCGGGCGCACCGGCAGAGACTTGAGACGATCCATCGATTGGTGCGGC
This sequence comes from Leptodactylus fallax, assembly GCA_947044405.1. Taxonomy (NCBI): domain Eukaryota; kingdom Metazoa; phylum Chordata; class Amphibia; order Anura; family Leptodactylidae; genus Leptodactylus; species Leptodactylus fallax. Next base: position 357,739 of record CAMRHE010000300.1, on the reverse strand, counting down.
AGCGCCTGCAAGAACATCCCCATCCTGATAAGACCCCAGTGCAAGAAGCACCATTGCAACCAGGCGACCTGGTGCTAGTTCATGTCAAGAAACCCCAAGGGAAATTGGAAAGCCGATGGGAGGCTTTGCCGTATCGTGTTGTTGGCCGCAAGTATGCGAATGGGCCAGTGTACCAGGTCCAGAAAGAAGGAACTGATTGTGTTCGAGTACTTCACCGAACTATGTTGCGCCTGTGTCATTCTGAAGGGACAAATCATGATGGGCTTGCCAATGTGAATGAGCTCCCACAGTCAGAGAATGGAGGTGCGGAATGGGCCTCAGACGAGGAGGATGATTGTTGGCCGATCCCTGCTCCTGGGGATGTTCCACCTGTGACTACTGTATCTCCGGCCTGTGCCCCCTCTGGTGCGGAATCCGCTGGTCCTTCTCAGCCCATAGCTGCAGCACCCCATAATATACCACCGGTCCTCAGACGGACCACTAGGCCAAATGCTGGTATTCCCCCTGTTCGGTATGCGCAGGATGAGTTTGTTTGGCCTGCCATACATCGGTATACTACCACCCTGTGCATAAAAGTACAACCCTCTGGATATACAGTCATAGGCAGGGACTGCCAATCTTAAAGTGGGGGGGGAATATGTAAGAGACAGCCAATGTTGTCCTAAGCTTTATTTGTCTGTATAAACTTTTAATGTTGAATGTATTTCTGTGATTCTGTTCCTTTAAGACAGCAGCCATTGTAATTGTGACATGATGCTGGAGTGACTCACCCCCCTTTTATGTCAGCTTGCCTGTTCTGCAGACAGAATGTGAGCAGAGAAGCAGGAAGTGACGAGACAGAGAGCAGCAGCCATCTTAGCAAGTGTTGTATTGAACTGGTGTGGAGATTTTTCTGTACAGCTAAGCTGTATCTTGGTCCAGAGACAAACAGAGTGTGGAGAGACAACAGGACTGGTGAGTCCACGTGAAAGGAGCTGTGCTCGGTGGCTGATCGGTGAGACTGACATTGTGACTGTGTATGTGGATGCCACAGATGGAGACTCGCAGTGCTGTTGATGTACTGGACAGCACCTGCTGGACCCCGGCTTGCGTCCCAGCTCAGTGTATGGATTCGGCGGGACTGTCAGTGTGCTGAGTGGAATCTGCTGTTGGATTGCATTGCATTCGTTGGGTTTCCCTGTTGGAGAGGACTTCATTTCTCCCGAGGTCCTGATGACAGTGGGGAGAGGACGTTTCACTGTGGAGGAGGGGAGCGACTTTGGGCCCCACCGCGCGCTTCTGCAGACTGTGAGCGGTCCACCTGGACCACTGGGGAAAAGGGGGTGCACCCAAATGTGATGTCGGGGTCAGTTGGGGATAGTTTTGAGTGTGTTGTTCGTTCAGTGTCCATGCTGCAGAATTGGACGGAGTGAGGGTGGAGACCATTGCAGAATTTGCCTTGAAATTGTTCATGCTGTGTTGTGTGTTTTGCTTGTCTTTGTCCCTGTCATTTTACCTTCAAATAGCCTTTATTAACTTATAGTAAATATATATTCTTTTCTTGAACTACCGCGTGTGCGTTCATTTCTGGTTGCGGAGACCAAACCACCTGCCTTGCTCTCGGTTCACACAGTTAGCTGGAGAAGGTGTGCAGAGTTTCCCTGCCACCAACTTCTGGACTGATGACCGATGGTCAGCCTGCAGCCTCAAGGAGGAATAACATCAGCCCCAGGCTCATCCAGAGACAGCCCTGAGCAAGGGAGAGAAGCTGTCTAAGCTGTTGGACATTTTCGGTGCCGTGCCAGGAGGAGCAGGAGAGGACCATGACAGGAGTACCACGTTCGGCCTAGTCTACAGGTAACCAGATCCCTGTCAGGACTCCCTGTGACTCCATACCCAGTATAGCTGGCTGGGAGAGGCAGAGAAGAGGAGTAATGGTGGATTATTTTGTGGAGACTGTAACATCCCTGGGCCTCCTCCTAGAACCAAGGCTGGGGGAAATTGGACATTGTACTACTACCCCCATTCAGAAGCTGCCGTTACCTGTTTCCAGTTGTTTCAATAAAAACTGTTTCCTGGTTCAACTATTACCACTGGCTGCCTTAGTCGTGCCTTTCCGACCAGGGCCCTTCCGACCTACACTACCCCGGCTCAGAGAGGAGAGGTCCCCTCTCCAACTGGAAGCGCCCTGGGGGAAAAGAACTACTACCACCACCATCCAGTAGTGCTGCAGAATCCCCCTTGACTTTGTCCAGCCCAGGAGTGGGACTGGAGTGGTTGGTGAGTGTGCTCGGCCTAGTAAGTGGCACATCCTCAGCTACTACAACTCCCATCCTCCGGTCTCCTCCATCTGGGTTGCGGCATCAGCAGTAGACAATACTGGTATACTGGTTTGTGTCATAGGTGTGCAGCATAATGCATTACCAAAAAGAAATCTCTCTACAGAGCTGATCCCTAAGGGTAATATCGGGACCAGCAAAGCACAAAAAATGAAGATTATTGTTAGAACTGAATGGCTGAACTTTCCTCCATATCCTCTTCCTTCTGAAAATGATGCCATAATAGCGCTATAATGACTTGCACAGTCTGGTTGTGTGATGTGCCACATGATATTCACTGACTAGCTATTCTGTTTTATGAATCGCCACAAAAAAAAAAATCTTAAATATTCTTATTTTACAGAACCTTAGAAACATACCAATTGTGGCACAAATTTGTGACCTAACAAAGGTTTCATCTCATCCCTAGTCAAAAATGGAAATTTCTTTAATATGTATTAGCAATAAAAAGCTATTCTTTTCCTCTACGAACACAGAGAACAGAGAAAAAGGAGAAGAGAGAGTTCTGCTGCAGGACAGATGTGCACAGCATTAATTACAACTAATTAATAGCAGACACATCAGCAGCAGGATTCATTTTAATTAGGAAAAACCCTACAAGTGATTGTTTATTGGAACGTATTCACATGACAACGTGTGACAAATGTTTACATGGGGCCGTTTTACCTCACTGTGTGCCTTATCAAACAAGTTAATTTATTCCATTTTTCAGATCTGATCTAGCAGGGCCGTCTTCAGATGTGATTGGGAATGAAAGTGCTGAGCGCTTGACATAATTCCTTCTATTTCTCAACATCGTATAAGAGAGTCGATGCATGTGCCAGCTAATTCCAAACAGTGTTCAAAGAGGTTTAAGGAGAACACAAAGATGAGACGCAGAAGAACTCACAGTCGGTTTAATGCCTTGTAATTCCATTTCCCAATTGCTGATTTTGCCTCAGGAAAAAACAGCAGCATTGTCAGTCTCATACAGCTCTCCGGACTCTGATTCCGAGCAAGAGAGGTGCAGATAAAATGCAATTAATTAAAAAATGGCTCAAAATTCAGTAGGAACGATCAGTACTAGATTTACACCTCAGGAGGAACCTGTAGGTAAAGGTTGTCTGGCACCTTAGACTCCGCCAGGGCCAAGACAAGGTAGATAAGGCAAATGATGTTCCCCAATGTACATGTAAAATCAAATCAAAGCAGCTTAATGAAAAGATAAAACAGGGCTGAAGAAATATCACGGTGCAGCACAAAACACCTTCCCAGGAGGGACAAACAAGAATCACTTTCCACCACAAAATACCTTCCCAGGAGGTAAAAATATCATGGTGCAGCACAAAATAGCTTCCCAGTAGGGAGAGACAAATTATTATTATTATTATTATTATTATTAATTTATATAGCACCATTAATTCCATGGTGCTTTACATTTAAGGGTTTAGATACTGTACACAAGATATACAAAACAGATAATACTAACAGTGACCAACTGGCACAGTGGGATAGAGGGCCCTACCCGCAAGGGCTTACAATCTATGATTACCATGGTACACTATAAAATACCTTCCTGGGTAAGCAAAACAAATATCACGCTGCAGCACTAAATACTTTTCCAGGAGGGACAAACAAATATCACAGTGGGAATAAATACCACAGTGCGACACAAAATACCTCTGCAAGAGAGATGAACCAATACCACAGTGCAGCAGAATATACCTTCCCAGGAGGGTGAACAAATACCACAGTGCAGCATAAAATACCTCCACAAGATTGCCATATTAATACCACAGTTTGTATTTGAAAATGGTCAGGCTAAGACCATGTTCACATATGCATCTGAGACATTTGATGGAAAAAAAAAAGCACCAATCAAATACCACAGTGCAACACAAAATACCTCCCAAACAGAGCTAAATAAATACCACAATGCAGAACAAAATCACTCATTAGAAGTGCCAAACAAATACCACAGTGTATATTTATTGGTAGGCTAAGACTGTGTTCGCATCTGCACCAGAGGCATATTCCATCACATGTAGTGCTACCATTTCTGCTTAAATGAAGGAAGTCTCAGTGGGACTAGACATACCCATTATAATTCAATGGGCTATGTTGGGCACTTTTTGGTATTGTTCCTATAACAAATCCAGTAATGGTTTGTGGTTTGCTATAAACAGGAATTGTGATACAGATGTGAACAGAGCCTAAACTTCCATCCCTGTGAACAGGGAGTCCCTATAAAGTAGGCCCAGCCTCCCACTCTGCCCCCACCAGCAGCAGCAGCTGCACAGAACCTCACTTTTGCCACAATCTGCCATCTTTTCTCTTCTGGTCTTCCTGCTGCAGCTAGGTGTCATCTCTACTGCCCCCTCATAAGTTAGTCACAATACCCCCTGAGGTGTTAGTCACAGTGCCACCTCACATGCCAGACACAGTGCCACCTCACATGCCAGACACAGTGTCCCACAGCCCACCACCTCTCTATCACTTCTACAATTCATTCTCATCTCCTCCTTCACTACCTCCTCCATCAAAATTTCTCATATTGGCCTGCACTTACTCCCTCCAGCTCCAGGAACCATTATAGTATGCACAGTGGCGTAACTAGAAATGGCTGGGCCCCACGGTGAAAATTTGACATGGCCCCCCCCCCGAACCGCCGCCCCCAACTGCCCCCCGGACCGCCCCCTCCACTCCACCCCCTCCACTCCCCCCACACAAACTGCATTCCTGCTCACACTATTATGCCCCATAGTGGTCCCTGCACACAGTATTATGCCACATAGTGGCCCCTTCACACATTATTATGCCCCATAGTGGCCTCTGTACACAGTATTATGCCCTATAGTGGCCCCTGCACACAGTATTATGCCCCATAGTGGCCCCTGCACACAGTATTATGCCCCATAGTGGATCACCCATGAACGATTATTATACTCTGGGGTCTTTTCAGACCCCAGAGTATAATGATTGGAGACCCAGGGGAGCATAAAAACCAAAAAAACAATGTTACTTACCTCTTCCTGGCTCTGATGCACTCCGCTGCGCTACTTCGGCCATCTTCAATGTTGGACCAGATCTCATGTGAGCCGGGCCAGTGTCGCAACGCATAATGACGTCGGCTGACATCTGGGATGTCACCAAACAGGTCCGAAGCCTGCAGAGCGCAGGAGAGGTAAGTTACAGTGTTTTTTATGTTCCCTCACCTCCCCTGTGCCCCTGATTATTATACTGAAAAGACCCCGGAGTATAATGATAGCAGTGTTTGTGGGGTTCGCGGCGGCTGCTACCCCGGTATTTACGCCCCTGAGTATGCAGTGCTCAGTAGAGGGACTCATTTAGGATCGACACTTGCTCCGTAAAGTATGCACTGCAAGGGGAAAAGAGGAGTTTTCGCACTTGGCCTGTGAGTGCAGTTAAATAGATTAGAGGTGGCGGTACACTATGACAACACTTTAAAACAAAATTGCCTCTTTCTCGCGCAGACACCACCCCACATGTCCTCTCTGTTCTCTATGGCATTCTCCTCAAAGATACTACACCTGGGCTCCCTTCCTATACCAGCCTCTGGGAATCTGACCTTGGTACTTGTCTTTCCCCTGCTGTTTGGGATAGGTCCTTCCTGTATACGCATAAGCTCCCGCTGCCTTGCAGTGCGCAGGAAAAGAATTACAAAATACTGACCCGCTGGTACCGCTGTCCTGACCTCTTGCACAGGATCTCTTCTGGTGCATCCGACCGGTGTTGGCGCTGTGGTTCCGAGAGAGGTACGCTGTATCACATCTGGTGGGAATGTGCTGCCCTCAGACCTTTCTGGGATGCTGTTTTCGCATTGTACACTAAAGTGAGTGGCAAATCTGTTACACCCTCACCTCGTCTAGCCCTTCTCTCCATCATACCGGGAAACGTCTCCGCTGTTAAGAGAGACCTTCTGCAACATTTTCTCACTGCCGCCAGAACACTCATTCCCAGGCATTGGCGCAGTACTGCTCTGCCAACCCTGGTTGAGTTCCTACAGGAGCTTCTCCTTATTAGGAGAATGGAGGCCCTGGTGGCTGAGGACTCGCCTGACCCTTCTAAATTTGAGTCCCTCTGGCGACCGTGGGTGATGTTCCAGGAGACTTCAGAGTTCTCTTCTTTCTTTACCTAAACTGGGGGCGCCTTGCTCCCCTTTCCGTAAGGAGTCTGGCCGTCCCTTCTGTACAATCCCTCTCTCACCCTTGCCTTTCCCTTTCTCCTCAGTGTGCCCTATCCCATTCCCGGTCTTGTATGTGGTCTTATGTGTTTCTGTTCACCTGTGTTTTCCCCATGTTCCCCTTTCCCTCCAGCATTTGTCTTTTTCTTCTGGTGTGTGGGTGGCACTGTGCTGGCCCTCAACATCTGGACTTTTTTCTTCTGTTCAATAGTGTTCACTGCCACCAATGTTGCATTTCCCCATGTAGTTATTGTGCCACCCATTACTGGTTTCGCTGTTGCGGGCGTCGACAGCCCTCTACCCTAACTGTTCCTCAGTGACTTCTCCACAATTGGGTGGCCTGCGTGCCTCCTACTGCCTTATTTGATGCCTTTGTCTTGGCTTTGCTTTCTTTTGTTCTTATTTGCAAAAACCTCAATAAAAACTGATTAAACATAAAACAAAATTGCACCCCCTTCCTGCCTGATATGACGTACACACATGGACAAAATTGTTGGTACCCCTCGTTTAATGAAAGAAAAACCCACAATGGTCACAGAAATATCTTGAATCTGACAAAAGTAATAATGTATAAAAATTCTATGAAAATGAACAAATGAAAGTCAGACATTGCTTTTCAACTATGCTTCAACAGAATTTTTTAAAATATAAAAGTCATGAAACAGGCCTGGACAGAAATGATGGTACCCTTAACTTAATATTTTGATGCACAACCATTTGAGGCAATTACTGCAATCAAACGATTCCTGTAACTGTCAATGAGACTTCTGCACCTCCCAACAGGTATTTTGGCCCACTCCTCATGAGCAAACAGCTCCAGTTGTCTCGGGTTTGAAAGGTGCCTTTTCCAGACAGCATGTTTCAGCTCCTTCCAAAGATGCTCAATTGGATTTAGATCAGGGCTCATAGAAGGCCACTTCAGAATAGTCCAATGTTTTCCTCTTAGCCATTCTTGGGTGTTTTTAGCTGTGTGTTTTGGGTCATTATCCTGTTGCAAAACCCATGACCTGCGATTGAGACCAAGGTTTCTGACAGTAGGCAGCACATTTCTCTCTAGAATCCCTTGATAGTCTTGAGATTTCATTGTACCCTGCACAGATTCAAGACACCCTGTGCCAGATGCAGCAAAGCAGCCCCAGAACATAACAGAGCTTCCTCCATGTTTCACAGTAGGGACAGTGTTCTTTTCAAGACATGCTTCATTTTTCCATCTGTGAACATAGAGCTGATGTGCCTTGCCAAAAATTTCGATTTTTGTCTCATCTGTCCATAGGACATTCTCCCAGTAGCTTTGTGGCTTGTCAACATGTAGTTTGGCAAATTCCAATTTTGTCAGATTCAAGTTATTTCTGTGACCATTGTGGGTTTTTCTTTCATTAAACGAGGGGTACCAACAATTTTGTCCACGTGTGTAGCATCCTAGGCTGTCACCTTCCTCAGCCTACCCACCATCCAGGTTCTGGACTCCTCTCATCATTTAGGCCACACCAGAGGTCATGGATGATTTTAAAATGATCATCCAACCTAAATAAAGCAGAACATTGCTGTATGCTCCTCACAACAGACCTGCTCCGGGTGCACATGACATCATAGCAGTGAGCACAGGAACAGCACGGCTGAGGAGCAAGCAGAGAGGTAAGTACTCTACTAAAAAGCACTATGTGGGGCCACTATATGGGGGACATTATTTTGTATGGTAGGCACTATATGGGGGACAATATAATGTATGGGTGATTCTATATTGCATGGGGGGCCCTATATGGGTGACATTATTAGGAGACATTATATTATATGGGGACTATTATATGAGGGACCGGTAATGTTAACATATCGGGAGCCTCATTGTCAACCAACATACAAAATTATAGTACATATAGGATAGAGGTCATTTGGATTCCAGGTTGAGTTGGGTGACGTGGCTCCTTTGGAATGTCATTTCCATTTCTAAGACTTTATGTCACTAGATTATTTATTTGGAAGGATAATTTAAAGGGGTTGTCAAAGTTATAAAACAAAATCGCCCAAATGCAGAGAATAAGCTAAAATAACAAAACAACCTATACTTACCCATCCTCCCCACAACTGATTCCAGCACTGAGCTCAGACCTTCTCTACTGGGATTTGTTTACATGTATACAAGGGTTTCTGTATACACTGGCCTCAGTGGTGTACAGCGCAAGACCCATTGAGACCAGAGATTGGCTGCATCGGTGATGTATGTATATACAAACACCTCAATTCTGCAGCCATGTAATCAAATCCTGACAGGAAGGAGCAGAGTTCAGTGCTGCAAGCAGAAGTGTAACTTCTAGCTCCTGGGCACCAACGTAAAATCTGTAATGGGGCCCCTACCTACCTTATTCCTTTTTAAATAATAGTATATTTTATATGGCAGAGGGACTTTTGGGACCCCCTCAGGGTCTAGGGCCCAGTAGCGACTGCTACCACTGTACCCCTATAGCTACGCTGCTGGATGCAAGTAGCCACAGGGTGGATGGGTCAGTATAGATTGTTTCCCAGCATTTGGGAACTTTTATTTTATAACTCAGACATTTCAGGGATAACTTAACCCCCCCTCCCCCCCCCCGGGTTACAGTGCGAAATCTGTAACTGCTTCCCCTACTTGTACAACATTCTATTAATGATATTAATGTCCTCTTATATAGTAGAAGGGCATTTGGGTCCACTGGGCACCGAGGCATAACTACAACTACCACCATTGCACATTCATTTACCTGGAATACATTTAATATGTGACTACCGTACTTACGTAACACCAGATGTGCTCACATGAAACCTCCATAGAAGGGAGAGACAAATTCTCATATGGCATAGCAGTCATGTTTTTTCCGATGTGAGGAGACTTTGGAATTACTCTGTATAATTGATCCAAGTGAATTCCACCAATTGCTCACTGCATTCCATCTCAATGTGTCCACAGTACTAAAGGAAGGCGTTTGGCAGGTCTGAACTATTCACTTGGCACTTGCTATATCTACATGCTGATCTGGCACGCAATTGCAGGAATCTTGGATACAACTTAGTCAATAGTCAGTATGTGGCTACACACTCATAGTATCTTTGTTAATCTTTGGCCTGGATGAGGAATTTGCCCACTTAGAGACCATCCAAGACCATCTGATGAGAAGCATCTAATAAGCTATATCTCAATATGAAACAGGTTAAATATAACTAATAAAGGTTACACAATATCACAGAAAAGTATTTGGCAGATTACTTGGCATCAGCTTCATCTACATCTTCATCTGACTCATAAAGACAGGAATTAAGGACACTTTGATCTTTTTTTTTTCCATAACCAGTCTATGGATAAATGTCTTGTATTTATTAGTCTCTGGCATGGTTGACGAATATTTCAGCTTGGTGACCACCCAAAAAGATATTCTCTTTAATGAGTTGCGGTATCAATCTGCTATATTTCATTTTTTTTTTTTTTTTTTAAGAGAATGAAGTCAATGATATTTTGTTCAATATGAAGGAGGAGAAAAATAAATCGAGATATGTTATTTGCTTTCATGGCTATAACAGATCAGAGCTAGTGAGCAATTAGGTACAGTATACACTCACTTAGAGGTGTTGTGCTATTATGGACAATTATCCCCTATCCACAGGAGATCAGGAGGACAGGGGACTGAATATCCTCATAAAGCTTTTTTGTGAATGGAGCACCAGTGCACTTGCGTGACCAGTGCACCATTCACTTCTATTGAGGTGCGGGTGCTGTTAGGGATTACAGTCCTGGCAGCCCCATAGAAGTGAATTGAGTGCAGGTCATGGAAGCACACTGGCGCTTAATTCACACAGAGGCTTTAGGGGAACTTTCTGACCCCCGTCCTCCTGATCCCCTGGCTGGAAACATGCTTCTGAAAGTACAGGAGACCCTGCATTATTCTGCCGCAACTGATGTCGAAAGTCCATTGTGATGGAATAAGGCCTATTAATGACTGATGTAGAAAGTCTATACGTTGGTCACTAATGGGTTAAAGGACTTTCCCAGAATTACAAAAACAGCGTTTCATTTTTCCAGAACAGTCCCACAATTGACCACTCCTATCACTTTAATGGAACTGGTCTGCAATAACAAACACAATTTACAGACATGCATGGTGCTTTATTTGGAAGAAAGGGCCTTAGGTGGAGGTCACAGGCGTATGTTGGTCTGCCATAACATATTACATATTGGTCTATATTAATAGTATTGTATTTAGAAAACCTTTGGTATTCATTGGCCCAGATTTACTATTAGAGACACTGGTGTAAACATGTCTTAAATGTGCCACAATGCACCAAAAATGAATGAAAATAGTGTTGTGTTGATAAATTCTGGCTCAAAGCAAGTCAATTAAAAGGTGGTAAAAACTTAGACTAGACCAGTGGTTCTCAACATTTCAATTGAAGTACCTAGTGAGAAAGTGTCCAAACTGAGTTCCCCCAAAGTAGTGAACACTTATAAATGTTAAAAAAGGCTGTTTTTGGAGCTTTCATTAACATTGTGTAAAAGCCCCCTCAGTGCCCCCACATGTAGTATAATGGCCCCCTCAGTGCCCCCGCACTCAGTATAATGGCATCACCAGTGCCCCCACATGTAGTATAATGGCCGTCACACTTCCGTGCTCCACATGTAATATAATGACCACCACAGTGACCCCTCCATGCAGTATAATGTTCCTGAATGGCCCCTACATTAATAAAATCCCACATACATAGAGATTTTCTAACAATATTGGGTGTTGCCAAACCCTCATCTTCCTGGGGTTCAGCCGAACCCAATATTTTGGGGGGTAAATCACACACGAACTACAATTAAAATTAGCAGAGGCTGAGGGGAGGTAATCGAACATAAAAACAGTGTTACTTACCTGTCCTGGGCACCAGCGCTTCTCCACGTGACCTACAGAGATGACGTCAGGTGGTCACATGGATCACGTAGTGTAATGACGCCTACGCTTAGTGATCCATATGCCCACATGACGCCATCTCTGTAGGCTGGAGGAGCTCAGCTGAGCTGGAGACCCTCAGAGTATAATTGTAGTTCGTGGGTAACGAACCCCACAAACTGCCATAGGGGGGGACTCTTACCGCGACGTGTACCCCCGGGGACAGTTGGACATACCCCGAGGGGTACTTGTATTGCGCCTTGAGAACCACTGTACTAGACTATATAAAGATACACCAGATTTATGATTCAGCATCAGTCAGTGTGATAAATCTGACACATTTTCAGACTGCCTTTGTTTGCACTGTCTTAACTATTAGTAAATCTGGGCCATTGTGTTTAGTTTCCATTTGTATTACTCGGCAATATATATTTCTATAGCAACTCTATGTGGATGACTCTCTATTTTCACTAGATTGCTTTGTAATATTATTATTATTAACTGGTTTATAACTTGTTTAGCATTTATATATTTGTATTCAGTAATACTGCTTTGTTATAGAGCCTATCATATTGACTCTAGCTATGTTATCACTGTGACTCCCTTCTCTGTCTGGCTGTAGTTTTTAATAGTTATTTCAGATGATTTATCATGTATCAGTAAAGTGTAATTCTTTGCATTTCCATTCATGTACTTCTTCCTTTAACATCCTTGGGGGTATTTGGGAGTTCATATAGTTTTCTGTGGTTTTAGTTGCAAAATTCACAGCGATCCCATGATCTTCAGATGGTCCTCATTTGGATAAAAAGTTTACTCACTAAGACAACCCCATTGATCATATAAACAACTATCCATAAGAACAGTTATCGTGTACAAAACTGTTTTAGGCCGGGCCCCATGTGGCGTAAATTCCACAGTTTGGCCACGGCGGAAAAGCCCCGGAAAAAAGCGCGCCATTTTACAGTCGCTGCAAGGTGGATGGGATTCTAGTGAGTCCTATCCACACCTTGTGGAAAAATACATGCAGAGGATACGCTGCAATTTCCAAAACCTTCACACTTTTGGAATTCGCAGCATGTCAATTATACCTATGGAAACGCCAGCAGTTTCCCTATAGGTATAATTGAAGCAGAAAGTCTGCAGAGGAAACCTCTGCAAACTTTCTGTTCAAAGCGCTGCGGGAAGAACTGCGATGCGTTGCCACTGAATTAAGGCTAAGCCTCTAATTAGTGCATGGCACCTAAATAAAAAAGAAAAAGAAGCAGAAAAAAACACTTCAAAAACGCATTTGTTTTTTTTTCTGCAGCATTTTCATTGAGCTTTCGCTGCATTTTTCTCAGCTTTTTTCCTTTCCCTTTTAAATTTATAAGGAAAACACGCAGTTCCGCAGTTAAAATGCACGTTTTTCCAAAAATGCACGTTTTTGAAAACGCAGCTTTTCCACAGCTCTTCTTTTCTACAATGTAAGGATGAAATTAACCAGAATCTCATTCAGTTTGCTGGTACTGTAAAACACAGTATTTTTTTCCACTGCGTTTCCGCAATATGGGGCCTTAGCCTTAGGCCAGTTGCAGCACGGTCGTCTGCCGTGAATTAAAAGCATAGGCAGCACACAAGGATGTCCCCTTGTGCCACCCGTGGACGAGTGGTGCTTCCGTCGCTCCTTTCATTAACGGGCACATAGAAAAGAATGGGTCGGTGTACTATCCGTGAAATACACGGATAGCACACTGACCCACACCACGGTTGTCTGCAAGGGGCCTTACATAGTCATGTATATTGGTGCATACAGTGGCGTAACTAGGAATGGCTGGGCCCCAAGGCGAACATTTGACATGGGGCCCCCCCCCCGAACCGCCGCCCCCGACCCCTCCCCCCAGACCGCCCCCTCCCCCTCCCCCCCCCCGAACCGCCCCCTCCAACCCCCCCCCCCCCCCCCAAAAAAAAAAAAAAACGCATTCCTGCTCACACTATTATGTCCCATAGTGGCCCCTGCACACAGTATCATGTCCCATAGGGGCCCCTGCACACAGTATCATGTCCCATGGGGGCCCCTGCACACAGTATCATGTCCCATAGGGGCCCCTGCACACAGTATCATGTCCCATAGGGGCCCCTGCACACAGTATCATGTCCCATAGTGGCCCCTGCACACAGTATCATGTCCCATAGTGGCCCCTGCACACAGTATTATATCCCATAATGGCCCCTGCACACACTATTATTCCCCATAGTGGCCACTGCACACGCTATTATGCCCCATAGTGGCCCCTGCACACAGTATTATATCCCATAGTGGCCCCTGCACACACTATTATTCCCCATAGTGGCCCCTGCACTGAGTATTTTGCCCCATAGTGGCCCCTGCACACACTATTATATGTCCCATTGTGGACCACCCATGAACAATTATTATACTCTGGGGTCTTTTCAGACCCCAGAGTATAATAATCGGAGACCTAGGGGAGGATAGAAACATAAAAAAACGTTGCTTACCTGTTCCTCGCTCCGGTGTATGCCCGTGCGCTACTCCGGCCTTCTTCTTGTGCGGACCAGGCCGGTGTCACGTGATGCGGGACCGGCGTCGCGACGCAAAATGACGTCGGCTGACGTCTGGGACGTCAGCAAACAGGCCGGAGGCGCAGGAGCGGTAAGTGTATATTGTTTTTTATGTTCCCTCACCAACTCTGGGCCTCCGATTATTATACTCCGGGGTCTGAAAAGACCCCGAAGTATAATGATAGCAGGTGTTCGGCCCGCGGCCTCACATACCGATCACCGTTCCTGCTCACAGCCGTCTCCGCAGAATCAGAAGCGCAGGCGGCCGTGAGCGGGACCTCGGGGAACGGTAAGTATAAAGGGCCCATTACCTGCTGGGGTTACTGCAGCAGATAACGGACTATAAAAAAAAACAAAAAACAAAAAAAACGCATCGGGGGCCCGCCGGGCCCCGTAATGTCCCGGGCCCTGTGGCAGCTGCTACCGCTGCTACCCCGGTAGTTACGCCCCTGGGTGCATATTAGAGTATGTAAAGATATATTGTCTTGATTTTCTATTGCCAAGACAAGCGTTTTTTATTAGTATAATCCCAACAGCATAGAATCTAAAGAATGTTGAAAAAAGTTTATTATCATGTACAATAAGCATAAAAATGATGTTTCGAGCAATTATTTATTCCACTGGTTGAATTTATATCTTTCCAACTCACATAAAAATATAATTGCTGATCAACATATATTTTGACAGCAACAAAGATGAAGTAAATATGTCAAAAAACAGCATTGTGTGTGGGATTTGGTGCTGACTGAAAATCATTTCCTAAATAACAGTTTCCATAAATTATTTCTGTTTGGCGAAGGCAGTGGCAGGTGTAACATGTAACCTCGGTAATCAAAATCTGAGGTTTGCACTTCACAAGTTAATGAGGCACAAACAAATAGAATGCTGGAAAGTCTTCATGCAACTCTCCATCTTGCCATAGTCATTTCCGGATCCATTCTCACATTAACCTCATTCATCTATGATTTCATCATATCTGTCTGTAGTCAGCATGAAAATAACACATCCAAAATTTAATTACTGAAACTTTTTTGTTTAGAAATTTTGTATTATATTGAGGTCAGTTTGCGAGTGCATCGCAATTAAATTACTGTAATTGAACAGACATTGAATTAGATTTGGCCATAAAGCATGGCAAGATATTTTATATATAAAAAAAAACAAAAAACTTATTTTTTCTGTGGCTTAAATTGTCACATGGATCAAAATGAATAAGGTAGTGGGTAATATACAGTAAAAGTACTTTTTGCTCAAGTTTTTTCTGCAGGATTTTTTTCCTACAGTTTGCTTACCAAGATCAATACACTGATCGGCTACAGTGTGTTCATCAGGACAATGCGCTGTCTTATGCATAAACATAAGACAAGTGGATAGGTCACTGCCTTCTACAACATCAACACTGTCCTGTTCTGCTGTTATGCTGTTTCCGTAAAAGCTCAACCATAGTTAAAAGTCTTCTCAATGAGGTTGTGGTCGGGTAAGTAGTGAACACAGAAACTGGGAGGGATCATTTTAGGCTAAGGCCCTACGTGGCATCCCACAGCGCTTTATCCTACGGTGGCAACACATAACGGTTCTTCCCGCAGTGCTTTGCACAGAGGTTTCCTCTGACTTTCTGCTTCAATTATATCTATAGGGAAACCACCGGCATGTCCGTATATATAATTGACATGCTGCGATTTCCAAAACCTCAAAGAATCCCATCCACTTTGCTGTGACTGTAAAACGCCGTGTTTTTTTCCACAGAGTTTATGCCACGGGCGAACCGCGGTGTTTAAGCCACGTGGGGCCCCAGCCTTTGAGTTAAGCGCAGGTCCCATAGGTGGGAACTGTATCGATCAGACATTTATGGCATATCCTGTGGAAATGTCTTTCGTGGGAAAAACTCTTTAATGACACTATCCTAGTAAGCCACTACTTTCCTCAAGAATAACTCACTCCTCTTCTGCTGCAGAGAAAAATAATCTGATTGGTTACAAAGCTTTTTAATATAGATGAAATTTGAATATGAATTGACAAGTCACTTTCTCTCGTAGGATCAATACATGTCTTCTCTGCTGCAGAGAACAATCCAAAAATGTGATTGGTTACAAGGTCTTTTAATAGAAGCCACTTCATGACATAATTTAAGTGAGCACATCTCTGAATCAACACAATCATCCTCTCTTATGAGAAAAAATCTACTCAATATTCAAATTATTTACCAGATGTTCTATTTTTGCCCACTTTATGACATCCATAATTGTGGACAAGTCAATGTTTCCCATAGGGGCAATCCACTTCATTTAGACCGTGTAAAACATTCTAATAATCTGATTGGTTACTTGTTTTTAGCAGGGAATAATAAATCCCTGTACCAGTGACTCCCTAATAAGAGACATTACCCCTTCTGAACCACGTTGAGACCTCTCATACAGCTAGCTAGTACCCTACTATGCATTGATAAGAGGCAAAAATCTTGAAACAGCTGTCTGTGAATGGGAGGGCATGGCATGGGCATGCATGGCCTAATAAGTCCCTGTACCAGTCACCCACGCTGAGATGCCCCACACATCCAGTCAGTACCTTACTCTGCACTGATAAGAGACAAAAACCTCAAAACAGCGTTCTGCGGATGGGAACCACTTCCTTTTGGAGGAGTTATACTGGCTTGGCTATTATTCCCAGATTATGCTCTTAGTTTTCTGTGAAAACCAGGCATAAATCTATAGGGCGCTACCTTCAAAGTTGGCGCTATGAACAAATTCCTCTTTTTCACCAATGAGGTCTTATTTGCATATTCCTTACTCAGAATTCTTAGCAGGGCATGCATGGTGACTAATGAGAGACTTTACTCCTTCTATTCTACTAGTAAAAGGCATATAAGTAGACAATCCACAGCTTCCCACAAAGTCAGCACACTCTTCTTCTGTTGCAGAGAACAATCTAACAATCTCATTGATTACAAGCTGCTCTATTCCTCCCCACTTCAAAAGGTGCATATGAGAAGTCATTGCCTTCCAAATATTCTACACACTCCTCTTCTGCTGCTATAATCTGATTGGCTCTTAAAACCATCTTAAAGATGTTAACAGAATGACCTCTTACCATAACAAAACACTTAAAGTTAAAAACTGCAGTGGTCACCCACCCATTCTTTTTGGACAATGACACCCTTGTTTTAACTAGTGATAGTTAAAACCATCATAGTTCATTATGATCACATTTATTATAATGCAATATAATGGAGAAAGGAAAGTGTTTCATTACCCATGATTTATGTGCTGTATTTTCTCCTCTATTGAATCTTTTCAGATGTGGTCCATATAACACTTTTCTTTAGCTGCTTAACAGTCAGGAATGGGCCCACAAGTGTGTTAAATTATACCGCACTGACGTCTGCATTAGTTTCCTAATAAATGAAGCTTCTGTTTAATAAGTTCATTGCAGCCAACTGTGTCCCTGTGCATTTTATGACTCTTTTATACGATTCAGATTATTCTTTCTACATAAGAAACAGGCAAGGAAATATTATATTTACCGTAACAACTCTGAAAAGATAATTTACTAAGTGTCTTCTTCAGGTTTAGAACCATTAAAACTATGACTTAAGTAGAAGTGGTAATTTAAGGAAGCGGAGGCTGCAGAGTCATTAATTTTTAAAGGCTGGAATAAACTGTCTTCCCTCAACGTCTCCTATCTAACCTTTCCTTGGCGCTGTTGTCTGCCTTTGTTGTTTCTAGATAATGTATTTGTCCAGAAATTAATTTTGTGGCTGCTGTTATCACCACAACACGGAGACTATAGACTACACTGGCTTGGGAACTTTTAAAGTGAACTGACAAGGTGATTTATAAATCTAGTTTAACTGATGGTTCTTGGTTCAAGAATATTCCAGATTCCAGGTTTTTTAAGGTCATTATTCGAGATGAGCAAAGGTGTGATATCCAGACGGAAAAAATTAAAGGGTTTGTGCACTTCAGATAACCTGTTAGTGCAATAGAGATCACCCAAGCAAATTCACCACTTTCGCCAGGGCTTCTCACCATTACATCCAAGTGGTCAAGTGTGCACATGTGCTGCTCTTTATGGGATCTTGATGATGATGTATGAATTTATTGTTTTAGTAGTATTTTTTATTACCAAAAATAATTAGCCAGAATCCCATCCACTTTGCAGGTACTGTAATATGCAGCTTTTTTTTGCTACAGCATTTTCCACTGTGGCAAAAACAATGCATATTCACAACATTTGGCCTAAAAGTTCAAAATGTACGTACATGAAAATCTTTTATGGCTCCATACTGTATGATATGTCCATATGCCTCCATTTTTCAAAGATACAGGGTTTTTTTTTCTATTTTGTAATCCAATCTAATCCATACAGAAAAAATAGGCATATCCCAAAGCATTGCTTCTAAGGATAAATGGGACTCTCCATGCCCTTGACTAACCGTGTATATGTGGTTCCAGCTGGCGCATGTACTGTGCAGCTGTGCAGTGTTGCTCATGTCTCAGGTTTTCCAGCCCTAGTTATGTATCTTAACATTTGAAAAAGTTTAGGACAAGCTGAAACATGTCACACTCACAGAATGAATGCAGCAACTCATTGGAGGCAATCTGGAGGATGGGAGTAGTAGTTGGTGCAGCAGCACTTGTCATGGTAGCCAAAACTCTCAACCGTCTCCTCCAACCCATCCTACACAGTGACTCTTACACAGTAACACAGACGATCTAATGTAACATGTTTAAGCGGTGTCCACTGGATGCTGCATAAAGATTTAAGGAGAATTAACAGGGACATGAGTGACTGTCTTTACCTATTATAAATTCCTTCTTCATGAACCCTCAGACTTGAGTTGGACTTCAACTTCCAACAGTGTTACTGCAGCTTAGCCTCCATTGACTTCAGTGGGAGCCAGCTGCAGAAACGTCTCCCAGTCACTATACAGTGTATGAAGGTTGCCAGCTCTGTGCGCCATATAGTACAGGGATCAAACACAGCACTGAATGGCTTCCATGTGGGGACTAGCTGTCAAGCCTCACATCTTAGCATAGGTCATACAAAACAATCCTGCACAACTCCTTTAATCAACAATTCAATGAATAGAAGTGAGAATCCAATTTACAAAAGCTTACAATCTATGAGAAAAAGGATGGCAAAATCTGCAGACCCACTTTGCTATGGCCCCCCCCCCCTCCTTCTCCTACGTACGCCTCTATTCAGCTCTTCCGCATTTCTACAATTAAACATGGTTACACACTATTCATGTGACAGTTTAATTTAACAAAAACTAATGGAAATTGCATTTCTCATGTAACAGTAGTCCAACATGGCCATAACAATAAATGCCATCTTAGTTGTCAAACACAGACGTTTCTTCTTAATAAGTATTTCCAATACATGCAAATATAGATAAACCTTCTAAAGCATCAATTTACCTCTGGAACTCTGTTTTGCAGCTTTGCATATTACCTATACATCTTAGAAGTGCATATTACGTAAGATTATATTGTGCATCATACTTGTTTTTCTTAAAATCAGCTATTTTGTATACACTTTTATCCTATAGTATAATTTCTAAATTCTTCTTTATTGTCGCAAAATGTCAATAAATCTGTGAAATTTTGCATGAAATGCACAAAATTCAGGTGAACGCCACATAAACATGTCATGGCTGCTTTACTGTCTTGTTTATAAATTATTATGCAGGATCCTTTTGATTTACCGATTGTTGCATGTGCGTTCTCCGGCTCCTGACACTCTACACTTTTAAGATTCATCCTCTTTTCTTCCCAGGCCTGGGATTTGTAGATTATCTTTGAGTTCCTTCTGCACAATATCATGTTTAATACATCTCGCGTTTTATCTATCTGTTCTTTTATCTACAGCTTCTCCCTGCCATTAATAACTAAGCAGGGACACTTATTATGTTAAGAACATGACGGCAGTCTCCTCCTGATAAATAGAGCAGGCATGGGTCGAGACCACACAGATGTGGACAATTGTACTGGGAATGGAATTTTGTGTGTAAAGAGTCTGTACATAAATATAAAACAAATCGAAGCCCAAGACGTGTATTGTCTATATACCTATATACCGTATATATAGAGTATATTATATACAGTATAACTTGAAAGTGACTATGAACGGACTAAAATACCGGTGTATGTACCATTCAGAAAGCTAGTGTCTAGCTTTTATTACATGGGACTTAGTTCTGGCTGCAATCTTCCACTTTAAAGGGCAAGACAAACAGGAATTGTCCCAAAAGTCATGGAAAGTAAGTGAAAGGGAAATAAATGTGAAGCCCATCTGACTTGGGTTGCAAAACCAGGCACTATAACAAAGACCTCAATTCGATCTTTGCTCTGGGAGATCTCTTTTCTGTACATGAATGCTTGAAATAAATTAATAATATGTGACAAATGTAGACTGTGAATAAACATAAGTAAGACATAGGCCATGGGCAAGCACCTTTTAACCATGGGAAAGCATGTTTAAATGTTAAAATACGTAAAAGTGAGTGTCAACACAGTGTACGGTTAAACTCTGAGTTTGTATCCATTGCTTACCATCTGTTTTACCATAGACATACTGTACATGTCACGTTCACTTTGACATAATTTCAGCTGTGTTTGTCTTAGAGAGCTAGAAATTGGATAGATAGGTTCCTAGGAGCCCTGACAGTGTTATAAAGCTAATTTAAGTTGTTGTTCATACCGAATTTATTCAACCCGAAACAAATCTTCGTCCCAAACCTACCAAACCTGAGACTAAATCAATCTCGAGGTTTTCCCACCTCTAGCCATTTTAAAGAGTTCCCTGAATTCCAGCGGGGTAGTATAATAGAATGCTGCCATTGTAAGAAGTCAGTCAGTGATATTTCTTCCCTTCTAGATATTCTACCACCAACTGTGAGTGATAATATTGAAAATGAAGTGTTTAGGAACTTAAGCAACTTAGTCACAAAGTAGCAGACCATGTAAAATTACACTGCAAGATTGCTGAGTTCTGAGGCACATAGTGCATATATGTCACCACCACACCGATGACTCAAAAACTGAAGAGTTCCAAACTTGCTTTGGCATTAATATCAGCACAAACTCTGTGCTCCAGGAGCTTCATGGCATGGGTTTTCATGGCTAAGCAGCTGGATACAAGCCTTAAATCACCAAGCACAATGCCAAATGTCAAATGGAACTGTGCAAAGAATGCAGCATGTTGCCACTGGACTTTGGAGGAGTGGAATTGTGTTCTTTAGAGTGACAGCTCCCACTTCTGTATCTGGTAGTCTGATTGAATAGGCTGGGTTTGGTAAATGCCAGGAGAACATTACCTGCCAACTACAATGTTTGGTGGAGGTGAGATAACATTGATGGGGTTATTTTTTAGTGCTTGGTCTAGATGCCTTAGTTCCAGTGGAGTGAAATCATCATGCTTTCATTATACCAACACATTTTGGACAATTGTATTTTTTCAACTTTGTGGGAACAAATTGGAGAAGGCTCTTTTCTTTTCAAGCATAACTGTACCCCAGCGCACCAAGCAAGGTCCATAAAGGCATGGTTGGGTTAATTTGGTGTGGAAAAACTTCACTGGCCCTGACTTTAACCCCATGAAACACTTTTAAGATGATATAGAATGTAAATCACAAGCCAGATCCTCTTGTCCAATATCTCTGCCAGACCTCACAAATGCTGTTCTGGATGAACACTCCAAAATCTTGTAAAAAGCCTTCACAGAAGTCTAGAAGCAGTTTTAGCTACAAAGAGTAGATATATGGATAAAATCAGATGTTATAAAGGCCCAGTTGGTGTAATGTGTAGGTGTCCCAATATTTATATCTATATAATGTATATCAAAGTGAAAAAAAGCTCAAAAAATAGAAGAAACTTAGAAGACGACAGAAGAAGACCACATGGTCCATCCATTTATTTCCATTTCCATTTTTATCTTAGGATAGACGTGTTTATCCCAGGCATGCTTACATTTACTCCCACTTAATTTCAGATTGTGCCCACTTGTTCTCGTATTTACAAATATTTCCTTCCTGACCCTTAGCAGTAGAAATAAATAATGTTAAAAATAACATACTGTATGAAACAAGGATAAGATAAAAAAGTAAAAATGTTACAAGTTTATTATTTACTTTTTATTAGTTATATATCAAGTAGCATAAATTCTATAATATAATACATAAATATGGACATAACTGCTATGCAAAAACTGTTTTCACCGTGTTTCAAATATATAATGACAGGGGATATTGGGAAAGCAAATCATTTTTATATACAAGAAAAAAGAGAAAGGAAGAGAACTAAATAACAAATACTGAATTTTCAGTGTTGCTTTTTCTCCTTCTAACCTCCCATATGTCCTCATTAGAAACAGTCTAGATAGAGAGAGAGAGCTGCAGAATGGATACAATAAATACTATATAGAGTAAAGAAAGAACAACACAAGTTAAATTATATCAAAAAATGTAAAAAAAAATGCTCAAACATATATTCAGTATCCCAATGTGGTGTATAAAAGATAGGCTATGCATCATTATAAGCTCAGCTTAGTATATAAGGCCTTTCCGTCTCAGGTGATTCACTGCAGACTCTGTTATCATAATATAAAGTCCTGTGGAGCAAGAACAACTAGATAGAGGGGCTCGCTAAGAAAAAAAATCTGATTTGATTTATGAAAATGCACCCTGAGTATCCTTCCATTCCTGACCAATTCTTGCTAGACTAAACATTACAAAAAGCAAAGTAAACTTGAAACTGAAGACAACTGTAACATCTCCCTTTATCAACAATCTGCAATGCTTTAAAATACATATTTGCCTCCATTTTTGGATCTTTTCTATTTTATAACATGTACATAAAACAGCAGTCAAATGCAGTTTGTATGTATGACACCATCTCAAAGGTTTATAACATCCTCTTACCTTTTCTTCTTATATAGAGTTAAAGGGGTTTTCTGCAACTTCAAAATTGATAACTTATCCTTAGGATAGGTCATCAATTGAAGATCCATGGGGGTCCGACACCTGGGACCCCTCTGAATCAGCTGTTTGAAGCTGCAGTGGTGCTCCCTAAGCGACGCTACCTCTTCACAGGCCTTATGGCATCACGTTCGTCAGTCACATGACGTAATAATAATAATACATTTTATTTATATAGCAGCAACATATTCCGCAGCACTGTACAACTTGTAGGGTTAAAGTACTGACAAAAAAGATACATTACAAATAAATAGTCAATTCACACACTGGGACTGAGGGCCCTGCTCGCAAGAGCTTACAATCTATGAGGTAGAGGGGGGTGACACAAGAGGTAGCAGGGGCGGCATCAGAGGTAGCATTGCTTATACAATGGTCAGACAATTTTGTAATAGAGGTTACTGTCATTACACATATATAAAGCTGTATGAGCCGTTACTAGTCGTGTCCTTTAACATGCAGATGGTGCCTGGACATATAAAGCTAGTCTGATACGGCATCATATCCTGTAATGTTGAAGCATAAACAGAGGAGGGTACGTTTTAGGGATTCTAACTACGGAAGGGTAGTTGTGATAGGCCTGTCTGAAAAGATGTGTCTTTAGTTTACGCTTGAAGTTGTGGAAATAGGGGGTTAATCTGATAATCTGGGATAGAGCATTCCAGAGAAGTGGTGCAACTCGGGAGAAGTCTTGTATACACGCGTGGGAGGTTCTGATAATAGAGGATGTTAGTCTTAGGTCATTGAGTGAACGGAGAGTACGGGTTGGGCGATAGACAGAGATGAGGGAGGAAATGTAGGGAGGAGCAGCATTATGGAGAGCCTTGTGAATGAGGGTGATAAGTTTATATTGTATTCTGTATTGAGTAGGCAGCCAATGTAGTGACCGGCACAGACCGGAGGGATCGCTGTATTGCTGCTTGGTCCCATTCAAGTGAATAGGCCTAGCTGTGACACCAAAACAACGGTTGCACTTGGTAACTACAGCTCACTCAAAGGCTGAAGTCTCTTCAAACAGCTGATTATCCTGGGGCCTGGGTGTCAGACCTCTACTGATCGTTAATTGATGATCTAATGATAGGTCATCAATTAATAAGTCCCCAAAAAACCCTTTAACACACTCATAAATATATGTCTGGGTGGGGAAAAGCAGAGCTGTTACTAGAACCACATAGGGCTCCATAGTAAAGGTGTAACTTGAAGCTCCAGGAAAAAATGACATGCTTACTCATATAATTCAGGAAAATACATTATGTTAAAGGGCTAGTTCTCCATGCGCAGTGGAACTAGGCAGCAGCATTACCCATCATCACATGATCCAATGAAATTCCGCTAAGATTTGTGCAGAAACATTGTGGTGTTATATTCCCAGCTAAATATGAATTGAAATAACAGCTTATATGTGACGCTTGCATTGGTTTTTTGTACTTTCCTATTATGACCTATATTCATTTATATGTCAAAAGAAATGCATTATTAAAAAAGTCATAAGTCCCGAACGCTTCAACCTTTCATAAATATTAGATGCATTTTTCTAGAGGAAGCAAGTAAAAAACGCACAGTGAGACATCTGTCAATTTAACCTCAGAAAGGGAAGATTCCTCCTATCTCCATATGTGGCAATCAGATTAATTCCTTAGATCAATAACTCCAACTGTCTGATGCACACAATGTCTATAGATGTCCTTCTGTATAGAAGAAGAATCCAATCTTTGTTTAGATGTTTTCACTGAATTCATTGAATCTTGTTATAGTTGAAGCTTTCAGATCTGGATATTAATGTATATTGCATTTTCCTATAATTATGACCCAATATTTCCTTTTTTTTTTTACTTAACGAAAAAACCTATGATGTTGAGGGACCTTTTGTCTTTCCAGTAGTGACTCTCAGAGGCAGGAGCAGGTGTAACCAGCCATCAGCTCAATAGTGTGTGCTGATCAAGCCAATAGGGAATCGACTGAAGGTCTTGTGTATGGTAGCTGACACACATGGAGGTTGGCAGGCAGAGAGCAAGGAAGGTGGTAGAGGAGCTTTCTGAACAAGCCAACTGAAGCAGACTTGTCAAGAGAAAACCAATAATAATAATAATTTTATTTATATAGCACCAACATATTCCGCAGCACTTTGCAAATCAGAGGGTACATGAACAGACAATATACTCCAGCGTATAATAGATGGAGACCCAGGGGAGGTGTAAAGAATAAAAAAAAATTTAAACTCATCTTCCGTTATCTCTTTGGGGCTCTTCATGGGGTGCGGCACTCTCCTGGTGACGCCTAGTGCTCTTCTGTGATGTTATCGCCTGGGGGTGTAACTGTTGACGGCCCGTGATTGGGCCACCAGTGGTCACCTGGGCACACCCAGGGCACCGCTGAGGCCCAATCACAGGCCTCAGTACTGAGCCTGTCAGAGAAGTGCACCAGATGTCACCAGGAAAGCACCAGACGCTGTGGGGAGGCCCAAGAGAGGTAATGGAAGGTGAGTATGAATGTTTTTTATTTCTTTAACCTCCCCTGGGCCTCCATGTATTATACTCTGGGGTCTGAAGAGATCCCAGAGTATAATGCAGCGGATATTTTAGTCCAAGATGAATCCTAATCTGTTCGGTTTTCGTAAAAAAAACTAGCAATTTGGGCTATTTGGATAAGACCCGACTGGGTACTAACTGATTCTCTCAAATCTAGAAACAATCCATCATTTATGGAATTTCCAGGCCCCAATGATTGTACACTTGTAGAGCATTCAGAAAGTAATATGTTCACACACTGTGTAAAATAAACCTATGTACAGGTGCATACTTGTAAAACAATTCCATTTGTCAGAATTCTGCAATTTATTTTAACTTTTTTTCTTTTGTTGCCAAAAAAAAAAAATTTGAAGCTGTCAGTGTAAAGTGAATGGAAATCTGTCTTTTTATTGGTTACCAAAAGCCACGCATGAACAAAGTCAGTACTAATGTTTAGCCGTCTACAAATTGATACATACAGGCACAGCGTATAAATCAAATTAAGTGAAATGCTAGGAGAAAGCCTGAGTCAGCCGCTTTCAGCACTGGAAGACAAAGGATGAAAATAGAATGCCCCGGTGACAATACATTTCACAGCAAATAAAGTCTTTTCAAGCTTAAGCTCCTGTTAATTATTTGCAATGTTTATGAATCTGGGTATATAATTATCTGGATAGATAAATGGCGGCATTGTGTAGATAATAGGGCATTATACAGTCTGATCTTTTCAAAGCAAACTCCTTACAGAAGACAAATCAAATAGTCTATATTGAAATAATCACAATTTGTATGGATTAATTTTTTAATACATCCTTATAGCAGCAGGAGATCTATATTTCTGACACAGAGCTAAAAAAAGACCCATAAAGACATTGATTTAAAGAAGTATTCCGGGGATTTTTTTTAAATTCATTTATGTACATGCTACCCCAAGCAGTATCAGACTGGGGTACATTAGGCCCACCAGAGGAACTGGTTCTGAGGGCCCACCTTCCACCATTCCCGCAGTACATATAATATCCATCTGTCCTAACTTTGAAAGGACAGAAAAAGAGTAGAGATGAGCAAACCAATTTGTTAAAACAAAAAAATTGCTTGTTTTTTAACAAAACTGAACAAATGCTGATTTGTCTCAAATATTTTTGCACAGGAAAAATACAGACGTGTCTTTCGAGTCAGTGTGACGTTCTAGTACCATAAAAGAACACAGGGCCCTAAAATAAGTCCAAAACCCTAATAAGTTCTAAAACGTAACTTTTATTGCACCAATTGGAGTGCAACTTAAAATAGGCAAAACATTGTCACTGTCGTAACCTTGCTGAGGGGACATCCTCTACGTCTCGAGGAGAGAAAGTTTCACCAGCAACATAGAAGGGGATTCTTTACAGTAAGAACAGCGAGGCTATGGAACTCTCTGACCCAGGAAATGGTGATGGTGGAGTCATTGAACAAGTTCAAAGAGGGCCTGGATGCCTTTCTCGAACAGAACAATATTACGGGTTATGGGTTCTAGATTTTAAGGGCACGTTGTTTCAGGGTTTTATACTGGTTGCCAGTTTGGAGTCGGGAAGGATTTTTTTCCCCTGTAATGGGGCAACTGGCATAAGTCTCATGAGGTTTTTTGCCTTCCTCTGGATCAACACTGTAGGGGACTGTAGGGTTATAGGTTGGACTTGATAGACTGATGTTTTCATTGAACCTCATCTACTATGTAAATATATTCTAGATCCGTGCTGGCGAACCTATGACAGAGAGGGCACGCAGAGTCCTCTCAGTTGGAATGCGTGCCGTCGCCATGATCGCTCTTTTTCCCTGCCAGTGTCACTGCCAAGTCTATTTTGCCAAATACGATGGCAATGCCTTTTCATGTAAGTATGTAGAAATGTTGTTCCTACATTTGTTCCTGCACGGTCACAGCTAAGTTTCTGCTTGTAGATCTTGCACATTGTTTATTGTTTGGCAATGTACTAAAAAATTCCTAAATGGCAGATGAATGTGTGTAGTTGCTGCTGCCAACACCAGCAGTAGCAGAAATCTGTCTGCCACTACCATTATCAGTGCCACCACTGCCACACGTGGGGCTTACCCCTAGGTCTGTCCCGGGCAGGTTTTTTGGATGATGGGCCTGTGCATTAGCTGGGATCATTACACCACTGCCACCACCCTTTTCATCTGATGTCTCCTTGTCACCCTGACCTGGTTGGCAGGTCCTATCCAAAAAAGAATCATCATCATCAGCAATATAATCTTCCCCGCTTTTTTCTGACACATCATGGCCATGGGATTCCTGCACACCCTAATAATTTCCACTTCCATATTTTCCCATAGCTCCCCTACCAGAATGACTACCATTGCTCGTACCACACCATCTGCCGCTATTACTTCCCTCACCAGTATTCATGTCTTCCTCATCTGCTTGCAGACAATGCTGTCTGTTCTCATCCAGCTCATCAAAAAGATGGGGTAGATTGCTCTCACTAGGAGAAATAGAGTTCTCAGTGTCTCAGCATCACTACCAGGGATCTGTGTCAGTGAAGAAGATAAAGGAGACATGGTTGGCAGTCCAGAAAGGCCCTGTGGTAAATTACGTGTTATGAAGGAGGAACACACAGAAACTTCACTCAAGAACACATCAATCTCGGATGTAGTATCCTCCTGTGAGAGCTAAGCAATCAAAAACTTCATCTTCATTCTCAGAAAGTACAACAATTCTGCGGCAGTGCCACTAAAACCAGAAGTAGTGTTGCTGTTGCCACCCACATTCTTATTGTTAGTATTTACATAGGAGTGTTTGCTCCTCTCCCTCCTTTTGCCTGTCCCCTGCACTGTTTTTCCAGTATCCTTTTTATTTATACTGCACACTGCAACAATTCTGATACTGTGGCAATGATTGCAAATTAAAATCATTAAAATTTGCAGTCAGTGGTAATGACCGCAACTTTAGCCACAACAATATTCTTCTTCTAGAATGGTGAACTGCAGACACCATTCTAATCATCTAGAACAGTGATGGCAAACCTTTTAGAGACAGAGTGCCCAAACTGCAACCCAAAACCCACTAAATTATCTCAAAGTGCCAACACGGCAATTTAACCTTAAATTAACCAGGATCTGTTTTATATTGACCGTGCAATGTTATTACAGCCTGTAATAATATCACATGTCTGCTATAAAACAGATACTGTGTGATATAAATAGTGAAGGGTCCCCACACAGTACAATGCGCTCCAAAGTGGCCTCCAGACAGTATTATATGCTCCAGAATTGCCCCCACACAGTATTATATGCTCCAGAGTGGCCCCCACTCAATATTATATGCTCACAGTGGCCCTCGCACAGTATTATATGCTCCAGAGTGGCCACCGCACAGTATTATATGCTCCACTTTGGGCCCCCCCACATTATATGCTTCACAGTGGGCCCCACTCAGTAGTATATGCTTCACAGTAAGCCCCCCACACAGTATTGGATGCTTCACAGTGGGACCCCACACAGTAGTATATTCTTCAGTGTCCCCCACACAGTATTAGATGCTTCACAGTGTCCCCCATACAGTAGTATATGCTTCAGTGTCCCCCACACAGTATTAGATGCTTCAGTGTCCCCCACACAGTAGTATATGCTTCAGTGTCCCCCACACAGTATTAGATGCTTCAGTGTCCCCCACACAGTAGTATATGCTCCACAGTAGGCCCCCACACAGTAGTTTATGTTACTTACCTAGTTCCACGGCGAGCTGCAACCCCACAAAGAGCGTCCTCCTTCTTCTTCTGATCACAGGCGCTGATGACTTAAGTCATCACGCCTGCATCGGGGCAGAGGTCACACTCTGCAGTCAGTGTAAGCTGCGGTTCCGCGGACCGCGGCCTACACTGACAGTTTTCAGCTGTATGTACATATGCACATACAGCTGAAAGAAGCGATCTTCCTTGTAGGCAGGCCACATCTACACCTTGCATATGGTCATTGTTATTATCATCATCACCATCTATTTCTCCTACTCCTCCTCATCCTGTTTCACGCCAACATTAGTCATCCATAAGGGAATGTGTGTCCAGGAAACAGCAATATGTGCCAAGTCAACCAATGGTTTTGCAACTTAATTCGCTCCTGGCCAATCTGCTTACGTTGTAGTACCATACAAGTTAGTGTTTTCTATTGTGTTTTGCCAACAGGTGGGATGCAATTGAGGATATCTAGCCGCCATTCTTCTCTAGGAAAGTTGTCCCTGCTTTTTATCGTCACGCATTGGAGAATGTGCGTCTTGGCTTGGATATTTCAATCTGAGAATTTGTGCACACCACCGTCAACACATGGAGCAGCAATTATGGACAAGGAAGATATATGACTTTCATGGCACACTCGGTCAATTTTTTAAGTTGCAACTGCCACAGTCCAGAGACACAACAAGGCCAGATGCTAGTTCCACCCTGTGCAATGAGGGATAGAAGAGGAGGAACAGTTTCCACCTCTTAGTCAATGTCATCGCCCTGGGTTGGAGAAGGATGTTGATTTGGGTCAGAATCCTTATTGTGGGGGAACTGGAACTCTTAGACTGGAAGAGGAGGAGAAGGAAGACTCCATTAGATGCAGAGGCTTAAATGTGATACGTCACAGAAACAGCCAGCCTGACTCTTATATCTTTCAAGATGATGATGATGACGACGACCACGCTGCTCAAGAACACCAACCATGACAGGCACCTGGGTCCGTGCACATGCTGGCAAGCATGGTAGGTGGTATGCTCTGATGCTTACTCAACAAGTGTATTAATAGCATCAAGTAGATAGATAGCAGTGCTCTTAGACCCTCGCTATAAAGACAAAATGGGGGAATTCTTCCTGCCTCCCAAAGAAGAAAAATTGAAATATTTTCAGGAAGGACTGTGTACTGAACTTACTGCAGGGTTTAGGGAGAGCACTGCAACTGCCAGTCGAAATCATACAAAGGTTGCCTCTGCCTGTTTTCAGTCTACCCCACTCAGCGCTCTACCTCCATTGCCAGAGCCACAACTATGAGAGTCAGGAGTAAAAGCAGCAACATCAGTAGCCAGTACAATATCTGGAATATGATGATCCAGAAATTTTTCAGCTTGCAGTGCCAACCGGAGCCACATCAGGCAACTGACACCCACCGGCTGCACCAGCAAGTACAGACAAACTTAGAGTGCACCTATATTCCATAAGATAACTGGGAACCCATGAATTCTGGACCAACAGGTCCAGTGGTAGGAACTGGCCCAGTTTGCCATTGGAGTTTTATCTTATCGAGCCTCAAGCGTAATGGCTGAGAGGGAGTTCAGTGCTGCCGGTGGCGTTGTAACATCTAGAAGGACCAAACTGTACACAGATAGTGTGGAAAAAAAATGACTTCTGTCAAAATGAATCAGGCATGGATCCATGAGGATTTTCACACACCTCTGGCTGATGTCTCCATATAGTGGTGCCATTGTCTCCTTGTATCATGATCTCCCATTTATTGTACTGCTGATGCTGCCTGCTACTCCAAAACAACTACCACCACTGCCACCACTCAGCAATACATGTACTGCGACATGGTCCATCATATTAATCCATACTGTACCACCATTCATGTTGCCACAGCTGCCACCATTCAGCCAGACATGTCTTGCAGCCTGGTCCATCATATAATTCCATGTCATACCGCCACTCATGTTGCAACAGATACCACCACTGCCACCCCCATGTATTATAAAATGGTAAAAAAATATATATATTTGTGGGATGGAATGGTAAAAAAAAAAAAAATATCACCATTACTTTTTGAGTTTTGTTTTTAGAGTGTTCAGTGTGGAAAATGACAAAGTATAACTATTCTATGCATCAGTAATATTACAGTGATACCTAAAGTATTTAGTTTTTGTATGCTTTCCTACATGGGATACTTATTGTAAATACATTTATAGTTGAATAGTTTGGGTATTATGTATGTGGCAATACAATTTATGGGTTTTTTTTCTTAATTTATTTTTTTAGATGTAAAATGGGAAAAGGTTGTTTAATTTTTTTTAGATTTTTTTTAAACTCTTTTTTATATTTGTTTTTAGTTGCCCTAGGGGATTTAAACTTGCAATCATTTGCTCCCTCAGGCAATACACAGCAATACAGGCAATACACAGCAATACAGGCCATACATAGCAATGCAGGCAATACACAGCAATGCTTCTGTGTAGCAGTATTTTGTGTATATACTACACTTCTATTTCACTTTGTCTGTCACCTGGCCCTCTTGCGAGGTATAGGCTTAGATGCCCCAATTTACCACCAAGTGGTTAAACAGTTGCAATCGGTACTATCACTGATCACAGCTGTTAGTGCAGGTGTCTGCTGTATAACACAGCACTACACTAACACCTTGCCATATTGCCTTAATGCACACCCTCTGTACATGTAAGGTGAATGTCACTGATGAGGTTAACAGTCTGCAGTAAGCTTTTAAGAAGCCTCCAGTGGTGCCTTCAGGCAGTCTGCATGTTTTAAAGGGAGTCTGTCAGTAATTTTTGAGGAAGATTTGAACATCTTTTCATGCAGAACTGTATCAATGTCTTTGCCAGTCCTTAGGTGAAATGTGTATGAATACTCAGCCCATTAATATATGAGATACGTAAGATATGATATGACTGCTTTTGAACTATGTGGACCTGACCTCTGGGAGCCATCCCTAGAACACAGGGTCTCCTGTTCTAAGTAACATACAGATCTTAATTATGCTCTTATTTCTAACCACTAGGTTGAAGGCATGATTTCCCCTGAATTACATAATACACACGGGTGACCCTACCTTATGGGTGCAAACAGGAGAAGTCTGTGACATCTCCTCCTAAGCTGAGAGATCACACTGCAGCTATCAGATTGCCGCAACCCAGTCGGATGAGACCGGAGGATGGGAGTAGTAGTGGCGGATGCTGTGCCACCTAGCAGGCCGAACACGCTCCCAAACAGCTCCAGTCCCACTCCTAGGCCGGACAAAGTCGAGGGGGGTCCTGCAGCACTACCGGATGGTGGTGGTAGTTGTTCTTTTCCCTGGGGCACTTCCAGTTGAAGAGGGGGACCTCTCCTACCTGAGCCGGTGTGGTGTTGGTCGGAAGAGCCCTGATGGTAAAACAGGCACGACTCAGGAGTCAGCGATGCAGGTAAACCAAACAGCTGTTTATTAAGACAACTGGAACAAAGGGTTAACAGCAGCTTCCAGATGGGGGTAATAGTCCTGCAGTATCCAACCCCTAGCCTTGGTTCTAGGAGGGTGCCCAAAGGTGGTATAGGCTCCACAGGATGGCTTCCTCTACTTCTCCTCTGTGCCTCTCCCAGCCAGTACTCTGGGGATGGAGTTACAGGGAGTCCTGACAGGGATCTGGTTACCTGTAGACGGAGCCCGAATACGACTCTCCTGTCAGGGTCCTCTCCTGCTCCTCCTGGCACAGCACCGAATGAGTCAGCCACTTGCAAAACTTTACTCCCTTGCTCTGGGCTATCTTCAGGTGAGCCTAGGGCTGATGATGTCCCTCCTGGGGCTGTAGAAGCGGTTGGCCCTCAGTCCAGAGTCTGGTGGCAGGTCAGCTCTGCACACCTAGTCTGGTTTGCTGCATACACTGAATATTAATAATAATAATAATAATACATTTTATTTATATAGCGTCAACATATTCCCCAGCACTGTACAATTTGTAGGATTCAAGTACTGACAAAAAAGATGTATTACAAAGAAATATTCAAGTCACACACTGGGTCTGAGGGCCCTGCTCGCAAGAGTTTACATTCTGTGAGGTAGAGGGGGGTGACACAAGAGGTAGCAGGGGCGGCAACAGACATAGCATTGCTTGTACAATGGTCAGACAATTTTGTGATAGAGGTTACTGTCATTACACATATATAAAGCTGTATGAGCTGTCACCAGTCGTGTCCTTTAATGTGCAGATGGTGCCTGGACATATAGAGTTAGTCTGATACGGCATCATATCCTGTGAGGTAATGTGGGAGCGTGAACAGAGGAGGGTACGTCGGGATTCTAACTACGGAAGGGTTTACATTAGGAGTTGTGATAGGCTTATCTGAAAAGATATGTCTGAACTAACTTCCAACCGTCGCCAGGGAGATAATATCTCCTTACACCCTCGCCCAGTGGCCTGTGATAGGCCAGGGCTGAACCAAGTCTGGGTTTGACCACTGCAGGGGGAAATGCCGAGGGGAAAGCTGCACAAAGTGACATTTAACACAAAAGACAACACATACAAACATAGCCCAGAGGCACAGTAACAAACACATGGAAGCAGCAGCCTCTGGGATGCTGCAAGATGACAGCAGCTGTGTGCTAGTCATGCATCGATCCTATATCTATAGCTTATAGGTAGTAAAGCGGTAACAGTCAGAAAGCCTTGGTGCTTTAAAGGGTATGTAATCGGTCAACTAGAGATTTGAGTTCGACTAGAGTCAAACCTCTCAGGATTAGTTTTGTTTTGTGTTCGTGTGACTCGGCTCCAAGATTTGTATTGGGTCGAACAACTTAGTTACGAACCACTGCTTAAATTGGTTTCCTAGAAACCTATCTATTCAATTTCTAGCTTTCTTAGGCAAATACAGCCAAAGTTATGTCAAAGTGAAAGTGGCACAATTATACTCTGGAGTCTGTTTACATCCCAGATTTTATAAGGTGGAAGCCCCAAGGAGGCGTAAAAAAATAAAAAACATTCATACTCATCTTTTGTCACCTCTTTTAGGCTTCCTTTTGGTGTCCAATGCTCTCTCTCTCTCTCTCTCTGCCTCCCTCGATGATGTCATGTGCCCGGGTCACCACTGAGGCCTGTGATTGGGTCTTAGTGGTTTCATGGGCATGCTGAGCTACATGACCAGGCCACAGCAGGTTTTTTAACATTTTTTCAACTCCCCTGGACCTCTACCTGAAGGTACCCCAGAGTAAAATGCAGCAGTCATTTTAATTCGATCCAGACAAATTTCCATTTGTTTGGTTTCGTACACAAACATGCAATTTGGAATATTCAGGTCAAACCCAGCTCAGTACGAGTCAGAACACCCATCTCTACTTTCAACAAGCTTTGAATAAATCAGTAGCATTATGTGTGTGTATGAGAAATGCCACTATTTCTGCCCATATGACTTATATTTTTGCATTTTAGCAGGTTTTTCCCTCTACAGAATCTAACTAATTTTCAACCTTCCTTGGCAAGAGGATGGAGACTGGCTTCTATAATATCTCCCATAGACAGCACATAGAATCCAGTATAATAAATAGCACATGGTATTGTTGTTTGTGTGCTATAAGTACAGAGGACCTGCCTAAATGTACACTATTAAAATCACTGTTAAATAAATACCCTAAAAAAGGGCTACATTATCTGCAATATATTCCGTTTCAGTCAGGCATACTAGTCAAAGGCTATGTGGACTAATAAATACCTAGACCGGACCTGTGTACATATATTACTGTGTAGTACACACACTCATTGTGGTTACTTTCATATCGCACATATCACATATCATGTGGCTTGTGATTCACTTAAGGTATATGTAACTATATTATGATTTCATGCATACCATACTTAGCTTGTGGTGCTAAGTTCAGTTACCCCATTTCTTCAATGAACCACAAATAGCTTACAGTTCATTCACAGTGCACTTAACTATTTATACTTTCATATATTCCATGCACAGCATGCAATTTCTGGTGAGTATTCCCATATAGTTTTGATATTCTAAAATCATCTAAGTGGTGACAGTCTGTTGTCTTCGGTTGCGAATGGATATGACTATAATTACAGGAACTTTCTATGGTCTGGAACTTGTCAGAAACTCAGCCATGATTTCCTATTTGGGGCTGGATTATCAGACAGGAACACTACATTCGCGAGAAGATAACCCGGCCACAATAAGGAAATCATGGCTGGTTTTCAGACCATAGAAAGTTCCTGCATTCGTAGTCATATCCATTGGCAACCAATCAAGAATATAGACTCATCACTGAGATGATTAGAAAAAATCTTTAAAAAATGTAATCATTTATATTTGCAAAAATGTTTAACTTTTAATTGTCTACAAATTTAAATATGGTTACTCTCATGGAAAAACCCCTTGAAGTCCCTTTGGTCTCACAGTCTGAAGCATAGTTGCCTCCTTTAGGTAAAGGGGGCATTGCCTCTATCCCTTGAAATTTTACCTGATCATAATTCACTGCATGATTTTCCCACACATGATGCGCAATGGGAATATCTTCTTACGAGTGATGACTTTAATGTGGTCTCTAATTTCTCTCCTGAACTGTCTAATGGTTTTCCAACATATTGAGCTCCACAGGAACATAACACCTGTGGTTTTTCAATTTAATAAAAGATCTATTCTTGTATTCTATCTCCGATGAAGAGCTTGTGAACGACCCACTTACTTCCACGTAGTAACATGCCTTACATGCTCCACATCTATATGTGCCTTTGGGGTTTTTCCCAACCACATTTTTTGTTCGATGGGTGTCAGAGGGCTGTGAACCAGTTTATCTTCCAAATTATGTCCCCTTTTATATGTAATTCTGGTCCCCTACATCTGGGTCTGCCTATAGTATCCCCCAATATCTTTGCAGCAACTCCCTTATCTCCTGAAGCCGGGAGTCGTATGTGTCAATGATTCTACATGTAATATTGTCATTTTCCTTTGTACAGGTGTTTAGTAACTCGGTACGTTTGATGGCTAAGGCTTGGTGATGTGCCTTCTAAGTAGCTAGTCCAGGTACCCTCTTCTCTTGAACCTAGTACTCAACTCTGCAGTCGCAGCTTTGTACTCCACCATGCTAGAACAAGTCCTGTGCATCCACAAATATTGCCCTTTTGGTATTCCTTTTTTTTGCTGAGGATGCCAGCTATGTCAAATTATGAGACTGTTAGTGGCTTTGGATTTTTAAGGACAGAAATATTTAATCTGATTTGTTAACAGTAAGGTCCAGGATGGTATTGGAATGGTTTTGCATCTCAGGTGTTAAATAAAGCTCTACCTGGACAAATTTGGTGAACTTTTCCCTTGTGTAAAATAAAGATGTCATCGATGAACCTCAGCCACAATCCTATGGCCGAAGGCCATCGCTTTATGTCCTCATGGAACACAATTTCCCTCTTTCACCATCCCAGGAAGAGATTGGTATAGGTAGGGGCATAAGGGCTACCCACTGCCACTCCCCTGGGCTGGTAAATGGTCAAAAAGCAAAAAATTATGCTTGGAAATGAATATCAACAACTCAAGGACAAATTAACAATTTCTCATATAATGTGCTCATCTGGATCTTAAAATGTCCTCCACAGCCCCACATGCCCCATACTTCTTGGAGGATGTCCTCAAATCTGTGAAAGGTCTCTCTCCTTCCTCTGTTCTTCCTCCCACAATGCCCATAGATCGTGTAACAAAGGCATGTCCTCTTCAGTCACACCCAAATCAAGACATCGGCATTTGTCGTTGAACTTAAAAAATGTCTTCCACTTTAACTTGAGCCCAAACAATTGTATGTCCTTTACCCATGTAAATAGGTCAAATAAAGGAGTTGGTACAAATGATAACCCTATAGAAGGGCCCGCCAGTTCACTTTAGAGCTTAATAATTTGCATATACTCTACATGTCAAACATATGGTGACAAAGGAAATGGTAATGCAATGCTATGGTGACAAAGGGGAAGGGAAGAAAATGCTACTTTGATTAAAGTGAAATTGGATAGCCCTGCTTTGAACAAGAGGCAAAAGAAGAGAAGCCTTATCATGGTCAAGGATTAAAGGATATACAGTGGGGAAAAAAAAGTATTTAGTCAGCCACCGATTGTGCAA
Organism: Leptodactylus fallax; assembly: GCA_947044405.1. NCBI lineage: Eukaryota > Metazoa > Chordata > Amphibia > Anura > Leptodactylidae > Leptodactylus > Leptodactylus fallax. The sequence goes on along the minus strand of CAMRHE010000300.1, from coordinate 320,469 downwards.
GTTCTCCCACTTAAAAAGATGACAAAGGCCTGTAATTGACATCATAGGTAGACCTCAACTATGGGAGACAAAATGAGAAAATAAATCCAGAAAATCACATTGTCTGATTTTTAAAGAAATTATTTGCACGTTATGGTGGAAAATAAGTATTTGGTCAATAACAAAAGTTCATCTTAATACTTTGTTATATATACTTTGTTGGCAATGACAGAGGTCAAATTTTTTCTGTAAGTCTTCACAAGGTTGGCACACACTGTTGCTGGTATGTTGGCCCATTCCTCCATGCAGATCTCCTCTAGAGCAGTGATGTTTTGGGGCTGTCGCTGGGCAACACGGACTTTCAACTCCCTCCAAAGGTTTTCTATGGGGTTGAGATCTGGAGACTGGCTAGGCCACTCCAGGACCTTGAAATGCTTCTTACGAAGCCACTCCTTCATTGCCCTTGCAGTGTGCTTGGGATCATTGTCATGCTGAAAGACCCAGCCACGTTTCATCTTCAGTGCCTTTGCTGATGGAAGGAGGTTTGCACTCAAAATCTCACGATACATGGCCCCATTCATTCTTTCATGTACACGGATCAGTCGCCCTGGTCCCTTTTCAGAGAAACAGCCCCAAAGCATGATGTTGCCACCCCCATGCTTCACAGTAGGTATGGTGTTCTTTGGATGCAACTCAGCATTCACTCTCCTCCAAACACGACGAGTTGTGTTTCTACCAAACAGTTCTAATTTGGTTTCATCTGACCATATGACATTCTCCCAATACTCTTCTGGAACATCCGAATGCTCTCTAGCAAACTTCAGACGGGCCCCGGATATGTACTGGCTTAAGCAGGGGGACACGTCTGGCACTGCAGGATCTGAGTCCCTGGCGGCGTAGTGTGTTACTGACGGTAGCCTTTGTTACGTTAGTCCCAGCTTTCTGCAGGTCATTCACTAGGTCCCCCCGTGTGGTTCTGGGATTTTTGCTCATCGTTCTTGTGATCATTTTGACCCCACGGGGTGAGATCTTGCATGGAGCCCCTGATCGAGGGAGATTATCAGTGGTCTTGTATATCTTCCATTTTCTAATTATTGCTCCCACAGTTCATTTCTTCACACCAAGCTGCTTGCCTATTGCAGATTCAGTCTTCCCAGCCTGGTGCAGGTCTACAATTTTGTTTCTGGTGTCCTTCCACAGCTCTTTGGTCTTCACCATAGTGGAGTTTGGAGTGTGACTGTTTGAGGTTGTGGACAGGTGTCTTTTATACTGATAACAATGTCAAACAGATGCCATTACTACAGGTAATGAGTGGAGGACAGAGGAGCCTCTTAAAGAAGAAGTTACAGGTCTGTGAGAGCCAGAAAACTTGCTTGTTTGTAGGTGACCAAATACTTATTTTCCACCATAATTTGCAAATAAATTCTTAAAAAATTAGACAATGTGATTTTCTGGATTTGTTTTCTCATTTTGTCTCTCATAGTTGAGGTCTACCTATGATGACAATTATAGGCCGGCCTCATCTTTTAAAGTGGGAGAACTTGCACAATTGGTGGCTGACTAAATACTTTTTTTCCCCACTGTAAGTAATTTTGTGTTAACTGAGTAAATAATGGGGAACTGCTTTGGATATTACAACACGATGAACTAGGGACACTGCTGTGACAAATGGGGTAAAATAGAAGGGAGGAGTTATTGTGCCTAATGTAGGGTGATGGGGGCTATTGGTACTGCTGGAAATAGGGAGGCTCATGTGATTGTAGGTGAATGGAGAGAATTGTAGTAAGTATTGGTAGGGAGAAAGGGAACACTGTTTTGCTTCTGTATCTCTATAGGTACTGGAAGACAGCAAGAAGCCTCACATCATGTGTAATTCATGCATGGACAGCTTTGCATTGTCAGTCTGTTAACCCTAGGACAGGTTGATTTTTATTCTATTCATAACCCGTGTCTGTGTAATGGAAAAAAAATAAAATAGCAAAGCTTTTCGCAATCCTACCTGTCATGAATAATTTATACCTGTTCTACATAGGGTCACTGCTGATGAATCTCTCTGAACACTGGTTTCCTTTTGTTTGTACGAAACAATTTGTATGTATAGAAAAACACTGTTTTCTCAGCGGCTGTATGCAAAAGGTTTCTATAGTAACAGGAATGAGACTGTCAATAGTTAAATTTGTGACCCCTGAAAAGCCATGTACATGTATAAAAATAACACATACACTGTAATGCTTTAAATCAATGTTATTCAGGATATGTAAGATACCTGGGATTTCTCTGGTTTTTCAATTAATTTCTGTATGCCAGTAAATGGTATTGTTTTTGCTTCTGTCCAGGGTAGTGGAGCTGATTGTAAAGCCGTGGCATAATGATTTAGGCCACAGGGAGTGTGTCCCCCACCAGATACCTGGGGAGATGAGGTCCGTCCAGATCACCAGGCAAGCAGAGCTCTCAACTTTCAACACCAATACAGTTGAAAACTATGGCGGCGCATAGAGCTACTGGTTTGGTGCACTGCCCCTTACCTTGGTATGCCACATAGAATATCAGGTCGCGTGACTGTGTCACTGCATCATACTGCCTGTGCTGGGCTATGGACAGAAGACAGGGTGAAGAAGGGATACAGTCACCTGTCATGGGAGCTGAGAATATGTGGGTTTTATTTTTTTGCTGTATTATCCAAAGGTGGAAGTACAAACATGGAATGGAGAGCGTATACACTTGGGGGCACAAGGGAGGTATTATTACTGTATGGGGCCTAAAGCTGTTTGGGGGTACTAGGTAGTGGTAACTTGTGGACATCATATAGTAGTATTTTTTGGCCCTTGCATGGCAAACTTTCAGGAAGACCCTTCCTTTGGGATATGTCACAATCTCTTTTTCTGATGTGGACATGCTAATGAGCTGGTATGATCAAAGTAGGATCAAACTTTCTCCGAATTATATTATAAAATATTACAATAAGAAGAAAGAAAGGAAGGAAATTGTTTGGATAAGGCTTTTTCAAAAAGCTGGTCTTTTGGAGAGATTTCAGTCTAGATAGATACTAGAGATGAGCGAAGTATTCAAAGATTCGATTCGGCAACTACGCCAAATTTCGCAATACAATTCTATTTGATCCGAATTAAATTGCGGCGAATCGCATAACAAAAACAGCTATTTATTGGCTGCAGAGAGCCGGGGTAGGCGGGTGGACGGCAAAATGGCGGAACCCCTTGGATGCCATGGTCAGTTACAGCTAACACCCTGCTCCATAACCGATCGGGGGTTTTAACACCTTGGATGCAGCGGTCAAACATGCTGTGGGCGCTTGTGAAGTGGTTAAAGGGCTGTGACATCACAGGGCTGGCTGCTGATTGGCTGCACGCATGGCATTGTGGGTGATCCCTCGTTCCCAGAGTTTCTTGACCCATGTCCTAACATGTACTAGAGCCATTTTGAACTAAATGCGATTTGTTACCATGAAGTGTGAGGAAATTCGCGCCCTCACCCACTCCCCTCTCCCCTTTCCTTTTTTCCCCCCCCCTCCCCCCCCCCCCCCCCCCCCCCCCCCCTCCCCACTTCACACATAAACAAAAAACAAAAAAAAAATAAAATATATAAAAAATTTTTTCCTTTCCCCCCCCCCCCCCCCCCAAAACAAAACAACAACATTTTTTTTTATTTTTTTCTAAAAAAAAAAAAACTTTTTTTTGGCTGCCCACCCCCTGTTAATAAAAAACAAAAAAAATTTTTTTTTTTTTTTTTTTTTTAAATTAATTTTTTTTTTTTTTTTCCCCCCTTTTTCTCCCCCACAAACAAAAAAAATAAAAAAAAAAAAAAAACACGGCAACACAACACAAACAAAAAGAAAAAAAAAAAATTTTTTTTTTTTTCAACCCCCCCCCCCCCCCCCAAATTGAAGAAAAAAAAAAAAGGGGGGGGGGCCCCCCCCCCCCACACCCATCCCCCCCCCCCCCCCCCCCCGGGGCCCCCGGCAAACACCTCCGGGCCCGGGGGGCCTGTGGAGTGGGGTCCTTGGTGAGTAAATCAGTGATAGGATTACATTTGGACAACACATATCACACCTCATTAGATGGATACACAAGTTACTTTAGCATCCCGACTATACCTGCCTAACATCTCTCAATCCTCTTGGAGGAGTGGCCCCTGGGGGGTGGGTAATATTTGACAGCAAGGCTCTAGATGGTAAGTGAGGAACATCCAGCCACACCTTATCAAACTTTGATCGCACATTGCACCTTCTGTGCACAGCATGTTGCATCCAACTTAATCAGTGGCGTAACTAAGTGCAAACTTTGACCAGTGTAAGAGACAGCCAATGTTGTCCTAAGCTTCATTTGTCTGTATAAACTGTTAATGTTGAATGTATTTCTGTGATTCTGTTCCTTTAAGACAGCAGCCATTGTAATTGTGACATGATGCTGGAGTGAGACCCCCCCCCCTTTTATGTCAGTCTGTCTGTTCTGCAGACAGAGTGTGAGCAGAGAAGCAGGAAGTGATGAGACAGAGAGCAGCAGCCATCTTGGCAAGAGAGAAGACAGGTGTCTGTGTTGTGTTGACCTGGTGTGGAGATTTTTCTGTACAGCTAAGCTGTATCTTGGTACAGAGACAAACAGAGTGTAAAGAGACAACAGGACTAGTGAGTCCACGTGAAAGGAACTGTGCTCAGTGGCTGATCAGTGAGACTGACATTGTGACTGTGTATATGGATGCCACAGATAGAGACTCGCAGTGCTGTTGACGTACTGGACAGTAACTGCTAAATTCCGGCTCACATCCCAGCTCAGTGTATGGATTCGACAGGACTGTCAGTGTGCTGAGTGGAATCTGCTGTTGGATTACATTGCATTCATTTGGTTTCCCTTTTAAAGAGGACTTCATTTCTCCCAAGATCCTGATAACCGTGAGGAGAGGACGCTTCACTATAAAAGAAAGGACCGAATTTGGGCCCCACCGCGCGCTTCTACGGACTGTAAGCGGTCCACCTGGACCACTGGGGAAAAGGGGGTGCACCCAAATGTGAAGTCAGGGTCAGTTAGGGATAGTTTTGAGTATATTGTTCATTCAGTGTCCATACTGCAGAAGTGGACAGAGTAAAAGTAGAAACCATTGCAGAATTTGCCTTGAAATTGTTCATGCTATATTGTATATTTTGCTTGCCTTTATCCCTGTCATTTTACCTTTAACTAGCCTTTAACTTATAGTAAATATATATTTTTTTCTTGAACTACCGCGTGTGCGTTCATTTCTGGTTGCGGAGTCCAAACCACCTGCCTTGCTCTCGGTTCACAAATTGGCGTAGTCGGCAGGATCCGCTTACCAGAATGGACGGTGACGCACCCGTTAGAGAGAATGGTGCTGGAGGAAGAATGCCAGCAGGGGCTATAATGAGTCAGTTAGCTAAATTTGATGGCAATAATATGTCAGTGAGTATGTGGGTGGAACAGATACGAATGATACAGCGAATGTACCAGACCGCACCAGAAGTACTAGTAGAGCTAGCAATATTGACATTACAAGGGGATGCTAAGACCACGGTGATACTGAGGCCATTTGAACAAAGGCAGACATTTGAGCAAGTAGTCCAGATTCTAGAAACCATCTATGGAGAAACTGCATTGCTGGGGTCTCTGCAGGCTCGGTTCTTCCAGAGGGTACAACAGGAGAATGAAAGCCTTCCCCAATATGCAAATGCCCTACAAGAACTGCTCCGAGATATTCAAGTGAAGGAAGGAGGGGGCTTGCCAGCCTTCTGTAACCCTGATCGGACTCTCCGTGACCAGTTTGTCCTGGGGATACGTGACGGCAGTTTAACTGTGACTATGCAGGATTTTATACGACGAGAGACTGATGCTAAATTCCATGATGTACAGGTAGAGGCCATCTCCCGTGCCAATAGTATGGTCCCGAGGCCCCAGACTGCAGTTGGAGTTACTTTGTCACAGGGGGCTAGTTCTGGCTCAGAGACAGTAGAAAAAGGGACGGTTAAAGAAATTCTCACAGTAATGCAGAAACTGCAAGAGCAAATGGAACACTTGCACACCCGTTGTGATGAGCATTCTATGAAAATTGCAGACTTCCAGAAGACTGGAGATGAAAGGGTGAGCCATCCACACCCAGCAAGTCAGAATCACCCACCACCCCGCTGGAGGGATGAGGATAGGACCTACCGAAGGGGTCCAAATCATTTAGTGCAGTGCTCTGGAGAAATCGAAGGGGTTACCGAAGGGGCCCAAACAGATGGCTAGAACGACGGGAGATACGCTGCTGGGAGTGTGGACGGATGGGCCACGTTGCTGCTAGATGTCCAGAGCAGCGACAAACTTATGAGAGACCGCCGTTAAACTGAAGTCCACTGCTGCTGTAGGGCGTGTAGTAGGGGAGACTGACAAGGAGACTATGTGGGGAGAATGCCCTGATGATGACCTGATCGCTGCAAGTCCTCTCATACAGGTGGAAATGGAGGGTATTCCGGTTACCGGGATGATTGACACGGGTTCCCAAGTAACGACCTTGAGTAGAGACTGTTATGAACGGTACTTCCAGCAACATGTGAAATATGATCCCCATACATTCTTACGAGTGGTCGCAGCTAACCAGTTACCAGTTCCGGTCGTGGGAGTGGCCTGGATGAATGTCCGGGTATGTGGCCAAGATCTAGGTAGGAAAGGCATTGTGGTGGTACAGGAGTCACATGAAGTAAAGGTCCCTGTCATTTTGGGGATGAATGTGTTAAAAGAATTAGATCAGATCCTCTTTGAAAAGAAAGGTCACGGTTATTGGAAAGAAACCACCACCCATCGACCTACTCAAACAGCTTTCCAGCGGCTGATCCGGACATGTGGCTTACAGAAAAGTTCGGATGCACAGCGTCCTCTGGCTCAAATTTCAGTTCCTTTGCATACAAAAGTTACACTGCCACCCAGTCGGGAGACAATAGTGTCCATGCCCGTAGGCACCTGTTGGAAACTAGAGGGCATAGCTGTATTGGTAGAACCACTGCAGGCAGCCGAAGGAGGTGTTGATCCGCTAGTGGCCCGTTCCTTGGCAATAGTTCGCAATGGAAGAGTACCACTTCGATGTGTAAACACTCAGGACCAGAGTGTGGACCTGACCCCAGGGAGGCTGCTGGCTAACATCTATGTGACTCCGGAAGAAGTAAGGAAAGTAACTCCAATGCAGCTGAAGCCGACTGAAAGGGATGAGTGGACCGTAACTGTGTCCATGGGAGAAGATGAGGAACCCACCTCTGAATGGAATGGCCGTGCAATTCGAGAACAGATGAAGATGGATGCAAGTTCATGTTCTCTGGAATGGGTGCAGAAGGTAGATGAGCTGTTGTGGGAGAACCGAGCCACCTTTGCACGGTATGCTGAAGATTTTGGATGTACCACAGGGATCCACCATGAGATTCCCACAGGAGACACCCCTCCAATTAGAGAGCGTTACCGACAAATTCCTCCACAGTTGTATCAGGAAGTGAAAGAACTGTTAGCTAAGATGTTACAGGGTGGGATCATCCAAGAAAGCCAGAGTCCCTGGGCGGCTCCTGTGGTGTTAGTAAGAAAAAAAGATGGGTCCATCCGATTTTGCGTAGACTATCGGAAGTTAAACGCTTGCACCGTACGAGATTCCTACCCCTTGCCACGGATTGAGGAGTCCCTATCAGCGCTAGGGAGAGCCCGGTACTTCTCCTCACTAGATCTGGCTAGTGGGTATTGGCAGGTGCCGATGGCCACAAAAGACAAGGAGAAGACGGCATTCATCTTGCCCATGGGACTATACGAATTTAACCGGATGCCCTTCGGGTTAACAAATGCACCCGGAAGGTTTCAGCGGTTGATGGAGAAATGTCTCGGTGACTTCAACTTTGAGTTCACTCTCATCTACTTGGATGACATTATAGTGTATTCTGCGACCTTTGAAGACCATCTCCACCAGTTGGGGCAAGTATTTCGAAGATTGCGGGAACATGGGCTCAAATTGAAACCCAGTAAATGTCGGTTGTTCCAATCTGAAATTGATTACTTGGGTCACCGCGTATCAGGAGAAGGGGTGAGACCATCAAGAGACAAGATAGCGGCTGTTCAAGATTGGCCGATACCGACTACCCTGCGAGAAGTGAGGGCGTTCCTTGGAGTAGCCGGTTACTATCGACGGTTTATTAAGGATTTCGCCAAGGTAGCAGCACCACTTAATGCTCTCCTACGAGGCACATCCGGTGGTCCAATGAACCGGTCCGTGAATTGGGGACCTGAACAGGAACAAGCCTTCCAGGCATTGAAGGATGCACTGACAACAGCCCCAATCTTGGCATATGCTGATTACCACTTGCCGTTCCAGCTATATACAGATGCAAGCCTGCATGGTCTTGGAGCAGTGCTTTCCCAGCTTCAGGATGGCCAGGAGAGGGTCATAGCGTACGGCAGCCGGTCTTTGAGAGATTCTGAAAGAAACCCCGAGAATTATAGTTCATTGAAGTTGGAGCTGTTGGCACTGGTATGGGCCATGACCGAGAAATTCTCTGAATATTTGACCAGTGCTGAAGTTTTAGTACTGACTGACAACAACCCACTAGCTCACCTGGAAAATGCCAAGCTTGGGGCGTTAGAGCAGAGGTGGATAGCCCGAATGTCTACGTTCAATTACCGCATTAAGTATCGGTCCAAGACAGAGAACCAGAATGCTGACGGACTTTCTAGGGTAACTGCCCAGACCCCCACAGAAGACGTGGATCATGAGTTGGAGCATGTGGAGGTGCCCGACTTCAGCAGATTTTCACAGGCCTTGGCCGCCGCTAATCAGTTTGAGATGGAGGGGACTGAAATGGCTCCTTTCTTTGGTCCCTCACGACAGGAATGGGCACAGATACAACAGACCCATGAGGGGCTGACGCAGATGATCAAGTGTGTTGAGAAAGGCCAGAAGCCCTGTAGAGAGGAAAGAGAACGACTGACACGTGAGATATTATCTGTTTTGAGTCAGTGGGAAAAGTTGGAGATGAAAAATGGAGTGCTATGCCGAAAGGTCTATTTACCTTCTGAGATCGACATTCGATACCAAATTGTGGTGCCTAGTGAACTGGCTCGCTCGTTGGCAGTTGAGGCTCATAATAAGAATGGACATTTTGGTCATGAGAAGACCTTTCGTTGGTTACAGCAACTGATTTACTGCCCTGGTCTTCGTCAAATGGTCGAAGAAGTATGCCGCAGCTGTCGAACTTGTGAGATCCATAAGGCAATAGAACAGAGAGCTCCCCTGCAAACCATCGTGACCCAGGAACCTTTAGAAATCGTCATGATAGACTATCTAATGGTGGGCCCATCCAATAGCGGACACCAGTATTGCCTCGTAATGGTGGATCACTTCACCAAATTTGCGGTGGTAACCGCCACCAAGGACCAGACAGCTGAGTCAGCAGCTCGTGCTCTGTGCCAAGATTTCATTCGAGTATATGGGTGCCCCCAACGCATCCACTCCGACCAGGGCGCCTGCTTTGAGGGACACGTAATGAAAAAAGTTCAACATATCTACGGGATAAAGAAGTCTCACACGACTCCATACCACCCTCAGGGAAATGGGGCCTGTGAAAGATTCAACAGAACTCTGCTACAGATGCTGCGGACTCTGGAGGAAGACAAGAAGTTACAGTGGTCTCAGTTCTTGTCTGAAATGGTGTGGGCCTATAACAATCAGGTCCATTCTACAACGGGGTACTCTCCTTATACACTTCTCTTTGGGCGGTCTGGGCGAAGTATAGGAGAATTACAGTTGAATGATGTGGATGGGTTCCCTCCGAGGGATCCAACCTCTTGGGTGCGGGCGCACCGGCAGAGACTTGAGACGATCCATCGATTGGTGCGGCAGCGCCTGCAAGAATATCCCCATCCTGATAAGACCCCAGTGGAAGAAGCACCATTGCAACCAGGCGACCTGGTGCTAGTTCGTGTCAAGAAACCCCAAGGGAAATTGGAAAGCAGATGGGAGGCTTTGCCGTATCGTGTTGTTGGCCGCAAGTATGCGAATGGGCCAGTGTACCAGGTCCAGAAAGAAGGAACTGATTGTGTTCGAGTACTTCACCGAAATATGTTGCGCCTGTGTCATTCTGAAGGGACAAATCACGATGGGCCTGCCAATGTGAATGAGCTCCCACAGTCAGAGAATGGAGGTGCGGAATGGGCCTCCGACGAGGAGGATGATTGTTGGCCGATCCCTGCTCCTGGGGATGTTCCACCTGTGACTACTGTATCTCCGGCCTGTGTCCCCTCTGGTGCGGAATCCGCTGGTCCTTCTCAGCCTATAGCTGCAGCACCCCATAATATACCACCGGTCCTCAGACAGACCACTAGGCCAAATGCTGGTATTCCCCCTGTTCGGTATGCGCAGGATGAGTTTGTTTGGCCTGCCATACATCGGTATACTACCACTCTGTGCATAAAAGTACAACCCTCTGGATATACAGTCATAGGCAGGGACTGCCAATCTTAAAGTTGGGGGGAATATGTAAGAGACAGCCAATGTTGTCCTAAGCTTCATTTGTCTGTATAAACTGTTAATGTTGAATGTATTTCTGTGATTCTGTTCCTTTAAGACAGCAGCCATTGTAATTGTGACATGATGCTGGAGTGAGACCCCCCCTTTTATGTCAGTCTGTCTGTTCTGCAGACAGAGTGTGAGCAGAGAAGCAGGAGGTGATGAGACAGAGAGCAGCAGCCATCTTGGCAAGAGAGAAGACAGGTGTCTGTGTTGTGTTGACCTGGTGTGGAGATTTTTCTGTACAGCTAAGCTATATCTTGGTCCAGAGACAAACAGAGTGTAAAGAGACAACAGGACTAGTGAGTCCACGTGAAAGGAACTGTGCTCAGTGGCTGATCAGTGAGACTGACATTGTGACTGTGTATATGGATGCCACAGATAGAGACTCGCAGTGCTGTTGACGTACTGGACAGTAACTGCTAAATCCCGGCTCACATCCCAGCTCAATGTATGGATTCGGCAGGACTGTCAGTGTGCTGAGTGGAATCTGCTGTTGGATTACATTGCATTCATTTGGTTTCCCTTTTAAAGAGGACTTCATTTCTCCCAAGATCCTGATAACCGTGAGGAGAGGACGCTTCACTATAAAAGAAAGGACCGAATTTGGGCCCCACCGCGCGCTTCTACGGACTGTAAGCGGTCCACCTGGACCACTGGGGAAAAGGGGGTGCACCCAAATGTGAAGTCAGGGTCAGTTAGGGATAGTTTTGAGTATATTGTTCATTCAGTGTCCATACTGCAGAAGTGGACAGAGTAAAAGTAGAAACCATTGCAGAATTTGCCTTGAAATTGTTCATGCTATATTGTATATTTTGCTTGCCTTTATCCCTGTCATTTTACCTTTAACTAGCCTTTATTAACTTATAGTAAATATATTTTTTTTTCTTGAACCCCCCCCCCCCCCCCCCTTCCTTTTTTCCCGGCCCCCCCCCCCCCCCCCCCCCCCCCCCCCCCCCCCCCCCCCCCCCCCCCCCCCCCCCCCCCCCCCCCCCCCTTTTTTGAGAGGCCCCCCTCCGCACCCCCCCCGGGCCCCCCCCAAAAAAAAGAGAGAACCACAAAACCCCCCCCCCCCCCCCCCCACCAAAAAGAGGGGGGGGGGGGCGCCCCCAAAAAAAAAAAGGGGGGACCCACCCCCCCGGGGAAACCCCCCAACAGAGGGGCCCGAGGGGCCGATTCCCCCCCAACCAAAAACGGGGGCCCTCCTTTAAAAAAGGCCCTCCATTTTTAAAAGTTCGATAACCCCTTTAAAGGATTATTTTAGTTATTTGCTATTAATGAACTATCCTCAGTATAAGAGATTAGTGGGGTCCTATAGCAGGGACCCCTACTGATCAGCTGTTTCATCTCTGCTGTCTGGGGAGACTTCAGCACAGTTACTTTCACAAGCAGCAGAGATTAATTCTGATCTCTGCTAACAGAGGTGTAGTATCTTTAGAAGGGGGACAGTAGTTGAAGAACCAGGTTTTCCCAAGCACTGTCATGATGTTGCAGGGTCCCAGCCAACTGTTGTGGACCTGCTATCTCTCCAGGCCTGATTATTACAACCCTAGAAGTAATGTATTAAGCTTAGTACATAAGTTCTCCTTAGTCAGGACTGTGGGCTGGATCCAGTACTGGACAACAAGTTTTCTGGCCTGGGGAGTAGTTATAGGGGGTGCAGCAGTAGCAGTCCCAGTTCACACTCCCAAAACATGTGCAGCTCCACAGCTTGGACAGATGGAGTCCTGTTGTATCCTTAATCTGAACAGAAAATGTGGGTTCTTATACACTGTGGATGAATAACAAAGGTGAATACCTGTGTGCCTCACACAGGAAAAGCATAGGAGCTAGGTCAAGCATATCAATCTGCAAGCCATCATCTGCAAGGGGACCATAAAGTGTTTAAAGAAATGAAGCTGTCCATTTGCCACAACTGAGCCCAGTGTATGGATTCCCCTATCCATTCAGGAATTAAAATCCATCAGCTTAGTGAATTTAAGGAGCCAGGGATTTTGCCAAAACTTATTGAACCTGTTGTACCCTGTTAGGCCCAGCAAAGATTTCTCCCTGTACCAGACCCTGTATAATAGCCAAAGTGTCGGGCAGCCATAGCAGGTGTCCATTCCCCCACTAGTCTCCAACATAGATAGTGGTAGGATTCATGGAGTACCCTCTAACACCAGTCCCCCCACTGTGTTCAAATCGTCCAGCTGGCCCAGACCCTGCATATGTTGCATCTGTGCTGTCATAAACTACAACTAAGGGCTTGGAACAGCAATGGCCCAGTTGCCTTTTTCTTGCTGTGTATATATTAGTCTGATACTGGGACAGTCAGTCAAAGGTTTTGCTACCATGAAAAAATATTGCATTGAATCGGTTCATGAGAAACTGGAGTGCTTAACCAAATTCAAACTAATTTAAAGAGGACCTTTCATGTTCTCTGACATCGGCGGCATTATATACCGCTAGAAAGCTGGGCTGTGAGGAGCCCCCATCCCCCAATAGTACAATACTGAATTCAGCGCACTGTCAGCTTTCTAGCAGTATATAATACCGCTGATCAGCGAGGACATGAAAGGTCCTCTTTAGGGGTGGACATCTCTGTTTGAGTTAGTCATTTCTATTTTTCTGCACTACCACTTTTAGCCACTAGATGGCTATGGTGAGATCTTAGAATATAAACTACATGATATTTGCTAAAATGTAGTTAATAAACTACACTAAGGATGGATTGATAATATATGTGCTGAAGAAAAATTTGCTGCTCAGAGCAAAAACAATTATTTTCACTTGCGCCTTTCCTTCCTTTTTCTGTTAACCTTTCACCTACTGCTTCTGCAGATTTTATTCTCATCAAAAAAAGACAGACTACTATATGAGTTGCAAATGTGATATGAGATGTGCCCATATGTACTTCATGTGGGTCACCAGACAGGAGAGAGAACTCTAGCGCAATCTCTGAACACTCCTATGTATATGTGTGAGTAATGCTATCTGCAGACACCAAGTTCTGAAAGAGATCATATATATCTGCTTGTCATTATTAAATGTAAATTTTCATTTAGAATTTCAAAGGATGGAGTCTTTCCAAGTCAACGGATGGACACATAAATCCGTAGCTCATTGCAGAAAAGTTATGAAAGCTCTGACTTATATCAAACCACAAACCAGTGTGATCATCATGTAAAAAGATTGTTATCCTACACAGGTTCTCAGTCTTTGGTTCTACCCCAGGGGGTACAGGTCATGTCTCTATATGGTACTCCCTGTATACTCACAATTTAACTAACATAGTATATGATCTTAGCCTTGAGGATACTTTGATATAACTTGTTTTAATAGGTGCTACTTGGCTTAGGCATGCTGGGAAACAGTGGGGTAGATTTACTGATAAAAATGTAACAGAATTCTGGCATAATTGGCTTTTCACCACATTTATTAACAGTTTTATATACTTTCTGACACTTTCTGCATAGTGCTGAACAATAGGTTGGGAATTTCTGAAATGGAAGTATGACTTCTGCAATACCATATGCTAAAAATGCTCCAAAATGTTGGTGCATTTTTTTGGCAGAAGCTAAGCCAGCTAAAAGGTTGTATAAACATTAGACTAGATAGTGTAAAAATATGGAAGATTTATTATTCAGCCTTAGACTGGTGTAGATTTTCTGTATAACTTACACCAGAAAACAGCCATAAGCTATAACAAAAGTGTCAGGCTTAGGCATCTTTCTGCCCCATTCTATCCACATTCGCCATCAAAACAAAATTCTTTGACAACCCCTTTACGGCTTCCATGCAATGACTATGAGCAGAGATCCTGAAAGATATGAGGGAACAGTCTGCAAAGGATATCATAAAATTGTGTAATAAATGGTTGAATTTCCCATTACTGGATCATAGTACCCAATTTAAGACAATGGAGGCAGAAATTTGGATCAATATTCCCCCCTTTCAGCTTCCATGCCCTGATATTTAAAATACAGCTATGTAATAGAAAATTCCCTCATCCTCCAGTGGAAAAGCAAACAAAGAAAATTTTCACAGATTTGCTCATTTCCATTGTATAACTTTTCAATACACAAGGGGGAAGATTTATCAAGCAAAGTGCGCCAGAATTCTGGTATAATTTGTGCTAAGAAAAATTGTCTGACATACTGTGCGTCACATTTATCAAGTGTTTTAGACACTTTTTAGACAATTGTACAAAAAGAGGCGTGGTCTATTGGGAAATGAGTGTAACCTCAAAGGGAGAGGAACACTGGGACCCCAAAATTCACCAAAATGTTTTAAGCTATTAGTAAGTGTAATAAGTGGTTAAATTAGACAGTCTAATAATATGCCAGATTTATTAAACAGCATCAGACACTTTGATAAATCTAATGCAATTTATGTCTGTCTGTTATAAATTTGCATTGTGTAAAACTTAGGCACTGATAGTAAATCTGCCTCAATGAATCAGTTTCATTTCCTGAAGTGGAATACCCCTTTCATTTCACCAAACGCACCAAAAAGAATCAAACATTAATAATATGGGAACAAGATGGTTTGTCCAAATGATGGACGATTAGGAAGGATTCCATTCGTGGAGAATAAATCCCTGGGCTTAGACCATAGGGCTGTGTATAAATACATTAGTGATCAAGTAACCTGATTTTTCTGCACCTTGAGCGAAGTCAATGTGTAATAATTTCCCCTCTCCTTCACTTGCCCTATAAAAATAGTTTGTTAGTCGCAGCTCATGATAATTCTTCTGGGTCCTTTTCGCACTTGTAATTGTCTATTAGCATAGGAATAATCATAGAACGTTCCATCATGCCTTATCCCCAAGGAAAAGAAGTGCCAACCTTTAGGACACGACCTTCACATCCTTTTGTGAAGCTTTGGGACTAAATTAAATTATCCTGTCACTGGCATCAAGCTCATCTGTCAGCTTAATCCTTTTCATTTTTAATAAAACACATTCAGATGTTTTAGAATATAAATTTTGCCTTGATCTTCATTTTGACGCTTCAGTTGAACCATTCTTCCACCAGCTCAAAATTGCAAAAAAAAATTTAATTACAAATTTCACTAAATATTTTATGGCAGATTGATGCTTCTTACCAATGTTTGTGTCCATGTGGATTGATTTTGCATTAGACTGAGTTGAGGTATGCGACTATTCTGCTATATTCAGTTGAGATGTAGCTGTCGGAGACAAGGTCTCAACCACAATGGAGCATGAATGCTTAATCTTGACCTCTAGATAATCTATGGTATAGGGAGCTTGTTACATGGGGGGGAGGAGGATTAGCAATGGCTCCTAAGTAATTGTGAGAGGATAGCTTAAAGGGAATCTGTCAGGTCAATCTGAGACACTAAACCACCCACAGGTCCTTATAGACCTGGGGTTTAGTGTCCCAGATCACCCTGTTGTAATTCAATCCACAGACGCGTTAAAAATAAAAATGCTTTATACTTACCTAGAGAAGGGTCCGATCAACGCTGTTTGGTGAGATCGGTCCGGCTTATTCATGAGGCACGCCTCCCAGCGCCTGCGCTGTTCTTCAGTGAAGCCAAAGATGGACACCCCGGCTTCACTGCGTAATTATGGGGCATGCACACTGAAGCCGAGGTGTACTCCTCTGGCTTCATTGAAGAACTGCGCAGGTGCGGGAAGTACAGCGGCAGGGCGAGTATAAAGCTTTATTTTTAATGCGGCCATGGATTGCGTTATAACAGGGTGATTTGGGACACTAAACCGCAAGTCCATATGGACATGTGGGTGGTTTAGTGTCCCAAATTGCCCTGACAAATTCCCTTTAACTAGGAGTTCCATGTGATAAGCACAATCTCCTTTGGGAATTTGGAAGTTTAGGGTACAGTATCTTTACTATCTACTGTCAAGACTGCAAAGCTACTAGCACAAGGCAAATGTGGACAACCAGATAAAATGATAAAAGAACAGTATTATTTGGAACATTAGCTCTGATCCTCATTGAGGAGATCCAGCTGGTGTATGAAGAGTTACTGGCAATGTTACATGGGCAGAACATGCAAATAATCTCTCCTCTAGAAAGGAGGAAATAATCTCATTTAAAGAAAAAAACACCTTTCTATGGAGCTAATTTGCATCCTAGAAGGATTTAAAAAATCATGATCAGAAGCGGCCATTGTCAACTTAATATTTGTTCTTTGCTGAGCTTTTGAGAACAAGGGGCTCATTCATTGTACCTGCACAGTGGCCCTCTGCTATTAATATCTAGAAGACTCTAGATATTCAGGAAAAAGTTGACAACGTACGGTATGTTCACACAAAGGAATAAAGTGCTGATTTTGAGGTGTATTCCACCTCAAAATAAGTGTCAAATTCCACCTTCAATGGGAGACAGAGATCGAAGTAGGATACTTAAAAAATAAGTGCCCTGCTTAATCTTGCCATTGATTCCCATGGCTGATTCAGGTGCAGAACCCACGACATGATCAACTCTGCTTATTAATCCTATTCATCTGAACCTAATCAGCAAATGAAAGCCACATCGGAAGTCCACCTCAAAATCTTCTACTATTTCCATCATGTGAAAGGACCCCTCGACAAAGTGAGTAGATATCTGAGAAAAGAAAATGTAGAAGAAGACAATATACAGGTAGATATGGGTGTTATGGTTTATATGATGGTTGCATATCAGAACAGCTCTTCCTCATATCTTGCCTATGGCAATAATATATTCCCAGCACTCTTGTTTATCCTTGGGGCTATGTCACGTTTATTCAACACTATAATATGCCCTCTTGTACATGCTGAAGTTTTGATACATTAGAGAGAATGCAACCTACAGATAAACCCAGAATTTATAAGGCCAGCAATACAAATAATGATTGACAGGTTCCTCCAGCATTCATACTATTTTAGCTTCAAATGTCTAGGTTGTCCTATCTTATGTTTTTTTACATACATTTATGCCACTGCCAAACCATGACTAAGGTAAGCCCTCAAGATTAGTAATGTGACAAAAAGAAATATTCTGTGCCCCAAAACTCAATGGCTAAACACTGACTTGGATCAGATCAGCCATGGTCTCCTTTTTCACATAGCCTTGGGACATTGCACAAACAACTTATTAATGTAGAGATTTGCTCCGTGAAGGAGGCCCAAGTTGGCAGCTACTCACTCTTACTCACTTACGCCAAATTTTATAGGGTTCTTGGGTGACATTAGAGGGTCCCCGGGGCTGCTGTGGGTCTCCTGTTTGTTGGTGTTTTTGGGTGCCCTTGATGGTGGGCACAAATGAGACATGGGAGATGCATTGACAGTTGAACAGGTGATTACTTAATAAGTGTCTTACAGTCCCATGTAGTCACAATTCACCTACAGCAAGCAGAATGCACACTTTTGGGCACTCTTCAAACATGGACGAAATCTGCTGTTCATTCCCTCCTTTAGTCCTCTGACCCTTTCCACTGTAGGGATGTAGAGTTGATCCACTCTCTCTCTATCACTTTGAGAAATGCATGACACATTTGCTCACAAAAAAGCAATGGAGATGTTCAGTTACAAAGAAGACTTTTTCTGTGAGCTATGCAAACCATTGGTATGGGACTGCCTGTTGGGGTCTAACTACCACTAACTAATCTAGAAAGCTGAAGGCACACTCTGACACACTACTGTCCTCAACTACAGCTAGCTACCAACTAACTGAAATCTGCTCCAACACTGACTAAATGCTTGGCCTTCCTAGCAAGGGCTAACTCCACTCACGTAGACAACACAGAGTAGGAGCAGCATAGAAATGGCTGATTAACTCCTTACAATCCAGCATGAAGTTTAAAAAGTGCAAAAAATGTATAAAACATCATAAAATATTATAAAACATGTTATATATCAACAACAGCAGTAGGCTTTGGGGGATTTTAATCTTATTTAACACCCATTATGGATTTCTAAAATCCTCACAGATACAGATATATTACATATACTGTATCTGTCCCAACTCCCAAACTGTCCTACATAAGGGACAAAGAAACACAGGGCATCCCTGCACACCTCCTCATAAATGACACTCACTCTCCAGTGGGCGGTGCATCAGGAAGGGAAATGTATGCCAGTTCATAGCTGGTGTAAATTTCCTACTTCATTTACATTGATAAATCTGGTGGGGCCTGCTCCCTGTCGGCCACCCCCCCCCCACACCCAGCCATTTGTGAAGGGGCCCAAAAGTAAAAAAAAAGTTGCAATTTTGTAGCGCAAATCGGAAGTCTGTACAAAAAAATTGTGACTTTTTATGCCCTTAAAACCATACAAAGCATAATAAATATGCCCCATAGCGTTATAATTCCCTCTGGTTGTCAAGTGTATTGCATTGTATCACTTTGTTTTTCAGTCAATAGCATTATCATTAGAGTAAGTGACACCGGAGGCAGTTTAACATGGTACAATCTCTTTAAAGGTGTCCAATTCCCCTGTTTTCGAAACCATTTCAGTATTGGCAGAGTTCATTGGAGAGATGGCAGTACTAACCTATACTGTAGATCTCAATAGAGAGCATAGAGACGGGATCCTCATTCTCAGATAGGTGAGGGTCTCAGTAATGGCACTGTACTTGAACCCATTAATCATTTGTGCATGATTGCAATGTAAACAAACTGGTGCATTAAGCATAGGCACATGTGATAAAAAAAAATAATGTGTACAATGTAGCATACGTCTTTTTACTGGACATCTAAGTATGGAATTATGCAGTTTGCTGTGAGATTCTATGCAGTAAACAAAAATCCTGGCACATAAAGTCAAACAGAGGCCACAGAAGCACTGTATTGACCTCTGTAGCTATAATGGGGGATATAGGTCTGTTTAACATACTGTATGCACTGGGATCTTTCACCAAGCATAGGATAAACATACATAGCAGAGGCAACGTGACTATACTAATGATTTTGAGGAGGACAGTTCTGGGATTTCTGTATTGGCGTTTGGTTCAAATGTACAAGGCTCATATTCTACTGTGACTTGTATAAGTGCCCATTGCTCTCCAATAGTTATGACAGAGAACTCCCCTAATACAGTATCTCTTTAACATTACACCAGTAATTGTAACCTTTGAAATGCATTAGCTTATTGCATTGCTTTTCAGGTGGTGGCTTACTGTACCTACTCTATGGTATGGTATGATGTCCACTTCTGAATCATCAGGATGGATTTGTCTCAATTTAGGAATGAATGTATTCAGAATGGATATAGATCAATAACAGGTCCACACCTATTATATATTATTTAACATACTGGGGCAGAAAGAAATTTGGGCACCTTCAGGCACCTAGGCACAGGTGCAAATGCTGTATTTCTACCCAATATAGCTATGTATCGGTGTATAAAACCTGGTGTACTGGTGCATAAAATCATTAGTGTTATGATATAATGTTCTAGAGTATATCTGTATATTTTGCAGATTTTGCCCAGTAAATGTAAACTATGCCTTTACTAATACACCCAGGAAATAAAAAAAATAGGATTTATCCTTTAAAAAAATCTGTCCTGAACTTCAACATATTGTCCCAACTCCATTCACCAAAAAAACCTCCTCCACCCTTCATGTGCTGAAAACCAGAACAGAATGAGATTTCGGATAAAAACCTGGGTTTAGTTGCGTGATAAGTGGTCGTAAATTCACCATTATACAAAAACATTTTTAATTTTATTTTTTATTCCATTGTAAAATAAATATCATGGCAGATTTTATGTCCAAGTTATAAAGTTATATTGGATTTTTGCATAAGAAATGCATTCAGATGAGGTTTGGTTTTTCTCTTCCTAAATCTATGCACTGGGAATACAATTATGAATTACTTTGTGGCAGGCTGCAAACAGTATTTTATTTGCAAAAAGCCCCTGTTGGTAAATAGACATCTCCATTTTTCGCCATTTAATTTATGTCTTTTGTAGCTTCAGCTTTTGAATTTACTATTAAACATGTCACCATATAAACGACTCTGTCTAGTAGCCCATATTTTTATTTTAGTACGTATTTCATATGAATTGACATTAGCTGCAGCCTCTTGACGCTGACCCTAACAAAACCCCCCCAAACAACATTAGTTTGGAATTATTATAGTAGTTACGTTGTTGGTTTTCTGTTATTTGTGCCTAAATTTCAGAGTACATGAAAATCATACACTTTTATATCCTTTCCAGCAGAGAATATGTTTAGAAAACGGCTCCTAAGGGGATACTACTCGCAAGCGGGAAAAAATGCTATTCCCAGAAGATGTAAATCTTTCATTTTTGTAGCGTCTGAAGAGAAAATAAAATTATAGAAGAAAACACAGAGTGTCGCTGTTAAGTAGCTGTGCACAAACGGTACATTTTTCATGTTGATGAAATTTTTCCAGCTTGAATATAATGTAACATATTACCTGAGATTGAATCTTAGAGGCTGAGACAGAGCCTGTAATTTGCAATTAATTTTCGGATATATAACTTTTTTGTCTTGAGAGTTGTAGATTTTCTGCTTCCATAGTCTTGACAAGGAAATAAAAAGTGTATCAGGATGAAACTATATTTTATATCACGGTGGGTAATGAATATCTCTGCTGGTTGCAATTGTCATATACTTGATATTACTATTTGTCCCAATAACACCTGCCTTGGGTGAATGAGTACCACCATGCAGACTGGTAATGTGACACACTTAGAAACCTATGGGTGCATACAGGGCTGGCCTCATAAGGAAAGTGTAGCCAGGAAATTACATATTGTTTAAATCACATTATATGTTAACATTTTTGGTTATGCTGTTTTCAATTTTCCTTGCTATTATCTATATTTAAAAAAAATCCTAAAAATCTTGCAATTCCAACT
This sequence comes from Leptodactylus fallax, assembly GCA_947044405.1. NCBI lineage: Eukaryota > Metazoa > Chordata > Amphibia > Anura > Leptodactylidae > Leptodactylus > Leptodactylus fallax. The sequence continues at coordinate 299,135 of CAMRHE010000300.1, read as the reverse complement.
CTTGCTACTAAGTCTACAATAGTTTGTGACTTCCTGTCTCCTGGACGTTGACCATTTTCCATAGACACAATGGTCTGGAGCAGATCCTATTGACTTCTATGGGATAAATTTTTAGGCATGTTCTATGACCTGTGCAGAGGTAATTGTGTACAGAGGGGAGTAGATAAGCAGTGAAATCACTTGGTTCTGTGTCCTATCTACATATACATGATAGCTGTGATCATCAGGGTGTTGATAAGTGAGGGGTCTACTGCAAAGAACTCTCATACAGAAAACAGCAAGTCTCAGCATATTAGTTGGCTTCGTGACCAGAGTCATAAATGTAGGATTTTTAGGATTTTTTTTTTTAAATATACATAATAACGTGAAAAAAACAATTATTTAAAAATATGTTTAATGTGAAACTTAAAAAAACAAGTCATTTTCTGGCGACACATCCCCTTCAACTTTTTAGGTAACTGTAAATGTAACAGCACCAACAAAACAGGGAGCAGTTAATCTCCCCAAGATGCACGGCAGTGCCCATCTCAAATCCAGGGTCATACAAACAGAAGAAAAATCCAGTCCGCCAGCATCTTGTAAATTTGATGGCAAAATCCTTTAATGGAAACAGCAATACACCACATATCGACCCTCACAGGAGTGTATAAAGGTATAGATATGACCTCCCTTACAGTTCCTCTTGGCTAAACATAACATTAAAAAACGAAAAACAAGAACATGATTTTACAATACTCTGCCACAAGATGTTTATGCTATATGGATAGGTAGATAGATAGATAGATAGATAGATAGATAGATAGATAGATAGATAGATCAACCCAGTGGTTATGCTGTGAGTTGCAGCCTGATATGTAATAGGTTTTACATGTTGTGATATTGTATTAAAGCAGAGTACAGTATTAATGCAGAGTACAGTATTAATGCAGAGTACAGTATTAAAGCAGTGTACAGTATTAATGCAGAGTACAGTATTAAAGCAGAGTACAGTATTATTGCAGAGTACAGTATTAATGCAGTGTACAGTATTAATGCAGTGTACAGTATTAAAGCAGTGTACAGTATTAATGCAGAGTACAGTATTATTGCAGAGTACATTATTAAAGCAGTGTACAGTATTAATGCAGTGTACAGTATTAAAGCAGTGTACAGTATTATTGCAGAGTACAGTATTAATGCAGAGTACAGTATTAAAGCAGTGTACAGTATTATTGCAGAGTACAGTATTAATGCAGAGTACAGTATTAAAGCAGTGTACAGTATTATTGCAGAGTACAGTATTAATGCAGTGTACAGTATTAAAGCAGTATACAGTATTATTGCAGAGTACAGTATTAATGCAGAGTATAGTATTAATGCAGAGTATAGTATTAATGCAGAGTACAGTATTAAAGCAGAGTACAGTATTATTGCAGAGTACAGTATTAATGCAGTATACAGTATTAATGCAGTGTACAGTATTAAAGCAGCGTACAGTATTAATGTAGAGTACAGTATTAAAGCAGAGTACAGTATTACTGCAGAGTACAGTATTAAAGCAATGTACAGTATTAAAGCAGTGTACAGTATTAAAGCAGTGTACAGTATTATTTCAGAGTACAGTATTAATACAGAGTACAGTATTAAAGCAGAGTACAGTATTAATGCAGTGTACAGTATTAATGCAGTGTACAGTATTATTGCAGAGTACAGTATTAATGCAGAGTACAGTATTAATGCAGAGTATAGTATTAATGCAGAGTACAGTATTAAAGCAGAGTACAGTATTATTGCAGAGTACAGTATTAATGCAGTGTACAGTATTAAAGCAGCGTACAGTATTAATGTAGAGTACAGTATTAAAGCAGAGTACAGTATTACTGCAGAGTACAGTATTAAAGCAATGTACAGTATTAAAGCAGTGTACAGTATTACTGCAGAGTACAGTATTAAAGCAATGTACAGTATTAAAGCAGTGTACAGTATTATTGCAGAGTACAGTATTAATGCAGTGTACAGTATTAATGCAGTGTACAGTATTAAAGCAGCGTACAGTATTAATGTAGAGTACAGTATTAAAGCAGAGTACAGTATTACTGCAGAGTACAGTATTAAAGCAATGTACAGTATTAAAGCAGTGTACAGTATTACTGCAGAGTACAGTATTAAAGCAATGTACAGTATTAAAGCAGTGTACAGTATTAAAGCAGTGTACAGTATTATTGCAGAGTACAGTATTAATGCAGTGTACAGTATTAATGCAGTGTACAGTATTAAAGCAGTGTACAGTATTAATGTAGAGTACAGTATTAAAGCAGAGTGCAGTATTAATGCAGAGTACAGTAGCAGGACCACAAACAATTAATACAAACTCATACTGACAAAATAACGGCTCGATACATAAATTAATCTAATAACAGTACTATGGTGTCAGTACATCTTAGTAGTCAAAAGCCTCAGGTGTCAGCCCATCTGTGGCATCCCCTTCAGCAGGGGCAACTGATGCCATTCGCATGCCGCTATGACCCTATGCTAATGCTATACATTTATAATCATCCGTTTTCACTTACTCTACCTGCATAAGGGCACTTTGCTGCCTATGCCTGCTCCTTTGGCATTTAGAGTGACATACTTCAAGCCATTAGGGCCTTTTCATGCTGCCAAACAGGCTTCTTACAAGCCTGTTTATATAGTATCATCATTCTGTTGAGAAAATTGTGCTCAGATCAGACCTGGCTCCACTGGGTCTCATAATCTACTTTGCCATACATGGGACCAGTTTCCTAGAAAGTAATTTTACCTTTTTTTTTTTTTTACTGTGAAACAAAACCCCTTGTGAAAAATCCAAACAGATGTCACACTGGTTAGGCTTGAAACCAAGCGGTACCAGGCAGCACTAACCATTTATATACTTTGATTGAAGTGTTAGGTACTTAGGAGGTTAATATAGCAGTGGCCTATTACCGCTTACACTCTGTGTGACCACATTGGCCATATAGTTGTTGCTCTCTTGGGGAATTAAAGTAATCTTTTCAGGTTACAATAAAATGTGCTTCTAGTGGAGAGTATGAGCCCAAAACTGGGATATTTAGCTTTAATAGGGGATTGTAAGGCTGGCTGAAAACAGTGGCTCGATGACAACCCACAGATGACAAATATAACACATTTCAGTTTGCCCAAATTTACCTTGTTGCCTCAAGCAAAACAAAGAGGCATGTGTGGTTATATTACTCCTTCATTTATCTGTAATCTGGAGTGCTGCAACTCCTAGAAATACATTAATCGGAGAAAAAGGGACTACAAAGCAAAATTATAAGTGTAGCCCCCCTCTGATGAAGACTCCTGTAGGGCCAGATTTTACTATAGGTATATAAGTAGCTTTGGGTAAACAGCATCTGCTAAAGGAAACATTACATATTAATATACTAACTACTGTGTAGTCATAGGTAAATTATTATATCATAATGTTAATTAGAGACTGGTATTGCAGCAGGAATATAAGGAGGACACACAGGAGAAACAAGGCAAAGACTACAGCAGGAGCTAGATGTTCATGTCAATGTTCTAGTTCAATCTGTAAGATATTTCTGAAAATACATGACATAGTTTTAGTTAATACTTGCAATTATGGAGCATATTTTCTCTGAACTTTGCATTATAACATCTCTTTGTTATTACGCCTGGAAATGTATGAATCATTCCCTATGTTACTATGGTTCCATTCTTTATGCCCAATGGGACCCAGTGCTGAAATAAATAGGGAACCTATAAAAAGCAGAAGTGAAATGGTAGCTCTAAATTTGCTATGTGCAAGTAATAAGGATGGTAGACTAAGGCTAAGGCCCGATGTTGCAGAAATGCAGATTTTTTTTGTTTCAGATTTTTCTGCGTTTTTGAGGGCAGAAGGAAGAAATAAATGAAGAAGAGCTTCCTTTATATTTCCCATTCCTCTTGTAGCTACTCTTGGCTTTAGACAAAAAAAAAGCAGCAAATTCTGCAAAAAAAAAAACAAAACAGCAAATTCTGCGACGCAAAAAACTGCTTTTCCGCAATGTTGGGTCATAGCCTAAAGCAATTTCCTTGTAATATTAAATGAAAGGATCTCATAGCATATACAAGGTTCAGTAGTAGAATAGAGAGCTGTAGTTTACAATGGTGCTCCCATGTCCACTGTCGAGTATTGTAGTTAATGTGATTCTACAACATATCACCACTAATAAGGCCAGCATATTATAAATCTATAACCATTGCGCTAGAGTAAAGTGACAAGCTCATGGTTACAGTAATAATTTATTTGCAGCATTGATCCTGTTTACATTGATTTCCACTGACCTTTTAAAAATTGGAATGAACACAAATCCTATTTAAATGCCATAATTTACCCCTTTGTTGTAATACTTTCCGAGAGTGAGACAATTAAAATGGACTAGATCAGTAGAACAATTGACTGAAATGTTATCATAATCCTTATTAATAGCGAGCCTTTCTAGGGTCATAAACATCTGATCCGATAAAGCAATGCAATACAGGACAATACAAACAAGTACGGAATTATGGGATATTCATAAAGTGTGTCTCATGCCCTATGTATCAGTCCTGTCTTTAACTTTTTAAAGGGGAATTCCATTTGCAAACTAAACCCTCACCTATTCAATGAGATGAATTTTAAGCCCCATCTAGAAAACCGAAATTCCCTAGAAAAAACTTTTAGTGCACATATACAGTCCGGTCTCTTAGCTTTTCCATTTTGAGGGCAGTCCCAATTAAACTTGGTTTGATGAGCTTCAACATCTTTTGACTATAAAGCTGTTTTTGTACCTAAGGGGGTATGTAGCTATTAAGTTAACCTAGCTGCTGTGTCTTTATAACAAAAATGAAAAACAGTCATGAGGGCAGTGAATAATGTATGGTAATTGTCCCATTGTGTAATATATGGGTGGGGTCTACTGGTATGAGCTGACATCAAATACCTGTTGTTTCATTTGACTTTTAAGGATAAGCTGTTCTGTGTGTGCACAAGAGAAGTAACACTATTTCTGGCCATAGCCTTTTAGCAGTTTCCCTGTCTGCATAGCAAATACTGGAGAATCTTTAACTGTCCCTGTCTCACTCAAAAATAGCCCCAAGAACATGCAAGATATATGTAGTGAATAAAGTGCTTTGGTTGTGATAGAAACATTCAACATCTTTCTCTTCTTATTTTTGGCACTTCTGGTTTACTCCTCCCCCTCCCTTCTCCATAGACTTCTATAGACATGAGTTATGTGTGAAATGTGAAGTCTCTTAATAAATCAGGAGCACTCCCATTGACTAGAATTGAAATCAACTCAGGAACTGGTGTACAGCTCATGTATAACTCATGTCAGTTTTCTGGCATGAGGTATAATAAATTATAATACATTTTGTGGGCCAAAACATCCCTGCACTGGCCCACCTTGTTTTTAACCCAGCTCCTTCCACTTAGCAATTGAGGCACAGAACGAATGATGTGGCACATTGTTGGCGCAATAAAGGTCCATGCACCAAAGATGCTCCACAACTGCATCCATTTTAGCCAGAAAAGTGGTGTAGATGGGTTAATAAATCCCCCTGTAATGTGTATATGTGTAATGTCTACAGTATATTTCTGCATAATGTGTAAGTGCATAATGTATACATCATTCTTGCCAACTTCTGGAAAACTATTTAAAAGAGTAAAGGGCAAGGAGTGTGTATATGTGTTGTATAAAGTATATATAGTATGTGCCTAAAGTGTATATGCACATACTGTGTCAGTTATATGGCACCCAACATGGCTGGGAAAAACACACAAAAACAATTCACATGTAGAACAAAGCACATTGTACCACAGTCTTGGAAACATACTGTAGAATGACAAAAATAAATGACAGGTTTCAATATGACCTGTGCAGTTCCTCCAGGTCTTACAGGAGCATGGTGCCCCACCAAGGCACCAAAAAGCAACATTTGGTATGCCCATAATCCTATGATAAGGACTCATTTGCTGCTTTAGATGTAAATGCAAGCTAAACTTTTCCACTAAGCCTTGATAGAGTCACAGTATCTGTATGGCCTTATGGCATTATGACTAATAATGAATATATTAGTTTAGGAAAAGTTGAGATGGGGGGGAACAGTTATGAATATGTCAATTAAACTTATCTGCAAATTCATTTCTCAGAGCCCTGTGTATCTGAGATACTCATACTCAACAATACAGCCTGGCAAGGTCTTGTATTTTGACTATCCAAAATAATGGTTGTGCTTTCAAATAATTAGCCTCATTACTAATTCATTTTGTATTCATTGTCAGAGCATCTATCATTGTGAAGCAGTATGGCATTTACATGAGACCCATTTACATCTCAATTGCTCTGTAATCTAGCACATAATTAATACATCATCTTTGTCAAACACTCTTATTCTCGGATAGTTACATGGAAATTCTACTGGAAATGTCATTGGGATGAATGGCAAGTTAGGTCTTAAAGAGCATTTACCCCAAAGATAAAAGGAAAACTGCCTGGCAACATAATGCCAAAAGTTGTTCTCCTGTGCAAAGCCTTTTTATATTCTTTTGAGATATCTTGGTCTTACACGTACAACATTTGCTTCCCCAAGTTGCCAGCCAGTATTAGTCATCGGTCTTCACCCAAATTTACACAGGTATCTAAATCTAAGGTTATGCACTAGCATAGCTGAAACAAATTCTTCTTACATTATATATCAAATATGAAAAAAATGGGTAAATCTGTAACTGAAAAAGACTTCAGCAACCAGTGTCAGGTAGCTGTTGCTAAGGCAAGTAAAATCATGGAATATATCAAAAGGGCAGGGCATAGATGCACAGAACAGGAACATAGTTTTGCCTATATGGAACTGACTAGTCAGACCACACATGTAATACAGTGATCCCCAAAGTTGCAATGACTTCAAGAAACAATATTTTCAATTTATTTTCCGGACCACTGTAAATTTAACCTGGATTCAACATACAATGTTTGGCTGGAGGTTCCAACAAATCAGCCTGGTCATCTCACTTCTAAAACCCCTGTATTAGTGACTGGCTGACTAGTAGCACATCTCTGCAGTATAATGCAATAACACCAGGGCAGTGGAGTCAGTACGCCAAAGCACTGATCCTGAGTCCAACACCTTCACAAATGGCTGACAGTCATGGTCAGACAAAAGCAGTAAAGATCAACTAATTCATAAAAAAAAGCTAGTGATAATATAATAATAATAATACATTTTATTTATATAGCGCCAACATATTCCACAGCACTGTACAATTTGTAGAGTTCAAGTACTGACAAAAAAGATACATTACAAAGAAATAGTCAATTCATACACTGGGACTGAGGGCCCTGCTCGCAAGAGCTTACAATCTATGAGGTAGAGGGGGTGACACAAGAGGTAGCAGGGGCAGCAACAGACATAGCATTACTTGTACAATGGTCAGACAATTTTGTAATAGAGGTTACTGTTATTACACATATATAAAGCTGTATGAGCCGTCACCAGTTGTGTCCTTTAATGTTGCAGATGGTGCCTGGACATATAATGTTAGTCTGATACAACATCATATCCTGTGAGGTAATGTTGGAGCATCAACAGAGGACGGTACGTTTTAGGGATTCTAACTATGGAAGGGTTTACATTAGGAGTTGTGATAGGCCTGTCTGAAAAGATATGTCTTTAGTTTACGCTTGAAGCTGTGGAAATTGGGGGTTAATCTAATAGTCCGGGATAGAGCATTCCAGAGAAGTGGTGCAACTCGGGAGAAGTCTTGTATACGAACATGGGAGGTTCTGATAATAGAGGATGTTAGTCTTAGGTTATTGAGTGAATGGAGAGTACGGGTTGGGCGATAGACAGAGATGAGGGAGGAAATGTAGGGAGGTGCAGCATTATGGAGAGCCTTGTGGATGAGGATGATAAGTTTATATTGTACTCTGTATTGATTAGGCAGCCAATGTAGTGACCGGCACAGACCGGAGGCATCGCTGTAGCGTCTAGACTGATAGATGAGCCTGGCCGCCGCATTCAGAATAGATTGTAGAGGGGAGAGTTTAGTAAGGAGTTACAATAGTCAAGGCGAGAGTGAATCAGGGCAACAATAAGTGTCTTTAGTGTATCTGTGGTTAGGAAGGGGCGGATTCTGGAGATGTTATTGAGGTGGAGATGACATGAGCTTGCGAGTGATTGGATATGGGGGGTGAAGGAAAGGTCTGAGTCAAACAAAACCCCGAGGCAGCGGGCATACTGACTAGGAGATATGGTAAGGCCAGAGACTGCAATGGAGATATCAGGGACCGATCTATTAGATGGTGGAAACAGCAGTAGTTCAGTCTTTGAGAGATTCAGTTTCAGATAGAACGAATATGTGATATTTGAGACAGCAGAGAGGCAGTCACTTTTGTTCTGTATTAGTGCAGGGATTATGTCACGGGATGACGTATATAATTGTGTGTCATCAGCATAAAGATGGTACCGGAAGCCATATCTAGTGATGGTTTGTCCAATGGGGGCTGTGTAGAGGGAAAAGAGCAGAGGACCTAGGACTGAGCCCTGAGGAACCTCAATGGCAAGGGGAAGAGGGGAAGAAACAGAGCCCGCAAATGATACACAGAAAGTGCGGTCAGAGAGATAAGAGGAGAACCAGGAGAGAGCAGTGTCTGTGAGGCCAACAGAACAGAGCATAGTGAGGAGGAGTTGATGGTCAACAGTGTCAAATGCTGCCGAGAGATCCAGAAGAATGAGAAGAGAGTAGTCACCTTTGGATTTAGCCGTCAGGAGATCATTGGAGACTTTTGTGAGGGCCGTTTCAGTAGAGTGCAGAGTGCGGAAGCCAGATTGTAAAGGGTCAAGAAGAGAGTTAGCAGAAAGATAGTGGATTAAATGAGAATAGACTAAGCATTCCAAGATTTTGGAGATAAAATGGAGGTTAGAGACAGGTCGATAGTTAGCAGCACAGGACGGATCAAGGGAGGATTTCTTCAGTAGTGGGGTTATCACAGCACGACAGGCGACAGAGACTGGAGAAGGTGTGATGGGAAGGGTCAATACTACAGGTTGTAGGGCAAGAAGAAGAAAGTAGCTGAGATACTTCCTCCTCTGTAACAGGTTCAAAAGATGAGAATGAACAGTCTGAAGTGCGGATGGTGAGGGGGTCAGTGCCACCTCGGGATTGGGCAGTTATTTCCTGACGGATCTTATCAATTTTATCATGGAAATAAGTGGCCAGGTCATCTGCGCTAAGGTCTGTGAATGGCATCTGCACCTTGGGAGTGAGTAAGGAGTGAAAAGTTTCAAATAGCCTTTTAGGGTTACAGGAGAGAGAAGAGATGAGAGCAGTGAAATAGGCTTGTTTGGCTAGGTGAAGGGCAGAATTATAGGTTTTAAGCATAAATTTAAAGTGGAGGAAGTCTGCAGGTGTACGTGATTTTCTCTACAGAAGTTCAGCACACCTAGAGCACCGCTGAAGAAAACGCGTCTGTGACATATGCCAGGGATGCTGCCTCCTGCGTCTAACTTTTTGAGTAGAGGGGGTGTCGCCTCATCCAATGCACTCTTAAGGGTTTCATTATAGTGACTGGTGACCAGATTGGGGCAGGAGAGTGAAGAGATGAGGGACAGAGAGGACTGTAGAGTATCTGAGAGGTGCTGTGTGTTAATAGCATGTAAATTCCTATATGTATGATGAGTAGGTGTGTCCTGTGAAGGAGAGAAAGCACTGATGGTGATAGACAGAAGGTTATGATCAGAGAGTGGCAGAGAAGAGTTAGTAAATTTAGAAACTGTGAGGAATCGATGGAAGACAAGCTCAATGGTGTTGCCATCTACATGTGTGGCAGAAGAGGAAAGTTGTGATAGACCAAAAGACGTGGTTATTGAGAGAAACTGTGAGGCAGCTGGAGAGATAGGGGTGTCAGTGGGGATGTTAAAGTCACCCATGATGGGGGTAGGAATTTCACTGAATAGAAAGAGGGGAAGCCAAGAAGTGAAGTGATTCAGAAATTGGTAGGGTGAGCTGGTTGGACAGTAGATCACAGCTACACATAAGGAGAGTGGGTGGAAAAGTCTGATAGCATGTACTTCAAATGAGGGGAATGTGAGTGAGGGTACCGGTGGGATGGCCTGAAAAGTGCACTGCAGTGACAGAAGTAACCCTACCCCTCCACCCTTCTTGTTGACAGGCCTAGAGGTGTGTGAGAATTGTAGGCAGCAGGGGAGGCCGTATCAGACTGCTGGATCCAGGTTTCAGTAAGGGCAAGCATGTTGAGAGATTTACTGAAGAATAAGTCATTAATATATTCTAGTTTGTTACACACTGAGCGGGCGTTCCAGAGAGAACAGTTAAAAGAGACAGGAGAAAGATAAGGAGAGGGAATACGGTAAATATTGATTAGGTTTGTAGGATTCCTGTGTGTGTAGGAAGAGGAAAAATTAGGGAAAGATAGAGGGCCAGGGTTTGGAGAGATGTCCCCAGCAGCTAGGAGGAGCAAAATGGGCAGAGACAGAAGGTGGTTCAGTGATTTAAGATGAATTTTGCATTAGGAAATGCCCCCAGCATTGGAAATGCTTCCCCTATAAGCTGTATCTACTTATATAGGGATGCAGAGCTTCATAACTAGCACTAATTTAAGTCGTTAACCAATTAATCAACAAACTGTGACACATGAGGAGACTGGCCTATGTAGTTACAAATACACTGACCAGGGAACTACCATAAAATCACTGAGCATCAAAAGACTGACACTAGTACAGATAAGGACACATGGGATTGCAAAAAATACAGCCTGGATGAAATTCTAGGATAGGGGTCAGAGAACAGCCATGTAGAGATGGGTTCAAGAGAATATGTACCATTCAAAATTGCAGGATGAGCTGAAGGTAGACACAGAAAGCAGAGATGGGTTCAAGAGAATATGTACCATTCAAAATTGCAGGATGAGCTGAATTGACTTCCTGTGAAAGTAAATATGCAACAAACTATACATCTAGTTCATTATAAGATGCCAATAATTGTATCATTTAATTAAAAATAATTAGTCATTTTATTTTGAAGCCGGAGTCATAAATGAGGGAGGTAGCAATTGACAGTACTATCGCGGCCACTGAGGTTTTAGTCATTTAGCATGACTTACAAGGTGTTCTATCTATTACAGGGACCCTAAGAGATTTTAGTGTGGAAGTACCACTAAAATGTTCCCTTTATTGTGCTCAGAAACTCTTCTTCATGGAATATAAACATCTGCTTATGGTTATATTCTGGTCAGGTTTGTTGACTGTTTTCCCACCTCCATGATGAACATCATAAGAAGACAGTGAATAGGTATCTCCCGCTGCTGATTTCTTGCAACTATATTTGGGCAACACAGTTTTATGGTGGATCTTCCACCCATCTGAGAAACCCTGCTTCTACCATTCCCTCGTCTGAGGGGAAGGAGATTGTTAAGTGTTATAGGAGTCCAATAACACTACTAATCACTATAACACTAGCTCTTGGTATAGACCATAATGATGGCTGGACTCCACCAGCTGGGACATACACTTCTACAGATGTGTAGAGTACTGCCAGTGCCAGGTACACTGTCCACACTATCAGCCACATTGTCTATTGTACCAACCACAGTGCCCTCAGTAACAGCCGCAGTGGTTTCTAGTACAAAGGAAGGAAAATAACTTGCAAATTTCTGTATTTGTGGCAGTCTGCACAGGATACTGTTTTCTCAATAGTAATGATCTATAATAGAACACTTCTGCTTGGATAGAAGTACCATGTCTCAGGGCAACAGTAGAACTTTCCATCTAAATCCAGAAAGCTTGAGAAGAAGGCCACACCTTGTCAAGAATTAGGTGAAGCCTGCCTCACAGTTTACGGAGCACTATTATACTAGCTTAAAAGGCAGTTGCGAGTAAGATTGCTCTGTTATCTAGTAGACAAAATAGAGAATTTATTAATATGGACGCTGCTGGGCATAGGTTCTGTAAGGGAATTGCTAGAGGTGCGATTCTCCAGTAGCTGCTGGTGAACCCTGGGGGAATGGGCATGACAAGACAGTGAGCCCTAAACTGAACAACCCCCACTGGCCCTGCCTACTTGTCTGAATTGTCCTAGGTGACAGCCGGCAACTGGTCATCAATCCCTTCTTGATATAAGTGATAACACAGAACAAAGACAGGACAAACTACAACAAAAGGGAGGTCAGCTAGCCAAGTGGTCGGTAACAGTCGAGCAATGCAGTACAGAATCAAAATCCAAGAGAATAGTCAAAGGTAAGCCAGAGGTCAAGAATAAGACTACAGATAACAAAACAGCAAAGAGTAATAGCCAGTACGCACAAGGCAATAGAAATTGCCAATGTGAATGTGAGCAAACAATAAATAGGAAGGAAGAACCCGCCTCAGACTTGAAAGGACGATAGGCTGTCAATCACACAGGTAAGGCTAAAATTAACTATTAGTGGAGCAGAGGGAAACGAAGGTAAAGGAGATGGGTGTGGTGGAAAATCAATTAAGGAGATGAGGGAATAGGACAGTGTTCAGACAAAACAAGAAAAACCCAAAGGAAAGAATCACAGCCGGACCCGCCTCCTGCGCAGCAGCATGCGGCCGGATGGCACAGAAGTTCGAACGGGTGCAGACGTAACATGTTCCTTGTGGGATATGGTGGCTACTAGAACATGGATGGATGCTGTCATAAAAGGATTCTCTCATTGCCTCATTTTGTATCTGATTCCATTTTGCGCTTTCTTCTTTCTAGTGCCAAAGTTGCCAAAGAAAGGACACCAAAAAAAGGCTTGACATGAGCACAAGTTAAATATACTATTTCTTCAGGCTGAAGCACAGAGCAAGAAATTTCCAAGCAAAACAAAGTACAGAGAACATAAATTTACTAGTGCAGCCTACATAATGGATTCTGGGATCGCGCCTTTGGGTCTGTTTGTGAATGGAGCAGATGTGGGAGTTCTGTCAAAATGACGTTTGGCTCAAAAGAAACATACGCACATTATTTTTATAAGTTGAAGATCGATAGGTCCAGCTGCAGTTGCAGTCTGGCTCAGAATGAATGATGAGATGCCTCCCTGAGAAAATGTTCTGTCCGTCTATCACTGTCTCTGGGGTCATTTCCTTGGATCTTTAAGGATCTGCTTTATATGTTTTATTCCAATAAATATACACACTAAAATTGTGTTTTTCACTTCTATATTTGGTAACTGAAAATGGGAAAGAGAGCTGGGTTCACAGAGTGTGCAAAGGATAAAGTGCCTATAGTTCCAATATCACAATACTGTCCATGAGAGTATGACAAGAGGGTGCTATTTATTTCTCTTACTTATATAGCGCCAACAGACATTGTCATCACTCACTGGCCCAGATCACTCACTGGCCCAGATTTACTATTGCGGCTACAATTAAATACTGGCATAAATGTGGAGCATCTTTGGCGCATCTCAGCACATCTTGTTGTATCTTGAGCTTAAATTTTTTCAGCTTGTTAGACATGTGGATGTGGTGTTTCAGAAAAAAGGGGTGGGGCTTAAATGTGGCAAGATGTGTCAAAATCATGTCACAAAATTCTGACTCAAAGTAAGCCAACTAAAAGGTGGTATAAACTTAGACAAGACAGTCTAAAAATACAGCAGTTTTATCACCAATCTGGCACATTTTCAAACTGCCTGTCTAACTCAGACCAAAGTGCAAAAAGGCCATGAAAAATGTCCTTCTGATATCTGTTAAAAAAAATTGTCCATCACACGGCCATTATTCACTGTCATGTGAAAATAACTTACTTATTATGTAAATTATGTAAATAGCTTACATTGTCTAACTATTAGTAAATCTAAATTCCCTATCAGTATGACTTCAGAGCCACACAGAGAGAGCATATAATCTCCATGCAGATTTGTCCCCAAGACCCCAGCGCTGCAAGGCAATATTGCTAACTACTAAGCAGGGCTGTGGAGTCGGTACGCCAAAGCCCCGACTCCGACTCCGACTCCTCAATTTCCCCTGACTCCGACTCCGACTCCGACATACATGGCGCATGTTTAAGAGATAACTTAATTTAAGCTTTTTATCATCCTTATGATACAATAAGCAAGCTATTTAGGTAGAACATAAAATATATTTATTGGATACAACTTTAGAACACAAAAAACTTTAATAAATTGCAAATATGCAAAACGCTGCAGTAAGTGGTAAAAAAAACAGTTTTCAACAAAAACAGTTTTCTCAGTCTCAGCACAATGATTCACTTGCTGACAAGCAGTCACTCTGTGTCCTTGGGCTGTGGATGGGTCTCCAGCACAATTACAGATAAAGTCAAGCTTTTCAGTCCTCACAATCACAACACTTGTATCTTTTGCTTACTCCAGATAATGGTGCTAAACCTTATAGGTTCACTCAGAACTCAGTCCCATCATTATATGAGGAATAGAACAGACCTTTACAGGACATTTCATCATTTTCAACATTTCATCATTTTCCCAAATTCTTATGAAAATATATTCAGCACATACTGCATTGTACTACTAACTGTACCAATTTATTATATATTTTGGGAGTCGGAGTCGGTCCATTTTATACCGACTCCGACTCCGACTCCACCAAAATAGGCACCGACTCCGACTCCACGACTCCGACTCCGACTCCACAGCCCTGCTACTAAGCCACCATGCTGCCCAAATTTTATTTGACCAAGAAGGAGAGTGATGGGGTGCTACACCAGATGACCTGGCCTCCACAGTCACCAGACCTGAACCCAATCGAGATGGTTTGGAGTGAGCTGGACCGCAGAGTGAAGGCAAAAGGGCCAACAAGTGCTAAGCATCTCTGGGAACTCCTTCAAGACTGTTGGAAGACCATTTCAGGTGACTACCTCTTGAAGCTCATCAAGAGAATGCCAAGAGTGTGCAAAGCAGTAATCAAAGCAAAAGGTGGCTACTTTGAAGAACCTAGAATATAAGACATATTTTCAGTTGTTTCACACTTTTTTGTTAAGTATATAATTCCACATGTGTTAATTCATAGTTTTGATGCCTTCAGTGTGAATCTACAATTTTTATAGTCATGAAAATACAGAAAACTCTTGGAATGAGAAGGTGTGTCAAAACTTTTGGTCTGTACTGTAGATCTTCAGCTAATGCTACTTTCAGAATCAACACTTGCCGTTAACATTTCGGGCCCTTTTGCAATTTACAGCTAGTATAGGTTGCTAGTTGGCACTGCTGCGGTGCCTGCTAAACTATCATTGGGTGATACTGATCCTAAAGGACCATTTTTTTAAAATGACCCTTGAGGCAGCATTGTTTAGTACTGGGTCCTATAGCAGTACCATGTGGTATATGTTCCTAGTAATACATGCTACTTCACAGTAAAATTAAACAATAGACCCTGCCAAAAACAGGGACAATTATTGCTCTGAACACATCTGTAGAAATCACACAGGATCATTAACTTTATACAATCCTGGATTTTACAGGAGAAAATTGTTTGCCTGTCACTGAAGAGTGGCTTCCTAACATAGTTACATAATTTACAAAAATAGCAATATTATGATGTAATGTTATAATCTGAAATATTCACTTGAAGAGGACCAGTCGCCAAGTACAAAATGCTAAATGACATACATTGACTGTCGTTGTGCCCCTGATCAATTGGGTAGTTTTTAAATCCATCCAAAAAATAAGGCCCCAGTAGGCTATGTGTAAATTAACTCTTATTTACCAAGTGGGTGGCAACCTTTTCTTTTCTTTGGAGCATGTTTCTGTGTGTTGTATGAAATAAAAGGTTACCGGCCCCCTGGTGAAGATGAGCTAATTCACATACAAACTGCTGAGGCCCATGTCTTTTGAATGGGTGGGTAGATAAAGTGGTAATATATGATGTATGTCATTTAGAATATTTTACATGGTTGGTGATAGGACCTCTTTAAAGAGGTCACCTCTCCTGATAGGTCTGGTTTACTGAATAATTGTGGTCCCCATAATATATAAATTTTATTGTAACATAATTCATTATATTATTTATAAATAAATTGATAGCTGACTGTGTCTCTATGCACTTTCCCATTGTGTAATCAGTGTGGCCAGTGTCAAACTGTCTAGGGCCTCCCCTAGACAGTTCCCCTAGTGCACATGACATCACCAAGCAGACTAGAACTGGCTGAACGACAACCCTGAGAGAGTGCTGGACACCTTAAGGATGCCTACTTATTATTCTCAATATTTCTGAGTGACAAACCCCCTATTTTCGGTTGAGCCCAAATTTTCTGGAAAATTCAGGTCAAAACTGGTTCGATCTGATTCTCTCATTATTTCTCTTTACAAAAAAGATATATGTCAGGATAACTGATAGGTGCTCTTTATTGAATACACGGACATCACAGAGTTCCTACATAGTGTCACACGCCAATTGGCAGAGGGTCTGGTAGACTCAGGCCTAGTTGCAGACATTCATGTGAATGTCTGCCATGTAATGCTACATTACCCCTTCGTCTTTGTTATGCCCTATATGAAATCTGAGATACAGTACATAAATACATTTCTACACTTTGCCCCGATATATATATATATATATATATATATGTATATGCAAGTCTAAAATTGGGTTGTCCTCTGCATAGACTTTATGCATATGTACAGTATATGTATGGGGCCATAGTAATTTGTATTCAATTGTTTTTAAGTTAAAGCTGATGAAAAGCTAGGGAAAGCTAGGTGAAAGCACAACTTCCTCAGGACGGCACCACTGGCTACTCATGTAGTAATACACCTTACAGAACCTGCAGTAGATCATTAAAATGTTTGCCTTTCATGATCTATCATCTGTCCTTTTGCTTACAGTTTTGCACAATAATATTTGGCCCCATCACAATATGTTATAGTAAGAATATGTTCATTAACATTGTATCTATTTTACAATACAGGCTCCATGCTGTGCAGGCCCGCTTTATGGATTGACCCTGGATTTCAGAAGTTGAAATACTAAACAGATGCTGTGATGTATTACAGGGATTGACTAGGAGGGTTTACCAGCACATTGCAGGTTGTTGGGGTGATGAGTAAATGTTCCGCTAACTGCATGTAACTGTACCCACATTCATCCAAGACTTAGACAGTTGCTCTGCCAGGCACTGTAATAGGCGACGACAGTATTTTGTCTTACTGCCCACTCCTGCTGTAATGATCCATGCTAAACCAAGTGGAATTTCTACATGTCATGCACTTACCATTAAAGAAAGTGTTTCAGACAATTCTCTGATGTGAACACATGCGGAAAGCTGAATATGATCATCATATTTCTAACTAAGCACTGATCCACTATCCATGAGCATAGAAAATCCTCCATCTGGTTCTTAAGTTTCTTTGTCAAGTCAGCAGTTTTAACTTTAACCCTTACAGGGCCACAAGTGTCCAATGTTCTAAGTAAGCTAGTGTGTGCCATATACAATGGCTTGCAAAAGTATTCATATCCCTTGAACCTTTTCACCTTTTGTCACCTTACAACCACAAACTTAAATGTATTTTATTGAGATTTAGACCAGTGATAGACCAACACAAAGTAGCAGATAATTGTGAAGTGGAAGGAAAATGATACATGGCTTCCAAAAAGTTTAATCAAATACAAATCTGAAAAGTGTGACATGCAAAAGTATTCAACCCCCTGTACCCTAATATCCCTAAATAAAATCCAGTGCAGTCAATTGCCATCAGAAGTCACTTAATTAGTTAATAGAATCCAGCTGTGTGTAATTTAGTCTCAATATAAATACACCTGTTCTGTGAAGGCCTCAATGGTTTGCTAAAGAACACTAGTGAACAAACAGCATCATGAAGACCAAGGAACTCACCAGACAGGTCAGAGATAAAGTTGTGGAGAAGGTTACAGTCGGGTTAGCTTCTCCCTGTATTGTTTACATTTCAGGAGCTGCACCACTCGCTTGCCTTATAAACTGTAGCTTTGACTATTTGTACTGCAGTGTTATTCCATTGAAGTCTATGTGACAGCGTTGCAGTAACTACACTTGCCGCTACAGTCTGCATGGCAAATGAGCAAGATCAGCCATCAATACTAGAAACTAGATAACTCCTTTAGGCCAGGGCTTGCATTTTTGTAAATCGTAGCATGCCAATTATACTTATGGAATCGCTGGCATTTTCTGTATAGGTATAATAAAGTCAGAACGTTCGCAGAGGAAAACTCTGCGGACTTTCTGTGAAAAACACTGTGGGGAAAAACAAAGATGTGTTTATGCTGCGGTCATTTCCACAGCGTTTTTTGGCTGCGGCTTGCTATGTGCCTTAAAGTGGCTAAAGTGCATATAATGACTAGGGATCAAGTACATTCCAACCTGCCAGCTTTACATTTAGGTAGCACCCTCAATACAGTGCCTTGCAAAAGTATTCATACCCCTTGATCTTTTTCACATTTTGTCATCTTAAAACCACAAACAAATGTATTTTATTGAGATTTTAAGTGATATACCTACACAAAGTAGCAGATAATTTTGAAGTGGAAGGAAAATGATATATGGTTTTCAAAATTTTAATCAAATAAAAATCTGAAAAGTGTGACGTACAAAAGTATTCAGCCCCCTGTATCAATATTTTGTAGAGCCACCTTTCGTTGCAATTACAGCACAGCAATTTTCATGTCTTGCCACTGATGCTCAATGGGATTTAGGTCTGGACTGTGACTGGGCCATTCTAACCCTTGAATATTCTTTGATCTAAACCATTCCACTGTAGCTATGGCTGTATGTTTAGGGTCATTATCTTGCTGGAAGGTAAATCTCCTTCCCAGTCTCAAGTCTTTTGCGGCCTCCTACAGGTTTTCTTCCAGGATTGCCCTGTATTTAGCTTCATCCATCTTCCCATCAACTCTGACCAGCTTCCCTGTCCCTGCTGAAGAAAAGCATCCCAACACCATGATGGTGCCACCACCATGTTTCACAGTGGGGATGGTGTGTGTAGGGGAATGAGCAGGGCTACTTTTCCGTCACACATAAGTGGACGGCCATGTTTTGGTAGGTTTGCAGTTGTAGAATACTTTTTCCATTTTTGGATGATGGATTGAACAGTGCTCCTTGGGATGTTCAAAGCTTGGGATATGTTTTTATAACCTAACCCTGCTTTAAACTTCTCCACAACTTTATCTCTGACCTTCATGATGCTGTTTGTTCACTAGTGTTCTTTAACAAACCACTGAGGCCTTCACAGAACAGGTGTATTTATAATGAGACTAAATTACATACAGTTGGACTCTATTAACTAATTAAGTGACTTCTGAAGGCAATTAATTGCACTGGATTTTATTTAGGGATATCAGAGTACAGGGGGCTGAATACTTTTGCACGTCACACTTTTCAGATTTTTATTTGATTAAAATTTTGAAAACCATGTATCATTTCTGTTTCACTTCATAATTATATACTAATTTGTGTTGGTCTATCAGTTAAAATCTCAATAAAATACAAATAAGTTTGTGTTTGTAAGGTGACAAAATGTGAAAAAGTTCAAGGGGATGAATACTTTTGCAAGGCACTGTATATTAGGGCACTGCCTATGTAAGCAAGTTTTTTTCCCTCGTAACAGCTGAGAAAAATTATAATAGGGGGTAAATTTCAGTTCTACACAAGGTTCCTTGACTGTCTCATATATTCCAGATGCAGAAGCGAAGAACAAATCTCTAGCTCTGGGACACAGTCAATACTGAATTAGCCTTTAATTATATGTATTTTAATTATTCAATGTTACACGCTGTGTTTCCAGCGCTCTAAATCTTTCATAAGCTTTCACAAGGAGCGTGTCGGCCTGTTGAAATTACTAATAGGTTTTGGGAGGTGCTGAATAGTGACAGCTCTGCTTCTACAGATGTAGCTGAGCTAAGTTTGTAAAACGCTGCAGAGCTTAGTTTAATGTTTAGAATATGTGTACTGTACATACGTGTAGGGACTCTGTGTACTGCCATACATGATCCATGTGCATGCCTTTGTATATACATGAAGCCTACCTCAGAGCACTATCCCTGTAAAATGCAGTTAAACGACAACATCAACTCTGCTACGTTGTATGTATAGGATAATTTGGTGTAATGAGTAAAACTACATGGGTGAGGATTAGAAATTACAACAGAAAGTATCTATTCAGTGCAGACTAAAGAATGTCATTTATTAGGTTAAACGCAATGGGGACAGGGACATTGACATTATAATATGATTTGTGTAATTGTGTTTAGTTTTTTTCCTTCAGAAATACAATTATTGGAACGGAAGGAGGTTACAACGACCAGGAAGCTTCCCGAGACTCTACATCATCATTTGTAGCCTATTACTGAAGACCTGCAGACATCTGCTGTGTATGTCATGTTGCTGAGTCTAAGGGTTTTCTACATATATCATCAAGGAAATTATATTTTTGCTTGTTTTAATTGCATAAATGTTCCTGTTTATTAAGTAGGAGAAAATTGATTCCAACCGGGTCTTAAATGACACTTGTACACGCAATAAGATGACAGGAGCACCATGATACCACTTAAGGAGGATCTGTCAGCTCTCCTGATATGATATGTCTAGCAAATACTGTACTTGAGACATGTATTTGAGGATGAAATAACAATGCTGGAGCAGCTCAATGTGCTGTTCTTCTGTTATTCCTCCTGCAAATATATAAAAGAATTGAAAATTGGGCGTTGTTATTCCACTTCTTAATGTTGTATGATTTACATACTTCAACATGTGCGCAGACTGTGCTATGCGAAATGTCATATGCTATATTTAGTGAATCACTTATCACTTAACTATCGCTTTTATCTTAAAGGGAGTCTGTCACCAGAACCCAGCATATCAACCCAGCCCAGCAGATAGGTAGGTTAGGGTCACCTGGATCAAATAATGTTTTCCCCTTGTGTCTGATATTGCTGTTTTTGTCAATATGCAAATGAGGTCGTTGGAGTAGTGAGGACATTGTCACTTACCTATTTGGAGCAATAACAACATCCTCATTTGCACATAGACGTAAACAGTGATATCTAGGCCATGGAGGCATGGGTTCTGGTTACAGACTTCCTTTAAGTCCTATCCATAGGATAGGGGAGATGTATCTTATAGGTGGGTTTTTGACCACCGTGACCTTCACCAATCAAAAGAATAAGGTCCACCAAAAACAACCTCCTTAATATGAAAGCCACTATGATGATCAGCTGCCTGCCTCAGTCTTTCTCTCAAGACCCTGATAAACATCTCAATTTTGTTAATTTACCCTATAATGTTACATGCGGGCATTCAAATGTAATATGTGTTTGTTGGCTGGGGGGGGGGCAGGGGGTTCCCATACAATGGACACCTCTCTATTATGTTCATATTCCCTGATTCATAATATACCATATGAAAATAATATACCTTCCATTTTACTTCTAGGCATTTCTTACGAAAATACTTTGTAATCCACTATAAGAACTCTTTCCTCATTGAAACATATGTACAAATGGCTTGTGAATGCCTAATTCATCCCGAAATCATAAAACAGTTCCAACCTCATTATGGCTCCAAACATTTCTCATTATACTTTCAGGATCAAGACTTACCCCTGGTTAATTCCAGAGAAAAACAAAAAAGATACCATTAAAATTGAAGCACTAATAAAAAATAAGTTAATCATGTCACTTTAATTGGAAAGCAGTAATAAAAGGTAATTGAGTTTAATATCCAATTTCAATCACTTGAACTTAATTTGATACATTTGGATATCACAGTGTGAAAATATTTATGACATTCACAGATGACTTCATTTATTTTAATAATGTAAAAATGAATTGTGTTTAATTAGAAAAAAAAGTTTATTTTCTCTGCTCGTTTTATCATATCAAATATATTATTGTTGCATATGTTGTCAACGTGTAGGAAGTTACAACATAACAAGCAGTAGATGGCCATAAATGTACTAATATAGTAGCCACTCAGGGCTGGTCTTATGTTGGATGATGCCCTGTTTGGTAGCTTTAAAGCGACACTGCGGTAATTTGTTTTCTTAAATTATGTATCTATTCCCCCAGCATATATAATTCAGTGAGTATTGCTTTATTTAGTTATTGCTTTCTAGCTGAAAATTCAAGGGATCTTTGTCTGCTGTTAGGTCATGCAATTTCATTCTAACTTTATGAGATGTACATGCCTTCTTGTGTAATCCAAAAGCCGCAAACTTACTTTAAATGATTGACTATTCCACACAGGCTTTCCAGAGGGGAGACACAAACTCCTATCATAGTTATTAAGGATTATTAAACCATTATAATGGAGGGTCTCACAACTCTACCCTACCTGACTGTATACCTATAGAAGGATAATTACAATGTTCCCCAACCGCCAGACTTGGTGCTGTCTCTAGCTGCCCATGTGATGTTATAATGAGGCCTTATAAGAACGATAGCAGAGTACAAAGAAATAGAAATTATATGTATATAATCTCAAAAACTAACTAACAATTGACTGACTGTCATAAATCATAAATCGCCAAGTGGGAATAAAATGGGTACAGTAAAATGTAAATAAAGAGTACTAAACCATTATACAGGTCACACCATGGGGAGGATACATTTGCTTTTGGATGCAGCTGCACAGGAATAGTGTATTTCCTAGATTGGGAATAAATACAATCTGTTTGCTATTATTTGGATAACAGTGCCATATGTTGGCTAGCACTTGCATACGGTTGCCTTAATAACAATGCTATACACTGCTGCCATCATCATGCCGTGTAAAATTATCATATACTCTGTAGTACCTAAGTAGCAGTGCCGCACATTTCCTAAATTAATATAGATGTGTATAGATGCAAAGATACCCTATCTTTCCTGTTGATAGATATAAAAAAGCATAATTTTGCAACAGTCTGATATCTATCATATATATATATATATATATATATATATATATATATATATATATAGTGCATCCACCTGATGTTATTGTAATGAATGTGTTTCATGAGAACTTGGATTTAACCAAATTTGAGTTGGGTAAATATACAATAGTAATACAGCTATATAAACAGGGTAATGAAATAATAGTGCTATGCAATGTCTAATTAAAATTGAGATCATTTTAAGACACATGACCAACACAAGCCCAGGGTGGTCTGTAGCACCTCTTTTACCAGTGGTGTCTGGTGTGTTCCTGTAGCTTGTGCTGGTCAATTCACTTATAATAGGCAACCATTTTGGACAACAGTTAGTAGAAATAAGTCTATTACTAAGTTGCTCAGTGACTCTAGTTATTGCTCTAGTCAATAACTGGTCTAAGGTTGGGTTTTAGGGTTATAGTATACTCCTTTTGTTCTGGTTAAATTAAATTAGTCATCAAGGATTACAGAAACATGATTGCGTTTTCCCAGAAACAGTGCCACACTTGGTCTGTGTCTGCTATGGCAGCTTGGCTCCAATAAAATGAATGGGACTGAGCATCAATAACACAAACAACTTGTGCATGGTAAGGAACTATTTTCGGAAGAAAAAAGTTTATTAATCCTGCCCCTAAAAATGATTACACTTTGAATCAATCAAACAATTGTTCATCCATTTACACACCCCTATTATCATTAAGACAATGGCCTTGCTAAGGCTAAGGTCACACTGCATTTTACTTTACCAGCAAAGTGAATGAAATTTTGTTTCATCTCATCCACACATTGTGAAAAAAAAGCTGTGTTTTCCCTATAGCCTCATATGGGGGCAAAAATAAAAAATGCGGCATAAAAGCAGTGAAAAATGCAAGCTTTTTTGTTGCATTTTTTCTGCTTTGTTTTTATCTGCAATGTTTTTTAGCTGCATTTTGCTACTTGTCACTGCTCTGTAGTGATTATAGTACAGGGCAGTTGTAATGTCTCTGCCTGTTCGGGTCTCTGCACCACCCTCCGCCCGCACGCTGCGGCACAGGAGGTGTGCTCAGTTTGATTCCTTGTTTAAGATTCTTGTTGCTCAGTCTGAACCCTGTCCTAGACTATGTAATTGATTTTCTGCCACACCCGTCTCCTTCACCTTGGTTTTCCTCTTCTCCACTAATAGTTAATCTCAGCCTTGCCTGTGTGATTGACAGCCTGTCTACCAATCCAGTCTGGGGCAGGTCCTGACTTTCTATAAACAGGTTGTCAGCCCTCACATGGTCGCTGGCTATTGATTCTGTCTTGTGACTTGTCCCTGCTAGCTCCTATTCTGCTATTTCCTGTATTCCTATTCCTGACCTCTGGTTTTGTCTCTGACTATTCTCTTGGATTGTGATTTTGTACTGCATTGCTCGACTGTTACCGACCCTTTGGCTTGTTGACCTCCCTTTGTCCATTGTTTGTCCTGTCTGTGTTCTGTGTTGTCACCTATATTAGGAAGGGACTGTCGATCAGTTGCTGCTGTCGCCTAGGAAAGATCAGGCAAGTTAGCCAGGGACAGTGGGGGGTTCAGCTTTAAGGCTCACTGTCTTGTTGTGCCCCTCTCCCCAGGGTTCTGCAGCAGCACTGGGGAATTGCTCAACTGGCAATTCCCTTACAGCAGTATGCTGCTGAGAGGCTGGAACTCCTATAGTACTGTAATGCTAGGAGTTCCTCTCCCAACATGATATTCATGATAATCTGGCACACACATGGACCAAGATTCACAGGTGAAACTCAGTCGTGTGAATGTGGGCTATTCACATGACAGTTATTTTGATGGTCTGATGTCATGGACCGTAAAAATATAGGTCATGTCCTATTTTTGGTCATTTTCACGGATTCCTCCATCATACAATCAAATATATGGGGATCCTGGAAAACGGATGCCCCTTGAGTGCAAGACGGAGGTGAAAAATGGCTGTTGTTCATGGCAGTTTTGCACCTCGGTCATCTGAATATAGCCTAACAACATACTGGGTGGGGCTGACGGTGTTTTCACTGAACAGAGTGAAAAATGAATTGACTACTGCCTGTCTCTTGTTACTGGATGCACAGGAACCTGCAAAACCATGTACAGTAGCTGGTGCCAAGGAGCAGGCAGTTAATCTGTTATTGTATTCAGTGAAGACAATGGCAGCCCTGCCCGATTTGTGACCACAGTGACTTACATGTGGCACCACTCCTATAGTGCTGCTCATCAGCCAACAAACAAGCAAAGAAAGATGTGCTGCCAATAGTCAATAGGATGGGGAGAAACATTTACCATAACAATCGTTCCATCCCCATGTACTGCAAAAGGCAGTGTTTGTCAGCCTGACACTCGAGCAGTCTAAAAGGGTATTAAAGCTGGTTTTACACAAACAGATTTACGATAAAACAGATCTGTCTTACAGACAATGAAATTAGTCATAAATCACACTAACAGATATTTGGTTAGGATAGAACCAGTTCTCATCTTCCTCATCTGCTATAATCCTAAAATAAAACCTCTCTAACCTCAAGCCCCACATAGCTAGTAGCAGCCAAAAAGCACTGCGTAAAAGACTGCATCATATTTTTTTCCGCAAAGATTTTGACAGAAAGGCTGCAGAGTTTTCCTCTGCAGACTTTCTGTCCCTATTATATTTATATGAAGAAACGCCAGCATTTCCGTAGGTATAGTTGACATGCTTTTCTTCCTATGGGACTGTTGTCGCATGCTGTGCAATCCAGGTTTCTGCACCACAAAGTAGTGGATTAAAAGGAGGAGTCTGTCAGGATGTATTTGCTCCAATGAACATAAAATACAACTACCAATATTTATTAGTCACTGGTTGAATTTTGACTTCTACATGCCGACCTGTACAAAAGCGCAGAATTGCTTCCAATTATTTCACAATGCAATTCTTCTAGTAGCAAGAGGCCAAGACCTTGTTTACACTCTATACCTATGCAGTTAAGTTGCCAGCAACAGGTTTCCTTTGACAGGTCACTTTAAATTGGAGTTTAATTTATGAAGATTGCATTACCTGGGGCTATGGTAATCTATGCCTATAGAGTAATTCACATTCAGCCTCATTTCGAATACGGTCAAAGGCTGCCGTATTTCACTATGACAATGTAATCACAGATCCACATTAAAAAGTCATTATTGTTTAGAATCCAGGTTGGTTTGAAAAACACTTACTATAAAATTCTACAGCCTTTGTAAATTACCAAAAGGTTTATTCAAGAATACAAGGTGCCGTGATTTAAATCTGGAACTTACTAGGCCGTTGACCGGGTAGGTATTTCTAAACCACTGCATTTATGGCAAATGATTAGTAATGATCACTGTAGTAAAGACTTTACTGCCAGCACATAAAATATTATGCAGATATTAAACATTTGCATGATATATCGGACAATGGTGATATACCTGCCAGGCAACGAGATTTTAATCTCGCTTCTTTCATTGATGACTTTGGTGTCATTGGAATGTCTCTTACATGACCTATTTTTTGTACTAGGAAATCAATAATACAGTTAAGCAGCCCATACACATCAGATGTATGAAGACAGGTTCAGCCAACCATTAGATTTCATGGGTTCAGCTGACCACCTAATATACATTGGGCCCTTGCAAATCTCCCGCCATGGCAGATGATGGAAGAGATAAGAGTGAGAGACATGTTTGGTAAAGGTTTCTTTCCTATTCAGTACACATGCATAACTCCGCTGGGCTGTGCAAGCAAGTGTATAGGGGTATCAGGCAAGATAGCTGTCAGCTGAATGAGCGTTCAGCTGACAGCTATCTCATGTGTATGGCCAGCTTTATGTTTTACCATACTGAAGTTCAAATGTGGCCAATGCTGCAAGATAGAATCTGTACTGTCTAGAAGGGATCCCTGGGTATGTATGAGATATACTCACTTTGTTAGGTTGAACTACTAGGCCAAGAAAATCCACTGCATATCTATCTCTAATCTCTTCTCAAGGCAAACCAACCAAGAAATAATAAAGGTGCAAAGACAAAGAATTCCAAAGTCATAATGGAAAGTTACATAGGAAGAAATGGGAAGTTCCCAAGTAGGATTAGTTTTCTTTAACTCCTTCCCGTCGCAGGCATTTTTTTGATTTTTGTTTTTGACTCCCCACCTCCCAAACCCAATAACTTTTTTATTTTTCTGTTCACAGAGCCATATTAGGGCTTATTGTTTGCATAACAAATTGTTTTTCATAATGGTAAAATTTAATATTCTGTACAATGTACTGGGAAGCTGGAAAAAAATCTGAATCGAGTGGAATTGTTTTTATATCAGCCAAAATTACATGTTACCTGTACTTTATGGGTCGGTACAATTCCAGGGATACCAAATTTATATAGTTTTATTTACGTTTAACCCCTTTAAAAAAATCCAAAACTTTGCAAAAAAAATTTTTCTCTGAGTTACCATATTCTGACACCCAGAACTTTTTTATAATTCTGTGAATGGGGATACATAGAAAGTCTGTTAATTTGGGGGGGCCAGATGTACTTTTTAATCATACCATTTTGGTGAATGTCTATTGCTTTGATCACTTTTTATTAAAATTTCAGACGAAAAAGCCTTGACCGAGGCGCCGGAGGCCTTAATGCAATCAGTGGAAACATCGGGAAGGAGGACTTTTCACTACCTCCAACAAGTCCAGCTCATGTATCATTTAATAGATGTCAATCCACTGATTCTGACACAGTTGGAATTTTTCTCTAGCCCCCACTGTGCCCAAGCAATCAGTGCTGTTAGTTTTGGTGCCTTATATGCTATTTAGGCTCTGTAAATAGAGTGGTGTCAGGCAAGGGGTGTGATTCTGAGCTTTGACACTGGCTGCCTCTGATTGTAGCTCTGAATCGCACTACCTGCCTGTCCTTCTAACATTACAGAGCTTAAATATCACATCAGGCACCAAAACTGCCTGTATTTGTTGCTTGGTAATGGTGGAGACTAGAGAGAAAATTCCAACTGTGCTGAAATCAGTGGAGTGACAATTTTAAGAGATGCTAAAACTTGAGTTGGTGGAGGTGGTGAAAAGTCCACTTTAAGATACAGTGCAATTCATTTTAGAATGGTACCAGTCTATTAGATCTTTCATCAGCCTTATTAGACTTGGTCAACTTGACTCCTTAACTGCAACCTTTTCGCTAGCTTTTTGAAAATGTCCACCATCACTTCAGATAACTTTCTGGTGAGCCTGTGATAGACTTGTGTTTGTACACAGCAGTAAACTGAGGGGCTCGATCAGGAAGGAAGGACAGAGCAACAGTTTGAAACAATGAGACAGGAGGTGTATCTCAGACTACACCAGATTCCCTGTAGTCACAGATCACAGCTCTGCTGAGCTAAGAAGTAGTCAAGAAGCTAGATCCAAGGAAAACAGATCCACTTCCTTATACAGTACTGGTTTACATATAATTTTTATTATAATTATAAATTGTATCATGCAAGAATATACAAACAGACTAAAGATGAGCAAACTTTTCAAAATCTTTTCGGATTCTCCAGTTCAGATCAAAAGTTCTGTTTGGGTCTGAATTGGTTTAGCTTGTACAAAAAGTGCAAATTGCCTTTAAAGCATCTATGACACTCTGAGGGCATTTAGGAGTCTATCTCACATCTTTCTAGTTCTGTAGTACATACACAATCTTAGTAATGTGTCAGCAACAGATATGCCCACAGGTAAGTGGATGGTATCCGGAGGCAATAAACGGCCTGTTTAGAAGCTTTCTGCACTGGCAGATTTTTCATGCTTATTTCAACAAAAACTCAGTTGCAAATGTAGTGTAGCGTGTGCAACAAATATGGGTTTTGGTGTTTGGCAAGGAAGAAAACAGTCCAAGTTCTACTGTACCATTTTCATACCACAATATTCAATTGCAGAGGTATTAGTGTGGTTTATTGGTAATGTTACTGTGGTTTATTGGTGTTTGGCAAGTTAAAAAAAGGAAAAATATTCCAAATTTTACTGTACCACAATGATACAACAAAATCTCAGTCAGGGGTAATAATGTAAAGCATATACGTTCACTGGGTTTTGGCATTTGGCAGGAAAAAGAATTATGCCAGATAGGTATAAAAACAGTGCCATGTGGCACAACAGAATTGCCTGGTCTTGGTCTTGGGCACTGTACAGATTGAATTTGAATGTTTTGACTCTAAGAATTGTGATTGTGATTGATCCAGCTGCTGCAGTAAAGAGCACACTAATACACACAGCCTGTGCTACTGGTCTAACAGACAGAGAGAGTGATTCCAGTCTCCCATCTCTATCAATTACAGTAAATCTAAGTCTACTTCTCTAGTCCTTCTTAACACAGAGATTACACTTCCCCATGTATTTCCTCACAGTCTGACTACCTGGGCTTTAAGAGAATGCCTATGAGGCTATGACAATTGGGAAGTCTGCCTGATCCCTGAGGTCATGTAATCCTTCTCTTTTTGATGGTTTCACATGAAGGCCACCATCTTAGCTGGTTTGTGCAAACCAAACCGCAAAAAGTTTAGATGACTTTGAAGTTCAGGTCACTTTTATAAGAACTTGTTTGTTCATCTCCAACACAGATATATGATATTTTATGACAGAGCACAGCAAAAGCCATTGGAAGCCATTGAAAGAGTTGTATTACCATTTTGTGCTGCAGTGTTGTTAACATGTTAAAAGGGTTGTCAAAGAGTATATTGATTGTTTATCTTTAGGATAGATCATCAATGTCAAATTTGTGGGTCTGACACCCAGCACCCCCATGATCAGATGTTCAGAGTGCAGTGTACGTACCCATCAGCGTATGACTCCAGGCAATGTACAGTGCCCATGCACACTGTAGCAGCTCAGCTCTCATTCATTGTTTCTGGCTACATGTACTGTGCTTGGAACAGCTGATTGGTGAATGTTCATGGTGTTGGACCCCACAAATCTGATATTGATTACCTATTGTAAGGATAAGCCATCAATCTCAATTCTTGGCAACCACTTTCATTGTCAGTTAAACTTTGATACATCTTTACATAGAGGCTAACCATGTGGCTGCTATGGGAGTGTGATGGTCCAGTTCTGGTTGGTTCCATCCTCTTTACTATGGTGAGAATCTGCATTATTCTTCTCTTCAAAAGCATTGTTAAACAAAGTTGCAGGGTAATGGACAAGTGAGGGTGGGTTCATACTTGCGGCGGCACTCCGTCCGCTGCGAATCCGATCTAAATGTCGGAAAACTGCATAGGGAAAGGTTTGCAACGCTTTGCTTAAAAACCCAATCACTTGAATGGGTTTTTAAAGCAATGCGCGGGTGTGCGCTTACATCCTCTGCGCCGCAAAGCCATTTTTTTCCCTGGAAACAAAGTCCTGCATGTCCGACTTTGTTTCCAGTGAAAAAAAAAACGGTAAGTGTACACCCGCGCATTGCTTTAAAAACCCATTCAAGTGAATGGGTTTTTGAGCAAAGCGTCACAAACCATTCCCTATTCAGTTTTCCGACATTTAGGTCAGATTCGCGGCAGACAGACTCCAGCGTAAGTGAACCCACCCTGAAAAATAAAACCAAATAAAATTTGAAACCATTATAGGGATTTTAATGTTTGTTATGAACATCCTCTCAGTAGTATCATCATGATAGTGGTTGGTAAAGGATTCATGACCTTTAATATGATAACATATATTTCCAATTCTGGTAAGAAGTTTTTGAAGCCTTTGGTCATTAAGTTAAATAAGTATATTCTAATGGCAATAATAAAGTCTTATAAGTAGAGATTTGGCACATCTTCACCTTTCCCTGAAGACTTATAGACTTAAATATAGTAAATACCTGAACTGTCTTCCTCTCTTATGGTAATGCACTTTTCCATAATGCATCAGTACAGTTAAACAATCAAAATTGAAGTGCATTAAAACTATGAGATGAATGCTTTCCGAAGCTTTTAGCTTTTACAGGGAGAACTCCAGTAAATCACTCTGAATAGAGCAATAATGTAAAGCACCAACCTTAATTCTTTTACTGTTTACCCTTTCATGGCATGGTAAAGACTCAACAAATCTTCTCCTTTCTTTTTTACTAGATCAAGAGCTGCAATAGAGTTATATCAATAGAACAGATTCCTTCAACTTGGAGACCTCTTCTCCCTTCAGCCCCTTGAGTGTTTTGTTTGTAAAGTAACAGTTTAAAGAGAAAATAGGAGATCAACAGCAAAGATAAAATGCTTTGGGAGGCCATTTGACATCACCATAGTCCCAACTACTCTCAAAGAAGGTCCTGGTGCACCCTTTCCATTTTCATGACTCCAGTACATTTTCCACTTACATGCGTGCTAGCGTTCCAGCACCTGTGAAGACCAAATCCCTGTGCAAGTGTTCACATTAAATGTATATAAAAACAACCTAGTGTAGAATTCATGCATACTTAGCCTGTAACTTACACTGAGCCTGCACAACTTTCTCTATCACCATGCCAAAGATGCCACAAATAGCAAGGAGAACTGGTAGTATCAGTATGATGCCAGGTGGTGGAGTGAGCGAGGGATACTAAAAGGGTCTTTAACTGGTTCCTTGAAATGTAGTCTCTGAAGATATTGATGAAGAGACAGACCGGCTGTGTACTGGTACGACAGGAATCAGCAGAAAAGCATTAAAATATTGAAGAAAGGTTTTTTTCACTGTTTATGATGTGGTCAGGCCAATTTCAAATTTCATGAAAAGTGTCAGAAAGTCCCTTTAAATTTTAGTTTGATGTATGGTGGAGGACTAAGACTTTCTCTCTTTGCCTCAAGTATTTATAATGGGAAGCTCCAGTTTTCTCTGTAGAATAATTTTAAATAGCAGATATTTATATTACAAATACATATATATGGTATATGAACAGGATATGCCACCTTTACGACTTTTCTTAGACCCTCTGTAAGGGTAATGCCAGTTGAGCAATTCCCCAGTAGCTACTGCAGAACCCTGGGGGAGGGGCACAACAAGATAGTGAGCCCTAAAGCTGACCCCCCCCCCCCCCCCACTGTCCCTGGCTAACTTGCCTGATCTGTCCTAGGCGACAGCAGCAACTGGTCAACAGGCCCTACCTAATATAGGTGACAACACAGAATGCAGACAGGACAAAACAAACAAAGGGAGGTCAGCTAGCCAAGGTGTAAGAGACAGCCAATGTTGTCCTAAGCTTCATTTGTCTGTATAAACTGTTAATGTTGAATGTATTTCTGTGATTCTGTTCCTTTAAGACAGCAGCCATTGTAATTGTGACATGATGCTGGAGTGACTCCCCCCCCCTTTTATGTCAGCCTGCCTGTTCTGCAGACAGAATGTGAGCAGAGAAGCAGGAAGTGACGAGACAGAGAGCAGCAGCCATCTTAGCAAGTGTTGTATTGAACTGGTGTGGATATTTTTCTGTACAGCTAAGCTGTATCTTGGTCCAGAGACAAACAGAGTGTAAAGAGACAACAGGACTAGTGAGTCCACGTGAAAGGAACTGTGCTCAGTGGCTGATCAGTGAGACTGACATTGTGACTGTGTATATGGATACCACAGATAGAGACTCGCAGTGCTGTTGATGTACTGGACGGCACCTGCTAAATCCCGGCTTACATCCCAGCTCAGTGTAATTGGGTTGGGCGGGGCTGTCAGTGTGCTGGGTGGAATCTGCTGTTGGATTACATTGCATTCATTGGGTTTCCCTGTTAAAGAGAACTTCATTTCTCCTGAGATCCTGATAACAGTGAGGAGAGGACGCTTCACTATAAAAGAAAAGGAACGACTTTGGGCCCCACCGCGCGCTTCTACGGACTGTAAGCGGTCCACCTGGACCACTGGGGAAAAGGGGGTGCACCCAAATGTGATGTCAGGGTCAGTTAGGGATAGTTTTGAGTATATTGTTCATTCAGTGTCCATACTGCAGAATTGGACAGAGTAAAAGTAGAAACCATTGCAGAATTTGCCTTGAAATTGTTCATGCTATATTGTATATTTTACTTGTCTTTATCCCTGTCATTTTACCTTCAAATAGCCTTTATTAACTTATAGTAAATATATTTTTTTTTCTTGAACTACCGCGTGTGCGTTCATTTCTGGTTGCGGAGTCCAAACCACCTGCCTTGCTCTCGGTTCACAAATTGGCGTAGTCGGCAGGATCCGCTTACCAGAATGGACGGTGACGCACCCGTTAGAGAGAATGATGCTGGAGGAAGAATGCCAGCAGGGGCTATAATGAGTCAGTTAGCTCAATTTGATGGCAATAATATGTCAGTGAGTATGTGGGTGGAACAGATACAAATGATACAGCGAATGTACCAGACCGCACCAGAAGTACTAGTAGAGCTAGCAATATTGACATTACAAGGGGATGCTAAGACCACGGTGATATTGAGGCCATTTGAACAAAGGCAGACATTTGAGCAAGTAGTCCAGATTCTAGAAACCATTTATGGAGAAACTGCATTGCTGGGGTCTCTGCAGGCTCGGTTCTTCCAGAGGGTACAACAGGAGAATGAAAGCCTTCCCCAATATGCAAATGCCCTACAAGAACTGCTCCGAGATATTCAAGTGAAGGAAAGAGGGGGCTCGCCAGCCTTCTGTAACCCTGATCGGACTCTCCGTGACCAGTTTGTCCTGGGGATACGTGACGGCAGTTTAACTGTGACTATGCAGGATTTTATACGACGAGAGACTGATGCTAAATTCCATGATGTACAGGTAGAGGCCATCTCCCGTGCCAATAGTATGTTCCCGAAGCCCCAGACCGCAGTTGGAGTTACTTTGTCACAGGGGGCTAGTTCTGGCTCAGAGACAGTAGAAAAGGGGACGGTTAAAGAAATTCTCACAGTAATGCAGAAACTGCAAGAGCAAATGGAACACTTGCACACCCGTTGTGATGAACATTCTATGAAAATTGCAGACTTCCAGAAAACTGGAGGTGAAAGGGTGAGCCGTCCATACCCAGAAAATCAGAATCACCCACCACCCCGCTGGAGGGATGAGGATAGGACCTACCGAAGGGGTCCAAATCAGTTAATGCAGTGCTCAGGAGAAATCGAAGGGGCTTACCGAAGGGGCCCAAACAGATGGCCAGAACGACGGGAGATACGCTGCTGGGAGTGTGGACGGATGGGCCACGTTGCTGCTAGATGTCCAGAGCAGCGACAAACTTATGAGAGACCGCCGTTAAACTGAAGTCCCCTGCTGCTGTAGGGCGTGTAGTAGGGGAGACTGACAAGGAGACTATGTGGGGAGAATGCCCTAATGATGACCTGATCGCTGCAAGTCCTGTTATACAGGTGGAAATGGAGGGTATTCCGGTTACCGGGATGATTGACACGGGTTCCCAAGTAACGACCTTGAGTAGAGACTGTTATGAACGGTACTTCCAGCAACATGTGAAATATGATCCCCATACATTCGTACGAGTGGTCGCAGCTAACCAGTTACCAGTTCAAGTCGTGGGAGTGGCCTGGATGAATGTCCGGGTATGTGGCCAAGATCTGGGTAGGAAAGGCATTGTGGTGGTACAGGAGTCACATGAAGTAAAGGTCCCTGTCATTTTGGGGATGAATGTGTTAAAAGAATTAGATCAGATCCTCTTTGAAAAGAAAGGTCACGGTTATTGGAAAGAAACCACCACCCATCGGCCTACTCAAACAGCTTTCCAGCGGCTGATCCGGACATGTGGCTTACAGAAAAGTTTGGATGCGCAGCGTCCTCTGGCTCGAATTTCAGTTCCTTTGCATACAAAAGTTACACTGCCACCCAGTCGGGAGACAATAGTGTCTATGCCCGTAGGCACCTGTCGGAAACTAGAGGGCATAGCTGTGTTGGTAGAACCACTGCAGGCAGCCGAAGGAGGTGTTGATCCGCTAGTGGCCCGTTCCTTGGCAATAGTTCGCAATGGAAGAGTACCACTTCGATGTGTAAACACTCAGGACCAGAGTGTGGACCTGACCCCAGGGAGGCAGCTGGCTAACATCTATGTGACTCCGGAGGAAGTAAGGAAAGTAACTCCAATGCAGCTGAAGCCGACTGAAAGGGATGAGTGGACCGTAACTGTGTCCATGGGAGAAGATGAGGAACCCACCTCTGAATGGAATGGCCGTGCAATTCGGGAACAGATGAAGATGGATGCAAGTTCATGTTCTCTGGAATGTGTGCAGAAGGTAGATGAACTGTTGTGGGAGAACCGAGCCGCCTTTTCACGGTATGCTGAAGATTTTGGATGTACCACAGGGATCTACCATGAGATTCCCACAGGAGACACCCCTCCAATTAGAGAGCGCTACCGACAAATTCCTCCACAGTTGTATCAGGAAGTAAAAGAACTGTTAGCTAAGATGCTACAGGGTGGGATCATCCAAGAAAGCCAGAGTCCCTGGGCAGCTCCTGTGGTGTTAGTAAGAAAAAAAGATGGGTCCATCCGATTTTGCGTAGACTATCGGAAGTTAAACGCTTGCACCGTACGAGATTCCTACCCCTTGCCACGGATTGAGGAGTCACTCTCAGCGCTGGGGAGAGCCCGGTACTTCTCCTCACTAGATCTGGCTAGTGGGTATTGGCAGGTGCCGATGGCCACAAAAGACAAGGAGAAGACGGCATTCATCTTGCCCATGGGACTATACGAATTTAACCGGATGCCCTTCGGGTTGACAAATGCACCCGGAACGTTTCAGCGGTTGATGGAGAAATGTCTCGGTGACTTCAACTTTGAGTTCACTCTCATCTACTTGGATGACATTATAGTGTATTCTGCGACCTTTGAAGACCATCTCCACCAGTTGGGGCAAGTATTTCGAAGATTGCGGGAACATGGGCTCAAATTGAAACCCAGTAAATGTCGGTTGTTCCGATCTGAAATTGATTACTTGGGTCACCGCGTATCAGGAGAAGGGGTGAGGCCATCAAGAGACAAGATAGCGGCTGTTCAAGATTGGCCAATACCGACTTCCCTGCGAGAAGTGAGGGCGTTCCTTGGAGTAGCCGGTTACTATCGACGGTTTATTAAGGATTTCGCCAAGGTAGCAGCACCACTTAATGCTCTCCTACGAGGCACATCCGGTGGTCCAAAGAACCGGTCCGTGAAGTGGGGACCTGAACAGGAACAAGCCTTCCAGGCATTAAAGGATGCACTGACAACAGCCCCAATCTTGGCATATGCTGATTACCACTTGCCGTTCCAGCTGTATACGGATGCAAGCCTGTATGGTCTTGGAGCAGTGCTTTCCCAGCTTCAGGATGGCCAGGAGAGGGTCATAGCGTACGGCAGCCGGTCTTTGAGAGATTCTGAAAGAAACCCCGAGAATTATAGTTCATTTAAGTTGGAGCTGTTGGCACTGGTATGGGCCATGACCGAGAAATTCTCTGAATATTTGACCGGTGCTGAAGTTTTAGTACTGACTGACAACAACCCACTAGCTCACCTAGAAAATGCCAAGCTCGGGGCGTTAGAGCAGAGGTGGATAGCCCGAATGACTAAGTTCAATTACCGCATTAAGTATCGGTCCAAGACAGAGAACCAGAATGCTGACGGGCTTTCTAGGGTAACCGCCCAGACCCCCACAGTAGACGTGGATCATGAGTTGGAGCATGTGGAGGTGCCCGACTTCAGCAGATTTTCACAGGCCTTGGCCGCCGCTAATCAGTTTGAGTTGGAGGGGACTGAAACGGCTCCTTTCTTTGGTCCCTCACGACAGGAATGGTCACAGATACAACAGACCCATGAGGGGCTGGCACAGATGATCAAGTGTGTTGAGAAAGGCCAGAAGCCCTGTAGAGAGGAAAGAGAACGACTGACACGTGAGATATTATCTGTTCTGAGTCAGTGGGAAAAGTTGGAGATGAAAAATGGAGTGCTATGCCGAAAGGTCTATTTACCTTCTGAGATCGACATTCGATACCAAATTGTGGTGCCTAGTGAACTGGCTCGCTCGTTGGCAGTTGAGGCTCATAATAAGAATGGACATTTTGGTCATGAGAAGACCTTTCGTTGGTTACAGCGACTGATTTACTGCCCTGGTCTTCGTCAAATGGTCGAAGAAGTATGCCGCAGCTGTCGAACTTGTGAGATCCATAAGGCAATAGAACAGAGAGCTCCCCTGCAAACCATCGTGACCCAGGAACCTTTAGAAATCGTCATGATAGACTATCTAATGGTGGGCCCATCCAATAGCGGACACCAGTATTGCCTCGTAATGGTGGATCACTTCACCAAATTTGCGGTGGTAACCGCCACCAAGGACCAGACAGCTGAGTCAGCAGCTCGTGCGCTGTGCCAAGATTTCATTCGAGTATATGGGTGCCCTAAACGCATCCACTCCGACCAGGGTGCCTGCTTTGAGGGACACGTAATGAAAGAAGTTCAACGTATCTACGGGATAAAGAAGTCGCACACGACTCCATACCACCCTCAGGGAAATGGGGCCTGTGAAAGATTCAACAGAACTCTGCTACAGATGCTGCGGACTCTGGAGGAAGACAAGAAGTTACAGTGGCCTCAGTTCTTGTCTGAAATGGTGTGGGCCTATAACAATCAGGTCCATTCTACAACGGGGTACTCTCCTTATACACTTCTCTTTGGGCGGTCTGGGCGAAGTGTAGGAGAATTACAGTTGGATGATGTGGATGGGTTCCCTCCGAGGGATCCAACCTCTTGGGTGCGGGCGCACCGGCAGAGACTTGAGACGATCCATCGATTGGTGCAGCAGCGCCTGCAAGAACATCCCCATCCTGATAAGACCCCAGTGCAAGAAGCACCATTGCAACCAGGCGACCTGGTGCTAGTTCGTGTCAAGAAACCCCAAGGGAAATTGGAAAGCCGATGGGAGGCTTTGCCGTATCGTGTTGTTGGCCGCAAGTATGCGAATGGGCCAGTGTACCAGGTCCAGAAAGAAGGAACTGATTGTGTTCGAGTACTTCACCGAAATATGTTGCGCCTGTGCCATTCTGAAGGGACAAATCATGATGGGCTTGCCAATGTGAATGAGCTCCCACAGTCAGAGAATGGAGGTGCGGAATGGGCCTCAGACGAGGAGGATGATTGTTGGCCGATCCCTGCTCCTGGGGATGTTCCACCTGTGACTACTGTATCTCCGGCCTGTGCCCCCTCTGGTGCGG
This sequence comes from Leptodactylus fallax, assembly GCA_947044405.1. Taxonomy (NCBI): domain Eukaryota; kingdom Metazoa; phylum Chordata; class Amphibia; order Anura; family Leptodactylidae; genus Leptodactylus; species Leptodactylus fallax. The sequence goes on along the minus strand of CAMRHE010000300.1, from coordinate 261,150 downwards.
AATCCGCTGGTCCTTCTCAGCCAATAGCTGCAGCACCCCATAATATACCACCGGTCCTCAGACGGACCACTAGGCCAAATGCTGGTATTCCCCCTGTTCGGTATGCGCAGGATGAGTTTGTTTGGCCTGCCATACATCGGTATACTACCACCCTGTGCATAAAAGTACAACCCTCTGGATATACAGTCATAGGCAGGGACTGCCAATCTTAAAGTGGGGGGGAATATGTAAGAGACAGCCAATGTTGTCCTAAGCTTCATTTGTCTGTATAAACTGTTAATGTTGAATGTATTTCTGTGATTCTGTTCCTTTAAGACAGCAGCCATTGTAATTGTGACATGATGCTGGAGTGACTCCCCCCCCCTTTATGTCAGCCTGCCTGTTCTGCAGACAGAATGTGAGCAGAGAAGCAGGAAGTGACGAGACAGAGAGCAGCAGCCATCTTAGCAAGTGTTGTATTGAACTGGTGTGGATATTTTTCTGTACAGCTAAGCTGTATCTTGGTCCAGAGACAAACAGAGTGTAAAGAGACAACAGGACTAGTGAGTCCACGTGAAAGGAACTGTGCTCAGTGGCTGATCAGTGAGACTGACATTGTGACTGTGTATATGGATACCACAGATAGAGACTCGCAGTGCTGTTGATGTACTGGACGGCACCTGCTAAATCCCGGCTTACATCCCAGCTCAGTGTATGGATTCGGCAGGACTGTCAGTGTGCTGAGTGGAATCTGCTGTTGGATTACATTGCATTCATTGGGTTTCCCTGTTAAAGAGAACTTCATTTCTCCTGAGATCCTGATAACAGTGAGGAGAGGACGCTTCACTATAAAAGAAAGGAACGACTTTGGGCCCCACCGCGCGCTTCTACGGACTGTAAGCGGTCCACCTGGACCACTGGGGAAAAGGGGGTGCACCCAAATGTGATGTCAGGGTCAGTTAGGGATAGTTTTGAGTATATTGTTCATTCAGTGTCCATACTGCAGAATTGGACAGAGTAAAAGTAGAAACCATTGCAGAATTTGCCTTGAAATTGTTCATGCTATATTGTATATTTTGCTTGTCTTTATCCCTGTCATTTTACCTTCAAATAGCCTTTATTAACTTATAGTAAATATATATTTTTTTCTTGAACTACCGCGTGTGCGTTCATTTCTGGTTGCGGAGTCCAAACCACCTGCCTTGCTCTCGGTTCACAAAGGGGTCGGTAACAGTCGAGCAATGCAGTACAAAATCACAATCCAAGAGAGTAGTCAGAGACAAAACCAGAGGTCAGGAATAGGAATACAGGAAATAGCAGAATAGGAGCTAGCAGGGACAAGTCACAAGACAGAATCAATAGCCAGCGAGCAAGTGAGAGCTGACAACCTGTTTATAGAAAGTCAGGACCTGCCCCAGATTGGATTGGTAGACAAACTGTCAATCACACAGGCAAGGCTGAGATTAACTATTAGAGGAGCAGAGAGAAACAAAGATGCAGGAGACTGGTGTGGCAGAAATTCAATTACAGACAGGAGATATTAGGACAGTGTCCAGACTGAGCAACAAGAAACCTACGCAAGGAATCAAACTGAACACGGCTCCTTCGCCGCAACATACGGGCGGAGAGTTTCGCAGAGACCTGAACAGGTAGAGATGTTACACCCTCATTCTCCAAATAGTTGGGATTCTCAAAGGTAAGACCTCGGCTATGTAACATTTATTGCTTATGCTAAGTAGATATCTTAAAGGGAGTTTGTCACTAGAATCCAACATATAAACCCAGACCCGCAGGTAGATAGGTTAGAGTAACCAATGTTTTTGTCAATATGAAGATGAGCTCTTCGGAGCAATGTTGCTGCTTACCTCTTTGATCAAAAGAGCTAATTTGCACATTGACAAAAACAGCGATTTCTTGGCAAAAGCACCAATTCACAAGGGGAAAACACCACTTGATATATAGTCATGGCTGTAAGTGTTGACACCCCTGAAATGTTTCCAGAAAATTAAGTATTTCTCCCTGAAAATTATTGCAATTACACATGTTTTGTTATACACATGTTTATTTCCTTTATTTGGGCCCTACATTGCCACCCAAAAGCCTTTAGTAATCTTCAGATTTCATGATGCCTTGCACACAGTCAAGGCAAAACAAGCCCAAAACATTTTGAACCTCCACCATATTTGACTGTTGGTACAGTGTTCTTTTCTTTGTAGGCCTCATTCCGTTTTCGGTAAACAGTAGAATGATGTGCTTTACCAAAAAGCTCTATCTTAGTCTCATCTGTCCGCAAGATGTTTTGCCAGAAGGATTTTAGCTTACTCACGTACATTTTCATAAATTTTTCTCTTCCATCCACATCCAGGGAGATTAGCTACAGTGCCATGGGTGTAAACTTCTTTATTATGTTGCACACTGTAGACAAAGGAACATCAAGATCTCTGGAGATGGACTTGTAACCTTGATATTGTTGATATTTTTTCACAATTTTGGTTCTCAAGTCCTCAGGCAGTTCTATTCTACTCTTTCTGTTCTCCATGCTTAGTGTGGCACACACAGACACACTATGCAAAGACTGAGCCAAATTCTCTCCTTTTTATCTGGTTTCAGGTGTGATTTTTACATTACCCACAATTGTTACTTGCCATATGTGAGTCTGAATGAGCATCACATGCTTGAAACAAAGTTATTTACCCACAATGTTGAAAAGGTGCCAACAATTTTGTCTGGCCCATTTTTGGAGTTTTGTATTAAATTATGTCCAACTTTTTTTCCTCTGTTTTTTTTTGTGTTGTTCCAATAAACACAGGAAATAAACAAGTGTATAACAAAACATGTGTAATTGCAATAATTTTCTGGGAGAAATACTTAATTTTCTTGAAAAATTTCAAACCATGACTGTAGGTGACACTAACCTATTTATCTGAAGGAGCAGGTTGATATTCTGGGTTTTAGTGACATATTCCCTATAAATGTCTTTGGTGGGAAAGCCCTTTAAGTACAACTTTAGTACCTACCTGAATTATACACACTTCCATTTTTTTAATTGCAAGGAAAACTCCAAAGGAATGAGATGTTAGGCCCCCTTCACATGACTGTAGTCATATGCGGGTTCTTCGAAAAATGAATGATGGCATACGGACTACAGTTCATGTTTACCAGAACCTATTAATAGTATGAATAAGACTGAGCCGCAAAAACAGACAGGAATAGGACCTGCTCCATATTTTGCAGCTCAGTCCTACAGCCCTCACAGTGATCCATAAAAAATATGTGTACATTAGAGTATAGAAATGAATGGGTCCATATGCTGTCCATTATAACATAACCATTGCAATGGATAACACGCGCACTATAAATACAGTCATGCTAATGTTTTGCACTATTCTCTAACAGTTATAGGAAAAGTACTTTAAGACACAGTCGCCCTGAGCCGAGATCTCATCTAAATAGTTATGAGAGTGAAAAATGGGAGTGATAACATTTATAAGGCAGTAAAGAGAGGTAATCTATCCCTGTCCACTAATGTATAGAGGCATATTGTAAACAGGCATAAATGAACAGTTCGTCTCTCCGGGGGGAACAGATGCATCCTTAAGACTGATTAAGCGTCTTGTTCAGCCTCAGTGTTTGGCAAAGAATCCTAAGTCTCAACAAGAAAGGGAAATGGGGAAATGACAGCCTTATATTCTTTAGCTTCTCTAAATGCTCTCGGGATTCCTACATAGTATTTATAATTCTCGATTCCACTTCCCAGCTCGCTGCATTTAATGGGATTCACCATGGAGAATAGACATTAAGCAACAGGATTTGTCTGTAGTGAAGTTAAACACTTAGGCAGGTAGGTAGCGCCGTCTCCTGCAGTGTCGAAGACTATGAAATTACAGTCCCCTTCATGAAGCAGCGTGGCACAGACCTCTCATGCTGTGATATCGCTTTTAAGTAAAGGTTCAGAAGACTGGAACTAAAAGTTGATCTCATTTGAAAATATTCACATAGACTATGTGGCCAAAAGTATGCAGAACCCCGGATATTTTATTCACAGTCTCATTCCAAAACCATATGCAGTAATATTAAGCTGGTAAGTGGCAAGGGGATTGGCATGTAATCTGGATTCTGGGTGGCAAGGTGGTTGTGACAAAAATCCACTCTCCTTTGAGACATATGAAAGAAAGTTCATTATTTAAGGGTGACAGAAAAGCATACCTATGTGGGAAGGCTAGTGGGGCATGTGCCAACATTGGTGCACCGACAAGTCACTACCTTATCTAGGTTATTTTGATTCAGAGTTGGTCTGGTGAGGTATAAACCTGCTGCCAGTTACATAGGTATAAGGAGTGCAAAGGGAGCAGTTGTACCCAGATCCTGGTGAAAAGAGAAAGATCAGAGGCTGCCATGTCCCGTAAGAAGACACCAATATTATAAATGGTACATAGTAGATGGTGTGAGGAGGGTATGTTGCAGATTTTGTATTGAAACCCAGGAGTTTTGGGTTGCACATATAGTGACAAGGCCGAGTACCAACAAGTCGCTCTGCCTTATTCAACTTGTTTACATATAAAGAAGGCAGAGAAATGATTCTTTACCCAAAAAGAAGATAAATTAATCTATGATGCTGGACCTGGTCTTGTCCTTTTTAATAATAGCCTCCACTCATTTAGGGCAGGATCTCACAAGTTTTTGCTGTAAGGCTTCATGTTTATCCAGCCAACAAAACCACATTTTCACAGTCCTTTTGAACAAATTTTAGAACATGGCTCCAATGATTCTAAGATTCTCCTTTGGTCTTCAACAAGACCACGGAGGTCATATAGCCTGGTTCACATGTGGCATTATAATTTACTCCAAAAGTGTTCACTGGGGTTTGAGGCTCTGTTCAAAGGGAGTCTGTCAGGTCCAAAATGCCTCCCAGACCAATAATTTTGGGCCTTTAAGAGGGGCGGAAAGATAACTTTATGGCTATGAACAGATGAAACAATGGAGAGAAAATCATCCTTTTATGTATATGCATATCAGACTACATGGTGGCTCAGTAGTTAGCATTGATGTCTTTCAGCACTGCCCTAGGTTCAAATCCAGCCAACATCTGCAAGGGGTTTGTATGTTCTCCCCGTATTTACAAGGGTTTCCTTCGGGTACTCTAGTTTCATCCCACACTCCAAAGACATACTGAATACTTGAATATAGATTGTTAGCCCTACTTGGGACAGCGGCTGACAATGTCTGTAAAGCGTTGTGGAATATGATAATGCAATATAAGTACGATAAATAAGTAAAGTACATCAGATTTGCTTCTGGACAGTTGCAAATGCTCTCTCTTCTGTCATCAGTGCCTAATGTCCCCACTTTTTGACTGCAATCTTATGTACATATTTTAAAAAATATGATTATCTCCACATTACTTCATTGGTTTGTGCCCACAAGGGTATGTATCTGCTACTATTAAAGGCTTCTGCATTGCAATATTTTTGGTTTGGGTGACATTGTGGATCTGACAGACTCCCTTTAAACCAGTCTTTAACCCCCTCTCGCTCCGCGCCGTAATAGTACATCACGGCATGTATATAGTTCACGCTCAGCTCAGTACTATTATGGCGCTGTAATGCCACAGGCAAAGAAGCTGTACCTGCGGCATTGCATCCTGCTCTCAGCTGTATTACACAGCCGAGAGGCGGGACCAGCCGCCAGAGTTGGAAGATACTCCCAATCTGGCGGATTAAGCCAAGATCGGCCTCCCCCCGTCACCCCTTTGCCCCCACACGATAAGATCGCAGGTTCCGAGGGGTTGCCATGGCAGCCAGGAGGCCAGGCCACGGCCTCCTGATTTCCTATGCACAGTTCCCATAGGAACTACTGTGTGATGTTCTGCAATACTATGTATTGATTGATTGATTGAGATCCCAGCTTCAGGTCCCCTTGTGGGACATGTAAAAGGTGAAAAAAAACACAAACACATAGTAAAAACACACAAAAATAAATAAACGAATAATAATAAGTTAAAAAAAAACACCTTTATATTAAAAAAATATATAATGTAAACAAAAATAAACAAACATGTTAGGTATCCCCACGTGCATATAAGCCCCCACTATCCTAAAATAGCATTATTTATCCGTACGGTGAACGCCATAAAAAAAAAAAAATAAATACCACAATGCGCAAATTAACGTATTTCGGTCACTTTGCTTTCCCCCAAAAAAATAACAATAAAAAGTGATCAAAAAGTCATACATACCAAATATTGGCACCCATAAAAAGTACAACTTATCCCGCAAATAAAGGGCCCTGACATTTCTCTGTCAATAGTACAGTAAAAAAACTTATAGGTGTCAGAATACGGTGACCCCAGCAAAATCCTTCATTTTCAAAAAAACGACGTTTTATTTGTAAAAGCAGTAAAACGTAATAAAAACCAATATAAATATGGTATCGCCGTACTCGTAATGACCCACCTCACAAAGCTGCCATGTCATTTTTAATGCAGAGTGAACGCTGTAAAAACAAAATGCAAAAAATTATGACAGAATTGTGTGTTATTTCACATGGACCCCCCAAAAATGTAAATAAAAGTTGATGAAAACACTATATGTACCCCAAAATGATGGCAAATGAAAGTACAAGTCATCACGCAAAGAATAAGCCCTCACATAGCTATGTGGACAGAAAAATAAAAAAGTTATGAATTTTGGAAGACGAGGAGGGAAAACATTAAAAAAGTCGCTGAGCATTAACGTACAAACTACCCTGCATCATTAAGGGGTTAAAAAAGTTTTTCCATTAGCTTTGCAAAGTCATCCTGAAGAAAACTGCTAATAGAACGTTGGAAGTACACAGTTGCCTAGAATGTGTATATGCATTTTAGGTAGCACCATTTTAGATAGATAGAGAGAGAGAGAGAGAGAGAGAGATAGATAGATAGATAGATAGATAGATAGATAGATAGATAGAGAGAGAGGTAGATGGCAATTTGTTTCATGCCTTCCATACAAGAACCATAACATTCTTATTTTTCTGCCAACATAACCTTATGAGGGCCTGTTTTTGCAAGATGAGGTTTATTTTTTAATAGCACCATTAAATGTCTCATGTAGTGTACTGAGAAAAAAAAAATACTCGTGTGGTGGAACAGAATAAAAACCACAAGTCCTCCATTGTTTTTGGGAATTGTTTTATGGTGTTCACTGTGTTGTTAAAATGAAATGTGAACTGTACTCTTTATGTCAGTACGATTACGATATAATATACAGGTAATTTTTTTTTATGTTGTACCACTAAAACATAACAATTTTTTAAAAGTTCTAACCCCTTAGTGGGACAGTATATCTGAATACAGAAGCTGCAGGCAGGCGTTAGCTGTGTAACAAAGGGTAACACAGTACTATAATATTTTTGTCTTCTACTTTGTAGAAATATGCAAATGAGACTCAGGTGCAATGGTGGCATATTAGAGCCTCCAAGGATTCCATCTCCAGGTTTGGATGGCCACCTCCATACATCTGATTGACAACCTCCTATCCAGCTTGTTATATTCATGCACATGCACCCCGTGTTTCTCTGCTGGAGCCCTTGGAGGCTCTGGCATGCCTCCATTGCACTTGAGCCTCCTCTGTATATTTATAAAACAACTTTTTCAAAGAAATGGTGAATCTATTAGACTATCTTAAGGTATGATGGATAATGTCCTGTACAATGCACTGTGACTCAGCTGATACCAAGTATCCTCTCCTTATAGGGCAAACCCTTTCTGCGTGAAGGTCATTCAGATGATGTTAGTCCACAGATGATAAGCTAATCACAGCGTGTCCAATTTCTGGGCCATAATAATGAGCTGTAATCTGTGGTGGAACCTGGCAGCAAGTGTTTATATTCCCAGCAGCGCCTCTACAGGGGAAATTAAAGCATTACAATTTATTTACATTAATGGGGTGTCTGCAATGTCATACTGGGATGCCTAGGACTGATCAGTGGAAAATCGTTCAGGGGGCCCACTAGACAGCTACATGCAAATATGACCTGCTTCCCATTTTTTCACTATTAGCCAGCTACCTAGTTATTGCCTTAAATTAGGGCCTCTTTAGTAAGATGATAGGTGATGGGGACCAGTAAGGAGATGGAGGAGGAGTGGTTGACCTGTTCTGTGCTTAGATGTAATCTCAGTTATCAATTGCACCCATATATAAGGAACTGTGTAGTTTAGTACATGTTATACCCAGCTTATTATATAGGCACATAGGCTTTGTGTGATGCTGTAGTGCAGTGAATGTACTGTGCCATGCACCACTTTTGCAGGGGTTGGGGGCTAGAAGCCCACTAGCTGTGGGTCAGGGTCCCTTCCTGGGGATTTACCTGCTCCCCTGTGGGCCAATCCTAGCCTTGATGTTTGTATAATGCATGCACGCTAAGTCCTCTAGCACTACAGGTGCTCTTTATAGCTGCTCTCCACTTCAGCTAAGAGGTTATGGTACTGTTTTCGTCAACCAGACACCCTCTTTAAGGAGAGGCTTTTCATATTTAGCCCTGATATATTCATATACAATACAGAGTTTGCATGACAGCTTCAGTTTTTCCTTTATCATTCTGTATGAAAGGATGAGTATGACAAAGAGCATGATGTCATCCTCCCCAGCATTATCTCATGCAGGCTGATTGTTGTTTTTCTTACTTTCTAGTAAATGAGGGTTGGCCGGCTATTTAATTAGTGGTGTAATTAAGACAAGGTTTGAGAAATGAAGTCATTAATGTCCCACCATATTATTTAGTCTTGTCAAATCTGTTCTGTGTCCTTAATTAACTTAGAAAGACCACAAACTACATGGACACTGTTGACACAAATAAAGAAGCATTTCCCACATTACATGATATATCTAATGGATAACGGCATTAAATAGTTTCTTGGCCAATAATATTCAGTCATGCGTAGATGTTCAATAGTAGAATAGCGTGATATATGTTCAAGGCAGAATCCATACACTAACCATACCCATTAGATGTTTGTCAGGGGAAAAGCATGATCAAACAACAGCTATTCCCTACATAGATATGTATATTTAGCCAACTGTACATTTGTTCAGAATGGGCAGAGGGGAGAGAGCTGCTCCCAGACAGTAGCTTATCTTACCAAGAACAAAAGAATCAGGCATGTTAAAGTCCAACTTCCACTCTTCTTGTTCCATGGGTTGGTCAAAAAGTCCTGTTGAAATCCGCGGGTTCGGCTAGCCAGGGCATTTTAACACATTGGTGGACTCAATGCAGATTTTTCATTAGTGGGACCCTCCTACCTACTCTCTCTACCTGCCATCTCTTAGGCATAACTTCTAGTATTCAACTCTTTCCCCTCTGACTCCCCCCATTCCTGCACTGGTCCATTTGTAATAGTACCCTTCTTGTGTAAAGCACAGTGTGAAGCCCCTAAGTGCTCCAACATCGTATAATGCTCCATTAGTACCCTCATGCAGTATAATGTCCCTTAGTGACTTACACAGTATAATTTTCCTTTAGTGCCCCCACACAGTATAATGCCCCATAAAGTGACCTCACACACAATATAATGCTCCCTAAGGTGTCTACCACATGGTATAATGTCCCATAAAGTGTTCCCCACACAGCATAAAGTCACATATTGTGTCCCCCACACAGAGGACGTACCAAAAAAAAGGTAAAAAGGAATACTCACCTAGACCTGTGCCACAGAGGAGGTTTCCAACTGGCCCTAAAATCTTTGGCTTTATGCAGCAGGTGTGGTAATGCCATCATATCATGTCTAGTGCCAAGTCGCAGATGGTGGAATCATAGTTTGAATGGAGGCGCAAGCAGCTAATGGTTCCGTGATCCACCAATGTATTCAACTTTGTGTCGGGTCACAGTTAGAGATTAAGTCAGAACATGCCAAATGCTTAGGCTGCATTCACTTCGTCAGAGTCTTCATAGAAGACTTTATGGCAGTGTCCGCTTAAAGTTGGCAGACGAAAAACACCTGATGGATCCCATTACAGTCAACAGGATCCACAGGGCTCCCTATGTATACATTCTAATCAAACTGTATAAGTCCAGTAGCCACTTCATGATGACCACTGTATAATGGGTCCCTCATCTATGAGGATCAACATCACACAGTGGCCACCACCACAGCAGCACAGCACCCACAGTGGCTGTTCCCAGGCTAAGCCCCAAGGCTCTAAGCTACCCCTGTCCCAGAATTTGGGGATAACTTGGCAGCAGGGGTGCTGAGCTTCTAGGTTGCTCTCGCTACGGTCATGGCGCTTCGGGGGTGGCAGGTGCTGTACAGTGCTGCACTCAAGGGCAGTACATTATACAATGGTCACAAAGCAACTAGTAGGCTTGATCAAAATGTATACTAAGAAGCTTGTGTTCATTTTTGAAGATTTTGCTGAGAAGAATAGATTAATGTATATTCTTTGGATGTGCGATCCATGTTTTTTTCTAAAATGTTTGTTTTTAAACTCAGCATTCCCAACATTTCTCCAATTTTGTCCAAACCTCATGAATGCCCAACAATAGTTTGTCATGAATATAGGCAACAGCCCATCCCAATGCGAGCTATGGTAATGTCTAAATATGTCTCATTACATTCATGTTTATGGTAATTTCACCATTATATTTAAAAAAAAATGTTAAAAAAACTAAACACGGCCTGAAAAAAAAACTCCCGTTACAAGCTTGGTAGGAAACCTGCAGTGGTAAAATCCATTCAGAAAACTGTTTGCAAACAGGCTACCAGACCTAACATGAAGTAAATTGTTTCATTTTTACCAAGATGACTCTTTCTCTAAACATGTATTTTTGTGACACTTGAGGCACAGACCTTATTTCACAAGACGACCAGTAAATATAGCGGTTATATGAGGAAAAAGGGGAGGGGGCGTCTACATTTTTTCTATTTGCCGAGTAGCAAAATTGGTTTGTTATTTCATAGAGATGTATTGTACTTTAAAATGTGCAAAGCTGCAGGAAGCCCTGGCCATTTTTTAGTAAGATGTAGTTTCAATGTTTTTGCCATATTTTTAATATATCCATCATAGACAACACATGGGGTTTTACCAGCCAAGTCTGTATTAGCCTACCGGGATAACCTCTCCAGACCACAGCACCCTACAGCTGAGTAATCCGCACTCCCCAGCAGTGACAGAATAAATACATTTCTCTGGGGAATATGAGATGACTGCTGGGTGTGATCCAAATGTATTCTGTGCTCGAGGTGACATTGACTTGTCCTTAAATGAAATGGACATTTACTAGCATTCAATGTACATAACATAAGTCACTTCTGTGTACTTGCTTATGCTTTCCTAAGCTCTGCCTCATTCCTTGAGGGATGACTTTCATTCCTTTTGTATATATTTTACATTTTTTTCGCACTATGTATTATTCAGCCATGTAACCCTTTAAAGTCCACCTTTGCTTTCAAGATCACCGAAAATTTTCAGTTTTTGCTAGCTACTAATATTTTATTCATTTTTATGACAATGTCGCAATTTACTGCATTTGTTTTTTGAGATATGAATTTGCAAAATTTATATGAATCATTTTGGGATAGAGAAAAGTTGGCATTTAATTTCTATGAATGTTTTTTAAAACTTCAAAATGCATAAAGGGAAGCCAATACGCATAAGCTATATAGCTGCTTACATATGTAATATATGTCTGTACAACCTTTCCCCCCCCCCCCCCCCCACAAACACACTGATCAGCAGTTTGGAAGTGCATCCAGACTATGTACTATGCAGTGCACAGAGCTGGAAGGAGATACCTCTGTGCCCTGTATAGTGGCCTAGCATTACTGCAGCTTCGTCCCATTGATCTCAATGGAAGTAGAACTGCAGTAATGCCACTATACAGTGCACTGAGCTGTTTCTGTTTGCTCTGTGCACTGTACAGTACAAGGACCGTCAAACCACTGAACAGCAGATCCGTGAGGAGGCCGGCTGTTGGCCCCCAGTGATTCGATATTTATGGATTATCTTAAGAATAGACCATAAAAAAATCCTGGACAACCCCTTTAAGGGGGTATTACAGTTTAAACATATTTCTTGTATAATTAAATGTTTTGCCATTTAAAGATACATTTTGTATTACTTATTCATGGCTTTTAAAATCTCAGACCATTATTGTTAGCGTCAGTTGAGACTGTATCCTGGAAATACAGGTATGCGGCTCACTACAAGAGACCCCTGTGCGTTTGAGTACATTACATGGCCAGGACAGATTTTTAGCGTACTTTCACATGTTGACAAGTTGCTAACTGGCAGGCTGCTCCTGCACTTCTCATTGCTTTAAATAGGAAGGCACAGGTACTGTACATCCCAACAAATTTTGTTAAAAACATGCAGCCTACAGTACTGTATGGCATTATCCTTACCATCTTGAAATATGTGGTAAAGAATCTTAATCATTGGCAACAAATGGAGATCTGGAAAAATATTAAGAATAAATACACAAAGTATAATAGAAAATTACATAGTATTTAATCACATCATTTATTATTTTTATTTGCTACCTATGATACTATGTAGTTGTGTGTACAATACCAACTGTACATTAGAGGTTGAACGTGTGTCATGTCAGGTGATACAAATTCTAACATTCCCAGGGGTTGTCAATCTAAAAAACAGTGTTCAATCAGGAACTGTTTGTAGTGTGAATTGAGTGGTAAAAGACTTGGCTGTCTAGTAATCACCAGCTGTGAATTATGGACAGCTCCAACTGATGGTGGCAGAGGCAGAGTAGCACAGGATATGAGAGAACTGCTGATTTTCTCAGAAGGGTATCACAAGTGTGGTCTAGTGTTCATCTGATGGTAGGTCAGGCAGGCAGCAACATAAACCGAGGCAGTAATTGTGAGAAATTGCCAGAGAGAGAACATAATCAATATTAGGTCAAGGTCTAGGCAGTTTGTTGATAGTGTCACTCAGTGTGAGAACTCGCTTAGGATTGAGAGTATGCTGGGTCTGTTATAGGTCTGTATGTGTGTGCCTCTTGCTATTGCAAAAGAGTAGAACTACCACAGTGAGAATTGGCATGCATGATGCCCATTGGATCATTGTAGCATTTGGATTGTTTAAGATACAAATTCTAGTTTATTGTACCTAAAAGAAGTACATTTCTGATTAGCATTGACTTTTCTTAGAGGGCATCTGCAGCAAGATGGTTTTGTGCCACGTAAAAATTACAATCAACTACACTGGCCTATGCACAACTGAAATAGTAATTGTATAACTATGCAGTGTAAATAATTATAATAATAATGCAAGGGGTGCAGAAGATCGCACTTACAAGCACAACATACATCCTTAGACAAACATTGGGTCTGGACAGTCTGCCTACAAACCCCTGGCAGAAAGCTGAGATTATATATAAATATCTATCTATATATATATATAGATATATATTTATATATCGGTACATGAGAAAATACAAAATGCAATGCAAAAGGGGAAAGTGTCATCTTCTCCATCTTTCAGCAGCCTGTAGAGTCCCTTTCACTGTCTGTCCTACAGTTTGGCAATGTAGTATATCTCTATCTGTGTGTCTGTGAGTCTGCATGGTGTCAAGTGAGGAGAAGGGGCTGCTGGGGGAGACACAATTAGCTAAGAGCACACATGGCTTTTACATCACAGTATAGTATTGAAAAAGCCTAATCCATGGATGGTTTGTCAGCAATAACAGTCCACAGCTACTAAATGTAATGTGTCCCTTACTATGACAGCCATGGTACTCTTATTTCCTGTTTTAGGTTACATGAACATACATATTTTTTCCCTTCTGCAAAAACAGATACATATTCCTAAAAAAAAAAACTGTCCATATTGCATCTGTATATCATCCATAATCATAGATTTACAAAAAGACTTGCATGATCATATACACTTGTATGAGTCTGTGCTGGACAGGAATAGGACCTGCTCCAGGACACTGATCTGTAAAATTATGGACATGTGTAAGGGGCCATAAAAATAAATGGGTCAATATACTATCTGTAATTGCAGATTATACACTGACAAGCAAAAGGGTAACAATGTTTTGATCTTTTGACTTTCGGGCTCCATATCTCACCATCCACTACAGGTTCGAACATGAGACTACCATCATTTTATCATTTTATCATCTTGGCTATCTCATACATAAATTTGACTTGCAACTATTTAGAATATGCTTAGTTATGCAGATTCTTGTCATGTAACTGCATTATTACTGTTTTGCTTCTAAAATCTAAATTTTAGTTTTTATTATTTTGTAAATAAATATTTGGCTTTCAACACTGCCTGAATCCTTCTGGGCATGCTCTCGATCAGATTCAAACATGTCTTGACTGAATTCTCATTCCAAGTCTCTTCTACACGTTCCCAATGTTGGTGCAGACTGGTTGACTCACTTGGGTACGAATACAGCTTTTTCTTCAACTCTACCCACAAGTGTTCAATTGAGTTGAGGTCTGGGGGCGCCAATCCAGCACCTTTACTTCATTGTCATTGAACCATTTGTTCGCTAATCTTGATGTATGCTGCAGGTCATTGTCCTGCTGGAACACTATGTCGTCCATTTCATACCCATAGGACCCAAGTTTACGAAGTAACTTGTCTTGTAGGATACTCACATATAACTCAGCATTGAGACCACCATTGATCCTGGTCAAGTATCCAGTTCTTTTGGCTGTGAAACAACGTCATATCATCAAGCTTCCTCTACCAAACTTCACAGTTCCTTCAATTTCTTGATCTATTAGCCCCTTCTCCCTTGTTTCTTCCAGACCCATTTGCACCCATCAGAGCCCAGTCTATTGACTTTCGTCTCATCGCTTCAAATCATCAATTTCCAGTCTACTACTGTCCACTTTTCGTACTTTTTCACAAACTCGAGCCGATGCTTCTTATGACGATATTGAAGTCCAGGCTTCTTCACCTTTTTCAGGTCACCATTCCAGACTTGTGTAACATGCATTGCACGGTGCTTGCATGGACATCTGTGATCTCACTATTTGACATGCGGCCCCCCCCAAACCGGTTACAGGTCCCCAAACAGTAAAATATTGCTCAACAGTGGCCCCAGATAGTATTATATGCTCAACAGTGGCCCCCACACCACATTATATGCTCCACAGTGGCCCCCATACAGCATTATATGCTCTACATTGCTCCCCCCACACACAGTATAATATGCTACCCACAGTGGCCCCACACAGTATAATATGCTCCACACAGTGGTCCCCACCCAGTATTATATGCTTCCCACAGTGGTACCCACCCAGTATTATATGCCCCCCATAGTGGGCCCCACCCAGTATTATATGCTCCCTACAGTGGCCCCCACTTAGTATTATATGCTCCCCACAGTGTTCCCCACCCAGTATTATATGCTCTACAGTGGCCCCCACCCAGTATTATATGCTCTACAGTGGCCCCCACACAGTATTATATGCTCTACAGTGGCCCCACCCAGTATTATATGCTCTACAGTGGCCTCCACTCAGTATTATATGCTCTACAGTGGTCCACACACAGTATTATATGCTCTACAGTGGCTCCCACTCAGTATTATATGCTCTACAGTGGCCCACACACAGTATTATATTCTCTACAGTGGCCCCCATCCAGTATTATATGCTCTACAGTGGCCCACTCACAGTATTATATGCTCTACAGTGGCCCACACACAGTATTATATGCTCCCAACAGCCCCCCTCCGCTTCGGTGCTATTATTATACTTTGGGGTCTCATCAGACCCCAGAGTATAATAATCGGAGACCCAGGGAAGGTGATTAAAAATAACAAACATTCATACTCACCTTGCCTTACCTTTCCTTGGCATCCTTGCTCCATCCTGCCGTCTTCAGTGTCTTCAGGCCCACTTCCGACGTCGCTGCCGAGGCCTGTGATTAGGCCCCAGCGGTCACATGGGGTGCGGCCGCATAATGACGTCAGTGCGCCCCCATGTGACCGCTGGGGCCTAATCACAGGCCTCAGTCATGACGGAGGAGCTCCGGAGAGAACGCTGCGCCCAGGAGAGGTGAGAATATGTGTTTATTATTTTCAGTCACCTCCCTTAGGCTGCCATCTATTGGAAAGGGGCCTGCAATATGCCAGGACTCCTTTCCAATAACAGTATGTATAGCAGTCGGGGAACCAGGCTTTCCCCGACCGCTATCATAATGGTCTGGGGCCTGGCCATCTCCAGCTGGCCGCGGGCTCCGTACCCTGCCGGGTCCGTTCACGGTCGCACCCCCTGCGACCGCGATCGTTACTGGTTTGTGGGGTTCACGGTAGTGGCTGCCACAGGCCTCTGGGGCCCCTAATGTCCCGGGCCCTGTGGCAGCCGCTACCTCTGCTACCCCGATATTTACGCCTCTGCCCTTTAGCCTGCCAATGTATGTGGAAAACAACTACGGTTGTATGGAAGGGGCCTTAGTGTTGTAACTGACTAGTGTTGTAATGGATGGGCCCTATCTGATCAGGAACCCTTGGACACTGCCTGATTCATTTGACAACCATGTGGAGAGAAAATTTACATTTGCAGGAAGTGGGAACAAAAAAAAAAAATCTAATATACTTTATGCAGGAGACATGCCAAAATGTGTGCATGGCCACACTGAGTCTGATATCCTTCTACAGTTTTCTAAGAAGAGATTGGGTTTTGTAACTTCAGGTATCCTTTGACAACTACCAGGTACACATCAGAGCAGACAATAGTCACATGTGCATTTAAAGGGGGTTTCCTGGTTAAAATATTGATGACATCCTGAAGATAGATCTATAATATAAGATCTTTGGGGGTCTGACACTCGACACCCCATCAATCGTCTGTTCTCAACAGCTGATATACACAGAATGGAGCAGGAAGCAGACAGCACTGTTCTCTATGTAGTGGCGGTTCACTGCAGCTTAGGTTGCATTGAAATGAATGGGACCTGATCTGCTGTACCTGGTTTGGCCATTACACAGAAAATCAGCTGTGTATCAGCTGTTGAGTGCCGGGTGTCAGAGTGATATTGATGTCATATCCTCTGTATCTTCTGTAAGTATTCACTAATACTTATGGTATTCGCATTTAGAACCAGAATTTCATATAAATTTGTTTTGCTATGCTATGCTTTGCTTTAGTGCTCTGTGTCAGTATTTACTGCAGCGTTGGATTATATTTCTCAGGATGATCAGCACTATATTTAATAAGATTCTTGCTATCTATGTAACTGATGGAGGCCAGATAAAAACTGAAAGTGTAAAATGAATTGAAAACTATTAGTTATACATGGTTGCAACATATGGGGGACTACACGACCTGATTCTGCTTTGGTTGAACAGGCTGCCCATCTTATAACCGATCATATCCTTTCCTCAAATGTCTCATCCATATACCCGCTGTGCATAATTCAATCTTGTAGATCAGAAAGTGGTCACTTAATACCTGCCTAATGCCTAAAGAAGAGACATTATAGAATAGTTAATAGTACGTTTGACCTTACTCTACAGAATGGACGGCAATTTCTAGATATAGTGATCTCATTGTAGCCTTAATGACCTCATCTAATTATTGTTAACGGAGAGATTGTCTAGTACTTAATGTGAGTCACCCAATGAGCAGCCGCGTCCTAATGAACTCATCACACTGCGCTGGTCTTTAACCAGAAACAGAGAATCATTTGGAAAATTAGAAAAAATACATTAAGGAGAGGAAGCCGGATTCATTTACATCTATCCCTTTGACATAAGATAATAATGACACAGCTATCTCCAGTGCTGACAGAAGACCCAGGTTCAAGAAGGTTATACCAATATACTCTACATAATATACAGACATAGCAGAGATGAGTTTGTCATTCGGCACAGCTCATTGAGATAACATCAGTGATTTGTCATTTCCCATAGGACATCTAAACCTGTTATGTCAACATATTGAATAAAATTATAAGAATATATAAAAGAAAAGGGTAGGATAAATTAGCACATTTGTAATGCATGGTCAGCATATATTTTGGTATGGTTTTTCATTATACATATTTAATATATCCACAAATTATAATGTTCAAGCGTATGACCCTGGTATGCCACAACTCTAGCTGACTATGCTTTTCTATACCACTATATACAAAATACCTATACTGCTCCAAAACCCTTGCACAGATATAGATTTCATAAAATGAATTGTAGGCCTCTTACAGATACCAATAGTGGAATTTAGGAGCTTTTAGCATACTGGGTAACTATTGAGTTCAACATAAAACCAGTGTGCAGTAAGTTTCTAGGCTCCCCCTAGTGGCTGCTGCAGGTAGCCAACATATTATCTTTTAAGTTTATGTTTGTGCGGTGGATTTAGATTTCTGAATCAGAAAAACAAAGTTTCCATCATTTTCATTTTGAATCTATTTTGATTAAAAAGAAGGCATTCAAATAGGTACCGTCACTTTAATAAACCTTACATATATAAATAGTATAGGTCTAAGGTCTCAAACTTGGCCAAGCAAATGGACCACACAGAGAAAAATTAAAGTTGCCTGTATTCCTTTCAAATTCTATAAAAAGTTAATTTATTATTAAAGGAGTTTTCCAGGCAAAAGATAATTTTTCAAAAAAGGTCTGTTAGTGCTATTAATAGGTTAAGTGCACCCAAATACCTTTAGTAGTGTTTTGAGTGAATTCTGTTTTTTTTCCTGAGCTCCTGGCATCCTCTGCATTTGTTTACATGGGTAGCTTCCTGTTCTGTTTTCCTACAAGTACCATGATGCTTTGGGCAAGTCAGAACTGAATCACACCACCTCTCTCTCTCTCATTCCCTCCCCCTCCCTTTCTCACTCACACCCCCTCCCTATTTCCCTAGCTAGCCTGCCCACTATTAGCCCTTCCTAATTAACTCAACCCCCCCACCCCATCATACTTATCTATCTTCCGGACAATACCTTCTGGGCACGGGACGACATTTCATCTGGGCGGCTAGCACCTCCTCTTCTTGACATCTACCGGCCACTCACAACCTGTGCACTCCAGCTCTATTGCGCAGGCGAAGTGACGTCCAGTGCCCAGAAGATCTGGACCAGAAGACAGGTAAGTATGATGGGGGGTGTTAGTATTGGCGACATTCCGTTCCCCCCCTTATGGAAACGGAACGCCCCAAGAAAATTGGAAAATGTGCCTGGGGCGGTCTGCCCAGGCAATCTTGGTAATTATAGATTGGTACTGTAAGTAATTTAGAAGGTAGGCAGGGGGAGGGTGTTTAGATTAGATTATAAAGATCAATTTATGCCAGACAACCCCTTGAAATAATCCCAGCAGTGGCCCCAAATAGTTTAATGTCCCCCAGTAGTGGCCCCACACAGATTGATGTCTCCCAGCAGTGGCCCCATGCAGTTTAGTGTCCCCCAGAAGTGGGCCTACACAATTTAATGTCCCCCAGCAGTGGTCCCATATAGTTTAAAGTCCTCCAGCAGTGGCACGTACAGTTTAATGTCCCCCCAGCAGTGACCCCACACAGTTTAATGTCCACCAGTAGTGGCCCCGTACAGTTTAGTGTCCCCCACTTATCAGGTTGTTTCCCTGCTCTCCCTCCCCTCTGCTAAGCAGCCTTCCACTCTAAAAATCCCTACTATATATCCATTGAGAGACAGACTGTGGTTGCTTGACTTAAATTGCACATGCTTATAGAAGTCTATGGACAGCAGAGGAGTGAGCAGGAAGGGTAGGAGATAAGAGAAGAAAGACAAGCTAAGGATGGGATCACACTAATTCATTTGTGCTGCAAAAGCAGCAAAAACATCCTCCATATTTTTTAAATTCATTTTTAGGTTGGGTTCACAGTTGTTCTTTTGTCAAACTTAAAAAAGCAGCCGCAAAAAGCAACTCCATTTTTTAAGCTTTTTTTTTTTTGATTTGTTGCATTTTGTGAAGTGTTTTTTTAGGTGCTTTTTTAAGTGTCCTTTGATTTCATTGGAATGTTTTTTTCTGCCTCAAGATAGGGCAGGTCACTTCTTTTTCAGCTGGCTAAAATCAATGGGAGAAAAGTTCAGGCATTTTTGGTACTGCTTTTACAGCTGCTGTTAAGGCAGAAAAGGCTCAAAAACAGCTGCAAAATAAACAGTGTGAACCAACCTTTAGTCTGATGCTGGAGTTATATAGGAGCTTTCTCTCACACCTAAAGCACTTTATTCACATCAGTACAGGTCAGTATCTCCCTTTATATGTTCTCAATGTCCCTTATGCTGTTTCTGAGTGATTCAGAGAGACAGTTATAGAATTGATTCTCCTCTACTTACTGCGCACAGTGTATGGCAGTTAGTCATCACCAACCAGCTCTGAGAGAACTTCAGATATAGCATGCAGAGGTGTAAACTGCTAAAAACTCTAGAATATGTTAATAATGACCAGCAGTAGTGCTATTCATTATGTACACACATAGCAGCTTGTCCTGAAAACTCAAATGTGACAACAGGTACACTTTATGGCTAGGTTTACATCTGCGTTGGTTTCTACGTAAGAGACTCCATCACAGTTCTCAGTTAAAAAATGTTGGCAACTGTTCAGAAACCCGGCGTACCCTATTATAATCTATGGGGTCTGTGGATTTCCGTAGGTAACCGCTTTTTAAGCGGACAGGGTCACCGTCTGTTGGGTCCCCATGTGGACTCGAATGACGGAGACCCGAATGCTAGTGTGAACCTAGCATAAGGCTGGGCATTCTGTCATGGTTTCATAATAAGATGTTTTGGGTGCTGGTGAAAATTGCACTTTGTTCACTAGTAACAGTAATGTGGCGATCAGCTAAGACCAGGTGGTGCCCATCGGATCAGAGGGGCATATACAGTAGTGCTAGTGCCAACACCTCCCTTTTCCACATAACCCTAACTGAATCACCAGTATTGCATAAATCGCCTATAAATGACAAAATCAGCACTGCTACATCACTATATTCTTTTTCTACTATTCATTATTTCTTATTGGGCTCATCGCTTAGTGTTAGGTCTTTATATTCCTTGCCACTAGTGAGTGTATAGCATATATCGTCTTTACTGATGCTTCACTACTTCCCTAATCTTTCCAATCTGCTGGCCATTGCCCTTTCATAGAAATCTATTTGTAATTTCAGAGAGAAAAGAAATTTGACAGCTGTTCGGCCTCCTGCTCTTGTGTCTGATAGAAGGAGGCCAGAGATATAGATTTAATCAGGAGATATGCAAACCATTGATTTTTTTTTTTTATTAAAGCAGAATGAGCTTCCAATCAATAGTATTGATCCACAGGAACTCAAAGGAACTTCAAGAGACTCACTTCACAGTCCAGAGGACCATGCTACAATAGGTCATATACCATGATATCAACTTTTTCTTCTTTTTGCGAGGGCAGGGATGAGGGTGGGTGACATTGTTCTTTCCGTGTGTAGGTTAATCTGTCATTGAACCTGTTAAGATATAAAATATAGTGGCTATCCATCTATTGTTACAATACGGTTTCTACACTGTAGGAGCTTGTGGCTATTTTTTTCTTGTTGCAGTAGAGTAGCAGTCATGGAGAGCTGGTACAGACTACCATATATACAGATGAGACAGTTGGATTGTAACCATGCCAGGTGTGGACATTTAGCCTCCTGTTACGCCAAAGAGATGAATTGGGCAGCTGGCTCCCCACTACACAAGTGCTGCCTGACGTTACAGTCAGAAAAGCACACCATCACTCACAGCACAAGGTTTCACTAAGTGCTTTACTTGAGGTACATGTTGGGTGCCGCAGGCCTTCACAGCAGCATCACAGTAGTTCCAGAGAATGCAAGTAAAGGCTTTTTCAGACACTGTTGGAGTTGTAGGCCTGCAAAGTCACCCAGAAGCGTTCTTGTGGACACAGGAGATGTACTCAGCTCACACAAACGCTGCTAGCTCAGGTTACCACTATCGCTCACAACATTAAAACCAAGGTTACGCACGCTATGGTCATTCCACTCTAACGGGTAACCGCATTGACCGCACCAAAGTCCCAGACCAGATAAGCAAAAGGTGCAGGAAAACCTCTAATATAGTCAGTTTACCCACTTCAGTATGGTAGAAAAGAATCATGTTGCAGTCAGTTTCACTTACCATAGGAAAAACGGTGCATTTGCATCAGATCCTATGGAAGTGGGGGCCTGCTCAGCCCACTCAGATTGAGCAGGACAGTTCCAAATTTCGGCTGCTGTCCCTCTGGGTAGCAATTGCAAATAGATCTGTGTCTAGAGTTAAATACAGTGGTGGACATGCAGCCATCAGCTCCATTATTCAGCCTTCCACTCATGATATCTGCTGCAGGGAGACGTGACAAGCACCAAAGCTGTAGACATTATTACAGCCGGAGCCAGTGGGTAAATCCGTGGGAATGGGGCTAGGTGAGTGTAACTTTGTTTTTTGTTCTTTTTTATTTGTATGTAATACTGGTGACTGAGGAAGCAGAGAGATTTATGTAGGGGTTACTTAAGGGGACATAATATTATGTGTGTGGGTGAGTAAGCACTTAGAAATAGTTTTAACTGGGCCCACTAATGTATTAAAATGGCCCTGGCTGCAGCATGCATAGGCTATACTTGAGGAAACTGGACACTTCCTGTGGCCCAGCCAATAGACGAAATAGCGTTGCATCTAAGGGACTCATCACATCCCTTCTACACCAGAAAGTTGCAGAAGCAGAAGTGGCATAATAACTCAGCAACACAGTTACAGTTTACAGTGGTGAGAGAGGGAGGGGAGGGAGTGAAGAGCAATGCATCATGGTATTTGTAGGTTAAGAGAGCAGGACGCTACCCATGTAAACAAATGCAGAGGATGCCAGGAGCTCCCAGAGAAACCCAGAAATCACTCAAAACACTGCTAAAGGTATTTGGGTGCACTTATTAACCCATTAATAGCACTAAAAGACCTTTCTTTTAAAAAAAAAAAAAGGTTTCTTGCCCAGAAAACCCTCTTTAACTCCTTACTGTTTGCTTTTTCCCTTTCCATACTCTTTTTCTTGTTCTAGGCAGATTGCATTGAGGAGTCAATGGGGATATGTCTATCACAGACAATGAACGTACCCTTAGGGTAGCAAGGGTTTTCAACAGAAAAATAAAGTTGTATAGAAACCCTGTGTTTTAAAGATAAAACTGTAGTAGGATATTACTAGGGCATGTATGATGACAATATTCGATATTGTATGGTCAGGGGTTGATCCCTTAGAGCAAATGTAAAGGGGTTGTCCAGGATAAATTGAAATTCCTACACTAATCTAAACACCCTCCTACTTTCTAAATAACATAATTTATCAAAAATGTCTAGTTACCCATATCCCTGGGGCGGTCATGTGACCACCCCAGAGACATTTGCTGGTTATCCAGTGACGATCCGTTTCCCTGTTTCCGGAAACGGAATGTCACTACTACTCCCCCCCATCCACTCCATCATACTTACCTATCTTCTTCCTTCCAGGTTTCTTTCTGCGGGACGGCTCCTCCCTGTTTTCTGATTGCCGTGCATGCTATAGACCTAGCGCTGCTCTGTGCAGCCGATAATCCACCTCTACTGCGCAGGTGTGGGAGCAGCATCACAGACCTGCGCAGCAGTGGTGGATCGTCGGCTACAGAGCAGCTCTGGGTCTATAGCATGCACAGCAGTCAGAAAAGAAGGATGGGCATCCCTCAGGAGGAAGAGAGGTAAGTATATAATGGGGTCGGGGGTTGAGCTGAGTAGGTAGGGAAGAGCTAGTAGTTGTGAGCAGTTTAGCTATAGATGGGGGGGGGGGGGGGGGGGTGTATGGGAGGGAGGGAGAGAGGAGGGAGGGAGAGAGGAAGGTGGGAGGGAGTGAGGTGAGAGGCAGCTAGCATGGAAGTTACATAGCAGGAAGCTGAGCCATGTAAACAAATGCAGAAGATACCAGGAGCTCCCAGAGACACCCAGAAATCACTCAAAATACTGCTAAAGGTATATGGGTGCATTTATTAACCCATTAATAGCACTAACAGACCTTTTTAAAAAAAATGTTTTTTGCCCAGAAAACACCTTTAAGTCACCTGCATTTAAGTCATTGCAAATGGAAATGTAGTATTATATGAAAACTAATAGAATTATGTTTGCTTTAAAGGAGTATGATTCTAATAATGTATATTATTTGGGCATTGTATGGTGGTATGCCCTACTGCAGCTTCTAGGTTTAAACAACAGGTGGAGGTCCAGCTAGAAACTTTAGTAAACTGCAAAATTGCTGTGTAGATAGGCCTTTTAATATTCAACTCTTGAGAAATTGAGCACATCTTGACAACACACTGATACAGATTAAGACAAAAATGGTCTTTTTGTGAGCTTCCATTTACATCACAGAAACTGAAATGGTTATATAAAGTTGCAGCAAAAACTACATAGTGTGATCGATTCCACTATCATTTACTGTAATGTTCTCCTCAATCACATACTTTTATCTGTTGTTCCTTCTCTCTCCATGCCTCCCCGTCTCAATTCTGCTCTATCAGTCTAACAACCTAAGGTCAGTGATAGACTCCCTCCCCCGGGTTAAATATTGAAGGATTGGTATCTCATTTCCCATATCTGGCTTTTCAATAGCCGCTCAAAAGTAATATGATGGTAATAATGGCCCTCGAAATGAGTTTTCAAAATAAGATTTTTTTTTCCCATCTATTTTTGAATAGGCCTTAGAATTGCAGTAATAAACATAACTTTTCCTTGCTTGATGCATTAAAAGCTTCATCCTTATCTCTTGTCTTGTTTCTTGGAACTTGATAAGTGGTTTCATAATAATGGCTATAAGAGAATGAAAATTGTCATGTTTTAAAAACTATTTAATCTATCTATCTATCTATCTATCTATCTATCTATCTATCTATCTATCTATTGAGTACATTTTCAATGAGGATTTTCAGCCAAATCAGTCATCAAGTTTGATGATGATAGACCACAATAGATAGATAGATAGATAGATAGATAGATAGATAGATAGATAGATAGATAGTCCACATTATTTTGCAGTGTACAGTGTTTATAGTGCTGATAATAGGAAATCGTATAGCAGCGTTTCCCAACCTTTTCATAATCAGGGAACCCGGGGCTGGGGCATCCCTACCCAATAATTTTGATCAGAAGACAAAAAACGTCATAAGGACACAGATAATATTGCATGAAAGCATACGATCATCTTCCCAATCAGAGTGCCACGGCCACATGGTGGGTTTCCAAAACACCCCCTATTGGGAATCATTACTGTATAGTATAGGTACTTATACACTGGATAACCATATACTATGGAAGGTACTAATACCATCTTAAAGGGAGTCTTCTACCTTCCCCAAGCATATTCAACTACCTCCTCCATGTTAGAGGGCACATTATAGTGATAAACAACATATATATTTGTTACGTATGATGTCACTTTCGTAGATTTAGAGAAAAATTTAAGCAATTCCCCAGTTAATAGAGATGGGCACTCCCCCCTGATTCGTTTAAGGTCAAACAAATTCAGAGAGAACTGGAAGTAAAATTATTATACTCTGGGGCATTGGCGTAACTAGGAATGGCTGGGCCCCAAGGCGAACATTTGACATGGCCCCCCCTTGCACAAACTGCATTCCTGCGCACACTACTATGCCCCATAGTGGCCCCTGCACACAGTATTATGCTCCATAGTGGCCCCTGCACACAGTATTATGCAGCATAGTGGCCCCTGCACACAGTATTATGCCCCATAGTGACCCCTGCACACAGTATTATGTCCCATAGTGACCCCTGCACACAGTATTATGCCCCATAGTGGCCCCTGCACACAGTATTATGCCCCACAGTGGCCCCTGCACACAGTATTATGCCCCACAGTGGCCACTGCACACAGTATTATGCCCCATAGTGGCCCCTGCACACAGTATTATGCCCCATTGTTGACCACCCATGAACGATTATTATACTCTGGGGACTTTTCAGACCTCAGAGTATAACGATCGGAGACCCAGGGTAGGATACAAACATATAAAACAATGCTACTTACCTCTCCCTGGCTCCAATGCACTCCGGTGCGCTACTTCTGCCATCCTCAATGTTGGACCGGATCTCGCATGAGTCAGGCCGGCATCGCGGCGCATAATGACGTCTGGGACGTCACCAAACAGGCCCGAAGCCTGAGGAGCGAAGGATAGGTGAGTTGCAGTGTTTTTTATGTTACCTCGCCTCCCTTGGGCCCCCATTATACTCTGGGGTTCTGTGGGGTTCGCGGTAGCGGCTGCCACAGGGCTCTGGGCCCCATAATGTTCCGGCCTCTGTAGCAGCCGCTACCGCTGCTACCCCAGTATTTACGCCCCTGCTCTGGGGTCTCTTCAGACCCCAGAGTATAATAGGTGGTTGCCCAGGTGAGGTGTAAATTATAAAAAAACATTCATACTCACCTTCCCTCACCTCTTTTGGGCCTCAGTAATGTCAGCAGTGACATGGACACGCCTAGTGTAAAGATGCCATGATGCTTGGCTTGCTCATGTGACCATTGTGGCCCAACCACAGGCCTCAGGGGTGACCCTGGGCGCTTGACGTTAAAAGGAGAGCACCAGACACCGCAAGGAGGAAGAGAAGGTAAGTATAAATGTTTTTAATTTTTTTTCACCTCCCATGGCCCTCAACCTATTATATTCTGGGGTATGAAGAGACACCAGAATATAATAATTTGCCGCAATGCATGTTGTGGCGGCCACTTTAGTTAATCTGAGATGAATCCCCAATTGTTTGGTTTTGTTAAAAACCAAACAATTTGGGATATTCAGGTCAAACTCAACTTGTGCCAAAGAGGTTCAACCATTATATGTTAGATAGCTTCATAGATAGATAGGTAGATAGATACTGTAGATGCACTTGAGAAAGTAAATCGATATGTGGTGTACTGCTTTTCGAATAAAAGGACATTTTCCATCTACACAAGTTGCTGACAGATTGGATTGTTTTTTCTATTAGGAACCCTTTTGGCTGGAGAGGGGTTTCTGCTGTGTAATTTATGGGACGATACCCCGATTAGCTGGTGCTGCTACAATTGCTTTATTGTAGATAGATAGATAGATAGATAGATAGATAGATAGATAGATAGATAGATAGACAGAATTCACAGGGCTAAACCAGTCAAATAATAATCACACAAAGAGATGCATAATATCTATCTTATTTCTATAAGACTTCAATACTTGTCAGGTAAGATTTGTTTCATGTATTTCTTAATAACAGATTTTCTATGGTTTGTGTAAACTCCCTAATCATGTTAACAATCACTTTATGGAAAGGCCTTTGAAACACCAACTCTCAGGTCAATGGAGCCCTTACGAAATCCGGCTTCATTTCCATAATAATCTGTTATTTCCATAAGAATAAGCTGGTAAGGGTACTTTTATTGCCGCAATAAAAACAGCCAAGTGATATGGTGATGGTACTTTATTAGATTTATTTTATCTGCCTGTACCGGCTATGACATAGCGTAACCCTTATTTATGAAGTTTAAATGAATGTCTTATGGATCTTAATACAATACAGAAGAAAATTACCATGATAGTCAGTTTAATCTGGATTTGTATCCGACACAAATGGTCCTGGGATAAATTGCAGGAAATTATTTCCGTTCTTGCTTGTATCCATAACAACCTAGGATAATTGGTTCCTCCACTTACATCTTCATCTTTGGCAACGTGAAATAACAACCTCACAAAAATGGAGGTGAAAGGCGAAAGAGACACCACAAAGGTTGACGTGTGCGCTGGATTCATAGTCAAGCATTGAATTATGGGTTTGTTGAGTCAATATGTCACATAGTTAACGGGTTGTGGAACATTTTCTAGACTAATTGTAATTGGAAAATATCCAGCCAGACATGGACAGAGTCAACTGAACAAAATTAGTTTATTGGAAAGTTTTAGCCAGAAAAATATATAGAAATTATATAAGGAAGTAAACAGGAGATAAACAATAACATAAACAACAAAAAAGTCTCTGCTGGTTAGTGTGAAAAGTTATACAGAGGTGTAGGCAGTGGCGTAAATACGAAGGGAGCAACAGTAGCAGCTGCCACAGGGCCCGGGTCATTAGTGGGCCTGGCGGGCCCCTGATGTTTTTTTTTTTTTTAATAGGCCGTTACCTGCTGGAGTAACCCCAGCATATAACGGGCCCTATTTACTTACCAAACCCTGTTCCTGCTCACGGCCGCCTGCGCTTCCCCTTCTGCGGAAGCAGAGGCGGCCGTGAGCAGGAGCTGGGATCGGTAAGTAAGGCCTCGGGCCCATGATCCCCACAAACACTGCTATCATTATACTTTAGGGTCTTTTCAGACCCCAGAGTATAATGATCGGATGCCCAGGGGAGGTGAGGGAACATAAAAAAACAATGTTACTTACCTCTCCTGTGCTCTGGCAGTCTTTGGGCCTGTTTGGTGATGTCCCAGATGTCACGTGGGCCAGGAGGACGTCATTATGCATCATGATGGTGGCCTGGCTCACGTGACGTCTGGTCCAATATTGAAGAGGGATGAAAGTAGCGGGAAGTGCGCCGGAGCCAGGGAGAGGTAAGTAACATTGTTTTTTATGATTGTATCCTCCCCTGAGTCTCTGATCATTACACTCTGGGGTCTGAAATGATGGGGCATAATACTGTGTGCAGGGGCCACTATGAGGCATAATAGTGTCTGCAGGGGCCACTATGGAGCATAATAGTATGTGCATGGGCCACTATGGGGCATAATAGATGCAGTAATGGAAGATACCTTACAGGAAGGCTCTGGCACAAATTCCTTTAAATTATTGTTACCCAATTACCCCTTTGTAGTGAGAGGCGGATATTCTTTTTTTTGGGTATAAATAAGTCCAGATTATTATTAGCAGTAAATGACGCGTTTCGGGGTTTGCAGACCCCTTTCTCAAATAAATAAAGTGGATGTATCTGTATATGGGGCATAATAGTGTGTGCAGGAATGTGGTTTGTGTGGAGGGGGGGATGGGGGGGCCATGTCAAATGTTCGCCTTGGGGCCCAGCCATTCCTAGTTACGCCACTGGGTGTAGGTAGCTGGTGACAACACTCTTTGCTAATGATGAGTTAGCACAAGTTTTACTTCACTATCTGGCTCTATGTATCTGAACAGTTTCTGTTATAATATGTGAGCACTGTACAGCATTGTTTATCTGGACAATGGCATTATTATTGACTTTGGCACAGTATGATAATATTTACATGGGCACTCTACTGGGTACTGTGCAAAGCAACTATCTTAATTGGAATAATGGTCTAGCAAAGTTGATGGCCTAGCACAAGTTATATTGCACTGGCTGATGTTGAGTTCAGGGCATTGTGAGGGCCATATCATCACTTCCAGAACTCCTCCTCCAAAGGACGGTCACACCAAATATTGATTTAATTTAGATTTCTCTTTTGTTCATTCATTCAATTTTGTTAATTAAAACTATTAACACTTCTATTTTTGTAAGCATGCTTAGTTTGTGGGTTCTGCCAAACCCAAAATTGTTGCAGTATCTGAAGGGGCCACTATGGAACATTATACTGTGTAGACGGGCCGCTATAGAACATTTTACTCTGTGCAGGGGCCACTATGTGACATTATACTGTGTGGAGAAACTGCTATTGGACATTATTCTGTGTGGAGGGGCCGCTATGGGACATTATACTGTGTGGAGGGGTCGCTATTGGACATTATACTGTATGGAGGAGTCGTTATGGGAAATTATACTGTGTTGAGGGGTCACTATGGGACATTACACTGAGAGGAGAGGCTGCTATTGGACATTATCCTGTGTTGGGGATCCGCTATGGGATATTATACTGTCTGGAGGTCACTTTGGCACATTATAGCATGTGTAAATGGGGTGTTATACCATGTGGGGGCTAGGAAAGGGGTGGCTAAGTCGTGTGGGGGTGGGCCCATATCAAAAGTTTGCTATGGGTACTGTATATAGTATTTATCTGTCAGCATTAAGATATTATTTTTCTTGGAACTCTGGGGCAGTATAGCACACTGGAATAAACAGCTCTGTTACAGCTAACAATTATTGTCACTGGTTCATATAACATAAATTAGTCACTTCCTCTTAAAAAAAAAAAAAAAAAAAAAAAAGTTTGTATACCTTGAGTCTGTGCTATTGAATTGACACAGAAGTTCTTGGTAACCTCCAGTATTGTCATAGTATACTTTCAGAGCTATCTCCATAATCAATTCTCCTTCTTAGATGTAACCAAATGTCCTGTTTCTAAATTGGGATAGAACAATGATTTGTGCCTGATATCTCTGTTCTCATCATGCAGAGCAGACAGATAATTTACAGACAGATGTCTTTCCAAATGTATCCCCACCAATTACTGCAGAATACCAGGCTAATAGACTTCTGTCCACTAAACAAAGGAATCACCCAAAAGTGGCCAGGATCCTCTGCCGCCATGTGACCCTCTAGAGCCGTCACATACCATTGTAATCTGCTAATTGTGAAGCAGCTGCTGCACTGTAAAACCAGTTATGAATTTATCTGTTCTACAATATGTCAGATTTATTTTGCCAATCACATTTTGGCTCTAGACATCACTTCATCTGTAGTCAATAGTCAGACGGTGTAATCTGCCTGGCATCCTCCTTGTCTTTCTCATTTTTGGAAGAGGGAAGGTAACCCTCCCCCAACTGCAAATTAGTCACATAAGCTGCATTTCATTGAATTCCAGGTTGCAGTTTATAGTTTTATGAATTTTAGGATTTATGTGTACTATTATTTGTTTAAATTCGTCAGTCCCAGTTTACCTACAAGCTGGCTATGGAGAGCATACTGTAAATCTTCTGTGACCACTTTGTCCTCTCCAAAATTAAGTCTTCATAACGGACAATCTCTTTTTGTGTCCAGAAAAAAGCAGATCTAGGGACATAGCAATCGCTACTAGGCCCTGGACACTGAGTGGGCCCAAAGACCTCTCTACAACATAGGAAGGCATCAGTATTATAGATCGCATAAAGTAAGTGGAGACTTCATTATAGATATTGTACTAGGCCCCGATTCTGCAAATTACAACTCTGATGTTGTCACACAGTCCCCACCAATAGTTATGGGGGAGAACACAGCATCAATTTTCATTTACCCTACAAAGCCACCACAGGATAAATGTAGAATTACATAGTCCAATAAAACTAAGTATTTTCTACTCCTAGATTTTTGTGGTAATAACAGAGGTCCTTATAAAATACCCAAATCCACTTTATCCACAAAAAAAAAATAAAAATTGATGCATGGTCATTAAAAGTAGAAGGATGGAGCAACTATACCACATGTTGGTTTATTCTCCAATTGTGAACTGCCTACAGTGACATGGATAGACTAAGCCACATGGGATATAAACTGAAGATATTCTTTACAATCTTTGACATAGAATATGATTAATAAAAAATTGATGGAACACAATTCTGGTTATTGCCCTTGTTTGTGGTTACATGGCCTGAAGGCAAAGTAGAGATCCTTTATGATATTGTTTTATATGTTTCTTTTGTGTCTAGTTATACATAAAATATATACTGAATTTAGACTCATTTTTGTTTTTCCAAAATATAGAGTGATGGGACAAATTATTATAATATCGAATAGAGTCCATCGAAATAAGGCCTAGACGTGTTTGTTTGGTTGACACAATTTCAAAAATTTCACCAGAGTTGCCATAGTCAGCACAGGCTTCATCTGTAGCCTACCAGAGGTCACTAGGGGATCTGGATGAGCACCCTTAAACTATTCAAAATCTAGAGTTTCATAGCTCTATAAGGCGGAGGCCCCATGTTGTGGAAATGCAGCTTATTTTGTTTCAGATTTTGCTACTTTTTTTTCAGCCAAAGCCAAGAGTGGCTACGAAAAGAATGGGAAATCTAAAGGAAGCTCTTATACTTTTCTCTTCTGCTCAATCCACTCCTGACTTTGGCTCAAAAAAACGCAGCAAAATGTACAACAAAAAAATTTGGGTTTCTGCAACGTGGGATTCACAACTTTAGTCAAAGGAAGACCTAGTCCAGTGATGCAAGGAAAGAAGGTTTAACTGTACAAGCAATGGGTCTTCTTGGTATGTGAGAATGGTTGTGCACCAGAACTAGGTGTCCTTTGTATATTTTTTTGCAATGGGGTTATTCTCCTCTATGTACATGCAATGTTGGACTGATTTGCATTGTTCCCCACAGAGGAAGAAATTCTGAGAGCCTGACATGAATTTATACTGCACATGTACACATTTTATATTATATTGTTATCCTGATGCACACAGATCATATCATTAATAACTTAGCTTCCAAAAAAAAAGCTCCAAATCACCTTCAAATGTGGTCACATTATTATGTCAGAAGCTGATCTCACTGGAGGATCCTTTGGGTTACTCCTACATATATCTCTTTTGGTACAGATATTAAAAGAAATTTAGGAAAGTCCTGAAAATAAATAGAATTTTCAGCCCAAAATAAAACTGCAGTACCACTAATGTCCACTAGGGATAGTATATCCAACCACATCCTTAATGTGCAACATCAGTTCTGTATTAACTAGAAATTCAGGAATCACAACAAAGTTTTACAATTCATTCTTTCCATATTTTGAATATTCAGCATTATTTTTTTGTTTACTTTTTTGATAAAATGCCAAAATGAGATATTTTATTAACGAGTGTATATCAGCAATTTATATGCCTCAAGTTAAATTCTTCTTTTGGAAGCACAGGGGTTCTAGCACAGGAATCCTGCTTGATCCTGAAGACTTTTCATTAAACAGGAGTATGTTACCCATAAAGGCTATGGGTGGGCTGTATAATAAAGTCGTTCATCAATTCTGGGTCTGCTCCCTAGACCACGTCTAAAAGCCGCCACAGTGTAACACATCTTTAAACTTTAAATGAAATCCATAATCTTTTCTCTTTTGGAGAGTTATGTCTGAAAGGTTCCGGCCAGTTTCGTGTGTCGTTCATGAATCACATATTAAGGTTTTATAGGAAAGGTCATAGAGCACCGCTGAACCAGAATAATATAGCAGGCTTGTGTCTGGATTTAAATTCATTAAAATCTGACAACCAGCAGCATTTGCTATTTGCTGTGTTTTTGTGACTGTGACCCCGTACAAATCACTCTGCAGCTGAGTGCTCGAGTGCACCATAAAACAAAGGGAAGGCTAAGAGCTGATTATTGGCCACATAAAACTATATTAAGAAACCCACAAGGAGTTTTTAAAAAGGAAAGCGGCCATAGTGAGGTAAGTGTAGCTCTAATAAAACACTTCAGGGATCTCATAGCTGTGATCTGTCCAGGGTTGGTCATAGGGGAATGAGACCTATCATATTGCCTGCTAGGACTGAAGGAAACATCTCAGATGGCCTATTACCCACAACTTTTCAACACCATGAATATCAATAGATACATATATAGCACTATTATTAGATAACTTTATTCATGGAGTGGTTATTATCATTTCATTGCTATGGTGGTACTATTTAGTTGCTGCATAGTTATATTATTTGGTCACTGTATGGTGGTTTTTTTTTGTTGGATGGTTGCATTAATTATTTATTTATTATGCTTATTTATATAGCGCCATCAAATTTGCATTATTTGATCACTGTATTGTGAGGGGGGTTTGGTCATTGCATGGTTGTATTACTTGGTCATTGTAGGGTGGGGTTTTTTTTTGTTGTTGCGTGGTTGTATTACTTGGTCATTGTAGGGTGGGTTTTTTTTGTTTTTGCGTGGTTGTATTATTTGGTCACTGTATGGTGGGGTGTTTTGGTCGCTACATGGTTGTATTTTTTGGTCACTGGTGGGTTTTTTTGGTCACTCAATGTTTGTATTATTTGTTCACTTTACTGAGGGAATGTGTGACATATAGGCACTGTACAGAATAAGTGAAAAGTGTCTATAACCAGAGGCATAATTTCACACTCCTGGGCTGCAGTGCAAAATCTGTAACAGGCCTTCTGGCTCTCATTTAACATTTATAATACTGGCGTCTTGTTATATGGCGCAGCAGTCTTTGTGCGCCCTAAGGCACCAGGGCCTGGGTGTGACTGCATCCTCTGTGTCCCTGTCTATAGCTCAGATGTTGGTATAAAAAAAAAAAAGATGTCTCTTATTTTAACTGGAGTTGCTTGTCATCTAGTTTTCCTAGAAACAGACATGTCAGTTGTCCTAATATCTGTGCCCATAAAATGACAATTTTGTAGCATCTATCCATGTAACTTTATATTGTACCATTCCCCTGTTATTCCTCCTGAAAATGTATGACTGAATTGACAATTGGGAAATGTATTAATAAATTGAGGTTATCAATCCCCTTGAATGTTCCTACACAGTCTGACACTGCCCAGTCAGCGACGAAGGAGACATCCTATTGGCAAGGGGAATGATAATGGTCAGTTAATACAGAGAATAGCACAATGCCTCATGATTATTATTTTATATGGAATATGAGTATTTACTAAAACAAACATATCAAGAGATCAGCAGATCCTCTTTATAGGTGCCTTTCTAAGCGGGGGTACTTTTTAATGCACGGGAAGCCTGGTAGAATCTGAAAGGTCTCATTGATCACATAATACGACAGACATACATGATGTTCATGTGACAGATACAACTCTTAAACAGGATTTTAATCCAAGCTACAGATACAGAACAAAACCATCCAGCAAAGAGCGATGTGTAGCAGTGGGGAAGCGTCAGATCAATGTTTTGCCATGTTTAAATAATCCTTATTCTTTTTGATGTCTGGCAGTGCCCGTGTCTTCTGTGGCAGCTCTGTACACAACAACACAAACACCAGGGTTTGTCTTTTATCTTCTAATTTATGATAATTACACAACATCAATGGGTTTGGTCGGTGTAGAAGCAAACTGTATTTGAGTTGTCAAAGCTTTTGATATTGTAATGTATGACAATTCCTTGCCTGTGCTTCTTCGTCTAACAAGAACCTGAGATCACTTTAGTAGCCATTCTATGCAAGTGTCTTAACATCTCAGAGCCAGGGACTGTCTAACATCTCAAGTACATTAAAAGATGCGTCCCTTTAATCTGCTGAATATTGACTTTTGAAGCATTCTATGTGCTGTTATAATAGTAGGACTAATTTAACCTTTTCCTGTCTAAGGTTTTACATCGCAAAACTCAATTGAAAAACGCAACGAAAACAAGTTTCTGCTGTGCATTTCCTTGTGTTTTTTCTCCCCCTATTATATATATAGGGAAAATGCTTGCAATTTTGCTGCTGAATCCAAGCGTTTTTTGTAAATGCAGCTTTTCCACAGCTTTTTCCCAAACAATGTGTGGATGAGATTAAATGAAATCTCATTCTCTTTACTAGTACTATCAAATTCAGAGTTTTTCCTTAGCAGCCAAAAACGCTGCGTTTCTGCAACGTGGGGCCTTAGGCAAAGGGTGGGTTCACACTTGCACCCGGACTCCGTCTGCTGTGAATCCGACCTAAATGTCAGAAAAAAGGATTGGGAAAGGATAGGGAAAGGTTTTGAGACAGTTTGCTTAAAAACACATTCACTTCAATGGGTTTTTAAAGCAATGCGCGGGTGTGCGACTGCAGCCTCTGCGCCGGAAGCCGTTTTTTTCATCGGTAACAAAGTCGGACATGCAGGACTTTGTGTCTGACTAAAAAAACCGGCTTTGCGCCACAGAGGGTGCAATCGCACACCCACGCATTGCTTTAAAAACCCATTGAAGTGAATGTGTTTTTAAGCAAACTGTCTCAAACCTTTCCCTATCCTTTCCCAATCCTTTTTTTCCGACATTTAGGTCGGATTCACGGCGGACAGAGTCCGGGAGCAAGTGTGAACTCGCCCTAACATGGCTTTTCCTCTTTAAATTCTTTGGCATCTAATGTCCTTCATGTATTATGCGTTATTTTAATAAAATGTTAAAAGCAATAATAATGTTATTGGAGGAGGGAAGTAAGTCAATCTCTTCCCTCCTAAATATCCTACTATGAACTGTGAGTGGTATTATTGAAAACCTGATGTGCATAGGAACCACAGCAATGAGCAATGCGCATAGTGCATTAAAGTCTACAATGCTCTGCTGACTGATAACTGAAGTGTTGCAAACCTCGTCTGGTATTAACATCAGTACAAAACACTGGGAGCTCCATGGAATGGGTTTTCCATGCCAATCAGCTGCATGCAAGCCTTGCATCACCAATCACAATGCCAACTTCAGATGGAGTGGTGTAAAGCATGCCGAAATAAAAACATGTTGTGTAGAGTGATAAAATGCACTTCTCTATCTGTCTGATGGATGAGGTTGGGTAAAGGATCTTTTCTGTTTCTGCATGACCGTTCCCCAGTGCACAAAGCAAGGTCCATAAAGGTATGATTGGGTAAGTTTGGTGTGAAAGAACTTTACTGGCCCATCCAACATCTTTGGGATGAACTAGAATGGTGATCGAGAGCAGGCCCTCTTGTTCAACATCAGTGTCTGACCTCAAAATGCTCTTGTGGATGAATGGGCAAAGATTCCCTCAGACACACTCCAATATTTTGTAGAAAGCCTTCCCAGAAGAGTAGAAGCTGTTTTAGCTGCAAAAGGGGTGGGGGCATCTCAATATTAATAACTATGGAGTGAGAATTAGATGTCATAAATGCTCCTGCAAGCTCCACATAGTGGAGAGAGAGAGAGAAATAGATAGATAGATAGATAGATAGATAGATAGATAGATAGACTACTTCAGATATTCAGTTCTATGCCCTAGAGCTGTATCTGAAAATTCTGGCTAAAGTAGAAAGGATTAATGGCTTTCTTCCTGACACCCAGCATGTAGAAGATAGCTAGATAGACATGAGACCAATAGCAAGAGCTCAGCTTCCCTGCAGTGCAAAAATTGAGAAAATCATAAGTCCAGATGCCCCCTGCAAAGCAAAGCTGTTGTAGCAACTCAGGCAAGAT
Organism: Leptodactylus fallax; assembly: GCA_947044405.1. Classification (NCBI taxonomy): domain Eukaryota; kingdom Metazoa; phylum Chordata; class Amphibia; order Anura; family Leptodactylidae; genus Leptodactylus; species Leptodactylus fallax. The sequence goes on along the minus strand of CAMRHE010000300.1, from coordinate 224,267 downwards.
AGATGCCCTCATAATCCTGTAAGAAAATAGAATAAAATGATATATAACCAGTAAATGAAAACAGATTAAGAAAAGGAATGTCGTAAAATCCCTTTAAATAAAAATAAGTTGTTCTTGAGAATATTGGTTTCCTCTGGTTTTGTAATTCAAACAATGACATTGAACCTTTTCTCAGTTTATTGGCTTTATTTATGCCCCGTGAAAAGACAAGCTACAAGAATGTACATATTGATTGCCTACCGTCATGTAAAAGTGTCGATCCAGACACTATTGGAATAAAGCTCAGTCTCAGGGAGATTCAAATCTCTGTCCTTGGACAGTGCAGATAGTGAGCAAATGAATGAATACATCTATTAAAGAGAAACATTTCTACAATTTTACATTAAAGAGGTATTTTTATTTGAGCAAGTTATCCAGCATATACAGTACAGCATTTTAATATGAATGGAGCTGGTCTCACTGAGCTGTAAGTTATCCCCTATTCCTATGGATACAGCAGGTCTTCACACCGTTCACAGAAGTTACATAGCAGTTTCACAGGTTGCAGTCCTGTGTCAGCACACAACAGCTTCCTGTTCAAACAGGAGTTGTGCCAGGTTCACATGGATCCTGCTACTCCAGGCTACTGCTGTTGGTTGCTCAATTCAGAAAAACCCTGGCTTTCACAATGGTCAATCCGCACTGATGGGTAGCAGCGATGATCAATAAAACACTTCCATGCTTCATATCTGTTTTATGGTTGTATTGTTACTGTTATTTATTGTATGAATTGTAGGGGGGCTAATAGAACTAATGGTATTGGAATGTGGTATGAATGACTGACAGTGTCTAACAGAGTATATGAGGGGACTCAAAGTGTGTGTTTCAGCTCCAGTCAGGGGATCTGTGAGTCTGGATGTCACCTGGGTTGCCATATTTTAGGGTTCCTGAGTCACTTATATCAGAGCAGCCCGGAATCCAGAAGGGCACAGTGCATCCACCAGAGCAGTAGTCCAAGCTAGCAACACAAAGTACTGGTTGTGTTAAAGAGAGGAAAGAGAATCAGCACAAGGGGCAGGAATATCAGCAACTACCCCAGGATGAAGATTGTGTGCAAAGTCAAGAGTGGCTGCCCTGTGAGTGAGAATGTTCATGAAAGGAAACAGAGTACCAAGTCCATTTCTGTAACCTTTATGTACAGAAGACTTAAAGAGGACCTTTCACGTCCTCATGTATATGCTGTTTTACATACCGCTAGAAAGCAGACAGCGCGCTGAATTCAGTGCACTTCCGGCTTTCCTGGTATGTGCCCTGGGGCTGGAGCTATCGGTGCCGGTAGTTCTGTACCCCATTGTCAGAAGAATTTTCCTGACAGTCTAGCTGCTCTGTGAGGAACGATCTCCCTGACAGTATTCCTCCATAGCGCTGTACTGGGGGGCGTACCTCACAGCTCAGCGTCATCACTGGGCTGTAAGGAATGCCCCCTCTGACTGTACAGTCTATGGACGAGTACTGTCAGGGAGGGCGTTCCTCACAGCGCAGCTAGACTGTCAGAAACGCCCTTCTGACGATGGGACACAGAACTACTGGCACCGATATCTCCAGCCCCGGACCACATAACAGGAAAGAAGACAGCGCGCTGAATTCAGTGCTCTGTCTGCTTTCTAGCGGAATGTAAAACAGCATATACATAAGGACGTGAAAGGTCCTCTTTAAGTAAAATTTGAGATTTGCTTTACCAAATTCTGAGCTTGAGTGTGCACCAACCCCTTAGCACTACCCCTTGTACACTACATAGACAGACATAGCACTGTCTCCTTCATGATTGGTGTTTTTATTTTAGGCTTTTCATTTGCCAAGCTCACAGCACACACAGTATACAAACAGAAAATAAACCATAGAAACATAAAAGACTGACCACAGAAAAAGACCACATGGGCCATCTAGTCTGCCCTTATATTATTACCATTTTCTCTTAGGATAGACAAATGCTTATCCTAGACATGCTTATATTCACTTACTGTAGATTTCCCCTCTACATCTATTAGAAGTTTATTCCAAGCCTCAACTACACTGTCAGTGAAATAATATTTCCTGAAATTGCTTCTAATCTTATCCCCAACTAATTTCAGATTGTGCCCCCTTTAACATATTTAAGGTCTCAGTCATGTCCCCCCTTTTCCCTTCTTTCCTTGAGGCTATAAAGATTAAGTTCTGTAAGCTTCTTCAGATATGTTTTATGCTTCATACCTGTAATAGGACATGTTTTTCCCCAAAATCATAGTGTCTTATTGATGTGATATGACAAGAGTTAATGTCTTACTGATCAGTCTACATGTATTTCCTGTACATTGTAGGAGGGTCACTCTGTAGCTATTGTCTGTATTTCTGTATACTATGTGCTCAGTAAATAAGAATTTCCTCAACTTCCTGTATCAGTAGTCAGCCCCTCACCCATCCCAAGGGTACTATAAAAGCTGTAGGGATATTGTTTGGGCAGCTTCGGCATGGACCATGAATGAATGCGTGCCATGCAAGTCTGGAAGTCATCGATCGATGGGTATATATCAGTACATGATATATAATGGGGCTCCCCATCCCATGAACTATTACATCATTTGTAACCACAGCTAAATATTATCTCTTTTCATTTATTAAACACTTATTAGTTTACTATATTCTGGTGTGATTATAGTCATTCTTTGACCATCTTTGAGTTAACTTGTTAAAAGAAAATCCGTTTGCCTACAAGACCCTCCACCATTTTTGTTATCCACATTTGCATTATAGTTAATGGAGATATTTACACATCCATTTTCCAAGGATCAGTGAGTAAAATGGACTGCAGACAAACGTCATCCATGTGCTGTCTCTGTTTCATCCATTTTTTCACAGACTTATTGAAGACACAAAGAAATCCAAAGAAATGGATCACACATGGATGAGACATGGACAGCACACAGATTGGGCATGGACCAAAATTGGAAATACACAAGGATATACATCTTCCATCGTTTTATAGTCCTCAAAACAGAAAATTTGCTTGAAAGCAGCCTAAAAGCTGATTCTATAAATAACATTGGCATTGAATCGGCCTTATTAATAGCTTTGGCGCACAATCATGGGTAGCAATCCAAACTGCTTTTTCTAACAACATTCAGTCTTCGCAAATAACTAACCTTTCCTTTACATTAGATACTATGCTTCAGTATGAGGTTTGTGTAACTACAATGAAAGGGAGCCTTACTGTGTCACTCCATCAGCTAAATCCTTATATTAGGGTCTTTCCTTGTCAGAAAGTACCTGATATACTGTATGGATATTTATACTTAGCTATTCAGGGAGTGAAATTCACTTTCTGGATACCACAATATACATTAAAGACCACCGGCTACTCACATCGATATACCACAAACCCACAGACAGAACGGCCTACCTGAGAAACGACAGCTTCCACCCCAAGCACACAAGACAATCTATTATCTACAGCCAGGCTATACGATACAATCGTATTTGCTCCAACAAAACAGACCTGGACAAGCACCTCCTGGATCTGAGGATGAAATATCTCCGATTGGGATACAAACCAAAAGTAACAGACAACCAATTAAACAAAGCGGCAGCCATTAACAGAGAGAGTCTGCTCACATATAGAGAGACCCAGAAAGAAGCCCGAGTGCCCCTAGTTGTCACCTACAACCCACAGCTGGAGATCCTACGAAGGATTGCCAAGGATCTCCAACCTGTGCTACATAGGGACAACAGACTCAAGGACATATTTCCAGTCCCCCCTCTCCTTTCCTTTCGACAACCACCAAACCTGAAGCGTATTATTGTCCGGAGTGCCCTGAAGGCCCCAACTGAAAATGGCACCTCACCTTGCCTACATAAAAGGTGCATGACCTGCAGGCACATCCACACCGCTGACAGTGTACCTGTCCCACAGTCACAACAGGTGCACAGAATTAGGGGGACATTCTCCTGCAGGTCTTCCAATGTGGTGTACCTCATAATGTGTACGCAATGTCCCACCACAGGCCTCTATGTGGGGGAAACAGGGCAGAGACTCAGTCAACGAATGAACTCACATAGATCCAATATTAATAACAGCAGAACCGATCTCCCAGTGGCCGCACATTTCTCCGGAGAAAACCACTCTATCGAAGATTTGCGGGTTGTGGTTTTAATGGGACATTTTAAGACGCAGGAGAAAAGAAAAGAATGGGAGTATAAATTTATGCAAAAATTTCAAACTCTGCAATTTGGACTTAATATTCATGCCAGCTTCATGTCACACTATGTATGACCTGTGAGGGTCACAAATCACCACCTGATAGCAAACAGATAACAGATCCCTCTGTCACGCACCACAACTTTCCAGATTGTTTTTTAACCTGTTGTAAATAACTTCTCTACTTAGATTGCATTTTGTTTTGTTTTTTTTAAGGACTCTAAAATCCTTTGAAGATCATGTGTATAAAAATCTGTGAATTTTCAGTTCTTGTATAACACCATGTCTGATGAAGGGAGCTAGTACTCCTGAAAGCTTACTTATAAATATACTCAGTTAGCCTCTAAAAGGTATCGCCTGTTTTCTTCACTCTTCCACTGATATACTGTATGTCTTGTAGCAGAGTTTTCCTTTAATGAGTAAAACATTTTGGTGACGTGGTAGATAAATCGAATCCCCAGTTTCTTTCCTACATGCAATATAGCCTGTACTTGAGCAGCAGGGCAAGACCTTCTATCACTCAAATTAAACATGACAATAAGTGTTGCCTGTATAATGTTCCTTCAGCTACAATGTCACCCATAACAATGACAATAATGCACTGTCATGACTTTATAGCCTATTAGCTGTCATCGCTTGGGTAAGTTGCAGCCAGGCATACATATATCCTGCAGTGCACGCTGCAGGAGAACCACGGTATTACATGTAGACCTTTCAAAGTAATGGCTGACCAAGTAATTCATGGATGAACTAGGTGTGCCAGAGTTGACTATTAGAGCTAGCTAATAACATGTGGTATCAAGCTTGCATCTCAATAAAGTTTATGTCTTCAAGAATCAACCCCTTTTAAAGGTTGCAACTATTTTAATTTCACAAGAGCATACAAGTTGGAGAGCAGGAACAACATGGGAGAGAGACCTGTTAATATGCATACTCCTATTGTCTGCACCTCCTGCTACATATTGGCAGCATCACCCTTCACTACTGGCATCTGTCCTGTACAAGTCATGCAAATTCATCTACAGATTGGTGTAGCAAGATGTTTAGACAAAAACATGTGAGGAAATTTACTAAAGGAACCATTTACTTACCTGTGAACTTCATACCAGCTCTGGATGTCCTCCTGCTCTTGGTTGTGGCTCTGCTCTTCGCTATGTGATCCTCTTCTTGATATAACCAATACTGGGCGGAGCTGGTAATTGCTGTAGTTTATACCCAGTGCTGCTTTTTGATTGGTGGAAATTCCAAGTAATCTCTATGACAGGGGTCGGCAACCCCTGGCACGCGTGACAAGAGTGGCACGCGAGGCTTATTCCCCTGGCACGGCAGCGGAGTCCTCACCCAGCAGCTTCGATCGGACCAAACACGGCCAAAACGAAGCTGCTATTATTATACTGTGGGGTCTCTTCAGACCCCGAGTATAATAAGCGGAGACTTAGGAGAAGTGAAGAAACATAAAAAACAATGATACTTACCTTGTTCCCTGCGCTACGTGGCGGCTGTGAGATCTGCCTGCACTTCTGACAGATGACAGGGGTCACGTCTGGCGTCATTACGCATGCGTCATTACGCGACGTGACCCCAGAGACCCAATCAGCGGCAGAAGAGCCGAAGAGAACAGAGCGGCAGCGGAGCGTGGAATGGTGAGTTCTCTTGGTCCTGCACTTACTGTACTCGGAAGTCTGAGAGCTATGGGACCTAATACCGTGTGCAGGGACCGCTATAGGACATGATACCGTGTGTGGGGACCACTATGGGACCTGATACCGTGTGCGGGGACCGCTATAGGACATGATACCATATGTGGGGACCGCTATGGGACCTGATACCGTGTGTGGGGACCGCTATGGGACCTGATACCATGTGCGGGGACCGCTATAGGACATGATACCATGTGTGGGGACCGCTATAGGACATGATACCATATGTGGGGACCGCTATGGGACCTGATACCGTGTGTGGGGACCGCTATGGGACCTGATACCGTGTGCGGGGACCGCTATAGGACCTAATACCGTGTGCGGGGACTGCTATAGGACATGATACCGTGTGCGGGGACCGCTATAGGACATGATACCGTGTGCGGGGACCGCTATGGGACCTGATACCGTGTGCGGGGACCGCTATAGGACATGATACCATATGTGGGGACCGCTATGGGACCTGATACCATGTGCGGGGACCGCTATAGGACATGATACCATGTGTGGGGACCGCTATGGGACCTAATACCGTGTGCAGGGACCACTATAGGACCTAATACTGTGTGCGGGGACCGCTATGGGACCTAATACCATGTGCAGGGACCGCTATGGGGCATAATACTGTGTGCAGGGACCACTATGGGACCTAATACCATGTGCAGGGACCGCTATGGGACCTAATACCGGACCGCTATGGGACCTAATACCGTGTGCAGAGGCTGTTATGGGACCTAATATCGTGTGCTGGGGCCACTATATGACATAATACGGTGTGTAGGGGCCACTATGTGACATAATACGGTGTGCAGAGGCTGTTATGGGATATAATACCTTGTGCCGGGGCCGCTATGGGACATTATTCTGTATAACGGTGTGTTTTATGCATTAAGGATGTGTTTTTGCACAGAAAACACAGGCATTTTTTTTGTGTGCAAAAATGCACCATGTGAACGCAGTTTTACATTGAAGTAAACGTTTCAGTGGCCTAAGACTATATCTGCATCCAGATACATAGCGTGTATTCACCATAAGGATGCCGCCATACGGTGCTCCTGGACACATTTACTACTAATTGGGGGCTGCACAGGTACTTTCATTGCTTCTAATCGGAAAGTACAGGAGCGTCCCAGGAAATAGCAGTAAACGCATGCGTCCTGAAGCATCTTGTGGCAGCACTTCTGTGTTATGGTTTGTGGTATATGACTTTAGTTTAGGGGTCGTCAGACTTACAATTATTGACCGGCACTCCGAGTACCTCAGCTTAGATTTTTTTAATTAAAATCGGCACGCCGAACAAAAAAGGTTGCCTACCCCTGCTCTATGATATCACAATTAGCACAAATGTTACCTCAAAGGTGATTCTTCTGGGTGGAACTGCCTCCTGATTGGTTGAAACCATTGCCACCTCTATGACATCACAGTTAACAAGAGTAACCAGTATAGTTATGCGTGACACAGAAACAGGGTTACAATTCTGCATAATTTGGCATGTTTGCCATTCAGGATTCTGGGACAGCTGAGTTGTGACTTGTGTGAGCGTTCATATGGAATTAAAATGCACATATTATGTTTAGGTTGAATCAATTTACAATAGAAAACACAACATGGATTCTGCTGCTGTTTCTCAGTGAGTGATCATGCAGTTTTGAGTGCGGGCACAGTAAGGCCCCATGATGATATAACAATTGTAGGTTACTAACTATCGGAGAACATCTTATTTCTATAATAACAGCTGAGGAACGATCCTCATAACATCTGGATGATTAATAATATATATTGATATGTTATACTCTGAAGCCACCACTAAACTATCTTGGCACATTTGTCAAGCATAGCAACATCTGCAGCACAGATAATATTATCTCTCCTCAGTCATCGACCGCTGCGACACAATTTTCTTCAGCTGGAATCGCAGCATCATCTCAGCAGTCTTATAATTAACATGGTTTTTCATAGCCTGTACGTAGATTACAGGGTTCGCTAAACATGTAACGATAGCATTTGTTAATATTAGGCTCAAGAAATCTTCTTGGGCTACAAACACATTATGGAAAACTGCTTTTATTGAAGATAGCCTAGGACCCTGCTTAAAGAAGTTGTAGGAATTAGGACAACATGGCAGTTCCACCTTTGTTCAATGGATACGTGTGGTATTAAAGCATTTACTTTAGTAGAGATAAGTCGCAATATAGCCTATAGACAACAGTGGTGTTGTTTCTGGAAAAAACGCAACCACTCTTCTGCATAAGCAGTGTTTGGTTTGGGAGCTCAGCCCCATTACCTTAAAAAGTATAGGACTGATGCTAGGTTTACACCTGCGTTCGGGTTTCCTTTCTTCAGGTCCACTTGGGGACCTAAAAAAATAAAAACCCAATACGAAAAAAAAAAGCGTTTACCCGCTATAATGGGTTTCTGCCCGAAAAATGCATTTTTCAAGCGGAATGGGGAACTGAATCTCCAAGCACTCAGCGAGCACAGATGTGAACCCAGCCTGAGCTGCAGTACCATATGCAACCCATGGACAAGAATTGTTCGGGAAAAGCAGCTACAATTTTTTTATCTCATGTGATGTCAACTTGTTGCCAGACAGGATCCCTTTAAAGTCTTTGTGATGTCATAACTCTAAATATCATACTACAAAGAAGCAGGACCTTTCCAGTTTCTATGTCTATTTCCCAAACATGTACTCAATGAACCCTTATAGATCATGTCTTGAGGATTTCCCAAAGATTTATGTTTAGTGAAACCTATGAAATCACCTGTGCAAAATTAAGAATATTTTCAAGAAATGGCTTGTTTGGGTTCCTTGAGGTCAGGCTTGGAAAACATTACTATGAGTCACATCTGTAAGTTTTCCACATGAAATAGCCTTAAAGTTGAGAAATTGTTGGCAATCCTTTGCCGTGAGCAATTTCAGTGTTTCCTCTTGCATTGATGTGAGAGCATTGTTGACTCTTCTGAAATGCTGAGAGAGCACAAAGATGCAACTTTCAAAGGTACAGAGGTTAGAGTTGGACCCAGGTCCTGATGCTTGAGGGGAGCAGAAAGTTTTCATTAATTAAAAAAAAAAAAAAAAGAGATAGAGAAAAAAATTCCAGACTCGCTAGTAAAGACATGACTTAAAACTCCTGTTTAAAATTCTGTACCAGGACCCCAACTATACTATATTGTTTATCGTACTGGTCTCCTTATATTGGGAAGATACACCTTATGGGTCCTGTATAGCTCCTGGGCCCTGGTGCGACCAGACCCTCAAGTTGCGCCACAGGATAACAGTTTATAAGCAACTTATGCCCTCCGGATGACAGTTCCCTTTACACAGTATGGAGGGTAACAAGTCCCAATTCCTCCAGTCATCCAAGCAACTATAGAAAGAATCACCTCCAGAATCTACAAGACTGTTTAAAGTGGGTAAGTCATAACTGTTTTTGTTCAGGAAAATCATGGCCAGCCATAAATTGTAATGTCAATGTCATTGCAATGACATTGTAACTGGCCAGCCAATCAAATGCAGAAGAGTGGTTGCAGTTTTTTGCAGTATAATGCATGTAAAAAGTGGGTCAATTGCGCCCACCAGAGCTGAGCAACTCTCTGTTATGGCTCGTAGAGAGGTATCTGGGTCTTCTCCCCATAAAGTCAATTTGCCCTAATATTGCACATGAACGGGGGTTATTTTGATTAGACAACCAATTTAATGCAATTCTAGGCTTACTGCCCCTTAGATCTTAAAGAAACTGTAGAATCGGTCTAACAGCTGCAAAAGAATGAACCCGGCCTTGCTGGGGATGTCATTAAATAGATAGCCTTCCTACTTAAAGTTCTAATTTTACCACAAATTGAAACAATGTTCTGTGGAATAAGACAAACTTTGTAAACTGTGGCATCTTCTGATATAATTAAAAGTCACAGTATTTCTCAATGTCAGCGGTGATAAGACGACGTTCTGAAGTCGCCAGCTTATTTCCTTCGACCCAATTATCAATTAAAGAACACAAAGATGTAATTATTCTGTGTATCCTTTATAGTCTGGTGGGAGTAGCGGATATCACTTTCCCAGCGCTATCATAATTCAGCTATCAAGGACGTGTCACTGATTTATTGTCACGCGGTAATGAGACTGTCCAGTGTTTGGCTTTACCATAAATAAACAGGTACAAAGTGCTGAGTTTCCTGAAATTCTGCCTGATTACATAGAAGACATTATTATTACACTAAAATGAAATAGCGTTTGTAATCATTGAATTTATGTTCTTTACTACCTGGAATCTCATTATATTCTTAAACCAAGTGATGCAAAACTCTTCCCTCCGCTAAGTTGCTCCAGTCATTAACATCACGGACCGGTTATTGACGAGCTCTGACAAACAAACTCATAAATTACCGGAGGGTTGTGACGGTGATTTGTTAATAATCGCACTGTGATGGGGTCATCTAGCTTTATGTTTCTTTCAAGAACAAGTGCCATATTCTTATCGCAAATAAGAGAAAGAGGTTGTAAGAAATTGCTACATTTAGATGGCAATCTCCATGGGACAGGAGCGTAAAATCTTTCTACTTTAAAATATTCCAAGATACAAAGGGCAAGGGAATAGAGAGGGCAAAAGTGGCACATGCTTTTACTACCTAGGTTTCTCCACCTCCCTCTTAAATCTAGCTTCTCCTTGCCACTGTCATCTTAAGACTAAGGCCCCACATAGCAGGCCGTAGCAAAAAAGAGCTGCGGGAGAAACTGCATGCGTGAAGTTTTTCTGCAGATACCGCGATGTTAACCATAAATAACGTGTCTGCGCTGACACGTTATTTATGGTTAACATCGCGGTATCTGCAAAAAACTTCGCGCATGCGCGTTAAATCCAATATGGCGCTCTCCACTGCTAACATGCCTATCTAACTAATTATTTAGGGGATTAAACCTGCGTTATTTGTTTTCTATTGGCGTTTTGATACTTAAATAGCTGTGCATATCAGACACATTTGTCCCTGGACGAAGCCTGCTGTATAGGCGAAATGCGCGTCGGGCATTTGCATGGTCTAGATAAGTAATCTTTCACATTTGCATATTATCCTTTCAGTTAGAGCCCCTGCTGTTTTTTTGGGCTTTATTTATCACTCTTAGACTCTCTTTTTATGGTTATAGTAATTTTTTAGGTAGAACTTGTTTCACCTTGTCATATATTTATACCTTTAAGAGTTTCATATTGGTGATTTTAGGTTTTATATGCATATTTGTATACTGTTATTTACATATGTACCATGCTATATGTTTGATTACTGGTATCAATATTGGACTTTACAAGTCTTTCCCCATTTTGTATTTGTATTTGTATATGTATTGGTTGTTAATTATGTGTCCTGTTTCATGTTTTTTATTGGATACTAATAAATATTTATATGTTTTATATTGGTGAGGTTTTTTTCTTCTTTATTGTTTCACAGAAAGTTGTTCTGCTTCAATTATATCTATAGGGAAACCGCTGGTATTTCTGTAGGTATAATTGACATGCTGCCATTTCCAAAACCGTGACTGTTTTGGAAATCACAGCATTTACACTGCGCGTATTTTCCTGCAATTTGTGGATGGGATTTTTTTTTTTTCTGCGGGTCCTAGCCTAAGGAGTATACAGAATTAAAACATTAAAGGAGTTGTTCAGCAAAACAAAATTAGTATCAATATTATTAGTAGCCGTGTAGATAGGTCAGGGTCACCTGAATGAAGCAGTATTTTCCCCTTATGAATCAGTGCTTCTGCTGCCAAGATATTACTGTTTTTGTCAATATGCAAATGAGCTCTTTGGTGCAATGTGGACATTGCTGTTACTCCCAAGAGGTAAGCGGCAACACCCTCATTGCTCCAAACAGCTCATTTGCATATTTACAAATACAGCGGTATCTTGGCAGCAGACACACCAATTCACAAGGTAAAACACTGTTTGCGTCGGGTGACCCTAACCTCTCTATCTGCAGGGCTAGGTTGATATGCTGGGTTCTGGTAACAGACTCCTTTTAATAGTCTATCCTTTAGATAGTATTGGGAGGTGGGGGTATGTTCTCTGGAAAGGAGCTGAGTTGCAGTATCTAGGCACTTCCACATCTACAGATTATGAACTGGGTCTAGATCAGGGGTCTCAAACTCAATTTACCCGGGGGCCGCTGGAGGTAGAGTCTGGGTGAGGCTGGGCCGCATCAGGTTTTCCACATCGGTAATATGCTCCATATTGGCCCCTGCACACGGTATTATGCTCCATAGTGGCCCCTGCACTTGTATTATGCTCCCTAGTGGCCCCTGCACTTGTATTATGCTCCATTGTGGCCCCTGCACTTGTATTATGCTTCATTGTGGCCCCTGCACACGGTATTATGCTCCATAGTGGCCCCTACACTGGTATTAGGCTCCATAGTGGCCCCTGCACACGGTATTGTGCCCCATAGTTGCCCACCCAAGAACTATTATTATACTCTGGGTTCTTTTCAGAACCCCTGGTCTAGATAGACTGAAGCAGTGGTATTGGATATACCAAATGTCTAAGGTGGAATAACCCTTTATAATTTGTGTTACCTCATTCAGATAACGCCTTTCTGCATGACCTGTTATCCTTACTACATTACTTCCTGCAAATGAATGTCAGTTACCTGGCTTGTCCATGTATGGTTACGTAACTGGACATTTAGATGGCAATGCAAGATGTCGGCATCCCACTGAGTCCCAAACTACTAGCTGCCTGAGTCTGGGTCCATCAGTTGCATGTTAGAATTATCAATTATAAAGACTTTAGATTTCTATTTTATAAACTTTCTGATTAAAAATATGTTTTCTTAATAATTTCTGAATTAACTATATTAAGGAGTAACATTAAGATATAAGTCATAAAAGCTGAATCTATGAGTACTGCAAGCAAAACAAAATCATCCTTTGGAGTACTCCAGCACTGATGCATGTGCCGCTCCACCATCAATGACATCCACTCTAATGCTATCATTTTCCTCTTTAGTGAGGCATGCTAATACATAAACTAGAGATGTTCAAGGACTGCAGGAGTCTTTTGTAGAGTTTCTTTTCCATTATCATGTGCTTATTCAGTTCGCCTTGATACTATAAGTAAGTAGGATCTTCAAAACTATGGAAAAATGGTGAGCGCTTCATCTTCATTAACCTACCGCAAACCCAACTAATCTTAGGCATATATTACCTAATGCCTTTGTCATCCTGATTATGGAAATTGCCGGGTGGAATAACAGCTTGATGTGTTCCCATTTAAATTACTTCACATTGAAAATAGAATTTGCTAAACTCTTAATATCTTCTTCTTATTTTTTAAAGGATAAAGCTGGCAATGAAAAGTCTGTATGAAATTGCGGAAGGATAATAGATGGATTTAGTACTTTTTATTATGTTACTGTGTTAGTGATATATCTTATGACTAAAGCACAGGAGGGCTCTATACATCCCATTGTAATGACAACACTGGGTCACAATCAATGGCGTACATATCATAGAGTTGCTGTAGTTCTTGATGTTGGTACGAGAGCATTGAACAATGGAATATTATTTCAGGTTGTTTCTGTCCCCAACTTTCACAGGACTTTGATATCTATAGGTTCGCAATGTATTGCCACAGATTTTATCATACACAAACAAACATTTGGGAAATTGAGAACTGCTTCAGGCACATTTCAAGATCTGAAAAGTGGTTGCCACTTTTAAAGCCAATTCATGCATTCTTATGCAAATACTCACTCACTATAAGAATATTACCCATGTGGATAAGTATAAAAAATTTAGGACAAATACAATGCATGACTCTTCAGATATCATGGTGGTCTTGGTATAATCTTGACCTCCCCAATGAAATAGTGATTAGATTTGTGATTATATGACAAACCTTGCAGTTGTCATCTTTTCAACTAGGAAATGAAGGCATCTTGATTCCAAGCGTGGAATAACATTAGAGATGGTTAAACAGTAGAAAAAGTCTTTACCTTTGAGATGCAGGCTGTACAGATTGATTTTCTGCTGCTTGTGCAGTTGATGTCTTGAATATAACATATAGCCTGTATGTCAATGTACTGTATATTTCAGCCAATGCTCTAATTAGAGCCACTAATCACTTGATCCTCCTCTAGGAGACCAGAACATTGTAAAGCAGAATGGAGAAATATATCAAGCAGCAGATATGTCTTGTTAAAATGACACTCCTGAGATGGTATGACCCAAATACATCAACAGCATTTCATACACGGAATGAAAAAAATCCTTCTGTTCTGTTGTTAGTTTAGCACTTAATTTACACCAGGCCTCTGTATTCTCATTATTATAAAATTAGCCCAACTATGCTCATTATTTTACACACTATTCAATATTTATTCACTTAAATCACTATTGCAGACCTCTTTAGAGCATTAGTATAATGACCCTTTTAAAGCTATACTAGTCAGTGTAAAATATTCACTGAGCAGCCCCTCCAAGTGTCAAGACGGAGCAAAAAGGAAAGCACTTCCTGGCTCAAAGGAGACACATTGTGTATCACATAATACATCTCTACTAGTGTGTAGCTCTGAAGAGGATCATGATCAAGATTACAAGAGAAAATATGATAGGGAGAAAAAGGTATTAAATAGAGGTGGATAAACCTCACAAGATTCCTTTTGATGAATATTAGTGGGTTGTCCCACCGTCTTTCAGGTCAAACTTCAGGTCAACACGCATGCACCAGACCAGTGGTCTCTTCAGATCCCAGAATATAACAAGCAGAGACCCAGGGAATTTGGGGTAAAATTGTGAACACTTATACTCAGCTTCACCCACCTCACCCTCTTCTGGCCTCCTGGCTTACGTCACGTGCCCTGATGGACCACTGAGGTCTATAATTGGGCCTCAGTGGTCACATAAAGTGTGCCAACTGCAAGATATTTTAACGCTAGCATGATGATAATAATCCTCTGCTTATTATATTCTTGGATCTGAAAAGAGTAGCATACACTCACCCAGAAGCATAGCTAATGGGTAGAAGGGGGCAAGAGTCTGGAGGCAGTCCCAGGTCCACTGACTCTGTTGTGCCCACCCCAGGGAGTCCGCAAAATCCAGCAACACCTTCATCTGTATCGGCTTCTGTGTCTGCCATTGTATTCTTGCTTTGCTATTCTGTAACTTGTAAGCCAAGTCAGGCCTGCAGCCTACAAGGAGAGTTGATAATGTCACAGGATTGTACTTCCCATGCTTGGATGCAGATGTCTTGTCTGTGGTCATGGAGTCTTGTAGGTTGCAGGTCTGATGTGGCTTTCGGCCTAAAAGTAAAAGTAAGAAGTAAGAAAAGCCATCATGCATCAAGGAAATGTAGGCAGGTGTATTTTTTTTGCACATTTTGGGGGGACATTATTTAATTTTTTTTTTTATTTTTTTTTGAGTTGGAAGGGACCTCAAAGGCCATCAAGTCCAACCCCCTGCAAAAGCAGAATTCCCTAAATCATCCCAGCTATATATCTATCCAGTTTCCACTTGAAAATTTCAATTGATGAAGAACTCACCACCTCCCGTGGCAGCCTATTCCACTCCCTCACTATGTGAGGGCAATTGGCTGCCTTACTATTATAGGTGGCATTAGGGGATAATGCCATAATGATACAAAGAGGCATCATTTATTTTTGGGGCCTTATCAATATAAGGGACATCATTTATATTAGGGGACATTATTATTAAATGAGAGGCCATATTTACAGTATGTAAGGGGGTAATTGGGCACTATTAACCCCTTTCTGCCGCAGGCATTTTTCAGTTTTCGTTTATGATTCCCCATCTTCCAAAGGCCATAACTTTTTTTATTTTTCTGTTCACAGAACCATATGAGGGCTTAATGTTTGCAGGACAATTTATACTTTGTAATGGTTCCATTTAATATTCCGTATGATGTACTGGGAAGCTGGAAAAAAAATTCAGAATGGGGTGGAATTGGACAAAAACTTTCTTACTGGCTGTTTTTACAGCATTCACTGTGCAACCAAAATGACATGTCACTTGTATTCTATGGATCGGTACGATTCTGGCTATACCAAAATAAATTTAATTTCCATGTATGAGGATGCACAAGGCGTCTCTTTTGCAGGGCCAGGTGTACTTATAATTTATATCATTTTGGGTAATGTCTATTGCTTTGATTGATTTTTATCCAAAATTTTATGGGTGTCCAAACAGTGAAAAAGAGGCGGTTTGGCTCTTTTATTTATTTTTTTTCCTGCAACAGCGTGTAGCATATGGGAAAAATATTTGTAAAAGTTTGCTGACCGCCATTTTCAGTCTGATCCCTAATACAATGCATTGCAATGTTAAAGATTGTGGCACATGTACAAACCCCAATTCCAATGAAGTTGGGACATTGTATAAAACAAAATTAAAAAAAGAATACAATGATTTGCAAATTCCATTTAACCTATATTCAATTGAATTGACTACAAAGATAAGATATTTAATGTTCAAAAGGATAAACGTTATTGTTTTTTTTGCAAATATTCACTCATTTTGAAGTTGATGCCTGCAACACGTTCCAAAAAACAGGAACAGGGGCAACAAAAGCTCGGCCAGGGGCATGTTTACCACTGTGTTACATGAGCTTTCCTTTTACCAACACTCAATAAGTGTTTGGGAACTGAGGACACTAGTTGAATATAGGTTGAAAAGGATTTGCAAATCATCGTATTCTGTTTTCATTTATATTTTACACAATGTCCCAACTTCACTGGAATTGTGGTTGTATTACAGGCTGCATAAAACAGCCTGTAATAGAACACAATGTCAGACAAGCCTGGGAGCCACAATAGGCTCCTGGCTGTCATGGCAATGGATCGCTAACCCCAGATCTCGTTCCAGGGTCGACAATTCTCCCCAAAATGGGGGGAGATAATGGCTGCGATCAGTGTGGGCACTGATTGTGGGCATTGCCGCTGGGTCTCTGCTGTATAATACTGCAGAGATCCTGGTTGCTATAGCAGCTGCTCCACTCCTGAGTGGCCTCCATATTTAAATACCCAACATCCACTGTACTATAATGGCAGGTTTGGGAAAGGGTTATTTTAAGGTGTCATTTGGGCTTTATTTAAGGTTTTGTATAGCTCATTTTTACTGATGATACATTTTTAGGATAGCCCATAAAAGAGATCAGTGGGATCCAACACCTATGTAATGTAATTATAGCCTCAACCCATATAAGTGAATAGGATGAGGCTGTAGGATAGGTTATCAATAAAAATGACCTGGACAACCCCTTTAATTAGTGGGCGCATATAGGGGGCATTATTAATTAGGGGCACTATTTAGGGGCCACACAGGGACATTAATAATTTAAAGATGCACACAAGGGGTTTTATTCCCAGGAGATTTTTATTATATTTTAAAATGGGGATAGCAGCAGGATGGGGAAAAATTTGGGTCAGGTGCCTGGAAAAGTGAGGAGTCAAAGATGTCTGTTCTGCAAATTTTACAGAGACAAGCTACTGCTGGAAGAAGTCATTCTGGGGTCCGGATGGAAGCGACAGGAAATGCGAACATTAACGGTCTGAGGCATCACTTGTAAGTCACAAAAAATGCCTTTATTTTATCCTATTTCAAATAATATTATATAATATAAGAATCTAGAGTAAAAAGTAAGCCTGGAAATTTTTGTCCTAGCCACGAGACCACCAGAGCCTGACAAGTTTACATCCATCGTGACCAGTAGAAATGTCAAACTGGGTACACATCGGTGGACTGGAATAAAATAACTGACAAATAATTTTATTGATCTTTCTGCAAAGTTGAGAACAACTCATCCCTTATGTACCTTTCATTTCTGATAAAATTTAGGTGTATAGTAGTGTTTTCAGTAGCCATCATATCAGGAGCAAGTGCAGTAATGTTATTTTTCCTCATTGACCCACTGTAGTCCCTTCGTAAGGTAGTGTTGTCATTATTTTATAGTCAAGGTGGTAGCTAAAGAGGATGAATAGTTAGCAGTCAAATGAAAGGCCCCTCTACCAAGATGCCAGTATTATACAGTACAGACCAAAAGTTTGGACACACCTTCTCATTCCAAGAGTTTTCTGTATTTTCATGACTATAAAAATTGTAGATTCACACTGAAGGCATCAAAACTATGAATTAACACATGTGGAATTATATACTTAACAAAAAAGTGTGAAACAACTGAAAATATGTCTTATATTCTAGGTTCTTCAAAGTAGCCACCTTTTGCTTTGATCACTGCTTTGCACAGTCTTGGTGTGTCCAAAATTTTGGTCTGTACTGTAAATGTTTTTAAAATAAGTAAATGAAGTATATTGCGAAAATGTTCAACAAGCAATCCACTTACACTTTAATGTTTCCAGAAGTATTTACTGGTCAAGGCTATTGTAAAACATGGGAAAGGGACAAAAATGATGATGAAATTGAAACAGTCAATGCACTTTGAAACAACTTTTGTCTTTTTAATAGTAATTGGCTATTAAAGGGCAGAGGGGTTTTTTACTGCTGAGCATAGAAGCTAGCTTATACTGTATAGCATTCAGCACGTACATTAGCTTGTATGTCCCCTGTCCCCTGTGCCAGTATATATCTGGAAGGAAAATAAAGACTTCCCTGTTGTACCTGACCAATGATTTATAGCAACAAATTAAGCAAAATACTGTCATAGAAAATAGAATAAAACTATCAGCTGAAAATACAGAGGAGGGGGCAAGTTCATGGGGTTTCCATAAAAAAGCAGTCTACCTGTTTTATGGAAACCATGTCCATATACCCCAGCCCCACCCATTCAACCTTCACTGTTTTTTCAGCTAGTAGTCTCTCTCTACTTTCAATGACAGTAATGTGCTCTGTTTGCTGCTAGCAATCCTTGGATAAAATCAAGGTCTATAGTTATACAAGCAAGCCCCCCTGCATATAAATGGAACTAAATCCCCCTCCCCCACCTCTACTGTTAGAGAAGGAACACACTTAGTAACAGGTAGAGGACTGTAATTTATCATAATGAGAGAACACTAGCAAAACCACTTTTGTTGTTTATACTGGCATAATCAGTTACTTTTTTAATAAAGGAATTTACAAATATGTTACATATCTTATCGGTTACTAAAAGGACAAAAGTTGTTTCAATGTGCAGTCAGCATTTAAATAAAAGTGCAGGATGAAGACAACTGCCCCTTTCCTTTCAGTGGCCCCTCCATGTTTTGGAAACAGGTAAAGGATATTCTATTAGAATGGGCTCCCTTGTGATGCTGGAACAGTTTAGACTTCATTACTTGAAGGCCTAGAGGAATGGTGATTTCCCTGAACCTGAACACGGAGCAGACTCTGTGCATTAGCTTCCCATGGGTGAACTGTGCTTATGACAATAAGTTCTATATAAACACACCCTTCAAAAGTCATGGTTAATGTGTTATATACTGTAGATTTTCCACAGTGTTGATAACACACTGTCCAAGACAAAATATATTATTGGAAATCGCTGTAAAACAAAGGTTATGATATAAATATAAGATATAAATAAAAGTACAGCATGAAGACAATTGTCGCCGACTACCCCTTTCCCATGAATGGCCCCTCAGTGTTCTAGAAATGGATGAAGGGCATTGTGTTTTTTGAATGAGCTCCCCTGGGATGCTGAGGCAATTTGGAGTCTACTACTTGAACGCCTAAGGAGATGGTGATTTCCGTGAACCTGGACCCCATGGGAAAAATGTATTTCTGTCAATAGCTTATAGTGTAGGTGACAAACCCTACCAAAAATGATAACCTGTTACTTGGATTTTTAATTTTTTTCACAATACTAATAAACTTACTGTCCAAGGGATAATTTTGTATTGTAAAACTTAGAGAAAAGACAAAAATTATTACGAGATAATAAACTTATCAAACCCAAAAGAAATAGTAAATCTGTTTATATGTGTTTTCTTTGGGTACTCCAGTTTCTCCCCATACCCCAAAAACATACAGATATGTGAAAAAGAAATTTAAATTGTGAACCCCTAAATGGAACAAGGACTGATGTGAGTGACGACAAACTCTGTACAGAATTTGTTGCTGCTATATATACAGTATGAAATGGTTGGTCTGTATGTGAATCAATGAGGGTTGGACCTCAATTGTAATTGACTAAATATTGACTTATGAAATAAAACTCAGTTTTGATTGTACCTCCTTGTGCCTGATCTCTCTGTTTGTGCACAACTAATAAGACTAAAAATACTACTACACCCATAATACACAATGAAAATACTACAGAATACAGAAAATACATTAGTGATAGGTCATCGGGTTAGTTGTGCACTGAGGTTTTCACATGGTGCTTTTTTTTGCATTAAAAATACCTTTTTAAAACACCAGTTTTACATTTTTTGTGGCATTTTATGTGGCATCATTTGGTCATACATGGTTTTCCTGACATTTTTTCATCTACTGTTAAAGTTATAAAATAGAGAAGTCTTTAGGAAATCAACTGAAAAAGCAACAGCCTGTGATAAAACTACAAGGAAGTAAATAACATAGGAAACTTGGCATCTAGAAAACACTGCAAAAAAGAATTCAAACAAGCAGTGTGTAATTTTTTTAAAAGAATTCAGTTTTTCTATTCTCATCCACAGTTCGCTTTACCGTAGATGATTTATTTTTCTCATGAATAACCTCACCCTTAAAGGGATTGTTACATTATAACCATCCCCTTTCCTATAGTGCCATAAAATTGTTTTATGACATACATCATTTGCCTAAAATTGTTTAATTGATATTGTAAATTAAAGTGAACAGAACCTCAAATTGCTATAACAAAAGAAAAGCTGCACTGTGATCGGTCACTATAGGCAACAAGGTCTGTTTTTCTGTTTATTAATGAGTTTAATTACAACATTTTTCCATTTTACACACTTTGTCAGAGAATAAAATTCTGTGATAACATAGTAGGAAATAATTTTTTATGCAGTTCACGAATATTTCATGTGAAAGGCTTCTAGAGTATAGCTATAATTGTGTAAATATCAAGAATATGAGGGATTGTTCAGTATTGAACAATTTATCAATACTTTATATAGTCATTAGGCAAATCACTTCTACTGCATGTGAAAACAATGGTAACATGATTATAGTCATAAATGCTCAACTGCCTGATCGGGATATAATTTATTCTACCATTTAACAACCACCACGCTACCATTTTATGGAGGTCTCTGGGAAAAACATTGTATATTAACCTGCTGTTGTCATCAAGGCTGTTTAACACATTGGTGGGCCCAGTGCCTAGATTTCACAAGTGGACCCTCCCTCCTCAACACTGTTACTCCTTTAATTAAACATCATAAGAACAATTGTATCTATTTGGGGAAATTTTTGGAGACATTTATGTGAAATGTCTGGATGAAACTTTTCAGGTTAATGTCCTTACCATCACTCACTTTTCTTTTCCATCACTTTGCTAGTGCTCTAGAAAACAAAAGTGCTAGATAGACAATGACCTAAGCAGTAATATAGGACCAGATGATGATAGTGTTTCATACGATAGAATTACTCCTGCAGCCTACTGTCTGAATATGGACCTTATTTCCCCTGATCTCTCTGTTGGCTGTTCGTACTCTCACTCTTTGTAGGCTGTTGGGAAGATCTACTAAGTGTTTACACACTACAAGGCAGATGCAACCAGGGTCACTTAGACTATAGGTTGCCCTGTACAATATTACTTTGCCACCCCTAGCATACTACCTCCCTAGGTGAAAAAAGGAACATCATCTACTTACCCTCTACCTTACAAGGCCTTCCCTGTCAGGTCTAGCTCCAGGTTTGTGTGGGCCTTTGGGCGACAGAGCCTCAGTGGGCCTCTTTTGGAGTAACTCATGCACACTGCAGCAAAAAAACAATCAAAATTGGGTGTTTTTTGCTGAGGGAGACCTACTGGAGTGAACTGCAACACAGTCCATTCCATATAAGTAGATACAACCTGTTCAGACATCGGATAGTAAAGAGGAACTTGAGGAGTACAGCTGCCCCAGATTCTTCTTTATTTTCTGCCCCCAACAGTATACTGTTGCAGCTTTCCACTGCTGATTAGGCCAAAAAGAATGAGTCTAACCAGTGGGGAGTCTCAAGCTGTGGCCTCCAAATCAGCTGCAGAATCTGCGGCAAGATCCACCAGGACGCTTTTTTTCAATTAGTTTCAAAAGAAGGCAGAATGAGGGAGGAATCTGCTGCTGATTTAGGGGCAAATCTGTTGCAAAATCAGTGCCAGATTCCACCATGTGAACAGGGCCTGAAACTGTTAATAGTGCCACTTCACAGTGGCCCTCACACAGTATTATATGCCCGCAGTGGCCCTCACACAGTGTTATATGCGCCACAGTGGCCCCCACACAGTATCATATGGTTCAGAGTGGCCCCCACACAGTATCATATGGTTCACAGTGGCCCCCACACAGTATCATATGCTCTACAGTGGCCCCCACACAGTATTATATACTCCACAGTGGCCCCTACACAGTATTAAATATTCCACAGTGGCCCCCACACAGTATTATATGCTCCACAGTGGCCTCCACACAGTATTATATGCTCCACAGTGGCCCCCAAACAGTATTATATGCCCACAGTGGCCCCCACACAGTATTATATGCCCACAGTGGCCCCCACACAGTATTATATGCTCCACAGTGGCCCCCACACAATATTTTAAACTCCACAGTGGCCCCCACACACAGTATTATATACTCCCAAGAGCCCCTACTCCTAGAGCTGGTGCTATTATTAGACTCTGGTGACACCTCAGACCCTAGAGTATAATAATCAGAGGCCCAGGGGAAGTGATTAAAAATAACAAGCACTTATACTCACCTTACATCACCTCTCCTGTGTATCCTCGCACCTTCCGACTGTCTTTTAAATCTTCCTCAGTCCTCTTCTGCCTTGCGACTGAGGTTACGTGCTCCAGACGTCACTGTTGAGGCCTGTGATTGGGCCACAGCGATCATGTAGGAGGCAATGATGTCATTGCGCCGGTGCGCCCCATGTGACCGCTAGGGCCCAATCACAGGCCCCAGCAGTGTCGTCTGGGGCACGTGACCTCAGTCACCGGCCGAAAGAGCCCCGGAAAGGATGCTGAGCCCAGGAGAGGTGAGTATAAGTATTGTTTTTATTTTTAGTTACATCCCCTGGGCTGGCATCTATTGGAAAGGGGCCCGGCGATTGCCTGGCCCCTTTCCATTAGCAGTATATATAGTGGTCAGGGAACCAGGCTTTCCCTTACCGCTATCATGGTGGTCCAGGGCCCCTGCCATTTCCATCTGGCCGCGGGCCTTGTACCATTACGCCATTGCCGAGTGGGCCACCTCAGGAGCTTGGGGAACCAGCACTAGCCCGGGTAAGCCGGGTGCTGACCCCGGCCCTATTCCCTGTTCTTGTAACATAATCTTACATCAACCCCAAGCCTCATTTATCCCACCTCAATATTATCTTTCCCCCTACTAGTACTGTCTCTCACATCTCTCACTTCCAAGAATCATATAATATTTATGGTATACATTGTGTACTCACGAATAATATTATGTTATATATTGTGCATATAAATAATATCACTCTGGCTGGTACTGCAGTGTTTTTCTGCCCCTGAAGGAAGGTTCAGATTGGGATGCAAGAGTCTGTTGTAAGGACAAATCCATGTGTGAAATTTCTCTTCATTATCTGGCCTCTATATTCCAGCTGCCAACTTCCCGCTGCGGCGCGGCTTTCTGACACTGATTATGCCCAGATGAACTGGCCTAATCAGCAAGGAGTCTAGAGCAGCGGAATCCACCGAGAAGATCGAGCAGGACACTGCAATCATGCCTCTAAAATCAGCATCAAATTCCTATGTGTGTACACCCCCTTAAACTCACCCTAGCAACCACAAAGTAAACAAGAGGAGAAACTTTATTTATTTACTGTTCTGCTGCCTGGTTTGCATCTATATTTTATTAGCTCCTAGGAGGACCTCTTAAAAGCACCCACATTTTGGTCCAAAAAAGATAAGCACTTGAAAATGTCCTTCTTGTCCCTTCCACTGCTTAATATACTCAGTTAGGCTAAGGCCCTATTACTCCTGGCACTCAGTTGTCTTACACAGTCAAGGCCCAGAACTAGCAATCACGATATCCAGGGGTTCTGGGGGCAAGATGGTCCCCCTGCCACCCCTCGGATTCTCCAAGATAAGATCATTGGGTCCGAGCAATGGCCTCCTGACTCCCGTTCCCTGTCACACATGTATTGCAGTACATTTCACTGGGAATCTGAGATCCCAGGTTTAAGTCCCCTTGCGGAACAGGTAAAAAATAAAAAATAAAAAGTTTAAAAAGTTAACAATAAAGAATAAAAAATAAACAAACAGTAACAAGTTCCAAAAACACATATAATGTAAACAAAAAATAAACAAACATGCTAGGTATCCCCATGTGCGTATAAGCCCCCACTATCCAAAAATTGGATTATTGATCTCGTATGGTGAACACCTTAAAAAAATATATACTGCAATGCACAAAAATAACATATTTTGATCACCTCGCTTTCCCTAAAATATAGAAATAAAAGGTGATCAAAAAGTCATACATACCAAACATTAGTACCAATAAAAGTACAACTTTCCCCACAAATAAAGATTCATTCGGATTAATAAAGATTAATATCGACACTGTATCCATTATCCATTGGGGTCTTGGATGAACATCCCTGGTGGTTTATGGCGGTTTCATGCCTAAGGCTGCATGCACATTACCAAATGTGCCATCCAAGTGAGGCTCTGATGCTCCATTCTGATCTGATAATTATAGAGCAGATCATATCCTGCTCCGTGATATTGGATCAGTACGGGATGGAACCCGCCGTAGGAATGAATAAAACAGAGCCGGCACTTCGATGATACTCAGATGTCATCTGAGTGTGATTCAAGTGCCTTCTTTAAAAAATCGACCCTTCCCCTTGACCTGCACACTCAATTCTGTGCACAATAGTAATGCTTAATATTATTTTCAATTTTTTTGGATGTTACTTGTGCAGTTGTTATCATTGTACTTATTTATACTTATATGTTTCCTGGTACCAGATGAGATGCTTGATTCATAGATGTATTATTTTACTAAGATGCTATCTTTACTAAGATGCTATCTGATCTGTTGTCTCTTTATTGCAATATTGATGACTTCCATAAAAGTCCTGCAAGCAGGAGATATTATATTTAGATAAGATATATATATATATTATATTTAGATAGATAAGGACCTCTTTAGGTACTCTTGCTATATCCCTGTATGTAAGTATTTTTTGAAAAATTTGAGATAAAAGGAAGCAAGAATACATCTCCTATTTAGTGGCATCTAAATATAACTAAGCAAGCAGGTATATTAAAAAATCTACAGATCTTTCACACAACAAAGCATACGGCAATGCTGAAAAGACATACATGTCAGAATCTTCCTATCCCTTAGATGCAGTAAGTGCTTCTAAAGAAAACAAGGTGTCACTTAAGGAGGCCCTGTCACCTCTCCTGACATGTTATAATAAATAAATAAATGAATAAATAAATAAATAGTAATTTTCCAACATCTCTGCATTGTGCAATTGTTTTGTTATACCCCATAGAAGGCAATTAATAAATTGACAACTAGGTGTTACCCTGAGCCAGTATAATCACAGAAGAGTGTGAAAGGGGTATTAAGTGAGAGAAAGATCTTTTTTGTGGTGCTGTTTTTTCTTTTTTCTTTTTTTTTTTGCGGTGGCCATTTTACAAACAAATTATAGCACTGTGCTCATGATTCTGAGCACGATAAGGTACTGTGGCTGGTTTAATGTTTTGGCACTAACAGATATATCCCTTGATATAGGTGTTTTCAATAAAGACTCCAATAAAGCAAGATTTCGAGCTCAGTTTTGATTGCAAATTTGACCTCCTAAGAGTACCTGTGAGGGTAATCCACCTTCATGGATCCATCATAAACTTAAGTATATTGAGGGATCCATGAAAAAATTCAGAGAAATAGCATATTCCATTATTTAACAGATCAGTCACATGAAATGTTAAAAAAAAAAGGTAGTGTAAATAGATCCATTATTTTCTATAGGACCGTGTGAGGGCTGCTAAAAAAAACTAGCACACTATAGATTAGGGAGGGAAAAGAGAGAAGTCAGTCTATGAAGAAAAGTTAACAGTTTGACCATTAGTGTGCACTCAATGAATTACACACAGAAAAAAAAAAAAAAAATCATTTTTTTTTTTTTTTTTAAATCGTACCTCTCCATGTTATGAAATAATACAACTAACGCTATGTTCACATTTGCGTTCTGTTTAAAAAATGTTTACCTGCGGAAATCCACAGACCCAATAGACAATAATGAGATCAGCTAGATTTCCACCTGAAAAGGGCAGAAAAATGCGGAGAACAAAGTTCTGCTTGCAGGACTTTTCTCTCCGCATATTCAAAGCAGAATGGGGAACGGAATCCCCGAGCGCTCACCGAGTGCAGATGTGAACATACCCTAAACTATTACAGAAGTCAACATGGTTCCATTTACTGGACCCACTTGGGTTGATATCAGTATATCTGGCATCCAAATGTAGGGAGGCAGATGCAGAGTTCTCCAACATTGACTATACAGGACTGACATGAAAATTTGTGAACAGCAATTGTGTTAGTGCTCTGTACAGTAGATTCAACCAATAGCCATAGAGCTCCAGCTAACCTCATATATGGAGCATGATTTGATCAACTACTGCTGAAACACGTATCAGATGTTGTTCTTCTGTTAGCAATACACCTAAATGCAGTAAAACAAACATTTGGAGCACCTGATAAAACCCAAGAGAATTGATTGTTTAGTGAGACAGAACAGGAATGCACTCCTATGTGCAAAAAGCCCATAGGTAGTAGCTATATCTAGAGAAGTTTGATACAAGGAGATTAAGATTACAGGACATTGCTCTGCAATGGTCATTGAACTCAATTACGACAAGATGATTTCCTTGACAATATTCACTAACTATCCACCAAGTGTCTTGTTATGCTAAGTGCTACTCAATAAATATACCACTCACGTAATGTGGAGATTGAGTGCAAAATATTAATCAGCTGGATTTTTTTATTTCAATGTGTAGAGTCTCAGGAATAATCAGGCAAAAGACTTTTAAACTGCTTTGCAATTTATGAAGCAGTTGGAGCATGATGCATTAGTAATACCAAACTGTAGCTAGCACATGTGAGGATTAATTGCAACATTATTTTTTTATAGCTTTAATACAAGGGAGTGTGGGGGTGAGTGACGGAAACGGGGAGCAAGTCAAACCTAAGGATATTGAATTTTAATGCATATAATTACAAGTAACCAGCCCGGTTTCTCTAATTTGAAGTATTCTCTGTCCTTGACTTGAATGTCAGGGAAAAGTATCAGGCACTATCAATGCATCTCTGGACATTTCAGGGTTAATACGTATAATAGAAGAAATGGGCATATCTAGAATATAGGATCACACTGACCCTGGATAAGGGGAAGTATATGTGTTAGGGTCTTGCCAGATGTAGCAATACCCTCACACTACTGCAGGGGTCAGGGAGGAAGGACAGAGACAAGTGAGCCCTAAACTCACACCAGCCACTGTCCCTTCCTATTGCCTCAGTTACCCTAAACGGTAAAAGGACAACCTGAAGACAAGCTCTATACTGAATAAGTGACAACATAGACAGAAAAAACGACAAAAAGAGAGGTCAGGAAGCCAAGGGTTCAGTAACAGACGAGCAATGCAGTACAGAATCAAAATCCAAGAGAACAATCAAAAGTCAAGGCCAGGGGTCAGGAATAGGAATAGGAATGCAAACAACAAACCAGCAAGGAATAATAGCCAGAACACACAAAGCAATAACCAGCCACCATGTGAGGGCTGACAACCTGTTTATAGAAAGTCTGGGTAAGCCTCAGACTGGATTGGTAGACAGGCTGTCAATCACACAGACAAGGCTGGGATTAACTATATGCGATCCAGAGAGAAATGCTCAGAACACAGGTGTGGCTGGAAATCCATGACATTGTCTAAGACAGTGTTCAGACTGAGCAACAAGAAACCTACGCAAGGAACCAAACTGAACACGCCGCCTTTGCCGCAGCGTGCAAGCGGAGGGTGACGCAGAGACCCAAACAGGCAGAGACGTTACAGTATGACATAAGCCTTATCTATGGAGGTATTTGGACCACTATACATGGACTGCGCAGATCCAAAGGGTATTAGCCAAAATGATTTATTTCCCAAGGTATGGTACAGTAAGCACACACAACGCGTTTCAGGACCAGCAAGTTCCTTTTTCAAGTGTATCACACTACACTACACTACACTTGAAACGCGTTGTGTGTGCTTACTGTACCATACCTTGGGAAATAAATCATTTTTTGCTAATACCCTTTGGATCTGCGCAGTCCGTGTATAGTGGTCCAAATACCTCCATTGTCCTCTCACCTCCTGCGGGTGTTACACAGCGACAGCAGCGATCCTATATCCACCTGTTAAATACTCTTGAAGTTGGTTGTGTTATCAAACACAACCTAAAAAGGTGAGGAGCAAATTGTCTCTACCTTGTCTTCTTTTCATTCTAAATGATAATGCACTATGTACTGCTCGGTGCTTTTTTCTTCTGTTTGTGTGCATAAGCCTTATCTACACAGAGCACCATAGTATCTTAAAGGGATTGTCCAGTTTATATTTTTATGATTTAATTGGGCTGTTACTGGGGATAAAAATATACAGCAAACCAATACTCACCTCTCCCCATGCCTCAGTTTTCAGTGGTTGCTACATAATTGGTCTATATACAAGTTCCTTGGCTGTCATGACCAGTGACATCCCGCTTGTGCTAGAGAACCTGCATCAGCAGTGACTTATTTGCAAATGGCATGCGACTGCTGGGACATGCCATTTGTGAATAGGTGACTGCTGAAACCCCGCGACTGGCTGCAGGGGTCACCTGCCATAAACAGCCAGAGGACCTGTATACAAACCAGCGGATCTACCACTGCTGATAACGGAGGCATTGGGAGAGGAGAGTATTTAACTGTTATGTTTATATCATTATTTTTTAAATTGTAAACAAAATTGTAAACAAAATAACAACTGGACAACCCCTTTAAGTTGATACTGATAGATAGATAGATAGATAGATAGATAGATAGTAGGTAAAAAGCAAGAAAGAGTCACTAGTATGGCTCTTCTCTTTAGATAGAGATAGATAGATAGATAGATAGATAGATAGATAGATAGATAGATAGATAGATACAGTGGGGAAAAAAGTATTTAGTCAGCCACCAATTGTGCAAGTTCTCCCACTTAAAAAGATGAGAGAGGCCTGTAATTGACATCATAGGTAGACCTCAACTATGAGAGACAAAATGAGAAAACATATCTACAAAATCACATTGTCTGATTTATTTGCAAATTATGGTGGAAAATAAGTATTTGGTCACCTACAAACAAGCAATATTTCTGGCTCTCACAGACCTGTAACTTCTTCTTTAAAAGGCTGCTCTGTCCTCCACTCATTACCTGTAGTAATGGCACCTGTTTGACATTGTTATCAGTATAAAAGACACCTGTCCACAACCTCAAACAGTCACACTCCAAACTCCACTATGGTGAAGACCAAAGAGCTGTGGAAGGACACCAGAAACAAAATTGTAGACCTGCACCAGGCTGGGAAGACTGAATCTGCAATAGGCAAGCATCTTGGTGTGAAGAAATCAACTTGGTGTGGGAGCAATAATTAGAAAATGGAAGACATACAAGACCACTGATAATCTCCCTCGATCAGGGGCTCCATGCAAGATCTCACCCCGTGGGGTCAAAATGATCACAAGAACGGTGAGCAAAAATCCCAGAACCACACAGGGGAGACCTAGTGAATGACCTGCAGAAAGCTGGGACTAACATAACAAAGGCTACCGTCAGTAAAACACTACGCTGCCAGGGACTCAGATCCTGCAGTGTCAGACGTGTCCCCCTGCTTAAGCCAGTACATATCCGGATGTTGGATGTTCCAGAAGAGTATTGGGAAAATGTCATATGGTCAGATGAAACCAAAGTAGAACTGTTTGGTAGAAACACGACTCGTCGTGTTTGGAGGAGAGTGAATGCTGAGTTGCATCCAAAGAACACCATACCTACTGTGAAGCATGGGGGTGGCAACATCATGCTTTGGGGCTGTTTCTCTGCAAAGAGACCAGGACGACTGATCCGTGTACATGAAAGAATGAATGGGGCCATGTATCGTGAGATTTTGAGTGCAAACCTCCTTCCATCAGCAAGGGGATTGAAAATGAAACGTGGCTGGGTCTTTCAGCATGACAATGATCCCAAGCACACCGCCATGGCAATGAAGGAGTGGCTTCGTAAGAAGCATTTCAAGGTCCTGGAGTGGCCTAGCCAGTCTCCAGATCTCAACCCCATAGAAAACCTTTGGAGGAAGTTGAAAGTCCGTGTTGCCCAGCGACAGCCCCAAAACATCCCTGCTCTAGAGGAGATCTGCATGGAGGAATGGGCCAACATAATAGCAACAGTGTGTGCCAACCTTGTGAAGACTTACAGAAAACGTTTGACCTCTGTCATTGCCAACAAAGGCAATTGAGATAAAGTATTGAGATAAACTTTTGTTATTGACCAAATACTTATTTTGCACTATAATTTGCAAATAAATTCTTTAAAAATCAGACAATGTGATTTTCTGGATTTGTTTTCTCATGTTGTCTCTCATAGTTGAGGTCTACCTATGATGTCAATTACAGGCCTCTCTCATCTTTTTAAGTGGGAGAACTTACACAATTGGTGGCTGACTAAATACTTTTTTTCCCCACTGTAGATAGATAGATAGATAGATAGATAGATAGATAGATAGATAGATAGATACAAATCTACATATATAAAAGATAGAGAGAGATAGGTAAATAGATAGATAGAAAGATATATAAATAGAATAAATATAATATATACAGCCATCTATAAATGATAGATAAATTAAGTGAATGGTTCTCGTCCCTTGGACTGAATTGTTGTTCATGAATTTTTTTCTATTTGAAAGCTGCTGGACTGCTATTTTTTACATTTTTGGATAGACAGAAAGGTAGGCGATAGATAAGATATAGATATAAGATAGGTAGGTAGATAGATAGATAGATAGATAGATAGATAGATAGATAGATAGTGTTTTGAAAATATGTAAATATTGTATTAACATTTGAGTAATTACAATAGTTACCAACCACAGAATAATGAAATCATATAATTATGGACCCCCTAATGATATGAAAGGGCTGATATGAAATACATCAATGAAATGTAAATTTAAAAATTAAAAATGCACATTAACCTTAGGAGGGACCATCTATAGACAACGTTCAAAGGGAATTGGAAATTTCACAAATAGGTGGCAATTAAATTAGCCAATAATTGTATATTGCTTTATTGCAGTCTGCAATCACTACATTTCATTTCCTTTTCTATATTAAACCAAGATAAATACAGAAAAGGCAAAAACTGGACTGGCAATACAATACAAGACTAATGATTAGTGGCAATTATTGTAGACTGTGTAGAGTATGTCTTCAATAACTTACATTATCTATTTAAAGAGTATTGTGTAATATATATACTTTTAGAATACAAAAGTGTGTGTGTGTGTGTGTGTATATACACACACACACACACACACTTTGTTATTGGCTCATTTCTAGTGTGTGCATTTTTTTCACTTCTTTTCTGACATGTCTGCTTATGGATGTGCAAGTTCAGAGCTCAGTGGCCATTCCGTGTTAGGCATGTTCTTCTCCCACTCCTCAATTGATTTTCTAGACTTAGTGTCTTTGTTCTCTACCCACTCACTCTAATACACTGACATGACTATGCAAGATGTGATTTCTGCAACAAAATGCAGTTCATAAGTCTCCTTAGGGACAAATTGCCTGTTCTCTGTGAATAATACTGAGCTGTTCTGACCACAAAGTGTCTCTGAGATGTTTAGAAGGAGCTTAGTAAGAGTTGGGGGGGATAAAATACATAATTGCAGGAACAAACTACACAAAGGGTTTGTTTGTAGTGTAGCATAGACGGTAACCTATCGGTGGTCTAGCTGCTGGGACCTCCACTGATCATGAAAACAGGGATCCCTTTCTCCGGCTGCATGATTCTTCCAATCCCCCATTGAGCTTGTAAACTACTGCTCCTTTCATTCTCTATGGAACTGCTGAAAATAGTTGAGTATATCATTTGACCCCAGTATCTCCAGCAGTCCCATAGAAGTGAATGGAGCAGCTGCACATGTACAGCCTGCCAATCTATTCATTTGGGGGGCCACTACTTACCAGAAAGTAACCTCCCCATCGTGGTGAGAGAGAGTAATGTGTTGCAATTGTAGAACATCTTTGAAGATGTTTCCACCTATTTTTCGAGCTGTTTTTATACTGCATTTTTGTTAGTGTTCGTTTGCAGCATGTTCCCAGAAAGCACTTAGTGCATATATCATTCATATCCATAGGCACCTATTCACTTAACAGAGGCCAAAAGTATGTCCTTTTGGACTGCATCAAGCTGGTATATATTGAAGTACTGTTAATACTGAATGAAATATAGCAGTATGAAATTCAGTCAAGTCTATCAAAATGTATTCATCCAAAACATTTTCACATCTATCACTTTTGGATGTTTAAGGTTCAGGTGACTGGGACCATTAAATATAAAATAAGGGGTAGTTTTGATTGTGCTTTCATTAAAAGGGTGGAAATGAATCTGATCTATTGGACAATCCCATCTCATTTGGGATATTAGTGATGTGTTCGTTGACTGTTTCCAATAGCAACAGCAGAGCTGTGATCACAGTTCTAGGCTATAATACAGCTTATAATCTGTATTTTATTGGTTGGGGGGGTCCAACCCCCAGCACCTCCATTAATCACCAGAATGCAGGGACCCCTTCATGTCTTACGCAGTGGTTCATCCATGTATGCAACTGTGGCTTGCACAGCTTGGTCCTGTTTAGCCTACCTTTTAATTGTGATGATCAGGGTTCTGTGGGTTGAATCTCGACAGATGTAACACTAATTCTATATTATTATCTAAAGTTAGACATGTTCTTTACACCATAATTCTATTCAGTAACAATAAACATAAGAAAATAAAAAAAAATCACCTGGCCCTAATAACACAAAAATCACCCAATATCTTAGAGACATTTTATACCTTTGCACAGAATGAATCCATATTTTGTTTGCTTTACTATTGTTTTTTTCTCTTAGTCCCCTTATGCATAATATTCCTGTTTGCAGCATGTCATGATCATCCAGACATTGGCAGTCCTGTCCTATTAAATTAGTACAGCGCAATCTGTGTTATTACTATTATCATTAGCACATCCTCAGCGATATTACAAAAGCCTACAGCTTGTTTACTGCTGGACAATCGCTGTGACATTAGAGAGTCAAAATTGTTCCAAACAGATTGTTTTCAAGCTACAGATTATAGTAAAACAACCAGATTAGGCATAAGTGTCATTACTGATAATAGGGAATAGATACATTGTTAATATACCAAAATTCAATTAAAAGTATCCATAAATGCAGCATGATGCAATAGGGTAATGCGGGGCGTTGGGCTGAGTCCAGCCATGATGTTGTCTGTGGGAAGCGTTTATGCTTTCCCCATGGGTCTTTTACTAGAGGCCAAAGACAGTCTGGTAAGTCATTTGGCTTCAGATACAAGTGATTATGAGCCTGCCTGGGTACATTAGACTGTAAGATCAACTCAAACATGCCCATAACACTATACTAATAGCATTGCCCCTCAGTCTTTTGGGAGTGTAATCATTATAGGGAGAACACTCCAGAAGTCTATTGGTTAAAGATGAAAACTACACCATGAGGATTTAAACCCATTTATATCAGCAGAGTCTCACTAAAAGAGTATTTCCATCTTAAAGAAATTTTTGACATACCTGCTTTGGGCCTCATAGCTAAAAAAGGAAAAATGGGGCCCATGCCGATGCTTTTTTGCCATCACGTTCATCCATGCTGACTATAGGACCTATTTTCTATTGCCCTTTTCCCAAGTGTTGCAGTTGCATTGTGTCCTAGAAGCCTGAAGAGGCCCAAGGATCTTTTGCTATATAGGAAAAGGAAAGGAAACATGGTAGGTGAGTATAAATTTTACATACTTTAGGTACCACCATTTTCCTCCTTGGTATAAGAGAAGAGAGCCACTCTCAGCTACCTCATCCCTTCCATATATTTGGTCGCATTACTATTATTGTAAATAGGGGGAGAGGCTTACCTCACCTAAGCTGGGACTCCTTCATAAACCTGAATGCAGCTGAATGAGCTTCCCCTATGCCGAGGGGTAACTTACAGCTCCTGGGCTCCAT
Organism: Leptodactylus fallax; assembly: GCA_947044405.1. NCBI lineage: Eukaryota > Metazoa > Chordata > Amphibia > Anura > Leptodactylidae > Leptodactylus > Leptodactylus fallax. The sequence goes on along the minus strand of CAMRHE010000300.1, from coordinate 189,947 downwards.
CTAAAAACCTGAACTAAATTTTCATTATTTATTTATTTAGTTTAGAATTATTATTTTTTAAATTCTTTTCATTTCCCCAAAAAATTCTATCAAGGAAAATTGCAGAAATACTTATTACAATCAACAATTCCCACATAAGATCAAAAATCATATACAAACTCTACCACCCCACCCCCCATGGACCCAGAAGACAAAAAAAAAAAAACCTCAACATTTTCCTACTCTGCTAAAATTGTCAAGAATTATATTTTTTTAACTAATTATATTTATATTTTTTAACTGGCAGGCAATTTTTTTTCCAAATCCTTAATCCTATTCATCTATCTTAGCCACTTTATACGGCAAGGTAAACATTCTGACATCCAATATTGCAATATCAAAAGTCTAATCCAAAACAAAAGTTGAACTATTAAATCCCTCATGTTTTTGGAAGGATTAGATTTATCCTCTTCATCTAATCCCCCAAAATCAATATTCTTTAATCATTATTAATGCGAATTTGGAGACACAGATTTCTCCCTGTACATCATTCCAATAACAATATAACTTGGGGCATTTCCACAATTGATGAACCAAACCAGCGGCTACTGACTTAGGCCCGGTTCACATCTGCGTTCGGTTTCCATTCGGGGAGTCCGCTTGGGGACCCCTCCGAATGGAAACCTATACGCATAAAAAGCGGTTTACCTGGGAAACCACACGGACCCCATAGACTATAATGAGGTCCGTGTGGTTTCTGCACGAAACATGCGGAGAGGAAAGTGCTGCTTTGTGCGGAAACCGAGAGGAAACCACACGGATCCCATTATAGTCTATGGGTTCTGCGGGTTTCCCAGGTAAACCGCTTTTTATGCATATAGGATTCCATTCGGGGGGGTCCCCAAGTGGACTTCCCGAACAGAAACCTGAACTCAGATGTGAACCAGCCCTTACATCTTACACAACGAACATGAGCGTCTCCATAGAATCTATTTAACCTTTTCAATTGTAATGTAATCTATGTATCAACATATTTTATGTAAATCGATGTGATTTATTATAAGACACCGATCTGGTATTTCTAAAAACTGAACTCAAATATCGTTCTGTAGAGAGACCAAGGTATTTACTCCATCTAGATTTCAATTTGGTAACAAGATCCAAGGATTTCTGCTTAAATGATGTCTTATAAACAAACATCACCCCTTTATGCCTCTTTTTCTGTGCAAATATTCATAAACAGAAAAATTTATAATTTTTAAATCCGTGCATTGTTTAAATGCTTTATAAGCATTATAAATCAGCCAATATCGAAAAACCTCAAAAGGTGAAATATGAAATTTCCTAGGTAACATCCCAAACAGAAAAAACAGCACCAAGCCGGACCTCGTGTGATACCATTTGGGGTAATGGTGTGGAATAATTACTGTAAATGCTTTCTCACCTTATTTGGTTGTGAGGAAGTCATGAAGAGAATATCTAGGTGTCTTGGTAGCAGCTAGATCTCCGTCACCAGGACGTCAGTAGGTTAAATCCAATGGACCAGTACCAACCAGGATAATGTAATGGTAGAGTGATTGGCGCTTACCCAATAGATGTGGAGTAATCCTTCTTTATTAGTGCCAAACACACACAACGCATTTCAAGGCATCACTGCCTCTTTATCAAATTTAAAATATGGACATGACGACTTACAAACAATCACCTTTAAATAGGCAGCATTAGAGGTTGGGACACACCCATTGGGTGTGTCACCACATCTGTACACAAACTTCTAAAAAAGCAATAATAACAATGTGAATTACATCACAAGTGACATTAAAAGCTATGCTAAGGATAACATAAGGATAAATAGTACCAGGTAAGTAGATAGGGAAAGAATTACATAGAATAAAATGATATTACCGATATTGGCATCCTCGTGGCACATAGTGTGCATGTCTAAGTGTTAATGCCGCCACTTTGACAGTGAGGCTTAATTATCACAATCGGTACTGCCGATATAACTGAATTGCAGCTGCGCAAGACGTCTCTCGTCTGCGCAGGCGCAGCTAATTAATGGAAGCGCGGCCAGCAGGTAGGCCGGCTGCTCATGTAGTGTAGCAGTGTGCCTGCGCAAGCCTGAGTGGTTTGCGCAGGTGCTCTGGTGTTCTCACACATCGCTTTTTTAAACTCTTTTATGTGTTCGTCAATAAATAAATGCTTTACATTTTTTATGCCATGCTTCTCCCATAAAGGAAGCTGCATGGTACTGGAGTCTTATTTCTCAGAATGGCCTTTGGATGACCAGGTATGACTGCTATCTCTGCACCCACTATAGCCTATGATTGCAGTGAAAATATACTGTAATACATATATTACTCCCATGATTTCAATGAATTTTTCAGATGTGATCTTCCTCTTTTTTTTTTTTTTCCTTTCACATTGTCATAATTATAATTGAAAATCTTGAGGCAGTTGACAAAAAAAAAATTCAGTCCAAGGCTGAAAATTAAACAGAATTATCAGTCCGGGAGCGCTGTTTAATTATGCATGCATTTTGCTAGGCATCTTTAAATATTAACAAGATATGTTTATGCACTTATGACCCAAGAAATTCACAAAAGTGTGAAAAACTCAGACTGCAAACCAAACCGGAAACCAATGCGTCAGAACAGTACAAGTCATATTTCTCCTTTCCAATGATATATTGGATTGTTAGAGCTCAGTGAAGCTCACTAATGTAACAAGTCTTGCAATTATATGAAATGATATTGAATATATTTAGGATTTCAGCAAATGATTAATAATTTATTGCACTCATCAACAGATGTTTGATTTAGAACATATGCCATTAGTTACATAGTGTTGTGTATATAAATAAATATATTCACTGTGGTCAATCAGATCCTTAAGAAAGCCAAACAATTTAGATATAGTACATGATTGGAATAAAAAAATAAGTTATTACTAGAGTATTTCAATGGCGTCACTGTGAATTAAAGGGGTTATCTGGTGAGTAACAAAGTTTACCAGTGCAATTCCTAATTTAGTTAAGCTTTATTACTAATATACACCCCGGTTCTCAGGAGCCCCAGAGTTACCTGTGCGAGGGGCAGCTGAGGAGGACAGAATCTTTCTTCCTCCTTTCCCCTGTAGCTATTACGATTCTCAGTGATGTCACCAACTTTCTTAAGTAGAATGAGAGTTGGAACGCCAGCAGGGAAGGCAGAGAAACCAGAGTTCGGACCTCCTCAGCTGCCCTCCCCACAAGTAGCTTTGGAGCTCAAGAAGTCCCGGGAATATTAGTAATAAAACTTACCCAGTGCATTGAATACACTGGTAACCTTTATTATTCCCCAGATAACCCCTTTATACCTTTCCTGACATCTGGCATAATAGTACAGAGGATATTGGGTATTTAAATATGGCGGCCACCATAGCTGCCAGGTCTCTGCTGTATTATACAGTAAAGACCTGGCACTAATGTCTGCAATCAGTGCCCGCACTGATCGTGGACATTAACTTCTGAAACGCCTCGATCAAACCTGACTAAGCCACCATTTTTGCGGTGATGCATGGGCGCCATCATTTTGCCGTGGATTGCTGGCCCAGAATTAGATCAGGGACTGGCAATCCGTTGCCATGACAGTTGGGAGCCTATTGAAGGCTCTCAAGCTTGTCTGGTATTCATTTGTATTACAGGCTACTCTATACAGTCTGTAATACAAATGCCATAATTTTGCAGGAGGTCTAATAATTGCAGTAAAAAAATATAAAAAAAAGAAAGAAAACTTCAAATCACCCTCTTTCCTTAGAACGCATATAAAAGTAAAAAAAAAAAAAAAAGAGAAACACATACACATTAGGTATCCCTGTGCCCGAAAATGTCTACAAAGTTATAAAAATATTTTTCCATATGGTGAATGCTGTAGCAGGGAAAAAAAAAAATTCAAGGAGCCAAACCTTTTTTTTTCGCTGTTTTTGCATCTTATAAAAATTTTGATTATAAAGCAATCAAAGCAATAGAGAAAAAAATTGCTTATGCATGTCAGAATAATGTTTTGGATTTTTAAGGGGTTAAAATGAAAAAAAACAATATAAATTTGGTATCCCTGGAATTGTACCCACCAATAGGATACAAAGCCAAAGCCAAAAACAAAGCCCGTAAGAAAGTCGCAAAAACTCAGTTTTTATCCAATTCCACCCTATTCTGATTTTTTTTTCCAAAATTCCTATCTGAGGTATAATATTTTGTGACAAATTAGGCCCCATTAGGTCGGCTAAATAATGATATGTAATTTTTATTGAAAACATTTTCCAAAAGTAAATACACATGTGGACAAAATTGTTGGCACCCCTCGTTTAATGAAAGAAAAACCCACAATGGTCACAGAATTAACTTGAATCTGACAAAAGTAATAAAATATAAAAATTCTATGACAATGAACAAATGAAAGTCAGACATTGCTTTTCAACCATGCGTCAACAGAATTTTTTAAAAAAGAAAACTCATGAAACAGGCCTGGACAGAAATGATGGTTCCCTTAACTTAATATTTTGTTGCACAACCTTTTGAGGCAATCACTGCAACCAAACGATTCCTGTAACTATCAATGAGACTTCTGCACCTCTCAACAGGTATTTTGGCCACTCCTCATGAGCAAACTGGTCCAGTTGTCTCAGGTTTGAAGGGTGCCTTTTCCAGACAGCAACTTCTAAAGATGTTCAATAGGATTTAGGTAAGGGCTCATAGAAGGCTACTTCAGAATAGTCCAGTGTTTTCCTCTTAGCCATTCTTGGGTGTTTTTAGCTGTGTGTTTTGGGTCATTATCCTGTTGCATGACCTGTGACTGAGACCAAGCTTTCTGACACTGGGCAACACATTTCTCTCTAGAAACCATTGATAGTCTTGAGATTTTATTGTACCCTGCACAGATTCAAGACACCCTTTGCCAGATGCAGCAAAGAAGCCCCAGAACATAACAGAGCCTCCTCCATGTTTCACAGTAGGGACAGTGTTCTTTTCAAGATATGCTTCATTTTTCCATCTGTGAACATAGAGCTGATGTGCCTTGCTAAAAATTTCGATTTTTGTCTCATCTGTCGATAGAACATTCTCCCAGTAGCTTTGTGGCTTGTCAGCATGAAGTTTATATATTATTACTTTTGTTAGATTCAAGTTATTTCTGTGACCATTGTGGGTTTTTCTTTCATTAAACGAGGGGTACCAACAATTTTGTCCACGTGTGTAAAAGACAAATACAACAAGCAGAGCGAGAATAACGCCTCGTTGTCGAGCAATACAAAAAACAACAGGTAATATGCAGTGAAAAGGTCAATAAAGAGGGGGGAAGACAAGGGACAAAGGAAAAAGACGAGAAAGGGAGAGTGGGAAGGGTTTAGGGGAGGATCCCTGGTCATAAGCCTTGTGGATTAGTTTGTGTCCCAGGGGGTCAGATAAACTGGAACATCTCCACTGTGTTGTTGAGACTAGCAGTTAGGAATTCAATACTGCAGACATCTTTTATTCTAGTAAGGAGGTCATGGTCTGAGAGGGGGCCACCCTCTTCCAGTTCTTAGCAATAAGTGTCTCTGCAGCCGTGCACAAGTATAGGTAGAGCCTAGACGTTTTTTTCCCTAGGTGTCAGGGAGGGAGGTTCATAAGGTAAGTGAGTGGGTCCGAAGGTACCCCCTGTAAAAAGAAGTCATCCATCAAGGCTTTAACCTCCCCCCAGAAACCCAGGATTGACAGGCACACTGAGGGAATTGATGGGTTTAGGGAGTGGAGGAGAGCAGGGATGTGATATCAATGCATCAGGAGTTTGTGTTGGGTTTCTTTAAAAGTCATGCACATAGAAGACTCCATTGCATGGGACCAAACGACCTGCCACTGCCCCAAAGAAATCGGTCTGCTTACTGCTTCTACTTAGACATGTAATGGTAGATAGGGGGTGTGCAGCCTTCCAGAGAAGAGCGTATCTGATAAATAGTGGAAATAAGACCCTTAGTGGAGGTACCAGCTCAACAAATCTTCTCAAATAAGGTGGGAAGGGAGACTACCAAGGAGACAAATAGGGAATGTACAAAGTGGACCACCTGCTCATGAAGCTATTCCGTTGATGGGAGAGTCAAGGTAGAGGTGAGGAAGTCAAAAGTCCTGAGCTCCAATGTAGTAGGGTCAACCAAATCAACAATTCTAAATAAGCATACTTTCAACCACACCTGGACCAGCTTAAGCGTTAGCCTCTCGGGGAAGACATAATGATATTTTAAAAGGTACCATATAGTGTCTATATAGCATTATCATGGAAATTACACCGCTACACAATGGACAAAAAAATATGACCTCATAGTACTCACATAACTGTGCAATAAAGAAGCCAAGTAATGTAGCCAAAGAGTGAAAAAATGGACTAAGACTATGTGCACCATGCAGTAATGGTGAGTATCTTGACTTAAAACATTGTGATAAAATATTCCAGAACTGTAGTTCTCAACCTGCAGCATGCATACCCCAGGGTACACGCTGTGACTGAGAATACTGTCCCCAACGCATTAGAAATGAACACTTGCACACAGCCACAGATGCCATCCTTACTTTAACTTTGGACAGCCTTAGGCTAGGATGAGGAATTCATCTTCATTTTCCACCGTGTGAACGTAGCCTTAGCAGGCTGTTCCCTGTCTGCTCCAGGCAGTGGGTGCTGACTTCACATCAAATCCCATATGTAGTAGAGTAGTATGACACTAAAGGGGCATTAGTCATACTTGCCAAATTGTCCCGAACATTCAAGAAGGGTCACAGAAAAAGGGTTGACCTTCCAAAATCCCAAGAAGTGGACAAATCTTCCAGGCCTTGCAGAATGCTCCTGCATCCATTGGTCACTCAGTTATTTTCTATGTAGTGTGGGCACATTATGTGCCAGTCATATCTGAAAAAATGGCATGATTAGTATGTCTGTGTCACAAAGAGAGGTGCGACAAACACAAAAAGTGGTTCGGCTTTGTCAAATGGGGCCATGGTCACCTAAGAAAAATTTCCACTTGAAAATGTTGAGAAACACTGGATTAGAAAAAACAAATGATAATACCATATAAAAAAATCCTTTAAAATTCCAATGGTATTGCTCAGTGATTTCTCTTACCGAAAAATCTTATTGATCAATTATTTTGATGGCTCTCTCTTTCTTTATACAATCTTGTGGTCTGATCCATAATGATGACAGTGTAGTGGAATTCAATTACCCACCATGGTCATGAGACATGACATCACTATGGACAATATATCATAATGTAGTGTAAACTTAGACCAAGAAGTATAAAAATGCACCAGATTTATCAAAGTTCCCCATGCTGGATGATAAATCTGCTCTAACTGTCTTACTTTACTCCACTTATTGGCTGTCTTACTTTGCTAACCTTTCAGGATAAGCCATGCCCATTTCCTACTAAACCATGCCCCTTGTCATAATAAATGTGGTACAAAGCAAATATGCATTTTTTTTTATTTATTTGTTTTGTGCAAACTAAAACCAAATTCTTGTTTAAAAATGCTTGTTTAGCTTACGAGATTTGCCCCATTATTTCTAGGTGCATAACATCTGTTTAACTTATATACTGTACATTTACATCTGGTTAAGGGATGCTGATGATGATAATGATAGATATCATTGACATTAGATAGATAGAATGGTAGATAGATCAGTCTGGCATTTTCTGCTACTAAGTTTTAATTTGACATTAATGTTAGTTACTAGTTAAAGTACAGATGACTGTCAGCACTGAATGGGTAGTTACTGACTGTGCATCTATGTCCCTTTGGCAAAGAACAATCTCCTTGGAATGTTCTAAAACACATTAGCACATGCCATCTTAGTTTGGCACAATGACTATTGCCTGGCTGCAGGTGGAAAATGCTCTCTTCCTCCATCTGTTCACAGCAAAAAAAAAAAAAAAAAAGGCAAATGGAAAATGGACAAGGCTGAGCTGGGAATCTTGCCATTTTAATAAATGATTTGTTAGGAAAAAATAATAATTTGATAAACGGTTGTTTTATTGTTTTTTGTTTTTTTTTATCTTTTATAAAATAGAAACATATTAGAAACATACTATAAGAGACATACAGTAGCTAGCAGTATAGTGGCAAGTGATCAAATTGACTTGTACCCCTGGCATATAGCAACTGACTATACAGGTATATGGATTGTATCCTGAACTACTACTTTCCTACTTTCTTGTAGATTGTAATCTCTTGAGAGCAGGGCCCTCAAACCTATTGTGTGAACTGATTTATTACTCTGTATTGTCTCATTTTGTCTGTACAAGAATGATTTGTAAAGTGCTGCGGAGTATGTTGCTAGAATATAAATAAAACATTATTATTATTACAATTACTACTTGCCAAAAACGGCAATGCCTAATACCTTCATCTCCATTTAGTCATTTTCTGTCTAAGATGCCAGAGCATTTCATGGATAGCAACTCAATACTGATTTACAATATGTTGTCATCTCTGTATATGACATAATGTGTGTCTTCTATTGTACTGTCACCAATGGGGAATCCTGGTGGGTAGGTTTAGCAACATGATATAGCAGACCTCTACCTCTACATCAGATCCTTGAGTCCTCAACTAGTTTCCACCATCTTTGTGGAACACATCACTTGTCACTAGCATAGACATTAATGTGTAATTTGTTGCACCTGGGCACCAATCCCAAATCTGTAACAGGCCTGCCATCTACCGTGGTTCATTTATACAGGTGTCTTCTTCCTAAGCATGCCCTATAACTATGACCCTGCATTTGCACATACTGTACACATTTATGTGAAGACAATATTAACTACCTCCCAACATCTGCTGTAAATGTATGGTGGATGTTGGGAATTTAAAGTTGGCATTGCTCAGCAGCTACCATAGCCACCAGTTGAGTAGCCAAGTCAGATCTTGGCTACTCAATTTCTCCAATGTCATGGTCATTTAAGACCACAATATCTGAGAAGTTACTTCCATTTTCACTTTGCTCCAGCAGCTCAAATGGCCCCCAGTCACTAGACTGCTGGAGCCATTTGGTTGTCATGGCAGCTTCCAAGTTGGCTAGTGCTAAATTAATGCAGAGCTCAATCTGTGGCAGGGCTCAGTAGTAACATAATGATTTTCCCATAGAAAATGTGTAAGCTTCAAATAATCCTCTTTCCACATTTTACATTAAAATGTTAAAATATACATATATACAAATATATATTTACATATAAATAAAATGCTAGTTATCCCTTCTTTCGAAAATGCTGTACTATGCAATACTATATAAAAAGATTTGTCCTATATGGTGAACACTGTAGTTGGAAACAAATGCCCAAATCACTGTTTTTTGCCATTTCACCTAGCTACAAAATTTAATATAAATTATAAAAATTTCATACATCCCCCATAATAAAATCAAGAAAAACTACAACTTGTCCTGCAAAAAAAAGAGACCTTACACATCTCCATACATGGAAATATTAACTTCTTCCTGACATCTGCCATAATAGTATGGCACAGCTGGGAAGGACTTCCCGCATCCCATTATCTACAGTAGACACTTTCCTCTAACATCCACAGTCGGAGCTGAGCTCTGATTGCTGGTGTTCACCCCTGAGATGTTGCAGTCATGTTTGACTACATATTATGCCCCTTAAACCCCCCTCTCACAACGTATTTGGGGGGCAAGTGTTCTGATTCGGCAGCCCGGGGTCTGATCAGTGACTCTGGGTCTGCTCCCCGCATACCTGGTTGATCCTGCCGATAATGGAGGCTGTGAGCCTATGAGTCTGACAGCCTTTTATACACCGCAATACATGTGTATTGCAGTGTATACCTATTAAACCAGCGATCAGAAGCTCACTGGTTCAGGAGCCCTATAGGAACAAAAAAAAAAATGTAGGAAAAAGTTTTTAAAAAAAAGTTTAAACGTAGTAAAAAGAAATAATAAATGAATAAAGCCCCAAAAATTCAATTTTTCCATATAAAATGTTTTATTATGTAAAAAAAATAAAAATAATAAAAAAAAACATTACATATTTGGTATCACCACATCTGTAAAAACCTGAACAATAAAACTAAAATATTATATATCCCATATGGTGATCAACTTGAAAAAAAATGTAGGAAACCGCAGGAAATAATGATTTTTCTCCATCTTGCCTGAGATGAACCCCAGAATGGTACTAATACAAAGCACAGCTCGTCCCACAAAAAATAGGTCCTCAACCAGCTCTGTCAACAGAAAAATAAAAATGTTATGTCTTTCAGAAGATGGCGATGCAAAATTAATTGATTTTTTTCCCCAAATGGAATTTTATTCTGCAAAAATAAGTAACACATAAAAACATAAAAAAACAACATAAATTAGGTATCTACATAATTGTACCAACCCATAGCATAAAGGTAACATTTTATTTATGTGGTATGGTGAATGGCGGATTCCACTTTACTGGCAACTCACCTTTGATATGGCACCCAAAAACCAAACCATCTAAATCTGCGCTCTGAAAGCCACATAGCACTTCTTCTCTTCTGTGCCCTGCTGTGGGCCCAAACAGCAGTTTATGCCCAAATGTATGAGATTGTTGTACCCAGGATACCCCACTTAACTATTATATATATATATATATATATATATATATATAATCTGCTGTTTGGGTACACAGCAGGGTGCAGAAGAAAAGCAACGCTATTTGGGTTTTGGAGACAGTTTGGTTTTTGGATGCCTTGCCAATTTTTCAGAGTTCCCGAAATGCCAGTAAAGTGGAATTCCCTGACGTGACCCACTTTTTTACCCCCCATGTGTTGCATTACTGTATTTTCCAGAAATGAATGCACCACCAGCTGTGCAAATTGAAAATAACAATTTTTCCGAAAATATGTAATTTCAGTGCACAATATGTTGAGACCAGTGTCTGAAACGAAACTCTCCAAAACTGTTGAACCAAGGATAATCCTCTAATTTTTGTAGTGTGTGTCTCTGCTGTCACAAGCTGGGCGCAGCATATCTGAAACTGAAATGGTGTATCTCTGGAAAAATTGTGACTTAAACTTTTCACTGCGCATTTATTTATGGCAATTAAAATAATGCAATACTCAAGGGTTAAAAATGCTCACTATGCCCCTCGATATATTCCTTGAGGGGAGTAGTTTTTAAAATATGGGGTCCATTTTTTTAAAAATTTTGCCTCAGACCCTCTGCAATGGTTCGCCAATGCAGAGTAAAATACCAAATTAGGCCTCAAATGCGCATGGTGCTTCTTCATTCTGAGTCCTGCTGTATTTCTAGGCAAAAGATTAAGGCCACATGTAGGGTGTTTCCAAGATCAGGAAACAGGGCATAACTGGAGTGCTGACTTTTCACAGTGCCATGAGGTGGGCATGACATATTGGGCACTGAAATGGCCTATCTGGAAAAATGTCAATTATCATTTTGCACCATCTGCCGCATATATATATATATTTTTTTTGGTAAGGATCTCTGGGGTGAAAATGATCACTATACCCTTTGAGGGGTGCAGTTTCCAAAAAGTCATTTCTTGGTAATCTCTACTGCATTAGCACCTTAGGGGCAAATGTGTCATGGAACCTGAAAATGATTCTGCCCTCCAAAAGCCTAATGGCACTCCCTGCCTTCTGTGCCCTGCCATGTGCCAGCAGTTTTCCTCCACATCTGGGATATTTCCGAGAAATTGCGTAACAGATTGTGGGATAAATTTTCTCTTTTAACCCCTTGTAAAAATGAAAAATGTGTGGCTAAAGCAACATTTTTTTGGCAAAACATATTTTTTTTCATTTTCACTGCTCAATGTTAATAAAATCTATGAAACAGCAGCGGGATAAAAATGCTCAGTATAGCCCTTGATAAATTCATTGAGGGGTGTATTTTCCAAAATGGAGTAATGTTTTGGGGTTTTCTGTTGTACTGGTATTTTAGGGGTCTGCTAATGAGACATGACACCCAAAAACAATTCCAGCAAAATTTACCCTCTAAAAGCTGTACCCATATAGCAGTTTACGACCACATAGGGGTATTGCTGTGTTCAGGAAAAATTGTGTAATAAACTGTTGGGTGATTTTTTTTTCCTTTAACTTTTTGTGAAAATGAGAAATTTGGGCGTAATGCGACATTTTAGTGGAAAAAAAGTAATTTTTAATTTTCACATCCCATTGGTAGTAAATTCAGTGAAACAGCTGTGGGTTCAAAATGCTGACTATACCCCTCGATAAATTCCTTGAGATGTCTAGTTTACAAAATGAGGTCATTTGTTAGGGCTTTCGACTGCGCTGAAATCAATTCCAGAAAAATCTGCCCTCCGAAAACCTCAATGGTGTTCCTTCCCTGATGTGTGCCAATACAGAAATTTATATCCACATGTGGGGCATTTCCATAGTCAGGAGAGATTGTTTAATAAATTGTGGAATGTATTTTCTCCTTTAACCCCTTGTAAAAATGAAACATTTTGGGTTAAAGCAACATTTTATAGATAAGAATGTAATTTTCCATTTTCATGGCCCAATTCTGTGAAAGACCTGTAAGGTCAAAGGACTCTCTATACCCCTTGATAAACTCCTATACTCCTTGACGGGTCTAGTTTCCACTGTTTTGATACCTCAGGGGCCCTGCAAATGGGATGTAGCACCAGAAACTATTCCAGCAAAATCTGTCCTTCAAAAGCCAATTAGCGCTCTTTCTGTTTCAAGCATTGGCATGTGCCCATACACCAGTGTACCAGAAAATATGAGAGAAACATGTTAGTTGGTTTTTCTCCATTAAACCTTTGTAAAGATGAAAAATTTGGGACTAAAGTTACATTTTATTGGGAAAAAAAAGTAATTTTTCATTTTCACATCCCAATGGTAATAAACTCAGTAAAAAACCTGTAGGGTCAAAATTCTTACTATATCCCTTGATAAATTCCTTGAGGGGTCTAGTTTGCAACAAGGGTTCACTTTCTGGGGCTTTCCACTGTTATGGCACCTCAGGGCTCTGCAAATGCAATATGCTGCCTGAAACCGATCACATCAAAATCTACCCTCCAAAAGCTCATTGCCACTCTTTCTCTTTTGTATGTTGCTGTATGCCCACAAGTTTACATTTACATGTGGGGTATTATGAAAGTCTGGAGAACCTGCATAACAAATTGTGTAATGCATTTACTCCTTTAACCCATGGTGAATGTGTAAATTCTAGAGCTAAATGAACATATTAGTAAGAGAACTTGAAACATGTAAATTTCACCTACATTTTGTCTTAGTTCCTGTTAAATGCTTATAGGGTAACATATTTTGTATATGCTATTTTGATTTAAAATTAAAGGGTGAGTAAAGTTTGATGCCAACATAAAGCAGAGATTTGGTAAATTAGATTTATGATCTAATTTGGGTGCTATAACTGTATCTGTCTATCTGTATGAAAAGCACATCATTTCAAACTTTTTAAATTGCATATTTTTAAAAATTTCCTATTTTTTTGTAATTAAACACAAAACATATCGACTAAAATTTACCTCTAAGACAAAGTACAATTGTCACGAAAAAACAGTCTCAAAATCACTTTGGTGAATTAAAGTGTTCCAAAGTTATTACCACATGAAGTGACACATTTTAGATTTGAAAAATCGAACTCTGTCAGGAAGTCAAAAACTTGTGGCGGGAAGGGGTTAAAAAGTTACAGGAAGGGGTTAATAATGGAATGGTGCTAGACACATTACTATTCAAATTTCACAATGGAACATACCATAAACATAAAGCATGTACTAACTAGCTAAAAAGGAAGGCAAGCCATGTCAAGAACATCCAATGATTTCTACTGGTGTCTCTTTTATACTGTGCTATTTCTATGATGGCTCTGCAGGGGTGTGAGCATAAAGGGTGCAACTCTCCAGCACTAAAATATGAGTGGGGAGGTACTATCAGTGTGAACCCATAATAGGGGGCACCCACCATAGCTTTACACAGGGTCTTTCACCTGCCCCATGGCACCTGACAATGTAAAATATAGACAACCTATTTTATATGTCAAGGACAAGATATCCAGAACTCAAGGACTAAATGTATTTCCTTTACATCTTGCTAGAAATATCATTGTCATTGCTGGGTCACACAACAGATATTCGGTTAATTTCTTGCCCATTTGATGCTCTTAATGTATACGCTTCCTGCTACACTTCTGAGGAGGGTCTGTGTTAGATCTATAGAAAAAATATGATTTTTGTGACCCTGGACCTTGTGGCTTTTTTATACATTCTCAGTAATAATTGTGTTCTAGGGAAGCTTGAGTATGTTTCTTTTATGTTACTAGCATAGGATTGGGATGTGGAGATTGGGTTGCACGCATGAGAGCATCTAGTGCCTCAGGCTCTGTGAACAAAGACCATTTAGAATTTCTGTCAATCGTGTAATTATTATCGTTATCAGTTCAAAAGCAATTCTCATTATCCCTCTGATTGATTGTATAATCACAAATATGATTAGCAAAAAATTAATATTTGTCATCTGTGTCATATATGACATATGTACTGCCAACCGTTTTGATGACAAGATTTTTACCATGCTTTGCTGCAATAATCATAGGCACATGGACATATTTAAAGAAACTGTCCAGTCCCCTGACCATTCTAATTCCCCAGTATGATAAAATAGAATGGTGTTAAGTGACACCGCCTATTGTATCCTCCTCTGATACTTCACTACAGTGTTTCAGCATGGGCAAAATCTTCAGTCAAGATACTGTACGTTTATTGAGTACAATGTAAAAACTTCACTTTTGCTCTTCTGTGCAGTACCAGTGTAAATCCATTTTCTTGAGTCAGTTGAGCTGCAAAGACCCCTCCTAATTCATTAAAAGGAAAGTAACTTATTGTTTACATCATGGTTTTATATTAAACCAACTTTTTAAGAATTTTTGGTGACGTTATTTTTAATTTTTCATGTTATTATCTATATTTAAAAAATCTTTAAAATCTTGCATTTCCAACTCTTGCCACTAGCCATAAAATAGTTTGTGATTTCCTGACAAAGACATAGTGGTTTGAAGCAGACCCTATTGACTTCTATGGGAGAATTTTCTATTCATGCTCTGTGACCTCTACAGAGGTCATTGCACAGAGGGGATGTTGATAAACAATTAAATCCTCTATTGTGACTGGTGGATTCTGTGTCTTATCTACATATACATAATAGCTGTGACCATTAGTGTGTTGATAAGGGAAAGGGCTGCTGCAAAGAAATCTACAGAAAACAGAAAGGAAAGAAAATATTTCAACAAATATTTGTGAGGTTTGGCCCTCTGATTTGCTTTGTTTGGATAGGACCGAAAAGGTTATTATTATAGTCTGGGTTCTCCTCAGACCTCAGAGTATAATACGTGGAGGCCCAGGGGAGTTGAGGAAAAATAATACACAGTTATACTCACCTTCCCTCACCTCTCCTGGGTATCCTTGCTGCATCCAGTGGTCTCCCTGCATTCTCTTCAGGCCTCTTCTAGCCTCAGGCTGAAATCAATCTCCCTGGGGTCACTGCTGAGGTCCTGCTCTGTGATTGGGCCTTAGCGGTCATGTGGTGCACATCAAGACCTAGCGACATGTCTTGATGTTGACTGCCCCATGTGTTGAGGTGCAATCACAGGCCTCAGCAGTGACATCAGCTGGAGGCCAGAATAGACCTGAAGAGGGTGCTGTGGGACCACTGAACAGCCAAGAGAGGGGCGGCAAGATAAGAGGAAGTTGTTATCGTTGTTTGCTTTTATTATTTTACTGTAGATACATTAGAGGTGCAGTCTGGTCACCAGTCGCTGTTACTGTAAGCCTGATAGCTCACATTATACAGTATTCTCACACTACAGGGATGGTTTGCTTGAATCAATGCCAATGCTGCTATGATCACAGAACTTTATTAAAGATGTGGTCACAACACAATTGATTTGCTTTTTAAACCTGGAGATCGGGGGAAAGTCTCGCTGGCCAATACATTACCCCTGCAGCAGATGCATGTACATTCATGCAATACATGAACAGGCAGAGTCTGTCAACGTGGGAATCGCTGTTAGCAGCAACTCTCTGCTCTGGCTGATAGAGAGAAGAATTGGAGGCGGGCATCCTTCCTTAACAGTCCTCTTCTCTGGACATGTCCGAATATGCATATAACAAGTATCACAAGTAATCTTATTGCTGTCTGAGGCTTGCTGCTGTGTGTACACATGCAGATGTGTAGTTCTAGGGGGTGTAGAGGGTGCAATCGCTAGCAGGCCCTGGAGCCTCACAGGGCCCAAAGGTCTCTCTACAACATAGGAAGACACCAGTATTATAGATAGCACATGGTAAGTAAGGGTCCCATTACAAATTTTTCATTAGGGCTCAGAGGTTACACCTCTGTAAACATGTATCTCCTCACAGAGCTAAGGGGCCATAGTTCAAGGCAAAAGTCAGAACGTAGGCCACTGACATGGACCACAGGCCAGAAACAGTCAAGTTACTACTGAAATAGTCAACACTGTTTCAGGACTTTGTGAGAGGGAGTCAGGTAATATTTGGATATAGCTGTGCAATGGGCCCCCAGAAAGAATTACTGGTGGACCTTAGAAACCCCACTCTGACGTTGCCTACCTGCCTTTCTGTAGTGGACTTGGTTGTTCACAGTTGTGTGCATCCCTGTGGCTCCCTACTGTCTGTGTCCTCTCTGTCTCTGCCTGGGCTATGGGTCTACAGAAACTACAGGGCAAGTGTCTGCGTGGATGGACCACCATGAAAGCATTGGCTTCCAAGCTGTCAAAGCATCTATAATGCCATGGCAACAGCACTCGTGCAGAGAGGGGATGTTTGTTCCCACTGAGTGTGAGGGAAGTGGGGAACCAAACAAAGTACATCAATGCAGAGGGGCACTGCATCAAGTAGAAGGGGTATGTAGTCAGTACAAGGAGAGTGTTAGAGTGCGGTGTGTTCCAAGTTTAGTGCAAGCAGAGGCCGCTGACACTCTTGACCTGGGATAAAGTTTGCGTATTCCACACGTTCCCAAGTAGAAGAAATCTGCAGCACTCACCAAATCTTTATTCGTTCTTAATTGCAGCATATTTTAAAATAACAATAGCAGATAGATATGAAAGCTCCGGCCTAAGGCCATTTCACATATCCCTGCACATTGTCAAGGACCAATTTACATAAAATTAATTTGAATGGTTAAAGAAAGAAAACACGTAAAATATACTTTTTCAGATTCCTAAGCTCTGTCCTCAAAATGCTTAGCCAGCTACAAAATAGTGATATTTGGAGAAGGTAAATGTTTGCCAAGATTTTCCAGTCATCTCTAACTGGCAGCGACATTACAGGGAGAGCGGAAGCATGGAAGTGCAATGTCTAGTCAGTAAATAGAATGAAGAAAGTTCCAATAAAACTGCAGTATCTGTAACAGAGCAACATTTAATAGCTGAGCTGACAGCTTCCAATTGCCTACAGAAAATATTCCTGGAGTGAAGAACTTTTTCTAACATCTGGAGGGGCACAATGATGAAAGTAGACAGTAGACGGCCTTTTAATTTGATTGGGGTCACAGATGGATATAATCAAATGCACTGCTGTGAGGAGGCCGACATTTGTTCCCATGCTCGGGACGGTTCCAGGCACTTTATACACCTAAATATGAGATGATAAAAATACAGCCACTGAAATATGTTCCTTCATACTCAATAGATCAATAAAGTATTACCATATGGAAATATAAAATTTGTTTTCTGTAAATGGGGAGACATTCACTTTTAAAGGGTATGTATAATTTTGTATTCATGTTGTTATTCTAAACTAAAAATATGACACAATATTTCAAGCAGCCTATGTTTAAAATATTCTACTGGTTTGAGTATGCAGCTCCTATGCAGAGATATGTAGACTGCATGCAGTGACGTAACTAGGAATGGCTGGGCCCCAAGGCGAACATTTGACATGGGGCCTCCCCCAAACCGCCGCCCCCAACCCCCCAAACCGCCGCCCCCAACCCCCCCACACACAAACCGCATTCCTGCGCACACTATTATGCCCCATAGTGGCCCCTGCACACGGTATTATGTCCCATAGTGGCCCCTGCACACGGTATTATGTCCCATAGTAGCCCCTGCACACGGTATTATGCCCCATAGTGGCCCCTGCACACGGTATTATGTCCCATAGTAGCCCCTGCACACGGTATTATGCCCCATAGTGGCCCCTGCACACGGTATTATGCCCCATAGTGGCCCCTGGACACGGTATTATGCAGCATAGTGGCCCCTGCACACAGTAGTTTGCCCCATAGTGGCCCCAGCACACAGTAGTTTGCCCCATAGTGGCCCCTGCACACAGTAGTTTGCCCCATAGTGGCCCCTGCACACAGTAGTTTGCCCCATAGTGGCCCCTGCACACAGTAGTTTGCCCCATAGTGGCCCCTGCACACAGTAGTTTGCCCCATAGTGGCCCCTGCACACAGTAGTTTGCCCCATAGTGGCCCCTGCACACAGTAGTTTGCCCCATAGTGGCCCCTGCACACAGTAGTTTGCCCCATAGTGGCCCCTGCACACAGTAGTTTGCCCCATAGTGGCCCCTGCACACAGTAGTTTGCCCCATAGTGGCCCCTGCACACAGTAGTTTGCCCCATAGTGGCCCCTGCACACAGTAGTTTGCCCCATAGTGGCCCCTGCACACAGTAGTTTGCCCCATAGTGGCCCCTGCACACAGTAGTTTGCCCCATAGTGGCCCCTGCACACAGTATTATGCCCTATTGTGGACCACCCATGAACGATTATTATACTCTGGGGTCTTTTCAGACCCCAGAGTATAATGATCGGAGACCCAGGGGAGGATACAAACATAGAAAACACTGCAACTTACCTCTTCCTCGCTCCGGTGCACTCCCGTGCGCTACTTCGGCCATCTTCAATGTCGGACCGGATCTCGTGCGATCCAGGCCGGCGTCGAGACGCATAATGACGTCGGCTGACGTCTGGGATGTCACCAAACAGGCCCGAAGCCTGCAGATCGGCAGAGAGGTGAGTTACAGTGTTTTTTATGTTCGCTCACCTCCCCTGGGCCCCCAATCGTTATACTCCGGGGTCTCAAAAGACCCCGGAGTATAACGATAGCAGTAATTGTGGGGTTCGCGGTAGCGACTGCCACAGGGCTCCGGGCCCCGTAATGTTCCGGGCCCTGTGGCAGCCGCTACCACTTCTACCCCGGTAGTTACGCCCCTGACTGCATGTGAAGTCAGATTCAGATCCTTCAGTAATATGTCACTCCTATATGTCCGACTCCTTTACTACACTCTGGAGGGTATTAAGAAAAGGGAAGAAGTGGGGGGGGGGGGGAGAAAAGGGAAAAAGTGTGTATATTTGAACTAGAGAGAGAATGCAGAGTAGACCAAGATTATATGGGGAATAGGTGGATTGGAGTACAACGATAGATTAATAAACTTGAGGTTAAAAAAAAGACGTCTATAGGGAGACATAATAGCAATGTACAAATACATTATGGGACAACACAAAGACCTTTCTAATTATTTTTTTACCCCTAGGCCAGTGACAGTGACAAGGGGACATCCTCTATGACTGGAGGAGAGAAAGTTTCACCAGCAACATAGAAGGGGATTCTTTACAGTAAGAACAGCGAGGCTATGGAACTCTCTGCCCCAGGAAGTGGTGATGGCGGATTAATTGTGCAAGTTCAAAGACAAGTTGATCCAGGGCTTTATACTGACTGCCAGATTTTAGTAGATAATGGTATTCATTATTTTATTGTGTGCGTCTATTATTATTTATCGTTAATTTTTTACAATTTATTGGGCAATCTAATTAGTCAGTTAGTCTATATATAACTGTATTATCAGTGTGGTGTGCTATATCAAGTTATCCAACTGTAGAGCAAATAAGGCTGGACTAGCAAATCAGTGTATGGAGCAAATTTGTATATAGTGTAAATATGGTGTATATTATATGCTGGAGGGAGCTACAAGGGGGAAAAAAAAGTATTTAGTCAGCCACCAATTGTGCAAGTTCTCCCACTTAAAAAGATGAGAGAGGCCTGTAATTGTCATAGGTAGACCTCAACTATGAGAGACAAAATGAGAAAACATATCTAGAAAATCACATTGACTGATTTTTTTAAGAATTTATGGTAGAAAATAAGTATTTGGTCACCTACAAACTAGCAAGATTTCTGGCTCTCACAGACCTGTAACTTCTTTAAGAGGCTCCTCTGTCCTCCACTCATTACCTGTAGTAATGGCTCCTGTTTGACATTGTTATCAGTATAAAAGTCACCTGTCCACAACCTCAAACAGTCACACTCCAAACTCCACTATGGTGAAGACCAAAGAGCGGTGGAAGGACACCAGAAACAAAATTGTAGACCTGCACCAGGCTGGGAAGACTGAATCTGCAATAGGCAAGCAGCTTGGTGTGAAGAAATCAACTGTGAGAGCAGCAAGAGTCAAAATGATCACAAGAACGGTGAGCAAAAATCCCAGAACCACACGGGGGGACCTAGTGAATGACCTGCAGAAAGCTGGGACTAACGTAACAAAGGCTACCGTCCGTAACACACTACGCCTCCAAGGACTCAGATCCTGCAGTGCCAGACGTGTCCCCCTGCTTAAGCCAGTACATATCTGGGCCCATCTGAAGTTTGCTAGAGAGCATTTGAGTGTTCCAGAAGAGTATTGGGAGAATGTCATATGGTCAGATGAAACCAAAGTAGAACTGTTTGGTAGAAACACAACTCGTCGTGTTTGGAGGAGAGTGAATGGTGAGTTGCATCCAAAGAACACCATACCTACTGTGAAGCATGGGGGTGGCAACATCATGCTTTGGGGCTGTTTCTCTGCAAAGGGACCAGGACGACTGATCCGTGTACATGAAAGAATGAATGTGAGATTTTGAGTGCAAACCTCCTTCCATCACCAAGGGCATTGAAGATGAAACGTGGCTGGGTCTTTCAGCATGACAATGATCCCAAGCACACCGCCAGGGCAACGAAGGAGCGGCTTCATAAGAAGCATTTCAAGGTCCTGGAGTGGCCTAGCCAGTCTCCAGATCTCAACCCCATAGAAAACCTTTGGAAGGAGTTGAAAGTCCGTGTTGCCCAGCGACAGCCCCAAAACATCACTGCTCTAGAGGAGATCTGCATGGAGGAATGGGCCAACATACCAGCAACAGTGTGTGCCAACCTTGTGAAGACTTACAGAAAACATTTGACCTCTGTCATTGCCAACAAAGTGATTTTCTGGATTTGTTTTCTCATTTTGTCTCTCATAGTTGAGGTCTACCTATGATGACAAT
The DNA here is from genome assembly GCA_947044405.1 of Leptodactylus fallax. NCBI lineage: Eukaryota > Metazoa > Chordata > Amphibia > Anura > Leptodactylidae > Leptodactylus > Leptodactylus fallax. The sequence goes on along the minus strand of CAMRHE010000300.1, from coordinate 168,663 downwards.
TACAGGCCTCTCTCATCTTTTTAAGTGGGAGAACTTGCACAATTGGTGGCTGGCTAAATAAATTTTTTCCCCACTGTATATTCACCATGTTTTGTGTATGTTTATATTGTGTAATGTTGTCCTTTGGTGTTAATCTATATTATTATGTTAGGTTACTTAGATGTTTTTGTTTTATTAATATTATTATTGTCTCTCATTATTGTAATGTTTATATTTTTAATTAAGGAACTACAGATCATAAAATAAGAAATTCAGTAACTTGACAAATAGTATGGATTAAACATTTCCTACTTTTTTGTGTATATTGCACCTATGCAAATCTGCTTGCATGGTCACAAACTACAAAAAGAAACCTGTGTGTATAGTTTCATCCTGCATCCTGATTTTTATCGATCTCTCTTTCTAGAAACCTAGTGCTTTACATATCTTGAAACTCCTCTGAAGATTCCTTTCCTATTGCATTCAGACAGTACAGCCCAAAATTTGTTTCCCTTCAGACCCCAGAGTATAATGAGTGGATCCCCAAGGGAAGGTGTGGAGACATAACAAACAGTTATACTCACTTTCCCTCACTTCTTGTGGGCATGCTTGCAGCATCTGGCGCTCCCTCAGGGTCCTATTCCAGCCTCTTGGATGACATCACATAGTTTATTTTTGATATTTAAAAAAGTTAAGTTGACAAAAAAGACATCTAAATCACATCAATATTTGGTGTGGCCATGATTTGGAGTACTGGACGTGATGGTATGGTCCCCCACAGATCCCTCATCTTAATATCATCAATTCTGTCTGGTATTACATGAATAGACAGAAGGATTTGAACAAGCCTACATCCACAGAAAACTTCCTTCAAAAACTATGTGCAAGTGTACCTAGAAGAATTGATGCTGATTTGAAGGCAAAGGTCACACCAAATATTGATGTGATTTAGATTTTGTTCATTCACTTAATTTAATTAATTGACAAAAATAAACTAATAACACTTCTGTTATTACTTTGTTATTACTTTGCAATTCATTTCCTTACCTGATTAAAATTTTTGCACCATACTTTGTGAGGTTACAGAAAAATATACATATGGCTGTTTTGTTCCAGAAACAGCGCCACTTTTGTCCATGGGCTCTGACCCATTTAAATGAATGCAGCAATACCACCCACAACCCAAATACAAGGGTGGTGCTGTTTCTAGAAAAGTAGTCATGCCTTTAAAGCCTCATACAAACCCCTTAAGTAGCAGCCTGACCTGATTCCTGCTTCTTGTAGTAAGTGAAATATATTCTTGAAATAGCAGCAGTGAGGTTTATATATATGAGATATGACAGAGTGATGAATGTGGATACAATAGTTATGGTCATGAATTTGTCACAAATTAATAGTAATTGCCACTTATGACTATACAACTACAGTGCTGGCCAAAAGTATTGGCACCCCTGCAATTCTGTCAGATAATACTCAATTTCTTACAGAAAATGATTGCAATCACAAATGCTTTGGTAATAATATCTTCATTTAATTTGTCTTCAATGGAAAACCACAAAAAGAATTGTCAAAAAGCCAAATTGGATATAATTCCACACCAAACATAAAAAAGGGGGTGGACAAAAGTATTGGCACCCTTTGAAAAATCAGGTGATGCTTCTCTAATTTGTGTAATTAACAGCACCTGTTACCTGTGGCACATAACAGGTGGTGGCAATAACTAAATCACACTTGCAACCAGTTGAAATGGATTAAAGTTGACTCAACCTCTGTCCTGTGTCCTTGTGTGTACCACATTGAGCATGGAGAAAAGAAAGAAGACCAAAGAACTGTCTGAGGACTTGAGAAGCAAAATTGTGAGGAAGCATGAGCAATCTCAAGGCTACAAGTCCATCTCCAAAGACCTGAATGTTCCTGTGTCTACCGTGCGCAGTGTCATCAAGAAGTTTAAAGCCCATGGCACTGTGGCTAACCTCCCTAGATGTGGATGGAAAAGAAAAATTGACGAGAGATTTCAACGAAAGATTGTGCGGATGGTGGCTAAAGAACCTCGACTAACATCCTAACAAGTTCTAGCTGCCCTGCAGTCCGAGGGTACAACAGTGTCAACCCGTACTATCCGTCGGCGTCTGAATGAAAAGGGACTCTATGGTAGGATACCCAGGAAGACCCCACTTCTGACCCAGAGACATAAAAAAGCCAGGCTGGAGTTTGCCAAAACTTACCTGAGAAAGCCAAAAACTTTTTGGAAGAATGTTCTCTGGTCAGATGAGACAAAAGTAGAGCTTTTTGGGAAAAGGCATCAACATAGTTTACAGGGAAAAAAAAGAGGCCTTCAAAGAAAAGAACACGGTCCCTACAGTCAAACATGGCGGAGGTTCCCTGATGTTTTGGGGTTGCTTTGCTGCCTCTGGCACTGGACTGCTTGACCGTGTGCATGACATTATGAAGTCTGAAGACTACCAACAAATTTTGCAGCATAATGTAGGGCCCAGTGTGAGAAAGCTGGGTCTCCCTCAGAGGTCATGGGTCTTCCAGCAGGACAATGACCCAAAACACACTTCAAAAAGCACTAGAAAATGGTTTGAGAGAAAGCACTGGAGACTTCTAAAGTGGCCAGCAATGAGTCCAGACCTGAATCCCATAGAACACCTGTGGAGAGATCTCAAAATGGCAGTTTGGAGAAGGCACCCTTCAAATCTCAGGGACCTGGAGAAATTTGCCAAAGAAGAATGGTCTAAAATTCCAGCAGAGCATTGTAAGAAACTCATTGATGGTTACCGGAAGCGGTTGTTCGCAGTTATTTTGTCTAAAGGTTGTGCTACCAAGTATTAGGCAGAGGGTGCCAATACTTTTGTCTGGCCCATTTTTGGAGTTTTGTGTAAAATGATCAATGATTTGACTTTTTTTTCATTCTCTTTTGTGTTTTTTCATTGCAAGCAAAATAAATGAAGATATTATTACCAAAGCATTTGTGATTGCAATCATTTTCTGGAAGAAATTGAGTATTATCTGACAGAATTGCAGGGGTGCCAATACTTTTGGCCAGCACTGTACTGTATGCTGCTCCTGGAATGATCCTATAAAATATATCACATGCAGATTCTCATGGATTGTGCTGTTACTCACCTCTCCTTTGTTGACCAGATACCTGAGTTACTCCTGTGTGGTTCTGTCTCCATCCCTTGGCCACACCTTGTTGCATCAGCAAACCAATGCATAACTCTCCTTGGCTCTGAGCTCTGTTGCTGTGCTGTTGTTTCTGTATAGTTCATCAAGGTCTGCTATATAAACCCAGCCAGTTCCTCATCAGGTGGCCTGAGTTTCAATGCTCTGTTCACACAGCAGTTTCTACTGTGTTTGTTCACTGTTCCTGTGGATCCTGCCTCAAGCCATCTTGTTCCAAGTCTGCCTGTTCCTAGTCATGTTTATCCAAGTTATTGTTCATATTAGTTATTATTGTTCAAGTAATTGGTTTTTGTAGTACTGTTTGACTTCTAGACTTCCTTTGTGTCCATGCTCCTGGTCTGTTCTGTGTCACGCTCCACTTCTGGTCCTGTTATCACTGCTGTACCTAGCCGAGAATTAGTGAATTTTCTGAGGATCAACCTTCAGCACAGTCCACATCTCTCACTGTTTCCTGACGCAAATCTATGCCAAGATAGAGCAAGATACTTAATTTTTTCAGCATCCTGCTCTGATCTCTACCTTCTGTTGAAAACTGTAGGAAGCAGGTTCAGGGCAGAAATTGGTACTGATTTTGAGACAGAATCTGCCTCAAATTTATCGCCAAATTTTGCCATGTGAACATACCCTAACAATCCAAACCCCACTCAAGCCAGTGAAAAACTGGTGTCATGAATCACATGTCAAGAAATGTTACCATACAGCACCATGGAATTAATCGTGCTCTAAAAGTAAGTAATAATAACATATAAATATAAATGCTAATATATTGCTAAGAATAAAGCATACAGTTATAGTTATAAAACAAACAACAAAAGTTACATAGTTGTACATCAGGTTTCTGCTCCAGAGAGTCTGTAATTTGCTACAGATTGATTGGCAGGGTGATATATAGAAAATGAAGGAATGACGATTATAATCAGCAGAGCCAAGCCTCTAGAACATTCCATAATTAACAAAGAATGTCACAAGTGTCACAGAACAATATGTAGCCTGATTGGCCTGTGGTGGTTAAATGATGTCACTTATGACGGATGACAAGGACTTTGACTTTTCTACAACATGCTAATTGTTTTGGCAACGAGTGCCCAAAATTGTTACATTCACTGAGATAACTCAATCTTCACAGAATGAACAGAATTTCTTATTTAGAATTTTTAAACAGGTATTCAGCTACTGAAGTGTCTTTCATCAATAGGATTCCTATAGTGGGTTATAAGAGCTTCCAATGTACAGCTTCAAGCCTGAGAGTATGAAGGTACTGTAGGTTGCTGTATATATTGCTGAGCTTCCATCTGAAAATGACATTTGGGAGGAGCTTTGTGAGAAGAGTTCTGTCTGTGAGCTGCTTTCAGTTAACCAGCATTGTCAAGAACACTCCTACTGATGCTGATTGGCTGACTAATAGTAGTGCCCCTGCCCAATATCCCCTACCTAATGCCCCTGCTCAACATCCTTTACATATGGATGATAGGTACCAAATTTATAAAACATATATGGCTGACTTAAAGGCTTGTAAAGAAGAATTGCTAACTATATTAAAGAGAGTCTGCCACCCTTGTAAACTGCTGCCTCCATTGCCATTTTGTCAATATGCAAATGAGCTCTTTGGAGCAATGATTGAGCAATAAAGGTGCTGTTGCTCCAAAGAGGTAAGTGTCAATGCCCTCGTTCCGAAGAGCTCATTTGTTTATTGACCAAAATGTTGATATCTCTGCAATGGAGGCTGTGATTCACTAATTGAAAACACCATTTGATTCAGGTGATCCTAACCTATTAATCTGGACAGCTGGGTCATGGTGACAGACTCCCGTTATAGTTCCTTTACATGCATGAATTCATAGTAAATGTAATATTATATTTCTGTGCCAAGTTATCAGACTTCTTGTGAAAACAATTTCACAGCCTGTCTCTATGTAACATCTCCTGCTTCTTTGCTTTGAAAGCTTAGTGTTATCACAGGGCACTAGGCCACATAGTGAGCAATCAGATTAAGTCTCCCATTTTATTTTGTCCTTGAAATATTATGGTGGATTTTTATTGGTTGTGAAAATCTTTTGTCTTTAACATGTCTTTGTTTTCTGCTAGAGCTAGTTCACACAGTGCAGTTTAGGAGCAGCTTCTGATGTTAATTTCTAAACAAAACCAATAGACTTGAATCCAAAATAAAGGAATATGACAGAAATGTAATTTTTAAAATATTTTCTTTTTTTTAGGTGGTCACTGATCAAAGTCAAAAGAGCAAATCGTTTTATTTACCTAAAATGACATTTTTGTGCAAATAAATTTGCTTCAAAGTGTCAGTCATTAGGTGTCTCCTTTCTAGGTAAATTGCTGTCTAACGACTGTCATCTTGTGAAGTCTGTCTAGCTGCCGAGATACTGAGATGGATTACAGGAAGTTGGGTTGGGGCTTTCCTTTCATAATCACAAGAACTGCTCTCCTCTTCTGTGTAAGCCCTCCCTCTTCAGAATAAATAGTATTGCATCTACTATTAGATCTCCATTTAAAGCCATTTATATTATGCTGGCTCTGTCCTTAGCCAAAACTATTCTGTACCCAAGAGATGCAGAGCTCATAATGGCATTACAATTGCTACTGTGTATAACAAGGCATGTGTGGGGACTATGAGGTAATGCAATGTGGATATGTCATCAGTATATATTATACCTGGGGCTTGGATAACCCCTTTAATATTAGATATAATAGTGTCCTTCCCATTGACCAACGCATGGAAAGTCAGGGCGGAAAGTCCTAGTACCTACACTGATGCTGGACTTTTTACCCTACGTACAATTCCCCAGGAATGGAAAAGGAGTGCAACAAGACTGGGACTCTATGAAGGAGGAAAATGAGGTACAGGCAAAAAGAAATGAGTGCAATAAATAGCGTGTAACCAACAAGCCATGCTTTTCTTTTAGATGACAAGTATGCTTTAAAAATCCATTTCTAGATTTGTCCCCCCCTCCGCAAACATGTGCCAAAATTGCACTTTGTAAGACAGCCTAAAGGTATCCCTACTGTACATGTTGCGGCTCGGCCACATCTGCCCTACACGTCTGGGTTCTGAACAGAACCCAGCGTATAATAATTTCACTTCCAGTCCACCCAAAGTTTAGATTTCGTGTCAAACTCGAAACTTGTGAAAAATTTGGGTCAAATCTGGTTCGAATTGTTTCCTTATCTCTAGTTATGATCAACTGTCTGTGGTTAATTTTGTACACATATGTTGCTCCTCTGTCTTCTATGCTTACATGGATGGGTACATAAGATAATAGTACCTCATCCCAAATCACAGCAATTCACGTATAACCTGGACAAAGTGCTAGAGAATTTAATATGAAATTTTAAAATTAAAATCTAGTGTATATTAAGGTACATTAGTACACAACATTTGGCCTGTGTGCTCACAGAAACTAGTTATGACACCCTGACAGATTAGTCTCTATATCACACAAATGCCTCTCAATTAATTGATATGATAAATTATTAACCATATACATAATGGACCGTCTCTCCATTGTATAAGAAGCCATTTTGTCATAGACACCAGGAATGTAATAAATTACTGTCCATCCAGTCAACTGTTGGGGATTAATGTGTCAGTGTGCTGGTGGGAAGCAGACAAGTAGAAATAGCAGGTCCATGTTTGCCTTAAGTGCTCCTTCAGTGATTATGGCCTGATATTAATGCTGGTGTTTTATATTGAATTCATCTTTGTCCACTTCTTCAGCAGAACATTATTATTTATGGCGTTTTGTAAAGTACACTGTTTTTGCTCATTTGTTTTCATTGTATTGCTCGACTTAGTTCAGTGGCTGACAACAGTGCCATCTAGTGATCTCTTGTGGGAAAGCAGTCATTTACTTTTCAAGTTATTTTGAAATATCAACCTGATTTTGTTTTATATCATATATAAGGGATATCCTATATAGTTTCTGAAAGGTAACTATGTTATTATGTTCCCAATAAATGATCTTACTCTGCTGATACCAAGAGGCTAGACAACAACTTTAGTTGTTTCTGATATCATAGCGCATAGAAATGCATTGAGTCAAACAATTTAAGTGGGGTACATGGTTAAGTGTAATTGATCTGGATGTCATGCTCATAATAACTCACCTGAATAACTCCCAGGGGTTACAACCACAGGGCATCCATCATACCATGTGGCTAGGCTGCAGGATGCATTCACCTTATTGTTTTAACACAAAAATTATTTATCCTCTATCCATAAGTTAGGGGATAAATGACCTCGCCTTCTTTTTTTCCAGGCATAGGGCGGAATTAACAGATGGCACAAGCAGTATGCTTGGACACGATGGGGACTGCATGAGCAAACTGCACATGCAGGGGATTTTGCCATGACTCTGCATAACATGGGAGCAGTGCGAGGGTCAACTCTCACTGCTAAGGGGGCCCAACTACATGAAAGAGATGGATGTTTAGTGACAAAACAGTGGTGCTCGGATATAGAAGAGAACACCCTCTATGCTCCCAAGTCCTCATTTGGATACTAATTAAAAGTAGTTTTCTGTGCATCTATGGAGCTGTCAAACATAAGAAGGGTATAATTTTTACTGATCTCACACCATCTATAGCACTGTGGTTAAAAGTGGCCGGGTTTGGTGATAGACTACCTTTAAAGTAATTGGATGGGGGGGTGTATTTGGTTTTCACCTCTACATTCACAACAGGATTAAAACACCTTCATTCTCAGGATCAGTGGGGGTCTCAGTGGTTGGACCCCCTTCAATCAGAAATTTATCCCCAATCTTATGGATAGGGGGATAAATAACTTTCATGGTAGAAACCCTTTAAAGAACCAGCAACAACTAATGTCATGAGGTATTGTTGTGTTGCAGAGGTGTAGATTTATTTATGGCAACACAATCGTGCAAGCAGTATTCCATTATCTCTCCCTTGTGCAGTGTGACCACATTTATCATCACCAAGGCTGTCAGATTTTTTTTTTTTTTTGATGCAGGAACATTACAGTGCTCCTCTTTTCTAACTGTGGCAGGATGGACTGATAGAAGGCAACAAAATACTATACTACACTAATTACCATACAATATCAAATAATAATTCTCATACAATCCAGCTTTTTAATTCTCAAATAATACCTCCGTACCGTAACATTATAGCATCCGCATAACACTGTCATATATTTGCATTATAATTTTATATTTATATAAAATATACCACGATCCAATAGTAAAAGAGCTAGTGGAAATACCTTTGTGAGAGGGAATGAATGGCTATAGGTAGCCCCCTGATGCTCTAGGACAGTGATGGGGCAGGGAGGTATCTTCACAAAAGAGGTAAAGGGGCATGGAAAAGGGGGAACAGGGGGCAAGCCTTTGATAAAACTAAGGTCACATTGTAGCTCTCAATAGTACATGCAGACAGCAGAGAGAGACCTGTTGTTTGCACAGCAACCAATGTTAGAAATAAGAGGTCATATTTTTCAGTGTCAAATTAGAATACTGAAAAAATAAGTGCCTTGCTCAATCTCAATCCAAATTAAGATTTCGCAGCTCAGCTGATTGGGCTCATTCATCTGGGACTGATCAGCTGGCGAAGCTCTCTGCTGTGGGGAGCTTGAGAGCCAGAAAATGAAGAGGAATCTAAGGTGGAAGTCCACCTCAGTACCTCTTCAGTTTTTACAATCTGTACAGGCCCTTATTTTTCCCTGACCCTCTGAAGACTACAACCCCCAGCAGACCCAGATCCTCAGGACCTCCTGAGGGTTGAAGCTTTAGTCTTGCCAACCACTGTACTATTATGCTGCAGTGTCTATTCTAACCTCTCAGATGCTGCAATCAATACAGACTGCGACACGAGTGCGAGTGATTTAGAAAATATAAGGGCTCATTTTTCAAGAACAATGTTTTCCTGGTGGAGTTTGCACCTAATTTATAATGAAGTGCACACCTCGTTGTAAACTAAGTGTATTCTCCAGGGTCTATGTACCTAAACTGAACTTCACACCAGCTCCCTGCTGGCGTAGAATACTGGTGTATATGATGATAAATCTGACAGGGCCAGGAAAGTGGGATGACTTTTTTTATGGTATGTATGCCAGTAGCAGTAAGGAGGGCCATTAGAATCAATTCCATTGGTGTTCCCTAGACATCCCATTGATCACTGATGTGCTTTTTGCTTTGTCACAGACTCTGCATCCCACTTAAATGTTTCCTTCAACATACCATCCAGTAGCTAATCTCACTATGGGTCAGACAGTGGGACAGCCATCCCACCTTGACTCCTACTGTCAATGGCTACTGTTCAGTTAATTCTATTTTTCTGACCAACAGGGATAGCGATCTTCCTTGCCCCCAACAGGATCTAACTACAGCTTTCCCTGATTTAAGCATAGTACCACTTACACTAGGTTCACACTAGCGACGGCCTATGTGTTGTTCTAGATCTTTGGAGGACCAGAACAATGGATAGGTGAACTGCTAAAATAGCCAGAGCAATGGATAAGCAGGTACACAAGACAGATCCAATTGACTGTAATGAGGTTGTTGGGTGGCCGTCATATTAAAACTGCAAACAGTAGAGGAAAAAGTCCTCTGTGCATGTTAATACTGCGACAGAGTCTTCAACGGAAACTCCAGCACAGATATGAACTTAGCCTTATTGGTTTCCTCATAAAGCTGACTAGTCCCAGAGTACTTCTCAGAACTAACCACTCAGATTGATGATACACGTCAGCCATTACTACTTCAGCGTGGCCCACAGTAGTCCATCTCCTCCATGGCCTACCTCTGTCAATCTACAGACCATTTCTGGTCAGTTTGCTAGTTCACTATCTACTCTAAGACACATGCATAAAGAGGACCTTTCACCACCTCCACTAGTTCAAGTTCTTAGTATATGTTAATAGGCGCTGATCCAATAATTCCAGCACAGTTTGATTAATTTCTTTGTAGCCTCCACTGTTCTCAAACAAAAAGTGCAGGTAGTTTTGGTGCCTGATGTGCTATTTAAGCTCTGTAATGTCAGAAGGGCAGTGTCAGGCAGGGAATGTGATTCAGAGCACCAATCAGAGGCAGCCAGTGTCAGCGATCAGAATCACACCTCTTGCCTGACACCACCCTCCTGACAGTACAGAGCTTAAATAGCATGGTAGGCACCAAAACTAACAGCATTGATTGCACAGAAACGGTGGGGGCTAGAGAAAAATTTTTAAACGGTGCAGCGCCTATTAACATATACTAAGAACTGGAGTTGGTGGAGGTGGTGAAAGGTCCTCTTAAAGGCAAAGCAGCCATACGCTTCTCTACTCCAAGACTTGCTGACTGTGGCAGGTGACTTCTGAGCACTGCACAGGCCCACATAACATCATCCAACTTCATGTACACCATTCTACAGCAGCCTCTATTCTCTTCCACCTCTCCCAAAAAAGGACAAGCTTATCAGGTCATGGTCCATATTCCACGCAGACTCTCAGTATTCAAGTGTAGCACCACTTTCCCTGCTTGGTACCAAACCTCCTTCTTCAGTTGAATTCCCTATTTACCCTATGTACATCCCCTTTAATTGTTACCCAGAAGACTCTCATTCCTTTGTACAGTCCGCGCATCACACATGCAATGGCTCTGCATCCTCTTATCGAGCCAACCTGAAAAATAAAAGTGCATCACAACATATAAAGATAAGTTTACAAAAAAGTCTGAACAATTTCTCATTAAATGATATAGTGCACTTAAAGGAACAGTCATCTATATATTATAGATTACATGAACAGTCCACAAGCTGCAAATGGGGGTACTCAGTTCACCCTCTTGGGCCCAACTCCATTTCTTTAACCATGGGTGTAGTCTGGGTTTGAATTGACTTACCAAGTTTGAATTAGTTTTGTATCTCTGGTCTGTATTTATTTGAAGCTAGTCTGGGGTCTTTAGTTATTTGGAGGGTTGGAATGGGGTCTGTTTTATTTTTGGCAGTCTGCTGTGAGGTAGGCAGTAGCTTAGAGAGTCTTTTTGGCTTCTATATTTGTTTAGAGGGTCTTGATTAGTTTAAAGGGTCTGGGTCTGTATTATTTTGTGTAATTTTGTCTGGGGTCTGTTTCATAGGAATTTGATCTGCATCTGCATTTATTTAGAGGTTTATTACTGGTCTGAAGCCTGATTTTAGGGGGCTTTATGGGGGTTTAGTCTGTATGTATGAAGAAAGTCATGTACTTCTTTTGATTCAAATAACTTAAGTTAGGGACATGCCTTATATGAATGGGCAGGATATGTAGTAAAAATTGATGCTTCATTGGCCACTTAATACATCACTTCCCGGGAATGTATGGAAAATTTCCAAATACAGTCATGGGCACGAGGACTAATACTAATACTAAAAAAGACAAGAAAACAAATTATGACCTGGGGTCTTTCTTTTGGTCGTACCAGTGAGGTCGTCCTCTATAACGTGACTAAATAGAGACACAAAGAATTATGAAAGGATACTACAACTCTGTAATCGTTAAAGAGCAGAGCGGATGTATTATGTGCAGAGCCGCGGCCAACTACAAAGTCTATTCTTTGTACTTAATTTAAAAAATGTCACTTCAGCACTATGGCTAACTACCCGCTATAGATATGGTCTTAAAGCTGTCTAGTCTAATAAATCAAGAGCAGAATTTGAATAACCTCTAGTGGCAGGTAATTTTTCAGAACAATCGTATACTTTCTGCGGTAGTAAAGTGACTTAAAATGCCCCGGCCTCAAGTTAACAAATTAATAAGGCTTACATCATGACATGTGTAGAATTATCATCTCTTGCTATAATCCATTATTCAGCATGGATATTCTCATGTAAACAGAAATCTGCTGCAGTCAATATCCTGAAACACAGAACAGATGTGGGAATGCTCTTTTCCAAATAAAAACTGAAAAGACAAAATTCAAGATATGTACTGGAAGGACACTGGAGATGGATAGATAGATAGATAGAGAGAGAGAGAGAGAGAGATAGATAGATAGATAGATAGATAGATAGATAGATAGATAGATAGACTTCTACACTCAATATAGTTATGCTATAATTTTAAATGTTATTGCTGCAGACACAGATTGTATGGTACTGAAGTAAGGCAGTCTCTCCCATGTTCCAATAGAGGGAGCTGGCTTCTGAGTTCAAAGAAGCTCCGACAGTGTGGAAGACCCCATCTTGCTCTGATCTGATCAGAATGTTAAGCTAAGAAAGGGTCTTGCAGAGTCAGAACTGCAGCCTACCTAGCCTGAGTAACTAATGATAGCTCTGTTATTGTGCCACTGACTAAAAGGAAAGTTCTCAGTAGTTCCTAGGAGCAGGTAGTTATGTGAGAGTTATGAGTTAACCCTATCCTTGCCGTATTAAGAGTGAAATGTTCTTGTCACAGTTGTTAAACCAGATAGCGTACAATTACCAGTAAAGCACTTCTGTTATTCAATATTAATGGCTTAAGTTTTAGTGATTCTGCAAAGAGACTCTTTGATACATATATGCTAACTACAAGAAGTTCCCATGGTTATCCTCGCAGAATACATGTGAGAAGAGAGGGAGTCTCCTTCCCCGCAGTTGTGAAGCCGAAGGCCAGTTGTTGCATTAGCTATTTTTGAGTGCTTTCCAGAGTACTTTAATAGACTTACCAGTAAAATGTTATACACCTCAGTCAAGCATCTCCAGTGCCTTGCCTCACTACCCCGGCACTACATTATAGTGCAAGTGTATTCCCCATTATATGGCATTCAGTGGCGCATACTACAATGTACAATTTCAGTGTGCCTTAGTTTAAATTGTAGGTACAATATGGGACCTCAGCAGGCTTTGTGTGTCATGATACATATCTGGTCATATCTGATAATAAGATCATACAGTTGAATTACTATTTGTGCAATTGCTCAATATACTTACAACACTCAGCATTGGTGGAGATTTACTTTAAAACATTTCCTGTTTATTATTCATGTACTACCTACTATCTGTTCTGTTTTTACCTAATTCCATTTGGGCAGACAAGAACAAATGATGGCAAAAGATCAGTCAATACAACTTAATGATGTACAGCACAGAGATCTAAAATAGTACATGCCAATTGTACAAGCCATGTCTTCACCTCGCAGTCACAAAGTGATTACTTTTTTCAAGATCACTAATTTAAAGGCGCTAATCATAATGCCTTTCTAGATGGAGTAATGGGCTCATGAGTTAAATGTGATGATCAGTGGCAGAGATAATCAGGACAAAACCCCCACTGTCCACAATGTAAAGCAGTTGGCTGTCTATGCTGACAGTGCTGCTAACATGGCAGCAATCTCAGCAGGGTTAAGTGACTGTATTCCCAGAAAGATATTACCTATTGCATAATATGGCAGCTCCCACAGGGGCCTGAGCAAATTACAAGCTTGCTGCCACACAAGAATAGTTTGAAAGCATCACCTATAGAGTTACACACAAATTATTTTTTTCGGATGCATTAGCCTTTTTTTTTAAAGGAATATTTATGTTTACTGGTTCTATGTTTATTTAACCTTAAAGGAAGGTTAACCATTTCTTATTGCTCTAGAAATCTAGTTTTAGAAATCTATCTATCATTTTGTGCCTATGTGTCTCCATGGTAACAGACTTCAAACAACCTATGTGTAGTCAACTCATACTGTCACACTCCCTTCTATCTATAACTTACATCTTGGTAACTTACTGAATTCATGTTAGTAAGAAGTAGAAGCCAGATGGAAGTATGACTGCAGGATCAAACTACATTGGGTTTTGGTGAATCCATTGGTGCTATAGAAATTTTGCTTCAGTTTTCATTTTAAAATGTTTACAAAAAATTGAATGTAAGGGTTATATTCTGACCTTTGACTAAGACATCCTAGAATTTATTAGGATGCAAATGCTACTTATCTCCCCACAACCCCGGCACTTATGAAGAGGTGTGAACCGCTTCATAAATGAGCAGACTCTTCTGGAGGCCCAGTTGTTCATGAATGGTATTCAAGACTGGTGTATTGAATACCAGTCTTCATAACCACTGGGTCAGTGGAAGAGCCTGCACAACTCTTTATAAATGCGGTGGCTCTTCTGCCATGGTTGTGGGGAGATAAGCAGTGTGAGAAGTTTGCTTTCCCTTTGTGTATGTGTGTTGTGATAAAAAGTGTTCACTGTGTATTGCAAGGTTCACTAATGTAAATCCTGATGTTTGCACTAAATATTTTGGATGTCATTGTCTCTTTGATTGGTTTGATGGATCATTCGTCACTTCTGGTTCTGGAGCTTTCTGAATTTCTTCAGAGGAAACTCCATTTCACCTACTGGCTGTGCTGCAAGAGGAATTTGTTTCACACTTCTCAAAGTACAGCCTACACGCACTGTGGCCTGATGCTTTACTATCATGCAGGGGCAGTAAGTTCTCTATCTTAGGATGTCTGTACCTGGCCCCATATGTGTATATGAGGAAAAACACTATCTCTGTCCTTTATATTACACATATTTTGCATTTTTTAGCATTCTATCTCTTTACAGTTCTCCCATAGCTGAGGAAAGGGAAGTGGAGGAGACTAGTTGCCATACTGCAAATACTGAAGGAATTATGCTGCTTTATAACTGTGTATTTCTCATTCAGAATCAGACCTAAGATCATGAAGGACATATAGTATATAGAAAGGTCTTATATAACACCAGCGTCCCATGTAAGCTCCTGTTTACTCATCTCCATCAGCTTTCCATAGACATATATAGGAGAGATTTCAGAGTGAAAGTCAGTTTAGTAGAGAAGAGAGAAAAGAGCCAGATAAAAGGAGATAGAGGCATTTTTCTTTGATAAGATATATTGCAAAGTTTCTTATGTTCATCAGTATTATTCATTTACGGAAAGTTTGTTGAAAGGACAGAAACCATTTTAGAAGTGCACTCTTATCATTGTCAAATTCAGCTTTACTTCAGCAGTTCATCCCAGAAAAAGAGATATTTTCCTGACCTGAGTGCACAGTCCTAAGATTTGATGGCATCCTCTATGGTTTATGATACAGAGTACATAAATACGTGAAAGCCCTCAATTCATCTTGTTGTCATATACAAACATCAAATAACAGCAGCTTTCTTCCCTGTCTGTTATGTGAGGTTAATGCAGGCAGCGCAGTCATCATCCTGCCTGTCAACACCGGCACATAAACTCTCAGACCCCATCCAATACATTTTCAACATCATTTGCTGATGATTTCCTAACTCATGTCACCGTTTCATGGAATATTTATGAATAGCTGTGAAATGATAATGATTATTGCTAATTGTATGTCTTCATATTGGTTTCCCGCCGAGACGAGAGAGAAAACTAAATATCCCACTGTGGACATTTGGGCTGGTTTGGCTTCTGTGAGAACATTTCCTGATAATATTATTTCATTCAGGAAGGAAATTCCCTTCTAACTGCAGAGCTGATGCAAAGTCAGATGGTGCTGGTTTACTTAGTGGTAATGCAGCAATATTAGTATACTTTGTGCTTGCATTTGAAGGGGCAGTCCATTTTTAAATGGAGTCTCTTGGGTTCAAAATTCCTCCCAAACCAACCATAGTGTCATATAGGGGCCTTTAATAGGAGTAAGAACATACGTTTGTGGCAACAAATGGATAGAGCAATGCAGAGATAATCATATTTTTAAGGATATGCAAATCAGTCTGCAAGTGCATTGGGGGCGGGCTCAGTTTGCCAGATGTGTCTACAGGCAGATGTGTCTTGAGGCAGAAAATGTCAATCATGGTTAAAGAAATGGAGTTGGGCCGCAATTCAATAGTAATGTCAGGGGATTTGCATCTGTCTGTAGGCAAATCTGATAAATCAGACCCTGCCCCCAGTGCATTTGCAGGTGGATTTGGATATTTAAGAAAGGAATCTGCATTGCACCATTCTTTTGTTCTCACAAAGGTATGCTTCTGCTCCTATTAATTATTATAATTGGTTTGGTAGGCATTTGGACATGGCAGACTCCCCTTAAAAATTGGGATCTACATAGTCATTATTTGTTACTTTCACTTTTGTGTTATTTAAAAAAAAAAAAAAAGTCTTCCAGGAAACCATGAATAAGCTGCTGTTAATAGATATTTTGTTATGATAAGAGGCTACAATTTAGTATTCTGAAGCATAATGATGTACTTCTAGGAATACGATGTGGGCTTTAATAGCTCAGTAACCAGACAGCGGGAAGCATAGTCACATGCCCAGGAATAATAGTCATGGCAGGTGACCCCAGTACTACCGTAGTAGCACATGAATGGTATGGAACACTTTAACACAATGGAGGGTTTATCAGACAACTTGAATAGTCATTTGTAAAGGTGGATATCCATCACGAAGCCATTTTCTGATAGGTCACAGACTAGTAACTTATTAGAAGATATTATGTTTTGGTATCTGTGAACTGTGACCCATATATTTTCTACTTAAAGGGGATTTAGTGCTATGTGGAAGGACCAAGCTCCTTTGGGCATGGTCAGAGATTTCCATTACTGAAAATCTTTAACACAATTCTACATCAATTGTACAACCATGGACTATGACAAAAAGGGATCAGGAATATAAAGGTTTTTTTTTGTTCATTAAATATTGCTGTCCGTAGGAAGATCACTGAAGTTCCAACATTTGCGACCCCTACCTATCAGCTGTATAAAGAGGTCACATCATTTGGGTGAGCACTGTGACCTCTTCACTGCTTACCAAGCACAGTACTGTACATTGTATAGGGGCTGTGCTTGGTATTGCAGCCCCCTCAACTTGAATAGGACTGGACTGCAAACAGGCCATGTGACCAATGAATGTCACATGGCCTGTGAAGCAGAAACACCACTCACCCAAGCACAGCTACTGCTTCAAACAGTTGATCAGAGGGATGGGCTAGGTGTCGGCCCTCACCAGTCTCATATTGATGACCAATTTTTAGGAAAAGTTGTCAATATTTCACTCCTTGAAAAGCCTTTAATTTGGAAATTGTCATGGGTCACATTTTCCAGACTCCTACCATTAACGGGGTTGTCCAGTTAAGTTCATTTTTATCAAGATAGTTGATCAATAAGAGATCAGTGGGGTCCATCATCCAGGACCCATGGAGACCAGCTGTTTAAAGGGGTTGTGGCACTCGTGTAAGCACCGTGACCTCTTCACTGTTGATTCATAAGGCTGTACAAAGTAATTACAGCCTATTTGCTTATATGGGACAAGGATGTACTAACATATCATGGAGGCTATGAATCAAACAGCATGTGATCTAAACAGTCACAAGGTCATGTAGGCCGAGCAAGCCCCACTGCCCTTCACACAACTGATCAACAGGGTTCCTGGGTGTCAGAACAACACCGCCACCCCCAATCTTTTTTTTATAACCTATCCTGGTTTTCAACAAGCCTTCCTAGATACAATTGTAACTAGCAAACAACTAAATAACATTTTTAGTAACTTGCTCATAGAGAACAACTTGATGCTTTGTACACTCTCTACAGGGGAGTTTTCAATTTAGGCGGATGGCTCCTTAAATAAAGGCTATAAATGAGGCATACAGATATATCACCATGAAATGTTTCCATGCCGCTTCTATAATAAACCTCAGCATTGTCACTTGTTAAGTTTTGCCCTGAGGCTCAGCCGGGCTCAGCGCCCACACACCTCACCTTCACCTCCTCCAGCCTGTCTTGTATCCAGCATCAGCTCAGGAGGAATTCTGAAGATCACAGGTATGCTGCTTCTGTGACAATCTTTTGTCAGACAGCATCTTGTTTCTTCTTTATGTCCTATGCCCTTGGCTTATTTTCTTCTCCTTCTGCTGTAGCTTTTGTCCATGAGGCATGGCTTGACACCTTGACTACCGCTGATCAAACACTTATCTGTTCTTTCCAGAAATATATTTTGGACATCTTTAGCATTTTGTACCTTTGAGAGAATTTCCCTCTAAAATGGGCAGGTAAATGAAACAGGGGGATGCCCATTCATGGCATAAATTCCAGGCCAGAATATTTAGATACAGAGCTAGAGTCGTAAACACAATCATTGGTCTGGTCAGAGGAAAGGCGGAGTATGTGGGAGTGGGGGTTGTATCATTCCATACAGCGTACAGGCAGGCTTGACATTTAGGAATCTGGGAGAGCTGATAATAGTTATTACAGTATTCCTAGACCCAGAACATCAAATTGCCATTCTATTTCTGCATTACATAGCGAAATTAACCATTCAGAACTGTAGAAAGCTGGGTGATGCTGTTCCCCTTAATCTTACATAGTCATCTGCAGACAAAAGACTGCTTTTTATGTTTATTTTTGCATTAAAAAAAAAAAAAAAATAGAACAGTAATACAAAGTACACAAAAAACAATACAGGTACTTGGTGCCATAAAAGGAAATTGTAATGAAGGAAACCGACTTGTGTATGTATCATTACTGAATTATATTGTTTGTGTATCTATCATTAGTGAATATAGTGTTTATGCATGTGTCATCAGTATAGTACATTGGTATGTGTGTTATAATTAATGCCTGGGACTGGTCAATATTTCCTTCCTGGGATATCAGGATTAGACTCCCTGCCATTTTATGACCTGGTCTGGCAGCACACTCTTTGAAATAATACAGGCCAGGCCAGGTTTATGGCTTAACAACTCTCTGTCACTGCCAGGCTCACTCAGGCCTAAGAAAAAGGGGGTTATTACCATATAGGTCAGCAGGGATTCAGCTTTCCAAGGTTGAGATATCAGTGAACAAGCTGGGTGTTGGCATACTTCTCCTCCAAGCTTCCTGGAAACAAAAGTACTCTGAGCAGTGGGGGGTGGCAGTCCCAGGTCCACTGACTCTGTTGGGGTCCACCGTGGGGCTGCTCTGGTGTAGCTAGCGTGGGGGGGGGGGGGCAGAGGGGGCGGCAGTCCCAGGCCCACTGACTCTGTTGGGGTCCACCGTGGGGCTGCTCTGGTGTAGCTAGCGAGGGGGGGGGCAGAGGGGGAGGCAGTCCCAGGCCCACTGACTCTGTTGGGGTCCACCATGGAGCTGCTGCAATGTAGCAATTTCAATTGTATCAGCATCTGCAAGACACCAATACAGTTGAAATACATGGTATAAGAAGAACACAGGAGGTATTATAAATTAAGGGGATACGCAGGAAGTATTGTTAACATAAAAATGCACACATGGAGTATTATTCACTTCCAGGGGGTTTTTATATTATATATTTTATAGTTGGGGGCGGCAGCAGCGTGGGTGTGCAGGTAAGGACAATTTGTGACAGGTGACTGGAAAAGTGAGAAGCCAAAGATGTCTGTGTTGCAAACTTCATAGAGACAAGTCACTGCTGGTAGAAGTGGTCATGGCGGTCCAGACGGAAGAGACTGGGAAATGTGAATGATTACAGTCAGAGACATCACCTGTAAGCAGCAGTTTTTCCTGTGCTGTATTCACTCATATGGTCTGCAGATCTCTGTGTACAACTGCTATCTATCACTAAATGGTCACTGTATGGTGGTAATCTTGGGGCCCACTTAGATACACACGTGGACAAAATTGTTGGTACCCCTCGTTTAATGAAAGAAAAACCCACAATGGTCACAGAATTAACTTGAATCTGACAAAAGTAATAATATATAATAACTTTATGAAAATGAACAAATGAAAGTCAGACATTGCTTTTCAACCATGCTTCAACAGAATTTTTTTTAAAAATAAAACTCATGAAACAGGTCTGGACAGAAATGATAGTACCCTGAAAATAATGTGACCAAAGGAACATGTTAAATCAAGGTGTGTCCACTAATTAGCATCACAGGTGTCTACTATCTTTTAATCAGTCAGTGGGCCTGTATATAGGGCTACAGATACTCACTGTGCTGTTTGGTGACATAGTGAGTACCACACTCAACATGGACCAGAGGAAGCGAAGGAAAGAGTTGTCTCAGGAGCTTAGAAAGAAAATTATAGACAAGCATGTTAAAGGTAAGGGTTATAAGACCATCTCCAAGCAGCTTGATGTTCCTGTGACTACAGTTGCACATATTATTCACAAATTTAAGATCCATGGGACTGTAGCCAACCTCACTGGACGTGGCCGCAGGAGGAAAATTGATGACAAATCAAAGAGAAGGATAATACGAATGGTAACAAAAGAGCCCAGACAAACTTCTAAAGAGATTAAAGGTGAACTTCAAGCTCAAGGAACATCAGTGTCAGATCGTACCATCCGTTGTTGTTTGAGCCAAAGTGGACTTCATGGGAGACGACCAAGGAGGACACCATTGTTGAAAACAAATCACAAAAAAGCCAGACTGGAATTTGCCAAACTACATGTTGTCAAGCCACAAAGCTTCTGGGAGAATGTCCTATGGACAGATGAGACAAAAATCGAAATTTTTGGCAAGGCACATCAGCTCTATGTTCACAGACGGAAAAATGAAGCATATCTTGAAAATAACACTGTCCCTACTGTGAAACATGGAGGAGGCTTCGTTATATTCTGGGGCTGCTTTGCTGCATCTGGCACAGGGTGTCTTGAATCTGTGCAGGGTACAATGAAATCTCAAGATTATCAAGGGATTCTAGAGAGAAATGTGCTGTTCAGTGTCAGAAAGCTTGGTCTCAGTCGCAGGTCATGGGTCTTGCAACAGGATAATGACCCAAAACACACAGCTAAAAACACCCAAGAATGGCAAAGAGGAAAACATTGGACTATTCTGAAGTGGCCTTCTATGAGCCCTGACCTAAATCCTCTTGAGCAACTTTGGAAGGAGCTGAAACATGCCGTCTGGAAAACGCACCCTTCAAACCCGAGACAACTGGAGCAGTTTGCTCATGAGGAGTGGGCCAAAATACCTGTTGAGAGGTGCAGAAGTCTCATTGACAGTTCCAGGAATCGTTTGATTGCAGTGATTGCCTCAAAAGGTTGTGCAACAAAATAAGTAAGACAATAGTGGTGGACGTGTATTTGGGGAACGTGGACTGTGGGTGCAATTTACACTCAATTTGCAGCCTGAGTGAAGGGTGAGGGCAAGATTAAGTGAGTTGAGTGAATTGACCCCTGCACTCGTGTGACGTGCTATGACGGCCCGTACTTGACAGAAATAAAATACAGAAGGCCAAAAAAAAACAATCAGTAGACAATGTGACAGCATCAACAGCAGAATAAACAGATATATATCAAGTAAAATGGGTTGACTTAGCTATTCCCTGAGTTTGAAGAAAACTATAGTGCTAACAACATGCACACACATCCGCACTTGTGGGCCTCTCTAGCCAGAAAGATCTAAGACAACAATGGGGTGATAGCTGTTGTGTGTTGATCCAAGGATCCCAAATTTGCATTAAATGGTCTGGAGTGCTTCTGGCCATGTATGTAGGTTTACACTTGGGGAGATCTGAATCAATCAATTGTGCCCAATGAGAAAGGGGACCTTAGGGGGTTTCCATCTTAACAGTATAGTATTCCAAGCATAAAATAGAAGTAGCACAGGGAATGCTGCAGCGCCTTCATCAGTCAAACATCCCTGCTTCAGAATAGAAATCTACGTCAATTACAAACTGGCTTAAATTTCCATTATAACTATTGCTAGAAAATTGACACGGGTTATAATAAATCTGTTGGGCCAAGACGTCCCTGCCTGCTCCATCCACATCGCACAATGAGGCAAACAAGGCATAGAACAGAGGTTGTGGAGCATGTTTGGTGCAAGACAGGGTCTATAGTAGAAGGATTGAAAAATATGCCCCATTATCTTTAACCAATCCCAAAAAACTAATCTCTGGGCTCATACACCTTGGGTGCATCGTGGCTGCAAGATGGCTGCGAAAAATAGATGTTTTTCACAACAGTTTTGCACCTCGGTCATGTGAATCTAGCCTAAGGCTGGAGAGACAATGGTCATACTCGCAGTGGTTTAACACCCATGTTCTTACCATTGGCTTACCTGCTGTGCTGTACAGTAGCAATATAGTAAATGAGATTTAGGCTACGGCCCCATGTAGCGGGCCGCAGCAAAGAAGATACGTTGCCGCCACTGTTTTTCCCGCAGCACTTTTCACAGAAAGTCTCTGCCGACTTTCTGCTTCCATTATACCTATAGGGAAACCGCTGGCTTTTACGTAAGTATAATTGACATGGTGCGTGTCCGCTGCATGTATTTTTCCGCAAGGTGTAGATGGGATTTGCTAAAATCCTATCCACCTTGCAGTGATGTCACGTGGGGCCCTGGCTTTAACCTGTTTTCAACGTTCAGCATTTCCATTATTGCTATGGGCTTTACCAATGGCTTTTTAACTTATGCAGTGCAAAGAATTAAAGCTGCGGTCGATCCCCCTGTTTCTGCTGGTATCTTGGTCGCAGGCAAGTACAATGCAATGACGTCACTATATCTGCATTTCAAGACACTGAGAGCAAAGACCAGAGTGAATTTCATGGGAACAGGGTAAGGTGAGCTTTCCTTCCTTCTTTTATTTACTTGCATTTTACTGTGTGCGGGTCACTACAGGAGACATTATACTGTGAGTGGGCTACAAGGATTGGTCATTATACTGTGGGGGGCACTAAAGTTGGCATTATACTGTATTTGGGCTCTTAGGTTCATTATGCTGTGGGGGTGGCGCAAGTGGGAATTATACAGTGTGAGGGCCACAAGGGGACATTATACTGTGTGGGTGCACTAAGGATACATTATATTGTGTGGGGTAACTATGTGGGGGCACATTGCAAATAATATACTGTGTGGGACACTTAGGAGGCTTCATCACTGTGTGTTACATAAAGGAGAACGCTATTACTGTATGGGGGCACAAAAAGACTGGGTGCGCCACCATCTGTTCTCTTAAGGTTGGGAGGTAAAAATTAAAAACAAATATATAAAAAAATAACTGATATAAGAAATACAGTTTGAGATATAATTCTTGGATATAGCTCCGACAAAGGAAATTCTGGAAAATCTCAAAATCAATTCGTATTATAGATAAAATGTTTAAAAAAAAAAAAAAAAGAAATCAGCCATGCATTGAACCATAATTTTGACAACCTTTTTTGGTGTTGTTATATCCTGGGGCAATCTGTCTTTCAATTAACATGCATTCAATATTTTCATGTTAACTCTCAGCATGAGAACCTAAACCAGAGATCACTTGGGTATGATCCCATTGACTGGCGCTTTCTCTACTTCTCTTGCATAATAGTCAATTGGCTTCAATAATTAATGTCACGTCTTTTGTACCCAGCATAATTTCTCATGTCGATTTCAAGGCTACGGAACTGTAGCTCCATTAAATTGAGGCCTGGACAGTTGTGGATAATAGCGGCCAAACAATGCCTTGATTCACTACGCAAAACTATCCTTCTCAACCCAGACTAAATCTCCAGTATTAACAAGTTGCACCTGCAGCCTTCGTCTTATATTCTATTCTGTTTTTTCCTTTTTTTTTTCTTTTTGTATTTATTTAGAGCAAAGAAAATTTTCATTTTTCTTGCTAATGGCGTATGAGTCACTTTGCAGCTGTGGTCTCTATTGTGTTGAGCAGTCAGTGATTTTTGAGTTAGTTTGATGAAGTGGAAAAATAATGATGAATTCTGGGATTCTTTGTCGGTTTCGGTTGGCATTGTGTTTCAACCAAATCACATCCGGTCACACCAAAGAGATTTAACATCTATAATGGCCTTTTGACGACCAAGGTGGCCAAGGTGTACAAAAAAAAAGTTTTCATAAAGATGCTTAATCGGACATTAAAAACATTAGCAAACTCTGCTGCTCTTGTTGACGGCTATATCTGGTATGGTATTGTAGCTCAGCCACATTCAAGTAGTTACCATAGTAAAAGACACAGCTGTTTTAGGTTAATTTAGTCTACATTCATATGAGAGTGAAAATCTTTTTAACAGACGTCACAGAGGCCACATTTATTCCATTGTCTGTGAATGGGGGCTATTCACATGACCAATATTTAGACGGTCCGTTGTGACATGCCATCAAAATATAAGTCATGCTCTTTCTGGCTATTATCACAGATTCCTCAATACACTGTAATATCGGGTGCAAAACGGCCGTGAAAAATGGCCATTTTCACCATCGGTTGTCTAAATGTAGGCTTAGGTTAAGGTCCCATTTTGCAAAAATACAGTATTTTCATTAATATCTTCCACACACTGTGAAAAAAAAAAGCTGCCTTAGGCTGAGGCCCCACTTTGCAGAAACACAGCTTTTTTTGTTGCAGATTTTACTGCGTTTTTTTGAGCCAAAGCCAGGAGTGGATTCAGCAGAAGGTAGAAGTATATATTTTCCATTTCTTTTTCAACCACTCCTGGCTTTGGCTCAAAAAAACGCATCAAAGTCTGCAACAAAAAAAAAGCTGCGTTTCCACAACGTGGGGCCTCAGTCTGAGGCATAAAGTGCAGAAAAATACGCGCAGCGGAAACACTGTGATTTCCAAAACCATTGCTATTTCCGAAATCGCAGCATGTCAATTATACCTACAGAAACGCTGGTGGTTTCCCTATAGGTATAATGGAAGCAGAAAGTCCGCAGAGGTTTCCTTTCTGTGAAAAGCGATGCAGGAAAAACCGCAATCTGTTGCCACCATACAGTGGTGAACCTAGCCTCTTTGCTGCCTGAGGCGGACTATCAAAAGACGCCCCCCCCCCCCAAAAAAAAAAATATATAAAATTGCATTTACATGCTGTTAGCGTCACACGCTGTTATTGTCGTACAATAAACATACACAAACTTATGAAACAGTTTTTAAGAATTCTTCTTCCTGTATTACTTCAGTATCAGAAATCAACAAAACGGCATTAACAATGACAATAACTTCACACATCTTCTGCTTGGTGGATGGACGAGCACACGTGGCCCCCATTCTCTATAATAGGAGCAGCGTAGACAGCTGAGTACTGGACTTCGGCTATCTTTGGCACTCCCATTGCAGTGAATGAGAGCCACGCGGGTTCGTCCATCCACCAAGCGACACACCTATATATGGCTGCGGTCAGGCTGAATTCCCACCCAGTGGGGGGAAAAAACCCAATTCTCAGGCTCAGTGGGGGTCTCAGCAGACAGACCCCCATCAATCAGGTATTTATCCTCTATCATTTAGGTGAATACAGAGCAGTAACATTTTGTGACTTACAGGTGACATCTCTGACTAATCCTTCACATTTCCCTTCTCTTCCCTTTGGGCCGTACATGGCCACTTCTTTCAGCTGTGACTTGTCTCTGTAAAGTTTACAACACAAACATCTTTGGCACCTCACTTTTCCAGGCACCTGATCCACATTGTCCTCACCTGCACACCTATCCTGATACTACCCCCAATTATACAATATATGATATAACCCCCCATAATGAATAACTCCCAAGTGCATCTTTATATTAATAATGTCCGTGTGTACCCTGTATAAATAGTGCCCCTTATTAATAATGCCCTAGGTGGTAACTAATTAAAAGGTTTTCCAGGTCATTATTAAACTAATCAGTGGGGCTCAAAAACCCAGGACCCCCACTGATCACCTGTTTGAATGAACCGTGGTATCTGTGTAAGTGCCGTGACCCTTCTCTGTTTACACAGTGTCATTCGTCTCATAGCGGCCATGTAATGTAACTTCAGCCTCGTCCTATACACATCTATGTGACAAGGCTGTAATTACTTAAAAAGTGTGGGTAGCACTCCTCAAATGGGTAGTGGAAATAAGGTCCTACTCCGTGTATAGTATAAATAAAGGATTTCCACTATTATAATGATGCACAAAATCGTTGGTTTTTATTTCACGCAGTATATTTCATATGGTAGGCTTTTATGTAGAGCATTGAATTTTTTAACGTTTCGGCCTTTCCGGCCTTCATCAGAATCTCCTCTCTCTGTTGACTTAAGGTGTAATGTAGTGGACAAAGTGAAAGCACCCAATTCGTTGCGGGTATGCTACTGTGACTTGTGTTCGGCGCTCTGTATACAGAGGTGTCCGCGTTGTCTAGAGATGGCGCCATCTCTAGACAACGCGGACACCTCTGTATACAGAGCGCCGAACACAAGTCACAGTAGCATACCCGCAACGAATTGGGTGCTTTAATTTTGCCCACTACATTACACCTTAAGTCAACAGAGAGAGGAGATTCTGATGAAGGCCGGAAAGGCCGAAACGTTAAAAATTCAATGCTCTACATAAAAGGCTGTAATTACATCACACGGTCACTATAAACAGACAGCGTGTGATATAAACAGGCTCCATAGCCCCCCACACAATTGATCAGAGGCGAGGTCCACTGATCTCTTATTGATAATCTGTCCTAAGGATAGAACATCAATAAAAATGAGCTGGAAAGACCCTTTAATAAAGTCCAAGTGCCACCTTAAAGGAGTTGTCCAGGATAACCACTTTTTTAATATGAGGCTGGGGAAGGTGCTCCGGTGTCTCCCAGCGCGTTCCAGTCCTGCTGCTCCGGTGTTTTCTTCCCCTCAGCGGTCATGTGTGGTGGTGACTTCCGCCAGAAGAGAACACCAGAGCAGCAAAACCAGACTGCGGTGGGAAGCATCGGAGCACAAGGGACAGGTGAGTAGGTGTTTTTTTTTTTTTAATACAGTATTACATGGTATTATGCCCCGCAGTGGCCCCTACACACGGTATTATGCCCCGCAGCCGCCCTCCAGACAGTGACGGACAGTACCGCCTGAGGCGGCCGCCTCACTTCGCCTCATTAGCGGTGTGCCCCTGCCACCATATTGAAATATGGTAATGGGAGGTCCCCTTGAAACCGTTTTTTAAGTTCTTCTGGTCCTGCGGCAGACTAGAAGAATGGATAGACGGCCATAGGTGTGAATGTAGCAGAATTTGTTTGTATCTGGTCTGATTTGTTTGCATCTGGTCTGCATTTAGTATTATATTAAAAGAAAAGCCGATCAGTTTCAGATATGTTTTTTTTAGCGGACAAAAAAGTGTGGTAGATTATTCCTTTCAGTGAAGAGAAAGTGAATAGTGCACTGGAAAGCTGAAAACTTTATATTCAATAGGATATTAGCTGTTTTTTAGCAGTTTTGTTTATGACAATGTATCCTTTGGATGGACAGAAAAAACAATACCTGAATGGGCAATAATGTAAATTTTGGGATCCACAATCTGACCAGAAAATTTGTACCAGAAATGTTTGTTGACAAATGCCTTGAATTATTGTTTTTGGGCATTTAATCTGTATTCCTTTATTGTACACAGTGGTCTCCACAATCTGGATCTACTGCTATTCCTTATGTCGCCTCAATGATGTCGGGCGGTAACCTTTAATTGAATTCCATATTAAATAGACCTTGCTTTAACAAATGCCATGACTGGTTCATCTATCACAGTAATTGCACTTACATGTGCTGCCCTCCTCTTGTTAACAGAAGGAGGCAGTGAGTTTAGCAATACAGATGCATTTTACAAAAGCAATGTTTTAGGGCTCGCCAAACCCCACTAATCCTGGAGACGTAGTTAGAGTTGAATTTGCAACATGCCAACCGAGATTTGTTGACTCTTCTGGGAGACTCACAAAATTTGGGAGAGTTGGCAAGAATGTTTTGTGATGCTGTTACATCATACAAGTCGCTCAGTTAGGAACTAGCTGTGACATCATGACTTTTTTGTTAGGTATACTAACAGTTAGGTTGGGTTCTCAAAGGAAAATCTATTGGAATATGGACATAGCTATCACAGGTGCTATTAGTCTCAGCAGCCAATCGGTAATGAGGCTGAGTTTTGCTATGGGGTCCCATGGCTACCTGTTACACCCCTGTTTTTCATCTTTTAGGTAAGCTATGGTGACATCACAACTAGTTTCAGATAGGTAAGCTCTTAGGTAGACACACATCATCATATCATCAGCCCTCTGTTGTTAGGGATAGATAGATAATGGTTAGGTAGGTAGATAGATAGATAGATAGATAGATAGATAGATAGATAGATAGATAGAATAAAAAGCTTTGTGTGAGCAAGGAGTCCCTAAGTCACCCGATTCATGTATCATAGATTTCTTTGTTACGTTCTGTCTGTACAGTGAATTGTACTATAGCTGCGCAGTTTATACATGTACAGCAGGCTTACCGCACATTCCTTCCCTGATGATATATGACCACAATTGCTGTATTTATTGGGGTACATTCATCAAACCAGTGATACCATCAGCTGGGAGATTAGATCACTTCCTGTTTTTCTATATAGCTAATTTATCAATGTCTCAATAACTCAAAGCTAGATGAACGTTCCCGTGAGATTAACAATATGAAATTAGAGATGGTATCACTCATTTAATCAATACTGACTGGTATTTATGTCTCAAGATGGTTTTCTTGCTCTGCTTTCTTGCACTTACTTTGCATTATAAAGATAATGATCAGAAGGAGCAGTTGTTTTTGTCGGCTGGTGTCAGCTAAGGGATGGTAGTTCTTGCGGGAAAGTACATTAGGTGGCGACTGTATAATGACCTGCTTCACAACCTGTGATGAGGAAGCGGTTCTTACCTAAGTACTATAACCCCTTTAAGCAGCTGATGGAGGGGGGGGATGTTGTGTGTCACACCCTCCCACCACCTAATGATAGGACCTTTAATATTAAAAATGAAAACTCCTATGATATAGATTTGACTGTGGCACTGAATATTAGTGATATTATGAACATATCTCTTTTTGTATCAAATAGTCTTGCTACAGAGAAAATAAACTTTTATCTCTATGCAAATGATCTGTGGTGGTAGTAACAGAAGAATCACTTGTCACGGTGACTAGGAATCTCAACCAACTCCTCCAGCTCACATCCTGGCCTTTTACAGAGCTAAGGAGGCCTGCAGGATCCCTGATGGTAGTTGTCTCCCCCCAGGGCACTTCCTAATGGTCTTCAGCTTTCCTGAGCCAGGTGGAAGTTGGAAGGGCCCTTGATGGTAGTGGAATGTAAGGACTCACACAATGTTACAGGTAAAGCAGTGTTTTAATTCTACTGAAGAACTACCGAAATGGCAACCATCTACTTTCACACTACTTTCTCTCGGTTTACCTAGGATTACCCTATCAGTCCTGTGGCACAACAGTGTCTAAACTCTAAGCTATGAACTGACCATGGACTCTACACAAATGGCACTAACTGGGCTGCAGCACAGGTAGAATAGGGTTCTTTCACTAGCTCTGCTCCCATACAACTTTCAGTCTCGGAGCTCAGTGAAGACACCTGGACCTCCGACAAACCAACAATATGCTGGCTGGTCTAAACCAATGGTTCTCAAGGTGTAGTATGCCTACCCCTGGGGGTACATCCAACTATCCCTAGGAGTATGCACGGTGAGAGCCCCCCACCGTTACTGGTAGTTTGTGGGGTTCATCACTCATGAACTACAACTATACTCTTGTGTTTCTTCAGACCCTAGAGTATAATAAGCAGAGGCCCTGGGGAGGTGAGCAAACATAACAAACAATGTTACTCACATCTCCTGGGCTCCTCTGGACTCTACTGTAGATTGGGCCTCAGTGGTCATGTAGGTCACATGGCGTAATGACACTATGACATTATGTGTCATTACTGTACGTGACTAATGAGGCTGATGTCATCTCTAGAGGAAGGAAGAACCCCAAAACAGCTGTCTACAGATGGGGTCAATCTTCTATTTGGCAAAGTATCTGCTTTGGATATGAATATGATACACAGTATAGTCCCATTGATTCCAATACCACTGACAGGGATGGTCCCTTCAATTTTTCTACGGATATTATACAATTCATCCATGTTCATTTTAATGAATCTTGCCCAAAGTTAAGAACCACTGATTACACAAAAACATTAGGGAATTGGTCACTTAGTTTTATAGTAATCAAAGGGACTGTATTGTCTGTCAGCGGCATTAAAATCAATGGCGCTGTACTGCAAGTCAGCAGCATTAAAATCAATGGGGCCTTACTGCCTGTCAGCGGCATTAAAATCAATGGGGCTGTACTGCCTGTCAGCCGCATTAAAATCAATGGGGCTGTACTGCCTCTCAGCGGCATTAAAATCAATGGGGCTGGACTGCCTGTCAGCAACATTAAAATCTATTGTGCTGTACTGCCTGTCAGCAGCATTAAAATCAATGAGCCTGTACTGCCTGTCAGCAGCATTAAAATCAATGGGTCTGTACTGCCTCTCAGCGGCATTAAAATCAATGGGGCTGTACTGCCTGTCAGCGGCATTAAAATCAATGGGGCTGTACTGCCTGTCAGCGGCATTAAAATCAATGGCGCTGTACTGCAAGTCAGCAGCATTAAAATCAATGGGGCTTTACTGCCTGTCAGCGGCATTAAAATCAATGGGGCTGGACTGCCTGTCAGCAACATTAAAATCTATTGGGCTGTACTGCCTGTCAGCGGCATTAAAATCAATGGGGCTGTACTGCCTCTCAGCGGCATTAAAATCAATGGGGCTGGACTGCCTGTCAGCAGCATTAAAATCAATGGGGCTGGACTGCCTCTCAGCAGCATTAAAATCAATGGGGCTGGACTGCCTCTCAGCGGCATTAAAATCAATGGGGCTGGACTGCCTGTCAGCAACATTAAAATCTATTGGGCTGTACTGCCTGTCAGCGGCATTAAAATCAATGGGGCTGGACTGCCTGTCAGCAGCATTAAAATCAATGGGGCTGGACTGCCTCTCAGCAGCATTAAAATCAATGGGGCTGGACTGCCTCTCAGCGGCATTAAAATCAATGGGGCTGGACTGCCTGTCAGCAACATTAAAATCTATTGGGCTGTACTGCCTGTCAGCAGCATTAAAATCAATGAGGCTGTACTGCCTGTCAGCAGCATTAAAATCAATGGGTCTGTACTGCCTCTCAGCGGCATTAAAATCAATGGGGCTGTACTGCCTGTCAGCGGCATTAAAATCAATGAGGCTGTACTGCCTGTCAGCAGCATTAAAATCAATGGGTCTGTACTGCCTGTCAGCGGCATTAAAATCAATGGCGCTGTACTGCAAGTCAGCAGCATTAAAATCAATGGTACAGGTAAAAAGTAGAAGAGGGAGGTATCACAACATAAAGATATTTCAGTTCTCTATTACTATTATTCTCAATTACTATTATACTGTGGGATCTCTTCAGACCCTCAGAGTATAATGATCGGAGGCCCAGAGGAGCTGAGCCAACATAACAAACAGTGTTACTCACCTCTCCTGGGCTCCGGCATGGCTCTTATTTCATCTTAGGCCTCTTCCAGCCTCCTGAGTGACATTAGGGACTGCTTAGACCTAGATCCCTAGGGAGGTGAGTAACACTGTTAATTATGTCTTTTCACTTCCCCTGGTTATTATATTCTGAGTATATTAGTAGTTCTTGGGTGGCAAAACCACAAAATTTTGCATTAGACAAAACCCCTGAAAATGCGGATTTGCGGAACCTCAACTTTTTGGGGAGTCTCTATGTATGCGGGATTTTTTTTTTATTTTATTAACGTAGGGGACATTATACTGTATGGTGGGGCCACTATGAGACATTATACTGTGCGGAGGGACCACTATGGGACATTATACAGCGTTAGAGGCCCTTGTGGATCATTATACTGCGTGGAGCAGCTGCTCTGTCTCAAGGATCTTTGGCACGAATGGGGGGGAGGCTGCACTTTCTAAAAAGTACCATGGTACCCTTAATCTACACCAGTGGTAAGTAATGAATGCAGCTTACCACTTGCTCCTTAAGTGTCACTGAGCATGGGAGCCTTTTATTACATGTGGGGGTCATTATTTTAAATGTGGAGGCCATTATACTACATGTGGGGACACTGTGGGGTCCATTACATGTGCGGCACTGAAGGGGCCATTCTACTAAGTGTGAGGGTCTTTACAATACATGTGAAGGCGCTGATGGGTTCCATTACATAATTGTTAAGAAAGGCTCTAAATGAAGCCTTATTTTATTACCATTTCTAAGTGATCACTACATTGGAGGTACATGGTTAGTGATCACGTTATATCCAACATAAAAGATGCTAGATTGTCTACAGCACATCACTCCATGTACACAGGTACTGCTGGCAAATGCAAAGGTGAATCATTTGTTCCCCCTGATACAGTTGTAATGATTGATGCATTTACATGTAGTAAAAGGAGTGGGCTATGATCGGGAATGAACTCTCCAATGATCATCCATTCCCGATCATAGCCCACCCTTATAAAGAGGCCTTAAATCATAATGTGTTCACTTGTCATGTTTGAACTGTGCCTCATAAGTTCCCCCATCATATATCACAGGTCTTGTTGCAGTATTCAAGCATGTGTTACTCTTTTATATATAGTAATAACCCTTCATATCCTTTGTTGTGCTGGACCAGGTGGCTCTCCAGGGAACAAGTGTTATTTGCCCCAAGGGTTCTGTTAAGGTTGCAGCAAGCTATGTGCAGTAGAAGCTCAAGACTGTCAGTTCTTGTAATACCTTCTTGAGACTTAAATATCCAGCTAATCTCAGCGGTAGCAATTTATTTTCAATGTCCCATTCTTAAATGCTAGACTGGCATTACAAGTGAGCCTTTAAGATGGAATTTACTTGCAATAAAGCTCTTGACTCACATTTAGTCTAGGCTGCAAAAGCTAAATATAGGATGTTTATGCCTTTCATTGAACAATCCCTCTCTTCTCTTAACTGAAGAGATCGCTCTGTCCATGCCTATATAATGATCTTGTCATTTGGGGTTCCATGGAAAATCTGCTTTGAATGTACAGATGTGTCAATATCCAGATATATTTAGCCTTATGGTTAACCTGGTTTATTGCCCTGGTGAAATTTTCCCCTTGCTTGGGTCAATTTACTTAGGTTGTTAAACAATGTAACCAGTGAAGCCAATAGTAGAATGGAACCATCTATACAGATCATGGCCATTTTGCATTGCATGACTATAAATCACTTTAAGACCTGAGGTTATACGAGTTGCTAGGACATCAAGGCACTGCTAAAAAGCAGCATGAGAGGGGCAGCATCACCCACTGAGAGGAACAACTGGGGGGGGGGGGATAAGAGTGCTTTTTTGGTGCCAAAGGTAGGCAATGTTGGTACATCAGTGTGCTGGGTATGTACTAGGTCAAGCAGTGCAGCTTCCCATGTGACACCTTTGGCCAGGCTGGGCTGCTGAGGGCTTTACCACCAGCTAAGAGTGGGTTCACACTTGTGGCGGCACTCCAACCGCCGCGAATCCGACCTAAATGTTGTAAAACTAGATAGGCACTGGATAGGGGAAGGTTTGCGACGCATTGCTTAAAACCCCATTCACTTGAATGGGGTTTTAAAGCAATGCGCGGGTGTGCACTTACACCCTCTGCGCCACAAAGCCGTTTTTTTTTGCTGGAAACAAAGTCCTGCATGTCCGACTTTGTTTCCAGCGAAAAAAAACGGCTTTGCAGCACAGAGGGTGTAAGCGCACACCCGCGCATTGCTTTAAAACCCCATTCAAGTGAATGGGTTTTAAGCAATGCGTTGCAAACTTTCCCCTATCCAGCGCCTATCCAGTTTTACGACATTTAGGTCAGATTCGCGGCTGCCGCAAGTGTGAACCCACCCTAAGTCGAAATGAAAAAAAAATCATTAGTAATGTGAAAGAGACAGCACTGTTTGCGTGACTGACCTACTCTCCACTGAGGTGTAACTTGAAGCTTCTGGGCCCCAATGCTAAATGAGTAATGGGGTCCATACCTACCTTGTGTCATTTAGAATAGTGGTAAATTTTATGTGATCTTTGGGGCCCTCCTTAAAGTGGAGGGCCTGGTAGCAACTGCTACCTCAGCATCCACTATAGCTATGCTGCTAAAAACTGGGTTCCAGAGATCTGAGTCATTGGTGAACTGTTTTGTTACTGTAGATAGATCAAGTGATCTCAGAGATCATGTGTGCGATATTACAATGGTAATAGCAAAGTTATATGTATTCTTGATATCAAATTTTACAAGTTGCTAATATAGTTTCTAACACAAATGTGAACACAGGCTAAGACAACACATGAATTCTGTGATTTTGAATGTAGAGCATGTGTATGACAATAGTAACTATTCCTATCATTGAATGGGCTTACCCTCAGTTATTTCTACTTCAATTAAATAACCCTAAGTCTTTCTCATGCCTAATATGTGTATTTCCCAGCGTATATCTTTTGCTTGTGGCATCAGTTATTTTTCATCTTTTATCCTGTGGAGAATAGCTAATAAAGTACATAAAAAAATCTGATCATTTTGTACTTTTTCTTATTAATATTGCAATTAAAATGAGGCTACAATGGGGGTGGGGGAAAATTTCGCTGATGTCTGCCAACAATGAACACAAGTTAGCCTTTGCATTTTTCTGACATTTAACAAAACAATAGACTATGTGCAAAGTTATTTCATGTAGCATTTTTTCTGCTATTATCTTGATTTAACAACAATTCATGTGAAACATCAAACAAAATTAACCAGCGAGACAAACAGCGACATAATTGTGTCCGCCATCCTAAGGTCACCATTATGAAGCAATCATAATTTTATACAATGCATTAATTCCACAGTTGGGCTCCTGGTAAATGCTCTCCATCAACACACAGAAAATCCATATCACAATATGTAAATTGCGCTTCTTCTAACAATTCCCTATTTGCATTTTGCATTTGCAAACTAGGGAAATACTGCTGTTAATGCAGAATAAATTTGTTAATTTTCTTTCAAAGACAAGAATAAATAGGATGGAAATGTCTTCAATGTAATGCCATTCCATACATAGAAAAGGTGAGGTAATTAATCTTATTAATAGGTAATGGATGAAGTCATGTATGTGATAAATATATACATGTGGTGCCTGGGTGCCAAGCTGGGATTAAAAGGTTTGTATTAGAACATATGATTGGGTCTCTGTTCCCAGAAACAGCACCACTCTAGTCTATGGGCTTTGTCTGGTATTACAGTTCTGTCCATTTCAAAGCTAAAATAGCAAAAAGACCATAGACAAGAGAGGTGATGTACGTGGAAGACATGCAAGTACAACTGTGCAATATAAACCTGCAGTCCCAGTCTAGATCTCTGTTCTAACACCTTGTATGCTGCAAGCAAGGCATACAAGGAAGTAGGCAAAGGTGGAGTGTTTTCTTTGAGTGCATCATAGGGAATCATTGTGACAAAATCTATCCCCATATAGAATATGATTAGATAGTACTCTTCGGCAACTTAAGGACCCCAAAAGTCTCTGTTTTAGGGCAAAGTTTGGTATACAGCTAATTGGATTTATCTGTAGATAGTCATGTCAATACATTTTCCTAGAAAGCTAGAAAAGAATAACTATCAAAATTCTAAAGAAAATAAAAATTTTAAATAAATCCTTGGGGTCCTCATGGCTAAAATTGTCTGGATCTTTGATAGTTTAAACAAATGGAGTGTGATTAAAGGGGATGTCCCACTAAGGACATTCATGGTCAATCCACAAGAGAGGTAATAATTGAATGCAAGGGGCTCAACCCCTGGAATCCCGACATTCACTTTAATGAAGACTCAGAGGGGGGAAGATTTTATAGCAAAATCCATTAGGATAACATTCAGATGACATCTGAGTAGCATCCTGATTGCAATGGGGGTTCCCTTCTGATGTCACAGAACAGGATAGGACCAGCTCTATGATCATTGGAATGGACCATCACAAGCCATCTTGGATGGCATATTCAGTTGTGTGCATGGGGCCTTACTGTAGGGGAGGAATTTATGAGATATCAAACAATATAATAAAGTCTAGGGAGGAGTATTTGTCTAACAATTGTGGTGGCAGATTTTCAAACTTAGTATTTTACTTGATATGAAGTTTCAGTGAATTTTACTTTAGGACCATTGGACAAAGCAGATGAACAGTGTCAGCATATGGAGATGACCCTGGCTGCAGAATGGGTGAAGATTGATTGTAAGGTGGATAGTCTTGACACTGGGCGACACTTGCAATAATCTGACAGGAAATGAATAGGACTCAGCACAGGATCTTCATTTTATCTATTGTCAGGAAGTAACTAGATATTGAGATATTGAGGACATGATGTATCTGTGTGAGAAAAATGACATTGCACATAAGTGTCGCTGGGGCAGAAAAGCTGTGATGTGTGTTGGATGGGTGGATTAAAGGGGTTATCCAAGGAGACCAAAAGTTTACTAGTCACAGAGATGGTCAAAACATAGAAAATCAGTTATACTCAGCTAGTATTGCCCCTCCATTACAGTGCGGCAGTTCTGATACTCCTTGCCGGCCTCCATTGCTGATGCATGATGAATGACAGATGGGCAGTAGCCTTTTCAAGGGTGTAGCTAAATATATCCAGACCCCATATAATAATATTAGACCCCAGATTACTGGTTAAATAAACTAAACAATTGTGCCATTTTTATTTATGTTATTTAGAAATCGCTATAAATATTGAATTCATTTGATTGTATGATTTGTAACAGTTACAGTGATATTAAACATTTGCCTATGGTAATGGTGATTTAATAAGTAAATAAGTATATTACACTGTATTACTAAAATAGGTTTATTGTAACTTACATTCCTACATTAAAGTTTTATAGATCTATAAAGAGAGAGAGAGAGAGATTAGACATTACTAAATTTTAAATACATTTTTTTCAAAGCTTTATTCCTTTTATTAAGTCTTTCTTGAGTCTCAAACCCAGTACCTTGTGTATGACAGGCAGACACATTAATAGTTGAATCACAGACTTAATTGCTTTCAGTGGCAGGGTTTTCTCTACTTAAAAGTCTCAAAAGTATATCAAATTTTTACATGCATAATATCTAGCTATATACAGATATATCCTTATATGCCAGTGTGTGTGTTAAAAAAAAAAAATAAAAAAATTATATATATATATATATATATATATATATATATATATTACACACGTGGAAAAAAATTGTTGGTACCCCTCGTTTAATGAAAGAAAAACCCATAATGGTCACAGAAGTAACTTGAATCTGACAAAACTGGAATTTGCCAAACTATATGTTGATAAGCCACAAAGCTTCTGGGAGAATGTCGTATGGACAGATGAGACAAAAATCGAAATTTTTGGCAAGGCACATCAGCTCTATGTTCACAGACGGAAAAATGAAGCATATCTTGAAAAGAACACTGTCCCTACTGTGAAGCATGGAGGAGGCTCTGTTATGTTCTGGGGCTGCTTTGCTGCATCTGGCACAGGATGTCTTGAATCTGTGCAGGGTACAATGAAATCTCAAGACTATCAAGAGATTCTAGAGAGAAATGTGCTGCCCAGTGTCAGAAAGCTTGGTCTTAGTCGCAGGTCATGGGTCTTGCAACAGGATAATGACCCAAAACACACAGCTAAAAACACCCAAGAATGGCAAAGAGGAAAACATTGGACTATTCTGAAGTGGCCTTCTATGAGCCCTGACCTAAATCCTATTGAGCATCTTTGGAAGGAACTGAAATATGCCGTCTGGAAAAGTCACCCTTCAAACCTGAGACAACTGGAGCAGTTTGCTCAGGAGGAGTGGGCCAAAATACCTGTTGAGAGGTGCAGAAGTCTCATTGACAGTTCCAGGAATCATTTGATTGTAGTGATTGCCTCAAAAGATTGTGCAACAAAATATTAAGTTAAGGGAACCATCATTTCTGTCCAGGCCTGTTTCATGAGTTTTCTTTTTAAAAAAATTCTGTTGAAGCATGGTTGAAAAGTTCATTTTCATAGGATTTTTATACATTATTACTTTTGTCAGATTCAAGTTATTTCTGTGACCATTGTGGGTTTTTCTTTCATAAAACAAGGGATACCAACAATTTTGTCCACGTGTGTGTGTGTGTGTATATGTATATATATATATATATATATATATATATATATATATATATATGAACAAAAATAGTGTCCCCACACAGCATAATGCTCCTCTAGTGTTCACACAATGCATACTGCTCCCTTAGTGCTCTGACACAGTATAATGCCCCCCTAGTGCCTTCACTCAATATACTGCCCCATTTGTCACCACATACAATATAATGCCCCTATACAATATAATAATATCATTAATAATAATAATAATAATATAATTAATATCAACAGTTACCTATTAAAATAATCCAATAGTTAATGGTCATTTTTTTTTTTTTTTTTTTTTTTTTAACTGCCTGTATGTGGTCAGTGGAGGTCCGGGGGCCCCATTCTATTGCATGGGTTACATGGCCACTGACCCTGACTCCAGCATGTAAACATGCTTTTGCATTTAATTTGCTTTATTCTTCATCTATGTTTGATTTTATCATTGAACTTCAGAAAATAAAGAAAACACTGTTGAAATGTAACGCAATTTAATATGCACGGAGACGGAATTTCCATTGATTCTTTTTCTGTAAATTTCCTCAAATATCTAATCACAACACTGAGATGGTAATTGATTTTTGGAGCTGTTTTTAACACCACAGGGTGCTCAATTAGGTCTTGGAGCGGAAACTAATGAAAGCAATTTTG
Source organism: Leptodactylus fallax (assembly GCA_947044405.1). NCBI lineage: Eukaryota > Metazoa > Chordata > Amphibia > Anura > Leptodactylidae > Leptodactylus > Leptodactylus fallax. The sequence goes on along the minus strand of CAMRHE010000300.1, from coordinate 130,073 downwards.
TTTTACATGTTCTACAAAAAAAAAAAGAGAGTTTAATTACATTGATGGACCTCAGTGGATAGTGAGACTTGTTAGAATCTCCAACCAAATTTGTCACACATAAGAAGACTGGATTCTTGTGTGTAATACATATAATAAAAGTGTAGAAATGAAAAAAAGAGATCCCCAAAATCAGAGTATGAGATCAGTGGTCCGTGTAAGTCCTTGATCCATTCTCTTCTATAAGGTATATCTATAGCAGATCTTTAAGGCATATAGACAAAGTGAATCATGTGTCCTCCATTTTTCCTTTGGGCTCAGCCACATAAGGTAAGGGGGTGGGGGGGGGGGGGAAATAATTTTATTGCAAAGGGGCTTAACAGTAAAATAGGGGAATTTTATAGAATTTCCTAATTCATCTATAGTCAGTCACTTGTTAATTTGTTAATTATATCTGTTTCCTGGAAACCTCTGTGACATCCATTGTAGCTATTACCACAGCCACAGAGGTTGTCATTCAGTTTTTTTATATATAGTAAATACAAAATACTATGGCCCTATAATCACCAGAAAAACTCCTATCAATATACAGTGGGGAAAAAAAAGTATTTAGTCAGCCACCAATTGTGCAAGTTCTCCCACTTAAAAAGATGAGGCCGGCCTGTAATTGTCATCATAGGTAGACCTCAACTATGAGAGACAAAATGAGAAAACAAATCCAGAAAATCACATTGTCTGATTTTTAAAGAATTTATTTGCAAATTATTGTGGAAAATAAGTATTTGGTCAAATAACAAAAGTTCATCTCAATACTTTGTTATATATCCTTTGTTGGCAATGCCAGAGGTCAAACGTTTTCTGTAAGTCTTCACAAGGTTGGCACACATTGTTGCCGGTATGTTGGCCCATTCCCCCATGTAGATCTCCTCTAGAGCAGTGATGTTTTGGGGCTTTCGCTGGGCAACATGGACTTTCAACTCTCTCCAAAGGTTTTCTATGGGGTTGAGATCTGGAGACTGGCTAGGCCACTCCAGGACCTTGAAATGCTTCTTACGAAGTCACTCCTTCGTTGCCCTGGTGGTGTGCTTGGGATCATTGTCATGCAGAAAGACCCAGCCACGTTTCATCTTCAATGCCCTTGCTGATGGAAGGAGGTTTGCACTCAAAATCTCACGATACATGGCCCCATTCATTCTTTCATGTACACGGATCAGTCGTCCTGGTCCCTTTCCAGAGAAACAGCCCCAAAGCATGATGTTGCCACCCCCATGCTTCACAGTAGGTATGGTGTTCTTTGGATGCAACTCAGCATTCACTCTCCTCCAAACACGACGAGTTGTGTTTCTACCAAACACTTCTACTTTGGTTTCATCTGACCATATGGCATTCTCCCAATACTCTTCTGGAACATCCAAATGCTCTCTAGCAAACTTCAGACGGGCCCAGATATGTACTGGCTTAAGCAGGGGGACACGTCTGGTACTGCAGGATCTGAGTCCCTGGCGGCGTAGTGTGTTACTGACGGTAGCCTTTGTTACGTTAGTCCCAGCTTTCTGCAGGTCATTCACTAGGTCCCCCCTTGTGGTTCTGGGATTTTTGCTCACCGTTCTTGTGATCATTTTGACCCCACGGGGTGAGATCTTGCGTGGAGCCCCTGATCGAGGGAGATTATCAGTGGTCTTGTATGTCTTCCATTTTCTAATTATTGCTCCCACAGTTGATTTCTTCACACCAAGTTGCTTGCCTATTGCAGATTCAGTCTTCCCAGCCTGGTGCAGGTCTACAATTTTGTTTCTGGTGTCCTTCCACAGCTCTTTGGTCTTCACCTTAGTGGAGTTTGGAGTGTGACTGTTTGAGCTTGTGGACAGGTGTCTGTCATACTGATAATGTCAAACAGTGGAGGACAGAGGAGCCTCTTAAAGAAGAACTTACAGGTCTGTGAGAGCCAGAAATCTTGCTTGTTTGTAGGTGACCAAATACTTATTTTCCACAATAATTTGCAAATAAATTCTTAAAAATTCAGACAATGTGATTTTCTAGATATGTTTTCTCATTTTGTCTCTCATAGTTGAGGTCTACCTATGATGTCAATTACAGGCCCCTCTCATCCTTTTAAGTGGGAGAACTTGCACAATTGGTGGCTGACTAAATACTTTTCCCCCACTGCATACAACCAAAAAAACAAATGGAGCTATTTCTTATGAAAATTATTTTATTGTAAATTCAAAATAAATAAAGTTTCTTTATCAACATGATAAAAAACCAAGGATCCCTCCGCTTTACAGATACATATCATACATATACAAATGACAAAAGCATAGCCAGTACCTCACATAAAGGAAGTGGCGAGGGACCTCTCCCTGGGGGTCACAGCATACAAACTTCCATCTAGTAAGTATAGCTACTTTAGAATTCTTATTGCTATTAATATTACGGTCACTATAGAGATAATGTTGTATTATAATCTGGTTGGCATTCCATCCCATGTAGAGTAACACCAGGACTTTAATACTTTGGTTGGAGTAAGTAAACATGGAATATATACTAAGAACTCATGGCTATATTAGTGAGGTATCCTGGGTGCTTTTCCTGATGTTTGAAGCATGCTCCCTCCCATAGGAGCTGTAATAGTGTCCATTATACTTTCCCTGTAATAGCTGTAACTAAAGATGACTTTATATACTCAAGCACATAACATGTGAATGCTTCCACCCTTTTACTGGAATAGAGCGGAGCTGCAATACCATGCACAGCCAGTAGCCTTAAGCTACGGTGCTTAATGGCCATGTGACGTCCGGTTATTTTAATGGATGTGACACGGACCATTAAAATATAGGTCATGTCCTATTTATGGCTGTTTTCATGGACCCCTCCATACACTATAATGTATGGGGAATCCGTGATAATGGGTGTTCCTCAGTTGCAAGACCGCCGTGAAAAATGGACATTTTTCATGGTCATTTTGTACCTCGTTCATCTGAATGTAGCCTTAGTCTTGCGATATCATACCCCCCCCCCACGTCTACTTCCACATGTATGTTATCATCCTCATAGTTGGGGACAAATGGAATGGTCTGCATGTTACCATGGAAGCACAAAGGTCAGCATGGGGGCTGTGTGCATGAAGCAAAGATTTGGCAGATATTTATAATCCAGACTAAGGGCCCTTTCATATGAACAATTTTTCTGTCCAAAAAAGATTGGAACTATTTGTGTGAACTGTTAGACCCTTTAAATGCTAAGTGACTAGCATTCCTACTTTTCAGACCTCAACCTCTAAGTTTAACCCTATGGCCCAAATAGACCTCATTACATTGGCGAGCACAATACAATAACCAGCTTTCTACCAGGAACATAATTGAAATAAGTTCCCAATACGGTTTCCATGTCATAGAGTCACAGTTAATGCAGGTAAAAGAGTTTTACTTCTGACCTGAGCAATTTCCTAGGTGTACAAATGAAATATGGTTGACATTGAGGTTACTGACAGAGAGTTCAAGGTCATCACTTGTCTGTAGAATGAAAGTCTCAGCATCTGTTTGCTTTTCAATGATTCTCGAGAAGATCAGGATCAGCATCTTAATTACTAAGTCCTGCTATAATATATGCTTTTCTTTGATGCTGGGTGAAGAAATTCTTACACCTCAGAGCTCCTCTGGTTGATCGCTCTTTGTCATTTAATCATTTTGACCTTTGTATTCTGCCTATGCTCTGAACAGTCAAACTGCAGACTTGCATATTTTATGTATCCATCATCCTGTACAGCAATACAGATGTAGCAGAGCTGAATTTGTCATCTAACTGCCATCTTATTACTCCATGATTACAGACTGCTGTGCAATAGGTCTGATGCAAACAGGCATTATCCCAAAAATGTTCATGTAAGCATTAGTAGCATACAGATTTATTTTCTGCTTTTTTTGTTTTCTTTTTTTTTTTGTGTGTTGTTTGCTTACTGGAGATAGACCCCCACCCTCCACTGCTTCTTCACAGCCTGAGAGAGATGCTGTACAGTCAGGATCATGAACCCTGGAAAATGATAAGGGCAGTGACATCATTGTCATTGATCAGTGCTTATTACCTGGCAAAAAGAGGGCAGAGACAGCCCTTCCTTACATACAGGGCCTTTCCTCATTATTGGTTAACGTAAGTCTACATTCACACAAATACTGAAATAAAAAGGTGTGACAAACAGATGAAGGCGAAGGCGCCACATGATGGGCCGCAGCCAAAAAGTGGTGCGGAAAAGAACCAGGAAACACTTTCAGTTCCAGAGAGATCTGGCCGAGTTTAAGGAAAATCGGGCATATACTGCGGAAAAGAACATTGCGTTTTTTTCCGCAGAGTTTTTCACAGACAGTCCGCAGTTTTCCTTTGCGGACTTTCTGCTTCTATTATATCTATACAGAAAACACCAGCGTTTCCATAGGTATACTTGACATGCTAAATGCAACAGTTTTTGAAATTGCGGATATTTTTCTGCAATGTGTGGATGGGATTAGCCAGAATCCCATCCACTTTGCAGGTACTGTAAGACGCTGCGGTTTTGGGGTTTACGCGATTTGGGGCCCTGACCGAACTGTCATTTTTTTTTTCATGGCTGGGACCCGTTTTCATGGATCCATTGTAGACTTCAGTCTATTGAGGGATCCGTGAAAACAGACAAAAATAGGATGCGCTTAAAATGGACACATCAAAATAAATGTGTTCTGAAAATGGATTTGTGACATCACACTGCCATTTTTTACATTCATGTGAATGTGGCCTAATACTACGGTTTCACTGTAGTGCCTGCCTTAGGGGAAAGGAGTAGCTGCTTGTCAGGAATCTTCCAGCAATGAGCTGAGTGGCATTCACATGAGTATAATCGCAAACAACCTAAGTCTCCATGATGACCACTGTAGAAATATCAGGTTATCTCATTTTCCTATGAAAGTCTGAATATTTGCAAAACTGAGGTTTCATAACAGTCAGGGAGACCTGCTAATTTTACCGCTATCATTACTACGGAGCCTTGGCCTAATCCTCTACATCAGCCACTCCCAAGATGGCCACATGTCTAAATGTCAACTGTATCTGTGTCCTGAAGTGTTAAATATAATGGTGAAGTAAAAAGCCTTCAGCTTCCTGTTTCACCATCAAGTTGCAACTACTACTGTCTGCAACTTGTTGCAGGTCTGCTGCATCAAGCCAGAGATCTGCAGAGAACTCAAAGGGAACAGGGCTTGGAAAGTTTAACTTTTTTTAATTGTATCAAACAATTCGACTGATGAGTATCATGCTGTGTGAAGGCCACTGAGGCACATTATACTGTGTGGGGCCACTAGGGAGCACTATACTGCGTGGAGTCACTAGGGAGCATTATACTGTGTGGGACCACTGAGCTCTATTATATTGTGTGATTGCACTAGGGAGCATTATACTGTGTGGGACCACTGAGCAGCATTATACTGTGTCGGGGTCAATGGAAAGCATTATACTGTGTGGAGACCACTGGAAAGCATTATACTGCACGGGGGCCACTGTAGAGCTTATATTGAGGGGAGGCCATTGGGGAGCAATATACTGTGTAGGGCCACTGTAGAGCATTATACTAAAGGGGCATCATATTGTTTGGGGGGGTAACTAAGAAAAATAGTGATAGAGAATTCACTGTAGGCAGTGGGTGATGGAAAGATGAATGTGGATATGAGCTGAGTGGGGGTGGTTGGGTAGGAAATATAGCATGGTGTATCCTTCATGGTATATTCACATGGTTTAGTTGTGGTGTAGTTAAAACCACATGAAAACTGCATCGGAAAAAAACAGCATGTAGTTTTGATGAAATTTTCTAATTTTGTGAAACAAATTTAACACATTTTACCTTTAAATTCAAAAACTAAAAATTTTTGGAAAAATTCAGCGCACAGATGTTAAATGGTAGTCTATTACATACCCTACATTGTGGGAGGGTTTTCATGGCATTTGTTTTATTTAAATGGGGTTTAAGTTTCTAAGATTGTTGACCTATCCTGACACCCGGGACTCTTGCAGATCGCTGATACTGATGGAGCACGGGAGAGCTCTCCTGCACTGCCTCGGTACACCCAGGTGTTGGACCCTCACAGATCTTATATGGATGGCCTAGGGTAGGCCATCAATCTTAGAAACCGGATAATCCCTTTCATTTACAGACCATTCTTGCCCTGTTTGCCAGCATAAAAAATGCTATGTAAAATGCCCAAAATCGCCATTAAAAACATTCAATACTGGCATTTTTACAAAAAAAGTCATGAACTATGTGTTGTGTGAAGGTAGCCTCAAAAATCACATCAAAACTCATGCCTTTTTGTTTTGGTAAAAATGATTTGTACCAACAAAAATATTTTTTTTTCAGGGGTGCCTGACTGAAAGGTTAGGAAACACTGCTCTACATATTACTGACAGCAAAACTGCCAACTTTCAGAGGACCAAAAGAGGGAAAAAAATCTGCAGCATGCTACAGCAACTTTAGGTGTCATAAACCTCGCCTCTAACCCTGCCCATGCCCCCTGCCCAATCCTAGTCTCTGTTGGAGATATACAACAGCCAGCTTTGTCTCTACATTTGGTGGATTGACTACAGTTCGCATTTATAACACTAGATGTAGCTGTTACTAAATGTTTATCTGTAGACACTCTGTACTTTTGTTGTTTTGATGCTGGTTGATATACACATCCTGTTTTGTTAGTGTGTGTGCTGAACTGAATCTGTTATTCACCATGTGAGGTGATCTTCTCTTACTGCACTCATGTTTCACTAAAGTTTTGTTCCTGTTATATACAACTGTCTATCTGGTTTTGACTTTGCCACATCCAGCAATTGCACTCTGCAACAGTTCCGTTGTGCCTCACAATATATTGCCCCTTTAGTACCCCTGTACACTATAATGCTCCCATGTCCCCCCCACCCTACTGTATCATGACCTTTTGCAGCAGTCTCTCCTGCCAGCAACTTGGGAGCAGCAGGTACTATGCAGTAACGTCACTACATCCCTCCTGCTGCCTGGGACAGCTGTACAGTTCCTGAAATCAGGGACTGTCCCACTAAATCAGCTGAGAAGTATGCTGAGGTGACAACATTAAAATTCATTGTGGGCTGTAAAATGAGCTACATGTTTAATACAAAGTAGTCTTTTCAGCCACTAGATGTCAGCATGCGTGAAAATTGGAATATTTTATCATATATTTTACTATGGAGATGAAAAAATGAATACTCAAAAAACAATGAAGAAAATATTTCTCAATAAAAATTATGGTTGCTTTAGGCCTTATACACATGCATGTGAAAAAAATCATGAAAGTCTATGGCTAGATTCACATGACAGTTTTTTTACCAAGTCATGAAAACAGTCCATCAAAAAAAAAAAAGTGGACATGTCCTATATTTGTTTAAAAAACAGACATATGACTATATACCATAGACTTTTATGGGTTTTAAATGCCATGTTTATTGTCATGTGAATAAGGCCACAAATCCACCAATCCATCCATTTTTCACAGATGTTTGGCACAAGAAAACAGGACATTTATGAATAAGGCCTTAAACACAATGTAACATCACCATGAGATGTCTCAGGTTATAAACTCAGAACTGCAGCATTGACAGTCACAGATCTGCTACATTTGTACATGGCCTTTATTTTAGATTGCTTTGTTGTAGATGATCAAACAAAATTAAGCCCATTTGACATGAATGGATAATTAATAAAAGATTAGATGTAATGAACGGCAACAAAGGAATGTGGCCTAAACAAAGCCGGAACAGAGGCGTGATTTTAGTCTGACTTGTATGAAGAAAAGGGATTCATTTGGGATTAAGAACAGAGATCTGCCTCTAGCAGTAGTTAACTCTTATGAGTACACTGAGTAACCTATCTCTGAAGTGAGCTGCATTGCAATAGGGATTTAGCAGCAGAGCAAGAGAAAGGAGCAAAACAATGACAGGATGAAATACTGTTAGAAAACATACAGTATGTGGAGCCTTGTGTTTGTTCTGATTATTACCATTAGTGTATTTGGTCTATGAGCCAGTGTGGAGAACTGCTGCACATAGAGCTTTGAATGGCCACCCTGTAATACTGCAATTATCCTGCAGAGGCCACTGGAGTGACCTGTATGACTGGCTACAGTTTTCCCTGGTGTTAAGAGATGATCACTACAGCCCCCTTCTCCAAGCCTAAAAATTCTGTTAAAAGGGAACAATAACGGACTGTTTTCAAAAGAGGACAATTGAGATAAAGATTTTATTCTCGAGGCTAAGGCTCCACGTTGCAGAAATAAGACCTGCCTGTTTTTTAAAAATGAAACATGCTAGTTTTAACTGGAGAATTGGGTGTGTTTTCCATATAGATTTAATAGGGGAAGGAAAAAGCAGAGAAAAACACAACAAAAACTCAATAAAAAACACAATGTGTTTTCACTGTGTTTCATTATGTGGGGCCTTAGACTAACAAAAGTTTAATGCAGTGCTCAAATTCTGGACAGCCATTATAGGGCTGAGCAGCTCCATGGGCAGTCCCATGTCTGTTGCCCTTTCCATGCTCTGCTATCTCTCTCTCTCCATCTCAAAGGCATAGCAAATAAATAAAAACTGATACTTGCCTTACAATCCCTGCACTTCCTGCTTTTATAGTGCCCCATTGATGTTAATTTTTTGGTGCATCTGGACACACAGGAAGTGCCAGCAAATACCTGCTCAGCCAATCACGCACCACAGTTGTGATCTAATGTACTTAAGCCAGTGACTGGCTGAGCACACATTTCCTGTCATTTCTAGTGAATTGAGACAGGACCAGGAGGTAGAGACCAGAGGGCACTCAAGTGACCTGGAATGCTGGATTTCAACATGCCCAATTCTACATTGTAGTTCGGTTAAGCCATAGGGATAAGTCAGGGAAAGCAGTGTGGCAATGGAACTATGGGGGAGGCCTAACATGTCAACTGGTTTCACCATTTCCTTTTATGTTGGCTTTGGCTCCAAATCCTTTTGCAGGACTTAGGGCACAGTGATGAGGGAGATGCACTTGGGTGATAGAGAGTGAAAGTCTTCCCCTGGTGCACTCCCTGCTGACGTTCTCCTGACTGTTGATGTTTCAAGGTGCCCTTGGTGAAAGGTGCGATTAAGACACAGGTTACACAGCGCCAGTTGAACAGGCAATGCTTATGGCACAGATCACTTAGGCAAATCTCCCAGTCAAAGTAACATGGTGGTACAGCTTCTTTAGTCAAGCGGTATCCATACACAGGTATTGTCACAGACAGAAGTGGTGTTCGCTCTTCTCTTCTCTAGTCCTCTGTCCCTTTTCACCATGTCAAATCTGACATGACCCCAATTCCAAGTACCTAACTTGGCCCTCTGTTTCAGACTTTTTTGGGATCATGCAGGGCTTCTGTCAGTAATGAATATCATGCTTCTCGCTATTAGTTAGTGGAAATCTTCAGCACAGCAATAAGTTTCTTCTATGAGCTTCTGGAGCCCAATGTTGTAAGGCAGCCTCAGGCAGGGCCGGTTTTAGACAAAGTGGGGCCCTGGGAAAAATTAAAAGTGGGGCCCCAAATGCTGATATGCAAACAACACCATCGTCTTCCGGTGGCAACCCCTATAATAACGCCTCCTTTCTGCCAACAAAAAAGTAATAAGCCCCATTTTACCACACACAATTCAAATGAGAACCTTTGTACCACCTAATAGATTTTTGCACCCAGTCATCAGTTATTATAGCGCCTCCTTATAAATAATAGTCCATGCTTATAAATAATATTACACTTTATCAGTAATAGCTCCCTTATAAATGATAAATAGTGCCCTGTATCAGTAATATTCCCCCTTATCAGTAACAGTCACCCCATAAAAATAATACTGCTCCCTTATTAATAATAGCCCTCTCATAAATAATAGTTAGCCTTATAAATAATAGTCCCCATTATCACTAATAGCCCCCTTTATAAATAAGCCCACTTAACAATTATACCCCCCTTATAAACAGTTCCCCTCTTATAAATAATAGCTCCCCCTTGTAATGGATGCCTTATATATAATAGATCCCCCCTTATAAATAATAGCCCGTCTTATAAATGATAGTTCCCCTTTTTAAAATAGCCCCCTCATATTTAAGTTTCCCAATTATATATAGTAACCCACCCTTATATATAGTAGTTCTCCGTTATACAGTGTCGGACTGAAGGGGGAATGATATGGCCAAAAGGCACTACACGTATGTGCAAGATTATAGTGAGGGAGCTGTGATGCAGACATAGCACACAGGGCTGCCAGCAGGAATTTTGAGCCCCTCCCCCACAGTATAATGCTCCACATGGTATATAATGCTCCAGAGTATAAAATGCTCCCCTGAGCCCTCCATAGTTTCCCCACATGGTATATAATGCTCCACAGTGGCCCCACACAGTATAAAATGCTTCCCTGAGCCCCCCCATAGTGGCCCCACATGATATATAAGGCTCCACACAGTATAACACTCCACAGTGGCCCACACAGTATACTACCCCTTAGTGGCCCCAGATAGTACAATATGTTCCCCAGCAGCCTCACACAATATAATATGCTCCATACAGTATAATTTGCACCCCACAGTGCCCCCCAGTATAATGCTTCACAGTGGCCTAACACAGTATAACATGCTCCACAATGGCCTTCACACAGTATAATATACTCCCCAGAGGGGTTCCCCCAGTATAATGCTCCACAGTGGTCCCCCACAGTATAATATGCTGTCCACAGTCCCCCCCCCCAGTATAATGCTCTACAATGGCCCCACAGAGTATAATATAATCCCGAAAAGCCCCACACAATATAATACACTCCACAGTGGCCCCACACAGTATAACAGGCTCCCCACACTGCCCCTTCCCCCCAATATAAAGCTCCAGAGTGGCCCATAGTATAATATGCTCTCCAGAGGGCCCCCGCTAGTATAATGCTCCACAGTGCCCCCCCCAGTATTTTGCTCCACAGTGGCCCCACACAATATATTATGCTCCCCAGAGTGTCCCCCCAGTATAATGTTCCACAGTGGCGCCATGCAATATAATATGCTCTGCTGATGCCCCCACCCCCAGAATAATGCTCCACAGTGACCCAATCAGTATAACATATTCCAGAATGGCCTCCACACAGTATAATATACTGCCCAGAGATGTTACCCAGTATAATGCTCCACAGTGGCCCAAAACAGTATAAAATGCTCTCCAGAGCCCCCCCCCCCAGTATAATGCTCCACGGTGGCCCCACACAGTATAATATACTGGAGGGCCCCCTCTGGAGAGCATATTATACTGTGTGGGGCCACCGTGGAGCATTATACTGGGGGGGGCTCTGGAGAGCATATTATACGGTTTTAAGCCACTGTGGAGCATTATACTGGGGGGGGGGCACCTCTGGATAGCATGTTATACTGTGTGGAGCCATTGTGGAGCATTATACTGGGGAGGGGGCCCTCTGGAGAGCATGTTATATTCTGTGGTGCCAGTTTGGAGCATTGTACTGGGGGGCCCCTCTGGAGAGCATAATGCTCAAAAGTAACCCCACAGAATATAACATGCTCTCCAGAGCCCCCCCCCCCCACATTATAATGCTCCACAGAATATAACATGCTCTCCAGAGGGCCCCCTCCCCAGTATAATGCTCCACAGTGGCCCAAAACAATATATATGCTATCCAGAGGGGGCTCCACAGTGGCCCTACAGACTCCCTTAGTGCTAGTATTATATTATACTCTGGGTTCTCTTCAGACCCCAGAGTATAATAATGGAAGGCCCGGGGAAGGTAAGGCAAAATAACAAACAGTTATACTCACCTTGTCTTACCTCTCCTGGGCCTCCTCACGCTGCTCCGCTATCCCCGCCGGCGACCGCTTCCTCTTCTCTGCGGCTGACGTCACGCGTTGTGGACGTCACCGCTGAGGCCTGTGATTGGGCCTCAGCGATTACGTGAGGCACTCTGTCAGCACGCCCCACGTGACCGCTAGGGCCGAGGCCTGGCCTCAGCGGTGATGTGCGCAACGCCAGAAGATGACGTCGGACGCAAGGACAGGTGAGTAAAAATGTTTGTTATTTTTTACTCACCTCTGAAAGGGACCCTGCGGCACATGACGCTGAGTCCCTTTCTGTTATTGATATGGCTGGGCCTGACTCCGGGATCCGGAGTCATCAGGCTCCGGATCCCGGGGGCCCCTTTGGGGACGGGACCCTGGGCAATTGCCCAGTTTGCCCCCCCCTAACGCCGGCCCTGGCCTCAGGTCTGACTACCTGTTCTCAGTAATATGTCTGCAGCTAACCACACACTCCTTCTCACTGGCCCAAACTGGCTGAAATGGGACAGGAGACACAGCAACACAGGAATTGCTGGTTAAACCTTAAAGAGTGGTGCAATCCACCTGCCATGTTGTATTGCACTGCTAGGTAATTCATTTGAAATGACATTGTAGGGCCTGTATGCTAATTCATATGAATTGCTGGGCAACACCTGCCTCCTCTGCCCCCCTTTGCTGTTGCCTACAATAAAAAAAAAAAAAAAAAAAATATATATATATATATATATATATATATATATAGGTGGCACAGTAGAAGAATAATATATCACAGCAGGGCCATTGATACTATTTGCAGCAGCAGACCCGCTATGATTTAACCCTGCATTCTTACACAGTAATGTCACAGTACAGTGATAATACATTAGTAGGAATATATATATATATTATTATAATATATATATATTGCAACCAGCAACATGATCTTAAAGACTACTATATCTAACTCAAATTTGGTCATGGACTCCAATTTTTCCACAAACTAATTGAATACGATTTAGTAATATGTTAACAAAGACAAACAATACGTAGACAAACATAAGATGTCTGGGAAGGATAATTATCTCGTACAGATAATCTGGATATGTCCAGCCAAGAGAAAAGGTAAGGGAGGACACATCTGTATCTGTATGGACAACTTTAGTCTATGGCTGATACACTCCTGCAAATATAAAGCTGTGGTATCCATATGCTTAGTATAACAATTAATAATGGTTGCTGTGACCCTGTTGCTCTACTGTAATATGATTTACAATATATGATGTATGAAGAAGATCCATGGACAACAATTCCACATCATTTCATACAGAATATTCTTCCTCTGTTAAATGTTCCTTCACACAATTTCACACCATTGTGCCCATTGTGGACACAGGAAACCTTATGGCCCATTAGTTATTTTAAGGTAAAATTTGAGCTGCTTTGAGAGAGCAGCAGACGTGCTGCTTTACCGCTCTGTGAGCTTTCATAGCCATGGCTAGCATTGAGATGGGGAACTGGTGTGAACCAAATTGTCATTGCTTCAGGATAGCCTGATACTGTTCATTAAATGCACACAAATGAACACAGCAGGAGTGTCCCTATCAATAATATATTCAACTTTTTTATTCTGTCCATGGTGTTCACAAGAGACAGCTGACAGCTGCAGCTACTGTACAGGGAATGGCATCCAGGACGAGGTGTACTTGGCACTGCCTCCGGGCATCATACTCGGCCAGGCTTTCAGCTCTCTAAAACAAGCCACAATGATACCAGCTTGGCATGGTATTCAAAGGTTAGCCCCTGAAAAAAAAAAAATAGGGAAGTTTGCGAATCTCAACAGCTGACAGAATGTTGAAGGTCATAATTATATTTTACATATAATGTGCAATGACCCTTCATACTTGGCACCATATATAGATAAACAATATTTGTAGATTGCACAAATATCATTAGAATTAATGGAGATTTCCACCAGTGGAACATTCTATATAGTGGCAGGCTTACACAGGTATCAGAGAATCCATTCTACCAAATACCATTACTCCACCTCCACAACCTTTAACTTTAAACACCTGACAGAATGGGTTCAGTGAGTCATTCTGCTTCCTCCAAATTCTGACCCTCCCATCAGCATGGTGCAACAGAAATCTGAATTGATCTGGCCAGGTATTGTTTTTACAATTCTAAGGGTAGCAGCACACCACCGTGTTTCACCTGTGAAACTCGGTCCAAGTGTTAGCCAGATTTACTGGCTTGAACTGCATGCTGGGAGTGGGACTCCGAGCAGTATGGTTATCTATGACGCTAGGAGTCCCTGCCTCCCAGTGACATACTGTCCCGTACCAATTACAGTACGAGACAGTATGTCGCTGGGAGGCAGGGACTCCTAGCATCCTAGATAACTATACTGCTCGGAGTCTCGCTCCCAGCATGAAGTTAAAGCTGGTAAAATCTGGCTAACACATGGACCAAGTTGGACTGGGTTAAACACTCTGTGCAGTTACCCTTAAGGATACAGTTTTTATACTCCTTTCCCCAGTGGAGTCTTGCCATTCTTTCTTTAAGGGGCCATTCACATCACATTTTGATCATCAGTTTGTGGAGACAAAAAACTGATGCAGAAAAAAAAAAGGACACAAATGGATGCAAACTGATCATCAACTGGTCATCTATTTACATAGAGTCAATGTTAAAAATGGATCAGTTACTGTAGGACAGAAATGTAGTATGAACCACACATTTTTGTCCCACGAAAGAAATTGATCCGTTTTTATTTAACATTGACTATGTAAATGGATGGTCATCAGTTTTCATCTGTTTGTGTCCTTTTTTGCATCAGTTTTTTGTCTCTGCAAAATTGATCAGTTAAACTGATGATCAAAACATCATGTGAACAGGCCCTTACTCTGTATTCACATGTCTGCATTTTGCAGACATGTTAGGTCTGTTATATTCATGGACTGCACTCCACCCTGCTAATTTGTAAGTGGAGTGCGGTCTGTGGTTGATCCATTTTTCTTGAGTGTAAAAAGCAGGTCAACTATATTTTTATTTCTTATACATTCTATGTATCTGGGTTTGTGAAAAATGGATGCCATTGTTTTTTTCCATAGACTTGCATTGAAAAACCGAACCTGCGTCTGTTTTTGTTTTTTGCCATCAAATAAACAGACGTCTGAATGAACACATTGAGATAAATGGATAAGTATTCCGTCCTCGCACAAGAGAATGGTATACATACATGAAATGCAGATGCGTGAATATAGCCTTAGACACAATAGCACTCGAACTGGAAATCTGCCGAAACAACGAATTGTGAATTCTGACACATTAGTTGGAGCACTATCCTATTTGGCTGCAAGTTGCTTGACTGTGCACCTTCTGTTTGTCAGAATGACTTCCTCCTCTGACCCCTAATATTGCCAAATTGTTTATGTCCACAGAATCACCTTTTGTTGGATGTTTTTCTGCACTCAAATTATTCTTGGTATATTCTCAACATTGTTGCATGGGAAAATCCCAAAAGCACAGATCATCAATAATTCTACCATGGAAAACATCTTTAAGATGAATAATGAAAGTGGCACCACATACTTGCAGAAGAGGTTGTAGAGTTCCCCTTCAAACAGCTTATCAGTGGGGTGCCGGAATTTAATACCGATGACCTATTCTAAGGCTAGGTTATCAATATTGAAGTACCAGAAGTACTTCTTTAGGTATGCCTTAATAACAGGCAATATAATCAGACAGCCCTGGGCACAGTGTATCACAGGGATGCCCTTTGATGCGATCAAAGGAAGATCTAACCCCTACATCTACTCTCTATAGTATACCATTCTGGGTCCTAGTGCAGAGTCAGCCAACAACCCTTTTACATATGTATTACTTATGTCCTTTGATGTGGCACTTGTGAACATTACCGATCAACAATGGACAACATATTCTAGCCATAAAAAATACCCTTTTAAGAAAGTGTTTTACAGTACATTAGTTCCCAACTAGAAAAAGCAAAACTTTGTGCCCCCTTCAAAATAAACCACAGTAACATTATTTGATAGCTCAGTGGGATCTGAGTGCTGGGTCTATGCTGTCACCTTGCATTGTGATCTGTTTGACTAGTGACTACCTACATTACATTTTGGATTGCTGGCAGAGCTAACTTGATGGGAATACTCTGAAATATTGATGCTGAAAAAAGCAGACACTCTGTGGCTTTCAAAATAATTTGGCCGTCAAAAACTTCAGACCAGAATTTCAGTTGTGGCCCTGGGGATGGTATCTGCAATTATCTACATGTCAGCAATTGTACCATATATAAGACAGTTCTCTGAAATAATAAACATATTTTTGGAAAGAGTGTGGGCTTTTTACATGAATGATAACATGGCTAAGATGTGCCTCAAAAAACATGCCTCGAGGTGTGCTATAAAAAAGCTGTAAAGCTTACATGTCTTACCATATTATTATAGTCATACTCCTCTTACCTGTACTCTCCAGTGAAATGTATAAAAATAAAATAGTCTTGCATTGCAAGATACCCTGGTGCACTGTTTAAGTGTGTCCCTACTTTAGTGTAAGAGTACTTTGCCCCAGGGTACTAACTGAAACAAGTGTAGGGGTAAGTAACCACAGGTGTAACCCACTTTTCCAGAATATAGTGTACACGTGCCTTTAATGTTTATTGCTTTTTTTTTATTACTATACTAACATACATGTTGATGTACCCCACAGAGACTGTGCACCTGTTTGCCCACATTTGTAATGAGTTGGTGAAAAGCTGTACATGGCAGTCCATCACATCCTGTTGGCAATAGGAATAAGGTTTTCTAGATGCCAGCTTGAAGGAGGCAAAGATGTCAGTCATCTAATATGACAGTGAGCTATGTGGCGCTGAGAGGCTGTGCCACTGTGTGGGCAGGTGGATGTAAAGGCATGTCTATATGAGACAGAGTTTGGTGCCAGCTGAAAAATGTATGTGCACTGTGAGCAGCCAGTGCTGCACTCCTCCATTGGTAATGAGCTGCTGTGCTTCACCTGTCTCCCCCAGTCGAGTTGCTGCCTGGTTCACCTACCTCACCTGACATTGCAAAATGTTTCCCCTCCAAGCCATCCTCCAGCAATGATCTGTTCTTGCTCTGTAAGCTGTCTTAAAGCCATCTCCCTTTCCAAAGCACGGGAACAGGACCTTAAATATCAGGCCGTGTCATGCCTTGGGAAGCCAGGCCTACTTTTAGTAGGTCAGACCATGGGAGAGTAATGCACAAGTTCTCCTACAGTACAGCTCATGGCCACAACTTTTTTTTACTGTCTCTAAGGAGTCCTCGTGCAACACAGTCTCCAGAACCTACTAGAATGTCTGACTGCGTGATGACCTGCACCTCTTAAAGCTACACCACACCTGCAAATGCTATACATACCAAATACAACATAATGCACACAGTTCCGGCTTGGCTGAACTATTCCTGCACCTGTGCCAGGCAAGTCACATGCTCTGACAGGGGAAATAGCCTACTGTTCAAGCTGTACATCCACAACACCTTACATCCACACTCAAGTAACAAAATGAGGTCCAAAAAATCATGAGCTTTACATGACCTAAATTAGATTCAGATAATCAATGAAGTTGGGCCCCTGCGGGAGTTTAGCTCAGTAATAGAGTAGATGTTTGGTAGACAAAACACAGTCCCAGGCTTCTTAAAAGAAAACAAGAGATGGAACCGCACTCCAATCGAAGTTATGCTTCAAACACTTTATTTTTATTAATGCAACGTTTCGGGCATGTGCCCTTCATCAGGCATTTAAAAGTGTATAATGCGCATAGGATCATTTACTGATGACAACATGATATGATGGCGTCCAAGGTTTGCTGATTCCCAGGTAATAGGGCTGGTGAGCCTAAATGGCTATTATCGCCGGGTCGGCTAGGACGCTAGTGCAGACTTGTCACAAGAATAGAATGGAGGCCTTTTAAATGCCTGATGAAGGGCACACGCCCGAAACGTTGCATTAATAAAAATAAAGTGTTTGAAGCATAACTTCGATTGGAGTGTGGTTCCATCTCTTCTTTGTATACAATTGCCAGTAGGGAGGTGGCCAGCCCTACACGGAACAGGCACCCAAAAATCTTTCTACTACCTGAGTGCTGCTTTGACATAGTTTGGCAATCTTAAAAGAAAACAGGCTTCTATTTATTTTGTGCAAGGCAAACGGCGGACAAACTTAAACAGCTTCTTCAGCAGGAGGGCAAACAACAATCTTGTGGAAAACACAAAGTCCTTACTTCAGGCAAAATAAATGTCCAAAATAAAACACTTGGTCTTACCAACTTGGTTGGGACACAGTAGCCCACTCTGTCAGGTGCTTTGTTCAGCTTGGGAACATTCAGAGCAAGGTTCTCCTCCCAGTCTCTTACTCTCAGAGACACACACCACACCCTTGCTCTGTTCAGCAACTTAAATATGTAGTGGATCAAAGAAAACCCCCAGAATGCAGGGCCGTTTTTACACATTGGTGGGCCCAGTGAAATGATTTCATAAGTGGGCCCCCCCCATCACCACCACTTAGACATACCTGACCCACCCAAATTATAATGGCCCCCACATAGTATAATTCCTTTTTAGTGGCCCCATACAATATAAGTGGCCATTCCCCCACACTTATAAATAGCAGTCCCCCCTTATAAATACTAGTTCACAGGTAACTGCCCCCTTATCAATAATATTTGTAAGGCGATCATTATCTATGCCACAACCCATATGGAGGAGACTGGAGGATGGGAGTAGTAGTGGCAGATGATGTGCCACCTGCTAGGCCGAGCACACTCAACCAAGCACTCCAGCCCCACTCCTGGGCCAGACATCACTGACGGTGGTCCTGCAGCACTACCCTACCTGATGGTGGTGGTAGCAGTTTCCCTCAGGGTGCTTCCAGTTGGAGAGGGGACCTCTCCTCTCTGAGCTGGTGTGATGGAGTTCGGAACAGCTCTGATGGTAAGGCAGGCATGACTCAGGAAGGCAGTGGTTGCAGTTGAACAGTGTGAGAACTTTATTGCAGCAACTGGAACAGGTACAACAGAAGCTTCTGAATGGGGAGAATAGTACCACAATGACCAATCCCCCAGCCTTGGTTATAGGAGGTTGCCCAGGGATGTTACAGGCTCTATGGCAAAGTTCTCCAACTACTCCCAGATAAGGATGCTGGTGATAGTGGTGTTACAGGGAGTCCTGACAGGGACCTGGTTACCTTTAGCTTAGGCCCAAATATGTTCCTCCTGTCAGGGACTTCTCCTGCTCCTTCTCGCACGGTGTCCAAATGTCCAGACAGCTGCAACTCCCTTCTCAGGGCTGTCTCTACTTGAGCCTGGGGCAGGTAATAATCCTCCTAGAGGCTGTATGGGGAGCCATTGATGCCCAGTCTCAGTGCTGGCATGCACCTCTGCAGACTGAACTAACTGCACTCAGACTGGAACTGAACTGAGGCCTCAACGAACACCCTGAAGACCTAGGTCTTCTACAACCCCACCCAGTGGCCTGTGATTGCCCAGGGCTGAATCAAGGAAAAAGGTTTGAAACATTGGGGGGGGGGGGAAACACAGGAAATCTACATAACAGTGTATATACACACGTGGACAAAATTGTTGGTACCCCTCGTTTAATGAAAGAAAAACCCACAATGGTCACATAAATAACTTGAATCTGACAAAAGTAATAATATATAAACTTCATGCTGACAAGCCACAAAGCTTCTGGGAGAATGTCCTATGGACAGATGAGACAAAATCGAAATTTTTGGCAAGGCACATCAGCTCTATGTTCACAGACGGAAAAATGAAGCATACTGTATCTTGAAAAGAACACTGTCCCTACTGTGAAACATGGAGGAGGCTCTGTTATGTTCTGGGGCTGCTTTGCTGCATCTGGCACAGGGTGTCTTGAATCTGTGCAGGGTACAATGAAATCTCAAGACTATCAAGGGATTCTAGAGAGAAATGTGCTGCTCAGTGTCAGAAAGCTTGGTCTCAGTCGCAGGTCATGGGTCTTGCAACAGGATAATGACCCAAAACACACAGCTAAAAACACCCAAGAATTGCAAAGAGGAAAACATTGGACTATTCTGAAGTGGCCTTCTATGAGCCCTGACCTAAATCCTATTGAGCATCTTTGGAAGGAGCGGAAACATGCCGTCTGGAAAAGGCACCCTTCAAACCCGAGACAACTGGAGCAGTTTGCTCATGAGGAGTGGGTCAAAATACCTGTTGAGAGGTGCAGAAGTCTCATTGACAGTTACAGGAATCGTTTGATTGCAGTGATTGCCTCAAAAGGTTGTGCAACAAAATATTAAGTTAAGGGAACCATCATTTCTGTCCAGGCCTGTTTCATGAGTTTTCTTTTTTTTAAAATTCTGTTGAAGCATTGTTGAAAAGCAATGTATGACTTTCATTTGTACATTTTCATAGAATTTTTATATATTATTACTTTTGTCAGATTCAAGTTATTTCTGTGACCATTGTGGGTTTTTCTTTCATTAAAAGAGGGGTACCAACAATTTTGTCCACGTGTGTACATGACACATAACATAGTGTCAGGGATGTTACATCTGTTGTTGCTGCTTTAAAGTTGCCGGGTCTACATAAAGAAGGGTTGGTGGTTGCTGCTTTAAGGGTGCCATGACAACATAGGGAAGCTTCCTGAGCAGGCCTTTTTAAACCACTCCCTATCACTCAGCTGTGCTGGCTAATCAGTTTCCTAAGCTCTTGCTAAGCGCCTGACTGTGATTTGACTTCTCCCATACCTGACCTGTGGCTGTGTACCTGGATTCCTCTTTTGTCTTGCGATTTTGGTCTGGCATTCCTGATCAGTTCTGACTATTGGCTTTGTTTCCCGGATTTGTCTTCGTCTTGTGATTTGGATTTGTGTTGCCCGTGATTGTCGACCATTCTGTTTTCTCTGTCCCTGTTCTGGTGACAATTCTGGTTTTCAGATTCAGCGAAAGGCCACCTCTTCTTGCGAGGAGCTCTGGTGAAGGCGTCTGAGGCCGGTCTTGGCTCGCAGTAGTGTTTTGCCTTTAAGTACCATTTTTCTACTGCTCGCAGTTGTCAGCCCTTTTCTGTTGATGCTCTCCTATAGACTCGTACATTTCTTACCTAGCATCTGAATCCTAACACATAGAACATAAAGGACGGGACATACCAACACAACCCAAGACAAATACTTAAAGCAGTAGCACTCTGGGACGCTGCATTTATAAGGTGGGGGCTAAGATTCCTTGCTTATAAATAATAATGCCCCCTTATAAATAATAGTCCCTGCTTATAAATAATGATCCCTTCTTATAAATAGTGCCCCTTCTCAGTAATTGACCCTCATTATAAATAATAGTCCCCCTTTTTCAGTAATACTTCTCCCTTATAAATAGTTCCCATAATCCCTTATAATAGTCCCCATTAATAGTATTAGTCTCCCCTTATAAATAATAGTACTACCTTATAAATAGTTCCCCCTTTGAAATAATAGTCCCCATTTTTAACTAATAGCCCCCCGTAATAAATAATAATAAATAATAGTTCCCCTTAATTTATAACTATTATAAGGGGGAACTATTATTTATAAGGAGGGGAACTATTATGAGGTGGAAAGTTGTTTGAAGGGGGGCCTTTTAAGGGAAACTATTGTTTATAAGTGGAAAACTTTTATTTTTAAGGGGCGTATTATCTCTTATATCTATAAAAATGAGTTTCTGTCTGTCCTTTATGCGAGACCAAACGACTGGACCGATCCTCACCAAATTTGGCACACATGTACATCAGGTGTCCGGGAATATTTTAGACTGGGTCTCAGCTCTAAAGGATGTACCATTCCTGAGATACAGTATTCCCAAAAAATGACCAACATTAGCTAATACAAGCCTGCAAGTATTTCACTCATATTCCAACTGCCATATACACGGTCACATGTCCCTTATCAGCCAATAAGAGCTCGCAGGCGCTTAGTCTCTTCAGGCACACAGGTTTCCATAGCAACCAAGCTATTTATGACCTGTATTAGTCAAAAGCAATTCGCAGGTCATTAAATATTCAGTCATGTCAGCCAATATAAGTTCACATTTAATTTACCAGGTTTCCATAACAACACAGCCATAAATAGACTGTACCTATACTGGACTCAGTGTTGTAACTAGGAATGGCTGGGCCCCAAGGCGAACATTTGACATGGGATCCCCCCGGCAACCGCCCCCCCACACAAACTGCATTACTGCACACACTATTATGCCCCATAGTGGCCCCTGCACACAGTATCATAGTGGCCGCTTCATATAGTATTATTTGCACTCCCCGCTACCTCTTCAATGTTGGACCAGATGTCACATGAGCCAGGCATGCATCGCGACGCATAATGACGTCGGACTGGCCCACCGACGTTTGAGACGTCACCAAGGAGGCCCGAAGCCTGCTGAAAAGACCCCAGAGGATAATGATAGCAGTGTTTGTCGGGTTCACGGCCCGCAGCCCTTACTTACCGATCCCCGCTCCAGCTCACAGCCGCCTCTGCAGAAGGTGAAGCACAGACGGCCGTGAGCAACAGCGGGGATCGGTAAGTAAATAGAGTATGTTACCTGCTGGTGTTACACCAGCAGGTAACAGCCTATTAAAAAAAAAAAAACATCAGGGGCCCACCGGGACCCCTAATGTCCTGGGCCCTGTAGCAGCTGCTACCACTGCTACCCCAGTATTTATGCCACTGACTGGACTGCCATACTGGATTTCAGCATTCTTATAAATTGAAACGTTTTTAAACTACTCATGCCCCCTGCAGCAAAATGCATGGCTGCTGCTCGAGCTAATGAAAACTCTCAGCAGACCCAAGCCTGTCTCTAATCTGACAAGATATGTCACAGAGAACAGCGAGCTGCTGAAACAACCCAGCAGACCCAAGCCTGTCTCCAATCTGACAAGGCATTGTCAGCCACATGCACACAGCTGCACTCCATGTTTCCATAACAACCCAGCCATTTTTCTTCACTGCTGTAGGTCAGCTTTAAAGGGGCAGGGTGCTGTGGATGACACTGTTACACAAGGTCACATACACACAGATTTACTGCAGGTTTTCCATAACAACCGATCGCTGGTCTTTCACTGATATCCAAACTGAGATACACATGATCACATGACGCTTATGGACCAATGGAAAATCGCAGGTTCTTCAGTCTTGACATACACACAGCTTTACACCAGGTTTCCATAGCAACCAAGCTATTTATGACATGTATGAGTCAATATTAGTTCGCAGGTCCTTAAATATTCAGTCATATGACGTGTATCAGCCAATATAAGTTTACATTTCATTTACCAGTTTTCCATAGCAGCACAGCCATAAATAGACTATACCTATACTGGACTGCCATACTGGATGTCAAGTGCAAAACTGGCCAATTCTTATGGGGTCACTACACAAACAAAAAATTAAATATACCCATGCGAAGCCAGGTCCTTCTTCTAGTTTATAATATTTCCCCATTATAATAAACCACTTATAAATAATAGTTCTCCCTCTAAAAATAATATGTCCAAGTTCATAAATAAGTGCCCCCTCAGCAGTAATTGCTCCCTTTTTCCTTAAAAATAAATAAATCTTATACTCACCTTACTGCTATTCTGGGGAACAGCTAACTCCTTCTCCTGCTGTTGCACTCTGGTGCAGGTTCGGCACAGGTGACGCGATGCAGTCATCACCTGTGCTGGGTTGTCCTGCACATAACTGTAAGTCTTCTATGGCAGAGCAAGGACTTTACAGCTCCCTGCTCTGTCATAGACTTTAACTGTAATGGCATAGCATGCATAGCACGCCGATACAGTTGTAAGTGAAGCTCTCCTGGGCAGAAAGTCTGTTGCTTGGATCTGGGGCCCCCACAACCATAGGGCCTGGTGCAAGTGCACCGTTTGCCCTATGGTTAAAGCGGCCCTGCCTGAATGGAGTATAGGAGCAACCTCCCCACCAGGTCTGTGGTCACTCCTAAAACCTGGATCACTTCACCGAGGCAAGAGTCCTCGGTGACACATATACTCCATCCTGGATTCTTCCCCTTGATCCACTACACTCCATATTCATAAAGAGTCCTATGGTTACTTGTTATACCCCTGCACAAGACTGAGGAGGACGAAAGAAGGAACACAGAAGAAAATATGTATGGATTATGAATATGGGTGACCAGAGACCAATTATAGCTCTTCATAGTCTCCAACATGGATGACTATGGTTACAACTTCTTGTCTTAGCTTACAATATATCAGCTCTGGAGTGCAAACTTCTGATCCAATTACATAGTAACAGCGCTACTAACTTGCCAATACACTTTATTGGTTAACCTATAGTATCTGTTTGAACTAATACTGGAGAAAAACTGAACTACTTTTGTGAACTTACCTATATATTGTACCTCTCTGTCAATATATTTCTTTAATAATAAAAAAAAAATACTGTAACAGAAATACCATGTAGGCTAGAAGATGAGTAACATGAGCGAGAGGATCTTTACAACAATGTTGTTTGCAGAACTGAAATGGAAAGTGTCTGTATAGCAGTAAAAAAGATAAAAGTCACCTAGTAAAAGGTGCAACAGAAACAAACAAATGTAATTATAAGATTTTTAATATGTGAGGTGACCGTTTGTTTGCACTCTTCATAGGTTATTATCGTTACCATTGTTTTTATTATCATTGAGACCAAGGTATTATTTGCATACATCTAGCCCATTATAATGAGTAACAGGATTGTTCTCACATAGTGAGATTCTGCATGTTTCTTGCACTTATTATTCTTAAGTATCGCAATAATCTCCAGCACAGGCTGACCGATTGGTAACGCTAGGAAAGAGCAAGGCTGCCCTCTCTAGCATCCAAGAGGATACTGGTTTGCAGCATTCAGATGATTTCCGTCCTCAATTTTTGCCTCTAATACAATATATAATATATCAAATCTGATGTGAAACAGAAGCAATATAATCAGTAATAGGAAATAATCAGAATTAAAAGGTATGTATACTTGCATCCATTTTTGTATTATTCCAGATCTCCCAATATATAAAAAAGAGAATCATAAGATTTCCTTAGCACTGGTTCTAGAAGAATATGCTTAGATATTGCATCAGCATCCACAGGACATAGATAATTGAATATCACAGCAAGTGTCACTACACTTTTCCAACAATACCATTTAAAGAAAGTGATGTGTGAATAGTCGGGTACTTAGACTCTTGCAGGGTGGGAATTGGATGGTGAGATGAGTATGTCTGCTAGCTGTTGAAGGAAGCAGGTATAGTTGTGTCTAGGTCAATATGCAGCACAGCAAGCACAGTATTGGAAGCAGCAGGTACAGAGTTGGAGTGCACTGGACAGCACAGCAAGCACAATACTAGAGGGCAGGTACAGGTGCAATACTGGACATAGTATAGTAGTGCCTTTTTTTGGGACAGACATATGCACAGTATTAGGATATGTATGCACAGTATTGGGGGCAGGGTCATACAGTAGGTACAACTCATGCTACCCTAGACACTGGAAATGAATATGCTTTATTTAGTACTGTGACACTTTTCCAAACATAAAACATATTTTTGATACGTGTTATTATTATTATTATTATTATTATTGTTGTTGTTTATTTATATAGCACCATTAATTCCATGGTGCTTTACATTTGAGGGTTTACATACGGTACACAAAATATACAAAACAAATATGTAACCAACTAGCACAGTGGGATAGAGGGCCCTGCCCGCAAGGGCTTACAGTCTATGAGATGAGGAAGGAAGTATAACCTTCAAATAATTTTTATAACTGCACACATGCACTTACTACATGCATGCACACAGACACACACTTATTACATATATGCACTCACTAAGTGCAGGCATGAATACATTGACAACATACTAGAACATTCATATATTCACAACATAAAGTAAATACATTCAGTATATACAGTACATGCGCACACATAAGTATACTCACTACATAGAAATGTGTACACATATTCACTACATACATGCATATAGACTGACTACACATAGGTACATATAAAACCTTCACTAAACACAGACATGCAGGCTCATGACATACAGGCAGGGCTAGCCTAGGTTGGTTGGCACCCTGTGCTGAATCCTCTTTTGGTGCCCCCTGATGCATCCATAATTTTTCTATTGACTTAGCCATATGGGGGCTCGTTTTTTCCTGAGATTAGCTGTAGTTTTTATCATGTTGCATGGAACATAATTTATTAATTTGTATTTTCTTTTGGGTGAGAAAGGAGATAAAAAAACAATATAAATAAGTTAACTTTATTCTTTAGGCCACAGTACAGTCTTTGGTTGCATACCCCATACAGTGCCCCTGAAAAAACTATAATCCACACACTGTGCCCCCTGACTGCAAAAACAATACTGTCCTCCCTGTGCCCCGTTAAGAAATCTATCACATTGTGCCTTGAATTAAAAAAGCAGACTCTATCATTCCAGTATACAATACTTACTTCCTGAGGCACCAGCCCTGACTTCCAGCCACTTGTGGCCTGCTCCTATCAGCACGGCATGATGACATTCAAAATATTGCATGGACTACAAAGAAGCGATGATGGCGCAAGGAACTTAGTCATGTTCCATATTACCTTGTAGCATCGGTACCGCAACTATATTCTGCATCTTGAGCACACTGATTGCAAAGAAGGAGGAAAAGCTTGAAGGCTCCCCATTAAAGCCTGCATGGGTTGCACATAGCAAAAGCTGGTAATGCATACAGGCAAACACACATATGAATACTTACTAGAAACATGCATACAAATACTACATACATATGCACACATTTACTACAGGCACACACATACATACTCACTACAGTAAAAAACAGTCAAACACATGCACACTCAATAAATACATACATATACTTCTATATGTGTATACTACAGTGCTGGACACACTATCAGCTATAAATGTAGGCAACTGCAATGCGGTCCCTACAGCATCATATAAGTAAGGAGGATAAGCTAATCTCATAAAAAAGGACAGTACATATAGCACTTTTCGCTACAGCACAGTTTAATCTACAAAGTAAATTTCTATTAGTTCAGTTCTATTAGATCAGTACAGTAGCTCAGATCCACAAGATGTTCTAAAAAAGGCAAGAGTCATAAACTTCTACAATGCAAATAATATGCAAATAAGTTCTCATTGTTGGAAAAAGGAAAACTTTAGCATCACCTTTTGGAAGGTGATTCCCTATAGATCAATGCCTGATTTTCTAAGAAACCTCATGGCATAACTTGAGAATAAAGTCAGGTTTAATCCCAATCAATGGGTTTCTTAGAAAAGCATTTTTCCTTTTAAGATCAAGGAGAGCTTATTTGCATATTCCTTCCCCAGAAATGCTAGTAGAGCATGTATGTATATGCAAGACTACACACTGCAAGGTGGCCAACAAAGGCGACATCTCCCTAAAGAGACATAGAATCTGTTCTAATACAATATTAACAGTCATACATATATACTGTACCTATATAGAAAGAATGGCTTTTGGCAACACAGTGACAGCGAAAGGGATAATTGAAATAATTATGACAGCAATATTGTCCCACAGAATTCAAAGAAACGAGTAAGAATTCCACAAAATCCTTATTCTACATTCTTATTATTAATATTCTATTACATCTGTATATCTGTGATGTGGTAGGAAAAAAAAAATATATATGGATGAAAAACCAGTAATCATATAAACAAAATATGTCATATTCACAAAAATGCTATAATGGGCCTGACAAATACCCATCCCTGTTCCCAGGTGATATCTTATCACTAAAGTAGGCCATCAATTTTAGATGAGTGGGGGTGTGATTGTCGGAAATGCTACACAGTAGCTGCTGGACCTCCAGTGCCTAGTGGTAGATACAGCCTTGACTGGGGGGAAGAAGGCATAGTAGTAGTATGCAAGCTGCTCTATCTTCTTGCTAAGTTTTACTATGTTCACATCTCCGCCTGTGTGTCTGTTGTTCAGGTCTGTCGGGGGACCAGAACAACGGACACATGGACCACTAAAATAGCAGACACCCTGACAGAGTCCATTGATTAAACTGACCTGTCAGACTTGCAGCACTTTTTCGTTGGGCGATTTTCAATGGTCACTGCAACAAAGTCTCCAAATGGAGACTCCGGCGTAGATGTGAACCCAGTCTTAGAGACTGTAGAAGCAGTGTCAGATAGAAGAGAGTTCCAGAACAAATGCAGGATGAAGTTTCATAGAACCATATGAACATATAAGTCTGAATTGGAGCTATATGCTTAAAATGATAACTATTTTGTAAATGTTTAGATTACTTGAAAATTTGCTTCATTTTTTCAAAAATCACAACTGTCCCTTTATCCTTAAATAAAGTCTTGAAATGTGTCTTGTTGTACTTTGCATTCTTAATAGTTTAACAGATGACATAGAGCATTGCCTGTGACCGGTAGACGTTAACACCCATTTCAGCTTTATTATAAAACCTCTTGACTTTAGTTTGCACGTTCTTGTCAGCTGCAAGAAAATTGATGGTCAAAAATGCTAGAATTCTTTCCAATATAAAACAAGAAAATAAGATTTATAGGGCAAACGTAAAAGCAAGGCAGAGTATTCAGGGGTGCAGAATTAATTTCACCAGAAGTGGAAGGGTTTAATCCACAGCAGAATGGCTCTTGACTCTTTGGGCACATAAATGTCACATTGTGCGGGTAATCCATCATCGTCTCGTGTATACAGCCTTGTGTTTGATAAGGCCAAATGCTGTGGGAATGATTAGAAGAAAAGAAAAACAACACAATGTGACATTATAAAAGTACTGGTGGCACAATCCCCGCAGACAAGATTACTTACCCCTCGTCTCAACAATTTAGGACATGAATATTTATCACTTTAAAGTCCATGCAAATTGGATCAGCCATTATAACAGGATGACAATGGCACGCAACGGCAATGATGTTTCTGATTCATTAACCTCTTGGCTGATGGTATTTGTGTACCGCTGGATAGGAGTTAATGTTTTGTAGATTGATGGTAATCAGGTGCTAGACATATAGAGGCCTCCACTGGAGTAATGTCCTGTGACTGATATGATTAAAGGAACAGTCATGCGTTAGTGATCTGTGACTCTATTAACTTAATGGGACTAAACTTTGCTCAACTTTGCAGTCCACTCATCTTAAACCAGATCTGATGATCAGTGTTGCCAAAAGATGAATGCTGAAAACCCAAATCAACACAAGGCTGAATAATTTAAAAATTTAAGTAAATATCCCAATTCACCATGTGATGCCAATATGGATCCTGGAAGCTGACATATGGTATAGGAAAATGTTTGGTAAACATAGTCACAGACAGCGTGAACCTACTTTAGCTAAGGCTGAGTTTCCGTTTGGTGGTTGCAGTGACCACCGAAAATCTCTGTATGAAAAAGTGCTGCAAGTAGGACTTTTTCGTCCAGCGGTTTCAGTTTACAACAACAGACACAGGTTGTTGTCTTTTGCTGAACTTTTGGGACCTTTTAATGAGTTAGAGTCTAGGACCACTTGAGGATCCACTGATACTCTTGTGGGTCAAAAGGATCCTGTCTCTGTGACATGGTGGGAATAAGGGGTATATTCACACCACTTTTTCTGCTTGGTTCACATTTAGAAAATGTTCACATTTAGCCTCCTATTGCTTTTAGTGGAAAAACTTTGCCGCTGTTTATACAGTGCGAATTTTCCCATGCATGGGATTGAATTCTGGGATAAGGGAAAAATAAGCAGCTTGTCAATTCTTGCCACAATTTTAAGCAAAAAATTATGCAGAAACCAAGGCAGACTGCTAAATTGTGGGTAATCAATCATGTGATAATATCCTTACATGGTCACCAAAGATTTTCATTTCCATACTGCCAATATAAGACTCAGCAGGTCACGTGATAACCAAATTTCTTAACTTTACTACCTTAGGAGCCTTGTCTCAAAAATGTACTGGTAGGGTGGAGCACATCAGGTAACAACAGTGGGGGAATTTATTAAGACTAGTGTTGCATACTCCAGTCTTATTCAATTTCTCCACTTGTGTTAGTAGTATTACTATGAGGTTTTGGCCTCTCAATAGTTCTGAAGCACCTCAGGAGGTCCCGAGCACCAGAAGGGAAATCTACACAAGTCAGGGTCTGGCATAGCTTTCTGGTATAACACACCTGTTTCTTGCATCCTAGCCCACTTTAATTCCCTTTTTTCGTAAAAAGTGACAAGCAGGGTGTAGAAAAGGGAAAGTGGTGTATCTTTGTAACAAAAAAAAGTCCATTTGCCAAATCTAAGCCCATTTCCACCAGTTTTCTGGTGTAAAGGGAATAGTGAATTTACCCCAGGGTGCAGCTAAGGAGAACATCCAAGATCTCATTGTGGAGTGGAGTAGATCACAAAGTGGTTGTATACGGAAACTTGGGTTGTCATCATCCTTAAAAGGAGAACACTGAAGAAACATCTTGATCTCCTTATTGTTGAAACTCATATGTTTTTTTGGAGGAGTTCAAGCTGAATTCAGAAAAAAAGACTGTTTTCTCTTACAGTATAATGGGGTCGTAGTGCAGCAGAGTTAATGACTAATGTCTTTACAATGTACATATTTATTGTTGTCTGGCTTCCAATATATATTCACTCAGTGTCCCCCTGTGACTTTTTGTTTTTTTTGACCCATTGCCAATGGTTCCCTCCACAGTAGCTTTGTGTTGAACCAGTTATGCTTGTACATTGGAATTACAGCAACCTGCTCTGAGTGCACTGAAAACACCTATAATGTCATGTGGTCTGGTGCGTCTTCAAAAGGCACATCAAACAGCGTACAATTGTGGGACAGTGGGTGCATTTAACTACCCTGTGGAGACCAAAATGATTAAACATGAGACCAAAACATTAATGCATAAGAACATATTATTGCCGTGACATGGGAGACTTATAGAAGTTTTCAAACTGATGACCTATCCACAGGATAGCCACATCCATCAGTATGTGATCTGTTAGGGTCTGATACCCAGACCCCGCACAGATCATTTGTTCTAGCATCTTCTGGATTCCAGAAGCTGCTAGTGGACGGGCAGTACATGCAGTGCCACTATTATTCAAGTAATATGAGCAGTACAGTAGCCACGTCCACTGCATAGATGTGGTTCCAGTGAACTGCAGTGCCACTCTCATTACTTGATTACGAGTGGTGCTTCACGCGCCACCCGTCCTGTAGCAGCTGCTGGCACATGGATGCTGCTAGAAGCTGCTGTCAGGTGTCGGACCCTGACAGATCACATACTGATGACCTATGCCGTGGATAGGTCATCAGTATGAAAATTTGATTTGGGACCAGAAAACCCCTTTAATGAACTGACTTTAATTAATTGACTTTTAATGAGAAAACTCCATTAATTTCCATTTTTCACCAAAATCCTTAAAAGGGCAAATTCTTATCAAATACGTAATCAAAGACAGTCTGAGTATCCTTGAAAATGCAGGTAGATGATGTAGAAGGTAAAGATTAAGATGTGATGTTTGGCTGCTGTTTTAACAAGACAAGTGAAGCATTAATCTTAAAATGTATATTTCATGGACCATTTATAATGAAAAACATGAATTTGCGGATGTTTTCCAAACTGTATTATGTACAATGATGGAGCAGGCAAAGGTCAAGCTTGAAAATATAGACTTGAGTTTTACAAGCTTATATTCAATTACTATAGCTTACTATAGCCTTGAACAGTAAGTTAGCGTTCTGCAGAAAAGGGCTGTAAATCTAGCAGTGGCTATATACTAGTGTCACTGGGACAAATCCCCTTCAGCTACTGATTTATTGAGCAGAAGATTAGATTCTACAACTTTTTGGTGGAGGATGAGTATGAATATAATGCATAATGATTGGAAATAGAACGATAAGCCTGTCACATACTAAAAACAACATCTAGACCTATCTGTCAGATTTACAAATCACTCGCTACGTTTTTGTCCTTATTTTTGTGTCCTTTATTTTTGTGATGTGACTATTCACTGTTGAAATATTGCAGTTTTCACACTGGCAACTCGAAAAGACTCAATAGGCGAAATTTCCTGTTTTCTATAGCTTACTTGTCAGCTTGCTTGTATAGGCTGGGGCAAGACTTGCAGAGTCATCTAATTATCGGCAGAATGAAATTGTAGCTCTATTGTATTTATGAAGGACTACATAAAGCAAGATAATGACACTGGAGATAACACAGTAGAAAGCTCATTTGCTTGTCTCTCTATCATTCCTCCATTCCCCCTTCCCATGGAAAACAAGTGTCCAAATTTCAGTGAGACTATCCTGGATTTCTAGCACTGTCCCAAAACACCACCCATCCAAAAACATCAATGATAGATTACTTTTGTGAAAAGTAATTCCAGAAATGCTGATCCATAAAAAGATAGCCACATTCAAGCAGTTTCTGATTTGCTTGTCAGTGATATATTTTGGGGGCACGGTTTTATATTGTGCATTTATATAAGTAAGGTTATAATGGTAACTACTTTTTGGGCACAGAGAGTCACTATATGATTGAGTTATGGTCACTGCTATGTGACATACACACGTTGATGGCTATGTCTGTGTGCTAGTCACAATGCTTTGGGCTTTGGATGTTTTGAAACCTCTATTTATATGACCTATTGGGACATAGATCAATGTCATAGAGGGACACTCTCATTTAGGACCCCCTTTATAATCCAGAATGGAGAGACACTCTCTAAAAGAAGTTCTGGTAGACTTGAGCTGTCTGTGTATTACATGGATGACCAATAGCCTGAATGATCACCATGTAATACAGGCAGAATGTCTGGCATAGTGTGGCTTTACCTTGCAAAATCAGGCAGGTTTGGGTTAGCTACAAAGGTTATCTTCTAGAAGGTGCTGATACAACTCTTTGTTCTACAGTATACCATTTTGTGGGCACAACAGCATGGACTATCTTCAGGATGATACCACTAATGTACATACATTGTGTTCCTTCTATAAATAAAGTCTACTGTGAGCACTGCTATGTAACAAGTCAAAGATGAAACGTATATCATAAGGTCTGGGACTCAGCAAACATAGTAGGGAATTACAACCAGTTATGATTTTATAGGTGTGACCAGGAATGGGTGAGGCTAAGATTGGGCTACACCTTAAATTTTCGCAGTGGCACTCTGTTATTGCGGTTCCCATAAAACGCTCCTTCTACATGTGGCCCATTTCTCCTATGTTGTTAGTATTGTGAGAGCTGTTTGATACTATTGCTGTGCATAATGTGCTTCTGCCTGCAAGCCCATCTCCCTGGTACATTCCCTCCCATCACCCGCCTTAAATGTCTTTATTTTGGAAACAGCAAGCTAAACAGCATTGTAGCTGATATTAATATGACTAGCTTAGTCCCAGAAAGTCAAACATGTCAGAGTTATACACAAAGTGGGGAAAATGTGCAGGCAGCCAAGACGCGCATTCAAATAAATGATCTATCAATGTCAAAAGTCAGCATAAACACACTTTACATTAGTAATAATCCACAGCATAAGCCCTGTGCTCCAAGTGAGTGTTCATAACATCTTTTACTACGTAATAAATATTTGGTGCGCTATTTAACGTTGCCTAGGTCAAAGAAAAGGAAGAAACTCATTCACATATTAGACTTGAAAGACGAAAACATCTGCAGTAAAACCTCCAACACCCACTGTGCTATTTTATTTATAAAATGTTTTTTATAGACTTTTTACATTTGTTTTGGCTCTTCCTTTAATTGGAGGCTTGCACTGGTGCTGGATACCAAGAAGAAGAAATGACATTGGCAAACATCTCTTCAAAAGTAAGTTTCATCCCCTGCTTCTATATAGGTTGTTGCCTTTTTGTCTCAACATCATGTTTCACCTTATTCAAAAATTCCCTGGCGGGAACTATGTAGACTTTAAGATGGATCAGTTGATCAGGTTCTCTCATGTTTCACTGGAAAAGACCTTCTTATTAGAGGGGTTTTCTGCAGCTTTACTATTGATGCTGTATCCTTAATGTCAGATTAGCAGGGAGGTCTGACTCCTGCCACCCCCACTTACCAAAGCCACAGTATGTAATGGGACTGAGCATGCAGTACCTTTACCGGTTGCTACACAGTGTATAGAACTGTATAGTTCTGGTACACCTCGGCTCTGGCAAACAGTTAATGGAAACCTCTTTAAGGCTGAGGCCCCACGTTGCGGAAACACAGCTTTTTTTGTTGCAGATTTTGTTGCAGTTTTTTGAGCCAAAGCCAAGAATGGCTACAAAAGGAATGGGAAATATATTGGAAGCTCTTATACTTCTCCTTTCTGCTCAATCCACTCCTGGCTTTGGCTCAATAAAACGCAACAAAATCTGCACCAAAAAAAGTGGCGTTTCTGCAACGTGGGGCCTTAGCCTAACATCATAAACATTCCCTCACTATGTTTTGAACCATGAAGTATTAAATAAGTCTGTAAAAAAGTCTGTTTAAATGTATTTAATGATGTATAAAGGTATTATACAATAGAATGGCCTCAGTGGATGTGTATTGATCCTCAGTAACAGCCAGTATCCAGAGATGCATTCATAATTCTGCATTCCTTTTTTTGCAAAAAGCTTACTATGGTGATTTACATTAACGAAAGAGTCATATATACACCAAACAGTATACAGCATTGTGAAAAATTGGCCATATTCACACAAATATCAAAAACGGCTGTATGACAGCTGTTTTTGTAATGACCTTCAGAGACATTTTTAGAACAAGATGTGGTTATTCACATATCTGTTTTTATGATGGACTGTCAAGAAATAGAACATGCTTTTTTTGTCCGTTTTCATGGATCCATCAATATACTCGTCTATGACTTATCCATGAAAACCGGTCCCAAACTAATGCAAAACAGTCCGTTTTTCACAGCTGTTTTATCCATAGTTGTGTGAATATACCCTAAGCTGTAAGGGTATGTTTGGCTACAAAAAACCTGCAGAATTTTGAATGCAGGTCTGCAGTATAATACGGGGTACAATTCAGGATGAGTATAAGATAAGTAATGTTATGTATTTACAAAGTTACTTAACCTCTTATGCAGTATATGGAAATATACCTTAAAGGGGTATTCCCACGTACATAACCATTTTTAAATTTGTAGATAATTAAAAGTTAAACATTTTTCAGTAATTAAACATTTTGCAGAGATTTAAAGATTTTCTCTAAATATCTTGTGGTCACAGTCTTGTTGTCTTGATCGGTTGCCAATGGATACGACCATGAATGCCGGATCTTTCTAAGGTCAGAAAATCAGCAATGGTTTCCTTATCGTGGCTGGAATATCTTCTCATACATGTAGTGTTTCCTGTCTGATAACCTGTCCACAATAAGGAAATCATGGCTGGGTTCCTGACAAGTCCCAGACCATATAAAGTTTCTGCATTTGTGGTCGTATCCATTGGCAACTGATCAAGACAACAGACTGTCGACACTAAGATAGTTATAGAAAATCTTTAAAACTCTGCAGAATTTTTAACTACTTATATTTGCAAAAATGTTTATCTTTTAATTATCTACAAATATAGATATGGTTATGTTCATGGGAATACCCCTTTAAGGAACAACATGAGAAGCAAATGCCTTGATGAAAATGCGGGTCATTCCAAGAGAGTTATTAAGGTTCAAATATAATTCTACAGTAGCTTTGAACAATGCCCAGACATGTCATAGCTAATTTCCATGAGTAAGAAATTTTGTTGCTTTTTATGTTTTTGTATTTGATATTGTGTTTATTTTTTTCTTGTTTTTGTTTTTTTGTAGGGGGTGTAATTTGTTTTGTAAAATAATACTACTTTCTATTCTTTATGACCATTTCTATAGTGTTTTTTATATACTAACCCTCCCAAATATAATAATTACTATACAACGTCAATATTTTATCACGCTCTTCACATTAAGGGGACCGGAACACAAGCTTTAATCTAAGATGCTTATAAAAAATTCATTCTGTAGGGAACCCCTGTGGATGTCTAGCATTCATTTTTCATAAGTGCCCCAACATAAAAGTTGTGGTCCAGTCACATTTTACACATAGCTGCTGGCATAAATGTATACACAGTAGATTAAAGGAGTCCCTTATATGTTGTTACACTGTTCCTTGACTCCATATAAGAAGACATAGATGGGGCATTTTTCTGTTATGACTGTTTACGTAACCGCTTTATGATGACAGAGAGCATTTTCGGCATTTATAAGACTTTGTTTCTTGCCGCAGCAATGTAGGCCATTAAATATTCATAGGTCTTTTAGAATTTGTAGTTTAATGTATCAGGTTGCACATTTTGGATATGTACAGTAGTAGAATGGAAACTTGCAAATCTGCAAATGGTGACATATTCTTAAAGAGTTTAATAAATAAAGCTTATTCATTGTATAATGCAAAGATCTACAATTTTCTACTATTCGTTGTATATTAAAGGGAGTCTACCACCTCCCCAACCTTGTTCAACTGATAATATAACATTATAGAGCACATATACCTTTGATATATACCGTATTTTTCAGACTATAAGACGCACCGGACCATAAGACGCACCTAGGTTTTAGAGGAGGAAACTAGGGAAAAAAATTTTGAAGCAAAAAAATGTGGTAAAATATTTACTATATGGGAGTTGTAGTTTTGCAACACCAGCAAGGCGACATTGACAGGTGACGCAGCTGTACGGGGAAGCATAGGGCATCTTTTTTTGCGGGACCATGTGTACTTTTTAGTTATACCATTTTGGGGAATGTCTATCGCTTTGATCACTTTTTATTCAAATCAGAGCACAAAACAGCAAAAAAGACGGTGGTACAGCACTTTTGATTTTTTTTTTCCCTTTATAACGCTCACCCTACAGGAAAAATATTTTTAGAAGTTTGTAGACCGGGCATTTTTGGACACAAGAATACTTAATGTGTATGTGTTTCACAGTAATTTTATGTTTTTATATGTATTCTAGCGAAAGGGGGTGATTTAGAACTTTTATTTATTTATTTATTTTTATAACCTTTTTTTTTTTTACTATTTTATTAGCCCCCCCCATCCTTAGGGGGCTTGAACCTGCAATCATTTGATTGCAAGTCCCATAGACTGCAATACAAGTGTATTGCAGTCTATGCGAGATTCTGTACATTACTATTGCGGTTGGTCATAGTAATATCCCTATGACAGGACAGGGAGCCTTCATAAGGCTTCTAGCTGTCACAGGAACAGGACGACTCCCGCGATTGTGCCACGCAGGAGCCGTCCTGCAACAAGAAAGGTACAGGGCCAGTGGGGACCGGCCCCGGGGGCAGCTTTACTACCTTTAGGGGGCTCACAGGTAGTAATGCCTGCGATCAGAGTGGACTCTGATTGCGGGCATTAGCTCCGGGTCTCCGCTGTAATGCTATGGCGACCGCTGTGCAGCAGAGCGGCCGCCATCATCTTCACAGACCCAGCATCTGCCCTAACAGCAAGGCGGATGCCAGAAGGTTCACACCGTCAGGACACCCTCTCAGCCCAGCACCCGCAGCATCGCCCCCACTCCCCCCGCTGCAGGAAGCCAGCAGTGGCAGTAGCAGGGCGATGCTGCGACCCCGCTCCTCCGTCCCCCCCGCCAAAACACCCCCCACATTCGAACTATAAGACGCACCCCCATTTTCCTCCCAAATTTGGGGGAAAAAAGTGCTTATAGTCTTATATTTCGAAAAAAAACAGTATGTCACTTTTCTTGATTTGGAGAAAAACAGCTTTGAAGTCTTATTCAACTGAGGCAGGTGGTGCACTGGAGGTGGGTCTTTAGCTCCACTACTCTTGCCACTCACAGTGTAGTGGGAGTTGATTCCCTCTATCACCCAGCCTACTTGAACAGCAAGAACAGTGCTACTAAGGCTGAAGGCCCACCTCCAGTGCACCAACTGCCTAATTTGCATAATTTGTTTTTCTCCAAATCAACTAAAATGACATACTGTACATAACAAAGGTATGTTGTTTATCACTATAATGTGCTCTGTAATGTGATGGTATCAGTTGAATATGCTTGGGGAGGTGGTAGACTCCCTTTAAGTCCTCATCGTTTTTAAGATCTCTGCTTGCTGTTATTAAATATGAACCTTCAACCAGAGGCTGTATATGTCTCCTAGTTAACAATCACGCAGGTGTACAACATATTACAGAACAGTTATTAGAACTTTCTCATGTAAAGTGCCAGCTATCTTGACCAAGACAGACTCCAATTCTCAAGGAGTAAATAATGAAGATTTCCATTCACAGGAACTAGAGTTCTCAACAAATGAAACCAGTTAATGCACAAGATTTCTTAGAAATCTTCATACCTTTTAAGTATATGATGAATTAGATCAATTTGCTGAAAGTAGAGTATTTCTTTACATATTGTACAATTGCATTGAAGGACATTAAGATGTGATTAATTAAAGTGTATGTCATTTTATAAAACTTTTCATGTTATACATTTTGATAATTGGGGGTGTGGGTACTGAGACCTCCATAGTCGCTAAAACAAAGGGGCATAAATGCTCTGCTTACCACTATGCCCCTTCATTTTTGAACAACTCTGCTCTGGAGCAATTGGTGTACAGTCTTACTGATCATATAAGTCTATATGAGGTCTATAAGTCTGTAAACAACTATCTAGGCTGTCCAAGAAGAGCCAAGCAGAGACTAAAAGAAATAAAGGAACAGAGCTCAGATGAAAGCTTCTGCCCCATTATGTTAGTGATCGTAGGGGTCTCAGTACCTGACCTCAGATAAAAGCTTCTGCCCCTTTATTATTGAGATTGTGAGGGTCTCAGCATCTCTAATCAGATGAAAGCTTCTGTCCATTATTTTAGTGATTGTGGAGGTCTCAGCACCTGGACTCAGATGAAAGCTTGTGCCCTTTATTTTAGTGATTGTGGGAGTGTCAAGCTACTGCAAAAGCCCCCCAAAAGGGAGCTTTTTTGCTGAAATAGTAATGTCTACTATTGACTTCAACCATTTCTCTCCTCAGCATAAATATAAAAACCTGCAGTGCAGGGTAAATTGCTCTGCAGGATTTTGCCACAGTGCGTGGATAGGATTTGGTAAAATGTTATCCACGATGCTGGTGCTGTATATCAGCGAGTCAATGGCAGCTAACTGTAATTACATAACATGTAGATTTACCCTCAATGGAAACAACACATGTCATATCCCTATTTAGCTCTCAGGTTGAAGACCTTTGACTTTTTGTACATGTGAGAGTGGGGCTATTATATAAATGACTGTCTGCAATTTTTATATATGCTTCTCATGGTTTTCTAGCTCTCTTCGTATAGTCAGTGGGGTAGCACAGCAAGTTCTCCCCCAGGCCATCTGGGGGAACTGGTCTTCTAGCTCCAGATTGTCCTGATGTAATTACCAAAGCAGGGAGGCAGGGACTTTGTTCTAGCACCAGCAGTGGAATAGAGAAGGTTGGAGCTGCATTGCTCCCTATGAACAGCAGGGCTTGGCTGATGACTGCACCAAACAGATAGAAAAGGAAACCTGCTGGTGATTGGGACAGATTTAAACCAGGCCCCAGAGTTAGCCCTCATATGTACTGTAGTTCAGTTGTTGTGCTAGTGAGTAAAAAGGGGCTCTAAGTGCTAACTACTAACAAAGAGCTAAGTGAACCAGTTACAAGTTTGACCCTAACGTTGCTGAATTGTGTGCAAAGTATTGCTGTTGAAACCAGAAAATGTATAAGTAGTTAAGTACTGACATTGCATACTGGTGATACAAAAAGTTAATCAAGTTGTTCAATTATTGGACATTCTGTCATATATACTATCCATGAACAGTTGTCAAGGTGTTCTTGAGAGACTATGTGTCGGAGATGGAGACTCCCTCCCCACAGTTGTGAGGCCAAAGACAAGGTTCAAGTGGAGTTAAAGGGTTGACCAGGATAACCATTTTTTTATATTAGGCCGGGGCAGGTAAAAAAAAGCAACAAAAAAAACCACTCAACTGTACCGGTGTCTCGCAGCACGGTTCGGTCATGCTGCTCTGATGTTTTCTTCCAGTGGAAGTCCCCGGCTGTTATTGTTAAAGGGGTTATCCAGGCAAAATTGGACAACCCCTTTAACTTTTAAATCAGCTGGGGGCAGTGAAAAAAAATTTAAAAAAGCATACTCACCAGTCCCCAATTCTCCGGTGTCCTCCCGGTGCGTCCTGGTTCTTCTGAATGGGACTCTTCCGGAGTTCTGCTCAAGCCACTGATTGA
Source organism: Leptodactylus fallax (assembly GCA_947044405.1). Taxonomy (NCBI): domain Eukaryota; kingdom Metazoa; phylum Chordata; class Amphibia; order Anura; family Leptodactylidae; genus Leptodactylus; species Leptodactylus fallax. The sequence goes on along the minus strand of CAMRHE010000300.1, from coordinate 89,973 downwards.
CCTCAGCTGTCACGTGACCGCTAAGGCCAATCAGTGGCCTCAGCAGGCCTAAGGAAGAGGACCCGTGATATCACAGGTAGTGACATCGCATTCCATTCGCTGATTGGCCTCAGTGGTCACATGACCGCTGAGGCCAATCAGTGGAACTCTGGAAGAGACCCGTTCAGCAGAAGGACCGGAACGCGCCGGGCAGACACCAGAGCAGGTCAGAATTAATTTTTTTTTATTTTTTTTCTATGCCCCCAGCTGATTTAAAAGTTAAAAGGGTTGTCTATTTTTGCCTGGACAACCTCTTTAACAAAGGCATTTTTTTCTTTTGGACAGTTATATAAATCTCTCCTATTGAATGAACCTTCATTGCTTCTGTCCTGGTCATGTGATAATCACAAAACTGCAACGGCTAGGACAAATCATATACCTGTATAATCATCACATTACCAGGATAGATTTTCACCATCTTTAGGCTGGCCTCAGTGTTGTAATGTAGCAGCAGCCTCATGCAGACAAAACTCCGGCCGCATGTGGCTGCCAATGATCACACAATTATACAGGTTTTACTTCTATAATTGTGTGATTATTGGTGGCCACATGTGGCCGGAGTTTTAGCTGTATGCGGCTTCCACTATGTTAGAATGCATGCTAAAGGTTTCCAATCCAGCTGATATCTTGCAAACCATGAGGAATTGAAGTACAAAATCAGTGGTGTAAGTAGGGGACCTCATAACAAAATAAGATGGGCCCCCACCAGATCATGAGAGAAAACTGAAACAGCAGCATAAGCAGCAATAAATAAAGGTATACATAGTAACATCATACAGTATATCAGAGTACCCACATAGTAGTAGCCACCAACTTGTTATTCACTACTAAAAGCTAAAATACTCTTGAAGATGAGTGAGCTCACTCAACTTCTAGAACCAATAGCAGCAGCTATAACTGCTCCAACTATAGTTACACCCATGTGGTTATCTGAAGAGGAGCCCTGAAAAGACATCCACATGCGTATTTTAGGCTGATCAATTTTAACTTCCAACAGGGAGACTCAAAAGACCTCTGTGCCATACTAACAGATAAACCGTAATGCTTTATTTGTCCTGTAGGGGCACTGTAAATAAAACCTTCAAAACGTTTTTTCAATAAGTTATAAGAAACCAACTCCTTTAAGAAATCTGATTTGTGGCGATTCATTGCAAGTGGCCCATATTATTTTTGTAACCTGTTATTCAATAAGCTGTGTACATTTTGTACAAGCTATGCCGTCATTTCTATTACTAGACCGCAAACAGGAAAAAAATACGTCCTGTATCATTCATAATATTCTCTAAACAAAACATCGATAAGAGGCCTCTCTTTTACAAATTGGAAATCTCCACCATAAAATTTATGGCCCTCCAACTTCTATACAGAAACCAAATCTGGCCATAGAGCAGGTTCCCTTGGGTAATGATTTGCTACATAAATATGTATGTGTCGCCTTGAAGTGCTGAAAACGCTGATAATAAAGATAAACTAAGTATATATAATCACAATAGCTGTTCTCTTTTTATACGACTCTATTTGCAATAAAACGAGATTCACTGATATGAGGAAATTGCTAGGTTGGGAAATAATTGGACGGGGCTTTAGCGGGAATGTGAGGAAGGAAAGCTCCGGAGTAACATCATTTAGTGAGTGCTTCTAGTGTCACATATTTATTCGCCTGGAGATTGGGAACTAGATCCTATAGTTCTACTATTATTTAGCCGATCTTTTTTTTTCTAATGCTTTATGGTGTTCTAGATGTCTCTGTCTGTAATACTGCAGAAAGGACGACTATCGTCATCTGTAATATATGGCTGGTTTTATTCAGTCTGGTGTCAGGCAACATGCGCTTATTTACGGCAACAGCAAGAGTAATTTAAGTCAGCAATGTCATACAAGGACTTGTGGACACTGAATCATGGAGTGTTATTTCTACTTTTTAATGGCTTTCACTTACAAGGTGCTGTAAAATACCCATTAACCCCCTCATGGCAGGAAATGTGGTCAGTGTCAACTAGGAAGCAGTTTCTATTGTTTGTTATGGAACATCGAAAACAAGTGCGCATCCATATTTCCTTTACTTTAAAATAATAGTCTACAACATTTCAAGAACAGAATCCTATAGACAATAATCTATGGGACGATCTTGATACTGGAATATGGAGATTTCCAAAATCTCCACCATCCTCATAGGAATTAAAGTGATTGTCTGAGGAAAGAGTCCTCTTTTTTATTTCCGAAGAAACAAAGCCACTCTTGCCACTATTGGCTTTGTCTGATATAGTAGTTCACTTGAATCTGGGTGAGCTGCAATACGATTTGAGATGAGAATAACCTTTTAGAGAAGTTGTGATAACCCATCAATATACCTAATTATGGTATATGAATGTCATAGATGAGAGATCACAAACCCAGCCCATCAATGTATTACATGTCCAAATATTCATTTAAAGGGCTGCATTGTAAGGACCTATGCACACACGACCATAATTTTGGTATGTGTGCTATCCGTTATGGATACATAATATTTCCTCTTCAGCGGACACTATACATGACATTCATGGCCAGAAAAAAGCTTCTCCCTGCAATGACAGTTGATTTTTAAAGGTTCTCGACCCAAGGACTGAACCCCAAGTCATCAAGAGGGTGGATAATAAGACAACCCTTTTATGGAATAATCTTTATAACTATCCCAAATTCTGACAGCTCAGTTTCTTTTGGTCTATTCCACTGCATTTCAGATTATATAGTAGCAAATAAACTTTTGGTGGTGTAATGTATCCTTAGTGTCTAATACAACAGTACATTCACATATTATATGTGCTCAGTTTATAGTACTGTCACATCAAATTCAGCACCTCAAAGTTCTAGAATCAGCAGTATTTACTATACAATACATCAGCTTAGACATCCAATATACTGCCAGAATTACAAATTTTAACACTTTATCTCAGTTCTTCTAAAAAACAGTAAATCTTGAATTTAGGAAAATGTATTTCCTTTTATTTAATCATTTTCTAATGCAGAGATATATAACATTAAGTGTAAATCACTACCTCCTGGTTTTCCATCCAGTTGCAACTACCCATTGACATATATATGGTAGTCGCTTGTGTACAGCCCAATATGCCCACTTGAGCTCTCATGGCTACTTACACCACACTACAATCTACTGTTTCTTCAGAAATCAGATTCCTGTTTGGTATACTAACCCTAGCTGTGCCACAATACAGTCTTCTTTCCACTTTCAGCTGTCATTCTTGTACTAGTTGACTTTGTTTGTGACCTCAGGTTTGACCCAGGTTGTGCAACCATCAGCATCTTCCCCTCAGTTACGCTAGGTTAACACCTGCATTTGGGTTTCCGTTCAGGGTTGTCCCCTAGAAACCTAATCCGCTTAAAAAAGCAGTTACCCTCGGAAACCCACGGACCCCATACACAAAAAGGGTGGAAAAATGCAAAGAGAAAAGTGCTGCTTTCAGGACTTTTCTCTCCACATTTTAAAACCGGAATGGGGAATGGAATCCCCCAGTGGAGACTGGGCGCAGATGTGAAACTAGCCTTAATTGTAAGTTCACCATTTGAGCTGCCACCCAGAGTGGAAACCTGTCTTGAAGTTTTATATTGCAGTCCCCCACCACAAAGCTCAGCAAGTATTGGATGGTGACTGATGAAAACCAAGAAAACAGACAAAACATCTCACCTGAAAGAGAAATTACATTTGATTTTGTTTTCTCCCTTGTGTATTCCTTTTCTTCTTTTCACTTTTTCTGTTCTGCATGCCACTGCAAACATGGAGGAGTCAGTCATCAGTGAGCGCTCAGTCCAGGCCTGACACTTACATCATCAATTGGGTGAATGTAGCCCTATGATTATCTTTGTCATATACGTGTCAAGAGCTTTCCGAGTTGCTATATGCCAAATGTAGGGTTTGAATATACTGTGAACAGAGCTTAAAGCTGCTATTACACAGCCCAACTATACATTAATAAGAACATTTGTCTGCAATAATTGGCCCGTGTAATTCTGGTGCCGCTCAGCCAACAAATTAGCAAATGCTCATTTGTTGGACGATTATAACATAAAAAATGCAAGATTGTCAGCAGTACATTGCCCTGTGTAAATAGGGAAGCACTGCTAATAATGAAACTGTATAGGGGAGGAACAACTGCAGTAGTAGTCATTCCCCATCGGTCTGCATCAGGAGAGTAACAAGTAACCAGAGAGTCCATTGTGTGGTGGTGTGAGTCACACCTTGAATGATTGGATTTTTGCATGGGGAGGAATTGGACCCCTGTACTGACTGTGCCTGTGAGTGCAGTCTCAGTAAAGAAAAGTGCACGACTTGGCAAAGCATGGTTCATTTGTTATTTTATACACCATTGTAAAATATGTAATGGGGCCCTGCCCTACCATGAACACCTTAAGCAGCAAGTTCAGATCTTGAAAATTGTATGATTATTTTTGTCTCCTTTATACACAGGGGTGACACACGTGAGCTTACAGTATAGATAAGGCATACATATTATATATATATATATATATATATATATATATACAGTACAGACCAAAAGTTTGGACACACCTTCTCATTCCAAGAGTTTTCTGTATTTTCATGACTATAAAAATTGTGATTCACACTGAAGGCATCAAAACTATGAATTAACACTTGTGGAGTTATATATTTAACAAAAAAGTGTGAAACAACTGAAAATATGTCTTATATTCAAGGTTCTTCAAAGTAGCCACCTTTTGCTTTGATTACTGCTTTGCACACTCTTGGCATTCTCTTGATGAGCTTCAAGAGGTAGTCACCTGAAATGGTTTTCACTTCACAGGTGTGCCCTGTCAGGTTTAATAAGTGGGATTTCTTGCCTTATATATGGGGTTGGGACCATCAGTTGTGTTGTTCAGAAGGCTGATAGTCCTACTGAATGGAGTGTTAGAATTTGTATTATGGCAAGAAAAAAGCAGCTAAGTAAAGAAAAACGAGTGGCCATCATTACTTTAAGAAATGAAGGTCAGTCAGTCTGAAAAATTGGGAAAACTTTGAAAGTGTCCCCATGTGCAGTGGCCAAAACCATCAAGCGCTACAAAGAAACTGACTCACATGAGGACCGCCCCAGGAAAGGAAGACCAAGAGTCACCACTGCTGCAGAGGATAAGTTCATCTGAGTCACCAGCCTCAGAAACTGCAGGTTAACAGCAGCTCTGATTAGAGACCAGGTCAATGCCACACAGAGTTCTAGCAGCAGACACATCTCTACAACAACTGTTAAAAGGAGACTGTGTGCAGCAGGCCTTCATGGTAAAATAGCTGCTAGGAAACCACTGCTAAGGACAGGCAACAAGCACAAGAGACTTGTTTGGGCTAAAGAACACAAGGAATGGACATTAGACCTGTGGAAATTTGTGCTTTGGTCTGATGAGTCCAAATTTGAGATCTTTGGTTCCAGCCACTGTGTCTTTGTGCGACGCAGAAAAGGTGAACGAATGGACTCTACATGCCTGGTTCCCACCGTGAAGCATGGAGGAGGAGGTGTGATGGTGTGGGAGTGCTTTGATAGTGACACTATTGGGGATTTATTCAAAATTGAAGGAATACTGAACCAGCATGGTTACCACAGCATCTTGCAGCGGCATGCTATTCCATCCGGTTTGCGTTTAGTTGGACCATCATTTATTTTTCAACAGGACAATAACCCCAAACACACCTCCAGACAGTGTAAGGGCTATTTGACCAAGAAGGAGAGTGATTGGGGTGCTAAGCCAGATGACCTGGCCTCCACAGTCACCAGACCTGAACCCAATCGAGATGGTTTGGGGTGAGCTGGACCGCAGAGTGAAGGCAAAAGGGCCAACAAGTGCTAAGCATCTCTGGGAACTCCTTCAAGACTGTTGGAAGACCATTTCAGGTGACTACCTCTTGAAGCTCATCAAGAGAATGCCAAGAGTGTGCAAAGCAGTAATCAAAGCAAAAGGTGGCTACTTTGAAGAACCTAGAATATAAGACATATTTTCAGTTGTTTCACACTTTTTTGTTAAGTATATAATTCCACATGTGTTAATTCATAGTTTTGATGCCTTCAGTGTGAATATATAATTTTTATAGTCATGAAAATACAGAAAACTCTTGGAATGAGAAGGTGTGTCCAAACTTTTGGTCTGTACTGTGTGTACATATATATATATATATATATATATATATATATATAAAAAGACAATCAGGTGACACAACAAGCAAACAGTTTTTAAAAATTAAAGGAGAAAATAATGAGAAATAATCTTGTACTTAAAATTCTTTTTATTTCATGGAGCTTGTAGGATCTCTTCTGATGGCACTGGACACATCCAGCTTTGTTGCTGACACAAAAGATATGACATAGCGGTAAGGTAAAACAGTTTCTTAAGGCTTGTGCTTAGCCACACCTCCCTGCCAAAGTGCCCCCCTTCTTCCATCTTGAAAGGATGGAGAATGAGCTGCGGTACCTTCCAGACCTTTGAAGTCAAGATGAAATTCCTGATACAACTCCTCTCTTTATGCCTGGCTGACCAAGAGGTTTTAAAGAAATAAACTTGGGTTTTAGCTGGACATCTGGCCCCACACAGGCAGGATGGGGCATTTTCACCTTTTGACCTTCCTCCCCTTTTGTATACACACATACCACTGAGGTAGACAGATAAAACAGGCATAAACAATACATTCACTAAGAATATACATATGAATAATTCAGTAATAATACATACATAATAAGGCTCTATTAATCACAGTCACAATACAGGGATAATGCACGCAGTGATGTCACAGTACAGGTATAATGCAGACAGTGATGTCACAGTACAGAGATAATGCACACAGTCATGTCACAGCACCAGGTTATTGCAAATAGTCATGTCACAGTATTAAGATAATATATACAGTCACAGTACAGTGTCATTGTACATGTCACAGTACAGTGACAATATCCACTATGACATCATAGCACAATGATGATGCACACACAAAAAGATCACTGTGTACATTGTGACATCACAGCATATGAAGAAATGAATTATAATAACATCAAATATAGGTATTATAATGTCCAGTAAATTAATGGAAGCACATTCAGTCTTCCACATCCCCATACATCATCCATAATTATCACTCATTGCACCCTAGTTGTTGAGTCCCATAGCAGCTGCTATGTCTGCTACCCGGGTAATGACACCCGTGGCTTGTTTAAAAAGCTAATGCAGTAGACGTATATATTGTCCATTGGAGCTCATCAACCCCTGCATTAGCAGATATAAATTAACCTTTAGACTCTGTCTCAAGTACCTTAAGACATATATGGCTTTAAAGTGCCCCTTCGGGCATGCCTATAGGCAGAAGTCTACTGTACTTGTAGGTAATTTCAGCCTCACCTTTACTGATAGGGACAATAAAGTAAAGAAATGACCTGTCCAGTCTTTAACAAGACTTTACATACTAGTTTAATTATTTAAGAAACAACAGGTAAGGGAAATAGCTCTGCTAACACCCGGAGGCATTGGTTTTACTGTTACTGACTTAATAGATGAGAAGATAAATGATCCTTGAAGGGTAACTACACTCATGAAGATACTTTAAGTTTAGAACTTGAAAATGAATGAATTTAACATGACTGCAAAGTATAATGGACGTTCCCTGCAGTCTTATTGTAGTCCACAACAAGAGATTGTCTCAGCTACATGAAAGTGAATGGCTCCTGCAGAAAATGCCATTGAAGGTAATTAGGCAGAACTTATCTTAATAGATTTCATCACCTTAGCATTATACTACCTTTGTGGTGTATGTCTTATAGCACTAGGCCAATTGTCGCATATTTGTAGAGTCACAAACATTTGTGATGAGGATTGGAAATTTGGAATTATTATTTATAAATTCACTTTCATGTTTTTTTTGTTGTTTAGGTCATTACATCGTTTTAGGCTAAGGCCCGACGTAGCAGGCTGCAGCCAAAAATCGCTTCGGGAAAGACTGCGGCAGAAAGGTATTGCGGTTTTTGCCACAGCACTTAACACAGAAAGGTTTCCTCTGCGGATTTTCTGCTTCCATTATACCTATAGGGGAACCGCCAGCATTTCCGTAGGTATAATTGACATGCTGCGTTTACCAAAAATGAGACTGTTTTGGAAATCGCAGCATTTCTGCTGGGCGTATTTTTCTGCAATGTGTGGATGGGATTCGCTAGATGGGTGATGAAAGCTACAAAGGCTTCATACACACATCCATTGTTCTCTTCAGTGTCCCTATTCAAGTTTATGGGGTACACATCCATTTTTTTTAATGGACCTGTGTGTCAGTTCCATTTTCTTATACATCCTATTCTTTGTTTTTCATTGAAGACTTCACCTATAGAAGGTTATGGGATCAGTGAAAAATGGATGAAATTCGGACGTTAAATTCAGACACACCGATGCAACATGGATGTTTAAAACTGATGTCAGTGTTCTTTCAGTAGGAATAAAGTACATGCCTTGTACAAATACAATATTTTTCCCATTATACTGTATATGTAAGTTGTTGGTTGAGACCTCTCCCCATATTCTGGGACTTGTTGAAATGTTATTATTGTCATTGTAATGTAACTTGAACTATTATCTACTGTAATGCCCTACATGTACATTACTGTAATGTGATTATTTTGCAGGTGTTCGATGCACATAGTTGTCATGTATATTGCTGTGCTAAAACCTAGTATCCAAATTGTATTATGTTATGTTCTGGCATTGAGTCCTTTGAGATCACATGCTAGAAAGTCTCACCCCTATGATTAAAGGTAGGTTAAAAGGGAGTCTGTCACCAGGAAACTTGATATCAAACCAGCCACAATGCTCTGTTCTTATGCTAAGAACCGCCATACCTTTTAGATAGTCCAATAGATTCACCATTTCCTTGAAAAAGCTGTTTTTATAAATATGAAATGAGGCTCAAGTGTAATAAAAGTGTGCCAAAGCTGCTGTATTTCAAATCTAAATGCAGAGCCCTTTCAGCCCTTGCACACCCCAATGCACTTGAGCCTCATTTTATATTTATAAAAACAACTTTCTTTAGAAAGTCTATTTAACTATTTAGGTATGATGGTGCTCAATGTCCCCTACAATGTACTGTGGCTGGTTTTATATAGAGTTTCCTTGTGAGAGACTTCTTTTAAAGAAGTTCATAAGTGGTTCATTTTCCGTAGTATTCCTGCATTTCATGTTTTATTATATTAAAGTAAAGCCTAAGCTCTTACTGGATTTTCAGTGCCAGAACTTCCTTCTCATTAAAATCTTGCTATAGTCTGCAGTTACAGAAGACATTCTAAACACCCAAATACAGGCTCCATACTACTAGAAGTGAAAGTTACCACTGCTAAGAGGTCAAAGAATAGAGGGTTCTATAGAACCCAGAAATAGCACCTCTTTTTGTTCACAGGCTTAGTCTGGTATTGCACAAGCCTATCAATCTGCATGAGTGTAATACCAGACTTATCCTTTAGACAAAGGTTGTGCTGTCTCTGGAATCTTTAACAACCCTTAACCATTTCTATGTCAGTGTGTCAGTTTTCCCAAGTCCACTACCATTTCTGCACAAATAGAAACAATACAACTTTTTAGACAACTATAATATACAACACACTATCCAACAAGGAGATACATAAATAGATAGATAGATAGATAGATAGATAGATAGATAGATAGAACCATAAGTGCACACATTATAGAATGACATTACCTGGGTTCACTATTCTTCTATACAGAACAGGGGCACATGTACTTTTGAAATTATACAGGAAAAACTCTAATAAGGCCATATGCTTTACCCGTCCAGGCCAAAAATATGGCACTTTGCCGCATATGGTTTGCTGTATATAACGCGTGGAGAAAACTCTAAGTGTATGGGCACCCTTAGAAATAGTGCCTAGTGGCCATTGTTTGGCTCCAAATAGTATTGTTTTCTGCTGAATCATTATTGTGTCTGCTGCATCATTATTGTGTCTGCTGGTCCTTTGGTGAGTCAGTCCAACACTGGGAAGAGAAAAATGCTTTGTACCGTGATTTAAAATCATACTGTACAGCCATAATAGGGTCACCTCATGCTCAATTAGGTCGTACACCTATACATTTGCTATCCATTTACCCACTTCCACTAATGGAATATATTGTAATAGCCAACCCCATAAAAAATTGCTTGCTACCAGAGACACAATAATAGTCAAAATATGATGATATAGCCACAAGGTCTAAACTATAACACAGAATGAAAAGAACACGCCAGAAAATGAAAAGAAAGAATTAAAAAATCCCTTGGAATTAAAACCCTTATTTAAAAAAGGCATTTTTCAAACCCAAGCAGAACGGTAAAAATCATAATATAAAAAAGCAATAGACACATGTGAAAGACCTTAGGGGCACAGGAGAATATTAGAAACGAGAAATTACACTGAGAAAAAGGTGAATATATGCAGAAAATGCACTGAACCAAACCAAATGTCCTCCAGCAAAGGTAATCTCCTTAAAGTGAACCCTTTCCGGGATGAATTATTTTTATGCACGTTTTTCATCTCACCAAATGAGAGCTGAAATTGTGCTGACAGAAGATTATTAGCACCGTGATGGCTCTGGATCCCAGGCATACAGTTTTAAGCAATTTGAAAACAAATATTATATTTATTGCATCTTTAGAGAACAATAAAAGGCAAAGAAAAACTTCTGTCTCGCAGTAATGAAAGGTTTGTGTTAACACAACTGTAAAATGATACTGCTTTTAAAGGGGAAATTACTCTACCGGAAGATCTATATTGGCCTATTAAGGACACTTAAGTGTGTTTTAAAATGTAATATATATATATATATATATATATATTTTTATTTTTATTTTTTTGGCTGGTTACACGTCTTGTGTGAATAAAACTCTCCCTATGACTACACTTTCTACACCAGTGTAGTCTCAGCATAAAGCTATCATAGGGACACTGCCTACATTTACCAATAGTAAGACAGTGTTAACATAGACATGCAATCTATAAATAAGGTTTATCTCATTGGCTCATGATGGATGAGAAATTTGGTGCATGCAGTATTTATATTGTCTAGACTAACCTCCGATTAGTTTACTTACTTTCTGGCAGATATTACACCTAAATTTTGGTGAAATTGTGGTCGACATTGCTGCATAAAGGTAGTCTGTCAAGTACAAAATGCCTCCTTAACCAATGACAGTGCCATGTAGGGGTCTTTATAAGGAGAAGAAACATACCTTTGTGCCCACAAACTGATGAAGCAATGGAAAATAATCATATTTCTATTAATATGCAAGTCAGTCTGCAAGTGGCCCAGGGATGGACCTCATTGGCCAGATTTGCCTACAAACAGCCATGAGACAGGTAGAGGCTGAAACTGTCATTCACGACTAAAAGGGTGGAATTGGGGAGAGCCAGAGGAGAGCTGGAACACATATAACTGTTAGTAGGCAAATCTGGAATATCAGGCCTCACACCTAAAGCACTTGTAGGCTGATTTGCATATCCATAAAAAGATGATGATCTCTGCATTGCTCCATCAGTTTGTGGCCACAAAGATATGTTTCTTTTTAATTATTATAATGATATTTGACATGTTTTACATTGTTTCACAGCGTTAATAGGACTTTTCCAGCTTTATCCTGGCTTCTTGAGGGTTATTCAGCCATTACTATACTGCTGTGTAAACAGCATTTGCTTGGTTTCTATTAGCAGGAAGAGTCAGCCTTTCCCAGACATGTCAACTAGATTTCTCTTCAGGTGCCAATACCTCAGGACAGTGAATATTAATAAGGAGGTTGCCGGGAGATCCTCTATCAATATAAAGTCTAACTTTATTTAATTTTTTCATTATCTGCAGGGATTGGAACCCATGCAGCATGCAAGGCTGGCACTCTACTAACTGAGTCACAAGCTTAGTTGGTTTCAATAGGAGAGGGAGTGAAAGGCCACTATATTGGATCTCTCCACACTGCTAGCCCTGGGGCATTATAGAATTGTAACACCAAGTTATCAGTTTATTATTACATTTCCAGGAGGGATTATAGAGGAACAATACAATGCAAAGTTCTAAGAACAGCTGCTTCAACATTGTTATATCATGGTGAATGTAAATATAGACATATCTGAAGAATCAACAAATACTTTAGTTACTTAGTTAGAGCAATCCTTAAAGGGATTGGCCACTTTCAGATCAATATTGAGAAACAAATGTTATTGTTTTGTATAATAAAAAGTTGTACAATTTTCCAATATACTTTCTGCATCAATTGTTCATAGTTTCCTAGATCTCTACTTGCTGTCATTCTTTCTGTTACTTCTACTGGATAAAATTCTGACCATGGTCATGTGATATACAGTCCATGGTCATGTGATTAACAGTCCATGGTCATATGATGGACACACAGGTGCACAGCTCGTTACCAGGCAGATGTCTGATTACTGTGCTGTGACTATAACGAGTTGTGCACCTGTGTGTACATCACATGACCATGTACTGTACATCACATGACCATAGTCAGAATTTCATTCACTCGAGGTAAGCAGAATAAATGACAGCAAGCAGGGTTCTAGAAAACTGCGAGGAATTGATACAGAAAGTATATTGGAAAGTTGTAGAACTTTTTATTATACAAACAATAACATTTGTCTTTCAATATTTGTTTGAAAGTGGCCAACCCCTTTAAAGCTTAGGTGTCTAAAGCTACCTGATCTGTTTACCCATAGCCTTACCTGTTGTTGTCACTTTGACATTATTAAATCTGTATTTGTATTATAGAACTGGAAAGGGGTTATACAGAGTCCTATGAGTCCCAGAGTGCCATACATGACTTTCTAAGTCACCTTTTACTTCTGATTCATAACAGACCAGTTTAGACCCAAATCGAGCTTTATGTCCAATCTGAGAAATCTGAACACAAATCGAACCTTGAAAGGACCACTCATCTCTAGTTCTTATCTACTACAGAATTACAACTGCTAGCAAGGCAGAGCACAACTGTTCTTCACAGTTCTTGAATTTTAAGTTTCAGAATATTTAGGGAGTGACAGGTTACAGACCACTGATCGGTACAATTGATGACAAATATATTCATAGGTGGAAACCGTAAGCTCATGAATATACAAAATCCTCTCTATGCAGATGCCCCCATCAATACTAAGAAGGAGGACAGTGGATAAACAGGATGTTGGTGTAGCACACAAGTCTGAACGAAGAGTACGCTTTAGGAACCCAGAGGCAATCTACATCCATGGTAAGTGAAAACAAAATAGGGATAATTGGAATGTTACTCCTCTTTAAGAATAATGTCCCATAGTGCACAGAGTATAATTTCCCACTGTGAAAGATCCTCAGTGCGCCAACACCGCTGTGGCCCCACCTGAGTCTTCTTTCATATAAAAACCACACTCACCGCCAGTGAATGTCGGGTTCACCAGATAAATACAAGACAAGCTTTCTAAATTTTATATATTTATTAACCCCTAAATGGGTCGGTATTAACATCTAACACATGCAGTTCAGAACAGATATGCAGATATATGCAAGCATTAACAGTTACTAGTTACAAGATACAGTACAAATAAAATAAAAGGGATAAAGGTGAAATAGTTACTTTGCCACACATGTCCTTGATGTGGTTCTGTAGTCCAACACTCACACATGCGCTGGTATGTGTGAGATCACCAGTGTAGGCTTCTTAGCATGTGGCATAAACACAGTATTCCAGCCTGCATGCTTTCATCACAGTCTCTCAGCATTAGTCCAGTAGTCTCATCACAAAAAATCTCCTCATGGTGTTCTCTTGTAGTCCCAACACAAAATCTCCATAGCATAATCTCCTCATGGTCTGTCTGTAACAACTCTGTAGTCTGTGATGGTCTCAGCCCAATCTCCATAGCATAATCTCCTCCCACAGGCCTCTTACCTCATCTTTTATACCCTTTATGCCACCTCCCAGAATGAGGTCATCGGCGGCAGCAAGTCTGATTGAATAATGCAATCAAGTCCAGATTCTTTGTATATGGCCGATCCAAGTGAAGTGATACAATGTTATCAGCCATATCTGATCAACCAGTGCAGACTGCACCATGCATGTTTCTTTGATCACTCAGGACTGTATAGGAATACAATGGAGCCCTGCTGTGATGGATAAAAAGCCCTATTGTTCCAGCCTGGCCACTATTGCCAATATACACCTAGGCTTATAGCTGCGCACAGTATGAATAAATGGAACTAGAGAGAAATATGCTACCCAGAGACAAAAATACAGCTCTGAATTATAACCATATTTAAGCAGAATCATCACACCCACATTGGCCCTCACACAGTATAATGTCCCATAGTGGCCACTTCACACAGTATAATGTTTCATAGTGGCCCCTTCACACAATATAATGTTTCACAGTAGCCCCTGCACACAGTATAATGTTCCATAGTGGCCCGTTCACATAGCATAATTTCCCATAGTGTCCCTGCACACAATATAATGTCTCACAGTAGCCCCTGTATATAGTATAATGTCCCATAGTTGCCCCTCCACACACTATAATGTCCTACCATGGCCCCTCCACACATTAATATGTTCTATTGTGGCCCCTCCACACAGTCTAATGCCCCATAGTGGCCTCTCCACACACTATAATGCCCTATCACTCCATCCATACAATTCATGCCTCATAGTGGCCACTCCACACACTATAATGCCCCATAGTGGTCCCTCCACACATTATAATATCCTATAGTGGCCTCTCCGCACAGTATAATGTCCTACAGTGGCCCCTGAACAAACTATAATACCCTATAGTGGCCCCTGAACACACTATAATGTCTTATATTGCCCCGTGTGTTTTTTTTTATGAAGGTCTCTTCAGACCCCAGAGTATAATGATCGGAGGCCCTGGAGAGGTGATTAAACGTAATAAAATTTGTTACTCTCCTGGCTCCGGTGCTCGTCTTCTGACATCTTCATGTCTTTGAGGCGTCATGAATGACACCAGCGTAAAGTCACATGGGTCATGCTGGCGTCATGACGCCGATGTGACTGCTGAGGCCCAATCACAGGCTTCATTGATCTCTGACGTCATTCATGGTGTCTCTAAGGCCAGAAGACCCGCATCGTGGCCCAGGAAAGGTGAGTAAGACTATTTATTATGTTTGTCACCTCTCCTGGGCCTCAGCATATTATACTCTGAAGTTAGGACATGTGTGGTCTGAATGAAATCGCTGGGCGAACCTCACATGATAAATCTTGCAAGATTCACATAACACATTATTAGTGATGCATGGTGGCCCCCGCTCTGAAAGTATAGAGCGGGGGCCGCTGGGCTGCACCCTACAGCAAAAGACAGGGTAAGGGCCAGGTCTCGGGTAAGTAGTTTGCCAGCCCAGTGGCCCATATCACAGTTGGCCCACCGGAAATTTTCCTGGTGATATACATTGCCAATCCGTCCCTGGGTAAGAAACACACATGCACCCAGTAATCTACAAGATGCAAAAGAAAAAAATGATTCATTACAATATGCCACCTTCTTCCATTAACTTTTTCAGAAATTTGTGTTACTGTAGCATTTCTGTGTGAAAAGATCGAAAAGACTAGCACATTAATAAGCTAAGGGTGACCATAACCCTATTGCTGGTTTACCAGGGCTCCTTTCTTGACCAATTTGGATAGGCACTAACCACTGCATGCCAGAAACACTCCCAAAATACCTGCTGTTTTGGAGATGCCTTGATCGAGTCATCTAGCTATAACTACTTGGCCTTTGTCAAAGTCACTCAGGTCTTTACATTTGCCTGTCTTTGCTTTCTCTAAGACCTAAACTTGCAGTCTCCGACCTTACCATAACTCCTAGGCAATAACCCACTGCCTCAGGGTTATGTTTGACTCAGACCTTTCCTTCACCCCCCATCTCCAATCACTCGCATGCTCATGTCATCTCCACCTCAAAAACATATCCAGAATCCGCCCTTTCCTTACCACAGATACACTAAAGACACTTATTGTTGTCCTGATTCACTGTCGCCTTGACTACTGTAACTCCTTACTAATCAGTTTTTCCCCTTACTAAACTCTCCCCTCTACAATCTATTCTGAATGCGGTGGCCAGGCTCATCTATCAGTCTAGACGCTACAGTGATGCCTCAGGTCTGTGTCGGTCACTACATTGGCTGCCTATTCAATACAGAATACAATATAAACTTATCACCCTCATCCTCTAGGCTCACCATAATGCTGCACCTCCCTAATCTCTGTCTATTGCCTAACCCGTGCTCTTCGTTCACTCAATGACCTAAGACTAACATCCTCTATTATCAGAACCTCCCACGCTCGTAAACAAGACTTCTCCTGAGCTACACCACTTCTCTGGAATGCTCTATCCCTGACAATCAGATTAACCCCCAATTTCCACAGCTTAAAGCGAAAACTAAAGACATATCTTTTCAGACAGGCCTATCACAACTCCTAATGTAAACCCTTCCGTAGTTAGAATCCCTAAAGCGTACCCTTCTCTGTTTACACACCAACATTATCTCACAGGATATGATGCTGTTTCAGACTAACTTTATATATCCAGGCACCATCTGCACGTTAAAGGTCACGACTGGTGAAGGCTCATACAGCTTTATATATGTGTAATGACAGTAACCTCTATTACAAAATTGTCTGACCATTGTACAAGCAATGCTACGTCTGTTGCCGCCCCTGCTACCTCGTGTGTCACCCCCTCTACCTCATAGATTGTAAGCTCTTGCGAGCAGGACCCTCAGTCCCAGTGTGTGAATTGACTATTTCTTTGTAATGTATCTTTTTTGTCAGTACTTGAACCCTACAAATTGTACAGTGCTGCGGAATATGTTGGCGCTATATAAATAAAATGTATTATTATAATTATTAACTTCAAGAACTGCTCATGTACTTTCCATTCCAGCCAATGACATGCACTATTGTCACAAGATAATAAGTTATTCACTTCACTTGTGGCTTTAAAGGGGTGTAGCACAATTGTCATTCATCCCCTTTCTACAGGATATGTGATACATGACTCAATGGAATGGGAATAGCAATCCCTGTTCTTCCACAATGCAAGACTACAGTAATGAAAATTTTAAATGGAGCATACATGCTGAAATTCCAGTCAACTTCTGTAGACTGACAGAAACTGTCAAGTGCTGCATTCACTGTCTTCCCATAGCATAGAAATGGGAGCCACAGCAACAAGCTATGTATTTATAGTTGGATGGTTTACTTCTAATTGTGGTTCCAGAGTAGACAGAGATTGCTACCAGTGGTCGCTTCCAGTGTTCCATATGTCCAGTAAAGAACTGCCAAGAAGTGAATTCTTACCAGGTCACCAGTGGTACTTCCATTCTTGATGCTTCATTTAAAAATTGTGCTTTACACAAAATATATATATATATATATATATATATATATATATATATATATATATATATACACAGTACAGACCAAAAGTTTGGACACACCTTCTCATTCCAAGAGTTTTCTGTATTTTCATGACTATAAAAATTGTAGATTCACACTGAAGGCATCAAAATTATGAATTAACACATGTGGAATTATATACTTAACAAAAAAGTGTGAAACAACTGAAAATATGTCTTATATTCTAGGTTCTTCAAAGTAGCCACCTTTTGCTTTGATTACTGCTTTGCACACTCTTGGCATTCTCTTGATGAGCTTCAAGAGGTAGTCACCTGAAATGGTTTTCACTTCACAGGTGTGCCCTGTCAGGTTTAATAAGTGGGATTTCTTGCCTTATAAATGGGGTTGGGACCATCAGTTGTGTTGTTCAGAAGTCAGGTGGATACACAGCTGATAGTCCTACTGAATGGAGTGTTAGAATTTGTATTATGGCAAGAGAAAAGCAGCTAAGTAAAGAAAAAGGAGTGGCCATCATTACTTTAAGAAATGAAGGTCAGTCAGTCCGAAAAATTGGGAAAACTTTGAAAGTGTCCCCAAGTGCAGTGGCCAAAACCATCAAGCGCTACAAAGAAACTGGCTCACTTGAGGACCGCCCCAGGAAAGGAAGACCAATAGTCACCTCTGCTGCGGAGGATAAGTTCATCTGAGTCACCAGCCTCAGAAATCGCAGGTTAACAGCAGCTCAGATTAGAGACCAGGCCAATGCCACACAGAGTTCTAGCAGCAGACACATCTCTACAACAACTGTTAAGAGGAGACTGTGTGCAGCAGGCCTTCATGGTAAAATAGCTGCTAGGAAACCACTGCTAAGGACAGGCAACAAGCAGAAGAGACTTGTTTGGGCTAAAGAACACAAGGAATGGACATTAGACCTGTGGAAATCTGTGCTTTGGTCTTATGACTCCAAATTTGAGATCTTTGGTTCCAACCACCGTGTCTTTGTGCGACGCAGAAAAGGTGACCGAATGGACTTTACATGCCTGGTTCCCACCGTGAAGCATGGAGGAGGAGGTGTGATGGTGTGGGTGTGCTTTGCTGGTGACACTGTTGGGGATTTATTCAAAATTGAAGGAATACTGAACCAGCATGGTTACCACAGCATCTTGCAGCGGCATGCTATTCCATCCGGTTTGCGTTTAGTTGGACCATCATTTATTTTTCAACAGGACAATGACCCCAAACACACCTCCAGACAGTGTAAGGGCTATTTGACCAAGAAGGAGAGTGATGGGGTGCTACGCCAGATGACCTGGCCTCCACAGTCACCAGACCTGAACCCAATTGAGATGGTTTGGGGTGAGCTGGACCGCAGAGTGAAGGCAAAAGGGCCAACAAGTGCTAAGCATCTCTGGGAACTCCTTCAAGACTGTTGGAAGACTATTTCAGGTGACTACCTCTTGAAGCTCATCAAGAGAATGCCAAGAGTGTGCAAAGCAGTAATTAAAGCAAAAAGTGGCTACTTTGAAAAACCTAGAATATAAAACATATTTTCAGTTGTTTCACACTTCTTTGTTAAGTATATAATTCCACATGTGTTAATTCATAGTTTTGATGCCTTCCGTGTGAATCTACAATTTTTATAGTCATGAAAATACAGAAAACTCTTGGAATGAGAAGGTGTGTCCAAACTTTTGGTCTGTACTGTATATATATATATATATATATATATATATATACTATTTTTAAATACATGTATGATTTTATGGAAGAATATTATAGATGCCTTCTTGTTTCTGCAGCCAGCCAGCATTGTTCCAGCAGCATCCAGCTCCCGCTCATCATTGGTGTTTGTATGCTGACTATCATGGGACTGATTCTATATTGTCATCATTCGCAGCTGGGCACCAACACATTCAATTCAAGCTTTGTAGTCTTCATTCTCCGCCTGAAGCACAATGCAGCAATCTGCTGGAATTTTTTAAAGAGGCAACAATAAAATAATGGAAGAACATCTGAACAATATGACACTTTTAACCACAGTTCTCCCATACAGCTGTAGAGTTTTGAAGCATTGAATCAAATATGACTGTAACAACAGAAGACACCTTTCAGATTAGGTCTTCAGTTTCAAGAAGAGTCTTTCATGCTAGTGCTTTAACATGGACCCACTAAGGTTCTTCATGTATATAGGCCAATACATTAATGGATAGTTGGAAGAACAAAATCAGCAACAAGATGTATTAAGACAGTTACAGAAGTCATAAGAAGTCAAAAAAACATAGGCCAATGTGGAAAATACTATTGATATGGTCACCAAGAGTTGAAACCAACTATGTTTTGGTTTTAAAACTTACAGGGATATTCCTAATAGCAGCACAGGAACAGCATTGGTGATCAATGTGAAATTATTGGGGTGCCAGGGCTGAGAAGTATTAGGGATTTTTCAGTAAAAAATCTTTGGCAATGGCTCAGAAAAGGTTAATAAATATATAAATAAAGAAGTGCTATCCACTACAGACATGCAACGACGTTCCAGTTCCAATGCAGTCTGGGTTCCCTACCCGCCTTAATGTTTTGGTCCCTCTCAACATATAGGAAATGATCACTCAGCCAATCACCAATCACTGACCACAGCAGTGGCTCGTCTCAGCCAGCGATTATCTGAGGTGCATTTCCTCTGTGTAAGAAGGACCAGAAAGTAGAGAGCAGCAGGGGACCTAGGCAGCATCAGATCATGGGCATCAAGGGATTGGTGAAGTGAGCACTGCTTCTTTTAATTGTTTAACCCATTCTAAACCTTTGCCAAAAATTGTTTTACCATCTGAAGCCCAGTGGTGAGATGAGATCATCTGTGTAGACTACACCTCATTGCTGCAGCACAGTAAAGAAAGACCGACACAGAGCCCCAAAGGAGCAGGAACACCACTGGAAAATCAGGGGATTCAATAGGTGAGCAATTGTTTTATTATTTTAAGCCATCCCCTGCACCTCCAATGTAGCCAGTTTTTAACTGTTTCCTCCCATAGATTGTGTGGCGTGGAAGTATACATGCCTGACCACTGCTTTGGACATGCTGGCAAGGAGGAACAGTACTAGAACTACTAGACAACAGTGGTGAGGAATCTTGGATCAGGGGCGGGGGGGAGCAACCACAGGGGTCCCTACAATCTAACATTTACCACCTATGCTGTGGAAAATCTAAAGCAAATCTTCAGAACAAAAATTTATAGAAAAAATAAGAAGACAAAGGCATAAATCTACTCTTCTTGGGAAAATGGAGGGCAATAAAGCCTGAGGAAAAAAGAGTAGATGAAAAGAAGAGCCAAGTAGAGAGTATTATGAATCGTAGGAAAGGTGAAAAGATGTAGTGTGAAGTATGTAACTGGATGAACTACCACCAAAGATCTCCATCATTTGCAAAAAGAAATTAGAATGTCTTCATATATTTGGCTATACTGGAACCCCTCCTATACAACAGAATAGGAAACCGACATGAAAATATTTATTACCAAATGTACACAGACTTCACACAGCAGCCTACAGTACATCCCTATGGCTTTATGTTCCAAAGGGACTCTGTCTGCTATAGAATCAAAAGCATAAATTGAAGCTCCTGGGTCCCAATGCAAATTTGTGTCAAAGTCCCTAAACCTTTACACTTACATGTGGCATAGAGACATTTTTAGCTCTCTCCGGATTCAAGTGTGATGACAACCATTGCACCATGAACATTCAGGGGTGTAGCTATAGGGAGTACACCAGTAGCAACTGCTACCAGGCCCTGACCTTAAGGGGGCCCCAAATGTCCCTTTGACACATAAAATATACTATTCTAAATTGCACAAGGTAGGTAGCAGCCCCATTATAGATTTTGCATTGGGGCACAGGAGCTTCAAGTTATACCTCTGCTAGCAGTTATACCTCCATCCTAAGGACAGGCCATTAATATTACAAAAATGGATAAAACCTTTAAATAGCCTGTACAGGAATTGGAGTGCTCCATTGTTCGGCTCCATTGTCAATTCAGTCTCGTGCCGCTGAGATCAATTAGGTACAGAAGGTACAGAATTTTGAGAAATGAGGTTCCGCTATGAGACCACAATGAGACCAAACGGACACTTTTGGGGGACAACAGGGCTGATGCAGGTGAGTATGTTTTTTTTTTTTTATTTTATTTTAACCCCCCTAGCCACCACAGGGGTCACTCCAAATTATGGACAACCTCTTTGAAGAGGTTGTCTGCTGTGACTACGCTGTATTGAGACCATAACTATGCCCTTGTTCCTTGCTGTGTTTATGACTTGTAATGTATTCCTGTAAAATTCCAATAAAAAACTATTGAAACAAAGAGGTTGTCTGGACCTAATTTTTTTTATGGTCACTTAACTGGTCCTCCCCATACAGTGGCCCCTTCACTGGTCCCTCATATGGTATGGGGACCAGAGGTGAGGCCATTACATTGTATGGGGGCAGTAATGGGGGCTAATGTTCTGTGGGTGGAACATTAAAGTGTGTGGGGCATTAGCGGGGAATCCTCAGGATAGGCCATAAATACCTAATTGATAGGGGGCCAGAAGCAAAAAGTTCTGTACACTATATAGCAGCTGGACGTCTTCACTGCAGCTCAGCTCCCGCTGATTTCAATAAGTTCTGACATGTACAGTGGATGGAGCTTTCTGCTTCTGGACCTGTGTTGTGTACAGGATGGGCACCAGAAGTGGGCCCCCTACCGATTAGGTATATATGGCCTAGTCTGAGGATAGGCCATAAATAAATTAAGCCCAGACAATCCTTTTAATATTCCTCATGCCCCACCCGCTTTAATGTCCCCCCTTCACTGGCCCCCCTATACAGCAGTTCCCGCTCCTTGCTCCGGGTGTTACGATGTCATGTGCACTCGGAGTAGGAGTAGGAGGGGACGGAGAACAGACAGGTAAGTACCAATAGTTACCCCTGGGACTTCCTACTCCACTAGTAACAGAACCGGGTCAGAGTGTCACTTCTCCCTGGCTCTGCTATCCATTGTATTTCTAACAACCAGATCGACAGAACTGGGGAGTAGTAGCTGCATTGACTTACCAATCTCTGCTACTTCCCACGGCCCCCACTTCCCTCTTCAGCCTTCAAAGGGCCCTGTGGGGCCTTTAACCTTCAAATGGCCAGACACCATGTTGCAATGATATAATATGCGGTGCGGGGGCCCTCTGGAGGTTGAAGAGGAGCAAGGATAGGTAAGATAATATGGGCCGTTACCAGACCCCCACTGCCTAGTAAAAAAAGCAGTAGGGGTCTAGTAGGGCCCCTTAAAGGCACAGGGCCCAGTAGGGGATTCACTGGTACCCTGTTTGGCCAGTCTGAGCCTGGATTTGTAATACAGCCATACATGGGAACTCTTGTAGCAAAGTCATAAGGGGCCCTATAGTAATACAAGAACTCTATATGAATTTATGAAAATCTACTACCACTTTTACCAAAACAAAATAACTTATTTGTATCATAAACTGTATAATATACTTTGTGTTTTTTAAGTATTTCCATGAACTCCATTTTCTGTAAACACCATTGTTTATGTCTAGAAACTAAAAAGCCATAAAGACCTAAAATGTCTCATAGAACAAGAGATAGATTTTTGCAGCTGATGTATTTGCCTCACAAAGGATTATCTAGTGGAAGAGTGAAGAAATCAGGCGATACCTTTTTATCGCCTGATTTCTTCACTCTTCCACTACTTTCTATGGCTAACACGGTACAACATTATACTACAAAGGATTATCTAGACGGCATCCAATCCTCATCTGTGAAAATGATTAGGATTCTATGGCTTTTCAGTTTCAGTCATAGGTCTAAAGGTAAAATATGAACTATATTAGAAAGTTGCAGAACTATTCATTATACAATGAAGAAAAACACACAGGACAATGCTGACACAGTCAGGCGATGAAGGACCAACTCATGTTAAAACCTCTTTTGTGACGTAAGCACTGGAAATATCAAAAATTGCTACTTTTCACATGAGAATTGGTGTAAGACCAAATATAACTTCCCCAAAATGTGTTAAGAGGACCGGTCACCCTATCCACCAGCTTAAAGCAATTGTGCAGGACTTTGAAAACATGTCTGTTCTCCCCTTCTCAGGAAGTGATATCATGTTCATTGCATACCTCACAACTTTAAAAAGACAGAAAGAGGGACAGAATGTGTGGCACCACAGCAAATTTAGCCCCATCCACTTCCACTTTTTTATTCTTGCCCCAACAGTTTAATTTCCCCCTCCAGCTGCCCCTACAGTTTAATATCCCCTCCATGTGACCAATGAACATGGTGTCGCTTCCTGAGAGGAAGAAAGCAGCCATGTTTTCAAGTCCTGCAAACCCTTTTAACCACTTCCCACCGCACGACTTCCAAACCCCATAACCGAACCATATGAGGGCTTAATATTTGCGGCGGGACAAATTGTACCTCATTATTTAGTATTTGGTACGATGTACTAGGAGGCTGGAAAAAAAATTCAGAATGGGCTGGAATTGTAGACAAATTGTGCTTGCGCGACTTTCTACGGGTCAATACGATTCCAGGGATACCAAATTGATATTGTTTTGTTTTAATCCCTTAAATTTCTTGCAGTCGCCATATTCTGAAACCGGTAACTTTTTATATTTCCGTGTACAGGGATGCATAGGGTGTCTTTTTTTTGCTGGGCCAGATGTACTTTTTAGTTATACTATATTGGGGAATGTCTATTGCTTTGAACACTATATAATAAAATTTTTATGACAGGTGAAACAGCTAAAAAACGGCAGTTCGGCTATTTTGACTTTTTTTTTCCCACTATGGCATTCACCGTATAGGAAATAATATTTTATAAGTTTGTAGACTGGGCATTTTCAGACACAGGGATACCTAATGTGTATATGTTTCACTTTATTTTTTTTACTTTTAAATGTGTTCTAGGGAAAAGGGGGGGGGGGTGATTTGAGGTTTTAATTCCTTTTTCATTTTTTTTTTTACTGTATTTATTAGACCCTCTAGGGCTCTTAAACCCAATGGAGTCTGATCAATGTAAAATATTTCATAAGTTTTTCCAAGAGTTTTTATTTAAGCTTTATTTTTATGAAACTGGAGAGTTCCTTCATTTCTAAACATATTGAATAGTTCTAAACACTTTGAATAGTTTTTGAAATGGCCTTAAAGGGGTTGTCCAGGATTTTTTTGTGTAATATCTGATTTGTAGAGGGCCGACAGCCGGCCCCCACACATATCAGCTGTTCTGGGTTACTATATAATACACAGAATTGGAAGCAGATGTTTCATATTCTGTTTAGTGGCTGGGCACCATTGATGTCAAAGGGAGCTGAGCTGCTGTAACAGTGCTCGGCTACTATTCAAGGTACAGAGCTATCTAATTCCAGCTCTGTGCACTGTATAGTACGGGCATCGGAAAACAACCCAAACAGCTGATCCATGTGGCACCGATCAGATATTTATGATAATAAAAAAAAATCCTGGATAACTTCTTTAAAGCATACCTCCAATTATAAAACAACTTGTTATAAGTGAATAAGTCAAATGAATATAAGACGCTTTGTATTATATCTTACTAAAGAAAAATGCTTCTATCTCCATTTGTCAGACTGCCGTGCTTAGTACACTATCTCTTTCACAGTATAGAGTGAGATGCAATAAATAACAGCCTCCTCCCCCATCATAGACTTCTGTGTGTGAAGCTGGATACAGCTAAAGGCAGTGGCGCACCTCTAATGAGGCGAAGTGAGGCACTATCGTCACTGCTTGGAGGGGCGGCATTTTTACTATTTTTTTAACCTAAACCAGCCCAAGACAGGCCGCTCTGAAAACAAAGCTGAGCAGGACGTGTCCTGGACTGGCTTAGGAGATGTCTGTATCGCAGCACAGGCGGCGATACAATAACATCATCGCGCCCCCTGCGCTGAGATGCAGATGTCCTATGCGCAGGTGAAGAAGAGAAGGAGGCAGCTCCATCAAAGGATCGCAGGTAGGTGAGGATAACTTTTTTTTTCTTTTTTTTTCTTTTTTTTTTTTTAATAGACTGTTACCTGCTGGAGTAACCCCAGCAGGTAACGGCCTATTTACTTACCTATCCCTGATCCTGCTCATGGCCGCCCCCACTTCCCCTTCTGCTATAGGACGCAGAAGGGGGAAGCAGAAGCGGCTGTGAGCAGGAGCGGTGATCGGTAAGTGAGGCCAAATACTACTATTATTATACTCCGGGGTCTTTTCAGAAAACCTTTTAATTAGGAAACACCTGGGGCATTGATAATGGGCACTATTTATACAGGGTACATGGGGGCAACAATTAATAAGGGGCACTATTTATTGGGGTACACACAGACATTATTAATATAAAGATGCACTTGGAAGTATTATTCATTATGGGGATTTATATCATATATTTTATCATTGGGGTAACAGCAGGATGGGGACTTTGTGTAGGTGAGGACAATGTGGGTCAGTTGCCTGGAAAAGAGAGGAACCAAAGATGTCTGTGTTGCAAACTTTACAGAGACAAGTCACAGCTGGAAGAAATGGTCATGGCGGTCCAAAGGGAAGAGAAGGGAAATGTGAAGGATTAGTCAGAGACATCACCTGTAAGTCACAGAATGTTACTGCCCTGTATTCACCTAAGTGATAGAGGATAAATACCTGATTGTTGGGGGGTCTGTCTGCTGAGACCCCCACTGGGCATGAGAATTGTTCCTCCCACCCCCACTGGGTGGGAATTCAGCCTGATCGCAGCCATATATATAGGTGTGTCGCTTGGTGTATGGACGAACCCATGGCTCTCATTCACTTCAATGGGAGTGCCAAAGAACTGTACTCAGCTATCTGCGGCGCTTCTATTATAGAGAATGGGGGCCACATGGGCTCGTCCATCCACCAAGCAGAAGATGTGTGAAGTTACTTTCATTGTTAATACCGTGTTGTTGATCTGATACTGAAGTAATATAGGAAGAAGAATTCTTAAAAACTGTTTTATAACTTTGTGTATTGTGTGTATTGTGTATATTGTGCGACGATAACAGCGTGTGAAGCTAGTAGCATGGAAACGCAATTTTTTTTTTTTTGTGGGAGGGCCGGCTTTCTATAGTCCGCCTCAGGGGGCAAAGAGGCTAGGTTCACCACTGGCTGTAAGTTGTATTTGTCATAAGAGACTGAAGGAAAGGAGGAGGAAAGTAGCCTGATAAATGGAAAAAGAATTATATTATTTAATAAGAAATGTTACAATGTTTGTTATATTTACTTCTACTATTCATTTCTGAAATATTTTATACTTAAAGGTATGCATTAAATACAATTTTGTCGTATACCCATGGTAACAGGTGCAAATGAGTCACCAGTCATAAATCCATAAGGTTTAGTCAGAACATAAACCCAGAGTGTTCATTTCACAATTTATGATGTTAATGAATTCATTACATTGACTATGTAGAAACAGGTTTATCAGGCGTGTTCTCTACTCGGGCAATTTACAGAACAACAGAATGTTTCAATCTGCTGCTTCCAAGGAGTCACTTCTGCCTTATTCCACTGGCTGCACCTTAATGAGTCTCTCAGGATTCTCAGCGCATTTTCTAAGCTGTGTATAAGAAATGTAAAATCGGTCTTTGTGGAAGAAATGCCTTATATTTATCACAAGAAACCTAGAACGCTCAGCAGCTAGTGAATTAAATACAAAAATGATCATATACAATTATTGTATTGGTTAACATCATCCCTAATCTCCTGGATTCCAGGCAGATAAGGCAAATCTCCTGAAAAATGCTGCTTGTAGGCACCACTAGGGGGAGTCAGTAAGCTGACCATGTCCTTAAGTAGGCAAGGTCTGCTCCTATAGGCTAGCTTACTTAGATAGTTGAACCACATCCCAAGTCTCCTTGCAGTTGATAATAAATGCAAGAAATGTCCTTCAACTGGGCCCCAGGCCTCAGCAACCAGTTGTAATCTGTGGGGTGACGTTCAATTGTCCTACAGCGCCTCCACCAGAAAAATGAAGCATTACACAGTTCTCACTGAAATCAATAGACTGCCCACATACTGTATGGCTGCATAGTGGAGCAGGTGGTGATCTTTATACCTGCTTGGTGCTTTAGATGGTGTGATGATTCTGCCTAAATATGGCCATAACTCAGCTATATTTTGGTCTCTGGGTATAGGATATCCCTTCTTCCTTGCTTGCATACTGGGCACAGCTACAAGCCTAGGTGCATATTGGCAGTAGCGTCTAGGCTGGAACAATAGGGCTCCATTGTATTCCTATACAGCCCTGGCTGATCAAACAATAGTGCATTGTTCACGCCTGGGCTGTTGATCAGATATGACTGATAACAGGGTATCAATTCACTTTGTCTCATCTACATACAAAGGGTCTGAACCTGATTGAATTAACTCATCAGAGGTACTGTCGCCGGTGACCTCATTCTGGGAGGGGGCATAAAGGGTATAAAAGATGAGGTAAGAGGTCTGTGGGAGGGGATTACGCAGGAGACCATCACAGACTTCCACTGAGAGAGACTTTGACTGAGATGCTACTATGAGCAGGCAGGTTGGAATGTTGCTGCTGACGATGATGAGCCTACAAGAGACTGTGAGAGACTGTGTAAAGAGCATGCAGGCTGGATTATTGTACTGTGATGCCACATGCTAGGAGTTAATGCGACATGCCAAGAAGCCTCCACTGGTGACTCACACATGCCATGTGTGAGTGTTGGACTATAGAAGCACATCAAGGACATGTGTGGTAAAGTAATCATTTCACCTTTAATCCCTTTTATTTTATTTGTACTGTATCTTGCAACTAGTAACTGTTAATGCTTGTATATATCTGCATATCTGTTCTGATCTGTATATGTTAGATTTTAATACCGACCCATTTAGGGGTTAATAAATATATAAAATTTAGAAGGCTTGTCTTGTATTTATCTGGTGAACCCGGCACTCACTGGCGGTGAGTGTGGTTTTTATATGAAAGAGGACTCGGGGTGTGGCCAAAGCGGTTTGGCGCACGGAGGATCTTTCACATTGGTGGTAGTGGTGGGATCTTAGGATAAACGGTGTGTGTTGGTGACCTATATCACTCACATGCTGGGGATTATGGTAATCCTATGAGACAAGCTCGGTATTAAAGCAAGCATTAAGATACAGTGAAAGTTTGATACAGTGCTGTTCCCCTCCCTTATTCTTTTTATTCTATCCTATCTTTTATTTGGCAAATACCAGTGGATGGCTAGTGGGCTCAGAAGCAGATCTCCAGAACTGCTGAACCAGGCTTTTGGAGATCCTGAGCGTATGGCTGAAATGGAGGCAGCCACAGCTATGCAGAGTCCTGATTTTGGGGCTAGACCACGAAGTGCGGCAAGCAGCCCGGTCCCAAGGATTACTTCACCAGGAGGAACCAGTAGCCTCAGCCTTGCTGGGGGAATGGCTTCAGTCTGGCAAATGGCCCTGCAGCACTTAAGCACCAGGGACCCTAACATATACCAGCAGGCGTTGCACTGGTTTCAGGAAGCTGTAGAACGAGAACGAAAGGCTGATCGTGAGGCTGCTGAGCGACAGGCAGAGAGAGAGAGAGAGGGGAGGCTGCTGAGCGACAGGCAGAGAGAGAGAGGAAGGCTGCTGAACGACAGGCTGCTGAGCAACAGGCCGAGAGGGAGTTTCAGCTTGAGCTCAAAAGGATGGAGCTCTCCCAGCAAGCGCAAACTCCAACAACCCTGCACAGACCCTCAAGTTGGAACGAGAGGCCAGGCCGGAGTTCACCACAGCCGTCTGTCGTGAGGTCGGGTGAGAAACACTATGCCCCGGGTGGTCCCTCCCCTGTCCCAAGAACTCTGGGCGCCCTAGTGACCTTCCCCAAACCCCAAGGGGAGGTGCGTTGGGGTCATGCCTGTAACCCGAATGGACATTTCAAGAAGGAGTGCCCCAACCGCCCTGAGAACTTCCCTGCTTCCCAAGCCACAGCAGGTGGCCCATCTGTGTATCTGGACGGGGGTGCAGGAAAAGGAATGCGGACTGTGGGACTATTCACTGATTTGCCTGCTAATGTACTGTTGGGAACTGATGTAGGACCTATGATGTCCCAATATGGGGTGGGGAGCAACCCAATTTACTGTGATTGACTGTCTATGATTAATGCTGATAATGTGTCTGTCATATCTGCAGAGAGGGCCCATAACCCCCTCTCTGAGATAATTCCCATGGCAGTTAATGTAAATGCTAATGAGTTGCCTTCAGCTGAGAGCAGGGAAGATGCAACTGAACTTCCTGCAACCCAGCTCAGCAAAAATGTTAGTGATGCTTTGTTTCCTCCGGTGCTAGGAACCAATGAGACTAAGTCTGTAGACACACCCACATCTGTGGGGGCGTCGCCCTCCCAGCTTGTTAATCTGTCTACCACAAATCTCATTGAGGCCCGGTGTGAATTAACAATTGCTAATGAAGGTACTGTCAATGTAATTGCCAATGCTTGTTGTGAAAATGTACAGGGTAGCTCTTCTGAGTCACTGGAAGCGACTTCTACTATTTCGCCCAGTGTATCCGATAAGCACCCAACTACTGACCATGTGCCAGGTGGTCAGGTAGGCTATGGGGATCTCATGGCCGATCCAGGTGAGGGACGGACTGCTGGTAGTGCGGTGTTAGCCCGCAGCCAGAGTGCTACAAGGGTGGAGGGCGTTCCGACCCTTGAACCGTTGCCTACACCACCTGGAGTCGGTGCTGAGACCGCCATGACTAGCCTCACTCCCTTGAAGCCGGAGGAGTCTGGCCTGTATGAGACATACACATCTCTTCTGTCCAGTTCTATTCCAGGAGTGCCCATGGCCCAAGTGCAGATGGCATGGGGTACTGGAGATGTGATCCAAGAAGAGGGTATGTCCAATGTATTACCTGTCAATGTATTGTGGGAGGATGGTTTGGGGAAGCATGATCTCAGTCATTTGCCCAAGGTATCACCATCACCCACCCAAGTACAGGAGGAACAGGGTGTAAGCCCAAAGGAGCAAGGAGTCTGGGAGGGAGGACAGGGTCCAAACATACCTGTGCCAGAACCAGAGGTGCCCCTAGGTTTGGAAGCAAAGGGGGAGGTGCAGAATCCCCTAGAACTCTCCCAACTAGCGGCTAGTGTGAGAGAGACCCTGAGAGAGCAGGCCAAGGGTAGCCAGGAGAGCAGAGATTGCCAGGATGGGATCTCTGGAATGGTATCCCAAGGGCCTGAGGTCATGAGTGTAAAGCTCCAGGGTGCCAGCACTCAGAAAGTGAACCCAGAACAGGCAGGAGGTAGCCAAGTGTACGTGGCTCAGAGCCTAGGCCTTAGAAGTGTCCCTAGCCAGACTAGAGAGACAGAAGGGGCCGGCAGCTATGTAACATGCACCTCTCTTTTGTCTCACTCCAGTCAAGAGTTCAGAGATGCTGTCCAAGCTGACCCTAGTCTGGACATATTGAAGGCGCGTGGCGCTCAACCACCCTTAGAGTCTGACAAGGCCCGAGTCTGCTGGGACCCTGGGGGGAAGGTGAGAAAGCCTTGGGGCCAGAGCCTGAGGAGCTGGAGGCGGAGGTGCTTTCAGAAGAGGGGAGTAGGCCCCTACTTCCTGCAAGCCCCATCTAAAGGGGGAGGTGTGATGATTCTGCCTAAATATGGCCATAACTCAGCTATATTTTGGTCTCTGGGTATAGGATATCCCTTCTTCCTTGCTTGCATACTGGGCACAGCTACAAGCCTAGGTGCATATTGGCAGTAGCGTCTAGGCTGGAACAATAGGGCTCCATTGTATTCCTATACAGCCCTGGCTGATCAAACAATAGTGCATTGTTCACGCCTGGGCTGTTGATCAGATATGACTGATAACAGGGTATCAATTCACTTTGTCTCATCTACATACAAAGGGTCTGAACCTGATTGAATTAACTCATCAGAGGTACTGTCGCCGGTGACCTCATTCTGGGAGGGGGCATAAAGGGTATAAAAGATGAGGTAAGAGGTCTGTGGGAGGGGATTATGCAGGAGACCATCACAGACTTCCACTGAGAGAGACTTTGACTGAGATGCTACTATGAGCAGGCAGGTTGGAATGCTGCTGCTGACGATGACGAGCCTACAAGAGACTGTGAGAGACTGTGTAAAGAGCATGCAGGCTGGATTATTGTACTGTGATGCCACATGCTAGGAGTTAATGCGACATGCCAAGAAGCCTCCACTGGTGACTCACACATGCCATGTGTGAGTGTTGGACTATAGAAACACATCAAGGACATGTGTGGTAAAGTAATCATTTCACCTTTAATCCCTTTTATTTTATTTGTACTGTATCTTGCAACTAGTAACTGTTAATGCTTGTATATATCTGCATATCTGTTCTGATCTGTATATGTTAGATTTTAATACCGACCCATTTAGGGGTTAATAAATATATAAAATTTAGAAGGCTTGTCTTGTATTTATCTGGTGAACCCGGCACTCACTGGCGGTGAGTGTGGTTTTTATATGAAAGAGGACTCAGGGTGTGGCCAAAGCGGTTTGGCGCACGGAGGATCTTTCACAGATGGTAGAGGAGGGCCCTGAACTGTGGACTCCCAATAACACTAAAGTATTTAAAAGTGGGTTTTCTAAAGCGGCCAACTCGTTCTTTTTCTGCACCACTTACCATAGATGAGGTCCACTGTCCTTCCATTAACGCTACATTCACACGAACGTTGTGTAAAATGGCCATGGAAGTGTAAATTTTCACAGTTGTCTTGCACCCAAGGGGCACCCGTTTTAAGGATCCCTCATATGTTTGAGTGTATGGAGGGATCCATGAAAACAGACAAAAACAGAACATGACCTATATTGTGACAGTCCATTACAACAGACTGTCAAAATATCTGTTACATGAATAAATTGTAATGAAGGCCATTAAAAAAAAATGGCAGTCACATGGCCAATTATGGCGTTCGTGTAAGTATAGACTAACACTGCATGAGCCATCTTAGCCTGTCGCTGTTATGTCTGAGATGTACCGTATAGCATAGACCAAACCTGTGTGCAATATCCTCCTATACTTTTTATTGTAGTAAAAACTGTATTCTATTACTACTACAACTACTCAGACCACTTCTTTTCTCCGGCTCTACCAGAAAACATATACAAAGTATATTACACTGTAGGGGTCAACAATGAGGGCACACAGAGTAAACAGAATAGGAAATCTGTGCTCTATCCCAAAGCATGAGTCGAGTGATATTCAGAATATTAGTATTTTAAGTCTTTTCCTAATATTACTTTATAGAGAAATACCAATTTTTTATTATGGTGGCATTATTCTTAAAGGGTTGCAGATTTTGTATGGATATTGGTAATAAAGCACAAGGTCACTTTATTTATAAGTACTGTAAGGAGTTAATGGGACACAAAACTGATAAGGTACTTTCCTAGATATACTGCCACTCTGATCTAGTGACCTGCAGGAGTTTAAGCAGTTGGACTTATGCTTGTGCGGTATCATCTGTGTCTTTGCTGAGAGCACCCAGGCTAAGTCCATAATATGAACAATAATAATGAATACAACAATGAAGTCAACAATTCATCAGTCATCATTTATTTCAGGTATAAAGTATGTTATTCTCTTTACATACAGTTTGATATAAGCATAAAAGTTCCATATTTGACAATGAATAATATCACAATATGGCTATTTGCAGTACATGTAATACTTTATTTTGCAGCACATAATAAACTGCAAGCTGAGCAGTAAGGTTTAGCAGCATTACAATCATCAGAATCTGATATAAAGTTTCAACAGTGCATGCTAAAAAAAGGTCACATTTTGGCAGTATTATATACATATATCATACTTTATCCCAAACAATATAGAATTGTTACCATACTTTTTAAAGGGACAGACTAAGCTTAGACTAGTTTAATATCTTAGCATCTATACACCTTCCTACAACTTTATCTATTTGTAATTTAAAGCCACGTCCAATGTGACAAGGAAGAGCAGACAGGTTATTGTTTCTTTACTGTAGAGTAATACTAGATACTAGTGCGGTTTATACTTTTATATTTTGCTCTGGAGAGTACAAAGGGGATGACTGATGCCCTAAAATATTACTTAATATATTCTATTCAGGCAAAGTAAACCATAGTAACATAATACATTGGGCTATAATGTATAGTGCAAGAGCAAATACATAGAAATCATACTGTATACTGGTTAAAGTTGTAGTCAGGTAGCCTATATGGTAGTCACCACCCCTGAAGATATACCTATAAATATACAGCACATACAGAGCATATAATTCTTAAATATATAGCACAAACACAGCTCTGAAATATCTGCAAATTCATTGTTTGCTGAAGGTGAACTACCTGTTTTATATCTCACCTATAGTATTACCCACTGCGGTACTTTACCATAGTCATGCCATGTGGGTGCTATCAACCTGTAAAATTGGGGAGAAGACACTGTTTTTCTAAGCCCCCAACAGGCAACGAGGGAAAAGGATAAAAGAAATCAACCTATCACTCTTCCATTATTTTGCATTGGTCACCATAACTGTAACACTGACTTGCCTTGACCCCATCACATGCAAATATGTTCCCACTTTACAGGTCACTTTCTCCAGTATGATCAACACCTTTCTTTCTCACTGCTGTCTTTATGTTCATGATCTTAATAGTTAGGCAGTGTTCTATTGTTATTTGCTCCATAATATCATGCTTGTGATATGGAGACTTGTCCTATCATAGCCACAAGAGTTGAAAAATCATTAATATCGATTCCTGTTGCTCCATCATATGTGTGGCTACACTGTGATTTTTTTCCATCTATTTTAAAGAAAGACAGTGGGGCAGATTTACTAATACTGTCTAAGGCTAAGGCTGGGTTCACATCTGCACTCGTTTACCGTTCGGGGATTCCATCCCCCATTCCACTTGAAAAATGCGGAGAGAAAAACCCTGCAAGCAGGACTTTTCTCTCCACATTTTTCGGGCGGAAACCAGGCAGACCCCATTATAGTCTATTGGGTCCGTGGGTAACCGCTTTTTAAGCGGATTGGGTTTCCGTTTTTCAGGTCCCCAAGCGGACCTGAAGAATGGAAACCCGAGCACTGAACCTAGTGTTAGTGTGTAAGCATTAGGGAAAGTTCACAAGGAGGAAAATGAAGAGGAATTTTTCTTCATTTTCCACCTTCGTTTTCCGGCTGTGGTGTACCCGCAACGAGAATGCCGAATCAGTAACGGCTGCTGATTAGGTCTAGATGAATGGGCCTAATCAGCAGGGAGTCTTAAGCTGCAGCGTCCTGCTGCACTCTCTGGCACTAGAGCAAAATATGTGGCAAATTCCTCCATGTGAACTTACCCTGAGGCTGAAGCTCCACATTGTGAAAATGAAAAGCGCTGTGTTTTACAGTACAAGAAAAGTGAATGGGATTCTGGCTAATCCCATACACACTTTGCAGAAAAAAATCAGCAGTGGAAAAGCTGTGTTTTCAAAAATGCCTGCGTTTTTGGAAATCGCAACATGTCAATTATACCTGCGGAAAAGCTGGCGTTTTCTCTATAAGTATAATAAGAACAGGAAAATCTGCAGAGGAAAACTCATCGAAAGCACAATGAAAAATGCTGTGGAAAAAAAAAACGTGATGAGTTTTGCCATGGTTTTTCCCACAGCATTTTTTTTTTTGCTGCATTTTCGCTATGTTGGGCCTTAGCCTTAGACAGTGCAAACTTAAACTTTAAATTTAAAGTCTTAAACTGCACCAGACTCATCAAAGTGTCTGCCAATAAATCTGCCATATCCTTGTAAGTATCCAGTTTATACCACTTATTATTTTTTTTAGTTTGATGCTGAATTTTCTGACACACATTTTGCGCATTTTGTTGAATCTTAAGCCATTGTATCTTTTCCTGTTAGGCCATGCTGACTTATCTAGCATGTCAGAAAAATCTTAACCACAACTAGATGCAACAAAATGTGCCAAGATAGAATTCCAACAGAATCTTGTTGGAAATGCAATAGTAAATGTCGGCCTCTGGCCTCTTCTATCCCCTGCCATTTTTATTGCTCTTTTAAGCAAACCCCTTTGGATGCTTTAGCTTTATGTGATTTATGGCATTTATTGTATATCACTATACATTATCACCATTATGCATTCTGAAAATTCCCAAGCTGTAGAGCATGTGCAACAAATCAATAATATAATTCACTATGCTAGATGTAAATATAAATACATAGTACTGTATAAAGCTATACATAGCAAATCGTGCACAAAACAAAAGACTATAAATATAATGAATACATGATGATAGATAGATAGATAGATAGATAGACAGATAGACAGAAATAGAAAAGTTCACATTTCCAGTATTAAACACACATAATTTACATAGATGTATATTTATTAACTACTGAGCTCATTCACATACAATCAAAGAAGAATCAATGAAGATCTGTTTAGTCCCTTAGAAAGCTAAATCTATGTTAGACAGAATAAAAGTAGAGGTACAATCTGTATAGATGTTAATATTTGCCAAAACGTGATAAACTTGCTACATGAGCAGAACACAATATGTGGATTTTCTTTAAAACATGAATTTGAAAATTAGTTAATGGTAAATTCCACCTGAATATCTTGTGATATGTTATAGGTCTATGTTGGAGTTGGGGTTTGTGTGTTTGGACTCTTGCACTAACTGATAAAACGAAGGTAAATGCTATAAATGCTCAAACCTGCTCCACACTGTTTGGAGATTTCTACCCTGGTCTGATGACATGTCAGTCGTGTGTCAGGAATGACAATTGCCAAGTAGCAGCAAAGGGGTTTTAGGGCTTTATAGACTGGTATAATACTTGGCATCCTCCGCAGGCTTTCCCTTGTGTCTCTTGGTGTCTTTCTTTGACCCCTACAGAATTATTAGCATTTATTGAAGCCATGATATACATATGAATACACAGGGTTCAATGTATGCAAATCTATAAGGCCCATAAGACCCCCCTTGCTTAGGGTAACCTATAGGCACAGGACTATAAATGCCTACAGGTACATCCAGCCCTGGTCACAGCACGGTGGCTCAGTGGTTAGCACTATTGCCTTACAGTCTTGGGTCTGAATCCGACCAAGGGCAACATCTGCATGGAGTTTGTATGTTATCTGCATCGTTTTCCTCCCATATGCCAAAAATATACAGATAGGTAAATTGGCTCCCTGTACTAACAACTGACCCTTGTGGGTGTTGGGGATGAGTGCTTGTATGGCAGTCACTAAGTCCCCTACTCCACAATGCTTCCTGCACTTTGAATCTCTGTGAGAAAAGCTTATTACAAATGTTTGTCATTGCCTGTATAATACCAGTGATTGGCACAAACTACAGAATATTGCTTATAGTGTACTCATGAATCTGCAAGTGTTGTTAAAAGGAAGCATAACCATTATCCTACTGCGAGGATGTCAAGATATTTACAAACTTACATCTCTACATTAAAGGTTATACCTACTTTGCAACCTCTAAGCATCTAAAATAAAACATGGACCAACTTTGCAAGTAGTCTTGATTAAAACTGTTTTGCAGTTTTGTGTCTACAGTGTCTATGCAGATCTATGTGTCTCCATGGTAACAATTCTGACTATTCTGACTGTGCAGTCATATTACCACCCATCTGTGCCTTACTTCTTGATAACCTACCACATGTATGTTAGTTAAAAGTAGAGAACAAATGGAAGAGAGGGATCAGACTACACAGAATTTGTCTGTAACCATGGAGGCATAGAGATCTGCATATAATGGCTGCAAAGGTGGATATGCCCTTTAAGTGAATCACCTCCAAGCAAGTTTAGGTTTCACTAAATTGCTGTGAATACAAATATATTTTTTGGCATCATTCAAGGTTATTGACACACAAATATCCATTTCCAAAAAAGACAAAAATGCTGAATTTTTGATATTTGAACCTCCACCTCTGTGCATCACCTTAAGCTTACCCTACCCCCCAATGAGGTTATTTAGCATTCCTCACACTAATGGATTTCGATCAGAGAAGTGAAAAGACCTTGGCTAATTGCCAACCCTTATTGAATATCACATATCTACAGTCATAGCACCTTTTTCCTGTAGGTGTAATTATTTTTGCAACTGATATATTTTACATTTATAATACATATATTTCAGGGAGGGGAGGGGGCAAATAAATATTTTCAAAGGTTATTACAATAATAATTTGTGGATAAAGCTCATAATGATCATAGTACTATCTGACTGATCACATTCAGAAAAGGTATAACAATATCAGTAATCCCATTCACTGATACCAATATCCGGCATTGGATTGACATGCATATATTAAATCATGCCACTTTTCTCTTCATTTAGAGTGCTCCTTGAGGAAGATTTCCCAATCAGGAGCTCCTTCTCTTGAATCAGACTGTCCAGCAAATCTTCTTGTCGATAGTTGTGGTAGACCTTCAAAAAGGCAAGGATTGTAATACCAAGCCAGGACAGCCAAGCAGCCCATAATCCAAACTAGGAAATGAAGACAGAACACATCCAAATATCTTATTACAACTCAGTACTTCAAGAGACATTAAAGCATCACTGTTGGAAAACTGTATACTGTGGCAGCATCAACCTGGAAAGGACATAAGGGAGGAGCAGTATATAAGGAGATCTCTTTCAGCCACTTATTATCAATGGGGGAGCCCTCATTAGAGATGACTGGCAGATAAAAGATGATTGACAGGGGCATAAGCTCCTCCCTTATGTCCTTTTCAGTCTGATGAGGGAATAGCATGCAACCATGTACAACAGCGCACTTATAGAATTAATGGTAGAATTATGAGAAGACCTAAGCAATTCCATCCCAGATTTGTTCATTGGATTGTCATTTGAGTGGGGTAGGGGAGTTGGAAAAATGTTGCTAGAGGGTTTGATAAAAGATCTGATTTCCAATGCAAAACCCACTTGCTTCCTGCCATCTGAATGGGAACAGTCTTACTTCAAATGTGCGATTCATACTCTTTATATCTAGTTACTTCAGAGGGGATAAACTTTGAAGATTTCTCTGCTTTAGATAAAGCTGATAATCTGTACTTTTCAGAAGTGTCCCTTGACAATAAGCTGATCACAAAGTGTCCTCTTGCTAGGATCACCTGCTATCAGCTGTAATGTATGGAGAAACCTGGCAGTAACAGTTAAGGTTTCCTCCAGAACTCCCACAGGGAAAATTGAGCACTACATGGTACTCAATCAAATGAATGGGTTGTCTGTGTAATGCAGGACAGGACAGGACAGGTCCTCCAGAGAGATGCTGGTTGTGACTACTCTCTGTCCAAGAGATGAGGGTCCTTAAAAGGGGACGCCCTCTATTAACAGAGAATTCCCTAATAGGGTATATGAAAATGGATTGTCTATAATGGACCATAATAAAATACTTACCTGTGCAATGGCAAATTGGTCATAGAAGGCTGAATTTTCCAAGTTAAGCTCAAGATCTCTATCTTGGAGTTCTTCACAACTTTACAAAGAAAAAAAAAAACATTAGTTACGGTAACATTGATTTTTATAAGCGTGAATGAAAATAAAACCCCCACAGTGCGAGCAAAATGCTGCCCCCTCCTGGTCCTTGTCAGCATGCCATCCTCATTACAGAACAGTTTAGTGCTTGCTGATCATATGTAGGACAAAAGGGACTTATGATCCTTGGGTTGCATTTCCCTTCCCTTATTGGAAATGTGGCGGTCCCTGTCTGAATGAGGCCTTATGCTTGTTCACAATACCCATTTAGAAGTCAGGAAAGCGTCATATGTTTGCCTTATAGTTAAAGCTATGTATGAACATAGAAGATGTATAAATGCATACAGTAAATATGTATTTATAGGGGTTTTCCTGGACTTTTTAATTGATGACATATCCTTAGTATAAGTCATCAACTGAAAATCAGCTGTGGTCCAACACCCTGGACCCCCATTGTGATGATTCTGCCTAAATATGGCCATAACTCAGCTATATTTTGGTCTCTGGGTATAGGATATCCCTTCTTCCTTGCTTGCATACTGTGCGCAGCTACAAGCCTAGGTGCATATTGGCAGTAGTGTCTAGGCTGGAACAATAGGGCTCCATTGTATTCCGATACAGCCCTGGCTGATCAAACAATAGTGCATTGTTCACGCCTGGGCTGTTGATCAGATATGACTGATAACGGTATCAATTCACTTTGTCTCATCTACATACAAAGGGTCTGAACGTGATTGAATTAACTCATCAGACGTACTGTCGCCGGTGACCTCATTCTGGGAGGGGGCATAAAGGGTATAAAAGATGAGGTAAGAGGTCTGTGGGAGGAGATTATGCAGGAGATTACACTAAGAGATCATGCTATGGAGTTTTTGGCTGAGACCATCACAGACTTCCACTGAGAGAGACTTTGACTGAGATGCTACTATGAGCAGGCAGGTTGGAATGCTGCTGCTGATGATGATGATGAGCCTACAAGAGACTGTTTTGAGAGCATGCAGGCGGGATTATCGTTTTAATGCCACATGCTGAAAAGCCTCCACTGGTGACTCACACATGCCATGTGTGAGTGTTGGACTATAGAACCACATCAAGGACATGTGTGGTAAAGTAATCATTTCACCTTTTATCCCTTTTATTTTATTTGTACTGTATCTTGCAACTAGTAACTGTTAATGCTTGCATATATCTGCATATCTGTTCTGATCTGTATATGTTAGATTTTAATACCGACCCATTTAGGGGTTAATAAATATATAAAATTTAGAAGGCTTGTCTTGTATTTATCTGGTGAACCCGGCACTCACTGGAGGTGAGTGTGGTTTTTATATGAAAGAGGACTCAGGGTGTGGCCAAAGCGGTTTGGCGCGCGGAGGATCTTTCACACCCATGAATAAATTGTTTGAAGTGGTAGTGACACTCCCTGAGCACCGCTTCCACTTCACAGGCCATGTGATATCACATTCATTGGTCACATGGCCTGATGACAGCTCAGTCCATTCAAGAGAATAGACTGAGCTGCAATACTAAGCATAGCCACTGTACAAATGTATGGTGCCGTGCTTGGAAAGTAGCGAAGAGGCTGCAGTGCTCACCTGAGCTCTGCAACCTCTTTAAACAGCTGGTCGGCTGGGGCTCAGGTGTTGGACCCCTGCTGTGCTTTCATTGATGACCTATCCTAACAAATAGGTCATCAGTTATTTAGCCTTTTTTTATTTTGGGCAAATTCACCCAAAATATCTTTAAAGTAAATCTTCCTAGTTTATGTTTGAGTTTCTAGTCAAGTAATCATGGAAAAAGAATAGCTGCTAATGTACTGTCTCCCTATTTATGTTTTCCTTGCGGCACTCTATCCAAGATATACTAGTAGCACTGTCATTATGTATCATGCTTGTCCACACGTCCAATGAAAGTTCTGTGCATGCTCTCATATAAACCCATATTAAACGAAGGATACAGAAGCCTAAATGCATGCAATATATACATATCACAGTCTGGGATACAAAACCCAAAGACACAATATAATATGGTACATCTCGAAGTGGCCTGTATAGGATTAGAAGGAACTGGGCATTTTTTTCAACAAAAAGCACCACTCTTATCTAAGGGCTATATCTGGTATTGCAGCTCACTCACTAAAATAGGCTAAGCTGCAATACAAGACACAGCCCATTGACAACTGCTTCTAGAAAAAAAGCGGTCCATTCTTCTAATCTGATGCAACATCACGCTAGCAGAGGACATAAATCTTTCTACCAACCTGTAGGGTCTGCTTCCCTTCTCAGTAATGGCATCACACCACATGTTAAATCCAACACTGACAATGGTGCTGGCAATAAATGTTACAAAAACCACAAAGGAGCTGATCAGCAGATTCAGGAAGGCGTAAAAGAAAGAGCTACAATAAAAAGAAACACATTATAACTCATAGGAAGACAAAAACAGCATCAGCAGAAGCAGCAAGCAGTGTACAGCATGCGAATCGCTGGAATAAGTGGTCTCCCAAGACGGCTCCTGTAATTAATAACACCAAGGAGATAGCCCAAGTCTTGAGATTACTCTTCTCTTGTCTCATTATCCTTGTCACTTAAATCCCTTTATTTTTCTACTTAATGAGATTTTAAATCATAAACCCTAAACTGGCGCCTTATTATAAATCATGTTATTCAATTACACACAGGTAGCTGGCATCACCCTGTGCCTACGCTCCGGTATATCTACACACAAGGGTATGTAGGAGGCAGCAGCGAACAAACACACCACAACCCGGAAATTGCAAACTTTACTTTGGAGCAGGCACTATAAACCTATGGGTTTCCTCATAACTCACTTAAAGGGGGACTTGGAGAAAAACATATATATTGGGTTAGCCTAGTTGGGGTGGATTAAGACTACGATGGGCCCTGGGCTGTATGAAGTT
The DNA here is from genome assembly GCA_947044405.1 of Leptodactylus fallax. NCBI lineage: Eukaryota > Metazoa > Chordata > Amphibia > Anura > Leptodactylidae > Leptodactylus > Leptodactylus fallax. Next base: position 48,099 of record CAMRHE010000300.1, on the reverse strand, counting down.
TGTGGGCCCCCCCGCCAGGTTAAGTTTTAGGGGCATTGTAAATGGAATGATCTGAATGAACATTCATAGGAATGCTCATTGTCAGTCAATTCCCAGTGTTAGGTTGGGTTTATAGATTGTGTATGTCATGCATATAACGTACTCACGGGATACTGCCGAACGAAGGGATCAGGATGAAGGGGGCAGGGCATGTCAAAAGGAGCCTTTATTTGCCCCCTAGGCATAACACAGTATATAAATTTTGCACAGAGTTATTTATTATTTTCCAGGTTATAGATATTATTAAAGTATATCAGATCGTGGGAATAACATACCTGGCACACCCACCGATCAGCTAGTCTCAGCAGAAACCTGAACTAACAAAGAGAGTGGCACTATAAGCACAGCTCTGTTCTCGTTGTACTCGCCATGTTTAGTTACTGCAGCTCAGCCCTTCTTCACTTGAATGGGAAGTGAGTTGTAATAGCCCTGTATAGCCACTAGACAGGAAAAGGAGTAGTGTTCTTTCTCCGTACTCTGCGTTAGGCCATATTCACACAACCATGCAGATTCTCAGCTGTGTTTTTCATAGATCCACGTGGGATATGTTTTTTCAAAGACTCATTCACATTAATGGGCGAATCAGGTACACTAAAACAGACCCATGAGTCCAATCCATGAGAAAGCAGTACATGCACTACCGTTTCACATACCGTGGACATAGCTGAGTAACTTGTTTGTGTGAATACAGCCTTAGTTGCAGTGCCAGTGATATCTATAACTCAAGAAAAATAATTTAAGGCTGGATCCACACTGCATTTACAGTTTCTGCTTGGCATATGTATCAGTCAAGCTCATAATGCACACAGATGTGTCCACCCTTATCTAGGGTTTATCTAATCTCAAAATTGCTTAAGGACTCCAATTCCATACAATATTGAAACAGGCTAGCACAACCCTTGACAGGCTACAATTCACAACACAACCACTCTATTACCACACATAAGCACATATCAGATAGTTATTTTGTGACATTATATCACCAAATCACATTGTCTTGAAAAACTGGTCATCCCATAACACAGATATCTGGAAATGTCCAACCAAGAGAAATGGTATGGAAGGATACGTCTATACATCAAACTTATCTATTGATCATTCATCCAACATAAGCCAAAAGACAGTCTTTCTGGCCTCTGTCAGGCTATTATACATAGGTAAGCCTTTTTTCATCTGTATTGAATAACGTAGCCTGCTGCACTGCTCCATACAGAGCTATCCCACATACTGATAATACACATTTGGGTTGCATTTTATGTAACATGGTAGCCTAATGGTGACACTGTACAGCTATACCATAGCATATGTCAGAGGCATCTGCCAGTATACATCAGGAAATCCTCCTGACATATTCCTCCAGGATACATAGCAAACACAGTGGGAACAGGCCTTTAAATTGTCCATGGTTTCTTCACCAGGGATGAACTTGCATTATACTCTATTAAAGGGTTTGTCTAGAACACAGATGTTTTCTATTTAATGCACCAATTAAATATCTATGCATGGCAGGGATAGCTGAAGACGCGCCAGGAGTGTGAAGCACAAGATGTGAGAAGGTATACATGACGTCACAGGAACCACTGCCAGTGATCATGTGACTGCATCAGGAATCGGAGAAAGGGGGCCATTCTGGCAATAACAATATATATTACAAAGTTGCTACAGATGGCATGAATATTTAATTGGTGCAGTATATAGAAGATGTCTTACCTGGACAATCCCTTTAAATCTGCCTCTTGCAGTTGTAACAACAAAATTTGCACAAAAAATGGCATACATGCTTTGCATCACAGTTTTAGACACCAAAATAATCCCCAAAATCCAGAAAATAAAACAATGATGCATAATATATTCACATGGTACAGATTTTTACTATGTATACAACAAACATGTTCTTCAAAAAAAAAAGTCAGCAACCCCTATTGCCTAAAGTGCTTCCCATTGTCAAAAGCCAGGTTCATCATGGGCTCAGACATAAAATAATACTAATAATACAAAGCCATTTTCAGAAATATGCAAATGATACTCAAGCAGAATGGGGCGTGCCAGAGCCTCCAAGGGCACCATATCCAGGTTTTAATATCCGCCCCTTTACAGTTGACTGACAGTTTGTTTTCCTACAGCTATGATGCTGCTTACTGAATTCTTGCACATGGTACTGACAGTTTCCATCTGGAGCCCTTGGAGGCTCTGACATGCACCCATTGCACTTGTACCTCATTTACATATGTCTAAAATTTTTTTTTTTTTTAAAAATGGTGCACATATTGGACTATCTAAACATATGATGTTGTTCAGCATAATGTCCCCTATGATGCACTGTGACTGGTTTGATACTCAGTTTCCTTTCAGTTAACCTATCAAATATCGCAAATGCAAGAGAAAATCTACCAAAACATCTGTGACTCCCAGCTCGGAATATTGATACCATAAAGGAAGACTTCTACCTCTTGCAGCAATATTTGTTTTTTCATTAACATAATGCTAAAGGAAGCCGGTCTTATCTTTTGACATGATTTGTTAAGTATATACTTGTATTCTCTATGAAATAACACTTCTGGAGCATCTTTTCTTATAACTGTAGGTTATGTCATTCCTCTGTAACTCCTCCACGAAATCTATAACTGGGTGTTACTCATAAAGGCGTGTCCCTAAACTGGCAGTATCAGTACTGGTTACAGTGTGTCTAAGGGTGGGTTCACACTTGCGGCGGCACTTTATCCGCCACGAATCTGACCTAAATGTCAGAAAACTGGATAGGCACTAGATAGAGAAAGGTTTGCAACGCTTTGCTTAAAAACCCATTGGTTTCGTGGCGCAGAGGCTGTAAGCGCACACCTGCGCATTGCTTTAAAAACCCATTCAAGTGAATGGGTTTTTAAAGCAAAGCATCGCAAACCTTTCCCTATCCAGTTTTCCGACGTTTAGGTCGGATTCGCGGCGGACAGAGTGCCGCCGCAAGTGTGAACCCACCCTAACTCTGTAGATACTAGTTTGGGGGGGTAACACCCAGTTGTCAATTCATACATTTCTAGGAGGAATAAAAGAGGAAGAGTGTAATGCAGATTTATAAGAAAACAGAGGAGAGCCAACAGATTCCTTTTAAATAGAGCTTTACAGGTGAATTTGGGACATTAAACCTCCAGCATGTCATTAAGAACATGTGGTCTAGTGTCCCAGATATGTCTATGGTAAGTTTGTCTGTCTGGGGGGGAATTTTATAAAAAGGCCTTAGGCTCCATGCATATGACCAAGTGTGCTTCTGATGTGTGGCCAAGTTTGCAGCGGAATACACTCAGATGACACTTGGAGTGACATCCGAGTGCATTCTGTTATGTATTCATGTCTATGGGGGCTTCTGATCCATTTTGTTCGGAAACAGAATGAATCCGAAACCCCCATAGACGTGAATGCATTCAGATGTCACTTGGATGTCACTCCAAGTGTCATCCGAGTGTATTCCGCTGCAAACTTGGCCCCACATCAGAAGTAAACTCAGTCGTGTATGAGGCCTTAAAACATGCTCCCATGTATGTGCCTTTCTTCAGTGAAGCCAAAATAGTATACCTTGGCTTCACTGTGCATGTGCCAATGTCTGGGGCATGCTCTATAAATACAGGCTTTACTGCCCAAGCTTCATTGAAGAACTGTACACACACGGGTAACACTCATCTGTCAGTAAGTTGTAGGGCTCTTCTCAAATCATTCATGGTGGGGGGACAGGCTTACTATAGGCATATCTGAGACACTACATCACTGGTCCTTAGGAAAATGCTGCTGGTTTAATATCCCAAATTCGCAGACAGGCTCCTGTTAACGCAACCATATCTCATTATCACAGGCAACCTTTGTGGTCCAGCTTGTGCACTCTGTGCATTCTTCATTTAGTTAGACCACCTAAGAAGACAGTATGGGTGTACGGCTGGTTGTGTGGTTATCTGTTCTTCTAGCTTAGATAGATAGATAGATAGATAGATAGATAGATAGATAGATAGATAGACAAACAGATGTGAAAAAAAGCTAGAGAAAGGTATTTTAATGAAACATCACACACAAAATAAACAAGCCCAAATTTGCTTTACTAAATTTTGGAGGTGCAGCTTTTTTCACATGTATATTCAAGATGAACCCAAGCCAGATTCCTCTGGGGTGCACAGCAGGTACTCCTATATATATATATATATATATATATATATATATATATATATTATTATGTATAGATAGATGATGCTGCAGACAAAGAAGAATGAATAAGATAGATAGATAGATAGATAGATAGATAGATAGATAGATAGATAGATAGGAGCAATACCAGGGGTCCAATAATGTTTGCAGTCCTGGCCACATCCTAGCTACTCGCAGCCATGGCTCATTAGACTGTGCACAATATGTAGCAGAGCTGACTGTGTAGCATGCAGCCTGCCCCCTTCCCTCATACTCACTCCTCATGGCCCTTGCAGAGGAAGAAGAGCGTCCTCCAGGCCTGGACAGCCGAGACCAGCAGGGCCAGCACCCCGGTGAAGACGCTGAACCTGCAGGCTGACTCCGGCCCCCATTCATCCACCGTGAAGTGCTCCCGCTCCAGGCTGACGTTCCCGCTCAGCCACATGCCCTCGGTGAACAGCAGGCATTTCCCATGGAAGTCCGCGCTGTTCTCAGACAGGGGAACCACGGCGATGAAGCTGAAGAGGAAGGCCAGGAAATACAGGATGCATTGGGCGAAGAGGAAATTATTCAGCGCCATTTTCCAGCTAGGAGGTCGAGCTCTTATAGAGGATGCGCAAAAGGCGCAGCTGCCTGGAGAGAGGATGAGGGGGAGGCAGCGTCATAAATCCCTCATCATCTCCAGCCCTAGTCCTTCTCATCTCTGGTCCTCCTAATCCCTGGTCATCTTCATCCCTCATAATCCTAATCTCTCATCACCATTCCTCATCCTCTTTATCGTCACCATGCCCGGTCCTCCTTATCCATGGTCCTCCTTTTACCCTGCGTTCATAATCCTAGCCTCTCATCATCTCAATGCCTGCTCCTCCTCATGACTCTAGGAGTCTTCATCCCCTGGTCTTCCTCATCCTTACTTGTCCCTATTCCTAATCATCTGCATTCGTGGTCCTTTAAATAATTTCCAACCCTGGTCCTCCTTACCATCTCCATGCCTATCCTCTGTTGTTTCTATTCCTCATCATCCCCATCTGTGATCCTCATCATCATCCCCAATTCCTGGACATCCTCATCCCTTGTAATCTTCAATTCTTTTCCTCCTCTTCATCTATGCTTCTTTTCTTGGCTATTCGGGTATTCCTATTCCTTGTCATCATCAGTAACTTCATGTCATGGTCGTTTCTGTGGCAGGATTTCAGCACCATGGACAGCCCCAGCAATCCTCCCAGCAGTGTTCTCTCTCACCTAACACTGCCGATAAACTACACATGTAACAGATTTAACCTGCACCTAAGCAGGTGGTTAGACTGCTGCAGTGTCATATCTGATCTCAGAAGACAACAAAAACAATGAAAAGTCATTGAAAAATGTTTATCAAATGACTTTTCAATGACTTTTGTTGTCTTCTGAGATATCACACTGCAGCACTTTAAAGGTGGGTGGACGGAGTGCCGCCGCAAGTGTGAACCCACCCTAACCAGTTGCAGAAATTCAGGTTAACTCTGCTATATCTGTATGTTGGCTGACCGTGTCAATTTCAACAGGACTGGAGGGTCAACTAATGTGCATGGGGTGTCAACCCTCACCCAGTGGCATATGTTGGCATATAAAAGGAATAGGCTGTTGGATTTCTGATGCTGGCAGAGGTATCTAGTAGCCGCATTCTCTCCTATCCCAGAACAGTATACATGCACTGTTCAAGTGAACCAAGATTTTTTTTTTGCATGAATTTGCATGCAGATACTGCTACAATTCCAGAAGAAATCCACATTACATGCTAGTTCTATCATGGAATTACTATGTCTTCACACTATGCAATGCTAAATGGCCATCAATATCAGATCTGGGAGGTACCAATTTGATCACTCAGTATGAGGACCCTTAACCCCTTAAGGACACAGCCCAAAAGTGCGTTAAGGACCAGGCCTTGTTTTTCAAAACTGACATGTGTCTCTTTATGTGGCAAGAACTTTGAGACGCTTTAACTTACACAAGTGATTTTGAGATTTTTTTCTCGTGACACATTGTACTTCATGTTAGTGGTAAACACTAATCAATATTTTTGTATTTATTTATAAAAAAAATAGGATATTTGATGGAAATTTGGAAAAAAATCGCAATTTTCAAAATGTGAAAGTCTCTGCTTTTCAGACAGATAGTCATACCACCCAAATACATTAATAAATATTATCTACCATATCTCTGTTTTATATTGACATCATCTTTTAATCGTCCTTTAATTTATTTTGGATGTTAGAAGGCTTACAAGTGTAACAGCGATTTTCCAGATTTACAAGAAAATTTCCCAAACTAATTTTTTAGGGACCACTTCAGTTCTGAAGGGGATTATATAGGCCTATATATTAGAAACCCCCCATAAATCACCCCATTTTCAAAACTGCACCCCTGAAATAATTCAAATCAGCATTTGGGAAGTTTGTTAACCCTTTAAGCATTTCACAAGAATTAAAACGATATCGAGGTGAAATTTAGACATTTCCTTTTTTTCCACTAATCCCTTCATTTAGCCCTAAATTTAACACATTCACAAAGGGTTAAAGGAGAAAATGCATCTCCCAGTTTATTATACAATTTCTCCCGAGCACAGAAATACCCCACATGTGGGTGTAAATTGATGTTTGGGCATTCGGCAGTGCACAGAAGGGAAGGAGCGACACTGGACGTTTGAAAAGCAGATTTTGCTGGAATAGTTTTCAGGTGCCATGTTGCATTTGAAGAGCCCCCAAAGTACCAAAACAATGGAAACCGCCTAAAAGTGACCCCATTTTGGAAACTACACCCCTCACAGAACTCATCAATAGGTATAGTGAGCATTTTGACCCCACAGCTGTTTCACAGATTTTACTAACACTGGGATGTATAAATGAAAAATTACTAAAACATCACTTTATCCCCAAAGTTTTCATTTTCACAAGGGGTTAAAGGAGAAAAAGGACCCCATAGTTTGTTAAACAATGCCCCATATGTGGTCATAAACTGCTGAATGGGTACATGGTGGGGTTCGGAATGGAAAGAGCGCTATTTTGCTTTTGTAGGGCAGATTTTGCTGGAATAGTTTTCAGGTGCCATGTTGCATTTGCAGAGCCCCCAAAGTACCAAAACAGTGTAAACCCCCTAAAAGTGACCCCATTTTGAAAACCACACCCCTCACAGAACATGTCAAGGGGTATAGTGAGCATTTTGAACCCACAGCTGTTTCACAGATTTTATTAACATTGGGACATGAAAATGAAAAATTTCTTTTTTTTCCAATAAACTGTCAATTTAGCCCCAAATTTTTCATTTTCACAAGAGGACAAAGGAGAAAAAGCTCCCCAAAGTTTGTTACACAATTTCTCCTGAACACAGAAATGCCCCATATGTGGTTGTAATCTGCTGTATGGGTACATGGTGGGGCTCAGAATGGAAAGAGCGCTGTTTAGCTTTTGGAGGGCAGAATTTGCTGGAATAGTTTTCGGGTGCCATGTCGCATTTGCAGAGCCCCTACAGTACCAATACAATGGAAACCCCTCAAAAGGGACCCCATTTTGGAAATTACACCCCTCATAGAATTTATCTAGGGGTATAGTGAGCATTTTGACCTCACAGCTGTTTCACAGATTTTATCATCATTGGGACGTAAACATGAAAAATTACTTTTTTTCCAATACACCGTCCATTTAGCGGCATATTTTTAATTTTTGCAAGTGGTTAAAGAAGAAAAAACACCCCACAGTTTGTTACACAATTTCTTCTGAACACAGAAATGCCTCATATGTGGTTGTAATCTGCTGTATGGGAACATGGTGGGGCTCAGAATGGAAAGAGCGCTATTTAGCTTTAGGAGGGCAGATGTGGCTGGAATAGTTTTTAGGTGCCATGTCGCATTTGCAGAGCCCCTAAAGTACCAATACAATGGAAACCCCTCAAAAGGGAACCCATTTTAGAAACTACACTCCCCAAGGAATGTATCAAGGGGTATTATCATTTTGAGCCTAAAAATGCTTCCCAAAAATTAATGTACAAAGTGAAAATTGAAGTTTTTGAAGAAATATCCAATTTCAGAATATGTTGCGGCCACTTTGTGGCATCAGAGACACGCACTCCTAAAACTATTAAGTGGGCTATCCCGAGGGAAAAAAAAATATATATGTGGGTGTAACCTGCTGCTTGGGAACACAGCAGGGCTCAGAAGGGAAGGAGCACTGTGGTTTTTTTAGCTTTTGGAGTACAGATTTAGAGGGACTTTCTGGTCGCCATGTTGTTTTTGCAGAGCCCTGGAGGTGCCAGTAAACTGGAATTCCCCAAGAAGTGACCCCCATTTTGTAGGGGCGATTTTAGGGTCTCTGCAAATGTGACATGGCGTCCAAAAACCAACAATCTAAATCTGCACTCCAAAAGCACATAGCGCTCCTTCACATCTGCACCCTGCTGTGTGCCCAAATGACAGTTTATGCCCACATGTGTGACACTGGTGTACCCAGGATAACGTACTTAATGTCATATGTGGGTATAAACTGCTGTTTGGGCACAGCCGAGCACAGAAGGGAAAGAGCGCTATTTTGGTTTTTAGAGCACAGTTTGGTTTATGGACACCATGTCACTTTTGCAGAGCCCAAGAATTGCCAGTAAAGTGGAATCCGCAGACTTGTGACCCCATTTTGGAAACTACACCCTTCAAGGGATTTATCAAGTGGTGTATCGAGCATTATTAACCCTTAAGTGTTGCATTCTTTTAATTTCCAGAAATTAATGCACAGATGATAATGAAAAGTTAAAAATAAAATTTTTCCATAGATACGCCATTTCAGTGCCCGATATGTTGTGCCCAGCTTATGTCTGCAGAGACACACACTCCAAAAACTGTTAAGCGGGTATCCCGGGCACAACAGCTTTTGGAGCGTTCATCTCTGATACAAGCCGGACACAACATATTACGCACTGAAATGACGTATTCCTGGAAAAATTGTCATTTTCACCTTTCACAATCAGCTGCGTATTCATTTATGGATAATAAATTATAGCAACACTTGGGGGTTAAAAATGTTCACTGTACCCCTGGATAAATTCCTTCAGGGGTGTAGTTTCCAAAATGGGGTAACATGTCAGGGGATTCCACTTTACTGGCGTTTCAGCTCTGCAAAAGTGCAGTGGCGTCCAAAAACCAAACCGTCCAAGCCTGTGCTCCAAAAACCAAATAGCGCTCCTTCCACTCTGTGCCCAGCTGTGTCCATACAGCAGTTTATACCCACATATGACATTAAGTACGATATTCTGGGTACGACAAGTGTAATACATGTGGGTATAAACTGCAGTTTGGGCACACAGCCTGGCGCAGAAGAGAAGGAGCGCTATGTGGCTTTTGGAGCGCAGATTCAGATGTTTGGGATCTGGACGCCATGTCATGTTTGCAGAGCCTGTAAGGTACCAGAAAAGTGGATTCCCCAAAGGAGTGACCCCATTTTGAAAACTGCACCCCTCAAAGAATTTATCAAGGGGTGGAGTAAGCATTAGTATACCAGACGTGACTGCACAGCGGATGGGGAAAAGTGAATATGTAAGCTGTGCGGAGTGCATTGGGAACACCAAATTCCCTACTATTTCCCCAGTAGTTCCTATTATTGGGGAGGTCACTCTGGGGGTCACTTCTGGTTTATTTTCCCTCATAAGCTCTAAATCTGGGGTGTCCCCTGATATATCCTCGCACATTTTATACATTCCCTTCCTGACGCAGCCAGTTATGTTCTAAAGATTTGGCGATTTTTGGGGTTTTTGTCTTCACATTGTGCTATATTTTCTTTATTTCTCTGGTGATGTAGCCATATGAGGGCTTGTTGTTTGCGGGGTGAGATGTATTTTGTAATGACATCATCTTTGGGAGCCTATAACCTATTGAATAAATTTTATTAACTCTTTCTTGTTGGATTAAAAAATACCCCATCAATTCTGACACTGCGTTTTACCTTTGAAATTTTTCACCATGCAGCATAAAGCATAAGTAACATGTTACCTTTTTTCTACGGGTCGGTACGATTATGGAGATACCTCATTTATACTGTTTTTTTTATGCGATACTAATTTTGCAGAACAAAAACCCATTTGGGGACATAAATTAATTGTTTTTGCATCGCCATCTTCTGAGATGCATAACATTTTTATTTTACGGTTTACAGAGTTGGTTTAGGGCTTATTTTTTGCTGGACAAACTGTGCTTTTTATTGGTACTGTTTTGGGGTACATATGACTTTTTGATCACTTTTTATGGCATATTTTGTAAGGTGAGATGGCAAAAAATCATTACTTTTGGCGAGTTTTTTCCGTTTTTTTTTCTCCGACGTTCACCGTGTACATTAAATATTGTTTCAGTTTTATTGTACAAGTTGTTATGGATGCGGCGATACCAAATATGCATTGTTTTTATTAATTTTTAGGTTTTTTTTTTATATAATTCATTTTATATAGCAAAAGGGAATTTTTGGGGCTTTATTCTTTTATTAATTTTTTTAAAACACTTTATTTTATTTTTTTTTTCACTTTTTTTTTACTTTTTCATGTGTCCCATTAGGACACCTGAGCCAGCAATGCTTTGATTGCTGGCTCAGCACTGTAGACTGCAAGACACGAGCATACAAGTGTCTTGCAGTCTATACAGGAAGTGAGGCTATGCAGACGCATAGCCTCACTTCCGCAGGTCTCGGCAGGATCAACCAGGTAGTGGGGTCTCCAGGCAGCCTGGGGTCACTGAGCAGACCCCGGGCTGCAGGTTATAGGTATCGGCACCCCCCGATCTCGCCGCGGGGGGGTGCCGATTGGAGCGGCAACATAGCGGAACCCCTTGGATGCCGCGGTCATGTTTGACCGCGGCATCCAAGGGGTTAAAACCTCGGATCGGAACTCAGTTCCGACCGGGGGATATGGAGAAGGGTGTTAGCTGTCAGTTACAGCTAACATCCGGTTCCGATGCCGCCCGCTCAGATAGTGAGCGGGTGGCCGCCCCAGGGCGTATTAGTATGCCCTGTTGCGCTAAGTACCAAGCGCACAGGACGTAATAGTACGTCCAATGTCCAGTGTAAGCATCTTCATTGCTTACACTGGGCTGTACATCAGAAATCTGTACGCTTAGGAACGTGGTCTGAGTATTGCAGCTTTGTCCCATTTAAATTGTGATTTGCCAAAATATCCATCATTTTAATAAGAAAAATAGTGTTGTTTGCAGTGCTATTTCTACCTTAAAAACAGTCTGAAATTAACAATGCAGGTATGAACAGTCATATTGTACGTTCTAAATCAGTCAGATGCCGGCTGCGCTCATTATAGTACACTCATTGAAAAAAAAAAAAACACACCAAGGAGGAGTTATTGGAACCAAATGAAACTTTCTATATGTGAATGTAATTATGATAGATATAGGTGACTACAGGAGAATTTTATTGGGGAAACAGACAATTGAAAAGAGGCTTCTAGTAACCTGCTGGGCCACCTCTAGCCTGAATACAAGATCCAACGCCTCCTAACAGCTAGGTCTCAATGGCCTAGATGGCAGGCAATCCTGCTTCTCTCCAATGATGAGCCCCCTCTCAAAGTCTGCCATCTTGGGAAAAAGTCTTTGAGCACATTCTAGAGGCATGTCTAGCAGTCACTGATCTCTCACTAACCAAAAGTAGACCAAGAGCCTCTTTATAGGGCAGTAGGGGAAGCATTTTTACACCATCTCATGGCAAAAGCCAGTACACAGACATTCTTAACTAGGAGTGTTATCTAGGTATATGGGGCAGTGATGAGGGCTCCTCATACTGTATGAGGGATCTGAGGGAGGCCATTATATTGTATGGGGGAAGTGATGGGGCCTATTATACTGTATGTGGGCAATGAACATGGTCTTTATACTGTGTGATAGGAGCCAATATCCATCTTTCTAACATTGATAGCCTGTTTTTTATATAAGCCATCTATATTAAAACAGTGGGGGTCTGACAGGTAATCTTAATATGCTGGGAACCACGCTGCTTACTCGCCAGACAATGGGTAACTTTAGGTACTGCAGCAGTGCATATTATACTTTGGATGAGCAGCACAGGTCCCTACATGTAAACATTACCGGTAGCCATGCTTTCTTGGAACAACTGATCTGCAGGGGTCCTGGCTGTCAGACCTCTACAGATGTAATATTGATCGCCTATCCTAAGGAGAAGCCATCAATATTATAAAGGTGGGTAACTCATTTTAATATACCAAGGCATAATCTATATTAGGGGGATAGGGAATACTGTGGATGATCGGAGGCAAGGGGGAATGACTTAGGGTTAAAGGGGGTGTAGCCTAAAAATTTTCTTGGTACCATTATGTGCTGTCCCTCCCCCTCTGCCCAAATAATTGTGACACGCTGAACGCGCCTCCTGAAAATACATTTGTGTAAAACCTGTTAAAAAATGTGAATCCCATCCCTGATCATGAGGATAGGTTATCATAACATTGGTGGGGATGCTGATAAGCTGTTTGAATCAGCCACTTCTGTGGCATCACATTTATGAGTCACATGGCCTGTTTGCAGCTTAGTGCCATTCAAATGAATCAAGCACAGATACTATACTATGTATGGCACCCTGTTGGGTAAGTAGTAAAGAGGCCACAACACTTTCCTAAATGCTGCAGCCTCTTCCAATAAGTGATTGTGTAGGTGCTGGTTGTCGGACTTCCACTGGTCTGGTATTGATGACCTAGCCAATGGATAGGTCATTAAAGGGATTATCCAGCTTTTCAAAATTGATATCCTGTATTTTAAGATAGATCACCAATTTTAGATTGTCAGGGGTCCAACTGCCGGGATCTCTGCAGATCATCTGTTTTCCTGTGACTGCACAAACTGCAGTGCTCACTTGCTGTACTTTTAATAGGGGCAGTAGTGAGTACTGCAGCAGTTGTCCCATTAAAGTCTATGGGGCACAGGCCACAATACTCACAACCACATCAGATCTGCTGGGAACAGATCCTCTCCACTTATCTAAAATTGATCTTTTATATAGTATATAAGTACCATATCTTAAAGATAGGATATCAGTTTTGAAAACTTGATAATCCCTTTAATATCTTAGTGTTGGAAATCCCCTTTAAACACTAATGTTTAATGCAGTTTCAGACAGCTATTTGTGACCAGGAAAAACAGTCTGTATATCAGTTGCATCTAATGGTCTGAACATGGCTTAGTCAAATTCAACCTGTCAGTTCAGTTTAGCCAAGCCGCGGTTTGGCCAGTAAATGGGTCCAATACACAGATCATTTTTCCTGGTCCGAACATGGTGATCTGAAACCACCCTAAGGGAGTGACTGCAACTGCATCTTCCTCCTACCCCTTCTCCCTGTATTGTACTTTATGTTTTCCACTAGACTAACTTGGTGGTTGAGGAGGATTATAAACATTTACAGAGAGAACGCAGCAGGAAAGGTTATTGTAGGCAGTGGGAAGGTGATAAGATATAGGACAAAGTTTCATGTAACTACTGATTTGGGCAGACATGACTAAACAATGAATGCAGTTGGAGCAATAAGAAGGTATAAGAGAGACAAAGAAGACTTCTTAATTTGTTAATTACAATGTATACCACATGTGACTCCAATATAATGTAATAATATGTGAAAACATGACCTCCAACGTCTGCTGTCGCCCATATGGACGTTGTCATTGAAGCGGTGTAATTACCACTGGTGGCGAACGTCAATTTACAGCTAATTGCTCTTTACAAACAATATTTATGCAAATGACACTCTTTAGTCTTGGAATAATTATGATTCTCTGACTTCTCCTCTTGCTCTAGGTATTCCATCACTCTCTATAGCTCAGGCACGGGTTACATTATGTGACATACTCCTAATTTGCTTGAGTTTCAAAGGTTTTCCTTACAGACACATACTTGCCTTTGCAGCCACCTCCTTTACCCGGTGCTATAATTACTCCCCCTATCTGTCTCCTCTGTATTCTTTTCTGTAATTGCTTCATTTAAATAATTACAGCCATCCCGACACGAAAAATTGCTATATTCTTCCCATTGTGTGGGAGGTAAAATGTTAATTCTATCATTTGCATCTATTTATGCGATGAAGGCAATGTTAGGTTTCATAGAAGTTGTGTAATGAGTTATCGATAAGGGAACCTTCTAGAGGAAAATTCAGATTACACTTCAGATTTGTATGGTAAAATGATTAGGGAAATCCAGGAGTCCGAAAATCTATACAGACCTAGTATATTTTATATGGAAGATTTTTTCACAATTGTATACAGTGTAGCTTTGAGAGCTACATTTGATACATTGCATTAGTGAAGGTAATGTATCAGCCCGGTGTCAAGGGCGGTAATTCAGAGCAGTTGTTAACCATAGGACACACACGGAACCCAGCGGACCCAATTGACTATATTGGTGTCTGTTAGGTGTACATTGTTTTAATACTGAATCCAGTGGAAGAAAAAAGTCCCCCGTGTAAGGACTTTTCCTTTACTGATTTTCGGGGAACGCTGTTCATGCCTGGTACTTCAATCCATCATTCACCATCTTTTTGGTGCAGGCTATCCTGATTTACACATCTATATTCTACACATTCCTGCCATGTAATCTCAAAAGCACACCCACCAACAATCTATGATACCCCGGAGGCCACAAAAAGAGATCTGTCCAATCAACTTTATACTTTCTAAATTGAGTTAAGAACAAACTGGTTTATTCTGTACCCAAGTAGTTGTGCAAAGAGACTTCACAATCTTATGTGCAAAATGAAAAACGAGTTTAGTTCACCACATCCTGTATATAATGGTGTAATTCAGCAACATGTCATAGATTATAGTAAAGCCAGCCCCCATAGCACAGGTTAATACCTGTGAAAGCGGAAGAGGATGAAGTGACCCGAGGGATGGGGGCTGGTTCCAGTCACGTGCCCCAGGGTCGCAACCAGCTGGGAACACCTATGTCCTGCATGAAGAAACCGCTGGCCAAAGTAAGTTACAGAAAGGTCTCCGGGCAGCCCCATTAAATTCACTTACAGTAGACTTACCATCCACATTGACTGGAAGTTTGTTCCAAGCTACTAATCTTGTCCTCAGATTGCACATTTTTAACAACACTTTGATATCTATTCATCAGCCAACTGTGAATCCACTGAACTACCTAGGGACTAAGCCCACTTGCAGAAGACCGTTTGTCTGGTCAGTGGTCTGTGTGTTTTTTCCCGAATAGCACACTGACCCATTCATTTCTATGGACCCGTACACATGACCGTGAATGACACTGTCACGTGTGCAGGAAGACAGTCTGGGCCGCAAAATATGGAACAGGTCCTATACTTGTGTGATTTTGCGGCCCTGCTTCTGTGGCTCCTATTCATTGAATAAAAGGGGCCGCAGAAGCACGGCCAATGCACTGACGGCACACGGGTGACATCCACGTGTCCCCCAGGTGCCGCCCGTGCCGTTCATTCACAGCAGACGGTTAGCACACGGTCGTGTACAACTGGCTTAAAGAGGACCTTTCACGTCCTCTTGTATATGCAGTTTTACATACTGCTAGAAAGCCGACAGCGAGCTGAATTCAGCGCACTGCCGGCTTTCCCGTTATATGCCCTGGGGCTGGAGATATCGGGGGTCTAAATTTCACCATTCACTGTCAGAAGGGCGTTCCTGACAGTCTAGCTGCGCTGTGAGAAACGCCCTTCCTGACAGTATTCCTCCATAGCCCTGTACTGGGGGGGCGTTCCTTACAGCTCAGCGTCATCACTGGGCGGTAAGGAACTCCCCCTCTCTCTGTCCTCATCCATAGCCGTGTGCTGTCAGAGGGGGCGTTACCGCCCAGTGATGACGCTGAGCTGTCAGTACAGGGCTATGGAGAAATACTGTAAGGGAGGGCGTTCCTCACAGCGCAGCTAGAGTGTCAGGAACGCCCTTCTGACAGTGAACAGTGAAATTTAGACCCCCGATATCTCCAGCCCAGGGGCATATAACGGGAAAGCCGGCCGTGCGCTGAATTCAGTGCGCTGTCGGCTTTCTAGCGGTATGTAAAACTGCATATACATGAGGATGTGAAAGGTCCTCTTTAAGTCCAATGTTCAATATTTATCTATCAGCTATTTATGTGGCACTGTGTCAAAGACTTTGATGAAACCTTCATCCAACACTTTTGTGACATAGTCAAAGAAAACAATAACATTAGATTGAATTGATCTGCTCACAATAAAGTTAGGCTGGTTTGGATCCAACAAGTTGCTGGGTTTTAGGTGGTACATTATTTTCTTTTTCAGGAGCGTTTCCAATATTAGTACTACTACTGAGGTTAAGCTATCTGATCTGTAGTTTCCAGCTTCTTCTTTCCTACCTTTTCTGTGGATGAGTACAACACTGGCCATTCTCCAATCTTGAGAATCATCACCTGTTAGAAGGGACTGGTTACACAAATCAGTAAATGGATTAGAGTACTTTAAGGATTCTGGGTTGGATGCCATCTGGACTCATTGCTTTAAATGGCTTTTACTATATTACTTCTCAAGTAAAACAGTGGTCTCTTCTTCCTTCTTCTTTTGCTAATCTGCATGGCATATAGTTTAGTTGCTTTAAAATGGCCCCTTTTAATAGTGTCCACAGGGCATAAACTCCTGCTGTTTTATTCTACCCTTTTAATTCCCTTTTTAAAAGGGGTTGTCCAGGCAAAAAAGGACAACCCTTTTAACTTTTAAATCAGCCAGGGACATTGAAAAAAAAAAAAAAAAATGCATAATGCATACTCAACTGTCCCCGATGCTCTGGTGTCCTCCCAGCACGTCTCGGTGGCAGCTTCTCCTGGGTTTCTTCCGGCGTTCTGCTGGAGCCACTGATAGGCCTCAGCAGGTCTAAGGAAGAGGACCCATGATGTCACATGTAGTGAAATCGCATGCCATTCGCTGACTGGCCTCAGCAGTCACATGACCGCTGATGCCAATCAGCGGAACTCCGGAAGAGACCCTGGAGAAGCCGCCACTGGAATGCGATGGGAGGACACCGGAGCATCTGGGAAAGGTGAGTATGCATTTTTTTGATTTTTTTTTCAATGCCCCCAGCTGATTTAAAAGTTAAAAGGGTTGTCCATTTTTGCCTGGACAACCCTTTTAAACATTCCCCCATTTCCTTGAAATTTGTTCTTCTGAAGTCTAATACTTTTGTAGTAGTGTTTGCTTTCAGTATGTTTTATGGCAAACCATGAACATCGGTGGTCACTGGAACCCAAATGTTTTTCCACTCTAACCTCAGACATCAGATCCCCATTTGTTAGAACTAAATGTATAATGTTCTCTCTCTGGTTGGGGACTTAACTAACTGTTTCAGAGATGTTCCATTAAGGCGTACGTCTAGTAATAATAAACATTTTAGAAATGAATAGTACAGATGAGCATAAGAAACTTTGTAATATATCATATTAATGGAATCAGTTTACTTCTCTACTTATTAGCAAGCCAAATTAGTCTTCCTCAAAAAATAATGTCTCATAAACAATAAGAGAAATCAATTAAACCTACAAAAAGAGTTTATAGAGACTATGTATATAGAAAAATTAATAAATTTTATTAATAAAATACCATAAGCATACATATATAATATAATCATAAGATTGTGCCAACAAGCACGCAGATGGAAAACAGCGTGTAGAGTTAAATGGAGTCTCACCCTCCCCAACTCATTCAGAAACACACTCCTACAGTATAAATAGTAAAATACAAGGAAGTCATATAAATAACTAGACTTGAACCAAGAATCAATACTAAGACATTGATTTGAAGAGAATAACATACCCTGAATTATAAAAGATAACAGTATTAAATGCAAATGTTATCAGGGTACAATTATATAATATGTGCATGGAAAATAGACACAATATCTCAGATCTCAAAAATAGTAATGAATAAAAGAGATATGACATATATATAAATTAATATACCAACTCTCAAAAAATAATGAGTAAAGAGATGTGACATATATATGAATAAACCAACCTAGCTTCTATATAAAAGCCTAAATGATGACCTTGAAATCCCATGCACATAAATAAATCAATTGTACCATCTCCACATACCAGTTGCCTCCTGATGAAGCCACTGGGCGTGGCGAAACGCACGTCGGGCACAGTGAATATTCCCCCCCCTCCCTTCTTTGGCATGTGGAGATGGTACAATTGAGACTTGATATAATAATCCTCACCACTTAAACTTCTGTCCTCTTCTTCTTTGTGTTACAGATGCAAACCATCCATCTTATACAATTCCTAAATAGACCACCTATGAGCATCATGGCTAAGTATACTCAAAACCTTCAGCTTTACACCACTGTCTTAACCACACATACATACAAATTGCCTTATTTTTATAATTAAAGACCGGCAAAACTTCTGAAAAAGTCAGTGAACCTATTATTTTACCAAGCCCCTGGCTAAAATTATGAAATTCTCTTTGTAGAAAAGGAAAATAATTTGGGGCCAAATCATTGGTGCCAAGCAGCACCACAAGATCAGCATACCTATACTTACTAACGGCCTTGACTATATTTGCAATATACCTCTTATCCCTATTGACAGTGGCACCTGGTAGACATCTCAGAACAACTGCATAATCTCCTAACCCCACCCTTCTAATGGTTGCATCACCAATAAGAAGATGCCTTCTCTTTCCAATTATTCCATCAAGTACACCTGTCTGGTTTGGTCCACTCTTGTACCTCATGAAAGATTAGCTTTCCCCTAGAAGCCATATCCTCTTGCACATGGCAAGCTCTGTTTGTACCAGCAACTATATCACTATATGGCTCAGGAAGTACACCATAGGAATTATATATGATATCTCCAAAATTAGTATATTTATGCTCCACAACTCACAATCTTCCAGAACCAACAGTTGTCCACTCTGCCTTTTTTCTCTGAGATCTTTCAGGTAGAGGTGGTTGTTTACCGAGCTGCTTCACATCAGTCTCAGACTGAGAAGACCTTTTAATCTCAGACTGAAGAGTACAACTATTGTAGCCTAGAAATGTCTCCATATAAATCAGACAACAATTTACAAATTGGACAACATCCCAGTTTCCAAAGTGTACTATGGAAAATAACGCCCAGACAATTGTTGCACTGCACTATACCAGACATCCTTAGGAACGATCACCTAGGAGTAATTACTTAGTAAAAAAAGTACTCAACAAATATCTCTAGTATTCAGACTACTGCAGATTTTAAAACTACAGACTTCTGTTTCACTGCACTTATGTTGCAACGTACTCACCATAAGTAATGTCACCAGTGTTACTGCCCTCCTTAAAGAGGACCTTTCAGGTCCTCACGCACATGCGGTTTTATATACCGCTATAAAGCCAACAGTGCGCTGAATTCAGCGCACTGTTGGCTTTCCCATTGTGTGCCCCAGGGCTAGAGATATCTGTTTAGGCACCGATCTCTGCCCACTGTCAGAAGGGCGTTCCTGACAGTCTAGCTGGGCTGTGAGGAACGTCCCCCCTGACAGTTCTCGTCCATAGCCCTATACTGTCAGAGAAGGCATTCGTTACTGCCCAGCGATGACGCTGAACTGTGAGGAACGCCCCCCCAGTAAAAGTCTATTCAGCGCACTGTCTAGCGGTATTTAAAACCGCATGTGCATGAGGACATGAAAGGTCCTCTTTAAATAAAGGTATAACTTTCTTAGACCAATGAACTAGCACTAGCTCTAGTGATAGCAGATTCATTGTGTAAGTTCAAGAAGGGCCTGGATGCCTTTCTGAAAAATATTACAGGTTACGGGTTTCAGACTTTTGGCCAATACAAATTGATCCAGTGTTTTATACTGAATGCTGGATTTGGAGGAGTCAGGAAGGATTTTTTTCCCCCGATATGGGGTCATTGACATCAGCCTCATAAGGGATTTTTGCCATAGGTTGAAAGGTAGGACTTGATAGATTGATGTCTTCATTCAACCTCATCTATTATGTATACCCAAGTTAATGTATACCCAAGTATGCATCCCATTAAATCCACACAAGGACTGGAATTAACAGCTACACTCTTCCCAATGATAAACTATTCAATAAAAATGACAACAACTAAAACAAAAACAACACAACCTCAGAAGTAATAAAAAAAATAAACAGAATAGAATTTAAAAAAAAAAAAACAAAATAGTAGATTTTTTGTGTTTTTTTAAACAAAAGTAAATGAAGAACTACATCCTTACTTACCTCCTCCGAGTACTGCAGATTTTAAAACTACACACTTCTGTCTCACTGCACTTATGACACAATGCACTGTCCAGAAGTAAACTCAACAGAGTAAACCCTATAGAGTTACTACCTTCCTTACCTATTCATATGGAAATACAGTTGAAATCAGGAGGTTAAATACACTATATAAAAAGACACATATGCATGTTTTCCTCACTATCTGACGTGAAATCAGAATAAACCTTTCACGTTTTAGGTCAGTTAGGATTACTGAAATTATTCATATTTACCAAACGCCAGCATAATGAGAGATAGAAAATTTTTAAGGCATTTTTATTACTTTCCACAAAGTCAAAAGTTTACATACATTTTATTAGTATTTGGTACCATTGCCCTGTATGACTTGGGTCAAACATTTGGATATCCTTCCACAAGCTTCTCACAATAGTTGGTAGGAATTTGGGCCCATTCCTCCTGACAGAACTGGTGTAACTGAGCCATGTTTGTAGGCCGCCTTGCTCGCACCTGCCTTTTCAGCTTTGCCCATAAATTTTCAATAGGATTGAGATCAGGGCTTTGTGATGGCCACTCTAAAACATTGACTTTGTTATCCTTAAGCCACTTTGTAACCAGTTTGGCAGTATGCTTAGGGTCATTGTCCATTTGGAAGACCCATTTGCACCCAAGCTTTAATTTCATGGCTGATGTCTTGAGATGTTGCTTCGGTATTGCCACATAATGTTCTTTCCTCATGATGCCATCTATTTTGTGAAGTGCACCAGTCCATCCTGCAGGAAAACAGTTCAATTTTAGTTTCGTCAGACCACAGGACATGTCTCCAAAAGTTAAGGTCTTTGTTCCTGTGTGCATTTGCAAACATTAATCTAGCTTTTTAATGTTTCTTTTGGAGTAATGGCTTTTTCCTGGCAGAGTGGTCTTTCAGCCCATGTTGATTCAGTACTCGTTTCACTGTGGATAATGACACACTCTTACCAGCTTCAGCCATCATCATGTTTTGTACCAAAGCATGCTCATCTCTGGGACACAGAACCCGTCTCTTTCCTGTGCGGTATGATGGCTGGACATTCCCATCCTGTTTGTACTTGTATATAATTGTTTGTACAGATGAACGAGGCACCTTCTGGTATCTAGAAACTGCACAATTCTCTTCCTTGTATGATTTCTTTAGACTTTGCCATGATGTTACACAAAGAAACAGTGTGTTTCAGGTGTGCCTTAAAATACAGATGTTGTCAATAAACCAGAATAATCAGAAGCTTCCAAAGACTTGACATCATCATATGGGCTGTCCAAAATTGTTTAAAGACATAGTAATCTTAGTGTATGTAAACTTTCGACTTTGCAGAAAGTAATAAAAATGCCTTTAAAAATTCTCTCTCTCTCTCTCTCTCTCTCTCTCTCTCATTATTCTGGCATTTGGCAAATATAAATAATTTTGGTAATCCTAATTGATCTAAAACGAGAAAGGTTTATTCTTATTTCATGTCAGATAGTGAGAAAAACATGCATACTGTATGTGTCTTTTTATATAGTGTATGTAAACTTCTGGTTTCAACTGTAGGCAGACACCTGTAGGAATGCAGACAGTCTTTATCCCTAGTGTGCATAACCCAGGCCTTTTAGGCCCGGTTTGCTATTACTTGTATGTGTAGATTTCATGCATACTAGGGTTAAAATCCACAATTGTAGTTGTATTAGTTTTTTCTATTAGTAGTATACCATGATTTTATGTTCTACAAAAATGGATCCATTTAACAGATGCAAAAATAGATGCTAAAAACGGATGGAAACAGATGGCCTTCTGTTTACATAGAATCAGATCCAGATATTAAAAAAGTGATGTGATGTTACTCAAAGGACGTAAGGTATGTCTTAACAAATGTTGGGGTCATGTTGGAGGACCCTGTATGATCAAGGCAACCCCCATTTTATATGCATGGTGGTAGAGAAGGAACCCATTCCAGAATGCAGACAATAGAAGGGGATTCTTTGTTTTTATGTTTTGTTAGTTTTTTGCATTCATTTTGAACAGAATTAGGGAAGGGGAAGACATCATTGCTGGTATATTTTAATTAAATTGATTACCATAAGTCATCCTTTATAGTAAAGTGCATGCAGGCTATTTACAAGGTAATGATTGATCAATGGTTAGTGCTGTAGTCTTGTCCTGACCAGGTTTACTACTCTGGTTTCCCACCACACTGTACAGTCATGGCCAAAAGTTTTGAGAATGATACAAATATTAATTTTTACAAAGTCTACTGCTTCAGTTTTTCTAATGGCAATTTGCATATACTCCAGAATGTTATAAAGAGTGATCAGCTTAACAGCAATTACTTGCAAAGTCAATATTTGCCTAGAAAATGAACTTTATCCCCCAAAACACATTTCAACATCATTGCAGCCCTGCCTTAAAAGGACCACCTAACATCGTTTCAGTGATTGCTCCATTAACACAGGTGTGGGTGTTGATGAGGACAGGGCTGGAGAGCAATCTGTCATGATTAAGTAAGAATGACACCACTGGACACTTTAAAAGGAGGCTGGTGCTTGCCATCATTGTTTCTCTTCTGTTAACCATGGTTATCTCTAAAGAAACACGTGCAGTCATCATTGCACTGCACAAAAATGGCCTAACTGGGAAGAGTATTGCAGCTAGAAAGATTGCACCTCAGTCAACAATCTATCGCATCATCAAGAACTTCAAGGAGAGAGGTTCCATTGGTGCCAAAAAGGCTCCAGGGCGCCCAAGAAAGACCAGCAAGCGGCAGGACCGTCTCTTAAAAGTGTTTCAGCTGCGGAATCGGGCTACCAGCAGTGCAGAGCTTGCTGAGGAATGGCAGCAGGCAGGTGTGAGTGCATCTGCACGCACTGTGAGGCGGAGACTCTTGGAGCAAGGCCTGGTCTCAAGGAGGGCAGCAAAGAAGCCACTTCTCTCCAGAAAAAACATCAGGGACAGACTGATATTCTGCAAAAGGTACAGGGAGTGGACTGCTGAGGACTGGGGGAAAGTCATTTTCTCTGATGAATCCCCTTTTCGATTGTTTGGAACATCTGGAAAACAGCTTATTCGGAGAAGAAGAGGTGAGCGCTACCATCAGTCTTGTCTCATGCCAACTGTAAAGCATCCTGAAACCATTCATGTGTGGGGTTGCTTCTCAGCCAAGGGAATCGGCTCTCTCACAGTCTTGCCTAAAAACACAGCCATGAATAAAGAATGGTACCAGAATGTCCTCCAAGAGCAACTTCTCCCAACCGTCCAAGAGCAGTTTTGCGCTCAACAATGCCTTTTCCAGCATGATGGAGCACCTTGCCATAAAGCAAAGGTGATAACTAAATGGCTCAGGGAACAAAACATAGAGATTTTGGGTCCATGGCCTGGAAACTCCCCAGATCTTAATCCCATTGAGAACTTGTGGTCAATCATCAAGAGACGGGTGGACAAACAAAAACCAACAAATTCAGACAAAATTAAAGCATTGATTCTGCAAGAATGGACTGCTATCAGTCAGGATTTGGTCCAGAAGTTGATTGAGAGCATGCCAGGGAGAATTGCAGAGGTCCTGAAGAAGAAGGGTCAACACTGCAAATATTGACTTGCTGCATTAACTCATTCTAACTGTCAATATAAGCTAATGTTACTCATAATATGAATGCAATTATATTTCTGTATGTGATAAAAACATCTGACAAACACACATAAAAACCAGAGGGCAGCAGATCATGTGAAAATAGAATATTTGTGTCATTCTCAAAACTTTTGGCCATGACTGTAGACGACTACTAAGTCAATTGACTTCTATAAAATTCTGTCTGAAATAGAAAAATAAGATTGTCTTTAAAGGACTGACCAAATGAGGACAGGCCATCCGTACAGCACTGTGGAATATGTTGGTTGTATCCAAGCAAGCGAGTATAAATAATACATTTTGATACATTTACCTCTATATTGAATACTGTAGGCTTAGGATATACATGGAGCATTTATTTCTACACACAGTTGTTCGACATACCACAAGTTATAAACCACACGCCATGGAATTCTTTATGATGGTGGCATTAATAGTCATATAATTTTATTAGCTTTTTTATGACAATCCCTGGTTCTTATTTACACCAAATAATATAAATGCCATAAAGGATTGATGAAAGGGTCTGACAGTGTGATTTACCCCCGGCTTCCCTGGTTCCAGGCTGACACACATTATAAGATGCTGGATTTTAATTCCACTGTTGTGGCATCTTGAATTAAAGAGAACAAATTAATGTCATGCTGTATGTGCGCTGTATTTCACCACGTGCACTGTTATAATTGAGGAGGATCAGGCATAAATACATACAGTTTGCATTAAAAGGGACATAACACCATATGTTGTTTTTCTCTTTATTAAGGGATTCATCATATATTATATTTGGAATGGTTCTCATGAACCCCAGAATGTTAACCCTCTGCTGAAAAAGGCACTTAAGGGGTCAAAATGTCTACAATGCTGACATCATCATTTGTTTTTGAAGAACCCTCTGCCAATGTTAAATGTACCATAGAGACAGGACACACACCTTTGTGCTAGAGAGCATTTGGATGTTCCAGAATAATTTCAGATGGGCCCAGATATGTACTGGCTTAAGCAGGATCTGAGTCCCTGGCGGCGTAGTGTGTTACTGGCAGTAGCCTTTGTTACGTTAGTCCCAGGTTTCTGCAGGTCATTCACTAGGTCCCCCCATGTGGTTCTGGGATCTTTGCTCACCGTTCTTGTGATCATTTTGACCCCACGGGGTGAGATCTTGCATGGAGCCCCTGATCGAGGGAGATTATCAGTGGTCTTGTATGTCTTCCATTTTCTAATTATTGCTCCCACAGTTGATTTCTTCACACCAAGCTTCTTGCCTATTGCAGATTCAGTCTTCCCAGCCTGGTGCAGGTCTACAATTTTGTTTCTGGTGTCCTTCCACAGCTCTTTGGTCTTCACCATAGTGGAGTTTGGAGTGTGATTGTTTGAGGTTGTGGACAGGTGTATTTTATACTGATAACAATGTCAAACAGGTGCCATTACTACAGGTAATGCGTGGAGGACAGAGGAGCCTCTTAAAGAAGTTGTTACAGGCCTGTGAGAGCCAGAAATCTTGCTTGTTTGTAGGTGACCAAATACTTATTTTCCACCATAATTTGCAAATAAATTCTTAAAAAAATCAGACAATGTGATTTTCTGGATTTGTTTTCTCATTTTGTCTCTCATAGTTGAGGTCTACCTATGATGACAATTACAGGCCGGCCTCATCTTTTTAAGTGGGAGAAATTGCACAATTGGTGGCTGACTAAATACTTTTTTTTCCCCGCTGTAAATACATATTCAGTTAGCCCCTGGTGATGGCTAAATGCAGCCAGGATTATATCATGTATTAAGCCAGTTTAACATTCCTCCCAAATACAGATACAGGTACAGCTCAATAATTTAGAATATCTTTGAAATGTTCATTCATTTTAGTGATTCAGTAATATAATACATAATCAGCGTCTTCCATGATTGTGTGTCCCACTGAACCAGACTGAGGGACCATTTAAAGGCTTAGGAAACCTTGGCAGGTGACACACTGAATTTACAATACTGAACTTTTTTACAATATTCTAATTTTCTTAGATTTGGGGTTTCATAATCACCATTTACAGAAATAAAACACTTAAAATAGAACACTCTGTGTGTCAAGAATCTAGAAAATACAAGAGGTCACTTTTTTAATTTAATTACTTAAAGAAATAAACGTTTCAAAGATATTCTAATTTATTGAGATGCACCTGTATATTATATACATATATAGTCATGTAAAATATCATATAAAAATAACTTATTAATCCAACTCTAAGAGACATTGTGAATATTTGCATGAAGAAGATAGGATAATGTATTCCAGTAATTTCCAATTTGTAAATGTCGAGCTAAAAGAAAATTAACACTCCAAAGTATGCCCTGACAACCATGTGCTATCAGAGCACATTGGGGGTTGTAGTTTCTCAGCAGCTAGAGAGATACGGGTTGGCAATCATTATGTGAACAAATATCTGCCCCGGATTGTTTTACATCATAGCCCATATTAAATTTAATAGTATTCATAAGTGAAGGGTGGGAGAGGCAGGCATTCCAAAGATATAAGCCCAGTTAGTATTGATGCAAACTAGGGTATACTAGCCAAGTGGGTGATAACCAGTGTCGGACTGGGATGTATAGAGCCCACCAGTGGAATTGTTTCTAATGGCCCACCACCAGGACCTCTGCACGTCAGCTGTTCCGAGACAGCACACCTACAGGAAATAACAATGCCATGATGCTCACTGGCCATACAATGTGCACCACTGCACTACCTAAGCCCACCGCTACATTCTGCATGGCAAGCAAGCAGCATGGCTCCTGGAATTGTTAACATTACCTGTAGCCGCACTGATCTGAAAAAGCTGATCTGCAGAGATCCTTCGTCATTCGCCACCAGTCTCGTGCCAGCGCCTTCTTGCTGGAAGTCCTGCGTCTCATGTGACCACTGAGACCAATTAGGTACAGCATTTCCAGAAATGAGGCGCCACTATAGAGACCAAACAGACACTGGTGAGGGACAACAGGATGCTGGGGACAGGAGAGTATCCTTTTTTTTTTTTTTTTTTTTTTTTTTTTAAATTTTACACCTCCCTGGCTGCTACAGGCGTTGACTCTGTTTTTATGGCCACTTCACTAGTCCCGATTCTGTATGGGGACAAGTGATTGGGCAATTATATGGTGTGGGAGCAGTGATAGGGGCTAACATCCTGTTGGGGGGGGGCATTAAAGAGTATGGAGCATTAGATGGAAGTATTAAAGGCTTCAGTATAGGCCATAAATACCTGATCAGTAGGGGCTGAAACCCAGCCCCATCAGCTGTACAGAGCCGCTTCCAGCACGCATCATGTACACAGCTCAGCTCCCACTGACTTCGATAGGTGCTGAGATGCAGTGAAGGTGCCCGGCCCCTGTACAGTGGACGGAGCTTTCTGTTGTGCTTTCGGCTCTGTATTGTGTACAAGATGGGCGCCGGAAGCAGCTTCATAGAGCTGATTGGTATGGGGGCCGGGTGTGGGCCCCCTACCAATCAGGTATTTATGGCCACTGTATGGGGGAGGTGACCAGTGAAGTGACCACTTTATGGGGGGGAATAGTGAAGTGGCCACTGTATAGACCATACAGTGGCTCCTTCACTGGTCCCCATTATAGCAGTATTGGGTCATTACTTACCTGTCTGCTCCCCGGTCCCATCCTTCTTGCTCTGGGTGCACTGGAGGGAGCAGCTGGAGGGGAATATTAAACTGGGGGGGAAGATGGAGGGAGGCATTAAATGGGGCACAGTTGGAGGTGCACATTAAACTGGAGGCAGATGTAGGGGGGCATTAAATGGGGGAAGATGGAGGAGGGCATTAAACTTTGGGGGCAGATGGAGGGGGAACATTAAACTGGGGACAGTTTAATGTCCCCCTCCATCTGTCCCCAAAGTTTAACATAAAAACCTCTCCTCACTCCCTTGCTGCTCTGTCAGCAGTCTTTGCTCCCAGAGTCTTCAGAGAGCTGCAGACGTAATGTGAGTGACGTCATCACATCGCGCCTACAGCTCCTGAGGCCGAACCACACAGGGGCCTGCTTCACCACTGTATTCAACTCATCTGTGTTGAAGCTGGGACATACATCCTGCAGACCAGGACAGCGGGATAGGACCCGGCATCTGGGACTCTCTCGCTGAATCCAGGAAGTTGGGAGGTATTCTGTAACAAGACCTCCACTGCTTATTAAAAAAAGCAGTGGGATTCCGGTAGGGTCCCCTAAAGGCAGGATGACCACCAGAGGGATTCACAGGTACCCAGTTGGGCCAGTCCGAGCCTGGCGATAACACTGTGGTTTCTCTGGAGGTGGGGTCTCTGTTTTCTGTATGTCATGAAGTGTTACCACCCACTTGGCTAGCGCACCTTGATTTGCATCAAGCTAAAAGGAATTATATGTTTGGATGGCTGAACACATTTGGATGAATAAAACAACAAAAACAACAAAATGATTTGGTGACAGCTCCTCTTTAAAGATCTCCTGCTGTTTTCTGTTTATACCTATTATGCAACTCTGTGTGTCTCCATGGTTACAGAATACAAACAAAACCTACTTCTAACTTACCAAATATATGTTAGCAAGATTCAAGGGGCATTGGTAGGAAGCATTACATCAGGATTAGACTACACATGGTTAGGAGTTGATCTGTTGCCATTGAAATACGTACTGTAGGTCTGCATATGGTCTATAGAAAAGTGGTAAAAAATGGTAAAAGCTTAATTAATACTGTATGTACGTAATACAAGGATAAAAGATTTCTAGGAAGCCAGAAGGGAAGCCCTGTGCGCATGTCATGTTAGATGGCAGCAGGGTGTTTCTGAAAGAGTTCATGCACAAATAAAAAATAAGCAGCTAGAAAGGAACCCAGGACATGCAGAATGCCAACTACTGTGCAGAACAGGAGAATCAGATGAAGCAACTCCAGATCGGCGTTTCACAAAATGCGTGACTTAGAAGTTATAGCATCTCAGCTGCTAAAGCAAAGAGAACATCTAAAGCTGGTAGAGTCTAGTGCAGGAGTAGGCAACCTTTTTTATTCGGCGTGCCGATTTTAATTAAAAAATCAAAAGATGAGGTACTCGGAGTGCCGGTCAATAATTGTAAGTCTGACGACCCCTAAACTAAAGTCATATACCACAAACCATAATACAGTGCTGCCATCAGATGCTTTAGGACACATGTGTTTACTGCTATTTCCTGGGACGCTCCTGTACTTTCCGATTAGAAGTAATTAATGTACATGTGCAGCCGCCAATTAGTGGTAAATGTATGTGTCCAGGAGCACCATATGACAGCAGTCTTATAGTGAAAACACACTATGTATCTGGATGCAGCTATATTCTTAGGCCACTGGAACTTTTAGCTTGATGTAAATCTGCATTCACATGGTGCGGCCCCTGCACACCGTATTATGTCCCATAGCGGCCCCTGCACACGGTATTATGTCCCATAGCGGCCCCTGCACACGGTATTATGTCCCATACCGGCCCCTGCACACGGTATTATGTCCCATAGCGGCCCCTGCACACGGTATTATGTCCCATAGCGGCCCCTGTACATGGTATTATGTCCCATAGTGCCCCTGTACACCCTATTATGTCCCATAGCGGCCCCTGCACACCGTATTCTGTCCCATAGCGGCCCCTGTACATGGTATTATGTGCCATAGTGCCCCTGCACACCCTATTATGTCCCATAGCAGTCCCTGCACACCGTATTATGTCCCATAGCGGCCCCTGCACACCGTATTATGTCCCATAGTGGCCCCTGCACATCGTATTATGTCCCATAGTGGCCCCTGCACACCGTATTATGTCCCATAGCGGCCCCTGCACACGGTATTATGTCCCATAGCGGCCCCTGCACATGATATTATGTCCTATAGTGGCCCCTGCACACAGTATTATGCCCTATAGTGGTCCCTGCACACCGTATTATTTCTCATACCCTGTTTCCCCGAAAATAAGACAGCGTCTTATATTAATTTTTGCTCCCAAAGATGTGCTGTGTCTTATTTTCAGGGGATGTCTTATTTTTTTTTAAATGAAGAAGAATTCACATTCATTGTTGAACAAAAAAATGAACATTTATTATATACGGTACTGTACAGTAGTTGTCATCACAAACCAGCATAACCAGACAAACTGTGAATCCTATCAAGAATTTCTTACTACTACCGTACCATTATTTCCATGTACAACAATTAACAGTATGGTACATTTACCAATATTTACGGTATGAATAGAAAGTAAAATTTATTCAATGACAACTATGTCATCTTCTAGGACATCATCATAACAATCCAAACCATTAATTTCCCTGCACACAGTATCATGTCCCACAGTGGCCCCTGCACACAGTATCATTCCCCATAGTGGCCCCTGCACACAGTATCATGTCCAATAGTGGCCCCTGCACACAGTATCATTCCCCATAGTGGCCCCTGCACACAGTATCATGCCCCATAGTGGCCCCTGCACACAGTATCATGCCCCATAGTGGCCCTTGCACACAGTATTATAT
This sequence comes from Leptodactylus fallax, assembly GCA_947044405.1. Classification (NCBI taxonomy): domain Eukaryota; kingdom Metazoa; phylum Chordata; class Amphibia; order Anura; family Leptodactylidae; genus Leptodactylus; species Leptodactylus fallax. The sequence goes on along the minus strand of CAMRHE010000300.1, from coordinate 17,541 downwards.
CCCATAGTGGCCCCTGCACACACTATTATTCCCCATAGTGGCCCCTGCACTGAGTATTTTGCCCCATAGTGGCCCCTGCACACACTATTAATTGTCCCATTGTGGACCCCGGAATATAATGATAGCAGTGATTGTGGGGTTCGGCCCGCGGCCTCACATACCGTATATACCGTATGTTCTGTTCGGGAATGCTGCGAAACGAAATGGCTCCTATGTCTTACTTTCGGGGGATGCCTTATATTGGGCAATTCTACGAAACCTCTCCTATGTCTTACTTTCAGGGGTGTCTTATTGTCGGGGAAACAGGGTAGCGGCCCCTGGAATGGTGAGTACATTGTTTTTTTTTATGTTTCATCACTTCTCCTGAGCCTCCGCTTATTATGCTCAGGGGTCTGAAGAGATACCCAAGTATAATAACAGCAGTTTAGTTTCAGCCGTGTTTGGTCCAATCGAAACTGCTGGGTGAGGACTCGGGTCACCGTACCTTGGAAATATGCCAAGAGCGGCACGTGTACCAGGGGTTGCCGACCCCTGGTCTAGTGTTTAAAAGTGACTGCTCAGTAGCAAAAACAGCACCTTGTGTATTATCATTGGTTGCAATGAACAGCATTACCAGTTATCTGAAAGACTGAAATGAATTCATGCCCAAGAAATGTTATGTTCACAGTGCTAGCAGTGTTTGACAGATATAAAAGAAATTGGTTACGTCCCTGTTTTTTAGTTGATATTCTGCAGACGAAAATTGGTCTCGCAAACAAAGCAAGTTTACCTGACAGTGTTGCCTTGGTTCCTTCTTCTGTATATTTCAACTACAATTTACATCATTGCTTCATTTTTTAAGGGAGATGGATTAAGCCCATCTACTCTTCAAAAATATGCACAAGTAAGGACAATGAGGAATGCATTATACTGACTTTGTGGCCTTATTCCACAATGGTCTAATCTCTGAGATGTAACAAGAAAAGACAGCCTTGCGCCTAACAAAAGCTAAGGCTGTCTTTTAAGTATGTGTTAGGTCATGACTTAAATGTTATGGGCACTTTGAGAAAACATTATTACATATATTAATGGTTATCTTGAGCTTAAAAAGTTGCAATCTCCATCCCTTCATTCATGTTCAAACATACTGATATGAAGGGGTGTAACAAGCAAGCTTTTGACTGAGGTCCCCCCGCCCCCACACTGTATAATGCCCCCTTTACTGATCCCCATACACAGTATATTGCCTCCTTTATTGTCCCCCATATAATATACTGTCCCCATTACAGGTTTCCATACATTACACTATCCCCATTACGGGCCCCCATACAGTAAGTGTCCTTGTGCCCCCAATTACAGGCTCACATACAGTAAGTGTTTATATTACAGGCCGTGCACACAGGTTCCCTCAGAGGTTCTTTAGGCCACTACTTATTGAATTTCTCCAGCAGGTAATGGCTGATTTTCACTTACCTATTTGATCAGAATTATTATAGATTTCTAGTAATCATAATAAATAATCTCTCATGGTAAAGGCAATGTCTATATCTATTGAGGTACTTCATAGTGTTCTGTCCATCAAACAGTCAAAGCCCACCCGCCACCTAGTTGACTACAGGAAGTGAGGAGAAGACACAGCAGGGAAACTGGTGAGAGAGGGAGATGGGAAACCCCTTTTAATTGATTCACTACACACACAATACTATTCCTGTACTGCTGCTGTACTCTTGTATAACCCCTGAGAGATCTCCTCTGTTTTGACATAGACACTTACCCTGCCTGTGAGGGGCTTTCTCCTCGCAGATGCTGTTCTCTCTTGGTACCAAAAACAACCACTAGTAGTTCTCAAATTGTAAGGTGTACCTCACTGGTGTGGTGTCTCATTGGCTAGCACAGGTGCCAAACAGTGACTAAATTGGCACAAAGCAAGAACTGCAAAGCAAAAACTGCACTGATCACACCAGCCCCCAAAATTATCAGTGAAATTTAACTAGTTAGAGGGAGTGAAGGACCTATCAAGACACCAAGGAATTGGGATAAGGTGGAATAACACACAGCCTACAGAAAACAGAGGAGCAGTTTCATTGCGAAATTTGGCATGTTCCATTAACACTGGACTGCACTGGAGATTATTGCTAGGCCCAGGGCTGTCATTATTAGTCAGGCGCTACATGGAAACTGTTTTTGGAATTTCAAGTTTTAACCAAGTTACAGTTAAAGGATTTGTTAAATTGCATGTAGCTCAAGTCCACTGGAAGGTGCATGTACTCAGCAGTTGAAAGTGGTGCTAGAAAAGTTCTCCATGTGGCCCCAGCCTAAAACAATCAGTCCCATTGACAGAGGAAATGAAAAACTCAGCCTCCTCAACACTGACTGCGGTGGTTAAGTGATTAGCCAAGAATATAGATGTCAATCACAATCGCCTCCCTGCTGGTCATTGTGCTAGTGCAACTTCTGTGTCTGCAGGATCGTGTTTGGCATCATGTCTGAATTACCTCCTACCGATAACTTGCATATACTGTATGTCAGTTTACATAAAGGGGTTAAACCTGAAAATTTACATAGATATATAAGCCATAGATGGCATGCTTTATGAAAACCAAAAAGCAGAATCTTTTTAATAATATCAAATTACCCATTTAAAAGCGAAATTTTTATGTCTGGGGATAGGCCATAAAAAAATAAGCCCAGACAACCCTTTTAAGAAATTCTCAGGTAAATGTGGAAAGGGGGATTCCCTGTTTGTGATCCTCATCATTTGGCCAGAGTGGAGATTTGTTACAAAGAGCATCTCTCACTCTGGAGGACTTTTAGTGTCCAATGTTAAACAGATAACCCAATGATGTCAACGGGCATCACGTAATACATAATATCAGCTGGGCATTGAATAGTCAATCGAAGTTTCCTCTCGAATTACAGTTTATTGTTGGGGGTCCCAGAATGGAGTCTTTTTATGATTAGCTTATTGTCAAGGGACTCTCTTAAGCAGGGAATCTCCCCGGTTATGAACAAGCAGAGGATCTCCCCATATATAAGAATTATGAAGTTATATCGATCTATTCTACACCGTATCTACTATAACACACAGTATGCACGTCTATCCTGAGCTTACACATTCCCACTACATCAGACTTTGCATGAACCTACTGTTATTTGTTTTAAATTCTTAAGATATTAAGAGGAAAGGGTATGAATCAAGAAGTGTGTTAGCAACAACCTGAAATGTTATCAGATTTATAGCATTCTATTGTCTTACTTAGATATTCACCAGAAGACGCACTTCTCGCCCTTAGAATAAATACCTCTGGGGCGTGGCCTGGACGCGCATGGAGTAGCACGCGCGCAGGTCCTTCTCCGCTCCTCCGCTCGCTACTGAGACCCGTGGACCCCTCAGCAGGCGCAGTATGGGCAAGCGCTTACCGAGGAAGGTGGCCCCGGGCACCCCAGTGCCCGTGGAGAGGTCTGGGGGGGCCACCCTGGACGCCTTTCTGGCCCAGCGGCCTTCTCTACCGGGCCAGGCTGCTGCGGGGCGGCCATCTTGGATTTCCTCCGCTCTCCAGGCACAGGGATCGCAGCGCAGCTTCTCTCCTCCCGCGCTCCCCCTGTCAGCCAGCGGAGCGCCGCTTCAACAGAGATCCCTGTCGGCGCCTGGGCAACCCAGAGTTTCCCCAGCACGAGTACTCCCACAGTCTCCTCACCCTGGGATGTCCCAGCAACTACATTCTGCTTCACCAGCACTCCTGGCAGAGCGGCATGAGAGGACCCTGGATGTTTCCAGCTTCTCAAGGAGTTCTGAGGTCAGTGGCTCTGCTCCCTCCTACACCGCTGATGAGTTGCAGCCTGTGGCCACAGAGCTGGTCTCTGTGGCCCCCCAGCTACTATCTTCCCCCATCGCCCCCCCCCCTCCATAGCTCAGAGGGGGATGGCGTGGTGAGGGATGCTGGCGTAGGGGCTCCTCTGCCCCACACTCCCAAGGATTATGGCTCCCCCCCTCCAGTCCTGTTCCCCCAGAGCTGCATTCCAGGCCCATCTTCAGCACCATCATCCATGGCGGACCTTCTTCCTCAACTTCCTACTAAACAAGACCTTAAATGTATGATTGCGGAAATCACAGCATCCTTCCGATCTGAAATTGCTACCCTCCGCACTGATTTACACTCCATTGCTAACCGAATGGACACGCTGGAGAATGACCATGACACTACCAGGGCCTATGTTGCCTCACTACATGATACTACCACTGACCAGGGTTCAGCTATACGGGACATGCAACGCCACTTGGAGGATCTTGACAACAGGGGCCGGCGCAACAATATACGCGTCAAGGGACTCCCAGAGGCTGACCAATCTGAGGATCTGCCTGCTCTGCTGGAGGCTGTCTTCAACACTATACTGCAGGAGCCCCCGTCCCACAAAATTAAGTTTGATAGGGCACATCGAGCCCTTCGACCCAGAGGATCTTCCGCCACACCCCGTGATGTCATCTGCTGCCTCCATGACTTCACCCTTAAAGAGGCTATAATGAGCAAAGTGCGCAAACTCAAAGACTTCGAGTTTCAGGGAGCTCCACTACAATTCTATCAGGATCTGTCGCTAATCACCCTCCAGAAACGCCGCCATCTCCGACCCCTCCTCCAGATTCTTCAGGAGCACCAAATTCCTTACCGGTGGGGTTTTCCGTTTGCTCTCATTGCTCGTAGGGATAGTCGCTCCGCTACGCTTCGCTCCTTTGCGGATTTGCCTCTCTTCTGTGACCTATTGGAAGTTCCCCTGCCGGATTTAACAGACTGGGAGCTATTCTCTCCACCCCTTCTCCCACCACCGGTTTGGCAACGATTGGAGCCCAGACGACGTCATGCATCCTCCGCGGTGGTGACCACTCGGAGGCCCCGGCTGGAGACTGATCCCTGAGGAGGCTGCCCCCCCTTGAGACGTTCTCCCTTTTCTCAGTGGTGCTTTGGAATCTGCATGCCTTAATGTTATGTTTTTTTCTCTTTTAGGTCTACGGGTCTCATCTATTATGCTTATTATTGGATTGTTTTAGCGGAGTGGGGGCGGGGTGGGGTCCCAGTGACTCCCCTTCCTTCCTTCTTTTTACTGGTGGTTGGGGATCCACTGCCTCCCCTCCGACCTCCTGTCCACGCTCTCCCCCCTAAGGGGATACTTGGACTGTGCGGCCATTGATCCTGATTGGACCTCTGGCTGCCCTCATTGGTCCCCAGGCGAGTGACTTAGCCTCGCCCACAAAGTATTGTTTAACTGTTTTTATTTTTACTTTGTCATTTATGATGTCTTTTGCCTCCCTCCCTCTCTTTCCCCCCCCCCTGCCTGATCTAGAGACCCTGCCTCGACTTTGGGTTCCTGTTTATGGATTGCCCTTTTGCCTCTCCAAGGGAAACTTGCCAGCGTCATGTGAGATGGGTGAGCTTATTACAATCCGCCACTGTCCTCCAATCCTGAGTCCCAATGGTTAGGTGCGTGACAATTAATGTCAAGGGCCTGGGTTCCAACATTAAAAGGCACCATGTCCTTAGAGAACGCCGCTCCTTACGAGCGGATGTGGCGTTTCTTCAGGAGACTCATTTTGACCGCGCTGGTACTTTTGCCTTCGCTAAGCATTATTTTCCTGTAGCTTTTTCGGCCTTCCACGATCGACGCAGAGCTGGGGTGGCTATCCTTCTTTCTCGATCCTGCCCAATTACAGTGACGACTTCCCACATAGACCCAGGTGGCCGGTTTGTTATCTTGGAGGGGCTCCTTTATGGTGCCCCGATTGTTTTATGCAATGTCTATGCCCCCAATTCAGCGCAGATCCCGTTCTTGCGTCGGGTATTCTCCCGTCTGCGCGCTCTCCCACCATCAGCTTGGCTGGTGGGGGGAGACTTTAACATGGTCTTCTCTGAACGGGCGGATCGTCTGGCGTTACCCCAGGGCCCAACCCCCATAGGTTGGCCCAACTTGCAAGGGAGTTCCGCAGGCTGATCCGCGCCCACTCTTTGTATGACCTTTGGCGAGTGGACAATCCTACGGCGCGCTCCTACACCTTCTTTTCTCACCCTCATAACACTCACACCCGCATTGACTACTTCTTTGGAAATGCTCCCGCTCTTCGTTTGCTTAGGGACACGAACATTGGCCCTCTCACCTGGTCTGATCATGCCCCAGTCGTGGTTACCTTATCTACGACTCCAGTGCCTACTCGCCAATGTCATTGGCGTCTTAACGAAACACTGCTCAAATCGCCGACCTCCCTCGAGACCCTGCGCACACACTTGATAGATTATTTTAGGGACAACTTAGGCTCGGTAGACTCTCTTGCCATTCTCTGGGAAGCCCATAAGGCGGTCATGAGAGGATGCTGTATCGCATTGGCTTCTAGGCTTAAAAGGGATAGACAGGCCCAGGAACAGCTCCTCCAAGCCCGTATTCGGTCCCTTACGACGACTTTGGCAGCGCATCCATCCCTGGGGGTTCTTCGCCGTTTGGTCCTGGCCCGGGCGGACCTCCGTGATTTGGAGACCCGCCATGTGGAACGACTTCTCCTTTATACCCGTCAGAGGTTTTTTGAACGAGGTAATAAATCTCATACCCTCCTGGCAGGAACCCTCAGGGATCATCGGGCCTCTTCCACACCACACTCTGTCCGTGACCCCGCGGGTACTCTTCAACATCACCCTGATGCTGTGGCGCTGGCGTTCCACTCTTACTACTCTAAGCTGTATGACTTACCCCCCCCCACGAGCACTACTCCCTGGGGATGACTCAACACTACTGGAAGACTATTTAAAGGATTGTTGTCTCCCACGCCTTCCTCCTGAGGCCTTAACCTCCCTGAACACCCCCATCACCACGGAGGAACTAGAAGGGGTCCTGAGGGACCTCCCAAATGGGAAAGCCCCAGGCCCATATGGGTTCACTTACAATTATTATAAGGTTTTCCAGGGTGAACTCTCTGCTCATCTATTGTCCCTCTTCAATTCCTTCCTTTCAGGTTCCCCTATACCCCCGACTATGCTCTCTTCACTACTCACATTGGTCCCTAAACCGGGTAAGGACTTGCAGGATTGTGCTAACTACCGACCAATTGCTTTGCTGAACACGGACCTGAAACTTTTCACCAAACTCTTAGCCAATAGACTGAATGCTTGGCTCCCTCTGCTTGTCCATAAGGACCAGGTGGGATTCATCCCCTGTCATCAGGGTGGTGACAACACCAGGAGGACTGTGGATTTGGTGGAGGTGGCCAATCATTATTCTATCCCGGCCCTTCTCTTGAGCCTGGACGCTGAAAAGGCTTTTGACCGCATAAATTGGTCGTTTATGCATACTACGCTTAAGGCGTTCGGGCTTACGGGACCGTTTCTCACAGCTATCCAGGCTCTTTACTCCTTACCCTCAGCAGCAATTAAGCTTCCCCATGCATCTTCGCCCTCCTTCCCTATTCGAAATGGCACTAGGCAGGGTTGCCCCCTGTCACCCATCATATTTGCCCTCTGCATTGAACCGCTAGCGGCCAAGATTAGGCGAGACCCTAATATCAAGGGGATCATGGTCCAAGATAAGGAATTTAAGGTATCTCTCTTCGCGGACGATGTACTCCTCACTCTCACCTCCCCTCATACTACCCTTCCAAACTTGCTGCGCTCGCTGGAGACCTATGGTGATCTCTCAGGGTATAAGGTGAACCCCGCGAAGACTGAGGCACTCCCACTTAACATCCCACGGGACCTTCTCCTTCTCCTCCGCAGTAATTACGATTTCCAGTGGCGGGAGTCCTCTATCCGCTACCTGGGAGTCCATATATCCACCTCCTATGCGACCCTCTACTCGGCAAACTACCGGCAGTTGTTTTGTGAGCTAAGAGCCCTATTGGACAAATGGCAACCCTTGCCTATCTCCCTTTTGGGGAGAATTGCTGCGGTCAAGATGACTCTCCTCCCGAAGCTACTGTATTTTTTCGAGACGCTCCCGGTCGCGATACCTCGGGGAGAATTATGGAACCTACAGAAAGCTATCTTCCAGTTTATCTGGCAAGCAAAACGACACCGAATACCTAGATCTGTTATGCTGGCGGATAGGGGGTCTGGGGGTATGGCTGTCCCACATTTGTTACATTATTACTGGGCGGCCCACTTACGCCATATCCCATTCTGGGCGGCTATGCCAGCATACACCAGATGGGTGCAGATAGAGAAGCTATGGCTGGCACCCATGCATCCTAATGCGATTCTGTGGGTCAGCTCCCCCCCACCCCCCCTGCCTCGTACCTGTTGGGCCCCATTCGGTTTACTAGATCTATCTGGTCTACCTGTTGTGCTAGATTCTCCCTGATGTCCCCGCGCTCATCTATGGTCTCCATACTATACAACCCCCTTCTCCCGGAGAGCCTGACTTCTGCCATGACTAAAGTGTGGTCTGAAGCTGGCCTTTACCGGATTGCTGATATGGTTGACCCGGGAACCTTGGAACTCAGGTCCTTTGCTCATCTTACAGCTAATCAAAACCTGCCAGGTACTGAATGGTTCCATTACTTGCAGGTGGTTCACTTTGTCCGCTCCCTCCATGGGTCTCTTAAGGTGTCACTCCCCACCGCTTTTGAAAAGATTTGCCGTGCAGGCACGTCCACTAGGGGCTTTATATCCTCTATTTACCAACTTCTTAACTCACAAACTACAGGCTCTCCTGTTAATCATCGCTATATGCTTAAATGGGAGGAGGCGGTGGGTAAACCCATCTCCCAGAAACAGTGGCAGATTGTATGGTCTAGGGCCCAGAAATCATCTCAGTGCATTACGTTTAGGGAAGCGCAGTATAAGCTGTTGATGCATTGGTATCATACTCCGGCTCTCCTTCATACTTTAAACCCATTAGTTCCTCCATGGTGCTGGCGCTGTGGAGCTGCGGTGGGTACCCTGCACCATATCTTTTGGACATGCCCTCTCATCCTCGGTTTTTGGAGGGAGGTCAGGACTCTGACGACTGCTCTCTTTTTGCAAGAGGTTCCTCTTGACCCTCTTCTTTATCTCCTGAACCTTCCCCCCAGACACCTGAGCAATAAGTCATCCAGGCTTTTCTTGCATCTTTGTACTGCAGCTAAAACTCTCATAGCTAGAAACTGGAAGAAAGTGAGTCCCCCATCTAGTCTTGAGCTTGTGGCTAGAATGAAGGATGTGAGGAGTCTTGAATACCTGACTGCTGGCCTACATAATTCACGGGAAGCCTTTGGGGCTATTTGGGCACCTTGGGACATGTATTGTACATCACAGGGTCTCTGATCTCTAGTCCTCTCCTTCCCTCCCCCCCCTTCCCTTTGGTCCTACCCTTGTCTTCTTAACCCCTCCATTCCCCCCTCCCTAAATGCATATTGCTTAAGGGGGAGGAGGCGGATAGCCTCTATTTACCTCAATGCTTCCTGTTTGTTTGATTATTATTGTTTTTTTGTTTTTTCTTTCTTCCTTGTTAATGAAAAATTTTTCAATAAAATTACAGTTATATAAAAAAAAGAATAAATACCTCTTTGGTGAAATAGCAACTATGACATATTTTGTGTAATAGTGCAATATATTTTCTTGGCCATTCAGAAATTCCTGGAGAGCCAGCTTCTAAAGGGGAGAATAAATAAGCAAGTATAAGAGCAAACCACCACAGGAAGAGGATTTGTCACCAGGTCTGAAAAGCCCAATGACATACATGATCTATTGGGTTTTGTCATGCTGAGCATTTTGGTGTTCTGGTTTATCCAAATCCATTCAGCCATTACAAAGATGTAAGCCTTGTTAGTGTGTCCCTCACATGTATCAGCTGTTTGGAGCCACTTCCAATGCTCATACTATATAGTGTACAGAGCCAGAAGCAGATGGTTCTGGTCCCTGTATAGTAGCCATGAGCTGGTACTGCAGCTCTGCTTCCATTGAAGTCTATCGGAGCTGATCAGCAGTTATGTTGCTCGGATGCTATACAAGAACCAGAGCCATCTACTTCTAGCTCTGGCCAGTGTATAGCACAAGCATCGGAAGTGGCCCCAAACAGATGACCTAGGAGGGGGCTGCCTGTCAGTCCTCCTTGATCAGATATTTCATTTATACATTTATATTCATAAATAAGAATTGCTGAAAAACCCCCTTTAGTGGTTCCCTATGAGAAAAATGTTGGTGTCAACTTTTGCACCATGTCAGATTTTTTGTGACTTTATTTCCTAGGGAAACATTGAACCAAAATAATGCCATAATTTTACCTTGATTCTTAGACAACGGCATGGAGACTAGTATGGGCTAAAACCTAACTTTGTGCATTTTTTCGTTTGTAAGCAGTCAGTCATTTTATCTCCCATGTTGCCTCTATCTTTGTCAGCCATCCAAGCAAACAGCCTACATCTGAGTCAAAAATTGTTATCCAAGCTGTATCAATCTGAACCATTAAAACCTAGTATATGAATTTGCAACCATAGTCAGCCATTTTATAAAGTGTAGCTAGCTAAGTCTTCTGGTCACTCAGTAAAAAGAATGCATACAAGTATACAAAATACATAGACACTTCCCTGCTGTATTGTGCCTCCTTAAGGTCTTGCATTCTTGTTGATTACTAAACAAGGGGACTGCTTTCCTGATATAAGTAGAACATCCACATGCACTCTACTTGCTAGGAATGCAAACTTCACTTCTTAAGTTCTGACCTTTATTAAAATACATGAAATGCCTGACGTTATATTCTATTGCTAATAAAATATATATTTCAGCAATTTTTTTTTTTTTTACAAAAAATTGAAAATCAAAATATACTAAATTTATATATAGAATTTCCACGCTGGATTTATGACAGGGCAAAGGAGGCATTAGTCAGAGCACTTGTCAGAATAGGTTTCTGTTCCAGGGTCCATTATATATTCCTAAATGAGTCATACTTCAAGCCCAAGCTTGTCTCATGCTCTGGATCCCTTCACCCCACCCCTAGCCAACATTAAGCCGCACTAGCATGCACAAACCGTAGATCATCCATGTAGCTCCTCACATTTAATAGCTCACAATGGCCAGTGACTAAATTACAACATTTTATGGCCATATTATAATTATACACACACAAGCGCATTGAAAATACCCAGCAGGGCAAAATAAAAATCCGTGTTCAAAAATATAAATTTTTATGCAGAGACATTATGTGTGAAGTGCGGCTGAGTCTGTTATCAACATAGATGTGTCTGATTATTTCATTTTACAACTGACCTTTATTTCTACTTCCCATAATAAAAATCTTTTTAAATGTTAACAAAACAGTAATTCATTTAGGTTTTTTTACGACTCATTTATCAGCCCCCTGGTTCAGCATATTCTTATATTTCACCATGACAGTCAATAAAATGTTGTAGCTTGTATTTACCAGGATACTTCTGGGCATTCTTAGCAGCATTCTGAAAATTTTTGAACTGTCTCATGGGTTAAAATTAGACAAAACAAGACCTTAAAGGTGTAGTCCGCAGAAGGAGTTCAACTAATTTCACTTGTCTTTTTAGTGCATATGTCATAGAGGTGGGTTCCAGATCAGATAGTTATTTTGCAACCCTATATTCACACACCAGTGAATATCGGTCATGTGACAGATATTTTTTTTTTTTTTTTTAAGGCCGTCACACAGCTGCATTAACTTCACTGTATGTGATTGAGGGCTATTTATATGATTAATATTTCGACAGATGGTCCGTTGTAATGGACCATCAAAATATGGGTCATGTTCTATTTTTACCCGAATCCCTCCATATACTGCAATGTATAAGGGATCCATGAAAACAGGTGCCCCTTGGGTGCAAAAGAGTCATACAAAATGTCCATTTTTCATTCCGTTTTTCACCATTGTTCATGTGAATTCAGAGTAAGAGTAGCCCCAAATTGGCAGACTAGGAGCATACATGCATACATTACATGTAGCTTCTGTAGGGTAAATATATGGCTGAATTCTCCAGGAGATCTCCAGAGAGTAGAGAGGTTGGACCCCCGGCAGCTAGTTGCCTTGCCAGCTTCTTTTTAAATAAATATTGTACTGAGACAATCTCAGTTGTTTGGAAATTTGGAAAAAGTCTTCATTTTTTTGCTAATGTCTGCATATGAGGTCAAGAACAAATGAGTAACTTCAAGATTCTGTTCTCTAATGCAAGATCAGTAAAAACACTTGTGTTTCCCCCAACTATCATCTTTAGTATTGGTCTCCTCAAATAGGGCAATAGGACCTTGTACCCTTGTGTTCTGGGACCGGGTGAAGTTGTAACCTCAGCAGCACTTTCAACTATATTTCAGTCTTGCAGTTTTAGATCATGGTCTTTTCAGAAATGAATTAGAATATAAAGACGTTGGTCTTGTTTATAATGAAATATATTTTAATATAATACCCTAAGGCAGTGATGGCGAACCTTTTAGAGAAAGAGTGCCCAAACTGCAAACCAAAACCCACTAAATTATCGCAAAGTGCCAAAACGGCAATTTAACCTTAAATTAACCAGGATCTGTTTTATATTGACCGTGCAATGTTATTACAGCCTGTAATAATATCACATGTGCTATAAAACAGATACTGTGTGATATAAATAGTGAAGGGCCCCCATATAGTACAATGTGCTCCGAAGTGGCCCCCAGACAGTACAATACCCTCCACAGTGGCACCCAGACACTACAATGCACTCCACAGTGGCCCCCAGACAGTACAATTCACTCCACAGTGGCCCCCAGACACTATTATATGCTCCAAAATTGCCCCCACTCAGTATTATATGCTCCAGAGGGGCCCCACTCAGTATTATATGCTTCACAGTGGCCCCCACAAAGTATTATATGCTCCACTTTGGCTCCCCCACACAGTAGTATATGCTCCACAGTGGGCCCACACACAGTAGTATATGCTCCACAGTGGGCCCCCACACAGTAGTATATGCTCCACAGTGTCCCACACACAGTATTAGATGTTTCAGTGTCCCCCATACAGTATTTGAAGCATCTAATACTGTATGGGGGACACTGAAGCATCTTATACTGTGTGGGGGACACTGAAGCATCTAAAACTGTGTAGGGGCCACTGTGAAGCATCTAATACTGTATGGGGGACACAGAAGCATCTTATACTGTATGGGGGACACTGAAGCATCTAATACTGTATGGGGGACTCTGAAGCATTTTATACTGTATGGGGAACACTGTGAAGCATCTAATACTGTGTGGGGGCCACTGTGAAGCATATACCACTGTATGGGGGACACTGAAGCATCTAATACCGTATGTGGGGCACTGAAGCATCTAATACCGTGTGGGGGACACTGAAGCATCTAATACCGTATGGGGGGACACTGAAGCATCTAATACCGTATGGGGGGACACTGAAGCATCTAATACTGTATGGGGGACACTGAAGCATCTAATACTGTGTGGGGGACACTGAAGCATCTAATACCGTATGGGGGGACACTGAAGCATCTAATACTGTATGGGGGACACTGAAGCATCTAATACTGTGTGGGGGACACTGAAGCATCTAATACCGTATGGGGGGACACTGAAGCATATACTACTGTATGGGGGACACTGAAGCATCTAATACGGAATGGGGGACACTGAAGCATCTAATACTATATGGGGGACACTGAAGCATCTAATACTGTATGGGGGACACTGAAGCATATACTACTGTATGGGGGACACTGAAGCATCTAATACTGTATGGGGGACACTGAAGCATCTAATACTGTGTGGGGGACACTGAAGCATCTAATACTGTATGGGGGACACTGAAGCATCTAATACTGTGTGGGGGACACTGAAGCATCTAATACTGTATGGGGGGGCACTGAAGCATCTAATACTGTATGGGGGACACTGAAGCATCTAATACTGTATGGGGGACACTGAAGCATCTAATACTGTATGGGGGACACTGAAGCATCTAATACTGTGTGGGGGACACTGAAGCATCTAATACTGTATGGGGGACACTGAAGCATCTAATACTGTATGGGGGACACTGAAGCATCTAATACTGTGTGGGGGACACTGAAGCATCTAATACTGTATGGGGGACACTGAAGCATCTAATACTGTATGGGGGGACATTGAAGCATCTAATACTGTATGGGGGATACTGAAGCATCTAATACTGTATGGGGGGATACTGAAGCATATACTACTGTGAGGGGGACACTGAAGCATCTGTGTCCCCCATACAGTATTAGATGCTTCAGTGTCCCCCATACAGTAGTAGATGCTCCACAGTAGACCCCACACAGTAGTTTATGTTACTTACCTAGTGTCATGAAGAGCTGCAGTCCAACGAAGAGCGTCCTCCTTCTTCTTCTGCTCGCAGGCGCTGATGAATGACGTCATCACGCCTGCGTCGGGGCAGATGCTGTATGTACATATGCACATACAGCTGAAAGAAGCGATCGCTCGCTAACCGGGATTCCTATACCGGATTCCCCGTTAGTGAGCAATCATGGCGACGGCGCGCGTGCCAACTGAAAGGGCTCTGCGTGCCCTCTCTGACACACGTGCCATAGGTTTGCCATCACGGCCCTAAGGTATTAATATAATACCCTAATGTAATTTTTCTGTGGAGTATTTTTTTTTTTTTTTTTTTTTTATAAATGCTTTATAAGCCGATTTCCTTAGAGTTAATTCATACTTACTCTTAGTAACCAATACCTTCTTCTACCAATAGTATAACTGAATGAAAACTTTTTGAACCAAGAGATAATTTTTAGTTATTTATTTATTTTTAAAGCAACATTTCTCTGTCAATTCGGACTATGTTAGTATTAGTGAATGGCCATATAGGTACAATCTACATTAATTGTTTGCATGTGTCTAGGCATTTTTTTCTGCTATACGGCCATACACACTTATAGTAAGGCGTACTGAGGGTTTTTTTTTTTTTTTTTATAATTTCTTATAAAGTATATGAGAGAAAAGATTGCAGCACATTTCATACTTGTATTATGCAGGTATTCTAGAATAAAATAAGCTGGAGGTACAAAGTAGTGGAACAAGGGGTGTCTACAAGTTCAGAATATGAACCCACAGGGACTGTGTGTGCCACCATAGGGAGTGGATTTCCCAATATAAAAATGTAATGCCCTTAAGGCTAAGGCCCCACATTGCGGAAACTCAGCTTCTTTTATTGCAGATTTTACTGTGTTTTTTTTGAGCCAAACCTAGCAGTGGCTACAAAAGGAATGGAAAATATATAGGAAGCTCTTATATTTGTACCATCTGCTCAATCCACTCCTGACTTTGGCTCAAAAAACCGAAACAAAATCTGCAACAAAAAAAGCTGTGTTTCTGCAACATGGGGCTTCAGGCTAAAGGGATTGTCCAAAATATAAGGCCTGTTTGTGAATGGGAGCAGAGCTGGAGTTACCGGTGTCACCACTATAGTGTACAGATCTCCATGGTGCCATGGAACTGCAGCTCTGCTGTCATTCACTAGAATAGAAGTAGAGCTGCTTCCAGCTGTACACCTAGTATATAGCTTTCAACAGCCAAAACAGCTGATTGGCTTGGGGTACAGGTGTTGAACCCCAACCAAACTATCCTGTCTACAGGTCATCACCAGTATTCAATTTTCTTACTTCTTGGACAACCCCTTTAAGGTGGCCATACACACAAGTGCTGTCAGCTAAAAATTTGATTGTCAATGGAAAGTCACAAGACCCCGATACCTATTAGATTCAATCTGCTCTGAAACAGAGGGGTTTAACCACTCATTATAATATATACATAAATGTGTATGCTCAGCATTATTAATATAGACATTTCCAAAATACTGAGCCCATCAAACTTCCAATATCCATGTCCTATGTTGCAGGAGTACAAAAACCTTTTTGCTGATGCATAGCCATAAGAGGTACTATCAGCTGGAGACCACTCAGGAAACCCTAACCCCTGTGGAGACTGACATAGTTGTCCCTCAGGAGCAGATGCCGAATCTGTAAAGAAAAGTGTTTGAAAAATTACATTTGGGGGAGGCCAGGACTTTTAGTCTTGCTGGTTTAGTTCTGAGTGAAATTTCAAGAATTTTAGCACATAAAAACACTAAATGCAATTATTTCTGACCATTTGCCGTCAATTAGCTGTGCACACAGTACAGAAATATCACCGCAAATGCACCGCTATAGGGTACAGCCAGTGCACAACATATAATCAGATTTTTTTGCACAGTAAGAGCTACTTAGCTTTCTTCTTTCAATCAGAGGCAAACTAGGGCTTTTCGTGCATTTTTCAGGCTGGCATGACTCCTTTCTTTGAGGATAAACTCTTCATGTCTTCCATATTAGCTGGAAAGCTGTGTGCGCAGAAAATATATCCAGGAAACTGTGTGTAATGCCCATTAATTTCTAGCTGTAAGGCAGCCATTCTCTGTGTTCCACAAGTCAGCCCTGTGATTGCTATTAGAAGCTGCTAGAGGAATGAAATGTACTTTCTCAATTCTGGGGGAGGGATATTAAATCTACCAGACCATTTTACTTTTAAAGAAAAAGTACAAATTCAAACAAATTTTACAATTTAAACCTATAGAAAATGTTGACTTTGTAATTTTTTTTTCTTTCCCTATGCTTATTTTAGCTTCAGAGGATTTCTTCTCCATTCACATTGAAAGCTAATTTCAGGTTTCTGGTTTCCTGGTACCAGAGGGAAGTGCATTGTGGAAAGTCAGAAGACAGAGTTAGTTAAAGAAATATTCCTATGTCAGCATTTATGGCTACACCCATATATACATAGGATAAGGCATAAATACCTGATAGATGTAGGCCGTCTGCTACAGATGTCCCATACAAGTGAATGGAGAGGTGTGTGCATGCGTGGCCCCGATTCATTCACTTTTGACACATACATTCTAGAAATAGATGCCCGTCGCCAAGGGACCCGCATATATCAGGTGTTCATGGCATCTCCTATAGATAGAAACACAGATTACCCCTTTAAACTGTTAGTTCATTTGTCACATGGAGAGTTTTAAGGAAAGTTACACTTTAGGCTGAAGCCTCACGTTGCAGAAACATTTTTTTGTTGCAGATTTTGCTGCGTTCTTTTGAGCCAAAGCCAGGAGTGTATTGTGCAGAAAGTAGAAGTATAAGACCTTCCTAGATATTTCCCATTCCTTTTGTAGCCATTCTTGGCTTTGGCTCTAAAAAAAGTGCAGCAAAATCTGCAACAAAAAAAAGCTGTGTTACCATGACGTGGGGACTCAACCTTACATGGGTTTTTCATTATTACACACAAATTTCTGCTTTGCTTTCAAGAGCAATGCCACACCTGTCCATAGGTTGAGTGTGGTATTGCATTTCAGATCCATTGACCTCAAATACCAAACAAAACCCATGAACTGATGTAGCACTGTTTAAGGAAGAAAGTAGGCATGCTTTTCTAATCCTATAAACCCCCTAAACCTCCTCACAAAGTGGAGGCTGTGATAGATAGGCACAACACTACACTACTGTAGGGAACTGCCATTTCTACTAGTATATAATGTATCTGGCTTCTTTGCCCCTGCAGTTTGGCTTCAGAGACCCCAGGCATTCAGTGCAAGTTTTGT